>CM062818.1:997741818-1000649475 GCA_031772625.1 Pinus tabuliformis
TTCTTCCCAAGTGAAGACAAGAATGTTGTGTCTATCTGTGTCTACATTTCCATTCATGGCCTTCATCTAGACTTACAGCTGTTAGTCCGGTCTAGTGCATGACCCCATGAAACGGAAAACACAATTGTCACTCCTTTGTAATCAGGGTTGATCCAAAAAATCCCTCTTGATCAGGGACCTGTCAAAGCTCTCTCTTAAATGGAGACTCTTTCCTTCATCAACAACTTCTTCTTTGTGGGTCCTTCAGTTGCTTCATCTCCTTTCTTTCTTGATGTCATGAAGTCTTTGTTCGAACTTCTTCTAGGTAGGGCACCATCCATCGATCACTTTCTTCTTGGTTTGTCATGTCATTGCTTCGTGGAAAGTGACTATCAAGTTTTCTTGTCATCTTGGCTACTCCTTTGTCATCTTGTCCATGCTTCGGAATACTCTTCTCATGGATGCTTCATAGTACTTGCTAGGTTACATGCTTTGACCTAGTAGCCCATCATGACTTCATCCTGATATTGCTTCAACATTGCTTTTTCTTTTGTTGGATGGCTTCTTCATCACGACATCTTTGTAGAGTAGAATCAGTTATCTACACCTTTTGTATCTCCAAGGCCTTCATAGGTGTCAAGGGTCCTTTCTTTATCAGAGTTGTCCTACCTTCTTTCGAGAGATATCTTCAAGGCCTTTGTCAGATAGTGATTCTCAGTGATCATGGTGTTCTTCACATGCTTGATCTCTTTTCTTCATTTGCTTCTCCTCAAATAGATAGGTCAACCATCTAATGCTTCTTGTGAGAGCATTCCTTCATTGCTTGCTTTCTGTACTTGTCAGCATTTCTTCTTGCTTCTTAGTTAGTAATCTTATGCTCCTTATATGAGCATATTCTTTTGACCTTTATCGCATTGTAGTGCATGCCTTCGAGCATGTCCTTGGTGAAAGAGATTCTTTCATGCTTGATCATGTTATAGAACTATACCCATGACTCAATAATATACAAATGATAACATGACTTAAACTTTGATGCATACATACCTCATCTTGATTCTCCTTTGATCATCCTTGCTTCATTTGATTGACCTTGGTGTGGCCCTTCTTGCTTCATCTTAGCTTCCCTGCATATCATCCCTTTTCTTGAATCCCATGAATGGGATTCCCAATGAGACATCTGCCTTGGTTCATGAACCTTCTTTTGAAGATTCCATCATAGGATCTTAAAGATCCTTGCCTTACAAATGTTTCCTTTCTTTTGATGAAGTAGGTTTTCTAAGATTCTTATCATGATCAATTTTCTTTCATCATATATGAGGTCCTATACTAGGTATGCTTCTTCTACATGAATATCTTGAGCTATATCTACCATGCTCCTATATTCTAGAAGATATTTCTACTTATGCATTTTTGTTCTTCTCATAAATGCTACATCTACATGAGTGTCTAGAACTTTATGTACATCATGTTGCTAGATTCTAGAGGGTGATTCTAGCCATGCAATTTAATTTATTCCTACATGCTCCTATATTCTACTCAAAACTTTGAAAGAAGTCTAGAAGTAAAGAGTTTGACCTAGTCATAGTAGAGATCCGAAGGATCTTACTTCTTTTGCTTCTTTCCTTCTTTCATCTCTTGAGTTATGTGAGCTTCTTCCCTCTTCCTTTTGTTATTGTTGTCCTTCTTAAGCTTAGGACAATTCCTTTTGTAGTGTCCATATTCTTGGCATCCAAAACATTGGATCTTGGACATGTCTTTGTTGTTTGTTCTTCATGGACCAAACTTGCCAAATTTACCCTTTCTTTTGGCCATGGTAGCAAATGCTTGCTCCTTTGATCCCACATCTTCTTTTGCCTTAAGTCTGGTTTCCTTTGTTCTGCATAGAGACCACATTTCACTGAGAGTGGTTGCTTCCTTCTTGGCATAAATGCTAGATGTGAAGTTTCCCCACTCCTCAGGTAGAGCATTGAGTACAACAGTTGTCATCTCTCTGTTAGACATGACTTCCCCAAGCTCTTGAAGTTGATCTCTCATTTCAGAGATTTTCATGAAGTAGGGAGCTATTCCTTCCTTTGTTATCTTCATCTTGTATAATTCATTCCTCAAAGATATTACTTCTCCGGTTGTGGATACTGAGAATAGCTCTACTAGCTTATCATAAATTTCTTTCGATGTCTCAAATTTGGAGACATAGGGAATGAGAGAGTCTTTGATTGATTCTATCAAAATCCTTTGAGCTCTTGTCTCATCCTTATTGTACTTGGCTAAGGCTTGAGTCTGCTCCTTAGCAGGGATAGTGATATTCCCTTTGACATGCTCTAGGAGTTCATTCTCCTTGAGTAGTAGATCAGTCCTCTTCTTCCATGCAAGAAAGTTATTGGTACCTACCAATTTATTGCTTTCCTTGCAAAAAAGACAATGAAATATATTCAGAAGGGGACATGTACTTACTTGATAGGTTTTGAAATGTAATGGATTTGCTTCTTCCTTGAAAGCTTGATGGCTTCACTTTCCTGGATCTTGATGTCCTTCAAGTTGCCTTCAAGCGGTCTTGCTTGGTGATGAGATTTGCTTGAGCACTTGTAGCTTGATGTAGGTCCTCCTTCAATCTGCTCTTCTTTGTATGTACCTTTATATAAGGATCTTCTTCTAGCTTTGTAGACCCCCTTGATGGATGATGGATTGTAGACCCTTCTTGTCCTTGAAGTGGTTGAGACTTTTATGCTTGATGCTTCAACATTGTAAATGCTTCTTTCGATGAGTGTTTTTGAGTTGCCCTTGCCTTGATGTGCCACCTTCGCTTTGATACCATGTTGAAGAATCTATGGCAAAGTATTGTTGTGATGATTCTTCGTTACTTGATAACAATTGTGGAGTCTTTTACTTTTCTTGTTAGCTTATGCTGCTTCTTCTTCTTATTAGTTCATATGTGTGTACCTCATCAAACTGCTACCAAAACAAAATAACAAGAACACAAAGTTTGGCTCTTTGCCAGGGACAAAACCTCTCCACTCTTGAGAGGAAAAGCCTTGGTAAGTTTTCTCTTATTGAAACTTCTTATTTGAACAACCACCAAACCCTAGACCTTTGACTAAGACATCCTCAAAGCATAAGTCAAATCCTTCCTCTTTCTGCACTATAACTTACGGCACATGGAACTCTGTCTTCCGGCACTCTGCTCCTCAACACTTCGTCCTTCTTCTACTGCTTAGGCTTCTTTTCTTCTTAGCAGAAACTCTAGAACATTAGGGTTTCTTGACTTTTTTATAGGCAGAGACTTCTTCACTTTCCTTGGATACTTGTAGGCCTAGATGCATATCTGAAATTGAACGAGGCTTCTCATGTTGTTGTCTTCAACTGCTGTCACATCTGAAAAGATTTCCTTGTTGCACGTGTGGACAGAACCCTAAAACAGTCCTCCTTTACCTCACTTTCTTTTCCTTCCTTCTTCGCTAGAGAGAAAGTCCTTGTAGGCCTAGTTTGCACCCAAACAGTGATATATGAGGACTTTTACTTTTCTGCAGTTTAGGCTGCAAGCAGGCCATCATGAACCTCGCACGTGTGGCCGCAGAAACCCTAGAAACTGTCTTTTCCCCTTCATTGTTTTCTCTCCTTGTCTTGTTGTTCTTGTAGACCTGCTTCCTTAGCTTTTTGCGTCCTTCTAGTCCCTTTTCTTTCTGCGGATTTCAGATCTTGTTTGTGCGTTGTATGAGGAGTGGACAGCCTCTATAAATAGAGGTTTGTCCTCCTCTTTAGGCCAATTTGACTGTCCTCTAGGCCAACATGACAGTTACACTAAAATTCATCTTTCATCCATCATTTTGCTGCTTGGAGACTTCGTTGGTGCTAGGAGAGGATTTGACTTTGCTTGGAGATGTTTCCATGACCTTGTACATGATGTAACATGCCCTCAAAGGGTCTTATCATAATTATATTTTTTACTTTGACTCTCTAGAAGCACTTCAAAATGTGCTTGACCTATTTTCAATGAGCAAGAAACTCATTAACAAATAATACAAAAATAATTTCTCTTTTCTTGAATAAGTACAAATATCAAAATTACATTTATGAAGACCTAGCCTACTTACATCTTCAAAACACCAGTCCACAAAGCATGAACATGCCTCTTCGAGGCATATGAACCTTTATGAGGAGAGCAATAACACCCAAACATTACCAACCAACCAAGCTGTAACGACCCATCTATAAAAATAAAGAACGCAAGCATAATAGCAGGTGTACAGTACATGCATATGATAGCTACATATGCATGCGTCGCATACACCGCACTAGTATTTTATACTAAATTGATTATAAGTGCTAAATACCATGACACTTCTTGGAATAGAGGTTCTACTCATTCATCAATATTTCTTAATGTATGTGTAGATCTTAAAAGAGGACTATATATATTATATGTTCCAAATTATTGATAAAATTATATTAATAGATTAATAAAATAAATGTTAAATATTAATAAATTAATAAAATATATGTTAAAATATACAAGTAATTAATTGAAAAAGGAGATCCGAGTATAAAGTTTATAATGTTATATTAAAACAAATATATACTAAAAAACGTGATGTGTTAAAAATAACGTTTATAATGTTTTAATGATATGTGGTATATACGATGTATAAGATATATTAAAAGAATATTTAATAAAATAACATAAGGTTTCAAAACATAAAATATATTCATTCACGACAATAAATGAGACAAGCGAGGGATACATAAGACAGGGTGTGTCATCAACAAGTTGAGCAGTGGCTGCAGATGGAAGGGCGGCTACCGCCAAACAAGAGAATAAAAACACGAGACATGGATTTGGGAAGGGGACACAAAAACGAGAGGGAAGAATTCTGAAGGAGGAGGTATTGAGCCATAGGAAGAGCTTGATAGTTCTGAGGTTCTGGGCACGAGGGAACAGTCAGCTTCTGTTAAGAAGCTTACTGGATTGAGCAGCCAGGTCTTGCTCAATCTGGCTGGGTGGAATCGGTCTTCTGGAAACTGTAGCAGCGCAGCCGGAGGCATCTTCAACCGCAGCGGCACAGGTAGGTACCTCAGCAGTGCTATTAATTTATTTTGTAAGATTTTAGAAAATCTGTTTACAGGTTCATGATATAAAATCAGGAAATTGTGTTTTCGGTTTTTACATTTGGTATCAAAGGCAAGTTGAAACCCTTTGACCTTACAGGCCTTTCACCGACCTGCGTTTTCCGAATTTTGACTTGAATACTGTTTGTAAATTCTTCACAGCCCCGCCCTGCCTGTATTCAAATTATAGAAACTAAGTTAGTCCTCTAAAAATACAAAGCATTAGGATCAAAATTGGAGAACAGTTTCTCAAAAATTACCTATCTGGCAAGGATATAGCTGTAAAAAAAAAATGTCTTAGCAAAATAACAATTTAAAAAAAACATTGCATAATTCAAAATCTACTGATGTTCAAGCTCACTGTCGGCTTTTAGATTGTCATTGGACTAGGTTGACTGAACAAACAGAGGATTGTTTCAGTGCTTAGACTGATGGTTGCTACATCTTACCGAGAAAAGAAATCCTATGGCTGTTAACAATTGTACATTTAAATTTGTATTGGAAAATTAGAAATTAGCCAGATCTTCATACATAATAAAGACGTTGTGTTAAAAAAAAAAAAATATATATATATATATACCAAGAAATGGCATCGGCGTCTCTGTAAATCTCCCTATCAACATCAAAGTGCTTCACGTAGGGCTCCAGATTAGGTACTTAAACGCTACCCTCCAACAATCGTCAAGATGCCAATCTCTATCCAACCACGCACTACCATTAAACTAGCATCCAAAATTACACAAATACATACCTCTGCAAACTCAAGGGCTGGTACTTTTCTCTACAATTCTGGTCACTGGTTAGGGCTTGCTAGCAGCCTGCTACAGTCCTCTTTTCTCCACTTCAGACCTCCCAATCAGTGCGGCCTTCTCCCAAACCTGTTCTCTCTCTTTTGTTGTCGTTCGGGCCACTTTCTAGGCCTCAAAACACTGCCCTACAGCCCCCTGTTCACTCAATACCTGACCTGCGGCCTACTGCTGCTCCTCGACCTCCTGAACAGGTCACTTTAGGCCTGCGGCCTAACTATAGGTGCTCCTCCTAGCTGCGGCTGACCTATAGAAGAAAGATACCATAAAAATCAAGCCAAAACACCACCCAGAACTGCCCTTAAGCAATGCGGCTGCCTCTGTGATGACTTGGAGCTGCATTCAGAAGATAAAGATGCCCAGAATAGCCCTCTCTTCCAGGCCTTGTCCTCAAATCAAACTCGCTGACTCAGAGATGTGTTATCACAAGAATGGATGCACAAAGATGATGAGAAAATGGCTGACAACTCTTCTTAGATGACTTGGCACTGCATTCAAAACTGACAGCCATTGATAAAACGTGTTTACTACCTAGTTTTCTCCAGCAGCGGTCGTGACTAGAACTGTCGGACGAGATCCATCTTTCTGGCGCTATGAGCTACCTCGAGCAATCACATAGTTCAATTCATTTCCATAACCCGAATATATAATAGGTGGAACGCGCAGAACCTAGGAACAGTTGGGTGAATTTCCGATATAAATCGAACTAGGAACCTTCGATCTAACTTCTCCAAAGTCCTCAAATCTTCACCCTTCCGTCTTGGTGGCAGCATCAAGGCTACGTGGAAGGTGGATAGAGTAAATATCGTGTAGTATGTGACAACGATTTATTTTTAATGCTTTCGAATATGGCTAGGAAACACGTTAGGGTTACAAACACTCCTTGCGTGGACCAACGTTTTAAAACTCCGACTCGACCGAGGGTCGACTCCGACTCCGACTCCAACTCGGTATCAACTCGGCCGGCTCGATTTCAATGACTCGTTCGTTGTAAAAAATAAATTAAATATTTATTTTTTATAAAAACACATAACTTTAAAGATTTTCATTCATGTTTCCAAACACACAGCATTAGAATATAGATAGAAGACAACATATGATCAAAGTAGGCTCGTGAATATATCCATTATATCAAAATGGCACCCAGTGCATTGTCCAATACATACACGATGTTGATATAGAGATCAAAACAGAAACACATAACCAAGGAGTCTATAAATGGCCTCTACAACAAAAGTCTGTGACCAGTACTACTGGCAACTGCTAGAGTTGCCAACATCATTTGGCTCAGTGTTACTTGGGAGCGGGAGCAAAAGTGGGGAGCGAGAGCGAAAACGGGAGTGGGAGTGACAATTTCAGAAGCCCCTGGTTTGGGAGCGAATCCCGGAGGAGTTCGACAACCAATGTCACTAACATCAAGGTACATAGAGGGATTGGTGCTCTTGATTAAATACGAGTTCCATACCCTAATACATGACAAAATTCAATGGAAACATTGCAATCGTCCAATCCTGAAATCCTGAAAAACTGATAAGTCTGATAAGGCCGGAACCACTCTCAAACATCCTGAGTCATTTCATGGTAATGTTAAAAATTTAAGTAACTTTAAGAATTTAACATTACCATGAAATTTAAATAACATATCAATACTAGGAGAGGGGAATGGACCCCAAATAGCACCTAACCAATTTAGAAAACACCTTGGAGTCCCCAACAATCAGCTAAATGTTAAGAAGTTAAAAAAAAATTAGAAAAATAAGAAAGATGCACATGAGATGCAATGCTAGGAAGCTGCAATATAAAGGAATTAAACCATAAGTTCTAATGTAGAAGATTCAAACCACAATTATACTGTAAGGAATCTGATAACAAAAAAGAATGCAATTATTGTAAAGCAAAGTAAACAAGTAGATTATTTGGAAACAACTTAATAGTTAAAATGGAGTATTATACTTAAAAATTGGACGCGCAAGCTGCTGTGGACCGGATCGAACCCCGCAAAGGGCTTCCTTCGCGCCTGCAGGCCGGGCACTGGCCATTACCGCAGAGGACAAGAAGGCTTTGAATCCCTAGATCGAGGCTACTGTAAATCTGAAGCAAGAAGACATCGGTAGGAAAATTGTATTTGGGACAGGTCAAAATATATTTGGTAGGATCCGCGCCCCCGCATGGAGGCGCTGCTACTGACCTAGCAGCGCCAAGCCAGCCTTTCTATCTTCGAGTGCTTTAGACATGGATCCTGGTGGGGGCTCTGTGGCTACCCCCCCATTACCTCCAGAACTAGAAGCGTTCAGATCCCTAGTTGCAGCATCTGGGAAACGGACGACTGGCTCTCAGTCCAAGTTTGTCAAAAAACTAGGAAGTATTCCCACGGTGGCATTGCCGGTGGAAGAAACATGCAGAACAGCACTGAATCTCGCCGAAAGAGGCCTCATCGGTCAGTTTACAGGGTTATGGCCATCCCCGAAAGCTGTTGAGGAATGGGTAAGGCGAAACTGGACACCCCTGGTCAGAGAAGGTATAAAAAGTCATTTCGTTGGCAAGGGTTTCTTTGTGTTTGTGTTCGAAAATGCGGAGGATAGAAGTCTGATATTTAGAAACGGACCATACTTCATGGGTCCTCAAGGGCTCTATCTGAACAAATGGTCTCCTGACTTTGATCCAGCTCAGGATGTGCCCACGGCGGTACCTGTGTGGGTACGCCTTCCACATCTCCCCCTCCACTGTTGGAGCCAGAACTCACTGCAATCCATAGGTAACGCTCTTGGCAGATACATAGATCAGGCGCCGAGGAAGGATCAATACTCCTGTGCCTGCATCTGCGTTGAGGTCGATCTTGAAGTTGGATTACCCGAAGCCATCAAACTCTCAGTAGCGGACTGGACCCATATTCAAGAGCTTGATTATGAGCAGTTGCCTTTTAAGTGCCGGCACTGCCATGAATATGGGCACTTTGCAAGATATTGCAAGGAAAAAAACGAGGAAACTGCAGAGAAAGAAAAAGGAGAGCAATGGAAACAGGTAAAGAATTCAACAAATAACAGGCAAAACAACAAAAACAAAGGCAAGGAGACAGGAAACAAAGCAGGGCAAGAAAATGGAAGCACACAAAACGTTGGAACCAAGGAAACTATCAGCACAGAGGAGGACAAAAATCCATTTGAATCTCTCATCCCATCCTCAGATCCTCCGGAGGCAGAAAGGGAAGAACCTCCCCAGCAGAACAACACCGAGCCATAAGATCCAGCCAACACCTCAAATCCGAACCCATGCATTATTTCATCCCCCTCATATGCTGATATTATCAAACAAAAGAAGAAGAATGTCGAAAACGACGGCTCATCGGATGAAGAGACCCTAGAAAGGACATCAAAGTGAGCGGGTAGGAAATCAAACAGAGAAACTAGGGAGGAAGAATCAGAGAGACAAAAAACCCTGGGAAGTCAAGCCACCATAGAAATGGCTCTCGGAAGGAACACCAGGCTAAGGGTCCCCAAGGGAGGTGGTCCTACCCCAACAAGTCATAAATGATGCAGTTGATCTCTTGGAACTGCAGGGGTCTGGGGAATCCCAATAAGGCAGAGGCTATTAGAGATTTATTGAAGATGGAAACCACAGACATACTAATCCTCCAAGAGATAAAAATAGAAGGGGAAACCCTTCTGAATACAAGCAATACAAGATGGAAATTTGATTCAGGAAAGGTAGTCAGTGCAAGAGGTTCGGCGGGAGGAATAGGCACATTCTGGTCCAAAAACTTCTTCTCTTTAGAGAGCTCCCATGTGACCGAGCACTGGATTTATACAGAAATGCGCCACGCAGTAAGTAATTTCAAGCTACCCTGTTTAATATGTATGTACCTGTGCATTATGATGAGAAGAAAAATTGCTGGAAAACTCTCTTAGACTACTTGGAATTGCATAATCCTTTGAATATAGTCATAGGGGGAGATCTGAATATAATCCTTGACCACAAAGAAAAGAGAGGAGGGACCAATCTGAGAGACCCCTTTCTCACCACAGTGGAAAATCTCATCCAACAATGGGACTTAGTACATTTCAAACCTGTAAAAGGGGAATACACCTGGACTAAAAATAGAACAAGGGATCAGCACATCTCAGCAAGGCTGGACAGATTTCTCACCAGCAGTTCTATTATGCTGAATAAAAGAATTGTTTTCTCTAAGATTCTTCCGAAATTAACCTCAGATCATAAACCAATCTTACTATGTCTAAAGGAAGATGAACACCTCGGCCCTCTTCCATTTCGATTCAGCCCTCTTTGGACAGAAAGGGAAGGGTTCCACGAAACGGTCCAAACAGCATGGAGAATAGAAGTATCAGGCTCCCCAAGTTACGTTTGGGAACAAAAAATGAAAAACACAAAGAAGGCTTTAAAAGAGTGGATAAAGAAAGTCACAGTCACTCCCACCAGTCAGAGAAAAGATGCAGTCAATCAATTGGAAGATCTCCAAGTGGAAATGGAAGAGAAAGATATCTCAGCTATTGATCTAGATAATGAAAAAATTGCACAGAGGCAAACATAAAATTCTTTTAGAATCGAGGAAGAATATTGGTGCATCAAGTCACGCAACTTGTGGCTCAAAGCTGGGGACAGAAATACTAAGTATTTCCACAGACAATACAGGGCTCGTCTGTCGAGAAATCACATTGCAGAAATCATCACATCTAGGGGTCAGGTATGCAGAGGATTTGATCAAATCAAGGAGGCCGCTGTGAACCACTTTCAAAACCTACTCAGCGCAGATAAGGACGGGAGTGAGGAGGATGTTGAGGAATTTCTCACAAATATTCCACAGCTTGTCAGCGCAGAGGACAATAACATTCTATTGAGCCCCGCCACAGAGGAGGAGATTGCCAATATTGTCTGGTCCATGGAGCCAGATAAAGCACCTGGGCCAGATGGGTTTTCAATCCACTTCTACAGAAAATGTTGGGATCTAATTAAAATTGATCTCATCAGAATGGTCCATGGTTTCATGAGAAAGGCAAAGATTGGAGGAGGCATAAATTCTACCTTCCTTGCACTAATTCCAAAGGAAGCAAGCCCAAGCTCTTTTGACAGATACAGGCCAATCTCCCTGTGTAATTCGTCCTACAAGATTGTGGCCAAACTGCTGGCAAATAGAATCAAACCTCTCCTGCAAAAATTAATTTCTCCTGCCCAAGGGGGGTTTGTGAAAGGAAGGCACATTCTGGACAATGTCATTCAAGTCCAGGAAGCTCTACACTCCAGCCACTCACGCAAAGAACAAGGTATGCTCATAAAACTTGATATGTGCAATGCATTTGATAGAGTAAATCGTTCCTATTTGTACAGGGTACTTTCATCATTTGGCTTCAGTCAGGACTTCATCAATCTTATCAAGGCATGCCTGGAGAAGATTTGGATCGTGCCCATGATAAACGGTAGACCTGCTAACTTCTTCATGGCCACCAGGGGTTTGAGACAGGGCTGCCCCCTCTCACCATTTCTCTACATTCTGATGGCAGATTCCCTGAGCAGAAAACTGACTCTAGAAAAACAAAAGGGGTGCCTACCAGGGATCAGAATTATGAAAGGCATAGAACCGATGAATCATGCCCTTTTCGCCGACGATTCACTATTGCTTGGAGGGGCCTCTCCAAGAATAGCTAGATCTTTCAAAAGCATACTTCAGAAATATTGCAGCATATCAGGAGCATTAGTAAGTGAGAGGAAAAGCGATGTATATGGGTGGAACATTGAGCAGCATAAGATCGAGACAATCGCAAACGAGTTGGG
Organism: Pinus tabuliformis; assembly: GCA_031772625.1. NCBI lineage: Eukaryota > Viridiplantae > Streptophyta > Pinopsida > Pinales > Pinaceae > Pinus > Pinus tabuliformis. Next base: position 997,753,488 of record CM062818.1, read on the forward strand.
GTACACAGGACATGCAGACTGGGAAAAAATAAAATATTTGGGCCTTTCAATAACACTGGGATCCAACAGAAACCAACTGTGGGAGGAAGTTATCTCGAAATTCAAAAGGAAGATCACTGCGTGGGGAGGCTTTTGGTTAACCACAGGGGGCAAATTGACGCTCATCAAATCAGTTCTTTCTGCTTTGCCCACGTTCCAAGCATCTCTCATGCTGGCTCCAAAACTAATTTCAGACCAAATTTCCAGATTTATGCGCAATTTCTTATGGAATGGTGGGAGAGGAAACGCAAATAGATTTCATTTAGTTAGCTGGGATATGGTGAAACGGCCGCTGGCAGAAGGCGGACTTCAAATCCACGACCCAGTTAATGCAAATGTAGCTTTGGGATGTAAGCTGTTATGGCAGCTCCATGCAGAGCCGTCCCATCCAGTGAGTCAGATCTTCAATCTGAAATACCTGAACAATTAGCCATTAAAAACATATAATATTGAGAAACCCCCAAAAGGAACGCAGGTCTGGAAGCTGTGTAACAGAAGCATCGAATTTTTCAGATCCCATTTGTACCGAATCCCTGGTAATGGTAAAAACACAAAACTTTGGAGAGACAACGTTATGGGACATCGCCCTCTAGCAGAAAACCACGAGATTGCAGAAATAAGAGCCTGGCTACAGTCGAAAGGTATAAGGAAATTAGAGGATATCTCCAGTTGGGACAGAAAAGGGAACTGGCAATGCTGGATTTTTCCCAGAATTCCAGAACATTTAAACACTCAGCTAGACGCTCTCCAAGCCGCAATCTCTGACTTTGCCCCAGTTCACAAAGAAGACGAAGATGTTTGGGGCTGGGGTAAGACCGGGGAATACACAGCTAGTCAAGGATATTATCAGATGCAGAGCAAAAAGAATTCATCACATCCGAAATTCGTGTGGAAGCAGATTTGGGACAGCTTCAGCATCCCCAAAATCAACTTCTTTTTCTGGACATTGTTCCACAACAAAATTTTGACAGGAGATAATCTGTGTAAAAGGAACATAGCTGGACCACATAGATGCGTCCTCTGTAAAAGAGACTCGGAAACAGCAAATCATCTGTTTTTAGCCTGCGAATTTGCAAAAGCGGTCTGGTCATTCTTTTTCACCGGGCTGAGTGTGCCTCCTCCAACTCAAAACTCGATTGACACCATGTTCTCCTCCTAGAATAACAATTATCCCTACAGCATAGTAAGCAAATCACTTTGGCAAAAGGTGTGGATAGCTGTACCAAAGTATGTTTGCTGGAAACTTTGGTTAGCACGGAATGAAACAATATTTAACAACACTGAATTGCCAGCAGCAAAAGTGGCGGAACAGGCAAAGAACCTCCTCTTAGAAACATTGAACTACTCCTCTGTCAAAGACGACAACACCTTGTGAATCAAGAGAGGGAGTGGTTGAATGCCTATACAGGAAAGGCTAACCAACCAGCGCCCAACCGAACAGTGCACAAAGGAAAATGGCAGATTCGAGAATCAGAAGACAGCTTCCAACAATGGTGTAAATCACAGGCCAAGTGCATCATTTTTTTCGATGGAGCCTCAAAAGGCAACCCAGGGAGGTCCGGAGCAGGAGGAGTGATCTTCTTCCAAGATGGGAAAAAAGACGACTTCATCTGGGGCCTTGGAACGAAAACCAACAATCAAGCTGAAATTCTCAGCCTCTTGAAAGCCTGCCAAATGGCCAGGAAAGGAAATCCAGAAGAAATTCTAATCCTTGGTGATTCTGAACTGCTGATCAAAACGATGGTAGAGAAGAAAAGACTCAAGGACCCAGTGCTAAATAGACAACTTTCAAGAGTGACCAGAACTCTGAAAGAATTTCAATCAGTCCAATTCTTCCACATTCTCAGAGGATTAAACAAGGAAGCAGACAGATTGGCAAATATTGGATGCACTTTACAAGAAAGAATGATTAGCATAAATGCAGAAACAGCGATCATGGACATTATCCCTTAAGCAGACAGAAAGTCAATGTAAACTCTGAATGCTGTAATGGTTGATTAAGCTCTACCCAACCTGATTTCTATCAATAAACATAACCGTTTCAGTTAAAAAAAAAATAGAAAAATCCCTTTTTTTTTGGGTGACTGGCCGGATTTAATGACTCGGCCGAGTAGATGTGGAAACGGCCGAGTTGGCCGAGTCAGCCATGATTCGGCCGAGTCATTGAATGACTCAGCCGAGTCATGGCTGACTCGGCCTCCCGAACCGTTTCCTCCACCGAGTCATATTTCTGGGCAATGAAACGGATCAACTCGGCCGTTTCCGTTTCGAATCGGCAGAATTTTAAAACTATGGCGTGGACAACAAGGATTGGACCTGTGCGGATAGAGCCCACATGTTTTCGGCATTTATGGTGTTTTATTTTTCAAAATGGGTCTCCGATCTTAGTTAAAATAATTTAATATCCAATAAGAAATGTAAATTGGTTATATATAAATTGAATAAAATTTTGACTAGTTCAAAGTAAGTGATATCCTTTAATTAATTATAAATAAAAATTTGATAAGAATTATAAAATAATGTAAATACTTTGTTGTATAAGAATAAATAAATAATATATGATATTTTGTTTAAATTGGTACAAAGTTTGACCCTATATAAAAAAAAAGGTAAATAATTAGGTAAATAAATATGATATTTTGTTTAAATTAGTACCACTTAAGTTACTTGGTTCTATTAAAATTTGATCCTTATATTTAAAAGAACAAATTAAACAAAACAAAAAAAAAAAAACGTTATAATTGATATTCCAGTAGTATACATTTAAGTAATTGATGTTGATGTTGTTCATTATAACGAGATAATTAATATTTAAAATATTTAATTTTGCGAATGTTACTTAGTCATTACTTTTGGATGATCTACCCTAGGCGTTAATAGCCATACCCTTCTGCATTATTTCATATTAGGATAGAATACCCTGCATTAGGACAAGGAGGTCGCGAGACCACCCTCCTTGACCTCGGTACCAGTAAGATCTGCCTAGCAGATAAAAATAGCAAAAAAACTATACCCGTTTATGAATGTGAAGTTGCAAAAGGAAATCATATGTTAAATTCGATTGTCTACCTCAAATTTTTCTAAAATTTTATTATGTACACAGGAAACATTACAATGGTAAAGATATATGAGCGACGACGACGTGATCAGGTAGCATCACCGTCATTAATGCCGCCACCGTCGCCATCATCATCCCCATCGCCACCACCATCACCATTGTCACCACCAAGACCATTATCAACATCAATCGCTCCAGCACCAGAGTTGACCGTGATAATGAACTCATTGGAAGCCTTATTGGAGGCATTAAAAGAATCAACTAAGGCTAAGACCAAAGAAGAATTTCAACCTTTAGCTACCAGTTCAGCGGAACCAAAGAATTTTGAGCACGAAAAAGCAAACGAAGATATTTCTAGGGAGCTTCAGAAAATTAAACTCCCAGAATTTTCAGGAGGTCGAGTAGGTGAACGCGCTAAGGCATGGTTAGAAGGAACAAACAGATGCTTTAGATTAAGAGAATATTCTTCTTCGGCGAAAACAAAAATTGTTGTATTTCAATTAAAGGAAAGTGCCTTGATTTGGTGGGGGAATCTAGAAAAGCAGCTGCACCTTACATCGGATAATGTCCCTTGGGAACTATTTGAAGAAAGATTCCACACAAAGTATTTACCTCCATACATTCAACAACAGCAAGCCAGAGACTTCCATACCTTAGTACAGTGTAATAAAACAGTGGAAGAGTACAAGATAAGGTTTATGGAGCTTGTAAAATACATTCACTACTTAAATTCTGATGAACGTCGAGCTGAACGATTCATATTTGGGTTAAATCATCGCATAAGAGCCTTGGTAAGCATGTGGAAACCATCATCAGTAGCTGAGGCAGTTGAATGTGGTCGTTATGCAAAAGAGCACCTTGGAATCAAAAAAGATATAGGGCCAGCAGAACCTTTACAATCAGGATTTCCAGGAAAGACTCCCCGAAATTTCTTCAGAGGAGGTAGCTCGAGGCCACCTTACAATAACAGATTTACCCCAAGAAATTTAGGAACAAGAGCTCCCATGGCAGTAAACACTATAGCCGCGGAATCATCAAACACCAGTCCATGGACATCTCGTGGAACTACCAGTAGAGGAAGAAATTCGAGAGGAATCAGCATGAGAGGACGAAGCTCTTTATCTAGAAATTCATGCCCTGATTCAAGAGGATCAGCGCAGCTTAATTGTTGGGGATGTGGAGGACCGCATTTTCAACGCGATTGCCCAGAAGCTTCGTCAAATATATTGCATAGGACTGGAAAGGAACCAATATCAAACAATCAAGGTAATCATAGAATTCATGCAGTGGTCGGCAAAGACCAAGCAGCACATCAATCCATTGTAGTGGAATCTTCAGGTATTATCAATGGTATAAAACTCAAAATCTTATTTGATACCGGTGCCACAGATAGTTTCATTTCATCATATGCATTAAACAAATGTGGGTTGGCAGCTTGTAGACAAAATGATTTCAAATAGGTGGAAATGGCCTCAGGAGAACTCTAATCCGTGGGCTTAAGTGTGGATCAACGCAAAATTGTCTTAGGGGTCTGTACGACTAAACTGAAAGTTTATGTCACAGCCTTAGGAACTTATGATCTTATCATAGGTATGGATTGGCTAGCAGCTCATTAAGCTTGGGTAGACTGTTATGGGAAAAGAATTCTAAGTATAAATGATGAAAGAAAAGCAATCCAAATTCAACGAATCAAGAGAAAAGTATTTTTATGCTACATATCAGCAATAAAAATGAAGCGTTGTTTAAAGAAAGGTTGTCAGGCTTATGTAAGTCAAGAAGTAAGTGAAGAAAAAGGACCATCCTTAGGAAAATATCAAGTTTTAGCCGAATTTCCGGATATATTTCCAAAAGAACTACCAGTATTACCTCCTGTAAGAGAGTTGAATCTCACTATTGAATTAAAACCAGGTACCCAACCGATCTCTAAAACGCCTTATAGAATGACAGCTCCAGAACTTCAACAATTGCAAATTCAATTGAAAGAACTACTGGATATAGGACATATTCGACCCAGTATATCACCTTGGGGCGCTCCTGTAATTTTTGTCAGGAAGAAAGATGGATCTTTAAGATTATGCATAGATTATCGAGACTTGAATCGAGCTACAGTAAAGAATCAATATCCTATGCCTCGAATCGATGATCTTTTTGATCAAATGAAAGGAGCGGCTGTCTTTTCAAAAATTGATCTTCGATCAGGCTATCATCAGCTAAGGATTTCTAAAAACGATATTTCTAAGACTGCATTCCGGACACGTTTTGGACATTATGAATTTACTGTGGTACCCTTTGGATTAACAAATGCACCAGCAGTATTCATGAATCTTATGAACAGTGTTTTCCGCGAATATCTTGATCAATTTGTACAAGTCTTTTTAGATGATATTCTCATCTATTCCAAGAATAAGAAAGAGCATGAAGATCATTTACGGATAGTATTGTCCTATCTTAGAGAACGTCAGTTGTATGGAAAACCATCCAAGTGTTCATTCTTTCAAGAAAAGATTCATTATTTAGGTCATATCATATCAAGTGAAGGGATTTCAGTGGATCCTGAGAAGGTAAAAGCGATCTTGGAATGGCCAATACCGAAAAATGCACATGAGATATGAAACTTTATGGGTTTAGCCGGTTACTACCGAAGATTTGTGAAGGGATTCTCCAAAATTGCAAAATTGATTACAACCCTTCAGCGTAAAGGTGTTAAGTATGAATGGACTGAGGATTGTAATAAAGCATTCTCTGAACTCAAAAGACTACTCACTAGTGCACCAATCCTAAGAGTCCCAGATATGGACATAGATTTTACGGTATGTATTGATGCATCCAAGCAAGGGTTGGGTGCAGTATTGATGCAGGATAGAGAAGTGATAGCATATATTTCCAGAAAGTTAAAACCTCATGAAGAACTCTATGCTACTCACGATTAGAATTAGCCGCTGTAGTGCTAGCTTTAAAGATTTGGAGACACTATCTAGTGGGACGAAGTTTTACACTTAAAAGCGACCATCAAAGTCTACAATATTTGTTCACCCAAAGAGACTTAAATGCCAGACAAAGGCAATGGAGTGAGTTCCTAAGTGAATATGACTTTGGAATATCATACATTAAGGGAAAAGAAAATGTAGTAGCAGATGCTTTAAGCAGAAGACCTCGGATATTTTCTCTCATACCTATTAAAGTAGACTTAAGACAACGAGTACTGGAACATCTCATAAAAGATAGCTGGTATTTAAAGGTGAAATCTAGTCTTGAGGGTAAAAAGCCAAAAGAATCTAAATTTGAGGGATATGAACTAGAAAATGATGGAATCTTACAATTCCATGGAAGGATGTATATTCCTGATAATAAGGATCTTCGAGACACTATCCTTAGGGAAGCCCACAGAGCAGTATATTGTGCACATCCTGGAGTAGGGAAAATGTATGCGGATACCAAGAAACTCTTCTTCTGGTCAGGCATGAAACGTGATATCACTCAATTTGTTGCAAAATGTTTGGAATGTCAGCAAGTAAAAGCAGATGATTGTCACCCAGTAGCTCTCTTGCAACCTCACGACATTCCTATGTCTAAATGGGAGATCATTTCTATGGATTTTATCACCGGGCTACCTCTTACTTCTCAAAGACACAATGCCATTTTGGTAGTAGTGGATAAATTAACAAAAAGCGCCCATTTCATTCTCGTAAAAGATACTTACGATGTTGCTGATGTAGCTCGAGTATTCATAAATGAAGTTATCAGATTTCATGGAGTACCTAAGAAGATTATATCCGATAGAGATTCGTGATTCACTTCTAGATTCTGGACTTGCATGCAGTCAGCCTTAGGAACTCAACTAAATTTAAACATCGCTTACTATCCTGAGACTGATGGGCAAACAGAAAGGGTAAATCAAGTACTTGAAGATATGTTGAGAATGTATGTTATGAATTAGCAATCACATTGGGAAAAGTACTTACCCTTAGTCGAATTCGCATACAATAACAGTTACCACAATTCGATTGGAATGCCTCCATTCGAAGCATTATACGGCAGACCTTGCAGAACACCGTTAAATTGGGACAAGTTAGAAGATCGAGAGATGATAGGACCAGAATTAATCCATGAAATGGAAGAGCAGGTAAGACAAATTAGACAACGATTAAAGGAAGCACAGGATAGACAAAAGAGTTACGTTGATGCTCACAGAACTGATAGGAGGTATGAAGTAGGGGATCAAGTTTTCATCCGCATCAAACCAAATAAGAGTATTATTCGATTCGAAAAAGGGACAAAGTTGTCAGCCCGATTTATTGAACCATTTAAAGTCCTGGAAAGAGTTGAACCTGTTGTCTATCGTCTTGCCTTGCCACCTCACTTGCATAGAATTCATAATGTATTTCATGTATCTGTATTAAGACATCATATCGTTGATCAATGTTATAACCTTCAATGGAAGGAATTGCAGGTATCGGACAAGGGAGTCATATCGGTCGAACCATTACGTATACTGAAACGTAGGGTTCGACAGCTCAGGAATCGCCTAGTGGACCAAGTTAAGGTCCAATGGGACAAGTATAGTCCTGGATCAGCTACTTGGGAAGATACAGAGGACATATGTCAAAGATACCCTAATCTATGTCAATTTTGAAGAATTTTAAACTATGTTTAGTATATATTTACTTCACTGCAAATCAAAGACTCATAACCATTTTGAATGATTATATATAAACGTGAAATTTTGTGACATAATATATGTTTAAATTCTGTTGGTACATGGATACTAAAACGATATATGTTGTTGATCTTACTAAATTATAGTTGTCGAAGTAAAGTTTAAAACAGTTAAATGATTTTACTTCTTATAGGAATTAAGATATTATAAATCTGTTTTATTTACACATGTCAATATGATCGATGAAATAGAAATCAAGGAATAATTACATTTTAAATAAAAGTCAATGACATGAATAGAATATGGCAAAATATGTTATACTGTAGTTGACATATGTGAATTATACATAAGTTATTTTGAATATGATAATGCACATTTTACAAATGCATGGATAAGTGTATGATTGCAGATAATAAACAGTTACCAAAATGACCACGCGATGACAGAACCTCAGAACAATTAAAGCTCAAAGAGATTCTATGATAGGGTATTAACCCTAATTCTACTGGGACGGGTGGAGGTATTTCCCACCATTTATCCTCCGAACCCTGGAGTGATGGGAGGACTCTGCGAATCACGCTCCCCTAGACGTGTTATGATTACTGCCAGATTCCTACTGGGAATCAGGTCGGTATAACTGACACTATCACCTTAGAGTTTATGAATGGTTAGGTCAGTAAAACTGACGCCATGGCATACTCCAGTAGAGGACGGATAGGATGGGAGTGGAAGAGATTAGGAAGGATAGGATGATTTTAGAATAGTTTGGGAACCTGGATAAGGCAAGGCATGATCTTTAAAATCATAAACCTAAAACACTAATTTTATAGTCTCCTTATATTAAAATAAGAATTTTAAACCTCGGTTTACAAACCTAAAAAGGATGTACTAATTGCTATCATAAGTAAACAAATAAGATAAAAACTCTAACTTCGAGACGAAGTTTTCTGAAGGGGGAGTGTATGTAACGACCCATCTATAAAAATAAAGAACGCAAGCATAATAGCATGTATACAGTACATGCATATGATAGCTACATATGCATGGGTCGCATACACCGCACTAGTATTTTATACTAAATTGATTATAAGTGATAAATACCATGACACTTCTTGGAATAGAGGTTCTAATCATTCATCAATATTGCTTAATGTATGGGTAGATCTTAAAAGAGAACTATATATTATATGTTCGAGATTATTGATAAAATTATATTAATAAATTAATAAAATAAATGTTAAATATTAATAAATTAATAAAATAATGTTAAGATAGATATAAGTAATTAATTAAAAAAAGGAGATCCGAGTATAAAGTTTATAATGTTATATTAAAACAAATATATACTAAAACAATGTGATGCCTTAAAAATAACGTTTATAATGTTTTAATGATATGTGGTATATACAACGTATAAGATATATAAAAGAATATTTAATAAAATATCATAAGGTTTCAAACATTGAGATTTCAATAGTGATAAGCTATGACTTTGATAATAGCTTATAGTTCAAATAAACGGTATTGAAACTAGCTATATAGCTTTAAAAGCAATGTCTTAGATTCATTGTCATTAAAGAGATAGACGTTTATAGTAATGAGTTTTTAATGATAATTATGGCTAGGTAACATATGCCACAAATCGATATAAATGCTGACTATAAATAGAACATGCTAAGAGATGCTTCAGAATTTAACATATGGTACAAGGGAATAGTGTATACAAGTAAGATTCAAGAATGGAATAAACCATCAAATTCATATTGGATGTTATAGTGTACTTTATAAAGTTCATTGAAACAGAATTCCTGCCTTTCATTCAATTTTCATGAACTAGAGACACCATTGTTGATGGGTAGTATCAGTTGTTTTTGAAAGGGAGATTGGAATTTGACAGCAGAAGCCCAAGCATCTGAAAACACTGAAGTTGCTGTACTACTTGGTCATCTAACTGGTCAGATAACAGTACATAGAGAAATGATGCTGTCAACGACCGAGTCATTGAAATCGAAGTCATTGCCGTTTCCGAGTCCGAGTCCGAGTCGAAGTCCGAATCCGAAAAACAGGTTTCAAAACATAAAATATATTCATTCACGACATTAAATGAGACAAGGGAGGGATACATAAGACAGGCCGTGTCATCAACAGGTTGACGGTGGCTGCAGATGGAAGGGAAGCCACCGCCAAACAAGAGAATAAAACCACGGAGCATGGATTTGAGAAGGGACACAAAAACGAGAGGGAAAAATTCTAGAGGAGGAGGTATTCAGCCACAGTAAAACAGGGCATGTCATCAACAGGTTGAGTGGTGGCTGCAGATGGAAGGGCGGCCACCGCCAAACAAGAGAATAAAACCACGGGACATGGATTTGGGAAGGGGACACAAAAATGAGAGGGAAGAATTCAGAAGGAGGAGGTATTCAGCCACAGGAAGAGCTTGATAGTTCGAGGTTCTGGGCACGGGGGAACAGTCGGCTTCTGTTAAGAAGCTTACTGGATTGAGCAGCCAGGTCTTGCTCAATCTAGCTGGGTGGAATCGGTCTTCTGGAAACTGTAGCAGCACAGCCGGAGGCATCTTCAACCGCAGCGGCACAGGTAGGTACCTCAGCAGTGCTATTAATTTATTTTGTAAGATCTCAGGAAATCTGTTTACAAGTTCATGATATAAATCAGGAAATTGTGTTTTCGGTCTTTACACAAGCCCCCATTGAAAATTTTCATAACATTGCCTGTGCAAATGTAAGTTTTCCAAGAGCATTTGGTTGAACCTTTATGAGGAGAGTAATAACACCCAAACATTACCAACCAACCAAGCCCCCATTGAAAACTTTCATAACATTGCCTGTGCAAATGTAAGTTTTCCAAGAGCATTTGGTTTTCACCAGCATGCTCAATATGTATTGCTGGCTGAGCTCTTAATCATATCCAACCACCATGCTGCCTTATAAGAGTGTCTACCCTCCTTGGTAGATAAAAATCATGTCACCAGATATTATTTTGCAAAGAATTTAACAAATTGCCCAATTGAAATAATAAAACAGAAGAGCACATGGATTACAAATTATAAGAAGCCTACCTGAAATAAGTTCTTTCTTGCTTCCTTCAGAAGATATACGATACCATTGAATGCTACACTTGGAAATGTCAGGAGCAGTCTCAGAACAGGAGATTATTCGCAAATGTGAACCTAAACACTCAGCACCCTCTAATTCATATAAATGCTCTTTATCCTGTTCATGTCTTCTGGTAATGGCCAACTGCCAAAAGAAAATATGTTTCACATTAGAGAGATACTATAATTGGCTTACTGCTAGGCAAACATAAAGGACATGCTGAAGATAAGAACTTGATGACAAAAAGTTATACTGAGTGCAGGTCAGGTGGGACAGTGTTAAACCAGACTCGATTTAATTCATTAAAGAACATAACCACTTCAGAAATTAAAGACTCTGGGGGAAGACAACTAAGTCAGCAAAACAGTAGCTAATTTCCACAATGAAAACACTCTGTAAATGCCATGATGTTTTTCTATGACCAGCTTCTCAGAATATCCTGTAAAAGCTCAAAACTTTGTTCATACCTCTGATTTGTAATGGCATTGTAAGCAACACCAATTTATATACTGAAAATCATATCCGTATTTAGTAATTACCATGCAAAATACCTTGAGCAACAATTCTATTTAGTCATCTCAAAAAAAAATCAAAAAATAATCTTAAACTTGCAGAAAAGTATTTCCAAACAGTAGCACAAAATGTGGAAGGTTATATAGAATGAACATCATATCCTCTTCCATAGAAAAACTAAAACAGAAATAAAATCAGAGTATGCTGTGGACTCTTTTGTTTTAACATCTACGATCAATAACGCGCCATTAGCCAGAAGCTGATGGCATACCTCATCACACCACAACAAAAGGCATAAAATGAACTAACTTCATTCTCAAAAACAGATTGACAGTGGAAAAGGAGAAATACTCAAACAATGCCAGATCCCTGAAAACACAGAATGGATAAGAGATAAACAGCCCAACTGGCAGACTCCAAATAAGGCAGGCCTTAAATGAATGTCAAACTGATGCAACACTGAATACTTATCCTGTAAAAACTGTCAGTGACTCTTGGCAAACCAACAATCACCGAAAATATACTTCAGTCTCTGACAGACTACACACAAGGAAAAGGCCACTGGAAAGCCCATTTTTTACCAAATGGACCATGGATGGAATCTCTTGATACATCACTAGCCATGCAAAACCCTGCAGCTCTTAAGATAGCCGGACAGACAACACACAGAAGTCTGCAAAGTTCAAACCCATATATCCTCTGCATCAACGGACATCCATCTCGCATTGAGAACCAGTGGCAATGAATGATGTCGGTGCAAGGGCGAGGACAATCTTCCTCTCTGATAATGTGGAAGAAGGCACCCAAAGCTCCAACTCCAATCACTCCAAAATGGACCAGGCATCCCTATACTATTTTTGACTAACACGGCCTCCCAGATGAACTCTCTCAACTCCATAATCGACAGACAATTTGGGGCCATCAAACCTCACTCACAAGCTGTCTTTAATAGAAAAAATGTTTATACAAAGGGGCATTGTTCTAAGGTCAAACGCTACTGTCTGTCCTCGACTGATTATCACTATACACATTAACAACTACTTATATGCCATGAACTATATCATTAAAATAATTACTATGTACTGTTATGAATAAATATATAGGAAAAATTGTTAAATAATGTAAATGATAATAATCATAAATAATGATCAGTTAATTAGTAATTAGGTTGAAGAGTCATGTCTAAATGAGACATGACTCTCCATGAAGATACACCTGCTTGGTATATAAGCAAGCCTCTCACTCTCATTGTATCATCATTCTTATTCATACATTAAATATATAATATTTGTATCCTCATGGATATCTTTATATTCCAAATCTTTTGGAGTAATTAATCTAAAGAAGGAACTTTGTTCGATTCATTTGGTATCAGAGCCACGTTGGCTGGTCACCAGGCCTTTGGCCATTAACCTCCCGACAGCCTTGTTGTCGTCGCAAGTAAATCATTTTGCTACACCATAGTTTGGAGCTTCTCCAATTCGCAGTTGGCCCTTGGCCATTAAAAAAAAAGAAAAAAAGGGGGGGGACTACTTTTAAGTTGAAATTAATTCAAAATCAAAAGGGGTTATCTTTAAACCCTAAACCTCTCTAAACCTCATTCTGAAAAAGCACAAAATGGAGCCTAATTCGAAAATAAAAGAAGGAAGGTTCTCCTATAAAGGTATTCCAATTGTAAATTTTAAATTATTTACATTAAAAGGGTGTATCCAAAGGAAAGAGATTAACATCGCCATTAATCCAAACATTGAAGATAATTACATTAATATTAATTTGGCAAATCAACTATTAATTCTAGAACCAAATATAGGCGAACGAGAAGGTTTTTTTGGCGGGAAAGAATACAAAATTAATGATTTACAAGTGACGATTGATCATTATGAGTACATATCTCAATTTTGTGTCGTAACTATGCTTGACAAAGAGGTTGACATAATTTTCGGTCGACCTTGGTTCAAGGAATTAGGTACATTCATTCTAAACACAGAAAACAAATTCTTGATGTTCCCTTACAAGAAGAAGATGGTCACGTTCCAAGACATGACAACAAAATCAAAACTGATAATGCCTTCAGCGAAGGATCTTAAGGATATTTCGAAACTAATGTTTCAAGAGAATCCAGAAACAAGTATCAAAGAAGCAGAAAGAGCATAATCAGAAGTTACTTACACAAGTAGGAAAATGTAAAGCTAAGAAAGACCATTTAGAACAAGAAAATGAAATTTCTAAAAAGAAATTCAACAGAAGTTTATCCGGAAAAGAAGAGGAAAGTTTATGGAACCTTAAGCAAAGGTTATTAGAACAAAACAAGTGTTTAAAAGATGAGAAGCTTGAATACCAAAATAAAATTGACTCAAAAAATGAGCAACTTTTTCGTCTTAAAAACCATAATCAAAATCTACTCACTCAAATTAAGAAACTTAGGGATGATAAGAAATCATCGAAAAACAAATTACTAGAACTTATCACCGAAAAAAGTGTCGAAATCTTCAATCCAAATGGAAGAAAGTGGAATTAATACGGAACTAGTCAATAGCAGAACTCAAGAAGAGGATCAATCAGTGGAAGGAAAAACACATTCACATGTTACAATCCAGATGATGAAAATTCCAAACGAAGATTATGTACCTAACTCAAAAACCGTAGTACCAAAAGGAAATCAAAAAAATTCCACACACCTAATAAGGGAAAGTCAAATCAAAAATTTTCCCTATCGACATCTGAATCATGAGAGTAGACAACTCAACCACGCTACGTATCGGGACCATTCAAAACAGAAACAACAAACTGATGTTCCAAAGGATATTGGTGTAACCTCAATCCAGTCCTTCAATGACAATTCGTTACAGAATTCCAATGATCAGAATATTCCACAGAAGATTAATCTAGGATGGTCTAATCCCTTCTCAGCGCAACAGTTTTGTTTGCACTTAGAAGATCATATCAACTTGTATCGACAAAGATGATTGTTCCAAGACGAGAAGACATTCAAACCCGAAAAAGAGATCAAACCTTTTCCATCGACAAGCTTTGAGGACAAATTTTTTTGAGGAGGAAGGCAATGTTATGAATAAATATATAGGAAATAATGTAAAATAATGTAAATGATAATAATCATAAATAATGATCAGTTAATTAGTAATTAGGTTGAAGAGTCATGTCTCAATGAGACATGACTCTCCACGAAGAGACACCTGCTTGGTATATAAGCAAGCCTCTCACTCTCATTGTGTCATCATTCTTATTCATACATTTAATATATAATATTTGTATCCTCGTGGATATCTTTATATTCTAAGTCTTCTGGAGTAATTAATCTAAAGAAGGAACTTTGTTCACTTCATGTACATAGTAGGTAAGCAAAAAATAAACCTAAAGACATACACCATTCACTTAACGACATACATAAAATTTGTTGATTACTAAGGTCCATGAAAGGGTGGTTAATGGCACTCCTTCACTCTATAGGGTTTTCCTTCTTGAAATAATCTACATGTACAGCTATGTCTATGTCACTTCATTTCCTGCAGCTCTTGTACTCATTTTTCATTTCATTTCCTTTTGCTCTTGGACTCATTTCTTTATTTCATTTTATGATTCATCTCATTTTAAGGGTGTCTTTTGCACAACGCCTCTTTTGTTTATCTCTTTGACCTATTTTGCTCTTTGGTAGACAATAATATGAATTTCAGCTTCAATTTTTATTTTCAAGACTCGTATTCTCTCCCTAAATGTACCATATCATCTTCATTAGGATTATCCCTGCAATGTAGGTCTTCCTTGGTGCATGGCCATGCTTATTCTGTTGAATTGTGTAGCTATGGTCGGTCTTCATAACTTATATTTTAGCCCTTGAAATATATAATGAAAGCTTTTATTTCATTAGCCCCTAAGACATGTTCTTCATGTCAGCATCAAAAGAGAAAATTTTGAAATTCAAATTTTAAATTTTTGGTTCTAAACTTGTCAAGTTAGCCCTCCTTCAAGTCAAGTCGGCCACAATGAAGAGACACCCATTCGGACATTCATTCAATCTCACACAAGAAAAAATATATTTTGGGCATCCAAGCAAAGAAGTAGATGGACAAAGAAGGACGAAATCATCTCAAGCATCTCCCTCTCTTTGACTTCGCATGTGAGACTTTTTGGGAATATTCTAGGCAGCAGGGCTGACATTTCGGGCAGCATATTCTGGGCAGCAAGGCCAAGTTTCTAGGAAGATTCTGGACGGCCGAATTTTGGCCTACGAAGACCAGAGAGAGTCAAGTTTGTTGGGAAAAAAATTGACTTGACAAAAGGGATGTTTGACCAAGTTTGACCATTGCATTGTTGATGAGTTTGACCATCATAGTTGACTAGAAAAATTAGGTGTATTTCTTGTCGAACTAAAGAATTTCTCTAAGAAAAAGGTTGTTCGATTTTTCCCCCAAGTGTGTTTTCCCAGGGTAAATCTTGTGTTCTCTTTGTGCATTGTGATCTTTATTGTCCTATGCATTTATGGTTGAATTTTTTAAGTGTAATTTCTTATTGATAAACTGGAAGTGTGAAAACAATATCTACATCATTAGAAGTAATTTCAGTGTTTCAGAAATTAGTGCTTGTATCTATTGCACTTGAAAAATCAACATGGTATCAGAAGTTTGGTGAAGCAAAAGACATTGAGATCACTATTGAAGAGCATTGGTAAAGGAAAAAGCTTTAGAGTGTCCTATATCTACAATATGATTGTCTATCTATATCCATGGGATCCTTTATGAAGTCAGAAAACAAGCTAGAAGGAGCTACAAATTTCAGGGCTTGGAAAACAAGGATTGACCTAATTCTTGCAAAGACTAATGTCTTGGATATTGTGAAAGGCAAAGTTACTAAACTGTCAAATGATGAACGGAAAGCTAAATATGAGAAGGAAGACATCACAACAAGAATTATTATTGTAGATTTATCAAAGATCATTTAATTCCATATGTCACAAATCTTGATATTCAAAGTGTTGAAAATGTAACTAGTTTCGGTCTTCATAATTGTTGAACTCATTTCAATACGTATACTATGTAACAAACAAGAAAAGAAGAAAGAAAATTATTATTATTAAAGCATGGGTTTCATCCTCATTATTGATGGTCTTCTAGGTAAAAGCATGTTCTTCGTGCTTCTAGGGTTTGTTAGGTGTTAGGATTTATTGTCACAAGCCAATGGAGTCAACATCATGTTTAGAAGACACTTCTGCACAATTTGTAATTGTAAAAAAAATAATTTTGAGTGTAGAAAGTCCTGGAATCTCCAAGAGGTCAGCCCCGGAATCATCAAGTTGGCCTAAAGGAGGGAATTTGACCCCTTAAGAAGGCTATATAAAGGACCAGTTTGACTTCATTTTGGATATACTTACTCACAAGTTCAATCTACAAAAAAAAGTTTGATCTATAGCTGGGAAAGGCAGAAAAAGGAAAGGAAGGTCTAGGAGAAGCTGGGAGGATGAAATTTCTTGTTTTTGTGCTCTATCCCTCTCACACGTGTGAACTTCTAAGGTTTCTGGGTTGCAAGAACAGGCCAAAGTTGCAAGTCCGAGTTGCAGTAGGACGAAGTGCAAAATCTGGTAGTTGGAAGAGGGAAAACCCTTATCTTGACCTCGTTGACCTTGGGAGAGTTGTCTTGCTCTAAGTAGGTCTTAGGAGGAGGTTATATTAAGGTTTCCAAAAAGTTGTTAGGACGAAGTTGCTAGGTCGTGTAGCAATGTTGTAGCTGGCAAGTCAAAGTTGCAGGGTGTAGCAATTTGATGCATAATAAAGGAAGGACTTGAGAAGGGGAAAACTTGGTGCTAGGAGAAGGACTTGGTTGAGGGATTGGGTCTTTGTATCTCATTTGAAGCAGATTCTAGTAGGAAAATTTCTAAGTCTTCCCCTTGGAGGGGTATTGCGTTCGCTAAGAGCCTATATCTATGTCCTCTTTTGTTACTGTTAGTGTTCTTGATATTATTTGATGAATCATCTAATTAAAGAAGAATAAAGAAGATAACTAAAGATTCACAAGCACTATCAAGGTTAAGTAAAATAGGTATAACAGTTGTCACTTTACATTTTCTAACATGGTATCGAAGCTAAGGTGAACAACGAAGGCAGTTGGAAAGGACACCTGAAAGAAGAAGACTGCAAAAAAAATTGTCTCTTGAGGGGATCCAGTTAAAGGCTCGTTGGTAAAAGACTCTTCTAATCTAGGGTTTCTACATTGAAGAAGATCAAGACTACAAGGAGGGTGTTGATCTCGCAAAAAGGAAGTATATTTCCAAGGCATCAATCTTGGAAGTTGTTGGTGGAGGAATCCTCGGGAACGTCTTTCAAGGACATCATCAAGAACTATCCAAAGCTCTTGAAGACATCAAGAAGGTCGAAGACATGAAGAAGGTCGAAGACATCAAGAAGGTTGAAGACATCATCAAGGAAAATCGTGATCCCAAGTAAGTAACATATTATTACACTATGTCTAAATCTTCAAGTCAAATGGGTTCTTTCTACAAGGAGACCAATAAGCTCGTTGGGACATCAAAATATTAGCATAGAAGAAAAGAATTGACTTCATACTGACAAAACAAGAAGTAATGGGATATGTTACTGGCGAAATTACTGAACCTGAGAAAGATAAGACATAGGAACTAGCAAAATACAAGGGGAAGGGTTCAAAGGATCAAAGTTGAATCAATTAATGTCAAAATTGGCAACTAGGGCCAAATTCCACATTGAGCAACTCATTTGAAGAAGATAATTGTAGCATTAAATTCCTCTTTTAGAGAGGACAAAAATTGACCTAAAGATCACTAAATTTGGACAAGGAGAAATATGTTTTTAAAATCAAGACCACACGTGCAATTTGTCAAGGTCGGATTGGGGTTAATTAGAGAAGTTGAACCCCTCTCCATCACCTATAAATAGAAGTGTCCTCATTTGGCATATCCACAACACATATTTCTTCTCTTTGAAATAGCGCAGAAGGACGAGGACTCCAGCGATGGTGAAAAGGGCAAGGTTGACATCATTTCTGCACTGTTTGATAGGCTGACTTACCTAAATGTGAATTGAATTTGGTGCTTGCATTTACATTAAAATTAAAAGAAGATTTGTGGTTTTCTTCCGTATGGGTTTTCACATAAACATCCTGTGTCCAATTACTCATGTGATTGATGCACTGTAGTATTATTGAATGTGTTTGATTGATTAAATAGTTATTAAAATTCATATAACACTGATTCACCCCCCTCTCAGTATTATTATGATTTCCAACACTAACTTTCGAACATGTCACTTTCTCTAATAGAGTTCAGGCTTCTGTGATCCAGCGAACTCCGGGTGTCCTTCTTCCGTATGTTCAGGGGACCACTGATAGAATTGGAAGGATTCTCAGGAAGCATAGTATCCCTGTGACCTTCAGGCCCCTGAACACCATTCGTGGGTCCCTAAGATCTGTAAAGGATCCGATCGACCCTAAGGATATGAAAGGTGTTTATTTGATCCCTTGTTCCTGTGGGACCCCCTATATTGGGGAGACCGGTCGCTCCATCAATCAAAGGATTAGCGAGCACGCTGCGGACCTTAAGCATAGGAGAGCTAAGTCTTCTGCTTTAGCCGAACATGCTGAAAAAACCAGTCATCATGTTTGTATTGAGGAGGCTAGTGTTATTGCTAGGGTTTCGCATTTCCATCATCGTAAGTTTAGGGAAGCGCTTGAGATTGAAAAGAGGCCTAGCAATCTTAATAGAGACGATGGCTGGAAAGTTAGTAGATGTTGGGTCCCTGCTCTCTCTCTTCCTAGTTGGCTTCCTCCCTCCTCCTTAGGATTTAGTTTTGTCTTTTATTATTTATTATTTAGTTTTATTTTATTATTATTATTATTATTATTATTATTATTATTAATATTATCAGTTTTACTACTATTATTGTTTATGTATTTATTATTATTATTATTATTATTATTATCATCAGTTTTACTACTATTATTGTTTATGTATTTATTATTATTATTATTATTATTACTATTTTTATTATTATTATTTTCTATTTATTCATTAATTATTATATTAATATTATTATTATTATATTTTTATTTATTTATTTATTATTATTATTATTATTATTATTATTATTTATTTATTTATTTGCTTTATTATTAATATTTATTTATTTTTATTATTATTATTATTAGTATTAGTTGTATTAACCTTTAACTAACTATAATTAATTTATTTTATTTTCTAATCCTTATTTCCTCTTCCTATTTTTATTTATTGGATTATTTGATCCTAACTAATTAACCCGGTGCGTAACTTCCTCCCTTTAATTTTTACCTTACTAATGATACCATTTCTATTTTTTCATTTATAAAAATTAAATAAATAATTTATTTACTATTATATTTGTTAATTTATATTTTTTCATTTTTCATTTATTTATATATTTATTCCTTTTTAATAAATAAATAAATAATTTATTATTATTTTAATTCTTAGTTTATATTTTTATTTATTGAATAAATTTAATGATTTATTAGTTTTATTATTCTTCAATTGGTTATTTATCTTATACCTAATATAACTAAATATGAATGTATTTACCTTACTAATGATACCTTTCATTTCTATAAATTAAATAATTTATTTATTTTTTGCTATTATATTTATTAATTTTTTCATTTATTTATTTATTTAATAAATAAGTAGTTTATTATTATTCTTCATTTTTATATTAATAAATAATTTATTATTATTTTTCTTACACCTAATATAACTAAATTTATATTTTTTTTATATGAATTTTATATATTTTTATTTACTTTTATTATTATATTTTTTAATTTATATGTTTTTTCATTTATCTAATTAATAAATAGGTTGTTTATTGTTATTCCTCATTTATATATTAAATAAATTAATTATTTTTCTTACACCTAATATAACTAAATTTTAAATTTTTATATAAAAATTTTATATATTTTTATTTTATTTTTATTTATTAATTTAATTAAGAAATAAGTAGTTTATTATTATTCCTCATTTATATATTAAATAAATAATTTATTATTATTTTTCTTACACCTAATGTAACTAAATTTATATTTTATATATTTTCATTATTATATTATAATTTATCATTTATATATTTGGTTATTTATTTATTTATTTTTTACCTAATTCAACTAAATTTGACCTTGCTCCTTGAGTCAACCTCTTGCCCAGGTAACCGTTGGTGTCTATGCTCTAGCTATTTAAACATGCTAAGCTGGATCTGTTCTTTAACTTGTCCTGACGATGAACCACACTGGTTGGTTCGAAACGCGTCGACAAATGATATTCCTTGTGATTTTCGCCGAAGAATTCTTTCTAAAATGTCACTTTCTCTTCGAGGTTGGAAACACCTAATAGGGTTATCCATCAAACCATCCTTAATATAGAGAGGTAACTTCTTTATAGGACTTGATATAGTTAGACATTTGAAGGTTAGATTCGTGTGAAGTATTATTGTGCCACCAACATTAGGTGTTGTTTACTATGATGCATTTATGGTTATTATTGCTAATCGCTGATGTGTTCACTTGATCGTGAGTAAGGTTTTGTTAAGTGGTATTGTTATAGTAGCAAAGGTCTTTGGAGATATAATTATCACTCCATTTAATAGCATGCTAGAGGTCGTCTACCCATTCCAAATAGCATATGTGACCTTGTAGATGAAGTGTTTCCCACTCAGAGTAGAGGGTTAGTTTACTTGATGATTCCACATGGTACTTGACACTCAGAGGTACCCATAGATGTTGAGACTCTTGGCATATGAAGCTTGGAGTTGGATTTATAGATGTGGTGCCCAGTGGACCTAAGATACCCGTACACGGGCCTTGACACTGCGTGATGGGTGTTGCTTGTTCCGGAGCCTAGATGATGATGGTTATCCTTGAGATGACAGGGGAGGGTTTGCACATCACTATTTGATCGCAACACTTGAGTAGATTGGTGCCATGTCACTCCTCTCACTCTTTAGATGGTGATGTTGGGTATTTGGTGATGAGGTCTTGATATGGAGGCACACCCATGGTCTTAGAGTTACTTCTTGGAGTATGGAGCACTCATTATCCCATTTGACACATATGGCATTTAGAGCTCCTTTGAAGGATGATGTCATAGTGGAGGAAGTTCTTTCCCTCACACGTGTGGGCATTTTTGGCATATTTTGTTATGTTTTTGAGCTATGAAGTTGGCTTGTAACTTTACTCTTCTGGAACACTCAAAGGAAACTTGTAATTAGGACTTTTACTTGTATTATTATAAAAACGAGGGAGATAAACCTAATATAAATAGAGCCTCACCCTCATTTCATTTCATCATCATGCATTCTTCACTCTTCTCTCTAAAGAGAGTGTGGATTAGTCTTTCTCGCTACATTGGGCAAGATGTGATTTTTATATTGTGTGAATTTCTTGTGGAGATGATCTTTTGCATGGAGATGGTTTTCTAGGATTGAAAGAAGTGCTTCTTTGGAGAATTTTGTAAGTTTAATGCTTTATTTTTTATATTTTGCATATTGTAAGTGTGATGTAGGGTTTTTGTATATGTCATGACTAAATGTTGAATTTATGTTAAACTCTTACTCCATTATTGCCTATAAAATTGTTCTCTTTGAAGCCTATAAGGAAACTTTGATTGTGCATTTCTTATTTTAATTTCTCCCCTTACAATAAAAATAGTTACAGTTTTGAACATGGATGCCCTAGTCAACCCCCCTTACTCCATCAAAGTCTCTTCAAGAAATTTAGCCATAGAAGACTACATTAAACCCTTGTAGGATAAGGCATTGATCTTTGTTGGTTGATCATCTGTAAATTTTAATGATTTTTTTCCTTTTCCCCTTGTTCCTAGATGTCTAGGGTCAGCCACTAAGGTTTTTATGGAGTTTTTTTGCATAAAAGTGAATTTTTGTTGCTTGTTTGTAGCTCATAATTTAGGAATTGCATTCTATAAAATATATAAAGGAAAAATCTAACATAGTGCATAGTTAGCCCCTCCTATTTAGGGTTGATGTCACACTTGTTTTCTATTTATGCATACATTTGAGCATTAAAAATAAACTTCCTAGCCCTAATCCTAGAGTCTATTGGAATATCTTTGTTCCTCTTTGTTGATTATCATTGGAAGGCCTTTTCTTTGGGATGTTATATGACATTGTGCACCTTATTATTGCATCTCAATCAAACACTAACTTATAACAACCTTATCTTTGGTCTAGACATAAGAGTATTTGAATCTTGGTATAGAATACCTAGGCCTCTCTAGGATTTGCTAATATTCCTTGCCATATTAAAGATCTATTGTCCATCACCTTGAGCCATAGCATTAGAATATCCTTTAGTCAATCTAAGGAAGCTTCCCTTGTGGTCAATTATCACTAAAGAGCAAGAAAAGATATGTTGAGGTGAAAATGACAACTAGTTTTCTTATTGTTGTTGATTTTTGAAAGGTCTTCTAATCTGATAATTACTTCTTATGATTTTAATTCAATTCATCTTGCATTCACATTCATCATTAAGCAACTACATAGAATATCTTCAAGAGTAGAACAAAATGATAGTAGGATCATAAAGAGACAGCCAAACAAGAGACACAAGTATTTAACCTTGGGAAAACCCTCTTGGGGAGAAAACCCAACAACCTTTTCCTTAGAGAAATTGTTCAATTCAACAAGAGATAAAACCTTATCTTTCCAGTCAAAACAGAGGTCAAACTGACCATGAACAGACCTAGGTCAAACTTGGTCAAACAAAATAAGTAGCCTCAGAAATTCAGACTGTCCATAAACTCAAATTGTTGTGCCTAAAAGATTAGGTCTACTTAGATGTTAGATCTGCCTCAGAATTTTGTCTGCCCAGATTTGGTCTGCTCAGAGATGGTTTGCCCAGATTCTCGACTTACCCTTTAAATTTGATTTGTCCTTGTCTCTCTTCTCCACTTGAACAGAAGTGAACCTTCGCTTCTGTTAGAAGCGGGTCATATAATAACAAGATCAACCAAGACTCATCTGATATCCATCAATTCAAGAATATCAATCCCAATGTGTTCGAAGGGTCCGACCAACTTGATTTTTTAGTGGGCCGACTTGACATTCTTGGAACGAAAAATTCAAAATTCCCTCTTTTTGAAGCCGACATGAAGAACATGTCTTCTATTTATTCTTACATATATTTTGAATGGCTAAATTATTAAATATGAAGACCAACCATAACTACAAAATCCAGCAGTTGCAGTAAGGTTTGGTCCCACATAATGAGGTTTTGCACTAGGCTTGTTAGCTTTTGCAACAATAACCACTCTCCCCAGATGAGGGCCAACTATGAACATTTTTTAAAAGTTCGTAGGAGTAACAAATATTGTCATGACTCAAAGATTTTGACTTTGTTTTAATTTTAATCTTCTCCCTTTCAAATGGAAACTATACTCTATTTAAAGCCTGTAGTATCCGCACGTGTGGCCCTTATAGAATTTATATAGTTGGTGACCTTTTTAAAATGCTTTTTTGGATGGTCCATACAATGTTTGTCATGAATTGTTTTTAACTATGAATATTTTCATTGTCTAATTCTTCCTCAAGATTTCTCTTGCATCAAAATAATTCTTTTGTTCTACAAGATTAAATTTAAACGGCCAAAGGTTGTTGTGATCAAAGATATGATATAGAGAAACTTTGAATTTTTTTTGTGTGGCTAAAAACTTGTATGTCCAATGGCTAGGATTAGAGATTGAAGCTCTGATACCAAGTGTGATAACCAAAATATTGCTCAACAATAAAATATCCAAAATACTTGGAATATAAAGATATCCAAGTAGGACAAATAATAGTATATTGAATAATGATTGAGAAAAATGATAGGAGTTTATAAATGGGAGCCTTGCATATATAGCTAAGCATAGTTACCTTTCCTTACTAGTCATGTCCTTTAGGACACATCCTTTCATTATCCTAATTATTCAAGAGTGTAGAATTCATTCATGAGTTAAAATATCCAAAATATTTGGAATACAATAAAGAAATCCATTCAGGAGTCATAATATACGAGAGAATTTATATTATATTACAAACGAGGGTCTTGTATATATAGCTAAGCAGAGTGCCCTTTCATTAATTCTCATGTCCTTTGAGACATGTCCTTTCATTATACTAATTATTACTTCTTAATTAATATTTAATGTTGTTTCCTTGTGGGATGACCGAGTGGTGTTGACTTTCCATGGCATATGAGATTTTGGGTTAGTGTCTTAAAATCTTTGACATGACCAACTCAAATGCCTCAACTTATCCTACTTTGCACAACAGAAAATAACACATCTGTGAATCAACTAGCGCACATGACCATTTTTTTAAATTTCCAACCCATCTTTCTTATATTAACAAAATGATAATACAACTATCTAGGGCTCTCGTACTAGGTATAATGGCCCTCATACATCCACTAGTACAACTCCATACAAGAACAAGATACACTGATCATCTTGTTGATGTTGCGCGCCATCACAGCTCCTTGATCGTATATTGAACACACTCCTAGACCTTTTGCTCCCAATCTGCAACTCCTTTCTTTATCAATGTTTTGACTCCTTTAGGTCACTCAACCTGGCTATCCATCTCCTCTCTAGTTGATCATTAGTCCATCAATGCATCAACACATAGAGACACCACGCTCATTAGCTGCTCCTTAGCCCTTCAAGGCTGCAATACTTTGAGGCTTTCGCCCACTGTTTCTCCTCAGCTCTTTTGAGACTTCTCCCATGTAATGCCTTCTTGCACTGCTCCAATGAAGACATATTTTTGGTCAAAGAGTTGCCACCTATCACTGTCAAATGTCTCTTCTCCGGCAATGAACTTGGGTTGTACCATTACACTTCCTGGTTGATCAAACCTTGAGCTCCTCAATCTTTTGCCTCATCTAGCAGCCACATTCGTCCTTCAAGGTGTTGTAATTAGGGCCAACTTGGTCCACTCTCACACTGCTCTCCAACAGTCCACAAGTGTCCAATACATTTGTCCAATTTGGACCCTTCATATCTCCTCACATATAGTCCTAACTTGATTGATCTAGAGCACTGAGAATATTACCCTTTGTTATGCAATAAAGGAGTTATTGCACAGATCTGGGCATATCATACTAGCTTCCTTATGCAATTTGATCCTCAAAGTGCTTGGGTCTGGAACCTAACAATCTGACCTCATCTAGGGCTCTTATACTACTGCTTCAACCTTGAGGCAAAACTCCAAAACTCTTCATATCTGCTTTGAATGCATTGTCAATCTCCTGCCCTTCGATCTAGGGTTTGGCACCTAGAGCTCTTCATTGTTTGTCCATTTACCTGCGATCTGATCCTCAAATCACATGGACCTAAGCTTCTTTTTATCTGTTGTTCATATACTATGAACAGATCTTCAAATTGTTGCTTCTAGTTCACTTGTTGCAACCCTATTTCGTTCTCAAACCTACTCACTACAAGTCCTGCATTCTGAGGGTATTTAGGTCCAAATACCACTGAGGTAATTAGCATATCTAGAGACCCTTTAAGTTTTAACACTCATCTGAACCCCTCATTTTTCTCCTTTAGTTTGTTGTTACCTCTGCCCTCCTTCCGCTAATCTATAGTGAGTTCCATAAGGCTTTTGGAACAAATCTCTTGGGTTGTCAATACCTGAACCATGTCTTAACTAGGGCCTAGAACATCTGTTGTTCATTCCTTGAATCAACGCCATCTATACTCTTGAATTTGCCCTCATCTAGGGCTTTTATAGGTTTGTTGTTCAACGCTAGAACAACCCTTCTTCTTCTTCCAATAATCTCCATGGCCAACCCACTTTAACAACTACTTACAACCCTAAAACCCTCAACCCACATATTACAATTGCGACCTTTGTTTTAAGCATGTTATCTATCAACTTAGGCCACATAGGCCACCCCTTTTGCTGCGCTAGAGTCTAAGGTTGATCTTTCCATTTGGCCGCACTTGTTTTAGGCATAAGGATTTTCTATCAAGCACATTTAGGGTTGTGGCCCTCATGTTGCAGTTTTGAACAGAGATCTAGGCCTTACGACCCTCTTCTATCCCAACGTAGGAAGCGTCACACAACTGTCAACAGCCCTTTCCTGTGCAAGGTCTCTAGGCCTTTCGGCCACTTCTTCATGCTCTAAAATAAGCTTGCAGCCTTACCCACAGTCCTGTAAAAACCTCTATGATACATTGTTGTTAGGACTTGAGGAATACTTTGATAAGAACGAGCTCACCTTGGATAGACACCCTTCTTCCATCTGCGGCTCTCTTTTGAATTTCCTCGCCGCCTTCTTGGGAGGATACTGGGATCCTCATTGCAACCCTTCTCAACCTCCTAGTTGAGGCCTCCTTTAGAATACAACTCGACCTCCTTTAGATCAAGTGAGTTCCCCTTACTTGAAGCACTCTAGCCTAGCCTTAGATCTTCTTAAATAGATTTCCCAAGCCTTCTATAGAACCCTTGGGACCTTAGAGGAATTATCCACTTAGACTTAGGCTTTTAATTTTCTTTTTACTTTTCATTTTAATTTCCCTTTTTGAATTTTAAAACCCATCTAAGTCTAAAACCCCTTCACTTAGGTCTTTTGCCTACAAAGTCCTTTTGTGACAAAATTCTCACAAACCCCAATTTGGGCTTGTGGAATACCTCCCAAGCTACACTTTTCAGCACTCCCTCTTACCGAGGGAGGTACTTCCACTGAAGTATCCAACATCACCGGCGACACTAGCTCACTTGGCATCCACCTCTGCAACATTCCCTGTAGAATGGATCATTGTCACTGTAGCGTCTCATTAGAACCTAAAGATCTCGAGCTTCCTTAGGGTTTCTCCCTTTGAAGCTAGACTCCCTTTGAGCCTACAGGATTTCTATTGGCTCACTTGCTTCCACATGCACACTCTGACCCACTGGCCCTCAAA
Organism: Pinus tabuliformis; assembly: GCA_031772625.1. NCBI lineage: Eukaryota > Viridiplantae > Streptophyta > Pinopsida > Pinales > Pinaceae > Pinus > Pinus tabuliformis. The sequence continues at coordinate 997,780,844 of CM062818.1, forward strand.
GTAGCTCTAATGCCATGTTGATTTTCCATGGTATATGAGATTTTGGGTTAGTGCCTTAAAATCTCTGACATAACCTACTCAAATGCCTCAACTTATCCTACTTTGCGGAGTGGAAAATAACACATTGGTGAATCAACTAGCGCATATTTCTTAAAAAGTTTCAACCCATCATTTGTTATATTAATGAACAAATTATCCAATGGCCTAAGGCTCCCGTACCAGGGATAATGGCCCTCATACATCCACTAGTACAAGTGCATACAAGAACAATTTACACTGATCATCTAGTTGATGTTGTGCACCATCACAGCTCCTTGATGATATCCTGAACACACTACTAGTCCTTTTGCTCCCAATTTGCAACCCCTCCCTCTACCAATGTTGCAATTCCTTTAGGTCACTAAACTCGACTATCCATCTGCGCTTTAGTTGATCGTTAGTACATCAACGCATCAACACATAGAGACTCCACACTCACTAGCTTCTCCTTAGTCCTTCAAGGTTGCAAAACTTTGAGACTTTTGCCCACTGTTGCTCCTCAGCGCTTTTGGGATTTCTTCCCTCTAATGCATTTTTGTGTTGCTCCAATGAAGACAGACTTTGGGTCGGACAGCTACCACCTATCACTGTCAATTTTCTTTTCGCCAACAATGAACTTGGACTATATCGCTACTCTGCGTGGCTGATCAGACCTTGAGCTCCTCAGTTTTTTGCCTCATCTAGCAGCCACCTTAGTCTATCATCTTGGAAGGCTGACTTAATGGAGGAGGAAGGTCTTTTGGTTAGGTCTAAGGTCTTGGTCTATCTCAATTTGATTTACTAGTGGAAGAGTTTGACTGGGTTTTCCCCTATAGAGGGGTTTTAGCCCTGGCTAACTGCCTACATCTGGTGTCGTTGATCTTCATGTTTTGATTTGATGATTGCTTGATGAAAAGAAGATAAAGGAACATAAAGAAAGTTTATAAGACTACAAGAATATCACAAGTAATTATAAACATAAAAAATTATTCTTGCCTTTCTTGTTTTCTAACATGGTTTCAGAGCTAAGGTGAAGGAGGAAAGAAAAAGGCAACTTGAAGGTTTATTGAAGGAAGGGTTAAAGGAACAAAAGAAGATCATTAAGGAAAGGATCATCTATATCAAAATGAAGGAGATATTATAAAGTCTACGGTAACCTCAATGAAGATAGAAAATAAGCTAGAAGGAGCCTCCACCTACAGGGCATGGAAGAAGAGGATAGATTTTATTCTTGTTAAGCATAAAGTTTTGGATTTTGTTCAAAGAAAAGTACAACAAAACTAACATCTTGGTCGTGAATTTGATTGTAGATGGAGTGAAGGACAATCTAATTCCACATATACCTAACATAGAATCTGCTAAAGAGATGTATGAGGCCCTCTCCAAGTTATTCACCATCAAGAACATTGGTTAAATATTCAGTCTCAAGAATGAACTAAGAACAATAAAGATGACAAAAGATGATATTGTATCATCCTATTTTGTAAGGATCTCTAGAATAAAAGACAAACTCCAAGCTATTGATGAAGTTGTACTAGAGAAAGAACTCGTGATTGCTACACTACTTGGTCTACCAAAATTTTGGAGCTCTTTTGCATCAGGAATTAGCAGCTGGAAGGATACACCAACCTTTGAACAAATGTGGAATGCATGCAGTCAAGAAGAACCCTGCATCTCATTAGTAAGTGACAAAATGGAGGATGAAGAAAACAACACTTCAAGTGCCTACTATGTTCATCTCAAGAAGAAGGGAGCATACAAGATGTTCAAAGGTCCAAAGAAGAAAGTTGATCTATCAAAGATTGAATGCTACAATTGTCATAAGATGGGACACTATAATAGTCAATGTCCTGAAAATCCAAGAAACAAGAAAAGAGAAAAAGAACATGAAAATATTGACGATGAAGCTCCACCCAAGAAGAACAAGATTGAAGAATCCGAAGTCAAAGACTTATATTATTAAGTCTTTCCTTGCATATTCTTCTATTTTAAGTTTTTGTAATGTTTTCTTTTATGTTTTCAATTTTAGAATTCATAACATGCCTTGTTAGAAATTCTTGAATTGTTTTTATAAGTTGTCGGTATCCCTAAAAAAGATTGAATTAAGAGGGGGCCTTCACCATTTTACCAAAAGATAATTATATTGTTCTCTATTCATCTTTCATGTTTGGTTTCCTCCTCACATCAAGATTTGTTTGTATTGTATACTCATAATCATTTCTTTATATTTTCCAATTGTAAAATACATAAAGGTTATAAAAGAAGCTTTGTTGCAAAGGAAGCCCTTCATAATGATACTTTACGAGGTTTTTTAAAAAAAAATCAAGGTATGTCTTAAACTACAAGTTTTGTTGCAAGGTTTTCCTCATACAAAAAGGTCTGATCATTCTTCTTTTGAAATTTGCTTTACATTACTGACATATTTATGTCTAGGGTTTTGAATCATAAAGATTCTTGTTAGGGTGATTAATCATTAGATTAAATCTACCCTTGTTATATTGTCTCTTGTCATATGATCATTTTTGTGAAACATTAACCCTTAGGGTTCACTATAAAAACCCTAGCCTATTGATGCTAAGGGTATGTCAATGTTAATAATGAAACCCTAGTCAAATTACGGGTGTTAATAAAGGCTCGAACATATAATGAAAAAATATTCTTTCGAATTTTAGGGTTTTGAAACGTCATGGTAAAAGCCCTAATCCTGTAGGGTTTGTTGTTAATGTCTAGGTTATAATGAAATCCTAGATTTTAAGGTTTGGTGAATTACGGTTTATAAACAAAAAACCCTTATAATAGTTATAGTAAGGTCCTAGGAATGAAAACCTAGGTATATATTCTTCTGTATGATCGAAACGTTGGCCAGGTCAAAATTGTTATCTATGGAATTTTATGTTTGCATCTAGGGTTTACATCATACAAAGAATTGATATAAGGAATGAAGCCCTAGAGAAGAAATGTTGATATGCTAATTTAATTGTTGATATTCATGTTTTAGAAATCTAGGGTTTGTAACAAAACCCTAGTAAAGATTGATATTCTAGGGCATGATAATGAAACCTTATAAGCATATTGTTTTCAATTATTGATATCATTTAGTTTTGATGATGAAATATAGGGTTGCAACAAACCCTATTAGAATTTGACATGTAATTCTAATAGGCACATTGTTGAAACCTTGATTGAGTTGTTGATATCTAAAGCTTTATATGGAGTCTAGGGTTTATTGTGAAACCCTAGCAAGATGTTGAAGTCTAGTATATAAAAGATGTGACCCTTACTAATGATGAACCTAACTAGGTTTAGGTATTTTGTGTCTAAAGCTTGAATGTTTTGATGCTTCCATTGTAATAATATGATTTTGATATACTTGACTTCATGCTTCTATATATTTGTATTTGGTTGTACTTGCTATTAAAGTTTTGCAAGTACGTAATCTTCAAGATGTTGACGATGTTCATAATTGAAAATGATAATAATAATGAGCATGATCAAGGAAGTTATTAGAATGATGATGATCAAGATGACCTTGATACCATGAGGAAGAAAAGAAGCCTTAAAAGATTGAAGTCTCTCCAATGTTATAAAAGCAGGAAATTGTTGAGTTGAGAGTGACCTTGGATAGAAGAAAAGATATATCTCCCAAGTTAAGAGGGAGTACATATTATGACAGCCATAGTGAATACCTCAAAGAATGAATGAAATTACTACAGATGGATTTGCAAACAAAAGACTTCAGAAGTATTGAGGTTGTATTTGGTGCTACCGAAGAAGTCAAAGAAGAAAGCTTCTGACAAGATGTATTTGGATAACTTGATCATGATATAAGTAGCATCAGAATGATTAAGGACCCCAAAGGTTTGTGTTTATATATTTGTAGGTTTATCACTGATTGTGGTTGTGATTGTGCAAGATCTCTCCACAAAAGGTTGAACATTTGAAGCATACTTGGATTGGTGGATATATTTAGTTTAGTTGATAACGAGAGATAAAGCATTTTGTGGTGACAAGATGTGTGGGAGGACATTCGGCCAACCAATGTGTTCATGTCTAGATCCCGAAGTAGGGAGGGTGGCATTGGTCATGGAGCTTTGACAGTGGATACGCACCTAGATCCCTGGTTGGTGTTAGAGCTTAAAAGTCTCATGGTACCTAGAGTGGCTAAAGCTTGAGTACACCCTAGTCCCACGCGATTAGAGTACCCTAGTTAGGTATCTAATCTATAGCAATGTGTGTGCTATGACTCCTCATAGAGCTATCATTTTGAGATCTTCCATGTAGCCTCACGATTATGAATACCTCCCTAGTTAAGAGGGAGTGTTCTAAAATGTAACTAGTGTCAACCTTCATAATTGTATTTGAGTCATGATGTATTTGTCAAAAGAAAGAAAGAAAACAATATTGTAAAAGAAATTGACTTATTAAAGCATGGGTTTCATGCTTGGGCCAATGATTTTTAGGTCAAAGCCTCCATTGTAGGCTTCTAGGGTTTATGTCAAGAGTCTTTGTCCTTGTCATCATGTAAAAAACCCCTCTTAGGCTTTATTAATTAAGAAAGAAAATTATTTTAATGGAAATTAGGTCATTTAGGCCTCCTCCTACAAAACGGCCTCAAAGAAAGATAGTCAACCTCATCAAGGGAATTCGACCTCACAGATTCAATATATAAAGGCAGCAACTCGCCCTCATTTGGAGCACCAACCAAGAAGTTCGATTTGTAGTAGCGGGAGGCAAAAAAGAAGAGTGAAATTCCCAAGAAGGAGAAAACCCTAGCGAAGCAGAAGGAGACATTTGTCAACCAAGAAGAAGATGTTCTTCTCTCTCTTTGACTCACACGTACGAAATTTTAAAGCCGCTAGGGAGGTCGAAATTTCAAATCTACACTAGGCCAAAATTCTGGAAGCTGGGGGCCAAAATTCTGGGTTGTTGCTAGGTTGAAGCTGCTAGACAAGAGGCGACTACTTTAGTTTGCATAATCATCTAGGAAGGCTGACTTGGTGGAGGAAGAAGGTCTTTTGGTCAAGTCTAAGGTCTTGGTCAATTTCAATTTGATTTACTAATGGAAGAGTTTGATTGGGTTTTCCCCTATAAAAGGGTTTTAGCCCTGGCTGAGTGCCTACATCCGATGTTGTTGATCTTTATGTTTTGATTTGATGATTGCTTGATGAAAAGAAGAACATAAAGAAAGTTAATAAGACTACAAGAATATCACAAGTAATTATCAGCATAACAAAATCTTTCTACCTTTCTAGTTTTCTAACAAGCAGCAAGCAGGACATCTTGAGTAGCAACCATTTTGGGCTGAGTGTGTGACAAGTTGTGCAGAGGTGACGCAGAGCCTGCGCAGAGGGTTTGGACGGCTTGCTTGGGCTTGTCAGTGTTGAGTCAGGATTGCTTGGAGACAAGGGTAGATTCCCTCAGGTGATTTTGCCAGTATTTCTCTCAGATTAGATAGCCAGTTGGGGATCCAAATTTATTGTACTCAGAGTTCACTGTTGCATAATAATAAAACACTCAGTTGTTGCACAGGTTTTTCCAAGGACATTTGTCCAAAAATAAGTGTCAGTTTTTATGTGTGCGTTAGTATTTCTCAGTTCCTATTTTTGCTTCCGCAGTATTTTTCTGGTGAAGAAATTGCAGTGTGAATAATTCGTTATTTTCTTAACTGCATAATAAATTTAACAGTTAGAATAATTATGTCCATTTGTTGCATTTCGAGCGAATTTTTACATGGAATCAGAGCATATTTGATGGACATGAAGCTCAGAGCCAAAAACAAAATTTTGTTGTTCAAAGGGAGCAGCAAGTCGAAATTTTTTGCGGTTGCGCAGTGCCTAGCCAGGTAGTGCGAATTGTTGGACAGGGGTTCGATTTTCCAGTTGCAGTTGGCAAGAAAATTCGATTTGTCCGGGGAAGTGATTCCAGTAGGCAAAGGGAGTAACAACTCACTATTTTCGTAGAGCAGATTTCTTGTCTGGGCACAGAGGATTTGCAACAGTTTGGTATAGCAGATTCAGTGCCAGGTGGACGAGAAAGTGCACACACAGAGGGAGATTTCTCTCAGAGGGTTTCTAGTTCAGAAATTCAATATTTCCAATTGCAGCAGACAGTAGCAGCAAGCATATTTTCTCACTCAAGAAGGGAGTGTGAATAGCAGAGCTAGCAACCGAGCAAGACAAAGAGGGAAATTTCCATTACATGTCGATTTTTTGCAGAAATGGCCACAATCTGGCTTACAGATCAAGAAAAATTGGACGATGCTTCGAACTATATCATCTAGAAGGCCAAGATGTCCTTTCTCCTAGATTATCACAGTCTGAAAACTTATCCAAACTATGTTGTGGCAGAACCTACAGATTAGCAACAGCTAGCAAACTTCAGAAAGGAAATGGCCAAGGCAAAGCAGATGATTCTCAATGGAGTTCGAGATCATATAATCTCACACGTAGCAACCAAGAACACAGCAAGGATATGTGGGATGCTCTCGCATGGTTATATTAGAATCCTTCCAAGCAACGAAAGATGTTTCTAAAGGAAAAACTGTGGAATGCTAGGATGCAGAAGAGTGAAGGCACAAACCCCTTTCTCACCAGAATTCAGGATATCGAGGATCATCTTGCAGTCGTAGGAGAAGTCCCTCAAACTACAGAGCTTGCGCGTTTGGCCGTGAACAGTGTCTCCAAGGAATGGAAAATATTCGTCCAAGGCACTTTGGAACGAGATTCATTACAAAGGTGGGACCGGATGTGATCAGACCTGCAACAGTAGGAGATGAGGCGATCTCTAGTTAAGAGCTCCATCAGTAGCAGCAGCAAGGGATCGAAAGGTGTGAAGGAGGAAGACAATGTGGCCCTTGCATCGAAGGGGAAAGCAAAAGGTCCCAGTCAGGGACAAGACTCGCAAGGAGAGAAGAAGAAGAAGAAGGATCTATTTAAAATCAAGCGCTTTAGGTGTGGCGAGTTTGGCCACTACAGTACCCAATGTCCTCAGAGGAAGAAGGACAATAAGGAGAAGCGAGATCAGGCAGCAGCATATGTAGAGATAGACCAAGTGTGCCCCCAGTTGGAGGAACAATTCGCCATGTATTCAACTATACCTCCAAGAGAAAGGTGAGGCAATATCGAGCTTTAGTCCCAGAGTTGCGCAAAGATTTGAGCTTTAGTCCCAGAGTTGGTAGTTGTACATGTTGTACAGTGCAGTGTTAGCAGCAGCACAGATGCAACATGATTCGGCTACATCCAGTAGCAGATGAATCAGAGTTAGCGCAGTGGTTGGTGGACAATAGCAGGCAGCCACAGTTGTCAAACATCAACAACATGGGAAGAAGTTATCGAGACAGAGTTGGAGAATGCCTTCCACGCTAAGAGGGTGTGTTAGTTTTTGTAGCATCAGATAGTGTTCTAGTCTCGAAACTTTGTGGAAAGGCTAAAACGCATGAGTTCTCCAAAACCTAGAAATAGTCTCTGAAAATTCCACCTAGCGATGGCTCAATTAAAGTAATTGATCGATAATTAAAAAATGCCCAAGTCTAACTTAGGGAAATCAATTAATTAATAGTAATTAATTAAGAAAGGTGAGAATCCTCTAGAAACTCACACAAATCGACTTGGAGATGATCTTAGCCATTGATTAAGTCCCAATTAGAGATTATAAGAAGAGGTCGATGGGTAGATGGAAAAACACATATCACAGTAAGTGAGTTTTGGAAATATTGCGGGGCGGTGAATCAGTATTTCTTTTAGAGTTGTTACTTTACCAGTTTTAAATCACTAATAAACAGAGCACAAAATGAACAATAACAAGATAAATAAGTTTATTAATCAGAAATAATGAGGACTCCAATCCCTTCTTCACAATAAATCAAATACAATAATGTTTAGGGCTCCAAGCCTAGATGAAGACACCAATCTTCAATCAACCAGGCTCCAACCTGTATGGTACCAAGCTCCAACTTGGTCTTTATGAGACACCAACCTATAGGGCTCCAACCCTATCTCCCACAAGGCTCCAACCTTGTCTTTATGAGGCTCCAACCTCTAGTGCTCCAACCCTCTCCACTGGCATAAACTGCCAACTCTTGTGCTTCCAAGATCTGCAATACACTACCAATGCTATGCCTTCAAGATCTGCGATACACTGTTAATCCTGTGGTTTCAAAATCTGCAGTCGAGAATTATTATATCTGCTCCAAAGGTCTGAAAAGATCTGATGGTAATTCTATAAATTAATAATAAGTCCACAGAACCAAGTCTGGTCCAAGAGTTTCTTCATGAGTTCCAAAGTGTTATTCCCACAGGTCTAAGCTTTTAAGTACGAGTCTGATTTTTGTCACACGAGATTCAGAGTTCTGTACTAGGTTAGATTTACAAGCCACTACAGATTCGGACTTCTGTTGTCACTGGTTTCATCACAGGTTCAGCTCACTACACAGTTCATTTTTTTGTTGCAAACTTAATTGAGCCATAGAACTGATTGTCTCTTAGTCAAGATTTCGACCTTCTTTTTCATTTCTTTGATTTTCTCGCACCTTACTCATCTCAGATCCGAACTATTATTCCTTTCTCTTGGCCGCAGATCAATCGCTAAAAAGGACAAGCTCAGATGGGCATTTAAACTTGTTTGAACATCTGATGAAGGGTCATGTCGGTTGGAAAGGTGTGTTGAGCCTACATAAGTCGGCTTACATAGGCTAGCAAATATATATATTTTTTATTTCAAAAATCAATATCCTTAATGAAAAGGAGTTAGGGGGCATACGAATATTCATTGGAAAGGATTTTAGGCCCTCTACAAGCTAATGTAATCAGCTTTTCAAGACATTGTGTCTAATGTCAAAAAATATTTTTTTTTTCTTTTATAAAAATATCTTTTTATGACAGTTTTTTAGGGTTATGAACATTTGGAATGTGGATAGGCTTTTAGGGTAATGGATAGGACTTCATTTATTTATGCTAGGATGTAATTATTAGGGATTTTATGGTATTAGGATTACAGTTTCAACAAGACTAGGGAGCTAGGGCGTTTCAATAGAGTTAGTCTACAACAAGGCTAGAAATGGTATCATGGGACATGAACTAGAGTGCCAAGGCTTCATCAAGGCTAGCTTTGAAGGGTTTCATCATCATAGACCAAGGATTTCAACAATGTTAGGGCATATGCGATCACTTCATATGTCATCATGTGTCAAGGAGAATTTCATGGAAGGGGCTCCTTCATTTAGTCATTACTAGGCCATGCTTCAACAAACTAAGGCTTGCCATTATATAGATAGGGATATATAGCTAGGGTATCATGTAGAGCAAGAGTTTCTAGGGCTTGCATCGACAAGGGTTTACACATAAGTTTTTCTCCAAATGTTTGCTTCAACAATGTACCTGTCATATTGAAATCAATGACAACTTTGACCAACAGTGCGAGTTCCTTGGGCAGGTCGAGCTAGCCAGCAGCAGAGTTCGAGCCAAAGAGGGGAAGCAGGGCTAGAGATGGGCAGAGACAGTGATCCAGAGGAAGATTTTCCAGTTCTAGCGAGGCAAGAGAGGAGGCCGAATTATTTTCTCCACGAGGCAGCACAGGGCCTGTGCAAAGCCTCAAAGAGGCAATTCGATTTAGCTAGAGAGGATGTCGTTTCAGTTTCCAGAGGATTTTCTGGTAGGCAAGAGAAACACTTCTCCATTCAGAAGCAGGTAGCACGGCTTGAGTAGCAGCCATTCTGGGTTGAGCATGTGACAGGCTACGTAGAGATGACACAGAGCCTAGGCAAAGGGTTTGTAGTTGTACAGCTTGCTTGGGCTTGTCAATTTTGAGCCCGGATTGCTTGGAGACGAGGGTAGATTCGCTAAGATGATTTTGCCAGTATTTCTCTCAAATTGGATAGCAAGTTGGGCATCCAAATTTTACTCAGAATTCACTGTTGCATAATTATAAAACGCTGAGCTGCTGCACCAGTTTTCCCACATACGGTTTTTCCAGAGACATTTGTCCAAAAATAAGAGTGTCAATTTTTATGTGTGCTAGTATTTCTCTGTTCCTATTTTTGTTTCTGCAGTATTTTTTATGGTGAACAAATTGCAATGTAAATAATTCGTTATTTTGTCATAAACAAAATAAACTGCATAATAAATTTATCAATTAGAAGAATTATTTCCAGTTGTTGTATTTCAAGCGAATTTTCAAAGCAGCCTTTTAGCCCAAACACAAATCATAGTTACATGTTGATTGTGTTGTTTGTAGGCTGCTAAATTCACTAATGGCCTAAGGTTTTTAGATTCTCGCATTGCTTCATGAAACGTTAACCATTGAATGTATGTATGGACCAGTGTTGCAAACATCCCAATTTTATTGCAAAAAATCGTGAAATCACGTTTTTTTGACCTAGCATATGTTTGCCGATTTTTACCGATATTTTGGTGGTATCTCAATTTTGCCTATGTGTGCTGATTTTTAGCGATATTTTCTGGATTTTTATGCCTTTTTGGCTTTCCAAACTCTTGCCCATTTTATCCCGATGCCGATGTTTGGAACAACAGTATGGACTTCTCAAGAAATAACCAACTGATCTATGGACTACTCAAATCTAAACCCAACCTGCATAATAGGCATCCAGTTGGATGTAGATAAGCAACTTCCACATCCTCTTATCACTAACTGAAATCAAATCTCATAAGCATCACAGTCATTGGAACTATTTAAGCTGGACATTTGATCACTTGATCATAACAGAACATAATCCATCTCTGAGCAGTAAACAAATGCTAAAAAACAAATCATTCAGAACTATTCCATTACCATCAAGACAACATCCCAGATCAAGAACACAAGCCTCATAGTGCGAGAAACCTCAATAGTGGAAAAAACACTCTCTAAACAAAATAGGTACTTATCTCAGTCTTAGCTCAATTCTTACAATCTTCCAAAATAAATCATAACATAACATCTGCTTTATCTCTTATTCTCTACTTATACAAATTGGTAACCCAACCTAGTCCTCTAAATGACGATGTTGGCCTTTATTTCTTCGTGTTACTGTTTATCAAAAGACTGACCATAGCAGTTCCTTTTCTCCCCCACACAAATCTCATTTGTTTGTTAAAATTTAGTAGTCAAGAGTGGAACCCTTAATAGTTTAGTAAGAAAGGAACAATCCAGGAATAAGATTAACCACATTCCAGAAGGAAGATTCTCTGCTAAGGCACTTCCTTATGATAACTGGCTTATAACAATGATTATTCCTAGCATTTGTTATAAGTTACGCACCAGGATTGGAACCCCACAGTTTTGTCAGAAAGGAAAATCCACAAATAAGATTAACCATATTACCGGAAAAAAGATTATTTGCTTAGGCACTTCAGTTCCTTTAAGCGTTTTCATGATTATGCATGTACATAAAATAAAATACTATCTGTCCATAATACAATGAGAAACAAAATTGTACATTATATTTTCCTGTGTGGATAATATAAGGGAGTCTAGGTGTGTGACACGAACACTTTTCTGGAACACTCATCACATGGCACTGGGATATCAGGAACACCATATTTATTATCTATGGCATCTTTACAAATGTGAGATATTACCACAGATCAGCAGGAGATCACAAAGTCATCATCAATCAGGTACTAACTCTAATAATAACAAGATAGAACAATACATCAAGAGAAAATCAGAATTCACAGTTGAGACAGAAATATAACAATGTGAGGCAACATTAGATTAAAAGGTATCAATTATATATCAATGTATGTACTATCAATTATCATTAGGATCAGAAAAGGTAGACCTCTTTCCGCAGCCTACTAGCTTCAGCAGACTTTGCCACAAGCTGAAGCTTTAGGCCTTCAAGTTCATGCTCCATGTCCATCACCTGCTATTTACACTAATGCATCAGAAAATGTTATAAAGGTTTATCCAAATTAAATTATACCCTCTAAAAGATTATAACATTTTATTACTATATGCCATGGCAAAGAAAATAATCCACACTTTGTCAAAGAATCATAAAGACTTGTTAACATGAAAAACACGGAATGGACCAGAAACATCTTTCAACTTCAAAAAGTTATCTATTTGAATTACAGTCCAGTGACCAGTCTAATACATGGTCCCATGCCAAAGAACCCACAGATTATAATTCACTGGCATGCAATCAGCCAAATACTTTCCTTCAGTAATCCCATAAAACTGCATTCCTTTCAATCCCAATTTATAAAACTTCCTAGTGGCAGACTATGGCTAATGCTAAGTTGCATGAAACAGGGAAACAGGTATGTGTTTCCGAAACAGAAACAACCGGAAATGTGACCTCCCAAAAATTTGGAAACAGGGAAACGTGAGGGGTGTGTGCGTGTGTATCAATGTTACATTTATTGTTATCTGCAATTTATCTCCGGGGGTCCAAAATTTAATTTATTGGCAATAAATTTAATTTATCAACAAGTAATTTAGTTTTGAGCTTGGTAAGAGTTTCTTGACTTCAAATTAGTTTGGCCATGTCTGTGACCATCTAACAGTCACAAATTCTTTTAAGGGAAAAGATTCAGATGTAATGAAACCCATTCCATAAAAGACATTAATGTTAAATTTGTGACTCTAAGAGGATCAAAAGAATACCTAATATACGAAACGAAATAAAATTGAACCAGATGTTTTCGAGATTTAAATAGCAAAAGTATAAAAGAGAAGCTTAAATTTTATTAGAATTCATATACTCAAATGTCGTTAGACCATATGGTTGTACCTTTGTATCGATGCTCTTTAATACACCTATTGGGTCAACCAAGACCATGAATATAATCATCTTTGAGTGCTTGTAAAGGTGGCCCTATATTATGCCTAATGACCTAGTAGTTACAACAGAGATTGTAGAATGGCTCAAGAATAGAAAACCTTGGAATTGTGTAATGTAATAATATGTAACGCCATCATGTGAAAGGCATTTTCAGGAAGAAAAAATAAGGTGGTGTCTCCCTCTAGCATAAAGATTACAGAACAAGCAAAAAAGTCACAAGACCACAAATTAGAAAATAGAGGAAAGTTTAGCAGTAACAACATTATATGACTTCAAAGGCAAGTGAGAAATGCAGACAGTCACCTCACAAATATAGTATAGACAAGTCACCAAGATCTCTTGAAGTCATAGATGAAACTATGTGTTCAAAATAGTCTAACTGAGAGCATCCATTACAGATAGAACTTTTCACAGAACCAGGACTTTCAAAACAGTCCAAACTGGCAGTAAAACAATAATTTAGCATAAAGAGCCTATCCTCTAGAATTTTGCTACATCCAGTATATTTCAAAAAAAAAAAATCATAATATGGTACCACAGCGGACAGAGTACAAAACAATCTGCCTAGGATTTTAATTAAGAAGATTATGCCTTCTTAATATTTTATTCTGGAAGCTTACCCAGCAACACTATTAAATTAGATCCAACGAGGAATTGTAAAAATTGTAAAGGAAATAGATATATCCGTTCATTTTACCTAATTAGCTTTGAGAAAATAGCACTGCTACTTTGACCCACTTTGAAACAAATATGGGTGGAAAAGTTATACACAGAACAGCAATTTCAAAATCCTTGAAAAGGTAACACTGATTTAGCCGGCATTAAAAAGTTCAAACATCCTTACCCTACTTGGTTCATGCAGCATTTTTATTCTCCTCGCCTCTTGCACTTCCTTCCTCGTCTCTTCAAAATCCTGGAAAATAGGAAAATAAATTATAAATCTGGATGAGAATAAGGCAGTCCATACTCCACATACTAAAAATAGACAAAAAAGGAATCATATTTCTTCAGCCCATTTGTTCTTTTGGTATTACAACTAAGAGACAACAAATTCAAGGCAATATAGCGAAGCAAATGTTCTAAATAAAAATGAAAGTCAATAACCATCCCTCCAAAACAGAACTAATTAGCCAGGTGAGCTAACTCTAGTGTTTGAGAGCTTTGAGCTTTGTTACCAATTACCCTTACACCTAAGCTACAAAGTCCTAAAGCATTGCAAGCTTAACGATAACACAAGAGGGTCACCACTGTCACCTAAATACCTACTTTCTCTTTTAAGGACAGCTCTCCTCCAGCACAATGGAAGTGTCCCTGAGATAAGGGTTGCTAAAGTTTATAAATACAAGGCTCAATGTGATGTGAAAATTTACTTTAGCAAAACAGAGAATTATTTGATTCATTAGGTTTATTTTATGGGTGGTACTGGTTGGAGGTGTATGACTAGACACTGAGTCACTTAGGCATAATGACTACGACGACTAGAAAATAGATGGATTTGTGTTGTTATAAACATGCAGAATTTATCTATGGCTGCTAACTTAATTTCTGGAAATTAACAACATTGTATGCCCTTCTAAAGGTGCACTACTCGAGAACATGCCAAAGCAATTAGGTGTGATTCTATTCCAACATATAAAACATCACATATGCTTTCATTGAAACGCTATTACAAAAATGCACCAGTCAGAAAATAGGAACAGCAAGAAAAGCAAACAGGTAGCAGCTTATTTTAGCCTCCTCCAATAGGAAATTTGTCTTGTTGAAGCCGTAACTGCAGCAGAATTTATGTGATTTCCAGCATATCAAATCAGCATGAAAGGATGATATGAAGTTGAACAGCCACACATGATAGGCAACCTTTGAATTTCATAAAACCTTCATAAGAACAAAGAAACAAGCCAAGCACAAAAGTGTTTCTCAAATTCACCAATAGTATCATAATAGGAGGGGTTTCTCTTATATGGAATTGAAGCTCAAACCCTCATTTTGAGAAATCTAGGAGCAGCAAGTGTAGGTGATTTCTCTTCTTTGATAACTGCTTGTGAAGTCCTTTTTTATAATCTTGATTAGATTCTTCTTTGTCTGTTATGTAAAAAATTAGTTAATTTTAGGTTTATTGTTTAATTTTAGGTTTAGTTAGACGAAAGGGCACGATCGTAAGATCATGCCCTTTCCCAAAGGGTGCCATGGCGGTATATAAGCCAGAAACCCCATTGTAATCAATCATCATCTATCTATTCATTTATTAATAAAATATCTCTATATATATTTCTGTTTATCCAGAAGTTTTATACTTCATTGGTATCAGAGCAGGTTGTTCCTCGGTTTAGCGCTGCACAGGTCATGAAGTTCTCCAACCATTGCCCCCATTGATTGTCCTGCACAACCTCGCTGCCACCGTAAAACACAGGCCACCGTTGTCCATACTTCCGCTGACCATACTTCACATATCCATACGGTTCACTCCATACTTCCCATACGGCCCCACCCAAGCTACCCGCATCACCCACATCCGTTGTCTTCCGCGCTACCTATCCACTGCTCTTACAGCCGCTACCGTGGGTATTCTCGGCTCACTCCCGCTGCCCACAGCCGTCCGTTGACCCTGTTGTCCGCTGTCTGCTGTCTGCAACTGTGTCCCCGCTGTCCCGTCCGTCCACTAACATAGGCCGCAATTGTGCTCCTTGCTCCATTGAGGTGGGCTCTGCGTGATAGCCACACAAGTCTACGGTGAAACGGTAAGGTGACCGTTCAGCCAAAACGTTCAGCAAAGACGCGACTATCAGCGTAATATATTTATAACGTTAAAATTATATATATAACTTTGATTTATATATAATATATATATACTATATAATATAATTATATATATATGTGTGTGTGTGTGTGTGTGTGTGTGTATATATAATACATAACTTAATTTAATTTAATTAAAAGTTATATATATATATAAGTTAATTTAATTAATTAAATTTATTTTAATTAATCAAAAATTATATATATATATATATATATATATAAGTTAGTTAATTAATTAAATCTATTTTAATTAATTAAAAGCTATATATATAAAATTTATTTTTGCTAAAAAAAAAGGAGAGAAAAAATATTTTAGCTGGCAAATAAATACACGCCACCGCAAACCCGCTCAATGTCGACAATGACAATGGCGGATTTCCAAAAAAATTGTTGGACGCGGAGCATAAGATAAATAGCAACCACGACGAGGTCAGTAAAAGATTAACTGAATTCCAGATCAAGCTTGGGGAGCAAGCTGATGGAATCAAAAATCTTCACGATACGACAAATCGAATAGAAATAAAGATGGAAAATTACCATGTCCAAACAGAAGCAAGCATCAGAGAGGTCTTAACAATGCTGAAAACTCTGTGTAAAAGGTCGAATTGTACACCCGAACAACTACTAAGAGAAGGTGAAGAGAATCACGAACACATCTCGTCAGATTCAACAAAGTCCACAGACTCTCATGACAAAGTTGAATCCCCAAAAAAATCAGCGACACCCCACCAAGAAGCAAATAACACAGCCTTTACAAACAAGCAACTCTAGGATAACTTTACCAATCAACACCCATTTTTCGCTCAACCAGTAGCAACATACCAGCGAAGGGCAAAAGTCGAGATGCCTAAATTCGATGGAAACGAAAAAAACAATGTTGCATGGATAAATAAAGCAGAAGAATACTTTGAGATATATGACATCAATGACGATGACGAAAAGCTCAGGCGTGCATCCATGAAAATGGGAGAAGCATATAACTGGTATATGTGGTGGAAAAAGACAACACACGTCATTAGCTGGAGAAAATTTAAAGATGCATTCTTCAAAAGATTCCAAGGTGTAAAGGAAGAAGAATTCTTTTCAAACCTCATCAAATTACGACAAAAAGGAAGTGTGGATGAGTACACTCAAGAATGGGAGACCTTAGTAACACGAGTACCTGGGTTATCAGAATCTCGTCTAATTCAGTCATACATCTCGAGACTCAAAACCCATTTACAAGCAGAACTTGAGATGCATGACATTACATCTATAGAAGTAGCAAGACGAAAAGCAAAAACAGCCAAAAAGAAATCCGAACCAATATTTTGGTCAAAAGCGGAAAAAGCTTATGCAAGACGAAGGATACCCCAGTATGTGGACTCAAATAATACAAGATATGTTCCACCACATCGTCGTGAAGATGAAAAATCTAATGTGGAAATGCAAAGGGTAAAAGAGGGTAAATGTAAACGCTGTGGTGAGAAGTGGGACCCCAAACATAGATGTGCTAAAGGAAAAGAACCAAAGAACCTATATAATTGTGAAGCAACCAATGATTCAAACAGTGAAGATTATGACATAGAAGACACAGAAGACGCCCAAGAATTCTCACCAGAATTAGATGACGGAAGTATTCCACAAGTGTCATTGTCAGCTATGACAGGTATATCACAACCTCAGACTTTAAAGTTAAAAGGACACATAAAGAAGAACAACGTAGTGGTTCTCATCGACTCTGGAAGCACACACAATTTTTTAGATGCAACCGTGGCAAAGAGACTCAATATCTTTTCATTTCCCTTACCAAACATGAAAGTGATGGTAGCTAATGGTAA
This sequence comes from Pinus tabuliformis, assembly GCA_031772625.1. NCBI lineage: Eukaryota > Viridiplantae > Streptophyta > Pinopsida > Pinales > Pinaceae > Pinus > Pinus tabuliformis. Next base: position 997,798,265 of record CM062818.1, read on the forward strand.
GAAGATTGAAAAGGTAGGGAAATGCCATAAGGTCAATTTGCAGATTCAAGACTTTAATCTAGAGTCTCCATTCTTCACGGTACCGTTAGGAGTAGATGTAGTCTTAGGTATCCAATGGCTACGAACTTTAGGTACTTATGCTGCCAACCATCAAGTACAATTTATAAAATTCAAATGGGGAGGTCATAAGTACAAACTACACGGATTCCAAGCACCAAAAAAACAAGTTGTATCATCATCTCAGGTGATGAAATTAAGTCGAAAAGGAGCACCCGCTTATGTAGTACAATGTCACCAGTTAGAGATGTTATTTGCAAATATGACCAGAGAAGAGTCACCAGAGATACAAGATTTGATTCGGAAGCATGAAAAAGTATTTCAAGACCTACCTATGAAGATGCCGCCTAATAGGGAAATTGAGCATACAATAGAAGTCAAGACAAGATCAGACCCCGTCAACATCAAGCCATACCGATATTCACATCACCAAAAAAAGGAAATTGAGAGATTAATCCAAGACCTTTTAAAGTGTGGGACCTTGATCATCTTGGAATATATAATCAAGTGGAAGGACTTACCGAAGAAGACGCTTCTTGGGAGAATGAAGCATTTTGTCAACAACATCCGTCGTTGCGCATGCTTTGAGGACAAAGCATTCTTTCGAGAGGAAGGCAATGTTATGTAAAAAATTAGTTAATTTTAGGTTTATTGTTTAATTTTAGGTTTAGTTAGACGAAAGGGCACGATCATAAGATCATGCCCTTTCCCAAAGGATGCCATGGCGGTATATAAGCCAAAAACCCCATTGTAATCAATCATCATCTGTCTATTCATTTATTAATAAAATATCTCTATATATATTTTTGTTTATCCCGAAGTTTTATACTTCATTGTCTTGATTATTATTATGTTTTTTCATCAAACAGCTACCAAACTATAAAGAACAATGAGACAATAAGACACAAGATGTAGGCGATCATCCAGGGACAAAACCTCTCCACTTGAGAGGAAAATCCACAAGAATTCTTCTTATAGAATCTTCAATTGATGAATTCCAAGACCTATAGGCTATAACCCTTGACCAAGACCAAGTCCTTTGACAAGCTTTCCTTCTCAGCAACTCCTGCAATTTCGACCTCCAGCAAATTCTTCTGCAACTTGCAACTTTGTCCAACAGATTCTTCTGCAGAAACCCTAGGTGACACATGGGAGATAATGACGGAGACCTCGTCCTTCTTTTCTTCTTCGCTTGAGATGAGACCTCCTTCATATCAACTCAGCTTGGAAGATAGACTTCCTTTGAGTCAAAACTCGGGCCTTCTTGTAGTGATTGCAACTTGATTTCTGCTGCTGCAAGATGCTGCCCTAACCTTCACACGTGTGGAGAATATAGCCCAAAACAAATCAGATAGAAAATAAACAAAAACAAAAATTATTTTCTTATCTTCTTCTAGTCTCTCTCTTCTTCGCACTTCTTGCTCTTCCTTGTACGAATTGGTGAGTGAGTGTGTCCCCTCCAAGTGAGGTCGAAGTCTCCTTTATATAGGTCTTCCACAAGGACGAATTGCATCTTTTAGGCCAACTTGTCCAGGTGTGTAGGCCGACTTGATCTTTGCATCATAACAAGGACTTGGACTAAAATAAATTGTTCTTTACCATATGTAACATGCCCAAATGGGTCTTCAATACATGACAATGACTCAATTGACTTTATGACAAACCTAGAAGCACTCAATGGGTGCTTGACCTATAAAATAACAAAACCTCATACTATTAAGAAAGTATGTATAATAAGAAGTATAAGCATGTATAATAAATAAAATTATAAATGAACTTTAATATATCATAATTATAAAAATATAAAAAGATTTAATGTAATTTAAACACCTTCTTTAGAAGCCCCCTAAAAAATTTGCTTAATACACTATCTAGCTTATAGGCCTAATCAGTAATAACGCATTATCCTCTTAATATATTGCATGAATTAAATATATTAAATGAAAAATAGACAAAAATATAAAAATATTACAATGAGTTAAAAACAAATCATTTGTTAAATTATTAAGTAATCAAGAAATTAATAAAAACTCAAGCAATTAATAAAATATATAATTAATAATAAAATAAAATAAAATATATAATAAGAGCATTCATGTATAATAAATTAGTTATTAATAAAAATTACAAAATTTCAAAAGTATAAGAATTTTAAAATATCAAGAGTATAAGAATATTAAAAGATTAAATAAATTTAAAACAAAAATCATAATATTTCAAAATGATAAAAGATTAAAAGAAATATAAACAAAATCATAAAAAATTTCAAGTAGTAAAACAAATCTTTATAATAAATTATTTAGAAAATAAAAAATTAATAATAAAAAACTCAATCATATTTACTCGGTATAAAAGAATATTCATGTATAATAAGCATGTATGGTTATTATACATAACTTTATTTATTTTATAATAAATAAAGTTAGTAATAGTTATAATAAACATATATGGTTATTATAAATAAATAAAGTTATTAATAAAAATTTCATAAATTTCATAAGTATAAGAATTTAAAAAAAAAAATATCAAGAATATAAGAATATTACAAATTGTATAAATTTAAACCAATATCATAATACTTCAAGATTAAAAGAAATATAAACAAAATCATAAATTATTTCATGTAGTAAAACAAATCTTTATAATAAATTATTTAGAAAATAAAAATTAATAATAAAAAACTCAATACTTGGTTAAAAAAATATTCAGGTATAATAAACATGTATGGTTATTATACATGTTTATTAATTAAAATACTTATTAAAGAAGAAAATAATTATATTCATGTATAATAAATAAAAATTAAAATAACTTTAATTTATCAAAAAATTACAAAAATATTATAACATTGAAATCATCCTAATATTTTAATTCAATTCCCCTAGAAACCTTGTAACAAATTAATATTATCATAATTACCATAAGTTACAAATAATTAAAACAAAATCATCATTTATAAACAAAAATCTTATTACAAAAACTATTCACTTAAAAGAAAATTAATATATAACTATAATAATTATCCATAAATAATAAATAATAAATAAAATTAAAAAAGAACCTTAATAGAATATATATTAGAAAGGTTATAAATAATCCAGCATGAAACTGGTCGGTTCTCAATCTTGACAGTTCATCCTCAAACCCTATTTATGAACACATTTTCTCTCTCTCCTTTGTAATCAAGTCCTGATGATGAGTCTTGGTCTAGACTCGAAACGTCGACAAGAAAAATGAAAACTGTGGATTATCCGAGTTCAGATTCTAAAAAACCGAACCACAGAAATCTGCAATCCATTAAAATAAATTTCATTTAGCATGAAACACATGCCTTAAGGATATCACTAATAAATTTATATTTTTCCCATTACATCAAATGCATAATTACAAGACCGAACCTATTAAAGACCGAACCTAATTACATATTTCAACACTCCCTCTTAACTAGGGAAGTATTCATAATCCATACCAGGTACTTGGACATTCTCAATCTGAAGAATTATCATAAGAAAAGTCAAATTGGTAAGCCATTTGTTTAACATCATACCAACTAGCAATGTCACACAGCAATGCCTTGACTAACAGCTCTATCTCTCCACAAGATCAGAGGACAAAGACCAATGATTGATAGACACCATCATCATTGTCTCTCAAGGCACATACCCCACCCAGGTGTTCACAGGGTATGTCCTTCCAGGACTATTCATATCTTGGATGCCCAGTCCTCAAAGAATATCGGTCCTCTACAACTACTCTTATCTTCAATGCCCTACCTCATCCTCAAAGAGTAACCAATGCCAAATGTTAAACCAATCCTCCATTCTTTCTTCTCAAAATGAAGACAAGAATGATGTGTTTATCTCTCCCTCTCAACTAGGGAGGATATACCCATTCCTATAAAGGTACCCAAGCTCCCTCTTATCCAGGGACTTGTCCAAGCTCCCTCTTAATTAGGGACTTGTTTCCAACAGCTTCCTGCTCTTTGGTGGAAATCATGGGACCTTTAGTTGCTTGTAGAGCTCCTCCTTTCGATGTCATGAATTTCATATTTCTCATTATGGAGCCTTAATCTTTTACTTCTTCTTTGTAGGGCATCAGTCATCCATCACATTCCTTCAACGAACCATAAGAGTGAACTACTAGTCATGTCATCCTTTTTAATTGGAAAGTGATATTCCAATCCACATCTGGCTTTTCTTCATACAACTACCTCTTCCAGGTCATGTTTCCTTCAAGATTTTCCATCCAACCATGAGTGCTAGTTGTAGGTGACATCTACAACCCTTTTTCGGTAGCCCTGTATCAACCCATCCAAATGTTGTCCAAAAATCAAAAATGAACATCAAATCAAAGTTACCTTTTGTGATGGCCTTTCATCATGACATCTGCTTGCCTGCAACATCAACATCCTGCACATTCATAAGCACATCTATCAAGAGAGAATCCTTGGTTGATTCTATCAGATTGTTTGAGCCCTTATTTCCCCCTTCATGTATTTTGTTCGAGCTTGAGATTCTTCTTTTGGCGGTTCGACAATTAAACCTTTAACATGACCAATGACTTTGTTTTTTAAGCAAACAAAGCTCCTTCTACAAATTAATTACTCCAGAAGACTTGGAATATAAATATATCTATGAAGATACAAATATTATATATTAAAAATGAATAAGAATAATAATGATTTACAAATGAGAACGAAAAGCTTGCTTATATATCAGGCAAGTGTCTCTTCATGCAGAGTCATGTCCTATTAGACATGCCTCTTCAGCCTAATTACTAGTTAACTAATAATTATTTATGCCTATTATCATCTACATTATTTATATATATTTTATTTGTTACATTGCCTCCTTCCTCAAAAAGCTTGTCCTCAAAGCTTGTCGATGAAAAAGCCTTGATCTCTTTTTCGGCTTCGAACGTCTTTCTCTCTCGGGTTAGTCATCCTCGTCGATACAACTTCATATGATCTTCTTAGTGACAAACAGAATAGTCACATTGAGAAGAGATCAAACCATCCCAAATTAATCTTCTGTGGAATATTTCGATCACTGGAATTTTGTAACGACTTGTTAGCATAACACTGGAGTGGAATTACATCACTATTATCTGGAACATCGGTTTGTTGTTTCTAGTCTCGATGGTACCGATACATAGCACGGTTGATTGGTCTACTCTCGTGATTCGGATGTCGATATGGAGTTTTGAGATTTTCTTCTGGCGAAGATGTTGTTAAATTGGTTATGGAACATTCACTTGGGATGTCCATTGTCCGAACTGCAACATCTAAGTGTGTCGTTTCTTCAACTGACTTCTCTTCTTGAGTTGTCATATTCACTGGATCGGTATTTGTTCCTTATTTTCAACTTGGACTATTACAACTAGAGATTTCGATGCTTCGTTTTGAGTGAATTGTTCCAACTTATCTTTTAATGCTTTCTTATCATCCTTAAGCTTCATAATTTAAGTGAGTAGACTTTAATTATGGTTTTTCAGTCATAAAAGTTCTTTGATTTCTGATTTATCAACTTTATTTTTAGTGTTTTGAATTTAAGATTTTCATCTTTTAGATCTTTGATTTGTTCTAATAAATTTTTATTAAGGTTCTTTAAACGCAAAGTTTCCTCTTCTTGTTGTGATAAGTGCTTCTTGAGTTCTTTCTTTGTGACCTTAGTCTTCTTCACTTGCGCAAGTAATCTTTCGACGTGGTCCTTGAGACGAGAATTTTTTTCATCCTTTTCAATTATTTCTTGTGATGCATATCCACAAATTCAGCATATTGTCGCTTAAGTATTGTGATTTCTTGTTTTACCTCTCTTTGGAATTGTTTTTGTTCATTACTTAGAAATTCCCTTTTCTTCACTTTTTTTTATCTTCCTTTTTTTTTGATTTCATAATCCTTTTAAGTATATATAAAATTTATATTAATTTAATGTATATACTATATATCTCACCTCTTTTGACTTGAATGTGGCACTTATAGATTATATATATTATATAAGATATATATATATATTATAAAATTATAATTATATAAAATTTATATATACTGTTTTTGAGAGCCAATTTTCCTTTTATATGTAACTATATAAAGCTTATATAGTCTCCTTTTTTTTATAATTATAATAATATTTTTTTCCTCAGAAAATTTGGATGAAACGTGACTCTTGGTATGGTCACAATCTTTAGATTTGAACGATTAGAATTATTTGGGTCACACCTTTTCAACCTGGAATTCAAAACCTTTTGAAACTTTTGAGAAACTGTTTTAAAACAGTTTAACACTCACGGTTACTGCTTTAAACCAGCCTTTACTCTCTTTGGGGATAAATGTTTTGGGTGATTTAAGTGATAGACTCGGCATTAACCAATGCAATCCAGACCTAACAGGTTTACATAGGTTGGAGCAAACTCTACAGAAAACGTTGCAGAGAGGACAAATCGTTACAACACGTGGGCAGAGAGGCCAAATTTTAGGCTAGCAGAGAAAGGCGGCATCGAGGTTACGAAGGTCTGTCGTGGTCAGGACAGGTACCGATGAGCACGAAATTAATGGCGGATAGGAATGGAATTGATGGCAGAAGGTTGGGTTGAAACGAGGGGACGAGGGGCAGACATGGACGATTGCACTATGATGGAAGAATTACAGTGTGCGGATGGTAGAATGGTAGAGTGACAGGGGTGTAGCAAATAGGAAGCAACAAACAAGGACAAGAAGTCGATGAATGTGGAAGGAGTGGTATGCAAAAATGGAGGGCGGCGGTGTAGGCTGTCGCTGGCAGGTTGTTTCAAGGTCTGCGGAATGGGCAGTGACAATGGCGACAACAATTGTGGGGATGAGGTGGACAGTGTCAGCCGCGAAGGACTCCGTCGAATTTGGATGTCGTGGATCCTGTTGCGGTTGGTAGCTATCTGAACTGTGGATCTGGCGATGGAAAACGCTAAGATTAATAAGCGTTGGTTGCAGTTGCGGTAGCCGCAAGCACTGTGTTGATGGAAAAGAATTGTAGAAAGTTGCACAATAATATCTCTTTTAAATGTCCCCTTTTTTTATGTATATATATAACAGATCGCATGGTAGTTACGGATTGGCTTGGAATGGTAATTATGCAAACTGCTACTAGAATTATTCAGGCAACAGTGAGTGACTACGAGCACACATGAGTTTAACTGCTTGTTAGGGGTGACAACTGATGTTTCTTAGGCCGGGATAGGTAATGCGTGTGTGTGTATATATATATATATATATATATATATATTATATTTATTTTTTAAGTGACCAAGGGTCTGACGAAAATGGAGAAACTCCAACTATAGCGAAATGCTTGAATGACAACGAAGTTGACGATTTTCAATGGTCAAAGACCTAGATCAAAGAGCAAGCTCTATGCAGCATTGAAGCAGCCAAAGAATCGAACTGGTCCGATACCAAATGACGCGAACAAAGTTCCTTTTACAAATTAATTACTCCAAAAGACTTGGGATATAAATATATCCATGAGGATAAAAATATTGTATATTAAAAATGAATAAGAATAATAATGATTTACAAATGAGAACGAGAGGCTTTCTTATATATCAGGCAAGTGTCTCTTCATGAAGAGTCATGTCCTATTAGACATGCCTCTTCAGCCTAATTACTAGTTAACTAATAATTATTTATGCCTCTATTATCATTTACATTATTTTACATTATTTATATATATTTTATTGGTTACAGTTTTCTACAAGGATCAAATCTGTCCTCTTTTTCCATGCAAGATAGTTTGTTGAACCAACCAATTTGTTGCTTTCCTTGCAAAATGAATTCATTTTGATGGCAGATTCAAAGATAAATATAGAGATCTCCCGATCGGGGTGTGGAGGAAAACAGGTGAGGGTAGCAGGAAAAATCATGAGTGTGGCAGGACAGAGGGATCCTTTCCTACCCGTAGCACCGCCCATCATGCCACAGTAGCGTACTACATGTCAGCGCGAATTTTGAGAAACCGGAGTGGAAGGAGCGGGATGAGAGAGAAACGCAGAATTGGCGGCGGTAGTGGGATAGGAAGTGGGACAGGTGTGTTGTATTATTTGAAGATGGCGAAGTGGAGAAGGATAGGTAAGCCGCGTCGAGAGGACGAGGAGCAGGGAGTAGCGCAACTGGTGGGAGCCTCGATGGGAAATTGCGATTTCGGGTATGTCATCTTTGGACCTTATTCTGATTTTTTCTCTGTCTTGAATGGTATGATGGACAAAAGAGGAATGTTGGCTACCTCTGGGGAAGAAGAGAGCAAGAGCGGAGTTGCCTTTTACTCTGCCATGCACTGTGTAGAAGAAAAGGGGTTTAAGCAGGGAATGGCACAAGAAGGGTGGAAGAAGTGTTGCCCAGAAGATAGTATGGGGAGAAATATTGAAGATCAGACCGCTCACCCCACGACGAAGGATACGAGGGAGGTAGAAAGGCAAGACATGAAAACTCTGCACCTGGCTCAGGCGTTGGTTAGTATGACAGAAGGCCTTCTTACCTTCCTACATCCAAGAGAAGATAATCACCGGAATCCCCAGACAAATGAAGGTGACTGGAGCAGGGGAGGTGGGATAAGAGCCAAGAAAGTTGAGGAGGGCAAGTTTGTAAATCTTCGAAATCTAACTTCTGCGAATGAAAATTGTAAACAGGAAACAATCAAAGGAAAGATGGCACGCCTGGAACGCAGAAGGGGGCGTGGAGGTAGAGGACGTCCAAGCCAACAGAATAGAGCTGACCCGTCAACCGTAACGCCTGCTAGCCAACGCAGGGGGAGGAGATCCATGCTGACTACTGTAGAGCCTACAGAGAGGGTACGGATGAAGACATCCGCCAGCTAATACAAGAAATGGAGGCAAACGTGATGGAAGAACAGTCAGACCCTGAGATAGAAGAGTGGGCAGAAATAATCCAAGATCCTGGCAACACTCGTGGACGGATGACGCTCTACCGGCAAGCTCTTCATGTCTACTGGGTTTTAAAACGACTTCTTGCGAAGGCGCTGGAGCAGGTGGTAGGGGAAGTGGCCGAAATTGCCCAAGGGATGCCAAACCTCAAAAATGAAATGAAGAATTTGCAGGTGATTATGATTATGCAGGATAACAAGTTGGATGAGATCCAACAAAGGCTGGCTCAGATGACTCAAGCTCCCACAGAACCCATGGCAACCCCTGCCAATGCTGATCTGATTACTGATGACCGGAAGGAATAATCCTTCAATGTTTCTTCTGTTTTTAGCGGACAGCTCTTTTTTCAGTTGTTTGTATGCTAGTTCTTAGTTTGTTAAGTATTTTTAACTGTTTAGTGCACATAGCCCGGATGGAAAGACTAGTGAAATTTTGTTTTTGGAATGCTTATAGCAAACTTAGGTGGCCAACAGACCCGGTTTCCCTTCAGGGCAAGTTGAGGCCACCAAAACGATGTATCTAGTCTTATTGGATTATATAAATAGAAAAGGAACGTACCACCTACACTTACAAAAAAAAAAAAAAAGATAAATATAGAGATACTTACTTGTCAAGTGAAGATGCTTCCTGATAGCGATATCTTCAACTTGGTGCCTTTCTTGATAATGTGGATGATGGAAGATGTCATGCTTCAAAATTGATCCTTCAAAGAGATGGAGAGCACCTTGATTATTTGATGATGATGATAACGCCTCTTCTTGCTTCAAGATGCTTCAATGTGTAGGCCTTCTTTGAGTTGAGGTAGGGTCCTTGAAATCTTCTTTGTGTGAGCTTCAAGTATAGAACCTTTCGTCTGATGAGCTAGGGTTTTGAGGTCTTCTTCTCTTTGAGATGTGATGATCCTTGAAATATGATTAATGGTCCTCCTTGATGATCCTTAGAATGTTTTGGTCCTTAAGTATCCATTCTTGATGGTTTGATGTCCTCTTTGATACCTTGACCTTTCTTGATACTCCTTTTGATGGTCCTTTTTCAAGCTGCCATTTCTTGAACCTTAGCTCTAATACCAAGTTTAGAAATTTAGGAGCAGCAAGTGTAGATGATTTCTCTCCTTTGATAATTGCTTGTGAAGTCCTTTTTAATTATCTTGATTAGATTCTTCTTTGTCTTGATCCTTATTATGTTTTTTCATCAAACAACTACCAAACTATAAGGAACAATGAGACAACATGACACAAGATGTAGGCGATCAGCCAGGGCCAAAACCTTTCCACTTGAGAGGAAAATCCACAAGAATTCTTCTTCTTATAGAATCTTCAATTGATGAATTCCAAGAACTATAACCCTTGACGAAGACCCTCCAAGACCAGGTCCTTTGACGAGCTTTCCTTCTCAGCAACTCCTTCAATTTTGACCTCCAGCAAATTCTTTTTCCCAGCAGATTCTTCTCCAACTTGCAACTTAGTCCAACAGATTCTTCCGCAAAAACCCTAGGTGACACATGTGAGATAATAATGACCTTGTCCTTCTTTTCTTCTTCGCTTGAGATGAGACCTCCTTCTTATCAACTGAGCTTGCAAGATAGACTTACTTTGGCTCAAAACTCGGCCTTCTTGAAGTGATTGCAACTCGATTTCTATTGTTGCAAGATGATGCCCTAACATTCGTACCTGTGGAGAATATAGCCCAAATCAAATCAGAAAATTTCACTTTTCTTATCTTCTTCTAGACTCTCTCTTCTTCTCACTTCTTTCTCTTCCTTGTACGAATTGGTGAGTGAGTGTGTCCCCTCCAAATAAGGTCGAAGTCTCCTTTATATAGTTCTTCCACGAGGTCGAATTGCATCTTTTAGGCCAACTTGTCCATGTGTGTAGGCCAACTTGATCTTTGCATCATGAAGAGGTCTTGAAGGGTCTTTTGACTTTATTTTGACTCAAATAAATTTTTCTTTACCATATATAACATGCCCAATGGGTCTTCAATACATGACAATGACTCAATTGACTTTATGACAAACCCAAAAGCACTCAATGGGTGCTTGACCTATAAAATAAATTTTCTTGAGCATGAAGCCCATGCCTCAAGGATATCAATAATAAATTTTTATTTTTCTCATTACATCAAATACATATAATCATGATTACATATGTCATTATGAAGACCGAACCTAGTTACAAATTTCAACACCGACTAAATCACTATGTAGATGTTTATGCGGGAAGGGGCTAAACCATTGAGTCGAATCAGCATGAGCCTAGAAAATTCATTCGAGGCTACCAAAGAAACCCTAGCCTAGAGAGTCATAGCCAATAGGCTACCTCGCATGAACCTCCAACACCAATTGCAGTGGTTGAACAAAACTCACGTGGTTGGAACAGATAATAAGGATAAAAAGGGTATTTAATGAACCGGGAGCATCATATATCATGTCCAGCGATGACCATAAAGATCCATTGTCATTCCAACACGCTATCGAGATACCCGAGCCCTATCACCTACTCCAGCGGGCCCATACTTTAAAGAACCTAAGTCAGGAATACCCAAGAGAGGGAGAATCTTGAATGATGACCCAAATATCTCTAATGACTACCCATTTCCTACCCTATAGAGTTGCTACAACCTACTCCCTATTGCATTTTAGCTCTGTAACCTGAGATCTAATAAGATCCTCATCTAGAAATAACCTGTCAAGGACAGAGAACAACCTCTGCTTGGCACAAAGAGCTCAAAGTTAGTCACTTGTTGACCCAAACTAAATGGAAAAAGTAGAGTTAGATCCAAACCAAGCTCTTTCTTGAGTAATATCAAGGAGATCAAGGGCATCTTAAAGGGCCATGGTACCAATCTATGTAACAACTATGTTTGTTGTATTTGTGTAAATAGAAGTGCATAAAAATATGTATTTATTAATAGAATGAATAATAATGTTGATACAATAAACCTTGGTGACGATTTACTTATAAAATTGACTAATCACGAGGTGAGAGGGTACATGCCCCTTGACTTTTCATTTAATTTAATTAATTAATTCTTATTTATACTTATAATTATGTTTATAGCATTGCCACCCCCTCAAGGAATGCTTTGTCCTCAAAGCATAGGAAATAGGATTTTCTCTAGTTGGGCAAGCCTTTGTGGGGAAATGAAGTTTATATGTGTTTATGGGTTTAACTTTGCCTGTGCTTTGAGTGTTAGTAAGGTTATTGTGTATTGTTTGCATCTTTCTGAGAGTGGAAGCTTTAACACCATATGGTTTATAATGTTGTCCTTGCCAATTAAACTCCATGAATTGTTCTTCAAGGTTTGTAGTATAAGTTCCTAACTACATCAACCATTCTACACCTAGCACAATATCGACGTCACAAAAGCAATAGTGTAGAGTTCTTCTTGTACTTGTACGTATTGCATCCGAATTGAAACCTATGACATTTTGCTACTTCTTCGACCTGTTGCCCATTAGTGACCATCACAATGAGGCCTTTGGTGGGGTATACAAAAAGGTTTAGTTGTTTAGCAACACCAATGTTTATACAATTGGGAGTACTGCCAAAGTATATGAGTATTGTGACATTTTTATCTTTTATAACTCCTTTAAGCTCCAGGATCTTAGGTTGTGGTTGTCATATCATGGTCGTTAGTGGAATTGTAGAGTTGCTTTCTTTTTTTCTTAAATACTAGATCCTTTCCATTCTAAGATTTAGTGGAACGTATTTTGTAATCGATGGTTGTAATCAATGTTGATAATATCGTCAATATTTCACGAAATATCGTGAATATCATGATTTTCCCGAAAAACAAAATTTCGCCTCGAAAATATAGTGATATTTTCACCTTCGAAATATCGTGATATTTTCAAAATATTGCTGAAATATCACGCAATGACCCAAAATATCGCTAGCTGCACAGGGCCACGACTATCAAAAGTGATTTTTGTGGTCTTCTTTTGTCATTTTTCTTTGTTGGTCTTGGAGAAGGAAGGGGAAGAGCTTTGTGGTGATTTTCAAAGAGGGATTGAGGTTCAAACAACCACTACCATCAAAGAACCAAAAAAATTTGTGGATCAAAGATTCAAGATCATTGAAACAAACTTCATTTCTTCTATTAACAGGTATGTTCTTAAAAACCCATATGTTAATGATTTTTTTCATAGATTTAGGCTTATGCTTGCTTGCCTCTTTTCTTACCAACATTTTGCCTTTTTGTTTTTTTGTCATTTACTATGATTTTCATGCCCATGAACCAATGCAAGGGTTTTCTCCACATTTGGACAGTACGCTTAATTTTTTTAAATTTTCTTATGCACCCCCTTATTGTCATTTTTCATTGCAAATAATGTAGTAAAAATTTGATTTTTTTAAATGAGGTGGCTGTTATTTTTTGTATAGGGGGGGTTTAATGCCATTTTTTGTCTTTTTGGTGCCCTAAGATTGAATTTTCATGTTGTCAATTAATCCACTACAAATATCAAATATGCCAAAGCCCTTGGACTCATTTTGGCAGTATGCGAAACCTAATGGTGGGACAAATCAAGCATATCCCAAATGCAAATTTTGTTGGGACAAGAAGATAGGAGGGGTTACACGATTGAAATACTATCTGGGTAGACTCCCTAGATATAATGTTGGGCTTTGCACAAATTCTAGCGCGGAGCTTATAAGAGCTCCACTTGAAGCAATTGAAGAAAAACACAAAAAGAAAGAAAAGGCATCTATAAACAAGGCCGAACGTGCAAGCAAAACTTCAGGGATATTTGCTTCCGATATTGAGCCTGAGGGTAGTGAGAGGGGCTACAAAGCTTCACTTGTTGACGTCACTGGGAGTGGGAGGTCATCATTTTTTCTTCCACGAACCAGACGTGGAGCACAACCTTCCATAAAGTCAGTTGTTAAAAAAAAAAGGCAAGAAGCAAATAGAGTTATGGGGAGGTGTCTTTTCTAGAGTTACTTACCTCTCAGCATCACCAAAAATAATCAATTTTGGCAACCAATGTGTGATGTTATTGCTATTGTGGGCCCAAGGTACAAAAGTGCTACATATGAGGGGTTGCAAAGGCCAATCCTTCAAGCAGAAAAGGAGGACATCAACTCTAGATTGGCAGAGTTGAAGCAGACATGGCAGGTTTCTAGATGCAAAGTGATGTCTGATAGCAAGACAGATAGGAAAAGTAGGACCCTTATAAATTTCTTGGTACATTGTCCTAAAGTTACCATGTTTATTAAATCAGTGGATGCATCAGCACATACAAAAGATGTAGCATTGATATGTGAGTTATCAGATGGGTTCATCTAGGAGATTGGTGTGCAAAATGAGGTGCAAGTCATAACAGATAATGCAGTGAATTATGTGGTTGTTGGTGGGTTGCTTATGGACAAGCACCGCCAATTGTTCTTGACTCCATATGCAGCACTTTGTATCAATTCGATGCTTGATGATATGGGGAAACTTTCCTTCATCAAGGAGATGATTGATATGGCTAGGAGCATCCCCAAGTTTATATATAACCATGCTTCTGTTCTTAGCCTCATGAGGAGATACATAGGAAACAGGGAGGTCTGGCATCCTACAATCACACGTTTTGCCACCAACTTTATTACTATTCAGTGTTTGCTTCGATGTCAATTTGAGTTGAAGCAAATGTTTCTTTTTTATGAGTGGCGTCATTGTAGATACAAAAGGAGACAGGATGGAAGCGTCATTGCAAAAATAGTGTACGCTGACACATTTTGGCAAGGAATATAAGAAGTGTGCTCAGTTCGTGAACCTAGAGTAAAGGTTCTGAGATTGGTAGATGGGGATAAGCCTGCAATGGCTTATTTGTATGAGGGCATGGATAGGGCTAAGGAGACCATTCGTGCTTATTATGCAAAAAAGGATTTTGTTGGGTTTAATATATAAATGATGTTATGGGATGTGATCGATAATCAGTGGACAGGGATGCTTCATCGACCAATTCATCCAACAACACTTTTCCTCAACCCCGCATTGTCATACAAATGCAACATTGATTTTGATGGCGAGGTGATGGAAGGGTTCCATATCTGTATTCATGGGATGGTACCTGATCCCGAGCTTCGCAGCAAAATCAATCTTGAGATACAGATGTATCTGGATGGTGTTGGACTATTTGGCTTTGACGATGCTATTCGTGAAAGGACCTTCTTCATGCCAATTAAGTGACAAGTCATGACTCATTAGAATTTACTAATTTATAATTATAAAATCTCGATTTTTTTAATTCAATTATGTTTTATTTGAAAGTTTAATAATGTTTTGAGTTTTTAACTTTAAAGTTTTCTTTATTTTGTTGTAGATGTTTGGTTGCAAAGTTATGGTGAAAGGGCACCAAATTTGTAGAAATTGGCCATAAAAATCCTTAGTCAAACCTATATTGCTTCATGGTATGAGCATAGTTTTAAAAACCGTTCCGGTCCAACCGGTTACCGGCCTAACCGGCCGGTTGGGAGGCTCACCGGTCAGAACCGGTGAAAAAACCCGGTTTACAGCACCCTTTGCCCGGAAAATTGCCCTAACCGGTAAAAACCGGCCGGTTTAGGGCGGAACCGGCCGGTTTATTGCTAACCGGCCGGTTCCGTCCTAAACCGGCCGGTTTATGGACAGGCCGCCGGTCAAGCAAAAAGCGCAGCGGTTTTTTGGAACTGAGGGCGGTTTAGGGGTTTTGGGGGTGAGGGAAAGGGATTTTCCCTCCAAAAACACCCTCACACTTGCTATAAGACACCCCTCTCACTCTCATTTGTCTCACACAACTGATTTGGAGTGTTTGTGAGTGTTTGTGAGTTTGTTTGTGAGCTTGGAGAGTGTGGAGTTTTTGCTGAAGTAGTCATCTTGGAGTTGGAGTTGGAGCTATTTTGGAGATAGTGTGTAGCTGTCAGTGGAGTTGCCATCATCAAGAGGAGGCTAAGGGAGCTACTTTGCATTTCCAGGTAAGGATTTGCACTTGATAATTCCTCATTTGGGTCTGTTGTCCATGAATTATTTTTTTTGTGCTATAAACTTCTCACTTCAATGATCTATCATCTATGCTAAGCCTATGAACTCTCTAGCTCTATGCCATCAATTTTTGTAGCTTGCATGTGCATTTTTTTTCCTACATTTATCATTGGTTTTCCATGTTCCTTAGCTGCAATTTTTTTTTAAATGGCAGATTTCTTTGCAAATTGTTATTATTTCAAGCAAACATGGCTCCAAAAGGAAAGGACAGTGCATGGGTTCATTGTGATGTAATTGAGGGAAAAATGATATGCAAATTATGCCATAAATCTATTGGAGGTGGGGGTATTCTTAGGTTGAAACAACACTTGGCTGGGGTAAGAGGCCAAGTAAAGCCATGTGATGCACCAAAAGAACTGTTAGGTCCTATTAGGGCAGAATACATTGCCAAGCTTGAAAAATTTTATGAGGATAAGGCTAGGGAGAAGGCCATCCAAGATGAAATTGCAAGGAAGAGGGAATTAATGGAAGCCATGAATCTTATGAAAGAGAGTGGGTATGATGATTATGAGATTCAAGACTCCACTTCTATCCCTTCCACCAATGACCCCTTTCACTATGTTCATCCTTCTGTTGGAGTTGGCCAACCATCAAAAGGAGCAAAGAGACCAAACATCCAAAGTTATTTCTCATCTTCTGCCAACATTGCCTCTTCTAAATCTAATCCCACTTCCTCCCAGCCAAGTTCTCAACCCACTTTGGATCAGCATTGGAAAAAACAATGCAAAGAAACTTCTCACCAATACATTGCTAGATGGTGGTATGATTCAGATATCCCATTTAATGTTGCTCGCTCACCTTATTACCAAGCTATGTGGGACTCTGTTATAGCTGCAGGAAAGGGCTTCAAAGGCCCTAGTATGCATGACTTGAGGGGAGCTCTTTTGCAAAAAGAGATATCTTCCATTGATGAGTATTTGGCTGAGTTTAGAGAGTCATGGGTCAAAACAGGTTGTTCCATTATGTCAGATGGATGGACCGATGGAAAGAACCGCACTATCATTAATTTCCTTGTTTCTTGCCCTCAAGGAACCATGTTTTTGAAATCAGTTGATGCATCTGATAGGGTAAAGGATGCAAGCCTTCTATTTGAGCTTTTGGATAACATTATTCAGGAAGTTGGGGAGCAGCATGTTGTGCAGGTCATCACTGATAATGCCTCAAACTATGTTCTTGCTGGAAAGATGCTTGAGGCCAAATATAACACCATATTTTGGACTCCATGTGCTGCACATTGCATAGACCTCATGCTTGAGGATATAGGCAAGGTGGAGTGGGTAAAAAACACTGTAGAGCATGCCAAGTGCATTACAAAATACATTTACAACCACTCATGGGTATTGAGCCTAATGAGGAAACACACTGGAGGCAAAGAGCTTGTTAGGCCTGCAATTACGAGATTTGCAACTCACTTCCTCACGTTGCAATGTCTCAATGGTCAACATAGAAACTTGCAGAAAATGTTTTCCTCTGATGAATGGTCTGAATCTCGGTGGGCTCGTAGACCAGATGGAAAAGACACCAAAAAGAAAGTGTTAGACACTTATTTTTGGAAAAGGTCTGTAGAGCTTGTGAAAATTACCGAGCCCCTTGTTAAGGTGCTAAGGTTGGTGGATGGGGAAAGATTGGCCATGGGCTACATTTATGAAGCTATGGATCAGGCAAAGGAGCAGATACGGGCAGCTTACAATGACAGGTTAGCTAAATATGGCCGTATATGGGAGATCATTGATAACAGATGGAACAATCAACTCCATCGTCCTATACATGCAGCCGGGTATTTTTTGAACCCAAGGTATCACTATAAAAATCGGCTAGGAGATCAGCATGATGGGGAGGTCAGAGCTGGATTGATTGATTGCTCGGAGCGCATGGTCCCTAACCATGTAGACCAGTTGGATATACATAGACAGCTTACTATTTTCAATCAAGCAAGTGGTACTTTTGGCAAAAACTTGGCAAAGATGGCAAGAGATGTGGACCAACCAGGTAAGCAATTCCAATTTCCATTTTGTTTTTCATTTCAAGTTAAAATTGTTTACGTTCTTTACAATTCAAATTATAAACTAAGTTACTAATTATTGTCTTTTTCTTTGCAGCACATTGGTGGGAGTCATTTGGTGGCCAGTGTCCTCAATTGCAAAGGTTTGCAATTAGAGTCCTCAGTCAAACTTGCAGTGCTTCAGGTTGTGAGCGCAATTGGTCTGTTTTTGAGCGCATACACACGAAGAAGAGAAACCGTTTGGAACAAAAACGGTTAAATGATCTTGTTTTTGTGCAATACAACCTTCGACTGAGGAGGAACCAAATGATGAGCAAATCACCTGATCTAGATCCCATTGTGTTGGACGATATTGATCCAACATCAGAATGGGTGGAGGAGACTGAAGATCCTGTGTTTGAGGCTGATTTTGATATCGACATGGCTTTAGCGAAGGATGAGGCAGATTATGTGGCGGCATCAGAACCAGGATCAGTAGCGGCATCAAGGAAAGGCAAGGAACCAATGGAAGGCACTAGTCGTGCAGGTCGAAAAACTCGTGCTTCCATTAGGTCCACTTCTGTTGTCATTGGTGGCATTGATACTGATGTTGCAGATGAGGCAGAGGCATCCTCAGACTCTGAACCAGATGATGTCTATGTAGCTCCTGATGATGATCCTGTGTCTAGTAGTGGTGATGGACTTGATGATTGATCATGTGTACACTGTAGACTTGTAGTAGGCCAATGGCCTCATAGCTTGCAGCATTGTTTTTGGACTTTATAGGCCATTTAGAGCCTCATTTCTTATGTATTTTTCTATTTTGTCGATGATATGTATTGCACTCGGTGCCATTTTGATATATTCACCTTTGCATGGTATATAAATGAGCAAACTTTGCATATTTTGTCTCTATTGGCTTGGAATCATGGTTTTACATCTTAAAAATAGTTTTGTTTCATTAAAAATTAATTATTTAATGTATTTTTTAAAAACCGGTTCGTTTAGACCAAACCAGTCCCGGTTAGACCGGTTCCGGTCGGTAAACCGGTTCATTAGGTGGACCGGTCCGGTCACCGGTTCCGGTTTTAAAAACACTGGGTATGAGTGCAATTAGAGTGTATTTGAGAAAATACACTCAAAGAAGCGCAACAAGTTATAACTTTGAGCTTCAACCTTCAACTATGCAATTACATTTATTGTAATTTATGACCCTCAAGTGTTAAGACTCATTAATTTTTTTATGACACTCTTACAGGTTCGATTTCTCACACCTTAATGACTTGGTGTATGTGCATTACAATCTATGACTACAAGTGAAGCAAATAGAGAAACCATTGGATGTGGATGTCATTTCCTTAGACAATATTGATGTATCATCTAAGTGGAGGGTGGAGTCTGAGGTTCCCATGATGGAGGAGTCACCTACATGGTTAGAGGAGGAACCATTAGTACAAGGGTAGCAAGAGGAGGACTCGAGGGAGGAGCAGCAATAGGAGGAGAAGCAGCATGAGGAGGAGGAGACCGTGGGAGCATCAGCGACAGCACCATCTACTACAGATATAGGGGAGCACAACTCTATACGCAGCAGTCATCATTTGACATTAGGTGCAAGGCTAGGGCCTTCTACTGTTAGCGGGAAGCCTGAAAAACAGGCCATCATCTTATCGCATTAAAGGGAAAGAGGGCACTGCTCTTAGACTAAGTCACCACGTTCGTCTTCGTCTTCATCTTCGAGTTCCACGACCTTGAAATTCAAATAAAGTTCGGCACCTAAAATTTTGATGATAAAGTTCAGCGTAAAATTCGACATATAGAAATTTGAAAAAATAAGTGGATATATAAAAAAAAAAACAATTTTAAGTCAATTCTCAAAGTCCATAATGCACATTGCAAACACATAGGATTATTGCTCAAACATTTAAATCATTTCCACATATAAACCATTAAAGTGAGTGCCAATAAACAACCAACTTCCATACATAGTAAACAAGGTGACAAATTCATCATAAACATTGGCACCCATATCAAATTCAACAAAACCATGGGCTATATCATATCTCATATATTGAGAAACAATTTGATAAAAAAGTATTCAAAATATATAAACTTTGAAATTTAAAGTAGCTTGGATGTTTTAGAAAATTGTTCATGCAAAAAGTAAACTAGAAGTCAAAAACGAGAACACAAGTTTTATTCTTGATGTTCATGTGACCCACCTGTTATATCAAAAAGTTCTATATCATCAAGAGTAGTAGGGGTTGTCACTATCAATGTAAAAATCAACTTCATCACTCAATTCCCTGTCAATGTCACTATCAATGTAAAAATCAACTTCATCGCTTGATGCATTAGGAACAGGATTGATCCACGAAGTAGAGGAATTGGATGACTCTAGCCACATTTTTCAAAGCCAACTGCAAGTGATTACGAACATAAACAAGATCTTCTAATCTTCCAGATAACAATCTATTTCTTTTCTTGGAATGAATGTGGTCAAAGGAACTCCAATTCTTTTCACACACTGATGCACTTGATCCCTGGCTTAAGATACTAATTGAAAAATTTTGCAATTTTGGTGCCCCTGATCCATAAATTTCCCACCATAATGTTAGATCACTTATGCTCCTATCATACTTTGTTGATTGTGTTCCAAATAACCCTTCTTCTAACCTATATGCCCTCAACTGACCTCTGACCAAACCTGCAATTGTTGGATTTGGATTTAGCTTCTCAATAACTTGGATAAGTCCATTCATGACTTCTTCATCCCTATGTCTTGATAACCCAAACAATCTAGGGTCCAAATAGCATGTTGCTGCATGTAATCGACTATGCATCATCTTCCATTTTTTATCAATTACCTCCCATATCTCCTCGTAATCAGCTCCCACATTATTAAAATCGCTTGCAATGGCCTCTTTGCTACGATCAATGCTTTCATAAACAAAACCCATACAAGGTTTGTCACCATTAACCATGCAGAGCACATTACCAATTGGGCCACATATTTTAAAACCTTGTTTGCATTTTCCCAAAAGCCATTATTGAGCACTATTTGTTCAACATTTTTCCCCATAGTTTCTTTTGAAAGGGGAGATCTCTCCCACTCAATATTGCAGAAAACAGCTCTTAGGCTTGCTTTTTCCTCAACAACTCTTTTCAAAGTAATATAAAAAGTGGCAAACATTATATCACAAGGCCTCAACAACTCTTTAGATGCATTCTTCCTAGATATGCTCAAAGTGAGACGATGGTTGATGATGAAGTTTGCAATTGCTTTGGCTCTTCAGATTGTCTCATTGACCCAAGGAAATTTGGCTAAATCATGCAACATTAAATCCAAGCAATGAGCTGCACAACGGGTCCAATAAATGTGATTATACTTTTCCATAATCATCTTCCCTGCACCAACACAATTTGATGCATTATCCATAATAATATGGACCACATTTTTCTCCCCAACCTCTTGAATTGTTTCATCCAAAATTCCAAAAATAAATTTTGATATCTTCACTCAATCCATTGCATTATCTGCCTTCAAGAAAAGTACCCCTTGAGGACTATAAACAAGCACATTGATCAATGGGCGATAACACAAATCTGACCAACCATCATTCAAAATTGTGCATCGTGTATGCTTCCAAGACTCTTTAATGTGAACCAACTTTTTTGTCACTTTGTCTCTTGTTCTCTTTAGCAAGTGGTCCTTAAAGCTTCAGATCCGGGAGGAACATAGCCCTTCCCAGAATCAATGGCCATTTTAATTACATTTTTAAAATATGGACTCCTCACCACATTAATGGAAATTCCACATGCATAAAAGAATTCTACAATAACATCATCAACTTCTTGTCTCTCCACAGGTTTCCAAAATTGATTTAATGTTTTGGTTTCACATGTTTTTACTGGAGTAGAACTTGATCAACCAATGGTTGAGATTAAATTAATGGTGTTTGAGGAAGACATGGCAATCTCCCTCTCAATTCACTGCCTCTTATTTTCCCTTTTTCCTTTTCCATCTTTAAAGAGAAATAGTCTTTCTCCACTACGGTTTTTTGTTCGTCATAGATCCTAGTGCAGCCTTCAACATCACCTCCACTTCCATTGCTAACACTAAGAAGTTGATCCACTGCTCTAGTTAAATAGCCAGTGAATTAATGTCCACACAATTGACACACAAGATTTTTCCCTTCTTTTTTGACAAAATTCCATACTACAACAGTTAATTTTGGGGGTGTCATTGAAATTTGAAGGTTTTGATTGTTGAAGTGAAGCTTGAAATTTCTGCAGTTTATTTTTTTTTAATTTACATTTGAATTAGTTTTAAGTTTTTGCAAAATGAAATTTTTTGCAGAATTTCTTGTAGACTGTAAATTGTAATTTAGGTTTTTTCTAATATATTGTGTCTGGACTGTCAGGCATCAACCTTAGCAAATCCAGACTGTTTAAAATTTAAACAGTCTGGATTTGCTAACGCTGATCCCTGACGGTCTAGACACAATATATTAAAAAACAACTTAAATTTTGACTACTAAATTATATATATTAAATAAATAAAAATATAAAAAGAATTGCAGTAAAAAAAATGCAATTTGGCTACCTAGAGTTGGAGGTTGGAGGTTGGAACAGAACTGAGCATGCTGAGGCCAAGGGAGGAGTCCCACATTGTGCCTGTGAGTCATGAATATAAGTGTGGCTATGTTGCGTACAGGTTGCAGTGTAACACCATGTGGGCAGCGGGCCTGTGGGCTGTGGCGGTGTGGTTGTGTCCACTGCCTGTGAGCGTAAGCGTGAGACTGGTGAGTTGTGACGTGAGTCATGAATCGTGACTGGTGAGCGTGAGTCGTGGGCATTGAAGCAGCCGAGGGGGTTGACTGTTCAAGGCTGAAGCAGCGAGGGACCGGTCAAGCTGCCAAGCAGAAGCAGGAGGGTCGACTCTCGAGTTGTCGTGCACTGAGCAGGAGGGTCGATGGTCGTCGGTCAAGCGTTGAGTAGTGAGGACTAAGGGTATGCCAAAAAGTTAAAACTCACGCTTTACCTCGTTTTTTTATAATTTACACACCAAAAAACCCAACCACCCGAACCTAACTACCGAATTTAATTTTCTTTGTTCAAGTTCGGAATTTAGTTCGGGTTTGAATTCGGCATTAAGTTTGAGTTCAAGTTCAGCATTTAGTTCGGTGTACACAATCGAATTTGTTTGAAATCATTTGAGGTTCGAGGAATTTCGAATCCCAAGGATAAAATTGGCCGAATCCAATGACTTAGATCTCAGAGAGCTAGCTACTAGTTTTTTTTTTGTTACATATAACTCATGATGATGAGATACTTTTATATATGTGATGTTATTTGTATTGGTTCTCCACATGTGAGTCCTTGATTGGACAATTATCAGGTATTAGCATAATTTGGCATCGCCTTTGATGTATCATTTTTATTTGACATTCACTACATCATAGATATCAATGTTTTCTTCATATTTATGTGCCAATGAGTTTATTTCATGTTGTTGTTGCTTTCTATGTTTAAAAATCTGAATATATATATATATATATATATAATGCATTTTTTAATGTTTGTCGATATTTATGTTGATATTGCCGAAAGATGCTTTTAGGACCCTCACCGATATTTTTCCAATGTCAATATTATCAACAATAGTTGTGATTGTTGACTTTTGTAGCTATGGTCGGCCTTCATAATTAATATTTTAGCCTTTGATATATATAATGAAAATGTAAAACATGTTCTTCATGTAATTTTATTAATTAGTCCAGGAAACGATCAATATAAGACATGTTCTTCATGTCAATTTCAAAAGAGAAAATTTTGAATTTTGAATTTTTGACTCCAAACTTGTCAAGTCGGCCCTCCTTCAAGTCAAATCAACCCAGTGAAGAGACACCCATTCAAGCCAGGAAGAACACTATATATAAAGTTGTAGTAAACAAACATTTTTTGTTTGTACTTTAAATGTATGTACACAAAATGTATTGTAAATTATTTATATAGTGACGGATGATAGAACGAATATGCTTGATTGAATGTTATAATGAGAGCCCTGCTTATATATTAGGCAAGGTGCCCTTTCATAAGTAGTCATGCCCTTTGGGACATATGTCTTCAATAATTAATCATTATTTAATATATATATTTTTATGTTTGTTACATTGCAACCCCCTTAAATTTGCTTTGTCCTCAAAGCAAGTGTAATGAGGATATCATCAGCGAAAACTTGTCTCCCATGATGAATTTTTTTCTTGAATTAATAATAATTGATGTATCATTTCAGTGTTAATCCTTTTCCTTGAATATTTTGATTTAAAGTAAAATAATTTGCAACATATAATTGGGCAACCATTATAAAAGAATCTCCCTTCCTTTATCTTCATCAAACCTATTTCGGGTCTTTAAATAATCAAATACCTTATTATAACTTTAGAACCTTCCTTATGCCTTAACACTTCAACTTGCTTATATATATATTCTTTTATTTATTATATATAAATTAAGTAAATTTTTTAAGAAGTGACTTTATAAAAATTTACTGCAAAGTGACTTTATAATTTTAATAAAGTAACTTTAACAATTTTCATAGAGCATTTTATAGGATATTAAAATTCTTTTGTTTATATCTATTACCAATGGTCATGTCGGTACAGTGAAATTAAATCATACAGTTGTCTTCGGACAGACACGTCGATTGATTGTTCAATATGGCATTGCCTTGTCATTTGCATTTTGACCATACGCAAAACAATGCACGTTGGTGGACAATTCACATTTGTGAGCATTAATAGCAATCCAGTTATCAATCGATTTGCAGCGAATCATATATCTATATTTTGCTGGAGAAGTGTCCAAAGCAAAACAAATGGAGAACACTTTGAAGAGTTTTCAGTGGTTGTGTATGTTAAATTACAGAGGTGTGTTTCAACTTGATCAGCATCATCAATATAAGACTGAAATATGAAGCGATTGAAGAGTTTGGCTGCTTCAAGATATTTTGTAGTAAATAAATTTCTTATAATGCCTTTGCCATAGATGACATTACATTCGAGAGCCATGTAGTTAATCCGCTCGATGCATCCCTCTTTATGTTGCTAAGAAAGTGTTGTCTTTGGCAGAGGTTGCTCAAGGTGTGACCACAATCCATCATTGTGGTGTTCTCCTCTAATTCTTCGTCTCGACAGACATTGCAGACAGTAACTACATAATTTGTTGATTTTTGTCTAATCACAACACCCGCTCGTGAAAACAAGCAGTCAATTCCTCTTTCTGCAATTGCATCTTGCAATCTTTGAAAATCACATTGATAATTAATTAAGAGAGTGCAAGCATCTTGCTCTTTTACAGCAAGGATACCCATCACCTTACGTAAATCATCTCTATGTGTTGGCAATAAAGATCCTTCTGTGATGAGTTGGATGGTTTGTGCAAGGACAAGCGTGGAGGTAGGAACATCTTCCTCGTAATTGCTTAATAATAAACTGGAAATGCTAAAAGAATATCTACATCATTAGAAGTAATTATCAACTTTTAGAAATTAGTGTTTGTATCTATTGCACTTGAAAAATCAACATGGTATCAGAGCATTGGTGAAGGAAAGGACATTGACATCACTCTTGAAGAGCTTTGGTAAAGGAAAGGGCTTTGAAGATCACTCTTAAAGAGACCTACATCTACAATCTGATTATTTATCTATATCCATGGGTTCCTCTATAAAGTCAGAGGACAAGTTAGAAGGAGCTTCAAATTTCAAGGCTTGGAAGACAAGGATTGACTTCACTCTTGCCAAGAACGATGTCTTGAATATTGTGAATAGCAAGGTCATCAAACCTTCAGATAACGAAGGGCAAGCAAAATATGAGAAGGGGGACATCACATCTAGAAGTATTATTGTGGATTCTATTAGAGATCATTTGATTCCATATGTCGCAAATCTTGACACTTTAAAGAAGATATATGATGCCCTAGTTGGATTATATACTATCAACAACATTGGTCAAGCAATGAGTTTGAAGAATGAGCTTCATAATGTTAAAATGACAAGAAATGATATTGTCGCCTCATATTCCATGAGGATCTCTAAATTAAGAGATCAACTTCAAGCAATTGATGAAATCATTTCTGATATAGAACTTGTGACTACAACAATTAATGGTTTGCGAAACTCATGGAATTTGTTTGCATCTAGTATTTGTGGTAGGAAGGAGAATCCAAGTTTTGAAGAACTATGGATCTCATGTACTCAAGAAGAATCTAGACTTATATCAAAGGGAAGTATTAAAAGAACTAAAGAAGGTAACTCTCAAGCATTTGTAGCACGTTCCAAGGAGGCTGGAGGAAGAAAGAAGTTTGGCTTCCAAAGAAGAAATGAAGATAGAAGCACTGAAGGTATAATACCTGCTCCTCAAGGGACGAATAGCATGTCGAAGGTTCAATGCTATCATTGTCACAAAATTGGTCATTATAGAAAGGAAAAGGGGAAGTAGCATGCTACCACAGTAGAAATTGATGACATCCAAAGAAACACGAGAATGAAGATTTAGGTGACAAAGGTTTCCTCTATTTCTCTACTCTTACGTGTTTTGTTGCAAATAGCAATGACTTGTGGTTGGTAGATAGTGGTGCCTCAAGACACATGACAGGAGATCGTGACAATCTCACAAGTCTAATGGAAAAGAAATTATCTCAAAAGGTAGAGCTTGGAGATAACAATAGTTATGCAGTCAAAGGCATTGGAAAAACATCCATTGAGCTGAAATCAAGTGAAAATGTTCATCTTAGCAACATACTATATGTACCAAGTTTGAAAAAGAATTTGGTTTCTATTTCATGTTTGGAAGATAAAGGAGATAGAGTAGCATTTGTTGATGTAAAGTCCTTGTATGGCTCAAAGCCTCAAGTATAAGCACTGCTAGAGTAATTAGAGTTCGTGAAGGAAGGTTATATAGACTCTTGAAACAACCAACTCAGGCATCAACACATAATGATATCAAGCCATATGAACTAGGGCATAGAAGATATGCTCATCTTCACTATAGAGCTTTGCCAACTTTAAATCAAATGGAATCAAGTGTTCTAAGATTGCAAATGGACCATGAATGAGTACGTAAAGGCTATGTGCTTTGAAAGAATGTCAAGAAGTCTTTTCCAAGCAGTGAAAGTAGATCTAAGGAAATTTTGGATCTAGTTCATTATGATGTATGTGTTAGTTTTTGTAGCATCAGACAGGTGTTCTAGTCTAGATTGTGTCAGATAGGCTAAGAACACGAGATCTTCGAAACCTAGAAAAGCTTTCACAAGATAAGCTTGTGAAACGCCCTAATTAAATTAGTTAACCATCATTTAAATTTTTCCTAAATCTAATTTAGGAAACTGGTTAATTAATAGTAATTAATTAAGGAAAGGTGAGAATGCTCTAGAAACTCACAAGGATTGAGTTTGAGATGATCTTAGTCGTTGACGGAGATCTAATCATGGTCGTTGGTTTACTAACGAGAGATTATAAGAACAGGTCGATGGGGATAGAGATAGATATATCAACATATCGAAAGAGAATGAGTTCCTTGGCAGATTGAGTTATCTAGCTGCATAGGTCAAGAAGGGAAGAAGAGTTCGAGCCAGAAGGAAAGCAGAAGTGAGAGGGAGCAGCAGCAGTGATTTTCGGTGGATTTTAAGTGCTGAAGAGTCAACAGCAAGAGGCTCGCATTGTTCCTCAGCGAGGTTGCGTAGGGACTGCACAGAAGACTTCAGAGGGCAGTTGGATTTAGCTAGAGAGGAGGTCGATTTAGGTGCTAGTGGCTGAAAGAGAATCGAGGAGGCCAAGCAAGTCATCTTTAGTGGCTAAGTTGGGCAAAACAACAAGATCAGAGCAACTCCATAGGCAGAGGCTGACGCAAGTGTTTCGAGAACTCCAGACAGAGCCAGTTTCGAAGCTGAGATGAGTTGTTGGGTGAGACAAATTGTCTCACCAATATTTTGGCCATATTATTTTGTTGGAGGATTACCAGTTTGGGCATCCAGATATTGTTTTGCTACAGTATAATAAAATAAACCCTCATCTATTGCATCGGTTTTCATTTCAGGATTTTTTCGGGGACTTTTATCCGAAATTATTGGTGTCATTTTATTGTGTGTGTGCTCTATTTTCCCAGTTCCAATTTATTTTTCGCAACATAATTTTTATTGCGAAGAAATTGAAGTGTGATTTATTCGTTGTTTGCCATAGCAAGTAAATTGCATAATTAATCAGTTAGAAGAATAAATTCCAATTGCTACATTTCAGGGAAATTTTCGTATGGTATCAGAGCGAGTTTGAAGAAAGATCAGAAGCTCAGAAGCAAAGGAGACATTTTGTAGCTTCAAAGGGAGTTTCTGGGCAAAATTTATCTAATCTGCATAGAGGCTAGCCAGTAGTCCGGATTGGCAAAGGCAGGGGTTCGATTTTCAGTTGCAGCCAACAAAAAATTCGATCAGCAACAGAAGCAAAGATTTGTAGGTAGTGGATTTGCCAGGAAGAAGTTTCGGTGAGCAGATCGATCAGTTTGTTGAGAAAATCTAGGCCAAATGATTTTGCAGCAATAGATCAGCACCGAGTGGAAGAGAAAAGCTCACGAAGAAAGAGGAATTTCCAGAATTTCTCAAAGGGTTTACAAATCAAGTTTCTAGGAGGAGATTGTGATTTTCAGTTGCAGTAGTCGTATAAGTTTTGCCAGTCAACCAGTGCAAGCTTCAAGAGTAGCAAATCGTGTGCCAGATTCCAGAGAAGGACTTCCGGAAGGTTGAGTGATTTGCCCAGTTGAGGTAGCAAGCAAAATGAGGACCATAGAAGGACTTCCGAAGGCATATAGTAATGGATCAGCACATTTCCAAAGGGAGTGCAAGTAGCAGAGAGAGGTCGAGATGGAAAGGGAGGAGATTCTTGTTTATTTCCCAATTTTGAGTTTTTGCAAAGATGGTCGCAGCAAGTCTCGGAGATCAGGATAGGCTTGATGGAACCTCTAATTATTGTGTCTGGGAAGCCATAATGACTTTCCTTCTAAATGAGCATGGTCTCAAGACGTATGCAGAAAATGTTGTAACCATACCTACAAATCAACAGCAGCTAGAGAACTACAATAAGGAGATAGCCAAGTCGAAGAGGATGATCCTCAATGGAGTTCTATATCATATAGTTTCACATATATCTGGCAAGAATACTACCAAAGAGATGTGGGATGTCATCGCAAAGCTTTTCTAGAGTCCTTCCAAGAACTGAAAGATGTTTTTGAAAGAGAAGTTGAGGACTACAAAGATGCAAAAGGGTGAGGGAGTGACTCCTTATCTCACCAAGATTCAAAATGTCCAAGATGAGCTTGCCATAGTTGGAGAAGGTCATATTCTTTGCCTTCCGAGAAGGACTTGGAGTCATGGAGAGACCCTCTTACGAGGGTCCTGTATGAAATGGACATTGAGCTCTGGGAGCCGAGCTTTGGGTACTTCTTGGAGTGGAGAGCAACCATAGGGTGAGTGGTTTAGCCTTCCCCTAGTGGTTTGTTGTGTACAGGGTGAGTCGTTCAGCCTTCCCTTGTGATACCCCTTGGCGACATCTAGGCAGGACGAGTGGTTCATCCTTCTCTTGCTGAGACATCCTACCCATCTAGTCTGGGACTCATGGGAAGTACCTCTCATCTGGCCAATGAGTAGGGAAACGAGGATAGGGACCATAGTACTACCGATGGACACATCGTGTACTACCATACTCCCTATGCTAAGATGATTGATATTGATCTAGGATTAACTGGAACTAACTTCGAGTCAGTAAGAGTGGCATGAGACACTCTCTTTTGATTGGAACTAACTTCAGGTCAGTAAGAGTGGTATGAGACACTCTCTTTTGATTAGAACTGACTTCGGGTCAGTAAGAGTGGTATGAGACACTCTCTTTTGATTGGGACTCACTTCGGGTCAGTAGAGAATGGTATGATACATTCTCAATCACTTCTTCTTCTTCATAGTTCAGTAAAGCAGTGCATTGATGGCAGAGATAGTACAGATTGGCAGATGGATTGGCAGGTGGAGTACTCCCTAGTTGAGAGGGAGTGTTAAAATTGGCAACCAGGGCCAAACTCCACATGGATCATCTTATCTATGACGACGGATATTTTTCTTGGATTCCTCTCTACGAGAGGCATAGGATTGATCTAGAGATCATCTGATTCTGACATGTACAAATGAAGTTATGAATTTATTTTGATTATGGACAAATTGTCAAGGTCAACCAGCAAACTCATGTTGGCTCAAAAGCCCAATAGTCACGTCTATTCATCCTCAACGTTTGACTATAAATACATGATGCCTCATCCTCATTTGGACACACTTCATCTTCACACATCTCTCTCTCCTCACATGATTGGGTACGGATTTCTAGGCTTCTCTCTCTCTCCTCACATGATTGGGTACAGATTCCTGGGCTTCTCTCTCTCTCCACACATGCAAGGAAAGGTTGTTTTCTTGTTGTCCCTTCATTGACCAGATTTGACCGAAAACTTCAGGAGGTTGTTTTGACTTCACTGACCATGCGTTGACCACCTTTGATTGTGTTTTTGTGAGGACTATCTCTGTTTGGGCAGGCCGCATTTCTAGGCACAGAAATCGACGCAAATCGTTGACTGTGATTAGGGCTCACCGCAGGTGGACTGTTTGAGCAAACTTTGACTGCGCTGAATTTCACTATTTTGAGGGTTGATTCATCTTGTTGTTTGGAGGCCAAAGTTGATTGAAGTTGACCAAATTGTTGAGGGTCGAATCTGCCCTGTTGACCAGCATTGACTTTTCTAGTTAGGGCTCTTTTGTTACTGTTATAAATTATCAGATTTGTAAATTGTACTATCTCTCTCTCTCTGCTGAACTATTGAAGACTAAAGAAGAATTGATCAAAGGTTTACCCACATTAGGGTTTGTCCCTAGCTGATGCCACATCTTGTGTCCTCTTGTCTTGGTGTAATGATCCTAAATAGGAATATAAGTGATATAAAGCAAATAATCTGTGCAACAAATTTTAAAAACGAAATACACATTAAACACCCATGGAAATGCTGCAAATAAGGAACTGTTGAGCCATTTTATTACTTTTCTGAAGGAAAAATACAATGGATAATAAGATGGTGCACCTGGGCTTGTCTCAATGGACAAGCATGACCAAACCCAAGTGAGAAAATGGTTGAACTGAAGGTTTTCCAACTGCTGCACCAATTTGCACTGCACTGCCCAAAAAATTGCCTTTTTGCTGAAGTTCAAATGGTTGAAAGGTCCACTTCCTATGCCCAAAAAATTATGTGCTTTTAACCCCAAACTCCTTGGCCTAAACCCAGAAAAACCCACGAAGGATTTTGGTTGGTTTAGACTTCTGAAATTCGACCCCCTTGGAGCCCAACTTCAGTTGTAACTGCAAAACTCGGCCTGCTGGAAACTACTTGTAAATCCTCCCGGAAATGGTCCCAAAATGTTGGGCTGACCCCTACTATCAAATCCCTGACTTCCCGGATG
This sequence comes from Pinus tabuliformis, assembly GCA_031772625.1. Classification (NCBI taxonomy): domain Eukaryota; kingdom Viridiplantae; phylum Streptophyta; class Pinopsida; order Pinales; family Pinaceae; genus Pinus; species Pinus tabuliformis. The sequence goes on from CM062818.1 coordinate 997,829,757, forward strand.
GGCTTCTAGCCTATGGCACCTGCTCCCAAGCTCCACGAAAACTGTTGGAAAGGCCTTTGCACTGTCCCCAAGCCCAGCAATTCCAAACTGTTGGAATGTTGGCTCTGTTGGCTCCCAAACTCACAGAGAATGTTGGCCTATTTTTGCTCTCTCAGTCCACTAACTCTCCCGGCGGATGGCTCCAAACTCCCTCTGTGTAATTCACAGCTGCCCATAAATACGCACTCCCTGCTCCACGTTGAATGGAAATGTTGTAGCACACCCCTGAAACTCCTGAAATACCTGTGGAACTGCCTCTCTAGGGCGAGCACGGAAGGTCCCCCAAAGTAGAGGTTGAATCTCTCGCTTGAGAGATTCGTGGTTGAACAGCCAGTTGACTCAGCTAAACAGCAGAGCGAACAGTCAAGTAATTTGTTTGCAAGATGTAAGAATGAAGCCCAAAATGAGAGTTTCTCCCTCCTTATAACTCGTTGGGTCTCCCTTACCTCATGTGGGCCCCTCCATCCACCTATTTGACTTCCCTCCAAGCCATTTGAATGGCCCAATTTGAATTCTCATGTGGGTGGCCCCCACATTCCACTAGCACTCAAATAAAGTTGAATTGCCTCCTAAGTCCCCAAGTCGAAAATGATGGGTTCTCTTCCTTAGCCAGAATTGTACAAAATTGTGTAGCAGCACCCTGTTACAAATGTATTTGAGAAGGGACATGACAATTGGCTTGTCTTCCACTGTTTATGTTTATGTTCTATCTGCATTTTACTATCATGTTGATGTGATTGCTAAACTGGATATTGATATTGGGCTAATAAAGAAATTGAAGTAAAATTGTTCTGAAGCACAGAACATACCATTGTTGCCTAAAATTATCAAGTTTCCAGCCCTGCAATTTACCACAAAAGCTTGTCCCTCCACGGAGGTTATTTCTCTAAATTCTAGAGCTGAAACTCCTTCGGAAATCCCCTCAACTGAGTGGTACGATTCTTGGCCCTGCATCCTCCTGGAAGCTCGAACTGGCTAAGGAAATGGTCGAATAGGTTCACAATCACCACAATCAATTCCTCAATCAGCTCAAAAATCCCTCCTAGGGTCTTGGTTTACCGAAAGAGAGCTGGGATTTTCTCCTTGGAAATCCCCGTGCTAAACAGTACCAGTTGACTTGGCTGAAAAGCTCAAGCAAACTCTCAATGTAAAATGCACAAAACAAGGAACCCCAAAATGAGCTTGTTTTTCCTTCTTTATAGTTGTTGCCCCTCCATTTCCTTGTGGTTTCCATTAATTTGAACCCCCTTGAGCCTTTCACTCCTTGTGGATCAAATTTCTCCAAGGGTTCAATTTCTCCCTTTGTGTGTCCCCCACTACCCACCAACCTTATAATTTTTCATTTCCTCCTAAGTTGGCCCTCCTTCCTTTGCAAAAATTAAATTAAGTCTCCTACCCCTCTTCTCCTAAGTCCAATTACCGAAATACGCATCAAGTGTCAAAATTGCAAAATTGGGAATTTATCTTAGCTAATTTATTTGTTGGGGACATGACAACAGCAGCATACAGCCAAGGGAAAGAAAACCCTCCCACAAAGGAGCACATAGCGACCCAAGTCATTATATTCTGCTCCACAGGTGTACTCATTTACATTTGATATATAATAAAAAGCCTTGATGCCATTTGTGTATATGGTTATTCTTATTGTCTTTCTTGTTTTCAGATTTTTGTTTCTATATCTAATGCTCTGTTAAACTGTTGCAGATCTGTTAATAAGGAATAAATATAATTTTAGCCTAGGGTTTGTACAACACTCATTGTTGTTAGCCTATCTTGATCACCGGTAGAAGAAAGGAGATTTTGCGCACTTTCAGAATCATTGCTAACATTTTGCGTGACATCACAGGTTCTGAACTAGTGTTCAGTTCCTATATTGGTAATCAATAATTCCAGAATATTGAGTTCATAGTTACATTTATCATTTCACCTGTTGACTTGAAGCATCACTGAAAATTTACATATGCTTGGACTGGTTAACATTAATGGGTGTTATAATCTGAATCATTTATGCACTCTCAGACACTGTTCTGTACGCACTCATTTACATATTCAATATTTCCCTTGTGTTACGGTACTTAGATCTTGTCACTGATGTCTTAAGTCTGTGTGGTAGCATAACCTGTGGGCAGCCTCCTAAGCCTCTCCACTTGGAACTGTTAAGAGGCGCCTCTGGCTGGTCCATATCAAAAGCCTTCAGGTGTAAATAAATAGTGACATTTGAGAATTAAGTGATCATACTCTGCTATATTTTTCTAAGCACAACATTCAATTAACAGCAGCAGTTTAACAAGCACATGGCGAAACGACTCATCATGAGTGATCACATTAAACATTTATCTCTTTTGGATGATCAAGGTAAATATTGCTCATCAAGAGTGTTTTTCTTTTAGCACTTAAGTGATTGATGAACAAAGAAAATATCCTAGTCATTCGCTCTTGAAGCATGCTCCAACGACATTCAATTCAAATCATTTGCTGATAAAGTAGTTATTTGTCAAATCTAAGTTTGAAGAAATTCCAACCCCTACTCAAAGATCTGACTTGGTTTGACCTATAGGGAATCCCCCCTTAGGTTAGGAAGCCTTTCTTAACCCTAAAGCAAGAAGCAAGGCCACCGAGGTGACAGTGGTTGACTTGCCTGTAGTTGCTCCTAGGCTCTCCTGCTGGTTTGGGACTTTTCCCTTAGGAAAGAGTTCAAGCAATAACACTACCTATTGGGTTTAGATGGCACTGGATTAACTTTCACTACATAACAGAACAGGCAAGAAACCTGGAAAGAAAATGAATCCTTTTAAAGTATGCCGCAATATAAATGACACAGAGACACATTACAGGACAAACTAGAATTCTTCAACCCAAATTGTTGTGCTTAGATGAGCATTAAATGGATTTGAATGCAAATACTCTTCTTTCCATTTCAATGTAGATTTTACTAAAATTCACTCAATAACGTCATCATGCATGGAATAAAATGAAGATACTCAATTTCCAAATGATGCACACAAATTAACATGGTGTGGATATGCGTGCATGCACCTTTAGCTATGTAAAGAACAGTCATATCAGTACTCTAATTTCTATGAATCCAGTGATAGAATGAAGAAACAAAAGGTAAAGGCGACGTGTCATGACCAACCTTAGTGATCTTCCCCAAGGATTGCACATAAGCATCAAGATTCAAAACCTATTGCACATTAAATACATTATGACAAACACAACTGCACACTTTTAAGGCTCCCAACTCCAAGTTACTTTGCGAGATGTGCATAGCATGGATGCTTAAGAAAGAATTGGTTTGCTATCACAAAGGTGAAGTAGAACTAAGATGCCTAAAAGAATTCATGGTAGTTATACCTTGTGCTAACATTAACATTCCAGCTTCTGTAGCATTTTTACATTGAAAGAAATCCAGGAATAGTGTAAAAACAGAAGACTTTTACTGTTTCAATATAATTTATGTGAATCAATTCTTTACTTACCTTTTCTACGAAGTAAAAAGGTAGCAAAAAATATCGAAGAAATATGATTTTATTAAACATTAAGTGTTCCAAAACATCTATAAAGGAAAAGTGTAATCAGACCCTGCTAACCACCATCAGAAAAAATAGCTATTCTAGATTGCTTACTCAATAGAATCATAGACACACCTGCTTCTCTGTACTTTTGCATAGCTTTTGTTGTTCCTCTAAGGCTTGTTCAACCCGGAGTGCAGCTAATCTAGCAACTTCAATTTCAGCATGGGCAACAGCCCTTGCCTCTTCAACCATTCTTCTTGCATCATCAGATGCCTAGCATTACCAACCATGAAAATTCAACATACTCATCATGCATACACAAATTAAATACTCTTACAACTCCATAATGTGGAAATAAATAATACAAGCTATTATGGGCGTAGATAGTTCAAACAAGAAGAATTAGTTGACAAATAATACCGTTGAATTCTAATTCACCTGTAGTTACAAGTCTGAGAGTGACAATGAGAAAGAATCAATTAAGACAAAAGAGAAAGACAAGATAAATTTTTTACTGTCCAACAAATGACAAGAAATAGGTCAATGGGACTGCCAAGTACATCAGTGTCGTTATAAAGTAGAAGCACAAAGGACACTCCAATAAAGCAAGATTAAAGCAGATCTAATGTATAAAGATCTAATGTCTAAACTCTACAGTCTAAAATCAAATGGAATAGAAAGCAGAAATGCAGCCATAAAAATGTTGGCGCTGCTAAGAACTGAAACCCTCAGAAAAGGAGTGTCTCACGGGGGAGTACTCAGAAGGGAACCTCAATGCCACCTGATGCCATCGCTCGAGAGTGAAAAGGAAGGGCAGCTTCCCTCCCCTGAGCCAAGAATCTCAATATCTAAATATCCTCTAACATACAAGGCCATAGGGAAGAAACTCTTAATATATGATAGACTAGGAGACCTAGAAGAGCTGGAAGAATTTGTCTATTTGGCCTATGGGTATGTCTCATTGCCTAGATGATGCAACCACTATCAATTTTTGGGGTAGTCAATTGTCTATTGGTACTATGTAAATTGTCCCAAGATCTAAGACAGCAACTCCATAAGGGTCTCAATGGGGGGGACATGGAATGCCTCTTATGGTCCAATAGATTTTTGAAGTCTGATATTGTGTTGTTTGATGCCTAACTCTTGGTGCCCTTGTATGTTTCATTGCCTAGACGACGCAACCCACTATCAATATTTGAGGTAGTCAATTGTCTATTGGTACTATGTAAATTGTCCCAAGATCTAAGAAAACAACTCCATAAGGGTCTCAATGGGGGGAACTTGGAATGCCTCTCATGGTCCAATGGATTTGACGTCTGATATTGTGTTGTTTGATGCCTATCTCCTGGTGCCCATGTCAGCTAGGAGCGCCGAAAAGAAAGATACAATCACCCTGTTAGTCTCAAGTTGGGAGGAAGGTTGTAGTGAGTGAGATCAATGTCCAAGATGCTCCCCCATGAATAAGGGCAACCACCACTAGTAAAACCACCAAAAGAAGGTGGGGATGGAGTTCTACGACTTGCTAAAACAGCAATAATACCAACCACAGATAACATAGTATATGAGGCAGCAAAAGTTGAAGTATATTTATGTCTCAATCCCCTGGAGATGGAAGAGCTAGAAGATCCCATCCACCCATGTGATATGATGATCAACATCCAAGTTCCAACCAAAGTTAATGTGAGCCCACCCAAAACAGCCCCAATAGGACCGAAAGAGCAATATCCAGTGAAAAAATGTGTAAAGAAGTCAAAAAATCCACTCATCATTCAACTCCATGAAGTGCTTTGCATAGAAGGCCATCTTGGGATTTAGCCAACCTTGGGGCAATCCAAGTAATTTGAATATATTGCATGTAAATGCCCTCTCAAATAACTCTATTCACCAGTGTTGTTAAAAGCGCGATTAAATCGCGCTTTTTTCCCTAAGCCGATTTAATCGCGCCTAAAAAAAATTTTGCCGCTTTTTTCGAAAAAAGCACGCTTTTTTCGTAAAAAAGCTCGAGGGTCCCTGGTAGCGCGATTTATAATGAAAATTGAAAAAAAATGAATATTTTTGTACCAAACGCTTTTTTCCCGCTTTTTCCGATTTTTTCCGCTTTATTCCCGGCGCCGATTTAATCCCGCTCGCGCTTTTAACAACATTGCTATTCACCTCCTCTTTAGTCAATAAGAGTTGACCAAGGGCATCTCTGAGGCTTGAGCAAGGGAACGCAATATTTTGAGATACTAACTATAATAGGCATGTGACAGCCACAAACAAGCAACAAACCCACCCAAGAGGACTAATCAAGGCTCTAACCTTTAAGGAATAATATGAAAGATAAGGCTACTAATAGCTATTGATGGTCAAGACGACAACAATTCGAATTTCGAACATGATGCTAAAGATAAACCAATCCAAAAATGGTCTCAAACTGAAAGGGGTGAGTTACAAACTCCACCTAAAAGATGTATTGAGGAGATATACTCTTGCTCTTGACAATGTTACAAAAAATGAGGACCTTATGGAACGAACAAAGTTCGTATACACAGCAAACTACTTCAAAAGATATGAAATATATAAACATCCATGATAGGACAGAAATATTATATAAGAATATTTGAATACAAGTGAGATAATTGAGTTACAAATGAGGGTCTGCTTTATATGCCAAGGCAGGTACCCTTTCATGAATGGTCATGTCCTAAGGGACATACCTCTTGATTAACTAATTACTATTTAATTAACTATTCCTTATTATTATTATATTTATATTTTATTCATAACATTGCCTTCCTCTTCAAAAAGCTTTGTCCTCAAAGCTTATTGTTGACAAGGCATTATCATCTGTTTCTTTTTCTTTCAATCTTTTCGCATCTTTCAGAACTCTTTGAATTCTTGGAGTTATCATCTTTGTTGATACATGATGATAGGATCTTTTAATAGATAAACAAAATTGTCGTGTTGAGAAGGAATCTGACCATCCTAAATCAATCTTTTGTGGAATCTTGCGGTTACTAAAAACTTGAGATGGATTTTTATCATAAGATTGAATTATGGCGACATCATCGTTCTTGGGAACATAAGTCGCTTGTTTATGGTTGAGATATCTGCTTTTATAATTTGGATGGCGATAAGGAGTTCTTGTGATGTGATTTCTCAATTTGTTTTGTGGTAATTTCATGGTTTATTTAAGGAATCTGATTCCTTTCAAGTACAAAAGTCACTTGATTAATTGTGAAATCTTCACTTGAAATTTCCATTAGTTGAAATGCAACTTTTGAGTACATCTTCGCTTCAATTGGTTTATCCTCTTCTTGAATTGTGATATTGACTAAATCAATATTCGTTCCCTTATCTTCAACTTGGACTGTTACGACTGGGGATTTCGTTACTTCTTCTTGAGTAAGTTGTTCTAACTTGTCTTTTAGCGTCTTTTTGTCACTTTTAAAATTCTTTTTTTGCGTAAGAAGGTTTTGATTATGATTCCTTAGACATGAAAGTTCTCAGTTTTCTGAATTGTTGGCTTTAGCCTTAATATCCTTCTCTTCATGTTTTAAACTTTTGATTTGTTCTAATAAATTTTTATTAAGGTTCTTTAAACATAAACTTTCCTCTTCTTGTTCAGATAGGTGGTTCTTGAGCTCCTTCTTTGTGACCTTAGTATTCTTGACTTGTGCAATTAATTTTTCAATGTGATCCTTGAGGCAAGAAATTTCTTCGTCCTTTTCTGTTACTTCTTTGTAATGCATATCCGCAAGATATTCATATTCTTGTTGTAACGCTTATCTTCATATTCTTGTTGTAACGCTTTCTTGTTTTGTCGAAGTTTGGTTATTTTCTCTTTCTCTTGATCTTCCAACTACACTTTCTCGGTACACTGGATTACATAGTTTTGTAGGCGTGATGATGGGCGTTCAACTTGCAATTTGGATTCCATTTTCTTTGTTTCCTTATTAAAATCTACATGTTGTCGCCTAAATATTGCCATTAATTGTTCTACATCTCTTTCTAATGATTGTTTTTGTGAATTGCTTAGATATTCATCTAAAGCAAAAGTTTTGTAACATTTTGTGCAGACAATATTTTGATTTCTAAGTGCCTCTGGACAACTAGGATATCCTTCTGAACAAAAAGGACATTTTGAAAAGAAACCACTGCTTCTTGTGGACCCCATCTTTTTTCTTTTTCTTCACTTATTTTACCTCCTTGATTATTTACTTATACATATAGACTTTATAAAAATCCTTAATATATATTTCTCCTCTTTGTAATTATTATTTAGTAATTATTTAATCTCCCTCCACCTTTTCCTTATATACAAAAAACCTTTTCACTATCACTTTGTATTTTATGATAAATATATATTCTTTTAATATTTTATTTTTTAAAGGGAGCATAAAGAAGCCTTTTAATGAACTTAAAAGTACTAACTTTGACCTTCAATAAGCTAACACCTCAAGATAAGTTGACTTAATGGTCTTCATTTTTCATTAACTTCAAATATAAAGAAGGGCTGCTCATATAATATAATAGTGTATCCCACAACGTGAGATTCTCCAAGATTAAAATGGTTGACTTTAATTTATTTATTTATTTATTTTTTATTTTTTTACTTTTTTTTTCGTGGGTTAAGATGAATAGAAAGAAGAAAGAAAGAAATTATTTTTAACGTCTACGAGGCTAAACATAGCCAATGGGACAAATTGCTTCTTCATTTGCTTGATGTATTCGGCCCTTTTTCTGTGAAGCTTCAAAATAAATGCTCCAAGCTTCTCAACAAACCCCTCGCTAAATAGATTATCCCAAGAGCTAGCTGTGAGCATATCTGCATAACTTTTCTTGTTGTGTTTGAAGGCCTCACATTCTAAAATGAAATGTTTTTTTGTTTCCACTTTTCCGGAAAAACAAAAAAAGCATACTCTTTCCTCCCACACTTCCTTTGGCCTTTTCTAGCGTCGTGTTTCACAACGGAGTTGATAAAAATTAGTCCTTAACTGAGCAATAAGAATTTTGGCTCTCCAAGAGATATTGGCCTCTACGTATGCTTTTGGTTGATGACTATGAGTGGGATTAAACACTTCAATATAGTAATTTTTCTTTCTTCCTAGCTCCCTATCCCAAGTACGCTTGTGGAACTTTTCCATAACAAAAGCTTTTATCTCTTTGTTGTTTATGGGACACGCATTCAAGCCAATGCCCCATTTACTAAACCATTTGTTATTTTGTTGCATCCAAGTTTTTTTGCTCTTGCACAATCTATCATTAAAGACAACCTTAGGCCATCTACCCTCTTCCATTTGCTCAATTTTTTTAAATACCTTATGACTCGCACCATAGCAATTGCTTCAATAGGAGCAATCCCTGTTTCACTTAACAAGATATCATAAGGAACTGCACTTTTAATCTTAAATTTGTTTGTAATCAAACACTTCTGAAATTTCTCAATTTGTCTCCACCACATGTCGGATGTACTGCTAGCCCATAGTTCACAACCATAGAGAATCAACAGAATCACTAGAAGCCCAAAAAGAGTTTGAGTGGTTTTCCAGTTCCATAACTCTGCCTCTCTACACCTATTTTGAAAAGCATAAAATGCTTTCCAACCCCTCAAAGTTCTTTTCTTTCTACAACCATTCCAGCTTAGATTTTTGTTGAAGTCAATTCCAAGGTATTTGTAATCCGCAACTTCTTCCAGAATGTTGCCTTCAAAGTATAACTTATGCTGGTTATGTTTTCTTTTCTTAGAGAAGACCACTACTTTCATTTTGCTGATATTGACTTGCATCCCCACACTTCTACAAAAATGCTCAAGGGATAGTAAGTGCTCTTGCAAACCAACAACCGATTTAGCAATCAGAATAAGGTCCTCTGCATACAAAAGATACCATCACCCCCTTGCAAATTTAACCACTCCTCAAGCTTGTCGATATATAAACCAAAAAGGGTAGGAGACAGTGGGCAACCTTGCTTGACCCCGATATCACTTCTAAAACTTTCAGAAATGCCTACTGAAGTTCTAATTTTGACTTTCACCTCTTCATACAACCTATGCACAGCTACTCTCAAATGTTTAGGAACCCCAAGTTCCTCTATTCTGTGCCAAAGCTTGTCCCTAGGAACCGAGTCAAACACTTTTCTGAAATCAACAAAGCAACAAAAGACTTCTTCCTTTTTCTCCCAAATTTTTTCAATGGTGTGCCTTAAAGTTATAAAATGATCAACTGTGGAATGTTTAGGTCTAAAACCTGCTTGCCCTTTAGCACGCTTATCTCTTTCTTCTGCACACTTGCTAATTTTGTTTTCTAGCATGCTTCCAAATAGCTTTGCAAACAAAGGGTTTATCATGATGGTCCTATAATTGGAGGGATTATTGACGTCACCGCTCTTGAAAAGAGGTATTGCTAGACTAGTTGTCCAATCTGTGGGGAGCCCTTGTTGTCTGATGTTGTTGAAGATTTTTGTAATGTGAGGTGCAAGAATCTTTGAGCCCCACTTTAGATATTTTGCTTGGAGTTTAGCTAAGTCTTTTGCTTTTCCAACACCCAACTTCTTGATACCCATTTCTACCTCTTGTACCATGAAGAGTTCAATATCAGTGTTGACCAAGGGGGGAGGGTCAACCTTGGGAACCTGCTCATAAAGTTGTCTTGCATAGTCAAACCATTTAGAAGTTGTAATATTATTTCCAATTTGTATCCATTTCGGTTGGAGCTCCTTCCAAAATAATTTGAGATTATTTTTCCCAAGGAAGATTAGTTCTTCCCTCCTTGAAACCATGAAATCAGCCTTTTTCTTGCTTAATAGCTACTTGTAAGCTTTGAGCTTTATGTTATCCTTGTTTGACTCTTTCCACATTCTCCTTGCCTTTTTGCATTCCTCGTCAAACCAAGCATTAACTGGAAAGCAATTTGTTTCAGACTTCTTAATTTTTGCTCTTTTGCACTTTGCAAGTGCGCATTGAATTAAATGTGTTAATTCATGACTACGAAGGCTGTGAATTGTAATTTTCTCCTTTTCGAAGAGCCTCTCTAGCGTCATTTTGAAGGTATTACAATTTTCTAGGGTCAAAAGAATTCTGCCCTCTAGGAGATTTTGTTGGACATGCTGAATTTTTGACTCTAATTGTTTCTTTCCAATCCAAGAGAAACATAGATAAATTGGCTTGCAATCTAATTTTAAGTCCCACAGTTGATCTCCAATCAAAACTTCCTCCATGTTCTCACACAAACCATGCAAGCAATTTACATAATCCACCACACTTGCTCCATTATAAGTATTGCAAGTGAAATTACTGGACTTTGCCCATCTAGTCAAGCCCTTACAAACGACTAAATCAAAGGCCCCACATAGAGTAAGTAATTGTTCACCAAAAAGATTGCAGCCCTTGTCCTCTGAAATTCTTTCCCACTGATGATTATTTTCTTCTGTAAGCCAAATAGGGTCACAATCATCTTTACAACAAAGAATGCTAGCTTGCTCACTTGCAGTCCTAGCATTGAAATCACCCACTATAAGGACTTCACCTAGCTGTGAATATGTTGCAATATCCACTTTTAAGGTTGCAAATGGATCTTTGTGGTCAAGCCCTCTACCTTTGTAGATTTTTGAAACCTGTGGCGCAAAATAGCATGTTGCAATTCTGATGTGGTTTCCATTTTCTGATATTTTAAACCAAATGAATTGCTTATTTGAGTCTTCTTTTTCTAACTGAATGAGACGACCTTCTTTCTCCCTTACTAAAACCATGATACCCCCGTGCCCTTTGCCATTCCCTGTTGCCTTGTTCCACACTACCATCTTCCAATATCCTTCAAACCGAGGTGTCTTGCACCCTTCATGCTTATGTGTTTCTATCAGGCAAATTATGTCTCTATCTTTCGCAATAGGCCCTAACCCAAGTCCTCGTCTCCATGGGTAACCTCTGCAGTTCCAACAAACTAATCTTAAGGAAACCTGGGTATGACTTGATTGCTATTTATTTTGACATGCAAGACTCACATTTGAGTCTTTGTCCCTGCTTTCCCATACTGCCCTTGCTTTCTGATTTCCTGTTGAAGAGTTTGTTGCCTCTTCTTTATTACCATCTTGCTGCTCCGTTTTGGAAGGAAGTGCAAATTGCACTATCACAGCTTTGCCTTTATAAATCCATGCTCTCTTGCCTTCATCTCTTGATGTCCTAACCTTTAAAATTTCCTCCCTTCTTTCCTCTTGTTGTTTTACAGTTAAATCTTCTTCTGGGAAAAAAAGAGAACCCCTCAAGAGATGTTTCTTGCTTAGAATTGTATATTTATCACGCAAGCTAGGCATAATAACTTTTATGGGCCTGTCTCTCTCCCCGTTAAACTTACCCACCCTCCATGCTTGGCATATTTGTCCTTGCCATAGCAACTTGTCTTTCAAGAAGTCTCTTGCAAGGTCAAGAGTACATTCATTTTTCCCATAGTCTTGCACCCCTTTAATAATTATGTTTGCTGCCCTATTTTGTCTTCCCTTGCCTTCACTATCTTGCATGTTGTCAACCTGAATATTTGTTTCTCCTTCCTTATTAGAAGAATTGCTAATAACTTGAGTTCAAGTTTTGAAAACTTTGGTGGAATCTCCTTTCGTTTCTTCTCTTGCATTCTCTTCGTGGTTATTTATTTGGGCAATCATTTTCCCTTTATCCTAAGATGATTTCACATTCACCACCTATGTACTTTCCACTACAGATTTCTTTATGTTTTGCACATCTGCCTTCATGCATTGTCATTTTGTCTTCCCTATCATGAGAGCTTCCTGTAGCAATGCCACTTGTTCTTTTAAAACTTTATTGCTTTCTGCTAAAGCCTTGTTCTCAACTGTTATTATATGAATTTTATGATCTCTTTCCTGCCCTTTAGCTTCTAAAACCTCCAACCTTTTTTTTGCATTTAACAATTCTTTCACATAAAGATCAGATGACCAAGTGAGAGGTGTGTATGTGGGACTATATAAGGCAGAATCATCAATGACTTTTCCTTTGGACTTCTTGTTGCCATGTGCTTATAGAGGAGACTTGTTTGAGTGCTTTTTGTGAAGGGCTCGAGTACTTTTCCTTTTAGACCGTTTCTTCTTGTTTGCTCCTCTTCAACGGCATGAAACATCGTGATATTCCAGCTCTTATATGAACTTGTTCATTTTATATAATCTTTTTCCATGTAGAACAAAAACAAATCCTTATTTATTTCCCAACGGACACTCCAAGTGTCGCGTTCCTCAATTTTATCCTATTGACGTCTTTTCGAAATTCTCTCTAAAAACGGGATTCCAACTATAGTTCAATTCTGATATTTATATGTTAAATAATTTAACAGGTTGCGGTGTCTTGTGCCAAGGTGGGGGACGGCCTACTGTGACCGATTGCACAAACAACAATACAAGCAGACAACAGAGTCTGTAGCAGCGGTCGAGGTGAAGAATGGAAGGTTGCATGCAAAAAAGCGGGGTGACTCAAGGTTGGTGGCGAATTAATCGAAATTGAACTCTGAAATGGTGGTGGCGTCTAGTCAACAACTTCGGAGTCTACTTGCAGAGAAAAGCAGACAGGAAGACAACGGTTGAGGATGCACAAAGTCGAGCGATATTGTATGTTACGACACGATAGTGAAGGTATTGCGTTTTTCGGGTGGGGCAATCGGTGGAGCGTGGAACTTCCTGCTGCAGACTGCGAGTGGACAATGGCGATCTCAAGTTGCTGCGGATAGATGTGGTCGAAGGGTGGCTCGAGCGGCCCGACTGGTGCAAGGGTGGTCGAAGGGTGGATAGATGTGGTTAAAGGATGGCACAAGGGTTGCAGTGGAGATAATAGCCGGCGACGGCTGTGGCGGTCAGGTGAGCTTTATTTTATTTTGTCGAAATGTAGCATGAGGGATCGGGGTGAGATGGCAGGGGGGTAGTCGATGGTGAGGTTGGTCGGCTAGAATGTATGGTGGAGCAGGGCAACGGACTGTTAACGCAAAGCTTCTTGCAACGGGAGACGTGGTGATGTACCGCCCATCGGCGAACGACGACCTGCGTGGCATGGGCAGTGGCTCGGCGATGGTGTTGTCGGGAGGTTGCGGCGGCAGAAGAGAATGGCGCGACTCCGGCTACAATCTGGTGGTTACGGCTGCGGCCATGTTAATTTATTTTTTTAACTAATATTTATTTTATATAAATTCTTTTTTTTATATCCCTTTCTAATATATATATCTATATATATATATATATATCTATCTATATATATATATATATATATATATATATATATATTATTTTTTTATTTAAATGTATGGTCAAAGGCCTGTAGTATGGAGAAACTCCAGAAGCTCATACAGCGAAGTGAAACACTTCGATTACGACAACCTAATTGACGATGAGTTGATGGCCAAAGGCCGAGATCAGCCAATGTGGCTCTGATACCAAATGGAATGAACAAAGTTCGTATACGCAGCAAACTACTTCAAAAGATCTGAAATATATAAACATCTATGATAGGACAGTAATATTATATAAGAATATTTGAATACACGTGAGATGATTTAGTTGCAAATGAGAGTCTGCTTTATATACCAAGGCAGGTACCCTTTCATGAATGGTCATGTCTTTAGGGACATGCCTCTTCATTAACTGATTACTATTTAATTAACTATTTCTTATTATTATTATATTTATATTTTATTCATAACACCTTAACTCTCTTCATCATGGACTAGTTCAACTCTAATAGAGAAAGTCCCCAAACCTCAAAGCCATAAAGAATCGTAAGCATAATAATGTCGTTCATTAGGTGCACCTTGGACAATATGTCCTAAAACTAGTTATCAAAGCACTATCTCTCAAGAAGAACGAGTGAACCATAGCCTTGTTGATCTAGTGCTAGAGATCCTTCCTAAATCCCAATCAAAGCCCTGAGAACTAAACCCACAAGTATGTGTAAGTTATGATGCTCTCCATCTCCACCCCTTGGAAGTAGAATTGGTATTCTGAGATGTTGATGATTGAGATGTTGATGATTGTAGTTTGGACGGAAACTTCTGCACATGTTTTGTGTCAAACATGTATGAAGTTGTCCAAAGTCCTTTCTCTTTTGTATTCACTTTATTCAAGTAAATTATTAAAGTTAAGAGCCTTCTAATTTTAAGTTATGAAAAGCGTAATAAAGTGTAATTTAATTGCACTAGCGATTTAGATAAATCTCTACTATTGATCACAAGTGAGATTGAAATTTAATCTCAGCCATTGATCACAATGAGTGATTAGGGTATTGGAGATTTAGTCATCAACTCAAAATTATAAAGGAAAAGCAAAGTGAAAGGAAATGACACGGAGTGGATTATTCACGAAGACAATTTTGTCCAAAGGTGAACAAAGCAGCCAAAGAGAAGGAAAAAGCAAAGTAGCCCAGCAGACTTGCAGGTTACAGATCTAGAGTGCAAAACGTCATACAGACAGATCCATATAATAGTACAGACACAATTGTACAGGAGTATTGCAGACTTTTCTACAGTTTTCTCTTCTAGCAGGATGAAAACCCTCAATTTGAGTATCCCTTGTAAGTTTTGAGAATTTAAATGAAAAACTAATATGAAGGGCAAAAAAAATAACAGTGTATTTGGAAATTTATTTTGCTTCCACTCATTTATTTTTCCAGCAATTGTGTAATTAATTCTATGATCAGAATTTTCAGTTTAAAAATTGAAAATCAGCAAGATTTTCTTGAGATCATAAAGAAATTCTACCCCTAGGATTTGGATAGAAAATTTTAAGATGGTATCAGAGTTGGCTCTCTGATTGAAGCTTCCAAGTATTACAGTAGTAGATCTGTTAGATCTAAAAACCAGCAATTATTTTTATTGGGTGCTCAAAGGACTTAGCACATTTGCAGGGCAGTTCATTTAGATCTGGAAAGATGGCAGCAGCAAGTCTTAGATTTGAAGATACGTTGGATGGAGCCTCAAATTTCTTGTCATGGAAAGCTAGGGTTACATTGCTATTGGAGAAAATGATCCCTGGGATATTATTGATGCTGAGAAATTGTAGCTGTGATCGGTGTTTTCATCGTCAAAATCAAAGGAGAAATAATTTGCCTTCTAGCTGTCTAAGCCAGCCCCAGTTTGACGGGTCGGCCCCACCCCTTGAAGGGGATTAACCCAAGGTCAAAACCCACCTATTTGGACTACTATATATTGGCATTTGATTCACTCCACTTGGGCATCCATCCACAACAATTCGGACCTGTTCAACAAAGTGAAGATCTTCTCACACGTGCAAAGAAGAAGAAGACTATCTTGACCAACGAGTTGACTTTCTGTTCTCTGCAATGACCAGCTTTGATTTGGACTTTTCTCCTGCTGTTTGACCAAGCTATTGACTGAAGTTGGAGGCCGACTATTCCTAGCATCTTTGACTTTTTGTTGACCAAAGTTTGGATCTGTTTCTGGGGCATTGACTGAGGTTTGACCAAACTTTCTCCGTGGAATTGCAGGACTGAATTTCAGCCCTTTGACCAGCAGCTACAGGCCGAAATTCAGCCCTTTGACCAGCAGCTACAGGCCGAAATTCAGCCCCTTGACCAGACTTTGACCAGTGAACAGATCATTGACTTTTCTCTCTTTTGACTGATTTTGATTTGGCATTTATTGTGGTCAAAGTTTGATATTTTGACTGGAAAATTAGATGTACAAATTGGATGAATTGAACAATTTCTCATAAGGAAAGGTTGCTAGGTTTTTCCCCTTGGAGTGGGGTTTTCCCATGGTAATTTTGGTGTCTCTTGTTTCATTGTCTCCTTGTGATCTCTACTGCTCTATTGATCTTAATGGTTGAAATTTTCAAGTGTAACTGCTTGATGATTTGAATGCTCTAAAGAAGTTAAAAAAATGTATCATTGGAAGTAGTTATCAAAAAGAAAATTGTTCTAGTCTATCCTGTTACTAAAAAATCAACATGGTATCAGAGCTTTGGTGAAGGAAAAGAGCATTGAGATCACCTTCAAGAGACCCTATCCTCCATCTTTTGTCTTGATTGATCATCTTCATCATGAATTCCTTCATGAAGGCAGGAAACAAGCTTGAAGGAGCTACAAACTTCACAGCATGGAAGACTAGAATTGACCTTGTTCTTGCAAGGAAAAAGGTCTTGGATATTAACTGAGTTTACACTTTTGTGATCCATATCTTATGTGTTAGGAAATCTTTTCGGAGAAATCACATTAGAAATAATTTATCAACGTGTTTCAAACCATCCAGTGTTGTTCATCGTCAAGAAAAGAAAGTTACTGAACCAGCTGATGAAGCAAGAAAAGCCAAGTTCAAAGAAGATGACGACATGGCCATGAGCATCATTGCAGAATCTGCTAGAGATCATCTAATTCCTTATATTGCTGATCATGAATCTTCCAAGCAAATGTATGATGCTCTCATTGGATTATACACCATCAACATTGGACAACCTATGAGTTTAAGGAATCAGCTTCGTGATGATACAGTGGCATCATACTTCATTAGGATCTCCCAAATGAGAGATCAACTCAAGGCTATTGATGAAAATTATACTTGATAAGGAACTTGCGACTACAGCACTCAATGGTCTGCGTAATTTCTAGAATTCTTTTGCATCAAATATCAGTGGCAGAGAAAATGCAACTACCTTTGAAAAACTATAGGCTGCTTGCACTCAAGAAGAATCTAGGCTCGTGTCCAAATGCAAGATTCCAAATCCAGGTGAAGATTCTCAAGCTTTTGCAGCCCACCCAAAGAATAACAAAGGAAAAAGAAACTTTGGAAGATCTCAATTTTCAAAGAAGTACAGGAAGAAGACCTACTCCGAGACCTGCTCCAAGAAGAGGACCTGCTCCACAAAGAACTCCTCCTCCCTCTCAAGAAAGAAGGGACATTTCAACTATTCAATGTTTTTGTTGCAATGCATATGGTCACTATCAAAATAGGTGTCCTCAAACGTATAATGATCGAAAAAGGAAAGGGAAGAACCATGCTTCTGTAGTTGATCTTAATGAACTTTCATACAAGAGGAGGCCTAGGAATAAAGATACTGATGATGATAATTATTCCTTTAAATTTGCTCTCACAAGAACTATCGCAGGTCATGAAGAAATTTGGTTGGTGGACAGTGGTGCCTCTAGGCACATGACTGGAAGTCGTGATAATCTCTCTGAATTAGTTGAAAAGAAGATATCTCAAAAGGTGGATCCTGGAGACAATGGGAAGTATGAAGTCAAAGGCATTGGTTCATCATCCTTCCCATTGGAATCAGGAGGTAATGTCTCTATTTCATCTCTTGAAGACAAAGGATATAGAATTGCCTTTGTTGATGGTCAAGTTCTACTATGGAAGAAAGACTCCTCCTTTGAATCTGCCAAAGTCATTGGTGTACGAATAGGAGGCCTATATCATCTCCTTGGACGCTCAATTCAAGCCTTGGTACATAACACCTCTGATCTTTGTGAACTATGGCATCAAAGGTACGCTCATGTTCATTACAAAGCTTTGACTAGAATGAAGGATTTTGTTAAAGGTGTACCTGAAATCAAGATTGAACATGATGGAGTTTGCAAAGGATGTGCTCTTGGGAAAAATGTCAAAGGACGATTTACTAGCAGTGATAGTAAGTCCAAAGGAATCTTGGACCTTATACATTCTAATGTTTGTGGACCTATGTCTAACAAATCCTTGGGTGGTCATTTGTACTATGTCACTTTCATTGATGATTACTCTCGTAAAACATGGATTTATTTCTTAAAGACCAAGGATGAAGTGTTTGAAAAGTTTCGGGAATTCAAGGAACAAGTTGAAAATGCTACAAAAAGAAGGATCAAGACTTTAATATCTGACAATGGAGGAGAATACATATCAAAGGAGCTCATTGCTTTCTGCAAGGATGTTGGAATTAAGAGGGAGATGATAGTTCCCTCCAATCCTCAACAGAATGGAATTGTCAAAAGGAAAAATAGACATATTATGGAAGTTGTCAAACCCATGCTTCATGATCAAGAGCTTCCTATATTTCTAAAGGAAAAGCTTCAAAGGCAGTTGTCTATGTTCAAAATATATGTCCAAACCAAATCTTGGAATATAAGACTCCTGAAGAAGTCATCACAGGGGAGAAGCCCAATGTTGAACATTTAAGAATTTTTGGTTGTCTTATTTACATTCATGTTGTTGAGAAATCTAGGGCATAGCAATTAAGTGATTTCTCTTCTATTAGTAACTACTTGTGAGAGCTTTTACTTCTTAGATTAGGATCTTCTTTTATGTAGATTATTAGTGTTTTTCTTCATCAAACAGTTACAAATGCATAAACCATAAAGAGATAAGAGACACAGAATGTAGGCTATCAGCCAGGGCCAAAGCCTCTCCCACTTGAGAGGAAAACCCGAACAAATTCTTCTTCTTATAGAGATTCCAATTGATGAATACCAAGACCAAGACCCTTGACCTATTTTCCACTCCAAGACCAAGACACAAAACTTCCTCTTCCTCCAATAGTCAAATTCCTTTTTTCTTCCACTGCTTCAGCTATCCTTCAGATTTCAGTCCTTGAATCAGATCTGCACTTTTCAATCCTCCTTTGGAAGCCCTAGATTTGGTACTTAGGAGATTTAGACTTTCAATCTTCTTCGCTTAAGGTGGAGACTACCCTTCCTTAACTCGGCTTGAGGATTTTACTGGATCATTTCCCAAATCAGCCTTCTCGTGATAATTGAAGTACTTCGATTCTTTCTGCAATGAACAATCCTGCAATCTAGCACATGTGAGATAGATCAGCCCTGAAATAGATCAGAAATATTTCGGAAGACTTCCCTTCTTTCTTGCTTGGTGATTAGGCTCCTTTTGATGACCTTCGCACCCTTTACAAACTTCAAACCTGCACCGAAATTCCTTCCTCTCAAATGAGGCCAAGTGGCCTATTTATAGTTGTTTGCCATCATAATAGGCCAACATGTCATTTGATGAAGATATAATTATCCTTCTTGAAGTTGACTTGAGGAGGAGACTTTGCTTGGTCTTGGAGGGCCTTCCTATACATTTAATGACTCATACAAAAGTGTAACATGCCCAAGAAGGGTCCTTCATACATGACATAGACTCAAATTGCCTTTTATGACTAGATGACAAATCCTTAAGGCTCACAATGGGAGCCATCACTAAAATAAAATTCCTTGCTCATGAAACCCATGACACAAGAATTACAATAATATTATTTTTCTTCTTTTCATCAATTACATAAAATCATAATTACATGTCATTATGAAGAACAAACCTAGTTACACTTTTCAACACGTACCCAAGGAAAAAAGGACAAAGTTGGAATCTTTTGAGAAGAAGGGAACTTTTGTTGGCTACAGTGAAAATTCAAAAGATTTTAAGAACTATGTACCAAGACAACGATGAATTGGAACTAGCAGTGATGTCATTTTTTATGAGGATGTTGTTTTCTAGAAATCCGAAGGATCACACTTGGACTCTCATGATGAGATGCAGGTGGCTCCTAAGAATGTGGAATCAAAACCTAAAGATCTTGAACCTATGGAACAAGATCCTATAGAAGAGTCAGAAGAACCACATGAATTTGTTGATCCACCAAGAGTCATTGTACCTGACACTAGAAAAAGACCAACTTGGCATGAAAGAATTTTAAAAGAAGCAATAGGACATGCAGCACCTCGTGCCACCTTCAGAGAAAGCAAGAGGCCAAAGAAGTATCCAGGTTATACAACATTGATGTGTAAGATCATTGAGTCCGAGCCATCCACCTATGAAGAGGCAATTGAACATCAAGTTTGGAGAGATGTTATGCTTAAAGAGTATTGTTATGAATATAATTCATAACAAAATAAATAAATATAAATAATATAAATACTAAGTAATCAAGTAGTGATTATGTTAAGAAGTCATTAGTTAACTAAAAAGGCATGTCTAAAAGTGATCCAAAATGGATCTTGGATAAACCTCTAAGTCTAAAAGACTTCATATAGAGGTAAAAAGGTGCTAAATGGGCAAATCCTTTGTAAATCTGAGTCAGATAAAGAAAAGGGTCAAAGGCTCATTGAAGAAAATCACATGGGAAGAGTTCAAAGGGAGGACTTAAGCAAAGGCGAAAGGACTGCCCGATTGTGATCTCCAACATATCGCATCAGAGAAAAGCCTTCATGCGACATCGGAACCCCGGGCAAAGCGATATGCAATATGCGATTAAAGCGATGAGTTGATCAGCGATTGCGATGGGTGACTTGCGATTGCGATGATCAGATCAGCGGATCGGCATCGGCGATATATATCGGGTCGGCACAGTCCATTGGAAAGTTGTATAGACCCCGGGCCGTTGCGATAGCGATATGCGATGCGCCGATATCGGCGATCGGGATCACAACCATATAAAGGGTCGTTGACATATGCCTATTGTGATTGCGATATGCGATCGAGGCACGGAGCCGATGAGGTTTATGAATGCGATTGCATAAATTTTGAAATCCGGATTTTCAGATTTTCAGTGTATTGTTGTGTATTTGGGTTTCTTGGCCTTACGCAATGCCAATGCGATATGCAATAAAGCACGGACCCGAAAGGGTTTATAGATGCGGCTGCATAAAATTTGAGTTCCGATATAAGGCGTTTTGTCGAGATTTCTATGTATTCTTGTGTATTCCCGTTATGAACGAAATATGCGTTATTTCGCAGATTTTGTTCTGGAAAAAGGTCGTCGGTTCATTTCCATTGGAAACAGTCTCTTGCACCTGTGCCACGCTGTAAGCGGGCGTTTTGTAACAGGAATGCGTTATAGAAGACGCAGAGCCAGTGAGCCAGAGGTCCTGTTGAAGAGACGCAGAGCCACAGAAAGGAATGATTCCTCATGATTGGGGACAGAGGAACGGATGGAAGCTGCAAAGCCGAAGGATTCTTCAAAGGCCGGAGAGCCAAGCGAAGAAGCTAGTCTCCCTTCAAAAGTTTTCCCTTGAGAGAGCAAGTATCCCTTCAGAGAGCTCACAGATGAGCAAAGAGCCACCAGAGGTTGGAGGCAAAGCCGCAGTTCCAGAGAAAGCCAGAGAAGCCACCAGAGGTTGGGAGCAATGGCAAAGGGGTGATTCCTCAGAGAGCTGGGAGCAACAGAGTTGCAAAGCTAGAGAGCTTGAGCGCAACAGAGTTGCAGAGTCGAGAGCCAGGAGCCGAGAGCCAGAGTTGAGAGCCCAGAGCCGAGTGCCAAGAGCCGAGGGCCGAGAGCCAGAGAGCCAAATAGCCAGGGATAAAGAGGGCATTCTAAGCCCATTGGTTCAGTTGTAAACCTGTGGAGTTGAGTCAAAGACTTGTAAAAGAATTTAAGCCATAATCCCAAAGAGCCTAGTTGGGTTGACTAGAGCTCATGGAGATGTAGCCCAAGAGGTTTGGGTGAACTCCTAATTATATTGTTGTTATGTGTATGATGTTTATTTGCTGCACTGTTTCACAGTTATATGTTGCATCTCAGTTTAAGCAAATAAACTTAAGGCATTTGGTCAATTAAAGACAAACTAAAAGCATACACCTATTTCCAGTTTTTTAATTCCGCATTTATCAATCATAAGCATAGATCTTGGGAATATATAAGCTTTGGAGTGGGAGAGGTTCATGTAAGCATGACAAGAAGCCTTTAGTACCCCATTTCAGATCAAAAAGACATGCCTAATCATGAAAGGTCACCTGCTTAGGTATAAAAGCAAGGCCTCATTGTAACATTTGATATCACAAATACATTTTTATATATAATAAATTATTATTACAAAATACCTCATGTATTTTTAAATTAAAGCCTACAAGCTATCAGTTTTTATGCTTCAGTGATATCAGAGCCATGGCACACGATATAATCATGCGGGTCTTTGAACATTGTTCACCGCACAATGTGCCATTACGTTCACATCCTGAATGCTTGAGCAGTTTAGTAAAATTCAAGAAGCATTTCAGCATTTAGAAAAAACATATGCAGAAGTTAAAGCATGTTGAAAGGAAATCGATAATAAGGAAGATGATAGCGACCATAAAGAAGACATTGATAATGATGAAGAAGAAGATTATGTACATCAAGATGATGATCGAAATGAAGATGATGTGGATGACCACTATCTTGAGAAACAAGAAAGATGTGAGGCCTAATTTCTATGGGAATCTGAGATGATTGAAAGTTTAAAGCAAGTTGAATTAGATGACAAATCTTCTAAGTCAGAAGGAAATAGAGAAATTACATTGGAGATGCCTACATATGTATCTAACACTACACCAGACACTTACTCCTTGGTCCACACAAACATTCTAGGTCCAGTGTATAATTGTCCAGCGACAAGTGAAGGCAAGGTTGTTGTAGATGGCCTGGGGTACCAAAAGTATGATGCCAACACAATGATTGTATTGCGTACCATAGTGCATCAGATTGAAGCTTATAAGGATATGATTACTCCTATTGTGGATGCCTTTAAGTATTTGACACAGCTTGAATATGATGTACTAGAATATGTTGTAATAGAGCACCTTGCTCAAGGAGGGCGTGAAAAACTGAAAGAAGACGGTCTTAACTTGTCAGACTGTTTACAATCACTGGTATCATTTTGGGGTCACTTGTGCAAGAAATATCCATCAATGGAGTTGAGAGGTTGTTTCCAATATCTTGTTAATCAACTTAAGAGAGTAACGATGGATATAGGACGTTATAAATTTCCTTCCAAATGGCAAGACAGGGGGGAGAATGACGAAGCCTGGTCTACTACAGTCTTAAATTGTTTTAGAGAACGCATTCTGCAAAAAAATCCAGACAAAGAATCAGCTTCAGTGGCTCTAGGAGAGTTTGGTCAAATTCTAGTAATAACGATCAGTGTGAAAATTCTTGATAGATTGTGTCTCTTCAATGAACAAGCATGAACGAGCATTGGGAATATGGTTGAAAGTGAAGTAAAGGCTAGTGGAAAAGCAACCGCTCTGATATGTTGGATAGATAAAACGCTCTTGCCATTAAACACATCCACGTCCATCCTCTGCGTGTTCAACATCCACGCATTACACTGTGTTTTTCATTGGCAACATATCATCCGCTTCCTCTGTCCACCCGCTCTACCTTCTCACCTTTCTGATAGCCCAACAAACTCCATCAGGTTCGTGCCCAACGTAGCGGCTGTGGCTAAATCCATACATCAGTCGACCCTTTCCCTGACAGTCCGACTCCTATGTCTCGACGCTCTGCCTTCTCACCTTCCTGACAGCCCTCGTAGATCGCATATTGTGCCCCATTGCCCGATAAAACCCACGTCCGTTCGTTCTAGACCCCGCTATACTACCTGTGCTTCGTTGTCTGACGGTCGACAACCAATTTACAGGAATCTGTCCATGCAATCAAGCATCGCGACCGCTGGTCAAGCGTCAAGGGTCAACGGGTTCAACATCTATTTGACTTGGAGCGGTGCGTGGTGGGCTTGGTATGTATATATTCACGTCTCTTTTGTTTTAATCGACAGTCAAAGTTCCGCAATTTGATACAGAGTGTGGATGAGTGATATCCCTGTGGTAACATATATGTATATATATTAAATTATATATATATATATGGTATTCTTGTGGTAACAACAAGCGTTATTCCAGTGGTAACCTATACGTATATATATTAAATTATATGTATATATATGTGTTAAATAATTACTATATAACCAATTAAAAATATATATATTAATTAAACAAAAAAAAACAAGGGAATATTACTGATGAGCTACATAACTATAGGATGGCCAGATTACATCGAGACAACAAACATTAAGTGAAGAAAATCCACAACATTAAAGCTTTGAGGACAAAGCTTTCGAAGGAAGGGGCTATGTTATGAATATAATTCATAACAAAATAAATAAACATAAATAATATAAATACTAAGTAATCAAGTAGTGATTATGTTAAGAAGTCATTAGTTAACTGAAAAGGCATGTCTAAAAGACATGCATAATCATGAAAAGTCACTTGCTTAGGTATAAAAGCAGGGCCTCATTGTAACATTCGATAACACATATACATTTTTGTATATAATAAATTATTATTACAAAATACCTCTTGTGTATTTGTACATTAAAGCCTACAAGCTATCAGTTTTTATGCTTCAAGTACTAGTCCATATTGAAGAATGATGTATGGGAAATCGTACCAAGACCTGAAGGAAAATTTGTTGTGTCTTCCAAATGGATCTACAAAATCAAGCATGCAGTTGATGGAAGCACTGAGAAGTACAAAGCAAGATTTGTGGCTCGTGGATTCTCCCAAAAAGAGGGAGAAGATTATGAAGACACATTTGCTCCTATTGCCGGGTACTCTTCTATTAGATCTATTATTGCTCTTGCTTCTATTGCAGGTTGGAAACTACATCAAATGGATGTTAAAACTGCTTTTCTTAATGAAGTCATTGAAGAGCAAGTATATATTGAACAGCCTCAAGGCTTTGAGAGACATAATAGAGAGACACATGTTTGTTAATTGAATAAAGCCTTGTATGGGCTTAAGCAAGTTCCTTGTGCATGGTACTCTAGAATTGATGGTTGTTTGTTGAGTCTTGGATTCACAAAGAGTGATGTTGATCCAAATATGTACTTCAAAGTTGTCAAAGATTCTGATTGGGATGGATGCACTGAGGATAGAAAGAGCACTTCTAGATTTTGTTTTAGCTTGGGCTCTGTTATGATATCATGGACAAATAAGAAGCAAGCCTCTGTTGCACTTAGTACAACTGAGGCTAAGTACATAGCTTCATGTTCAACCTATTGTGAAGTAGTTTGGCTTCGAAAGTTGTTTGTCGATTTGTTTGATCAAGTGCTATAATCGACTATGTTATATTGTGACAATCGAAGTCGTGTAAAGCTTTCTGAGAAACGTGTTTTTCATGACAAGTCGAAGCACATTGAGATAAAGTATCATTACATCCGGAATGTTGTCCCGAAAGGAGTTGTGAGGCTCAAATACATCCCTATTAATGAGCAGGTTGTTGATGTTTTGACAAAGCCACTGTCTCGGATGAAGTTTGCTTATTTCAGAGAAAAGCTTGGAGTGGCTGAGAATCCCTCTCTTGGAGAGAGGGAGCATTGATTGTATAACATCATGAGACTAGCAATCTTCCTTGGGCTTAGCTGAGAGACCATGGTTTATGGTCGGGAAGATTGTCCTGGTTACTCCCTTGGGTCATTGAGATTGACTATGAAACCAATATGGTCGGGGAGTTTGGTTCTGAGGCTTGGAGTGATCCCTTGGGTTATTGTGTTTGACTGAGAGACAAGTGGGTTTGGTCAAGCACATTGATTTCGAGTTCTCTTCCTTGAGTCATTGTCTTTGACTAAGAGACCAGTGGGCTTGGTTGAGAAGATTGATTTTGAATTCTCTATTGGGTCATTGCGCTTGACTGAGAAACCATTTCATACGGTTGGAGAGTTTGGCCTCATGAACAATATTGATAGATCCCACGGTCAGTTGAGTTTTAACCTTGTTGCCATTGGTTTCGGCTTGTGGAATGAGCTTGATGCTATCAACCTTTCCTTATGAGGAAATTTGTTTCATCATTTGTACATTTGTTGGAGTCAATGAAAATTACCTCCTTGGCTAAGAGGGAGTGTTGAGAAATTGTAGCTACGATTAGTATTTTCATCATCAAAATCAAAGGAGAAATCATTTGTCTTCTAGTTTTCCAAGTCAGCCCCAGCTTGACAAGTTAACCCCACCTCTTGAAGAGGTTTGACCCAAGGTTAAAACCCACCTATTTGGACTACTATATATTGGCATTCGATTCACTCCACTTGGGCATCCATCCACAACAATTCGGACCTATTCTACAAAAGAAGATATGTTCACACATGTGAAGAAGAAGAAGACTATCTTGACCAATGAGTTGACTTTCTATTCTCTGTGTTGGCCAGCTTTGATTTGGACTTTTCCCTGTTGTTTGACTGCGTTGTAGACTGAAATTGGAGGTAGAATATTCCTAGCATCTTTGATTTTTTGTTGACCGAAGTTTGGAGCTATTTCTGAGGCATTGACTAAGGTTTGACCACACGTCAAACTCTGTGGTTTGATCAAACTCTCTATGGAATTGCAGGACCGAATTTCAACCCTTTGACTAGCAGCTACAGGCCGAAATTCGGCCCCTTGACCAAACTTTGACCAATGAGCAGATCATTGACTTTTCTCTCTTTTCACTGATTTTGAATTAGCATTTATTATGGTCAAAGGTTGACATTTTGACTGGAAAATTAGATGTACAAATTGGATGAATTGAACAATTTCTCATAAGGAAAGGTTGTTGGGTTTTTCCCCTTGGAGTGGGGTTTTCCCAGGGTAATTTTGGTGTCTCTTGTTTCATTGTCTCATCGTGATCTCTACTACTCTATTGATCTTAATGGTTGAGATTTTCTTAAGTGTAACTGCTTGATGATTTGAATGCTCTAAAGAAGTTAAAAATTGTATCAATGGAAGTTGATATCAAAAAGAAAATTGTTCTAGTCTATATTGTTACTATAAAATCAATATTGAGCAAACAATTCCATTGCTGACCGATCTATAGCAATTGGCAGCGAGGAAAAGGGAGAAGGGATTAAAGCCAAGCAAGCGATCTTAGATATAGTGAAGGATAACTTGTTCTTCACCTTTCCAGAACAAGTCTCTACCAGAGCAAAAACATTAACAAGAAGATGATCTTGAGAAATAAGCTCAGATCCATTTAGATGTCCATAACTGACATAGTTACCAATTACCTCATCATGATCACTCAGATCCATACCAGCTCAAGCAGGCACAAAGAGCATGGTACACTCGCATTGACAGCTACCTTCAAGGATTGGACTTCATTAAGAGTGAGGTGAATGCCAACCTGTACTACATCACGGTTAGAGGGCTTCTGCCCATTCTATTGCTCTATGTTGACAATCTTATCTTCACTAGAACATACAACTTGATCCAAGATTGCAAGGCAGATCTTGCAAGAGAGTTTGAGATGAAGGGCATAGGGCTTATGCACTATTTCCTTGGGCTGGAGGTATGGCAGGGTGAAGAGGAAATCTTCTTGGGGCAAGGGAAGTACACTACAGAGATTCACATGAGGTTTCGTATGTAGTATTGTAAGCCCATGACCACACCTCTAGTCACAAATTGGAGGAAGGTGGACACTAGTCGAGCATAGCGAGTAGATGCCACATTGTACAGTCAACTTATTGGGTCATTGATGTACTTAGTCAACACACGGTCTGACATATGCTTTGCAATGAACAAGTTGAGCCAGTTCATGATGGAGCCTACCAAAGTTTGCTAGGTTGCTGCCAAGCATGTCTTGAGGTATCTCAAAGTCACGGAAGATTATGGGTTATGGTTTAGATAGGTTGATGGAGTGAGGCTTGAGGGCTTCATAGATGCAGATTATGCAAGGAGCTCCACAGATCAGAAGAGTACTTCAAGTTGTGTCCTCAACATTGGGTCAACAGTTGTTTCCTGGTTCAACAGGAAGCGAAGATCAATTGCTCTTAGTTCAGCAAAGGCTGAACACATGGCTTCCAATTTGGCAACGTGTGAAGCCATTTGGATAAGGAAGTTGCTTGTGGGTCTTTTCAGGCAGTAGTTGGAGCCCACCATGATTTACTATGATAATCAGAGTTACATTAAGCTCTCTAAGATTCCAGTTTTTCATGACCACTCCAAGAACATCAAGATCAGGTACCATCATCTCAGGGACTGTATGCAGAAAGGGATAGTAAAGCTATTGTACATTCCCACAGATGAGCAAGTTACAAATATCTTGGCGAAGGCCTTAGTCAAAGGCAAGTTCGTGTTTTTTAGAGATAAGTTTGGAGTTCTACAAAATCCCTTCTTTGCTAAGAGGGAGTGTTGAAAATGTAACAAAGGAAGGTCTTCTAGCTTGTGCCTTAGCCAGTAAAGACTTCAATTTGTCTTTCTCTAGCTTACATGAGAGATCATGAGTTAGACTTCAGTTGTGATGAGTTGATTTCGAGTTCACTGGAATGGTCATCAATAGATTACAACCATAGTGCTAGAGCTTCAATTCATTGGAGTCTTCTTCAGTTAGACTACAGGATGAGGTGGCAGAGACAAGCTCAATTAGGACGAGTTAAGACTTCAGAGACAATTGAAGAGAGGACGAGTTAAGTCCTCAGTTAACTCAGTTCACAACTAGAGGAAATCAAGGAGCAACTCAAGCTAGTTAACTGAGAGCTAGTCCAAGTGTAACTGAGACTTGCTTCAGTTAACTAGCAAAAGGAACTTGTTGCACCAGTGCAAACAGCCATTCGAACATGGCCTCTTGCATGCATTGAAAGTCTATTAAGGCAAGAGAAGGACGAAGGCACAAAGATTGATCATTCTTTGTTGATGGTATACCGCATTGGTTGAGGAGTGAAGTTCAAGAATTCAAGGAGCAAGCCGAGACTAGTTTTAGCAGAGAATAATTGTGTGAGCAAGCCGAGAGCAGTGACAGGCTAAGAACAATTGGTGGAGTTGAGATTAGTGCAAAGAAAGACGAGAGCTTTCTCAAAGATTATTTGCCAGTTGTAGTAGCAGCGCATTGAATTATAAAAGATTTATTTGCTCAAAAAAAATCAACAAAAAGACCACAACAAAGAAAGCAAGTTTTCCCATTTGGATTTCCTAGGTAAAACAGTAGTGTCAAATTTGTGTGTGCATCTGTTTTTATCTCAACTATTTTCTGTTTCATGTTGAGTGTTAAGAAACTTTGTATCTTGGTGAAAGTTAAACTTGGTTTCAATTTTCAGTTGCCTTGATTTTTCAGTAAATTCATCTAAGCTAAGTCACCTGACACAGGGATTCGGGACACGTAGGATTCGGGATTCGTGGTGTCGGATTCGGGACACGCTGACCCCCGGAACAGGACACGTTAGGACACGTTATATATTATTTTATTAAAAAATATATATATAATATATTTAAAAATATATATATATATATTAAAAATTAGATATTATCATATTTCTTACACAAATTTTAATTTAGTAGACATATATATACATATATTTATATCAAATATAAATATATTATATGTTATATTTATATGATATAAAATATATAACATAAATCGACAATAAATTAAAAATGTGTAGTCCCCACTCTCAAATTTACCATATATATTGGACAATAACATATATTGAGCATATATATAATTAACCCAACGGTCCCCACACACCCATGTCAACGCTCATCCATGTCCCTACCTATCCACGTCAATACATCCACGATGATCCCACTCCTCAGTGGTCACCATGTCATTTGTGGTCCCAAATACCCACACGATCATTCGTCCATCAGACGTGCAACAACGAGTGCGGGTTTCACAGAAATGTCGAACATCTTGATCACGTTCAAGTGCTCACTGATCATGATTTGTTTGCAAGTCTGCCCTCAAGTCGGTTTTATCTAACTCGATGTGTCCCTTCATATTCAATCAAAATGACTATAAATATAAGCTCTGGATGATTCATTCCTCATCGAATTTTAACGCAAAAGATACATATGGTTCACAACTCGTGAACTGAGGAAATAAGATCAAATGGTTTCATAAGTTGATGGCAATTAAGACTTCAGGAAGTAACAGTAACACGCCCCTTTTAAGTTTTAACTTTTAACCTAGCAGCAGATCCGAAAACGAATCCGCAAACCAGGACTCGACAGGAAAATCGTGACACGCTTTCGAATTTAGAACACGCCCCTGGACACGACGTGCCACAAGAGGACACGACGAGTCCTGCCATCATGACACGTGTCAGGACAGAATCGTGTCCGATTCGTCCGATTCGCGATTCGTCCAGGGTTTTGGACGAATCCAGTTTCATAGCATCTAAGTAGTTGCAGAGATTTAAGAAAATTTACACATTCTGCCAAAAGTGTGCAACATTGCATTTGCTAGGTCATCATGCTCCCTAGAATGTAATGAATGGCCCGGGCATCATATGCATTGTGGAGTAGGGTGCCCTCAAGGCCTTTGTTGCTTTGGACCACCTGGTAAAACCAACTCAAATTCAAGCAAAAGCAACCATTCATTAGAGACTAAGAGCATAAATGCATCTAAGTGGACCATACTCAAGTGTTAAGGGCATATTAATACTTCAAACTTGGATCACCTTCAAAAATCTAAATAGAACAAATCTCGTAAAGGTGTTCCTTACCTTTGTAGGGGTGGCTAAGTAGTCAACCCTATTAGATACTTCCAACCCTCAAGGGGAGGTAGCATTTCCAAGATTAAACCTTCAACCTAAGAAACTGGATTCGTCCTCTCCCCCCCCATGTCCTGAATCCCACGAATCAGACACAATTCTCTAGGACATGTGTCCAATTCTCATGTCCAGCGTGTCCTAGAGTACACCCATCTATCATTGTTGAAGACTGCAGATACACGGTTTGCCTCTTCAATCATCATGTTGAAGAGGTTAAGGGAGGTCAAGACCACTCTTGGGGCCATGGTTATGTCAGAGTTTTGGTCTTTTTGGAGAAAGATAGATCAAGCAACCTCAAAAAGAGTGAAGGACATAGTGTTAGATGATGCTTGGTGGGAGAGGGTAGATACAGACCAACCCATCCTAAGAGAGGTTTATGAGGGATGGGATTCCATGATTGAGTCTATGAGGACCATTATTTTACAAAGTGAGTGCCCCGAGTATGAGACATCATCAAAGGCCTTCTTCACCACCATACAGGATATTCTTGTCAACGATGGGACAAGAATTGCACACCTTTGCATTGTTTGGCTCACTCATTTAACCCAAAATACTACAACCATGAGTGGTTGAATGGTGGACCTTCCCGCAGATTCCCTCCTCACATGAATGGTGAAATTTCACTAGGGAGGAAGGATGCATTGAGGCGGACTTTTCAGGATAGAGCATCCCTTGATGAGGTGGCGGATGCCTTTGCAAATTTTTCCACTAGCACTGGGCGATTTGCAAGCTATGATGTGATTAAAGACAGGGTGCTAAGAAGCCCTATTCTTGGTGGGCAACTCATGAGGCAACAAGCCCTCCTCTATAGCAGTTAGCCATGAGGCTCCTCTCTCAGGTGACTTCATCCTCTTGTTGTGAAAGAAATTGGAGCACATATGGGAATTTTGATTTTGATGACTTAATGAGAAAACTGCAGTTTCTTGTCTTTCTCCTATTGCATCATTAATGAATCTGTCACAATTGTATATGTATGCATAATGTTACTTTTTAAAACTTACAAATTTGAAATTTACAATGTAGAATCTAGATCTATGTCTGAATTTATATCATCAATGAGAATTTGTGTAAGAAATATCTATTTAGTATTAATTTATAATATATATATATATATATATAACATGTCCTATTCCGGGGGGTTAATGTGCACGTGTCGAACACTCGAATTTTTGTGTCCTGCGCGTCTTGTGTTCCTGTGTCACGTGACTTAGCCTTCAATCAATAGGTGTTGCTGAAAGCAAGTGGCAGTGGAGAGGAAAGACTTCCTGAACAAGTGCCATGGTCAGGGGACCAACTAATGGGAGTACACATCCTAAGTGTATAGATGTAATGGAGGGAGTAATCGTGGATGCATAAGTTAACTTGCTCGGCCTGCTTTTTCCACCCCTCTGGTGCGCATTTTACTTCTTTTTTATAATGCTTTGTATTTTGGTGCATATCTCAAGGATTTAAAGCTTTCTCTTTATGATATAGCATTTGATTTAATCTTTAAGATGAGGCAGTTTATTGCTCATCACAGTTGGAACATGCAAGGGTTCCTTTTAATGAGATGGAGCATCAAGTGCTTAAGAACCGAGTGATGGCTAACGAGGAGAGTAGAGCTCATGCTAGGCTTTTTCCCAAACGCTAACTTATGTCCCGACCATCTTTTGCATTTTGATTTTCTTTTTCTTTCATTATGGCCATATTATGCGTTTCCATTATTTTAGCTACATCAACCTGCAAGGAAATGTTTTCCAACCCTACCCAAGGATGTGGATAAGAGATAAAAGAGTCCCAAATCGCAATGAACCAATGACAAATTGGAAAGAATGGAGATGGTATCAAGGGCTTATAATGTGACATGGAAAGTGATAAGTATGGTAAAAGGGAGAATGAACACGGTATTTCAATCCAAGTCTTCCAAGTAGCGCCCCTCCTATACACCTATGGCCATAGGGGAGGTCACACTAGACTAGGGTTAAGAATTACCCCCATCCTCCCCCACCCCCTCAATAAGGTGAGAGAATAAGTTTACAATCAAGATCGCTCAATCACCCAGATCACCCCTTTATCCATACTAAATGCCCAAAACATTAAGTAAAGGACCCGATTGCAAAAATGATCAAAGTATCTATTGACTGGTAGCCCACCTTCATTCAAGAGGAATGTCGGATGGTGAGAAGTGTAGTGATCGGTGCAAATGGTGGAGTTGTCGTATCATGATCACCAAGCTAATGTGTAGAGTTGTTGCCTGGCTGGCCATCTAAAATAGGAGAAAAAATTTCTCCTAGGGATTTACCCAATTTGCTGGGTTACAGTGCCCTAGGTTTAAATATTAGGTTGCCCCAACCATATATTATTTCCTTTTTCTAAATTGCATTCCAGGGGTCCGGTTCAATCCAATTCTTATAACATTATTTAAATCACCCCTTGCTCGCAACCTAGCGATCTTGTCCATCGACTCCCAATTTTTTCAAGCAGTTTACGATAAAATTGTGATTTTTTTGCCCTTGAAAAAATCACCCATTTTTATGGTCGAAAAAATTAACCAGGCCAAAAAAATGCAATTTCCTGATTTTTTCCATGATAAAATCGCAATGTTTGCAACACTTGGATGGACTTTTCTTTTGGATGATAAATGTGATTCTATGGTGATTTTGTGTAAGTTCATTGTGAGCATCTTCTTCCACCTTTGTAATTGTTGTAGAATTAGGGTTTCATTGAAATTTTCACCATATGTATTGGATATTTTATGGCTCTAACATCTCCTTTGGAAGATTATCATCAAGTTTTCATCAAGGAACCTTAGTATATCTTCTTTGCCTTTTTACCTCCAATTGATTGAATATAGCTAGGGTTTTTTATGAAGAGAAACATCTTTGTATCATTTTCTCTCTCATAACTCTCTTCCATCAATCCTCTTCTACAAACCTTACCTTAGACTCCATTAGCCCAAGTTTGAGAAAGGCACTAGTCTGTGATGTGCGAATGCTTCCTTTTTTAATTTAAAATCCTAAATTTATTTTCTTATGTTTTCTAGGGTAAATTTGGGATAGGTTACTACAAATCTGCATTTAATAGCATAAAGTACCTTGGACCTTAGTCCTAGGTTAAGCTTTCACATGTACTAAATTGAAAGAGCATAAATATCATTTTTATGCATTTTTCAGCCATTAATTAGGGTTGATGTCCAGTGATGAATTGTTGTATTATGCATTTTCAACCATTGAATTCATTGTAATGTATTTCCTTGTTTATCTATTAAATATTATGTGTTTATTACTTGCTTATTATCAATTTTAGGCTATTTTGTTATTGCTATTATAAATTTTGCATGTTGTAACTGTTCTAGAAACCCTTAATTTATAACAGCAATTAGTAATTTAAAGGCAGCATGTGTTTGGAAACCTATTTGAGCCTCTCTCCAGACTTTTGAGCCCTCTAGATTTAGTCATAAGATCATTTGAAATTGCTACATCAGAATTACATATCAATTTACCTAAAACCTTATTTATTGAACATTTTAATTGGGAGAACCCACAGAGGGTATTTAGCGTAGGAGTACTTGGGTTATATAATCTCTAAGATCTATTGGGGAAGCCTCCCTTATGGGGTTAATATCCAACCAGAGGATAGCATGGGAACGGTTGCTAAGGTGATAGTGGTGACTAATCCCGTTCTTGCCCTTAACCTAGAGTGCTTACTAGCTTAGTGAGGCTTTGCGCTAAGGTGCTAGATTTTACAGTAACATTTCACAAGGAATTAAAGCAAAAATTCTTTCACTTTACAACAATGTAACAAAGAGGGTTTACCTCTTCCAACGTATTGATACTACTCCTTTATGGCTCCCAAATTGACTTTGACAATCCAAACTTGCAAAAAAGACTAGCTAATATGCACCAAGAACATATGCCACATTTCGACAAGATTGATCATCCATTCCACAAAGATTGGAGTGCTCCATGAAAATCATTGTCTACCTACTCAGATATCACCATAAGGTTACGATAGACATGTCAAAGTTGATCAAACCCTAGGGCGTTCTTACCAATAATACCATCAACCCCCATACATATGCTGAAATCACCTAAATCATGTGCCCAAATGTGAATATCCACTTAATGAAGAAAGATCGCCATGGAAGAAACTTGTAAGTTGTGACACATCTCCTCCATTGTTATAGGCAATTCACGATTCCCAACGCACATCACAATGACCTAGGTAACATCACAACACCCTAGGCAAGTTCACAACTCCTGATGCATTGTTCATAATGCCCAAAGCAACAATCATCACAACTTTGAACACATGTTACAATTTCCAAGGCATAGTCACAATTAGTAGGGCAAGCAACTTTCTCCAAATCTGCAAAGTATATGTGGCATAAAGAAATCAATGAGAGAAGTGGAGCACTCCTCAAATATCACACTCAAGTGCCAAACCATGCCAAGTTACCCTCAAAAACCTAGGTCACTCAATCACATCACCAAGTAGCGTGCATGAAGGCCAAATGTGCAAGAGGATGAGTACTCTAGGAAAGTGGGTACCCATTGTATTAAACATAATTGTAGGAGCATATTAGACACTCGAATATCAATGCCATGACTAAGCCTTCATACAAATATGCAAATACCATGATGCCAATGGTGATCATGTAAGGTAAATGTGCAAGAATCATCAAACAAATTGATCCATGAAGGAAATGCATGCAATACCTAAAGGACACCATTAGATGGGGCACCCACCACTAGCAAAGCACCAAAGAGCATGTCACCACTATCCATATGAGAATCAAGTGAAATCATGAAAGAGAAACAATCACCCGAATAATCCACAATATAAACCACCAAACCAATGTGTAGTATCCCATGCATCACCTAATGAAGTAAGATGATCCATGTACCATCCCAAAGCAACAAAAAAAAAACAACAAAAGGCATATATGTCACACATTAAAACCCTGTCATGTGATGAAAATCACAAGTTTACCTCTCATGCAATATGTAGGGTAAAGAATCAAATCTACTATTGTCAATAAAATAGCCACCTTCAAAATCAAGCAATCGTCGCACAGATCCACTATCGCCCAATTGTACAATATTCATAGTCACATTGCTTGAGCATCGCACGTACATTGTTGAATCTCTCTCAGAAGTACTCAAAGTCCATACACATTGTCACAAGGTTGAAATTTCAAAGTTCATGTTGTGAATATCAAAATCCAGTCGAGGGGGATGTCCAAAGGTTAAAGGTGCAACCATTGATAAATAATATTATATATTAATTATATTTTTTGATAGATCGAATTTTAAGACTAGAGATATAGTTAATAGATGGAAATAAAGTCCATAACTAAAAAAAGCAAAAATAGAGTCATAACATAAAAAGGTGGGGTAAACACCCACGAGGGAGATTTGAACCTTGAATCTCACAATTTACATAACACTTCATAACATGATGATCACCAATTAAGCTGCCCCCCATGGACTCGTCATAACACAATTTATTTAAAAGATATAATTTTTTTTTGGTTGGTTTGACCCAAAAGAGATTTGAACCTTGAATCTCAAGTTTACATAATGCTTCATAACATGGCAATCGCCAATTGAGCTACACCCCATGGGCTAAAAGAAAAAGAAAAAATATTATGTGTATTATTTTACTAAAAAGAGGGAAGGTTTTTCTATAAAGGTCTTCCACCTCATGCTTTGGATTATTAACACTCAAAGGGAGTATTCAAGAAAAAAATGTTAACATCATTATAAGTGTGAACCAAGGAAAATTTTTAAATTACATTAATGTTGGCTTGGTGAATCAATTATTAACTCTAGAGCCAAGTATAATCGAAAAGAAAAGCACTTTTGGCAATGAATATGAAATTAAGGACTTACAAATAACAATTTATGGTTATAAATTCATATCCAAAATATTTTTTATGTCCATGTTCGATAATAACATTGAGATAATTCTTAGTTCAACCTAGCTAGATGCACCATGTACCTTCCTCTTAAAAATGAAAAAGAGACTTTTGATATTCTCCTTTAAGAAGAAAAAAATAACATTGCAGGACTTTATAATGATCATGCACAATAGCACCCTCATCAAAAGACCTACATAATGAATCAATGGTGATCCTTCAAGATAGTCAGAAGTCATTACAAAATTTGTACGACCATCAAAAATAACTTGACAAGGTTGTCACTAATAAAGACAGAAATTTATCGACTTAAGAATCATAGTCAAAGTTTGATCACACATTTTAAGAAGTTAAAAAGTGAAAAGTACTCCAAGAAACATTAGATCAATGTGTCAACAAAGAACCACTAGTCGACAAAAAAATGACTGATCTTCTTAAAGTAAGGATATGATCAAAAATTGAAGTACGAACGAAGGAAAATCCAAGTATCTCTACCAATAAACATTCAATGATCAACAAAGAAACAAAAATATGCAAAAAGGCATACTACCAAAAGTGAAACAAGACAGCACTATAAATATAGTTAGAAAAGACCATGCCATACGGACGCCTTATCGACATCCTAGTACAAAAATAGATGTTTTGACTAATCAGTGTATCAACATTGTTCTGAATAAAGACAATATTGAATATTCAAACTTCATTTCAAAGAATATTAGGTCCAATACAATTCAATCTTAAAACAAAAGTTGTCACCACACAAATCCACAAAAGATTGAGTTCAGGTGGTCAAACCCTTCAAAATTCAACAACTCTACTCCATGCTCAAGAGATCATATCATTTCATGTACTCAACCATGACCAATTCAAGGATGAGGAATGATGAGAAGGTAATTACAAGACGTAACCAAGGCATAACCCTTTTCTGCTTTGAGAACAAAGCATTTCTAAAGGGTAGGCCATGTAATGAACATGAACATACAACTATAAAAACATCAATAAATAATAATAACAATGACAAATAATAATTATTAATTAATAATAAATGAAAGAACACATCTTCTTTAAAAGGTGTGACCTAATAAAGGGACATGACTTATTAACCACTGTGACTAGTCAATTCTATATATTATAAGTATATTGTCACATGGCATTGTATTATCATCACTCATATTTTATTCAATATAATATGTATTAATCTGTCTGGATTATTTTATGTTATCCCATTTATTTTGGACATTCAGTTTATGAACCAAGTTGTTCATGTCATATTCAGGAAATAAACCTTGTTGATTTCAGAGCCTTGGATCAATGAGGTTCATCACTCCTAACTTCCAAGGTCATCGGGAAAAATCTCTGGATGGAATGCTCACTGCTTGGGCACAGCTGGGGAGCAGTGCTCTGTGCAAAGTGAGGCTAGCAGAAGATATGAAAATTTGTAATCATGATAAACTAAGGTATTTGTGTTTTCTAACAGTGAACTGGACCATAAACAGCTTCACACCGTAGACATCATATATTCCACAGAATAAAATGTTCTTTTCCAAATATCAAACACTTCGTGACTGAATTTCAAATTCAAAAGCATACTACAGTTGATCAAAGAAT
Organism: Pinus tabuliformis; assembly: GCA_031772625.1. NCBI lineage: Eukaryota > Viridiplantae > Streptophyta > Pinopsida > Pinales > Pinaceae > Pinus > Pinus tabuliformis. The sequence continues at coordinate 997,868,038 of CM062818.1, forward strand.
AGAGTAACATTAAATATGCTATTTTCTGGGGTATCCTTGGAAGATGAAACATAAACAAGAGACTCCAGTTCTATCAGCATAAACTTTAACTATCAATCACCCAGAAAAATAATGAGAGGTACACAAAAGTAACTTTGATCAAAAATAGCCAATCTCCAGCAAACACTTGAAATCAACAATATCCATTTACCTGTTTGAAAAGAGTAGCCAGCTTTCTCACTTCTGCTTTTTCTTGGAGCAACTCTCCTTCTCTTTGTGTCAACTGAACTGCAAGTGCCTCTACCTATCACAATATAGCTATCAGAATAAGTACACAAAGCATGAGTTCTTGTGAGAAATGCTGAAGGACACTGGAAATGGTCAGTTCAAAAATGAAACACCAAAAGAACAGAACAAAGATCTTTGTATGTAGTTATTCTGAAATAAATCAAATTTAGAGATGTAGCTGAATATGGAGTGCATTCAGTCCTTGAAGTGGTAAGAAAGAGTTGTGAAGATATCGAATAAATTTAGCATGAGAATCCATAAGCACGTCATTCTCAGATTAGAAATATAGAACTGCACAAACACAATAACACAAAAATAGCCATTGTATAATCCAGTTGGATTTAGAGAGTCCAGTGGAAGTTGAAGTGTTGTATGTACCAGGGCTTGAGAAGAACTTACTCTCAATCTTGGCTATGGAGGACAAGGGTGTTGAGGTCAGCGTTATAGGTGGACATGTACTTGTCAGGCCGAGGAGATTTGATCATAGCATGAGGCGAGTAATTGGAGGTAGAGAGGATAACTTGTACTTGTTGAGAGGACAACCAGTACAAGCTCTAGCGCATGGCAGTGACAACCTGTGTGAGTTGTGCCACAGGGGGGTGGGTCAATTTGTAGTTCCTTGAAAATTCTGCACTGCTGTAATGAACAATTCTGAAACTAAATTGTAACACCAAGACACACAATTTCTCTACTCTTTTGCAGCGGAATCGAACAGAACTAAAAACACATTCGTACAATACAATAACACAGAATTTTCTAGGGAACCTGTTAATTTTAGGTAACAATGGTATATTCTATGCTTTAGAGCAATTTTACTTCAATTTTTTTATTAGCCCAATATCAATATCCAGTTTAGCAATCACATCAACATGATAGTAAAATGCAAATAGAACATAAACATAAACAGTGGAAGACAAGCCAAGACAAGAGGACACAAGATGTGGCACCAGCCAGGGACAAACCCCAATGTGGGGAAACCCTTGATCAATTCTTCTTATTCTTCAATAGTTCAGCAGAGAGAGATAGTACAACTTACAAATCTCATAATTTATGACAGCAGCAAAAGAGCCCTAATCAGAAAAGTCAACGTGGGTCAACAGGGCAGAATTTTTCCTCAATTCAGCTTGATCAAACCCAGTCAAATTCAGCCTCCAACAGCAGGTCTAATCAGCCCAAAACACTCCGAAAAAGTCCAGGCAAAATTGGTCAACAAAAGGCAACCCTGCAGCCAGCCCTGGTGCAGTCAACGCTGGTCAAAGAGTTTAAGGCTCTTGTGGAAAACCAGACAGGGAAGAAAATCAAAGTTCTCAGATCAAACAATTGAGGCAAGTATATCTCCAATGAGTTTAAGAATTTGTGCAAGAAAACAAAAATCAAGAAGGAACTGACAATGCCATATAATCTACAGCATAATGGAAAGGCAGAGAGGAAGAATAGGGCCATCATCAGGGTAGCCAAGGCTATGATCCATCAAATAGATCTGCCCATGTCCTTGTGGGCAGAGGCATGCAACACGACTGTGGATTTGCAGAACAGGAGCCCTCACAGAATTTTGGAAGACAAAAATCCTAAGGAGGTTTTCACAAGAGTGAAACCAAAGGTGCACCACCTTTGCATCTTCGATAGTCCAGTTTATGTCCACATACCATCTAAAAAGAGGACTAAGCTAGAGCCCTCAGAAGAAAAGGGCATCTTTGTTGGATACAACACAACTTCAAAGGCCTACAAGGTCTACATTCCAACACAAAGGAAAATAGTGGTCAAAAAGGATGTGAAATTTGAGAAAGGTAGGACCTCTAAGAGGTCACATTGACCAGATCCAACAATGGCAAAGGATCGGGAGCGAGAGGCTTCGAAGACTAAGGAGGGACCAGTGTGTAATATTCTATCTAGAGAAATACAGTGAAATATCAAAACATGAGCTACCTATAGCAGCAAATAAGCATGCAATCTGAAAACTCCACAAAACAACGAATTTAGAACATTGTTGAGCAAAAACAATTGAGCTAAGCCATTTTATTGAATAATCCAATAAGAATTTGAGTACAAAACGTAGTGGAATGAGTGCACCTGGGTTTGCTAAAGCAAAGGTGCAAAACCAAGGTGAGAATAACTCCACGTTGAAATAGGCTCACTCGCTGCACACTCTGCCCAGAAATGTATTGTTGTCGCTGTTGGAGGCAAACTGATATTTGAGACCTCAAATCTGCTCCAAAAATTCTAAAAAAATTAGGAAAACGCTCTTCGATCCCGGACCAACAAAACCCAGAAAGATTTTGGGCTAATTCCAACCTCCTGGAATTACCTAAAATTAAGTGAAATCACCCACTCCCCAGCTCTACGTCCCACCAGAAAATCTACAGCTGCTCCACCCAAAATACTCCACCAAAATAACTGAGAAACCACTGGAAAATACGTTGAAATGAGTGAAATTCCATCTATTTTCGAGCACAAAGGTTGTGGCAATTGCTCCAGCAACATGACCTGGTAAAACCCCTGTGCCAGGCCCTAGAGAGAAAATTTTGGCCCTCACAAATGCAGTCACTTCCAGCCCCGAAACTTCTCAAGGAAACTCATCCTCCTCCAAGCAAAATTCCTGCAAATTATTGAGGCAAATCTCCCCGACAATCTCCACCTCCAAGCAACTCTATTTCTGCTACTATGTCCTCCTGGAAGAATTTGTGCCACCCATTGCAGAGATGAAATGGCTCACAAAATTCAAAAAAGGAAATCTCCAGTCAGCTCCAAATTTCTCTCTTAGGGTGACACACTTGGTTCACTGAAAGCGAGTTGGAATTTTCCGCTTGGAAATCCCTGTGCTAAGCAACACTAGTTGACTAGGCTCAGCAGCTCAAGCAAACCCTCCAAAATCAGAAATTAAATGCCAAGATAGAATGATCAAAATGAAGCTCTAGCCTTCCTTTTATAATTGTTGTTCAACCTTCCTTGTGGGATCCAGTAATTCGACCCCCTTGTTTTTCCTTCTTAATGTGGTTCGATTTTCTCCTAGGGGTTCGATTTCCCCTTTTGTGACCCCCACAAATTATTTTCACTTTAATTTTTTTTTTCTTTCCTAGGTTCCATCCTTAGCCTTTTTCTTCAAAAAGTTAGTTAATATCTCCACAACTTATTTCTCCTAACTTTATTTATCTAATAATATATTATTACCAAAATTACAAAACTGGGAATTTCCTTAAAAAAAATTAATTGGGGAAATGACAGTCCTCCACTCCCAAATGTTGTTTGTCCTCAAGCAATTGTAGTGTTGGATGCTGCAAAATTTGTTCTCCCTCTCAGGTGGTATCCTCTTCAGGCAAATTCTTCCACCTGACAAGGAATTCTCTAATGGTCCTGTTACCCACCACCTGTGGGTAGTATATATAGGAGAATTTTTCTCCTAGATGGTCCTAGCCGGCAGCCCCTTGCAGCCACCGAATAGCTCGACGTGCCATTATCTCCACCACCTGAGCCAGCCATGTGGTCCCTCGCCCACTTGTTATGATTGTATGTTTGAATGTGGGCCTCCCGACCCTGAAGATATCGCTTTTCATTTGTATAGCTGAGTAATTTTCCTTACTTGTCATGGGCACTTTTTGGCATGGATTGGTGGGGGGATTCGACGAAAAGAGTGGGCTAGGTTTGCACTCTTGTCTCCACTACCCGATTTCCTAGTTAGCCTTGTATCATAGTCCCATCGGATCTCCTTTACTAACCATTGGCTTTAGAGTTGGCACTACATGGGAAATCCCAATTTTGGTTGTGTGGTCCCGCTTCCCGACACTATATACATCACTCCCTTCCATTCATTTTAGCCCCATTCATCTCTTTTCCCATTCGAGTCCACATGTGTCCACTAGATCCACATACAATTAGCCTCCCCTCATTCACACCTTGGGTCAAGTCTGGAACAATGCTCGGAGGTTGATGCAACTAAAAAGAAAAGAAAAAGCATAATTTGACCACCCTCAACATGAAATGTACCATAAAATGCAAAAGATGGTCGAGACGTACAAATTTAGCACGTGGGCAAAAGCTAAACATGATCTCTTCCCCTTATCCATGGCCATCACTTTGGTTCCTATGGGCCCTAAATGATCCCCTTCATCATTAAAGAACCCATGACTCTCCCAACCCCTAGTGGGCGATGAACTGCCCTACCTTAAAGAGGTATCCACTGCTATATATTACACAACATGCTCTCATCCCCTGGAGCCTCGAGCAATTATAAAAAAAAAAATCAATCAAAGGTAAAAGGCATATGAAGAAGGGTGGAAAAACAAAGGTCGAGGTAACTCATGTACCAGGATTTGCTCCCTCCTACACTCATATACCCAGATGTGGGCTTCCCTTACTGTAGCTACCCTTGTACCATGACATGTGGTCTGGATCATCCCCTTCATCCCCACTCCATTCCATTACTATATCATTTGCCACCTACCACTTGAAAGATGTACCATGGACATGCCACCACCTTTAAAGGTTGAAACCACCTAATAGGGTCCTTGATTAACCTCCTTCTTGAACTTGGAGACACTTACACAAGCCAAAGTCCACTATGGAAGGGCATGCCACCATGAAATGCCCCATTGATTCCATGACTTGTAAGCTCTTTTACTTGATTATTCTAATGATGTGTTGTATTGGAGGGCAAGGGGATGCATTTGATCTTATGCAGGATTGCAGGTGGGTCTCCATTTGGGGTTTGGTCTCCCTATACAGGGTCTTAGCCCTCCAGAGGGCCACATTGGCACTTGTAGGCAGAGCGTTGAGAGCCATGGGCCTCCACCATAGCAGAGACTACTTCATGGATCCACAACACCACTCATTGATTGATCATGTTCCACCTTTTGGATGAGGATGATGCACCTAGTTCACCATGCCCAACTGGCTCCACACTTGCACCATACACTTGGCAGATGATCTGGGGTCCAAATGAGGGCTTATGACATCATCCTAGCCCTTACAGATGGTTTATAGGCATTTTCGATCCACTCGGAAACCCATGAGAATATCCTTCTGCCCCTCACACCCACTTGGGGGCACCACCGGGATTTGCTTGGAAACAAGGGGCCAACCCCTTGTCCACTGTCCATTCTCACATCATAGCACACTCTGGACTTCATTAGGCCTCCTCAAAGGCCCAATGACTCACTTTATTGATCATTCTACCCTCTTAAGAGGCTTATTATTGTGTTATTGATCTATCTTGGTGGGCTTGTCACCAAGCGATGTTATTATTGCACATTATTTTATTATTTGGGGCTCAATCAGGCCAAATTAGGCAAATCAAACTCATTAGTGATTTGTATAAATACAAGTGAGATGATTCATTTTTTCACCATCACTTGGATTGGATTAGTATCTCTTGTGAGTTTTTCACACTTTTTGCTGGGTAAACTTTTTTGGAGTTTTCTTGATGCACTATTATGTTTGGATTTTCGCTATTGTCTTTGGAGCTTCTTTCTAATGCGGAGTTGATGAATGGATATACTCTCTACTTGTTTACTACATGTTATGATTATCATTATTCTTGTATAGTTAAAGTAAATTTGAAATTCTTCTAGGACCTTGAATAAGTGATTTAATGCATGTGCTGTACTTGAAGAGAGTGGGTGAATGTTCCTAGAAGCACCTCTTAGGTTGAAAGACCTCGAAACTTCATCTCTTTGGCAAATTTGAAGTAAAAATCCCTATTGACCTAATTGTTGTCATTAGAGAGGCTAGAAAAGATCAATTAGGGCTCCTTAACACATGAAAATTCTTGATCTATGTGTATCTTGACTCCATTAAGCCCAAACAGTAAGGCATTGATCCTCGTGTCCCTTTGATGGTCAAATTTCCCTCTCTTTTCTTCACTTTTCCCAATTCTGGGCCTAACACCAGAAGGTCTCCTACGGCATCACGAGAAATCTTTTGTAGCCATCCAAACACCTTCAAAATTGGTCCACAACTGTGTTGGAGTCTTCTCAAGGGGTCATCCAAATTTGAGCACAATCCGACGATGGAATCCCGAGATATCGCATGCCCTAGCTCGAGGATCATTTCTCTCCCTACGCTGATTTTGGGTTAGTGTCCTCACTTGGATCATTGCATTCAAATTTCAAAAGAAAATTTGTTCTTTAATCTTATTCTCATCACCGATTAGGTCAAACCCCTCTTTGGTCGATCAACTCCATACCCTTGACCTACTTTGGGTCTGCCTGGGTTCTCTATGGTCCCGTAACTTTATAACTCAAATTCCGCAAGGACTACATAAAATCCATTTCTCCATAGGGATCCTTAAGTCTAGGAAGCCCCTTGTTAGGGCATATCCTCCAACCCTAAGCCAAGGTATCCTCGTATCCCTTCTTAGGGAGCCCATCACCTTGCTTCTCAAGCAAGTAAGCTATTTAATTGAGTCTCTCTTGTCAATAGGCTTTAGGAATCACTCCTTATCCGATCATTGATCCATTTATCATTGTGATTCCTCTTATACCGGGTCTCCTCGCATTGGTGAAAGTTCGTAAAGAGTAGGGAACCTTAGCTGAGGTGACATTGGGCCATCACTCCATTGTTGCCCCTTGACCTAGTAGTTTTTTTTCCACAACTTCCTCTCCCTCTCCTGTAAAATAGCCTCTGGCGTCAAAATCAAATGCCCCTCATCATCCAATGGTGGTAACTCGATGGAAATTGTCAATCGTTGTCCCAAAGCCCTTTTCAAGCAAGAGACACGGAATACATTATGCACCATGCTTCCTGGTGGAAGCTCTAACTCATAAGCTACCTCTCCAACTTGTCAGATCACCCTGTATGGCCCATAGACACAAGGTTGGATCCCTTATGCTTCAGTGTGGATTGCTTGTATGGTTGCAATCTCAGGAAAACCAAATCTCCCACCTCAAAATGTCACTCTACTCAGCCCCTGTCTGCATATAACTTATGTTGGTTCTATGTCATCTGCAAGTTATCCTTGAGTGCTCTAAGGATATCTTGTGCCTCTTGTATCCAATCTTTGGCCTCCGGAGCCCTGATATCTCCAAAAACCATATCAGCAACATTAAGTGCATCATAACCATATAAAGCACAAAAGGGTGTCATACCTATGGACATACGATATGTGGTGTTGTAGCAATACTCCCAATATGCATCCACTTCACCCATGCTTTCTTATGTCCGGTCACATAGTTGCGCAAATATTCCTCCAGCCACTTATTCGCTATCTCTGTTTGCCCATCTGTCTGAGGGTGGTAGCTAGTGCTAGGCGTCAGCTTCGTGCCCACAAGGCGAAATAACTCTTGCCAAAATCCTCCCATAAACCTAGTGTCCCTAAAACTGACAATCATTTCAGGTAGCCCATGCAGCCTAAACACCTCTCGGAAAAACAACTCGGCCACCTGTGACGGTGAATATCGAGCTGAAATGGCGAAAAGTGTATAAACTTTGTCAGCCTGTCAATGACCACATAGATGTAGTCTCTCCCCTGTACTGCTAGCAACCCAGTGATAATTTCCATCGATATGCTCTCCCACTTCCTCTCAAGAATAGGAAGAGGTTGTAGTAATCCAGTTGGATGTGTGTGCTCTCCCTTATTCCTCTGGCATGTATCACACTCCCTAACATGCTTCAAAACATCCTCCTTAAGGCCATGTAAGTCTTGTAGAATCCTTGATGCCCTACCAAAGGTGAGTCATGAGTTATGTGCGGGATCTTCTCCCTCAACTGTGAACCAAGCACCAAATAAATCTTGTCCTTGTAGTAGATAACATCATCCATCACCCAGTACCTGTCATCCCCATGAGTGTGATCCAAGATCTCACATGCCTTCCAATCTTTGGAGTACTCCAACAAAAGTTGTGCCTTCCAATGCTGTGTAATATCCATCAAAGAGAGTGTCGCGGGCCTCCATGATAATGCATCAGCTACTACGTTCTGCTTGCCCTTGACATACTCAATCTCAAAATCATATGCTTGGATCTTACTAACCCATTTTTGTTATCTCTCATGCACGTTTTGCTACTCCAAGAAAAATCAAAGACTGTTATGATCAGTCTTAACCTTGAACCTGCTCCCCACTAAGTATTGTCAAAACTTAGCCAACACATGCATGATTGCTAGCATCTCTTTATCATATATGGGATACAACCTCTCATATGGCTGAAGTTTTCAGCTCTCAAAAGTTATGGGGTGACCTCCCTGCTACAAAATTGCTCCAATGTCGTCCCTTGACGAATCGCACTCCAAGACAAATGGGAGTGAAAAATCTAGAAGGGGTCAGGACAAGACAACTACTCATCACCCTCTTGAGGCGCTCAAAAGCCTCCTGCGCCCCATCTGTCCACTCATAAGCCCCTTTCTTCAACAAATTTGTGAGGTGGGCTACTAGCTGGGAAAACCCCTTCATGAACCTCCTGTAATAAGTACAAATGCCCACGAATCCCTTCAACTCTGTTACATTCCTAGGCGTAGGCCAATCCAAGATGACCGTAATCTTCTCATGATGCACTCGTACTCCATCCTCCCAATCACATGCCCAATATATAACATCTTTGTCAAACCGAACTCACACTTGGACATTTTCGCATATAGTTGTTGCTCCTCTAGTATGCGCAGGACCTCCTCCAAGTGTTAGAGGTGCTCCTCCCTGCTATATATCAAAATGTCGTCAAAGAATACCAAAACGTACCATCGCAACTACTTGCGGAACGCTTGGTTCATACAAGACTGAAATGTGGCCAGTGCATTGGTTAGCCCAAAGGGCATCACCAAGAACTCAGTGTCCGTAATGGCAACGGAAGGTGGTCTTGGGAATGTCCTACTCCCTCACGCAAATCTGGTAGTACCCCAAACGCAAATCTATCTTAGAGAAGTACTTGGCTCCTCTAAGCTCATCTATCAACTCATCAATGCGTGGAATAGGATACTTGTTCTTCAATGTCTTCTTGTTGAGGGCCATGTAGTACATGCACATGTGAAGGGTCCCATCCTTCTTCTTCACCAACACTACTAAAGAGCGAAAGGACTCGAGCTTGGCCTGATATGTCCCAATCTCAACAACTCCTGTATAGCTCTCTCAATCTCATCCAGGTATGCCTTGGGATGTCTGTAGGGAGTGGTGATGACTACGTGTACCCCCTCCTCTAGCTTAATGGTGTGCTCGAACCCTCTATCCAGTGGCCTGCCTAGAGGAGTCTCCCCAAATATTGTCTGATGCCTCTCCAAAAGAGCCAATATGTCTAGATGTGTATGCGGCTTCGATACCCTGTCTCTGAGATCCTCAACCTTACAGCCCACTCTATGTCACCACGCCTCAAGTCAACCTCCATCATGTGCACTAATATTGTCTGAGGTGGGTATGAATGCATGCCTCTCAACACTACCAGCTTTCGTCCAGGCCAATGAACTCCATCTCCAACTTCTTCCAATCTGTAGTAGCACGTCCCAAAGAATACAGCCATTGCACTCCCAACACTACATTGGTGTCCGGAACGTCCACCATGAAGAAGTGATCTGTCATCGAGTAGTTCCCCATGGTCAATGTCATGCGGGGAACATACCTCGTACACTGCATAGTCCTATCACCAAGCACCAAAACTGAAAATTCCTCAAAATTTTGTTTGTATGCCTCTCCTCTCCACCAAATGTGCATCAATAAAATTGTGGGTTGCCCCACTATCCACCAATATTGACACTCGTTGTCCCTACACGTGCCCCTAATCCGCAATATCAAATACTTCATAACTCCCTCAAGTGAAGCAATAACTCCTCCAGTAGGTAAGAAAGCTCCTCCACTAGGCGAGGACGGTGGGCCACCTCCTCTTAAGCTCTAAGGTCCACCCTCTCCTATCTCTACCTCCTGATCTGCATCCTCCTCCTCCTCCAGCTCAATGTCTGAAAATACCTCTATGTAGTGGGCCTTACCCTTGGTGCACCGATGCCCAAGTGCCCATGGCTCCTGATAAGTAAATCATAATTTCGTCCTCCGGAGGTCCCTCCTGCTCTCATCGTCCAACTACCCTTTCCATGTCCACTCCTTCTGAGGAGGCCTAGTGTCTTTTCCCTTCTTAGGGAAAGGAAGTCTAGTAAGTGTTGGATCCCTCGTCTTCAGAACACCATCCAACATGTCTCGTGCTCAACTAATGGCATCCTGCAATGATACTGGCCTATAAGCTCGAACCCAACCTCATAGTGGCTCGGCCAAACCCTCAATAACCAGCGTGATCAACCTCATCTCTGAAATATCTGAGACCATCACTGCTAGCCTTTGAAACTCTGTTATGTAAGCCTTTGTGTTACCTGTCTGCTTCAAGTTAGCCAGCTCCCTGAAGTGCAACTCTAGATCCTTCCTATCAAATCTCTCCACCAGCCTACGAGTAAACTCACTAAAGGATGTGATGGACGCATGCCCAAGTATAACTAATCCATGATACCACCACTCTTGTGCATCACCCTCCAAATGCAATGTAGAAATCTAAAAACCTAATGGCATATGTGTCCCGCATAGGACTCAGAATAAGGTAAGTGTCTAGTTTCTGAACCCATGACATCGCAGAACTCCTGGCTGACCCATCGAACCCAAGCAAGGTCACCTTCCCTGCTAGCTTTTGATTATGTTATCATCCTCTGGTGGAAGTCCCTACTCGGGGCCTATACTTCTCCTTCAAATGGCAATAGTCTGCAAAAGTAAGTATCCTGATTCCTCCTGACTCTAGGATCTAATGCTTCATACTCATAAACGCCATCTGTGAATAATTTGATCAATTCGGTGAGTGCATCAACCCCTCTATCTTGCTTTGGTTCCTCTGTGAAGCGAGGCATAGTAGGCTTAGGAGTTTGACCATACGTGGGGTTTCTGCATGGAGGTATATGGCTCCCTTCTCATATTCCTGAACCTCCTTCTCCTTCATTTTTCCTACTCCACTGCCTTGAGGTCCTCCCTGCATATTCTACATTTGCAGTGCCATCATCTGCCTCACCATCTCTATCATTTGCTAGTTGGATCTTGCCAACTCCTCCAATAGTGGGTCACGCCCACCCTGCCTAGGCTGCTCATCACCATTGTCCCCCATGTAGTCTCTAATGTTCTCGAACTTTGTATTAGAAAAATACCCAAGTTCGTCTTCTCTACCACGGCCCCTTCCTCTACCTTTAGGACGATAAACAGCTCCACCAAATGGCCCTGTCATGACATGCTCTCGAGCCCACAGCTGGCAAAGAACATGCTTTGATACCACTGTAATTTTCTATCTAAAGAAATACAATGACATATCAAAACATGAACTAGCTACAGCAACAAATAGACATGCAATCTGAAAACTCCACAAAACGACCAATTTAGAACACCATTGAGCATAAACAATTGAGTTGAGCCATTTTATTGAATATCCAATAAGAATCTGAGTACAAAATGTAGTGGAATGAATGCACCTGGACTTGCTAAAGCAAGCATGCAAAACCCGAGTGAGAATGAAGAAAACTCCACACTGAAATAGGCTCACTAGTTGTACACTCTGCCCAAAAATTTACTGTTGATGCTGCTGGAGGCAAACTAATATTTGAGGTCTCAAATCTGCTCCAAAAATTATGAGAAAATAGGACAATGCTCTCCAACCCTGGACCAACAAAACCCAGAATGCTTTTGGACTAATTCCAACCCCCCGTAATACCCAAAATTAAGTGAATCACCCACTGCCCAGCTTTGCGTCCCACCAAAAAATCTACAGTTGCTACACCCAAAATACTCTACCAAAATAACTGAGAAACCACTGGAAAATAGCGCTAAAATGATAGAGTGAAATCCTAGCTATTTTCCGACACAAAGGTTGCAGCAACTGCTGCAGCAAAACGGCCTAGTTAAACCCCTGCATAGGCCGTAGAGAGAAAATTTTGGCCCTCACAAATGCAGTCACTTCCAGCCTCGAAAGTTCTAAAGGAAACTCGCCAAGCAAAATTCCTGCAAATCATTGAAGCAAATCTCCCCGGCAATCTCCACCTCCAAGCAACTCTATTTCTACTACTACGTCCTCCTAAAAGAATCCATACCACCTGTTGCAGAGATGAAATGACTCACAAAATTCAAAAAAGAAATCTCAAATAAGCTCCAAATAGCGTGACACTCTTGGTTCACCGAAAGAGATTTGGGCTTTCCACTTGGAAATCCCTGTGCTAAGCAGCACCAGTTGACTTGGCTTAGCTGCGCAAGCAAACCCTCCAAAATCATAAATGAAATGCCAAGATAGAATGATCAAAATGAAGCTCCAACCTTCCTTTCATAATTGTTGCTCAACCTTCCTTGTGGGCTCCACTAATTCGACCCCCTTGTTTTTCCTTCTTCATGTGATTTGATTTTCTCCTAGGGGGTTCAATTTCCCCTTTTGTGACCCCCACAACTTATTTTTACTTTAATTTTCTTTTCTTTCCTAAGTTCCAACCTTATTATTTTTCTCCAAAAAGCTAGTTATTATCTCCACAACTTATTTCTCCAAAATTGCAAAATTGGGAATTTCCTTAACAAAAATTTTAATTGGGGACATGACACAGTGGCAACAGCAACAAGGGCACAATCTTTTGATCAAGAGGAGGATCGAGAAATTCCTTTGAGCTTTGTCAAGAGGAGGTCGATGGGTCGAGCAGACATTGAGAGATGTTGAGGAGCATGTGGAAGCTCCAACAACACTTTTAGGGAGAGTAGACCACCAAGGAGATTTTCCAATTACATGCCTTTGATGAGCAACATATGCGCCTAAGCCTTCTACTCTTGAGGAGGCCACAAACCAATAGGTTTGGAGAGATGCCATGGTGGAGGAGTACAACTCCATCATTGAATTCCTCTTTTCGAGAGGACCAAAATCGACCTAAGGATCATCAAATTGGACAAGGGGAAATATGTTTTTGAGGTCAAGCACACACATGGGCAAATTGTCAAAGTCAGCCACAATATCATGTAGGCCCATGAAGCCCAATGGACATGTCTCTTGATCCCCCAACGACTTGTATAAATAAAAGAGACCTCCAACCTCATTTGGCACCTCATCGACTCATCTTCTTCTTCTCTCTCCTCATCTGATTGGTTCGTACAGCTTATTAGGTAGCTCTTCTTCTCTCACGTGTGGCTAAAAGAGGACAAATTACAGGATCTATTGCAGGGCTTTGACCAGCGTTGACTAGGGCTATTTTGACCTCCTTTGATTGTGGTTTTCATGCCATAATTTCTGTTTTGGAGGGCCACATTAATTGGCATAGAAACCGGGGTTTTCTGGGCATGTTCACTGAGTTGACCGCATGGTTGAAGTGCGAACTTTGACCAAGTTTGAACGTTGTTTTAATGACTATGTTGGGCTGACTTTGACCACCTAAGAAGGTCTAGTTTGATTGGGTATGACCGAGCTGCATTGTGGACGGTTTGTTGCTGCTTTACCCAACGTTGACTTTTTGGTTAGGGTTGTTGGTTGCTACAAGAAAATTTCGGATTTAACAAGGTTCTTTGATCATCATTTGGCAAGTCAATTTTGACTTTATTGTACTCTCTCTCTGCTGGACATTTGATATAATAATAAGAAGAATTGATCAAAGGGTTTTCCCCATCTTGGGGTTTTTCCCTGGCATTCGCCAAATCTGGTGTTCTCTTATCTTGGCTTGTCTTCTGCATTTTATTGTTCAAATTCTATCTACAATTACCGTCAATGTGATTTATGGTTAATGTGATTGTTATTGGAAACTAAATTGGAAATTGTCATTGAGCTGCTAAAAGGACATTGAAGTAATTGTGCTAAGCATAGAACATACCATTGTTAACTAAAATTAACAACAGATCAACAGGTAGCAGATATTTTCACCAAGCCTCTAGTGAAGGTGAAATCTGAGTTCTACAAGGACAAGATGCGGGTGATGGAGAATCTCTTCCTTGCTAGAAGGGAGTGTTAGTTTTATGTCTTCAAAAGGTCCTTTGCATGGACTTGTGTCTAGCATACAGGGGAAGTCGTCCTTTTTAGGTGGTTGTGCGAGAGGAGCAACTAATATGATTTATTCATGAGTTTAACTAATTAATTAATACTGGCTAATTGAGCAAATTTCTAAGGATAAATATTTAATAACTTAAGTGACTTGGATCTAATCTCAAGCCATTGATCAAAGAGGGTTAGGATTTAATCCTAGCCATTGATCAAAGAGGGTTAGGATTTAATCCTAGCCATCTATCACTTTGGAGATTAAGGTTAGGGATTTTGTTCTAATTGAAATTATTATAGAGAACATAAGGGAGAGGATGAAGGCACAGAATTGCATTTTGAGAAAGTGATTTTCTCATGAGTGAGAGACTTGAGTGACTAAGGAGAAAGAGGAAAAGTGTAAAGCTGGTTTTTGAAAGGAGAATTGTGAGGGGGTTAAGAATCCTGAAGGGGGCTGAGACTTGGAGAAGAAAAAGGGACCAAGACTTAGACGAGAGAGGGGGGCTGAAATTTGTGCAGCCTAAATTTGAGAAAGAAGGCCGAGAATTCCAGCAAGCCGCATGGAGGAAAGGAGAGGCCGAAACCGAAATAAAGTGGGGCCGAAATTCTTCTTGAGGGCAGCCATACAGGGAGGCCAAATTTAGTACAGGTAGAGGTCGAGATTTGCCAAGACCATGTCATCTTCTAGCAATCGATTTCAGGGGCCAAATTCTTCCTTAGGCCGAAAATCCTAGGGCCTGTTCTAGGTTCCAATATTGTTGCATTTTTCTATGTAATTTCTTTGTGGTGGGTCTAAGCCCTAAATTTTCCAGATTTCAACATAAAGTGAAGTTAGATTTATTGTTGAAAATAGTTGATTCCTTGATTTGAGCCTTAAGTCAAGAAGTCAAACTCGAGTTCCTTCTTGTGCATGCTTGAGTTCCTAAAATTTAGGAGTGCCCCTAAAAATTAGGATGAGCTAGGTTGCAATTAAATGATGTGTTGAAATTGAAAGTCGAGTTCTTGATTTTATAGTGTGAGTTAATTGAGGAAAAACACAAGTGGTTGAGTTTCAAGTGGTTGACTTGAAAGAGGACGAGTTGCATGAGCAGTTAACTCATGCTAACTCACTCAATCACAAAATCATTCCTTAATTAGAAAATTCATTAATTTTAGCCATCCGAATTGCTATAAGGAAGGAATGAAGGCACAATTTATTCATTATCTTGTGAGCACAAGTTGGTGAGACAAGATAATAGAGCTCACGGGTTTGTGAGCAGGTTGCACAGGTCTGTGTGTGTGAGCTTGTGAGAGAGAATGTGCAACAGAAGCTTGTGCACAGATTGGTAGAGGGCAGCAGAGACCAGCAGTCTTGCAAAGGTTTCAAGCTTAGATCAAGAAGGAAAGATAAGTGTCTTTCAGATTGAAACAGCTGTATTTTGTAAGAGATCAATTGCTCAGTTTTTGCTATCAATAAAATTCTCATCAAGCAGAGGGTTTTCCCAATTGGGATCCCGAGAAAAACAGTGTGTTTTTATTGTGTGATTGTGTTTATTTCTGTTCCTATTCCGCTGCAAATTTTCGTAGAGAAATTCTGTGTTTGTATGAAAAGAAAGTGTCTTTCAGATTGTTCACATTAGCAGATCAGAATTTCGTGGATTTTCTACATTTATTGGACTGAATTCTTGCCGTCTTGTGGTTATTTCCTATTTATTTTTCTGCTGCAAATTTATTGTTCAAAATTTGAGAATACTAGCGTATTATTTGCACAGTTTCATGTTTTAATTTGGATTAAAATTATTTTCTAAGTATAACAAATTGTGCATAAAATAAATAAGGTCTGCTGTTAAAAGTTCGACAAGAAACACCTCCGATCGGGATGAAGCCACAGTTTGCAGTTTGCGCCACATTGCAGCATCCAAAGGCAAGTAGAGATAGACATGCACTATTCCAAATCAAAGTTCTAATGAAGAACTGGAAGGCAAATGCTCTATTTGACAGTGGTCCGCAATGTAATTTGATTTCTGAAACATTAATGATGAGCTCGGTATAGGAACTTATGCTCAAGTGCAACCAAGTTCACTAGCATGGTCGCAGGAAATCTGTTGTGGGAATCACTCAGGGATATAGAATCAAGTCTGCCATTAATGCTAGCTATTTTGATGAAGTAGAATGTGAAGTCGTACCATTAGATGGCTGTGAAGTGATATTATCATATTCGGCAATCCATGCCTGTGTGATGGGGATACTACTTTCTATAGGAGAGAAAACAAATATCACATGGCCAAAAGAGGCAAGGCATACTTCGTCAAAGCACATAGAGGGGCAGAAAGGATAACTCCTTTAGCAACAAAACAGGGGCAGACAAGCAAGCAACAAGCAACCTTCTTTAGTGATGGAATGGTCGACGTGGAGAAGAAAATGGAGGCCATGCACTTCAAAATCCTCAATGGTCCAGCTTTTGCAGGCCCAAAGTCTACCAATGGAGAGGTGTGATCCAAAATGGATCTGAAACAAACACGAATGGTGTATGACTCAAAGTTAAGCAAAATAATTACGAAAAGAAGAGGCTATGAAAACTGTTGAGGAGACAACAGAAGCTGTTGGCGAGGCTACAGAAGCCATTGAAGAAGCTGCAGTAGCTACTAGAGAGGCTATGGGAGAAGATTTAACGATATTTCTACAGAGAAAGAGGCTGTAGAAGAGTAATTCAAAGCTATGGAAGTGGATGAAGTAGAAGGCTACAATTGTTAGTATGCTGGCCACACGTTGACTTATTCAACTACCCACTTGTACACGGAACTTTAAGCTACCAATGTAAGAGCCAAATAATTAAGAAAATGAAATACAAATGGGAACCTAGAAGGGAATGTCACTAGTGAGAGACAACAGGGAAATGCTGCTAGTGAGAGACAAAGGGGAAAATGAAAAGGCGGGACACTTGGCCTTCCAGCTACACTGGCAGATCCCAGTATTTCCCATCCTCTTACACAACAAACTGGAAAGGGGCTCCTCTACCAAGATTCATGAGGCATTGGTTTTATTCCTGTAATCAAATTGCTGAAGGCTGGGAGACAGCCAAATACTCTATAAAGACCTCTGATATTTGTTGATTAATAAAGACTGAGCATCGCCATTCCAAGCTAGTTTTCCCAAGTTGGATTCCCAGGGTAAATTGTTGTCCATTGTGGTTGTATTCTGCTGTATGTTTTTAGTTAAATGTATTTAATAGATTCATGTGCCAAAATCATGCCATTGCATTGTCTGGGTTTTGGTAGCATTCAGGTAAAAATTCCTGTGTCTAGGAGAGCTCCTTTCACTACCATTTCGTCCCCCAAAGAAGTGGTGCACTGCTATTACCTACACAGGCACCAAATCCATTTTTGAACTCCCAACAACTCATTTTTGTTTAAACAAAAACCACAAATCCGTTTTTACACACAGCCACACTGTGATTCGTTTTTTATATTGTTTGGAAGCATTCCCAGCAATTCCTTGCAACTTAAGACATCAGCTAACTTACTCACAAATGCTAATTCCCTCTTTCATTGGTTCTGTGGTGGCCTTGGTATGATCAGTGACATGTGAGTGAAGTGTATTGACGGTTCTGTAGCAAAGTTTTTCTGTTTCTATCTCAGAGTTGGAATGCATTAGTGGTAAATTTTGTTGTTCGGAGTGTTAATTACCCTTAGAGCTGGAACTCATAGTGGTTGTAGCACAAAAAAAGACAAAGGAGTTTCAAATAATGTCTCAATGTTGAGAAATCTAGGGGCAGCTAGAATAGATGATTACTCTTACTTTGATAACTGCTTGTGATGTTCTTTTACTTAACTTGATTAGCTTTATTATTATTATGTTCTTATCATCAAACAGCTGCCAAAACTATTAAGATCAAAGAGACAAGAAGACACAAAATGTGAATATTACATATTGTACTCTTTCTCTCTTCTCTCTGCTGAACTTTCGAAGAACAATAAGAAGAATTGATGAAAGGTTTTCCCCACATTGGGGTTTGTCCCTGGCTGGCACCATATCTTGTGTCCTCTTGTCTTGGCTTGTCTTCTACCGTTATTGTTTATGTTCTATCTGCATTTTACTATCATGCTAATGTGATTGCTAATCTGGAAATTGATATTGGGCTAATAAGAAAATTGAAGTAAATTTCTCTCAAGCATACATAGAACATACCATTGTTATCTAAAATTAACAATTATAAATTCCTTGGTGTTGAATAAACAGGTCATTTGGGTTGTTCAGTAACCATTAATGTTAAACAAAAACACATTACATTACTGTCCATTAAAAAAAGGAATAATGAAATCGCATGTATCGCATTTGCATTTTATAGCAGACATGGTGACAAGTTATGTAACGTGCTTCATGAACACATGGAGATTGAATGAAAACGGTAAGATACTTAAGCTTTTAAGTTTTATGCAGGGCCTAAATAACAGTTTCAGGCTTCAGCTGTCAAATAGTGAACGAACCTATCACACGAGGAAAACAACTGAGAAAAACATGAGGACTTAATAGTTGTCCACAATGCAAAACTAATACAAAAATGGCATCACCTCTGAATAGCATATCCCATGTTTTTTGCTTCATTTGGTGCTGAACTGATTATATTATATCATTCTTGGTGTTGTTTTAAGTGATTACTGTAAAACCAGAAAACAATTTTTAATCTAATATCTTTCTATGTGCAACATTACTTTCCTGATAACAAGATCAATTTTTAAAAAATGAGTTTTGCCTTCCAGAGAGCCATTAAAGAGAAATTAAAGACACTAAAAAATCTACCAAAAGACAAAGAAAAGAAGAAACTAGATGGCAATGAAACAAACCATGGTGATAGCTTCTTCAGCATCATCTTTGTTACGACCTGCCACACGCCCTCTCAAAGCCTCTAGGACATCTCGAAGCTTCTTTAAAAGCACTTGCCTGTCCAATGCAGCTGTATCCCTGAACCTTGCCTGAGACCCCGAAGAGCATTCTCTTAATTTGCAGTTGAAATGAAACAACTCTATACAAATTCAAATAAAAACATTAAATTGCATACAAGTGTGTTGCATCTGATTCATCTAACATTGTTGATCAGACTCACATGCTTTGAAGTTTTGAACCCCAAGGTTCCCAAACCAAAATGCACACAGAAAGGACAAAGCATACCTTAGAGTTAAGCAAGGGCTCAAATCTTATGGGGGATATTCTGCCTACGGACTATTTGTGAAATGAGGTGAACTTATTGACAACTTTTCTGCTGTGGTGAGGATGAGGAATGTCTTCTGAAAACCAAACTCAGCTAAAGCAAAGGAACTCAACTCAGCTAAAGCAAAGGAACTCAACTCAGAACTAGAGTTTCACCTCAATTAAACTAAACGTATTGGGAGAAACAAAATTATGGCCAAATACAGTTGCCTTTTAGATAAGAATTTAAGTTGGGGAAGAAGGAACCTGCCACATTGGGATAAAAGGAAGCAAATCAAATAAATAAAAGCAAAATTTATCTGTGTTACAAACTCTTTTGCTCGGGTTTTTGTCAACGAACTCTCCTGAGATAAGTCAAAAGAAGACCCCTTTTACATATGCAATTAAATAAAATAAATCTTAAAATTATCTTCGGTAAAATCTCTTAAGGTCGAAGGACAATGATTTTCGAGCAAAATCTATTGTGTTAGGACCAAAACTCGTTTCCTCAAAAAAAATTATGCAAGCCTTGGGCCGTCTTGCACTGATCTATATGTTCTGTGATCTGTATAAATATCCAGCCTATTTTCACAGTGCATTGTATCGTTATGTATTTATCATTAGATTAAGTCAGCTAAAGTTTGTCTAAAAGTAAATCCTTCACGTTTTGATGCTATGTTAGAGTGCCTCGTCAGGGATTTTAGGAACTCTAATCCAATTTAATTTGACTCCCGATATCTTAGTTTGCCTCTGGAGTTTTAGTCCCATCCGTATTCTAATTTCCTCTAAAGTATGAGTATACGACAGTGCCAGCCCTAAATTAAATAAGGTGTGTACATTTTCCAAGTTTGTTAGCGTAGCTGGTGATCTACTATAATTTTAAGACGCCTGTTGCTCCAATTTAGTTTATTTAGAAACATTAACTTGGAGAAATAGGTCTGTGCAAGTGGCCTTTAGGTTAGCAACTTAACGTGCAACTTACTTCATCTGATAATTTTGTTGCAGCGGCCAACCCTTTCTCAAACTTGCTGGCGAGATCCCGCACGGAGAGCCGTTTCTGTTGTTCTAAAAGCTGTGCAGCCTCCCGCGCCACCATTTCCCTCTTTGACGGCAACTCCAACCCTTCCTCCGCGCCCTCGTCCTCGTCCTCGCCCTCACCCTCGCCATCTTTCTTCTTCTTGTACTTGTAAATTGGGAAGCGGTTGGACACAAAGTTCACATCTGCGCCAACCGAGTGAACGGCGACCCTCTGCATCGCCTGCTGCTAGACCTCAACCTCTCTTCGGAAACTGTATGGTATTATTCCTCAAAACAAGGACTCTACACAAGGTAAGGCTGCACTTTTCCTTCTCTCCCTCCCAAAGACCAGTCCTTCTCAAAAGCTTCGCTTTTCCTTAGCACGGGCAGGTGTCCTACAAAACGGTACGGAGCTCATCACTAAAATGTCCCTTCCACGATCACGATCAAGGAGATAAACCTTGAAACTCCTCCAAAAGCTCCAGCATCTTCTGAGCAGCTAGCTGGTGACCACCTCAATTCCATCTATAAAATTGCGTCTTTCCTCTAGATTAATAACTACTACCCTCTGGTATTTCCACGGGCCACTCAGAAAAGCTGCATTCTATTCTTCCTTTGTTTCGCTACAATTGCAATTACAGTAGGGGAGGGGGAGGCGGAGGGGGAGGGAAACAGGACTATTTTGAATATATCCGCCGTGCGACGGTGCCCAATGCTCTCAATACTCCAAATTTAAAAACGGAAGTTTGTACGCATGTGGCGTTGAAATGCGTTGCCCCTGTTCAATTTTCAGAGCTTCAGTCAGTAATGGTTGTTCTATTCATTGATTTGATGATTACGGTGAACACAAGTAGGTTGGCCTTGTTTAAGAGGAAAAGGAAAGGAAAGGATGCAGACCCAACCACTAGTACACTACAGTGGTAAAAGAGGGAGGAGAAATAAAGGGAGGCCGTCCACTTTTGAAAAGAGGCACGCACTTCATGACATTTTCATCATGATTCCATGCGTTCACCATGCCACCCCTCCCCTCCTCATCATTCATGACCATTGCCATCATCTTCTGTTTCACGCATTTTTAATATAACTTTGATTTTCGCTTCACTCATTTTTCATGTTACTTTGAATTTCATTTCCTTTCCCACCCTTGACCCCACACCCACCGCCACGGCCTTCTACTCTATGTGCCCATGGCAAACATTATTTATTATTATTCCCAATAAAAATAACCTGAGCTTAACTTTTCCATAAAGGAATAGTAGGACCCTCACCTCACTCGCACTCTTCATTATGAAACACACGAAGAAAAAAAGGGTTAAGGAAGGTTAGTTGTCCATTTCTCCATCTTAGGTTCCATGGTGTTGAGACATAAACATCTAGTGATTAAATTCTATTGCTTTCATCTTAGATTCTATGGTATTGACATTGCCATGACTAGTGTTATTTCTAATATTTGTACACCTCTCGTAAAATCATTTAGTTTATTAATTGTATGGCTCAACTTGGTCCTAAGTTGGGGACCGGACTTTTATTAAGTTTCCAATTCCAAATTCAAATTTAAATGTTAGTTGGGATACTTATTAAGTTTCCAAATTCAAATTATAATTATAATTTAAATGTAAATGTTAGTTCAAATTATAATTTCAATGTAAATGTTAGTTGGGACTATTATTAAGTTTCTAAATTCAAATTATTCAAATTTAAATGTTTTTTTGAGATCCTTATTAAGTTTCCAAATTCAAATTTAATTAAATGTAAATGTTTGTGCATGATTATTTGAAATTTATCACATGGTCAAGTTCAAGCTCATCACAAGCATGAAATGGATTTTTCTTTGGGGTGTAAGTTGTGGGATATTATATAATTTATAAAGTATTTTAATTTGTAAAATAAAATTTATATTTTTAAATTTAAAAAAAAAGGGTTAAAATGTAAAGTTATAATATTTGTTATTAATAAAAAAAATTGGAGTTGTTTTTAGTGCGGTTTTTTGGAAGTTTTTACGGTGGTTTTCCGATCAAATTTCTCTAAAATCCAACAGAAATTTATTGAAATCACGAGCTTGATGGGTAATCATGTGTAATCGAAGTGCCCTAGGCGTTTTCCAGGGTGTTGAATCCATATATACAATCAAAAAAACTAGTTTAAATAACACAAATCAAGATTTCACCTCAAATTTTTCCACCGGATTCCGGCACTAGAAAGTCCAAAAAGTCACACTAAAGACAATTCCAAAAAAATTATCATAATTAATTTAATATGTTAATATTCATTATATAATTATGACATTAACGTAAGGACAAGTTTATAATTAGATAAAGTTGTTTATATATTAAAAAATCGATAATCTATTTATGCAATGAAAATTATACTAAAGTATATCAATTACAAAGGTGACGAGCTCAACTTAGGTGTTGCATAACTCAATTATCACTAGAACTTCAAGCCTTTGAAAAATGCTTCTAATAAATAAAAACTAGTAATGAGTGGTAGCAACCATATTATACCAACACAACAAGGCAACTAGAACAACCTATTAAGCTAGGAACTTGAAGGAACCAAGTAACTCCCTCTTTATCTTTTGCACTTCATTAAATGACAAATCCCTTGGGCAACAATTAAAAGTGATTCAACTTCCTACAATGGTCAAACTAAGGTGAACTTGTCATTATGGTCATTATCAACCTGGTTATAATTAACGTGCTATATCGAAGTTAAGAAAACTTGTGCTCAACAAGAATGAAATCACTTGTCATTATGGTCATTATCAACCTAGTTATAATTAATGTGCTATATCGAAGTTAAGAAAACTTGTGCTCAACAAGAATGAAATCGATTTCATAAGCATCAACATGATGGGCATTAATGAGATGTTACCAAACATTCTTTTATGAGCTCAATGTTGAAAAAACTTCATCAACAAGCTCTACATTTATGGAACTTTATCAATCTTTCCCAATAGCCTTCTTTCTTCAATGATCTATAACCGCCTCAAATATTCCAATGGTCAAGTCACCAAAATAGGGTAGCATATGAAATTCACATTTGAGCTCTCACATAAACCTATCCATTAAGAAGTATCTTGTGCAGTTCACCCTTGCATTTATTTCATGCATGACCTAGCCAATAATGATATAATGTCTCTTAGCCATTAACCTAATGTGATGGATTACCAATGTCTCTTGGGCATTAACCTAATGTGATGGATTACCTGCCTAGAGCTTCTCCCATATTAGCCTAGACCTCAGACTTCATTAAGATATCTAATGCTCGAGTGTCCTTGTTCCCCCTTCGACATTAGCTCTCAGTTTCCAATTTGACTTGTTTTGATCCGTTGGGGTCCCATTTGGGGCATTCCTTATCTTCATGGGTCTAATTAGGGGTGCAAGCCCACCAACCTATATCCATGGGTCACTTGAGATGGCTTGAATCAATTCCATGGCCACCTAAACTCACTTTGGACTTTTACAAAATCAACTTGAGTCAAACACATTAAACCCTCCTTATCTCTTAGCACTAACCATATCACAAACTTCTTTATGGTACCATGACTATTAGTGTACAAGCCACATAACAAAGGAATGTTTTGGGCCTAAAAACATACAAGATCATTATAGCCAAACTTGTAGTATGTAACCTGAAGGTAGAATACAATGGTTCTATGCAACATAGGTACCCTTACAGGTTAATCTAATGTTCTTCTGCACATAAAAGTTGCTCCTTTATCTATATATACCATTTTACTAAGTTTTGTAAAGCAATTGGTAGTTGATTATGCTGGAAGTTGTTGTCATTGATGCCAAAGTCCAATCCTTTATGTCAAGAGATGTCAAGTTCAAGGGGAGCCAGTTGAGTCTATTAGCAATGTGTTACGCTTATGATGTCATTGATGTCTTAGTTTTTTACTGAGTTTATTAGCAATGTGTTAAGCTTATGGTGTCACGGATGTCTTGGTTGTTCACTGAGTAGCCTATATTTGAAGGCATTTTCTTTACAAGTGCCTTGTTCAAAAGAGCATGGAAAGTGCTTGGCTTGATAGTCCTCTTGAAGAGATTTCCACTAGTATATGGCACTTAGTCTAACTCCCCGAGAATGAAGAAAAACTTGTGTTTGCAATGTTGGAGTCTAGTCATTGTTTTGAATGGTTAATAGATATCCAGTCATCCAGGGGTCGAGTTGGGTGAAGGTTGTTGGACAAACTGGATGGGCGAATGACCGGATTGATCTGGGCCTTCATTACTTATCCGAGCATCTGGGGTGTGGGAGGAGTAACAAGTAATACACACAAAAGCTCGTCAGATATTGGATTTCCAAACACCAAATCACAGGTTGACCCCAGTATGATGCAACAACACGCATAACACCAAATGACAAAGACAAGTGGCAGGTTGATGACATGGCACACTGAAGTGAGGAAATGTGGCACTATGATGACATGACAAGATGGAATGGTAGAGACAGGTGGTAGGATGATGACGTTGCACCCTGTGGCAGTTGGATTTGGCATTTTTGGGTGTCCAAGTGACCCTTTATCGAGTGACATGTGGCAATGATGTGGTGGTTGTGTGGCATGACAAATGGCAAAGAGATGACATGGAAGATGATGTGGTAGGCCTTGAGATTCATGCCAAGAGGTTGTTTTGTAAGGCTTCAAATTATTATGGATATTTGGCACTTTTTCATTCTTCTAAGCTGTATAGGAAAAAGCCATTTGGTCATCCGACCTAGTGGAGGTTTGGACATCGAAATGAAGGAGTTGGGACTAGATCCCCAAATTAGGAGTCAGTCTAGGACCCAAAGAAAAGGTGTTACCTGACATCCGGCTTGGCATATATTTCGTTCCTATTGTGAAGATGAGTGGGATTGGATCCCAGATTTAAGCCAAATGCAAGGACATTAGAGCCCATACTAGATCTGCTAGTGAATGTAATATGTGGGCTAAAGAAAGCCCGAATAACTAGATTGTGAAGAAATTTCATAATAATGGAAAAGCGTTAAATTGCACAGGCCCAAGGCTAAGAGCCTATTGGGCTTACACCCTAGGTTGTGGCTCTGGTCACATGCATAAGGGAGTGGAGAAAATAAGGGGCTATAAATGGAAATTTGGTGACGTCGAGCATCAAAGTTCAGTTAAAAGATTAAAGTCTGCAAGGGACAAATCAAAGGATTTGTATCCATAAAAGGTAGGAAAACAATGTGGCAGAGGGTTGTTCCCATGCAAATCAAATAGTTAAAATTGTTGTTGACATGTTGAAGCATAGCAACGCAAATAGAATGAGGATAAAAAGGGAGCTATGATGTAGAAAGAATAAGTAGACCTGAGAGATAGTCGAAGATAAGTGTTGTGCTAAGGTTGAATGTGAAGATCAGTTGAGGTCTAAAGTTGTTGTACATTTGAAAAGTGCATATATGAAGGATTGTGAAGTATATTGCAGAAAATAAATTGTATTGAAAATCATATGAGTGAGGGAGAAGTTGTGATGGTGAGGAACTTGAATTGAATCAGAGAAAGAAAAGTTGTTGCAAAGCAAAGATCAAAGAGGATAAGCAGATCTGAGAATTAATTTGTGTGTCAATGTGATATTTTGATTAAAGAGCCCTAGATTTGAGTCTGAAAATGTATGAAAATGGATATGATAGGTTGAAAAAGTAGGCGCTTGCAGATCAAGGATTGAAGTCTCCTTCAAGTTGGTGCTTGTAAAGATCAGGAAGTTGGTGCTTCCAACAAGTGGGTGTTTGCAAAGAAAAGGGTGTTGGAGCCTCCTATAGGTTGGTGCCTACATAATCTAATGTAATCTGGAGGTGGTGCTTGTAGTTACATCACAATCAAAAAGAATTTGTGGTTTTATATTGTATGGGTTTCGACATAAACATCTTGTGTTCAAACTTTATGTGATCGGTGCCCAGTTGCATTGTCGAATGTTTTTAATTGAATAAAAATTGTTAAAGCTTTAAAATATTAATTCACCCCCCTACTCTCTTCTCAGTATTTTATTGGTTTCCAATAATTGGTATCAGAGCAAGTTCCTTTAACAACATTCTAACAGCTGCAAGGTAGATTTGAAACATGGCCAACCAAGATGGAATTTTCCACCAACAAATCTCCTATATTCATTAGAACAAATTATGCATTTTGGAAGGTAACAATGCGAACATACATAATATCCCTTGGTGTAAATGTTTGGAATGCAATGTTTAGTGGGTATAAAAATGCAAAAGAATGAGTTGGTAGAGATTATAAGCTAGATTTTCTTATAAGGTTAAAGCAATGAATGAAATCTAAGTGGATTCCCTAAATCTGAATTTGAAAGTCATGCATTGCATGCAATACAACCAAAGAGATATGGGACAAGATAATGAATCGTTGTGAAGGCAATAGCAAGGTAAAGAAGGCTAAACTCCAAGTCTATAAAATGTATTTTAAATAACTAAAGATGAATGAGGATGAGGACATAGCCAAATTTTGTCTTCGATTCGGTGAAATAGTTAACACCATAAGAGGTCTTTATGAACCAGTTGATGATTCCTTTGTAGTTCAAAAGGCATCGAGATCTCTTCCTTCTAGATTTATTGCCAAAGTATCAAACATTAAGGAGAAGCAAAATCTCAACGCATTAACATTGGATCAACTTCATAGAACCCTAACTACCTATGAAATGAGAGCCTGAAAAGGTAAATCTACATCAAAGGAAGCAACTTTAAAAGTTGATAAGAAGACCAAAGAAGAACAAGAAGGCTCAAGCTATGGATTTGATGAAGAAGAAACTAAGTTTGTCAAAAAATTAAAGAGATGATATGGGAAATGAAAAGGTAAGTTGCCTTTCAAATGTTGTAATTATGGAAAAGTAGGTCACTATGCATCTAAATGCCCCCATAATAAATAAAATAATGAATATGACCATAAATAGAAGGATAAATATAGGAGAGTCAAGAAGGAGAAGAACTTCACGAAGAAGAGATTTTACACCCAAGAGGACGACAACTCCTTAGAGGATGAGGATGAACAACCCTCTGATGAAGAAAGAATTAATGACTTCATGCTGCATGGCCACAAAAACCCAAGATGAAAGGTAGGATGATTATGACTTAGAAGAAGTTGTAGTAGATCTTGAAAGAGAACTAGTCAATGACTTAGAAGAAATACCAAGGCTCGGGAAAAAGAATAAGAATCAAAAAGAGATATTGATTAAGTATGGAAGAGAAGAGCACAAATCTAAAGGTTCATCACTCCTCCTTCTAAAGGTAGATTTGGAGGAAGTAAAGAAGATTGAAGACGCTTTGTTACAATAGCTGAAAGAGAAGGACAAGGAATGTGAAAAGCTAGAGGAAGAAATATTGTCCCTTAGAAAAGAATTAGAAACGACTCAGGCATAACTCAAACAAAATCTGAAGTTTATTAAAGGATCTAACAAATTAGATGAAATTTCGAGTGGTCAAAGATTTACCCTTATCAAAACTAGTTTTGGTTACAAAGGAGAGACAAGCTCAAAGAAATTTGAAGACAAAGAACCAATCATCTGCATTGAAGCACTAAAAGGACATAGTAGCAATGGAATTCAAGGAAACAATAACGAACAACAATAACAAATAAAAGTGAATGATAGTAAGGGAACTAATCACAGTGATGGTCATTTCCAACAACAGCGAAGAGAAGAACACTATAATAAGGCAAAAAGAGACATTATTAAAACCCTACCGCAACAAAAGAGGGAAAACTACACAAATTCAGACAACCAAAAATATCAAGCAAGAAATAAGAATAAGACTTATCCCCCTCAAAGAGAAAGCTATCAACAAATTAACAGATCATATCCTCAAAGCCAAATTACTCCCAAGTACTAAAATATTTTCTAGGGTAACTATTATTCATGTACGAATTTTGGACATAAAGTTGTAAATTATAGAGCCTATCTTATAAATAATTAAATAAAATAAATGAATCTTATCGCTTAAAAGGAAGAAAACAGATTTGTAAATCCACATAGGAAGGATCCCAAAGACAACAATCATTATGGTCCTTCGTTTGATTATATTGAATGTTATAATTATCATAACTATGGGCATAAAGCAACTAAGTGTAGAATCATCAAATTTATATCAACTCCTCAGATCAAGTAGGCACAACAAGAACCCAAGGTGTGGAAGAAGAAAAATGAAGAAAAGAAAGAAGATTGTGGCATTGTCTTATATCCCCAAAACCAAGGTAACCATTGGTATGTGGACAATGGATGCTCCAAACATATGACTGGTGATAGAAGTAAATTCTTGTCACCATGAGAAGATAAGGTAGGTAGTTTTACCTTTGGTAATGATGTTGCATGCAAGATCATGTGCAAAGGTACAGTTACCTTGGTCAATGGAAGAGGCAAGGCTTGGAACATTCTTTTTGTGGATGGAATCAGGCACAACTTGTTGAGTGGAGTCAAATGTGTGACCAAGGATATGATGTCACCTTTCACTCCAAAGGATGTGAAATAAAAACATCAAACATGGGGAAAGTAGTGGCAAAGGCTACGAGAACACCAATTAATGTATACATACTAAATGAGAAAAATGAGAAATGCTTTTTAGAGAAGCTTGATGAGAGATGGTAATGGCACATAAGGTTGAGACACTTAAAATTTCACCATATTGTGAAGTTCAACAAAAAACAACCTATAAGGGACTTGCCAATGATTTTAAAGCCATGAAATGCAACCTACAAATCATGCCAAATTGGAAAACAAGTTTGAGTACCCTTTAGGACCAAGGAAAATGCATAAACCATGCCTCTACAGTTAGTTCACATAGACTTATGTGGGCCCTTAAGAAATGAGACCCTGAGTGTTAAATGCTATTTTATGTTGATCATTAATGATTACATCAAGTTGGTGTGGATTGCATTTATAACGGAGAAATCTAAACTGCTTGAAAAGTTCAAAATCTTCAAAGCCCTCAATGAAACAATTTCTAAATTAAAATGCCCAAGGTCAAGCAAGGGTGGGGAGTTTACTCACATCAGTCTAATGATTTTTGTGAAGAACATGGAATAAGAAGCAATTCAATATTCCAAACACCCCACAACAAAATGGTGTGGTGGAGAGGCAAAATAGATTAGCGCAACAAATGGCTAGAGCAATGTTGGATGAGAGAAATACCCCAAATACATTGTGGGTTAAAGTTCATACAATAGTCCGGGAAGGTGTCATTTCGATAAAACCACAGGTCTACACTTGAGTGTGGTAAATGTGGAGGCTCTACAACTTGAACTAGGGTTAGGGTTTTGACATTGGGCACCATGGTGGGACACGCAAGGGGGAATGCTGCTCCCTCCTACAGTCAAGTAGTTACGGATAGAAGCAAGGACGCGAGAAAGCAACATTTCAAGAAGCCTTTGGAGAAGGCAATATGGCAAGTAACACGGACACATTGGGAGGAAACAGACCTCATGAACAGGAAGGGGAGCACCAGGAAGCTATTAAGGAAAAGGAGAAAGGGGATAGCAGTCAGAAACCTAATTCTGTAAGGACATCTGGGGTCTACAAACCTAAGTTGAACACCATTCCTCAAGTCATCTTGAGCGACCCTGCGCTACAAGCACATAGGGATCATATGATGGAACATGTGGTCATTTGCAAATTCATGGGAATATGGCCGACGGAGAGGGTGCTGCATGTCTAGATAAGGAGCCACTGGAGGCCAAAGGGGAAAATAAACCTTCACATGGGATCCAAGGGATTTTTCACAGTAGTATTCACAAGCCTAGAGGATAAAGACAGAGTGTTTGAAGGAGGACCATACTTCTACGCTGCAAGCCTCTACATGCAGCCATGGATAATGAACTTTGTTCCAGAACGCGAGACATTTTCATTGGTACCGGTATGGATCAGACTATACTCCCTTCCCCTGGATTATTGGTTACCAAGAATCGTTGAAAACAATAAGCAACAAACTGGGGCATTTTCTAAAGATCTCAAATGTGACTATGAAAGGTAAATACACTTCCTTTGCCCAGATCTGTGTGGAAATGGACTTATCTGGAGCACTTCCGAATGTGATAATTTTAGAAGTATATGATGAAGAATGGGTACAGGCGATGGACTATGAGCACATCCCATTTAGGTGCCGCAAATGCCATGAGCATGGGCATCTATATAGAGATTGCCCAACAAACAACATCGAGAGAAATGTGAAAACCATTGTGGATAAAAATCCTGAGGGTTTTACCAAGGTTGGGGCCAAAGGGAAAGGCGGAAAGAGGAGCAAAAGAAGATCAATGAGGAAAAATAATCGATCCAAAATAGCTTTAAGATCCTAGAAGAAGAAGAAGAAAGGAAACAAAGAAACGAACCAGGAAATGGAGAACATTATCACTGAGAAGGAAAGGGATGACAACATGGAAGATATCATAGAAAACATGATTAAGATAAATAGGGACCATGAGATGACTCCAAGTGAGGCGGGTACGGAGGACCATGAATTGCAAGAGATTCTAGATAGGGAAAATCTGGATCTAGAGAAATTTCTGGAACAAGGAACAACCAAAGGAGTGGACTCCCTGCCAAAAGAGGAATATGACAGGGTTCAAAAACTCTTCCTATGGAGATCACAAACGAAGGGAACTGGAGTCAAAAGAAATCATGAAAGCCAGGAACATAGAGGGATCAAAATGATGGAGGAGACATAGGCACAATCTCCAAAGAACCCAGGTAGGAAAAGAGGAAGATAAAGATAGAAGGAGTTGTTGAACAAATGGGGAAACTATTGATTAACTCAGGTAAGATGAAAGAGCTTACCAGTTACTCCTTTACAAACCATTCTTAATGAAGCTCACAACCTAGAATATTAGAGGCATAGAAAGTAGAAGGAAACAAAGAAATCTCAGTACTAGAATAAAAGAAAAAAAAAACCAGGTATGGTTTTTATTCAGGAGACAAAATGTTCGATGGATAAGATTAGAGAAATTCATAATAAATGGCTAATCAAGTATGAGTATCTAGAGGTTAAAGCAAAAAACTCAGCGGGGGGGATTCTCACACTGTGGGATCCACAGAAATTTGGAATCCTGGATGTTGAGGCATCTAGGAACTATCTTTCTTTGGTTTGTCAACCTTTAGGTGATAAGGAGATATACATGATCACAAATGTATATGGACCTCAAAAGCAAGAAGATAAACTCAAGCTTCTCACCTCCCTTGAGGAACTAAGAGCAAGTCACCCTAATATGTTGTGGATTGTTGCAAGAGATTTCAATATGATAAGATCTCTTACAGAGAAAAAATGCGGTATCAGACAGCTAGGCAAAGACTCCATGGCCTTCCAGAACTTCATAATGAACATGGGGTTAGTGGACACTGGAACAATAAATGGGACCTTCACCTGGAACAACAAAAGGGGAGGAGCTTCACAAGTCGCATCTAGACTAGATAGATTTATTATCTCAGAGGACCTCTTTCTCTCAGGCCCTGCCATAACAACTTCTATTCTTCCCTTTGGAGGTTCGGATCATTGGCCTGTACAGCTGGAAGCCACTTTTATGGGTACACCAAGAAACAGACCTTTCAGGTTTGAGAATGCCTGGCTCTCTCATCCTGAATTCACCAGTAATATTGACAAATGGTGGAGAGAGGATCTAAACATTCAAGGCACTAGAATGTTCCTGCTCCAACAGAAACTTAAACATATCAAATCCAAGCTTAAAGGTTGGAACAAAAAGGAATTTGGTAATATCTTCAAGGCCAAAAGAGAAGCTGAGAAGAAACTCCAAGAGATCAACATCACAGAGCACTTTACAGAGGAAAGGAAAAAGCTAGCTGATTCTTTGCAAGAAGAATGGGAAGAACGGTGCATGCAATAGGAGATTTTCTTGAGACAGAAGTCAAGGATTCAATGGATTAAAGAGGGAGAAAGAAACACGAAGTTCTTTCATAAATTCACAATGGATCACACGGCACACAACAGAATCACAAAGCTAAAGGACTCTTAAGGGA
The DNA here is from genome assembly GCA_031772625.1 of Pinus tabuliformis. Taxonomy (NCBI): domain Eukaryota; kingdom Viridiplantae; phylum Streptophyta; class Pinopsida; order Pinales; family Pinaceae; genus Pinus; species Pinus tabuliformis. Next base: position 997,900,376 of record CM062818.1, read on the forward strand.
GAGAAATCATTTCTCACATAGACATGGAATCTCTCCTTGTACAGCATTTCCTCAGTATTGCAGAGGAGCCTCTGGGGGATAGATCTAGGTTCATCAACCATTTCACTCAATATATCCCTTAGTTGGTTACCAGAGAAGATAACCACAATCTTAATAGGCCTATGTCGGAAGAGGAGGTCAGTGAATTGATCAATCAAATGCAAAATGGAAAAGCTCCAGGCCCAGATGGGTTCAATGTAGACTTCTTCAAAGCATGTTGGAAGACTCAAGAAGATCCAAAAAGGTTCTGAAGGCGTTTAATGCTTCCTTCATAGCTATGATCCCAAAAAAGGAAAATTATGTGACTCCATATGGCTTCAGACCCATAGCCTTATGTAATGTGGTGTATAAAATTATTTCCAAGGTGATCGCCAATAGACTCAAGCCCCTTTTACCAGCTCTCATCTCAAAGGAGCAAATAGGCTATGTGGAACAAAGACAAATCCTCAATAATATCATCCAAGCTCATGAGGTGGTACACTCTCTCAAAAGCAACAAACAAGCTGGTATGATCATTCAATTAGACCTAGCAAAAGCTTATGACAAGCTAAGCTGGTCTTACATAAGGGCAGTTCTAAAAGCCTATGGCTTTGACCAAAACTGGATAAGATGGGTTATGGCACTAGTCACCACGACTAGTTTCTCCATCCTGCTTAATGGCACTCCTTCAAGACTCTTCACACCCTCCAGAGGTCTCAGACAAGGGGATCCACTCTCACCCTTCCTCCTTTTTCTCATGATGGAAGGGCTTGGTAGAGCGATTAAAATGGCTAATGCTGAAGGAAGAATCCAAGGCATCAAACTCACCTTGGATGGAACGACAAACACACATCAACAATTGTGGATGACACAATGTTGTAAGGCTTACCTACAGTCAGGGAAGCCAGAACGATTAAACAAATTTTGAATGACTTTGCTATGGCTGTTGGCACAGAGGTAAGCCTCAACAAATCAAAAGTTTTTTTCTTTAACACTGACATTGTTATTCAAATAAATATCACCAGAATTCTTGGGTTTCAAAGGGACCAGCTACCTTCCAAGTATCTGGGCTTACCTCACAAAGATAAACCTCTCAGCAGGGAATTGTGGGAGCCAATTATAAATAAACTGCAGGACAAGATCTGAAAATGGACATGCAGGTCTTTAAACTTGGCAGGGCGCCTTGTGCTCACACAGGTTATCCTACAGGCCATTCCTATATTTATGTTCTCAACTCTTCCTGCTCCTAAAGGAGTTAAGCAGTAGATCAGGAGCATACAAAGGGAATTTCTATGGGGCAAAGGAGAAGAGAAAAAGAAATGGGCTTTAGTAGCCTGGGACAAGATCTGCAAAACCAAGAGCCACGGTGGCTTGGGGCTTCATGATCCTAAAACCGTCAGCAAGGTTTTGGGAGCTAAACTTTGGTGGAGATGGATCAAGGAATCGACAACTCCCTGGGCTAATATTTGGACACAAAAATATGCCAAGAATTGGCAGGAGAAAGATCACATTAAAATGTCAGGGCACATTAAGGGCTCCCACATTTGGAACCTTGCCTAGGAAAATAAAAGTATTATTCAGCAACATAGTTTCTGGGAAATTTGAGCTAGGAACCTAGCACGATTTTGGGAGGACAACTTGCAACAAGAACCTAATAAGGATGAATTAGCAGCTCTCAAGAATGACACAGACAACAAAGGTCTACTTATGGTAAAAGACTTCTAGGACCAGGAAAGGAACAATGGAAAATGGAGAACTTGGAAGGATCTAGGCCACAATGAAGAGAGTCCTCTAAGGGCCCAAGCAAAATCTCTTTCCCAGGATCTAGAGCATAGGAGGATTCTAGTTTCATCCTTGCCTGACCAACTAAGATGGGGAAAGAACACTGAAGGAAACTTTAACCTCAAAGAAGCTAAACAGGTAGTAACAGGATTTAACTATCTAAATCCTGATCAAGTTTGGAAGAATCTTTGGCAGAGCCCCCACTGGATGAAAATAAAGTTATTTATTTGGCTAGTTCATCAAAGGAAAATCTTAACTTGGGAGAATCTTCTGAAAAAAGGCTTCACTGGACCATCCAAATGTTACCTTTGTGGTTCACAAGAGGAGACGATGGATCACCTTCTCAACCTCTGCCCTTTCACCTCCATCGTGTGGGAATGGGTGGCCTCAATCTTTAGGCACATTGATAGGGACAGACTCAGCATCTCCAACACTTTGAAGAATTGGAGGAAAAACTTCTCAGGGAATGAAATTATTAATAAAGCTTGGACCTTGGTTCCACGCTTTGTCATTTGGAATGTCTGGAAAGAGTGCAATAGTCGGACCTTCAAGAACAAAGCAAGCAAGCCCTAGCACATAATTGACCAAATTTTAAGGCAACTCAAAGATACAATCAGTAACTTGTTGAGGACACTTCCTAAGGACCCTCCTCTGCCCCAAGATGCGAGTATTCTACTACATTTGGGTATCCAGTCCATAAGCCCTCAGGGCATTATCAAGGGAGAGAGCCAAATAAATTCAAATATAAACATTTGTATGCCTCCTCCATATGGTTTCTTAAAGGTTAATATAGATGGAGTATCTAAGGGCAACCCAGGGTTAGCTGGTTTTGGAGGTGTTATAAGAGATGAACAAGGGTAAATAAAGAAGATCTTTCATGGCCACCTGGGGAAGTCCACTAATAACATGGCAGAACTCATGGCCCTAGATCAATGCTTGGAAATTTTGGTGGATTCTGATTCACATAATGTCATCATTGAAGCAAATTCAGAATTGATTATTAGAGCGGCCAAGAAAATATTCAATGGTATGTCACCGGATAAAGTGTCGAAGCACTGGAAGCTCTCGCAAGTCTTTCACCATATATACTCCACCTGTAAACCTTAAAAACTGTAAGCTTTGTCCATGTGAAAAGAAAAGCTAGCATGGTAGTAGATCGTTTGGCGAATGAAGGAGTGATTAATAAGGAGAGGGACGCCTGACACGTCTAGGAGTTGTTACCTCTTGGCAAACTGTTAGAGGACTGTCTCTGTTAGGCTACCAAAGATATAGAGCAATGGGAAAGGTTGAGATCAGCGGAGGAAGACCAAGAATACAGTGGTGTGAGGACTGATTCTAGAAGTGCTGTAGGTTTGTCGTCTCATTGGTCACTGTGTGGATTAATGGTCACACATTGATTCAGCGAAAAGCAGAGAAACTAGGGTTTAAGAGCAAATCCATTGAAAAGCAAGAGATCAACGACATAGGGAGGATGGACCAGGAAACGTCTGATGGATTGGATCGATGGTCATCGCTCGGTGGAAGAGCGCGTAAGTGAATTCGTGAGGAAGTGGTTTCTCGTACCACAAGTGGTATTTCGGAAGGGGTCTAAGTGGTAATCGGTATTGTGAGGAAGGCCTCTGATTCCACTCTTCAAGCGACACGTAGCAACGAGGAGAAAAGAGGATACTGCTTTTTGGGAGGGTTTTCCTTGAGCTACTTATCCACCCGAAATCTGCATGGACCGTTGGATCCACGAGGGGTAGATCAACGGTGGAGGGTCAGGTGTGCAAGTGGAAGGTTGGATGCGAATTTATGATTCAACATTAGTCGTTGATCATTGATTTAGTTGTTAGGGCGCCGTATAGGGAATGCGGACCTGTCGTTTTTTATGGTAGAGAATGTAATAATTTTGAAATCTGACCTTATGGGTTGCAGGTCGGGTTTTTCTGTATTACCTGTGTTAGCCATATCTCCCGACAGGGGGGATGGTTCTGAGTTTTAAAGATTTAAATCCAACTCCGCTTCAGTGAGGTCATGTGAACCATTTTTTGGTAAACGCAAGGAAGTTTGGTTTACCTTGTAAAATATGTAATGTACTTGTTTCGGTTAATAGAAAGATCCATTCTTATTTGACCAAAAAAGAGAAGTTCATACAATAGCCCATGTTTTAAATAAATCACATCTAATTCCAAACAATGACGAGGCTCCCTACGAATCATGGTATGGAAAACCAACCTTAATAAAGTATTTCAAAGTCTTTGACAATAAGTGTTACATCAAAATTAATGATGATAATCTTGGTAAGTTTGATGCTAGAGTTTATGAAGGGATATTTTTAGGATATTCAACTAAGAGAAAAGGCTATAGATGTTGTAATAAATGACCATGGAATATTGTTGGCAACATTGATGTGAACGTTTAAGTTTTCTTCTGAACTTTGGACTGAAGCCTTAAGACCGTGGAGCGTAGACTTCGCCTTGCCAAACTGTTGCGCCGATTTGTTTGCAAATTGGAAGTTAAGGTACCCAGGTGGCTCCCCTCAGAACGTCTACATCAAAGAAGCCTGGTTCGTCCTCCCTAAATTAATCCGCTGGCATATATGGCTGGAAAGAAACCAGAGAATTTTCAGAGACAAAAAGAGTGATCTCAAGATCATATGGGAAAAAATCAAAAGTCATCTAAGAGACTGTTTGGGTGATCAGCTTGACAGGGCAGATCTAAGCGGCCAAGAAGTTGTATGGGGCGCTTACCTTAATCTCCAATTCATTGATATTTCCAGACTTCCTCCTCTAAAAAAATGGCAAATCCACCTTGAGGCTGTAGAATTTTCTGAGTTTTGCAGCAAGAAGGAAAGAAACACTCTCTTTTTTTACGGGGCTGCAAAAGGTAATCCTGGTATATCCGGTGCAGGTGGAGTAATCAAAAGTGCAGAGAGCAGAACTGAACTAAGATTTGCCTGGGGAGTGGGCTTCAATACAAGCATTCAAGCCGAAGCTCTGGCTCTCTTTTAGGGTCTCAAACAGCTCACTTCTCTGGGTTTCAAAGAGGCAACTGTTTTTGGGGACTCCCAATCCATCATAAAGATCATTGTGGACAACTCTCTTCCTACTGATTTAAGGCTATCAAGATTGATGAGCAGAATTAGAACCCTGATAAATTCCTTTCAAAACCTGGAATTCCTTCATGTAAAGAGAGACAACAATAAAGAAGCCGATGATGAAGCCCACAAAGCGGCTCTCCTCCCACACGGAGTCCTGCTAAGAAACGAAGACGAAGGCTGGGATCCTATCCCTTGACTATTAGCTTAAAATGTTTTACTGTCTTTTGTTGGAGCAGTTTGTTTGTATCTGTAAATCAGGAGAGATAGAGAAGATCAATCGAACGATAGTCTACAGAATTCGCAGGCTCACTAGGGGGGAAACCATCTGGTTCCTATCCGAGGAGAAAACCGAGTTCTGCCTATTTTATTATAATATGAAATGAGGCATTTCTGCCGAGAATCAATATATCAAACTAACCGTTTCTGTCAAAAAAAAACATTGATGTGAACGTGGATGATGATTTATATCTCAAAAGAAAGCAACCATGATATATCATCCAACTTGATCAGACCAACGAGGAATATGAAGATGAACCACATGAAGAATCAAGAGAAGAAGAAGAAGAAGACGCAACATGTGCTCACTCTGCAAATAAAATTGTTGGTAATAAGGAAGCAAGGTTCAAACTATAAGAAAACTAATAAATACCTATAGTCAAGCACATATTGTTATGTTGTCCATGATTGAGGCCAAAGTCAAGTTGTTAAAAATAAGGCTAGATTAGTATGTAAAGATTATGCTCAAGTTGAAGGAATATATTTTAAAGAAACTTTTGCTTTTGTAGAAATATTAGAGGCAATAAGAATGTTTATAACATTTGTCTATCACAAGAATTTCAAAGTATATTAGATAGATGTAAAATCAACATTCTTGAATGGGGAACTTGAAGAAGAGGATTATATAGGTCAACCTCAATTATTTTAGCTATCAAACAACCTTGAGGATTTTTGTAGGCTGAAAAAGGGCATTTTGTGGACTAAAGCAAGTTCCTAGGGCATGGTATACTAGATTGCATAAACACCTACAACAAGGCTTCAAAAGAGGGACAATTGATATTAACTTTTATATCAAACCTAAAAAATGAAAGTCTTTTAGTTATTATTGTTTATGTTGATGACATAATTTTTGCCAATGATGCAACTTTATTAAGCCAAAAGTTTGTAATTGAAATGCAAGTTGAATTTGAGATGTCTAAGCTCAGGGAATTCTCAGTTTTCCTTGGGTTATAAATTACACAATTAGTAAAGGGTGTGTTCATTTATCATGGAAGTACCTCAAGGAAATGTTAAATTTTGGAATGGAAGAATGTTCACTTATAGCACTCCTATGGTCACTAGATGTAAGCTAAGCAAATATTATGAGTCACCAAAGGTGTTAGGTCCCTATAATACTAGTGGAGTCCCTTATTATTATTGCCATTGTAGCCCCTTATTATTATTGGTGTGCCCATGTTGTCCCCACATTATTATTATTGTGCCCCATAGAAGCCCACTATTGTTATTGTTGTGCCCTTACATTATTATTGTTATGTCGACTTTGACTATATTGTGACCCCTTAGACTCCTATATATATATAAAGGAGGTCTTGTCATTTGTATCATCAAATAATTGTTAATTTGTGTAATGTAAAGAAGGTTTCCCCCTCAAAGATGCTGATTTGAAGTCATTGCTCTATCTTTTTTTCTATTTTGTGAGCTGGTTGCATAACAATTGGTATCAGAGGTTTGGATACTAGGGTTTCGCTGCTTCAAAAAGGCCATTGTGGAATTTTCACTCTAACTTTTTTTCTACGACGTTTTAAAAGCTAAAATTAAAACTCATTTCAGCTGAAATCATGATGAACCTCGAGTCTAAATTTCCGATCTTATATCACTATATTTTTGGAGATATGATCCAAGTAAGTTAGGGTTTTGCAGGCTCCTGAATTATATCTCAAACAGGCGACTTGGGGAAATCGTCATAACTTTCTCTTTCAGCATTAGATTGAAATTTCGTAAAAAGGTATATATAGAGGAAGGATTGTATCTTTCTGTGTATCGGTTTTAGGTCCGAAGGTCAAAACAGTGACACGTGGAACTTCATACAAGTTCGCTCTACTGAACCAATCTATAATCAGGTCATCGTGGGAGATTTGGAATAACTCTTTCTTGGAGAATCCAATCGTGATCAGACTTGCAGGGTTGGAACGAGGACTCATAGGGCTACCACAAGACGAAATTTCAGACCTTGGAGATCTGAAATTACAGAGATACAACAGATTCAATATCGAGCTCCTACAAAGCCAAAAACGGTGTGTAGTCTTTTTAAAATTTTGCATAAGTTTGGTTTGAAAAATTAGTTTGAAGGAATTCAAATGACATAGTGAAGCATAATTATCATTAATTGATGCCCCAAAGAAATAAAATGGAAACACCTAGTAAGCAACCTAAAAGTTCTAGCATGACTAATGAAGAAGAGGAAGAGATGCAACATGGTATACGAGACCAAGTGCAATAAATTTCACTCAGAAAAAGTAACATAAGCTAAGATGGATGGTTTAAAGAAAGGCATGGAAGCTAAGATGCATGGTTTAAAGAATGGCATGGAAGCTAAGATGGTTGGTTTAGAAGTAAACATTGAAGATTTGAAGAAAGACATGGAAGGTTTGGCAAAGTTGCTACAAGAAATGCTTCCTAATGGCGAAAAGGTAGTAGAGGAAACTCATGATGAGATCAAAAGAAATGTTAATCATGATTTCATAGATCGATATGGGGAAGTTTGATGGCTAGGATCCTGTAACATGGATACTACAGATGGAGCAATATTTCGATCTCCATAATGTGCAAAACACACAAATGGTACTCATTGCGACTTTATATTTGGAACCCAATAAGTTTGTCTGGTATCGATGGCTTTACTCTCGTAAACAAATTATCACTTGGGCAATTTTTATGGAATAAATGATAGCACATTATGAGGATACAAAAAGCAACACCATTTTAGCCAATTGATAAATCTCAAACAAAAAGGTTCAATGGTGGAGCACATTGAGGACTTCCAAAAATTGAATATAAGGGTTATAGATATTCCAGAGGAGCATAGGATTGATGTGTTCATAGGGACATTAAAGGATAACATCCAACATGAGGTTCGCTTTTGGGAATCTGATTCATTGGAGAAGGCATTCAGGTTGGCAAGAAATTTTGAAAGCAAAATAATGGCAACAAGGAAGCCTATTAATCACAACTATACATATGAAAGTGTTGTTTCTCCTAGCCTTCCACAACCTACAAGGTTGACACCACAACAATTGGAAGAAAAAAGAGCAAAAGGGCTTTGTTACAGTTGTGATAGCAAATACACTAAAGGTCATAAGCGTGTTAAGAATAAATTATTTTACATAGATTATGAAGAGGAAGAAGAAAAGGAACAAGAAACATCAAAAGAAGAGGATACACACTAGTAACAAAGCCTAGAGAAAGAAGAAGTTTTGATATATTCACCAAGCCTCTTGCTCAAGATCCCTTTGAGTATTTGAGGCAAAATTTTGGAGTGATGTCTCACTCATATATTCACTAGTTTTGATATGAAATGGAGCAAATATGTTGAAATTGATGATCCACACGATGCTTATCATGCCTTCGCTTATACTTGCCCTGACTATTTTCTAGTTGTTCTTGAACTATTTGGTGAATCAACTGAATTTGCTCAATGAATTTCTTTGCTCTGTCTATGTCGCTATGTCCATCTACAACTACATCTTTCTCAAAGATGAAATCCAAAGGCGATTTAGGAAAATAACCAAGACATGCCTCAAAAGACGAAGTTAGAGTAGAAGAATGTTTTGCTCGATTGTAAGCACGGTGAATATAATGCAATTTTTCATCCCACAACTTAGGATGTTTGCTGCAATATCCTCTTAGCAAATGAATAACTGTCTTGTTAACCACTTCAGTTTGACCATCTATTTGTGGATCGAAGGTTGTACTTTTCTTCAACTTGGTGTCCATCAAGTTCCATAAACTTGAACAAAAATTCCCAAAAAATCAGGAATCACGATCACTTACAATAGAAGTAGGTAATCTAAAATGAACCCACACATTTTGAAAGAAAAGTTGAGTTGTTTGTTCGGCTGTAATTTTTTTTTACAAAGCATTAATATGCACATCTTGTTGAACCTATCCAAAAATACGTACAAATAATCATGGCCTTTTCTTGATAAAGGAAGACCTCCTACAAAATCCATAGGAACACTCTCCGCTGGATGTGAAGGCACTGGAAGTGGTGTGTACAATCCTAGTTTCCTATTACTAGGCTTACTGACTGCAAACAATGAACAACCTATGATAAAACATGACACACTTTCAAGCATACAAGGGCAATAGAAATACCTCTCAAGATTTTCCATTGTTTTACTTACACTGAAATGTCCAACAATAAAAGAAGTGTGCACTTCCATTGTGACATTTACTCTCTCTCCCTGTGGAACACAAAGTTTTCCCAAATGATACAACAAATTATCATGTACATGGTAGTCTAATTCCTCAACTTGGTGGCCTTGACTCAAGTTTGAATATACCTCTTGAAAGTCAGCATCATGTGTGTATTGTCCATTGTAACTTTCAGGAAAAACAAAATGATTCGTGAGTAAAATGGCTACATTAACAACCAGTCTAGAAAGCATATCAGAAGCTCCGTTATAAATACATTTCTTGTACCTGATTACCAAGTGGAATTGTTGTAATAATCCCATCCAATGAAAGTGCCTTTATTGTTGCAATTTTGTTTGAGATTGCAAATATTGCAAAGGTTGATGATTGGCGTGAATAATGGTTTCTTTTCCCACTAAGTAATGCTTCCATTTCATTACAGTTTGCACCAATGCGTAAATCTCTTTAATCATATGTAGGCTAATTAACAACAACACCATTAAAAATCTCAAATGGTTGTTTCAAATCCAGGAATGCTAAAACTGGGGTTGAACTGATCTTTTGTTTTAAAGCATCGAATGCTTTTTATTGTTTGCCTCCCGACTAGAAGACAACCTTCACACTGGTCAAAGCATGTAGGGGAGCTGCTATGGAAGAGAAATTGACAATGAACTTCCTCTAGTACTGTGCTACTCCCAGAAAACTCCTTACTTCTGTGACTGATTTGGGTATTGGCCAATTCACAATGACCGAAACTTTAGAGGGGTCAATCTTCATCTCACCTCCTCCAACTATGTGATACACTAAGTAAGTTTTCCCAAATTCACATTTAGAATAAATGTTCCTTTTTCAAGACATCCAACACTTTCCTCACATGCTTGACATGATCTTCTTGTGATTTGTTGAATACTAAAATATCATCTAAATAGACAATTACAAACTCATCAAGAAAGGATCTTAAAACATCATTCATAACTCTCATGAATGTATTTGGAGCATTGCAAAGACCAAAATGCATAACCAACCACTCAAACAATCCTTGTTTGGTTTTAAAAGCAGTCTTCCAAATATCCTCCTTAGCTATTCTAACTTGATGATATCCACTTCTCAAGTCTAATTTAGTGAAATATTTTGTATTATTCAAATGATCTAGCAAATCATCTATTTTGGGCAGTGGGTATCGATTCTTTATGGTAATTTTATTCAAAATTCGATAATCTACAGACATGTGCCAGGTTCCATATTTCTTGGGCACCAAAACAATTGGTGAACCACATGGAAAAGTAGAGGGACGAATTACACCTTATCTAACAATTCCTGCACTTGTTTCTTAATTTCTAAACTTTCCAGAATTAACATTCAATACATACCGATATTTGGGAGTGGACAGCCTTGCTGTAGCTAAATTTCGTGCTGAATTCCCCTTTTTGGTGGCAATCCCTTTGGTTTTTGAAACACATCTCCATATTGATTGACCACATCAACCAATTCAGCTTTCAACTTCTCGTCACAGCCTGCAAAGGATTCATGCTCTGTGTCATTCTTCTTGATCATAAGGAGCACGAGGTTCTTGCTAGAATTGACTACTCCCTTCATTTGCCCTGCACTTGCTAAAGACAGATTAAGGTTTCTATGATGGGCTCTCGCAATATAGTCCACTCCATCTTTGAACAAATGATATTTGTTCTCAAATTTATGGAAAATCGCTTTCTGGTCATACAGATACGGACTTCCCAACACAATTATAGAAATATCAAATGACACTACATCTAATTCGACTTCATCAACGAAATTGGCAGTAATAGAAAACCTAAAAATGCATTTCCTTATGACCTGAAGATTTTCATCCTTGGTTATCTAACCTAACGGATACGGTTTATGATTAGGCACGGTTTCCAGATTCAACTTCTTGACCAAGTCTGTAGAAATTAAATTTGACTGGGTTCCACTATCAAACAACGTATCAATCTTGATGTGTTTAGAAATAACTCTGATATGGAGCAACTCAATTTTTTTTCTTCATTTGAAGCGTTGTTGGAGTTATTTGTTGTGCTGCTGCTTGCCACGACTTCATCTTTGCTTGATTTTGCGACAGCTTTTCCTTTAGTGACTGTGGATGCAATCTTTATTAAATTTCTTCGGTCTTAATTCAGGATGAAGCTTCTAGCAATGCGCTTCATCATGGCCCTCTTTGGAAAAATTATACACATGAGTTTCTCCCCTTCTTTCTTAACAAAAACATTTTTCTTCTACTTTCCTTTAGATTTATTTCCCTTTTCACCACTCTGGAATGGCTTCTTCTTACATTCTTCTTGTACATTTTTCCCTTTTGCTTCAAGGTATGTATCTTGAACATAGGCCTCATCAAGGTTCGTGGGATTAAACATAATAATGGTGTGTTGAAGATAGTTGTGCAAACCTCCTATGTATTTCATCAAAGTATCTTGTGACTGCAAGTCTACTCCTAGCATAAGAGCTCTTCTCCTGAACTCCTAAGTATACTCTTGCACATTTTGACCTTTTAACTGTCTGAAATTTTTCCCATTCATGATAGCTTTTGCATATGAGCTAAAGGGTAGAATTTTCTTTTTATAACAACAATGAAATCAGACCAAGTAATAGAGATCTTACCATGTTTTTTGATCTCGTGTTGAGTCCTTTCTTCCCACCGAATGAGTGTTTCACCCTCCATTCTCACTGAAGCCAACTGAATTTTGATATCATCCTCTTGAAGGTTCTGAATTCTACAATAAACCTCCAACTGACAAATCTAATCATCAAGCTTCTCTGCATTCACTTCACGATTATACATGGGCAACACGAATTTAACCTCAAGTTTTAAAAAAGGTGATTTTCTAGCTCCTTTTGAAGAATGATGATGAGTATGAGTAAGGGTTGCATTAGTGCAAGAGTGTGAATATGCTTGTGAAGAAGAGGACGAAGAAGATGGTGGAGAGGGTGGAGGTTTGTCTCCATTCCCATTACCTCCTTTTCCATTACCTCTTCCTGAAGATCCTTCTCCTTTGGGAGGTTTGGAACTTTCTCCTTGCAACCTGTTGTTCCTCTCTTCATAGAGGACCTTCACCATCTCTGTCATATCAAAGAAAGCATTTATGAAGGTCTTCTCATCTTCTGTTATGTTCGTATATTCTCTTTCATGAGACATGATCTCTGGAGTCTCAAATGCAACTTGAGGTTGAACTGGTGTTGGAGATTGTGGCAACCTTGCTCTTCTTCCCCTTGACCCAACTTCAGGTCTTCTAACCAGATTTCCTTCACCTATTTTGAGTTTTAACATTGTGAGCATGACACAAAACTAGCAAACAATACTCCTTTGCGCAAGCAAAACCCAATGCTCTGATACCAACTTGATCTGAAATGGAGCAGATTAGTAATTTTGTGCTAATTTCCCATTCAGAATTAAACCCAAGATGCTTATCATTTGATTATCAAGTGCTTAAGGATTCACCATTTTTGCTTATTTAACTGATTTCCATGAGAGTTCCTTATGTAAATGTTATAAATAATTTAACATAAAATATATGCTGAACAACAACAAAATAACATCAAAGAACATCAAAATGCAACACACAACACAGATTTGATGAGGAGTTCACCCCTCCTGGGCTACGTCTCCTTGGTCTAGATTCCAATGCTTGGGCCTCTCTATTATGCTCAAAATTACAGTAAAAGTGTGTTTACAATGCTCAAATGCCTATGAAACCCGTCTCAATGAGTTCAAAATAGCCAAAACTGCTATAATTGACTCCTTTTGCACCTCAGTTCGATAATAACTAAAAAGTTATGACCTCTCCAAGTTCTCCCATAATTTGCTCCTCCAAATCTGGCTAACTGCCAGTTAAATTCATTATCTGGAGCTAATTGTGGTAGTTCCATCGAAATTGGCGGTCCCGCCAACTTCCCCTACTATCTCGTGGTTAAGGCTGAGTGGTCACATGGTGGTTAGGTTTGACGGTTTAAGCGACGGTTCCGACAAGCTCCATTGCAAATCGCAATCGCAGTTGGCCGAACCATCGACATACAAGAGTTCTGCGATAAGACAGACATGCCGAGATTATAAAACTCAACATATAACAATATTGCATCTAGTTCCCTATCACAAATCGCAATCGCCGGTTACAGTCGGGGCGACTTTGTAAACACCAAGCCCTTTTGCGATTAAGATATGCGATATACCGCATCACAACTAAGCTCTGTTGGGGCTGATTCATAACCACTTGTCCACCTCCTATATGCGATATGCGATATCACAATCACAAATTGGAAATGTTGGGGGTCGATTCATTAAGCCTCTTATTCCTTCTACTATGATATACGATATGCGGGACCCAATGGCAACCTGCCACTTGGCATTTCCCCATTTGCTAAGACCTTTGCCACGTCATCTCCTCCTGCCACCTGGACAAGTCAAAACTGAACTTTTACTTGCTCAAACTTTAGCATATGAGCTCAGATTTGAGTGTCGTTTGCACCATTGGAATCAGAAGGACGAGCTCTTCGATATGAAGCTAAGTTTAAAACTAACACTAGTTTTAGATAGAGGAGGAATGACCTGTTACAGAGTTTTGTGAACCCAACGTTTCGCACTGCCAAGTGAGTCCATCATCAGGGGATGCGACAATAGATATTCTTCAACATTAATGATGAATCCAAGAGCTATGTTAGGGTATATATATAGGATATTAAGGAATGATGTGAGGAATTAGGTCTGCCATTTATTTATTTATTATTTATTTACTAATTATTGTTATTTATTTATTATTAATATTATTTTTTAATTAATATATTTATTTTATTATTTTTATTTTTTTCAAATACCCTATATTATTATTTCTATTAATATTACTATTATTATTATTAATTAATTAATTTATTTTTTTTATTGTGTTTAATTGCTAATATTAAGTTAGGTAGGTGGATTAATTCTTTTAATAAATAGGTTAATGGGATAAATAGATTAATTAATTAATTTTATATTTTATAGGTTAATTATTATGTTTACTAGTTTATTTATATCAAGTTAATTATTTTGAATAATGATTTACTTAATTTATTAATGTGTTTTAAATTAATTAATTAATTGTTTTATTTATTTATTATTGTTTATTATTTATTTATTTATTTTATTTTAAGTTATATATATATTTAAATTATATTTTATATTTTTTATTAAAATAGTTGATTAAATAATATATATATATATATATATGGATATATTTTAATTTTTAACTTTATTTATTATTATGCTTACTGATTTATTAATTTTATTAAATAAATAATTAATTGATGAGATATAAATTAATTACTTAATTTTGTTATTTATTGATTTAATTATTATATTAATTACTTAATTTTATTATTTATTTATTACTTTTATGTAAAAATTATCAATTACTTAACTACTGTATTTTACTTAATAAATAAAAAATTAACTTATTTTAATATTTACTAATATTTATTTAGTTTCTTACCAATTAAAGTATTTATAATTGGTTAGTTGGTTTTATTTAATTTATTTATTCAATTAATTAATTTAGTTAAATAATTAATCTTATAGCATAATTTTGAGCACCTCATCAAAGAGGGAAATTGTCCAAATATGTCAAGGATAGTTGTATTCCATGAAGTTAGAAAGAAGAAAATAGAATAATCTTAGGAGGAGCTTTAATATCAGTAGGAGTAGTACAAGTTTAGGGGGAGAAAAGTGCATTATAAGAACGATGAAATGGGAAGTTTGCATGGCTCATAAGTTTTTTTTTTGTCCTTGCCATTGGTATAACTTCATCTAAGTAGCAACAACCATTATGTTCAACTACAAACAATAATCAATAGCTCATTATATCCAATCAGGTGTGGTATTTAAAGCCTTTTAATGTCATTGATATCAAAAGGGGAGAATGATCAAACATTGGCACCTCAAATAAAATAGGAGAATGAGAAGACATTGGCAAATGAAAACAAGAGGGAGAGTGCAAACAATGGAACTTAAAAATTATCAAGTTAGTGGTGAAAATAATACTGAGAGGGGGGGGGGGTGAATCAGTATTATTAAGTCAAATTCTTTTTCAATTTATACAAAGATTTGTATATGCCACTTCAGTTAATGAAAACAGTGTGTATACGCAACTCTAACTAATGAAACTCACGTATAACTTCCAGACTTATAATTTAATTTATTCTTCAGATGTTGATCATTAATCTGTGTGTCAGAACCATATAACAGTAAGCGGTAACAGAAAAGTAGAGCAGACAGTCACACAAAAGAACACAAGATATAAGGTGGAAACCCAATGTGGGTGAAAACCACCTGCTGCAATATATCTCTATCTTCTTTCAATTAGAAACTTCTTTTACAATGATTCCGTACTGGTGCAGTCTTATACTAGCACGCAGGCTTCAACCTGTAGAAGGCTACAACCTTCTCTCGTTCTCTAGCTTCTCGTGGAATGGAGCTACAACCCCCTTAGCTCTTGTACTAGCTGAGTTACTAGTACGTAGGTGCTAACCTAAAGAAGGCTTCAACCTCCTCTTTTCTTCCAGGGACCACGTTTCATAAATTTTCAGACTGGATCCATGAATATCAATCAAACATCAAGTAGATCTGCAACAACCAAACTCCTCTGTACAAATACTGAATCAACCAATAACTTCTCAAAATGTTGTAACCAGAAACCAGTACTAGTAACCAGACACCAATTCTGAACCCAGAACACTGCAGCAATAAACAGAAGCAGCTAAAACATATTTCAAGAGACGTACGCTACTTCACCAATAGAAACCTGCGTACATACGCAGCTATGCCAAAGCCAACTAGCGTATACGCAGTCTTCACTTGCTTAACCTGCGTGTATACGCACCTCCGCTGTGTCGAACCTGCGTACAGATCTATAAAAGATAATTTATCCTTTTACTTAATCAGACATCAGTTATACCCAGATTATCAAATTTATAGATCTAATCATGCGCCAAATATAATAGATCAAAATCACACAATGATACTACTATTCAAGCCTTGAGATCTCGACCCATCAATAGATCTTAACCATTGTGTAATGCTCAGGTTCCTCCTTGATTCAGATCCAGCTGTGACTCACCAACCAATCACCAGTATTCCAGATCTTGCCCCTCTCAAGATATTCAACACATAAGTCCATACTCTTGCCAAATGATATCCTTCCCTTTTTATAGTCTTAGGCCTTACTCAAACCATGGCCCAAAACCATTGAGAATTAATACTAGGGACCCAATACTTGGGTTCAACACTTTAAATGCAATACCAAGGACCAAAACCATAGGTTCAAATATGTCGGACTAAATACCATGGACCAACCATAAGTTTTCCCACATGTACGCGCTTTTCTTTGCATGAAAGTGCGTGCATACGTATACACGCCTTCTGATCGGTACACCCGCGTGTATACGCGACTTTGTTACGAGGAACCTGCGTATACCTCATTTTCTTTCATTCTGAGAGCTTGAACTGTGATCTGCCATTTGAGTGAGTTGCCATCAAGGACAACACTTATGTCATAGAGCCAAACCTGTTCCAAACCTGTGTCATAATGCCTACAATCTCCCCTTTGGACTTGATGGCAACCCAAAATCACTCAAAGTCATTCTCCCCCTTTGACATCGAGGGCAAAGGGTTATGCTCACCCTGAGTCCATGCTGAAATCTCTGCTCTGCTGAGTTGTCCAAGCTCCCCCTAACTTGTAGGCAAGGTCAGCAAGAAGATGTTCTATAAAAGAAACATGAATTTATACATCATAAATGACCTTCCTATCACCAAAGACTCATACATACATCCATCTCCCATCCAAATGGGAATATACCAGTATTGACTCATCCACCCAACCAAGTGGGGATACATGATAAAATAAGAACATTACATCATTCATCCTAGGCATAGTGGGGAAACCAAAGTAGGCTGTTACATGACCTTAATAAAAGAAATATAAGACATAGAGACAAAATATCTACAACAAGACTATGATAGTTATCAACAACAAACATCAGCAGCATTTGTCAATCATTATTCAGACCAACACCCATGTTCTCCTTCTGCACCTGTTCCACCTGAAATTAAACCAACTATGAATTTGATCCAAGATCTTCTAAGATAATGCCAACAATGCATTATATGCTCACCCTGAACCTGTGCCAGATGGTCTTTGTCAGACCCATATCAAACTCTTTTCATCCTGAGCCTGGCCCCACTGCTTTTCTTCAAACCAACATATACGCGACTGTACCTTAATAAACCGGCGTATGTATGCGGATCCTCCTCATTCAACTCACGTACAACCACTTTTCTCTAAAACAGACAAGATTCAATAGCAATATGATGCATCAACTACCCCCAACTTTTGTATGAGGTATTCAAATGTCTCCCTGGTCAGTGGTTTGGTGAGGATATCAGCAACTTGTTCCTTAGAGGGAACATACTCCAATTTGACCTTTTGTTCAAGCACTTGTTCCCGGAGAAAATGACACTTGATCGGTATGTGCTTAGTCTTTGAATGCATGATAGGATTCTTTGAAATACTGATTGCACTTGTATTATCACAAAAAATGGAGATAGGTGGAGTACAAGTGATTTGAAGGTCTTGCAATGTTTGCATCATCCAAAGGAGTTGTGTGCAACAAGATGCAGCAGCTACATATTCTGCTTCAAGTGTAGATAATGCAATAGAACTTTGTTTCTTGCTGAACCAAGACACTAATCTAGGACCCATGAAGAATGCACCACCATTAGTGCTTTTTCTGTCATCCACGCTTCCTGCCCAATCCGCATCTATATATGCATGAAGTGTGAGATTTGTACCTCTAAGATACCATAAGCCATAGTTTTGAGTTCCTTAAAGATACTTGAAAATTCTCTTAACTGCCTGAAGATGAGTTTCCTTTGGATTTGCCTAAAACCTGACAACTATTCCCACTGCATGCATAATGTCTGGTCGGGTACCTGTTAGATATAGTAGACTACCAATCATGGATCTATAGGTTGGTTGATGTACTGCTGCTGATTCATCATTTGCGCTGAGGCTACATCCTGTTACCATAGGGGTACATACTGGTTTCGAATCCTCCATCCCATATTTCTTCAAGATCTGCTTGAGATACTCGGTTTGTGATAGAAAAATCCCGTCTTTGTTTTGTTGGACTTGTAAACCAAGAAAATATGTGAGCCCACCAAGCATGGACATTTCAAACTCTTTCTGCATCACCAAGGAAAAATTTTGACTCATGTCTTCTTCATTGCTACCAAAGATGATATCATCAACATACACAACAAGTATTAGCAATTTATCATTGTCAATTTTTATATATAGATTGCTATCAGTTGATCCTTTTATAAAACCTTGTTGATGGAGGTACTTATCCAACCGATAATACCAATCCCTTTGAGCCTGTTTAAGGCCATAGAGAGCCTTTTTGAGTCTGCATACAAGTTTTGGATCATTTCCAAGAGTAAACCCATCTGGTTGTTCAATATATACTTCTTCATCCAAGTCTCCATTCAGGAAGGTAGACTTCACGTCCATTTGAAATACTTTGAACTTCTGAAAGCTAGAAAGAGCAAGGAACATTCTTATGGCCTCAAGTCTAGCAACTGGTGCAAAAGTTTCTTCAAAGTCTATCCCTTCTTGTTGAGCATACCCTTTGCAAACAAGTCTGGCCTTGTTTCTAATCACATCTCCATTTTCATTCAACTTATTTTTGCATATCCATTTTGTTCTGACATTCTTATCTTTTGGTCTAGGAACCAACTCCTAAGTGTTATTCTTTTCAATCTGCTCAAGTTCTTCCTCCATGGCCTTGACTCAGCATTCATCTTTGCATTCCTCTCTTACATTTTGTGGTTCAGTGGAGGAGAGTAATGCTAGATAGCTTGAAGCTTCTGAAATGGTTCTTCTTGTCTGTACACCTGCCTCTTTCTGCCCCAAAATTTGAGATTCTGGATGAATCTTCTGAACGTACCTGGATGGAATCTTTTCTTCTATCCTTATCTGTTCTTTTGGTGCCTCATGGGTTTCTTCTTCATCATGAATCTGATTTGATGTTGATGGATAGTCCTCATCATCTTCGAAATCTTCAGATTTTACCTGCCTAGGAGTGTTTCCTTCTTCATCTACCACTACATCAATACTTTCAACAATTTTTCTAAGTCTTTTATTGTAACACTTGTATGCTTTGCTGTGGGGAGAGTAACCAAGGAGAATGCCTTCATCTGCTCTAGGTTAAAACTTGCCAAGATTTTCATCAATCTTCTTGATGTAGCATTTGCTTCCAAAAATTTTGAAGTATTTTACCGTGGGAGTCTTACCATACCAAAGTTCATGAGGAGTCTGAGTGTTGTTTACCCGGATATTTGTCTTGTTGAGAATAGTAACTGCAGCAAATGCGGCTTCACCCCAGAAGGTTGCGGGAGTTCCAGACTCATCAAGCATAGCACGAGCCATTTGTTGAACCGTTCTGTTCATCCTTTCCACTACTCCATTTTGCTGAGGAGTCCTTGCAATAGAGAATTCCCTTTCCATGTTCTGTGATCTGATTCATTCTCCACCAAGGCTTTGAATGATTTGAATTTTTCAAAAGCTTCATCTTTATGCTTCATAAGTCCTATCCAACACATTCTGGAAAAGTCGTCAATGAACAATATAAAGTATTCTTCTCCTCGAGGTGACCTTTTCCTAGATGGACCACATACATCAATATGGACAAGTTCAAGTGGCCTGCTAGCTGATCCTTCCTTCTCAGGGAAATTAGTTCTGGTTTGCTTACCAAATTGACATGATTTGCATATTGTATTGTCTGGAATTTTGATGTTAGGTAGATCACGAACCGCCTGATATTTGCATGCTCTCCTTATCTGTGAGAAGCTTAGATGCCCCAATCTTCTGTGCCATAGACAGTGTTCATCATTCTTGCTTAGATAGCAGCATTGTTGTCCTCCCTTGAGTATATATAAATTATTTGGAGTTCTTATGCCCTTGATCACTGTTTCTCCTGTATCAAGCTCACGAACAATGCATCCATTTGATCGAAATATTACTTCATTTCCTTGATCACACATTTGATTGCCACTTAATAAATTATGCTTTAAGCCATCAACATACATAACATTTCCAGCCTTGACCTTTTCTTTCAAAAGAACAGAACCTTTACCTTTTATGAGTGCAGGGGTGTCATTTCCAAATGAGACCTTCTTTTCCTTTTCTAAGGCACTATATGAATGAAGTTTATCTTTATCACCTGTCATATGTTTTGAGCATCCACTATCGATGTACCACTGATTTTCCTATCCTTCTGCATATAAGGCTATCCCACATCTTTCTGGTTGCGATTCTTTCTTTTTCCATGTTTTGAGACTCAATGAAACTTGCTCCTTCTGAGTTGTTTGCCGAAACCTGCTCCTGCATTCAGAGTCTTCATGACCGAAGTTGTTACAAATAGAACATTATACTTCATTCTCAAGAGCAGAAAAGTTATTGTAGGTCCTTTTCATGATCCCAGTCATTGTTTTTGAGCTTCTCTAGTCATGATTGTCTTGTAGGCAACACATTGAGCTGCTTTGTGACCAAATTTATGACAAGAGAAACATTGGCCATTGAAGAAGCTCCTGCGATTATCAAATCTACCAACCAAATGATTGTAGTTTCTATTGACATCCATTCTTGAGGCAATTTGAGAATGATTTACCTGTGGTTGGTTGTAGCTTCTGTTCATCCTTGAAGTAGATTGCCCCCGATTTACCTGGTATTCTTTGTTCATTCTTGAGGTAAATTGTCCCTAACTTACGTGGTGATCTGCATTATGCTTTTGTTGTGGATTGTCAACCTATTCACTTCTCCTTGCTGCATCAAGATAACTTTTGGAGGTGGATGGCTTTTGTGCTTGCTTCTGTGCTTGAGATACTTCTTTAGTATATCCAAGACCTGTCTTGATTAGAGGAGAACACTGCACTTTGATAATCTCATCTAAAGTTTCAGATCCTTTAGCAAATTTAAGATTAAGAGCTTTTTTTTTCTCAATATCTTTTCTAAGTCCCACAATTTCACATTCTAACTTTTCATTGTGTTTCTCTCTTTTAGCAAGTTGGAATGTCAGAGTATCTATAATCATATTCTTTTCCTCTAAACAAATTTTGAGTTTAGAAATCTCTTCATAGAGACATTCTTCATCTATAGCATCCAAGAAATCATCATCTTCAAAAGCCATCAAAAGTCTATAATCATTACGTTGTTCATCTTCATCACTAATTGAATATCCATCACTGTCTTCATGTGTATAATAGCTCTTCTTACTTACATTCTGTTTTCTGTTCCATCTATCTTTATGAGGACATTTGGCAGCATAATGACGGACTCTCCCACAAGCAAAGCATTTGAAAGGCAGCTTACCTCTGAATCTTCCAGTTCCCCATTGAATGTTTTTGAAAAAATTAGATTCTTCCTCTTCTTCTGACATATGTTCTGACTCATTGTAATCTCCTTTTCCTGAGGCTTTGAATGCAGCTTCTCTCCTGTCTGATGGTCCACCTTTTCTCATTTCGTAAGCAGTTAGGATTCTGTGCAGCTGTGACATGGTAAGGCTCTGTAGATTTTGCTTTTCTTTTATGGCAGAAACTTTTGAATCAAAGTTAGGAGACAAAGATCTTAGAACCTTTCAACCAAAACAAGTTCTTTTATTTCTTCACCTAAGTTTTTCATACAATTAACAATCTCATCTATATCAAGGAAATAGTTAGCCACGCTTTCATCATTGTACATTCTGAGTTTTTCATACTGAATTCTGAGAGTTTGAAGTTTTGCTCGTTTTACCTGATCATCTCCTTCATAACTCAGAACGATCTTGTCCCATATTTCTTTTGCAGTTTTGAGCTGCATAACCTTGACGAATTCTGATTGAGATAGACTCCCTAATAGGGTATTGACAACCTTTGCATTTGTTTCATACTGCTTCTTACCAACCGTATCTGTAGGAGTTACTGAAGGAAATGTGTATCCTGTTTCTTCAATATCCCAAACTTCTGTACCAAGAGATTGAAGATAGGCAGCGATTCTTACCTTCCAATAGACGAAGTTGCTCCCATCAAAAATTGGTGGCCTGATTGATGCTTCCTTTTCGTAGTTGCTCATGATGATAGATCTTCCTTCAAGCGATCAAGCTTCTCTTGAAGGACCTACTCTGATACCAATTGTTGAAAATAATACTGAGAGGGGGGGTGAATCAGTATTATTAAGTCAAATTCTTTTTCAATTTATACAAAGATTTGTATACGCCACTTCAGTTAATGAAAACAACGTGTATACACAACTCTGACTAATGAAACTCGCGTATAACTTCCAGACTTATAATTTAATTTATTCTTTAGATGTTGATCATTAATCTGTGTGTCAGAACCATATAACAGTAAGCAGGAACAGAAAAGTAGAGCAGACAGTCACACAAAAGAACACAAGATATAAGGTGGAAACCCAATGTGGGTGAAAACCACCTGCTGCAATATGTCTCTATCTTCTTTCAATTAGAAACTTCTTTTACAATGATTCTGTACTGGTGCAATCTTATACCAGCATGCAGGCTTCAACCTGTAGAAGGTTACAACCTTCTCTCGTTCTCCAGCTTCTCCTGGAAGGGAGCTACAACCCCCTTAGCTCTTGTACTAGCTGAGTTACTAGTACGTAGGTGCTGACCTACAGAAGGCTTCAACCTCCTCTTTTCTTCCAGGGACCACGTTTCATAAATTTTCAGACTAGATCCATGAATATCAATCAAACATCAAGTAGATCTGCAACAACCAAACTCCTCTGTACAAATACTGAATCAACCAATAACTTCTCAGAATGTTGTAACCAGAAACCAATACTAGTAACCAGACACCAATTCTGAACCCAGAACACTGCAACAATAAACAGAAGCAACTAAAACATATTTCAAGAGACGTACACTACTTCACCAATAGAAACCTGCGTACATATGCAGCTATGCCAAAGCCAACCAACGTATACGCAGTCTTCACTTACTTAACCTGCGTGTATACACACCTCCGCTGTGTCGAACCTGCGTACAGATCTATAAAAGATAATTTATCCTTTTACTTAATTAGACATCAGTTATACCCAGATTATCAAATTTATAGATCTAATCATGCGCCAAATATAATAGATCAAAATCACACAATGATACTACTATTCAAGCCTTGAGATCTCGACCCATCAATAGATCTTAACCATTGTGTAATGCTCAGGTTCCTCCTTGATTCAGATCCAGCTGTGACTCACCAACCAATCACCAGTATTCCAAATCTTGCCCCTCTCAAGATATTCAACACATAAGTCCATACTCTTGCCAAATGATCTCCTTCCCTTTTTATAGTTTTAGGCCTTACTCAAACCATGGTCCAAAACCATTGAGAACTAATACTAGGGACCCAATACTTGGGTTCAACACTTTAAATGCAATACCAAGGACCAAAACCATAGGTTCAAATATGTCGGACTAAATACCATGGACCAACCATAAGTTTTCCCACATGTACGCGCTTTTCTTTGCATGAAAGTGCGTGCATACGTATACGCGCCTTCTGATCAGTACACCCGCGTGTATACGCGAATTTGTTACGAGGAACCTACGTATACCTAATTTTCTTTCATTCTGAGAGCCTGAACTGTGATCTGCCATTTGAGTGAGTTGCCATCAAGGACAACACTTATGTCATAGAGCCAAACCTGTTCCAAACCCGTGGCATAATGCCAACAAGTGGCAGCTTCATTAGCCTGACAAGGGTAGTCATGGCCAAAGCCATCAATGACCAACAATGTCTGGTTGTGTTGTCGTCAATGCCTAGGGGGAAATTATTGAGTATGTTGGCAATTGTTGTTATTGACGTCAAATTCTAGTCATTCATGTCAAGTTCAAGATGGGAGTGTTGAGTTTATTAGAAGTGTGCTAAGCTTATGATGTGATTGATGTCTTGGTTATTTAATGATTATCCTATCTTTGAAGGAATTTTGTCTACATGTACCTTGTTTCAAAAGAGCATGCAAAGTTCTTGGATTGATAGCCCTCTCAGAGAGATTTCTAGTGATATATAACACTCAGTCTAACTCCCTAGGAATGAAAAAAAACTTGTATTTGCAGTGTTGGAGTCCACTCATGGTTTCAATGGGTCAATTATTTGAATGGAAAATAGGTATCCAGCCATTCGGGTGCCGAGTTGGGTGGAGGTTATTTGACAAGGCGAATGGGTGAATGAATATATTGATCTAGACCTTCATTACTTATCTTGGTATCTAGGGTGTGATAGGAGTAATAGGAAATACATGATGAAAGCTTATCTGATACTAGATCTCCCACTACCAAATCAAAGGTGGACCGTAGTACAACATGTCAACACACGTGGCACCAGAAGGAAGATACATGTGGTAGGATGATGACGTGGCATACTAAGGTGAGGAGACGTGGCAAGGTGATGTTCCAAATACAAGTGGCATGATGATGATGTGGCACCCTATGGTCATGATACATGGTAGGTGGATTTGGCACTTTTGGGTGCCCAAGTGGCCATTTTCCATGTAACACGTGGTAGTGATGCGATGTTGATGTGGCATGACATGTGGCAGAGAGACTGCAGGGTATATGATGTGGCAATGACCTTGCAGATGATGTGGCAAACCTCAGGATTTCTGTCAAGAATCTATTTTGCAAGGGTTCACAATTTTATGGAAATTTGGCATTTTTTCATGGTTTTTGAGTCTAAAGGGAAACGTCATCTGATCATTTGGCCTAGTGGAGGTGTAGGCGTCAAAGTGAAGGAGTACGGACTGGTTTTTTTGATCCCCAGATCAAGAATCAGTGCTTGACCTAGTGTAAAGGCATTATCCAACATTTGACCTGGTGGTTGTGCCATTATGTTGCAAAGAGGAGGTGGTACTGAATCCCTGGATTTAAGCTAAATATGAGGACATCTGAGTCCATACCAGATTCTCTAGCGAGTGAAGTGTGAAAGCTAAAGAATGCCTAGATAGCTGGATAATGAAGATATTTTCATATAACAGAGGAAAAGTGTTGAATTGCATAGGCCTAGGATTAAGCGTGTATTGGGCTTAATCCCTAGGCTCTAGCTCTTGATCACATGTGTAAGTGAGCAGAGAAAATAAGGGACTGTAAATGAAAATTTGATGGCATTGGGTGCTAAATTTTAGTTAAATGATTAAAGTCTATGACGAACAAATCACAGGATGTGTGTCTATAAAAGGTGGGAAAACAATGCTACAAAGAGTTGTTCCTATGGAAATTGAATAGTTAAATTTACTTTTGACAAGCTAAATCACATGAAGCTCAAATAGAACATGGAGAAAAAGGAAGTCACGTTCCAAAAAGACTAAGCAAACATTAGGACAATCTAAAGATAAGTGCTTTGCAAAGGATGAATGTGAAGATCAATTGAGATCTAGAGTTGTTACACATTTCAAAAGTGTAGAGTTAAAAGATTGTGAATTGTATTACAAAAAAGGATTTGTATTAAAAAAATATAAGTCAAAGAAAATATATGATGGTGATGAACTTGAATTAAATCACAGAATCAAAGAAAGAAATGTTGTTGCAGAGCAAAGATCAAAGAAGATAAGTAGATTTGTGAATTAATTTGTGTGTCAGTGTGATATTTTGATTAAAGAGCCTCGAATCTGAGTTTGAAAATGTATGAAACAGTGATTTGATAGGCTTAACAAGTAAGTGCTTGCAAATTAGGGTTTGAAGTCTCCTTCGGGTTAGTACTTGTAAATATCAAGCAACTGGTGCTTCCAACAAGTGGGAGCTTGCAAAGAAAAGGGGGTTGGAGCCTCTTGTAGTTTGGTTCCTACATAATCTGAAGTAATTTGGAGTTGGTGGTTGCATTTACATAATAATCAAAAAGAATTTGTGGTTTTCTCCCATGTAAGTTTCCACGTAAACATCCTGTATTCAAACTTTATGTGATTAGTGAACTGTTGCATTACTGAATGTGTTTAATGGGCTAAATATTTGTTAAAAGTTATAAAATGTTGATTCATCCCCTTGTCAGTATTTTCTTAATTTCCAACAATTGAGTCAAACACACTAAACCCTATTAATCTCCTGACATTGACCCAATGACAAATTACTTTATGGTACCATGAGTTTTAGTATGCAGTCCACATAACAAAGGAATGTTTTGGGCCTAAACACAGACAAGATCATCATAGCCAAATCTATGATATGTAAATTGAATGCATAATATGATGGTTCTCTACAATTTGGTGTTGATGCCTCGAAAATTGCTGCATCAACATCGGGGAAAACCACACGGTCTGGACCTTAAAGGCAGCTCCTTTTCCGTTTGATGTGGTGGCTCCGACTGGATATAATGGGACCAGTTTCCCATTGGTTTGTAAATAGGATGGATAAGTGGTTGATTTTATATTTCTAATGATAATGGATGGATGATTTAATCTAAAAAGTAAAATTATAAACAACTAATCTATCCCGGGAAATTTCTGCTTTAGTGTAATTTTTGATGATCTTTATCTACAAACAGGCATATAGATGACTATATTGGTAAACAAAGAAATTTATTCATATGATAATTACTTTGTTCAAGTAGTTGAACAAAGTAATCATTAAAACATTATTACACTATTCTTCATATATCATTGACATAAATATGATTGAAAGAATAACACTCCTTAAACATTCAATAGTGATAAGTATAAGGATTGTTGTTAAAATACATACATATATCCAATGATAGTAAAATTAAATAAATGTCGATTCATATGAAAAAATGGAGCAAAAGCATAGATAATAGTACCATATGTTATTTGGATCACTCCCGATATCAATCACATTCAAATTCCTTCTTCTAATTTAGAAACACTTCCACAAAAAGCAATAGTGCATATCTCATCAAAGCATTCTTCATTAAAATTCAGAATATAGGCCCAGTCTTCATAAAAAAAAATATTAGAAGCACAATAGTGTGACTTCCCGATCCAAGTTTTATACAAAAATTTAGGACAATTTCTAAAGACATGAAAGGGTCTATAAATACTACCTAAGTTAATTAATTATGAAATAAAAATGCTATTAGGTGGTATAACCAAATCACGAATATCTCCTTGAAATAGATATGTTTGCAATAGGTAGCATGATTCACTGTTTCAGCCGATCATCCTTTGGCTTGAGTTGGCAGATAGCAAGCATTGGTTGCAATTATGGAGGGTGACTTAGACGAGAATGCAATTGGGTTGAATACGTAGCATCATGAATTTCGGGAATCATATAACCGATCACATCAGTTAAACATTTTCGTGCCGCTCTTTGACTGTATGGTTTAACTAGGAAGAACCAAAAGGTATCCCAAGTTAAACTTTGGATGCCAGTGATTAATCTTTCCTTCTTTTCCAATTCTTGATTGCATGTCTGTTCCAATGCTTTGGCTGACGGAAATTTACTTGGAGTGCACTATGAAATCAAATTAGACATATAAAGAGTATCATTTATTAACTCCATCAAATTATTGGTTGCTGATCTGCATCTTGAAGTTTCCCTTTCTACCTTCATCAATTGCGACTGGCATTCTAGGAAAAGGATCTCCTTGTGTGATTCTAGAATTTTAGGAAGATTTGTGGCTTGCCCTTCACTGGTTTCTTACCAAGCAAGAAAGTTGGTTAAAGTCTCATCGACGTGTTCCAAATTCTGCCTGGCATCGACTGATTTGTCAATCATTGATGAAGTAATCTCACAAAGGGGCTCAGCAAGGGAAATATTATGACATAGTAAATTTAGTTGCTTAATTAATGCTTTATTAATCTGGAGAGCCTCGGACCTGAACTCTGCTGGTTGAGGAAGACTTTTGAACCTTTCTATCTATTGTGATAATTGAGCGATTTGCTCATCTTTTGTTTTACTCATTTGTTCATTCATTGTCTTCAGCTTGGCCAATGTTGTGGATAATTCCTTTTGTTTCTGAACTACGCTTTGGTCTATCCTCTATTTCTCCTTGAGCAATTGCTCATTTAGTTGGTTGTTTACTTGCTGCTGAGCTGCTAATTGTTGTTCCAATTTATCTACTCTCTGCTGCTTTTTGGATACCTGTGCTCCAATGAAACAATTGTCTGATCTTTTTCTTTTAATAAATTGCTAATCTCTGATGCTTTATCCATAGTGACTTCCGAATAGGCCCCAACATATTGAGAGAGTTTTGTGAGGTCTTCAGAGGGATTGAATTCTTCTTTCCATACCACATTAGCCATCTCTGTCTGTACAGGTAAAAGGGAAGATTGATCAAGCCTTCTCCTTTTCCTTTGTTTTTTTACTACAACCCTATGTTTAGGACTGTAAAAGACATCTAATGGTGGTATGTCTTCTATCTGCAAAACAATTTCATCCGATGGATCCTTAGGAATTATTTCTACATATTTGCTGGTGGGTAGGCCCCTGGTTTCTTCAATTGGAACCGTACTTGTTGCTGGCTTGTGATCAACTGTCACTTTAGGTGTGCTGAAACCCTATGAACTTTTAGGATTACTTATAATGGAATCAAATTGTTGCCATTCCTTAAGGAGCTTGGGATTAATTTGAGTATCTATATCCATGTATTCACTACCCTTTTCCTGTTCTTTCTCTGTTCTAGCTCTTTTCCTTTCTTGGGAATTTTCTCCACAACAGGAGGTTTTTGCTGTTCAGGCTCGCTTGACTGGATTGCTGGGGTGGTAGCTAATAAGTCCAGAGGCAGAGTTTGCAACCTCTGTTCTCTGAGCCTATTGAACACTTCCAGCCCTTCATCTTTATATCTGATCTTGGCCAATGTTTTTACTTGAAATAATGATTCTGCTGAGGAAAACAGGTAATCAAATTCATCCTTTTCATGATCAAACTTTGCAAGTTTGGCTTGTTCAAGAACATTATAGGCAACTTTTCTTGGATCATATTGTTGATTGGGAATTGTTGCAAGATTGAGCATTTGTATTTTCTCTGTTTCCTTCTCTGCATGTTTGTAATCATGGAGAGTGTAAACACCACATCTCAAAGGAAATGAAGGCCATACCTGCTTCTTAGAATTTTTAAGGGTTTTGGATGTCCCTTCCGTTGTTATCTGGTAGGCCAATTCCCGAGCTAACAGCTTATCAGGCACATATAAGGGAAGAACAAGGGGTTTTGTAAGGCTACCAAAAATCCTTATATAGGTGAACTTGTCTTCTCCGAACCAATTTCCTACTGCAGTCAAGTCGATCTCTGCTTCCTCGGAAATCCTAGGGGCAACTTTATCAAAAATAGCATAGTAGATAGACAACATAAAACCATTACAGATTTTGTACAAATGGTCTTTGTAGTGAGCTTTCCATAACATCTTATGATAAATGTCGATTCGCTTAGGGTCTATGGGAGTCCATCTCCATCCGAGTATCGGATATTCGAAATTAAAACAGAGAGTATCCATTATATAAGCACTATAATAAAAAGGGGGAATGGTCTTGGTGGTTTTTCGTGAATTTGACCTGATTTCGAGAATTACTGTGGCTAATTTATCGGACAAAATGTTTGCCCAATCCATCACATAACTGTTGATGGTTGCCTCCATCAGAGGGACCATTTCAATAGTAAACTTGGCAGAGTCATGTGTCCCCCACATTCTACCCATCATAGCCCTGGCATAACAGTAAGGAGAAGCTAATGAATCCACGGAGTAATTACCTAATGATTCATGCTTGTGCTTCTCGGGATTATGTCTCCACTGCTTAATCGGAGTCGATTCTGTCTCGTTTTCATTTGCAAATTTTTCAAGGAAGGCTTTGTTGTACCGCTTTTCAGGCTCAGTGAAGTGATACATTTTCCTTAGATCTTCAGGTTGAAACGAGCCAAAAATCCTCTCGTCAATTGTGCAAAATGTTCTGTTTGAGACTGGAATTTCCTCTACCACCCATCTCACTACGTCAATATATGGGAGGATTTTTTCTCGTGCTGATATTCTATGCAAATATGAACATGCTAAATCCTTGACGGACGCTTCCGATTTGCTAGTTGAGTCAGTTGTGACTTCTTCTGATATTTCCTCGGGCTCCTCTGCTTCAATTAAATTGTAAATGCTCCCCCAACTAGTATTTCCAAGGTCGAGGCACGTAGTGTTTGAAATTAACCCTTTTTTGCTTGGCCAGGATCCTTGGCTGGCTGCACTATTGCTGTAGGAGCCGCTGCTGCTGCGGATTTCTTTGATCTCTTTCCTATTTGTTTCAAATTCCTTATTTCAGCGGAGTTCTACACAAACAATGAGAAAACGTGATACAAAGAAATGCTACTATAGACTAATATGAAAGAATTATGTCGATTAGCAGGTGATAATGGATTATAGTGAAATTGCCGTGGATAAAATCTAAAGGAAAATCTTCCCTTAACTGCTTCATTGATTAACTGTTTAACCTGTCAATCATGGTAAAGGAGGTTCTAAATGCCCGTCACGTCGTTTATATGCCAAATGATTCATTGAAGCATGGCATAGATTTCTTTGACGTATAATCAGAAGTAAATCGCAATCGAAGATCGGTAACGTGAAAGGAAAGGCTTTAATATTTGTCTTAAACATCTTCCGATCACCAAAAGGTGATATAATGCATGCAAGCCTTTTAAATATGTTCTCAAGATATGCGCCTTATTAATGGATCGCAATCGAGGAATGGGTTCGGGCTTTATTGACTTGCCACTGTGATTTTGTCGATCGCCGATTGCGATATACCTTATCACATTGGAGGATTCAAGTGCCTTCAATCATGTGTTGACTTGTTATTGCCGATTGCCGATGGCGATATGCTTTATCGCATCAGAGACATCCAAGGGGCTATTTCATTATGCTTTGTGATTTGCTTTTCTTGATATCCGATTGCGATTACCTTTTCGGCTTGGAGTGAATGAATGTGTCTTTATATATGTTTCCTTTGTTATTGCGATATGCAATCTTGCGATTGCTTTATCGCAATAATGAAAAACTTTATAATTTTTTAAAGACACACTTTATTCATATTCAAAAGGGCTTTTAAAGTACTTCATTTGCATTAATCCTTTTGATAAGGGTTTATCTTATCATGGGTTAATACCAATTTATTCACACATCTAAGTTTATTTTAAAAGGGACCCATTTCTTAATATGATTTTGTATAAAAAATTTATGAAATGGGGGGTTTGTTGTACAGCACAACAATTGGCGATTCATTAGGAGAAACAATTATCTTTGATAAATTAATTAAAATACTTAAACTTTCTTAATCTGGAAATCTTATCTGATAGAGAAAATCTAATATAACTAAGTAATCATAATTTCTGAATATAGTGATAACTATTTTGCTATTTTCTTCTCTTTTCTAAAATTAAATACATTCTAAGTTTTAAATCAGCGTTAATTGGTTGATAATGATAAAACAAAAGACATTTCCAACTTAGCTTTATAATGACTCCTTTGTCATAGGTAGAGCCTCTGCTGCCAGCGAATGTCTATAGTTTCGACAGGGATGCCTTTTAACCATTTGACTATTCATTATCCCATCCATTTCAGAGTATAATTAAAAAGAATGAATCCAAAAGATATGTTTCCATATTCTTTGTATTACTTTTTCTTTTTTTTTCTTAATTTTGTAAGATAAAAAATCCATTGTCCTGGTTTGGTGGCCAACTATTGACAATGCCATTCACTGGTTGTAATTTAACTGAACAAGCTGGCTCGTGATGAGACCCCTCGTCTTATAATTATAAGCCATTACCCTATTTTGGTATGCAGTATTGGTAATGTCAGTTGAATTATTCCCCTATGATCATGGTAAGCAGGCTTATAATAAGACCTCCTATATTTTATATCAAATATATTTTAGAATTACACTCCGAGTAATTATAAACTTTGATGGATGGGATGAACAATTTTCTCCTTAAGAATACATGGATGATGGGGTGAGAGTTGAAGATGGTAAGATTGAATCTGTTTATGTTTTGTATTGATAACCGTTTTCAGGATTTTTGAAAGCATTAAAATGATTTACAGTACTCCTAAGTTTTGAGAAGATTTCACAAAAATAAAATGGGGTTTTCAGAATCTAAATATACCTACTTTCCTAGAAATTTTCTTTTCGTTTAAGGCTTCCATTTCTTAAAAGTAAATATCAAAACTATTTTCTTTTGAGTAACTTTTTCAATATAGCAAAGACCAATGAGAGGCTTTTTACAACTTTATTTTCCTAAGATTCTAAACAAAATAAGTTATGCACACAAATTCTACTAAAAATTGAATATTTACAAAGGGAGAAGGGGTTACCTCCTCAATTGAAGAATTTTTTCAAGATAAGGCCATTAACAGGAAGAGAATCTCTCTTTCCTGATAGATCTTGCAATATGAATGTAGAAGGGCCTATCTTCTCGCTAATTTGGAATGGTCCAAGCCACATTTTCTGGAACTTAGTGTGTTTTCCTTTATCCTCATGGGCTTTGTCCCATTTCAAAACTAGATCACCAACTTGTAATTGTTTTGAACTGGTTGAAGTTGCATCGAAAGATGACTTAATAATTTGCTGATGTTTTGCATGTATAATTCTGGCTTTTTCCCTTTCTTCTTCTAGCTTCAAGGTTTGATCATGTCTTAGTTGAATAGAAGATGAGGGACTTTCTTCAATAAACTACACTAAAGCTAGTGATGGAAGTATTAAGTTTGTTGGTATGACAACTTCTTTTCCATACACTAGGTTAAATGGAGAAGTGCCTATGGAGGCTTTATGTGTTATTCTGTCAGCCCATAGTGCAAATATCAAAGATTTATGCCAGTTTTTATGATTTTGCTCGATAGTTCTCTTAATGGTTTTGATAAGATTTTTATTGGTGGATTCTGTTAAACCATTACCCTGAGGGTAGTTGTTCGCAAAATACTTCAATTTATATCCCATTTTGATAGCAAATTCAAACATAGAATTTCCAGAGAAGTAAGATGCATTATAAAAAATAAGAGCGTTTGGGACACCAAACCTGGTAATAATGAACTAATCTATGAATTCAATGATTGCCTCAGAGTTTGCTGCCTTCAAAGGAATTGCTTCAACCCACTTAATGAAGTAATCAGTGGCTGTAAGGATGTACCTATGATGTTTGGATGGATGTGGAGTGATTTCCCCAATGATGTCCAATCCCCATTATTCAAAAGGATGTTCAATGTTGACTAGTTGCAAAGGGAAAGCTGGCTTTCTTTGTCTTCCACTAGTGGTTTGACAACTTTGGCATTTTCTTATGTATTCATGATTATCTATGAACAGGGTGGGCCAATAATATCCAGCATGAATGATTTTGTGAGCTATTGTATCAGCTCCGAAATGTCCTCCTGCTGGTCCGTCATGTAGCTCCTGCAAGACCTTTTGCGCTTTAGGTTTTTCTAAGCATCTTAACAAGGTTGAATCATAGTTTCGTCTAAATAACACATCATCTACAATTATGAAGTTTTTTGCTTTCAATCTTATGGCACGTTTGTTTTTAGAGGAAAGATTAGAAAGAGCATATCCATTTTTCAAATAGAAAATCAGATCTGCGTATTGAGATTCAGGATTAGTGATACTTATTTGATTGATTTCTTCAGTGTCTTTTGTACCTTCAGGTTCCTGAATATTGGATGCTCCTCCTAACAACCTGCAAAAACCTTGGCCTTTGAAAATCTTTGTTGGTTTGATTTCCAAGTCATATTATTGTAATGTTGTGACCCAATTTGCTCTCTTTTCTCCTAATTCCCTTTGAATTAGTAATTTTCTTACTGCCGAAAAAGGAACTATAACTTTTGTGTGAGCTTTTAAGAGAAAGGGTCTATAGTGTTTAATGACTTTGTACACAACCAAGGCTTGTTTTTCAACTTTGGAGTAATTAAGTTCAGCACCTTGAAGGTTTGAACTATAAAATGAGATTGGTGCTTCCAAGTTTTGATCGTTAATTTGTGTCAGCACTGCTGCATAAGATGAATCAGATGCAAGGGTGTATAACATGAAATAATTTGAAAAATTAGGAGTGCTCAAAGCAGGGCCATTTATGATCGATTGTTTAATGGAATCAAATGCCTCTTTCTCTGCAGGCCCCCATTTAAACACCGAATTTTTCTTGATCATGGTTTGTAATGGCAAAATAATCTGAGAAAAATCTGGAACAAATCTTTTTACAAAGTTAATTTGACCTAAAAATGACTGCATGGATTTTTTATTATGAGGGAATGGAATATCAGAAATCTCTTTGATTCTATCTGGGTCAATATAAATACCATCCTTTGAAACAATTAAGCCCAAGAGCTTTCCTTGATTAAGAGCAAAAAATGACCTTATTGGATTGAGTGAAATACCATACCTTCTGCAGCGTTCAAAGATTTGTTTCAAATCATGTAAATGATTTGATTTCTTCTTGGAAAATACAGTAATATCATCTAAATAGACGACCACTGATTTATTGATCAATCCTTTGAATGCTATGTCCATCACTTTTTGGAATGTGGCTCCAACATTAATTAATCCGAAAGGCATTTTTTGGTAGGCATAAGTTCCCCACTTGGTTCTAAAGGTAGTCTTAAGTCTGTCACCAGGATGAAACAAAATTTAGTTATACCTTGAAAAACCATCTAAAAAGGACATTAACTCAGAACTAGCTACTGAATGGAGTGTCTGCTCCATGGTAGGTAAAGGGAAGTTATCCTTTTGGCTTGCTTTGTTAAGGTTTCTGAAATCGATACAAATTCTGATACTGCCATTTTTCTTCCTAACTGGCACCATATTGGACACCCAGTTTGAATGTCTAACAGGAAAAATTATCTTAGCTTTCAAGAGTTTGTTTAATTCAACTTTTATTTGACTCTCTAAGTTAGGATGAATCTTCCTTAACTTTTGTTGTACTGGTTTTTGTTCAGAAAGCATTGGAATAGTATGCTGAATGAAAGATGTATCGTATGTTTTCAGATCATCATACTTCCAAGCGAAGACATTTTTATATTTACGCAATAATCTAATAAATGCAATCCTTTCTTCTGAAGAAAGTCCTAATCCCAAATTGATGTTTTGAGGATTATCTTCAGTACCTAGGTTTATCAATTCAAATCTCAAAGTAGAACTCTGGAGTTTTGAATTAGTCACCTGTTTAAACCTGTCTTTGATGTCATAAAGATCTTCAAGCTTGACCACTAGTTTAGGTATTGAGTTTTCTTCTTGCTTTTACTTCATTTGAAGGTCATGATCACTTTCATCAATAATTTTGTCATCATAGGATTTGTCAGAAGTCAAGAAATTTAAAATGTCTTCATTGTGATTTAACACTCACAAATTAGTGACATTATCAGGAATTGATGGTCTAAAAATTAACTCTACTGAAAATCTGTTTGGGTTGTAATCTTTAGATGGAAGGAGCTTGGAAGCAACATTAGCTAGTAAATCTGCTGCTGCATTTTGGGACCTAGGGATGGGAGAAATATTAAATGCTAAGAATTGGGATATAAGGTCCTGCACCAAAGACTGATAGTGTTTAAGGTGACTAGAAAGACAATGAATTGTATTTCTAACTTGTTTTATAACAATTTCTGAATCACCGAACACTTTCAAATATTGAACTTTAAGACCAATTGCTTTGTAAAGTCCTTGGATTAAGTCCTCATATTCAGCTGTATTATTTGTGCATTCAAATTCCAACCTACATGATAACATGGTCTTTTCTCCCTCAAGACTAACTAAAATACATCTTGCTCCTGCACCTTCACTAGATTTAGACCCATCAAAGTACAATGACCAAAATAAAGGTTTATCTATAGTTTTATTTACAGTTTCCTCAGCAATTTTAACACACCTTGATGTATCTATTTGTGAAAAATTTTCAATTTGAGATGTGAAATTATTAACTGAGAAAGGTGATGGTTGAGCAGTAAAATTTCCAAAGAATGATTTAGATGAGTAATTCCCTAAAATATTGTTATTGAATGCTATTGGTTGATTTTCTTGTTCGAATTCAGTAACATTATGTGTCATGTGTTTCTCCCGATCAATCTTGATCTGATTTGGCTTTCCTTTATAAGGTAGCCACATATGGGACCAATCGGTGGAAATATAACCATGGAGTTTCTCAGACCAATCTCTACTCAAAATCAAACCATAGAATACAGGTATATCACCGATTAAAATATCGATTCTCTGAACCACTCTTGGATCAGCGGATAACCTAATGGTAACTGAGTTGATTTGTCCTAAAACCTGAACCTTAGCTCTATCCAACTGTACAATATGAATTGTGGAATTTTTGGGTTCAATGTTCAGTTTTGAACAAACTGAAGCTAGAATTATATTAGAGGAAGCCCCTGAGTCAATCAAACAGTTGTGTAGATTTCTATTATAGATCTCGTAGGTTAAGAGGAAAGGAGGAGTATGGGAATTCGATCTATCCCCAATTTAAACAGCATCAGTAGCTTCTACTCTTCCAGGAGGTGGTTTACCTGACTCATTAGCAGCTTTGGACAATACAACATTGGGAAGAGGAGAAGAAGGTACAACATTTAACTCCTTTAGCAACAGTTTTTGTTGATGTTTGAATTTACTGAGCTCAAACATAGTGATATTTGCCTTTTTTTTCTTCATGTCTTCAATAATATTGTAGTCCACAGAATTCGTAACTACTAATGTCTTAGATGTTGAAGGCGGATTTGAAACTGATGGTTGATTTTGGGGTGGTATTGCTGTAGATTTCTTTGTGGGAATCTTTTCTTTGGTGGTAGTGGTACTTGCATTCCTTTTCTTCTGAGTTGTGTGAACAGGTTCAGGAGTACCCTTACTCCTGGCAGTCACAGGGAAAGCTTCCTGTTCATTTTTTGTATCGGAATTAGGCAAAATAAAGTGCCACATCTCATGACATTCTACAGTCTCCTCTTCTTCAGGTTCTTCGGATGACAACACTGTTTCTTCCTCTTCTTCCTCTTCCGGATCTGAGTCTGCATTGGATATAGTATTTGGGGGCTTTGATTCTGGTTTTTTGAAGTTTCTAAATGGCCTTTTTGTTGAAGTCTCAACTATCTGTTTTTTGATTTCTACCATTTCATTTGACATAGTCTTGAGAACTTTTTGGAGACCCTCCATATCATATGGATCTTTAGGCATTTTCTTTTTTGAATAAATTTTGAAAGAAACTTTTTTGGATTTTCTGTCTTCAAGGGCAGCCTTCTTTTCTAAAGCAATAATGTGTTTCTCTACAACAAGTGCCTCTTTCATGTTTTTAGCTAGAGTTGGTTTAGCAGCTCTATCTACAAAAATAGTTATATTTGAGGGTAGGGCAGTTATATACCATTCGCTTCTGATTTGCTCACTCGGTTTAGAGGCAGTTGGAATCTTATTAAGAGTTTATTGAACCATGAATTGAACTCCTTTATAGGTTCTTTGGATTCTATCCTAAGATTGGAGAGATCATTGATTAATGTTGCTAGAGATCTATCATCACCATGTTTAGTCAAACACTGTTCTTGAAAAATGTTCCAACTTGTAATGGATCTTGAGGGCAAGGAAAAATACCAAGACCCAGCTGATCCTTGTAAAGTATAATGGAAAAGCCTAACAACAACATCTTCCTCTGTCACTCCTTTTAAATTAACTGCCAACATGAAATTGTTAATATGCTCGTCGGCTTGTATTCTTGCATCGGGATTAAATTTCGACAGCCATTTTTCAGGATGTGTTGGCAATGGATGTAATGGTGCAAGCATCGTGACTGCAACAAGATTATTCCATGGATTTTGAGCCATTGTAGAGCTAATAGTAGATGACATTGACGATGAAATTCCAAATGTTTGGGAAGGAGATGATATTGAGGTTTGAGGTGGTTGGGATGTTGAAGTTCCTGATCCCTGTTGAACAACAATGTGTAATGGAGGAGTGGATGGCTGACTTCGCACTGGAGAAGATGAAATGGAGGATGATGATGAGAAAGTCTCACTATCAGATCCT
The DNA here is from genome assembly GCA_031772625.1 of Pinus tabuliformis. Taxonomy (NCBI): domain Eukaryota; kingdom Viridiplantae; phylum Streptophyta; class Pinopsida; order Pinales; family Pinaceae; genus Pinus; species Pinus tabuliformis. The sequence continues at coordinate 997,938,677 of CM062818.1, forward strand.
TCAGTTGTTTTTCTTGCCCTTTTCCTTTTCGGTAAAGGCAACTCAGTAGGTTCAATACCAAGCTTTCCGCTCTGAAGTCTGGTGAGGTGATGAGGTGGAATGAATTGCGAAGTCTCACTGCCTTGAGATACCTCAGATTTCTGTGGTGATATTGAAAAGCCTTGAAGTTTATGGATAAGAGACTGTACTTCAGGAGACTCAGGAGTTAACTGTTCTGGGGTATGTTGGGGTTGAGCAGTGGTAGTAGTCTCCTTTTCTTCTCGTTTGAAGACTGGGGTTCCAACATTCAAAGGAGAGGTTGGAGGTGAGGTGGAGGGAGATTTACTCTCAGAATGGGTTGTAGATTTAGGTTGGCTCGCCATTCACAATTCATGCCCTCCTTCTAACGCCAAAAATGTTGATGCCTCGAAAATCGCTGCATCAACATCGGGGAAAACCACTCGGTCCGGACCTTAAAGGAAACTCCTTTTCCGTTTGGTGTGGTGGCTCCGACTAGATATAATGGGACTAGTTTCCCAATGGTTTGTAAATAGGATAGACAAGTGGTTGATTTTCTATTTCTAATGATAATGGATGGATGATTTAATCTAAAAAGTAAAATTATAAACAACTAATCTATCCTGGGAAATTTCTGCTTAAGTGTAACTTTTGATGATCTTTATCTACAAACATGCATATAGATGACTATATTGGTAAACAAAGACATTTATTCATATGATAATTACTTTGTTCAAGTAGTTGAACAAAGTAATCATTAAAACATTATTACATTATTCTTCATATATCATTGACATAAATATGATTGAAAGAATAACACTCCTTAAACATTCAATAGTGATAAGTATAAGGACTGTTGTTAAAATACATACATATATCCAATGATAGCAAGATTAAATAAATGTTGATTCATATGAAAGAATGGAGCAAAAGCATAGATAATAGTACCATATGTTATTTGGATCACTCCCGATATCAATCGCATTCAAATTCCTTCTTCTAACTTAGAAACACTTCCACAAAAAGCAATAGTGCATATCTCATCAAAGCATTCTTCATTAAAATTCATAATATAGGCCCAGTCTTCATAAAAAAAATATATTAGAAGCACAATACTGTGACTTCCCGATCCAAGTTTTATACAAAAATTTAGGACCCTTTCTAAATACATGAAAGGGTCTATAAATACTATCTAAGCTAACTAATTATGAAATAAAAATGCTATTAGGTGGTATAACCAAATCATGAAGATCTCCTTGAAATAGGTCTGTTTGCAGTCGGTAGCATGATTCACTATTTGGGCCGATCATCCTTTGGCTTGAGCTGGCAGATAGAAAGCATTGGTTGCAATTCTAGAGGGTGACTTAGACGAGAATGCAGTTGGGTTGAATTCGTATCATCATGAATTTTTGGAATCATATAATTGATCGCATCGGTTAAACATTTGAGTGCTACCCTTTGATTGTATGGTTTAACTAGGAAGAACCAAAAGGTATCCCAAGTTAAACTTTGGATGTTGGTGATTAATCTTTCCTTCTTTTCCAATTCTTGATTGCATGTATGTTCCAATGCTTTGGCTGACGACAATTTACCTGGAGTGCACTGTGAAATCAAATTAGACAGATAAAGAGTATAATTTATTAACTCGATCAAATTATTGGTTGCTGATCTGCATCTTGAAGTTTCCCTTTCTGCCTTCATCAATTGCGACTGCCATTCTAGGAAATGGATCTCCTTGTGTGATTCTAGAATTTTAGGCAGATTTGCAGCTTTCCCTTCATTGATTTCTTGTCAAGCAAGAAAGTTGGTTAAAGTCTCATTGGCTTGTTCCAAATTCTACCTAGCGTCGAATGATTTGTCAATCATTGATGAAGTAATCTCATAGAGGGGCTCAGCAAGGGAAATATTATGACATAGTAAATTTAGTTGCTTAATTAATGCTTTATTAATCTGGAGAGCCTCGGACCTGAACTCTGCTGGTTGAGGAAGACTTTTGAACCTTTCTATCTATTGTGATAATTGAGCGATTTGCTCATCTTTTGTTTTACTCATCTGTTCATGTTACACTAAAAAATGTCACCATGACTATTTACAGTTAGTATGGCTCTATCAACAGTCATGCTATCCTCTTAGGCAAGTCTTATGCCTCTGCTCTCCATGTCAAACTCCAAAAAGAGAGAAAGTCTTTATAAATGTATTTATCTCTGGGTACGCAGGTTCTCTCAACCTTACCTGCGGGTACGCACCCAATGTTCACAAAAGATGCGTCCTTGGATGCTCTGTATGTAAAGGGGCAGGTGCGTCCCCCTGTAAAGGTCAAAATGCGCAAGTTTCATCTTTAAAAAGTTACTTGTGGTCATTTCTAGAGCATTCTAGAAGGTTGTTCGACGTGTATTGGGCGCCTCCAGATGGTTCATGTACCCCTACCAAAGAGGAACTTATCCCATCAATGAGGGAGCTATCCCATCCAAAGAGGGGATTATCCCATTGATGGTGGACCTGATTAACTTCCTCTTGAGCACTATAAATACAGGCATTGGGCCAGAAGGAGGGGAGGTTGGAAGCTATACATTTCTAAGGGTAGATGCTGCAGGAATTAGGACTCCCATTTAGAAGCTTGTGAGGAGAGATTGCCATCTTTGCTTGTTCTATTTGGAAGTGGGTGAGCTTTGTCAAAGTAAAGGAGAACTCTTGATGGACCCTGGGAGGGACTTGCACAACACCAAGGCTCAGGTTGTATTTGTTCCTTTTGTTACCTATTAATGCAAATGAGTCCATTCTTCTCAATAACTTGTTATTTATGAGTTGTTTCATGTACTCCTTGGTCTATGTGTTAAATATGTTTTATTCTATGAGATTATCAAGTGCTATTTAATCGTTTGATTGTTAGTGGATGCAGGTTTCAAAGTGAAGGAGGAGCTCATCCGGATCAGCGGAGCTGGACTGCTACAACAGCGTTGGACTACAGGTAGGATCTAAACACTTGATTTCTTATATAGTAAATGCATGTTTAGAGAAGGATTGTTCTTGTTTGTCTTGTTTGTCACTAGAGAGTCTTAGGCTCCTAGGGAGGTTGGTTGTGTCCGCACAATCGACTCTTTCCGCCTGACAAATTGGCGACTCCACTGGGGAATCCATTGATGAGAAAGTCTTTTCCTTTGTATGCAACTTTGATCTGAGAAAAGTCATTTATTTTCTGGTTTTTGGCTCTGTGACTTTGTTTTTGGGTGGGTTAGCTTAGGGTTAGATTCAATTTAGTTTTTCTTGAATTTTCCAGTAGGACGCACCCTCTGAGTATTGCACAGTGCGTCCCTGGACGCACTGTCGCTGTGTGCACAGAGCGGGCCCGCACCTGTCTTAACGGGTTGCCTGCATCCCCTGCTAAAATTTAAGAAAATTCCATTTTTTGCATTTTTTCTCTTAGATTTTACTTTTTCTTAGTTTTTACTGCCCAGATCCATTAGTCTCCTGTCAAAGATCTTCACCTAAGCTTGTTTCATTGGCATTCCTGCTTTAAGCTTTCATCAATTGGGTGTTTTGAGTCTCTTTCTTGGGAAATTCTTGATTTGTTTTCCTTTGGTCATTACTTAGAGGTTTCTCTCAGTCCTTTCACAATTTTGCATCTTTTTGCTTTTGTTTTTGCAAAAAAATTTCTAAATTGTGTATGAGTGTTAATCGCCTTTGAGTGTTTTTATTTTTTGATCTTTGGAACTCTCACCCAATTTTCTCGACTTGCACTTGATTGGTTCTTAGATTACATTAGAATCATCTTGTGTTTGAGAATTCTCTTGCATAGATCACATTTGCATAATTAGAATTCTCATTTTCAGAATATGAATGAAAAATGTGCATACATTACATTTGCATACTTTTCGAGTGAATTGTGCATAGATTACAATTGCATAGTTTACATTCTGGAAAATCAATCGTAGATTTAGATCAGTTTTCTTTGATTTGAATTTACACAAAAATAAAAAATAAAAAAAAATGGTTTGGAATTGATTTGCATTAGTTTTTCTTGATAAAATTAGTGCATTAGAGAATTTGTTATATTTTCTCTTAGTGATCAATTTTTTGCATTGTTGGAAGTGAATGGAAACTCTCTCCTTACTTTAGTTAGGATTCATCGAATTGAAAAGATTACATTATCATATTCGATTGCATTCAGTTGAGTCGGGTCATAAAACCATTGGTTTCATATCCATTTACCCATTTGAGTAATAACAGCCTTAATAACACAACGCTTAATTAAAATTCATCTAGTAATTTTTACATTTCTAGGGCTCGGATACACCAACTAGCTTAGGCTAGTGTCTTGGATTAGGATCTAGTTAACAATCCAAGACAGTAAAACAAACAAGTAGTCGATCTTGTGGTAGGTTAAATCCAACTGTTACATTTATGCTCTCGGAAAGCTCCTCTTAAAGGAGAAGCACGAGACCGTGTCCGAACCAGTGAGGGGATCAATCCTCCTTCATTGGGAAAGACGCCAGATACGCACGTACTACAAACAGTAAACCTCGGATTATTGTCGAGGAGCCTGGGGTCACTTGTCGGTAAACCTTGGATTATTGTCAAGGAGCCGGCAAGGGGATTGAGCTTGTTACTCTGCCCTTGCGTGCTATCGGGTCGTAGACTGTTCCCCCAGATATATTTGTTGCTGTTGGTAACCTTAGTGACCATTATCTTTAGGGTTCTACCCAAGGTGACGGTGGAGGGAAGATCCCACTGTACCTGGAGCAGACGTCGGCTAGACTCACTTGGATTTTTTGGGGGGTTCACTTCACTCGAGACGGTTAAAGTGGAGGAACTTGGTCCAGTCTATTCATTAAGCAGGTTGCCGGGGTAACTGTTCTACCCGCCACTTCTGTACTGAATTCTGCGATGTTGGGCTTCATCACCAACTAGTGTTTTCGGTCCGGAAGGCTACTGTTTGTGTATGGTTTGACTCCTAGATTTGATAACGCGTGTTAATTTGTTTGTTTTTAGTTTTAGAGACCATAGGTGTGAATTGTGAATTTTAATTGTTAGGTGTGAATTGTGAATTGTTAATTTTAGTTTTAAGATTGTTAATAAAATTCACTGAACTTGAATATAATGGCAAATGTTCCGGAATTTACCAACCTAGGAACCCCTCCTAATGAGAATCCTAGTACTTTTCCTTACTTTGGAAATGTTGGTCCTCCTTATATGGCTACTTTGTCATTACCTGGATTTACAATAGGTTTACTGATATGGTTATTTTCAACTTCGTTGGCCCAAAGTACTCCAATTGTTCCATCTCAACCGGATGCTTCACCTCAACAGAGTTCACCATCTCAACATCACCAACCTTCTGTTGACCCTTTACCTTCTTTGCCTAATTTTTCTTCCTCCATTTCTTCCTCTTCGCCTGGTAAAAGCCTTGATGCTAGTAACCAGGAGGCTAAGAAGAAGAAGAAAGGGAAGAAGAAGAAGAAGAAGAAGAAGAAGAAGCAAGATAAGGAAGAAGTCAACCAACCAACCATGGCTGTAAGTGTTAGTTTTGTTGAGGAAAATTCCGACATGCATCGTAAACCCAAATACCCTTGCAGGCTTTGTAAGGGTGACCACTTCCTTGTCAATTGTCCTGGTATTCCAAAGGTCTTGGAAGTATGGTCAGAAAAACCTCATCAACTTTATGTTGATCCATCAACCAGTGATAGTCAGGTTCCTGGGAATAAAGGGTAAAGTTAGGTTTCCTTGTAAGTTATGCAAAGGGAGTCATCAAACTCACATTTGCCCTCACATGGATGAAGCCTCAACATTCCACAACAAGAATTTCCAACTGGTTACCGTAAACTTTGTCCCAACCTACCGTCAACTGACGGAGTGATTGATCAAAATTCAAGTACGGTCGATCACACTCTTCCATTGGAGAGTGAAACTCATGTCACTCAGGTTGATGATCAATTAGTTGATCAAGTGGTCGATTCAATTTCACATTCAGTCGATCCCACTTTCCCTTTAGAGAGTGAACTTCATACCGCTCAGGTTCTTCTTGTTACATCAGATTCTTCTATGCCGGGGGGCATTTCACCTGTTTCTACAGAACCCCCTCCAAGCACTGAGGTCTTTTCCTTTGATTGGAATAGACTGACAGAACCTCGTCTTCCTTCCTCCATCCCTTTCCAAATCATTTTCAAGGCTGGTGGTAGGGACATACATCGTACACATGTAGATGAAGGTGCTTCTGTTAGTATTTTATCCTCAACTGTTTGGAAAGCTTTGGGTTCCCCTCAGCTTGCGCCTATTACGCAGAATCTGAAAGCTTTTAACAGAACCATTAGTGAACCTTTAGGGATCCTTCCTAAGTTTTCTATTACCTTGGAAGGTAAAACTGTCTGTGTTGATCTTATGGTAGTTCGAGGTCCCTTGGATTTCAATTTACTCCTTGGGTGAGACTATGTTTATGCAATGAAAGCTGTCGTATCGACACTCTTTCGCGTGATGTCTTTCCCTCACAATGGCTGTATTGTGACTATAGACCAGCTTTCATTCCCTAGTCTTGTTTCAACTACCAATAATATGACACCCCTAAATGTTCCTGATTCTCAAGTGGTATCTACCCCGCCACGGGTTAATTATGTGGCAACTGGTCCCATGTTTTCAGTTACCGATGAAAGTGAGCCTCTCACTGTTTGCTCATCTTCCTTTGATTTAGATCCGGTAATTGACATGGAAAACTCTATGGGATTACATGAACACGATGTTCTTATCCCTTTTGAGTCCCTTGACATGTGTTCCTTCTAGAGAACTATTCTTCCTTCTGATGAAGACCTCTTGGAAGCCATGATCAAGGTGTGTCCATTGACATGTCTTTCTTCTAGTTGGAAGCCATGATCAGTGTGTCCGAGGAAAGTTCCCTTTACTGTGTCAACCTCGTTAAAAAATGAATCAGTATGAGTGCGAGGATAGTTTTTTCCTGTACCAACCTCGTTAAAAAATGAAATAGGCTAGTGAGGAAAGTTCCTTTTACTGTGTCAACCTCGTTAAAAAATGAATCAGTGTGTGCGAGGATAGTTTTTTCCTATCTCAACCTCGTTAAAAAATGAAATTGGATGTTGTGAGGAAAGTTCCTTTTACTGTGTCAACCTCGTTCAAAAATGAATCAGTGTGTGCGAGGATAGTTTTTTCCTGTATCAACCTCGTTAAAAAATGAAACAGGCTGCTACGAGGATAGTTTTTTCCTGTATCAACCTCGTTAAAAAATGAAACAGGCTGGCATGAGGATAGTTCTTTTACTGAGTCAACCTCATTAAAAAATGAATCAGGTAGATTTTAGGTTAAGTAGGTAGATTGTAGAAAGTAGGATTATGAGGACAGTTCCTGTTACTGAGTCAACCTCGTTAAAAAATGAATCAGGTATGAGGATAGTTCTTTTCTTGTGTCAACCTCCTTAAAAATGAAACAACTCCCTTTTCAAGTTAAATATTGAAAGTAAACCTTCATTTCATCCATCCGGTTGAATGCAATGAAACCTGGGGGGCATGTACCTCGTTTTGCATCATTATACTGGGGGCATGCGAGCTTTTGAGCATAGTTCCTTGTCTTGTGTCAAGCTCGTTAAAAAATGAAACAAGGGTAGGTTAAGTAGGTAGATTGTAGAGTAGTTATGAGCATAGTTCCTTGTCTTGTGTCAAGCTCCTTAAAAAATGAATCAAGGATTTTAGAGCATAGTTCCTTGTCTTGTGTCAAGCTCATTAAAAAATGAATCCAGGATTTTAGAGCACAGTTCCTTGTCTTGTGTCAAGCTTGTTAAAAAATGAATCAAGGTTTTTAAGGTAAAGTTTTTTGTTAGGTAGATTGTAGAGAGTAGTTATGAGCATAGTTCCTTATCTTGTGTCAAGCTCGTTTAAAAAATGAAACAAAGGTTTTGAGGATAGTTCTTTTCCTGTGTCAACCTCACTAAAAAATGAAACAGCTCCCACAAGTCTTCCATGATCTTGAAAGTAAAGCTTCATTCCATCCACCTCATTGAATGCAATGAAGCTTGGGGGGCATGTACCTTGATTTGCGTCATTATGCTGGGGGCATGTGAACTTCTAACAAGCATAGTTTTTCGTTTCAAGCTTACGTAAACATGAAACCGAATCCGAGCATAGTTCTTTTCCTGTGTCAAGCTCGTTAAAAAATGAAACAAATCCTCCTCTACTTGAGTCGAGAGTTTGACTAGATCTCATAAATGTTAAGTTGTATATTTAGGTTAGTTATTTTAGTGTTTTGCATCATTTTCTTATAGTTTTAGGTCGAGTCTTTCAAATGATCTCGTACTTGAACCTTCATTCCATCCAGCTTGTACTTAGTTGAATGAAATGAAGCTGGGGGGGCATGCGCTCTAGCAGTTACGCTTAGGGGGCATCAAGCACAGTTTTCTCTCTGTTTCAAGCTTGTGAAAAAATGAAACTACTTTGAAGCATAGTTTTTCTCTGTTTCAAGCTTTTGTAAAAATGAAACATATCTCGAGTCAATTTCAGTTATTTTCAAGCCTCGTTAAACTCATGAAAATCCCGAGATTATTTTGCTATCTTTCATTCTCGTAAAACAAATGAAAATGCCGAGTTCTTTCCGTCTTTTCCTGCTCGTAAATTAAATTGAAAGTCGGCCATATGAGTATATTTTTATCATTTTTTCGAACTCATTAAAATTTACGAAAAAATGAAAACCATGAGTACATTTTTATCCCTTTTTCGAACTCGTTAAAACTTACGAAAAAGTGAAACATTGGAGTTCTCTTTTAAGCCCTTTTCAGACTCTCAAAATATGAAAAGATTGCCGAGTTTTTCTTTTTAAACTCGTTAAAACGGAATTAAAAGACGGTCCCCTTATAGCCCTTTTCTGACCGTAAAATCAGGAAAAGATTGCCGGGTTTTTGTCATTTCAAACTCGATACGGAAATAAAACGACGTGTCCTTGATCGCTTTTTACTTTTCAGGTCAGTGGCACTAATTATGAAAGTACTCCTTGGTCGCAAGATCAAGCGGTTCCCCCAGGTATTATTTTATACTTTTTCGGGCTTGAGGGACACAAATCTACGAAAAAGTTCAACTTGGAGTCTTCTTAAGTTTTTCAGACTCTCTAAAATTGAAAAACGCCGAGTTTCTCCTATACTGGGCTCGTTAAACATTTCACAGTAAAGGACCTGTTCAATTACAAACAGGAACGAACCACTCCTTCCTAGGGTTCGAATCAAAACTAGGTTGGACTCATCCGAAGGATGAGCTTATAATCAAGCATATGTTATCCTCCTCAAGCTTGTTAAAAATAAAGAGGTACTTGCCAGAAATGGTGGGGGAAAAGAGAGAAGAATGAGCCTATTTGTTATCTTTTGTCTCAGAAGAAAATTTATTACCACTCTTGAACACGACACTTTTCATTCACCTGGGTTGGGAAATCTTTTACCTCACAGTTGATCAAACCACTTTGAAAGTCTTCAGCCAGGTTCCGGGGATTAACTTTGAGTTATTCACCACCAAGCCATCTGTCGTGTCGTTATGTGTTCAAGAGGTCTGCAAGCAAAACTTTCATCTGCAAAATACTTGTCATCCATTTGACCATCCCTGAGTCAGTCCTTACAACAACATTTCTTCAACTTGAACAATGATTTCGTGTTGTGGGCTTGCCTGCAACGGGTCGCTTTCTATCGACATCAGCACATTATCTAGAGAGATGACTTAGAAATCGTCAGTACCTTGAAGTCTGCATGCATCAATGGCAGGTTTCTCGCCTTTGACGTCAGTTTACATCATTGACTTTCGATCGAAGGATTCCGTGAAATGTTCGACATCAACTCATTCATTCACATCTCATGGATTGTACTGGGTACTTTGAGAACCATTGACATTACTGGTGGTCTCTCTCACACTTGTTAACAATTTACATCATCGACTGGTAATCGAGTGGTTTCTACCATGTTCGACATCAACTCATTTATTCGCATGGCTAGAATCGTACCAATTCGGGAAGCGGAAATGAAGACCCTGGATCTAGTTTCCACCATCCAGGCTGCGAGGAGTTTTGTATTCATTATCTAAGTAGACTAATCATAAACAGATGGTTGCGCCCATACTGTGTCTACAAAAGTCTATGATTATGATGTACTGCAAGATCATTCCTGTATCAGAGTAGTTAGTCTGTTAGTTAAAGTTTTGATCTGAGTATGGGAATGCCTACCTCAGTGATGATATAATCTTATACATGTCTTTTGTGTTGAAAATTGCAGGTTCTGACCAGGCTCTCCACGAGATAATCCTTGAAATGATAAAGTGCTTCACCCTTCCTAGATAATACAAAACCCTAATTTATTACAGGCTTCACACTTTAGGGGGCAATCTGTTACACTAAAAAATGTCACCATGACTATTTACAGTTAGTATGGCTCTATCAACAGTCATGCTATCCTCTTAGGCAAGTCTTATGCCTCTGCTCTCCATGTCAAACTCCAAAAAGAGAGAAAGTCTTTATAAATGTATTTATCTCTGGGTACGCAGGTTTTCTCAACCTTACCTGCGGGTACGCACCCAATGTTCACAAAAGATGCGTCCTTGGACGCTCTGTATGTAAAGGGGCAGGTGCGTCCCCCTGTAAAGGTCAAAATGCGCAAGTTTCATCTTTAAAAAGTTACTTGTGGTCATTTCTAGAGCATTCTAGAAGGTTGTTCGACGTGTATTGAGCGCCTCCAGATGGTTCATGTACCCCTACCAAAGAGGAACTTATCCCATCAATGAGGGAGCTATCCCATCCAAAGAGGGGATTATCCCATTGATGGTGGACCTGATTAACTTCCTCTTGAGCACTATAAATACAGGCATTGGGCCAGAAGGAGGGGAGGTTGGAAGCTATACATTTCTAAGGGTAGATGCTGCAGGAATTAGGACTCCCATTTAGAAGCTTGTGAGGAGAGATTGCCATCTTTGCTTGTTCTATTTGGAAGTGGGTGAGCTTTGTCAAAGTAAAGGAGAACTCTTGATGGACCCTGGGAGGGACTTGCACAACACCAAGGCTCAGGTTGTATTTGTTCCTTTTGTTACCTATTAATGCAAATGAGTCCATTCTTCTCAATAACTTGTTATTTATGAGTTGTTTCATGTACTCCTTGGTCTATGTGTTAAATATGTTTTATTCTATGAGATTATCAAGTGCTATTTAATCGTTTGATTGTTAGTGGATGCAGGTTTCAAAGTGAAGGAGGAGCTCATCCGGATCAGCGGAGCTGGACTGCTACAACAGCGTTGGACTACAAGTAGGATCTAAACACTTGATTTCTTATATAGTTAATGCATGTTTAGAGAAGGATTGTTCTTGTTTGTCTTGTTTGTCACTAGAGAGTCTTAGGCTCCTAGGGAGGTTGGTTGTGTCCGCACAATCGACTCTTTCCGCCTGACAGTTCATTCATTGTCTTCAGCTTGGCCAATGCTGTGGATAATTCCTTTTGTTTCTGCACTGCGCTTTGGTCTATCCTCTGTTTCTCCTTGAGCAATTGCTCATTTAGTTGGTTGTTTACTTGTTGCTGAGTTGCTAACTGTTGTTCCAATTGATCTACTCTCTGCTGCTTTTCGGATACCTATGCCTTCAATGAAACAATTGTTTGATATTTTTCTTTTAATAAATTGCTAACCTCTGATGCTTTATCCATAGTGGCTGTCGAATAGGCCCCAACATATTGAGAGAGTTTTGTGAGGTCTTCGGAGGGATTGAATTCTTCTTTCCATACCACATTAGCCATCTCTGTCTGTACAGGTAAAAGGGAATATTGATCAAGCCTTCTCATTTTCCTTTGTCTTTTTACTACAGCCCTATGTTTAGAATAGTAAAAGACATCTAATGGTGGTATATCTTCTATCTGCAAAACAATTTCATCCGATGGATCCTTAGGAATTATTTCTACATCTTTGCTGGTGGGTAGGCCGTTGGTTTCTTCAATTGGAACCGTACTTGTTACTGTCTTGTGACCAACTGTCACTTCAGGTGTGCTGAAACCCCGTGAACTTTCAGGATTACTTATAATGGAATCAAATTGTTGCCATTCCTTAAGGAGCTTGGGATTAATTTGAGTATCTATATCCATGTGTTCACTGCCCTTTTCCCGTTCTTTCTCATGTTCTGGCTCTTTTTCTTTCTCGGGAATTTTCTCCACAGCAGGAGGTTTTCGCTGTTCAGGCTCGCTTGACTGGATTGCTGGGGTGGTAGCTAATAAGTCCAGAGGCAGAGTTTGCAACCTCTGTTCTCTGAGCCTATTGAACACTTCTAGCCCTTCATCTTTATATCTGATCTTGGCCAATGTTTTTACTTGAAATAATGATTCTGTTGAGGAAAACAAGTCATCAAATTCATCATTTTCATGATCAAACTATGCAAGTTTGGCTTGTTCAAGAACATTATAGGCAACTTTTCTTGGATCATATTGTCGATTGGGAATTGTTGCAAGATTGAGCATTTGTATTTTCTCTGTTTCCTTCTCTGCATGTTTGTAATCATGGAGAGTGTAAACACCACATCTCAAAGGAAATGAAGGCCATACCTGCTTCTTAAAATTTTTAAGGGTTTTGGATGTCCCTTCCGTTGTTATTTGGTAGGCCAATTCCCGAGCTAACAACTTATCAGGCACATATAAGGGAAGAACATGGGGTTTTGTAAGGCTACCAAAAAGCCTTATATAGGTGAACTTGTCTTCTCTGAACCAATTTCCTACTGCAGTCAAGTCGATCCCTGCTTCCTCGGAAATCCTAGGGGCAGGTTTATCAAAAATAGCATAGTAGATAGACAACATAAAACCATTACAGATTTTGTACAAATGGTCTTTGTAGTGAGCTTTCCATAACATCTGATGATAAATGTGGATTGGCTTAGGGTCTTCGGGAGTCCATCTCCATCCGAGTATCGGATATTCGGAATTAAAACATAGAGTATCCATTATATAAGCACTATAATAAAAAGGGGGAATGGTCTTGGTGGTTTTCGTGAATTTGACCTGAATTCGAGAATTACTGTGGCTAATTTATCGGACAAAATGTTTGCCCAATCCATCACATAGCTATTGATGGCTGCCTCTATCAGAGGGACCATTTCAATAGTAAACTTGGCAGAGTCATGTATCCCCCACATTCTACACATCATAGCCCCGACATAACAGTAAGGAGAAGCTAATGAATCCACAGAGTACTTACCTGATGATTCATGCTTGTGCTTCTCGGGATTATGTCTCCACTGCTTAATCGGGGCCGATTTTGTGTTATTTTCATTTGCAATTTTTTCAAGGAAGGCTTTGTGGTACCGCTTTTCAGGGTCAAGCGAGTGATACATTTTCCTTAGATCTTCAGGTTGGAACGAGCCAAAAATCCTCCCGTTAATTGTGCAAAATGTTTTATTTGAGACTGGAATTTCCTCTACCACCCATCTCTCTACGTCAATATATGGGAGGATTTTTTCTCATGCTGCTATACTGTGCAAATATGAACATGCTAAATCCTTGAGTGATGCTTCCGATTTTCTAGTTGAGTCAGCCGTGGCTTCTTTTGATATTTCCTCGGGCTTCTTTGCTTCAATTAAATTGTAAATGCTCTCCCAACTAGTATTTCCAAGGCCAAGGCACGTAGTGTTTGAAATTAAGCCTTTTTTGCTTAGTCTTGGATCCTTGGCTGGCTACACTGTTGCTGTAGGAGCCGCTGCTGCTGCGGATTTCTTTGATCTCTTTCCCATTTGTTTCAAATTCCTTATTTCAGCAGAGTTCTGCACAAGCGATGAGAAAACGCGATACAAAGAAATGCTGCTATAGACTAATATGAAAGAATTACGTCGATCAGCAGGTGATAATGGATTATAGTGAAATTGTTGCGGATAAAATCTAAAGGAAAATCTTCCCTTAACTGCTTCATTGATTAGCCGTTTAACCTGTCAATCATGGTAAAGGAGGTTTTAAATGCCCATCACGTTGTTTATATGCCAAATGATTCATTGAAGCATGGCTTAGATTTCTTTGACGGATAATTAGAAGTAAATCGCAATCGGAGATCGGTAACGTGAAAGGAAAGGCTTTAATATTTGTCTTAAACATCTTCCGATCACCGAAAGGTGATACAATGCATGCAAGCCTTTTAAATAGGTTCTCGAGATATGCGCCTTATTAATGCATCGCAATCGAGGAATGGGTTCGGGATTTATTGCCTTGCCACTGTGATTTCGCCTATCGTCGATTGCGATATACCTTATCTCAGCGGAGGATTCAAGTGCCTTCAATCATGTGTTGACTTGTTATTGCCGATCGCCGATGGCGATACGCTTTATCGGATCGGAGACATTCAGGGGGCTATTTCATTGTGCTTTGTGATTTGCTTTTCCTGATATCTAATTACGATTACCTTTTCGGATCAAAGTGAATGAATGTGTCTTTATATATGTTTCCTTTGTTATTGCAATATGCGATGTTGCGATTGCTTTATCGCAATAACGAAGAACTTTATAATTTTTTAAAGACGCACTTTATTCCTATTCAAAAGGGCTTTTAAAGTATTTCATTTACATAAATATTTTTGATAAGGGTTTTTCTTATGATGGGTTAATACCAATTTATTCACACATCTAAGTTTATTTTAAAAGGGATCCATTTCTTATTATGATTTTGTATAAATTTTTTATGAAATGGGGGGTTTGTTGTACAACACAACACTTGGGTACCCTTATGGGCTAATCTATTATTCCCCTACACATGGAGTGTTGATCATTTATCTATATATACCATTTTACTCCTTTTTTTAAAGCCTCTTTGACACATCTAAGGTTGAATTTGCTACCTTTGGAGAAACAATGGTTTTTAGATATACACTCTAGTTAATTGCTCATCTCCTTCTTCAAGGCCTTAAGGTTACTTAAACCTATCATCTCTAGCACCTTTGCAAGGATTCCTTTAGCTAGCTTGGTTCAAAGATTATAGTTTTGATTGAATATCCCTAGAGCATCTTCATTAACACAACTTTGCTCATTCTTTAGAATTTTCGGCCCTAAAACCTCAAGGGAGGTTCCATCTTTAGCTAGGGCAAGGGAGTATCATCCCTCGCAAGGGTACGAGGTCTATCTGTCTTGCAAAGTCATTAATTTATCTTTGCAAATGTCGATCTAATGTTTATTGGTTACAATACAAATATATATTTGTATATTAAATCAAGAATCTCCAATCTCTTGAAAATTTGTGAGTTGGGTAGGTAGAACATATCAAAACACATATCCTCTTGGAGTTCTACCAACACTCTTAACTTTAGCATAGGGAGATTCATTCTCTACAACACAAAAATATAGGTGAGTCCACTTACGCTTCCTCTTTTCTTATTCAACATTATATTTTATATCACAATAAAGGAATTATTAGTTAAATAACCTTAGTTAGTTGGCTCATTCTCCCTTATTAATCTATTAGTAATTCCTTAAATGAAGCCTAATTTAGATGCCTTAGTTACCTACAACCTTGGTTTATTATTCAAAAGATATTGAGGTTCTATTAATCTAATGGCTCACCTTGCCATTCTTATCTAGTTTTATCTTACCCTATGGTTTCATCTCATCCTAAAATTGATTGGCAATTACATTTTCCTCTCCTTCCGATTTAGTAGCGTG
Organism: Pinus tabuliformis; assembly: GCA_031772625.1. Classification (NCBI taxonomy): domain Eukaryota; kingdom Viridiplantae; phylum Streptophyta; class Pinopsida; order Pinales; family Pinaceae; genus Pinus; species Pinus tabuliformis. The sequence continues at coordinate 997,954,298 of CM062818.1, forward strand.
AGTATGCTTGGGTGGTTATTTATCCCTACGCCCATGTTATGTAGTAACAAGAATCCAATAGCTCACTACGTTGTGGCAACTCAACTAGGAAGTCCTTGTTAAATTTGACTCTTACAAGTGAAATCTCCCTCCTCTATTTCATTTTCAATCCCTACTCCCACCACGGGGGGTGTTCTAAATTAGTAGCAATAACATAGTACATAAAAACAATTTACCTATGATCCAAAAGCAGTCCTCTCTGACTCGTGACCTTGGTCTCTCCTTGGTCCTCTCTTGAAAATTATCCAACATATACTTGTTTTTGTTTTTCCTCCCATTTCCCTTGGCTTAGCTTTCATTTTATAGATGGAGGAGAGGTAGTCTTAGGATGAATGGATTTGCTTGACTGCTTTAGTGTACTGGGCGAGATTGAGTCAGCGAGCCAATTTACCAGTGATGCATACAAAGAGTAACTCAAGTCCCACATTGATTCTCCTTGGAATTATCAATTTTGGAGGCTAAGAGTGGTCACGGTTTGCTAGTAGTGCAACTCACAATTGTCACTTGTTGCAAGTGCTGTAGTATACCACTGGTCACACTATTGGTTTTTGTGGTAGTTATTGTGCTCAAAATTAAGCGCCCAAGAAAAAATTATATAATGTCTTAGTGTGGAATATGATGAGATCATTTAAGTCAGATGGGGATGGTTTTGGAGGCTATTACACCTTTCTCCCACATTCTTTTTCTAACTTGGTCTTTAGTTGTGATGCATTTTGTTAAATATATTTAATTTATAATTACATTTCTAGGCTCTCTATCCTTTTTTCATTACAAATCTCCAACCCAAAACTCATACTAGCTCACCAACTTATATGTCATATGTACATTTTACAACTTTAGGATCAAGTTGGGGCATCACATTCTCCTCCCCCTTATCTTTTCATTGTCCTCAGTGCATTTATATACAAATGTAAATTTAGATTTTCTAGAAATATCCAAAAAGTTATTCGAACTCTTCCCACATCACCTCCTCATGCTCCCATGTGGCATGCTTAGGACTATAGTAGGCCCACTAGACATTGACATTGTTGATGGTTTACTTGTCAAATGATTTGACTTCTTATCCAAGACGCATATCACATGAAGTCATATCTATGCTCAACATAGATCAAAATCCGATCAATGATGTGGTAAGGATCAAGCATATACTTTTGAAACAAAGACACATGAAATACTTTATAAATACACATGGATGTAGGCAATTCACACATGCATTCAACAAGGTCATTCCTTTTTAAAATCTTAAATGGCACATAATATCTTGCTATTAATTTTGAGTAGCTCCCAAATTTTAACAAACTACTTTTATCCTTTACTTCAAGAATACACGCTTTCCCACTATGAATTCCTTATATGATATACCTTTGTTTGCATAACTCTTTAGCCTATCCTATGTAACCTTTAAAATCTACTCAATCTTTATCATTTTCTCTTACATTTCCTTGACTAACTATAGCCTAATAAGGAATTTTTATATTAGGTTGTCCCCACTCATTTGTGTGTTTCATTTCCTTCCATATAGGGCTTCAAGTGGACTCATATCTAATAAATCCTGGTATCCTTTATTATAAGCAAATTCAACAAATGAATATGATTTTCCCACCTCAAAGACTTGTCCATCACATACATTCTTAACATCTATTCAATCACTCGGTCAATCCTCTTTATATGCCCATTAAACTTTGAATGATAAATGTATAAATTTTAAATTTGTTCCAATTCCAAAAAACCCTTTCTAGAAGTCATAAGGAATTTGGGATATTGGTTAGATATTATTGCCTTAAGCACATTGTGTAATCGAGAAATTTCTTTCACAAAGAATTTTGTGATATTGGATACCTTATGAGTCAACTTTATTGCTATAAATTGTGCAACCTTGATAAGTTTGTCCACCACTATGATGGTAATGGATAATGTCCAAACCAATATGGTTGGATGTTTGTGCTCAACTTTTACCTTTTAGCGTTCCATGCATTTATCTATATAATTGGACACGTCTTTCTTCATATATACCCAAAAGTACTAGTCTATTATAGATATAATCATATTCTAATACCTTGGATGCCCAACATACAACACATTATGCATCTATTTTAGCACTAAAGTTTCACCTCACAATTAGGAGCATAAACTTTGTTCTTGTACAAAAGGATTCCATCCTCTTCCAACTTGTAATCTTTTAACTTTACTTATACATTACCTTATTGTAATCCTTCTTTAAATTGTAAATAGTGTTGTTCTGAGGCTACAACTTCCAAAATTCTATCCTTAAGATTAGATATATACATGCTAATGGCTATAGCATTCATTTTGTGCACTCTCTTGCTTATTTCATCAACCACATTGTTCTCCTTAACCTTGATGTGGTTTATGTCAAAATCATATTCACTGAGGACTTCCATCCATCTAATTTGTCTATCATTTAATGTCGTTTGCTTAAACAAATATTTCAAACCAATGGTATATCCTCAAGTTAAACCTTCTTCACATGAGATAATGCTTCCGCATCTTCAAGGAATGAGTTATGGCCTTAATTCTTGTTCATGTGTGGAATAGTTTCTTTCATGTTATTCTAGATACCTCGATTTATGAAATATGACGTGCCCATTATCAATAAAAACTCTTCCTATCTCTTCTTTCATGCATCAATGCACACCACATAAGTCCTCATTTAGATTAACAATCTTAAAAATAGGTGCATTGGTTAATAATTACTTCAAGCATTAAAAAATTTCTTCACATTTTGAATTTCATCCAAACCTAATTCCTTTCCTTTGTGAAGTGAAGTGATTGGATGTGCAATCTTTAAGAAAAATTTAATGAATCTCTTGTAGTAGCCAATTGGTATCACAAATGATCTCACCTCTGAGATATTCTTTGGTGTTGGATATCCTCTAATTGCCTCAAACTTTTATACATCCATTGTTATACCCTTTTCAAATATAAAGCAACCCAAATAGTGGATTTTCCTCTAATATAAAGTGTGCTTACTTAGCTAGGCAGTCAACTGGCGATTTTTCAACATTTGTGGCATTAACCCCAAATTATGCTCATGCTCTTCCTCCATATTGGAGTAGATAAGAATATCATCCAAAAATATACTAACAAACTTTTCTCAGTAAATATCAAAGAATTCCATTTATCAAACACCTAAAAGTAGTTGGTTCATTTTCCAACTCAAATGGTACCACTACAAACTCATAATGGCCATGCCTTGCCTAGAAGGTTGTCATGTCAATGTCTTCTTCTCTAATTCTCACCTTAATGGTAACTTGACTTTAGGTGAAATTTTGGAGAATATTTTTTATCCTTTTATTTCATCCAAAAGGTCATCAATCCTTGGCATAGGATACTTATTCTTTATAGTGACCTTGTTCAATTGTCTAAAGTCAATATAGAACCTTGGTGCTCTATTATTTCTTTTCAAAAAAAGCACTAGGGCACCCCGAGGTAACTTACACTTGGATGTACTCATCCCTTCTTCAAGATTTCTTCTAGTTGCATCTATAACTCTTTTAGATCTAGTATGTTCATTATATATGGAATATTAGAAACTATGGTAGCATGAGGAAATCCCTCAAACAAATATTCATATTCTTTCAAAGACTAAACAATATTTGAGATTTGACACCTTATTCTTCGCTAGAAATTGCATATTGTTTTGCATATATTTAGCACCATTTTATGAAGCTTCTTTTTTTACTACAAGGTTAAAATCTCTCTAAAAATATAGTCCTTTGAATTCCTCGAACTATTCTTAAGTTCTCATCCTTATGAATGCATGTGAAAGTTATGTTCTAGCAATTTAGTATAGCATCACGATTGTCTAGCCAATCCATATCAATCAAGCAATCATATGACCCAAGTGATATGATGTTCATATCTATCCTAATGCTAACTCCATTCATGTTCACTAGGCATTCCTTGACGAGCTCTTTATTCTTCTCTTAGTTCCAATGGCTAGCTAAGCCAACAAAGACTTTTCACGCTTACATCTTTTCAATTTAAATCATTCAACCTAATTAGAAACTATATAGATATGAATAGATCCAGAGTCATACAAAATAACTATGGGTTGATTATCAATCTTACCTTCCACTTCAATCATGTAAGGTTGTTAGTATACTTGTCTGGTGTCCAAGGATATATAAATCAATGGAATGCTTCTACCCATATCTTCCACTTCTTCCACTTTCTCAACTTCCTAGATTTTTTTTTCTATTTATTTATTTTAACTAGTGGAACTGACAATTATGGTGGTCTCACAGTTGTGTGACATGCAATTGATTGTGTCTATTACCACTATAACCAATAGGTGCAACATGCTTCCCCTAACGCAAACATGGATTAATGAGGAGGACCGAACCAAGGACCTAATAATATTTTGCATAATACATTCTACTACCTTTCTAAGTGAGCTACACCCAAAGGGACCATTTCTTTCTTAAAGCGAAATATATTCAATAGGGATCAAGGTCATACAAAAATAAGGAATTAAAATATAAGCTCGACATGTCACTTGCAGGAATTGAACCTCCATAAGGAGGACAATAATCAATCCTCCCAACCACTTGAGATAAATGCAATTTACCTCGACCTCCTAGATGTCATGTACAATCATTTTTGTATATTCCTTACGAGGATATTCTTTAAACATGTGATCTCCTTCGCATCCCACACACTTTATGGGATGATGCCTTACCCTTTTCTAGAAGGAATTTGTCATCTTAGGCTCACTTTGTACCAACTTCCCTTGTTGATATGCATTAGGTTGTTCCTAAAGATATTTGGCTTGAATCCTTTCTTCTTCTTGTCCATTAAATTTATTCTTATCATCCCAAGCCTTTTGAAACATTGGCCTTTATTTATTCTAATCATACAAGTACTTATCTTTTTAATGGCCTCCTCCAAGTTCTATGGTTCATCAAACTAAATGTTATGACTATGGAGTAATGGAATTCCACTTAAAAATATCTGAGTTCTAACCTTCTCATCCTTGATGAAACCCACATACTTCAAAATCTTGAATAATCTCTTCATATCTCTAGTCCTTAACTTTTCCAAATGTTTAAGAACAATTTCTACTATAAATTATGCATATTCTAATATATCATGAATTAGGATACAATTCCTTAATATAAATTTATGAAGAACACTAATGTGCTATTCCAAATTCTGAGGCTTCAAACATGTTGATAGTGTTGGATATTCCAATAGGGATCTCCCCAGTGTAAAGTCCCAATTAGTCCCTACACTGTTTGGAGTGAGAGTCCCATCCGGAATGGCAGCCTGACTACCATTTTGATTGACTTATGATATGCCTTAGCAAAAATAAAAAATCATATGAGAGAACTAATATCACTTTTGAGACATACAAGTAACTTTAGCTTTGTGAAGTACACAAGGATAATGTGCATAAAATAATTCCATGAATGAAATGAATAGTATGAGCCCTTACAAGAACAATGTTAGCACTACCATGATAAAGACACATGTAAGGAAAGAATCGGTAATTTATTGGAAAATAGTTTTCAAGCAAACACGAGCATGAAAGCATAAAGACATACAATCTCAATTAAGATTTGTATAAAAGAAAACAAAACAGTTTGCTCCCTTCAACACATGTGAATACAAACACATGCCACAACCATTACAAGAGAAGTCTTACAATGCTTTATGATATATGTGTGAAAAATATGTTCGGCTAAAATAACTTCTGATGATTATGTAGAAGTATCAAGATGTACGATTACAGAGGCACTCACTCAATCCAATAGTGGAACATGGAAGCCACTACTTACTTCTCACTTGAACAACAATATCTCTCTCATATGCTTACAAGAGAAACCAAGGCTAAACGTCCTTTTGATTGAGCTATGAGGGCCTATATATAAGAAATGAGGTGATCCTTCAACTCCCTTATGACTCTTGGACTCCCTTCATGACTCTTTAACTTCCACGTGACCTTTGGACTTCCTTATTACTTTTCGACTTCTACATTCCTTTTCATTTCTTTCTCTTTTCTAACTACAAAATTTATCCTTTACAAAATTGTGGCCATAATCGTGAAAATAAAATAAAACAATTTATGTGCAAATTTGAGTAATTTGAAGTTTTGACACTATGACATGGATCTCTTTTGTAATATACTCGTACCAAGCCTTGTATTTTCCTGCTATGTCTTTCTCCTTTTGTGATAACTCTTGCTCATATCTCATTCCGCCTTCTAAAGCATTTAGCAATATTGTCTTTGAGTCCACTTATATTGTGTTCTAGAGAAAGGTTAACTTAATATGTAACTTAACTGGTTCGACGAAATATCGAAGAATAATCTCCTTAATTTCTTCCAAGTATTCTTGAGTAGTTGCATATTTTATGAAATCCAAGGCCTCCTTTAGCTCTCACTTGATTACTTCCCTTGGCTTCACCTCTTTGGGTATACCAACCAAAGGTATTCTCTATATTAGGACTAGAGCTATTAAAATATGGAACTACGGTCAAATTCCACTTTGAACAACTCATTTGATGGAGATAATGATTTCATCGAATTCCTCTTTCCGAGAGGACCAAAATCGACCTAAATATCACTCAAATTGGATAAACTTATGAAGAAAATCCCACATGTGCATATTTGATAAGGTCGACCGTAAAGAAAATTGGACACCCTTTGAAGGATATAAATATAAGTGAATTCAACCTCATTTGGATATCATCATGAGACATTCTTCTATTCTCTTTCTTGGTTTTTGTCTCGCACAAGTCTGAGGCACATCCGCAGAGGAATGGGTTCGCTCGAAGACGAAATTGCAAGGTCCAAAGCTTGCATTTATGTTTTAGGGTTTTGGGCCTCAGTCGCATGCATGAAACATGAATAACTCGACCACATTCACTTGCTAATTGGCTTAGTCATGCGACTGAAGCCTTTTAGTCGCACACACAACATGCCCTCCATGCGACCAACATCTAGGGTTTTAGAATCACAGTTGCAGGCTCTCCAAAGGCTGAACTCGACCACAGACGTTGGCTTACAGGCTCAAGGGAGCAACTAGACCTTTCAAGTCGTATGCATGACTCCTATTGGACTGGGACTTAAATGTTGGTTTTTCAGTTATCCGAAGTTTTCGCTCGTTGACCACAAATAGTGACAGTTCATTACAACCTTTTGAATCAAGGTTTTGAGTATAAGCATTGATGGGTTCATTTTATGGACATTATTTAGTTTATTATTGCTGGATAGGTTTATGACTAAAGATATGGATTATTGTACTCTCATTTACTGAGTCATTTAATGACGATCTAATAAGAAGAAGAATTTGAAAGGGTTTTTCCCATAGTGGGTTTTGTCTTGGTCTCTAACCAATCCTAATGTCTCTATGTGTGAATGATTTTATTATATTGTTCCTTTATGTTCTGCTACATTGATGATGATGATATTGTTCTTTCTACATAGTCAAATATGTTGTTGAATAATGATGTAAATCTAAATAATGTAATTATGGGGTGAATTTAATGTGTAAATGAAGAAATGCAATTATCAAAGCAAAGAACAATATAGCCCTAAGAAAAATAAATATGGTATCAGAGCTGGGTTGAAGAAAAGTCATGGAAATCACCCCTATGATGACACCATTGATGTGAGGAAGAGAAGACAGAGGAAACCTAAAATAATACTAGGGTTTGAAGATAACCATAAGCAATTTGTGAATTATTGTTTGATGTATATTATGATGATAGGGTTTGAGACAAACCCTGGTTTATTGCAAAAAAATGAGATATGAAACACTAGCATGGCCAATGTGCAGATGCTCAAGCACTTTTGACAAATTTGATGAAGCCCTATATGTGATAGTCTCTAGTAGGTCTCGTTGTTGATAAAGTTGCTTGAAATAGTGAAGGCAACATTGTCATATAGACAATGGACAATGATGACTCTTGAAGGCTGGTTCAAGAGAGAGATGGTCACCTCACATTGAAGACAAGTGTTTCTTAATTTATGGTGCTCCTTTATGTCTTTACTTTTGTTTATACTTATAGATCTGATTATTGTTTTGATTATTACCTATACTTCCTGCACATATATTTGAGTATTTGGATGCTTCTAACCTCCTGATGAGTTGTGATAAGTGGATCCTTATGCACTTGGTATTAAAGAAATATCTTACTTCTTAGACATTATGAATTTTTTGATTCTATAAAGCTACTTAATATTTATCTTTGATATATTGGTATACTTCATGTTTGGCTAATATCTACCATTTTGGATATCTTGATCCCATAAAGAAGGCTAGCACCTTGATTCTAGTAGATAGTAACTTGATATTGTTGATATTGTTTGTGAAAATCATGGTAGCCATGATGATAGAAGTGTAACAATGAGATTAATATTCATGATCTTCTTATTAACTATGGTTATGTTTTTGATGTGCTTAGTAATTATGGCATGTGGTAAAATTGAATGCCCTAACCCGATGGATTAAGTTATGTGACAAAGAAGTAATGTTGTGATCACGATTCTTGAAGTATACTCCTATTAGCTATTTGACACTAGGCCTTGATGACATATTGATGTCATGATGTAATGGTGAAGTAGGTAATGCTAACATATATGATAAATATGTGATATTGTCTGCCTTTTTGATCTAACATATATGTTGATGCATGACAATATTATAGACGTAGTGATGACTTGAACGAAGATGACTGAAGTGGCTTCCATTGAGAGGGAAAATATCTCCATAAGATCCTTACTCCTATTATCATTTGCATTATATGTATATTCCTTACTGTTGAAGTATGATTTATAGACATGAATAGTCAAATATCAGATATTGTTGATCTGCAACAAATTTTTGATCTAAGAGAGAGAGTTTTCCATTACTCCAAATCTCAGTTGCATGGAAGCAAACTTACAAGGTGCGATTGTAGTCTCTCAACCGCTCAGAGGAAGGTCTATGGGTGTGATTATGCCTATAGGACACAAGAGTGAAGTTTTGTGCATGAAATTAGAAGTTCACCTAAAGGATGACAGTCCTACAAACATGGAGCAACAAACATGAAGTTCTATGAGTAGAGAAGTTTTGATGTGAATGTGTTGACTAAACTTGTGTTTGCAGGTGACTGAGATATGAATATAATTTTTTCATTGAGATTTAACGATTGAGGCTAGTGTATGACAGTATTTGGTAACAATTGCAAGGTTTTGACTAGATTTAGCTAATTGATATAGATAAGCAATGTAATGATTTATAACTTTGACTTGATTTGTTTTAGGCTATGAATCTCCCTGTGATATCAAATGTAGGATTTGACCTGATGACTAATTTGACGACTGATGATTTGCCTTGATGACAATGTTATATGGGCATAACGACTTTCAATGACTTATATTGGTATTATGCGTTGACATCATTAGTTGTGACATATTGGTTGAAGTATAAACAATCGTGATTCAATATGAAGAAATTTCATAATAAATTGATAAAATTTGGATTGACATTGTTTGGTAAATGAAAATTTGTTCATAGATAAAGTCACAACTTTATGTGAGCTCTAGTTGTCACCTGGTCCAAATAATTTGTTACAGTGATATTGATGATTTTGATATTAGTTCTAATTTGGCATCTAAATTTTGATAAGCCGACTTAGTTAATTTGATTACACAATATTGACTTATGTAAGGTTAAGCATATTGGTTTGGTAAAGTGTTATGATTGCATGAAGAGAGCTCCCTGATCCTAATATGTCCGCATTCACAATTATCTGGTGAAGCTAGGATGATGTGTCGATCCAAACCTCTACTTCAAAAGTGGTCCAAGGTATGACTTTGATTTTGATTTTATATACTGGTGATCTACTCTTGAAAGGTAATGAGCCTTAGATGATCAAGGTAAGAGGGAGATGGCCTCTGAAGTTTGAAATGAAGAATCATGGCATGATGTATCTCATCCTGAAGTTTGGAAAAGAAAATATACATTGCAAAGCTATTGAAGTGTTTTTGGAAAATGGAAATGAAAATCCTTGGACACTCTAATCAAATTTCAAGAAGTTCTGAAAACATATTATAGAACCTAACTTGGCATTCAATAGTTGATTGAAGCATTGATGTTCCAGGTGAACACCCATCTGTATATTATGAATCAATGCACGATTGAACCACTTCATACATATTGAGCTTTTGCCAAGCACCCTTCGAGATTGGGATGATCTAGTATTGGTATGAGACATTCTTCTTGTGATATGTGACTACATGGATGAACCAATGATGATTGGGATCATTTTTAATGAGATGAGAAAATTTGAGTGTTGCCTTACTATGAAATCTACCGTGATGTTTTGAATGAGAATTTTGTAGCTTTAAGCATGACCAAGGTTGAGTACAATGTTGCTATCATGACTAGCTATGAGGAAGGATGAAGAAGATTTTTGAAGAGACATTCGAGCGTGTTCTGGACTTGACATGGATACATTGCAATAACGAAGAGTGGGAACTAATTTTCAGAGAATCTCGTATATAGTTGGGACTAAGACACCTTAATTGACACAATTTTGTTGTGCAATACAAGCTTAGGCTTGTGGTTGGAACCTCCTTGAGAGGGAGGATGACTATGGTATCCTTTTTGTGATACGTATATTTTGTTCTAATATGATATTTGATCTGATGTTCTATATGAACATAAGACAAATACTATTGATATATGATGATTACCATATATGATCACGATTTTATGTTATTGATCTATAGAGAGCATTGATGATTGAGAACACTCAGCCAACTCTCCCCCCCTGTTTGAGCTCCCAGGGTGAGGAATTGAGATAGAGGGCTCATGGGTTGAGGGATATCTGGACAATAGGGTCATAGATGTTTCTCCCCTATATGTTACACATAGGGTTGGAGATGTTTCTCCCTATATTGGTATTTGTAGAGTATACCCCAGTTAGCATCATACCCACAAGCTCGACTTGTTGGGATTACCACTCCCCGTTTGGCCAACGAGTTGAGAGTGTACAACCAAAGTTGTTTATGATGAAAGCATTCTACCACATGAATCTCGAGGGTCATTTTGGGAATATCAATGGGAAATAGGATGGGTTGAGATGTGCTCCCCTAGTTCACCTATTTCTCGATATGGGGTCATAGATATTTAGCTCCCCCATGAGATTCTGGCTTGAGATATGCTCCCCGATGTGATTCCAGGTTGAGATGTATTCATTGATGATATGCTATTTAATGATAATTCGGGTCGTAGATTTGTCTCCCCACTTATGTTTTCCGGGTGGTAGCATTGGGCTCCTCGCTGGCAGAGATCCTGGGTGGTAACAATGGCTCCCCGAAAAATAGAGGGTGGTAGCTTAGGCTCCCCTCCAATGACACATTATTCTTCTTTTAGATTCAAGAATATTCAACATATGAGTAGGGACAATAAATAGATAAGCATGAACAAGTAAGGTACTAATCGAGGTGATGATATACTTGAGATTGGATATGATTTGATGACAAGATACATGTGACATATGTGGGTGAATTCTTCCTAGTTGAGAGGGAGTGTTAAAATATTCAAATACTGTCAAATTTCACTTTGGACATATCATTTGATGGGTATAATGATTGCATTGAATTCATATTTTTGAGAGGACCAAAATCAACCTAAAGATCACTCAAATCGGATAAGGGAAAGTGTACTTATGAAGAAAAGGCCACATGTGCATATTTAATAAGGTCGATCCTAAAGCAAATTGGACACCCTTGGAAGACTATAATATAAGTGACCTCAGCCTCATTTGGACATCATCATGAGACATTCTTCTATTCTCTTTCTTGGTTTTTGTCTTGCTAGGTCTAAGGCACGTACGTGGAGGAATGGGTTCGCTCGAAGACGAAATTACAAGGTCTGAAGCTCGCACCTTTGTTTTAGGGCTTTGGGCCTAGGTTGCAGGCATGACGGAGGAAGAAATCGACCACAGTTGCTCACTAACCAACTCATCCATGTGACTGAAGCCTTTAAGTTACACACATAACATGCCCTCCATGCGACCTACATCTAGGGTTTCAGAATCATAGTCGTAGGCTCTCCAAAGGTTGAACTCAACCACAACTATTGGCTTACATGCTCAATGGAGTGACTGGACCTTTCCAGTTGCATGCATGACTCCTCCTCCATGTGAATGGGACCTAAATGTTGATTTTCAGCTATCCAAAGTTTTCACTTGTTGATCGTAGGGTTCGATAGTTGACCACAAGATTCAACAGTTGACTGCAATGTTCGACAGTTCGTTACAGGCTTCTGAATAAAGGCTTTGAGTATAAGCATTGATGGGTTCATTTTATGGATATTTTTTAGGTGATTATTGCTAGATAGGTTTATGACTGAAGATATGGATTATTTCACTCTCATTTACTGAATCATTCAATGACGATATAATAAGAAGAAGAATTTGAAAGGGTTTTCCCCATAGTGGGTTTTGCCCCAGTCTCCGACCAATCCTGGTGTCTCTATGTGTGAATGTTTTTATTCTATTATTCCTTTATGTTCCGCTGAATTGATGATGATGAGATTGTTCTTTATACATAGTTGCATATGATACTGAATAATCATGTAAATATAAATAATGTAATTATGTTATGGGGTAAATTTAATGTGTAAATGAATAAATGTGATTATCAAAGCAAAGAACAATATAACCCCAAGAAAAATTAACAAGAGCCTCCAATCTAGTATGTAATTTCATATAGGCCGATATACTGCTAGCAATTTTGTTGTTTAGTTGATCATAAGTTTGTAGAAGTATTTTTATCTCTACTCTATCTATCTTAGCCTTGACCCTTCCTTTCATGGGTAATTCTGTAGGTGCATTAAGGTATTTGATGCGCCATTCTTGAATAAGGCCTATAGCCATGTGAGCTAGCTTTATAATCCTCATCTTTTCCAACAAATCCTTTTATATTTCAAACAAAGGTGCTACTACCTCATGCAATGTCATCATTGCATCATATACTTGTTTCATTATGTCTTCTAATTCCTTTAGTTCCTCAAGGATCGCGGATTGCGAACCTTGTCTATTGGACCTTGAAGTGGAAATGCTTTGATGTTCTATTATGAGTTATGCATTGACTAATTATTTCTTCAATCTATCAACTTCAAGAATGAGATAATCAATATTCCTCTTTGGAGTTGTTGCAAAATACTTTCTTGCTAAAGTTATGGCTTTCAAATTAGTCCTCATATTTGCAATGATCTCCTTCTCAATATTTATTGAAATTGGACGATCTGGCTCATTTAGGAAGTACTTCATCCTCTCTTGGATGAGGTTATATTTGAGTTGATCAAATTTGAAATTAGAGATATCCAAGATTTTGTCTTCTCCTGATGTTGGGATACGCATTTCATTAAGAGGGAGATGCCCTCCTATGAGAGAAGTTGGAGGCCAGATGTTTAAAGTGGCTACAATCTTCTTAGCTTCCATATCGTTTGATCTGTTCTCCTCTGCTTGCTCATCAACTAGGTCTTGGGTGATTAGCTCTTCTTCCAATTTCTTTGACACTTCTTCTTCTTCTTCTTGTTACTTCCTTTTTTTGTTCTTCAAGATGTATTTGTATATGTTATTCCTCTTCTTGCTGATTCATAAAGGCTTCATCTTATTTATTTTTTCACATCTCTTCTTTTTTTCTTTCTCATCACCTCTTGCTTGTGTTTTTCTTGTTCCTCCTTTTGTATTTCTTCTTCTTGTTATTTATTCTTTTGAGCCTCTTCGTGCTTTTCTTTCTTCTTCAACTGCGTGCTTAGCATCATTATCAACTTTAAGCTTTTCACTTCTCTCTCAGGTCGCTTCCTACTCCTATTTTTTCTTTAGCTCATTATTATCTTGAATGTCCATATCTTCCTGGTCTCCTCCTTCTGTCTCATCTGGAACATTTTATAGGTTGGAAGGACGTACTTCTTTGCCTGCTCCAATTGCTCTGGAGGCATTTTAATGGTTCTTGATTTTCTCTTCCTCTTTCTAGGCGACTGAGGCATACACCTATGTATATCTTAGTTTTGCACAATGTTGCATAGCCATACCTCTAGGATCATATTAATGAGATCCCATCTCACCAAACTTGAGGCGCTCTAGTTCTGCAATTTCTTCTTCTTCTACCTTCAAGCTCTTGAGGTCGTATGATCCTATACATAGATGGAATATTTGCGATGGAGACTTCTTTAACTTTTGCAGTGATCCAAACGACACTGTAGATAGATGATAACCTACTTCGTGCATCACAAGCTTGTCTATTACGAATAATGGCATAATATGTGGGATTTCACATGCTTCAAAGGCTAATAAATGTTCCGCCAGGTAGTGTGAACCAATCTGTGATGTCCGCTAAATATTCCCTTGCCTTATTTGACATGCAATGTGTTTCAATGCCAAAGAACATATGATATAGTGTCCATATGAAGAGTTTAGTTATATTTTCATATCCTCCCTTGTAATTCGTTTCCCACATTGTTTTGCTATATATGTGCACTAACAATATTTCTTTAGTATAGGCCCATTTCCATTCCGTCCCAGGGAATTCATTCATTGCGCATATACCATCAAGCAAATATGAAGACATGTAGAATTTTGGCTGCTTGCCTTCTGCCACATTCTTTGATTTTGCAACACACTTTTGAAACGACATAGATATAAGATCATACCAATTGAAAATAGTTCCCTTGGTAGTGCAAGGGTGCACCATAAAAACCCATTTTTCTTCAAAGAATTAGGCATTCTCCCATCCATATAATCTGCAGCACATGGCCATTAAGTACTGGTACACTTTCCTCAACATCTTGGTTTTGTATATATCTTCACGATTTTGATGAAATTTGCTTGGTTCTTGCCACCAAGATTTGAGTATTTCCTTAGTAGACATTTCAAAACAACATACCATCTATAATCGAGGTATTCTTTAAACTTGGGTAGCTTATAATACATATGAATGTCATGAGCATGATATGTAGCCAATACTTCACCCTTTAAACTTCTAACAATCATATTTTGAGGGTCAATGTGTTGTAGGATCCATTATATTTTCTCCACACAAGGTAGCACAAGATAGTGGCAACTAACCCCATGAAACTTGGAATTCTTGATGTTAAAGTACACCTCTCTGTCTTCTTCATTTTCCTATTTTTTTCCTAGCAAAGTCTTTGAATATTTTTGGTGAAGATAAGGTTATTGACTTGTCGATGAAACATGTCGTGTCCTTGAGTATTGGTACTTTGGGCTTTGGACTATTCCCTATACCTTCGATGCTACTCTAAATTGTTTCCCTTACAGGTCCTTTTCTCGTAATGAGAGGCATGTTTTCTATGGAAGATGACACACTGATATAGTAAAGATATATTGCACCTGGAAACTCAAAATCATTCATTTCAAAGAGACACAATTAGGCCAATAAAATCCCTATTATATTTGCATACTTTTCACGGCTAAAACACAGTGCGTTGGGGCTTGGCTCAGGTGCGTTGGGTAGAAGTAAGGGTTGGTAGACTAGGGGCTAGGGGCTAGAGTTGCACAATGGACTAGCAAAGACAAACAAAATATATAATAGTTACATTGGCAAAGCATTAGGCTTTTGAGCTTTGTCTTGGAGTATCCACAATAGAAACCATATTTGTCAACGTTTCAAATCCCAACAGGGATCCATCATCATGACCAATCTGAATGACGATATAAGAAGAGCTATGTGATAGGATAAATAGTTAAAGAAATAGTTTTGATTGAAGGTCAGCTGATAATTTCTAATTTATATTTTATTTTTATTTTATCATAATCATTAATAAATTGTTTTTAATTCATATTTATTTTTATTTTTAACAGATTTCATATTAGTTGAATAATTAATTAATTGGAGGTTTAAATAATATTAATAATAATAATATATATATATATATATATATATATATATATATATTTTAAATTTTAAATCATATAAAATTATATAATGGATTTAATATTAGCTGATTTGATTAATTAGTTCTTTAATTCTAAAAAACCAATTTTTATTGTAAATAATCAATAGTAATAGTCATTATTATTAACATAAATAAATTATTAATAATAATATTTTTAATTGTTTAATAAGTGATACTAGTTAATTAATTGAATATAGTTATTATAATTGGTTAATAGTCATTATAAATTAAGTGGGCCTAATTGAATATAGCTTGAGTGGGCCTAATGGTTAAGAGCATGTGTTTCCTCCTAAGAGGTCACAGGTTCAAAACCAGAGGGGCGTAGAGTATGTGTGCCTTCGTAGACTTAGTAGTCAAATTGTTGCGTGGAGGTGGGTCCCTTGTCTCACAAACAAGGGGGTCTCATACACCTTAAAAACGAATATTATTATTATTATCATAAATTTCTTATTAATAATCTTTATTTTTATTATTTTTATGATAATTATTATTATAAATATTCAATAATAATTATTAATAAGAATTAGTTTGTTTAGTTTTATAAAAAATATCAGATTAGATAGTTTTTTTAGATATCATTTTGGGATTCAACTGCGTTAAGTAAGTCATTCAACGCAGTTGAATCCCAAAAATGATATCTAATATAATGCACTGCGAAAATCCCCCATACTTAGATAGTTTTTATTATACTCTTATTATATAATGATATAATAATATAAATTAGATATTATTGAAGTTAAAAACTAATTCTTAATAGTTTTTTATTATAAATAATTTTATTATTGTTATTATTATAAATAAATTAATATTATTATTATTAAAAATCTTCATATTTAAATGATAATGATAATTATAAAAACCTAATAGTCATATCTATTTTAATTTAATTCTTTTGTATTAATAATATAATTATAATTATATAGTTATAAGATTAGATATTTATAAGGGTAAGAGAGCAAAAACAACTACCTGATTACTTCGGATGCTTTGGTGGTTCTAACTCTCTAATTAAGGGAAGCCAACTTTTACTGGTCTCAATACTATTGTCCCTATTGAGATTTTATGGATGTTTTATAATCTCAAGGGCCTCCCTAATCTTCCCTTGTGATAATTGAGGCGCTTTCTAAACAAACTTGATGTTTTGTTTTCGAGGAATGCTTCGCAAGGGCCGAAGTACGAGATCTTCCGTTCTTAATATCACTTCCATGTTCTTTCAGTCTTTTATGTAAAGAGCGACTTGTTTTGCCAATGTAACTTTTGGAACGGGAACAATCAATTTTATAAACCCCTTTGAGTTGTTGTCTATCAGTGTCATCTTTGACAGACTTCATATCCTGTTTAATTGTTCTGGGTGCTGAGAATTGCGTGACTATGTCTTTCCTTCTTAGGATTTTGGCAATCTTATCTGTCACCCCATGAATATATGGTAGGAAGACTCTACCACCCTGGTTTAGGTCTTGGGCCCTAGGTATCAGAGATAACACCCTCCTTTCTGCTCTCTCTATGGTTTTCTTAATTTATTTTCCTTTGTATCCTATACTCCTAAATACTGAAGATAAATGTTCCTTCTCTTCCTTAAGATGTTCAGAGTTAGAAATTCGAAAGGACCTAATTGCAAGAGTGTTAAGCACACCGAACTTTTGGGACGAATGATGGTAGGTGATATGAATATGAAACTACTTGTAAATGCTTTGCAAGGTATTCAATTCAGTAAACATACATGTTTAAAAGATGTACATGTCTTGCAGTTAAAAACAAATGAGTTTTTCAGCTGTTTATGACCCTTTTATGTGTAGTAGAATTAGTTCATTTCTCTGTTTAACATACTAAAATAGATTTATTCAGGAAAATAACTCAACCACAGATGAAAAAGAAGTTTATGACGCAATTCACCCCTCCTGGGATACATCTACCGGGTCCAAGGCTCCCAAATGAGCATGTCCTTGATTTGATTAAAAGCTCAAAATGATTGTACAACTAAATACAAGCCTTAACAGGTGAAATAGACTGTAAAAATGGATTCAGAACACTCAAATCCTTCAGGATTGACTATTGGTTCACCTCTAATGGGTACCTGCAACCCAATACAACTCTCTCAATGTTGGGCCCTAGTGGCTCCTAGAACTTCCACGGAGCAAATACACCTGAAAACGACCTCTGATTGCTCCCTAACCTATTCCAATGGCTTCAAAATCATCTGATTACTCAAAATCAAAAAAAAAAATTGTCCAGAAAGGACTTCCCTAGCCAAAGTTATGGCCTATTCATTGAACTGCCAGTTTCCCCTTGAAAAACTGCAGCTAATTGTAGTTGAAGCTAGTTAGCGCCGCCAAATTTGGTGGGCCCGCCCAAAACTGGCTTTCCGCTAAAAATCCGCCAAGCTGACCTTAACTGTTGTGTTAACGGATGCATGTGACCACATTTAAAATCTGGTAGCTTTTCTTGGATTTCGTGCCCAATGGTTAGTTAACCACCGTTTAACTGGGTGTTAGCCCGGGGAAGGCGGTAATGTGAACATGTCCCAACTAAAGTGGTGACTGTTGGAATAATTTGCTGGCAGTTAGGCTAAGGCTTGGGTTCCGGGCACCTGGATACATGGGAAGGGGGCTGGCCCTACCCATTTTAACATTAACATTCAAATAACGTTACTCCGCCACCCATAACACGTCACACATGCATGGTGCAATGGTAAATCATAGGACTCGCCATAGGAGGTCGCAGGTTCAAACCAAGCGCCCATCAAAAATTTTTGACATATGCCAATATAATGCGTTGATGTCATGCTTATGTCACCGGAGCCACGTGGTGGCTTCCGGGTTTCCCACGTGGCAGTTTGCCATTCGTTGCCCAAAAGGAATATTTCAAGGAATATTATATTCTTTTTATTTATTTATTTTAAATTCAAAATTTCAGTGTTATTGGACAATTTTTCTTTTTGGCATAACTTCATCATATAGAGACCGTTTTTCGAATCGTTCGCAGTGCCAGAATCAAGAGGACGAGATATATCCAGTCATTCAGGTTCGACACACTTTTGAACACTTTGAAATTTGAGTTATCTCTGAAGTCTTGGATCAATATCTGATCACCCCTCCCAATTAGGATCTTTTGGACCCCAAAAGACTGATATACTGATCTGAACAGTGAATGAGAGTACAACACCCTCTTCCTTCAACCTCTATACACTTGCCTGCATAGCTAGTGCTTTTCAACAAAAACTCGAAGGTAGACGACACTTCCCTTCCTGAATGCGCTTGTCTTCCTGTCAAGAACTATCTTCCTTGAACTCATTTAGGATTTACAGAAGGTAGCTAAACATCGCTTCCAAGCCACTTCCATGAAAAAAAGTCACAAATGTAACCATGGCGACTTTTATTGCTGCAAATCTTCTTTTGTAGATGATTTCGAAAGAAGATAATAACTTGATGAATAAATTCTTGTTTCAACAAAAGAAACATCTTTCACAACCTGTGAGTCAACATTGGATCTACACATCATGTTTACAAATGATTGACTAAATCACAAGTTGACAAAATCATGCCTTTCAAACATTTGACCCTTTAAGTCAAGCATGTACAAAAAAATTTAAATGATGCTTTTACAAAGATGAGACACTTCATCATTTCTCCTCTTTACAATCTTGGAGATCAAATTAACGTTTTCCAAGTCAATATTACATTTGATGCATGGTTAAAAACAAAGCAATCAACCCTTCAAGTTAATCACACATACATGTTAAATATACAAGGAAATCATCATGATCTCTGTGCTCATGCATATCATTCTCATGCATGCAGTTTATCCTTCAACTTTTTCTTAAGAAAAATCATAAGTACAAGATCCTCGATCACATGTACATGTACTTTCAAAGCTGAAATGAATATAACTTTCGCTGTGATAGAGTGAGCCTCATACTCATCTTTTCCATCCTGCAACTTGCATTCCCTTAACAAAGAAATGCATTCAATCAAAAGGCATGCAACTTTAATTGGATAAGAATTCTAACCATTTCTTACCAATCCATTTCAAAGGCGCTTCCTTCAACTGCACATTGATATCAGCCTGTGTATCATCCTGACACATATCAATGATGGAAACTTCCTTCCCATTCTTGCCATACTCTTTCTCCAATTTCTTCAACTTCCATGGAAGCATTGTTAGATTCAGAGTCCAACACCTTTCAGCAGTATGTCCTTGCTTATGGCAATAAGTGCAACACATGTTCATCTTCTTGATAGCATGATTTCCATTGTTCAATGGAACTTTGGCTTCTTGCCTCGTTTCCTTCAAAAGTTTCCTATATGTTGCCATTCTTTTCCAACATCTAGAAACACTATGGTTAACCAAACCACAAAAATAACATGCAATTCTTTTCCAATGCTTGTATGGAAATTTTCCATGCTTTACATGATCAAAGGAAGTGTGATGGAAATCAGATTTATACCTTTCTCTTTCACCTTCATTACCTTCATAAGGAGGTGAATCGAAAGAAGAAGAAGCTCCCTTTGGAACACTATCAATCCCTTCAATGGTTTTAGAGCTTTCACCACTTTCTTGTTCAAGTGCATGCTTATGCACACCTTCTTCCGACAAAGCATGTTTCAAACTATTGCATTCCTCAAGGATACAACCTTTAACCTTGAGATAGAGAACCTAAAATGAAACTCCTTCTAGGCACCGTTTCAATTGCCTTCATGGCTGCTTTGGAACTTTCTCCATAAGATTGTCCATAGCCAAGACCCAAATACTTAGGCCTTACGTCAACCATTATTGGCTCAACTATACCCTTTGCATGTTTGCCCAATCCTTTTCCTTCATATCCCATTTTGGACATCAACTTGGACCCTATGCCTCTGGTATGTTTCTCAAAAGAACCAACATAAACATTCTTATAATAATTTGAAGACAAACTAGAATTGTTTAGCTCTTCTTCAAGCTGATACTCGGCCAAGGCTTCTTTGGCAACAAGGAGTTGTGTCTCCAACTCATGTATCCTTTCCAGATTCATGTTTGCAATATGAAGTTGGCCTTCCATTTCCCGCAATTGGTCAGAAAGCAACTGCTTCTCTTCCCTCATGGAATTCAACTACTCTTGAAGTATAGAGCTCTGCCTTTCATCCTCATACATTTCTCTCACCATATTCATCATGATGAAAAATTCTTGCTTCAAGCCTTCGTCAAAGAATCTTGTAAAGGAGGAAACTTCACTTGATGAAGTTGTCATGTGATGTCAATGAACAAATTAACTTCAACAATGTTCTTAAAGCTTTCCAAAGCAAATGACAAAGCTTTTCAACCCAAATGGCTTTACAACCATCACATATTCAAGCAGCCAACAACACGCAAATAAAGTGAACATCATGTTCAAGCAGTCATCAACAAATCAACTCAAGTGAAATTCTTATAGTGATTTTGAGGACCTTTGAGGTAAGGAAAATATATACTATTCCTTTTTGTCTTCTCCAAGACTTAGCTAATCAGTAGCTATCCCCAAACTTCAGCGAACTTAAACAACATGCAGTTTGCAGGATAGTAAAGCAGTCAAGCTTCAACACTGCTTAAAACACCTTTCAAGTTATAAAATCAAGCTATTGGGAAAAAACTTGCAAGACAATGAAAATATCCTTGCACAAAAGCAATCAAAAGACAACTACACCAGAGATTGATTGAAAAGAGCGTTTATCTACTTTGCAATTGTATAATAAGAGCATTTCGAAGGCTACCTGGCTCATTTCAGGCTTTGTCTATAGTTTATTTGACTGCTTTTGATACAAAGAAACAACAACATAGCTCTAATACCAACTTGATCTGAATATGAAACTACTTGTACATGCTTTGCAAGGTATTCAATTCAGTAAACATACATGTTTAAAAGATGTACATGTCTTGCAGTTAAAAACAAATGAGTTTTTCAGCTGTTTATGACCCTTTTATGTGTATTAGAATTAGTTCATTTCTCTGTTTAACAAAAAAGATTTGTTCAAGAAAATAACTCAGCCACAGATGCAAAAGAATTTGATGACACAGTTCACCCCTCCTGGGCTACATCTACCGGGTCCAAGGCTCCCAAATGGGCATGTCCTTGATTTGATTAAGAGCTCAAAATGATTGTACAGCTGAATACAAGCCTTAACAGGAAAAATAGACTGTAAAAATGGATTCATAACACTCAAATCCTTCAGGATTGACTACTGGTTCACCTCCAATGGGTACCTACAACCCAATACAACTCTCACAACGCTGGGCCCTAGTGGCTCCTAGAACTTCCATGGAGCAAATACACCTGCAAACGACCTCTGATTGCTCCCTAACATGTGCCAATGGCTTCAGAATCATCTGATTACTCAAAATAAAAAAAATAAAAAAATTGTCCAAAAAGGACTTCCCTAGCCAAAGTTATGGCCTATTCATTGAACTGCCAGTTTCCCCTTGAAAAATTCCAGCTAACTATAGTTGAGGCCAGTTAGCGCCGCCAAATTTGGTGGGCCCGCCCAAAACTGGCTTTCCGCTAAAAATCCGCCAATCTGACCTTAACTGTTATGTTAATGGATGCATGTGACCGCATTTAAAATCTGGTAGCTTTTCTTGGATTTCGTTCCCAATTGTTAGTTAACCACCGTTTAATTGGGTGTTAGCCCGGGGAAGGCGGTAATGTGAACACGTCCCAACCAAAGCGGTGACTGTTGGAAAAATTTGCTGGCGGTTAGGCTAAGGCCTCGGTTTCGAGCGCCTAGATACATGGGAAGGGGGCTGGCCCCCTTACGGGCTGCGCCTATTTTAACATTAACATTCAAATTATATTACTCTGCCACCCATAGCACGTCGCACATGCATGGTGCAACGATAAATCGTAGGACTCGCACACGGGAGGTCGCGGGTTCAAACCACGCACCCATCCAAAAGTTTTGACATATGCCAATATAATGCACTGACGTCATGCTTACGTCACCGGAATCAAGTGGCGCCCTAGGCCTGCCACGTGGCATCTTGCCATTTGCTGCTCAAAATGAATATTCTGTGGAATATTTTATTTTAATTAAAAAAAAATCGAGTGTTATTGGACAATTTTTCTTTTTGGCATAACTTCCTCATATGAAGATCGTTTTTCGAACTGTTCGCAGCGCCAGAATCAGGAAGACGAGATCTATCGGGTTGTTCAGGTTCAACACACTTTTGAACACTTTGAAATTTGAGCTATCACTGAAGTCCTGGATCAATATCTGATCAGTAGGAGTCAGCGTGGAGGTAGCTTTATGTGTGAGTGGATTTCCTAAAAACTTATGTCCTAAAGAGCCGTCTATTTTTATAATGATAAGTACGTCTACGAATGGGATACTATTGTTTCCTTCTATCTCCATAGTAAATTTTATCTCGGGAGAGATATAGTTCAGGTGTACAAAAAACTTATCAAGTTCAACCAAAAAGAACGTAGGTTCTGAAAATAATGGATGGGATAAATCCAAGGATGTAAGGAGGGGGACCCCAATTCTAGAAAAGGTGAAAATGAAGAAAAATCGAACAACACTGTTATTCGAGGTAGAGTAAAGGTGATAATGTGGAGTAAACCCAAGGAGGATGAGCGCAACAGAAACATAAGAGAGTGTAGTTTAGGTGTTAATGCTGACACTCAAGGCAACATCGGGATGGGAGACGATAGACCCATCGAAGCTTCAACTTTGAGCAGCTCGGACAGGCATTGTTGGACAATGGAGTCTGTTCCTAACTCCAGCAAACGAGAAAGTATAAACAAAACAATTAACGATGACACCCAAAACAACAGAAAACTAGCAGGCTGGAGGACGCTGACATTCCAAACAACAACAAAGAAGGTAGGTTAGGGGACGCGCATAGGATGGAGTTTGCGGACATAGACAGCCCCAGTCATGTGTCAACTAGAACAAATTCAGACAATTTCGATTCTAAGAACGAACAAACTGATGAAGCTATCCCTAGCGCCTAAGGAGAATTAAAAATCGTAGGGACTAATTTAACGTTAGGCAACAACATATCAAATGCTAAACTTTTTGGGGATCCAAGAACTAATAATGGCGCTGAAAAACTAAGTGAAACATATAGTAGCCATGACGTAGGATATGCCATTGAGGACAACGATAGTTCAGTAGTTTACAGCAATTGTGGACGCAGTTCATTAAGCAACAACTGTGGAAGCAGTTCATTAAGCAGAAACTGTGGAAGCAGTTCATTAAGCAGAGACTATAATTCATTGAATTTTGTAAGCACATCAGGATTGGATAACTTAAGTTCCAGCTTATCCTCGGGAATCCTTCCCAGGAGAAAGGTGGTCAATTTGTCTTCCCAGGAATTACACCTAGAGATTATTAGTGTCCTCAATAAAGGTTTAGGGTTCACAGTTGCTCTGAAGAGCATTCCAGCTGAGAGGATCATTTGTAGCATAGAGGATGGAATAAATAACCTCTCTATGGAAGATAAGGAAGCATTGAGACAAGAATTTTCTCTCATAATGAGGAAAGCTAGAATTCCCAAGAGTAATTTAAGTAAGGAAGAACAAATTGCCTTTAGGTCCCTACGAAATAATGAAAAAATTGTAGTTCTTAAGGCAGATAAGGGAGGGGCAGCGGTGATCCTGGATAAAGAAGACCACATTTTCAAAATGAATGAACACCTCAGTTGTGGCAGTTACAATAGGGCTACCGCTAATCCAATTCCTAAAATTATGAGAGAGGTCAAGAAGGCAATTTCAGACTCCAGCCTTGAGGAAAAATTAAAGAAGAGATTAACTCCTTCCTGTGAGACCATCCCAAGAATTTATGGGTTGCCCAAGATTCATAAGAAAGGGGTTCCTCTTAGACCAATAGTCAATACTATTGGCTCCCCAACCTATGAACTCGCAAAGTATGTTGCCAGAATCCTTAGACCTCTGGTTGGGAATACTGATTCTTTTATCAAGGACTCCCATGATTTTGTGAATCTTATCAAGAATGAAAGGGTAAACCATGATGACATCTTGGTAAGTTTTGACGTGGTTTCATTATTCACCAAGATTCCTTTGGATGAAGCTATTCAGGTTATAAAGGAGGTTACGGACCCAGAAACTACAAAACTTGCTGAGATTTGCTTACGGTCAACAATTTTCACATTCTAAGGGGGATATTATGAGTAGACTTTCGGGATGGCATTGGGATCACCACTATTGCCAATTGTGGCCAACTTATACATGGAGTATTTTGAAAAGAAGGCCCTTGAATCATACCCTTTGAGGCCAGCTTGGTGGAAACGTTTCGTTGATGATACCAACCTAAAATGGACCCACGGTAGGGAAGAGATTGATAAGTTTTTCGTACACCTGAAATCTATCTCTCCCAAGATAAAATTTACTATAAAGATAGAAGAAAACAATAGTATCCCATTATTAGACGTACTTATCATTAGAAAAATGGACGGCTCTTTAGGACATAAAGTTTTTAGGAAATCCACTCACACAGAAAGCTACCTCCACGCTGACTCCTACCATCATCCGTCCCAAAAGTTCAGTGTGCTTAACACTCTTGCCATTAGGGCCTTTCGAATTTCTGACTTTGAACATCTTAAGGAAGAGAAGGAACATTTATCTTCAGTATTTAGGAGTATAGGCTACAAAGAAAAAGAAATTAAGAAAGCCATAGAGAGAGCAGAAAGGAGGGTGTTATCTCCAATACCTAGGGCCCAAGACCTAAACCAGGGTTGTAGTCTTCCTACCATATATTCATGGGGTGATAGATAAGATTGCCAAAATCCTAAGAAGGAAAGACATAGTCACGTAGTTCTCAACACCCGGAACAATTAAACAAGGTATGAAGTCTGTCAAGGATGACATTGATAGACAACAACTCAAAGGGGTTTATAAAATTGATTGTTCCTGTGGCAAAAGTTACATTGGCGAAACAGGTCGCTCTTTACAGAAAAGACTGAAAGAACATGGAGCTGATATTAAGAACGGAAGATCTCGTACTTCGGCCCTTGCGGAGCATTCCTCAAAAACAAAACATCAAGTTTGTTTGGAAAGCGCCTCAATTATCACAAGGGAAGAACAATATCAAAGAAGGAAGATTAGGGAGGCCCTTGAGATTATAAAACATCCACAAAATCTCAATAGGGACAATGGTATTGAGATCAGTAAAAGTTGGCTTCCCTTAATTAGAGAGTTAGAACCACCAAAGCATCCCAAGTAATCAGGTAGTTGTTTTTCCTCTCCTACCCTTATAAATATCTAATCTTATAACTATATAATTATAATTATATTATTAATACACAAGAATAAAATTAAAATAGATATGACTATTAGGTTTTTATAATTATCATTATCATTTAAATATGAAGATTTTTAATAATAATATTATTATTTAATTTATAATAATAACAATAATAAAATTATTTATAATAAAAACTATTAATAATTAGTTTTTAACTATTAATAATATCTAATTTATATTACTATATCATTATATAATAAGAATATAATAAAAACTATCTAATCTAATATAGTTTATAAAACTAAAAAAACTAATTCTTAATAATAATTATTATTGAATATTTATAATAATAATTATCATAAAAATAAAGATTATAAATAAGAAATTTATGATATTAATTTATAATGATTATTAACTTTTTTTTTTTAAACAAGATCAGATAGTGGATATATTAGCAAAAGTTGAGATGGAGCAAGCTCCTATTACAATCGACTGTAGCATAAGTGGAAACTAAGCAATGAGAATGTGTTGGGAACACAGTCCCTTCTCCTGTGCTTATATTCAAAAATTCATAGATTTCTGTAGCTATTCTTGAATACTGTCTAACATATTGTCCTACTAGTAAAGCAAATTTACATAACATTGATTCTCTGGTATTTTTTCATGGTTTGTAGACTGACTGCTCCTGAGAGGGCTGATTCTTCTTGTCATAGTAAACAGAGTTTTCACCTTCTTGGCTCGTGGTGTTGGTTTTAAAGTATGTAACTGCCTCCTCTAAATGTTTGCAATTGTTTTTGAGTGCCATGATCTCTTCTTTCTGAATTTCCATGTTCCTCTTATGGTAGCTATACTCCATTCTCATTTCAGACTTGATGTCTTTCAACATTTCTTGGAGTCTGCTAATCATAAATTTGTTCGCTTTGCATGCTGGGCATGCATCATTCCTTGCTGCCTTTTCTATTGGGTTAAATTCCATTTGGTTTGCTTCTTTTTCCCCTTGAGCTGCTTGCTTTTCCTTTTGTTGTTGTGTTGTTCCTTCTGTTGGCTGTTCCTTCTGTTGTTGTGATGTTCCTTCTACTTGTTGTTCCTTCTGTTGGTTGTGGTTGTTCCTTCTGCTTGTTGTTTCTTCTGTTGTTGTGTTGTTCCTTCTGCTTGTTGTTCCTTCTATTGTTGTGTTGTTCCTTTTGTTGTTGTGCTATTCCTCCTGCTTACTGTTCCTCCTGTTTGCTGCGGTTGATTGCTGCTCCTTCTGCTTACTGCTTGGCATTCTTGAGTGTGACAGACAGGGAGGAGAGGCACTGAGGGGGAGGAGGTAAAGAGGCGGAAATGGTCATTAGTGGAGGAGTGAGGTTGGTGGCTGGAGGTTTGCACAACGTAGATGGCTGGAAGCTTGAAGGAGGAGTCGAAATGCTGAGGTCGTGGGCAGTGAAAAGAAAACGAGACAGAATTTAGAGAAGGCAGGGATGCTTGTAGCCGGGCAGGGGATATGATGGGCGATTGAAGCAAACAATTGCTTGGGGATGTAGCTACGAGAGATGTTATAATTCCACATGTATTTGTAGAAGCTGGGCGTTGTTTGAGGCCTTTCATTGATAGGGTGGGTTGTTGCGTGTTTCCTGTGAACATGATTGTAGTTGTCCTTTCTGCTAGAACAATTGAAATTTTTTGATCTTCTTCGATTTTTCCTCCGTATTCTCGTGACCTTTTGCTTATATTTGCAATGATATTCTTTTCGCTGAAATCTTACTGCTTTTTTTTTGTTTCTTTTAGGAATGCTCGTTGTTCCTTTTTTTTGGGAGGATTCATGCTTATTATCTTTTGGAGGAACTTATGGGACAAAGGTGTGATATTCCTCTTTGTTTTCTCGAACGCTCCCTTCAGTTCTTTTCATTGCTTGATTAGCGAAATAGTCTACTTGTTGGTTATGAGTTCGCAAAACATGTCTGAAGATCACATCTCCTGAGCCTTCTAAATTCTTCCTGATTCTCCTGTATACTCTATTCATGAATTCATTGTTGGGATTTTTGTGACGAGCCATTGCCTCAATTATTATGGATGAGTCTCCTATTATAATGGGGTCTTGTATCACTCTTTTTTATTGTTATTATTGTTCCCATTGACAGGCTGTAGGCTTCAATCTTATTATTTGAGACTTCTCCAAGTCCCCATTCATATGTAACCTTTTCTTTCCCATTCAGATCAAGAATTATTCCCCTACCCCTGCCTTCCCAGGATTACATTTTGAAGCCCCATCAAAGTAGAGACAATGTCTTCTCTGATTTTTTTCCCAAGTTGCGAATTCTTCTTCACTCAGTCTCATTTTCTAGCTATGATCTGAAGTTTTCCTCCTTTATCCTTTTTGACCATTGTTATTTATTATGGCTTTGTTGAACCAATTTTTCTCTTCTTGTTGAAGAGTGTTGTAGTCTGTTGGTGCTGTTCCTTTAACATTTAGGATTTTGGAAGTTAAACCCCATGTTTTTGAGAGGGTTTTCCCTATTCTTGGGGTCTGGCTCTTGAAAATGCATTTGTTTCTCGTCAACCAAATTTTCCAACAAAGAAATGTTGGGATGCACTTCCAAATCCTCTGTATTGTCACTTTCCTCTTTGTTGTGTATGGATAGGCCTTCTCCAAGGTTTGAAGAAAGTCTGACAGAGGCTTTTCAAAATTTATATTGATTTCAAGAGGACTTATGAGCTGTTGTCGATTCTCTTTGGCAAAGATGCAGTCCTGAAATACATGTTGTATGGTTCTTCTTTTTGCAAACACATTGGAAATATTGAGGGGCCTTGGAAGCCTTTTTTTTTTAAGTTTTCACTGGTTAAGATCTTCCCTTTTAAGAGTGTCTAGGTGAACATTTTAATCTTAGGCAGACTTTCAAATTTCCAAATTGTCTTCCAGTAACCCCAGTCTTGTTGATTCAGTTGTTCTTGTAAGATTTTGTATCGAGTCTTGACTGTGTATTTTCCACCACTTGGGTCCCAAAGGAAGTCATATTCTTCCTCGTAGTTTAAGGGTGTTGCCCCTTTAAGAAGCTGCCTTAATTTGCTCCATTTCTCTTCCAGATTTGCAAGGATTGTTAAGGCTTTCCATTCTTGCCAATCTCTTTGATTCCAAAGAGAGATTGAGTGTAGTGTATTTAGACCTTTTCCTCTCATCCATTTTTGAATACCTTCAATTTCTGAGTGGGTTTTTAGAGGTTCTTTTCCCATAATTCTATCCTCCCAGATAGATATTGTTTTTCCATTGTCTGGGATTTTAGAAATATGATTGCTCATTAAAGGGATTGTCTTTTTTACTAGCTTCCAAACTTGAGTACATTGTCTTGATGGGATGTTTCCATTCAACAAACTTTTCCTAGAGTTGTCCATGTATTATGAGACCAGGTAGCTAGATTGATAGGCGTCCTTGTTCATATGGTAGTACTACTTGCTCCCACCTGACCAAACTGAATTTTTTGGTTTCTTTTTTCCCTCCCTGCCATAAGAAGCTTCTTAGGATTAACTCCATTTGTTTATGGGCACTTGTTGGAGCCAAGATTATTGCAAAATGGTATATTGGGAGTGCTGCTAAGAGTGCTTTGATTAATATCACCCTTCCTGCCATGTTTAGCCACATCATTCCCCAGCTTTGGATTTTATTTTTCATTTTTTCAATCTGTTTGCTCCATATCTCTACCTTCATGTTTTCTTTTGAGATGAGGAGTCCCAGGTAAAAGACATGAGTCCATTTTTCCTGTATCGGGATATCTAGGATTTGTGAAATCCTTTGCATGATTCTTGGGGGGGGGGGTATTCCAGCCATAGATTCTGCATTTTGTGTTGTTTAAGAGCCCACCTAAAACCAGTAGGAAATCATCCAATATTCTTTTGAATCTTTTTGCAATTATTGTAGATGCCCCTCCCAATAACAAAGTGTCATCAACAAACAGAGAGTGGTTTATGGTTTTACTCTTGCTATTCGAAGTCCAATGATATTTCTTTCTTTTCTTTATTTTTCCAAGGTCTGCTTAAAGTTTCCACCATTACAATATATAGGAAGGGGGAGAGAGGGCATCCTTGTCTGAGGCCTCTTTTACTTTGAAAGAATTTGCTAGGTCTTCCATTTATAAGAGGGGTGGTTCAAGGGTTAGTGATGCAAGCTTGGATGAATTCTATTATTTCTATTGAAAATCCAAGTTTTTTGAGGACTGCCATTATATATGGAAGGCTGACCCTGTCAAATGCATTTGCCATATTCAGTTTAATTATGATTCCTTTTTTTTCTTTGTATACTGGAATGTACGGCTTCCTGTACAATAATTACATTATCTATGATTTTCCTGTTGGGCACAAATCCTCCTTGGTTTTCAGATATTATTGTTGGGAGAACTTCCTTGATTCTATTTGCAATTATTTTGTGATGATCTTATAGGAGGAATTGCAAAGGGAGTTGGGGCAGAATCTATTAAAGGTGGAAGGGTTGGGTTCTTTTGGGACTAATGCAAGATAGGAGTATTTTGTATTGCCTCCTTTTTTTTTTGAAGACATTCTTTACCATTCTTAAGAAGTCCTTTCTTATTATATTCCAATGGAATCTGTAGAACGCTATTTTAAAACCATCTGGCCCAGGGGCTTTGTCTGGATGTAGGCTCCATATGGTCACCACTACCTCTTCTTCTATTATTTCTTTGCAAATTTTTGAGTTTTGTTTTTTTTTTTTAATTTTTAATTTTTTGTATGCTGTTGGAAGCTTTCATACTTAGCCATTTCTTGTCTAGCTGAAAGTAAATTTTCAAAATGCTTGTGGGTTGCTCTTTTTAGTTCCTCTGCACCTTTGACCTCTTGTCCATCAACTTGTATTTTTTTATTTGATTTATTGCTCTTCGTATCTTAATGGTATTGTGAAAAAAGGAGGTGTTTTTGTCCCCTGCCTTGAGCCATAGGCTTCTAGATTTCAATCTGGCCTCTTCTTCCTCTTTTCTGTTTTCCCTGTATATTTCCTAAAATATCTCTTTCTCTCTTAAATAATCCTGCTTGTCTTCTTCTTTGCTTTCCTTTTCAATTTGTATGTTGTCCATTTTCTATTGCAATTTTTTTTTGTTTTCATTTGCTCTTGCCCATTCCTTTAGCTTGGGTCTTAAATTTTTTAATTTTGTTTCCAAAATATATTGGGGTGATCCTGATATTCTTGGTGCCTAGGCTTCCTTGATTAGTTCGCTGAATTCTATGTTGCCGTCCCATGTTGAAATGTATCTAAATGGAAGTGGTCCTTGATTTTCCATTTTGCCCATCATTATTGCCACTGACTTATGATCAGATGCCGTGGGGTGTAAAATTTTAGATTTAATAGAGCTATGAACTGTTACTATATTTTCTTGAATCAGAATTCTATCCAACCTTTCTTTAATGTTATTTTTGGCCACTCTTTTGTTGCTCCACGTATATCTTCCGTTGTTTGGGGGAATGTTTATTAAGTTGTGTTGTTCCATTATTGCTTCTAGAGCATCCCTGGATGAGTCTGTGTGATATGTTCGTCCAAACTTTTCTGCTATACTTCTTACCAAATTTAAGTCCCCTCCGAGAATTATTTTCCCGGTTTGTATTTCTTTTAGTGCTTCCTCTATGGTGTCCCAACATTTCTCTTTTTCCTTGTAGTGATTGGGGGCGTATATGTTTATGAAGTTGTACTTCTCTTTTGTGCTTATTTGATTTAGATTTGCTTGTATCCAGTGCTGATCTTTTTTTTTTGTTTGTATCACTTCCCATTGTCCTTTTTTCCACATTGTGCATATTCTGCTTGAAGCTCTTGTTGCCTGTATTGCTTCCCCTTCATAATTTTTGAATTTTTTTATTATCTTTTCCGTTTCTTGGCTATTTGTTTTGGTCTCCTGAATCATAAGAATGTCTGGATTTTCTTTTGCTAGAATGTCTCTCGTGGCATTTTCTTTAAAGGGTGATCCCATTCCTCGGCAATTCCAAGAGACCACTATCATTATTTGCTTGTTGGATGGTGCAAGGGGCCTTTCCCTCTTTGTTGGATTTTATCATTGTTTCCTGAGCTTCTTCCCAAGAAGGATTCCATTGGTTGTTGTGTTCCTAAATCCATTTCCTTTGCTGCCGCTTCATCCCTTAGTTCTTTATTTGGCTTTCTTCCTGTTTTTTGTTTTTGTTTTTTGTCTTTTGTTTTTTTTGTTTTTTGTTTTTGTTTTTGTTTTGTTTTGTTTTTTGTTTTTTGTTTTGTTTTGTTTTATTTATTTTTTGTTTTGTTTTTTGTTTTTTGTTTTTGTTTTTGTTTTGTATTTGTTTTTGTTTTTTTGTTTTGTTTTTTGTTTTGTTTTGTTTGTTTTTGGTTTTTTGTTTTGTTTGTTTTATTTGTTTTTGTTTTTGTTTTTTGTTTTGTTTGTTTTTGTTTTTTGTTTTTTTGTTTCTTTCTTTTTTTTTTTTGTTTTTGTTTTGTTTTGTTTTTTGTTTTGTGTTTTTTTTTTTGTTTTTTTTTTTTTTTTTGTTTTGTTTGTTTTTGTTTTTGTTTTTTTGTTTTGTTTTGTTTTGTTTTTTGTTTTTTGTTTTTTGCTTTTTTGTTTTGTTTTTTTTGTTTTTTGTTTTTGTTTGTTTTTTTTTAATGTTCTACATTTTAGAGAGTTTCCTTTGACTGATTTATTGTTAGAATTCTGCCTACTGAGGGAGGAGGAGGAGATTGGGTATTTGAGATCGACAAGGTTGTTGGGGGGTTGAGGGTGTTGGGGGAGAGGGGGCGGGGATCTAGATCTGGATCTGGGGGATGGGGGGCAGAGGGATCCAGTGGTCCAAAAGGATTTAGGCTAATGAGAGGATTGTTGTCTGCTTTTGGTGATGGAGGGAGGAGGTCAGAGGATGCAAGGGGTTGCGAAGAAGGGTGAAGGGGTTGTTTGTTGGTTGTCTTCTTCCTTTTAGCCTGCTCCCATTTGTTTTCTGGATCTTCAAAATTTTCATTTTCATCCTCTTTTTTTTGTACATCTATTAGCAAAATGACCATATTCGTGACATACCTTGCATTTGAAGGGGATTTTCTCATAATCCAGTTATTGAATGTGCATCCACTGGCCCACTTTGATTTTGATCACTTATGGAAGCCCTTTCCCTAGATCCACTTCTACACAGATTCTGGCACATGCATGTATATTTTCCTTTGGTTCGCACCTATAGATGTATTTCCCGACTGCATTTCCTATAGCTTTAACTGAATCATCTCCCAAACAGTGGAGGGGAAGGTGTGGCAACCTGACCCAGGCTGGGACAGCGCTAGGCACGTCCATTTATAGATTAAAATCTGGTGTCCATCTGTTTAGATACAATCCCCTTGTATCCATGAAGTATGGGCCGTTCCTAAATATCAGATCGTGATCCTCCTTGGCTTCGAAGTGGAAGGTGTAATACTCTCTTCCATAGAACCTGATTGAGATTTTTCCATTTATTGACGCAGTCCAGTTCCTTTCCACCCATTTCTGGATCGTCTTGGGTGATGGCCATAACCCAGTAAACTGCCCCACTAATCCATGCTCTGCCAGGGACAGAGCTGTTCTACGAGGGAGAGCAGGGGGGAGTGAGATTTCAGGAATGTCTTCCAATATTTTAACAAACTTGGTTATTGACGGTCGATTCTTGGCCGGACCCATTGCAGAAATGAGAGAGGCGAATGCGTTTGCTGTTCCTTCATTTTCTTGTTGGCGATCCGAGGGAGGATCTCTGTCCTCTGGAGGATCCATCGAGCTAAGGCCTTAGCAGCAGGAGGCCGCTGAGGGGCAGTTGCGTGTTGCGTTCTTTGGCTAGGGCTACGCTGTTCCGTTAGTAGGAGAAGTAACATGTTTTTTGAAAATTGTACCTGTAGTTTTATGATTATTAACTAATTATAATAACTATATTCAATTAATTAACTAGTATCAATTATTAAACAATTAAAATTATTATTAATAATAATTTATTTATGTTAATAATAATGACTATTACTATTGATTATTTAGAATAAAAATTGGTTTTTTAGAATTAAAGAACTAATTAATCAAATCAACTAATATTAAATCCATTATATAATTTTATATAATTGAAAATTAAAAAAAATATTATTATTATTATTTTTAAACCTCCAATTAATTAATTATTCAACTAATATGAAATCTGTTTTTTTTTTTTTTTAACAACATCGTCTACTTGTATATTATAAAACTTGTGATTCAAATCTCTATTACAAGACGGAGGGAGTTCCGAGAGATGATATTCAAAATTGGGTTCGCAGACCCGTAGTTCTCTAGACTCCTCTTAACTACACTTAAAACTGAACATAAACGGCTATAATTCCTTACAAAAGATCCTCCTATCCAGCTATATCTGCAGTGCATGAGGATTAGGGAGAGTGTTGGGTAACCGAGTCATCTGGGAGGGGTTCCCTCCTGCTCACTCTTGTTGAAGCTTCTCCTTGCTGACTTTCTGTTAAGGTGCGGAGATGATCTATTACTGCTTCCATGTGAATGCAGCGATCCTT
The DNA here is from genome assembly GCA_031772625.1 of Pinus tabuliformis. Classification (NCBI taxonomy): domain Eukaryota; kingdom Viridiplantae; phylum Streptophyta; class Pinopsida; order Pinales; family Pinaceae; genus Pinus; species Pinus tabuliformis. Next base: position 997,988,983 of record CM062818.1, read on the forward strand.
GAGGTCTTCAATGTCTTTTTTCCTCTTCTCCAACTTCTTTCTTTTGGAGTTTCTGTCCGCATGAAAGTCTTCAGTTAGTTCTTGCACCTGTTTCTTCAGGGCGTTTATCATAACCACGTGAGCCTTGCACATGTGACAATCTCTATTATTGAAGATGTTGTCCATTGGGTTCCTTGGTTGCTGCTGATTAGCTTGCTGGTTATTCTGATCAGCCATCTTGCTAAGAGCAATGTCTGCTTTGTCAAATGCTGGTGAGTTGGGCAGCTTGCCGATTATATGGCTGGACTGATTGCCTGAGGCAGAGTGTAGTTGCGTGCGCTGATGCTGGATGTGGACACTGTTTGGAAAACAATCTCGATAGTTAGTTTTATAAAAACCACAGCTAAAAGAAGGAGAGTATACCCTGCGCAGAGAGAGGCCGATTGTGTCTCCCTTCGAAGAGAAGTGTCGCTGATGATGACTGCTGCTACACTGTGCTGAGGACTGCCGACGGATGTTGTCCGCTGAGAGGGTCTCGGAGCTTTGATCCTCAATGCTGGCCTTGCTGCTGTGAAGGAGACCGCCTTGGCCCTTCCACCGGTTTGAAAGAGCTCTCTGTATGTCTCTGAGGTTATGAAGAAATGTGAGGACCTTGGTGTGCCTACTGAGATTATAAAGGCTGAGGCGGGCTTTCTCCCACTCGTGCTTGAGAGAAGAGGATCTGATCGTGTCTGTCGAGAAAGGATTTGTGATGATATTTCTCAGTCCTTGAAATCTGCCGCAGGCATGGGTGCGGTCCCGTCTTCTGTCAAATCCTGTTGTGTGTCTTGAGGAGCCCCTTTGGATTGCATCACTGCTCGGATCCTTAGATCGATTCCCCGTCCTGATTATCCAGTTGTGGCAGTCGAGAGAGATTATGAGAGTAGAGAATCGTTGTTGCCCTGATCGTATATCTCTAGTTGGATGCCTGAGGTGACCTGTGGTCAGAGACATGAGGGACAAGAAATGACTAAGGGATATCGTGCACATAGATTTCTTCGTTCTCCCTCACCTGGCCCGTGGGTCTTCTTATGGCCTTGTTGGCCAACTCATCTGCTGTCGTGTTGTGTATTCTGAGGACGTGTTTATATGTCACCTTGCTCATACCCCTGACTTGTTCCAGAATTCTTTCCTTTATTCTGTTCAGTGCGCATTGATTGAAGTTGTTCCCTGTGTTCATGGCTGCTATAAGGATGGCTGAGTCCCCCAACACGAGAAGGTCGTGAATGCCCATCTTCCATGCAATGGAGACCCCAGAAGGAGGCTATAAGCCTCTGCTTTGTTGTTTGACAAATTCCCCAAGCTCCATTCATAAGTGGCCATCGCTCTCCCTTGGGGGTCCCTTATTACTCCCCCTGCTCCAGCTATGCCTGGGTTGTTTTTAGAAGCCCCATCAAAGTGGAGCGTGTGCAGCTTTTGCCTTTGTATCCAATTGTTTACTTCCTCTTTTGTACCTCTAATCTTCCATTCCTTCTGTGCAGATCCTGTGATTAGCTTGCGTTTTGGAATTACCTTATAATTGAATTTTTGTACCCAATCCTTCACCTGCTCTACTGTGTAGTCAGGGTCTGCATGTTGGATCCCATTTGCTTCGATTGTTTCAGTTGTGAGCGCAATAGTTTTAGCCAAAATACTTTGGACACTAGGCTTCTTATCTTAGAAAATGCTGGAGTTTCTGGCTAGCCATAACTGCCAGCAGAGGTTGGAAGGTATGCTGGACCAGAGTCTCTTGGCTAGGGACATGTTTTTGTTTGCGAAAGGGAAAAGTCTTCCCCAGCCTTTCTGAAGAAGAGGGATTTGATTTGGTAGTTCCCCAATCTCGAGAGGGCTGGTTATGAGCCTCCAGCAGGACGAGGCAATAGGGCACTCTATGAATAGATGGTTAAGACTTTCTTCCTCTTTCTTGCACATAAAGCAGATTGAGGGCCCCTGGATCCCCTTTTTTCTCAAGTTTTCTGCTGTGAGGAGCTTGCCATGGAGCAAGGTCCAATTGAAGAATTTGATCTTCGGTAGGCTCTCGATTTTCCAGACATTCTTATGATATTGCCAATTGTTTAAGATTGCTTGGTTTTGGAGCGCTTTATAGCCTTCCTTGACCGAATAATTGCCACCATTAGGATCCCATATGTAGCTGTCCTCTTTTTCTCTGCTTGAAGGCGCTGCTCCTGCCATTAAGAGTTTGAGATTAGTCCAAAGTTCCTTTAAACCATCCGGTAGTTGACTGATTTGCCATCCTTTCCATCTGTCCTGGTCCCAATTTGAGATGTCAAAGAGGTTTGTGAGATTTTTGTCCAGCATCCACTGTTGCAACGGCCTCAGGTGGAGGAGCTTTTCCTTGGCTTCCTGGCCCATTATTCTATCTCTCCATATGCTGGTTTGTTTCCCGTTGCCTGGGACTTTGGAGATGTGAGACTTGAGGAGAGGCAGAGTTTTCTTTATCAGCTTCCAGACCGGGGTGCAATGCCTTTCTATGATTGTGTCTGAGAGTATATTGCTGTTGCTTCCATTCAGGTACTTCCTTTTGAGGACCTCTGCCCACCAGGTGCCCTTTTCAGTTAAAATTCTCCATATTAACTTAAATCCCATTGCCAAGTTTGCAAGTCTAGGGACTCTAATTCCCAAGCCTCCTTTTTCAATGGGAAGGATGACTTTTTCCCATTTTACAAGGCTGAATTTCTTCGTTTCTTGCTTTCCTCCCTTCCAAAGGAAGCTTCTGAGGATCAACTCCAAATGCTTGTGGATGCTTGAGGGGGCAAGCGTTATGGCGAATTGGTAGATAGGGAGGGCAGATAGGATGGATTTAATTAGGATAGTTCTACCCGCCAGATTGAGCCAGTGCATCCCCCAACCTTGAAGCTTCCCTCTCATCTTCTCAACTAGTTTGACCCATACTTCACTTTTGATTGACTCTCTTGCAAGCGGAAGTCCTAAGTACATGAAGTATGACCAGCTCGATTGGGCTGGGATTTCTAGTATCAGAGAGATTCTTTGAGTTATATATCTTGGGACATTCCATGTGTATATCTTGCATTTGTTGTTATTTAATTTACCCCCTGAGGCTTGTAGGAAGAGGTCCAGGATGGCCTTGAATCTCCTTGCCATAAGGCTAGAGGCTCCACCTATTAGCAGCGTGTCGTCTGCAAATAGGGAATGGTTGATCCCTTTAGCTCCTCTTATTATGTCCACTCCTGTTATTTCCTTTAGCCTTCTTTTGTTTTCCAGGTGTAGGCTTAAGGTTTCCGCCATGATAATATAGAGGAAGGGGGAGAGAGGGCAGCCCTGCCTCAATCCTCTAGTGCTTTTAAAAGCCTTGCAAGGCCTCCCATTGATTAGCGGGGCTGTCCAATTCTGAGAGACACATGCCATGACCTTGTTGATGAAGAGCCTTGAGACCCCAAATTTTGCAAGCACATTCTCCAAAAATGAGTGGTTTACCCTATCAAATGCGCTGGCCATGTCCAGCTTTATAATCATGCCTTTCTCCTTTCTAGCTATACTACTGTGTATTGCCTCTTGTATCAAAATTACATTATCAGTAATGTGTCTCTTTGGGAGGAATCCACCTTGGTTGTCCGAAATAATTGAGGGTAGGAGTTGTTTCAGCCTGTTTGCCAGAATCTTTGAGATTATTTTATACGAGACATTGCATAGAGAGATAGGTCTGAACCTATCAAAGGATTGAGGGCTTGGCTCTTTAGGGATGAGGGCAAGAAACGAGGATTTAACGCTGCTGCCCAATTTGTTTTTTTTGTGGAAGTTTCTCACCATTCTGAGAAAATCTTTTTTTATGATTTCCCAATGAGTTTTATAGAAACTTACCGTGAAACCGTCCGGCCCTGGGGCTTTGTCGAGGGGCATGCTGTTAATGGACCATTCCACCTCTTCTGTGGATATCTCTTTGTTCAAATCGCAATTCTGAGCTTCTGTAACCTTCTTTTCGATGATGTTGATGAAATCTGGGATATCTTCATACTGCGGATCAGCTGAGAGCAGCGTTTGGAAATGATTTGAGGCAGCGTCCTTTATTTCCTCTCGATCTGTGATCTCTTTCTCATTGAAGGTTATCTTGCCTATATTATTTCCAGCTCTTCGGACCTTGAGACAGTTATGAAAGAACGATGTATTTTTGTCCCCCGAGTTGAGCCAGAGGCATCTGGACTTTTGCCTTAACTCTTCCTCTTCATTTCGATGCTGGTTGTATAAAGCTTTGTTTAGCTCACCTTCTATTCTTTGATCCTCCTCCGTTTCTTGTATTGTCTCCTTATCCTGGTTCCATTTCTCCAGATTTCGTTGCAGCTCGTTTTTAACCCTCCTTTCCTCATTAGCATAGTTTCTCGCCCATTTTTTTATGGCCATCCTTAGTTGTTTAATTTTTGATTCCCATACAAAATGAGGAGATCCTATTATCTCAGTCCTCCATGTTTCTTTCACCAGGGATTTGAAATCCTCATTGGCATCCCAGACCTTGTTATATTTGAAGGGAAGCGGCCCCAGGTCCTCCTCTTTTTCTAAGTGCAGTGCCACAGGCTTGTGGTCCGAAGTGTATCCCTGTATGATTGAGCTGTGGATCCTTTGAAAGTTGATTGCAGCACTTTCTTGAACAAGAATTCTATCAAGTCTCTCTTTAATATTACTCCTTCCTGTCCTCTTATTTGACCACGTATATCGCCCATTTTGTGGAGGGATATCTATGAATTTGTGAGCTTGGATGATTTCCTCCAATTTGTCTCTGAGTGGGTCTGTGAAATACTTCCCTCCTAGTTTTTCCTCAGCGTTCCTAATTAGATTCAAGTCTCCTCCAAGGAAAATTTTCTCCCCTTGTGAGGTCTCTATGTCTGCTTTCAGAGAATCCCAACATTCGGCCTTGTCTCTGAAGTGGGGAGGTGCATACACATTGTAGATTGTGAGTTCCTCCTTCTGGTCTGTGCTTTGCATGTCGATTCTGATCCACCATCTGCTTTGGATATTACTGATGAGAGTCCAGTTGCTTTTTTTCCATAATACTCCTATGCCTCCTGAAGCTCCTAAGGCGCTCGTGGCTATTCCTTCATACCTTCTGTTTTTTGAAATGCTGTGTTGAAATTCTTGGTCGCTGATTTTGGTCTCCTGGAGTAGGAGGAAGTCTGGTTGTTCTGATTTAATTAGATCTCGGACTGCGTTTGTCTTAAGGGAGGAGCCCATCCCCCTACAGTTCCAAGAGACCAAAATCATCATTTACCTGTTTTGTTGTGGTTCCCGCTTTTCTCCTTCGCCTTCTCGCCGATTCCCCTGTTCTTGTCCAGATATGTATCTATTGGTTGTTGAGTTCCTGTGGTCATCTCTTTTGCTGCATTCTCATCTCTTATCTCCTTGTTTGACTTTCTTCCAGCTTTCCTTGGGGGATCCGTGGCTACAATGTTTTCCTTTGTTTTGTTTCTTGTTATGATCCTTTCCACTGTGTGAGGAGGGGAAGCCTGAGGTGGGGAGGAGGGGGGGGTTCTGATGCACTTGGGGGATGGAGGGGGAGATGAGGGTTCCTCTGAGGCTAGGGTTTCAAAAGGGTTGGAGGATGAGGGGATGGATTGGTCTATGCTTGCGGGGACAGAGGGGGGGGGAGGGGTTTCAGAGAGGGGTGCCTCTGGTTCTGGGGGAGGGTTTGATTTCTTTTTTTTCCTGACAACTTCCCATTCTTCCTCTTGGGATTCAGGGTTGGCGTTAGTTTCTGATCTAGCTTTAGAGCACCTATTTGCGAAATGACCATATTCATGACATACCTTACATTTGAAGGGGAGTTGCTCGTAGTCCACCTGTTGAATATGCGTCCACTGATCCACTCTGAGTTTGACTGCTTCTGGTAGCCCTTTTCCCAAGTCCACTTCAACACAGATCCTAGCACATGCATGCATGTTTTCTTTTGGTTCCGATCTGTCCACATACTTTCCTATTGCGTTTCCGATTGCTCTAACTGATTCGTCTGCCCAGCAGTGAAGCGACAGATGCGGAAGACGAACCCAAACGGGGACTGCGTTGGGGACGTCCATTTCTGGGTCGAAGTCCGGGGTCCAGCGATTGAGATACAGACCTCTGGTGTCCATGAAGTATGGTCCATTCCTGAAAATTAGATTTCGGTCCTCAATTGTTTCGAAGAGGAAGGTGAAGAAGCCTCTTCCACAAAACCGTATCGCTATTTTCCCCTGAACCATGGCGTTCCAGTTTCTTTCCACCCAACGCTGAACCGTTCTGGGGGAAGGCCATAACCCCGTGAACTGTCCAACCAGCCCACGTTCTGCCAAGGCAACATCGGATCTCCTTGGGAGGGTTGGGGGGAGAGGGATTTCCGGGATTTCGTCAAGCTTCTTAATAAATTTTGTGGCAGTGGGTCGGATCCTTTCAGCGTTGTTCTCTGGAATGAGTGTTGCAAAAGCTTTCTCCATGTCAGCTTGTCCAGATCCTGGGGAGCCCATCGTATCCGAGTAGCTCCAACGAAGACGGAAGGGAGGGGGAATGAGCAGGAGGCCCAGCAAGAAGAGAGGAGCGGGAGGCTGCCCACGGTGGCAGCGCGAGCTGAAAGAGGCCGGGCAGATGGCCCAGAGCGCAGGGGAGGCGGGTAAAGGGCGGGAAGGCACGTAGCAGAGGCTGCGGCCCGGCAGCGGGCCTGCCAAAAGCTCAGGTCGCAGGGTTTCCAGCGGCAGGGGACTCCATCGCTCCAGCGCCGAAAATTCACAGCCAAAACTCCAACTAATATGAAATCTGTTAAAAATAAAAATAAAAATGAATTAAAAAACAATTTATTAATGATTATGATAAGATAAAAATAAAATATAAATTAGAAATTATCAGTTGACCTTCAATCAAAATTATTTCGTTAACTATTTATCCTATCACATAACTCTTCTTATATCATCATTTAGATTGGTCCTCATGATGGATCCCTGTTGGGATTTGAAACGTTGACAAATATGGTTTCTACTATGGATACTCCGAGACAAAGCTCAAAAGAAATGAACCACAAATGCCTAAAATCCAAAGCATTAGGCTATAACTGCAAAGTTCGCGAGTGTGACTCAAAAGGTGGAAACTCAAAGCGTGGTCATTGTATGGATTTGAAAGTATATGAGTTCCATCGATGTGAATCTATACTGCACGTGCAAACCATATCATGAGAAAGATTTAGTATGGGTGCATTCAGATCTTTAAGGGGCTAGGTCATAGGGTTAGGACTTTGGGTTGCACAAGTGTGCTCAAAAGAGGCTTGTTGATAGTGTTATTATAAACATAGTTCGTAGAGGATAGGTAGGAAATTTTATGTTTCTATCTTGAACAGGCACGATGAAATATATCTTTGGACGGATTTCGAACAAGGGTTTGAAAATTTAATTGAGTATAGGAAAGTTTAAAACAAGAGAGCTCATAAGTGTTAGTCAAAATGAAAACCTTATCTCATATATATGTTTTTAATCTATACATTAGAATGAAAATAGCCATTGAATCCAAAAAGGAACATAAGAAAAACTTGTGGAAACCAAACGTCAAAGTATCAAGCGCAAACTCAAGGTGCGAGAGAATGGAGACTAACTAGATTGGATGCGCAAGGTAGTCACACTCTAGAGGATTAGGCAACGAAACCTAATGAAAGAAATTGTGTGGATACTTTAGAAAGATAGAATAAACTGATAGACTGAAGTTTTAGGGTCGACTTGACAAGTTCAAAGGTTAGGCTATCACTAGGAAATGTGCTTGCATTAGGAAAGAAAAGTGCACTAGGCTTGAAAACATTAAGTGCGTTTTCACTTAGTGATTTTGCAAGTAATCTTGTAATGACTTGAAACGATTAAGAATAAATTTAGAAGTATGCTCTTTAGAGATATTAGTAGGGGCTCCAAAATTGGATGAAGTTGTGAATTTTGGAGGGTTGCTGTAGCAGCTACAATACTTGAAAATTCATTGGAAGGATCTCAACTTCTCTGTTTAGGTCTTACCTAAGCTTGAATTCTAGTCCTTAGGAAGTATTGATTCATTCTATGAGTTTCCTTAGCTTCACTACTTAACTCCAATTATGGGTGTAGTCTCTTCTATTTCTCTCATCGGTTTAAACACACTTCACAAAACTAGTCAGACTCCAATTATTTCGATTAGGGAGAAGCATAGTATGTGTTCATGAGTTAAGATGTTTATAATTTTAGTACTAATCCAAGGTGTTGCTTCGCTTCCAGTAGGCTTGTTTAGTACCCACGTGGTGTCACTCAAGAAATAACAAGCATTTGTTTGTTGCCAACATGCATGTTCAATACCCTGATGAATTTGCTTGCTTCTTCTCTCTATGTAGGAAGCATTTCTCATTCTTTTACCCTTTATTTATTTTCATTCATGCTCTTTGGAATTTTTTTGGGCATTTATTTCACTAGGTGGAAGAGGGATATTAACTTGCTTTAATGGAGAGAGAGGTTTTTTTTTTTTTTTTGGGATTTAATTATTCTTTGAAATAGATTTGCTCACTTCAGTTTTCTCCTTCCCCTTCTAGATCTATTGGGTCAACACATTCAGAAAACCATTTGATATAAATGTAAATTTGAGGAATAGAGATCTTCTAATACTATGAGTATCGTAACTCCACTAACGTTTTCCATATTTTTTTTCCTGGTCATCATTGATTTTTAGAGATATTTAGAACCAAACAAAAGAAGGAGATCTAAAGTCTTCCAAAGTTGCATAGTTGCAACAATGGCCTCTTAAACTCTCAACAAGTTATCATTGACCCAAGCAAGATACTCTTTCACACAATATCTTATTTATATACAACAATCTGCAAAATAAAATGCATTGCAAACACATTGAGAAGAGAAGGTGATAGGATATATACAGGTGTGGAGCCTGATTATCTTCTTTATTAAGAGGTATCACCACATTGGACCCCAGTTCATAATGGGGTGACAATGCCGCTAGGGGGGTGAAGGAGGGAGGGGGGATGGGGGGCAAAGATGATTTTTATGAGCCCCCCACCCTTGGTAGCGGTTCGGGGGCAGCGCCCTTGAATCTAAAAATAGATGTAAATTACCTTGTAAATATTGTAATTTCATAGTCAATCTGAGCTATTCATTAGGTGGATGATCTGACGATAGAAGTTATGTTTAATTTAAGGTTTCTTCCCCTAAAAGGCAACCCCTCGCTATATATGAGGGAATTGTATTGCAACTATGTAGATGTGTATTCTGAGCGACAAAAGAGAAAGGAGATTGTGTGAGAGTGAAGAGGAAATTACATCGGATTTGTTGTAGGTTGTATCTCTGGATTTTGTTAGATAATATAAAGGAAGGACTGGTTGTTTCTCCGTGGAGGTAGCCCAAATTGGGTGAACCACGTATATCTGTGTCTCTCTTGTTTTATGCGTTTTCTGTGTTTATATTTTTGCAATATTTTATGTGTTCCATTGCTATGTAATATACAATTTTCTATGAAATGATGAAATTCCTCTCCTGGAATAGTAGGGGACTAGGGCACCCCTCCAAAATAACTGTCTTAAAATATCCAACAAATCAAGAGAAACCAAAAGTTGTATTAGTCCTGTTAGCGCTTGAAATTTCACCTCAGGCTGAGAAAGGTAAACCTCAAGGCTACATCAAACCATTTAGCTCGTAGCTAGCCCTACGGGGCAGGAGAAGGCTCTCTCCGGTCAATCTCGGCAGATCTTCAATGGGATGAGATGACCAACAAGGTAACACTGATATTAGGCTAGTAAACTGATTAAAAAGGTTGATTTGGGGTTTTTTGGGTTTTTGGTGGCAAATTGAGGAATTGCAATTTTGGGTGCGGGGATTTGACACAGTTTCTGCAGGGGGTTCTTTGGGGCGAGGTAGGAAACAATATTGATGCCTTAGACTGAGATGGATGATTAGGAATGAAGGATGAGGAGCTAAAGAGAGCAAACAATGACTTTGAATTCCCTTTAGACAGTAGAAAACATTGAAATTAAACAAATTTAAAAGCAGAGCATGGCTAGCATGAATTCCTACTTTAACACTTCATTTGTTTAATGTGCAGCAGTAAAGAAAGGAAATGAATCACATAACAAAGCTTACAAGAACATTGAGAAACACACCATCAACACATGAGTCCACAAGAATCCCAAAGATGACTGCAAAACCCTGGTCTTCCTTAGCCAAAAATTGCAGAGATACAGTGAAAATATACAATGATAGCTTCTCCCTCAAGAGTCCAACCTTCCAACCCCTGAAAATGATTAAGAAAATACATAATATAGGCAAGCCAACCTCTTCCCTTGCCTCAGGGGTCGAGCTCATCCTTCTAGGAGCTGTTTCAACTAATTCTAAACTGAGCACTAAAATCTAGGCAATCAAAACAACTTGCCTCTATAAGCTTGGAAACCAGTTCATACATTCAATTTTTACCCTTTACATGCAAGAATCTTCTGGAAGAGTTAAAAAAGAGTAAAAATATCCAAAAAGTACATCCTCAAAAGTTGCCAATTCTCCCAACAGTTCCATAGGCCTTTGCATTCTACATTGAGTGGGAAGATGCTTGAAATCTTTGAAAGTAAAATTCCTCAAGGACATCATTCTTGCCCAATAGTGATTCTTCATGTTTCTCAACAGCTTTTTCTCTTGGTTGGCCTTAGCCAACAACCTCTCCAAGTGGGCATTCTCCTGAATGAGCAGTGACTCTCGGTCAGCAGGCAATGGATCACCGGGTCTTCTACGGTTCAAGACTCGGTCGCTACGAATCCTCCATAGCTCATCAAGCACTTTCTCATCCTCCAATTGTTTGTTCCGCTGCTCCAGGTAAGTAATAGTCCATTGAGCACCCTCAAGTCTCCTCTGTAAAACATCATTTTCAGCCCTGAGATGCTGAATGATCTCCTTCGCCTCTTGGCTAGGAGAACTGACCTCAAGATCAATCACCGGATCCTCATGAATCATGGGCTCTTTGCCCCTCTGTAGTACCTGTGCTGGTGAAGAAATCGAGGCCCCTTCCACATGATGTGGAGATAACACTCGCTGAGCTGAAGATGAAGGCGAGACCCCTTCCACCTGATGTGGAGATAGTACTCGCCTAGCTGCTGCAAATAAGGCCCTCGGGCCTCTCTGATAAGTGACCAATGGAGGAGAGCTGACATGTCTGGTCTCAAGAATATCATGCTACTGTGATGGCCTTCCCTCCTCATGAACAACCTCAGGGGGTGAAAGGGATAACCTTGAGAGCAGCAAAACAAAACCCTATCTCTACCTGCATTTTGACATTTTTAAAGCAAATATACATGAACTTCTCATTTCAACTTGATGGCATTAAAACACATTTCCCATGCTCATGTTTCTCTATCAAGCAAAATACTTTGATGATCAGAGGCCTACCTGCAACCTTGAAGAGATTTGGGGTCATTTGGCAGCTTACTGGCAAATTTCTGTGGAGAAATCCCCAACGGGTCGCGCCCCTCCCAACGGGTCGCGCACGTTGCTTTTCTGAACTGCGGAAGAGCTCTCAACGGGTCGCGCACCACCCAACGGGTCGCGCTTTTGAAGGAGGATTTTGGAGGCCTTCCCGGTGTCGGAATTTGGTGCATGATAGCTCGTTGGAAAGGTCTTTGAGTCTACTTTCCAACCCAACTAGATTTTTTCAATTTGGAGTTGATTTGACCTGTCAAAAATCAAATCGTCCAAGACTGGTCAAAAAGTGCCAAATGAAGCTGCCTCAAGGAAGAGTGTTGTTGCAGTCAACTTTTGAATGCCTTCCTCAACCCCAAATTGAGCTCATGATAGTTCATTGGAAAGATATTTGTGTCTAGTTATAATTTTACCCATCAAGAAAATCATTTAACCAACCAAGCTAGGAGAAAACTTGATTTTCCCAAGGTCACTTCAGAGATGTCTTTGATTCTCCTGAGGCAACGGTATTCTTGACATTTCTCTCAAACCATGACACCTGTGCAAAAAGCGAAGGATGTTTTTCTTCCTTGGCATGTTTTGGACAAAAACCTCTCTCAGTTTCCCAAAATTCATCTTTGATTTCTCTGAAACATCATTTGAGTGAAACTTGTCCCGATGTGTGAAACAAGGAATTTTGTCGAAATGAAGCGAAATGAAGGGGATAAGGGGCTTCTAAATTCTTGGGGAAATTTTGGGGAGTGGGGAGGGTGTTAGGAAGCAGGGGAAAGTGGAATCTCAGAGATTGAGTGAGGGGAAGGGGTCCAAAAGGGCAAAACACAGGCCCAACCTAGAAAATTGCGAGGTTGTAGCTAGAAACTAGGGTTTGTGAAAAAATGAGGAATTTGGGGGATCTGAGTGTTGGGAAGTGTTTGATAAGGTACTTTAAGGATAGGGGAAGGTGTATGAACATCAGGATATGAGTTTTGCCGATTATTTAGCCGCCCAAGAGAAATTGGCTTCAAAACCCTAGGAGAGGGAAATGAACTTGCCAAAGCACAACTGAAGCATGAACAAGATGTAAAATGACTCATTAGACACTGACATGATAATGACAACCCTCTGAATGATGATAGGCTCAGCTGAATGATGACATGGACTGACATTTGGGCAAACCCTAGACCTAATGCCTAGTGACCAAATTTTGCTTGAAGACTCACTGAAATGACAAAATTTGACCTTGACACTCTGAGATCACTTTGTAAGAGCATATTTGATCATTGGAGGAAGGCTGGAAAGACTGACACTAACATTGGCTCCAATGGGGATGGTAGCTCCTTGGAGGTACCAAGAACCTCAGACCTCTGGGAGAGCAGACCAGTGCTTGCAACCATTGGGCGATGGAGTCATTATTTCGGCAAACGACACAAGACTTTGACTCATTTATTGAATGGAAACTTGACTGAAAACTGACTAAAGCTTAACTGAAGCTTAACTCAAACCGACTCGATGGCAAGCTGAAATAACTTGAAAAAACTCACTCAATAGACCAAACACAAATGACTCATGACCGACTTAAAACAAAACTTTACAAAGCTTTTGAAAAAACGGCAGCAATCCATCAAGATTTGGAATCATGATGACAACCACCTGCATACTAATGAAATATGTACAATCATGTATAATGAGCTTTCCAATGTAACCAATCCAGCAGATGGCTACATACCAAATTTCTGCTCTCGCTTATCTCGAGCAGGCGAAACGATGAACCTGTAGGCAACTCAAAATAACCACTGAAACCAAAGCTTATGATAATGAACCAGGCAAGATTTATCTTTTCTAATGCTTGCAGAAGAATGCCAAAGGGATCTTGATAATCCTGAAGCACTACCTTGTTTGGAGATCCAGCTGCAAAAATATAAGTACTCGCTTCATTCTGATCTGAAAGAACAGTGGGTTGCTGATTGATAGGAAGGCACAGAGAAGTATAAGCTTCTGCCATATGAGTGTTGGCTGTAAATTCCTTGACCGTGAGAAATTTTGACATATTCTCTCTCTCAAGCTTATATTCCTCAATTTCATGGTCTAGGTCATTCTTAAACAGAAAACAATCCTCAAGATTATCAAACATGACAGCCTCATCATCTTCATGAAAGAAAATATTATCTGTTCGCTGATCTATAAAACTAATTACAAGACTGTCACCATTTTCAAAAGAGGAAGAAGTTTCACCAACACTTTCGTGACCATGTGCACACTGCCGATTTGCTTTAGCTTGGGTTGTAGCATGACCTTTCAAAAGCTGATCTATCTCCTCTTCAGACAAAGGAGATAAGACTTTCTGTTTCCCTTTGCTCAAACAAGTCTTGTCTTCTTGAAATAACATTTCAGAACATGAAAAATCTGAATGACAGTCCTGATCTTCTGAAACTTGGAAACATTGTTGATCATATTCATATGTCATGACAATCAAACTATCCAAATTATGATTGAAAGAAGATTTTTCACTTACTTGAACAAAGATCTCATCTTGATGTTCATGAGCTGGCTGAATTACCTCCTCATGCATGCTCTGTTCTGATGGCATAAGGACATTTGGATCAAGAACTTTGTCCATGATCTCAACAACAAAACTCTCCTTTTCAGGATTCGGCACAAGGTATTCTTGGTCACCATGATCTGAATTTTGATCTGAAATAGCTTAGTTGACTGCATTACATTCTAAAATTGAATCTTGGCTATCTTGCACGCTGTCTTCTTCTGTAGGCAGATCTGAAACAACATTTTTTCTTTCCTCATTTTCAGCCATATGGAAATCTTCATCCTGCTGATCTTGACAAGTATCCTCTAAGATTTCTATGTGCTGCTGAAACGGCTTTTCATACAGGGCTTCCATGATCTCTTCATCCATGAAATTATCATCTTCATAAAACTTCTCAAGGCTTTCAATAAAACTATAGGCATGCTTGCAGCAGTCTTGAACTAAATTTAATGATGGATAAGAGTCCTTATATCTTTCAATGAACATAGCATGAAAATCCTTTAAATAGTAAATACAAGCAGGCGGCAAACTTTCATACCATGATTGGGCTTCACCTTCCAGAGTGGCCAGGAATATCTTCATCAAGCAATCTTCAGGAAAATCCACCTTCAACTTGCGAATATGCATATGAAATCTAACTAGATGTAAAGCAGCATCCTTCTTACCATCATTATTAAATGTAGGCAAATTCCTTGACCAATCTACCTTTGGAATTTTATTCGGAAAACCAGGGATGTGATCTCAGCTCAAGGGAGCATATCTTCTTGCAATCTGATCCATCTTGAAAAGCTCAAAGCTACTGATCTTTCTGCAGTTAAGTCACCATGAAACACTGATCGCTGGATTCTTCAGTGAAAGGAGTCGCCAAGTGAATGATTTCAGCCTTTCAAGTGTCTGATCGTTGTTCACTATCAACAATCAGATCTGAACTTGATACATGTACTGGGGTAAAATGCAAATGAAGTGCTGTATTCACAAGCTCACGGAGATTGACTGAAGCAGCGTTTATCTACTAACGCCGATGTAAAACAAGAGCGTTTTCAAAGGCTACCTGGCGTAACTTCAGGCTCCGTCTAAGACTTATGAAACAAACACATCAATAAACAGACAAGTTGTTCTCCCCAGTATGGTCGCCAGTATGTTAGCGCTTGAAATTTCACCTCAGGCTGAGAAAGGTAAACCTCAAGGCTACATCAAACCATTTAGCCTCGTAGCTAGCCCTACGGGGCAGGAGAAGGCTCTCTCCGGTCAATCTCGGCAGATCTTCAATGGGATGAGATGACCAACAAGGTAACACTGATATTAGGCTAGTAAATTGATTAAAAAGGTTGATTTGGGGTTTTTTGGGTTTTTGGTGGCAAATTGAGGAATTGCAATTTTGGGTGCGGGGATTTGACACAGTTTCTGCAGGGGGTTCTTTGGGGCGAGGTAGGAAACAATATTGATGCCTTAGATTGAGATGGATGATCAGGAATGAAGGATGAGGAGCTAAAGAGAGCAAACAATGACTTTGAATTCCCTTTAGACAGTAGAAAACATTGAAATTAAACAAATTTAAAAGCAGAGCATGGCTAGCATGAATTCCTACTTTAACACTTCATTTGTTTAATGTGCAGCAGTAAAGAAAGGAAATGAATCACATAGCAAAGCTTAAAAGAACATTGAGAAACACACCATCAACACATGAGTCCACAAGAATCCCAAAGATGACTGCAAAACCCTGGTCTTCCTTAGCCAAAAATTGCAGAGATACAGTGAAAATATACAATGATAGCTTCTCCCTCAAGAGTCCAACCTTCCAACCCCTGAAAATGATTAAGAAAATACATAATATAGGCAAGCCAACCTCTTCCCTTGCCTCTAGGGGTCGAGCTCATCCTTCTAGGAGCTGTTTCAACTAATTCTAAACTGAGCACTAAAATCTAGGCAATCAAAACAACTTGCCTCTATAAGCTTGGAAACCAGTTCATACATTCAATTTTTACCCTTTACATGCAAGAATCTTCTGGAAGAGTTAAAAAAGAGTAAAAATATCCAAAAAGTGTCACAATTACATCCAAGAGGACCACCATCCACCTCAAAAAGTCAAACTGGAGCCAAACTGCGTTTTCTGGGCTGAACTGGTCAAATCTGGCAAAGTTTCCTCAACGGGTCGCGCACATTTCCTCAACGGGTCGCGCACTTTGGAGCTCTGTTTGGAGGCCTTCCCGGTGTTAGAATTAGGTGCAGGATAGCTCGTTGGAAAGGTATCTGAGTCTACTTTCCAACCCAACTAGAATTTTGGGATTTGGAGGTCATTTACCTAGTAAAAAGTCAATTCTCCCAAGACTGCTTCTGCAACTCAAAAAAGGGGCAGAAAGTCAAATTTTGCCTGTATTTTGACCTTCTGGAGGCCCAAATCCCCATAAAACTCAAGTCCATCCATAGGCATGTGTAACTTTGCATGCAAAATCTAAAAATGTTGAGTTTGTGCAAAACGGAGCTACGATGACAAAGGGTCTCACCGGGGGTGAGACCCGTTGAGAAGCCAAAACCTGTAAATTTCCCAAAAATACCAAAATTACCCAAAATTCTTAAATTTTTTTGGGATTTTGTGCTGTAGCTGATGCTAGTGAGTGCCATGATCTTTGAGGGATGCCTCAGCCAATATACGGAGTGGATTGGTCTTCTTCCTCCACCTAAGAGCCTCAGACAACCTCCTTTGGAACATTTTCATCTTGGCTTTGCATACATGCATTCTTGCCCAATAGTGATTCTTCATGTTTCTCAACAGCTTTTTCTCTTGGTTGGCCTTAGCCAACAGCCTCTCCAAGTGGGCATTCTCCTGAATGAGCAGTGACTCTCGGTCAGCAGGCAATGGATCACCGGGTCTTCTACAGTTCAAGACTCGGTCGCTACGAATCCTCCATAGCTCATCAAGCACTTTCTCATCCTCCAATTGTTTGTTCTGCTGCTCCAGGTAAGTAATAGTCCATTGAGCACCCTCAAGTCTCCTCTGTAAAACGTCATTTTCATCCCTGAGATGCTGAATGATCTCCTTCGCCTCTTGGCTAGGAGAACTGACCTCAAGATCAATCACCGGATCCTCATGAATCATGGGCTCTTTGCCCCTCTGTAGTACCTGTGCTGATGAAGAAAGCGAGGCCCCTTCCACCTGATGTGGAGATAACACTCGCTGAGCTGAAGATGAAGGCGAGACCCCTTCCACCTGATGTGGAGATAGTACTCGCCTAGCTGCTGCAAATAAGGCCCTCGGGCCTCTTTGATAAGTGACCAATGGAGGAGAGCTGACATGTCTGGTCTCAAGAATATCATGCTACTGTGATGGCCTTCCCTCCTCATGAACAAACTCAGGGGGT
Organism: Pinus tabuliformis; assembly: GCA_031772625.1. Taxonomy (NCBI): domain Eukaryota; kingdom Viridiplantae; phylum Streptophyta; class Pinopsida; order Pinales; family Pinaceae; genus Pinus; species Pinus tabuliformis. The sequence continues at coordinate 998,006,256 of CM062818.1, forward strand.
GAAAGGGATAACCTTGAGAGCAGCAAAACAAAACCCTATCTCTACTTGCATTTTGACATTTTTAAAGCAAATATACATGAACTTCTCATTTCAACTTGATGGCATTAAAACACATTTCCCATGCTCATGTTTCTCTATCAAGAAAAATACTTTGATGATCAGAGGCCTACCTGCAACCTTGAAGAGATTTGGGGTCATTTGGCAGCTTACTGGAAAATTTCTGTGGAGAAATCCCCAACGGGTCGCGCCCCTCCCAACGGGTCGCGCACGTTGCTTTTCTGAACTGCGGAAGAGCTCTCAACGGGTCGCGCTTTTGAAGGAGGCTTTTGGAGGCCTTCCTGGTGTCATAATTGGGCGCATGATAGCTTGTTGGAAAGGTATTTGAGTCTACTTTTCAACCCAACTATAATTTTTCAATTTGGAGTTGATTTGACCTTTCAAAAATCAAATCTCCCAAGACTGGTCAAAAAGTGCCAAATGAGGCTGCCTCAAGGAAGAGTGCTGTTGCAGTCAACTTTTGAATGCCTTCCTCAACCCCAAATTGAGATCATGATAGCTCATTGGAAAGATATTTGTATCTAGTTATCATTTTACCCATCAAGAAAATCATTTAACCAACCAAGCTAGGACAAAACTTGATTTTCCCAAGGTCACTTCAGAGGTGTCTTTGATTCTCCTGAGGCAACGGTATTCTTGACATTTCTCTCAAACCATGACACCTGTGCAAAAAGAGAAGGAGGTTTTTCTTCCTTGGCATGTTGTGGACAAAAACCTCTCTGAGTTTCCCAAAATTCATCTTTGATTGCTCTGAAACATCATTTGAGTGAAACTTGTCTCGATGTGTGAAACAAGGAATTTTGTCGAAATGAAGCGAAATGAAGGGGATAAGGGGCTTCTAAATTCTTGGGGTAATTTTGGGGAGTGGGGAGGGTGTTAAGAAGCAGGGGAAAGTGGAACCTCAGAGATTGAGTGAGGGGAAGGGGTCCAAAAGGGCAAAACACAGGCCCAACTTAGAAAATTGCCAGGTTGTAGCTAGAAACTAGGGTTTGTGAAAAAATGAGGAATTTGGGAGATCTGAGTGTTGGGAAGTGTTTGATAAGGTACTTTAACGATAGGGGAAGGTGTATGAACATCATGATATGAGTGTTTCCGATTATTTAGCCGCCCAAGAGAAATTGGCTTCAAAACCCTAGGAGAGGGAAATGAACTTGCCAAAGCACAACTGAAGCATGAACAAGATGTAAAATGACTCATTAGACACTGACATGATAATGATAACCCTCTGAATGATGATAGGCTCAGCTGAATGATGACATGGACTGACATTTGGGCAAACCCTAGACCTAATGCCTAGTGACCAAATTTTGCTTGAAGACTCACTGAAATGACAAAATTTGACCTTGACACTCTGAGATCACTTTGTAAGAGCATATTTGATCACTGGAGGAAGGCTGGAAAGACTGACACTAACAAGTCCAAGAAAAAAAACAGGGGCAATAAGAAATGAAAAATATCATTGCACAACATAAACAATACAAAGGCTGCATTTGTGAATCAAGAGGAGCATCTAGTGGAATTGCAACGCTTTGGAACCAAAATACTTGGAGAATTACAACAGAAACAATCAATCAGCACTAGATAAAGACTGCTCTGGAGAGTACTACAAATAATCAAAGGATAATCATTTACAATGTATATGCACCAAACCATTATAGAGATAAGGAGCAATGCTGGGGCTCTCTTAGTGAAAATATAGCTGAAGAAGAAAATAGTAACATTATTTTGGGGGGAGATTTAAATCTCATTTTGCACTCCAATGAGAAACGAGGAGGCTGTTTCTCCCCAGACCCCTACAAAAACCAGTTGGATACTATTATGCAGGACATCGACCTTGTTGATGTAGTCCATAAAAACTTCAAATTCACCTGGAACAATTGCAGGCTGGGGAAAAATAACATCATGCAAAGACTGGATAGAATCTTGGTGAATGTAACTCTCCTCTCCACCTACTCTGCTACCTATGCCTTCATTCACCCTTCCATAGCTTCAAATCACTACCCCACATCTCTGGTCCTTGAAACCCACTGTCCATTGGGGCCTCTCCCCTTCAAATACAGTCCACTGTGGAATGAAAACACAACAGCCAAAGAACTTATCCAACGCACTTGGCATCAGCACATAGAAGGATCGCCGGGATACATTTGGGAAAGCAAAATTAAAAGAGTCAAATACGCTCTAAAAGACTGGGCAAAAAACTGCTACACGGAGCTGGAAAAAGAAAAAAGAGAGACCAGAGCCAAGTTAGAAAATCTCCATAGCACAATTGAGGAGCGCGAATTTTAGTAGGAAGATAAAGATCACGAAGATAAACTCTATGGCCAACTTTATCGCATCAATAGAGAAGAAGAACAGAAATGGAGAATCAAGTCTAGACAACTATGGCTGAAAGGAGGAGACACAAACTCGGCCTTTTTCCATAAACAAACTACAGTGCGAAAAATTAGGAACAACATTTCCTCTATCATAGATAGCGAAGGCAATCAACAAACCAGCCAAGGCACTATCAAGCAAGTTGCTTCAGATCATTACAGTGAACTCCTGACGGAAACTGGAGAAGAAGAAGATTACGCAGACTTGCTGCAATACCTCCCTAGTGGGATCAACACTGAAATCAATGACAATTTTAGCAAGGAGATAGAAGAAGAAGAAACAAGAGGAGCCATCTGGGCCCTCCAACCAGACAAAGCTCCTGGTTTAGATGGCTTTCTAATTAGTTTCTATAGAGCTCACTGGGGAATTATTAAAAAAGATCTCATCAAAATGGTGAAATGGATCCAATGCAAAAGGAAAATTGGAGGCTATACCAACTCCACCCACCTAGCCCTCATCCCCAAAGAGAATCAACCCTCAACCTTCTCTCGTTTCCGGCCTATTTCTCTTTGCAACTCCTCTTACAAAATCTTCACCAAAATTTTAGCTACTCGTCTCAAACCTCTTCTTCCTTCGATCATCTCTAAAAACCAAGGTGGGTTTCTGGCCAATAGGAAAATCTCTGATTCAATTCTCCTTGTTCAAGAAGCAATTCATTCCAGCCATTCCAGGAAAGAAAAAGGATTCATCCTGAAGCTGGATTTGGCCAATGCCTTCGATAGGGTAAGGCATTCCTTCCTAATTGCTGTTCTCCAAAAAATGGGCTTTGCTGCACCCTTTCTTGATCTCATCAAAGCCTGTATCTCGGGGCCTTGGATTTCCCCCCTTGTTAATGGTAGGCCTGGACCTCCCTTTCAATCTTCGAGAGGGCTGAGACAAGGCTGCCCTCTCTCCCCTTACCTGTTTATCTTGATGGCTGAATCTTTCAGCAAGGCCCTAGATCACAAGAGGCGAGTTGGCCTCATTACTGGCATAAAGTTCGAGAATGGAGTTAAAAACATAAATCATTCCCAATTCATTGATGACATTCGGTTAATAGGAGGGGCATCTGTCACAAGAGCTTGATGTTTCAAAGCTCTTCTAGAAAAATATATGAGCTATTCAGGAGGCATGATCAATCATTTAAAAATCTGCATCTATGGTTGGCATGCATCAGCCCAAACTATCCATAATATAGCTAACATTTTTGGGGTTCCTTGCAAGCTAAATTGGGAATACTTCGATTACCTGGGAATGCCTGTAAGCATTGGACCCTTAAAAGCTGAAATCTGAGATACAATTATTGATAAAATGAAGAGCAAAGTGCAGCAGTGGGGATCTACATGGCTTAGTCTGGCAGGTCGCCTTATCCTCCTCAAATCAGGACTCTCATCTCTCCCATTTTACCAATTCACTCTAATGCAGGCTCCAATCACCTTCCATAACAAAATGGAAAGTGTACTCTGCCATTTTCTCTGGCAAGGGGGGAAAAATGAAAAAAGAAGTTCAATCTTGTTAGCTGGAAGCAGGTAATCCAAGGTCAGGACTATGGAGGACTCGAAATTAGATCCCCTAAACTCTCAAACTTGGATTTTGGAGGTAAGATCGTGTGGAGACTAATTGGTGAACAACCGACATGGTGGAAAAGAGTGCTAGAAGCCAAATACCTTAGTAGCCCAAGACAACAGCTTTTGGACTGCGAAATACCTGCTAGAAATAGTTCAAAAGTTTGGAAACTATGCAAAAAAGTCATCCCCTTTTTGGCCCAAAACACCTCCAAAGTCCCCAAGGGTGGCAACAGTTTTAAAATCGGAGCAAACAAGATTATGGGGAACTAGTCTATCAATAGTCAACCAGGTATAGATCAAATCCTTCTCTTTCTACACAATAAAGGAATACACTTTCTGGACCAAATCTCGCAATGGGACATTAACTCACAGATTTGGAAGGGATGGAATTTCCCTCCCATACCCAAAGATCTCAAGGAGAGCTTCGACAATCTCCAGACTCATCTCCACAACATTGCCCCAATAATAAAAAACGGCATTGACAGTTTTCGATGGGATCCCACAGGTTCTAGTTATACAATTCAAGCTGGCCACCAATATTTGTGCAATAGAGACTATCCTGCTCCTACTTGGACACACTGGAAAATTGTTTGGAAGTCTGAGGCCATCCCCAAAATCAAATTCTTCATCTGGACCCTTTTGAAAGGGAAAATCCTCACCACTGATAATTTGCAAAAGAGAGGTATAGTTGGGCCTTCTCGATGCCCAAACTGTCAAGCAGCAGAAGAAACCATCCAACATCTTTTCATCACATGTCCCTTTGCAATTTCTTGCTGGAGTGGAATTTCCCCTAATGACCAAGCCCCATGGAACTCCCATAATTCCATTGGCAAGGTTCTGAGTCTCTGGAAGAAGCGTTACCCTTGGCAGCATAAGAAGAAGAATATAGCTAAATGGGTTTGGCATGCTCTCCCCTATGCCCTTCTGTGGAAAATTTGGCTGGCAAGGAACCACAAGATATTTAAAGACAAGGAAACCATAACAAGGAAACTCTGCAGCAAGGCAAAGTGTTTAACGTTAGAAACCATCTCTGCTAAAAACATGAAGAAAATCGATGTTGCCAGCCTCTGTGTCGAAGAAAGAGATTTCATCAGCTGTTTGATAGATAATATTAGGAGCAATCAGATAGAAAATAATGCCACCATCCAGTCCAACATCCCAAACATAGCTAGAAAATAAGAATCAAAGAAGAAGAATTCTCAGGATGGCTTCGAAACAACAATTCCCACTACCTCTTCTTCGATGGAGCCTTTAAATCCAATCCTGGAACAGCAGGTGTAGGCGGAGTTATTTATAATCCCAATGGTAGCATCATAGCCACTTTTGAGTGGGGACTAGGTCCCTTATCCAACAACAAGGCAGAAGCTCTTGCCCTCTATCAAGGACTAAATCAACTTCAAAAATTTGGAATTAGTAAAGCGATGATATTTGGAGACTCAACCATTATCATCACTCTCATGGTTAGCAATTGAAAGGCATCCAATATCTTCCTTCAGCAAACAATAAATAGGTGTCAAGCACTAAACTGTCAAAACATGGAACTTTGATTTTACCATGTGCTCCGCTCTCTTAACAAAGAAGCCAACAGTTGTGCCAGCAGAGCGTGCTGTAGATCCAAAGGCAATCTTCTCTGCAACAATTTAGAGTTCCAACATCACCTCCCTTGACCAAATTCCTCTACATGATCTGTGGCAGCACATTTGATCCAGATCTCTACAACATACTCAAGGGATACTCTAACAAGACTCAACATCATTCCCTCTCTGCCAAATCTCTAACCGTGATCTCCTCACCTCCCTTCTGTCCCGTCGCCCATCCCACGCTATCTCTCTTGTGTTGAACCCCTCTCTCCCGTGACTCCTTCTTCATCTCCCTTGTGATTCCCCACCCCCCCCTCCAGTGGTCCTCTTTCTTTAAATTCGATTTCCCTCCCTCATTCTAGTGCACAGTCGCTCTGGTCCCCTCTGCGTCTCTCTGTGTTTGTTCCACGATCCCCTGCTTGGCTGGGATCTCTGCTTTCTCCCCAGCTTATTGCTGCTTCCCATTCCACCCTTGCTTTCATTCCCCTTCACTCTCTGTCCTTCGCTCCATCCTCCCCCCTCCTCTGCAGCGTAAGCTCTTCACGCTCCCTTCCCTCGACCCCGAAGGGCTGCTCCCTCTCCTGTTCTGACCTTCAGGGCATTCTTAGACTCTGTCCATCTCTGTTCTCAGTGGCAAGGCAAATTACTTTACATACAACTGGCCCCTCTCACTCCAATCAGAATAGCAAGACAACATTCAGCATCCAAGAAATGGCAAAAAGCGAAGACTGCCTACACTGTGCAGACCTTCAGGTGGAACTGGAGAAAATCCATGTGCATCAAAGAATCTTGGACGCTAAAATTGATTCCCATGTCAAAATGAGCAGTGAGAAATACGAAGCAAACCTCAACCTCTTCCTTCACAGAGTCTCCTCGCTCTAGGAATAGTTTAATGATCTAGCCAACAGATGCAACCACGCTTAGGAATCAATTGACATCCTCAAATACATGATGGAGAAACGAAATGCGCCCAACACCAGTTCTTCAAGTCTCAGGAATGCTAAAGTTGACAGCAAGCCAGACGATTCAACAGCACGCCAGATCAGCCATATTAACATAGATTGAGATGTATTGCAGATATTGCTTACTATTGTCTCAGTTTGTTATAATTTTCACTTGCTCTTGTTTTCCACAAGTCAGAAATGACAGAAGCAAAGGAGAATTTTGTCCTTCTAATCATCTCTTAGCTTCGCCTACGGGCCTTAAAGTCTTGTATCTCAGGAGCTCAGTCTCCCAATATTTTTTGGAATATAAATAGCAACCGACTATGTTAATATATATATATATATATATATATATATATATATCTATATATATATATATATATATATATATATATATCTATATATATATATATATATATATATATATATATATATATATATATATATATATAATTTTCTAACAAATGGTATTAGAGTCGAAGGTCTATTTCGCTAATAAACTTGCAGGAGAGAAGGGTTCTTGGTTCGAGTGGGAGCAATGGCGGAAGATGGTAGGTTTAGGGTCAAAAAATTTAATGGCCAAAATCACCAACTGTGGAAGATGCAGATGGAAGTTTGTCTATATTAGAAAGATCTGTACCTACCACAGAACGGAAAGACAAATAAGTTGACGAGAATGATAGACACAAAATGGGATATTCTCAACAGAAAGAAACTTGGAACAATACGGTTGTGCCTAGCAACGTCGATAACCTTTAATATTTCAAAGGAAATGACAACAAAGGGTTTAGTTTCAACATTGGCCAAACTATATGAAAAACCCTCGGCCTCAAATAAGGTATTTCTTATGAAACACTTATTTAATATGAAGATGTCAGAAGGTGGATTTGTTTCTGATCATTTAAATGAATTTAATACAATTAAGTTATGTAGGGGTAAATATTGATGATGGTTAGGGATTTGTTATTTTTGTGTTCATTGTCAGAAAGTTGGAATGGTTTACTTTAAAGTTTGATGATGTTTTTGGTGCAATCCTTAGTGAGGAAATGCGACGAAAATGCTCTGGTGAGACATCAGGTAATGCTTTGACTTCAGAGACTAGGGGAAGAAAAGTGGAAAGAGGAAAGAGCCCAGGATTTCGTAGTAAGTCAAGGAAATATAGATCCAAGTCCAAATTGGGGATAATGTGTTGGAAATGTGGGAAGAAAGGACACATGAAGAAAGCTTGTAAGTCTCAGAAGGGAAAAGAAGGAGATGTGTAACAAGAAAATAATCATGAAGTGAATGTGACGGGTGATGTGTTGCAAGACGCTTTGATTCTTTCATTAAAAAATATTATTGATGTCTGGGTCATAGATCCATGGGCCTCGTTCCATGCCACACTTGATAGGAAACATTTTCATGATTATGTTCAAGGAGATTTTGGACAGGTTCATTTGGGTGATGATAAACCCTATAAAATCATTTGAACAAGTAAAGTTTTCATAAAAGAGCAGAATGGAAACCAATGACTATTGAAGGAGGTAAGGCATGTTCCAGATCTGAAGAAAAATCTAACTTCAAAAGGATAGTTGGGAGGTGAAGGCTGTGTAACTACTTTTGCAGATAAAACTTTGAAGGTCACTAAAGGAGCCCTGATAATAGGAAAAGTAGAAAAGGGTGGTACATTGTATTTATGCAATGGTGTTTCTAATTTTGTTAATGCTTTGATCTCTACAAGAGCAGATACAACATTGTGCCATCACAGGCTCGGGCACATGAGTGAGAGGGGGATGAATATTCTTCACTCAAGAAATTTATTTCCAGGTTTGAAGCATGTTGATTTGGAATTATGTGAGAATTATGTTTATGGAAAACAAAAGAGAGCCAGATTCCTCAAAGTTGGGAACGAAAAGAAGAGCGAGAAATTAGAGCTTGTGCATACAGATGTATGGGGACCTACTCATGTATCATCTTTTGGTGGCTTTTGTTATTATGTTACTTTTATTGACGATGCAACCAGAAAAACCTGGATTTATTGTTCGAACTAAATCTAATGTATTTGATACTTTCAAGAAATGGAAAGGTTTGGTTGAAAATGAAACAGAAAATAGTTCCATGAACACCACAAGAAAATGGTGTGTTAGAAAGGATGAAGAGGACAAACATGGAGTGTGCAACGTGCATGAGATTGCACGCATGATTGCCTTTACAATTTTGGGCAATTGTTGTAGTTATTGTTGTTTATCTAATAAATAGAGGGCTTTCAAGTTCCTTGGATGGTGGTATTCCAGAGGAGGCATGTACAAGTAAAAAGGTAAACTACTCATTTTTAAATACTTTTGGTTGTGAAGCCTTTGTCCACATTAATAAAGAAAATAGAACAAATATTGAGGCAAAATCAAAGAAATGTACCTTTATTGGATATGGCATTAATGATTTTGATTATCACTTTTATGATTATGAAAAATAAAAAATCAATAGGAGAAGAGATGTCATATTTAATAAAAAGGTTTTGTATAAGGGTCAGATGCAGGAAAAGAAACAAGAAAAAGAAAAGCAAGAATACACAGTGCTTGATGAGATCACAGAAAAAGTAAAGGTGCCTGAAAATCATAATGATCAACTTCCATAACAACAACAACAACCACAACAACAATAGGCACCTCAAACACCTGAAAGTGGTGTTAGAAGATTTACCAGGATAAGTAGACCCCTGAACGATACTCTCCTTCATTGTATTATGTATTGTTGACTGATTTTGGTGAACCATAATGTTATGAAGAAGTAGTGCAGGTAGAAACCAGGAAGAAGTGGGACCTAGCCATGAAAGAAGAGATGAAATCCTTGGTACATAACCAGATTTGGGACTTAGTCAGGTTGCTTGCAGGTAAAACAACATTGTCGAATAAATGGGTTTTTAGATTGAAGGAAGAAGATGGAGGTAGAAAAATGTATAAAGCTAGACTTGTGGTGAAGGGGTTTGCCCAGAAAAAAGGTATATAATTTGATGAGATATTTTATCCCGTTGTTAAAATGACTTCTTTTAGAACTATTTTAAGTCTAGTAGCAACTGAAGATTTACATCTTGAGCAGATGGATGTAAAGACAACCTTTCTCCATGGAGATTGGAGGAAGAGATCTATATGCAATAGCCACAAGGATATAAGGTCCAAGGGAAGGAGAAACTAGTGTACAGGTTGAAAAAGAGCTTGTATGGCTTAAAACAGGCTCCAAGGCAATGGTATCTAAAATTTGATAGGTTTATTTTTGAACAAGGTTATACTAGATGTCACTCTGATCATTGTGTTTATCTCAAAAGGAAAAATGATGACATTTGTTGTCCTTTGAGATAATTCTAGGTTAGGTAACTCTGCCGGAGCATCTAAAATATTTTGTTGTTTTGGAAGTTTTTGGATGACCAATGTTTTGAGCATATTAAAGCAGATGCTTAAACCTTAATAAAACTAGATATTAAGAAAGGGTTGATTCTTTACCTCTTGACAATAATTCAGATTTTAAAAGTGTGTGGAAGGCAGAAATGTAAGAGGTTATGATTTTTTAAATATTCAAACAGGATATTTATTTAATCATAGAGAAAGAATGCAAGTAAACAATGTTTACATCCCAAAAAATATATCTAATTTCATGAAGAAGTGACAATTTATTAATGTAGAGGAGCTTATAAAGACAAACAATCCAATAAACTAGTCTTTGTAATAATTTATAACTTCACAGGGGATTTAAGATAAACTAATATTCAGTTTTCTCTTACCCAGATTTCTTCACAAACACTTAAATACATGTAGAAACAACAAAATGAAATGAAAACATAATAAGAACTCACAAGATGACAAGTAAATCCAGAATCCTTTCATTAATATGAAGCAAGTTCAGATTGATTACAATTCTGCTTTAGAAGCTCATCTAAGGGTTCAACCCTTCATTATTTGAATTTGGAATTATTTATACAAAAGTTTTCTTCAACATATCTAGATTCAAATATCTAGATTTTTGAAAATATCTAAAATAAATTACATAAATAACACAAAAATATAGGAATGTTGAACTGCTAGGGCTGCTGGCACTATCTTCGAGGATGACTGTTGATGATTGGGCCCAAAAATGTGTTGCTTCGTTGTCTGTCTATTGGAGATGAAAACCTTTTACTCGAGCAATTCACATAACTGATCCCACCTGTCTTCACTAGGGATAAAAAGTTTTATTAGCTTTCTATATGTTTCATCAACCTCGGTATATTTCTCAAAGGTAGGTTTGTTGATGAAAATATGTTTAATCTCATGTTTGATGATGAGATCAAAATCTAGAGCTTCCAAGAAATCTTTGCTTGTCATACTTCCTTTTACCCATCTAAACTTGGATTTATCTCGGGCAATAGTGCAAGGTTTTTGACTGTAGTCACTCAAGATGATTAAACTGTCATTCAAAGCCACTAAACCTGGTAGACCTCTTTGATTCAGCAGATTAAACCTGTGTGAAATCTTTGGACAACAGTTTCTAGGGTCTAGCATTTGTTCTCTAATTGAACCATCGTGTTTCTCTTTTGCAAAACCTTCTTGATTTCCAGGATGGTTTCAGGCCTATCTTCAATCTGAAGCTCCTCTAATTCTTCTCTAGTCTTAGAATTTAGGACTTTGATCAATGCTGTGGCTTCACCTGGTATTTGGACCAACATTTCCCTCACTTCTTCTATCATTATCTTTGACCTCAGTATCAAATCTTCTTACTCGAAAATGATTTGGTTTGATGGCCAAATCTCAGTTATGGATTCATTGATATCTATCCATATGTTTTCTTTAGCCTGTGCTAGAGTTTGAGCCATTACTGAATCACTCTCTAAAAACTTTATTCTCTTAGTAAGCCTGTGAGTTTTTTTAACTCTGCTAAATGAGCATTATCATTCTTCAAATTTTGTTCCTGTAAATTCTTCAACCATTCTTTCAACTTCTCAATCTCCTTTCCTTGAAGGGATATATCCTTCATGGCTTTGATTAATTCATTACATGAATCTGAAGTCTGTCCTCATACTATTGTTGATGTCGAAGCCTCTGTTTCTCCTGCAACTACAATTGGTACTGCTATAAGTGGAACAATGACTAATTGGGAGGACTGTTGCTTCTCCTTGAGCAGCTATTCTAATTCTATCTCGATCTTTTTGATCTATAAATTTTGTTCAATTATTATTTTAAACATGTCCTCCTTCTGCTGTTTGATTTCTCCCAACTCATTGGCCTTTGAATCGTCTGTAGATGGTAGCATGAGTTATTTTTTCAATGTTGTTATGTCAGCATTCTTTTTTCTTATAATTTCCTCTACTGCCTTTACATCACTGGGGTCATAACCCAACTTAATAACTAAATCCTCTAGTGATTTAATTTTAGTATCCTTTGCCAAAGATGAGATTTTCTCCAGCTTCAATTGTGACTGTATGTTGCTGATGGAGGCCTGCAATTTTGAAGTTGTCATGGCAGTGTTAGTCAATGTAGAAAACAACATCTCTCTAGTCTGTCTACGCATGTCCATCTGATCAATCGAATGGATCTAATTTGTATCAAAAGAGAATATGGTCTTCTTGTAATCTGCTGATGACTTAGGAAAAGGAACCTGTGCTTGTAAGAAAGCCACCATAATTCTCTCTTTTTCGATGTCAAATGCTAACAGGAGTCTATGTTGAGATGAAGTAGTTTTCTTCCAAAACTGAGTATAAGTGTTGTCCTTCAACATTTCATTCTTTTGATTGATTTCTCTATACTTTGCAAATATCTTGGGCTCTGTTTGGACTTGAGACAACTATATTGTCTAAGCTACATCTGGAGGGTCTTGTGAGGCTGAGGAAGATGGAGGGACTACAAAAATATATTCTCGTCTTGTACCTGCAAAAATGTCTTCTGGTGTTGTTGAAACATGTGAACCTATCATGACTATAGTAGTATGTCCTTCTTCATCCTACATAAATACTAGTGTTGAATTTGTTTTAGGCTTCTATTTATAAATTATGAACTCCTTGGCTCCAATTTCTGTCACTGGAGAAGACTCTTCTTCTCTAGGCCTTTTATCATGCTTCTTTTGAGGGACTGGTGTCTATGAGGTGGTTGTAGATAAAATATGCTCCTCAGCTTCCTGCAAGGTGTTCTCCTCCCATTCATCTTTATTCATAAACTTCTCAATTTCGGCCCTGGGAGTATGAGAATAAGGAGTGGCCTTCTGCTCCATTCTTAGACTGGAAATTATGCCAAAGGGGTCATAGGACCAAGTGTAACTTAACTAAAAATTCATCTGCTTGAGATGTGTATCTTCCTAAGTGCTTATTGGCCTGTTTTTGCATACACATGGTCCCACCTATGTTTTGATATTATATTTGGCCTTCTTCTTAGCTGAGACAAAATGAAAATAATCCATATTGATCATTTTCTTGATATACTCCAATGAGAAAATTCTCATAGGAACATATTTTGGCAATCTGTATGGTGGTAGCTCATAACCATACACTCTGATTTCTATGTAGTTCTGGTACAAGTACCAGTCTCCTGTTTTGGCTTGATCACTGAGGTGTAAGGTTCTTTGAATCTCATAACCTATTCTAGGTTCTACATTGTTGTTTAGAAGACACACCACTGTATAGATAAACTGGTCAATGAACTCACTGAAGGTGAAATCACTTTAATTCTTCCTTACTAAATAGGTCCATTGTATAACTGACTGTGCATTACCTTAATCATCCAATTCTTGCAAGTTCATTGGAAATTTGTTTTCCTGATGAAGAAAAAACACGTACACTAACACTGATGAATGTTTAAACATTCCTTCTGTTGTGATATTGAGGAATTGGTCATGGATGGCGTCTGCAAGGAATTGACTAAAATTAAATATTACAGAAGGTTTTTCTTTTGTGGAATATATGAACATAAAACCTAAAATAGGTTCATCTACCCATTGATTCGAGTGGTATCCTAGTAGAAAAGACACTAATTACACAATTTGTTTAGTATTTTCATGAAACAGAGAGGCTGGGTATGGTGGATTCTTCTTTGGGAGTTGAACATCTTTTGGTAGGAAAATATCAAATATCCTAGCTCTCTAAGGGAAGGTCAACTTTTGGTAGAGTTCCATGAGGGAATCTACAGAAAAAGGGCTCAAAGAGTCATTCTGGGGGACTTGCAACATTTGGTTAATGGACTCTAGGGTTATGGTCAGCAGAATGTCACCATTCTAGGCCACAATGGCTCTCTGGCTAGGAATATATCTGGATTGACACCATATGACAAAGTCTGAGAAAGGGTGAGTTTGGGGAAAATCAAATTGAGGCAAAAGGGATTCCCATAGGTTTATTTCATCACTGTGGTCCAAGAATATTTGCTTGAGCCAATTGTGTAGTTCGAACAAGTTGAACTCACAATTGGTCTTTGCAATTTTGTAGTGTTGGTATGCCAATGGTATATGGTCTAAGTCAATTGTAGGAGGGATCATCAGATTTTCATTGATTTTCTTTGAATTTCCATTAGATGCTATTTTTTATAATAATCATGAACAAAGGTGAGGAGTTTGGTATTTTACCTGGGAAGATTTGAATGTTTCCAGAGTAATCTGTTTTCCTTAACAGGTACCCGGCCAAAGAGCAACTGTCTAGAATCTGTAATAGGTAATAGGGCGCTCTAGTTGACGATGTACCGATCTGAAATTTCTATACCTGCTATCTGAAATGGACTGGGGAACAGAAAGGGACCACATTGGACAATTTAGGGGTTTTTATAAGCAATTGGGAATTTCCCATTACCTTTGGTCTATTATGGAGTGGATCGGTTTCCAGGAAGTGAACGTTCGGGAGGTAATGGTCATGGTGTAATGGACAAATTGCAACGGAAATGGAAGGGGTGTCAATGGGAAAGACAAGTGGCATAAGGAAAATAACGACATATGGGAACGAGGAGGACACATGGTGGAATATGAGTGGAGGACATTGCGGGAAATAATGTGACGGGCGCATATAAATGTTGGTGGGAAGATAAGCAGTTTTCAGAGGGGGGAGGGGGTAGGCGGTAAGTAGTTTAGAGGGGGGTGCGAAATAGCGAGCGCTTGCCATGTATCGTGGGGCCCAGGGATAGGAAACGACTTTTTAGACCCCACCTGCTGATAAAGATAGAATGGGCAAGGGGTTTCGAAATTAGTTCCCCGCCGTTGATCTGGACGGGGTAAATCACAGCCGGTGGATGATGCACGCTGGATACCATAAGTTGACAAAACAAGTCTTGTCACCTTTCAACTTTATAATAACATCATAACTTTAGCACTCGAACATAATCTTACAAAATTAATAATGATGTTTAAATGACATGATTAATATAACTAAACTAAGATTAATCTATTCAAAATATAGCTAATGTATCTTAAGGGCGCATTTAATCTAGCAAGCCCTTTTTATTTTTCTAAGGTTGCTTTTAACCCTATTCTAATGCATATTTATGCAATTAACCAAGTTTAGACACTTTGGTCAATATTTTATCTAATCTACTTATTTATTTCAACCAAGATTAGGCTTGATGGTTGATTTATTATCTAACCTATGCAACCCTTTTATTTAGCTTAATCATGATTAAACAATATGATCAAACTATAAAATTTATTCCTATGTGGCATTTAAACAAGCTGCACACTTTTATTTGAAAAACTTCTAAAGTAACTTCAATTAATTTTGTGCTCTTTTCTTTATTTATTTTTATATGGTGGCATTTAGACTTGCTCACCTGCATAAATATATTTTTTGCTTTTTCTATTTCTATTTCTATTTTTATTTTCTCTTGAAGGAATGTCTAACTTATCAAAACCATTTATGTTACAACATCGGCTCCAACTAAGGACTACTTCTTCCTGCAGGATGCAGAGAACTTGCAGATCCACGTGCCTTCTCCTCGGGCTAATGGGGTCTCTATTGAAAATAATCACACTTTTCTTAAAAATGAAAACAAACTAGTGATGTACATATGGTGAATGACTGAAGCAATTTCAATATTGGATATAATGTTTCAAATACTTCCCATTAATAGGCAATGAGGAATATTCTCCTTCCAAGTTCTGTAAGATAAAAGTATTGTTGCCCAAACCAAAGATTATAAAACTTCCCATGCTTTCCTTTGTCTTCCCTTCTAGCACCCCATCTTAATACTAAATCTCCTTCTTTAAAATCTCTTTCTATAGCCTTCTTGTCAAATAAACTTTTCATATTGTTCTGATATTTCCAAAGCTTATATTGAACTTCATCTCTGTTTTAATTAAGTTCTATAATTTGATTAATTATCCTAGAAAAATCATTAGGTTCTTCATTTGCTTCTTGTAAGAATCTCGTGACACGAAAAGCTAATTGTGTAGGAAATATGGCTTCAATACCATAAACAACGTGGAAAGGTGATTTACCGGTTGATCTTTTTGGTGAAATTCTATTTGCCCAAACTGCATATTTAAGGTGGTTGTCCCAATTTCTCTTATGATCTTAAAGTACCTTCTTAATGACCTTAACTAGACTTTTGTTTGAAGATTTTACCAATCCATTTCCTTGAGGGTAATAAGGGGTAGAATGATGTAGTTGAATTTGATACCTTTGACAAAACTCAATCATTTTCACACTACTGAATGCTTGGGCATTATCTGTAACTATTTGTTGGGGACATCTGAACCTAGATAGTATGTTTTCTTCAATGAATTTGATAACAATAGTATTAGTAGCATTTCTAACTGGTATAGCCTCTACCCATTTGGTAAAATAGTCTGTGGCAGTTAAAATCCATTTATGTTGGTTTCTAGATGCTGGATGAATCTCTCCAATAAAGTCTAATCCCCACTGTAGGAAAGGTGCTTCAACTAGTACTGGAACCAGAGGAAGTGCTGCTAATCTTTGCTTACCAACAAAAATTTGACATGGTATGCAACTTCTAACCTTTTCCCCTACCTGTGCAAATAATTTTGGCCAATAGAACCCAACTCTTAAAATTTTGTATGTTGTTTCTCTCCAAGCAAATGACCACCACAAATACCTGCATGAAACTGATCAATAATTCCCTCTGTCTCACTTTATGTTAAGCATAGCAAAAGGATGTTGAGTGGATCCTTCCAATACAGATTTTCATTGATGATACAATATTTTATGGCCTTTAATTTGAGTGTCTTGTATTGATTCTTTGTAAATCTAGGTGGACACTCATAATCTCGAAGAAAATGCACAATATCAGTGTACCATTCAGATAACAAGAATTTCTCATCAATATGAATAGGAGTTAGTTGAGTTGAAGATGAAGGTTCTTTTTGATTCTTCTCTATTGAAATTTGAGAAGGTTCTTATGGACTCTTCTCTATTGAAATTTGAAAAGGTTCTTGTGGATTCTTCTCTGCTGAAATTTCCAAAACAAAATTTATCCCCAAAACTTTATAATCTGATTAAGCCAAGAGTTTAGCTAAACCCTGAACCTTTATAAACTTTGTAGATTTGATAATGAGATCAAATCCTAATATCTTGGTAATCCATCTACCTCTTCGACAATCTGTATCAGGCTGAGATAATACAGTTTTAGCAACATTATTGCAAACATAGGCAATAATGGGAGAATGAAGGACATAGACTTTAAAAGCTTTCAAGGCTTGAACTAAAGAATATGATTTTTTGTTTAATAATATCATATTTGAGTTTAGCATCTCTCATGACTTTACTGGAAAAAAAAGGAAATAGGTTGGTCATCTCCATTCTAATCCTTTTGTAAAAGAACATCAGCTAGGGTAGTTTCAGAAGCAAAAGAGAAGATGTTGAAAGGTTCAGAATAGTCTGGTCTGGAAAATATTGGGGCTTCATAAATAAATTTCTTAATCTGGTCGAAGCCAAATCTTGATTGAATTGTCCACTTGACTTCATGGTCTTTCCTCAACATATCAGTGATATCCTTAACTATTTCAGTATAGTTGGTATAAATCTCCTTAAGAAGTTGATTTTTCCAAGAAAAGCCTGAATTTCCTTTTTATTCCTTAGTAATGAAAGTGCTTGGATAACTGGAACTCTTTTGGGATTAATGACCACTCCTTCCTTAGAAATAATATGGCCAAGTAATATTCCGTCTTTGATTGCAAATAGGGACTTTTTGGGATTAAGTGATATCCCAAACTTTCTACACCCGTCAAAAACTTTCCTCAAGTGCTTTAAATGTTTTTGATAAAAATTTGCAAATACAGTCAGATCATCTAGATAAATAACAACAAATTTATTAGTCTTACCAACAAATGCTAAATCCATAGCTTTTTGAAAAGTAGCTCCCACATTGGTTAATCTAAAAGGCATCCTTGCATAGATGAATGTACCCTAAGGAGTTGTAAATGATGTCTTTTCTCTATCTTATGGGCTCACCATGATCTGATTGTATCCTGAAAAACCATATAACATGGAAATTCTATTAGCACCTGAAACTTTTTGAAGCAATAGGTCCATCTTGGGTAATGGATAATTATCTTTCAAAGATTATTTATATAAGTTCCTGAAATCTACACACAATCTGTTTTCACCATTTTTCTTTCTAACTGGAACTAAATTTGCTACCTAATTAGAATATCTTAATGGAACTACGATTTTAGCATCCAATAGTTTTTTAAGTTATTTCTCAATGGTAGGAAGAATGATTGGGTTGATTCTCCTTAACTTTTGCTTAAAAAGTTTAGCTTCTGGTTTTAGAGAAATTTTATGTTCAATGAGTGTTGTATCATATGTTTTAAGCTCATTATAGGACCAAGCAAAAACATCTTTATAAGCTTGAAGGAGATCTAGATATTTATCCTTTATTTCCATTGTTAAAGATGCATATATTTTAATATTTTTGATTTCTTATTGAGTTCCAATATTGCATTCTACTATATCTTCTTCAGGTGAATTTGATAATGGATTCTTAGGAACTTCATTGTGGTCAAACAATTTTTCAAGAGGAACTAAGCCCTTAGGAATGTAATTGTTGGATAACTGAATGATAATATGATCAATGATTTTTGATGATAATATGACCAACGATTTTTGAGTTTAATTGTAAGGTTTCATTTTCCTTATTCAACTCATTATCATCAAATTATTCTTCAATTTGTAAGGCTAAAAATTCATCAATTACTTGCAGAAAGGATTTCAATTGTTGATCGTCTTCAAATATTTTCCAATATTTAAGATTATCAGGAATTGAAGGTCTGTATTTTACTTGAATTTGATATTGCAAGAGCATTTTATCAAGAATTTTAAAAGGGCTAGCTGAAACAGCTAAAGAATCTGCATGAATATTCTCATTTCCAGGAATAATAATGATGTTAAATTCTTGAAAGAAATTATCCACTGAATCCCATACCCCATTTCTGTAAGATCTAAGTCTAGGATGTTTTGTTTGACAAATATTCCTTGTTTAACAATGAGTTCTGAGTCATTGAATACACTTAGATTTTGCACTTTAAGACTTTTGGCTAATTCCAATCCTAGAAGTAAGGCTTCATATTCTACTACATTATTTGTAACATCAAATTATAACTTATAGGATTGAGTTATATTTTCTTTATCTAGTGAAATAAGTACAACACCAACTCCAACTCCTTCCTTTGAAAAAGATCCATCAAAATATAATTTCCAAATATCAGTTTTGATAGCCTGTGGTTTGTCTACAATGTGGTCAATGCTAAGTTGAGTGTTTTGTAAGTTGTTTGATGATAATGCAAAACATCCAAAATCTTGATCTACTGCATAAATTGGATGATTTCTTGCTTGATCAACTTTACAAACAATATTGATGAATCTAACCTCCCTGTATAACCTAAGATGTTCACCTCCATATACAGGAATAGTAGCATAGGACATGTCCATTTGAAGACTTCCTCCTAATTTGGCACAACATGATCTAGATAATAACATCCCAAATTTAGGAGGAATATTTGTAACTACAATGTCTAATACCACACTCTTAACAGGGATTTGAGCTAGAGTGACCACTAGATCCTTTATAAGTCCAAGAAAAGGTACCTTTTTTGAATCAAAAGTATATAGATCATGATAAGATCTGGTGATCTCTAATTGAAGTTGATCCATGATTACCTTAGGCATCAGATTATGGGAAGCTCCAAAATCTAACATACAATTGTATAACAAAAAATCATGAACTTTTAAAGTGACATAAAAGGGTGGTACATTTTCACCAATCATATCAGAGCTAGGACCAAATATTACTGAAGGTTTTTCATCTTGTATTCTAATTACATCTCCTTCAGCATCAACAATTGAAGATTGGATCCATTTAGAAACTTGATTTTTATAACCTGGATTCTTGGAAAGTTCAGACAAAGGAATAGGTATTTTAAGTCTTTCTAATTCCCTTTCGAAATTGAAAGTAGTTAGAACAATTTTATCAATTGAAATTGTTTCATTTGATTGATTCAATGGTTGAATTTGTGGTTCATTTACAATGGGATTTTTTGGAGGTCTACCAGGCCCTAATCTTGGTCTTAAATCATATATTCTATTCAATGATGCAATTAAGAATTTAGAAAAAGGTTTGATATTTTGAAACTTGTGAGTTTTCTTGATCTCGCTGAGAGGATTTATTTTGAGGATGATGGACAATAACATTTTCAATAGATGATTGGTCAACATTATTGATGTCATATGTAATCAGAGGGCCATTGTCTTTAGGCTATTGATCATCAATCATTAATGGAGGTTGAATTTGTTGATCAATATTTGGTCTTTGCAAAATTTGGAGTTGGGGAGGTCTCCGATATTGAGTTTGAGGTCTAGTTGCTGCTTGTTGAATTGTTCTAGGTTGTGCCTCAATTTTTGAAATCCTATTCGAAAGATTTTTAAGTAGTGAAGTGATTTCATCTATCTTTTGATCTTCAATTTTTTTTATTTTTTATTTTTATTTTTTATTTTTAAGGAAGAGCCTTCTTCCTTAGCTTTCATTTTCCTTTCATCTTTTTCTGTCTTAGCCTTAAGTGTAGTTGATGGTGACCTATTGGCTTCAACTTCTATGGCATTTGTTTGCATGCCTTCTAAGGTGAGAGATGTTCTTTCTCTAAGCATGACTGCAAAATCATCTTCAAATGCTTTGGAAAATTTAACTTTAGTTGCTGCTACTGGTGGTTTACAGTCAGGTGGAATTTTATGATAAATTTTATTAAATATCTTTATGAAATCGGCCACTGGCTCACCAGGATTTTTCTTCAGTTCTTCAAATTCTATAACTAAATATACATGATCCTTTTTAACCCCCTGTTGATTTTTGAATATGTTGGTTAACTCATTCCAAGACATGATATAATTTGATCTCAGTTGTCTAAACCAAATTCTAACATTTTCTTCAAGTGATTGTACAAACAATCACATATTCATGTTATCAACAAAATCCAGGAAGGCAGCTAAATTATCTTCAGCAGACAAACACGTTTCTCCATTAAATATAGGTAGATGTTCTAAATACCCATCATGAAAATTATGGAGTTAACCAAGAAGCTATAAATTAACATACCTAGCTTGAATAATAGGTTGAAAACCAAACATACTTGAAGATGAGAATGAATAAGTTGAAGACGTGGAAGATGAAGATGAAGTTGTGAGTGAAGATGGAGGTGTGAAAGAAGGTGGAACTGGAAATGAAGGTAGTGTGTTCCTTGATTTTTTTTTTAATAATGGTGTCCGAATAACTAACTTCTGCACCTTTGTTTCATTTTTTTCTTCAATTTCAAACAAAGGATTTGAATAGACAGAAAAAGTGTCCTCAGGCGGGGCATAAGTAGATGGAAAAGTATAGACAGTTGGTGAGATATAATCAATAGGTTTTAACTCAAGTAAATGTAAATCTAATTATTTTTTCTGACTTAGGTGTTTCTGAAGGAAATTCAGGGATTTGATAAGATTCCAATGAATGGACTAGAAGGGCTGACTACAGATCAACTCCTTTGGATAGAAGTTCTAATACCCTTGGTGTTAAGTCAGCCAAATCGAAAGGAGATGGAATAGACCTAAGGGGATCACTGGCTGAAATATTTTTAGGTTGTACTGGTACATAAAAAGAGGAAGAAGCTTCTCTTACCAGTCTCTCTAGATTTGGTAACGAAGAAATAAGTTGAGAATCAGAACGAGATCTGGTACGTTTGGAAGAAGCTAGTTTGGGTTTGTGAAGTCACCAGTTGAAAGATTTTAACCTGCTAATCCTTTATTCACCTTAAAGGAAAAGCTTTATCATTGTCCTAGGGAAAATAATTCAATTTATCATTGTATCTGTAATAATATATAACTTCATAGGGGATTTAAGATAAACTGATATTCAATTTTCTCTTACCTAGATTTCTTCACAGAAACTTAAATACATGTAGAAACAATAAAATGAAATGAAAACATAAGAACTCACAAGATGACAAGTTGGTTTGAAGTAAATCGAGAATCCTTTCATTATTATGAAGAAAGTTCATATTGATTACAATTCTCCTTTAGAAGCTCATCTAAGGGTTCAACTCTTCATGATTCGAATTTGGAATTATTTATACAAAAGTTTTCTTCAAAATATCTAGGTTCAGATATATAGATTTTTGGAAATATCTAAAAAAAATTACATAAATAACACAAAAATATGGGAATGCTGAAATGCTGGCACTATCTTCGAGGATGGTTGTTGATGTCTGGGCCAAAAAATGTGCTACCTTGTTATCTGTCTGTTGGAGATGAAAACCTTTTACTCGGGCAATTCACATAACTGATCCCACTTGTCTTCACTAGGGATAGAAAGTTTTATTAGCTTTCTATATGTTTCATCAACCTTGGTATATTTCTCAAAGGTAGGTTTGTTGATGAAAATATGTTTAATCTCATGTTTGATGATGAGATCATAATCTAGAGCTTCCAAGAAAGCTTTGACTGTCATAATTCCTTTTACCCCTACAAACTTGGATTTATCTCTGGCAATAGTGCAAAGTTTTTTACTATAGTCACTCAAGCTTATTAACATGTCATTCAAATCCACTAAACCTAGAAGACCTCTTTGATTCAATAGATTAAACTTGGTATGAAATCTATGGAAAACTGTTTCCAAAGTCTGGCATTTGTTCTCGAATTAAACCATCAGGTTTCTATTCTGCAAAACCTTCTTGATTTCCAGGATGGTTTCAATCCTATCTTCAATCTGAAGCTCCTCTAATTCTTCTCTAGTCTTATAATTTATGACTTTGATCAATGTTGTGGCTTCACATGGTCTTTGGCCCAACATTTCCCTCACTTCTTCTATTAATGTGTTTGACCTCAATATCAACTCTTCCTACTCAAAAACGATTTGGATTGATGGCCAAATCTCAATTATAGCTTCATTGATATATGCCCATATGTTTTTATTAGGTTGTGCTATCGTATGAGCCATTACTGACTCACTCTCTAAAAATTCTATTCTCTGAGTAAACCTATGAGTTTTTTCTAACTATGCTAAATAAGCGTTATCATTCTTCAACTTCTATTCCTGTAAATCCTTCAACTATTCTTTCAACTTCCCAATCTCCTTTCCCTGAAGGGACATATCCTTCATGGATTTGATTAATTCATTGGATGAATATGAAGTCTATCTTGGTATTGTTGTTGATGTTGAAGCCTCTGCTGCTCCTGCAACAACAATTGGTACTGCTATAAGTTGAACAATGGCTAATTGGGAGGACTGTTCCTTTTCCTTGAGTAAGTTTTCTAATTCTAAATAAGATTCCAATGAATGGACTAGAAGGGCTAACTGCAGATCAACTCCTTTGGATAGAAGTTCTAATACCCTTGGTGTTAAGTCAACCAAATCAAAAGGAGATGGAACAGACCTAAGGGGATCACTGGCTAAAATATTTTCAGGTTGTACTGGTACATAAAAAGAGGAAGAAGCTTCTCTTACCAGTCTCTCTAGATTTGATAATGCAGAAATAAGTTCAGAATCAGAACGAGATCTGGTATGTCTGGAAGAAGCCAGTTTGGGTTTGTGAAGTCACCAGTTGAAAGATTTTAACTTGCTAATCCTTTATTCACCTTAAAGGAAAAGCTTTATCTTTGTCCCAGGGAAAATAATTCAATTTATCATTGTATCTGTAATAATTTATAACTTCGTAGGGATTTAAGATAAACTGATATTCAATTTTCTCTTACCTAGATTTCTTCACAAAAACTTAAATACATGTAGAAACAATAAAATGAAATGAAAACATAAGAACTCACAAGATGACAAGTTGTTTTGAAGTAAATCGCGAATCCTTTCATTATTATGAAGCAAGTTCATATTGATTACAATTCTCCTTTAGAAGCTCATCTAAGCGTTCAACCCTTCATAATTCGAATTTGGAATTATTTATACAAAAGTTTTCTTCAAAATATCTCGGTTCAGATATCTATATTTTTGGAAATATCTAAAACAAATTACATAAATAACACAAAAATATGGGAATGCTGAAATGCTGGCACTATCTTTGAGGATGGTTGTTGATGTCTGGGCGAAAAAATGTGCTACCTCGTTGTCTGTCTATTGGAGATGAAAACCTTTTACTCGAGCAATTCACATAATTGATCCCACTTGTCTTCACTAGGGATAGAAAGTTTTATTAGCTTTCTATATGTTTCATAAACCTTGGTATATTTCTCAAACGTAGGTTTGTTGATGAAAATATGTTTAATCTCATGTTTGATGATGAGATCATAATCTAGAGTTTCCAAGAAAGCTTTGACTGTCATACTTCCTTTTACCCCTGCAAACTTGGATTTATCTCTGGCAATAGTGCAAAGCTTTTTACTATATTCACTCAAGCTTATTAACTTGTCATTCAAATCCACTAAACCTGGAAGACCTTTTTGATTCAACAAATTAAACTTGGTATGAAATCTATGGAAAACTGTTTCCAAAGTCTGGCATTTGTTCTCGAATTAAACCATCAGGTTTCTATTCTGCAAAACCTTCTTGATTTCCAGGATGGTTTCAATCTTATCTTCAATATGAAGCTCCTCTAATTCTTCTCTAGTCTTACAATTTACGACTTTGATCAATGTTGTGGCTTCACATGGTCTTTGGCCCAAAATTTCCCTCACTTCTTCTATCAATGTCTTTGACCTCAGTATCAACTCTTCCTACTCAAAAATGATTTGGATTGGTGGAAAAATCTCAATTATAGCTTCATTGATATATGTCCATATGTCTTTATTAGGTCGTGCTAGAGTTTGAGCCATTACTGACTCACTCTCTAAAAATTCTATTCTTTGAGTAAGCCTATGAGTTTTTTTAACTCTGCTAAATAAGCGTTATCATTCTTCAACTTCTATTCCTGTAAATTCTTCAACTGTTCTTTCAGCTTCCCAATCTCCTTTCCCTGAAGGGACATATCCTTCATGAATTTGATTAATTCAGTGGATGAATATGAAGTCTGTCCTGGTACTTTTGTTGATGTTGAAGCCTCTACTGCTCCTACAACAACAATTGGTATTGCTATAAGTTGAACAATGGCTAATTGGGAGGACTGTTCCTTTTCCTTGTGCAAGTTTTCTAATTCTAACTCCATATTTTTGATTTATACATTTTGTTCAATTATTATTTTAAACATGTCTTTCTTATGCTGTTTGATTTCTCCCAAGTCCTTGGCCTGTGGATCCTCTGTAGATGGCAATTTGAGCTGTTTTTTCAATGCTGCTATGTCAACATTATTTTTTCTTATAATTTCCTCTGCTTCCTTTACATCATTGGGGTCATAACCCATCTTAATAACTAAATCCTCCAATGATTTAATTTTAGTATCCTTTGCCAAAGATGAGATTTTCTCCAGCTTTAATTGTGACTTTATGTTGTTGATGGAGGTTTGCAATTTTGAAGCTGTCTATTTGTGCAAGTCCATCTCATCAATCAGATGGATCTAATTTGTATCAAAGGATAAGATGGTCTTCTTGTAATATGCTGATGAATTAGGAAAAAGAACCCGTGCTTGCAAGAAAGTCATTTGCATTCTCCCTTTTTAATTGTCAAACGCTGACAAGAGTCTCTGTTCAGATGAAGCAGTTTGCTTCCAAAACTAAGTAAAGTGTTGGCCTTCAACATTTCGTTCTTTTGCTTGATTTCCCTATGCTTTGTAAAGAGGTTGGGATCTGTTTGGCCTTGATCCAACTCTATTGTATGAGCTACATCTGGAGGGTCCTATGAGTCTGAGGAAGATGGAGAGCCTACAAAAATATCTTCTTGTCTTGTACCTGCAAAAATGTCTTTTGTTGTTGTTGAAACATGTGAACATGTCGTGAATATAGTAGCTTGTCTTTCTTCATCATGCATAAAAATTGGTTTTGAATTTGTTTTAGCTTCTTTTTATAAATTATGAACTCCTTGGCTCCAATTTATGTCACTGGGGAAGACTCTTCTTCTTTGGGCCTTTTATCATGCTTCTCTTGAGGGACTGGTGTCTGTGAGGTGGCTGTAGATAAAATATGCTCCTTAGCTTCCTGCAAGGTGTTCTCCTCCCATTGATCTTTATTCATAAAATTCTCAATTCCAGGCTTGGGAGTATGAGAATAAGGAGTGGTCTTTTGCTCCACTCTTAGACTGGAAATTATGTCGAAGGGGTCATAGGACCAAGTGAAACTTAACTGAAAATTCATCTACTTGAGAAGTGTATCTACCCTACTGTTGCATATAAATGGTCCCACTTGTGTTTTGATCTTGAATTGGGCCTTCTTCTTGGCTGAGACAAAATGCAAATCATCCATATTGATCATTTGCCTCATATACTCCAATGAGAAAATTCTCATAGGAACATATTTTGGCAATCTGTATGGTGGCATCTCACAACCATACACTCTGATTTCTATGTAATTTTGGTACAAATACCAGTCTCCTGTTTTGAATTGATCACTGAGGTGTAAGGTTCTTTGAATCTCATAACCTATTCTAGGTTCTACATTGCTGTTTAGAAGACACACCACTATATAGATAAACTGATCAATGAAGTCACTGAAGGTGAAATCACTTGAATTCTTCCTTACTAAAGAGGTCCACTGTATAACTGACTGTGCATTACCTTGATCATCCAATTTCTGCAAGGTCATTGGAAATCTGTCTGCCTGATGAAACAAAAACATGTACACTAACACTGATGAATGTTTAAACATTCCTTCTGTTGTGATCTTGAGGAATTGGTCATGGATGTTGTCTGCAAGGAATTGACTAAAATTAAATATTACAGAAGGTTTTTCTTCTGTGGAAAAGATGGATAGAAAACCTAAAATAGGTTCATCTACCCATTGATCTGAGTGGTATCCTAGTAGACAAGACACTAATGACACAATTTGTTTAGTTTTTTTTAGGAAACATAGAGGCTGGGTATGGTGGATTCTTCTTTGGGAGTTGAACATCTTCTAGTAGGAAAATCTCAAATATCCTAGCTCTTTGAGGGAAGTTCAACTTTTTGTAGAGTTCCATGACGGAATCTATAGAAAAAGGGCCCAAAGAGTCATTCTAGGGGACTTACAACATTTGGTTAATGGACTCTAGGGTTATGGTCAACAAAATGTCACCATTCTGGGCCACAAATGCTCTCTAGCTAGGAATATATTTGGATTGAGACCACAAGACAAAGTCTGAGAAAGCTTGAGTCTGGGGAAAAGAAAATTGAGGAAAAATGGATTCCCTTAAGTTTATTTCATCACTCTGGTCCATGAATATTTGCTTGAGCCAATTGTGTAGTTCGAACAAGTCGAACTCACAATTGGTCTCTGCAATTTTGTAGTGTTGGTCTGCAAATGGTATATGGTCTAAGTCAATTATAAGAGGGATCATCGGATTTTCACTGGTTTTCTTTGACTTTCCTTTAGGTTCCATTGTTTAGAATAATGAGGAACAAAGGTGAGGAGTTTGGTATTTTACCTGGGAAGATTTGAATGTTTGTTGAGTAATCTGCTTTCCTTAACAAGTACCTGGCTAGGGAGAAACTGTCTAGAATCCACAATAGGTAACAGGACACTCTATTTGATGATTTGAATTTTATGTACCTGCTATCTGAAATGGATTGGGGAATAGATTGGATAATCTAGGGGTTTTATAAGCAATTGGGAATGTCCCATTACCTCTGGTCTATTATGGAGTGGATCAGTTGCCAGGTGGTGAACGTTCGAGAGGCAACGAGAATGGTGTAATAGACAAATTGCAACGGAAATGGAAGGGGTGTCAACGAGAAAGACAAGTGGTAGAGGAAAAGTAACGAGATATGGTAGCAGGTAGGGCATGTGGTGGAATAGGAGTGGAGGAGAAGTCGAGAACATGGCGGGGAAATGATGTGATGGGTGCATATAACGTTGGCAGGAAGATGAGAAGTTTTCCGCGGGGGGGGGATAATGAGCGCTTGCCACGTATCATGGGCCACGGGGATAGGAAATGACTTTTCAGACCCCTGCTGCTGATAAAGATGGAATGGGCAAGGGGGTCCGAAATTAGTTCCTTGCCGTTGATCTGGGCGAGGTAAATCACAACCGGTGGATGTCGCACGACGGATACCATAAGGCAAAAAGACAAGTCTTGTCGCCTTTCAACTTTATAATAAAATTATAACTTTAGCGCTTGAAAAAAATATTACAAATTTATTAATCATGTTTAAATGACATGATTAATATAACTAAACTAAGATTAATCTATTCAAAATATAGCTAATGTATCTTAAGGGCTCATTTAATCTAGAAGGCCCTTTTTATTTTTCTAAGGTTGCTTCTAACCCTATTCTAATGCATATTTATGAAATTAACCAAGTTTAGAAACTTTGGTCAATATTTCCCTTAATCTACCTATTTATTTCAACCAAGATTATGCTTGATGGTTGATTTATTATCTAACCTATACAATCCTTTTATTTAGCTTAATCATGATTAAACAATATGATTAAACTATAAAATTTATCCTGTGTGGCATTTAAACAAGTTTCACACTTTTATTTGGAAATCTTCTAAAGTAACTTCAATGAATGTTGTTCTATTTTTATTTATTTATATGGTGGCATTTAGACTTGCTCACGTGCATATATATATATATATATATATATATATATATATATATATATATATATATATATATATATATATATATATATATATATATCTATATATATATATATATATATATATATATAATATTTAATTATTTATTTCTCTTGAAGGAATGTCTAACTTATCAAAACCATTTATGTTACAACAAAAACTATATTATATTGTTATTGTATGTAGATGCCATGCTTGTTGCAGGGTCTAACATGCATGAAATAAATGTGCTCAAAGGAAAATTGGCAAATTCATTTGCAATGAAGGATTTGGGTGCTGCAAAACAAATCCTTGGTATGAGAATAACTAGAGACAAGAAAAATTGCAAATTAACAATGTCTCAGAGTGAGTACATACAACATGTGTTGAAAAGATTTAATATGAAAAATGCAAAACCAATTACTACACCTTTGGCTAGGCATTTCAAACTAAGTAAGGAGATGTGTCCCAAGACTCAGGAAGAGATGGATTATATGTCTAAAGTTCCATATGCATTAGCAGTTGGAAACTTAATGCATGTAATGGTCTGCACAGGGCCTAATATTGCACATGGAATGGGAGTTGTAAGTAGGTACATGAACAATCCTAGAAAAGAACACTGGATGACATTGAAGTGGATTCTCAGGTATCTGAGAGGTACCACATATCAAGCATTTTGATTTGGTTATTCAAACGTTGCTCTACAGGGATATGTTTATGCAGATATGGCAGGTGATAGAGATAACATGAGGAGCACCACAGAGTATGTGTTTACTATATGTGGAACAACTGTCAAATGGGTTCCAAAATTGCAAAGTGTTGTTGCACTCTCAACAATGGAAGTAGAGTATGTTGTTGCTACAGAGGCTAGTAAAGCAATGATTTGGTTACAAAGGTTTCTAGATGAATTGGGTAAGAAGCAACAGTTGGGCAGGTTATACAGTGAGAACCTGAGTGCCATTAATCTTGCAAAGAACTCTACATTTCATTCCAAGACTAAACATATATAGCTCAAGTACCATTTCATATGGTCAGTGTTGGAAGATGGACAGTTGAAGTTGGAAAAGGTACACACTTGCTAGAATCCTGTAGATATGTTAACAAAAGTTGTAACCCAGGGGAAACTGAGATTCTGCTCGGTTTCAATTGGTCTTCAAGTATGATGATGAATATGAGAAACAACCAGGTCCAAAGTGGAGTCATTGTCCAGCAAATGAAGCAACAATGGAGTTGCTATAATCAGTCTCTAAGTGGGAGATTGTTGGGTGTGGAACCTGATTATCTTCTTTATTCAGAGGTATTGCCGCATTGGCCCCAGTTCGTAATGGGCCAGAAATGCCGCTAGGGGGGTTTCAGGGGGGGGTTGTGACAGTGATTTTTATGAGCCCCCCCCAGTAGGGATTCGGGGGTAACCCCCACCCCCCCCAACCCCAAGCTAAAAATAGATGTAAATTTACCTTGTAAAATATTGTAATTTCATAGTCAACCTGAGCAGTTGATTAGGCGGATGATCTGATGGAAGAAGCTATGTTTAATTTAAGGTTTTTTGCCCTAAAAGGCAACCCCTAGCTATATATGAGGGAATTGTATTGTGACTATGTAGATGTGTATTCTAAGCGGCAAAAGAGAGAGAAGATTGTGTGAGAGTGAAGAGGAAATTACATGGGATTTGCTATAGGTTGTATCTCTTCATTTTGCTGGAGAGTATAAAGGAATGGCTGACTGTTTCTCTGTGGACGTAGCCCAAATTGGGTGAACCACATATATCTGTGTCTCTCTTGTTTTATGTGTTTTTTTGTGTTTATATTTATGTGTTCCATTTCTCTGTAATATATAATTTTCTAACAAAAAGAAAGTAAAACACTATGTATAGGTGAAGGACATAGCCCAAAGGGTGCTACTTAAAATATAGCTTCAAATATTGGTTGCTACGGGAAGGGGATTACTCTTCCCATCTAAATATTGTAGACAATAGGTGTGAGGCCAACCTTTTCATGTAGTAAGTACCGACCAATCCATAGGGACTGAAACTTAGTGTTTTTGAATTTGTCCTCATGAGATTTATCCCACTTCTGGATTATTCTCCCATGCTAATTTCCTTATCTCATGCAGACCTTTTATCAAACCATCGCTTGATGTGCTTTTTACGAATGACAATTTTTCCTTTGATCTTCTACCTTTCCTCCTCTAACTTAAGAAGAGTGTCAATCCTATTATTAATGGTGGGGAAAGGTCTACCTCGAGATTCTTGGGAGAACTACAAGGCTGAGAGGTAGAGGTTTGTTGTTAGGATTGCCTCTTTACCATAAACAAGTAATTAGGGTGATGTTCCTAAAGAAGGTTTTGGAGTTACCCGGTCATCCCAAAGAGTATTAGTCAAAGTGTTGTGCTAGTTTCTTTGTTCATTCAATACAATTTTCTTAATAATATGAATTAATTTTTTATTCATGGATTCTGCTAAATCATTACCTTAAGTATACTATTTTTAAGAATGTTTTAAGATAATACTATTCTCTAATGAAAAATCATATAATTTCAATGATGAAAAATATGTTGCATTGTCAAAAACAAGTAAAGTAGGAACGTTGAACCTGGTGATGATATTCTGATTAATAAAATGGATGAATTCTTAATCGTTCACTTGCTGGAGTGGTATAGCTTCGACCCATCAAGTAAAATAATCCATGGCTGTTAGAATGTACTGATGTTTCTTCAACGAGTGAGGAATAATCTCTCTAATAACATCCAAACCGCACTGCTGAAAGGGTTCTTCAACTGTGATCAATTTTAAAGGAGCGACTGACCTTCTCTCTTGACCAACACACATTTGAAAAATGAGACACTTTTGGGCATATGCATGTGCATATTTGAATAAAGTTGGCTAGTAATATCCACCTCACATAACTTTATGTACAATAGTGTCTACAACATAATGTTCATTGGCTGTTCTGTCATTTAAATCCTTCAAAACTCTCTCTGAGTCAAATAGTTCTAAACACTTCAACAAGACACCATTATGATGTTTCCAAAAAATTACACCATGGACCAATTGATATTAATGCCTTTAATCAATGACCCTCTTTTGTTTTGTTGAAAGATAAGGGGGTATAGTCCCTTGTTCAAGTTATTGCCGAATATTTGCATATATCGACGATGATGTATTTGCTGGGGTAGTTTAGTCAATATTGTACATCTCAATTTCTTGCTCCCAATTGGATGTATCTTCTTCTCATGGATTGGTTGCTTCTACAAAAAGTTTGAAAAGACCATGACCTTTAATGGTATGAACTGGTTTGAAATCCAAGTCGTACTCTTATAAACATGTCATCCAGTTCGCCCAACTTTGATTACATAAACAATGATCTGACTGTCGGATGGGGAACAAAAACTATGACATGACTCTTGAGAATATAAGGCCTAAAATGTTTTACCAATTTATAGAGTGTATAGGCTTGCTTGTCCATAGTGGGATAATTTAGTTTTGGTCCTTGTAACCCAATGCTCATGAATAAGGTTGCTATTCATTATCTTGATTATCCTTTTGAGTTAAGAGGACCACAATTGAAGAATCAGAGGCAAAAGTATATAGCAAGAAATCCTTCTTGAAATTTGGGATGTACAATGTTGTTGCTTAAGCCATGGCTTATTTTATTTTAACCAAATCATCCTTTTCCTTTTGATCCCATTTATATATCTTGTCCTTCTTAATCATATCATATAATGGTTTCACGATTTGCGCATAGTTTGAAGTGAATTTTCTAAGAAAATCTATCTTATCAAGGATGGACTACATTTCTTTCTTATTTATGGGATACTAAATTTGAGCAATGGTCTTAACCTGTTTTGGGTCCACTTTGATGCCACTTTTTGCTATAATGTGGCTTAAGAGGTTTCCCTTAGACACTGCAAAGATGATTTTCCTTAGGTTTAGAGATATGCCATATTTTCTACACCGTTTGAATATTTGTTTTAAGTGATGAAGGTGATTAGATCATCTTTTCGAGAAAACCATTACATCATCAATATATACTACCACACTTTGATTGACCAATCCTCGAAATATGATATCCATCGCCAATTGAAATGTTGGTCATGCATTAATCAAGCCAAAAGGCATTCACCGAAAGCAAATATACGCCATTTCTTTCTGAAGGTAGTCTTTAGTCGGTCAGGTTCGGGTACCAACACTTGGTTATATCCTGAGAAACTGTTTAGTAGAAGAAAACTTTAAGCACTTGAGATTGTCTGTAATATTTGTATCGAGTGATGGAGCAGGGTAATTATCCTTGTCAGAAGCTCAGTGGAGATTTCAAAAATCCATGCATAATATGTTTCCCTGGACTTCTTTCTTACCGGGACAAAATTTGAAACCCAAGTTGAATGTTTGACCTTGAAGATGATACATGCATCCAACAACTTCTTTAACTCCTTTTGAATGATGGATTCAAGCTTCAGAGTAATTTTATTAACTTTTGTTGGAAAGGCTTAGCCCCATCTTTAATTGGTATGACATGTTGGATTATCTTGGTATCATATGTCTTCAAGTCTTCCTAAGTTCATGCAAACACATCTCGGTATTGTTTGAACAATTAGATAAACATGTGCCATTATTGTGGAGAACAACACTTGTCGAGATTTACATACTTGGGATCTTCACTTATCCTTAGGTTGATTTGTTCATGCGATAAAGTTGAACTTTGGGTTTTCATATGTGGAGGTCCTTTAAAATGGTTTTGCAAATCAAAGAGTTTTTCTAAGGAAACCACACCCTTAGGCGTTGGGTTTCCATCATGTAATTTGGATCCTTCTTGTAATTTTTTTTTTTTTTTGTGTGTTTGTCCTCGTCAATAGTCACGCCCTTAAATATATCTACATTCACCATGAAATCGAGTTTTTGCTAGTTATCATTAAACACACATAAGTTAGTCACATTATCTAAAATAAAATCTTTATTAATAATTTATATTGAAAACCTAACTCTAAGTGGAGTGAATCTAGTGGTTTAATTTGCCAAAGTATATGCAACAACATTATTTATTCTAGTTACAAATTTAATATCAAAAGCTTTGAAAGAAGAAATAAATCTCCATACTTCTTGCTCGTAATTCTTGAGATTAGATGAACCACAATGAATTATATTACATACCTGTCTTGTAATAATTTTAGAACCACTTGTTACCTTTATCCCTTCTACCTTAAGGCCAATGGATTTCTTCAATCCAAATATTAGTGTTTCATATTCTGCAACATTGTTTGTGCAATCAAACTCCAAGCGATCAGAGATCAAGTATTTATTATTCTCGGGTTCTACTAGGATACAACCTGCTCCAACTCCATCCTATATCTTTGATTCATCATATTACAAGGTCTAAAGGTTAGTAATAATATGACTAGTATATATGCTAAGACTATTTACATCTATGATACATGAGTTATTATCATCAGCTGGACGGCAAGGAAGGAGTTCCAGTTGGGTGTCTGATGGTACAAGTGATGTTAGTGCACGATAACATCCAATATCAGATTCTAGAAAACAATTTCCTAAGATTTATTTTGCAACACTTATATATTCATTGGGTGATTTCAGTTTTGTGACTGTATATTTCATGAGAGTTTCACTATTCACTCAGATATGGTTTTTTTCCCTTATATGGAAGCCACAAGTGGACTAGTTTGATGCAAAATATCCTCATAGTTTACTTGACTAGTCCTTACTTAACAACACGCCATATGCTTTTGGGATGTCCACAACGAATATGTCAATAAATTGATGAACTCTAGAATCATAAGACACTTGAATCAATACATTGTCCAGTTCCCCAATTACTTGAACACGAGACTTATACAATTTTATTATCTTAGAATTTGTCTTTTCAAGTTTAGCATTGATCTTCCTAGCTACCAATGAAGGCATGCCATTAGTAGATGCTCCAGAATCAACAAGGCAATTATGAACATTGTAATTAAAAATCTCAAATGTCAATAAGAATGGAGGAACAAAGGATTTTGAATTCACATTTGCAACATTGACAACATATTCAAGGTTTGGAGTAGTTTTAAACTTAACTAATGATGAAGTCTTGGAAACCACAATCATTTTGTTCGATGGAGGCATTGATGCAAAAGTTCTGACGATTAATTCTCTTTGGCATGTCAACTTATCCAGTCCATAAATAGATATACTAACCCGAGTATTCTTCATTTCTTCAATAATATTACATTTGACACCGCATGCCACATTCTCCTCTTTGGTTGGCTGAGTTGCAGGAGTTGGTGGGGAAGCCTTGATTGACACTTCAAGGGTATTAAAATTTCCTTTAGCATTCCCTGAAGTGCTCTTGGAAGATTGGCCACTTACAAACTTGGATTGTGAACTCTGAGTTGGATCATTTAGAGGTAACTTCTTCTGAAATGTTTTTCTCTAATTTTTAACTTTTGTCTTAGGTGTTGGTCCTTTACTCCTTAGATTATATCATTTAGGTTGTTTTTCAAGAATATTTTCACCAACTATAGCTTCACCGATGGCTTCAGATTTACTACTTGCAACCAGATCCAATGTGAAAATGGATTCCCTGACACTTGTACTTTCTTCCAATGGGGAGGCTTCACCTTCTTCCTTTGGTGGATCAACTTGTTCTTATACATTTTGATCATCAAGAGCTTTATTTAACATTGTCGTCATGCCAAATATCCACTGTGGGCATGTTTTCTCAGAGTGTGATGCTTTATGGAATGTACAAAAGTTATCCATAGCCACCTCCTTGACATTTAAAACCACATTGGAGCTTTGAGCAGATTAAGCTTGCTAATTAGTATTCTTCTTGAAAAATGATTTGAAGGACTTGCTACTAGGAGAAACCTCACTATCTTTCCTCTTTAAATTAAATACTTCATTAGTAAGTTGCTTCAAAGATTTAGTCAAACTTTCTATATCAAAGGAATCTTTATCCTTTATTTTGATAGAGGAGGTTTGGGGCTTCTTAGTAGTATCCTTCGAGTCTTCTTGATTAGTAATAACTCTAATTTCTTTCAGGCCCTTTTCGATGGCTATGGCCTAATTAAAGTTTTTCTCCAACGTGCCTTTAGCAGCTCTTTTAACAAACATGGAAATGTTGGTTGACACAACTGAGGTATAATAATATGATGTGATGGAATCACGGGGTTGTACATTCGCAGAGAAATTATTTAAAATAGTTTTGAATCTCTGATTAAAATATTTTACTTTCTATTTGTTCCCCATTTTAAGACCACTTAGTTCCTTAAACTACATGATCGGGTTTTTATCATCAAAAAATTTGTTTAAAAATACCTTCTTGAACTCTCTTCGATTATGGA
Organism: Pinus tabuliformis; assembly: GCA_031772625.1. Classification (NCBI taxonomy): domain Eukaryota; kingdom Viridiplantae; phylum Streptophyta; class Pinopsida; order Pinales; family Pinaceae; genus Pinus; species Pinus tabuliformis. The sequence continues at coordinate 998,042,125 of CM062818.1, forward strand.
CTCAATTAGCAAGAAGGCTATGATACCATGTCGATGCTATGTTTTCAAGTGTGGACAAGAACAATTTGTAGTCCACATCATCCTAATAGACTTCCAACATCCTTGATTATAAATTGAAATTATCAATGCGGTCCTTAGTTGTAGTTGCCTTATCAAGATCATATTTTGTGAGGAAACTTTTTGGATGCTTTGGTAGACAACGTAGGTCACGCGGAAGAGCTAGTAGACCTTGGGCCTTCCAATCTAATTTTTGATCATCAACCATGTTTTCCTTGTTTTCTTCCTCGTCACTGTCTGAATATGAAATTTTGTCCTTGTCAGCATTCACGTTCTTGTTATTGTTAACCTTGTTCTCGTTGTCGTTCAACTCTTCGTTCTCCGATATATAAATGTTTTCCTCGTGCCACTCTAGATTTCTAGAATTGTATGGTATCTTATTGCCTTGGTCTAATTCTCTTTCAATTGAGTCTGCTATATCGTCCAAGGAAGCATTTCCTAAATATTGAACCATAATGACTAACACACCACGAGAACTTGTATCTCTAGTTGATCGCTTATGAAGGAGAATGGATGCAACCATAAGTCATCCTAGTTTTCTCACGAACTCTTGTGTGATGAGATGTAGAGATTTGATTTGATCATATGTGATTTCAAATGCAAAATTTGAGTTATGTGGAGATGGCTCCTCTATCTCAGGAAGATGTGAGAGAGGTGAACTTGGACAATTATTGCCTTGCTGGGATGACTAAGGAAATGGATGCGAATATTGACATGCCATTCATTGGTGGCCCTCCTTCTAGTGCCAAAATCTGTTGATGGTGTTGGATATTTCATCAACAATAGGGTATCTCCTTGGTGTAAGGTCCCAATTAGACCCTACACCATTTTGAGTGAGAGTACCTTTTGGAATGTTGGCTTGACTTCCATTTTGCTTGACTTATGATATTCCTTGGAAAATATCAACAACATATGAGATAACTAATATAACTTTTGAGACATTCAAGTAGTGTTAGGTTTTTTAAATGCGCAAGGATAATGTGCATAAAATACTTCCACGAATAAAATGAATAGTATGAGCCTTTACAAGAACAATGTTAGCACTACCCTAATAAAGACACATGTAAGGAAAGAATCACTAATTGATTGAAAATAGTTTTCAACCAAACACGATCATGAAAGCATAAAGACATATAATTTCAATTAAGATTTGTATCAAAGACAACAAAATAGTTTGTTCCCTTCAACACATGTGAATGCAAACACATACCATAACCGTTACAAGAGATCTTACAATGCTTTATGATATATGCATGAAAAATATGTCCATCTCAAAGAGCTTCTGATGATTATGTCGAAGTATCAAGATGCACGATTACAAAGGTACTCACTCGATTCAATTGTGTAACACAGAAAGAATTACTTACTTTTCAAAATAACAACAATCTCTCTGTAATATGCTTACAAGATAAGCCAAGGCTGAATTCCTTTTGCTTCAACTATGAGGGTATATATATAAGAAATGAGGTGACCCTTCACCTCCCTTGTGACTCTTGGACTCCCCTCATGACTCTTTAAATTCCATGCAACCTATGGAATTCCTTGTGACTTTTTGACATCAACATGTATTTTATTTTATTTCTATTTTCTAATTACAAAATTTATCCTTTACAAAATTATGGCCAAAATCATGAGAATGAAATAAAACATGTTTATGTGCAAATTTGAGTAATTTGTAGTTTCGATGCTATAACATGGAGCTATTTTGTAATATATTCGTACCTAGCCTTGTATTTTGCTATTATGTCTTTCACCTTTTTGTGATATCTCTTGCTCATACCTCATTCTACCTTCTAAAGCATATGGAAATATTGTATTTGATTCCAATTGTATCTTGTTTTAGAGCATGGTTATCTTAGTATGCAACTTGACTTGTTAGACGACATATCGAAGAACAATCTCCTTAGTTACTTCCAAGTCTGCTTGAGTAGGTACATATTTTATGACATCTAAGGCCTCCTTGAGCTCTCGTTGATGACTTCCCTTGGCTTCACCTCTCTGGGTAAACCAACTGAAGGTATCTTGTGTACTCAGAATAAAGACTCCAATCCAATATGCAATTTCATATAGTCTGATATAGTGCTAACTATGCTATTGTTTTTCTGATCATAAGTTTTCATAAGTATTTTTTATCTCTACTCTATCTATCTCAAAATAACCCCTTCCTTTTTTGGGTAATTCTATTGGTGCGTTCAGGTGTTTTGTGCCCCATCTTGAATAAGGTCTATAACCATGTGAGCTAGCTTTACAATCCTCATATTTTCCTACAAATCCTTCTGTATTTCAAACAAAGTTGCTACTACCTTGTGCAATGTCATCATTTCATCATATACCTGCTTCATTATGTCTTATAATTCCTTTAGTTCCTCAATTATTGCGGATTTCAAACCTTCTCTATTGGAACTTGAAGTGGCAACACTTTGATTTTATATTATGAGTTGTGCATCGTCGAATTATTTCTTCAATCTATCAACTTTGAGAATGAAATAATAAATATTCCTTTCTCTAGCAATATTGAAATCCATTCTTGTTGAAGCTATGAATTTCAGATTAGTCCTTGTATCTGCAATGATCTCCTCAATATTATTGAAATTGAATGATCTAGTTCATTTGGGAAGTACTTCCTCCTCACTTGGGTTATTTTATGCTTGAGATGATCAAACATGAAATTGGAGATATCCAAGGTTTTGTCTTCTCTTGGTGTCGAGATACCTATTTCACTGAGAGGGAGATGGCATCCTCTTAGGGAAGTTGGAGGTCAGATGTTTAAAGTTACTACAACCGACTCAAATTCCATATCCTTCAATCTGTTATCCTCTTTTCTCATAGGCTAGCTCTTGGGTGATTAGATCTTCTTCAAATTTCCTTGACATTTATTCTTCTTCCTAGTACTTCCTTTTCTCTTCTTCAAGTTGTATCCGTATCTATTATTCCTCCTCTTGTTGCTTCTTCAAGGCTCCCTCTTCTTTCTTTTCTCTCATCTCTTCTTTTATCTTTCTCATTGCCTTTTGCTTGTGTTTTTCTTGTTCCTCTTGTTTTTATTCTTCTTGTTGTTTCGTCTTTTGAGCCTCTTCGTGCTCTTTTTCCTTATTTTCTTCTTCAATGTCCTTCTTAGCATATTTATAAACTTTAAGCTTTTTACTTCTCTCTCATGCACTTCTTTCTCTTGTTTTCTCTTCAGATAAGTATTGTCTTGAATTTTCATCTCCTCTTGGTCTCCTCCTTCTAGTTCACCTTGAACATTTGCTAAGTTAGAAGGACTTGCTTCTCCACCTACTCCAATTTATCTGGAGGCATTGTAATGATTCCTAATTTTTTTCTTCCTCTTTCTAGGAGACTAAGGCACACACCCATGTATATCTTAGTTTTGCACAATGTTGTGTAGTTATGCATCTACGATCATATCGGTGATATCCCATTTCACCAAAATTGAGGCGCTTTAGTTTTGAAATTTCTTCTTCTACAATATTCAATCTCTCAAGGTTTTATGATCCTATACATAGAGGGAAGATTGGGCATGGAGACTTATTTGACTTATGTAGAGATCCAAACAACCTTGTAGATAGCTGATACGCTTCTTCCTGCATCACAACCTTGTTTGTCACAATTAATGACATAAGATGTGGCATTTTATATGCTCCAAATAATCTGATAAACATCCCCTCAGGCGGTGTGAAATAATATGGAATGTATACTAGAGAATCCCTTGTCTTATTTGACATGCAAGGTGCTTCAATGCCAAACAACATCTGATATAGTGTTGAGATGAATAGTTTAATTATCTTTGCCTATACTCCCATGTAACTCGTTTCGCACAATATTTTATAATATATGTGCACTGAAAATATTTCTTTAGTACTTGGCCATTTCCATTCCATCCCTAGGAATTCATTCTTTGCGCATATACTGTCTAGAAAATATGACGACATGTAGAATTTTGGTTGCTCGCCTTCTGCCACATTTTTTGCTTTTTCAAAGCACTTTTACAATGACATAGCTATAAGACTAGACCAACTGAAAATAATTCATTTGGTAGTGCAAGGGTGCACCATAAAAACCCATTTTTCTATAAATAATTCAATTTTATCGCATCCATATAATCTGTAGCACATGGCCATTAAGTATTGGTACACTTTCCTCAACATATTGGTTTTGTATATACCTTCAGGATTTTGATGAAATTTTCTTGGCTCCTACCACCAAGATCTGCGGATTTCCTTAGTAGACATTCCTAAATCAACATACCATCTAGAATTGAGGTATTATTCAAGTGTGATTAGCTTATAATACATATGAATGTCATGATTATGATATGTAGCCAATACTTTTCCCTTTGAACTCCTGAAAAACATATTTTTAGGGCCAACGTCTTGTAGGATCCATTCTATTTTATCCACACAAGGTAGCACAAGATAGTGGAAACCAACCCTATGAAACTTGGAATTCTTAATGTTAAAGTACACCTCTTTGTCTTCTTCATTTTCTATAATTTCTTTGTTGGTGAAGTATTTGAATATTTTTAGCTAAGATAAGGTTATCGACTTGTCAATGAAACATGTTTTGTCCTTGAGTATTGGTACTTTAGGCTTTGGTCTGTTCTCAACACCTTTGATGCTAGTCTCAACTATTTCCCTTACATGTCATTTTCTCATAACAAGAGGCAATATTTCTGTGGAAGATGACAAACTAATACACTGAAAATATCTTGCACCTAGAAAATCAAAATCATTCATTTAAAAAAGAGACAATTAGCCCAATAAAATCCATATTATATCTCTATTATGTTTGCATAATTTTCACTGTTAAAACACAGTGTGTTGGGGCTTGGCACAAGTTCATTGGATAGAATTAAGGGTTGGTCGGCTAGGGATTAGTGGTGCATAATGGATTAGCAAAGGTAAAACGTATATACTAGTCACATTCACAAAGCGTTAGGATATGGCTATAAAGTGCACGAGTATGACTCAAAAGGTGGAAACTCAAAGCATGGGTACCTTCAGGCTTTGGAAGGACAAGGTTTCCATTTCTATGAATGTTTATTGCATGGGCACACCAAATAAAGAGCAAGATTTAACATGGGTGCATTCACATCTTCAAGGGGCTAGGTCATAGGGTTAGGACTTTGGATTGTGCGGGTGCACTTCAAAGAGGCTTGGCGATAATGTTAGCGCAAGCAAAGTTCATAGAGGATAGGTAGGAAATTTTATGGTTCTATCTTGTGTGGGCGTGATGAAATCTAGCTATAGACAAATTTACAATGAGGGTTTTAAAAATAGACTAAGTATAGGAAAGTTTAAAACAAGATAGCACAAAAGTGTAAGTCAAAATGAAAACCTTTTCTCATATATATTTGTTTAATATATTCATTAGGATATGAAGAGTCACGAAATTCAAAAAGGAACATATTAAAAACTTGTGGAAACCAAATGTTAAAGTATCAAATGCAAACTCAATGCGTGAGAGCATGGATCCTACTTGGATTGGATGCACAACGCAGTTGCACTGCAGAAGAGTAGGCAAAGAACCCTCATGAAAAAAGTGCACAAATCCTCCAGAAAGGTATAATGAATTTATAAAATGAAGTTTTGGGGTCGACTTTCTTATATATTTTTAACCACACATGTGACCCATTCGTGCCGAAGATACAACCAAGCATAGGATCACGTTACAAATTCCATGGTTAGGCTATTGTGAGGAAATGCGTCGGCATTGACAAAGAAAAGTGCACTAGGCTTGAAAATATTAAGTGTGCTTTCACTTGGGAATTTTTCAAGAAATATTTTAATGACTTGAAACACTTAAGAAAAAATTAGAATCATGATCTTTAGAGAGTTTAGTAGGGGATACTAAATTGGATAAGGTTGAGAATTTTGGGGGGTTATTGTAGTAGCTACAACAACACATAATATCCTTATATCACATTTCCCATGACCATATTCATGCCTCATTCGAGATTTTAATTTGAAACTCTTTGAAATTATCACTTCTTCCCTTATTCTACACGTGTCTCACTCGTACAATTAACCTTAGAAGCCAAATTTTGCCACTTGTAGAAGAAAATGTACTAAGAATGAGGAAAACATTTGCATTTAGAATGAATATTATTCCTAAGGGTGAGCATACATTAACCTTCATAATTGTGATTTGATGATCTGATAAAATTCTATAGTGATTTGGAATTATCAACTTTGGCCTTTTTCACTTTTTCTAAACTTGGATTTTTTGTTTGAATATACTATCTTGCAAAGAGAGAAAAACTATGAAAACTTTATTAAGACAAAGCTGTGTGGATTGTTAAGGAAGTAAAATGTCTAGAAAATAATTTATGATACGAGATTCCTTTTCTCCCTTAAATATCATAAAAAATCCCAAATAACTCCCATAATAGTGGATTTTCACGTATTTATACAAACCCATTCCAAACTTCTTGGTTTGGCCTGAATATTCATTGAAGTTACTAGTTTTCCATGCTATTGAATTTTGACTTTTAACATGTTTAATATCAATAAGCACCACCCTATTCTTCAAAATCTCCAATATGCATTTTCTAAAAGGCTCAAGTAGAAATGACCAATTACCCTCATTGACACTTTTATAGGCCTTCTCACTATGGACCTACCCCTAAAATTTCATTTGATTGATTTAATCTAATCCTATTATGGCGAAAATAAAATTTTGGTTATATAATTTTTTTTAAACTTCATTTTATCTTTGTTGACATGGCATCATTACTAACATAGCATGCCAAATTCTTGATAAAGTGGCAATCAATCTTACATGTCATCTCCCATTTTTAGCATGTCATCTACCATCATCCTTGACCTACCATGTGAATCCTTTATGGCCTATATTTACGTTTTTCTCTTTTCACTTCATTTTATCAAATTCGCGGCCCACCTACACCCTTTTTCCCTTAGCTACCACCTAGCATAATCTTAGCCACTAATGTGACAACATAATATTAAATAACTAAGATTTCATTTTGGAATGAAATATGATCTAGGGTCAATTGCTCTCCTCCACTCAAAAATATCCAATGGCTAATATTCACTGTTACTGATGAACCAAATTTGTTTTGGAACTACAAGTGCCTAACCTAGAACAAGGTATTTTCATCTCAAAATATCCAATGGTGGAATTTGATCATGATTCAATGATCTAGATCTATTTTAGCGCTAAATTTATTAAACAAAAAATCCCTCTAAAATATCTAATGGTAAATATTAATCATGATCTGATAATCCAAATATATTTTAGGGTCAAAGGTGCTCGATCAATAACCAAGTAACTTTCCTCCAAAATATCCAATGATGGGGTGCTTCATGATTAATAATCCAAATTCATTTTAGGATGGGAGATTCCCAATGGGATAATGAAAATATGTTTTTTGATACTACCTTTAGTGCTCTAAAACCACCTTGCAATACCATCCATCATCATGGACGCTGCCCCATGGTTGTAACCCATGCAACCTGTCTCCATGTAGCACCACTTGACACTTCCACATCATCTTTATTTCCCACATCACTTGTATAGTCAATTTTTTTATTATACATATCGAAATTCAAAATCTTAGCCCTTTTTAGAAATTTTACAATTCCTTTCATAAGGGGACAATGTGTTGGAAAAGTAACTAGGTTCGGTCTTCGTAATTGTCCTAGTTCACATTATGAATATGATGTAAAATAACATAATAAAATTATTTATTTATTAAGCATGGTTTTCATGCTTGTTTCATTGGTTAAATAGGTCAAGGCATCCATTGCATGCCTTTAGGAAGAGTCAATATAAATTTGCAAAAACCTTTTTGGTATATTATGTCATGTACTTCTACAACATCTAAAATTGCCTCTAGTTACAAGTCGGTCTCAAGATCATGCTCAAGTCATCTTGGTTGTTAGTCCATTTGTTGGAAGGGAAGCATATATATAAAGGCCCTCAGATCCCCTTTGGATATAACACCACTACTGCAGTTCGATGACAACAAAACGTGACTAGCAAGAGAAGAAAACCTTAATATTTTATGTTCCTTCACCAATACATTCAAGTCTGCTAAAAAAAAAGATACAATGATAATATATACTGAAGACTATAGTAAGAAGCACCAAGGAATATCTAAAGACAACGAGAAGTGACACATTGATCTTACAGGGCTCTAAGCAGTTCTAGAAGAAATCAAAAGTTGCATGCATTGGTATTACAGGGGTTCTAATAGTTCTAGAAGAGATTTGAGTTTTAGTCATTTGTATTATAGGGTTCCATCTAAAGTTTTAGGTATATTCTCCAATAATTTGAAATCTTAGTGACATCATAAAGGTCTAAATTTTTCAGTGATATCACGGTGGTTTAAAGTTGCAGTCCAGTGATTCTTGTAGTAGTCTAAAATAAAAGGAGTATTGGAGAAGAATTGCAGCAACACCTCTTTTGTTGACTTGAGAGGGTTGGTATGTAGAAGGTGGTTTGACATGGTCATTTTGTTCTTGAAAAGTCTCATATTTATAAGGAGATTGTTTGGGTCTTCCCCAAGTAGTGGGGGTTTTCCCTAGTGTGGAGCCTACATTTGGTGTCTTCTGACTCTTGCATTTTTCATTTTGGTAATTGCTTGATGAAAGAGAACTAAAGCTAATTAATAAGATGACACCAACTTCACAAGTAATTATAAAGTTCATGAAAATCAATCTTTATCTACAACTACTCTAATTTTCCAACATGGTATTAGAGTTAAGGTGAAGAAGATACGAAGAAAGAAGTCCATCATTGAAGCAATTTATTATTGTTGCAAAAGGTATCCCTCAATCAACAGTGTCTAATCTTATGACTTACATGCAAGGAAAGCAATAAGTTAGAAGGATAATATAACTACAAGGCATGGGAAAGGAGAATTGACTTAGCCCTTAGAGAAAATGATGTCATGAAGTGCATTCTTGGAAAGTTCCCTATTCTAGATTTAGAGGATGAAGAAGAAGTTGAAAAATATGAAAAAGGGGATGTCAAAGCTTAAATAATTCTCTTTAAGTCTCTAAGAACTGTCTACATCCAAAGAAGTCTATCATACCTTGGTGAAATTATACTTCGTCAACACAACAGGTCACATGATAGCCTTAAGGACTCAACTATATCAATAAAAAATGACAAATGAAGACACCATAACTTCCTTTTTCATGAAGCTATCAAAAATCAAAGTTCAACTCCTTGAAACTGGTGAGAAAATTTCTAATTTATAATTAATCAAAGGAGCAACCAATTCTTTACCTAAAGAGTGGGATGGTTTTTCAAGTAACATCTATGCAAGGAAATATCCTCCACCATTTAAAGAACTATGCTGTCAATGCTCAACTAAAGAATCTAGAATAAAGGCTATAAGTAATGCTTATCCTGACAATTAAACTTCTCAAGCCTTTGCAACTAAGTCAAGAAAGAGTTTTGATAATAAAAAGAAGAACAAAAATAGAGACATGTCCAAAGTCTAGTGCTTTGGCTGTTATGAATATGAACATTACAAATCAAATTGTCCTAAGAACCCAAATAACAATAAAATGAAAGAAAGGCATGAAACTTTAACAATTGAAGTTGTGGAACCCTCAAAGAAGCATAAGGGATATGTCAAGGACCTCTTTTATTAAAAGTAATGACTAGTGTATCATATGCCATGTTTGCAAAATAAAATTTTAGTAAATGGTCTAACATGATCGCATGCATATAAAATTTGTTCTCTCTCTCATCAGAAATAGTAAGAAGAGGAAGAAGCAGAACATTTTGATTTGACATTTCTCTTAGAATAATCATGGAAGTAACAATACCTTGGATTGAGATGAAGGATTTGAAACAAATTCCATTGATCATGAAGAACTAAGGTATGTAGATGCATTTAGTTATCTTATGCATATAGAGTATAACATGAATCATATTAGGGTTTTTGGACATGTTTGGTTCTAGGGTTTGTAGTATTCATCTTGTTGAAGGTTGTTGTGTCGTGTAGGCAATCCTTTCTGTGGATAGAAATGATCCCTCTAGTCCTATGGGAGGATCTAACAACAACATAAGACAATTACATGTCATATTTCCTAGTTCATACTAGAAAATGCAAAGGAGGATAGATCTCGTACCTCCCTCTGATGTTAATATTCTTGATTTTTACCTTGATTCCTTTGCTTCCAAGCTCACAATCTCCTCTTTGTTGTTGTAGATGAGTTCCTACAAGAAAGATCAAGTGAAGACAACAAACCCATGCAAATCACAACACTTTCCAATAAAATTATGTAACAGATCAAGGAGTATTACAATAAATGGACAATAATTGAAACATTTATGGAAAGAAAACATATATTGTATTATAAATAGATGAAAAGGGAGCATTACAACCAATGAAGCCTTGATGTTGGAAGCCTCCTTCAATTGAGATTACAAGTCCAAGCCTTAGCCTTCTAACACCTCTCTCCTTTTCAAACAGGTAACAATTGAGCATAATTCAGCTCTCAGGATGGCAACCAACCAACCAACAACCAACCATTAGTGGATGGTGGGAATTCATTTCTAGGGAAGGAGAGGGAGTTGAGGATCCATGAAAAGAGGGAGGAGTTCCACATCTCGAGGGAGAGATCCATGGAAATAGGATCAATGGCCAGGAATGGGAGGTCTCATTCCAATATTCATTTAACTAAAACCACATCCTCGCTCTCGAGCTTTCTAGTAAGGGAAACTTCTCCTTCATTTTGGTAAAAAATGTCTGAAGAGGATCAACGCAGTTTTGCATGATAAAAATTGCATTGGCAACACTAGTAATGTATAATGCTAGAAGTTACTAGCGTGAGACACTAGTTATAGGAAATGCGTTGGGTTTGCAAACAAGGTTTTTTTGTAATGTTCTTTAGAATTCTTTCAAGGCAATTCTTCTTCCTTTTCTTTAGGGATATTCTTCTAATTACCACAAACATGTGCCATGGTGAATACATTGTTTGTACTTTCATCACTTTGCGACACTTGCGACATTGACGACACAAAGTGCGACACTTCAGGATATGAGACTGGGAGTGTGAAAAAATACTGTATAACATGTTGATAAGTAAGTTTTGAAAATCCCTTGGTTGAAACTAGTTGGAAACCCTAGTCTAGAGAGAAACCCTAACCCTAATATGTTCGTTCCCTCATAGAAACCATAACATTTGATTTTTAGGTTTGTAGGTAGTCTAGGGTGAATGGAAAACTCTAGTGAGGGTAGAATGGGATTTGAGATTCAAACCCTATAATTGATGTTTCAAAAGGAAATATATAGCTACTTAGGGTTTGGATCTGAACACCTTAGGAATCATCCCTCTCTAAAGATTCCATGGAATCCCTAGATTGTCAAAATCATAATCATGCTCTTATGCTCATATATTTTACTTGGTGGTACTTGTTAGTGAATGTTGCAAGTACATAATAAGAAAGCAAAATTAGAAAGATAAGAAAAATTGATCTTATGCCATGAAGACCATGATGAACAGAGGGAGTGGTAACTTGGTAACCAAGTTAGATCCTTGAGAATTTTGATAAAGGTAGAATCATATGAAAATGAACCATGAAGATGATTTAGATTTTCATGGTGAGGTAAGTATGATGTTAATATTTATAAGTTATCTTGTTAATATATGGATTTTTCTACCTAGAAAAATGTTTTAGGGGTACAAAATGACAAATAAGAAAAGTTCAACTATATGGATGTTGAGGGAAAGCTCAACATCTAGTAACTAACATCTATAAAGAACAAGATGTGCTCATCTGGATTGGAAGGTAACAATGTAAAAAGATAACCTAAATGTCTAGAAGGGAGATCACTTTCATGAAGAATATTTGATCAACTTAAAGTTTGGGAAGGTTAAATACAAAGCCTTCATTAATAAATTCGAAATGAAAGTGATGTGGAAGATGGATGAACCAAATTTTTTCATGTAATGATGGTGAAACTGTGAGAAGAAGCCATGCAAGAACTGATAGCTGGAACTTTTATGAAAGATAAGGAAGAAGACTTGTGGTTGTGAAGTCAAGAATCTCCTCTAGACTTGAGAGGGAGTAAAACGAGTCTCCTTGAATAGGAGCAAGATCTATTCTCTAATTAAAAAGAGAGTAGGGATGTCCTCCCTGATAGAGAGGGAGTATGGTTAGACACTGGTTCTCCCTGTGTCATGTACTAGACCAGGACTAACAACCGTAATTCTAGTGCATGAATCATGGATAGGGAAAATGATAACTTGTTTTATTCTCCTTGTGTCAGGTACTCTAATGGATTAGGATTAATGTCCTAAGTCAAGTACATAAACATGGATAAGGAGAATTTTGGATTGGATAAGCATCTAGGACAAACATTCTTAGAGTCATGTAATGTGATGGATTAATATGGAGATGCTAAGTCACATGGGCTTTGATAAGAATGGTCTGATGGTAGGAGTACTCCAGGTATCCTAGGCGGAGTATGTACCATGATGAGGTGGTATGGTGTCCTATGGAATGATTCCCAGCATTGAGCTCTAATATTATGAGAGATAGAGTGTACCTATCAAGGCCTTGGGTCATGTGACAATGTTAGTTATGACGAGTGATGCTTATAAATCTAGATCCTTTCTTATGAGAATATTTCAATTTGGGATAGACTTTTTAAGTCATTATGAATACCTCCCTAGTTAAGAGGGAGCGTTGGAAAAGTAACTAGGTCTGGTCTTCATAATTTTCCTAGTTCTTATTATGAATATGATGTAAAAGAATATAAGAAAAATATTTATTTATTAAGCATGGTTTTCATGATTGTTTCATTGGTCAAATAGGTCAAGGCTTGCATTCCTTTAGGAAGAGTCAATATAAATTTTCAAAAACCTTTTTGGTATATTATGTTATGTATTTCTACAAAGTCTAAGATTGCCTCTATCTATAAGTCAACCTCAAGATCATGCTCAAGTTGTCTTTGTTGGCAGTCCATTCATTGGAAGTGAAGCATATATATAAAGGGACTCATAACCCTTTTGGATATAACACCACTACTGTAGTTCAATGACAACAAAAGGTGACCAACAAGAGAAGAAAACCTTAATACTTTATGCTCCTTGAGCAATACGTTCGAGTCTACTCAGAAACAAATATACAATGATACTATAGAAGATCAAAGACTGCAGTAAGAAGCATCAAGGAAGTTCCGAAGACAACATGAGGTGACACATTGATATTACAAGGCTCTGAATAGTTCTATAAGAAATCTAAAGTTACAGGCATTGGTATTATAGGGTTTGAACAATTTTGGAAGAGATTTGAGTTGCAAAAAATTGTATTATAGGGTTCCATCCAAAGTTGCAGGTATATTCGTTAGAAATATGAAATCTTAGTGACATGATAAAGGTATGAATTTTTCAGTGACATCACGGTGGTTTAATGTTGAAATCCAGTGGTTCTTGTAGAAGTCCAAAATCAAATCATTATTGGAGAAGAATTGCAGTAACATCTCTTTTGTTGACTTGAGAGGGTTGGTAGCTAGAAGGTGGTTTGACTTGGTCATTTGGGTCTTGAAAATTATCATCCTTATAAGAAGGAGATTGTTAGGGATTTCCCCAAGTAGTGGAGTTCTTCCCTGGCATGGAGCCTACATTTGGTGCCTTTTGTCTCTTATATTTTTTATTTTTAATTGTTTGATGAAAGATAACTAAAACTAATTAATAAGAAGACAAAAAACTTCACAAGTAATCACCAAGTTAAGGAAAATCAATATTGACCTACAACTACTTTGATTTTCCAAAACCATACATTTTCCAAAACTAGCTTCTCAGGGTAAATTTGACCCCATACCAACCAAATTTGATGCTACTTCAATTACAAATATTTGGATTTCATTTGTAATTGGGAAATGTTCTTCCAAATTTGAATTTCCCCCAAATTTCTTATAGAGGATGAATTCACGATTTCCATTACAATACTTCAATAACATCATAATAAGTTTGTCCCATACCATATGTGCAATTTAACCACTGAATTTTTCAATTACAGCTCTACATATTTTTTCCACACACAATTTTTTTCGTAGTTATAATGTTAAGGCATTATGTCAAACACTTTTTATGTAACCTACACACTTTCCGATTTCCTTTGAGATGTTTTGTCAAACATTTCACAGGAAATTTAAAATTACTTCCTTTACACGCTAGTTTGTAGCCCATATATCCCTAATGTTGTAGCCTTGGATTTGATACCACTATGTAACATACCCAACAACCCTATGCCCACTATGATGGTGAACAATGGGTGCTTTGGAATTTCTGCAATTTCCCATAATTTCACCTTAAACATTCACAACTATGATTCTATTTGATAATCTATCTTGTCATATGGTGCAATTAAACATGTAGCATGACATGTGGGCTCATGGAAACCTCATATCATCATGCGTAAATGTATATGTAAAATTATTCCTCAAGCACACAACAATTAAACATATGACATCTTAAACAACATAACACCACATATAAATAAAACAAATATATTTTAGAAAATCACCAATTGGCTAGAGACCATAGATGTTCCACCCTCCCCTAGACTTTGATACTCTACCTCTCTAAGCAATGTGTTATCTTTGAGTTAGGGCTATGAGTCTACTAGGGAATATGATACCTTAGCCAACTTGGTCTAATAATCGATACAAAAAATCAACTAGGCCAATGTACCAAACTCCTATAGTAATTTCAACTAGAAAACTTTAATTCCCATCAACTTACACAACTCAAGGAAATGTACCCCTTATTTTCTCCAGAGTCCCTCAAGCTATCTCGCTTCCATTTTAAGGCTCTAGTACAATTTGGCTTATAAGTCTTACATCTATAGATCCAAGAAGTCAAATTATAAATATGAACTTTGCAAGCCTCAAACACTGGGAAACCTACCCACACAATTCTCCATCGAAGGCTCCAATATTACCCAAGGAGAAATTTCCATTGGAATCCAATTAGGATTCTTAGGCTTTATAAGGTAATAGAGTATAATGGGTCTACTAGCTCACACCCCAACATGCCAAAGCAACAATGGTGATAAGAATTAATAGAATGGTAGAATGGTGGATTTTTATTTAAGCCTAGACTTTATATATGTATGGCTCCTTTCTAACAAGTAGCAATCAAGGAGCCACTCTTGTACCACTTAGGAACTCATCCCTATCCCTTACAAAGTAAGATAAAACATTGGATTATTACCTAAGACTTAAGTGTATTATATTGTTTCTTAGCATAGGCCCCTTACCTTTCACTCTTGTGGAGTCTTATCCCCCCATACTCTTTGTATAAATTGGTCCATAGTTGTGATGTATCTTATTAATTAGACTTTATATGTAATTATATTGCTAGGATTTTTAACCTTTGATCATTACAATATCCCCCCCAAAAAAACTCATACTAGCTCAACAACCTATATACTATATCTACATATTACAACTTGGGGACCAAGTTGAGGCATTACACCAGTAGTATCCTACTCACAAGATGTTGTAAGTTGTTCTCTTTGTAGCATAATGTCCTCCAGAATGCTCATCATGGCATCCATGGAGGATTTTATGTATTTCAACTTACTTGACACATATTCATAGAATCTAGTTTGGGCTAATCTTGAACAAATATCTCTTGATCCAAGTATAGGTGGAATTTTTCCAAACAATTTTGCGATGTTCTCTATAACATAAGCATTGTGGAAACCTCATTGTATCTAAGTAGTTAACTATGCCAACAAGCCAAGGAGTTTTTATGGATATTGCAAATAGATTTCCATTGAGAAAATTTTCATGCACAATTTCATTGTTTGTACTATTGGCCAATCTTGATAGAAAACGTGTAACCACATTTTGTTTACCACACATACCAAGAATTGTTAGACCAATTTTTTAAAGAATACAAACCATTTAATTGTCCTACCATCAATATCAACTTTGTTCATTAGGTATTTGATGGTAGCATGGTTTGACTACACAAATATTGGGCATGTAGTGACATAATGTCTAAATTTGTTATTGGCATATATAATTACAAGTTATTCTTTATATATGATAATATAATTTAGTTTTGCACTAGATACATTTTTGTTGATATAATATATTGCAAAGGTGATTTTTTCTTCTTGATTGCATAGAATATCCCCTAGTACCTTGTCACATGCATTAGTATGAATGTGGAAAGTGTTACCCCCAATATTGGCATGAGTGGCAAACATGATATTGTGTAAATTGATGGGATAATTCTAGCCTCCTAAAGGTTATAATGTTGGTGGAGGTTGCTTCAAGGGTGTGTTCCCCCCTCATGGTAAACTACTTCCAAACTACCTTGTTGGGAGTGCCATGATGTTATTTGGATTAGCCATCTTGCTCATATATGTTGCTTAATACTTGTTCTTCTTATTCTTCCATCATATATACGATCACCCAAGCTTACATAATCCAAAAATTATATTAGATGACTCTACATGGTATATTAGCTCCTATTCCTTACATCTCAAATGTTATGTGCACTCATGGATGGTATTTCATGCATAATATTTTCCTTTTATGTGCTATGATTTCACGTATGTGTTTCTTTCTTAGATGCGGTGTGACAATTTATTGACTAGTAATGAAAGTAATAAACTTCAATTATGATATAATAACAAGTCCTAATGATAAAGATTTTATATTCTGTCTCATGTACCATGGGGAGACATAGTTTTCCTTAGAAAAATGTTATCATGAATAAGGCCAAATTTAGACTACTAGTTATCTAGTTGAGTAGTGTACCACATATCCTAACCATACTTAACATTTCCCATCATTTACCTTTCATTACCATGGCATTCATAAATATGTATTACCATTTCTTATGTTTAACTTATCAAATGTCATTCAATAATGTTTAAATGAAGAAATTGAAAAGGATGTAATAGAAAGTTAAATAAATCCGAAAAAAATGCTAGAGGTGAATAAATGTAAAGAAAACAATAACAATGAAGTTAGTGATATGCCATTACATTAAAAAACAACCAAACCCTAAAGTTTTATGCTAAAAATGCATATTTAAAGAAAATGACTATGGAAAATCAAAGAAAAAAAGGCTAATAAAAAAGGTGCCATGGTGGTAACTCTGTTCAAAGCTCCCTCTTAAAAGGATTACATGAACAAGTAATGAAGATTCATAGGCTCTAAGAGGCTAGTTGAACCAATTTAAAGACCCATTGTAGCTGTTATAACACCACCCATGAATTATTTTCGTCAATAGTAACTTTGGACCCCCTTTACTTTTCAAGGTTTTAGGAGGGATTCCTTTGTCCTGAATTGGTCAAACCCTTATATGATATAGTTATCTTGGAAAGTTATGTTTGTTGATGCCTATTACTACTTTATCTTGGTTTGTGTTCCATTCAATGCATTATGTTTTGTGAAGGTGTTGCTTCATTCACATGCTCTTAAGCTACTTACTACCATGACATTTATTGCAATTCACAAATCATGAATTTATATTGCATGAGTGAAGGTGACATCCTTGCTTCAGATTAGTTCTCATCCTTCCGAATGCATTAGGGTTAAGGGAAGTTTATAATCTAATGACACATTTTACTCCTCATGCAACCTCAGACTTTATGCCTCCATAATATGAATTGCAAATGATGGGCAAGAATCTTGTGCTGATGGCCATACTTCACATTTCTCCTCATTCTATTGAATGCATTAGGGTTTGGGTAATTGTTGTTTTTCTCATGCACCTTTGAAGCCCTAGACTATCATGATTAGAATGAAAGTCCCAACCATGTTTTAACTTGATCCCCATCCTCTAAGGTGCATGTCCAAGCCTCAATCTTCACAAGCATTCCATGGCATTTTAATTCATATTAATTGCATTGTCATGTTGGAATATGGATTGCATATCAATCCCATTAAGTTATATTATACACTTGAATATTGAATTGGTTTTCAAGATTGAGCTTCTTTTGCCAAATTGGTGTAACTTCCAACAACTTATTCTTGTATATTAGATGTCATATTTAAAAAAATTTATGATGATTCAAGACTTGAATTCTCATAGGCCTGCTTGATTATGAATAAAGCAGAAGGTTTGCATATATGTATTGTCATGAATTTAGGAGAATATTCAAATACACATTATGCATTGAAATTTCCCTTGAGCAAATACCTGTAAAAACATCTCAACTAGCTTATGCTGGAAGACACTCTCTCATCTATTACACATTTATTCGAGCTCTCAGCATTTAATATTTGTAAAAGATATGCCTTGAATTCATAATAGCTTTAAGTTTTCCATTGAGACACTCTAGTAATTAAAGTTTAGATATCTATGCTCTTCTTGCATGAGAAAAAATTAATAATTGATTGATCACTCCAGAATTCTTTAATGGAGATGATGATGAATAAGCCTATAATGGTGAATAGCTCATATAAAAAAAGAGAATTTGAATCAATATGTTGCATGAGATACATGGCATATGTAGATATGATATTAAAATAGAATTAAGATATAATATTAAAATAAAATAAAATACCTTACATATAAGGCTTTTTACCATAATGCTAGGAAAAACATAAATATATTGGAAATGCCAAAGAAGATAATACATCAAATATTACCCATGGAAACCATATAAATTCAACATACATTTACATATATTTATATAGATAATCATTGCACTAAAATTGCATATTATGAGTATATGTGATTTCGTTATAATTTGAAATGTGTATGGATGGAATATATGTTGTTTATAAATGGGTCACATAAATTTTTTGTTGAAAGTGTTGGCTTAGGGGGTCTTGACCCAGGTTCAACATTAGTTGTGCTAACCAACAAATCCCTACACTACTGGCCCTTTCAGAAACAACCCGCGTAGCGCAAGCTGCAGTCTCACCCGAAGTAGTATGGGGGGATGCAAGAACCAAGTTTCTACATCCAGGGACTAGTGTGATGTATTCTAGTGCCTCAGATTTGCCTTTGCGTAGATCAATAACCTCTTACGGCATGTTGTTGCAACTATGTTAAAACAGCCTTCAAACCTTCGCAAAGGTCTACAATCAGTCTTTGTGGATCGTTAACAATCAATCTATCTACTTACGCGCATTACAGAGCATGCATAAATTAGGGATCACACATATTTACTTAAGTTATTAGTAAACATCAGAGAATTCATCAGAATCTTCACAAAAGTACGTAAACATGCATTGTGTACGTCATTAACCGTTATTCAAGAGAATTGCATAACATTCAAGCAATATTCCATAAAACATATCATTCATCGACAACATATAACATTAACATAAATAAACAGAAATACGCAAGAATTCTTCAGAAATAGTCTTTATTGATCTTCAATTCAGGATTACAGACTCAAAACTACCTTGCGCACACAGCTGCAGGAGTCCGCGCACTCAGCTGAAGAATCTACCTAGGCCTCTGCGCACTCAACTGCAGAGCCTTTCTTCTCCTATCTGACCCACTTCTCTTCGCTATCATTTCTCGTCCATCATCAATTATATACCATAACACATATATGCCTTAGTCTCTCTAAGACACACCTATTTATAGCCTTTTTCATACAATGCCCTGGTGCCCAGACCATGGGTGGATCTCAAAACTGACTCAAAATTTACATAAAATAAGGGGCTAAACCCCTTTGACTCCTATTCATCTACGTGCTCTGCATCCACAAATTGCGGAGACTTTACATTAATTACAAAACTGTATCAAAACTTGGGTTATCTTAACCCCAAAACTGACCCAGGGGACCCCATCCTAATAGGCCCCCAACACAAAGATCGTGACTCTCCTCTGAGTCGCTTTGCTGGCGCTGCGATCTTACTACGAAGATCCCCCAGCTCCACCTGGATCACTGCAATGTTGGTAGCACTTTGCGTTGCTGCCTGCTTGACTTCCTCAACCAATTTTTCCGTGACTGGTCCTTCTACGACCAACCTCATTGTCTATTGTTTCTGCTGTAACCCTTTGAGATTATCCTGAATAGTAGTCGTGACTTGATAAGCCTCCTCTAACCAAGGCTACAACCTGGCCTTTAACAAGGTCTCCTTCTTCTGTGCTTCCTCTACCTCTGCGAGTAGCTGCTTTCCTTCCTGTAATTTGGCAAGGAATTGCGCTAGTTCAATGGAGTGCATATTGGCCCTGACTTCATCATATTGCCGCCGTAGCTCCCTTACCTCTGTGTTTAATGTCTGTAGGTTCAGATCCTCTTGCAGATTGGTCATGAGCTCCATAGCTTGTTCAAAACATGTCGTACAATCAGTGATTGTGGCATCCAAGGTAGCCATGCATTCCTTTATCATGACTCCACGCTGCTCCTGGACCTCAGGCATAGTTGTGGGCTATAACTTTAACTACAACTCTGTAATCTTCATGTTGAGCTCAAATTGGACTTGACCAAAATTTTCTTTAGCTTCACACACACCCGCGACTAATTCTCTGATTTTGATTTATGGCTGTGCATCCTCTGGGATGTGAAGCTCGGACATTATCTTGCATGCCTCTGCTATTTCTGACTCCAGTTGTGAAGTATTCGCTTGTAGCATCTCCTTTTCCTTTAGAACTTGCATCTTTTCAACGAACAATTTCTGATTATTAACTTTAATTTCACTGACAGCACTAAGTGCTCATTGTTCTCTGATCCGAAGCTCTTCCACGATTCCCTGTAGTAATGCATGCAGTGACTCAAGTGATAGCGCAACAAGGTTCAATTCCATTTTTGTGACTTTGTCTAGAAGTGCACATTGTTCATCTGTTTCCGTGCAGACTGAGCCTTCAGGCATGGGGAAGACTCTCACATCCTGCGGCCAGGCCATCTCCGTGACTGTACTTTTTTCCCATGCCAAATTTCCTTGCGCCACTTGCTTTCCCGATATCTTTTTGGATCTTCGTTGCTTGGAGCTACAATTCTCGCAGATCCTTCTAAATGCCCCCTAATTTCTGCATGCATTTCTGCTTGAACTGCTGCAACACTTCTGTTGTGGTGTCCCTGACTTTATTGCCGATCTCATCAAGATCACTTTCTGTTAACACCATGGGATCAACCTGTGCTTTCTGAGATTTCTGCTTTTTTTGCGTTCCACATTACTGCTCCATGCCACGCCTTTTCAAAATGAAGGGGGTGCGCTGCCCTTCATCGCCTTCGCCGCCTTGTCTTGGAAGCTCTTCTGTCTTTGTCTCTGGTGAAGGTGACTTGTCACCTTTCTGGCACTCGCGCTTGTCTTTTTCCGCTTGCTCCTTATCAACAAGTTCCTGCTCAACATGAGCCTTCTCTGCAGCTTCCTTCTTTTTTTGTGCAACCAGGTCACACATAACCTTCTTAGCTGCATCCTTCCTTTTTTGTGTGGCAGAACTTTCCACACCTGTGCTTGGTAGTAGCTAAGTCTGATGGGGCATGCCACTCTGTAGGCCATTTGGATATCACCTCCTGTACATCTGTTTTGGTCACCAAATATGGCAAGTCATGCCATTTCTGCTATGGTTCCTTTCGTGCTTGAATGTATACTCTGTGGAAGTCAGACTTGAATGTTGCGTAGGCTAACAACTGCATGAACAAGGTTGGGGACAACCTCAGACTCTGATTGATGGCCATGTGGAGACACATTTCCATAAGAACCCAGAATATCTTCGTCTCTGTAATCTGCGCGACATCCTTTGTAAACCACAAGGAAGTGAATTGCGCTGACTCTCGAAATCCTTCCTCAAGCGGAGGAAATTGGCTATCTTCCAAAAATTCCCATGCAATGAGCATAATTGACAACAACAACCAAGCATAGTGAAACAAATTGGATTCATCATGCGCCTCACGGCAGTTTGCTAAGAACTCTTGGCACAGGTACCTGGCCCGATTGAATTATATGCCTTTCGTGCACTGGGCAACAAGGGAAACCACTAGCGCCAGAACTTCATCCGCGGGACATTTTCTCATCACCTTCCCTGCCAAGATCTGGGCAACTAATTGTGCTGCTAGGTATGTTATGGACATGATGGAATACCCTCGCAACTTTTTGAGGAGGCAGTAATGTTATAGAAATTTTTGGGCACTGCAACCCCAAGCATAAAATGTCCATAAACCAAGGGATCCTAAGTCCCTAAAAGTGTTGTTTCAACCCCTAAAGGAACAAGGTCAACTGATTACAGCTTCTCCTAGAAGTTCTCCATGAAAAACTACTCAGAACTGGTCAAAACTGGATCATCTCACTTGCTCCATGGCCAGGGTGCGATGCATCGCACCTTGTACACACGGGAAGTGCGATGCATTTCAAAAAGCACTTCTATGGGGTACGATGGATGAGAGTAGACAAATGGCGGAAGCAGTTCGCTAAGTGGATGATCTTGGAATCTTCCAGAAACTTCTCCTGGGACACTTGCCTCTCAAAATCGCCCAAGGATGAGTAAGAGATCAATGAGATCTCCAAGTGGAATCAAGAACTATTAGAGAGAAGACACTAATCAAAAACCCAAAGCTGACTCACACCTCTGTAAATATCTATATATAGATCTCTCATCCCAGAGATCCTGAGGTGGGAGGCTGGAATTTTGCATCTTGTAAGGAATTGCTGTTGGTTTCTTGAGGCAACATCATAGTGTTGGGTGATCTAAGCTTTGCATGAGGTGAAGAAGGGCTTACTTGCTGAGAGGATGATGCTGGGTCAGAACAACTGGTTGTAACTCTCTTGGCTCTTTCTTGATTATCAATAAATCTATTCAATTTTTCCTCCATAATCTTGTGTCATTTATGTTTCATGCATTTGTATGGTCAATTTATATCTGATCCTAGATTGTTTATGATAATAGATCCATGTTCTTGTATAGTGTTATGCTACTTTGATTCTACAGGTACTCTGTGAAGCTGGGTGTACAAGGAAGCAAGTAGCAAAAGACTATCAGAAGAGAGAGGAATCGAACTAGGAACCAAACGCAAGACAGAGGTTGGTCTCTTTTATTCTTCTCTCATCTATATTTCATAAAGGAAAACAAAAGTAGTTTTACTTTGTTTGTTTCTAAGGTAGCTACCACACCTTAGTGGGATTAGCAGTTCCGCATAGACACTTTTCCCTGTAACAAAATGGCGACTCCGCTGGGGAGCGACTAGGTTGTTTGTTTATCTATATTTGTTTACTTTATAAAATTACAGACGGAGCCTGAAGTTGAGCCAGGTAGCTTTCAAACTGCATTTGCTATGCAAATGCAAAGTAGATAAATGCCGCTTCAGTCAATATTCAGGTTTTGTTTATAAATTAAACAACTAATTTACAAACTCTCTAATTGCCCTTGTGGTGGATCTAGTAACCTCCTTAGATCTACCCCTGTTGTTGATTTACTGATTACCACTTGCTCGGCCAAAATCCCTGAACTGAACTGCAAACTGTGACTCGGAACCCAAGCAAAGTCTCGTCCCTAGCCCAGCGCACTCTCTGTTCTGTGAATCTGAAATTCAGTGCACTTTCTGAGTGTAGTAGGTGCGCTGCATTTCAAATTCACTGTGTTACAGGTGCGCTGATAAGACTAGGCATTGTTCCTGAATTTTGGTTTCTGTTCACTCTTTTCAGATCTATTCAAGAATTTTGCTGCCTATAGTTAGTACACCTCTATTTGAAACCCCTTTCCTTGCTGATATTCCGCCTCCATTGTGCAAAGAACTGTAAACGTTTTTGTGTATTTGTTGAGTCATTTTCAGTTCTCTTTTGCAAAAAAGTAATGTAATTGTACTGTCGTTTCTTGATTTGAAAGTGTCGCAAGTGTTGTTTTTAGTCCTAGAAGAGAGTCTGATTGCTCTTGATAGTCGATTACCCTGTTACTATTGTATTTGATCTGAATTAGTAGTTTTTCTAGTGTGGAAAGCAAGTATTCATTTCCAAATCGCAAAGTGTTGTCATTGTCTTCATTTTGATTTTGAAAAGAAACTTGTTAGTAATTGTCACTTTGAAAAGTAATTCAGATTTGCGCATTAGCTTTCTTTTTATCATTCACATATTAAGAAGGCTGAAAACAAATACATGCATGTGCATTTGCATTTAGACTGTTTGATTGGTTTGATTTAGGACAGTGCATATAGTGTGTGCTCTTTGCTCTTTGTTGAAAGAATTCTGCCTTTCTTTCCTTAGTAGCTAGGATTTTCATTGCACAAAGAAGATAAAAAGACTGTTTATAATCTTACATTGCATTTTAGGAATTGTAAATCTACATCACGCGGTGAACCTGAAAGGCAAATTTCTTAAGCAAGATCAACTATAAAATAATTTAAAGAATCTAACAACGCTTTGGAACCTAACGCACAACATCTAGAAGTCTAGGCTAGAGACATTCTGACGTCGTAAAGCCTGGTAACTGTTGTTCTCATTGTTGGTTGGGTGATTCCTCCACTTTGAGATGATAAGTGCCAGTACGGACTTGTGCTCCCACGTACCGTCGAGTATATTTTGGAAGACCACAATAGGCTTAATCCTTTATCCATAGGAAGCCGTGTCTGCCACCCTATCGATCGCAATGCACTGAACACAACATTCGGGAAGATTGACTGTCGTACCGTAAAAAGTATTCTGCAGTTTTGCGATTGGTTTGGTAATCCCTCTGCCTAGATTTCCAGAGCAGTCCCTTTCGTTCCTTTTCAGACTCCTTAACGGAAAAGGTCCATCTAAGCACTTGTCACTTCAGGCTCATTAAAAATCGAAGGCGACTAGAGTCATCTTTTGTTTTTTCTCGACTCTTAAAAATTGAAAAAACAAGTTGTGTCAAAGCGTCTAAAATTTATTTTAATTGGAATAACATCACTGTTCCCTCGTTGATCTTAGAAGTTAGTCTCCCTTCATCGCAAGTTCTTGTAGAATCGCTAGGAAATCTTTTGGATAGACTAGATATGTCTGAACAACCGTCGACATCCAGGACTGTGTCATCTGACGCAGTAGCAGCAGAGCCCCCTGCTGCTACTACAACGATGTTCGCTGGTATACCATCTGTCCCGGCAAGTTATCAACAACAAGTTGGAGTCCAATCAGGGACTGTTTCGATGACATGGTCAGTTCCTATTTCTTCATACAAATTATCATCTGGTATTTATTATGTTGAAACTCAACGAATTGATCCAATGTGTCTTCAAAGGCCAATCTACCCTTTAAGTACTGGATTTCCACCATATGGAGGGCAGTATGCCTTTTCATTGTTCCCTCCCGGAGAACAACCATATGGGAGTTTACAACGAAGTTCAGGTCAAACTGGAATTACATCCAGCGGTTGGGTACCAATACTGCCTCAACAACCAAGGGTTGTATATTCAATGCAACCAGTCCACCCTGTGTCGAATATTCCCACTATACCTGCTATGGTGACTGCATCGCAAGTACAAGCGCTACCTGTTGTATGTCAACCCCAAGATTCTCAGGTTGCAATACAACAACCTCTTGTCTCAACGATTCAATCACAACCTCAGGTTAGTGCCTCCTTATCTGGAGCGACTCAGGCTCAAACAAGTACTATGACTCCTCATCTTGGTCAATCATCCAGTATCGGACAACAACAAATGGTCCAACAACTAGGGCTAGTTCAATCTCAACAACCGCAATTCCAACAATCATATCAAGGACCTGAGCAACAAGTCTTTGTAAGTAATGGGCAACTGCATTTCCAAAGTGGTTATCGACAACCATACTATAATGGTTATGCCCATCAACCTTATCAAAGTTACCAGCATCAAATACATTATGTTGGTATGCAAAGGCCCACCGCTCAGGTGATTCCATCTTATCCTGGGTATGCTTCGCCTAACCTGAATCAACAGTTGCCCTTTGTAGCAACTCTAGAATTACTAGATCTAAACCGGCTGACGAAAGATCCAATTGCTTATGCCCCTTGGTGGCCAACTATTCCGCATAAACTTCCGTCATATATTCCTAAATTTAATGGAAATCCGGGAGAAGACCCATCGAATCATGTGATGACATTTCATCTGTGGTGTTCATCAAACACCCTAAACGATGATTCGATTAGGCTTCACCTTTTTCAGAGGACGTTAATTGCTCTGGCAGCAAAATGGTATATCAAATTACCTAGAGCTTCGTTTGATAACTTCAGTACCCTAGCCACAACCTTTTTAACCCATTTTCAGTTACCCATAAGGTATGAAACAGGAATAGAGCTTCTTACCAATTTCAAACAGACAACGGCCACTCACATATCTGATCATATTCATGAGTGGCGACGTCGTCGCAGAATGGTAAAAACATATGTTCCTGATCAGCTACTAGCTGAATGGTTTATTAAGTCATTATTACCTTCTATCACAGAAGATGTGGCAAAGGGAGGAGTCGTCACTGAAGAGCAAGTTATTGCTCGTGCACAATATCTAGACTTGATCTACACTCAGTCTGGCACGCTCTACAATAAAATACCTGATGCACCCAGACCGGAATTCTCGGTCCCTCCTCCTCCTAAATCAAACAATGAATCTCATGCCGGCGATGGCGTGATTGGCGCGACAGACACGAAATCGACAAAGGCTACATCTAAAAAAGCCCGTAAGATTTCTGATCAAAATGCAAATGAAGAACTTCTCGCCTCGGAGGTAAATGTCGTGTCGACCGACAAGGGCAAACAACTGAAGAAACCAGGGGGCAAGAAGAAAAAGAAAGGGAGAAAAAAGAAGCAGGATGAGTCATCTCCTGAAAAACCTTCTGCAAACCCTTCTGGGCAAAGGAAACCCCCTGTGGGGTGTCATATATGCGATGAGGATCATCGGACGAGAGATTGTCCACATAAAGCTGAAGTTAAGAAACTCTTTAAGAGTTCAAAAACCTCAGCAGTATTGACTGATCCGTTTCCAAGCCCGGGAACCAAACTGGTTGCTAATCAAAATTCTTCCCGATCCCAAGTGCTTATGTTGTCTATCTCAGAGCAACAAAATGATGCTTTGACAAGGAATAAAAATTACGGGAATCCACAGCTGTCAAATAACAAGGCTAATGAACAACCTAGTAGTTCGACAACAACTTTGACCGAAGTTGTGCCACCCATCATTCCTGAGCCAATGATAAATCCGCCAAAGGGAGTAGTACACAAATCGACATTTAATCCTCGTGCCAAAGTAGCACATAATTATAATATAGTAGAGGACCCGGCCTAATCGCCGTCCGCTATGTCGACACTTGAGGTACCGAAAAATTGCCCCTCCCAAAAGCAGGCTCTATTATCAGTAATAGGTGGGATTGACCCAACGGATTCCAATCTTGTATCCTTTAATCACAAAGGATATGACCCTGAGTTACCAGCTCAACTAGCTTTCCTTATTCAAGTGAAATCCCTCAACAAAACTGTTCATCAAACAATTATTGATGGGGGGCATCCACATGGAAAAATTTAGGCTTACCACCCTTGTCGCGATCGTCAACGATGTTAAAAGCATTTGATGGACGATCATACACTCCATACGGGATTTTAAGTAACTTGCAAGTTGAACTAGGGGGAAAAATAGTAGAAATTGATGTTGAAGTAATCGACGGAAACCTTGATTACAACATCCTACTGGGAAGGCCCTGGATATATGCCATGGCCGCAGTTGTGTTGACCTACTTCAGGAAGATTGCATTTCCCTTCCAAGGAGGAATTACAATCGGCGACCAACAAACATTTCTCACCAACAGTTCACAAGTTACGGGAAGCATTCCAATGATCCATGGAAGCAATCATTCGCTTCAAAATATTGGAGTAGGCCTCCTAAAAGGCCTTGCCTTAATGGGTACTTTTGCCCTACTGCCTCCGAGTAATTTGGCGGAAGTGGCCATAGCGGAAACCTGCAATATGAAATCTTCTATATCTAATGGATTCAGAAGATTCGTAAACATTTTCTCAGCATGGATCATCGCCATTTTAGAAATATTGTAGCAATCAATTTTCTTGGCTTGGGAGGCAAACCCAAATCAAAGTTCATCGAGTGTTTGGATAGATAGGTCTAAGGAATATGGCACCTCTTCAGATCCTTGGCCGCATGTACATTCTACAGATGAAGGAATCATTCAATCAATGATGATAGAGGATGCACCATGGGAAGATTACCACCATCGCTCCCATCTTCTGAATTGTAAGGAAGATAGTTCCAGTGACCTTAATTATCCTTCAGTTTTTGATTTTCTATCAAATACTGTAAATATGGTGGATTCCGAGGACGGTTCTTATCTCGTGTCGACCTCGTTAAAAAATGAAACAAGCAGTCATGAGGATAGTTCTTTTACTGTGTCAACCTCATTAAAAAATGAAACGACTCCCTTTCCAAATCGAGTTTTTGATTACAATCTCGTAAAACCAAAGTCGTGTCTTTCGAAGATCTCGAGGGTAAACCTTCATTCCAACCACCGAGATGAATGCAATGAAGCTTGGGGGGCATGCGCCTCGATTTGCGTTATTATGCTGGGGGCATGCAAACTTATCACGAGCAATGTTTCGCAAAGTTCAAGCTCGTTAAAAAATAAACCTGCATCGAGCAGTTTTAACGCGGACTTCATGCTCGTTAAAAAATAAACATAAGTAATGAGCAAATGTTTCCCCCAGCGTTTAAGCTCAATAAAAAATGAACCAATTTCCGGTAAATAACCATCGTGAATGTAGTACTTCAGCCTTTGAAGCCTTGGTCGTGTTCTCATCATCACCTCCACTTTGTATTGGTCGATCATTCACCTCCACTTGCTTGTTTACCCCTTTTGAGGAACAACTGCGAAGAGTGATCCTATTAGCCATCCTTGTAACACTGCCGTGATTGGGAAATTCCAAGCCTTACCTGGAATCAGCTGCTACCCAAATTTATCACTCGTTCCTCAAAGACGAGTCTCCTTTAAGCTCTTTTCAACTGACTCGTAAAATATGAAAATATTGCCGAGCCATTGGCCTCTCCAGCTCATTAAAGGGACCGGAAGTGCTATCCCTCCTTTAGATTTTAATCTTTTTGGACCTGAGGGATAATTACACAAAAAGATCGAGCGCTTGTTTTGTTTGGCTCGTTAAAAGTATTGAAAATTCATCCCTTCTGTATTGTTTTATACTTTTTTGGACTTAAGGGATTAGATGACGAAAAAGGATTTTCAGAGTTTCCTTTACGTTCCTTTTCAGACTCTCTAAAATTGAAAAGGACCGAGTTATCTTTGTCGATAAACTCGTTAAAACCTAATAGCGACAAACTTGTCCATAACAGACAAGAACGAGTTTCATTATCGCCAGGCTCGCTAAAACATAGTGATGGGTTTGCC
This sequence comes from Pinus tabuliformis, assembly GCA_031772625.1. NCBI lineage: Eukaryota > Viridiplantae > Streptophyta > Pinopsida > Pinales > Pinaceae > Pinus > Pinus tabuliformis. The sequence continues at coordinate 998,071,418 of CM062818.1, forward strand.
CGAAGGGAAAATTATAGAACAAGCATATGTTATCCTCCTCAAGCTTGACAAAAATAAAGAGGTACTGGTCAGCAATGACTGGGGAAAAATTGGGAAGAAAACTTGAAGAAACTTTGTTGGTAGCAAGTTGCTCTTGAACATGACACTTTCACTCCGCATCCAAGTCGGGTTGGGTTGTTTCATTCACCGGTCACATCACCATGGTCACATCACACCATTCACATTTGGGGTTAATGCTACCAATCCATCATGTCAGTGTCGCCGGTATGTTCAAGAGAAGTCACTCAGAGAATTCACGCGTGTCTCACCCGCTGCAATACATTTACACTCCATTCTTTCATGACCGCCACCCTGAACCTTATATCACCAGACCGTTTTCACCTCCATTAAAATCATTTGCTCCGTTCCGTGTCATTGATGTGGGATTCATTAAGGCCCTCCTATGACGGATCGCTTCTTGTCGACATCGGCTCATTATCCAAGAAGTCGATCTAGGGACACCCCTTTCAGTACTTTGAAGCTTGCATGCCTCAATGGCAAGTTTCTCACTTCCAGCGACAGGTTTACATCAATGGCCTTCGACCGAAAGATTTTGCGTGGTGTTCGACGCCAAGTCCTTTATTCACACCACGTGAATTGTACTGCAGTACCTTGAGGGTCATTATCATTATCGGTGATTCCTCTCGTGCCTGTTAACAACTTACATGATTGGCTAGTAATCAGGCGATGTCTTTCCATGTTTGACTCCAGAACATCTCTCACATGGATCGACTTGTACTTTGAGTGAAGATCGAATGAGATTGAAGACCCTGGATCTAGTTTCATCCATCCGGGCTGCGATATATATTTAGGAAAATAAAGACATCAAATGTACATCATTGCTGCACAGATAATCATCCAATCTATGGGATGATGACTCCTCCAGAATCATCAGTCTACACTCAGACGATTGTCTGTCCTATGTACATGAAAATGAATTTATAAAGCTGAGCATGGGAATGCCCGCCTCAGCTAGATCATGAAAATATTATGAAGATAATGTATTGTATTGTATCTTATTACAGGTCTCCTCCCAGCTTGAAAGAACTTCGGATCCTCATGATAAAGCATTTCACCCGACATCAAAAAAGATTAACGACCTCATGCTTTAGGGGGCAACTGTTATAGACATTTTTGGGCACTGCAACCCCAAGCATAAAATGTCCATAAACCAAGGGCTCCTAAGTCCCTAAAAGTGTTGTTCCAACCCCTAAAGGAACAAGGTCAACTGATTACAGCTTCTCCCAGAACTTCTCCATGAAAAACTACTCAGAACTGGTCAAAACTAGATCATCTCACTTGCTCCATGGCCAGGGTGCGATGCATCGCACCTTGTACACACGAGAAGTGCGATGCATTTCGAAAAGCCCTTCTATGGGGTGCAATGGACGAGAGTAGACAAATGGAGGAAGCAGTTCGCTAAGTGGATGATCTTGGAATCTTCCAGAAACTTCTCCTGGACACTTGCCTCTCAAAATCGCCCAAGGATGAGTAAGAGATCAATGAGATCTCCAAGTGGAATCAAGAACTATTAGAGAGAAGACACTAATCAAAAACCCAGAGCTTACTCACACCACTACAAATTTCTATATATAGATCTCTCATCCCAGAGATCCTGAGGTGGGAGGCTGGAATTTTGCATCTTTTAAGGAATTGCTGTTGGTTTCTTGAGGCAACATCATAGTGTTGGGTGATATAAGCTTTGCATGAGGTGAAGAAGGGCTTACTTGCTGAGAGGATGATGCTGGGTCAGAACAACTGGCTGTAACTCTCTTGGCTCTTTCTTGATTATCAATAAAGCTATTCAAGTTTTCCTCCATACTCTTGTGTCATTTATGTTTCATGCATTTGTATGGTCAATTTATATCTGATCCTAGATTGTTTATAATAATAGATCCATGTTCTTGTATAGTGTTATGCTACTTTGATTCTACAGGTACTCTGTGAAGCTGGGTGTAAAAGGAAGCAAGTAGCAAAAGACTATCAGAAGAGAGAGGAATCGAACTAGGAACCAAGCGCAAGACAGAGGTTGGTCTCTTTTATTCTTCTCTCATCTATATTTCATAAAGGAAAATGAAAGTAGTTTTACTTTGTTTGTTTCTAAGGTAGCTACCACACCTTAGTGGGATTAGCAGTTCTGCATAGACACTTTTCCCTGTAACAAGTAATCCCTCTTCATCCTCTCTACAAAATCTTTTTCCCCAGTTTTTCCTCCAAACTCCTTAGCCGGTTTTAGGCCTTGGTAAAGCAGGTGCGTGATTCTATGAATTAGAATGTCTATAATGGGGATAAGCCCTCCTAGCCATAAACATTCATCGTGCACCAAGGTGAGCATATGATGCACACATATCGTATTAATGGGGGTGCAGTGGTAATGTGGCACCCATAGAAAATTGAGCAACCCTGATTACTCCACACCACGGACCCATCCCTCTATTTCTAGTGCTGTAACACCTGTTTCTGCATAATAAACCCTCCTCATATATTTGTTCATCTCCAAGTGTTGGAACTTAGTGTGGTCCGTGATGTCCCAATCTTCCATTTGAACAACTAGACCTGTTAGCTCTGCTAAATGTTGCTGATTTTCGAGGAGGAAGAATATGCTCGGTCCTTGGTTGCTGGCTCAGAGATGGTCTACATTGGTTATCCTCGCCTTTCCCTATTCCCTCGCTTAATTCCTTTTACCCTGATGCCTCTCTTTTGTTCCTCTAAACTCTGCATAACCCATATTTCCTTAGCCCCTGGCGCCGAGTTCAAATGGTCACATAACCACGCGCCTTCGCAAAAAAGTGTTATAAGCCCTTTTCCCTCAATCGCTATCGCAAATCGCCCATTTCTCCTTCCCTCATTCTACCTTCATCAGCCATTCTCTTAAAAAAACAATTAATTCCTGTATCGGATCCGCAGATCACATTTGTATAAGGCCCAAAGAATTATCAAAGGAAATCATCGATTCGATGACTCCGGCCCACGCCCCGTAGACAAATCTCCTTCATCGATCTTCCTGATCCAACGGTCTCCGCTGCTAAAACCTTTTCCCCCCCCGCGCATTAAACTTCGTTTGTTTTCCCCACCATCTAATTGTCCGTCGCGTGATCCGATGGCGTTCGCACCTCCCGATCACGTGAGCTGCCCACTAGTTAACTCGCGGGGAAAGCAGTTTTCCTCCGCCATGTGTTGCACGCTCAATGGTATCGCGCGCCCGTTTTACGTTTACCGCCTGACCCTGTAAGCAGTGCGGGGAATACCGCTTACTGCCCATACTCCATCCCCCGCTTGTTAACCTTCACACATTTCTCCCACCCGATAGCTGTTGGATCTGCCTGACGACAATCCGACAACCCATGTTTGTCCGTCCACGTTTTTTGCCCGATACCCTCTGCAAGTGATCTTCGCCGTTCATCCGCTAGAACCAACGACTCACGTTTCGCTGCTCCCTCTTCTTCCCGATGTCTCCCGCTAGGAGATCTCTATCACTGATCCGCGAAAACCGACGGTCAGCCTTGTTCTTCCATTTAGATCGTCTGCCCGCCAAGAAGTCGAAGCTCCTTAGTTTCTCTGTGTATCTGAAGGACGAGCATAACCTGTCCCGATACTGTTTGTTTTAAATCTTCAACTACCTCATTCAAGAGACAGCGTGGCTGAGGAAGGAAAGGACAAGAGCTCGAGCAGATAAAGGCATTTATCAGTTATGGAGCTTGTTTCATATTACACCCCACCTGTTCAGGAGGGACAACCGAGTAGTAGAAAGATCAATTCATTCATTAAAGTAGGAAGATCATAACAAAGACTCCATTAGAGAGTTAAGGTGGTTGGTGGTCCATTATGACCCCTCCATGCATAGAACAACATAATATCTTTGTAAACAAACTCTATATATACCCAGAACACATATGTAATCAAGGTTGATGGTTGTTGTTTTGATGTAAGGTTCAACTTCTTGAGACTGTAACTACTGTGATACCTGCAGCGTTTGGTCTTAATTTTCAGCTAATACAAGCTTCTTTTGCTGTTAATTGCTCACTTTCCATTTCTGCTATGTTCTAGGCTGTGCCTGTTATGCATTTTTCATGTGCTCTTGATGTTTAGCATTAGAGGGGTTGTCATCCCACCTTTGTGTTAGAATCTGGTATGTATCATTGAATGTGTTATGCAGGTTTCTGTTTACTTAGTGTCAGAGAGCTGTCATCCTGTCTGTGCATTAGGAAATAGATTTGCAGACCTCTTTTCTGGTTGTAGCCGGCCATCACATGGTCTTGTGCATCTGCTGGTGTGGTCAGTATTCTCCATGTTCACTTAATCCTCAAACTGTGAGTAATTGGTGGTATAAAGCCTTGTAGTCTGGGGGTGTTCACCCATGTCTGGGGTTAAGCATAGTAGAAGTGGTTATCTGGCTTGAATATGCATCATTCCTTCCATTCATCCACCTATTTCCAACATTTTTTATTGAGTTTGTAATGTTCCCGAGCATCTCTGAGATACAACCTAGGAGAGTTTCTTGGGGTGATAACAGGACCCTTGCGAGCCGAGGGCCTTCAAAAGCGACCTGCTCAGGTAGCAGGGGTGTGGATATTGTAAATTTCTTAGTATTTGGATCCTTCATGGCCTTTGCTTTTCCCTTCTACAGAGGGATATACTTGGGTAGCCTTGTTATGGGTTCCGCTCCTTCAACATCAATATCCTCTGTCCCCTGGGCTCCTTCTGCCTAGAGGTCCACTACTTTCGCCGGATGCTTATCTTTCTTCTGCATTTGTGTCGCGGTATTCTTCCTTGGGGATGCACATACCTGCATCAACTTTTTATGCTTTTCCTTTGCTGCGGGTTGCTTCTCTTTCATCCCATGGTGTTTGTCTTTTTCCATGGCCTGTTTAGGCCTGGGTGATCTCGGCGCCTGAGCACCGTAGGTGTAGCTTCTACACTTGATACTTCTCGTCCTGGAGCGTCAGACATAGCTACTTCTGAACTCAGGGCTTTGACAGGATTGGTGGCAGTCATTCTCTCAATAAACAACTCACGTGCTTCAGGAGAAATGTTTTTGTGTGACAAGAATTTTTCCCAAAACGCTCGGCTCATAGGTGATAGACAACAAAATACACCAATAATTTTGAGAGTGCAAAGTGTTTTCTATTGGAATGACATGTGTAATTTATAGGGGGTTTTGAATTCAAATCTGACCCTTCCCCCCAATTTCTGACAATAAATGTTATTTTGGCGAAAAACATTCAAATGTTTTTGCCTTAAATGCCTCCACCCCACTCCACTTAACTATATTTTGGCCGTCCAGTCATGAATAATATTGTTCACTTATGGGGGCCTAAACCAAGTTCAACGTTAGTTAGCAAAATAAATCCCTACACTATTGGCCCTTTCGGCATAAGCCTGCGGGGCACGGACTGAAGTCTCACCCGAAGTAGTATGGGGGGATGCTGGAACCAAGTTTCCGCACACTTGAGATGGATGTGATGTCGGTTTACTCCAACTATACCTGCCTTTATGTAGGTTGCTTATCCGTCTGTTCTACCCTTCAGTACCTTCACGAAATGTTTAAATCGGCTTCTGCGCAGCCCTAACCAGAGGCTGATACGCTTTCGCGTTGCTAGGGCAACGAACTATGATATTTTGAATAAACAGATGTTCTTACTTGTGTTCACCAATATATTTATACACATTCGCGCATCATATAAGCATTAGAAGTGAAATTCATACCCAATATAACAAATGCATAAACAAGAAATAAAGACGTAGAAATTATAGAATACTTCTCTTTATTGATAATTCCAATCTATTACAGACTCGACTTGCCCTACGCACTCAGTTGCAGGGGTTCGCTCACTCAGTTGTAGACTACTAGGCCTCTGTGCACTCAGCTGCAGAGCCTCTACCTACGCTATGACCCAAACTTAGAATTCTACTCCAAAGATATGACTCAATTCTTCATCATTGATTTCCATTGATCTGATTGATTTTAACTTTTTTTTTCTAAAGGAAAAATCATAATCTTTCATTATATAGAAAAATTACATATAGTAGATGCCCAAGGCATATGCATAATTGTTGGCCCATGGCCAGTACTAGATACATATCAGTAGATAAGTTATGGCTGTTGCCATTTCCTGTAAGTAGTAATTCAAAACTATACAAAAAATTACCTCGTAGCTGTGTTTAGTCTAATGAGCCATATATATATGTACATAGATATTTTCAAAAAAATTGACAGTTGTTTATAAATAAGACCCAAAGTAGAAAACTGAGATTTAGGGCCTGTCCACCCTATGATATGCATGATCTATATATGGGCGATGATACTATTGGAACTGTTCAACATTGTCCTGCTCCTGGATCATCCACAAGCCTCAGGGTAGTATCGTGGCCTCCTTGGAAAGCCTGTCAGCACCTTCGTTATATTCCCTATAAATATGTTGACATGATATGGAGTTAAAATTTGCTTTGAAGGTGACAAATTCGTCCAATATAGTTCTAAGTGAGTGAGCATGACAATGATTTGTATTGTTGAACTAGTTTATAAAGATTTTAGAATCCCCAAAAATCTAAATGGTTGTGTAGCCATGAGCTAATGCAAAATGCAATAGGTGTATGAGGGTGATGAGTTCAACGAAGTTGTTTGTCCCCTCCCCCACACTAAGTTGGACTTTGTATGAGTGCTGTTCTGATATATGCAAAATGAAACTGCCTTCACAATGATGGGCTTGGGCAGTGCCATCGAAAAATGACCATGGGCAGGATTTTTCGATCAGTCCTGGGGAGAGAGTGAGCCGAGTGGGGGGATGGATGACCTTCGAGATTTCATGGTATGCTGCCATTACCCTCGTGATGATGAGAGGCCAACGAGCCACAACTTCATTGAATATAATATTATTTCGGGTAAGCCAAATAGTCCAGCACAGGAGAAGGGGTAAGCATAGTTTTTTAGTGCCATGGTGCGCATCAAACCAAGAGTTCCAAACTTGTGAGATAGTGGGTCCCTGCCACCTTTCCCGTATGGAAAGAGACTGTGCAATCGATTGCCACAACTGAGCAATAGTAGGACAGTGTAGGAACAAATGCTCATTTGTTTTAGAGTCCTGTTTACACATAACACACCAATGCGGCCCATAGATAGATCTGCGAATGAGGAAATCTCCCATGGGTGTTTTATTGCTGAGCACACTCCACATAAACAGATGGGCCTGACGAGGTGCTTTCAATTTCCATAGGTGGCGCCACCATTCCTGTACTGCCACTGGTTTGCGATCTGAGAGGAGAGAGAGGTAGCCAATTTTCGGGGTGTATTTGCCATGTTCAGCTGGAGTTCAAACAAGTTTATCTGGTCCTTCTTTAATACGAACATGCGCCTCAGATAGAGCAGTTAAGTATCCTTCCCAAGTTTGATGCCACTGTACAGGGATGCCAAAATTGTGGGCTGCCAACCATGCTTGCTCGAATAAAGTGCAGTGTTCCCTGTCTGCTAGCTGTGCAACCACCTTGATGTCCCTTTGATGTAGGTGGTGTATCAGGTCAGGAGGGAGCTGATATCTATTGCCTCCCCCAATCCATGGATCCATACCAATGCGCACTTGATTGCCATCATTTATTCTCCAAACCAAGCCGATTGATTTTAACTTACTTAGAGCTTCACTCTATTTATACAATCCCATGGTCCGCAGACCATGGGTGGATCTTCTACAGTCGACATTACATTATCAAAATAAGGGTAGACAACCCTATGACTCTTTAACAACTACGCACTCCTGTGACCACAAAATGCGGAGTAGTTACATTAGGATTACAAAAATTGGACCAAAATATGGGCTTTAAGCCCCAAAACTGCCCTTGGGGGATCCCGCGCCCAACATGCCCCCAACAAAAACATCGTGATTTTCCCTCGAGTCACTCTATAGGTGTAGAGATCTTAGCGCGAAGACCTCCCAGATTTGTTTGGATCACTACAACTTCGGCAACGCACTGAGCGGCTACCTGCTGAACTTCCTCCATGCATTGTTCGGTGACCGTTACTGCTGAACAACTGCCCTGAATCCTCTGCTGAGTAGCTTGTAGTTGTGTGAGATTTGCTTCAATGGAGGTTGTAATTGCATAAGCCTCATTGATCCATGGTTGCAGGTGCACTTTTAAGACTGCTTCCTTATGCCGAGCGACATCCACCTGTTCCTTGAGCACCTTTGCCACCTGCATCCTTGCAAGCCTCTATGTAAGGGAAACTGTCTCCACGGTCCCTTTTACTTCATCATACTTCTATTGTAGCTTGCGTGCCTCTGTCTCTAGGCGCTCTACATTTAGGTCCTCTTGCAGGGTGGTTAGGACCTCGAATGACTGTTCGAACAACTGCATGCAGTCTGCCATTGCGTTGCCAACCACTTCTGTTGCTGCTGTAACAGTAGTGGTTCATTGTTCCCTAATTTTTGGCGGAGTTGAAGGCTGAGCCTTCAACTGCAGTTTTGCGATCTATAGGTTCAGCTCCAACTGAACCTTGGCCATCTCTGCTCTAGTTTTGCGCACCCATGTGGTCAATTTGCAGATGCGCGCCTCCACTAATTTTTCTGCCTGAATGTCCAAATTTGGGACCATCTGGTAGGCTTCCTCTACAACCTGCATTATCTGCCTATTCTGCTCCACTACCTCATTGCGCTGTAGGCCCAACTGCTCAATGTTGATGCTCTTCTTGCTCATCACCTACAGTGCGTGACTCTCCCTGGCTCAAAGTTTTGCGATGACTCCATCCTGCAAGAGTTAAAGCATCTCCCGAGGGAGCGCGACCATATTTAATCTGACCCCTTTCAAACTGCTGACCGTGGCCCTATCGACCTCCTTCTCTGTAGTAAGTTCCCCATCTGGTAGCACTATCATGTTGGTCACCCTTGTGCACAACATTTCGTCGGTAGCCAAAGTGTCGATCGCGAGGCTGGTGGACACTATGCCAGCCTATGGAGTGCGTACCTGTAACTTTTACAACTCTGTTAGAAGAGCCCCTAATACCAGCTGTTGCTATTCTTCAAATTATTGGAGGGCCTCCTTGATGACATCCCTCACCGTTTCTCCGATGCCATGAAAATCCCCCTCAATGAGGGTGATTGGGTCGAAGGACGTTTTGGATGTCTTGGTTTTCTTCTGCGACACTGTCTACTCTCGTGGCTGCAGACGCTTAAGTTGGGTGGATGTCATATGCGGGTATGTGCCACCTTGTTCTATGTATGTCTCTAGTTTTGGCAAAGGTGACTTTTGTGCTTCGTGCTTGTTGTTGGGAAAAGTATCCAATACGGAATGACCCTATCCCACTCTAAGGGTGATAGTACCTCAGCAACAATCAAAGCAAAGCTATTTGAAATTACTTCTTTATGAGATGTAAGAGAGAGGAGGAAGAGATCCACTAACCGATGTCTTCCGCTAATGATTGATCCAATCTTCTCTCTTTGCTGCTTGCTCCCAGCTCCTTGCTCTTTCACTGGCCCAGCTACACCAAGATCCTGCAAAATAACAAGAGAGGGAAACTACAAGAAGCATACATTCATAATTGATTCAAGGATTAGAATAAATCAAATAAACAAGTATAACAACACATCATTGAGACACATGTGTATAGAAGAACCTCAAATGCTTTATTAATGGAAGAAGTAAAGTTCAGGAAGTGATACAACCATAAAAGGCCCAATCCAGCATCACCTCCCAGCAGAAAGAAATCTCCTCTTCACCTCCTTCAAAGCAAATCACCCAATAGTTCTATACTCAAACCAACAACACTTCCTTATATTCACAAGATTCCAGCCTCCTTAGACCTCATGAGAGAGCTCTATATATAGGAGTTTTGGAGAAAGGATGAGTCAGCTTGAGGCTGGCATGAAGCTGACTAGTGTCCTCTCCCACTTCAGTTATTCTTCAGTTCTTGAGTCCACTTGGAGGTTCTTGCTTCCACTTGGAGATCTAGACCCTCTTACTCATCACCAGTCGAATTCCTTGATCCAAGTGTCAGTTTAGAAGCTTCCTGGGCATTGACACCTTGAGGAATGACTGTGCCACTTGGCCAAACTCGCCCAGCGCAGGTAGCCTTCTTTGTAGTTGACATTCAGCGCAGGTACACAGTGGAGCAGTTGACATTCAGCGCAGATGCTCAGTGGAGCAGTTGACATGATCCAGAATTAGCTTGTTTTTGAGTGTTTTCAGGTGGAGAACTGATATTCAGTGCTGTGGTTTGTTGACCTTGTTCCTCTAGGGGTAGGAACAACATGTTTAGGGACTTTGGATCCCTTAGATTATGGACATTTCATGCTTCATGCTGTAAGGCACAAAAATGTCTATAACAGTTGCCCCCTAAAGTATGAGGTCGTTTATCGGGTGAAATGCTTTATCAGGAGGATCCGAAGTTCATTCAATCGCTGAGAGGTGACCTGTAATAAAATACAATACAATACATTATTTTTCATTCTGCTTTCATGATCTAGCTGAGGCGGGCATTCCCATGCTCAGCTTTATAAATTCATTTTAGTACATAGAACAGACGATCGTCTGATGGTAGACTGATAATTCTCTGCTGAAATTATCATCCTTTGAGTAGGATGATCATCTGCTGTAATGATGTACATGTCAAATGTCTTTATATTTCCTGAATATATATCGCAGCCCGGATGGATGAAACTAGATCCGGGGTCTTCAAACTCGTTCGATCTTCACTCTAAGTACAAGTCGATCCATGTGAGAATTGCGCTGAAGTCGAACATGGAAAGACATCGCTTGATTACTGGTCAATGATGTAAACCGTTAACAAGCGCGAGAGGAATCACCGATAATGATAATGACCCTCAAGGTACTGCAGTACAATTCACGTGGTGTGAATAAAGGACTTGGCGTCGAACACCATGCAAAATCTTCTGGTCGAAGGTCATTGATGTATACCTGTCGCCGGAAGTGAGAAACTTGCCATTGAGGCATGCAAGCTTCAAAGTACTGAGGGGGTTGTTCCTAGATCAACTTCTTGGATAATGAGCTGAAGTCGACAAGAAGCGATCCGTCACAGGAGGGCCTTAATGAATCCCACATCAGTGACACGGAACGGAGCTAATGATTTTAATGGAGGTGAAAACAATCTGTGACATATGACTCAGGGTGGCGATCATGGGTGGATGAAGGATAATGTATGGCAGTGGATGGGACACGGTTGACTCTTTCTGAACAACATCTCTTGAACATATAACGACACTGATGCGATGGATCGGTAGCATTACCCCAAATGTGGATGGTTTGGCGAGACCATGGTGATGAGACTGGTGAATGAAACAACCCAACCCGATGTGATACGGAGGAAAAGTGTCATGTTCAAGAGCGACTTGCTACCATTAAAGCTTTGAGGTTCTCCCAATTTTTCCCCAGTCATTTCTGACCAGTACCTCTTTATTTTTGTCAAGCTTGAGGAGGATAACATATGCTTGTTCTATAACCTGCCCTTCGGGCAAGCCCATCGCTATGTTTTAACGAGCCTAGCGATAGGGAAACTCGTTCTCGTCTAAAGACAAGTTTGTCGCTATTTAATCATTTTAACGAGTCTAACGACAAGTAAAACTCGGTCCTTTTCATTTTTAGAGAGTCTGAAAAGGTACAGAAAGTTAACTCCAAAATTCCTTTTTCGTCATCTAATCCCTTAAGTCCGAAAAAGTATAAAACAATACAGAAGGGATGAGTTTTCGATAACTTTAACGAGCTGAATAAAACAAGCGCTCGACCTTTTTGTGCAATAATCCCTCAGGTCCAAAAAGATTAAAATCTAGAGGAGGGATAGCTCTTCCGGTCATTTTAACGAGCTGGAAGGCCAAAACTCGGCAAACTTTTCATATTTTACGAGTCAATTGAAAAGAGCTCAAAGAAGACTCGTCTTTTGAGGAACGAGTGATAAACAGGGATAGCAGCAGATTCCAGGTACAGGTTGGAATTTTCCAATCACGGCAGTGTCACAAGGATGGCTAGGTGAAATCACTCTTCGCAGCTGTTCCTCAAAATGGGTAAACAATCATATGGAGGTGAACGATCGGCCAAATGGAATGGAGGTGGCAGGTGCAAAACACGACCAAGGCTTTTATGGCTGATAAATTTACGATCACAATGGTTATTTACCGGGGTATGTTCATTTTTTAATGAGCTTGAATGCTCAATCTTATGTTTATTTTTTAACGAGCATGAACTATGTGCTAAAACTGCTCGGATCTCGCTTTTCTATTTTTTAACGAGCATAAATTCCGCGGTAAAACTGCTCGATTATACCAGTCATAAGATAAGAAATGTCTCCTGTGAGATCTCTATTTTTTAAGGAGTTTCATCTTCACTAAGCTTTACTCCATCTCATCCTTTCTTTATGCAAGTTCGGAAACGGCTAACCCAAAAAACAGATAAATAACCGCTCTTAGCTTGCACTCCAAAAGGTTTGCATGCCCCCAGGTATAAAGTAGAATTTCAAGGTTGCCCCTACTTATCCGTCAAAACATTTGTTTTAAAGGGTGAGGCTTACCTCTTTCAGGTTACCCAAAGATTGTTCTGTTAATCTTTCAAACTGAACACTTCCTCGACAATGTCTACCGAAATAGACAAGGGTGAATGACTGTTGTCAAACACGTAACTTTGACAAAAGAATCCTATTCTAGAACAACCCCTCTTCCAACCACGGACGGGGTACAGACTAGTCATATTCTCCCGCGGAAATTCTATCTTATACCCAAGGTTTTCTCTGCCCAAAGCAGACCAGGATGCATGCCCCCTGGGTTCCAGTCCCATCTTTCCGAATCACTCGCACTCATCGGGAAGGAGGACTGGGGGTGGAGACATTTCTTGATTGAATAGACCATTCAGGGTTGGTATGTGACTATTTGCGATGCGTGATCCCGGAAATGAAAGTTGGTCTACGAGCTGGACCATCCTTCCTTCGTGTGGAAAACACATTACTCTAAAGAGTGAGGAGACTATTGCTCCCATGCAATATATATAGTCTCGTCCAAGGAGTAGGTTATAATCCAAGGGTCCTTGAACGACCATCACGTTCATTTGAACGGTCTTCCCTTTCAATGTAACAGGCACATTGGGGAGGATCCCTAATGGTCGACTGGTTCCTTTATCAAAACCCGAGAGATTTCTTATCTCAGGTAAAAGCGTCGGGGAACCCAGTGCTTTCCAAGCAATAGAGGAAAGGATACTCACAGATGCCCCTTCATCAATGATAGTGCCAGCCATTACCATTCTATAAATTTGGACTATGATTCTGAATGGTATACTGGCTGGCAACCGGGGTCTGCCTAGTTGGTTCCAATCAAAGGACACAACCAGGTTGCTTGGTGGTGGGACTGAATACACGACTGGATATGACCCTGACGATGTTCCTTCCTGCGATAAAGGAATGGGCGCATTGCCCTGATGCTCATCAGAGTCGGTGTTGATGAAAAGAATCTGGATGGTGTCATCCTTATTCTCTTCAGTGAGGGTGTCATTTGAAGATGAATCTTTAGTGACGGTGTCATTTGAGGATGAAACCTTTGAAGGGAGAACCGGGTCAACTGCCGTTTCGACCTTTGGACTTTCGTCCGGTCTGGATTCAGTAGGTTCATTTTCAATGACTGACGCTTCAGCTGAACACTTGAGCGGGCCAGCTGTATTCTCAACCAACGAAGGACTTGGCACGAGTTTTTTGTATCCAGGAGGAAGCCTCAACGGTGAAACCGGGCGATCTTCCAAAACTCTCTTCGCTTCGTCTAAGAAGGGACAACGGTGGATGGCGTGATCGCCTTCACACAGTCTGCAGGGGGATCTTTCTCCCCCTCTTTGTCTTGAACCTTCACTTTCGCTGGTTGACGGTAAGCATTCAACATGTCTATCAGAGGTTGATGCTCCCGAACTGTGCAAACGAGGGGACCAGTCCCTTAGTATCCGGGGAATACAGGGACAATCTCTATGGAAGTGGTCTCCTCTACATATGACACATGGCGATTTAGGCCCGGTCTGTGCTGTGTGTGGATTTTTGTCAGATGTCTTTTGCTTGCCCCCAGTCGCCTTAGGCTCCTTCTTCTTCTTCTCCTTCTTCTTCATGGGAGCTTGGCTTTTGCCGGCTCTACCTTGCGAAGATGAAGGATTGGAGGAAGAGTTATAGGAAGTAGAAGGTTGGTGGGCAGCTCTAGACTGATCTAACTGTTGACTCGACTGTTCAGGAACCATGGTGTTCTGAACTACATTGGTTGAGAATAGCCAAATAGGCAGGCCAATTGTCAGTCCTGGAAGCGACAATGTGGCCATGTGGGGCGCACCAACTTCTCCCCAAGAGGAGAAAGGACTAGGATTTCCATCATGTGGAATTCCTTGGTTGGGGCGTTCCATGTTCTCAACCTACAGATCAACGCAGGAATAGGAGGTGATTATGTTCCGTTTAAAATAAATTTTATAACGACGCTTTAGACACAACTTGCTTTTTCACTTTTTAAGAGTCGAGAAAAATCTAAAGATGACTCTAGTCTCCTTCGATGTTTTAACGAGCCCGAAGTGACAAATGCTCGGATGGACTTTTTCAGTTATAGAGTTTGAAAAAGGCCAAAAGAAACTACTATGGAGTTCTAGGCAGAGGGTGTGCCAAACTTTTCGCAAAACCACAGAATACGTTTTACGGTACGAGTGGTCGATCTTCGTGAATGCTGTGTTCACTGCATTGCGATCAGTAGGGCGGCCGACACGGCTTCCTATGGATAAAGGCTTTGTTCCTATAGGGGTCTCCCAATATATACGCGACGGTACGTGGGAGCACAAGTCTGTATTGATACTTATCGCTTCACATGGAGGAATCACCCAACCACTCAACGCTAAGATATCACGTTTAACGACGCCGGAACACGTCTCTAGCTTAGACCTCTATGTGTTTGCGTTATGTTTCAATGCGTTGTTATGTAAATTCAATTTATTTTAAGGTTGATCTTGTTTAGCAGTTTGCCTTTATGGATCACCACGAGATGTATAATACAACTTCCTGAATGCAGTCTAAGATGATAAGCAAGCTTTTCAATCTTTCAACTTTGAAAATCTTAACTACTGAGGGAAAAGAAAGACATCATCTTTTCACACAGATCATAGAGCACACACTAATGCACTTTTCCTAAATCAACATGCAAACTGTCAAAATGCACATGCACAATGCAGGTATTTCTTTTCTCTTTCTTAATGTTGATGTAATACAAAAAGAAAGCTATTGTATAACTTTGAATTCAATTTCAAGTGAAAGCAAACAAGCTTGTCCAAAATCAAAAGACACCTTAAGATTTACTTGTTTCGACACTAGAAATATATAAATTCAAACCATATGACGAAAGCAAAAGCTCAATCAGCTATGAACAGCAAACAAACTAACTCTTAAGATCAAAACGACACTTATCACAGGTCTAGATCTAAGAGGCCACAGCAAGACTAGTTAACTTTCATTACGGGAAACTGTAAATGATATAAGAAATACACAAAGAACAAATACAGTTTCTTTATACAACCGAGGCGGAATAGTGGCAAGGAAAGTTGGTTTCAGATAGGTACCTTGACTGATAACAGGCTGCAAAAACAAGGATGAAAACAGGGCAATAAACAGCAGGGAACCCCAGTAGCACAAGGCAAAACTGGTTCAGCGCAGGTGGTACACTGTCAGTTTGACATTCAGCGCAGGTAGCCCCTTCGGGATCTGCGCTGAAATGCAGACTGCCTTCACAGTGCCTGCACTGAAGAGATAAACTTTCGTTTTTCTCAGTTTCCGGGTCACAGATTGCTCAAAAATTCACAGTTTTTGGCCAAATCAGAAGCTATCAATCAAGTACACACTAAAGGATGAAAAGGAGGATGAAAAGCTATCACTAAGAGCTGTTCAGAGTCCTTGTGGATCAGCTCTTCAAATCATAAACATGCCCAGAAACTGAGCTAGAGTAGCTGCCCTCTACTTTGCATTTGAAAGATCCAAATGCAGTTCGATTCGGTACTCCCTGTGTTTATGAAATGAATAGAAAAAACACAAACAATCAACAAGATACGATCCCAAGTATGGTCACCAATTTGTTGTTGGGAAAAGTATCCAATACGGAATGACCCTATCCCACTCTAAGGGTGATAGTACCTCAGCAACAATCAAAGCAAAGCTATTTGAAATTACTTCTTTATGAGATGTAAGAGAGATGAGGAAGAGATCCACTAACCGATGTCTTCCGCTAATGATTGATCCAATCTTCTCTCTTTGCTGCTTGCTCCCAGCTCCTTGCTCTTTCACTGGCCCAGCTACACCAAGATCCTGCAAAATAACAAGAGAGGGAAACTACAAGAAGCATACATTCATAATTGATTCAAGGATTAGAATAAATCAAATACACAAGTATAACAACACATCATTGAGACACATGCGTATAGAAGAACCTCAAATGCTTTATTAATGGAAGAAGTAAAGTTCAGGAAGTGATACAACCATAAAAGGCCCAATCCAGCATCACCTCCCAGCAGAAAGAAATCTCCTCTTCACCTCCTTCAAAGCAAATCACCCAATAGTTCTATACTCAAACCAACAGCACTTCCTTACATTCACAAGATTCCAGCCTCCTTAGACCTCATGAGAGAGCTCTATATATAGGAGTTTTGGAGAAAGGATGAGTCAGCTTGAGGCTGGCATGAAGTTGACTAGTGTCCTCTCCCACTTCAGTTATTCTTCAGTTCTTGAGTCCACTTGGAGGTTCTTGCTTCCACTTGGAGATCTAGACCCTCTTACTCATCACCAGTCGAATTCCTTGATCCAAGTGTCAGTTTAGAAGCTTCCTGGGCATTGACACCTTGAGGAATGACTGTGCCACTTGGCCAAACTCGCCCAGCGCAGGTAGCCTTCTTTGCAGTTGACATTCAGCGCAGGTACACAGTGGAGCAGTTGACATTCAGCGCAGATGCTCAGTGGAGCAGTTGACATGATCCAGAATTAGCTTGTTTTTGAGTGTTTTCAGGTGGAGAACTGATATTCAATGCTGTGGTTTGTTGACCTTGTTCCTCTAGGGGTAGGAACAACATGTTTAGGGACTTTGGATCCCTTAGATTATGGAAATTTCATGCTTCATGCTGTAAGGCACAAAAATGTCTATAACAGTTCTCTTTTTCTCCTGTTTTCTGCTGTTCCGCCAGCTTCGTGGCATCGCGTGCTGCTTGGGCCTTAGCCACTACTTCCTCTTTCCTGTGCTTTTCCGCCAGCTATGCCATCCGAAGCTTTGTCTCTTCCTTCTTGCGTTGCATGATAGACTTATCTGTTTCCACTGCGGAGCTAGTTGGAGCGCGCCACTCCGACGGATAAGACTCAAGGATTGCGAATATCACATCGTCAGTCACCAGGTATGGTAAATCATGCCACCTCTTCGTAGGGTCCTTCCGTGCCCTGATGAAGACATGGTAGAAATTTTCTTTGAACTCTGCAAAGCTCTGTAAACTATTGTATACTGTGGGTGACAACCACGTCTTACGATTGATCCCCATCCAGATATTCATCTCCATTAATATCCAAAATATCTTGCTCTCCTTTATCTGCTGCACGTCCCTGGTCACCCACAACAAAGCGTACTTCGCTAGGTCTGGAAGGTCCTGTGAGACTGAAGGGAACTGGCTATCTTTGGGAAAATCCCATGCCACCAGTACTATCGATAATAGGATCCATGTGTAGTGAAACATTTTTCCATGCTCCTGTGCCTCGCGACAGTTCACAAGGAACTCACTGCATAGATAGTTTGCCCAGTTGAACTGGACTCCTTCTGCGCTTTGGGCCGCTAGTGCAACCACTAGCGTGGGCACCTCATCCGTGTGACACTTTTGCATTACCTTCCCTGCTAGGATTTGTATCACGACCTTGACTGGAGGGTTTTTAATGCTGGAAATGGCATATCCTCACTTCTTCTTCTCCAACTTGAACCTCTTCTTCATTGCTTCCGCGAGGGCCAACTCACCACCTTTTCCTTCAGAAATGTTGGATGGATCCTCCCCAGAGTAAGGTAGCCATGTAATCTGATGAATCAGATGGTTTGTGATGGGGATAGGCTCCTCCAGCCACAAGCACCTATCATGCACCAAGCAGAGAATCTGCCTGATGATGAAGACGGTCACTAGGGTGCGGTGGTAATGCGGCACCCATAGCAAGTTTAGCAATCTTGCTTTTCTCTACACCTCTGAGCCATGTGTGCATCTCCAATTGAATTTTTCCAACAGTCTCGTCAATCCTCTGGTGCATTAGCTTCACAGTCGCTAAATGCGAGAACTTCTCGTGGTCTACGAGGTCCCAATCTTTAAATTTCAACACGAGAACTCGCCCCAAGTGCGGTCCCTCAAAAATAATATCGTTTGGGAGCAATGGAGTTTGTAGAGAGCTCTTGCTCTCATCTATATCCTTCAGTAGCTTGGTTTTACCCTTGCGCGGAGGAACATATTCCGACAACCGAGTAATAGGGTCCACACCCTAGGTTTCAACGTCCATCTCTACATCCTCCTCATCTACCAGGATTTCTTCAAATTCTTCCTCTTTTTCAGCCCCCAGATTGATGGTATTCCCCTTTTCTTGCAAGGTGAGCTTGGTCCTCAGTGTATTTCTGGGTGAGACGCACACTGGGATCATATCCTTCTTAGGTCTGGATGTTCATGGTGATTTAGGGACCTCAACGATTATTCCGACGTTCTCTGGGGCTTCCACTTCCGCAATTTCCTATGTGACTTTCATGGGTGTCAACATCATTCTAGTCAGGAGGTCCTGCATCTCCTTCAAAAATGCTTCAAACACTGAACTTGCTCCCAAAGCCTCAAAGTTCGTAAGGTCCATACATAGTTGATAGTGCAACAACTCAGTTCTCAAAATGCCAAGTGTTTTTTGCTGGACAACCACTTGTAATTTATAGTGCCTTTTGAATTTGAATTTGACCGTTCCCGCCACATTCGATTCATTAATTCTAGATTGGCGGAAGATTTTCAAGAATTTAGCCCATAAAGTTCGCCTTAAATGCCTGTCGCCCCCTCCATTTGGCTTGAAACCAACCATCAAATAGTGAATAGTTACTTTAACGGTCACGTTTCGGCAGACCTGTGTGCCAACGAAACTAGCTTCGCACTGTCGCGGACCCTGTGACACTTCGCTGCTTCGTGCAGTCTTGACATCACGCAGCTCCCGGGTAGTGTAGTTTATAGTCCCGCGCCTCATTTCAACTGCCTGGAGTGCTAAGACTGTGCTTCTGTCGGCTAGTCAGATGGTCAAACCACCTGTGTATGGCTTCAAACGACTGCCATTCACTTTTCTTGGGAAGGGATCTCCATTCAATTTTACCAAATGTACCGCGCCACTGTCGGTAATCTCCTTAATAAAATATGGCCCCAGACAATGCATTGTGAGTTTCCTTGGAAATTTATCAAACTTACTGTCATATAACAGAACCAAGTCATTCACCTTAAAGGTGTGCAGCTTAATATGACGATCATTCGATGCCTTTTCGTGCTGCTTTTGGACTTGCTGGTGAAATCCATCCAAAAATATCTCTTCTTTGAGCTCATCCAACTACGCGAGCCTCTCTTTCAAGGCTCTGTGATCCGTCATGTCTGTGAGCGTTGCTATGCACATACTAGGAACAATATCTTCCATAGGAATTACGGTTTCAACCCCGTAGACCAGCTTAAAGGGTGTCTGTACTGTTAACTTCTTACACGTCATTTGATAAGCCCATAATACTGCAAGTATGCGCAAGTCCCAATCACTTCGCTGAGCATTGCTTACCTTGGTCAGCGCGGTCTCCAGTACTTTGTTGAATGCTTCCACTGTCCCGTTAGCTTGTGGGTGATAAGGTGTGCTCTTTTGATGGTATACCTGAAATTCCTTCGTTAGTGCGCTGATCGTTTCGTTCAGAAAGTGTGTACCCCGATCGCTCATCAAGATCTTTGGACATCCAAATCACGTCAGTACATGTTCAAATAGAAAATTCCCGGCAATTGTGCTTGTGCAATCCTTTACCAGCCACGCTTCTGTCCATCGAGTCAAGTACTTCGTCGCAGTGATAATGTACCTCACACCTGTCTTTCCTTGGGGCTGAATCGGTCCTACAAAATCTATTGCCCACTTCTCGAAGGGTTGCAACATCATTTATGGATTCAAAGGCATTTCATCCCTCCATGATGGCCTACCTATTCTCTGACATACGTCACATGCCTTGCAATATGCTTTTGAATCTTGATGAAGGGTTGGCCACCACAACCCTGCCCGTAGAATCTTCTGCACGGTTGCTCTCCCTGCATGTTGTCCTCCCACAACGCCCCCATGAGCATCCACGGGGATGCTGCTTCATTCAAATTCAGGTACATATCTTCGCAGTATTTCATCATTCCCCATCTTGTATAAATGCCTAGCAATGACAGAGAAATCTGCCACGTGCATAACTAATTCCTTCTTTTGCTGGACAGAGTATCCTTCTGGCGTAATTCCTTTTGTTAGGAAATATATTATATCCTTGAAATTTCCATCCACGACACACACAAAAAAAAGCTGTGTGTCAGGTAATCCTTCCTCCAAATTAGTAGGTTCCTCCCTGGTTTCAATGCACGATAGGTGATTTGGTCCCACGTTCAATCATCGAGGCTTCACAAAAAATTCAAAATCATATTCCTAGAATAATAATAGCCATCTACATATGTGCCCCCACAACACAGGCTTATTGACCAGGTACTTTAACGTGGAGTACAGGTGCACCTGCTTAGGTTGGGGATTTTCTCCATAGGCCTGCATCCATGTGCGCGGATCATTCTGCCAATCATACTTATATTTCATTCGCATCTTAGGCTTCCCAAATTGTGTTCGCATCATTTTCCTACATTCATGCCAATCATCGAAACTTCTCTTATGTGTACCCCACCATCTTATGGGCGTAGCGCGCAGTGCCAAATCCAAGGCTTGTAAGCATTGTTTTTATGGCACCTCCCTTTCAAATGCATCCAAAAAAAATCTACCTCATTTAGTCCATCATAAGTAGGCAGATTCCTTACCTCTAACGATATGCAGTGCAACGACCTAGTCATCATATTGCAATTCAGCGTAGTTACTTCATGTAACTGATTATGCCAGTGTTCTACCTCCTCGTCATAATCTGAAGTGTAGGAGCCCTTGCGCTCCCTTGTAATTTTCCCATCTGCAGTGGGATTCACATAGACTTGGTCTCGTGTTGTTATCTTATAGATGCAGTCCAGATCATCATCACTTTCAGACTCGCGGATTGGTTCTGTATAGCACGATCCTTCAGCAGGATCCAGGGGAATTATTACACACAGTGACTTCTTCTAAAAAATCATCTTTCGCTTCTTTAGATTTCTTATCCCATTCATATCAGTAGCCTAGTCAATTCCCAGGAGCACTTGGTAGGGATTGTTGTCATAAAAAATCTCTATTACTTCAAAATCTGCTAGCGCTCGCTCCTTCAATATCCACGGTTACTCCCTATAGTCACCCCATGGGTATGCTTTTCTACTGGTTCACCATCCTTAGCTGAATTGGAGACCATTGCAGTGTAGGTCTCCCCATTCGCTCCCATGTCTATGTCGATAGAACATTCACATCCGATCCGAAATCCAGGATGACTTGATCCATCTCGTATTCTCTGATCTGTGCAGTAAGTCTCATGTCAGGTCCGTCCTTGTCTTATGCTTTCCGATCTTGCGGACTACGCGTGGTTCACCTAGCGCAATCCCAACACACCTATTGATAAGTTCCTGTAACCCTTTCATTGCCTTACTGTTGCATAGTAACTTCATACAGGTTTCGAGGAAAGTTGTGAGCATGTATGGGTCCATCTCTGGCTCTGGTTTATCTTTGCTTCCTGAAGTGGAGGCCTCAATGAAGTTCTTCTTAGCTTCCATGAAGGTTTCCTGAGCTTGCTCCAAATCAAACTTAGCCTCTTTCACCGAGGCTTTGCGAACCCATGTACTGTCTTCCGACTGTTTTCCCTTGTCATCCCCTGTCGTGATTCCACTTCGAGCACTATATTTATGTTCAGTCTTCCTTGCGTGGCTCAGACCTCATCATCTATAGGTTCTGAGTCGGGGGAGGTGGTAGCGCTCCTTTGTCACGTATCCTAGCTATCAGTGTAGGACAATATTTTGTCTCATGATCAAACAACGTGTAATACTTGCACGACGGGCGCGTTGGATTAGTGCAATCATGGGCATAGTGTCCTGGCCCTCTGCAACTGTAGCAAATCAATTTTCCGTGACCTCTACCGGGTCCTCCTACGCCTTGGCCTCATCCGTGCCCCTGAAATTTTGTTTGTGCCATCCTTGAATTCTGGTCAAGGGGTCGCGTTTCAGCGTGAAGCCTATAGGTTGGAGTCCTATCCATCGTCAATTCATAGATCTTGCAAGTACGCTCTTCATGTCCCAACAACCTACAAAATTTATAGAACAAATGCTGCAGAGTTTGCATGTACTTCTATAATAGGTGGCAGTTATCCATGGCATGTTTCCGGTTATTTGACAGATAGCGCACCAAGAAGGAGGTGCCACGCTAGGTCCTGGTTGAGCTTACAACCTTAAAGGAATCAATCCTCCTCTTGCAAGGTAATTTGTAAAGACCGGGGAGTGGTCTTTGTCATGACCCTGACCCTTGCATTTCACACACCACAATTCTTCGTGTACCTCTGGCCGAACCGTCCTATGCTGCTTCAAGATCTGCATCTCAAGGCACAAATTCTTGAGCTGCATGTGGATCTGTTGAACTCCTAGATTAGGATCCTACATCAGGGTCTCATGAAGCCTCATGGAAATCTCCAAGGCCTCTGCCTGAGTTGTTATCTTTTGCTGCGACAATGCACTCCTTAAGTGTGGTAGTAGCGAGGCTACAAACCACTCGCGATGCTGTCCATCTGTCAAATTCATGTAGCTTCGCGGATCATACATTTCAACCTCTAATCTAGTTCACAAGGTGTCTCGCCTGGTAGCATCGTGATATCTTTGAATCCCAAAATTGACTGTGCTTCAAATTTAGGCCTGTGAAATTCTCTATTCAGCGCTGTTTGGATATCTGTGACTCGCATTCGGGTTATCAATGGAGTACTTAATATACCAGGTCAGCGCACGATCCTAGAGAGCGCTAACCAGTGTTGCTTTATTTATATGGTCATCTGTAACACCTTGCGCTTCCCATACAACCCTTACAACGAACCAGAATTGGTCCGAATCCTCATTTCCCAAACCTTTGAACACATGCAACTTCACTGTGTTTGCCATACCGAATCGCGGTGGTGGTGGAGTTGGTACGGGTGAAGTTGGAGGTGATGGTGGTGAAGATGGAGGTGGTGTGTGTGGAGGTGGTATTCATGGAAATCCCTATCTTATCAACTAAATAGCACTTCGTGGAGATAACTTTGCGATCCCTTCTTTGTCTCCTCACGGAGGTGAAATCAAGGGGCTATGATCTGGACCCTTATTTCCTTCGTTTCTGTAGATTCTTCCGCTTCATGTAGAATCGAACATCAAGGTAATTGCATAACCCATTTTTTGCACAACGACATTTTAATCCAAGTATTCAGAGATTTTACGTACTTACCTCGCGGTCCTTTGAAAAAGCGTTGCTCTGCCTCGCTATAGCTAACTGAGGTGTCGACCGCGAACTTAGTAACAAATCCTCCTATAATGCGATTGAGTGAGTGATTGACGACACATGCAATCTTATCCTCCGATGCTTCCAACATTCATACTAGTTCTGGGGTCCACACAATAGGATCGTCAAGCTTCCACCTTCCTTGGTTATCTGCTAGCTTTGCGATCCACTCATATAGCTTAGTAGGAAAGGACGTGAAAAAAGATTTCATGGATCTCCATATACAGGTAGCTGTCTAGCGATTGTTCTTTTGACAGTCGTGGGTTTCTATTCTCCTGCGTCGTGAACTCGTGAATTCTTCTGTCCAACCAGCCTTCGATTTCTTTCTTAGTTGGATTCCAGTGATACGACATCACACATCTCTCATGCAGATTCCGGTCTCGACAACAGAACCATTTGTTGGCTTATGGGGGCCTGACCCAGGTTCAGGGTTAGTTAGCCAAACAAATCCATACACTACTGGCCCTTTTGGGATCAGCCCATAGAGCATGAACTGAAGCCTCACCATAAGTAGTATGGGGGGATGATGGAACCAAGTTTCCGCACCCTTGAGATGGATGTGATGTCGGTTTACTCCAACTATACCTGCCTTCACGTAGGTTGCTTATCCCTATGTTCTACCCTTCAGTACCTTCATGAAATGTTACAATCGGCTTCTGCGTAGCCCTAACCAGAGGTTGATATGCTTTCGCATTGCTAGGGCAACGAACTATGATATTCCCCAAACTACACTAAGTATCTTACTTATCTTCTTAACAGATCTTAGTTAGCTTCGCATAAACAGATGTTCTTACTTGCGTTCACCAATATAGTTATACACGTTCACGCATCATATAAGCATTAGAAGTGAAATTCATACCCAATATAACATATGCATAAATAGGAAATAAAGACACAGAAATCATAGAATACTTCTCTTTATTGATAATTCCAAACTATTACATACTCGACTTGCCCTATGCACTTAGTTGCAGGGATCCGCGCACTCAGCTGCGGACTACTAGGCCTCTGCGCACTCAGCTGTAGAGCCTCTACCTACGCTATGACCCAAACTTAGACTTCTACTCCAAAGATATGACTCAATTCTTCGTCATTGATTTCCATCGATCTGAATGATTTTAACTTAGAGCTTCGCTCTATTTATACAATCCCATGGTCCGCGGACCATGGCTAGATCTTCTATAGCCGAAACTACATTATGAAAATAAGGGCGGACAACCCTATGAATCTTTAACAACTACGTGCTCGACGACCACAAAATGTGGAGTCTTTACATTAGGATTACAAAAATTGGACCAAAATATGGGCTTTAAGCCCCAAAAATGCCTTGGGGGATCCCACACCCAACAGGTAACTTCAATGGTCACTTTCCTACTGTGCTACACGACACCTTCCTCCATGGTGCAGCTTCCTGCGCGTAGCTTTATGGGTTGCATCTTCGTCATTTTCTATGCAACCTGTCTGCTAAGTTGTCGTCAAAATTGGGCAGTGTAGTTTATAGTCCCGCACTCCCTTGCAACTGCATGGAGCACTAAGACTATCCTGCCGCCATATAGTGTTGGGTCCCTATAATACTAGTGATTACCCCATTACTATTGTAGTTATACCCCTTATTTATATTGTTGTGCCCCTATTACCCCCATATTGTTATTTCTGTGCCCCATAGAATCCCTCTATTGTTATTTTTGTGGCTTTATATTATTATTGTTAGGTCGGTTGGATTATATTGTGAATCCCTAGACTCCTATATATAGAAAGGAGGTTTTGTCATTTGTATCATCCAAGAATTGTTCATTTATGTAATGTAAAGGAGGTTGCCCCCTCGAAGAGGCTGAATTCTAAGGCGTTGATCTATCTTTTCTATCTTTTCTTGAGCTGGTTTCATAACATTTGGTATCAGAGCTTTGGATTCTAGGGTTTCGCTGCTCCAAACAAGTCATCATGGAATTTTCGCTATAACTTTTTTTCTGTGATGTTTCAGAAGTCGCAAAAAAAACCCATTTGAGAAGAAATCACGCTGAACCATGGATATAAATTTCAGAGCTTTTCGCGCGATATTTGCGGAGATATGATCTGAGGAAGTTGGCCTTTTTGCAGACTCCTGAATTACATTCAAAACAGGTGACCTGGGGAAAATCGTCATAACTTTCTCTCTGGGGATCGGATTGAAATTTCGTAAGAAGGTACAGAAAGAGGACGGACTGTAGTTTCTTGTGTGTGTGTTTTAGATTCAAAGGTTGAAACAGTGACTCGTGGCACGTCGTACAAGTTCGCTCTACTGAACCAGTCTAAAAACAAGTCACTGTGGGAGATTTCACATAACTCTTCCTTGGAGAATCAAATTTGGCTCAGACTTGTGGCATTGGAAAGAGGACTCAAAAGGCTACTACAGGTAGCAATTTCAGAATTGGATGATCCGAAATTACATAGATACATCAGATTCAATATCAGGCTTCTATAAAGTGAAAAAAGGTGTGTAGTTTTTTTTTTTAAATTTTTGTGTAAGCTTGGTTTAACGGAATTCAAAGGGCATAGTAAAGCATTATTATCGGTAACTAATGCCCCGAGGAAAGAAAATGCAAACACCTAGTAAGGAACCTGAAAGCTCTAGCATGACTCATGAAGAAGAGGAAGAAATGCTACATGATATATCAAAATTACAAGAACAAGTGCAACAAATGTCACGCTCACAAAAGCTAACAGAAGCTAAGATAAGTGGCGTGGAATCTAAGGTAAATGGCATGGAATCTAAGATAAATGGCGTGGAATCTAAGATAAAGGGCATGGAAGCTAAGATGGATGATTCGAAGACAGATTTGAAGAGAGACATGGCAGATTTGAAGATAGATATGAAGACAGACATGGAAGAATTGAAGAAGTTGCTATAAGAAAGGGTCACTAATGGTGAAAAGGTAGTAAAGGAAACTCATGATGAGAACAAAAGAAATGTTAATCATGATTCCATAGATGCTAATGTTGGATCAAAGAATCACCATATTCCAAAAATCGATATGAGGAAGTTTGATGGCAAGGATCCCGCCACATGGATATTACAGATGGAGCAATTCTTCGATCTCAATAATGTGCAAAACACACAAAAGGTACGTATGGCAACTGTATATTTGGAACCAAATCAGTTTGTATGGTATCAATGGCTTTGCTCTCGTAAACAATTTATCACTTGGGAAATTTTTACGGAAGAATTGATAGCACATTATGAAGATACAAAAAGCAACACTTTTTTTAGCCAATTGATAAGTCTCAAACAAAAGGGTTCAGTAATGGAGCACATTGAGGAGTTCCAAAAATTGAACATAAGGGTAAAAGATATTCCAGAGGAGCATAGGATTGATGTGTTCATAGGGTCTTTAAAGGATAATATCCAACATGATGTTCGCCTTTGGAAACCTGATTCATTAGAGAAGGCATTCAGGTTAGCAAGAAAAATGGAAAGCAAAATTATGGCAACCAGGAAGCATACCACTCACAACTATAAAGACGGAAGTGTTGTTGCCCCTAGTCTTCCACAACCTATAAGGTTGACACCACAACAATTGGAAGAAAAAAGAGCAAAAGGGCTTTGTTACAGTTGTGATAGAAAATACACAAAAGGTCATAAGTGTGCTGAGAAGAAATTATTCTACATAGATTGTGAAGAGGAAGAAGAAAAGGAGCAAGAAAGGTCAAAAGAAGAAGATATACTTCAGGAACAAAGCCTAGATGAAGAACAAATAAATCCGACCATATCTTGTAATGCATTGGCGGGAATTACCACTCCTCAAACCATCAAGATAGAAGGACAAATCAAGAAGAAAAAGGTAATAGTGTTGATTGATTCAGGAAGCACCCACAATTTTATTCATTGTAGGGTAGCAAAAGAATTGAATTGCTTCCTATATCCAGCACCAGAGTGTCAAGTGATGATTGCAAATGGAGGAACAATAAATTGCTCTGGAAAGTGCCATAATATCAAGCTATCCATGGGAGAATATGTATTGACTAGCCCAATGCTTTCCATTCCAATGGGAGGTGCGGATGTTGTACTAGGAGTCCAATGGCTACAATCCTTGGGTACAATAGCTTTTAATTTTCAAGAACTTTTCATCAAATTTTCTACGGAAGGAAAGGAAGTTGAATTAAGGGGTATTGCAGGGAAACCAGGAAAGATAATCAGCTCTAATGGTATGACAAAGCTTCTAAAAAAGGAGCAAAGAGGTGTAATTGCACAATTATGTTCGCTAGATGTTTCCACATTGGAATCATCTATTTCTCCAGATCTCCAAAAAGTCCTGGACAATCATTCCAAGGTATTTGAGACTCCCAAGGGTCTCCCACCTATGCGTGATCATGATCATGCTATTCATCTGATTCCAGGAAGTGTTCCTCCAAACATCAGGCCGTACAGATATCCCTATGTCCAAAAAAGTGAAATTGAACGTATGGTTGCAGAAATGCTAGAGGCTGGTATAATTCAACCGAGTCAAAGTTCTTTCTCAGCTCCAGTAGTATTGGTGCACAAGAAGGATGGATCATGGCGCATGTGTCCGGATTATAGGGAGCTCAACAAGCTCACTATTAAAGATAAGTTCCCCATTCCTGTTATTGATGAATTACTGGATGAATTGCATGGATCAATTTACTTCACCAAGTTGGATCTTCGTTCGGGATATCATCAAATCAGAATGAAGATTGAAGACATTCCGAAAACGACATTTAGAACTCATGAGGGTCATTATGAATTTTTGGTCATGCCTTTTGGCCTTACCAATGCACCTTCAACATTTCAAGGTTTGATGAATTCAATTTTCAAACCATTCCTTAGAAAATTTGTGTTAGTATTTTTTGATGATATACTAATCTACAGCAAGTCTTGGAAGGATCATGTTGAACATGTTGACAGGGTGCTACAACTATTGGAGGAGAAACAATTATATGCAAAAAGATCCAAATGTTTCTTTGGAGTCCAGGAGGTGGAATATTTGGGTCATATTGTATCTCATGAAGGAGTTAAGGTAGACCCTAGCAAAATTAAAGCCATTAAGGAATGGAAAATCCCCACATCCATAAAGCATCTGCGAGGATTTCTTGGGTTGACAGGGTATTATCGCAAGTTTGTTAAGAATTATGGAGAATAGCAGCACCTCTAACAACATTATTGAAGAAAGATTCATTTTCATGGACTTCGGAAGCAACAAAGGCCTTTGAACATCTTAAAGAGGCAATGTGCCAAGCACCGGTCTTAGCTACACCGGACTTCACAAAAACCTTTATTGTGGAATGTGATGCTTCAGGAAATGGAATTGGTGTTGTTCTAATGCAAGATGAAAGACCCATTGCTTTTGAAAGTCGTCCAATCAAGGGAAAGTTTTTAAGCAAAGCTATTTATGAGAAGGAAATGTTGGCAATACTCCATGCACTTAAGAAATGGCGACCCTACCTAATGGGAAGACACTTCAAGGTAAAAACGGATCATGATAGCCTTAAATACTTTTTAGAACAAAGATTATCCTCTGAAGAGCAACAAAAGTGGGTCACAAAGATGTTGGGTTATGACTTTGAAATCATCTACAAAAAAGGGAAGCAAAATGTGGTGGCAGATGCACTCTCAAGAAAGGATGAGGATGTGGAAGCATTGTTGTGTGCCATTTCTATTATCCAACCAGATTGGATAAACGAAGCAAGGGAGGAATGGAAGAATGACGAAGAAGTGTGGGCACTTATTCGAAAGCTACAACAAGATTCCAGTACTTCTGATACATTTAGCTGGAAAAATGATTCGTTATGGTACAAAGATCGCTTATACCTCTGTAAGAATTCCCAGCTAAAACAAAAGATTCTTATGGAATTGCACACTTCTCCCTTAGGAGGGCACTCAGGATTTTTAAAAAATTACCACAGGTTAAGAAGAATTTTTTTGGGATGGCCTTAAATCAGATATTCAAAAGTTTGTGGCGGAATGTTTGGTTTGCCAGCAAAATAAAGTTGAAACAATTAAGACACCAGGTCTATTACAACCTTTATCCATTCCAAGCCAACGTTGGGAGGAGGTTTCAATGGATTTTATCACAGGTTTACCCAAGTCTGAGGGAAAGAGTGTCATCATGGTGGTAGTTGACAGACTTACCAAGTATGCACACTTTTGTGCATTATCACATCCATTTTAAAGCCAGTACAGTTTCTACTGCATTTATGGAAACAATTCAAAAGCTACATGGAAACCCAAAGATTATTGTAAGTGACAGAGATCCCATTTTCACTGGAAATTTTTGGACAGAATTATTTTCTTGTCTTGGTACTCAGTTAGCTCATAGCTCATCTTATCATCCTCAATCTGATGGGCAAACTGAGATAGTAAGCAAATGTTTGGAAGGATATCTTCGTTGCTTTGTATCTGAAGCAGACACAATGGGTCAAATGGTTGGCTCTGGCTGAATGGTGGTATAACACTTCCTTCCATACAGCAACAAAAATGACCCCATTTATGGCACTTTATGGGTATCAACCACCATCCATCACATCATATTTAAGAGAAAATTCTAAGGTTCAGGCAGTGGAACATCACATCGAACATCAACAACAAGTCCTCCAACTCTTAAAGGATAACCTCGTGTTGGCACAAAATAGAATGAAACAACAGGAATATCAACATCGCAGTGAAAGAAGTTTTGATGTAGGTGATTGGGTATTCCTACGGCTACAACCATATAAGAAAATGTCCCTAAAGCAAGCTAAGAAGGATAATAAATTATCACCAAAGTATTATGGTCCGTACAAGGTGTTGCAAAAGATTGGTACTATGGCATACAAATTTGAGCTTCCTGCAGCTTCTCGATTGCACCCAGTTTTCCATGTTTCATGTTTAAAGAAGGTTATAGGTGACAAGCTCCCAACTCAAACAATATTGCCAGAACTTGACGAGGAAGAAAAAATTATATTGGAACCGGAAGCAGTCACAGAAACAAGAACTCGACAGCTACGAAATCGATCAATTTCAGAGTATCTTATCAAGTGGAAGAACTTATCCGCTAAAGATTCCACATGGGAGGATGAGAATTTTATGCAGAAGTATCCAGAACTACTCAAGCGTTGAGGACAACACTTTTTTGAAGGAGAGGGGCATGTTGGGTCCCTATAATACTAGTGATTACCCCATTACTATTGTAGTTATACCCCTTCTTTATATTGTTGTGCCCCTATTACCCCCATATTGTTATTTCTGTGCCCCATAGAATCCCTCTATTGTTATTTTTGTGGCTTTATATTATTATTGTTAGGTCGGCTGGATTATATTGTGACTCCCTAGACTCCTATATATAGAAAGGAGGTTTTGTCATTTGTATCATCCAAGAATTGTTCATTTATGTAATGTAAAGGAGGTTGCCCCCTCGAAGAGGCTGAATTCTAAGGCGTTGATCTATCTTTTCTATCTTTTCTTGAGCTGGTTTCATAACATATAGTCATTGCGCAAGATCCCCTGTATACAATTTCAACTTGCTGCCATTCACTCTTCCAGGAAAAGGTTCCCCATTCAGCTTTGTGAGCTGAACTGCACCTCCATCTGTAATTTCTTTGATAATATATGGCCCCAACCAATGCATCTAGAATTTACTTGGAAATGTGGTGAATTTACTATCATATAACAGGACAAGATCGTTTACTTTGAACATGTGAAGCTTGATGTGGTGATTATGCCATGCTTTTTCACGTTCCTTTTGTACTTGTTGATGAAATCCTGCCAGAAATCAATCTTCTTCGAGCTCCATCAGCTGCGCAAGCCATCCCTCCAAGGCCTCGTGATCCACCATATGCGTCAGGGTTGCTATGCGCAAGCTAGGCATAATATACTCCATCCACATTACAACTTTGATCCCATATACTAATTGGAGCGAAGTTTGCCCTGTCAGCTTCTTACAAGTAGTCCTATAAGCCCATAGTACTGCGGGTGTTGGCATTCTAATACAAGCGTTGCCCTTGATGGAAACTTACAGTACAAAAGGAATATTCAGAGGTAACAGGGTAGTGATACAGAAGAACAGGAAGATGGAACTAAGGTCTACTGATCAAAATAAAGAAGGTGAAGGAAAAGGTTGATGTAAAGTAATTTAAGAAGTATATGCAGGTCCACTTAGTCAAAACAACATAGACACACTGGTACATAGAACAAAAAGAGCATATACATATACACACACTCACACAAGAGGAAAAACACGTACAAGTTGGAAAATCAAGGTTTTGGTCTGAGGTATTTGATATGAGGTATTGGTCTAAGATATTTGGTCCAAGGTATTGGTCCTAAGTGGTTTTGGTCTGAGGTATTGAGAAAGGCCTAAACTACAGAAGGAGGAGAAGATCATTAGGCCAGGGTGTGCAAGTGAATGGGTTTCTAAGGAATACGTCTATTTGAAGTATATTTTATGTTGCAGGGGCTATGTTGGTGATTTGATCTGAAATATTTATGTGCACCTTGAATTCAATTTTGGATGAGGATCATGAGACTTGAAATTACTTATCATTGAATGATCTGATATCAGTTGGGCTAGATTTGATTATGTACACATGTTTTATTCTTTAAATGTCATGATTTGGGTTTGTCTGAAGCCCGGAATTGCAGCGAAGTTATGAGCCAATATTTGCAGATCTGTATGCTAGTTCATCTCGGTAAAAGCACATGTACATGCAAGTTCTACTCTTCCAAGTAGGATATACAAAAGAAAAGCCTTTTCCTTCAAATCTGACTGATCTATCTGATCAGTTCTATTGTTTTACTGCTGTCTGTCAATGAAGTCTTCTTAGATCTGAATGCATAAGGAGTTTGGTATCTGATTGATTGATTGTATAAGTGAGAAAGATGATCTTTGCTGCTACATGTGTAAAGATCTATAAATAGACAATAGATGGTTAGTATATTGCTGGTTGGTACAGACTTGATTAAGAAGTTTTATGTTTCAGTAGTTTTGAAGGTATACGCAGGTTTGATTACAAGAACTAGCGTACACATACAGGTTGGGTCCAGTAAAGTTGCGTGTACATTCTAATGCATGGTTTTTGAGATTACAACTGGTTCTGAATGATGATGCAGGTTTCTGGGTTCAACATAGTGTTCTGGTGACAGTGATATGGTTGTTTAGATTAACTGAATGTTGGTTGATGTAAATTAAGTTTCAAAGTCTGATGCGTCCAATATGAAAATTTGATGAAACAAGGCCTTCATGTGTATTGTTGTTTACCAGGAGCATCCAGTTTGAAAATTTATGAAACTTGGTCCCTGAAGTAAGAGAGAAGGTTGTAGTCTTCTGTAGCCCGATGCTTATGTACTAGTAATCATATTGGCTAGTCAAAGAGCTAGGGGGTTGCAACTCCCTTCCAGTAGAAGCTGGAAAATGAGAGAAGGTTGTAGCCTTTTGCAGGTGGGTGCCTACGTACTGGTATGAGTCTGCACCAGTACAAGATTGTAAACATATTTTCTTATTATGAAAAGAAGACAGAGACAACAACAGTAGGTGGTTTTCACCCACATTGGGTTTCCCCCTTAAATCTTGGTGTTCATGTGTGTTGCTTATGTGTGATGGTTTATTCTGTTTTTACTACTCTGTTTAATAAGTTACTGATGCACTGGTTAAAGATCAACACATGATAAATTGTCTAAATTATGAGAGATTTTTCGGCGTAAATCACAAGAAATTTCATTTGTCGACGTATTTCGAACCAACCAGTGTGGTTCATCGTCAGGACAAGTTGAAGAATCAGATCTAGCTTAGCATCTTAAATAGTTAGATTAGAAGAACACAACGACTATAATTCATGACCAAATAACGACTGTATTGTCTAATGGTTAGATTTGATCAGGAAACAATTAGAAGGACCAGATCAGGGGCAAAAACCTATATTATAATAAAAGTAAAGGGACCATTTATAGTTATAAATATATATTAAACTAAATTAATATTTAATTATAAAATTTATTATAAATAATAGAGTAATTAATAGTTAGTTATAAAAGTTGTTAAATATATAAATATTAGTTAGTTATACTCTTAAAAAATGAGTTAAAAGGACCATGTTAAAAAAAATAATAATAATAATAGTTATTTAAAAAAATAAAAAAATAAAAATAAAGTGATAATATTTAGTTTAATAGTTATTTATAAAAGTTAAAAATATGAAAGTATTAGAGGAACCTAAGGTTAAAAAAATAAAAGTAAATAAATAATTAATGATTTTAATATTTAAAATTAGTTAATAGCTTAATGAAGGGTTAAAATTAGCATCCTATCAAAGATTAATTTTATTTTTAATTAAAATAAACCTAATAGCATAAATTAAGCGCTACTAAAATACCTCAAATAATAACAACCACACCTTAAAGGATATAGGCCACAGGATGCCTAGGAAGAGAGGGTTGGGACCCAATAACTACTAATCTTCCAACCATCCTCCCTATTGAGATTGATAGGCCTTTTTTCGATCTCAGGGGCTTCCTTAAACTTCCGGTGATGGAACTGCGAAACTTCCATTTCCCGGCTCAAAAATTGGGAGTTCTCAACACCCTTGCTACTCGTGCCTTAAGGATCTCTGATGAAAAGAGCTTCGAGGAAGAGAAATCCCATCTCCTTAATGTCTTTGTTGAGAATGGTTATAGTAGACACTTGGGACAGAAAGCGTTCCTCATAGTGGCTAAGAATTCGTTAACTTAAAAAGAACCGAAGGAATGAATTCCAGGTGTCCATCTTCCGTACGTTCAGGGGACCACTGATAGAATTACAAGGATTCTTAGAAAACATAATGTCCCCTCATCCTTTAGACCCCTTAACACCATTCGGAAGTCCCTCAGATCTGTGAAGGATCCTATCAACCCTAAGGACATGAAAGGGGTATATATTATTCCTTGTTCCTGTGGGACCCCCTATATTGGTGAGACGGGTCGCTCCATTAATCAAAGGATTAATGAGCACGCAGCTGACCTTAAGCATAGGAGAACCAAGTCTTCTGCTTTAGCAGAACATGTGGAGAAAACCAATCATCACGTCTGCATTGAGGAGGCTAGTGTTATTGCTAAAGTTTCGCAGTTCCATCACCAGAAGTTTAGGGAAGCCCTTGAGATCGAAAAAAGGCCTATCAATCTCAATAGGGAGGATGGCTGGAAGATCAGTAGTTGTTGGGTCCTAGCCCTCTCTTCCTAGGCATCCTGTGGCCTTTATCCTTTAAGGTGTGGTTGTTATTATTTGAGGTATTT
Organism: Pinus tabuliformis; assembly: GCA_031772625.1. Classification (NCBI taxonomy): domain Eukaryota; kingdom Viridiplantae; phylum Streptophyta; class Pinopsida; order Pinales; family Pinaceae; genus Pinus; species Pinus tabuliformis. The sequence goes on from CM062818.1 coordinate 998,106,325, forward strand.
TAGTAGCGCTTAATTTATGCTATTAAGTTTATTTTAATTAACAATAAAATTAATCTTTGATAGGATGCTAATTTTAACCCTTAATTAAGCTATTAACTAATTTTAAATATTAAAATAATTAATTATTATTATTATTATTATTATTATTATTATTGTTATTATTTTTTTAACCTTAGGTTACTCTAATGCTTTCATATTTATAACTTTTATAAATAACTATTAAATTAAATATTATCATTTTTTTTTAATAAATAACTACTACTATTATTATTATTATTATTATTATATATATATTTTTAACATGGTCCTTTTAACTCGTTTTTTAAAAATATAACTAACTAATATTTATATATTTAACAACTTTTATAACTAACTATTAATTACTCTACTATTTATAATAACTTTTATAATTAAATATTAATTTTATATTAATTTATTTTGTAATTAATTTAGTTTAATATATATTTATAACTATAAATGGTCCCTTTACTTTTATTATAATATAGGTTTTTGCCCCTGATCTGGTCCTTCTAACCGTTTCCCGGTCAAATCTAACCATTAGACAATATAGCCGTTACCTGGTCATGAATTATAGCCGTTGTGTTCTTCTAATCTAGCTATTTAAGATGCTAAGCTAGATCTGGTTCTTCAACTTGTCCTGATGATGAACCACACTGGTTGGTTCAAAACGCGTCGACAAATGAAATTTCTTGTGATTTACGCCGAAAAATCTCTCATAACTTGATATGGATCACAGAAGCCTCAATTCAACAAATTGTCTAAATCACAAGTTTTCTGGGTGTACGCTGGTTTCTCTAATCATAGTTGCGTGTACATGTTTGTTCACTTCACAAAAGTAGCGTATATAAATCTGTTTGAGAAAAGAATTTTTTTTGATAAGATAATACTGATTCACCCTCGTCTCAGTATTATTTCCAACAATTGGTATCAGAGCAGGTCCTTCTGAAGAAGCTTGATCGCTTGAAGGAATATCTTTCAAGATGAATAATCACGAAGGCATGTGATCCATCAGACCACCAATCTTCAATGGGAGCAACCTGTATATTGGAAAATAAGAACCAGAGTCTATCTACAGTTGCTTGGAGCAAATGTTTGGGAAATTGTAGAAGGAGGATATCAATTTCTAGCAACAATTCCTACAGACTTTACAGGTAAGAAGTTATATGAAACTAATGCCAAAGCTATCAATACATTATTGGGAAGCCTATCAGAATCAAAATTTGTCAAAGTCATGCAAATTAAGACAACCAAAGAAATATGGGACAAAATCATTCAAAGCTACGAAGGAGACTCTCAGGTAAAACGCGCAAAGCTTCAAACTCTCATAATTCAGTATGAAACTCTTAAGATGCATAGTGATGAGAGTGTTGCTAGTTACTTCTTATGTTTAGATGAGATTGTTAATTGTATGAAGAATTTGGGTGAAGAGATAAAGGAAGTTACATTAGTGGAGAAAACTTTGAGATCTTTGTCTTCTAAATTTGAGTCAAAAGTGTCTGCCATAGAGGAAAAACAAGATCTTCAAACTATTACAGTGACTCAACTCCATGGAATCCTAACTGCCTTTGAAATGAGGAAATGAGGTCCATCAGATATGAGAGAGGCCGCTTTTAAAGTATCAGGAATGGGAAAAGAAAAGGAGGAGCACAATGAATCAGGACACATTTCAGAAGAAGAGGACGTGGTAAATTTTGTCAAGAAGCTTCAACGGGGTTCCAGAAGATTCAGAGGTAAGCTACCTTTCAAATGCTTTGCTTGTGGTAGAGTCGGCCACTATGTTTCCAAACGTCCTCATAAAGAAAAATATGAAAAGGGAAAGGAATATGATAAAGGCAATAGAAAACAGGTTGTGAATAAAGGGAGTTACTATACACATGAAGATAGTGATGGTTTATATAATAATGATGAAGATGAAACTGAACAAGATTACAGACTACTCATATCCTATGACAATGATGATTTTTTGGATGCATTAGAAGAGGAGGATTTTCTTGAAGAAATCACTAAACTCAAAATCTGTTTAGAAGAAAAGAATATGATCATAGATACTTTGACACACCAAGTTGCTGAAAGAGAAAAACACAATGAAAATCTAGAATGTGAAATTGTGAGCCTAAGAAAAGATCTTGAGAAAATAAAACATCTTAATCTTAGATTTTCTAAAGGATCAAAAAATTTAAATGCAATCATCAAAGTTCAAAGTTCTCCTCTGATAAAGATAGGTCTTGGATATACTGAAGAATCATCTCAATCATAGAAGCCATCAACCTTCACCAGAAGCTATCTTGATGCAACAAATACCAATGAACACTATGCCAATCGTCATCAAAGGCCTAAAATTACTCATAAGGTAAATCATACTTAATTTACTCCAAGGATAAATATCGGTAGGAACCGCAACCAACAAGTAACCAATGACAAAAGATTCTATGATTGCAGAAACTTATTTAATGGGAAATGTTTTTCATGTCATAACTTTGGCACAAGGCGGCTCAATGTGTTTCTTACAAAACCATCATGACTAGAGAATCACGAAATCAAAGGGATGTAACAAGAATCAAGAAAAGTTCCTATAATAACTTTTCTCCTCTTGAAAATGAAATAGAATGCTCGATTTGTAACAACTTTGGTCATGAAGAATATGAATGCAGGAGAAAATTTTAGCCAACACTTCAAAAGGAGGAAACACCATTAAATCCGAAGATATGGAGACGAAAGGAATCTCAATCAGAAATATGTGGTATAGCTTTATATGCGGAAGGACAAGAAAATTAGTGGTACATTGACAATGGATGCTCCAAATACATGACAGGTGATAAATAGAAACTTCATTCATATAATGCTTTAGAAAAATCAAAGAATGTCTCATTTGGAAATGACACTCCAACTATCATTAAGGGTAAAGGTTCTGTTTTCTTGAAAGAAAAGGTTAAAGCTGGAAATGTCATGTATGTAGATGGTTTAAAGCACAACTTGTTGAGTGTCAGTCAAATGTGTGATCAAGGAAATGAAGTGGTGTTTCAAAACAGATGTGTTGTTTGTGAGCTTGATACAGGAAAAGCCGTGATCAAAGATACAAGAACTCCAAACAACTTATACATACTCAAAGGAGGACAACAACAATGTTATCTGAACAAAACATATGAAAACTGGTTGTGGCATAGAAGATTGGGACATCTAAGCTTTTCTCAAATAAGAAAAGCATGCGGGCTCAAGGCAGTTCGTGATCTTCCAGACATCAGTATCCCAAAAAATACCATATGCAAACCATGTCAAATCGGTAAGAAAACCAGAGTTCACTTCATCGAAAATGAAGGGTCACCAAGTAAGCCTCTTGAACTCATCCATACTGATTTATGTGAACCAACAAGGAAAAAGTCTCCTCGAGGAGAAGAATATAGGATGTGTTGGATAGGTCTTCTAAAGCATAAATATGAAGCGTTTGAAAAGTTTAAAGCCTTCGAAGCTTTAGTAGAAAATGAATCAAATCGAAAACTCAAATGTCTCAAATCTGATGGAGAGGGAGAATTCATATCAGATGAATTCTTTGACTTTTGTGAACAACATGGAATAAAAAGGGAATTTTCAACCGCAAGAACTCCTCAAGAAAATGGTGTGGCAGAAAGGATGAAGAGAACAGTTCAACAAATGGTTTGGGCTATGTTAGATGAATCAGAGCTCCTACAACCTTCTGGGGTGAAGCTACATTTGCTATCGTGACTATTCTCAATAAAGTGAATGTTCGGGTAAATAGCAATCAAACTCCATATGAACTTTGGTATGGTAAGCCTCCTACTGTAAAACACTTTAGAGTTTTTGGAAGCAAATTTTTTATCAAAAGGACTGATGAAAAACTTGGTAAGTTTGAACCTAGAGTAGACGAAGGTATTCTTCTTGGTTATTCATCCAGAAGTAAAGGATACAAATGTTATAATAAAAGACTTCGGAAAATTGTTGAAAGCATTGATGTTGTAGTTGATGAAGCATGCAAAAATCCGAAACAGATGAAATAAATAGAGGAGCATGACAATGAGGAAGATGGGGAATGCTTTCCCGCATCAAATAAAAATGACATTGAAGAAGAAACTAATGAAGCACCAGAAGAAGATACAATAGACAAGGAAAAGACTCCATCCAGGTATGTTTATAAGAATCATCTAGAATCTCAAATTCTAGGAGAAAAGGGGTTTGGAGTACATATAAGAAGAACTCTTATAGGGACCTCAAGTTATCTAGCATTACTATCCTCCAGAGAGCATCAGAATGTAAATGAAGCCTGCAAAAATGAATGTTGGGTCAAGGCCATCGATGAAGAATTAGACCAAATTGAAAAGAATGATACTTGGGAATTAGTTCCTAGACCTCATGATAAAAAAGTTATAGGAACAAAATGGATATTTAAGAATAAGCTGAATGAAAATGGAGAAGTTATTAGAAACAAGGCAAGAATTGTTTGTAAAGGGTATGCTCAACAAAAAGGTATAGATTTTGAAGAAACCTTTGCACCTGTTGCCAGACTTGAAGCTATAAGGATGTTTCTTGCCCTTTCTAGTTTTCGAAAATTTAAAGTATATCAAATGGATGTAAAATAAACTTTCCTTAATGGAGATTTAGAAGAAGAAGTGTATATTGAACAACTAGAAGGATTCATTCTTGGAAATGATGCAAAACTTGTATGCAAGCTTGAAAAGGCTCTCTATGGTCTGAAATAGGCTCCAAGGGCTTGGTATTACTGCCTTGACAAATATCTACAACAACAAGGTTTCACAAAAGGTTCTGCAGATAGGAATTTACACAAAGATTGAATATGATAAACTGCTAATTATTGTTGTTTATGTTGATGATATCATCTTTGGTAGCAATGAAGAACCCATGAGTCAGAAGTTTGCTTTAGTAATGCAATAAGAATTTGAAATGTCCTTACTTGGTGAACTTACTTATTTTCTTGGTCTCCAAGTACAACAAACAAAAGATGGTATCTTTTTTTCACAAACCAAATATCTCAAGTAGATCTTGAAGAAGTACAGAATGCAAGATTCTAAACTAGTATGTACTCCAATGGTAACATGATGCAGTCTCAACTCTAACAATGAATCACCAGCACTAAACCAACCAATTTACAGATCTATGATTGGAAGTCTGCTTTATCTAACAGGTACCAGACTTGACATCATGCATGTAGGAGGAATTGTTGGAAGGTTCCAAGCAAATCCAAAGGAATCACATCTCCAGGCAATCAAAAGAATCTTCAAATATCTTTAAGGAACTCAGGACTTTAGACTATGGTATCCTAAAGATACAAACCTTACTCTTCATGCATATATAGATGCAGATTGGGCAGGAAGTGTTGATGATCGAAAGAGCACTAGTGGATGTGCATTCTATATGGGTTCTTGGTTAGTGTCATGGTTCAACAAGAAACAAAGTTTGATTTCCTTATCTACAACTGAAGCAGAATATGTGGCTGTTGCATCTTGTTGCACACAACTACTTTGGATGATGCAAACATTGAAAAACATTCAGAGCACATGTACTCCAACCATCTCCATTCTATGTGATAATACAAGTGCCATAAGTATTTCAAAAAATCTAGTCATGCACTCCAAGACCAAGCACATACCCATTAAGTACAATTTTCTACAAGAACAAGTGCTTGAACAAAAGGTTAAATTGGAGTATGTTCCCTCCAAAGAACAAGTTGCTGATATATTCACTAAACCACTTCCCAGAGAAACATTTGAATATCTCAGACAAAATCTAGGAGTAGTTGCTGCATCATCCTACTCTTAAATCCAATTTTCAGAGGAAGGTTATTATATGTGGGTTTCATGAAGTATAGTCGTGTATACACGTGGGTTTTTGTGGCTGAAGGAGAGTATATGTTTTTCTAACAAAAAAATAGTGGGTTAGAATCTAATATGGGTGCTTTGTCTAAAATTGATGATTAGATTCTGACGATATGCTTTGTTTATTGATTTTTATCTGATTAAAAAAGATGCCTTGATGAAAATGCACAGGTAGTATAGGTTCAGGGGGAGCATTAGCCTTCACAGACATTCTGCATTGTTGGTATTTTGGTTGCTGAATTCAGCTATGATTTGTTGTTTAAGACATAGGGTGTAATTTAAGTCTATATTTGAATGAGTCCTATTGGAAAAATGATGTAATTTGTGTCCCCACTTTGCATGGGATGGATGATGTAATATTTGTTGTATTTCTGTCATGTATAAACAATTGGTATATTCCACTTGGTTAGGTGGATGAGTCAAATGTGGTGTATCCCCACTTGGTTGGGTGATTGATGTATGTATAAGTCATTGGTCATACTCACTTAGTTAAGTTATAGAGTCATGTTATTCCTTTGAATCATATCTCTGTAGAGCCGGCATGTACTTAGGGGCAATATGGACAACATAATGTATATCAAATGAGGAAAGTTTCTAGGTCCGCCCTTTTCCCTTAATGTCAAAGGGAGAGAGTATTTTGGTGTTTCATGTTATCTCTAACAGTTCCTACAGCTTGTAGTAATCAACACCATCATGGTTGCCATCAAGTCCGAAGGGGGAGATTGTTGGCATTACGATACAAGTGTTGTCCTTAATGGCAACTCACAGTACACTAGGAATATTTAGAGCTAATAGGGTAGTGATACAGAAGAACATGAAGATGGAAGTAAGGTCTACTGATCAGAATAAAGAAGGTGAAGGAAAAGGTTGATGTAAAGCAATTTAAGAAGTATATGCAGTTCCACTTTGTCAAAACGGTGTATACACACTGGTACATAGAACAAAAATAGCATATACGTATACATGCACTCTCAAAAGAGGAAAAGCGCGTACATGTTGGAAAATCAAGGTTTTGGTCCAAGGTATTTGGTCTGAGGTATTTAGTCAGAGGTATTTGATCCGAGGTATTGGTCTGAGGTATTTGGTCCAAGGTATTGGTCCTAGGTATTGAGAAAGGCCTAAAACTATATAAGGAGGAGAAGATCATTAGGCCAAGGTGGTCAAGTGAATGGGTTTCTAAGGAATACTTCTATCTGAAGTACATTTTATGTTGCAGGGGCTATGTTGGTGATTTGACCTGAAATATTTATGTGCACCTTGAATTCAATGTTGAATCAGGATCATGAGACCTGAAATGACTTATCATTGAATGATTTGATATCGGTTGGGCTAGATATGATTATGTAAACCTATTTTATTCTTTAAATGTCATGATATGGGTTTGTCTAAAGTCCAGAATTGCAGCAAAGTTATGAGCCAATATTTGCAGATCTGTACGTTGGTTCGTCTTGGTAAAACCGCATGTACAAACAGGTTCTAATCCTCCAAGTAGCGTAGACAAAAGAAAATCATTTTTCTTCAGATCTGACTGATCTATCTAATCAATTCTGTTGTTTTACTGTTGTCTATCAATGAAGTCTTCTTAGATATGAATGTAAAAATGAATGCATAAGGAGTTTGGTATCTGATTGATTGATTATATAAGTGAGAATGGTGATCTCTGACGCTGCCTGTGTAAAGCTCTGTAAATAGACAGTAGATGGTCAATATATTACCGGTTGGTACAGACTTGATTAAGAAGTTTTATGTTTCAGTAGTTTTGAAGGTATACACAGGTTTGATTACAGGAAGTAGTGTATACACGTAGGTTGGGTTCAGTAAAGTAGCGTGTACATTGTGATGCATGAATTTTGAGATTACAATTGGTTCTGAATGATGATGCAAGTTTCTGGGTTCAACATAGTGTTTTGGTGACAATGATCTGATTGTTCAGATTAACTGAATGTTGGTTGATGTAGATTAGGTTTCAAAGTCTGATGGGTCCAGTATGAAAATTTGATAAAACAAGGCCTTCATATGTATTGTTGTGTACCAGGAGCATCTAGTTTGAAAATTTATGAAACGTGGTCCCTGGAGTAAGAGAGAAGTTTATAGCCTTCTGTAGTCCGACACCTATGTACTAGTAATCATATTGGCTAGTACAAGAGCTAGGGAGTTGCAGCTCCCTTCTAGTAGAAGCTGGAAAATGAGAGAAGGTTGTAGCCTTCTACAGGTGGGTGCCTGTGTACTGGTATGAGTCTGCACCAGTACAAGATTGTAAACAATTTTTCTTATTATTAAAAGAAGACAGAGATGACAACAACAAGTGGTTTTCACCCACATTAGGTTTCCACCTTAAATCTTGGTGTTTATGTGTGTTTCTTATTTGTGATGGTTTATTCTGTTTTTACTGCTCTGTTTGATAAGTTACTGATGCACTGGTTAAAGATCAACACATGATAAATTGTCTAAATCACAAGTTTTCTAGGTGTACGGTGGTTTCTCTAATCATAGTTGCGTGTACATGCTAGTTCACTTCACAGAAGTAGCATATATAAATCTGTTTGAGAAAAGAATTTTTTTTGATTAGATAATACTGATTCACCCCCCTCTCAGTATTATTTCCAATAGCGGGTATGCGCACATCCTAGTCGTTTCGCTGCGTGTTGCAGATTTTTGTTAGTGCATTCTCCAAAATCTTATTGAAGGCTTCAACAATTCCATTGGCCCGTGGGAAATACGATGTACTCTTCTGATGGTAGACCTGGAATTCTTCAGTGAGGGCGCTGATCGTTCCTTTCCAAAAGTGTGTACCTCTGTCACTCATCAACACTTTCGGGTAGCCAAATCTGGTTAAGACATATTCAAACAAAAAATTTGATGTCATATCCCCTGTACAATCCTTAACCAGCCATGCTTTTATCAATCTGGTTATATATTCCATTACGTGATGATATAGCACGCATCTATTTTCTTTCCTGGGGAATGAATTGGCCCAACGAAATCAATCACCTATTTCTCAAATCATTGCAAAGATACTTGAGGATGTAATGGAAATTCATCCCTTCTTGATGGTCTGCCAATTCTTTGACATGCATCACATACCTTATAATACACCTTGTAATACTTGTGCAAGGTAGGCCACCATAGAATTGCACATAAAATATTCTGCGTATTTTCCTTGCCTACATAATGACCTCCCGCAGCTCCCCCATGAGATTCAACGAGAATGCTATCCTGCTCAAAATCCGGCACATATCTTCGCAATATTTCATCTGCACTCATCTTATATAGATGTCCTGCAATAACTGAAAGATTCGCTTTGCGCATTACTAATTCCTTGTTTTGGTGACTGGTATATCCCTTCGGTGCCATCCCTGTAGTCAAGAAATGAATAATATCAGCAAAATGGTCATCCTCTATGTGCACTGCAAAGAGCTACGCATCTGGCAACCCCTCCTCTAGATTATTGGGCTCCTCGCCTGTCTCGATCCGCAAAAGATGGTAAGGTCCTGCATTTAACCTCCCTGGCTTCACAATGACTTCAAGATCATACTCCTGGAATAATAGCAACCACCTACAAATATTCCCCCCCAACACAGGCTTGTTGACTAGGTATTTCAAGGCAGAATGATCTGTGTACATTTGAAATGCCCTCCTAACAAATAATGCCTGAATTTTTGCAGTGCGTACACCATGGCCAATCCTTTGCACTCAGTCGTTGAATAATTATTCTCGGCCTTTGATAATTTCCTACTTGCAAAGGCTATAGGATGGTCCATTTGTCCTTCACCGGCCTGCATTAGCACTGCACCCAATGCAATGAAAGAGGCATCCACATGTATACGAAACTCCTTTTTCCAATAAGGGTATACCAAGATCGATGCAATGACCATATTTTCTTTGAATACATCTAAGTTGTGTTGACATTCTTTGTCCCAACAGAATGTTGCATCCTTCTTTATCCATGGGCGTAGTAATTTGAGCATAAGATTTGATAAAATTTCTATAATATCCCGTATGACCCAGCATTGCGCAGCTGGTTGATGTTCCTAGGGGCCTTCAAATTCATAATTATTGCAATCTTTGTAGGGTCCACCATCAAACCTTGTTTGCACACCATGTGACCCAACAATATTCCAAAGGGAACGCAAAATATACATTTCTTCAAGTTCAACGCGATCTGGTATTTGCGACACGTATCCAACATTAGGCGTAGACTTGCTACATGGCGCTTTACTAATCCGAGCACCGTTCAATCATCAAAGTATACTTCTAAGAACTTATGAATAAACTCCTTGAATGCTGCTATGACTACACGGAAAATATCACAGGTGCATTCTTAAGTCCAAACGACATCACAATGTATTGAAAATAACCCTAGTCCATCACAAAGGTCATTTTCCTCCTATCTTCAGGCACGATCTTGATCTGATGATACCTAGAAAACCCATCAGTGAAGGAATAGGCCTCATGCTCTCCAACATTGTCTAATACTTCATCAGTAAATGACGTTGGGAATGGGTCATGGACACACGCATAATTAATCTTCTGCAGGTCTACGCAAATCCTTATTTCACCCTTCTCTTTCTTCTCTTGAACCACCATTGGGCTCACCCAATCAGATTCTTCAACCGGTTCTATGATGCCTGCCTCCAGCATCTTATCTAGCTCTAAGCGAACCTTTTCCTTGTATTTAGGATTAAGGTGATATGGCCTATGTTTAATAGGCTTCACGTCTGGATTCAAAGTGATTTTCATAACGCCCAAATCGCCAACTATGCCTTTCAAATCCAAGAACTTGGTAGGGAATAGATCCTGGTATTTGCGGAGTAATTTAGCAACTTTATCCATGGTAGCTTCATCCCAATAATCTCCAATTTTTTCGAACTTCGGTTCAGATTCAGTACCAATGTTTACTTTCTTTGACTTCAATGATGCGGTGATGTCCAAGTTGTCTATTTGTGGGCCTTCGACTTCACGATACCCTTCTGCCTCTGGAATATTAATGTTTCTCGAGTCTTAATCTTCCTCTTCAGTGGTCACATTATAGCATTCCAGCGCATGGTGCAACAGGTGCTCCAATTTGGTTGGGTCCATTCCATAGGCTCTTGAGGCATTCTGAAGATAACTACCTTAATCTCATGTACAACCTCATCGATGCTTGCAAAGCTATCTTCAAAGATGAAGGTCAATGATAATCCTTCCCTCAATATATCCCATTCCACCGTGCCATGGAGGAGCTTCGTTTCCAGATACCAGTTCATGGGAATTGTATCCAAAGTATGCCAAAACATGTGTACCCACTCTGACTATGCTTCCCCCATGATTTAGTCCATTTCGCTAGGTGATCATGTAGATCATCCCTTCCATTATATTTCTCTGTCAATCTAGTGTTAGGACACTCAAACTCTAACCTCATCATTCTTCTGTAATCTCGCTATCCATCAAAACTATCTTTATGCGTACCCCACCATTGTTCAGGCGTAGCGTGAAGGGCCAAGTCTAATGCTTGGAAGCAATGATCCTTAGGGACTTTGCATTCAAATTCATCCAAAAACTTATCTACGTCAATTAAACTATCATAATAGGGTAGTTTCCTTACCTTCGACGAAACACAGCGCAATGACTTCGTCAACATATTGCATCGCAATGTAGATACTTCATGCAAGCGATTCTGCCAATGCTCTAACTCCTCATCTGAATAAGAGGTGCAGGAAATCTCCCTGTCCCATGAAATCCGTCCATCTGTTGTTAGATTGATTCAGTCCTACTCCCACGGTGTTATTTTGTAGATTTGATCTAGTTCATCATCACTTTATTCATAGTCACGAATTGGTTCAGTATAGCGCGCCCCTTCTGTAGGGTCCAATGGTACTACAACCTGAAGCGATTTCCTTACAAACGATATTGTCCTCTTCTTCAGATTGATGACCCCATTCATATCAATGGCCCAGTCAATTCCCAAGAGCATAGGGTATGGATTACTGTCATCAACAATCTCTATAACCTCAAATTCGTCCATCGCGCTCGTACCTTCTATATCAATTGTTACTCCATATAATCGTTCCATAGGGATGATTTTCTACTGGTTTTTGATTTTGAGTTGAATCAGAGACCATTGCATTGTAGGTCTCCCCATTCTTTTTCATGTTTGTTTCAGTAATACGTTCGCATCAAACCCCTAATCCAAATGACCTGGTGTTATAGACATTTTTATGTTTACAACATTGAGCATGAAATGTCCATAATCTAAGGGATCCAAAGTCCCTAAACATGTTGTTCCTACCCCTAGAGGAACAAGGCTAACAAACCACAGCAATTCACAGAAGTTCTCCACCAGAAACTGCTCAAAAACAAGTCAATTCAGGATCAATTCAGTGGCTCCACTAGCTGTCTGTGCTGAATGTCAAAGTCAACACTGGCTACCTGCACTGCAACGCAGGTAGAAGCACTACCAGGGTGCGCTGAGCGAGAGTTGACAAATGGCAAGTTCATTCCAAGAGGTGTCAAGACCCAGGAAGCTTCCAGAATCTTCCTCAATGACACTTGCCTCAGTGAATTCGACTAGTGATGAGTAAGAGGTTCCAAATCTCCAAGTGGAAGCAAGAACCTCCAAGTGGAATCAAGAGCTGAGAGAGGGAGAGGACACTAGTCAGATCTCAAGCTGACTCATCCTCTCTCCAAACATCTATATATGGATCTCTCCTCCATGAGATCTGGAGGCTGGAATTTTGTTATTGCAAAGAATTGCTGTTGGTTTGAGATTGGAATCATTGGGTGCTTAATGCTTTGAAGGGGGTGAAGATAGGAATTCCATTTGCTGGGAAGGAGATGCTGGATTGGAGCCCTCTGGGTTGTATCTCTTCTTGTGATCTTGTAGAAACCTCTTGAAGCTGGGCGAGCGAGAAGGCAAGTAGCTGGGAACTCTCAAAGAGAAGAGAAATCGGATCGAGGGACAAACGAAAGACACCGGTTAGTCCATCCATCTCTCTTCCTTCTTAATTCATAAAGGAAGAATACTAGAATAGCTGTCTCTGTTTGTTGCTAAGGCACTGTCACACCTTAGGTGGATAGGATCGTCCTGCATAAGCATTTTTCCCCACAACAAATTGGCGACTCTGCTGGGGAGATCTGTTTAGTCATTTTATTTGTGTCTCTATCATTGTTTGTTTCATAGACTCAACAGCAACAATCGAACTGCATCTGCTATTCTTAGATGCAAAGTAGACAGCTGCTGCTTTGATCCAATCACTGGATTTGTCTATGATCTGAACAATGGAATCACAAATGATTTGATGATCCTTTGTGATAGATCTTAGTCCTCCTTCAAAGCATCCCTTTGATTGTACCTTGCTTGTTGCTTTTATTTGGCCTGAAACCGTAGATTAATCAGCAAACTGTAACCCAGAACCCAGAAACAACTCTTGTTTCTGCTTCAGCGTAGACCCTGTGAAGAGGTTCTGCATTTCAACGCAGGTCCCGTGAAGGCTACCTGTGCTGAATGTCAAAACCTCTGTGTTGGGAGTGCGCTGATCCAGTTTAGGCCTTGTGCAGCTGGGGTTCTCTGCTCTATTTTGCCTTGTTTTGATCTCCGATTTCTACAACCTATAACCAGCATAGGTACCTGTCTGATAACTCCTTTTCTCTGCTTAAATTCCGCCTCCTTTTGTACAAAAAGACTGTGAGTGTTTTTATGTGTTTGTGGCGTCATTTACAGTTTTCCTTTGCAAGAGTGAAATAGTCATCCTGTAGCCCTTGATTCAGATCTGTGGATTGTGATCTTAGGAGAGAGTTCATTGGTTGTTTACAGTTGGTTATACATTCACTTTTGCTTTTGGTTTGAGTTTGTCTCTTTTGAGTGTCAAAACAAGTATTCATTTCGAAAATCGTTAAGTGTTATAATCTCTTCTACCCTTTCTGATTTCGGAAAAGTAAACTTGTTTGTATTTGTCATTTAAAAGCAAATTCAAATTTGTGCAAAAAGCTTTCTTTTTAGGCATCAATATTAAGAAAGCGGAAAACAAACACTTGCATTGTGCATTTGCATCTTGATAGTTTGCATGATTGATTTAGGGAAAGTGCATTTAGAGTGTGCTGATTTCTCTCTGAGAAAAGATGGTGTCTTTCTTTTCCCTTTGTAGCTAGGATTTTCATTATTGAAAAAGAGATAAAATTTGCTTATCATCTTTTAGATTGCATTTAGGAAGTTGTCTATACATCTCGTGGTGAACCTCAAAAGGCAAACTTCTAAGAAAGATCAACATAAAATAAACTGAATGAACTTAATAACGCTTTGTAACTTAACGCACAACATAGAGGTCTAGGCTAGAGACGTGTTCCGGTGTCGTAAAGCCTAGTGACTGTCGATCTCGCTGATGGTGGGTGATTCCTCCTGAGGGACGATAGCGCCAGTACGGATTGTGCTCCCACGTACCGTCGAGTATATATTGGGAGACCCCTATAGGCATAAAACCTTTATCCTTAGGAAGCCGTGTCGGCCGCCCTACTGATCGCAATGCACTGAACACAGCATTCGGGAAGATTGACCGCCCGTACCTTAAAAAGTATTCTGCGGTTTTGTGAAAAGTTTGGCACACCCTCTACCTAGAACTCCAGAGTAGTTCCTTTTGGCCTTTTTCAGACTCTATAAAGGAAAAAGTCCATCCGAGCATTTGTCACTTCGGGCTCGTTAAAACATCGAAGGAGACTAGAGTCATCTTTAGCTTTTTCTCGACTCTTTAAAAATGAAAAAGCAAGTTGTGTCCAAGCGTCGTTAAAATTTATTTTAAACGGAATAATCATCACCATTCCCTCGTTGATCTTCGAAGTTAGTCTCTTTTCATCGTAAGTTCTTGTAGAATCGCTAGAAAATATTTTGGATAGACTAAATATGTCTGAACAACCGTCGACATCCAGGACTGTGTCATCCGACGCAGTAGCGGCAGAGCCTCCTGCTGCTACTCCAACGATGTTCGCTGGTATACCATCTGTCCCGGCAAATTGTCAACAACAAGCTGGAGTCCAACCAGAGACTGTTTCGACGACATGGTTAGTTCCTATTTCTTCATCCGGATTATCATTTGGTATTTCTTATGTTGAAACTCAACAAATTGATCCAATGTGTCTTCAAAGGCCAATCTACCCTTTAAGTACTGGATTGCCACCATATGGATGGCAGTATGCCTTTTCATTGTTCCCTCCCGGAGAACAACCATATGGGAGTTTACAACAAAGTTCAGGTCAAACTGGAATTACATCCAGCGGTTGGGTACCAATACTGCCTCAGCAACCAAGGGTTGTATATTCAATGCAACCAGTCCACCCTGTGTCGAATATTCCCACTATACTTGCTATGGTGACTGCGTCGCAAGTACAAGCGCTACCGGTTGTATGTCAACCCCAACAGCCTCAGGTTGCGATACAACAGCCTCTTGTCTCAACGACTCAATCGCAACCTCAGGTTAGTGCCTCCTTATCTGGAGCGGCTCAGGATCAAACAAGTACTGTGACTCCTCATCTTGGTCAATCATCCAGTATTGGTCAACAGCAAATGGTTCAACAACCAGAGCTGGTTCAAACTCAACAACCCCCATTCCAGCAATCATATCAAGGATATGAGCAACAAGTCTTTGTAAGTAATGGGCAATCGCATTTCCAAAGAGGTTATCAACAACCATATTATAATGGTTATGCCCATCAACCTTGTCAAATTTGCCAGCATCAAATACATTATGCTGGTATGCAAAGACCCACTGCTCAGGCGATTCCATCTTATCCTGGGTATGCTTCCCCTAACCTGAATCAACAGTTGCCCTTTGTAGCAAATCTAGAATTACCAGATCTAAACCGACTGACGAATGATCCAATTGCTTATGCCCCTTGGTGGCCAGCGATTCCGCATAAACTTCCGTCGGATATTCCTAAATTTAATGGAAATCCAGGTGAAGATCCGGCGAATCATGTGATGACATTTCATCTGTGGTGTTCATCAAACACCCTAAACGATGATTTGGTTAGGCTTCGCCTTTTTCAGAGGATGTTAACTAGTCCAGTGGCAAAATGGTATATTGAATTTCCTAGAGCTTCGTTCGACAACTTCAGTACCTTAGCCACGACTTTCTTAACCCATTTTCAATTACCGATAAGGTATGAAATGGGAACGGAACTCCTAACCAACTTCAAACAGACAACGACCACTCACATATCTGATCATATACATGAGTGGCGACGTCGTCGTAGGATGGTAAAAACGTACGTTCCCGATCAACTATTAGCTGAATGGTTTATCAAATCCTTACTTCCTACAATCACGGAAGATGTGGCAAAGGGGGGAGTCGTAACGGAAGAGCAAGTCATCGCTCGTGCGCAATATCTGGACTTGGTCTATACTCAGTCTGGCACGCTCTACGACAAAATACATGACGCCCCTAGACCGGAATTATCAATTCATCCTCCTCCTAAATCAAACAATGACTCTCATGCCATCGATGGTGTGATTGGCGCGACAGACACGAAATCAAAAAAGGCTACATCTAAAAAGGCCCGTGAGATTTCCAATCAAAATGCAAATGAGGAACTTCTTGCCTCGGAAGTAAATGACGTGTCGACCGACAAGGGCAAACAACTGAAGCAACCAGGGGGCAAGAAGAAAAAGAAAGGGAGAAAAAGGAAACCCCCTGCGGGGTGTCATATATGCGATGAGGATCATTGGACGAGAGATTGTCCACATATAGCTGAAGTTAAGAAACTCTTTAAGAGTTCAAAAACCTCAACAGTATTGACTGATCCGTTTCCAAGCCCGGGTACCAAACTGGTTGCTAATCAAAATGCTTCCCGATCCCAAGTGCTTATGTTGTCTATGTCAAAGCAGCAAAATGATGCTTTGATAAGGAATAAAAATTACGGGAATCCACAGGTGTCGAATAACAAGGCTAATGAACAACCTAGTAGTTCGACAACAACTTTGACCAAAGTTGTGCCACCCATCATTCCTGAACAAATGATAAAGTCGCCAAAGGGAGTAGTGCGCAAATCGACATTTAATCCTCGTGCAAAAATAGCACAGAATTATAATATGATAGAGGACCTGGCCCAATCGCCGTCCGCTATGTCGACACTTGAGGTACCGCAAAATTGCCTCTCCCAAGAGCAAGCTTTATTATCAGCAATAGGTAGGATTGACCCAATGGACTCCAATCTTGTGGCCTTTGATCATAAAGGATATGACCCTCAGTTACCAGCTCAACTAGCTTTCCTTATTCAAGTGAAAGCCCTCAACAAAACTGTTCATCAAACAATTATTGATGAGGGGGCATCTACATGCATTATGTCGATGAGTTGCTGGAAAAATTTAGGATCTCCAACCTTGTCGCGGTCTACGACGACGTTAAAAGCATTCAATGGAAGGACATATACCCCATATGGTATCCTAAATAACTTGAAAGTTGAACTAGAAGGGAAAACAATAGAAATTGATGTTGAAGTAATCGACGGAAACCTTGATTACAACATCCTATTGGGAAGAACCTGGATATATGCCATGGCCGCAGTTGTGTCGACCTACTTCAGGAAGATTGCATTTCCCTTCCAAGGAGGAATTACAATCGTCGACCAACAAACATTTCTCCCCAACAGTTCACAAGTTACGGGAAGCATTCCAATGATCCATGGAAGCAATCATTCGCTCCAAAATATCGGAGTAGGTCTCCTAAAAGACCCTGCCTTAATGGGTACTTTTGCCCTACCGCCTCCGAGTAATCTGGCGGAAGTGGCCACAGTGGAATATGAAACCTTCTATATCTAATGGATTTGGACTCCGAGGACGGTTCTTATCTCGTGTCAACCTCGTTAAAAAATGAAACAAGGAGTCATGAGGATAGTTCTTTTACTCTGTCAACCTCATTAAAAAATGAAACAATCCCCTTTCCAAATCTCAAAGGTAAACCTTCATTCCAACCACCGAGTTGAATGCAATGAAGCTTGGGGGGCATGCACCTCGATTTGCGTTGTTATGCTGGGGGCATGCGAGCTTATCATCGAGCAGTTTTAGCACACAGTTCATGCTCGTTAAAAAATAAATGCAAGATCCGAGCAGTTTTAGCGCATAGTTAATGCTCGTTAAAAAATAAACATAAGATCGAGCAAGTGTTTTCCCGCGTTTAAGCTCGTTAAAAAATGAACTATTCCGGTAAATAACCACTGTGAATGTAACATTATCAGCCATTAAAGCCTTGGTCGTGTTTGCACCGTCACCTCCACTTTTCCATTGGCCGATCGTTCACCTCCATATGTTTGTTTACCCATTTTGAGGAACAGCTGCGAAGAGTGATTTCACCTAGCCATCCTTGTGACACTGCTGTGATTGGAAAATTCCAACCTGTACCTGGAATTAGCTGCTAACCCGTTTCATCACTCGTTCCTCAAAAGACGAGTCTTCTTTAAGCTCTTTTCATCTGACTCGTAAAATATGAAAAGATTGCCGAGTCCTTGGCCTTCCAGCTCGTTAAAGGGACAGGAAGTGCTATCCCTCCTCTAGATTTTAATCTTTTTGGACCTGAGGGATTATTGCACAAAAAGATCGAGCGCTTGTTTTATTCGGCTCGTTAAAACTATCGAAAACTCATCCCTTCTGTATTGTTTTATACTTTTTCGGACCTAAGGGATTAGATGACGAAAAAGGACTTTTGGAGTTAACTTTATGTACCTTTTCAGACTCTCTAAAAATGAAAAGGACCGAGTTATCTTTGTCGTTAGACTCGTTAAAATCATTAAATAGCGACAAACTTGTCTTTAGATGAGAACGAGTTTCACTATCGCTAGGCTCGTTAAAACATAGCGATGGGCTTGCTCGAAGGGCAAGTTATAGAACAAGCATATGTTATCCTCCTCAAGCTTGACAAAAGTAAAGAGGTACTGGTCAGCAATGACTGGGGAAAAATTGGGAGAAACTCAAGAAAACTTTGATGGTAGCAAGTCGCTCTTGAACATGACACTTTTCCTTCGTACCACAATCGGGTTGGGTTGTTTCATTCACTGGTCACATCACCATGGTCTCGCCATACCATCCATATTTGGGGTAATGCTACCGATCCATCGCATCAGTGTCGCCATATGTTCAAGAGAAGTCGTTCAGAAAAGTCAACCGTGTCCCATCCACTGCCGTACATTATCCTTCATCCTTTCATGACCGCCACCTTGAATCATATGTCACAGATCGTTTTCACCTCCATCAAAATCATTAGCTCCGTTCTGTGTCATTGATGTGGGATTCATTAAGGCCCTCCTTTGACGGATTGCTTCTTGTCGACATCAGCTCATTATCCAAGAAGTTGATCTAGGAAAAACCCCTTCAGTACTTTGAAGCTTGCATGCCTCAATGGCAAGTTTCTCACTTCCGGCGACAGGTATACATCAATGACCTTCGACCGAAAGATTTTGCATGGTGTTCGACGCCAAGTCCTTTATTCACACCATGTGAATTGTACTGCAGTACCTTGAGGGTCATTATCATTATCGGTGATTCCTCTCGCGCTTGTTAACGGTTTACCTCATTGACCGGTAATCAAGCGATGTCTTTCCATGTTCGACTTCAGAACATTTCTCACATGGATCGACTTGTACTTAGAGTGAAGATCGAACGAGTTTGAAGACCCCGGATCTAGTTTCATCCATCCGGGCTGCGATATATATATTCAGAAAAGATAAAGACATTGACATGTACATCATTGCAGCAGATAATCATCCTACCCAAAGGATGATAATTTCATCAAAATTATTAGTCTACCATCAGACGATTGTCTGTTCTATGTACAGAAAAATGAATTTATAAAACTGAGCATGGGAATGCCTGCCTCAGCTAGATCATGAAAGCAGTATGAAAAATAATGTATTGTATTGTATCTTATTACAGGTCTCCTCCCAGCATTGGATGAACTTCGGATCCTCCTAATAAAGCATTTCACCCGATAAACGACCTCATACTTTAGGGGGCAACTGTTATAGACATTTTTGTGCCTTACAACATTGAGCATGAAATGTCCATAATCTAAGGGATCCAAAGTCCCTAAACATGTTGTTCCTACCCCTAGAGGAACAAGGCTAACAAAGCACAGCAATTCACAGAAGTTCTCCACCAGAAACTGCTAAAAAAAAAGTCAATTCAGGATCAATTCAGTGGCTCCACTAGCTGTCTGCGCTGAATGTCAAAGTCAACACTGGCTACCTGCACTGCAACGCAGGTAGAAGCACTACCAGGGTGCGCTGAGCGAGAGTTGACAAATGGCAAGTTCATTCCAAAAGGTGTCAAGACCCAGTAAGCTTCCAGAATCTTCCTCAATGACACTTGCCTCAGTGAATTCGACTAGTGATGAGTAAGAGGTTCCAAATCTCCAAGTGGAAGCAAGAACCTCCAAGTGGAATCAAGAACTGAGAGAGGGAGAGGACACTAGTCAGATCTCAAGCTGACTCATCCTCTCTCCAAACATCTATATATGGATCTCTCCTCCATGAGATCTAGAGGCTGGAATTTTGTTATTGCAAAGAATTGTTGTTGGTTTGAGATTGGAATCATTGGGTGCTTAATGCTTTGAAGGGGGTGAAGATAGGAATTCCATTTGCTGGGAAGGAGATGCTGGATTGGAGCCCTCTAGGTTGTATCTCTTCCTGAACCTTGTTATTCATCAATAAAGCTATCTTGGTTTCTCCTATATACTGATGTATCTTTGATGTATGATTGCATTAGTATGTTTAGTTTATTTCTAATCCTGAACTAGTTATGAATATGAATCCATGTCTTGTGTAGTGTTCTCTTCTTGTGATCTTGCAGAAACCTCTTGAAGCTGGGCGAGCGAGAAGGCAAGTAGCTGGGAACTCTCAAAGAGAAGAGAAATCGGATCGAGGGACAAACGGAAGACACCGGTTAGTCCATCCATCTCTCTTCATTCTTAATTCATAAAGGAAGAATACTAGAATAGCTGTCTCTGTTTGTTGCTAAGGCACTGTCACACCTTAGGTGGATAGGATCGTCCTGCATAGGCATTTTTCCCCACAACACCTGGTCCATCTCATAATCACCTATCTACATGGTTAGCCTCATCTCGCGCCCTGTTCGTGCCTTATGTTTGCCAATTTTTCTGACTACCCAATGTCCATCAGGGACCTTCTCTTTGCTGGTGCATTTGTTTATTATTTCTTGTAGACCTTCCATAGCTTTTCTATCGCGCAATAGTTTTATGCAGGTCTCCAAAAATGTCGTGAGTACAGAGGGATCAACCTATGCAGGCACGCTAGTTTCTTACACCCTGCCTTGACTTCCTGGGGTGGATGACTCAACGAAGATTTTTTTGGCTTCCATAAACATTTCCTTAGCATGGTTCAAATCAAAACCAACTTCCTTCTCTATGGCCTTGCAAACCCATCCGTCCTCTTCACGCTGTTTACCCTTATCATCACTAGTCGTTATTCCACTTCTTAGCACTATATTCACGTGTTGATCTTCCTCATGAGGCTCAAATCTCATCATCTATAAGTTCTACGTAGGTTGTTGAGGCTGTGCTTTCTTCTCCTGCATTTTAGCTATCAGCACCAGGCATTCTTCTATAGTATGGCCAAAATGGCTACATTATTAACATGATAAGCATGTCTGATTCTGACACTCCCGCACATAGTGCCCTGGCTATCCGCAGTTGTATCAGATGATCTGTCCACGGCCTCTACCAGGACCTCCTCCTACTCGGCCCCATCTGCGTCCCAGATAACCTCCGCGCGCTCCTCTGATGCCCTGCTTTGGAGGCTGAGTTTTTGCTTGCATCCAATATGTAGGCATTCTTTCCATCATCATTTCATAGCTGTAAAAGTGGCACTCATCATGGCCCACCAATTTGCAGAAGTTACAGAAAAAATCCTGGGGTATCTGGACAAAATTTTGAAGTAAATGATATTTATCCGTCGCATGTTGTCTGAAAACCTAACAAATAACGCACCACAGCACGACCCCCACACTCGACCCTGCTAGGGCTTCTGGCTTCAGGGGAATTGGTCCCCCTCCTGTAATATAATTCGAGTACATGGGATAATGGTCTTTATCATGCCCATGGCTCTTACACTTTAGACACTAGACTTCCGCGCACACTTCTAGTTTAGTCTCCTTATCTTTCTTCAAACTCTTTAATTCTAGGTGCAGGCTTTGTAACCTAGAGTGGATCTGTTATACCCCCTGTTAGTGCTTGAAATTTCACCTCAGGATGAGAAAGGCAAACTCCAAGGCAACATCAAACCACTTAGCCTCATAGCTAGCCCTACGAGGACAGGAGAGGGCTCTCTCCGGGTCTATCTTGGCAAAAGGTTTTCAAAGGGCTGAGATGACCAATAAAGAACACTGATTTTAGGCTTGTAAACTGATAGGGAAAGTTTGATTTCAAATTTTTAGGGTTTTGTTGGAAAACAGAAGGAGAGCAATTTTGGGTGTGGGGATGAGACACAGTTTTTGCAGGGGGTTCTTTGGGGCAAGGTAGGAGACTGTATTGATGCCTTTGAAAGAGTTAGATGGGAAAGAATGACTGGTGAGGAGCTAAGGAGAGCAAGTAAACACCTTGAGTTCTCCTTAAACAGATGAAAACATTGATATTAAGCAAACTTAAAAGCAGAGCATGGCAATCATGAATTCTACTTTAACACTTCATTTGCCTAATTTGCAGAAGGAAAAGTAAGAAGATGATTCACATAACAAACTTACAAGTACAAAGAGAAACACACCATCAGTACATGTAACCACAGGAATCCCAAAAAGGATTGCAAAACCCTGGTCTTTCTTCCTTTGCCAAAATTGCAGAGATACAATGAGTAATACAATAGAAGCTTTCTCCCTCAAGAGTCCAACCTCTCCAACCCCTGAAAATGACTAAGAAAATACATAATATAGGCAATTCAACCCATTCCCTTGCCTCTAGGGGTCTATCTCATCATCCTAGGAGCTATTTCAACCAATTCTAAACTGAGCACTAAAATCTAGGCAGTCAAAACAACTTGCCTCTATAAGCTAGGAAACCAATTCATTCATTAAATTTTTGCCTATTTCATGAATGAATCTTCTAGAAGAGATAAATAAGTGTCAAAGTATCATAAAATTACATCATTTACATCAAGGAGGATCAAAATCCACTCCAAAAAGTCAAACCTAGTCAAAACTGCGTTTTGCTGAGCTGTAGGTACATTTCTGTGAAAATAGCCTGATGCGTAGCGCCCTGAATCTCAACGCGTAGCGAGCCTTTGGGCCTGATTTTGAGGCACTTCCCGGTGTCCAAATGAGGTAAAAGTGGGATTTTTAGAAAGTTCTAGATGTCTACTTTCCAACCCAAGTGGAATTTCTGAATTTGGTGACCATTTGCCCCTCCAAAATTGCAATCTCCCAAGACTGCTTCCTGTGTTTCAAAAAGGTGGCAGAAAGTCAATTTTTGCTTGTTTTTTGACCTTCTGGAAGCTCAAAACTTGATGGAATCTCTTGGAAATTGCTGAGAAAGTGTATTTTTGCATGAAAAATCCAAAAATGCTGAGTTTTCATGAAATGGAGTTGCCCATCTTCAGGGTAGCGCGCGGCGTGCTACGCGTTCAGAGCAAAAACTTGTGTTCGGCACAAAAAATTCACAATTGACAAAATTTTCTCCAAATTTCTTGAAATTTGGACTAAGAGTCCTCAATCAAGTACCATGCTCAGTCAAAGAGGCTTTGGCCAAAAATTTGGAGTGGATCGGGTCTTTTCTGTCGTTTTAGTGCCTTGGCCAACCTCCTTGGATCTGGCGATTGTATTTTTAACATTTCTTTAAAACCATGACACCTGTGCAAAAAGTGAAGGAGGTTTTTCTTCCTTGGCCTGTTTTGGACAAAAACCTCTCTCAGTTTTCCAAAATTCATCTTTTATTGCTCTGAAACATCTTTTGAGTGAAACTGATCCCGATGTGTGAAACAAGGAATTTCGTGGAAATGAAGCGAAATGAAGGGGATAGGGGGCTTCTAAATTCTTGGGGAAATTTTTGGGAGTGGGGAGGGATGTTAGGAAGCAAGGGGAAATTGGAATCTCAAAGATTGAGCGAGGGGAAGGGGTCCAAAAGGGCAAAACACAGGCCAAACCTAGAAAATTGCCAGGTTGTAGCTAGAAAGTAGGGTTTGTGCAAAAATGAGGAATTTGGGGGATCTCAGTGATGGAAAGCATTTGATAAGGTACATGAAGGATAGGGGAAGGTGTATGAACATCTGGATACAAGTTTTGCCGATGATTTGACCGTCTAAGAGAAATTACCTCCAAAACCCTAGGAGAGGGAAATGACCTTACCTAGGCGCAACTGAAGCATGAACAAGGTGTAAAATGACTCATTAGACACTGACATGATAATGAAAACCCTATGAATGATGATAGACTCAGCTGAATGATGACATGGATTGGCATTTGGGCAATTTTAGAAGGAGTGAAAGCAAACCCTAGATCTAATGCCTAGTGACTAAATTTTGCTTGAAGACTCACTGAAATGACAAAATTTGACCTTGACACTTCAAAATCACTTTGTAAGAGCACGTTTGATCACTGGAGGAAGGCTGGAAAGACTGACACTAACACCGCCAAGGTCACATCCTGAATAGGCGATGCATGCAACCTCATGCGATTTCCAAGGCTTCCACCTGTGTTCCTATCTTCTGTTGTGACAGAGCTATTCTTAGGTGGGGCAGAAGTGAATCTATAAGCCATTCGCGATGTTGACTATCTGTGAGCTACATGATAGCTTCTCAAATATGACACTTTAATATTTGATCTAACTCCCAAGGCATCTCATCGACCCTCATCATGATTTCTTTGAATCCAATAACTGACTGTGAGGCAAACTTAGGCTTAATAAACTCCTTGTTTAAAGCTGCCCTAGTCTCTACCAGCGGTGTAAGAGGATTATCAGAACAATACTTAATATACCAAGTTAGTGCGCGATCATGTAGAGCGATAACGAATTGTGCCTTCTTTATATTGTCATCAGTAATCTATTACGCTATCCAAACAACATTTGCAACAAACCAAAACTGCTATGTATCTTCACTCCTTATGCCCTTGAAAATCGACAGCTTCATTATGTTCGCCATGTTGAATGGTGGTGGTGGAGGTGGAGGTGTGGGTGAAGGTGTATGCTGTGGAGGTGGAGGTGGAGGTGTGGGCGAAGGTGTATGATGTGGAGGTGGAGGTGGAGTGGATGGATGATGTGTTCACGAAAACCCTGCGTTATCAGCTGGATAACACTTTGCAGTGAAGCCTACACCGCTCATTCATCATTTCTTGAAGGAGGTCTGATTAATGGACTATATTCTGGACCTGATCTTTCTCGATCTCTAAAGAGACTTCCGCTTCGCGTAGCTCCGAACATCAAGGCAATGGCATCACTCATTTTTCACATAAAAACATTTTAATCCAAGTATTCAATGATCTTAAATACTTCATGGTCCTTTGAAGAATCGCCACTCCACTTCAACTGCAAATTCTATAACAAATCCTCCCAGAATCTGATCGAGCCAATGATCGACAACCCGCACAATCTTGTTTTTAGAAGCTTCTAATTGTTGCACTAATTTTGGAGTTTACATTATAGGACTATCGAGCTTCCACCTTCCTTGGTTGTCTTTCAATTTAGCTAACCACTCGTAGAGTTCAATGGGAAAATTGCAGAAGAAGATCTCATGTATCTTTATATACAGATACCTGTTCAACCACCCTTACTTTGACAGACGCAGGTTCCTGTTTTCTTGCCCCACGAACTCGTGAATATTTCGATCCAACCACTTTTCAATTTCTTTCTTGGTTGGATTCCAATGATGCAACATCACACATATCTTTCAAGCAGATCTCGATCCCAACAATAGAACCATTTGTTGGCTTAGGGTGTCCTTACCAAGGTTCATAGTTAGTTGCGCCAACCAACAAATCCTACACTATTGGCCCTTTCGACAACAACCAGTGTAGTGCAAGCTGCAGTCTCACCCGAAGCAGTATGGGGGGATGCAAGAACGAAGTTTTTGCATCCAGAGACTAGTGTGATGTCTTCTAGCACCTTAGATTTGCCTTCACGTAGATCGATAACCTCTTAGGGCATGTTGCTGCAACTCTGTTAAAATAGCCTTTAGACCTTTGTGAAGGTTTACAATCACTCTTAGCGAACCTTTAACAATCAATCTATCTACTTACGTGCATCAGAGAGAAATCCTAAATTAGGGTTCACACAAAATTACTTAAGTTATTAGTAAACATAAAAAATTCATCAGTCTTCGTGAAATTACGTAAACATGCATTGTGTACATCATTAACAGTTATTCAAGAGAATCACGTAACATTCAAGCAATATTCCATAAAACATATCATTCATCGATAACATATAACATTAATAGAAATAAACAAAAATACGCAAGAATTCTTCGGAAACAGTCTTTATTGATCTTCAATTTAGGATTACAGACTCAAAACTACCCTGCGCACACAACTGCAGGGGTCTGCGCACTCAACTGTGGGCTCTACCTAGGTCTCTACGCACTCAGCTGTAGAGCCTTTCTTCTCCTATTTGACTCACTTCTCTTCACTATCACTTCCCGTCCATCATCAATTATCTACCATAGCAGATATATGCCTTAGACTCTATAAGACACACCTATTTATAACATTTTTCACAAATGCCATGGTCCTCAGACCATGGGTGGATCTCAAAACTGACTCAAGCTTTACATAAAACAAGGGGCTATACCCCTTTGAATCCTATTCATCTATGCGCTCTGCATCCACAAATCATGGAGGCTTTACATTAATTGCAAACTGTATCAAAACTTGGGTTATCTTAACCCCAAAACTGACCCAGGGTACCCAACCCCCACAAATCGTGTGGACTTTACATTAATTACAAAACTGTATCAAAACTTGGGTTATCTTAACCCCAAAACTGACCCAGGGGACCCCATCCTAATAGAAAGGTTTACGTTATGAGTCTTCGATATCCTTTGAATTCTTTTCACAACATTGAAGATATTTATCCATACACATTTAATTAACAATGTGTAAATCTTGAATTGACAGGTGCTGCATTTGATCCTCTTGGATTTTGAAAGGAGCCTGTCAATTTCAAAGAATACAAATTGAACGAGATAAAAGGGTTATCTTGTACTCTTGGCATTCATTGTATTCTGTGTTATTAAAGGTAATAAAAGGATGAAGTGAGGCATTAAAAATACAATGCATTAAAGTGAGATATTAAAATGCAAAGGCTATGTTGAACCAATGCAAAGGCTACATTGAATGAAAAGCAACGTTGGAAAACCATGCAAAAGTGCATTCTGAGACTATACAAAGGTTGCATATGGCAATAATACCATGCGTTGATATTATCAAAAAGGTTTTGTTAATATCACATCAATGAATACAATGATACCATAATCAAGGCTGCAAAAACTATATTAAAACATAATGATGAAAGGATCTATTAAATGATGCGATGAGGTGATAAAATCAATGCACACAAAGGAATATAAACACATTTATGAAAGGTATATTAAAAATGTGACAGGGAATATGTTAAACACAAAGGCGTCGAGGGGATATTAAAAAGCCAGTGCATTGAAAGGATATTAAAATGCTGGTGAGTTGAAAAGTATCTATTAAAGTTGCGTTGTAAAGAATACATTAAAGTTGTGTTGAAAACAATATCAAAGTTACAATGAGAGGATATACCATGCAACGATGAAAGCATACACCAAACGATAATGATAAACAATGAGATGGAGGTTGTACAAATAATGTGATGGAGCATTAAGTTGAAACACTACTAAAAATGTAACAATGGGAGATTGTATAAATAATGTGATGGCATTATATTCAAATCAAAATATCTAAAGATTGCACAAGCAATGCATTTAAATAATATTATACAATGAAATGAAACACAATGGAGATAAGACAAAACATTGTAATAAGAGCAATATACCAATGCTACAATAAGGGAAAACTTATACAATCATGGCATGGTTCTCAGTTTAAATTAGTGATATGCTACCATTGCTTTATTTTCCATTGGGTATAGAATGATATAACATCAAGAAAATTACTTCAGATGAATGTTGTTGGAAGTTGGTGGAACAATGCATTAAAGTTTGGGTCAGAATGCATATCTTTTGGCCATGCTCATAACGATAGAGCATTAGATTTTTGGACAATGGTTCGTATTCTAGTAACGTTGAGCACCTAACCCTAGATTCACACCTAACTAAGCGATATGAAATCAATCAATATCTAAATGCTGCATTCCTTATGGTTGAACAACTAATCTCTCCTTAATGGCACATGAGTAAACAAAAGAGAGCACCAATGGCTATGCCATGAACATAATAGCTAGAATCAACTACATCACATTACATTGAGTAAAAGGAAGAAAGGATCGATGATTTCACTTGATCATTTGTATGGACACATGGAAAGTTACAATTCTCTCATAATAGAGGTATTGGTCACTCTAGAAATCTCTCTCATAAGAAAGGTTAAGGACAACACCGAGGACACTATATACAAGTTAAATGATAACAAAAAACAAGAAGAATACCATGGCTTCTCCCCCTCATATTGGATTCTATGATAAGTACAATATATGTTCAAGCGTATATGCATTCTTGAGGTGGATGGAGTATAGTTGTACAAGGAAAGCAAAGAAGAAATAAAGGACCACTAGTAATAAATACCTTTCAAAAGGTTTCATGCATCCAAATTTTGTTCAATGACTTTTTGTGCTTGTTAAAAGGTGCATCTTTTTGAGAGTTTATCAACAACGCCAACAACCGTCCCATTCATAAGTAGCTATGCATAATAATGATGAAGGAGATTTTGTAGATGGTTTATCAAGGAATTTAAAGGACATCTACCATTTAAAGTAGCACACTTGTACACAAACAACCTCTCATGGAATCTTGCGAACCAAGATTGAAGTCACTTCAACCTTAGATTTTGGCGATGATCACCTCCCTTTCCTATGTTTCTTTTCATCATTTGATTGATTAGGGTGTAACTATTTGTGTAGCAACATTATGCGGTAATTTAAATGTAAACATATGCATTGTTGAAGTGATCCTTGATGGAGAAATTAATAATCTCTTTTAATTGTTGTGCATGAATATCATCAAGATCTTGTGCTCATTGATGCTATAAATCCTCTGCAAGATGAGGTTTGTACCATTCAAAAGTTGGATCCTATTGGGAGGGTTTCCCATCATAATGAATTTCATGCTGAAGCCTCAAATCCTATTTCATTTCTTTTATTATATTGTAATTTTTATGTCATTAATAAATAATAGGAGTAATCCAAGAGTCACTTAGAATGTAAAGAGTTATGTATGTCAAATGGGTAATGAGGGAATCTGAAAAGTCATGGGGGAGGTGAAAGGTCACCCACCCACTTGCATAAAGAGACCATCATGCCTCATTTAAAGGGGATTTTGGCACTTGAATACTTTATCATAGTTGTAACATTCTAGGTTTTGAGCACATATGCTCTTAGTAGCTTATAGGCTGAGTGATTGTGATACTAGGGTTTGTGCTTGAGAGATGATATGAACTACTCTCGTTCCACTATTATATTTTGAGAGGCCTGCAGTGTATATGCTTGGATTTATTAGTAGTATTAATGATAATTGTTTCAATTATTGCATTGATTCCCATGCATTTTAATGACACTTGTAATGGCTATCCACCGTAGATGTATGTGTGTTTACATATTGATTGCACATTAATGAAATAATTCGTTGCATGCAAATTGTATGTTTGATTTGGATCTCTACTCTTTCATTTGATGCAAATGTTAGTAATTAATTATGAACTAATTTGCAGTTGGTTTCTAACACTTTCATGCATATGCATGTCTTAGTTAGTCTTAACTATTTGATTCTCTCTTAAGGCATACTCTTCCTCATTATTTTGTTGTTACTTTCTTGTATTATGTTTTGCAAGCTATCAATTGAGGGTTGATTTCATCCTCATTTTTTAGGCATTTTACACTTGGTGTCACATTTATTTCTCTGCATTTGAAAGCCAAGAGTAACACACACACACACACACACATGGTGGCAGTCGAGCCCACAAGCTAGATAGGGCTCCTATCCCAAACGATATGAGGTCTAATTGGGACTTCACACCGAGTATACTCCCTACTCTTGGTGGAATATTTTGACCCATCAACAAGACCTTTTACATAATTATATATGATTTTGAGGGTCAAAGCATAAGTTTTCCCTTCATTTTTCCATAAATATTCATCAGTTTTCCTACTTCTAACCAAGTGACCTAGGAAACACTACAAGGAAAAGACCTTCTAGTGGAGGTTATTGTGGAATTCCCTATAAAAATAGCCCAATAATCTATTTGTAAGGGAGGTCACTAGTAGAGGTGGGCGGGTGGATGTTTTAGCAGATGTTTTTTTGACAATGCATCTACAATATATAGATGCATCGGTGCTTTACTATACATACAAGCACCGGTGCTGCATAGAACATGGTTAATTGCGGAAAATTTATTTTTATAAAATTAAAAAACATGGTGCGCTAAATAACACAATGCACCAATGCTTCAATAATAGATAGCACTGAAAAAAGGTTAACTTTTAAAATTTGTCAGTGCTATATACACCCCTAGCACCAGTGCCCTTCTTGTAGTAAAACACCCAGGTGCATACCAATAAAGAGCACCCCTATAGTTTTTAAATTTAAAAAAAAATTGTGGTGTTATAATTTATTTTCCAACAATGCATCAGTGCTATAAATGTATTAAAACTCCCTGAGGTGCCTTTGAAAGAGCAACATTAGGTAGTTTATAATAATAAAAAAAAGAGTGGTGTTATAATCCAACAAAGCACCATTGCGATACCTATATTAAAATGCCCTAGGGCATCTGAACAAAAGCACCGCTATAGATTTTTTAATTTAAAAAAGAAGTGGTGCTCTTGGATATCTTTCACACTAGGGTGGTGATAATAATACACTAAAGGAGGGTTAAATAAAAAAAAATCTCTCGATTGTAAATTTAATTTTTACCATCTATAGTATTGGAGAGTTTTGAAGCATCACTGCCACTCTTGCCTCATGCAAGCACCCTGAAATTAGTTCTCCTCTTGCTCACCATCTTTATGTACCATGCTCACTGCTTGAATTTCCAACCTTTTCAAAATGTGGTCAAATTTGTTTTTCTCGATTACATGTCCACAATGCCTCCCCAATGAGAAAATATTTAGGTAATGTCTATGTTTCTCTCTATTTTATTTTTTTAGTAGATTAGAATTGCAAATTAGATTAAAAAATCCATTGTTTTCTATTTATTTTTTCTTGCATAGTGGGCTCGATATGTTTGGCTCACACCGATAGTGGTGCACCTTGTAAATTTACAGGGCGCACCACAGTTTGATGCATGATCATAATGCAATGCTATTGTTGTGATGTGTTTCATAAATGAAAATTCACCAGGAAATATATAAATTTTACTAATGGCAGAAGTGTCCTCAGACACGTAATTTTATTAATCAGAAAAAAACAATTACATATTTGATTTTGCAAGAGTTTACACATGAACAACCAAACACTCTTGCAATGAGCTATTTATAAGCTCAATGTCCTAACTACCTCTAATTATGGGTCACTTATTAAATAACAAGTGTCCATTTACAATAAATACTATTCAAAACAACTAGCTAACTAATCTCCTAAAATAGAGCCTAAGATACGACACATTTGGAGAGTCATATCTTGTTACAACAATATACTAATTCTAAATGTCTCCATTAAATAATTAAACATTCTAGAATAATAATTATTAATTTAATATCTTAAATTAATAATTATTTTATTCCAAATTTTTAACCTATGATAATATTTTATTTTTTGGATCATCTAACATTCCCCCCATGATCCAAAGATACATTACAACAGATACCAAGTTCATCCCTGAACTTAGTAAATTTTATTCTGCCAAGTGGTTTTGTGAAAATGTCGGAGATCTGATCTCCAGAA
Source organism: Pinus tabuliformis (assembly GCA_031772625.1). NCBI lineage: Eukaryota > Viridiplantae > Streptophyta > Pinopsida > Pinales > Pinaceae > Pinus > Pinus tabuliformis. The sequence continues at coordinate 998,138,223 of CM062818.1, forward strand.
GGACAATAAACTGGTTTGAGGACATATTTGGCAATGAGAGATCTGATATGATGATACTTGGTGTCCACATGCTTTGTCTTTGAATGAAAAACTAGGTTCTTGGCAAGTTTGATGGCTGACTAGCTGTCAATGAATAATGATGTAGCTTCTTCCTGAGAAATGCCCAAGTCCTGCAAAATTCCGCGCAACCAAACAATTTCACATGTTTCTTCCCACACTGAAATGTATTCTGCTTCTGCTGAATAAGTGGCCATTGTACCTTGTTTCTTACAACTCCAAGATACTGTTGCTGACCCCATGTTCATTAAATAACCTGATGTTGATGCTCGATCATCAATACTTCCAGCAAAGTCGGCATAGGAATATCCACCAAGTACAAATTTTTTAGTCTTTGTGTAAAGAAGACCAAAATCTTTTTTCCCTTGGATATATCGAAGAACTCTTTTTGCTGCATTCCAGTGGCTGTCTCGTGGTTCCTGCATAAAACATGAAAGAATAATGACTGCATAAGATAGATCAGGATGAGTATTTGTCAAATAAATCAAGCTGCCAATCAACTGTTTGTAAGTTGTACTGTCTACCTTTCCCCCCTTCAAATTTTGAAAGTTTCAAGTTTTACTCCATGGGGGTAAGAATGGGCTTGCAATCCTGCATGCCAAACCGTTGAAGAACCTCTGCTGCATACTTACTCTGAGAAATGAAAATATGATGTGGACGTTGGAAGACTTCCACTCCAAGATAGTAGTGAAGTAATCCCAAATTTGTCATCTTAAAACCTGCATGTAACTCCTTTTTCACTTGTGCAATATGATCATCATGGTTGTCAGTAATGATCAAATCATCTACATACATAACAAGAATTACCAGATATTTTCCCTGTTGTCGCACATACAAAGTATCATTAGATTCACTTCATTGAAAACCAACTTTCTTAAGGTATTCATCCATCTTTGCATACCAAGCCTGGGGAGCTTGTTTTAATCCATATAAAGCCTTAATCAATTTGCAGACTTTATGTTCTTGCCCTTCAATTTCAAAATTTGGTGGTTGTGTCATATACACTTCTTCTTGTAAATCCCCATTGAGAAAAGCACTTTTCACATCCATTTGATTAACTTTCCATCCTTTCTAAGCAGCCAATGCAAGTGTTAATCGGATGGTGTTCCATTTAGCTGTAGGAGCAAAAGTTTCCTCATAATCAATGCCTTCCTATTGCGCAAAACCTTTTGCGACAAGTCGTGCTTTATACTTTTCAGGTTCTCCCTTTTGATTATACTTAATTATGTAAACCCATTTGCATCCTATGGGTTTAACATTTGATGGACAATCAACAAGTTTCCAAGTGTTGTTATCAATTACTACTTGATATTCTTCAACCATAGCTTGTTGCCATTCTTTATGTTTTACTGCTTCTTTGTATGTGGAAGGTTCAGTAAAATCATTTGCTATCAAGGAAAAATTGCCTTCACTTCTATGTGCCCTTCTGGTGCCCGTTTTATTCTGCTCATCAGGCTTTACATCTTTCAAAAGTTGAACTGCCCATTTCGATAGTTGGTGCTCACTTGTTTGCGATTATGAAAAGTCTCCATCATTGTAAAGAGGATTAATATAAACTGATGTTCTTCATTCAAGTGAAGAGTCTGGAGAATCATTGTCAGAAGAACTGCTACTGCTTGGAGATGCAGATGAACTGCTAGAAGACCTAGATGATGTTGTTGAAGTAGATGGACTGGATGCCTCATCTTCAGAGGAAGGAAAATCAAGTTCATACCAATTTTGTGAAGTTGGTTGACTTTGCATTTTTCCTTTTCTTTTATTGCCCTTAATTTCTAACTTGTGAAGAAGATTTTTGATTTATTCAGCACTCTTACTCTTTGTTTCATAAAAAATGACATCCCTGCTTACAATAAATTTTCCATTGGTTAAAAGACGATACCCTTTCTTCTCATCATAATAGCCAATCATTGTTCATTTTAAACTTCTTGAGTCAAGCTTAGTTCGTTTTTCTTTCGGAACTAAGGCATAACATACTGATCCAAAAACTCAAAGATGTCTAACTCGAGGTTTGAAACCAAACCAAGCTTCATAAGGTGTGATTCCATATAAAGAAGCAGTTGGAGATCTGTTTCTTAAGTAGACAGTTGTATGTATTGCTTCTGCCCAATATGATGGACTTAACCTCTTGCAAGTTAACATGGATCTCGCCATTCCGAACAAGGTGTGATTCATTCTTTCAACTACTCCATTTTGCTGTGGAGTGTAAACATTGGTAAGATGTCATTTTATGCCATTTTCACTGCAATAAGTTTTGAATTCATTTGAAGTGAATTCTCCCCCATGCCATAGTCTTACAGGTGAAATACCTGTAGTCACTGCCCCTGCAAAATTAGAATGCCTTGGAATAACTGTCCCTTTCATCTGTAACAGTTTTCCATCTTCATAACCTGTCATGACAGTTTTCAAGCTCTGTTTGACTGAATTAATCTTGACTAAACCATCTTCCATAATCACTTGATGTCTTGCTTGTCGAATCATGACTAAAGAGAGCAAATTTTTCTTAAAATTTGGTACATGCATTGGAAATCATTTTTTCTCCAGTGCCAGGGAGAAAAACTTTAACAGCTCCTTTTCCATAAGGAGTATGTTTTGTATCATCTGCAAGAAAAATGGAGTTAAGTTGGCAATCTTGAAAATTCCAAAAAAATCACGTCGACAAGTCATGTGCTGAGTTTCCCCTGAAACCAAGATCCACGCATCTTCATATTCACTTCTAATATGGGATGAAAGTTGTGATGTTGGCGAGCAAGTAAAAACATATTCTGAGTTATCATCATCTTGATCATTTGTAAATTGCGCTGAGTGCTGCTGAAACTTAGGAATTTTATTAAGAGAAATTCGACAATCTTCAACATAATGTCCAATTTTGTTACATCTTCGACACACAATTTGACTTAAGTCTCTTCCTCTTCCTGAATATTATCCTCTGCCTCTGCTTTGAATTCTATTTTGAGATTGTCCTCTACCTTGATTATTATTTCCTTGTCCTTGAAAATTACCTCTTCCTTGGTTGTTTCCTCTACCTTGAAAATTACTCCTTCCTGAACTATTGCCTCTATTAAAGTTGTTTCCTCTGCTTTGGCTTCGACCTCGACTTTGTACATTATGTGCTGCTTGATTCTGATTGAAATTTGCTCTACCTCTGCCTCGAGAACTGACTGCTGATGATTTACTAGTGCTGGCCTCTATGAAAAAAACATCTTCACCAACTTTCTTCTTCTTCCCAAAGGTTTTATCATGTTGGGTTAACATTTCACAGAGCTCATCAAACTTTAGTTTCTCTAATTTCCCAGTTAATTGTAGAGTCTCCAAAAAATGTGTGTAGGAAGAAGGAAGTCCAACAATTACAATTATGACCATAAAGCTATCATCTATTGCTGGAAAACCAACATTAATGATTTCCTACCTAATATTCTTAGGTCTTGAGATATATTCAAGAATATCACCTCCTTCAGTCAATTTTTGTTGCAACAATTTTAATTGTAAATCAACTTTCTTTGATTCAGGCTGAGTATCAAAGAGGTCTTTAAGAGTTTTCATAGCAGACCATGCATCTGTAGCATTTTCTATATGGACATACATTTCATCATTGACAGAAGATTTAATAAGAGCTAAGGCTTTGGCATTCTTAACTTCCCATTTTTCTAGTGCAGCCGCATCTGTGGGTTTATTTGGCTTAATATCACCATCACATATACCCTGCCATAATTCATTGTAAATGAGAGTGCTTTCAATGAGGCGGTGCCATGTTTTATATGATTTTGTACCTTCAAGTTTGTCGGAATCAGAGAACAAATTAATTAACTTATACATTGAAGTGTTGAAGCTTCGCACCAAGAATCAAAAAAAAAATGTCAAGATGGGTAACACAACACGCAACACACCATGCAACAACACGATCTATCGGGGCTTGGCCTTAACCCTCTATAGTCGTTGAAGCAGGAGAAAATGACTGAGCTTTGCACTTGACTCTAGTCAATTTCTCAAAAATTACAAGGTAGATTTCAAAATTTGACTTTTACAACGATGCTCTTGCAAAACTTGGTAAAAAAAAGCTACCCCCCCTCAAAGTAAAATTACTTTGAGTTACAATGTAATGACCCCAATTGAAAATAAAAAACAACTTCTTGAAAAAAATTACCCAACACACCTTATTTCTAAAAAAAAACATTATTTTTCAAATAATAGTAAATTCCTTATCTCTCCAATTTACAAATTACAAACAAGGGAAAAATCCTTATCACTCCATTAAAACTTTATGAAAGTCTTTAAAACCTGCGTTAAAAAAAATTAATGAGTTGCAAGTGTGAGACTGGTAGCGTGGAGTTTGATTTCTTGTTGTTGAAATGATGATTTCAGTTGCTGCATTCATCAACTTATAATTCTCGGCTATGCACCAAAACACCAGATTTGACAAATCTATTCATCAAAGGTCACAACAGAATAGAATAAATGTAAGATCCAGGAACTGCGTGATGACTTTTCTAAGAGAGATTCGAATTTTTTTTGCTGCCGCAGGGAGAGCAGCTGTTGGTCGATGCACCAGAGATGATAGAAAAGGCCTTGGGTATAGAACAAGATCTGTTTTCCAAGCGAAATGCGTTCTTTATGTTGTTCAATTTCTCCCAGGAGTGTGCAATCGGTTACCTTCTGGAGCTGATCCGGAATGTCTGCGGGAGATTTGCCATTCTGGAGCTGATATGGAAAGTCTTCCGATCGAATTCGGTGGAGAAGGGAAAATATATCAAGACCATCATTTCGTTGCTGAATTTGTCATTGATTGTGGTCATTTATGAGTAAATATATCAAGATCATCATTTCGTTGCTGAATTCTTCACTGGCTGTAGTCATGTATGAGTGCGCCGCAACTTTGGTGAGTCTATCTTCGGTGCCAACTGCTATCCAGGCTGCAGTGAACACCTAGTGTTAGATCTTTCCATCACAGAGCGACAACAATGTGAAGCTCATTGTGCTTGATCGATTGAAAGAGCTGAAAGCATCACATAGGGAAGTTATGGTGGATATGATCATGGATATCCTCTAGGCACTGTCCAGTCGGTTTCTCTTCGACTTTCAGAGCAAATGAAGATGAGGAGAACAACACGGAAATCCCATGTGCCTACATCGACAGTTTAAAGTTGGCACATCGAAAATGCATACAACTGTTCTTCAGATGCAGAATTATCTTCAGACGCATGCCAGTATGAGAGATATTACAAATGCGTTTGATCTGTGGCAGATATTACAAAAGCATTAATCTGTGGTTGAAAGTATTACAATGATCACTTTCATATTGATAACGAGTGTTGTGGTACATCACAAAAAATGTAAAAGAAAATAGAGCAGGCGGGAGGAAAAGGAATAAAAAAAAAATTCCCTGGAAAGTCAGAAATATCTTGATCCAGATACTGTAATATCATGATTTTCAAAATAAAAAAAATAAATTATTTCATCAAGCCTTAGAAATTCTAAAATCAATAATAATAATCAAATTTCTTTTCCTTCTGAAAAATAACTGGACAATTTGCATACCAATAATATACTGATTAATTCAATGGAGTTTTCCAAAAACTTGTAGAGCTGGAATCTCCTCCTCACATCCACTGCAACATTACTGGAGCTATGATACCACAATAATGGAAAAAGTGTCCTCAGACACGTAATTTTATTAATCAGAAAAAAAATTACATATTTGGTTTTGCAAGAGTTTACACTCGAACAACCAAACACTCTTGCAATGAGCTATTTATAAGCTCAATGTCATAACTACCTCTATTTATGGATCACTTATTAAATAACAAGTGTCCATTTACAGTAAATGCTATTCAAAACAACTAGCTAGCTAATCTCCTAAAATAGAGCCTAAGATACGATACATTTGGAGAGTCATATCTTGTTACAACAATATACTAATTCTAAATGTCTCCATTAAATAATTAAACATTCTAGAATAATAATTATTAATTTAATATCTTAAATTAATAATTATTTTATTCCAACTTTTTAACCTATGATAATATTTTATTTTTGGATCATCTAACATTTACATCGATGCGTACATTTTTAGGTTACGACCGATGCATTTATATTTACTAAACACATTGCAAAAACAATATTTAAAAATGTAGCTCATGCGTTCAATAACCTGAACATTATGTACTAGTGCAAAAAGGTTATACATGTGCACCAATGCATATGTGTGACACATTACAATGAAAATATAAATATGTGAACCAGTAGGGGTGCATCATACGTATGTGCACATCGATGCTAGCACATTTGTGTTTTATAGTGCACTAGAGCCGGTGCATTACTGTTTTTTGGGCATATCGAGGATTTTTTTTTAATTGAATATTATGTTTCCATATTTGTAAATACATTTTTCATTTAGTGAAAAAAAATTATATTTTATGTATGAGGCTGATGTATTTTATATGTTAATCATGTAGCATAAACGTTAGCAGAGGGAGAAACAACAACAATAGGAGAAAATGGTAGATCTGTACAATATGGTCTGACCATAGAAGGTCAGAGAGAGGGAGAGGGATTTATACCCTTGTCGTATTAGCGCAACGACTCAACCGCTCTTAAGTAATATAGTCATCCTCAAATACTATGAGGAGGATACATCCCTGAAGGTGCACTATTTCTTTTTGGAACATTTGATCCACTAGTGGAGTGTCCAGGAGCAAGGTTTCCACGTCTGTCTTGGGGCATGGTATAAGTCCTCTGAGGAGGACATATACTTTATCACTAACTATTACACAACATTTTGCCACTGTCCCTGTACTCCTCATTCCTTGATCCTGGAGAACCTCTACAGTGAACCCTGCATGCTTTGCCTTCATGAAGAAACTCCCATTGTGTCCCTCTTCATGAGAAGATAAATTCCCTTTTGCACTGTTTCCCCTGAAACTTTTGTTTTGATTAGTTTACAAGACCGACACTAATGGCCTTTGTCTACCCCGCGCCGATGTGCAGAGGTTAGCACTACTCCTCATGTTGACTGGAGCGACTGAACTGTGTTTCAGTCACGCCGGTCCTGTTATGGAAAGTTTTTTAACTTAGAGCCGAAGCTTCTAGCTCTAGAAGCTCCGTAACGAAAGTCTGGTAAATGGTTTGTGTTAGCGCTTGAAATTTCACCTCAGGCTGAGAAAGGTAAATCTCAAGGCTACATCAAACCATTCAGCCTCGTAGCTAGCCCTACGGGGCAGGAGAAGACTCTCTCCGGTCAATCTCTGTAGATATTCAATGGGATGAGATGACCAACAAGGTAACACTGATATTAGGCTAGTAAACTGATTAAAAAGGTTGATTTGGGGTTTTTAGGGTTTTTGGTGGCAAATTGAGGAATTGCAATTTTGGGTGCGGGGATTGGACACAGTTTCTGCAGGGGGTTCCTTGGGGCGAGGTAAGAAATAGTATTGATGCTTTAACTTGAGATGGATGATCATGAATGAAAGATGAGGAGCTAAAGAGAGCAAACAATGACTTTGAATTCCCTTTAGACAGTAGAAAACATGGAAATTAAACAAATTTAAAAGCAGAGCATGGCTAGCATGAATTCCTACTTTAACACTTCATTTGTTTAATGTGCAGCAGTAAAGAAAGGAAATGAATCACATAACAAAGCTTACAAGAACATTGAGAAACACACCATCAACACATGAGTCCACAAGAATCCCAAATATGACTGCAAAACCCTGGTCTTCCTTAGCCAAAAATTGCAGAGATACAATGAAAATATACAATGATAGCTTCTCCCTCAAGAGTCCAACCATGAAAATGAGAAAGAAAGTACATAATATAGATGATCTAACCTCTTTCCCTGCCTCCATGGGTCGAGCTCACTATCCTAGGAGCTGTTTCAACAACTTCTAAACTAGACACTAGAAAATAGGCAGTCAAAACAACTTGCCTTTATAAACTTGGAAACCAGTTCATACAATCAATTTTTACCCTTTACATGAATGAATCTTCTAGAAGTGTTAAACAAGAGTAAAAGTGTCTTAGAGTTACCAAAATTACATCAAAGATAATCATCTTCAACCCCAAAAAGTCAAACCAAGTCAAACTGTGCTTTTCCAAGCTGTACAGTGAAATCTGGCAAAGTCTGCTCAACGGGTCGCGCCCCCCTGCTCAATGGGTCGCGCCCCTTTGGAGCTCTGTTTGGGGCACTTGTAGGTGTTCGAATTGGGTACAGGATAGCTCGTTGGAAAGGTCTATGAGTCTACTTTCCAACCCAACTGGAAGTTTTGAATTTGGAGGTCATTTTCTCAGTCAAAACTCAATTCTCCCAAGACTGCTTTCTGTAACTAAAAAAAGGGGCAGAAAGTCAAATTTTGCATGTATTTTGACCTTCTGGAGGCCCAAAACCCCATAAAAACTCAAGTACATCCATGGGAATATGTAACTTTGCATAAAAAATCAGGAAATGCTGAGTTTTTGTGAAAAGGAGTTGCCATGACAAAGGGTCTCACCGGGGGTGAGACCCGTTGAGGAGCCAAAACCTGTAAATTTCCAAAAAATGCCAAAATTACCCAAAATTCTCAAAATTTTTTGGGATTTGTGCTGTGGCTGAGCTAGTGAGTGCCATGACCTTTGAGGGATGCCTCAACCAAGATACGGAGTGGATTGGTCTTCTTCCTCCGCCTAAGAGCCTCGGACAACCTCCTTTGGAACATTTTCATTTTGGCCTTGCATACATGCATCCTTGCCCAATAGTGATTCTTCATGTTTCTCAGCAGCTTTTTCTCTTGGTTGGTTTTAGCCAACAGCCTCTCCAAGTGGGCATTCTCCTGAATGAGCATAGACTCTCGGTCAGCAGGCAATGGATCACCGGGTCTTCTACGGTTCAAGACTCGGTCGCTACGAATCCTCCATAGCTCATCAAGTGCTTTCTCCTCCTCCAATTGTTTGTTCCGCTGCTCCAGGTAAGTGATAGTCCATTGGGCACCCTCAAGTCTCCTCTGCAAAACATCATTTTCAGCCCTGAGATGTTGAATGATCTCCTTCGCCTCTTGGCTAGGAGAACTGGCCTCAAGATCAATCACCGGACCCTCATGAATCATGGGCTCTTTGCCCCTCTGTAGTACCTGTGCTGGTGAAGAAAGCGAGGCCCCTTCCACCTGATGTGGAGATAACACTCGCTGAGATGAAGATGAAGGCGAGACCCCTTCCACCTGCTGTGGAGATAGTACTCGTCTAGCTGCTGCAAATAAGGCCCTCGGGCCTTTTTGATATGTGAGCTGAGGTGAAGAAACAACATGTCTAGTGACAGGAATATCAGGCTGCTGAGACGGTCCACCCTCCTCATGAATGACCTCGGGATGTGGCTGGGGTGGTGCTGTGAAAAACTCACGGGAGATGAACTCCTCCCATGAGATTCCCTGCTGAGTCAACTGATGTGAGACTATGAGTTGAATCAAACCATAATGACATAAGCTCCTGTACTGCTGGGCCGGGGTCTTCTTCTGCAACATGGGCACCATCCTCTGAATGTTATGAAAGAAGAAGACCGGGATGTTCATCATCCTCACTCGGGTGAAATGCATCAAAAGGCGAATGTGATATGAGTACACCTGTGAAAATCTGCCCTCACAGGTAAAATAATGCATAATAAGCCTCATGATGGGAGCATACTCGCTCCGGAGAAATCTGAATGGAAAAACACCCGCCAAATGTCTCACGAATGGTGGTCGGACATAGGGCTCAAAGTGAACAAAATCTAGCAACCTGCACTTAGGCCACACCTCACCCACATTCGATATCCCTGTAGCCTGTGAGATCACCTTGGGTGTCAATGTAAAGTTCACCCCTGCCAGAGTGACATGTCCATCATGGAGGTGTAAAACAAACAAGCGGGCCAACTCTCTATGGTGCTGAATCCGAGAAATCCTCTCACAGAACTCATAACAAGACATGTACCGAAAACATGTGACTGCCATAGGACAGGCCTGTAATTCTACCAAAGAGGTGGGCTCCTCTCGCTTATGATGTCCACCCTTACCACCCTTACGAGGTCTCCTCTGTACCTCAGCCTCTATAGATGATGAATGGTCATCACTTTGCTCATAAGTTTCAGTTTCTGACATGGTTTAGGAGCAAAGTGGACAAACTGAATTGCTGTCTCTGCCTGCAAAAAGTGCTGAACTCTATGCTGTTTCAAGGGGAAAAAGACATGAGGGAAATGTTAGGGGAGGGATCTTTTAACAAGGAATGGGAATATATAAATATTACAGGGAATTTTTAAGGGAAATTTTGCAAATCATTATGCATATAGGAACACATATTTGTAATTGGGAAATCATTTGCAAAGATTATTACATATGGGAAAAAACATGTATGAAAGTGAACATGGGAATATTCATACATGTATTAATAGGGGAAATAGGAAAACCATACACAAAACCTGCTGATATATTCATCAACATTTTCTTTTGTTTTCACATGAATTTTTCCTTTGTTTACACATGTATATGGTAGAGGGAAATTAGGGTTTTGTATGCTTTGGGAAAGGGGTAGGGTTTACATTTTTAGTCATTAGGGATGGGGAAAGATTTGCATTTCATTTGTAAAATAATATGGGAAAGGAGATGAACATATAAGGGTGAGTGAAAGGGAAAGGAGGGAAACAAACCAAAGGGAAAAATAACTTGAAACAACATAAACCCTAGCACAGTTTGCTCATTAACATTGCAGCCATATAATGTCTTTTCACTTGCATGATTTGATCATTCAAACATTTTCAAGACATCCACCATTCATAACCAACAAGCTTTTTTAAGATTAGACCACCTACCTCGAACAAATTTGTGGCTTGGAGAAAGATTGGGTAATTTTGTTTGAAGTTTGCAGCAAAACAGTTCAACGGGTCGCGCAGGCCGCCCAACGGGTCACGCCCCTCCCAACGGGTCGCGCACGTTGCTTTTCTGAACTGCAGAAGATCTCTCAATGGGTCGCGCACCTGGTTCGACGGGTCGCGCCCCTCTCTGCTGCCCGAAATTGCTCCTCTTTCGCTCCTTTCTCTCAATCACTCTCTCTATCTCTCTTGCAAGCGTTAGAATGCACAATGAGAGTGAAAGGAGGGAATTTGGGCTTTTATAAGTCTCATTTGAAAAAAATTTCATTTACAAACCCACTTTCTAATGTTTTTTCTTTTGACACTTTATAACACTGATTTTTGGTTTCCTTTATCCTGAATTTGACTCATTGAGTGCTTTGACTTGATTCTTTTTGCAGGTAGATCATGTGAGAGACTTTGGCAAGGGGACCAGGGTTACTGCTGCCCTTTTGAAGACTTTTTGGAATTTCATTCTTTTTACAAAAATTTAACATGACCTTGGCTTTAAAAACAGAGTTTTTAAATCCAAGGTTAAAAATGAACTGTACATGATGAAAATATCAAAGAAACATGTTTACAATCCTCCCTCTGGCTTACTGGGCACTCAAGGACTTTCAAAGACATGACCTTGTAGAGATAAATGACCAAAACCCTAGACCTAGGACCTTTGACCTCAAGACAAAACAAGACAAGCTTGAAAGAGCTTAATGACTGATATGACCTGATCCAGCAAAACCAAGAGGGGTATAAATAAACCAGCTCCTCCATCAGGGTTATGGCATGCCTAACGGGATGCAAAACTTAACACTGATGAGACGCCTACCTATGCAAATGCAAAGAGCTTTGATCACTGATGGAGGGCTTCAAGACCGACACTAACATTGGCTCCAATGGGGATGGTAGCTCCTTGGAGGTGCCAAGAACCTTAGACATCTGGGAGAGCAGACCAGTGCTTGCAACCATTGGGCGATGGAGTCATTATTTACACCTTTGACACATTTATTGAATGAAAACTTGACTGAAAACTGACTGAAACTTAACTGAAGCTTGACTCAAACCGACTCGATGGCAAACTGAAATAACTTGAAAAAACTCACTCAATAGACCAAACACAAATGACTCATGACTGACTTAACTAAAACAAGAGAAGGGCAGCAGTCCATCAAGATGTGAAATCATGATGACAACCACCGGTGTTTCTTACAAGACTATATACATCAAACTATATCAAAATGCCAATGCAACCAATCAAGCAGATGCCTTCTTGATTGATTCTCCTGATTAGATCTTCTGGTCAACAATACAAACCTATCACTGGGCATCCAAAAACATAGTTGACCATATTCTCCTTCATCACTGAAATACTGCAATAAACACTATCACTGCTGGCTGCAACAAATCTGCCATTGGATCCTGGAAAACATGAAGACTTGACATTGCCACCTCCTGCTGAAAGAACAAGGTATCCTTTGCTTCAAATTCTGATACGCCTTCATCATGTGCTTCAGAAAGAGTATGTTCCTGGTCCTCAAAAAATTCTAAACAAGTAGATGAGCAGATCTCCTCTTGAAATAACATTTCAAAACATGAGACATATGAGGAAGAATCTGAAATGGAATCCTGAATGATCTGATCTTTTGTAGTTTGAATACATGGTAAGTCATCCTCATATGATATGATAGCCAGATTCTCATTACATTCATCAATCATAAGAGCAGAAACTTCAGATGGTCCTTGAAGCACAAGATGATCATTTATATCGTCTACCACAAATTCATGCAGAAAAACTTTTTCACTTGCTTGAGCAAAGATCTCACCTTGTTGTTCATGAGCTGACTGAATGACCTCCTCATGAAGATCTAGTTCCGGTGAGGTGGGAGCACTCAGATTTGTAACTTCGTTTTCTTCATGCCAGCTAATCTCAACAGTCGAGTTCTTCTTTATAGGTTTCAACACAAGGTATTCTTGGTCACCATGATCTGAATTTTGATCTGAAATAGCTGAGTTGACTGCATTACATTCTAAAATTGAATCTTGGCTACCCTGCACGCTGTCTTCTTCTGTGGGCAGATCTGAAACAAGCTCTTCTCTTTCATCAATTACAGCCATATGGCCATCTTCAACCTGCTGATCTTGACAAGTATCCTCTAAGATTTCTATGTGCTGCTGAAACGGCTTTTCATACAGGGCTTCCATGATCTCTTCATCCATGAAATTATCATCTTCATAAAACTTCTCAAGGCTTTCAATAAAACTATAGGCATGCTTGCAACAGTCTTGAATTAAATTCAATGATGGATAAGAGTCCTTATATCTTTCAATGAACATAGCATGAAAATCCTTTAAACAGTAAATACAAGCAGGTGGCAAACTTTCATACCATGATTGGGCTTTACCTTCTAGAGTGGCCAGGAATATCTCCATCAAGCAATCTTCAGGAAAATCAACCTTCAACTTGCGAATATGCATGTGAAATCTAACTAGATGAAGAGCAGCATCCTTCTTACCATCATCATTAAATATAGGCATATTCCTTGACCAATCTACCTTTGGAATTTTATTTGGAAAACCAGGGATGTGATCTCGGCTCAAGGGAGCATATCTTCTTGCGATCCGATCCATCTTGAAAATCTCAAAGCTACTGATCTCTCTGCAGTGAAGTCACCATGAAGCATTGATCTCTGGAGTTTTCAGTGAAGGAGTCGCCAGAGAATGATTTCAGCCTTGTCAGTGTCCGATCGTTGTCCACTATCAACAATCAGATCTGAACTTGATACATGTACTGGGGTAAAATGCAAATGAAGTGGTCGTATTCACAAGCTCACGGAGATTGAATGAAGCAGCGTTTATCTACTTCCGCTTATGCAAAGCAAAAGCGTTTCGAAGGATACCTGACATAACTTCAGGCTCCGTCTAAGACTTATGAAACAAACACATCAATCAACAAACAAGTTTGTTCTCCCCAGTATGGTCGCCAGTATGTTAGCGCTTGAAATTTCACCTCAGGCTGAGAAAGGTAAATCTCAAGGCTACATCAAACCATTCAGCCTCGTAGCTAGCCCTACGGGGCAGGAGAAGGCTCTCTCCGGTCAATCTCGGTAGATCTTCAATGGGATGAGATGACCAACAAGGTAACACTGATATTAGGCTAGTAAACTGATTAAAAAGGTTGATTTGGGGTTTTTAGGGTTTTTGGTGGCAAATTAAGGAATTGCAATTTTGGGTGCGGGGATTGGACACAGTTTCTGCAGGGGGTTCCTGGGGCGAGGTAGGAAACAGTATTGATGCTTTAACTTGAGATGGATGATCAGGAATGAAAGATGAGGAGCTAAAGAGAGCAAACAATGACTTTGAATTCCCTTTAGACAGTAGAAAACATGGAAATTAAACAAATTTAAAAGCAGAGCATGGTTAGCATGAATTCCTACTTTAACACTTCATTTGTTTAATGTGCAGCAGTAAAGAAAGGAAATGAATCACATAAAAAAGCTTACAAAAACATTGAGAAACACACCATCAACACATGAGTCCACAAGAATCCCAAAGATGACTGCAAAACCCTGGTCTTCCTTAGCCAAAAATTGCAGAGATACAGTGAAAATATACAATGATAGCTTCTCCCTCAAGAGTCCAACCATGAAAATGAGCAAGAAAGTACATAATATAGATGATCTAACCTCTTTCCCTGTCTCCATGGGTCGAGCTCACTATCCTAGGAGCTGTTTCAACAACTTCTAAACTAGACACTAGAAAATAGGCAGTCAAAACAACTTGCCTCTATAAACTTGGAAACCAGTTCATACAATCAATTTTTACCCTTTACATGAATGAATCTTCTAGAAGTGTTAAAAAAGAGTAAAAGTGTCTTAGAGTTACCAAAATTACATCAAAGATAATCATCTTCAACCCCAAAAAGTCAAACCAAGTCAAACTGTGCTTTTCCGAGCTGTACAGTGAAATCTGGCAAAGTCTGCTCAACGGGTCGCGCCCCCCTGCTCAACGGTTCGCGCCCCTTTGGAGCTCTGTGTGGGGCACTTGTATGTGTCAGAATTGGGTGCAAGATAGCTCGTTGGAAAGGTCTGTGAGTCTACTTTCCAACCCAACTATAATTTTTGAATTTGGAGGTCATTTTCCCAGTCAAAACTAAATTCTCCCAAGACTGCTTTCTACAACTCAAAAAAGGGGCAGAAAGTCAAATTTTGCATGTATTTTGACCTTCTGGAGGCCCAAAACCCCATAAAAACTCAAGTACATCCATGGGCATATGTAACTTTGCATAACAAATCAGGAAATGCTGAGTTTTTGTGAAAAGGAGTTGCCATGACAAAGGGTCTCACCGGGGGTGAGATCCATTGAGGAGCCAAAACCTGTAAATTTCCAAAAAATGCCAAAATTACCCAAAATTCTCAAATTTTTTTGGGATTTGTGCTGTGGCTGAGCTAGTGAGTGCCATGATCTTTGAGGGATGCCTCAGCCAAGATATGGAGTGGATTGGTCTTCTTCCTCCGCCTAAGAGCCTCGGACAACCTCCTTTGGAACATTTTCATTTTGGCCTTGCATACATGCATCCTTGCCCAATAGTGATTCTTCATGTTTCGCAGCAGCTTTTTCTCTTGGTTTGCATTAGCCAACAACCTCTCCAAGCGGGCATTCTCCTGAATGAGCATAGACTCTCGGTCAGCAGGCAATGGATCACCGGGTCTTCTACGGTTCAAGACTCGGTCGCTACGAATCCTCCATAGCTCATCAAGTGCTTTCTCCTCCTCCAATTGTTTGTTCCGCTACTCCAGGTAAGTGATAGTCCATTGGGCACCCTCAAGTCTCCTCTGCAAAACATCATTTTCAGCCCTGAGATGTTGAATGATCTCCTTCGCCTCTTGGCTAGGAGAACTGGCCTCAAGATCAATCACCGAACCCTCATGAATCATGGGCTCTTTGCCCCTCTGTAGTACCTGTGCTGGTGAAGAAAGCGAGGCCCCTTCCACCTGATGTGGAGATAACACTCGCTGAGCTGAAGATGAAGGCGAGACCCCTTCCACCTGCTGTGGAGATAGTATTCGCCTAGCTGCTGCAAATAAGGTCCTCGGGCCTTTCTGATATGTGAGCTGAGGTGAAGAAACAACATGTCTAGTGACCGGAATATCAGGCTGCTGAGACGGTCCACCCTCATGAATGACCTCGGGATGTGGCTGGGGTGGTGCTGTGAAAAACTCATGGGAGATGAACTCCTCCCATGAGATGCCCTGCTGAGTCAACTGATGTGAGACTATGAGCTGAATCAAACCATAATGACATAAGCTCCTGTACTGCTGGGCCGGGGTCTTCTTCTGCAACATGGGCACCATCCTCTGAATGTTATGAAAGAAGAAGACCGGGATGTTCATCATCCTCACTCGGGTGAAATGCATCAAAAGGCGAATGTGATATGAGTACACCTGTGAAAATCTGCCCTCACAGGTAAAATAATGCATAATAAGCCTCATGATGGGAGCATACTCGCTCCGGAGAAATCTGAATGGAAAAACACCCGCCAAATGTCTCACGAATGGTGGCCGGACATAGGGCTCAAAGTGAACAAAATCTAGCAACCTGCGCTTAGGCCACACCTCACCCACATTCGGTATCCCTGTAGCCTGTGAGATCACCTCGGGTGTCAATGTAAAGTTCACCCCTGCCAGAGTGACATGTCCATCATGGAGGTGTAAAACAAACAAGCGGGCCAACTCTCTATGGTGCTGAATCCGAGAAATCCTCTCACAGAACTCATAACAAGACATGTACCGAAAACAAGTGACTGCCATAGGACAGGCCTGTAATTCTGCCAAAGAGGTGGGCTCCTCTCGCTTATGATGTCCACCCTTACCACCCTTACGAGGCCTCTTCTGTACCTCAGTCTCTGTAGATGATGAATGGTCATCACTTTGCTCATAAGTTTCAGTTTCTGACATGGTTTAGGAGCAAAGTGGACAAACTGAACTGCTGTCTCTGCCTGCAAAAAGTGCTGAACTCTATGCTGTTTCAAGGGGAAAAAGACATGAGGGAAATGTTAGGGGAGGGATCTTTTAACAAGGAATGGGAATATATAAATATTACAGGGAATTTTTAAGGGAAATTTTGCAAATCATTATGCATATAGGAACACATATTTGTAATTGGGAAATCATTTGCAAAGATCATTACATATGGGAAAAAACATGTATGAAAGTGAACATGGGAATATGCATACATGTATTAATAGGGGAAATAGGGAAACCATACACAAAACCTGCTGATATATTCATCAACATTTTCTTTTGTTTTCACATGAATTTTTCCTTTGTTTACACATGTATATGGTAGAGGGAAATTATGGTTTTGTATGCTTTGGGAAAGGGGTAGGGTTTACATTTTTAGTCATTAGGGATGGGGAAAGATTTGCATTTCATTTGTAAAATAATATGGGAAAGGAGATGAACATATAAGGGTGAGTGAAAGGGAAAGGAGGGAAACAAACCAAAGGGAAAAATAACTTGAAACAACATAAACCCTAGCACAGTTTGCTCATTAACATTGCAACCATATAATGTCTTTTCACTTGCATGATTTGATCATTCAAACATTTTCAAGACATCCACCATTCATAACCAACAAGCTTTTTTAAGATTAGACCACCTACCTCGAACAAATTTGTGGCTTGGAGAAAGATTGGGTAATTTTGTTTGAAGTTTGCAGCAAAACAGTTCAACGGGTCGCGCAGGCCGCCCAACGGGTCGCGCCCCTCCCAACGGGTCGCGCACGTTGCTTTTCTGAACTGTGGAAGAGCTCTCAACGGGTTGCGCACCACCCAACGGGTTGCGCACCTGGTTCGACGGGTCGCGCCCCTCTCTGCTGCCCGAAATTGCTCCTCTTTCGCTCCTTTCTCTCAATCACTCTCTCTATCTCTCTTGCAAGCGTTAGAATGCACAATGAGAGTGAAAGGAGGGAATTTGGGCTTTTATAAGTCTCATTTGACAAAATTTCATTTACAAACCCACTTTCTAATGTTTTTTCTTTTGACACTTTATAACACTGATTTTTGGTTTCCTTTATCCTAAATTTGACTCATTGAGTGCTTTGACTTGATTCTTTTTGCAGGTAGATCATCTGAGAGACTTTGGCAAGGGGACCAAGGTTACTACTTCCCTTTTGAAGACTTTTTGGAATTTCATTCTTTTTACAAAAATTTAACATGACCTTGGCTTTAAAAACAGAGTTTTTAAATCCAAGGTTAAAAATGAACTGTACATGATGAAAATATCAAAGAAACATGTTTACAATCCTCCCTCTGGCTTGCTGGGCACTCAAGGACTTTCAAAGTCATGACCTTGCAGAGATAAATGACCAAAACCCTAGACCTAGGACCTTTGACCTCAAGACAAAACAAGACAAGCTTGAAAGAGCTTAATGACTGATATGACCTGATCCAGCAAAACCAAGAGGGGTATAAATAAACCAGCTCCTCCATCAGGGTTATGGCATGCCTAACGGGATGCAAAACTTGACACTGATGAGACGCCTACCTATGCAAATGCAAAGAGCTTTGATCACTGATGGAGGGCTTCAAGACTGACACTAACAGTTTGGACGGATGGGGTCAAGGATGACAGCTTGGGCTCCTTTCCCCTATAATGATGGAACTACGTCAAGGGATAAGTCCTTCTCCCATGAGATGAGGATCCATTTCCCATCCATATTTCCTATAGAAACCTCCCTTCTTCCCAAGCACAAACTAGTTGCAGAGTTTTTGGTTGAGTGTTGATGTTATTTTGGTTTGGAGTAGACAAGCAAGCTATTACTAGTTATAGCTATCTAGTTGTGTGAGGGAGAAGTGTGTTTTGGTTTGGAGTGAAGTCTAAAGGGAAGAGCCTTAAAACTATTGTTGATTGAGGCCATCATGGAATGCTAGCAGAAGTGTGTGGGAACTTGGTCTTGTCAGAGGAAGAATGCAACGTCAAGATGAATGGTTGTAATCTCTCTTTGATATTAATATATGCAACTATCGATTTATTTCCTACATGTTTTGTAATAGTACATATTCATGTCTTAATGTTTCTTGATTTGTTAAGTAGGTTTAATTGCACTTTGTCTATTATTATGTTTGTGTGTTGTTGTTGTTTACTTGATTCAGGAGCTTGAAGAAGTAAGTGAGAGATTGCTGGAGTGAGAAAGCGAGGACATCATTAAGAAGGATAAGCGACCAAGAGGTAGGCCCTCTTGATTGATTCTAACCTAAGGAAATTTTCCATAGAATGTATCTGTTGTGGCTAGACTCGTTATCGAGCTAGAAGAATTTGTTTGTATCCGCTCTTATAATTTTACTTCACCGCAAATTGGTGACTCCGCTGGGGAGATCCCAATCCTTTTGTTTGTCTTGGATTTCATGATTTCGTGAGAACTTTTCTAGTTCCACTTTTTCCCTTTGGTTATGTTTCTTTTCCCCTGCTTACTAGTATGAGTCTAAAATGTAGTAGATCTGGTCCTTGTTTCATTTTTTTTCCTTAGCTCCCTCGATCAGTGCAATTAATTCATTGACAGTCACACTGATCAGCGCAAGCTGCTGAGAAACAGTCGCGCCAACCAGCGTGAGTTGCTGAGAAACAGTCATGCAACCAGCCTATGGCGCTTGTTGTCAGTTAGGCAGTCGCACCGATGCCTATAAGTGAAGATTAGGGCCTGACCCCAATCTTGGCTAGTGTGTTCTGCTCTTGTGGTTTTGACCCCATAAGCCCTTTAGACCGTTTTCTCCTTGACTAGAAAGCTTCATTTAGCTTGCTTTGTGTGCTTGCTTGGTTTAGCCCACCCTGTGATGTGTTAAGTCTGGCCCTATGTGATGTTCTTTTTTATTTTTTCTTTGAATCCTGTTATCACTTAGGTTGTCCTTAAAGCTCCTTAAAGGATACGGCCGAGGTAACCACAAACCAATCTTTGGACTGCAGGTCCTAGCCTACCTGCAACCAGAGAGGGCTCTCTCTTTATAATTTAGCTTTGTTGAAGATGATATTAGGCTAGCTAATGAGTTCAAGGGGGTTTTGTTTATGTTTGGTGGGATGGGGGATTCTTTCAAACAGAGTTGGGATGCATAGTGTGAGAAGTTCAAACCATTGGGCATGGAGTCGTGGATTAGGCTTGCTGTTGCGTTTTCTTGGTCACAAGAGGAATACAGAGCAGGATAGCTACACATAAAACAATATCAAGCTGGAATAAGGATGGAATGATGGTTAGTGAATGAAAGGCAACTAAGTAGCTCTCATTATGCTAACAGAGGGAAGGTGAATGAACATTTATATAGGAGCAATCAAGGATTCCTAAACAACATTCATATATGAAGGAACTAGTGTAAATATGAGCCAATCAGTGTTCATATTCAGGACTAATTCAGAGGAAAACATAGATAAATCACAGAAATTGAGAACAGAATACAACTAAGTGAGCTCTGAACTATTCTTTCTTTCTGCTATTTAGATAGTGAAACAATGATGGCATAAAACATATAAACTATAAACAGAGATAAGAAACACTTATTGGGCTATGTAGAAGCATTAGGATTCCATAGTCACTCTTTAGTCATTAAAACACAACAACCAGTTCATCTCCCAAACATTCCAGCGATCTTTGATTATAGAGACTCTCAGAAAATACAATGCAAGTCTAGAGGAAGTTATCAACCAACCAACCCTTAAAACAATGCAGAGGGTGGTTTAAATAGAAAATATTTACAAAGCATCCCTTGAATAGGTGTCAAGGGAGAAAATATCTCAAAATATCTATCAAAACAGATTCAAAAGAGATCTATGCAATAACTGCTTCTAATGCTAAGTTGTGCTGGAAATAAATGCAATAAAATATCAAAAATAGGTGTTCATGAGGGAGCAACCTCATCAAGATGGCTCTTTAGGGCTGCAAAGGGTCCTGCAGCTTCAAAAATGGAATAAAAGAGTGCCTTGAGCCACGCGCTGTCCTCTGTGTGATAACTGCGCAATTAAGGAAGCAGCGCTGCTCCAAAAATATGACTGGGAACAATGTCTCTACAATAACTTGTTAGGATATTCCGACACATAGGATATAGTTAAGTTCAACTTGGTCTAGTATAGAGTTAGGTTAGAGTTAGGTAAAGTGTGTTTCTTTACCGTTGTACATTTTGTAACTTACAATCCGACGGTCACGATATGTAGTGATCCGACGGTTCACTCTCACCTCGGTATTACCGACACTTGATCCGTGGCTTGACACCCGATTGGTCCATGAGTTCTATTTAAAGCGCATGGAGGGTCATTGTTCGGGTAATCCGTGCATGAGAGAAGCTTATGTAAATTTTCATTCTTTGATTAATAAATTGTCTGTACCCACGTTGGGACAGGCCGTGGACTGTTTCCCTCCTTGCACTCTGAGGGTTTTAACCACGTCAAAAATACTGGTGTATTGATTTGAGATCTGGTTGTGAGCGGTGTCCTTTTGGTATTCTTCTGTGGAACTTACCCTGTAAATTCCTACATGGTATCAGAGCTATTTGAGGGCCCGTCCGTTGGTGATCCAAATCTGAAGCCGGTAGAACTGCATGCGGCTGTCGTTTCCTAGATCTGCTGTTTCTGACTGCTTTCGGGCCGAGAGGACTGCTCTGTTGCATTCGGAGCATCTGTTTCAGTGAGGAACCCCTTTCGTTTCACGCGAAAAGGTTTCCGGTAGCCCTAGCTGCGTCATTTTTCAGATCGGGAGGTATACAGTGTTTTTCTTTGCAGTTTACTGTCATTTTCTCTCTGCTTATTTCGGTTTCGGTTTATTTAGCCTTTTTTTTTTTTTCCCGGATCTATACCTTTCATTTCTGCGTATGCTCTTTGCCCTGCGACTCTGTGCGATCTGGGCAAATCAGAAACAGAAAGAAAGGATTTTTCTCATGCGTATGCTCTTTTCCCTGCACCTTAGTGTGATCTCGGAAAATCAGAAACATTGAGGAAAATATTTAGTTTTTCGGCTAAAAGCTAACTTTGAGATTTTTTTTAAAATTTCTAGTTTTTTGGCTAAAGCTAACTTCGAGCCGTAAGGTTCGTTTTTCTTTGGATATTCGTGTTTGGTTTTGTGTTTTGTGTTTTGTAGGGGAAAAGAGTCTTCCCAAGGCAAGCACGCAAATCGAGGCCCCCCCCCCCCCCCCCCCCCCCCCCCCCCCCCCTCTCTCTCTCTCTCTCTCTCTCTCTCTCTCTCTCTCTCTCTCTCTCTCTCAAATCTTTTGTATAGATCAATTGGTTCAAAGACCTTTTAAGAGAGTAGAGGTCTTGGGTTCAAGTCTCCATTTTGTGGGGGCGGATTTTTTCATTCCCGCACATTCGCGCACTTTGCCGGCAACGTCAACAATTTTTTTTCAAAAAGCCATAACTTCTTCATCCGGAAGCCTTTTTCAGAGCCGTTTTTTTTAAAACCGCCTATTTTTTCGAGATCTATCCATTGGACCACTCACTTTCAGCATCTTCAGCTTCAGTTGTTTTTCAAAAATGGAAAGTCCATGCCAAGTCATTCTTGACAGCACTAACTACTTCCAATGGGTCGCCTACATGGGAGATTTACTTAGAAGTAAAGGTCTCTTCAGAATAGCCACAGACCAAGAGAAGAAACCCAAAGATGAAGACAAGGCCGAAAAATGGGAAAATCGACAAGATCAAGCACGTGGCTTGATAGGAATGTCTGTTTCTCCTGATCTTAGATTCCACATTGCAGAAATTGAAACTCCTCATGAAGCATTAGAAAAACTTGCTAAAGTTTTTGGGATTAAAAATGAAATTAGATCCCATCAACTTGAAAATGAGCTGCTTACTTTGGATCCTAATAATTTTTCTTGCATTGAAGATTTCTTGTCAAAATTCAAGAACCTTAGATATCTCTTGGAAGGTGTTAAAGTTAAGAAAGATGATGGTAACCTTATTTATTCCATCCTCACTAAGTTAGGGCCAGCCTACTCTGTATTTGTTTCCACTTTCCATTCTACCAGGGAAGCTTTCATTTGTCAAGGCAAAGACTACAAGCCCCCTTCCTTTGACTCCTTTTGTGATTCCTTAATAAGAGAACAAGAAAAACTCTTACACCTTGGTCTTCTTAATCTTGGAAACTCTTCCACAAAAGCGTTAGCCGCCCAGCAGTATCCAAATTCAAAGAATCCTAAGAAGTCTTATCCTCAAAGGAATGGTCCTAAACCAACTCAGCCTCAAGATGAAAGATCATTTCAGCAATATGATAAGCCCAATAAAAACAAATGGAAGAAGACTGAAAGACATTGTAACTTTTGTAATCGAGATGGCCACTTAGAATCTAAATGCTTTAAGAAGATGGAAGCCTTGGAAGCCGCAATGAAGAAACATAACATCCATCTGGAGCCTACTTCAACTTCAACTTCCGGAACGGCATTTTCTGCATGTCATCGTCAATCATCTCAGTCTAGTTATGCATTAAATGTATCTTCTTCTTCTTCTCATTCTCATGAGTGGCTCATTGATTCTGGAGCCTCTTGTCACATGGCCAAAAACCAAGCCATGTTTTCTTCTTTAAATGATTGTAACACCAAAAATATATATGTTGGTGATGATAGATCTCTTAATGTTGTAGGGACTGGAACTGTTCATCTAGACAATGGTCAGTTCAATGATGTATTATGTGTTCCAAACTTATCCTGCAACCTTCTATCTGTCTATCAGATAACTCATTCAGGTGAAGGTAAAATCGTTGAATTTTCACCTCATGATGTTGTAATCAAGGATCTAAAAGATCCTAAACAGATTCTAGCTACTGGTCTTGCTGATGATTCCAAAAGGTTGTATAAGTTTCACAACTTTGGGTCATCCCATCTTCCCTCAGTATTTGTTGCTCATAATGATGAAGTGAGCAAACTTTGGCATGAACGGTATGGTCACTTAAACTATCGCTCCCTTCAGCATCTCTGTAAAGAAAACATGGTGACAGGTCTTCCTATGGTATCTTGCAAAGATGGTGTTTGTTCCGGATGTGTACTCGGAAAACATCATCGGGACAGTTTTGACAAACGTGCCTCTTGGCACGCCTCAGCCCCTTTACAGCTTGTGCACAGTGATTTATGTGGTCCTCTTCCTGTTGCTTCATTCTCTGGCTGCAAGTACTTCTTAACTTTCATTGATGATTTCTCTAGACGCACTTGGGTATACTTCTTAAAACTCAAGAGCGAAGTATTTACCACCTTTTTGGCCTTCAAAGCATTCGTTGAAAAACAATCTGGACATCAAATTCTTAAGCTAAGAACTGATAATGGTGGAGAATATGTTAAAAATGCATTCATCACCTTTTGCACCGAAAATGGCATTCAAATGCAACATACTGTTCCATACACTCCACAACAAAATGGTGTAGCTGAAAGGAAAAATCGCACTTTAAAGGAAATGGCTAATTGTATGCTGCAATCTAAAGGACTCAGTCTTAGTTTTTGGGCCGAAGCAATTAATTGTGCAAATTATATAATCAATCGCACTCCTACTAAGGTTCTAGAGAATATCACTCCAGAAGAAGCTTGGAGTTCCATTAAACCAGATGTAAGTCACTTTCGTGTGTTTGGAAGTGAAGCATGGGCCCATATTCCAGATGAAAAGCATAAAGCCTTAGAACCTAAGAGTGAGAAATGTACTTTTGTTGGATATTCTGAAGATGTAAAAGGCTATAGACTTATTCCATTTAAGTCCAAAAATGTTATCATTAGAAGAGATGTAAAATTTGATGAAAATAAATCGGCCTGCGAGCCTAGTCCGGCGGATGTGCCACCTCTTCCCATCTCTTCTATCTTTGAGAACATTTCTTCTTCTGATGATGAAAGCGAGGATGATAATCCTTCCCCACCTTCTCAGGATCCTCAACTTCCAAGATGGGTCCGTGCTACTCGGGATGCAGCAGGTGATCTTGCCGGTGATCCTACAGATCAGCGACGTACACGTTCTCAGTTTGAAAGAGCCTCTTCTTTACTGGCTCAAGCTCCAGTGAATCATGATCCTGACACTTTTGCAGAAGCTTCAGGCCATCCACATTGGGAAACAGCTATGAATGAAGAATATCATTCATTGATGACAAATGATACATGGGATCTTGTTCCTCTACCAAAGGGACGCAAACTTGTTAGATGCAAATGGGTTTACAGAACCAAGTATGGACCAGATGGGAAAGTTAACAAACATAAAGCTCGTCTAGTTGCTAAGGGCTTTTCACAGGTTGAAGGCATTGACTACACTGAAACCTTCTCTCCAGTTGCCAAAATGAACTCTATCCGCCTTGTTCTTTCCCTTGCTGCCTCTTTAAAATGGGAAGTACATCAAATGGATGTTAAATCTGCCTTCTTGCATGGGGACTTGCAGGAAGAAATCTATATGGAACAACCCATTGGCTTCATACAAACAGACTCCAGCCTCGTTTGTCGCCTTAAGAAATCCCTTTATGGCCTCAAGCAAGCTCCTCGAGCTTGGTATGCCAAAATGGATAGCTTTCTTTTAGAATCTGGCTTTTCTAGGTGTCATTCTGACAATACTGTCTACACCAAGAAAGTGGGCAACTCTCTCATCATCCTTGTTCTTTATGTTGATGATCTTATTCTTACTGGTAGTGATCCCAACCTTATAAACCATGTGAAGTCCAGCCTTAAAAAGAAATTTGAAATGACAGACTTAGGACACTTACACTATTTTCTCGGTCTTCAAGTCTTGCAATCCCAAGAGGGTATTTTCCTTTCCCAGTCCAAGTATGCTTGTGATATTCTTCGTCATTTTCACATGGAAGACTGTAAGCCAGCCCCTTCTCCCTTTCAGTCTGGAGTCAAACTTTCAGTCTCTTGTACTTCTCCTGAAGTTGATGCTACCTTATACCGTCAACTTGTCGGAAAACTCTTGTATTTAACCCATACTCGTCCTGATCTTTCCTTTGTTGTTGGCCTTGTTGCTCGTTTTATGCAAAACCCCCGTGAAAGTCATTGGAAAGCAGCTAAAAGAATACTTCGTTATGTTCGAGGTACAATACAGTTTGGGATTCATTACAGTGCCAAAGCAGCTCCTCTGTTAGTTGGTTTCACTGATTCTGATTGGGCTGGTGACCTTGATGATCGGAAGTCTACTGCCGGTTATGTCTTCACTCTTGGTTCAGGACCTATTACATGGGCTTGTAAGAAACAGGCTGCCATTTCTCTTTCGTCAGCAGAAGCAGAGTATCGTGGTGCCGTGGAAGCTAGTAAGGAAGCCTTGTGGCTTCGTCAGATCCTATCAGAGTTTGGCTTTGAGCAACAGCATCCAACCACACTTTGGTGTGATAATCAAAGTGCCATTCAGCTATGCAAAGATCCAGTCCAGCATCAGCGCAGCAAACACATTGAACTACACATGCACTTCATCAGAAAGCTCATTCTTGACCATGTTCTTGAAGTGCAATATTGTCCAACGGATGATCAGGTTGCAGACATCTTCACAAAGGCTCTCACAGAGGCGAAGTTCACTAAACTTCGATATATGCTTGGAGTTCAGGAAGTTGTCACTAAGGGGGGATAGGCTCTAGTGCCTCCTTCCTTCTCCTATTGTGTCATATTTGTAAATCCTTCAATCCTATCCCAAGTTGTTCTTAAGGGGGGATGTTAGGATATTCCGACACATAGGATATAGTTAAGTTCAACTTGGTCTAGTATAGAGTTAGGTTAGAGTTAGGTAAAGTGTGTTTCTTTACCGTTGTACATTTTGTAACTTACAATCCGACGGTCACGATATGTAGTGATCCGACGGTTCACTCTCACCTCGGTATTACCGACACTTGATCCGTGGCTTGACACCCGATTGGTCCATGAGTTCTATTTAAAGCGCATGGAGGGTCATTGTTCGGGTAATCCGTGCATGAGAGAAGCTTATGTAAATTTTCATTCTTTGATTAATAAATTGTCTGTACCCACGTTGGGACAGGCCGTGGACTGTTTCCCTCCTTGCACTCTGAGGGTTTTAACCACGTCAAAAATACTGGTGTATTGATTTGAGATCTGGTTGTGAGCGGTGTCCTTTTGGTATTCTTCTGTGGAACTTACCCTGTAAATTCCTACATAACTCTGCCTTGAAAGCCTTCATCTATGCCTTTAGGTGGCTTTAAGGCAACAAAAGAAGTGTTGGTGAGCCTTAATGGCTGAATGATGCTTTGTTGACTTTGCTGGGCTTGCTTTGCTTTCATCTGCTTTGAAAAACTGGACTGATACTCTTTGCCGCATCCTGATACACTTTGGCACTGAATCTGGGCCTTTTCTCACCGCTGATACTCTTTAAACTGTCCCATCACCCCCTTCTGCCTTTTAATGCAAAAATAACTACTGCTAATGTCCTCCGTGGCCATTGGAATGCTATTGGCGCTCTGGCCGATCAAAACTAGCTTTAAACTTTAAAAAATGGTGCAAACAGGAGGAAAAAGTGTTGCCGACTGTGCCGAGGCCGAAACTGGCTATCTGAAGCAAAACTGGGCCTTGGAGCGATCTCAGAAAGCTTAGGGATGCATGAATTCCCTTATCGAGAGCTGGGAACGGGCATATATGTGAAAATATGAACAAATTCCGCCTTTTCTTTTACACAGAAAAAGACCAATTTCTATGTAAAATTCATGAAAAACATAGGCGGGAGCGGCACTTTAGAGGAGATTAAATCCTGGCCGTTGGATTGCGCGAAGGCAGATCCAACGGCTGGTGATAACTCGCATCGGGGCGGACCACTGGTCCCAACACATAAAACCTCCGAAATGCCACGGACCCGAAATGCTTATATGCCCTTTCTTTATGGAGATTGGGTCCGGCCCATCGGCGGTTTCATATCGGCGGTTTTTAACAAAATCAATATGCGGACCCGAAATCCTTTAAAACTGCCCTTTAATATTTTTCGGCTCCGGGATATAGGAGCACACAGTGTGGACCCTTTCGAACCCGATATGCCTTTATGCCGCGCTTTATTACTTTTCGGCTCCGCTGGTCGAAGCCATATAGGAGTGATGCGATTAAATATGGGCCGTTGATCTCTGGGCCTGAATGGGCGGCTGAGATTAACTCGGCAATTCGCTATCGGCAGGGTCATGGGCTTGCCACATAAAAACGCCGAAACCATCGGACCCGATAAGTTATACAGGCCCTCTTTATTTTATTTTGGGTCCGACCCATCGACGGGACCCAAATCGGCGGTTTTATCAGTGGAATGGCTCCGCGGACCCGAAAACCCTTAACACTGCATTTGATAACTCATCGGCTCCACCAAATCAGAGCAGTATATGGGGTGATGCGAAGTGAGGGGCCGTGCGACAAGATCTGGACCATCAGATCTGGGGCCCAAAAATGGATGGCTGCGATTATATCGGGACTTCAGAAATCGGCGGGGCAGAGGGTTGACATATATGTGATCGCCAAACTGCGCGGACCCGATATACTATTACCGGTCCACTTTATATGTTTTCGGGTCCGACCCATCGGCGGTATGCCCCATGCCTTGAGACTTAGCCATTTTCGCTTATATATGCCACTGCCCCCTCCCGATAGCGATATCGCATCGGAGGGGGTCCAAATGAAACTTTATTATATCGGACCCATGTTTTTGTGAACTGCCAAGCCTTTTGGGAAATCGGAAGGGTTCCTTTATAGTTTGGCATGGATTCTAAGGCATCGGAAGGGGTCCGATAGCCAAAAAAGGGAGGATTTTATCCTTTTTTGAAGGTTTTTCATGGTTTTTGCATGGTTTTTGTATTCTTATGCCTTGGAAGGAGTCCAAAGGCACTTAGGGGGAAAGTGATGTGGTTTTGAGAGGGGTTTAGTGGCCAAAGAGGGTTTCATGCCTTATAAAGGCAAACCAAGGCCAAAGAGATGATTTTTATACATATGAAGGGAAACTATGCAAAGGAATGAGTCCTTATGCATTTGGAAGATGGTCAGAGGGGTCAAAGAGGGTTCTTGTTGAGTTTCAGATAAACTTAGCAATTCCCAAGGATGTATATGGTTATTTTTCAACCAAGGGGAGGGGATAAGTATATAGGGGAGTTATAGAGATAGTTTTAGTAGGGGAAGGGAAAATAGATAGGGAGTTATATAATAAAGTTAGTAGTTAATATGATAATGATGAGAAAAAGCGCTAAGAATGAAGTCTTAGGCTATCAATGGGGGAAAATGACTGATAGAAGAAGTGTGAACATTCCTTTAGTGAGCAGATCTTCACCAAGGCAGATGATATGGAGAATGATGAATCTAAGAGGTATCAAGCAGATCTTGACCTCTTTAGGGGAAGTTAGTGAGTGATTTGGGAAAGAGGGAGAAGGGGAAGTTAGACATGCATTTCTTGAAGTCCTCCAACTGAAAAATCACCTTCAACTTGTGATATGATAGATATAACACTTGACAATATGAAATGGATCACAAGCCATGATTCTGCAACCACAAAGCTACCTACCCGGCCTATTCACCTAGCTTTTTCTCTTCTTTTTGGTTTGGGTGCACTTGAACTAGCATACCCAACTTTTTGTTCTCTTCTTCTTGCTGTCCTCCTATCTACAACTACACTTATTGCATCCACGGGCTCAGATTAAGCTGTTGAGCACCCTTGTTTCTCGACCTATCTACAAATCTGCCAAGATTAAGATGTTTGGACAGATGTTCATTCTCTATATTCTACAACAGGAAATTGAAACCTATGGAAGCCAAGATTAAGCTGTTTGGACCTCCCTTAGCTGAAAACTCATCAAAAATGTATCAACCTATCAAAATATGGAACACAGTAGTGGCATTTAGACTAGCACACTCTCATGGATACTTCTCTGGCCATCTGTAGCAAATATGGAGCATTGCAGCAAGCAAAGTATGACATATTTGGCATGTAAAAATGTCGATCATGAAAGATGATTAACCTGCTGCAGCAGGAGGCTAACAGTGGCTCCACTTGGGGATGGCTTTTCCTTGTGACAAGCCAAGAACAGCAGGTCAGAATGCCTTGATCTTCTGTAGTTGCTGTTATTTGAAAGTTTCTTCTGTGCTAACTGCTGAATGACTAGAACTTTAACTTCTGAATGCAACACTCCTCCTTATCTGAAACACTATGAAAAATAAAGCATCGCCTGCTTTCTTCTGCGTGCTTGATATTGCATACGCTTTTGCTTGAGCACTGCCTTGTGAAATAAACAAAAAAAGGGAATAAAACTGGAGCTCTTCTTTTCTTGTCTTTGAAAGGGTGCTGAAGTAATTGAAAATCCTCCTTTCTTTTTGATACTGTTGACTTGAAGACTACAAGCTGCAAACAGCTTCTCTTTAACATAAATCACTGTGATATGACAGCGCTGCTCTTGCTGTTTTGCTGAGATTACTGCAGAGACAGAGATTTAAAAATAGAGGACTTGCATTGGCTGTGTCTTCACAAACTTTGTTGCTACTCCTCTAACAATCGGACTGTTTATAAAAATAAAGACAAAAGTGCTGATATATACAAATATCAATGTACAAAGAGATATATATAAAGCTGTGTTATGTTCAACAAAAGGGATCATGATAATGCTTCAGCATACGACCATTTACAGGGCCTTCTTCAGCAGTGCTGCCCTCTACAGATTTGAGGAAATATGTGTTATTTCCCTGAACAACAGAAATAACAAATGGCCCTCTCCAAAGGAAATCGAATTTTGCATGTTTTCCCTTGTCTTCTCTTCGTGAGTCCCACCTTAGAACTTTGTTGCCAACACATAAATTCTCAGCCTTAGTTCTCTTATCAAACATCCTTTTGAGTTTTTCTTGCATAATTTGAGCTCTGTCATAGACCTGCTCTCTTGTCTACTGCAAATGGATTGTTTGGTTTATCCTCCTTTGTATATCATTTGGCTCAGCTTGAATCTCTTGCAGCAGCTTGATTATAGGAATGCCCAGTGATGAAGGAAATCTGGCCTCCATGCCATATACTAGCTCATAAGGGCTCATCCCAATGGATTTCTTGGTTGATAATCTGTCTGCCCATAGGGAATTTGTGAGCTTTCTATGCCAGTTCTTCTTGCTTTCTTCCAAGGTCTTCTTAATGATACTGATCAGGCTCTTATTAGATGACTCGGCTAAGCCATTACCTTGAGGGTAATAGGCTGTGGAATGGCCTAAAGTGATATGGAATTTATGGCAAAAATTGATCATCTTTTTGGATTTGAAAGCAGCGGCATTGTCAGTGATGATCTTCTCAGGGCAGCCAAATCTAGACAGGATATTGCACTCAAGGAATTGGATAATGGTGGTGTCATTGGCCTGCCTGCATGGAATGGCTTCAATCCACTTGGTGAAATAGTCGGTGGTAGCTAGAATCCACTTATGCTGGCCTGAGGAAGAGGGATGGATTTCTCCAATGAAGTCAAGACCCCATTGTTGAAAAGGCTTTTCGGTTGAGATGGGCTTAAGAGGCAAGGGCAACAACTTTCTTTTGCCCTCAAAGATTTGGCATTTGTGACATGAAATAGCAAACTTCTTTACATCTGCAAACAAAGAGGGCCAATATAAACCAGCCCTTAAAATTTTATCAGCAGTGGACTTCCAATATAGATGTCCTCCACAGTCCCCTGCATGGAATTCTTTCATGACATTATTAGTTTCATTCATGGTCAAACAATTAAGCAATATGCCTTCATGATTCTTCCAAAATAAAGCACCATCTAAGACACAAAATTTCAAAGCCTTCATTCTTAAAAATCTCTTCTTGGTCCTGGACAATCCTGGGGGAGCAAACAGGTTTAACAATACAAAGCATATATCAGCATACCATGGGGATTGCAGAAAGGTGTCACTGATCTGTGGAGTCGCCAGCTCCTGTTCATTGTCCAGTTGGTTGATGTCTAAGGCTTGGAAGTTTGTTTCGGACATCAGTTTGGCTAAACCTTGTCCCTTTATTAGCTTGGTTGGTTTTATTTCTATGTCATACTCAAGAATGTTAGCAATCCACTTGCCTCTTTTGCCTTCTAACCCTTCTTGAGTTAATATGTCTTTTACAATAGCATTTGGGACATAGGCAATCACGTGTGAATATAAAATGTAAATTCTGAAGTCTTTGATTGCTTTAACAAGGGCATAGGCCTGCTTTTCCATGATTTGGTACTTCAGGGGTGCATCTCTTAAGGCTCGGCTGAAAAAAGCAATTGGATTTTCATTTCCTTGGTCATCCTTTTGCAATAGGACAACAGCTATGGTATTATCAGATGCAAATGAAAATATGATAAAGTCCCTATCAAATTGAGGACTTGTGAGGACTGGGGCTTGAGTTAAGGCAACTTTGATACTCTCAAATGCTTGCTTGGTTTCAAGAGACCATTTTACCTTGGCATCCTTCTTTAACATGTTGCTCAACAGTCTTATCAGCTCGGCTAGATTTGGGATAAATCTCCTTAGGAAATTGATCTTTCCTAGGAATGCTTGCAGCTCTTTTATGTTTCTTGGATACGGGATTTGCAATATGGCTTGGATCCTTTCCGAATCAATTCTAATCCCGTCTTTTGAAATGATATGTCCAAGTAATTTGCCTTCTTCAAGGCCAAATAAAGACTTCTTGGGGTTCAAGGAAATGCCATATTTCCTACATGTCAGGAACACTTGTCTCAAATGTCTTAGGTGCTCTTGATCAGATTTAGAGAAAGGGGTAAGATCATCAAGATAGACAACGAAGAAATCATGGATTTCCTTGGAAAATGCAATGTCCATGGACCTTTGAAAGGTGGCACCTGCGTTCTTTAGGCCGAAAGGCATTTTCACATATTTAAATGTTCCCCACGGTGTGGTAAAGGCTATCTTGTCTTGATCATCTGGGTGAACCAGTATTTGATTAAAACCTGAAAATCCATCTAGCAAAGAGATTCTAGATGACCCTACTACTCTTTGTAGGATGTGGTCCATTTTGGGCAATGGGTAGTGGTATTTAAGGGAGACTTGGTTTAAGTTTCTCAAATCTACACAAAGCCTAATCTCACCTGTTTTCTTTCTTGTGGGAACAAGATTGGATACTCATTCAGAAAATCTAATGGGTGCTATGATACCTGCTTCAAACATTTTTTTCACTTCTTTCTCAATTAAAGGGAGAAGCACAGGATTGATTCTCCTCAGTTTCTGTTTGAAGGGATTTTGATTTGGCTTTAAGGGAATAGTATGTTGAGTAAGTGAGGTGTCATAGGACTTCAAGTCCTCATAACTCCAAGCAAATACATCTTGGAATTCTTTGAACAAATCAACATATTTGGGCTTTTGATCGGGTGGCAAAGATTGAGATAGTTTGATCTTTTTTGGCCTTTCTACTGTCCCAATGTTATATTCCTCTATGGCAGTGTTTATAGGCTGCATTTTTGGCTTTTTGGGCACATCATTTGCATCAAACATGTCTTCTAGTGGAGTGAGGCCAACCGGGAGAAAATTGTCCTTTAGATCAATGATTTCGGCCTCTGTTTTGGCTATTTCCTCCAAATGCATCTGTTTCAGCTCTTCTATGTTTTCTTCATCAAAGATGGTTGGTTGTAGCAATTTTCTAGCTGTTTCAGCTGTTACAATTTGCTGGATTTGGTTTATTGCTTGCAGTGGATCATCCATAGCATCCATATCAATGTTTAGGCCTGAAAACTCATGCTGTAAGGTAAGAAAATTGTTGATTTGAGCATCATTCTCAAACACTTGCCAATCTTTGACATTGTTAGGGACAACAGGCCTATGTTTTATCTCAGCAGTAAAGTGGTGATTGGGCTCAAAAGGAAGCTTGCAAGTGCTAGCAAAAGTAGCTAGGCTGTCCTATAATCTCTTAGCCTTCTATCATTGGTAACAAAGTTGCCTTTCATTTGTTGGATTACTAGGTCCGAGTCACCTAGAATGGAAACTTTGGCAGCTCCTAAAGCTTTGAGCAGCTTAAGGCCTAAAAGGAGAGCTTCATACTCTGCCATGTTGTTGGTGCATCTGAAATTCAGTCTATAAGCATGACCCTCTGCATGGTTGTTATGTGTATTGTGAATCCATATTCCTGCCCTTGCTCCTAACTTGTTAACAGAGCCATCAAACTCTAAATACCATGTGATTTCTTGCTTGTGGTTAGTATTAAGAGTTTCAATCATTTTAGGATTGGGCATACCCGAGTCTTGTGTTTCTGGAGGTTTTTCTTGTGTACTGGTTGCATTGGCTGTTGTGACAGTCTCATGGGTATGTGCAACCGATTCTTCATTGATGTGTGCTTGTTGTACTAAAGCCATAGGCTTATCATCAGTTGGAGGACTTATTTCATCATTAAACAAAATAAAAGAATCCATATCAGAATGGATTGAATAGATAGGGAAATTCTGGGGCTTTTCCTCACTACTTACCACATACTTCATCAGTGTTTCTCTATACAGCCTCTTTGGTTGCCCAAAGACTGAAATAGTGGCATAGGAGAGGTCTAATTGGAGAGATCCTTGGAGTTTTTCCCCCCAATATCTTGACAACAGCATGCCATACTTTGGTGGTATGTCAGCAACCACCACATCCATTAGGATTGTCTTGTTGGGAAATTGGACTAAGGAGACACATAAGTCTTTGATTAAGCCTAAACACTTGACCTGACTTGAGTCAAAGGAGAATAGATCTTTGTAGGGTCTTGTTACATCAAGGTTAAGCTTCTCCATTACAACTTTGGGCATAAGGTTGCGTGAGGCACCTGAGTCAAACATTGCATTATGTAAAACTTTATCATGTATGTGCAGACTGACATAAAAGGGTAGAACAGCTCCATGTGCTAATTCGCCATCAACTTCTGGACCAAAAAGCAACTCAGGTGTATCATCTAAAACATTCACATCATCCCTATTCTTTGACATTTGCAGTGATCTTTGGATTTGTTGCCTATACACATCATGCTTTGCAAGTTCAGATAAGGGGATGGAAATCTTAAGTTTGCTTATTTCTGCTTCTAAGTTGAATGGTTTCTCCAATGGAGTCTTTGTGTTGGCAATAGCAGATTTCCCCTTTTCAAGTGTATTTTCTGCGTTTTCCTCTTGATTATCAGTGTTATGGTGAGTGATACCTTGCGGTATTTCTATTTTGAGAAGGCTTTTAGGAGTGCTGTTCAAGTTCTCTTTCGAGGGAGAAGGTGGCAGAGGCTGATCAACAGAAAGATGTATGTCTGTCATGTCCTCTACAGTCACTTGGTGCGGGTTTGGGACAGTTATATCCGCTGTTTCTGTTATAATAGCCTTGCCTCTAATCTGGTTGGGCTGTTTGCCCTCCTTTGGTTTAACTTTTTCGGGCACATCTATGGTTCTTGTCCTCAGCTTATACTGTTTGTGGACTTCATAAATAGCTGAATCATAACCTTGTTTAAAGTCAAAAGACTCACCAGAGTTAGTCTGAAATTGACTTATCTCATGGTCATCTTGGTCTTCTTGGGTTAGGAAAATTTGTTGCTCACCCTTCAAATCCACCAATTTCATGTGAGTGTCCTCTATGGAATCACTAGATGTGGATGCTTCTGTATAATTTTCTTGGAAAGGAGGCCTTATATCACGGTCTGGGCTAGATCTACCAGCGTTTGAGTTCTGAGTGTTCCTGAAATTTGGGTTCCTTATGGTATTGGGTTGTTGTCCTTCCCATGATGATTTCCTCTCAACACTCTCTACTCTGTCTCCCAGCCTGTGCATGCCATTGATAATAGCATCTAGCTTTTGATCCAAGGCTGAGGGCTCTTCCTTGAAGGTGGTTCTTCTCTCAGTTCTAGCTCTGTTCCTTTTGGCAATTAAATTTGCCTCCACAGTGACAGCCACATTTTGCATGTCTGCAAGGCTGTTAGGGGCTCTTTCTTTTAATTGGTAGGCCATATCTGGGTCGAATCCATCAAGGAATTTATATAAGGCAAGGCCAGGTGGGGGCCTTAAGTTTTGTGGGATAGCATTATAAATGCTATTGAACCTTGCACAATAGTCCAAGACTGTTTCTTGTGTACCTCTTTTGATTGTATCATATTCAGCTAGTATGTGCAAAGGGTCTTTCTTTTTCTCCCATCTGTTGATAAATGACTGGTATAAGGCTTCTGGGTCTGCTATGGAATTGGCTGGAAGTGCTCTAAACCAAGTCCTGACATCACCTAACAAGCTTTGGACAAAAATCTTCATTCTCACACCATCATCATCAATCTCATAGCTTTCAAAGTAATC
The DNA here is from genome assembly GCA_031772625.1 of Pinus tabuliformis. Taxonomy (NCBI): domain Eukaryota; kingdom Viridiplantae; phylum Streptophyta; class Pinopsida; order Pinales; family Pinaceae; genus Pinus; species Pinus tabuliformis. Next base: position 998,174,290 of record CM062818.1, read on the forward strand.
CTGCATTTTCTTTGTATGCTGAAGGGCTGTGCATGCACTTGTGCCATCAAAATATGTGATTTTAGTTTGGTAATCCTAAGGCATAGCTCCAGGATTAACAGGTAATTGCAAAGGTGCATATCTGTTAGCCATATTCAAAGGGATAAGAGGGACAATAGGAACAACTGGGATAATAGGAGTAGTAGTGGTAGTATGTGCAGTGAATGGAGGTGTGGAAGGAGTGCTTTGAGAGGTGGATGAAGAACAAGGGGAACTAGGGGTTGAACAAAATAAAACTTTGACAGGGGTTGGGCCACAGCGTGGGTGAACTGCTTCAGGACTATTATCAGCAAAATCCTCTCTTCGCTCTAGCTTCCTGAGGTTCCTTGGGATTATATTGGGATTTTCAAAAGTTGCTGGGGGATTTGGGTCTAGATTTGACCTTGTATAACGTGAATTCTTTTTGGGAGCCAGCTTCTAGCTTGTTTTTTGGGGATTTTTCTAAGAATATAACGGTTAGAAAGAAACTTTTTAAGGTCTGGTTCCTTCCCAGTGGAGCTTTCCAACTTGATTTGTGAAATTAACTGAGGATGGTCCCCAGTGGAGTCGCCATTATGTTATCACTCAAGTTGTCCTTAAAGCTCCTTAAAGGATACGGCCGAGGTAACCACAAACCAATCTTTGGACTGCAGGTCCTAGCCTACCTGCAATCAGAGAGGGCTCTCTCTTTATAATTTAGCTTTGTTGAAGATGATATTAGGCTAGCTAATGAGTTCAAGGGGGTTTTGTTTATGTTTGGTGGGATGGGGGATTCTTTCAAACAGAGTTGGGATGCATAGTGTGAGAAGTTCAAACCATTGGGCATGGAGTCGTGGATTAGGCTTGCTGTTGCGTTTTCTTGGTCATAAGAGGAATACAGAGCAGGATAGCTACACATAAAACAATATCAAGCTGGAATAAGGATGGAATGAAGGTCAGTGAATGAAAGGCAACTAAGTAGCTCTCATTATGCTAACAGAGGGAAGGTGAATGAACATTTATATAGGAGCAATCAAGGATTCCTAAACAACATTCATATATGAAGGAACTAGTGTAAATATGAGCCAATCAGTGTTCATATTCAGGACTAATTCAGAGGAAAACATAGATAAATCACAGAAATTGAGAACAGAATACAACTAAGTGAGCTCTGAACTATTCTTTCTTTCTGCTATTTAGATAGTGAAACAATGATGGCATAAAACATATAAACTATAAACAGAGATAAGAAACACTTATTGGGCTATGTAGAAGCATTAGGATTCCATAGTCACTCTTTAGTCATTAAAACACAACAACCAGTTCATCTCCCAAACATTCCAGCGATCTTTGATTATAGAGACTCTCAGAAAATACAATGCAAGTCTAGAGGAAGTTATCAACCAACCAACCCTTAAAACAATGCAGAGGGTGGTTTAAATAGAAAATATTTACAAAGCATCCCTTGAACAGGTGTCAAGGGAGAAAATATCTCAAAATATCTATCAAAACAGATTCAAAAGAGATCTATGCAATAACTGCTTCTAATGCTAAGTTGTGCTGGAAATAAATGCAATAAAATATCAAAAATAGGTGTTCATGAGGGAGCAACCTCATCAAGATGGCTCTTTAGGGCTGCAAAGGGTCCTGCAGCTTCAAAAATGGAATAAAAGAGTGCCTTGAGCCACGCGCTGTCCTCTGTGTGATAACTGCGCAATTAAGGAAGCAGCGCTGCTCCAAAAATATGACTGGGAACAATGTCTCTACAATAACTCTGCCTTGAAAGCCTTCATCTATGCCTTTAGGTGGCTTTAAGGCAACAAAAGAAGTGTTGGTGAGCCTTAATGGCTGAATGATGCTTTGTTGACTTTGCTGGGCTTGCTTTGCTTTCATCTGCTTTGAAAAACTGGACTGATACTCTTTGCCGCATCCTGATACACTTTGGCACTGAATCTGGGCCTTTTCTCACCGCTGATACTCTTTAAACTGTCCCATCACCCCCTTCTGCCTTTTAATGCAAAAATAACTACTGCTAATGTCCTCCGTGGCCATTGGAATGCTATTGGCGCTCTGGCCGATCAAAACTAGCTTTAAACTTTAAAAAATGGTGCAAACAGGAGGAAAAAGTGTTGCCGACTGTGCCGAGGCCGAAACTGGCTATCTGAAGCAAAACTGGGCCTTGGAGCGATCTCAGAAAGCTTAGGGATGCATGAATTCCCTTATCGGGAGCCGGGCGTGGGCATATATGTGAAAATATGAACAAATGCCGCCTTTTCTTTTACACAGAAAAGACCAATTTCTATGTAAAATTTGTGAAAAACATAGGCGGGAGCGGCACTGTAGCGGAGATTAAATCATGGCCGTTGGATCGCGCGAAGGCAGATCCAACGGCTGGCGCTAACTCGCATCGGGGTGGACCATTGGTCCCAACACATAAAACCTCCGAAATGCCATGGACCTGAAATGCTTATATGCCCTTTCTTTATGGAGATCGGGTCCGGCCCATCGGCGATTTCATATCGGCGGTTTTTAACAAAATCAATATGCGGACCCGAAATCCTTTAAAACTGCCCTTTAATATTTTTCGGCTCCGGGATATAGGAGCACACAGTGCAGACCCTTTCGGACCCGATATGCCTTTATGCCGCGCTTTATTACTTTTCGGCTCCGCTGGTCGGAGCCATATAGGAGTGATGCGATTAAATATGGGCCGTTGATCTCTGGGCCTGAATGGGCGGCTGAGATTAACTCGGCAATTCGCTATCGGCAGGGTCATGGGGTTGCCACATAAAAATGCCGAAACCCATCGGACCTGATAAGTTATACAGGCCCTCTTTATTTTATTTCGGGTCCGACCCATCGGCGGGACCCAAATCAGCGGTTTTATCAGTGGAATGGCTCCGCGGACCCGAAAACCCTTAACACTACATTTGATAACTCATCAACTCTGCCAAATCGGAGCAGTATATGGGGCGATGCGAAGTGGGGGGCCGCGCGACAAGATCTGGACCGTCAGATCTGGGGCCCAAAAATGGATGGCTGCGATTATATCGGGACTTCGGCAATCGGCGGGGCAGAGGGTTGACATATATGTGATCGCCAAACTGCGCGGACCCGATATACTATTACCGGTCCACTTTATATGTTTTCGGGTCCGGCCCATCGGCACTATGCCCCATGCCTTTAGACTTAGCCATTTTCGCTTATATATGCCACTGCCCCCTCCCGATAGCGATATCGCATCGGAGGGGGTCCAAATGAAACTTTATTATATCGGACCCATGTTTTTGTGAACTGCCAAGCCTTTTGGGAAATCGGAAGGGTTCCTTAATAGTTTGGCATGGATTCTAAGGCATCGGAAGGGGTCCGATAGCCAAAAAAGGGAGGATTTTATCCTTTTTTGAAGGTTTTTCATGGTTTTTACATGGTTTTTGTATTCTTATGCCTTGGAAGGAGTCCAAAGGCACTTAGGGGGAAAGTGATGTGATTTTGAGAGGGGTTTAGTGGCCAAAGAGGGTTTCATGCCTTATAAAGGCAAACCAAGGCCAAAGAGATGATTTTTATACATATGAAGGGAAAATATGCAAAGGAATGAGTCCTTATGCATTTGGAAGATGGTCAGAGGGGTCAATGAGGGTTCTTGCTGAGTTTCCGATAAACTTAGCAATTCCCAAGGATGTATATGGTTATTTTTCAACCAAGGGGAGGGGATAAGTATATAGGGGAGTTATAGAGATAGTTTTAGTAGGGGAAGGGAAAAGAGATAGGGAGTTATATAATAAAGTTAGTAGTTAATATGATAATGATGAGAAAAAGCACTAAGAATGAAGTCTTAGGCTATCAATGGGGGAAAATGACTGATAGAAGAAGTGTGAACATTCCTTTAGTGAAGCAGATCTTCACCAAGGCAGATGATATGGAGAATGATGAATCTAAGAGGTATCAAGTAGATCTTGACCTCTTTAGGGGAAGTTAGTGAGTGATTTGGGAAAGAGGGAGAAGGGGGAAGTTAGACATGCATTTCTTGAAGTCCTCCAACTGAAAAATCACCTTCAACTTGTGATATGATAGATATAACACTTGACAATATGAAATGGATCACAAGCCATGATTCTGCAACCACAAAGCTACCTACCCGGCCTATTCACCTAGCTTTTTCTATTCTTTTTGGTTTGGGTGCACTTGAACTAGCATACCCAACTTTTTGTTCTTTTCTTCTTGTTGTCCTCCTATCTACAACTACACTTATTGCATCCAGGGGCTCAGATTAAGCTGTTGAGCACCCTTGTTTCTCTACCTATCTACAAATCTGCCAAGATTAAGCTGTTTGGACAGATGTTCATTCTCTATATTCTACAACAGGAAATTGAAACCTAGGGAAGCCAAGATTAAGCTGTTTGGACCTCCCTTAGCTGAAAACTCATCAAAAATGGATCAACACATCAAAAAATGGAACACAGCAGTGGCATTTAGACTAGCACACGCTCATGGATACTTCTCTGGCCATCTGTAGCAAATATGGAGCATTGCAGCAAGCAAAGTATGACATATTTGGCATGTAAAAATGTCGATCATGAAAGATGATTAACTTGCTACAGCAGGAGGCTAACAAATCCCTCGATTGGCGCTATTTTTGGCCAAAAAGTCACGTTGATCAACCATCAATGCTAGTTGTAGTATTGGTCAATCGTGCCGATCGGTGCTACTTTTGGCCCAAAAGTCGCTCTAGTCTCAGGGACAAGAAAAAGTCAGAATTTCTCCCATTCTAGTGCTAGTGTGTCTTGACCCTCAGACTCTCTTCTTCCTCCTAGAAGTGACTAGGATGCTTTGTTTTCGATTGAATGAGTGAAAGAGTCTCGTTTGCTCTCTTATTTCGAGTGTCTCTTTTCTCTTTCTAAGCATAGATTACATTGCTTTGTTTCTCGATTGAAGCATAATGTGTTTGGTTTGTTAAATTTAGGGAAGAAGTTGCTTTTAGTTTCATTTATCATGCTTTCGATTTGATCGATGCTTGTTTGTTCGGAATTGTGAAAGTTTTCATTAAAGTTCTTTATGTGAAAGATTCATTTTGCATTTTATGAAAAGAAGAACAACATTCTAGTTTACTTAAGCGAAATTATTGCATTAGTAGCATTATTGGGAAGTTAGAATTGCATCATCATAAGCATCAGAAATGAAATGAAACTTCTTATGTTGTTATAGAAATATTAAGTGCATTTAGGAGATTTATTAGTGAAGGATTTCATTCTTGGATTGTTGCATTAATTTTGTGTTCTCTATCTCTCAATTAGTGATAACTTTCATCGAAGACAAAGATCTCTTTTCTCATATAGTTGCATGTAGGAGTTTTTTCAGATGATAGCAGTAGGGCCTTGTAATTGAAACTTAATTCAAGATCAACCGTTAAAATTTATTGAATTAACCTAAGGAAGCATTGAAACTTAAGGCTCACATTTAGTGGTCTAGGCTAGAGACGTGTTTCGACGTCTTTAAACCTAGCAGCTACCGTTCGCTTTGGCACTAGACAGTGCTAGTACGGATTTTTGCTCCCCGCACCATCGAGTATATAACGGGAGACCCCTCTAGGCTGCAATCCTTTATACATAGGAAGCCGAGTTGGCCGCCTTGCAAATGTGATACACCGAATACAACATTTGAGGAGATTGCCTACCCGTACTTCTCGATTTGCCAGGAGGTATTCTGCAGTTCACGGTTGTCTGGTAATCCTTTTTACCTAGATCATCCAGAGCAGTCATTTTTGATCTTTACCGACTCTTTAAATTTGAAAAAATCATCGATCACTTCTCCTTTAGAGCTCGTTTCAAATTGAAAGTGATAGAGTCACCTTTCGTCCTTTTCTCGACTCTTAAAATATGAAAAGGCAAAGTTTTGTTTCAGTGTCTTAAAATTAACTACCCACGAAATACTCCTGGTTAAAGTTATCTTCCTTAGTGATTCTTTAGGGTCGATTCCAATGGCAACATTCCCAGAGTCTACCAGTCAGGGTTCCCCTCAGATGGGAATCTTTGTCCTTTTCCTTCTTTTGGAAATGTTGGTTCTCCTTATATGGCAATGTTGTCCCTCCCTAGGTTAACCATTGGTTTACTTGTCTGGTTATGTTTGACCTCGTTGGTCCTGAGTGTCCTAACTCCTACCCCGCTATCTCCTTCATTTGAATCACATCACGTTGATTCTAAGGTTGGCCTCTCCCCTTCTTCCCCTATTTCTTCACCTTCCTATTCTACTTCGCTTGGTGAAAGTTTGAAATCCAGTAACTAGGAGGCTAAGAAAAAGAAGAAGAATATGAAGAAGAAGAAATCTGATAAGCGATAGGAAACTGTGCAGCTATTACTCCAGATGCACCCCCCGTTGACAAACCTTTTGATCCTTCACGGAAGGTAAAATTCCCTTGCAAGCTGTGTAAGGGTGATCATTTCCTTCGAGACTGTCCTGGCATTCCCAAAGTCTTAGAGGTATGGTCTCAAAACCTAAACCGACCATCCCCGTTGACCTCTGGAGATCATGTCGATGTTACTAGTGATGGTAAGAAGAAGGGAAAGATTAGATTTCCCTGTAGGTTATGTGAAGGAGAGCATCTTTTTCACCTTTTTCCTCTTATGGATAAAGCTTCCAAAGTTTTGGAAAACTTACAACTCCTCAACCCCAACTTCCTGTTGGTTATCATTGGATTTCTTCTAACCCTCACCTAGTTGGTAAAGAGATTGACTTGGATTAATCTCTTTCCCTGCTCTTCCTGAGTGAGACTCTCTTGTGTCTATTCCTGACCAACCATTGGTAAAAAAGGGTGTCGACTTGGTTTCGCCCCTAGTTGCTCACTCTATTATGAAGAGAGTGGTGATAATACTGTTCATGTTCTTCTCGTCTCCTTAGATTCTCATGAATCGAAGAGTGACCCTACCATCCTGATTGTTCATGAGAATCCTTCTTCTATTCTTGCAGAGCATGGGGGAAATCATATGATACTCCCACCAAGTAGTTTTGTCGTCTCTTTCGATTGGGGTCCATTGATTTCTTTCCGCCTCCCATCTTATATGCCTTTCCAGATCACAGTACAAGCTTATAATATGGTAGTACCTGGCACTATATTATGCTATGAAACTAGCTCACAAAAAGATAGAAAAGATAGATCAACGCCTTAGAATTCAGCCTCTTCGAGGGGGCAACCTCCTTTACATTACACAAATGAATGATTCTTTGATGATTCAAATGACAATACCTCCTTTCTATATATAGAAGTCTAAGGAGTCACAATATAACCCAACCGACCTAACAATAATAATATAAAGGCACAAAAATAACAATAGAGGGATTCTATGGGGCACAATAATAACAATATGGGGACAATAGGGGCACAACAATATTAATAAGGGATATAACTATAATAGTAATGGGGTATTCACTAGTATTATAGGGACCTAACATGCCCCTCTCCTTCAAAAAAGTGTTGTCCTCAACGCTTGAGTAGTTTTGGATGCTTCTGTATAAAATTCTCATCCTCCCATGTGGAATTTTCAGCGGATAATTTCTTCCACTTGATGAGATACTTCGAAATTGATCGATTTCGTAGCTGTCTAGTTCTTGTTTCTATGACTGCTTCCGATTCCAATATAATTTTTCCTTTCTCGTCAAGTTCTGGCAATATTGTTTGAACTGGGAGGTTGTCACCTATAACCTTGCTTAAACATGAAACATGGAAAACTAGGTGCACTCGAGAAGCTGCAGGAAGCTCCACTTTGTATGCCATTGTACCAATCTTTTGCAACACCTTGTACGGACCGTAATACTTTGGTGATAATTTATTATCCTTCTTAGCTTGCTTTAGGGAAATTTGTTTATATGGTTGTAGCCGTAGGAATACCCAATCACCTACATCAAAACTTCTTTCTCTGCGATGTTGATCTGCCTGTTGTTTCATTCTATTCTGCGCCAACATGAGGTTATCCTTCAAGAGTTGGAGGACTTGTTGTTGATGCTCAATGTGATGTTCCACTGCTTGAACCCTAGAATTTTCTTTTAAATATGATGTGATGGATGGTGGCTGATATCCATAAAGTGCAATAAATGGGGTCATTTTTGTTGTTGTATGGAAGGAAGTGTTATACCACCATTCAGCCAGAGGCAACCATTTGACCCATTGTGTCTATTTATCAGATACAAAGCAACGAAGATATCCTTCCAAACATTTGTTTACTATCTCAGTTTGCCCATCAGATTGAGGATGATAAGATGAGCTATGAGCTAACTGAGTATCGAGACAAGAAAATAATTCTATCCAAAAATTTCCAGTGAAAATGGGATCTTTGCCACTTATAATAATCTTTGGGTTTCCATGTAGCTTTCGAATTGTTTCCATAAATGCAGTAGAAACTGTACTGGCTTTAAATGGATGTGATAATGCACAAAAGTGTGCATACTTGGTAAGTTTGTCAACTACCACCATGATGACACTCTTTCCCTTAGACTTGGGTAAACCTGTGATAAAATCCAGTGAAACCTCCTCCCAACGTTGGCTTGGAATGGATAAAGGTTGTAATAGACCCGGGGTCTTAATTGTTTCAACTTTATTTTGTTGGAAAACCAAACATTCTGTCACAAACTTTTGAATATCCGATTTAAGGCCATCCCAAAAAAATTCCTTCTTAACCCTGTGGTAGGTTTTTAAAAATCCTGAGTGCCCTCCTAAGGGAGAAGTGTGCAATTCCATAAGAATATTTTGTTTGAGTTGGGAATTCTTACAGAGGTATAAGCGATCTTTGTACCATAATGAATCATTTTTCCAGCTAAATGTATCAGATGTACTGGAATCCTGTTGTAACTTTTGAATAAGTGCCCACACTTCTTCATCATTCTTCCATTCCTCCCTTGCTTCGTTTATCCAATCTGGTTGGATAATAGAAATGCCGCACAACAATGCTTCCACATCCTCATCCTTTCTTGAGAGTGCATCTGCCACCACATTTTGCTTCCCTTTTTTGTAGATGATTTCAAAGTCATAACCCAACATCTTTGTGACCCACTTTTGTTGATCTTCAAAGGATAATCTTTGTTCTAAAAAGTATTTAATGCTATCATGATCTGTTTTTACCTTGAAGTTTCTTCCCATTAGGTAGGGTCGCCATTTCTTAAGTGCATGTAGTATTGCTAACGTTTCCTTCTCATAAATGGCTTTGTGTAAAAACTTTCCCTTGATTGGACGATTTTCAAAAGCAATGGGTCTTTCATCTTGCATTAAAACATCACCAATTCCATTTCCTGAAGCATCACATTCCACAATAAAGGTTTTTGTGAAGTCCAGTGTAGCTAAGACCGGTGCTTAGCACATTGCCTCTTTAAGATGTTCGAAGGCCTTTGTTGCTTTTGGAGTTCGTGAAAATGCATCTTTCTTCAATAATGTTGTTAGAGGTGTTGCTATTCTCCCATAATTTTTAACAAACTTGCGATAATACCCTGTCAACCCGAGAAATCCTTGCAAATGCTTTATGGATGTGGGGATTTTCCATTCCTTAATGGCTTTAATTTTGCTAGGGTCTACCTTAACTCCTTCATGAGATACAATATGACCCAGATATTCCACCTCTTGTACTCCAAAGAAACATTTGGATCTTTTTGCATATAATTGTTTCTCCTCCAATAGTTGTAGCACCCTGTCAACATGTTCAACATGATCCTTCCAAGACTTGTTGTAGATTAGTATATCATCAAAAAATACTAAAACAAATTTTGTAAGGAAGGGTTTGAAAATGGAATTCATCAAACCTTGAAATGTAGAAGGTGCATTGGTAAGGCCAAAAGGCATGAACCAAAATTCATAATGACCCTCATGAGTTCTAAATGTTGTTTTCGGAATGTCTTCAGTCTTCATTATAATTTAATGATATCCTGAACGAAGATCCAACTTGGTGAAGTAAATTGATCCATGCAATTCATCCAGTAATTCATCAATGACAAGAATGGGAAACTTATCTTTAATAGTGAGCTTGTAGAGCTCCCTATAATCCGGACACATGCACCATGATCCATCCTTCTTGTGCACCAATACTACTGGAGCAGAGAAAGAACTTTGACTAGGTTGAATTATACCAGCCTCTAGCATTTTTTCAACCATACGCTCAATTTCACTCTTTTGGGCATAGGGATATCTGTACGGCCTGATGTTTGGAGGAACATTTCCTGGAATAAGATGAATAGAATGATCATGATCACGAATAGGTGGGAGACCTTTGGGAGTCTCAAATACCTTGGAATGATTGTCCAAGACTTTTTGGAGATCTGGAGAAATAGATGATGTCGATGTGGAAACATCTAGCGAACATAATTGTGAAATTACACCTCTTTGTTCCTTTTTTAGAAGCTTTGTCATATCGTTAGAGCTGATTATCTTTCCGGGTTTCCCTGCAATACCCCTTAATTCAACTTCCTTTCCTTCTGTAGAAAATTTCATTAAAAGTTCTTGAAAATTAAAAGATATTGTACCCAAGGATTGTAGCCATTGGACTCCTAGTACAACATCAACACCTCCCATTGAAATGGAAAGCATTGGGCTAGTCAATACATATTCTTCCATGGATAACTTGATATTATGGCACTTTCCAAAGAAATTTATTGTTCCTCCATTTGCAACCATCACTTGACACTCTGGTGCTGGATATAGGAAGAAATTCAATTCTTTTGCTACCTTACAATGAATAAAATTGTGGGTACTTCCTGAATCAATCAACACTATTACCTTTTTCTTCTTGATTTGTCCTTCTATCTTGATGGTTTGAGGAGTGCTAATTCCCACCAATGCATTACAATATATGGTCGGATTCATTTCTTCTTTATCTAGGCTTTGTTCCTGGAGTATATCCTCTTCTTTTGACCTTTCATGCTCCTTTTCTTCTTCCTCTTCACAATCTATGTAGAATAATTTCTTCTCAGCATACTTATGACCTTTAGTGTATTTACTATCACAACTGTAACAAAACCCTTTTGCTCTTTTTTCTTCCAATTGTTGTGGTGTCAACCTTATAGGTTGTGGAAGACTAGGGGCAACAACAATTCCATCTTTATAGTTGTGAGTGGTATGCTTCCTGGTTGCCATAATTTTGCTTTCCATTTTTCTTGCTAACCTGAATGCCTTCTCTAATGAATCAGGTTCCCAAAGGTGAACATCATGTTGGATACTATCCTTTAAAGTCCCTATGAACACATCAATCCTATGCTCCTCTGGAATATTTTTTACCCTTATGTTCAATTTTTGGAACTCTTCAATGTGCTACATTATTGAACCCTTTTGTTTGAGACTTATCAATTGGCTAAAAAAAGTGTTGCTTTTTGTATCCTCATAATGTGCTGTCAATTCTTCTGTAAAAATTGCCCAAGTGATAATTTTTTTACGAAAGCAAAGCCATTGATACCATACAAACTGATTTGGTTCCAAATATAAAGTTGCAATACGTACCTTTTGTGTGTTTTTCACATTATTGAGATCAAAAAATTGCTCCATCTGTAATGTCCATGTTGCGGGATCCTTGCCATCAAACTTCCTCATATTGATTTTTGGAATATGGTGGGTCTTCGATCCAACATTAGAGCCTATGAAATGATGATTAACATTTATTTTGTTCATGTCATGAGTTTCCTTTACTACCCTTTCACCATTTGTAAGTATTTCTTGTAGAAAATTTGTCAAATTTGTCTTCAAATCTGCCATGTTTGTCTTCAAATCTTCCATGTCTCTCTTCAAATTTGTTTTCAAATCTATCTTCAAATCATCCATCTTAACTTCCATGCCATTCATCTTAGCTTCCACGCCCTTTATCTTAGATTCCACGCCATTTATCTTAGCTTCTGTTAGCTTTTGTGAGAGTGACATTTGTTGCACTTGGTCTTGTAATTTTGATATATCATGTAGCATTTCTTCCTCTTCTTCATGAGTCATGCTAGAGCTTTCAGGTTGCTTACTAGGTGTTTGCATTTTCTTTCCTCAGGGCATCAATTACCGATAATAATGCTCTACTGTTCCCCTTGACTTCCTTCAAAATAATTTTTCAAACCAAGCTTAATCAAAAATTTAAAAAAATATACACACCTTTTTTCACTTTGTAGGAGCTCGATATTGCCTTTGATGTATCTCTGTAATTTCGAATCATCCAGTTTTGAAATTGCGACCTGTAGTAGCCCTCTATGTCCTCTTTCCAATGTCACCAGTCTGATCCAAATTGGATTCTCCAAGGAAGAGTTATGACAAATCTCCCACAGTGACCTGATTATAGACTAGTTCAGTAGAGCAAACTTGTATGGCATGCCACGTGTCCCTGTTTCGACCTTTGGCTCTAAAAAAAATATACAAGAAACTACAGTCCATCCTCTTTCTGTACCTTCTCATGAAACTTCAATCTGATGCTTAGAGAGAAAGTTATGACGATTTTCCCTAGGTCACCTGTTTGGAATGTAATTCAGGAGTTTGCAAAAAGACCAACTTCTTCATATCATATCTACGCAAATATAGTGCAAAAAGATCTAAAATTCGGACCCAAGGTTCAGTGGGATTTCGTCTCAAATGGGTTTTTTTTCACTTCTAAAACGTCGCAGAAAAAAAGTTATAGAAAAAATGCCACAATGACCTATTTGGAGCAGTGAAACCCTAGAATCAAAAGCTCTGATACCAAATGTTATGAAACCAGTTCACAAAAAGATAGAAAAGATAGATCAACGCCTTATAATTCAGCCTCTTCAAGGGGACAATGTTATAGACATTTTTGTGCCTTACAGCTATAAGCATGAAATGTCCATGATCTAAGGGGTCCAAAGTCCCTAAACATGTTGTTCCTGCCCCTAGAGGAACAAGGCTAACAAACCACAACAATTCACAGAAGTTCTCCACCAGAAACTGCTAAAAAACAAGTCAATTCGAGATCAATTCAGTGGCTCCACTAGCTGTCTGCGCTGAATGTCAAAGTCAACACTGGCTACCTGCACTGCAATGCAGGTAGAAGCACTACCAGGGTGCGCTGAGCGAGAGTTGACAAATGGAAAGTTCATTCCAAGAGGTGTCAAGACCCAGGAAGCTTCCAGAATCTTCCTCAATGACACTTGCCTCAGTGAATTCGACTAGTGATGAGTAAGAGGTTCCTAATATCCAAGTGGAATCAAGAACTGACAGAGGGAGAGGACACTAGTCAGATCTCAAGCTGACTCATCCTCTCTCCAAACATCTATATATGGATCTCTCCTCCATGAGATCTAGAGGCTGTAATTTTGTTATTGCAAAGAATTGTTGTTGGTTTGAGATTGGAATCATTGGGTGCTTAATGCTTTGAAGGGGGTGAAGATAGTAATTCCATTTGCTGGGAAGGAGATGCTGGATTGGAGCCCTCTGGGTTGTATCTCTTCCTGAACCTTGTTATTCATCAATAAAGCTATCTTGGTTTCTCCTATATACTGATGTATCTTTGATGTATGATTGCATTAGTATGTTTAGTTTATTTCTAATCCTGAACTAGTTATGAATATGAATCCATGTCTTGTGTAGTGTTCTCTTCTTGTGATCTTGCAGAAACCTCTTGAAGCTGGGCGAGCGAGCTGAAGGCAAGTAATTGGGAACCCTCAGAGAGAAGAGAGACCGGATCAAGGGACAAACGGAAGACACCGGTTAGTCCATCTATCTCTCTTTATTCTTAATTCATAAAGGAAGAATACTAGAATAGCTGTCTCTGTTTGTTGCTAAGGCACTGTCACACCTTAGGTGGATAGGATCGTCCTGCATAGGCATTTTTCCCCACAACAAATTGGTGAATCTGTTGGGGAGATCTGTTTAGTCATTTTATTTGTGTCTCTATCATTGTTTGTTTCATAGACTCAACAGCAACAATCGAACTGCATCTGCTATTCTCAGATGCAAAGTAGACAGTTGCTACTTTGATCCAATCACTGGATTTGTCTATGATCTGAAAAATGGACTCACAAATGATTTGATGATCCTTTGTGATAGATCTTAGTACCCCCTCAAAGCATCCCTTTGATTGCACCTTGCTTGTTGCTTTTATTTGGCCTGAAATAGTAGATTAATCAGCAATATGTGACCGAGAACCCAGTGAGAAACTCTCGTTTCTCCTTCAGCACAGACCCTGTGAAGAGGTTCTGCATTTCAACGCAGGTCCCGTGAAGGCTACCTGCACTGAATGTCAAAACCCCTGTGTTGAGGTTGCGCTGATCCAGTTAGGCCTTGTGCAACTGGGGTTCTCTGCTCTGTTTTGCCTTGTTTTGATCTCTGATTTTTGCAGCCTGTAACTAGCATAGGTACCTGTCTGATAACTCTTTTTCTCTGCTTAAATTCCGCCTCCTTTTGTACAAAAAGACTGTGAGTGTTTTTATGTGTTTGTGGCGTCATTTACAATTTTCCTTTGCAAGAGTGAAATAGTCATCCTGTAGCCCTTGATTCAGATCTGTTGATTGTGATCTTAGGAGAGAGTTCATTGGCTGTTTGCAGTTGATTATACATTTACTTTTGGTTTGAGTTTGTCTCTTTTAAGTGTTGAAACAAGTGTTCATTTCGAAAATCGTAAAGTGCTGTAATCTCTTCTACCCTCTCTGATTTCGAAAAAGTAAACTTGTTTGTATTTGTCATTTAAGAGCAAATTCAAAGTTGTACAAAAAGCTTTCTTTGTAGGCATCAATACTAAGAAAGCGGAAAACAAACACCTGCATTGTGCATTTGCATCTTGATAGTTTGCATGTTTGATTTAGGAAAAGTGCATTAGAGTGTGCTGAATTCTCTTTGGGAAAAGATGGTGTCTTTCTTTTCCCTTTGTAGCTAGGATTTTCATAAGTTGAAAAGATATAAAGCTTGCTTATCATCTTTAGACTGCATTTAGGAATTTGTATCATACATCTCGTGGTGATCCAAAAAGGCAAACTTCTAAAAAGATCAACCTAAAATAAATTGAATGAACTTAACAACGCTTTGCAACATAACGCACAACATAGAGGTCTAGGCTAGAGACGTGTTCCGGCGTCGTAAAGCCTGGTGACTGTCGATCTCGTTGATGGTGGGTGATTCCTCCTAAGGGACGATAGCGCCAGTACGGATTGTGCTCCCACGTACCGTCGCGTATATATTGGGAGACCCCTATAGGCATAAAACCTTTATCCTTAGGAAGCCGTGTCGGCCGCCCTACTGATCGCAATGCACTGAACACAGCATTCAGGAAGATCGACCGCCCGTACCCTAAAAAGTATTCTGCGGTTTTGCGAAAAGTTTGGCACACCCTCTACCTAGAACTCCAGAGCAGTTCCTTTTGGCCTTTTTCAGACTCTATAACGGAAAAAATCCATCCGAGCATTTGTCACTTCGGGCTCGTTAAAACATCGAAGGAGACTAGAGTCATCTTTAGCTTTTTCTCGACTCTTTAAAATTGAAAAAGCAAGTTGTGTCTAAAGCGTCGTTAAAATTTATTTTAAACGGAACAATCACCCCTATTCCTGCGTTGATCTTTAGGTTGAGAAAATGGAGCACACCAACCAAGGAATTCCCCTTGGTGGAAATCCTAGTCCCTTCTCCTCTTGGGGAGATGTTGGTGCGCCCCATATGGCCACATTGTCGCTTCCAGGACTGACAATTGGCTTGCCTGTCTGGCTCTTTTCAACCAATGTCGTTCAGAACACCACCATTCTTGAACAGTTGAATCAACAGTTAGACCAGACCAGAGTTGCCCACCAGCCTTCTACTTCATCTAATTCTTCCTCTCCTCCTTCCTCTTCGCTTGACGGAACTGGTAAAACAAAAAACCAAGTTCCTAAGGAGAAGAAGGAAAAGAAGAAGAAAGAGAAGAAGAAGAAGGAGCCAAAGGCGACTGGGGGCAAACAAGTGTCGTCTGACAAAAATCCACACACAGCACTGACTAGGCCTAAATCGCCATGTGTCATATGCAAGGGAGACCACTTCCACAGAGATTGTCCCTGCATCCCTCGGATACTAAGGGACTGGTCTCCCCATTTGCACAATTCGGTGGCGTCAACCTCTGATAGCCATGTTGACAGCTCACCGTCAACTAGTGAAAGTGAAGTCACAGGACAGAGAGGGAAACCTAGATTTCCCTGCAAACTGTGTGAAGGCAACCATGCCATCCACCGTTGTCCCTTCTTAGACGAGGCTAAAAGAGTTTTGGAAGATCGCCCGATTTTACAAGCGCAACTTCCTCCTGGATATCAAAAACTCCTGCCAAGTCCTTCACTAGTTGAGAACCCGGCTGGCCCGCCCAGGTGGTTAGCCGAAGCACCTATCATTGAATATGAACCGTCTGGATCCATACCTGACGAAAGTCAAAAGGTTGAGGCGGCAGTTGACCCGGTTTTGCCTTCATAGGCTCTATCTTCGAACGATACCATCACAGAGGAGAATAAAGACGACACCGTCCAAATTCTCTTCATCAACACAGACTCCGACGAACAAGGGGGCAATTTGCCCATTCCTTTATCGCAGGAAGGAACTTCGTCAGAGTCATACCCGGCCATCTATTCGGTCCCACCACCAAGCAACCTAGTTGTCTCGTTCGACTGGAACCAACTAGGCAGACCCCGTTTGCCAGCAAGTATACCATTCAGAATTATCGTTCAAATATACAGAATGGTAATGGCTGGCACTATCATTGATGAGGGGGCATCTGTGAGTATCCTTTCCTCTATTTCTTGGAAAGCGCTTGGTTCGCCAGCGCTTTTGCCTGAAATGAGAAATCTATCAGGCTTCGATAAAGGAACCAGTCGACCTTTAGGGATCCTCCCCAATGTGCCCATAACATTGAAAGGGAAGACTGTTCAAATGAACGCGATGGTCGTTCAAGGACCCTTGTATTATAACCTACTCCTTGGATGAGACTATATATATTGCATGGGAGCCATTGTCTCCTCACTCTTTAGAGTAATGTGTTTTCCGCATGAAGGAAGAATGGTCAAGCTCGTGGACCAGCTTTCATTTCCCAGATCACGCATCGCAAATAGTCATATACCATCCCTAAATGGTATCTTCACGCAAGAAATGTCTCAACCCACGGTCCGTCCTCCTGATGAGCGCGAGTAATCCGGGAGGATATGACTGGAACCCAGGGGGCATGCGTCCTGGTCTGCTTCGGCAGGGAAACTTTGGGTATAGAGTAGGTTTCCGCGGGAGAATATGACTAGTCTGTACCCCGTCCGTCTAGGAAGAGGGGTTATTCTAGAATAATATTCTTTTGTCAAAGTTATGTTAGTTGACAGACGGAGTCTCTCACCTTTGTCTATTTCGGTAGACACCGCCGAAGAAGTGTTTTCTTTGGGTAACCTGAAAGAGGTAGGCCTCTCCCGGTGAAACAAATGTTTTATTGGACTAAGAAGGGGTAACCTTGAAATCGTACTTTATACCTGGGGCATGCAAACCTTTTGGAGTGCAAGCAAGGGGCGGCTATTTATTTTTTAAATTTTTAGGTCCTCCCTTTAAACCTGTAGGTCTAACCCTTTAAACTCGTAGGATTAGTCGTTTCCGAACTTGCATAATGAAAGGATCCGGGGCAAAGCTTTGTAAGATCTAAGCTCCATAAAAAATAGCATCTTCCATGAGACATTCTTATCATATGACTGGGTAATCGAGCATTTTTAGCACACAGTTCATGCTCATTAAAAAATAAACGCAAGATTCGAGCAGTTTCAGCACACAGTTCATGCTCGTTAAAAAAATAAACGCAAGATCCGAGCAGTTTTAACTTATAGTTCATGCTCGTTAAAAAATAAACATAAGATCGAGCAAATGTTTCCACCCGCGTTTAAGCTCGTTAAAAAATGAACTATCCCGGTAAATAACCACAGTGAATGTAATATCATCAGCCGTTAAAGCCTTGGTCGTGTTTGCACCGTCACCTCCACTTTTCCATTGGCCGATCGTTCACCTCCATATGTTTGTTTACCCATTTCGAGGAACAACTACGAAGAGTGATTTCACTAGCCATCCTTGTGACACTGCCATGATTGGAAAATTCCAACCTGTACCTGGAATCAACTGCTAACCCGTTTTATCACTCGTTCCTCAAAAGACGAGTCTTCTTTAAGCTCTTTTCATCTGACTCGTAAAATATGAAAAGATCGCCGAGTCCTTGGCCTTCCAGCTCGTTAAAGGGACAGGAAGTGCTATCCCTCCTCTAGATTTTAATCTTTTTTGGACCTGAGGGATTATTGCACAAAAAGATCGAGTGCTTGTTTTATTCGGCTCGTTAAAACTATCGAAAACTCATCCCTTCTGTATTGTTTTATACTTTTTCGGACCTAAGGGATTAGATGACGAAAAAGGACTTTTGGAGTTAATTTTATGTACCTTTTCAGACTCTCTAAAAATGAAAAGGACCGAGTTATCTTTGTCGTTAGACTCGTTAAAATCATTAAATAGCGACAAACTTGTCTTTAGACGAGAACGAGTTTCACTATCGCTAGGCTCGTTAAAACATAGCGATGGGCTTGCCCGAAGGGCAGGTTATAGAACAAGCATATGTTATCCTCCTCAAGCTTGACAAAAATAAAGAGGTACTGGTCAGCAATGACTGAGGAAAATTGGGAGAAACTCAAGAAAACTTTGATGGTAGCAAGTCGCTCTTGAACATGACACTTTTCCTCCGTACCACAATCGGGTTGGGTTGTTTCATTCACCGGTCACATCACCATGGTCTCGCCATACCATCCATATTTGGGGTAATGCTACCGATCCATCGCATCAGTGTCGCCATATGTTCAAGAGAAGTCGTTCAGAAAAGTCAACCGTGTCCCATCCACTGCCGTACATTATCCTTCATCCTTTCATGACCGCCACCCTGAATCATATGTCACAGATCGTTTTCACCTCCATCAAAATCATTAGCTCCGTTCCGTGTCATTGATGTGGTATTCATTAAGGCCCTCCTTTGACGGATCGCTTCTTGTCGACATCAGCTCATTATCCAAGAAGTTGATCTAGGAACAACCCCTTCAGTACTTTGAAGCTTGCATGCCTCAATGGCAAGTTTCTCACTTCCGGCGACAGGTATACATCAATGACCTTCGACCGAAAGATTTTGCGTGGTGTTCGACGCCAAGTCCTTTATTCACACCACGTGAATTGTACTGCAGTACCTTGAGGGTCATTATCATTATCGGTGATTCCTCTCGCGCTTGTTAACGGTTTACCTCATTGACCGGTAATCAAGCGATGTTTTTCCATGTTCGACTTCAGAACATTTCTCACATGGGTCGACTTGTACTTAGAGTGAAGATCAAACGAATTTGAAGACCCCGGATCTAGTTTCATCCATCTGGGTTGCGATATATATTCAGAAAAGATAAAGACATTGACATGTACATCATTGCAGCAGATAATCATCCTACCCAAAGGATGATAATTTCATCAAAATTATCAGTCTACCATCAGACGATTGTCTGTTCTATGTACAGAAAAATGAATTTATAAAGCTGAGCATGGGAATGCCCGCCTCAGCTAGATCATGAAAGCAGTATGAAAAATAATGTATTGTATTGTATCTTATTATAGGTCTCCTCCCAGCATTGGATGAACTTCGGATCCTCTTGATAAAGCATTTCACCCGATAAACGGCCTCATACTTTAGGGGGCAACTGTTATAGACATTTTTGTGCCTTACAACTATAAGCATGAAATGTCCATGATCTAAGGGGTCCAAAGTCCCTAAACATGTTGTTCCTACCCCTAGAGGAACAAGGCTAACAAACCACAGCAATTCACAGAAGTTCCCCACCAGAAACTGCTCAAAAACAAGTCAATTCAGGATCAATTCAGTGGCTCCACTAGCTGTCTGTGCTGAATGTCAAAGTCAACACTGGCTACCTGCACTGCAACGCAGGTAGAAGCACTACCAGGGTGCGCTGAGCGAGAGTTGACAAATGGCAAGTTCATTCCAAGAGGTGTCAAGACCCAGGAAGCTTCCAGAATCTTCCTCAATGACACTTGCCTCAGTGAATTCGACTAGTGATGAGTAAGAGGTTCCTAATCTCCAAGTGGAATCAAGAACTGACAGAGGGAGAGGACACTAGTCAGATCTCAAGCTGACTCATCCTCTCTCCAAACATCTATATATGGATCTCTCCTCCATGAGATCTAGAGGCTGGAATTTTGTTATTGCAAAGAATTGCTGTTGGTTTGAGATTGGAATCATTGGGTGCTTAATGCTTTGAAGGGGGTGAAGATAGGAATTCCATTTGCTGGGAAGGAGATGCTGGATTGGAGCCCTCTGGGTTGTATCTCTTCCTGAACCTTGTTATTCATCAATAAAGCTATCTTGGTTTCTCCTATATACTGATGTATCTTTGATGTATGATTGCATTAGTATGTTTAGTTTATTTCTAATCCTGAACTAGTTATGAATATGAATCCATGTCTTGTGTAGTGTTCTCTTCTTGTGATCTTGCAAAAACCTCTTGAAGCTGGGCGAGCGAGAAGGCAAGTAATTGGGAACCCTCAGAGAGAAGAGAGACTGGATCGAGGGACAAACGGAAGACACCGGTTAGTCCATCTATCTCTCTTTATTCTTAATTCATACAGGAAGAATACTAGAATAGTTGTCTCTGTTTGTTGCTAAGGCACTGTCACACCTTAGGTGGATAGGATCGTCCTGCATAGGCATTTTTCCCCACAACAGACAACCTCCTTTACATTACACAAATGAATGATTCCTTGATGATTCAAATGATAAAAACTCCTTTCTATATATAGGAGTCTAAGGAGTCACAATATAACCCAGCCGACCTAACAATAATAATATAAAGGCACAAAAATAACAATAGCGGGATTCTATGGGGCACAGTAATAACAATATGGGGATAATAGGGGCACAAAAATATTAATTAGGGATATAACTACAATAGTAATGGAGTAATCACTAGTATTATAGGGACCTAACATATTAGATGAAGGTGTGTCAGTTAGCATCATGTCTTCTGCTACTTGGAAAGTTTTTGGCTCCCCAAAACTTGTGCCTGTCACCCAGAATCTATTGGCTTTCAACGAAGGAACCAATGAACCTTTAGGGATCCTTCTGAAGTTCCCTATTACTTTGGGAGGAAAGACCATCTATATAGATGTGATGGTAGTCCAAGGTCCCTTAGATTTCAATCTTCTTCTTCGACGTGACTATGTTTATGACATGGGAGCTCTTGTTTCTTTGCTTTTCCGCATGATTTTTTGCCCACACGAAGGGAGAATAGCGATCATTGATCAATTGTCATTCATTGGTCACCAGGCGCCTCCTACTCAACCATCATCCCCTATCAGCTCTTGTTTGCAAGAAGTACCTTCCCCCCCACAGGTCAATTATGTGGCTACCCGTTCCATCTCCGCATCTACTGATGATCACAAAAATTGTATAGTACGTCATGTATTGGGGGCATTGGAACCCGATCTGCCTATGGTACCAATTGACATGTATTCCTCCTAGACCGTGGTTATTTCGTCTAGTGAAGACCTCTTGGGAGCCATGTTCTTGTATGGTTCATGAACAGATGTGATGAGGATAGTTCCTGGTCTTGTGTCAACCTTTTTTAAAAATGAAAGAAAGGTGTGAGCATAGTTCCTTGTCTTGTGTCAAGTTCGCTAAAAAATGAAACAAGGAGTTATGAGGATAGTTATTTTACTGTGTCAACCTCATTAAAAATGAAGCAACTCCAAATCGAGTCTTTGATTAAGATTTCGTAAAATCCCAGTCGAGTCTTTCCAAGATCTCGAAAGTGAACCTTCATTCCATCGACCTAGTTGATTGAAATGAAGCTTGGGGGGAATGTAATTCGATTGAGTCATTTTGTTGGGGGCATGCAAACTTATAGCAAGAATATCATTCTGATGGGGGCATGCAAACTTATAACAAGCATAAATTTTCATTTCAAGCTTATGTAAACACGAAGCCGAATCCAAGCAGAGTTCTCCATGGTTCAAGCTTGTGTAAAAATTAACCCATGCCCAATTTAAATCTCGTGATTGTCGTTTTTATCATCTAATTTCTGCTAGATGAGCCTGGTTGTTTCTTTCCATCACCACTATCTCTTTGGCTGATCATATGCTTTCACTTGGTTGTTTTCCCTTTCCTGAGGGATCGCAACGATGAGTGGTTTTATTAACCAGCCTCTTGACCATTACATGTTTTGAGCAGTTCCTCCATTGCTGGAATGAGTTGCTACCCTTTATACCACTCATTCTTCCAGGACGAGTCACCTTTAAGCTCTTTTCTAACTCGTAAAAAATGAAAAGATCGCTGAGAATTTTTCCCTTTTTGACTCGTAAAAGAGAATAAAAATAGGAGGTCTGCTTTTAGCTCTTTTTCGACCTTTTAAACGCGAAAAGGATGGCCGATCCCTTGTCATTTTGAACTCGTTAACAGATGCGAAACGTCGTGCGCCCAGTATAAGTTTACCCCTTTTTCGGGTTGGAGGCACTATTTACGAAAAAGGTACTCCTTGACTGAAATGGTCAAGCGGTTCTCTCAAGTATTGTTTTCTACCTTTTCGGGCTCGAGAGGCACAAAAATATGAAAATGGACCATGTGGAGTTTTCTTTTACGTGTTTTTTCAAACTCTCTAAACATGAAAAAGATACAGAGTTACACCTTTGTCGGACTCATTAAACTATTAAATGACATCGGATTCGTCACCATGACGAACATGAGCTTCTCCTTCCTAGGGCTCGTTAAACTTGCTAGGTCAGATTCATCCAAAGGATGAACTTACAGTGCAAGCATATGCTATCCCCTTCAAGCTTGTGATTAAAAAATAATTGGTGTACCTGCCAGAAATGGTGGGGGAAAATTTGGAAATATAATCAGCTGTGTTGGCAGCTCACTCTTGAACATGACACTCTTTGCTTCTTATCGGGTTGGGACATCCTCCTTTGTATTGTTGACCTTCCTGGGTTTGGGCCGTTTTTTTTTTCCTTCCATTTGATCTCTACCACATCATCATGACCACCGATCCCATGGATCCAAAAGCTTCCAAACTTCCAGCTGTGTCGCTGATATGTTCAAGGGTTCTCCATTCTGTAGTTACACTTACCTCTGATTCTCTTTCTCATTCAAACTCTTTTTGCATCCTCTCGTCTCACGTCGATGATGTGGGATTCATTATGGACCTCCTTTGACATGGTCACTTTCCATCAACTTCAAATCATTATCTGGGAAGTTGACTGAGAGACTCCCTTCCAGTACTTTAGAGCTTGCATGCCCTAATGGCAAGTTCTTCGCACTCGACGACAAGTTCACATCAATGAATTTCGATTGAGTGATTTCACGGGTGTTCGACTTCAGTTCCTCTATTCACATTCTGTGGATTTTGGTGATAGTACCTTGAGGACCATTGTCATTATTGGTGGTTTCTCTCGCGCTTGTTAACAGTTTACTTCATTGTCTGGTAATCAAGCAACTTTCTAGCATGTTCAACATCAACACATCTATTCACATGTTAGAATCTGTACTTTGGTCGAATCGTGTTGGAGTGCAAGACCCTAGACTCAGATCACAAAAGTCCAGGTTTCGAAGTGGTGTGACATGGTTATGATGATATGCATGTCTCTTTCAGATGGCTACCTATGACTAGACCAAGGGTTATCATATGTGATCCTTCTCATTATTGGATTGCTGCGACCATACCTTGGTTTCGTTATGATCCTCCTTGACGGATGGTTGCGCCCATACCTCGATCTATTTATATGATCGTTCTTTGGATGGCTATGTCCATGCCATGATTCATGTATCATTTGACAAAATCTCAGTCTATGTATATGTATTTGTACTTGCTTGTAGGTTTTCCAATGACAGACCGGTTCCTCGCACTGATTTATAAAGCATTTCATCCCTCACTCTAGCTCGACCTTCACGCTTTAGGGGGCATCTATTACACAACATTTTTTCACTGTCCCTGTACTCCCCGTTCCTTGATCCTGGAGGACCTCTACAGTGAACCCCACATGCTTTGCCTTCATGAAGAAATTCCCATTGTGTCCCTCTTCATGAGTAGATAAATTACCTTTTGCACCATTTTCCTTGAAACTTCTCTTTTGCCCAGTTTACAAGATCGACGCTAATGGCCTTTATCTCCCCCGCGCCGATGTGCAGAGATTAGCACTACTCCTTGCACCGACCAGAGCGATTGAGCTATGTTTCAGTCGCGCCGGTCATGTTATGGAAAGTTTTTTAAATTAGAGCCGAAGCTTCCAGCTTTAGAAGCTCCGCAACAGAAGTCTGGTAAATGGTTTGGCTGGATGGGGTCAAGGATGACAGTTTGGGCTCCTTTCCTCTATAATGATGGAACTACCTCAAGGGATAAGTCATTCTCCCATGAGAAGAGGATCCATCTCCGATCCATATTTCCTATATAAACCTCCCTTCTTCCCAAGCACAAACTAGTTACAGAGTTTTTGTTTGAGTGTTGATGCTATTTTGGTTTGGAGTAGACAAGCAAGCTATTACTAGTTGTAGCTATCTAGTTGTGTGAGGGAGAAATGTGTTTTGGTTTGGAGTGAAGTCTAAAGGGAAGAGCCTTAAAACTATTGTTGATTGAGGCCATCATGGAATGTTAGCAGAAGTGTGTGGGAACCTGGTCTTGTTAGAGGAAGACTGCAACTTCAAGATGAATGGCTGTAATCTCTATTTGATATTAATATATGCAACTATTGATTGATTTCCTACATGTTTTGTAATATTACATATTCATGGCTTAATGTTTCTTGACTTGTTAAGTAGGTTGAATTGCATTTTGTCTATTATTATGTTTGTGTGTTGTTGTTGTTTACTTGTTTCAAGAGCTTGAAGAAGGAAGCAAGAGATTGTTGGAGCGAGCAAGCGAAGGTATCATCAAACATGATAAGTGACCAAGAGGCAGAACCTCTTGATTGATTCTAACCTAAGGAAATATTCCATAGAATGTATCTGTTGTGTCTAGACCCATTATCTGGCTAGAGGAATTCATTCGTGTCCACACTTATAATTTTACTTCACCACATTGACCTATCCTCCTAGAGAGGGGAGGATTTTCCCCATTTCCCCGATGTCCCCCATGGGGTTGTAGCATAGAGTTATCTTTCCTACTCTTAGAGATATGTTGGGCCTCATGAAGTCCATCCAACAAATTTTTAGGTGAGTGGTGGACAATTATAGATTACTTATTTTGTTACACATGAGGTTAGGTGCCTCTCGTTATTAGTCACTGCCATTGCACACTTTAGTAGTGATGGGTAGCGCGTTAATTACCCTCTTTTGTATTATGTCGATTATTTTAATAAGGTACCACGATGTATCAAATGGTCTGCCATTTTTTTTGAGGCAATTTTGTATGACTTTAGATAGCTGTCGTGCAACAATACATGGGAGGGCAAGGTTCCCTCTCAGTTTAGAGCTTTTTTGTTTATTTTTTGAGAGGTTTCCATAGATGAGACCTACATTTGACTGTCACCCTCCTAGGCCGAATACTGAGGTCTGGATGTACACGTGGGCTAGATGATTCCCAAAATGGGCCTACCGAAGTATCCGACCAGAATTTTCGCCTAGGCCCTGGCTAGTGAGTTTGACCATGCATTTATCTTATTATCGTTTCCATATGTGAGGATTGATTAGAGACATCGTCCCAACATCCTGTTCACATCGATTAAGCCTCCAAATGATAGAGGTAATATTAGTGTTTTCGTTAAATTAATCTAGTTTATTTTATTGTTTTAATTAATTAGAATAAAATTTATTCTAGCATGTTCTTTAGCTTGTTTAATGAAATTGTCTAATTATTGTTGTGTACTATATATTTTGTAGACATCAACACATTTGATGGGGACATGCCTCCTCCCCAAACAGATGGAGGAGATGAGGAGATGGGTGAGGCAAATCCTCAAGGGTCCGTGGGCGTTTGGGCCCATAGGGATGATTTGAGATTTCAGATGGACTACTGCGATAGATTGGCCAGATTTTTGGTTGAGGAGTGAGTCTGCCCTGTAAGGGCTCAAGACATCAACACAAATCTTAGGTTCATGGATCTATATAGGGACTGTCTGCACAAGATGATGTATCTTATGCATCATATCATCAGAGCTAGTAGGCTACTAGCAATGATGAGGGATGCAGGGCATGCAATGGCATATACATCAGATCATGATGATGATGAGGGCGATGATCATGATTATGAGGATGGTGATCACGATCATGATGATGAGGGTGGTGATCATGATGCTTTTGGTATTACTACCGCATCGGATCATGGTCAGGGTGTCGGTGAGCCTTCTGGTAGTACAACTCCTCCTTGGTTGCCTAATGATTAGATACTAGAGCTATATGATGTGCCTTATGTTTCTCTTGACAGAGCAGACCAACCAGCTTCTCCTCCACCTCAGAGTTCGATAGAAATTGAGGTAGTAGTTGACCATCCATTGTCTTCTGCTATAAACCAGCCACCTCCTCTTAATCCACCTTGTAGTTTGACAGACATTGAGGAAGTAGTTGACAATCCATCGTCTTCTGCTACAAACCTGGATGGCAATACTATGTTTGTTGTATCAAATGTTTGATTGCAATTATTTAACTTGATGTAGTTATTTGACGTGTTTGTTTATATATATATATATATATATATATATATATATATATATATATATAACATTTTTTTGTTCATGTTTATGTACAAAAATTTGTATGTTGGTGTTGATGTGTATATTTTTAGGTCATGTTAGATATGTTCATTTAATGTGCTTGTAGATATATGTGTATGTGATAACAGTTATTTGACATTAGATGTATATTAATTTGAGGATGTGTGTGGTGATGATGTTAGATTACAATGTTTGTGTTTTGTTAGATGATCTGAAAATGGGGCACTTAGGCTTCTTGTCTAACTTACAAGGACCTCTCCCACTTCCAAAGCTTAAATGTTCCCAAGTCTTATTGATTAACTAATGTGGAATTAATAATATGCTTGAAAATATAGGTGTATGCTTGTGTTTGTTTTAAACTGTTAATGTGCTGTAAGTTCACAAAACATATCACAATAAATAAGGCAACAAATTCAATACAGCAATAAGCGACAATAATGCTCGTAAACAGGTGTAAGCTTATGGTTGTTTAAAATTGTTTATGTGCTGTAAATCAATTTACTTAGACTGATATAAAACAAACAATGTAAACTTTGAAACGAGAACTGGTACTGTTACCCGTTTCGTAGAGATAGCAAAAAATTGACCTGATTTTGAAAAGGGGTGATGCAGAACACACATATTTTTTTTAGAGCATAGTTTTTGGCACTTTAAATAACCGATACGATTACCCGTTTCGTAGGGGTAGTAAAAACGTGACCCGATTTTCAAAAGTGGTTAAACAGAATACACTTCTTTTTGTTGGGAGCATATTTTTGACATTTTAATTTTTCTTATGTATCAAATATAAATATTTGTTTTTAAATATTGGTGATTTTCATGTTGATTTTGAAATGTGTAGATGCAATGTGTTGATGCAACATACCTTTTTTTTAGAGGACTTATTTTTCACACTTTAAAATTTATTATCTCCAATCTTTTTCTTTAAATTATTATTACTTAACGAATTTTCAAGTTGTTTTATTTTTCTTTTTTTTTTTTAACGTTGATTAGTTAAAAAAAACAAATATAAAAATATATATAAAAAAAGACAAACAAAAAAATAAAAAAAAAAGGTTAAAAAAAAAATTATCTCGTAAACCATAAAAGAATTTGGAAAAAATAAATAAAAATTTATATATATATATATATATATATATATATATATATATAAAAGTTGAGTAACTAAAAATAGAAAAAAAAAAACATTAAAAAAAACTAGGATTTTTTTTTTTTTTAAACAAACTAGATTAAACAAAAATTTAGAATTAACCAAAAAAAAATTTAAAAACTAGTAAAATTAATATTAAAAACATTTAAAAAAAACCTAAAAAAACAAAAATAAAGTGAAATTACTAAGAAAAAAACTAAAAAAATATGAAAATTTTAATAATATATGTCTTTTTACATTAAAATAAAAAAAAAAATTAAAAAACATTTTAAACGTATAAAAAACTGTGTTTTAATTTAAAAACAAACAAATAAAAACGTTAAAATTTATTTATTTATTTATTTTTTAAACAAATTTTTGTGTTTTTTATTTAAAAAAAATTATTATTTATTTATTTATTATTATTTTTTTAAATTAAAAAAGAAAAAAAATTTAACGCGTCCCCACAGAGCGGCGGGCGGGCGGCTTGCCGGAATCCGCCCTCCGCCCGGTGGGGGTGCGTTAATTTTTTTTTCCTTTTTTAATATAAAAACAAATTTTTTTAAAAACAAGCTGAAAATTAAAAAAAAAAAATTGTATATATATATATATATATATATATATATATATATATATAATAAAAAACAGAAAAATTTGCTTAGAAAACTTTCTTCTTCTATTTTTTTAATGTTTTTATTTGTTTCTTTTTAAATTAACAATGAAAATTTTACAAAAAAACTCTTTTTTTTTTTAAATAAAAAATACAGTTTTTTATACGTTTAAAATGTTTTTTAATTATTATTATTATTATTATTTTGTTTTTAATGTAAAAAGACATATTATTAAAATTTTCATATATATATATATATTTTCTAGTAATTTCTGTTTATTTTTGTTTATTTTTAAATGTTTTTAATATTAATTTTACTAGTTTTTAAATTTTTTTTTGGGTTAATTTTCTATTTTTGTTTAATCTAGTTTGTTTTTAGTTTTTTTTCCTAGTTTTTTTAATTTTTCTATTTTTAGTTACTTATATATATATATGTGTGTGTGTGTGTGTGTGTTTTTAATTTTGTTTTTTTTTTCCCAATTTTTTTTATAGTTTACATATTTGTTTTTTTTTTTTTTGTTTTGTTTTGTTTTGTTTTTTTTTTTTTCAATTATGTTTTTTTTTACTATTTATTTGTTTATAATTTGTAATTTTTTTTTTTTTTTAGTTTTTTTAATTCTTGTCTTTTATAGGTTAATTTTTTTTTTTTAACATTTTTATGATTGATTTTTTTTTTGATGTTTGATTTTTTTTGTTTTTTATTTTTATTTTATGTTTTGATTTTAGTATATATTTTCATTTATGTTTTGCTATTTTTTTTTTTACTCTTTTTTTTTTGTGTTGTTTCATTGTTTTAATTTTAATTTATGTTTTCATTATTTTTTTGAAATTTTAATGTTTTTCGGGGTCATGATAAAACATTTTACGCCATTATATCAAAATGTTGAAATTTTACCCTTGAATTTTTTTTTTGTTATCCCAGCGTCAACACTTTTCATTTTGAGGGTGTTTTTTGCACAAAATTTACCATTGAAAAAAAAATGTTATTCAAACATCAACACTTCGTTTTGAGGGTGTTTTTGGACAATTTTTGCACAAAAAATTGGTTTTCACCACCATTTTTAAAACATGTTGAAAATTTACCCTAGAAAAAAAAAGGTGTTATTCCAGCACCAACACTTTTCGTTTTTAGCACTGTTTTTGATGTTTTTACGGGGTTTTTTGGCCAGAGTTCCCGTTTTGAGTTTATAGTTCCCGTTTCAAAGTTTACATTGTTAACATATGACATTGAAACAATGCAACAAATGAGCATAACACATAAGACAACAATTTAATTAGGAGTTCACCCAAAACTCTTGGGCTACGTCTCCGTGAGCTCTAGTCAACTCGACTAGGCTCTCTGGGACTATGGCAGCAATATTTTTACAAGCTCTCTAGCTCAACCCCACGGTTTAACACAGAAACAATGGGCTTAGAATGCCCTTTTTTCCCCAGCTCTAAAGATCTTGCCCTTCTTGCTTTGGCTTTGGCTCTTAGGCTCTCGGCTCTTTGGCTCTGGCTTCTCGGCTCTGTCTCGGCCTCTGCGCATTCGCTTTTTCTCTTACGACTCTCTCCTTTCTCAATTGAGCTCTCTGTCTCAGCTCCACGCTCTCTTTTGCTTCTGCTCTATCTCAACACTGCCTTCTTCCTCTTCATTCTGTCATTCTGTGGCTTTTTAAGCCAATCAACGTTGGTCGGTTTGTTTTCCCCTTCGGGCTCTTCGGCTCCCGGCCTCTGTCCACTCAAATCCCCTTCTGAGTGTTTAACAATCATTTGTTAACGCTTTCAGGGAAGGTGGCCACCTGTTTTGCACGGAAGGGACCATTGGCGCATTCAAATTCCCCAAATAGTCGTTCCCTGTTTACACAGAGAAACACTGTAAAAATCTGCTGAAACGCCTTATTCCAAACTTGAAATGACATCAAATCCACCCTATAATCCATCGGGTCCGGTCTTAATCGCTATCGCAAATCGCTGAGTCGTGGGTTTTCTTTGTATTTGGGTTTTTGGCGAAAAACCCCAAATACACAGAAAACCCGACAAAATGGCCCATATCGGACTTGAAAAGTTATGTATTCGCACTTATAAACCCTTTTGGGTCTGGCCATATTGCATCGGGCGCATTTCCCTTGTGTTTTGTTCATTTAGCGAAAACACGAAATACACAGAAAAACTCTGTTTCCCGGAACTCAAAATATATGTGTTTTCATTAATAAACCCCATCGGGTCCGGCTATATCGCATCGCATATGGTATCGGCCTCACTCCTTTGAATAGCTCCGATGCGATAATGCGATGCGATTAATTGCAATCGCATATCGCAGAGACCCAAGGTCCCGCCTAAGCCTCATGCCATCGCCGATGCCGTTCCGTCGATTTCGGCGATCGCACCATCGCATCGGCCCGGTCCTATCGCATGTCTGCCTCCAATAGCCTATGCCTGCCATCGCCGATTGTAATATGCCGATCGGATCTGGACCGTTGATCGGCCAGATCCGATGGCTCCTCTGCAAAGTTGGTTTGACCTCCAATAGGCCAATTTTCCGCTATTTCTTCATGTTTTTTTCCTCCCGATAGTGTTTTCCGCCATTTTGTGAAGGTTTTCTTTTGCGATAGTTTTTGGATTTTGAAGGGTTAAAGTGTTGTTTTGGCCCCATTTTTAGGGGATTTTGCCCCTTTTTCAAAGGAAAAAAGACAACTTCATTTTATGATAACTTCCGCATCCTAAGTCCATTTTTTCCCATTCAAGTTGCAGTAGATTCAGAATGGAGATATCTCTGCAATGAGACTATGTCCAGGAACTTCCTTGGACTTTCATTTTCCTCTGTGAGGAACACTTAGACTTAGGAGTCTATCCAAAATCCATTTTGGATCATTAGATGTAATCATGATGATGATGCTCTGTTAGATTATTAGATTTGTGTGCTAGCTAATGATGTTTATATGTGCTAGCGGTGTATATAATTAGATGATGGTAGTGAATTCAAATGTGTATCTTATTTATTTATTTATTTTTTTAGATGGTTATCATCATGATGTTTATTTTTATGCAATAATATTTATTATAGATCATGTATTGGTGAACTTATATCAAACTTTTATATATGGAATTGCATGCAAAACAACTTAAAAAAAATGTAAAGATATTTTTATAACTTACAAAATTTAGTATGGTTGAAACTATGATTATAAAATTATGAGAAATAATTTTCTATTGCTTAGATAGTTCATTGATATTCAATCTAAGTTAATTAGTAGAATATTTCAGTACTCACAAGGAAAAAATAATTAAAGGTAAAATAATTTAGTTAGTTCTTAATAAGTCGAAAATGTGTAACTCATTCAATTTTTAATATAAATTATTAATAATAATAAATTATTAAAAAATAAATTTTAACCAATTCAATATTGGTCTATAAATTTCAATTTATTTTTAAATTTAAAGAATTTGAATTAGAATTTTTTTATAATTAATTTAAATTTAATAATACTTAAAAAAATCTATTTTTATAAAATTTAAATGATTACTCAAGTTATGAGATTTTCAAGCAATTTAAATTTAATATTTATAGTAACTCTTACCAACTTAAATTAGAAATTTCTCTTTCTAAAAACGAGGATAAAGAAATGTAAAATAAGCCTCGTGAAGCTACTTGTAGTTGGTAATTTGCTCTATTGGAAGTTCTCTCTTAAAGAGGTAAGCGAACTATTTTCTAGTAATAAAGATATAACATTTTGGTGCTATTTTGGTTCTTTATTTGCTATTGTACTAGTGTTAGTGTAACTCTTTTTAATAATAAATATGAGTTAAATAATAAAAAAAGATACTATATTAGATTTAGACTTTTGACAAATAATAGATTTGTTTATTTCTTAATGAACAACTCAAAAAATATTTTTTTTCCACATACGTACCAAGAGATAGTCACTAAAATTCATGTTTTTACATTTCTCCTAGCTAATATTACATCATATTCACAATGATAAAGACATGTCTACTCTAAATAGTTTACTTATAAATAGATAAAAATAGACATTTATTTCACATAATCTAAATAGGAAAGAAAAATGCATCACTTTGTCTATTTGAAAGTCAAACAAATGCCTCTTAATCACCATCACATTATTTATTATTTAATTCTTAGCCATCAAATATTTATTAATTCAACTTTTTATTGTTATCACCATTGAAAAGAAAAGTCAAAATTGTTCCAATATCCATGAAGAAAAAATTAAAACCTCTCATGCATCCATGTAAGCCCATTTGTTTGTCTTATGGTCCATAAAAAGATGTAATCAAGATTTTATACATGCATAAGAACTCCTTTTAGTTTACATAATGTTGTAAGAACTGTAATCTAAATATAGTAAACATGACTTTACCTCTCATGTCAAGATTTTTTTTTTTTTTTTTTTGTAAGTAAGAAAGATTCTATTATATCAAAAGATCGTAATTACAATCGAATTGGGGTGTCTTGAGCATAACACTCTTACACTAGATACATAATTTCTTCTTGAAGTTATTACAATAGTTACAGCAAGTGCCCCTTCCTCTTGGCTGAAAGGTGAGATACAAATTCTTCTTTCCATTCTTACAAAAATTACAAAAAGTGTCTGATGGCCTGAGAGGGCGATTATTAGAAGTAATTAGAGACACAGAGTGAATCCAAAATGTAGAGAGTACCAAAAACATGTAGAGAGTACCAGAAACAAGCAGGGAGTCATTAATCTTGGTCATCCAAAGGATTGTCGTCCAGCCTAATGGGCTTCTCGAGAGAACTACCAGCTGAGGCATCCTTAACAGCCTGGTGGCTGGTGGAGCCACCGACTGTATCTCTTTTAATGCTCGGGGAGCCTCCACCGCTAGCCTGCATGGTGGCAATGCAACTCTTAAGTAAGGCATAGTGGGAAAATCCACGGTGATGAAGTGACTGTGATGGACCGATTCCACATAGACTGTAAATTTGTCAGTCAAAATATCTAACTTGGCCTTCAGTGCTTTGGAGTTTTCAACTTTTTCTTGAAGGACGAGGCTGAGCACGATTTTCAGTTTCCAAGAGAGTTCAATGGTACAACTATATAAGTTCTCCTTAGCCCCAGTGAGGCCTGGGTTAGGTATCCACTTGAATTGCACGTCCACCTATTTGGCAGTCACCTGCCTTATGATGTTGGGCATATGTAGCTCCATATTTTGTATGCACTCTTGGGTTTTAGGGGCAACAAAGACAACATAATTAAGGGCAGATCTTCTCACCAAAGTAACAAATTTAGTGCGGGGATGCATATTGGGATTGTCCCTCCTTTCATTGTTGTGACCTCGACCATGGCAGGGGGCAGGGGCCGAGCCTTGACGAGGAGCCATGATAATGATGGGAGGGGAATCATGAGTAGCGGGTGAACGAGGTAGGAGGGAAAGAGGTAGCCATGAATGTGCCATTAATTACTACTAGAGAAAGGTAGAAAGTAGTCATGAGAGAACGAGAAATGGTACCGTTTGAGGGATGAGGTAGGCGGCGATTTTGAAAGATCGTTGCGATATGATATTTTCTTTCCTTATGCGGAAAATTGGGAATGCTGCTCATGGAGGAATTCATGATGAAGGGATGTGGAGATTGTACCGATCCTGTCCAAGAGGTTGATAGGCGATCTTAGTATTGAGGCTCTCTCGTACTCCTTTGTCTTTATTATTTAAAGCTTCGTAATCCCGATGGAGAGGTCCTTCCTCCAGGTCCCTCCATGCAAGGGAGAAAATTCTCGTGCTTCCAACTGTACCTTCATTGGCCAACCTATCATCCAGGCTGTTAGTCTTCCCTGTGATGACCTAGAAGTGGAGCCCAGTCAACCCTCCAACGCGCTAGTTGATGTGATGAATAGTATTGCTAAGTCTCTAGTTGTTTGTGGCTGTCATGACTTGCTGGAGCTTCCCACAAGCTTGGGTACCTAGAGTCGAATCTCCTTCCACGATGAGAGGTCAGAATCCTTGGACTTTGGCAATGTCAAGACCATGTTCTAGAGCTTGGAGTTCGACTGCATTATTGGTAGTGATGCTTAGGCTACCCACGTTCAGGTCAAAAATTTAATCTTATATATTAATACACAATTCCTTCATTGTTAAAGTCCTCATAGAGTTATCACTACATGATGATTTATATTGATTTTCAACTAAACAAGAAGAAAAAACATGAACTGATTAATAAACCAATAAGTATCTAAATCAAGGCTAATTCTCCAATGTTGTTTTAAAATTCACTATTTTCTTCTCATTTTCCTTTTTGAGAAGGATTGTGACATTGAATCCTTATTATCATAAATATTGTACACAATTGGAAATACTTAGTTTTAAGTGTAAAAATGTTTCCATTGCAAAAAACGTGTACAAATGTTTGTGAATCTTACTAATTATATTATAAAATTCCAACAAGACGAATAAAAAAATACACAATTAATGAAAGTAATAAAATAAAAACATACAACAATAGTATAAATGATGAAATAACACAAGTACATATCACTCTCCATTGTCATCACCCCGATTATCTTCCTCCCCTTTCGTGATAACATCGTTTTTCTCAAAAATATGTTTTAATATAGGTTCCTGTATTAATATGAACCACTAATCCCTATCCAACACATCTAGGTGAAAAGTTACTTGGTTACAATGTTTTGGCAAAACATAAAGCTCCCTAGCTTCATGCCACATCTTTCGAGAGTTGATAGATAACAATCCACTATCGCGAACTTCCTTTACATTATTCTGATCAAAGGTGTCCCATGACTTGCACCTAAAAATAACACATTGGAATGAAGAGAAGTCCACTTGAATGATCTCTTGTATCTTTCCAATGTAACATAATGTCCCCTGCATTAGTTTTTATCGCGGTGGCTAACATGACTAGATTGGTCGGAATCAATTTCCACTCCACACTCTTGTGTCATGCATCCACCTATATGGGAACAAATGCACCTATAAAAAAGTAAAAAAATCACAGCGTCATGTGTCTAATAAGCCAAACAAAATTAAAAATATAAAATATATATAGATGTTAAAATTCAAAGGTGCAGTATGAAGTTAGAACTGTACAAAATGAGATTATAAGTACCGAGTTGCTGCACCCAATCCAAAGTCAAAATCAGAGAAATTCCCTTTTAGGTTTTTATGGGTTTTGTCCAAGGAGTCTAAAGCTAAAAGGGAAAAAATTTCTGGACAATTTTTGGGCACTTTCCAGTAGGTCGAAAGTCAGTAGATGTAGTTGGAGAGAAGCACCCAAAAGGCCGAAAGTCCAAAGTCAAAATCAGAGAAATTCCCTTCTGGGTTTTTTTGGGTTTTATCCAAGGAGTTTAAGGCTAGAAGGGTGGAATTTTCTAGGCAGTTTTTGGGCACTTTCCAGTAGGCCAAAAGTCAGCAGATCTAGTTGGAGAGTAGCGCCCATGAGGCCAAAAATCCAAAGTCAAAATCAAACAAATTTCCTTCTAGGTTTTTCTGGGTTTTGTCCAAGGAGTCTAAGGCTAAAAAGGAAAATTTTTCTAGGTAGTTTTGGGGCACTTTCCAGTAGGCCGAAGTCAGCAGATCAATAGTTTACTAGGACAACACAAAGCATAGTAGAGCAATAGCTGAACATCCATCTTTCCAGCTATTCTACCACGCGGGTTTGGTCCAGCTTGTCCTTAAGACAAACTTAGGTGCACTACTCCATTTATATATTATACTCATACTCTCATATTTTATAATATATGGCTCAACAGTTCCGGTGTTACAATGTTTCATGGGTGGTTGCTAAATGTTTTTAATTTTCCACTTTAATTGGTTTATCACTTAAATTCCTGTTTAGGAACATTACAGTGGTATCAAAGCCATAATCTTGGCTCATCAAGCGGGAAAGATTATAATTAAACAACATGGCGGTCACCTGGAATGAGGCGGTGAGGATACAACTAATGATGATTGATGTGGGCAATAAGTTGATTCATTCCTCAGTTGGGAATCCAAACATGATTGCAATTGATGTGGAGTTATTGGGGGAAAACTGGAGGGCATACCAATCATTGGGTCATGGAATTCATGCGTCCCTCTCTTTTTGGGAGTTCTGTGAACTAAGGGGTATGCACAAACCAATGGAGATCTAGTGGGATTTTGCAGGGATGATGAGAAGTATTAAGAAAAAAGATGAAAGAGTAGTTGAAAGGGCCATGGTTGGCAAAGAGATAGTTGAGCATACACGCTTTGCTGAGGCATCATCCATTGATGAGGTATCTGGTGTTGTGACCGAGTTCTTAGGTAATAACAATGCACCACAGGTCGGTGAGGTGCTGGAAGACAACTCCAATGTTGTTGAGGAGACAATATGTACAAAGGCCTCCAGATCTATGATGGAGTTGCCAGACAACAGTTGCCTACATCTGACTAGTGAGCATATCGTGCATATTGGGTTGTCTATGGAGGAGTTGTCGAAGGCTCATATCGAGCCTGTGATGGAGGATGATGTACAACCATACCTTGGGATAGCCATTAATGAGGGGTAGCATAGAGACCACACGTTGGGATTTCATCACAGTTCGCTTTAGAGGCACACTGACAGGATCTATAGCACTATCAGCCCATCCTTACACATTGGATTGAGAGAGGCAGAGTTATCTAGGCATACCAAAGGGGATGTCCAGGTTAGCAACACTATTGGGTCACCTTTTCCCATTGGAGAGAGAGAGACAGGGCTACCTAGTCAGATCTCACGTGTTGACCTGGGTAGTGGGATGAGACGATCAGAGTTTCACAAGATGCAACATCCGCATGTCGGGCTTGTTCTATGTGCTAGAGTTTGAGCATTCGATCCCTCTCTTGGGGTTGGATGACAAGAGATTCTGATTTGGTACCCAATGGAGTGGGCTAGACTCACGGAGATGGTCGTAGTTTGGAGTAAAGCTCAGTGGGAGCTCTCAGACATTAAGGGTGTTGGAAGCCCAAGTTTTCATTGGGATCTAGGTAGGGCTTCCTATCTAATATTAGACATGCAGGATAGCTATGGCATTGATGAGGTAGTCAATCCCATCCATTCCTTAGGGGAGCTCCAGTTGATGCTAGTGTCCAGGTGGTTTGTGAGTAGAATCCATTGGTTGTTTTGGCATGTTGGTTGTGCATGGGGGCACAGGATGATTAACATTCTCTATCAGGAGTTGGTTTGAGGAGGTGGCATGGGTAGGCCACCAAATCAAATATTGTATGGAGACGATGTTCTCCCATTGAGGTTTAGTGTTACACAGTAATTTGTCATTGTCCTCATTTCAGTCCTTCTGCTGTGTCATGTATCAAATAAACATGTTCATATCTTCCCACTCATGTAAGAAGATTAAGCAAATGCTCTTTGAAGCTGCAAGTTGACCCTTATTCCCTAAGTTTCTATGTTTTCATGAGTAATCCATAATATACGCGACGATCCCTTGTCATAAACAGTCTCATCGCGACACCATCGTAGGTGTACACCTGTTTCCCGCGACGGTCGAATTTTAGGGCCCAACACGAGGCTCCCAGCTATTTATCGTGATGATTGGTTTGCATGCATTGCCTCCTTGTGATGCCGTCGCTGAGACTTAGTTCACGACTAGTGACGATCCATATTGGGTGAGTTTGTTCAAACAATCGGCCTTTTGGATGTCTCTAGAGCTGGTTGTTGGGTCAGTTTGGGTCGCCCATCCTCCTCTGGGATGGTGGTTCTGTCTTTTGTGCAACCTCCCATGAGGATAAGCTCCCTCTCCCTCATTTCGTGGAGGCTCCTTCTCCTATAAAATCACTCACCATTGCTATGATCTGCTAGTTCTTTAGTTTTGCAGTGCTGGCTAGTTCCTTTGAGTTTGGTAGATAGCTTTGGTGTGAGTGTGAAAAGTGTGGGATTGCTAATAGTTTGATAAGATATTGTGGAGTGCCTTAACCTTGTATTAAATCTTGTGAGTGAGAGAGAGATATTGTCTATTTGGGAGACCCATTCTTGAGAGTGAATGCTTGAAGAAACATACTGGCTGGACCTTCCGAGAAGGCTTACGACGTCAAGACTTGGTTGTAAGTTTTGCTCTTGATTCATCTTAATACAATCAATGATGATTTCCTATATCTTGTGTGCAATTTACTTGATAGCTTATGATTTCTTGACTTTATAAGTAAATAGATCATTGTTGTTCTCGGTTACATGCTCTGTTGTTTTCTTGTGGTGTTTCAGGTTGATTGCTCATCAAGGAGAAAGAAACGGAAGCTAGATCAGCGCAACGAAATGTCATCAACCACCGGTTTGAGGTAGGCCTCCAACAATGACTATTTAAGGGAATCGATTATTGTTTTGTCTTTGCTGTGACTAGACCCACTCTAGGGCTAGAGGGGTTGCCTCTGTCCGCAGAGGGAACACTTTCCTACTTCACAAGTTGGCGACTCCACTGGGGAGTCCTTTGTATGTTTTTTCTCTTGTTTGCTTTTGTTTGGTTTTGATTTAGTGTCTCTTGAATTTTGGGGTTAAACCATCAGTTTTTTGGGTTACCTGGGTCAATCTGGGAAGTCCCCTTACTATCTGGAAGAATAGTCTGGTGTTTGTTTGGGAGTTTTCACTTGTTTTTTCTTGTTTTTAAGCTCGTCGCTAGAAAAAGCTTTACAATCACGATGACGTTGCCCTATCTTCGTTTTATAAACTTGTGCATCACTGAATCTTGTCGTACATTCGTGATGATTCCTAAAATCGGCATGTCATGGAAGACAAGTGTACTCCCGCGATGACATCACTCTGTTGTTGCGGCTATTGGTTGATCGTCACTAGTTGCTGGTTTTATAACCACGATGATTCTTGTGTAAGTTGTTTTTATAGCTTCACCTATTGAATTCTTCGGTCTTATTTATCCCCTGTTGTTTTCCTCTCACCCATCAGCTTGTTAATTGCTTTTGGTTAAAGGTACTGTCTCTTTGGTTTCATTGAGTTAATCTTGTGTTTTTATGCCTTGTGACCTAGCTCTTTCAATTTTTTGAATCATTTGTCGAGGTTGCTTGCCCATCCAAGGTTCATCCACAACCATCTTATTGATTTTCTTGAGGTTTTTTCATTACTTGTTTCTTGTTGGTTGATTTTTAGTGTCGATTATTGAACCAATTTTTGATATTGATTCAATTTCTTCACTACCGTGCATAGATCACAATTGTTTGGATCGATCAGTTCACACTTTCTTGTTTGTCTCTTTAAATTCAAAACAATCAAAATAAAAAGATTGCATTCATTTAGTATACGAAAGTGAAAGTACATTTGCATTTCAAATTTTCATGTTTGAGAAATTGGAAAGAAAACTTTAATTATATCATTAGTAGTATCGATGCATTGTAGGATTGGTGTGTTAATGCATTGTGTTTCTTAGCGCTTGCATTTGCTTGTCTTGGTTTGGGAATGAACTCTCTATCTTTTTGTAAGTAGGTGTTCATCAAAATGAAAGATGCTTTACTCATTCTAGTTGCATCCTAGGGTTTTGATATACATACGGTAGGGCCTGGAAATTGAAACCTAATTCAAGATCAACTCTAAAATGAACTGAATGAACTTAACAACGCATTGGAACTTAACACGCATTATTTAGAGGTCTAGGCTAGAGACGTGCTCTGGCATCGTTAAACCTAGTCAGTATTGCTTTCGCTTAAGGTTGGGTGATTCCTCCCTCTACAATTCAATAACTGCTAGTACGGACTTGTGCTCCCAGTACCGTCGAGTATATATCGGGAGACCCCACTAGGTTATCATCCTACATCCATAGGAAGCCATGTCTGCCGCCTTGCGAATCGTAACGCACTGAACACAACATTCGGGAAGATTGACTGCCGTACAGAAAGTCCTTGGTCATTTTTTCTTTCATTTGATCACCAAGGTGTATATGCAATTTTACGGGTTGTTTGGTAAACCTTTTGCTTAGCTCTCCAGAATAGTCGCTTTCGTTCCTTTTCGACTCCTTAAAATAAAAGGTCCATCTGAGCACTTGTCCTTTTAGGCTCATTAAATATTCGAAGGTGACTAGAGTCATCTTTTGTCCTTTTCTCAACTCTTTAAAAATGAAAAGGTCAAGTTTTGTTCATGCGTCATAAAAATTACTACCCATGAAATATTCCTGGTTACACTTAAGTTTCTTCGTTTTCCAACTCATTCCTGATGGCAACATGCCCCAAGTCTACCGGCCAAGGTCTTCCACCAGATGGAAATCCTGGTCCATTTCCGCCTTTTGGAAATTTCGGTGCTCCGTACACGACATGTAGGAATTTACAGGGTAAGTTCCTCAGAAAGAACACCAAAAGGACACCGCTCACAACCAGATCACAGATCAATACACCAGTATTTTTGACGTGGTTAAAACCCTCAAAGAGGGAAACAGTCCACGGCCTGCGCCAACGTGGCTACTACAGGCAATTTATTAATCAAAGAATGAAAATTTACATAAGCTTCTCTCATGCACGGATTACCCGAACAATGACCCTCCATGCGCTTTAAATAGAACTCATGGACCAATCGGGTGTCAAGCCACGGATCAAGTGTCGGTAATACCGAGGAGAGAGTGAACCGTCGGATCACTACATATCGTGACCGTCAGATTGTAAGTTACAAAATGTACAACGGTAAAGAAACACACTTTACCTAACTCTATACCTAACTCTATACTAGACCAAGTTGAACTTAACTATTTCCTATGTGTCGGAATATCCTAACACGGCAATGTTGTCTTTGCCTGGGTTAACCATCGGTCTACCCGTTTGGTTGTTTTCAACCTCCGTGGTCCCAAGCATCATGACTCTTGTTCCGCCATCTCCTTCATTTGAACCACGACACATTTATTCCAAGGTTGAGCCTGCGCCTTCTTCCTATGTTTCTTCACCTTCATCTCCTCCTTCACCTAGTGAAAGTTTCACATCTAGTAACTAGGAGACTAAGAAGAAGAAGAAGATGATGAAGAAGAAGAAGTACGATAAATGTGAGGCCACCTGTGCCGCTATTACTTCGATTACATCTCAGGTCGGACCACCCTCTGCTCCTCTGCGGAAGGTTAAGTTTCCTTGTAAGTTGTGCAAGGGTGACCATCTTCTTCGTGATTGTCCTGACATCCTTAGGATCTTAGAAGTATGGTCTCACAATCTGGCTCGTCCCTCATCATCCTCTGAAGCTCATGACGATGCTACCCTATCAACTGGCAACGGTAAGAAGAAAGGGAAGATTCGATTCCTCTGTAGACTGTGTGAAGGCAACCATCCCCTTCACCTTTGTCCATTCATGCACAAAGATTCTGCCATTTTGGAAAGTCTTACAGCTTCTTCACCTCAACTTCCTATTGGTTATCATAGGCTCTCTTCATACCCTCTCCCTATTGACAAAGAGATTAAATTAGGTTCTTCTCTTGTCCACCCTTCTCTTCTCGAACCTGACAGTGCTTAGCCTGTTCCTGACCAACCATTGGTCGGAAAGAGTGTTGACTTGGATTCACCACCTGTTGATCACTCTATTCTGGAAGAGTATCATGATGACACTACTCATGTTCTTCTCGTCTTGTCAGATTCTCCTATGTCCGAGAACGACCCTCCTATCCCAGCTGATTCAGAGAGTCCTTCTTCGGTTCCTGTAGAGCATGGGGGTAATCATATGATACCCCCACCAAGTAGTTCAGTCGTTTCCTTCGACTGGAGTCACTTGACTGCTTTCCTCTTTCCATCTTATGTGACTTTTCAGATTACAATACATGCCTATGATAAGGTAGTACCTGGCGTTGTCTTGGATGAGGGTGCATCGGTTAGCCTCATGCCTTTCACTACTTGGAAAGCTTTGGGCTCCCCATAACTTGTGCCCGTCACGTAGAATCTGTTGGCATTTGACGGAGGAACCAGTCAACCTTTAGGGATCCTTCCGAAGTTACGTGTTACTTTGGGAGGCAAAACCATCTATATAGACATAATGGTTGTCCAAGGTGCTTTAGATTTCAATCTTCTCCTTGGCCGTGACTATATTTATGCCATGGGGGACCTCGTCTCTTCACTTTTCTACGTGGTTTGTTTTCCACACGATGGAAGAATGGTGACCATAGATCAATTATCGTTCTTTAGTCCCCCAGTGCCTCCTGTGCAGCTGTCATTCCCTATAAGTTTTTGCTCGCAAGCAGTGCCTTCCAGCCGCAAGTCAATTATGTGGCTACCCGTTCTGTCTCCACCTATGCTGATGATCATGCAGATGGTCTTGTACGTCATGTACTAGGGGCATTGGAACTCGATCTGTAATTGGTGTCTAATGACGTGTGTTTCTCCTGGATCATGTTTCTTCCACCCTGAGAAGCCCTATTGGGAGCCATGTTCTCATATGGAAAATGAACAGGCGT
Organism: Pinus tabuliformis; assembly: GCA_031772625.1. Taxonomy (NCBI): domain Eukaryota; kingdom Viridiplantae; phylum Streptophyta; class Pinopsida; order Pinales; family Pinaceae; genus Pinus; species Pinus tabuliformis. The sequence goes on from CM062818.1 coordinate 998,217,003, forward strand.
ACAAGGATAGTTTGTTCCCGTGTCAACCTCGTTTAAAAAATTAAACCAGGTGTTCGAGGATGATTTGATCTGATGCAGGAGCATCGGAATTAGCCAACAATGTGGAGGATTGTCCACATGTTGTGGCTAATCACAGTAAAATTCATTGACGGGTTTGCAAAATTCGGGATTACTAGGAAGAATAAACTTCTCAATTAGTTTGCTATTGTAATAAGTGTGAGATTGCCTTATTTTAGAACAGAGATAAGGTTGTTAAACAAATGTGATCGAGAGTGATAAGATAAGAACTTTGTTGTTATGATCTTTCAGCAACGCAGGAGATCCCGTGCGCTATTATTAGAAAATGAGCTCATCATAAAAATGTGGTGAGGCGAGAGCCTAGGGCTTTTTTAGGAGAGAAGGGGAGATAGTTAGGGGGATTTTTTTGTGTGGAGTGGAAGCTCAAATTAGTAGCGAGGCGTGTGTGTAAAACAAAAATAGTGATCAGTCCCTGTGTAATTGGGCAAAAGCCGATACTCTGTTCCATTCATTTAATGCAATTGTGGTTTGTATGCTGACAGAGGTCAATTCTTGTGAACGAGACCTGAGACGGAGACCCTGTATTGCTATTTTCTATGAATAGAATTTGTGCTGTGTGTGTATCATTTTCTGATGAACGTGAACTTGAGTATCAGTCTTTTTATTGTAAAAAAAATGAAATGATAGCGGCCTGTGTGTGTTCTTATTTTAAATTGTAAAGAATCTCATTATTAAGTCAAACTTAGCATAGTGGGAATTGGCGAGTTGCAAAAGTCATTTAATATATGATTTGGTGTAATCATCTGTTGGAACCTTTAAACGAAATTAAATTTTATGTCAATCGATTTATCGGGTCTGTGAAATTGGATCCGGAGTAATATCGGAGCATATACAGGAAGAGGGGTTGTTTACCATTAAGATTTGGCAATTTCCGATTAGTAGCGTATCGGTGGATCGCCGATTAGATCGGATCAGAAGGTGTTTCATATTTGCATTGGAGCGGAACTGTAGTAATGGTCTATAATTGCGGCATTCAAAAGAATTGTGATTAGGTGTCTTTGGATAGTTATCACATCAGGAGCGATGTAAATGCCAAATTCCTGTGTCATATTAAGATTGCAAGTTGAGTCAGATCAGCCAAACAGATCTAGGTGGAAATCGACAATGTGTAGTTGCAAATAGCGATTTGCACTTATTGATCAATATTCACACCTCCGCAGACACAACCAATGACTTACCCGTCTCAAACCTGTGGATCTCCAAGCTATGAAAATGAAGCAGTGAGGCATTCCTGGCATCTGATCTTCCTGGTCTTAGCTTGACGGATACTCAGAATGCTCGTGATATTATTGATGTGTTAGTGTAGATGCTAAATGCTTTGGATCCTCACAGTAAGGAGGCGTAAAGCAGGAAGTGAAAATAGATCTTGTAGAACAATGTTGTTCTTACAAGCAGCGGAATTCTGTTTCTGTGCAGAGTCCAGGGTATGACATTGAATGAAGACCATTCCCATTCAAAATGGGGTTTTGCGTGGCCACAAAAGACCTCCTTACAATTTGATAAAGCCTTTTGGGTTAAAAGACAAGCGCATCGAGGTTGCTTTGCGAGTTCCAGAACCTTTGGTTCATTTTTCCTTAGTGTCTGGTTCACGATCAAGCCCTGCCATCAGATGCTGTTCACCAGGAAGTATTGATGAAGAATTAAGGCTAGCTGGAAGGATATTTTTTGATGATGGTGGTTTTTGATCGATGGGGAGAACAAGCTTGCTTCAGTTAGCAAGATTTTGAATTGGTACAGTGTGGACTTTGGAAAAAAACGAAACAGAAGTCTTGAAATTTGTGGCAAACTATCTGGAGCCCTCCAAGTCAGAACAACTATTGGAATTATTGAATAGTAATCAGCTGAAGATCACATACCAGAATTATGATTGGGCTTTGAATTGCTAAGTCTAATGTTATCTGTCATGCTCTCAATCAATTCAGTTCATAGTCATCTATCAAATGGGAGCTGTATCCTAAGTTTAATGGGTTAGAAACTAAATTAGTATGAAAATTTTAATTTTGCTGATGGTAAGTTTTAGATTCTGGGTTTGGCGGGGTTACCCTGCATCATTTTGGTATCGGAGCCAAGTTAACGCTCTAACAAGGTTGTCTTTGGAAACTGAATTTTAATTTTGCCAGATGTATAATTGCCTGAAGTGTGTTGATGAATATGAGGATCAGGCTATAAACAATGCTGAGATTAGAATGGAGAAGCAGAGAATACCCAGGAAGGTCTGGTAAGAATGTTTACGTTGATTGCATGACTGATTTGATTGAAGATTGTTTAAAAATTGTTGAATGCAATGGTATTGATGATCGGAAGAGCAGAGATTGGGTAGGCAAAACAGCATTTGCTTACAAACAGGTTGTCGGAAGGAATTGATAGTAGTTGAGAGATACTTTGATGTGAAAAGATTGTGCAGGTCAGTAGAAGCAGTGGATTTGCCAAAAGATGGAATGAGATGTACCAACATCATAGCATATGAGCTATGTAAAGAAGATAGAGCAAGAAGAAATCCCAGATGTGTAAACGTGACAATACCCGGCAATAAACAAATTTACTGAATGAAGAAGGTAGTGAGCAAGAAGAATTCAAGAGGAGATGAGAACAACTTCCAACTGAGGTTGGGTAGAAGTTGATGAGGCAGCTCCACAATTGTGATTGTGGATAGGAGATAACAATTCCAGCAAGAAGAGTGCTGGTGGAATTGTTAGTCAGTGAAAGGTTCAAGGAAAGAACCAATAGGTGCCAAAAGACTAAACTCAGGAAAGTTTGGTGAGGCATGAAGGAGACTTGTTACAGGCGAAATGGAAAAAGTTAGTTGCAGCTCACTAGTGAACAAGGAAAGTTCACCAGAGGAAGGAAAGGAATTGACTATTGATGGTCATGATAGGGGTACAAAGGAAAGTCACAGACATAGGGAAAAGAGTGCTGAAGCAGTTGGACTCAAAGGAATGAGTAAAGAAGAAAGGGACATAGAGTTGGCTGAGATGAAGGCAGAACTCAGTCATTTGGAGAAGCTGGTATTGAAAGGAATTAGAGAAAAATGGAAACAAGGATTTTATGTGGGAAGAAGAGTTAAATGGCCTGTCAGAGAATTGTTTGCTGAGAAATTATTACTTCGAACAACTGAGAATGAAGAAATAGGATACATCTGCGAACCAGAGAAAGGATCTCTCCTTGGGGAAGAAGACAGTGATGACAGTAGAGAAGAACTGATCTATGCAGATCAGAATGAGAGGAATGTGTTGACATCATCCGCACAGACAAGAGGATCTCATATTTTTGGGATTAATTATTTCTGTGAATGTAAAATTGCAGGTATGCAGCTTAAAGAATTTGAACCTGTGTATGAAAAAGTGAAAGGAGCAAAGACAAGACAAGCAAGAAAGGAGGTGCATAAGGACTTTCAAGACTTCAATTGGTGGAGAAAATTAAAAGGTATGGCTGAATGGTTATGTATTCTTTTAGTGGAAACTTATTTGATTATATTTGAAGGAATTTTAGCATGGAAAGAAGACCAATGGGGAACGGAAACAGGAAAGGAAACAAATGCAATGCAGATTTATGAAGTGAAGAGAAGGAAAGCTGACACCGAGAACTTAGCTGAAGAAGGTAAGCCAAGGAAATCTTTGAAAGATCAAAGTCTTATCAGAGAAGAGGAAGAGGCATTATTGTCTTATTTGGACAAACTGAGTATTGGAAGAAGTTGTGTAGAACAGGAAGGTATTCTACAAACTTATGATGAAGTTGCCAAGTATAGTCAAGAAATTGCAGTCCCAGAAGTTTTCTTTGATGAAGAAGAAATCATAAATGTTGAGGAAGAATTTCTCAATAATTTAGTGAACTATCAGAATAGTTCAGAGGAGCATGAGGAGCTGATCATTGAGGCCTCGAATGAAGAGCCTTGCATTTTTGAAACTGACATGTTGTGTATGTTTTCAGGTTTGACAGGTGAGGAACAACGATTGGACAATGTGCTTATGCATGTTGATGAAGAACTGAGATTACTGGAAGAAATGGCTGAAACAGAAAGATATTTTGAACATGTATTTAATAATTTTGAGAATGATGGTATTGACAAGGGAATTGTCATGATTAAAGGAGCTGAAGATAAACAAATGAAGGAGGAGTTATATGCAAATGACATGTTTATTGAATATGAAGAAATTGACATTTTGCTGAAAAAGTTATTAGACAAATATGAAGACATAGAGGGAAGAATTATCTTTGATGATAATGAAAAAGAGGTTGTAGAGTACAAACAACAGATTGTAAATGGCAAAGGCAAGGAAGATTTGGACAAAAATTTTATAATTTGTATGGAAAAGGAGAATGTACAACAGACAGATGTCAGTGGAGTTCAGTTAAAGACAAATGGTAAGAAGGAATTTGAGAAATTGTGGAAGATGAAATTAGATGAGAACAGGGACAACAAGAAGGAGAAATTGACCACAGGAATTTGTATCAGCAAGAACAGGGGACAACAGCAAATGAAGATTTGGAAATCTGGAGGAACAGAAGTGACAGTGGTAGAAAAATTAAATCAACAGCATAATGAAAGTGATGACCAGTTACAAAATAAAGTTTGGGATACTGGATGGACAACAGAAGAAACACATGACCAGGAGGTCATGGAAACTTTCAACTTCGGGAGTCTGATGCAGGAGCATCGGAATTAGCCAGCAATGTGGAGGATTGTCCACATGTTGTGGCTAATCACAGTAAAATTCATTGACGGGTTTGCCAAATTCGGGATTACTAGGAAGAATAAACTTCTCAATTAGTTTGTTATTGTAATAAGTGTGAGATTGCCTTATTTTAGAACAGAGATAAGGTTGTTAAACAAATGTGATCGAGAGTGATAAGATAAGAAATTTGTTGTTATGATCTTTCAGCAACGCAGGAGATCCCGTGCGCTATTATTAGAAAATGAGCTCATCATAAAAATGTGGTGAGGCGAGAGCCTAGGGTTTTTTTAAGAGAGAAGGGGAGATAGTTAGGGGGATTTTGTGTGGAGCGGAAGCTCAAATTAGTAGCGAGGTGTGTGTGTAAAACAAAAATAGTGATCAGTCTCTGTGTAATTGGGAAAAAGCCGATACTCTGTTCCATTCATTTAATGCAATTGTGGTTTGTATGCTGACAGAGGTCAATTCTTGTGAACGAGACCTGAGACGGAGACCCTGTATTGCTATTTTCTATGAATAGAATTTGTGCTGTGTGTGTATCATTTTCTGATGAACGTGAACTTGAGTATCAGTCTTTTTATTGTAAAAAAAATGAAATGATAGCGGCCTGTGTGTGTTCTTATTTTAAATTGTAAAGAATCTCATTATTAAGTCAAACTTAGCATAGTGGGAATTGGCGAGTTGCAAAAGTCATTTAATATATGATTTGGTGTAATCATCTGTTGGAACCTTTAAACGAAATTAAATTTTATGTCAATCGATTTATCGGGTCTGTGATTGGATCCGAAGTAATATCGGAGCATATACAGGAAGAGGGGTTGTTTACCATTAAGATTTGGCAATTTCCGATTAGTAGCGTATCGGTGGATCGCCGATTAGATCGGATCAGAAGGTGTTTCATATTTGCATTGGAGCGGAACTGTAGTAATGGTCTATAATTGCGGCATTCAAAAGAATTGTGATTAGGTGTCTTTGGATAGTTATCACATCAGGAGCGATGTAAATGCCAAATTCCTGTGTCATATTAAGATTGCAAGTTGAGTCAGATCAGCCAAACAGATCTAGGTGGAAATCGACAATGTGCAGTTGCAAATAGCGATTTGCACTTATTGATCAATATTCACACCTCCGCAGACACAACCAATGACTTACTCGTCTCAAACCTGTGGATCTCCAAGCTATGAAAATGAAGCAGTGAGGCATTCCTGGCATCTGATCTTCCTGGTCTTAGCTTGACGGATACTCAGAATGCTTGTGATATTATTGATGTGTTAGTGTCACACCGACTGTATGTCTCTGATACTCCACCGGTACCTCTTTGATTCCCCTGTAATCAAGGATCCCATCAGTCAGGCCCTCAAGGTTGAGGGCAATCTCCTCCTCTGCATTACCGCTCGGGCAAACCAAAGCCAACTCTCTGTTTCCCTCCCTCCGTGCCTCAGGAGCTAGTCCCATGGGTCTCTCTGGTCCCACATCTGCAAGTAACATAGAAATGAAAATTAAGACATATGCATGAGAACAATCCAAAAACATCATAAAAAACAAAACATATAAATAGTGTGGTGTTTGACCAAGTGTTTTACCTCCCTCATCCCACTGCTCGCTGGGTGGGAGCAGCATGTCAGGGTCTCCTCGAAATTCGGTGCATGCGTATGACCAATCCTTGATGATGACTTTTTGATGGTCCAGCCACTCTCGAAACAACACTCCCCATGATACTGGCCGACCACCACCCCCTCACGGCATCACATGTGCCCATCAGGTGATGCGGGTCTCCCACAGTCTAGGCACATACAAGTCCATATCCTGTAGCTGAAGTGATGGAACCCGCTCCAGCATGAGCGGTATCAGAATGGATCCATATCCAAACTGTTTGGTCTCCCCTCGTCGACACTTAGTAAGCTACCTCTTCATGTTAATGGACACTGCATCGTGCCCAGTTGTACATGGTCGGAGTGAGGCAATCAAGGGCCAGCCGAAGGTGGGTCTTCGTTGCCTCATGCTATGCTTCAGAGCCTGCTACTCTCATAACCATAAACAATATTGAGCGAAGGGTCAAATCCCCCACTGTCAGGATCTGTAGTTTCCCGCTAGTGGATGATTTGCACGCCCTTGGGCACACTCGTGCTATCAGCATATCAAGGGTCTCACCAGCAGTCTGCATAGCCTCTATGATCAGTCTCTCATTGTGATGAGACAAATCAGTCAAGAAATATATGTCCGTCACGTCAAACTCAATGTCCTTGCCATGGATGATAAACTTCCCCTCTGTCGAGTTCCATGAGCGGATCAGCAGCTCAAGCAAGTCTAGCTATGCCCGAAGATGTGGTGTAAGGAAAAAATTCAATAATCCACAATCACGTAGGGCTCTTCTGCACTCAGGGTTGTTAAATGCCTGTTCGTCATTGTCATTGTGGGTCCTCTCTTGCCATACGAATGCCATTATTGCCATGCATTGAAGGAAAAAGTAATTAGAATCTTTTCCATGAGCTTAAATGTGCAATTTATAAAAAATTAAATCTTTACAGCGCCGTCGCAGTTGTTTTTCAAACAGCAGTGACAACTCGAGATCATCAGTTCATTTTTTCCTCGATCGTTGCGAGAGTACACTAGTCTCTAGCGACAATCTTGACGGTGGTGTGCGTTAGCATGCTCAGTCGTCGCTAACTCATGAGGGATTTCCGCGACGATCGAGAGGCGGATTTGGAACTAAAAATCCACCCAAAACCACCTATGAAACATGAAATTGACCACAAAAACCATGGAAATGCAACGCAAAAGATGGCTTACTTACTTGGTAGAGGTCTCGGACGAGATGGTCGATCACTGATGTTGGAATCAAGCTCTGAACTTCGCACAGGTTTGCACTCAAAATCACCAAAGGTAAAAACTCAAAGGGTAAATGTAAAAAATGAATTACCATGGACCCCTTTTATAGTGATTTTTCCAAAATTTTAAGGTTTTGCACTATAGGGTTTAGGGTTTCACCATTTATTTTTAAGTTTGTTTAGGGTTTTTGAGTTTTTTAACCTAATTTCCATATATATAATGTATTTGTATCGAATGGATCTTATGATGTGGTTTTTTGTGCAGAAACAGGGATGGAAAATACATGTAATGACTCATATATGCTTGGTCCATTTTTCCTAAAAGTCTTCTTTAAGCCCTTTTTTGACTTACAAAAGACAAAAAGATTGCAAAGTTTTCCCTTTTAACTCATTAAACAGAATAAAATTTGGTCCACTTTCAGCGCTTTTTTGACCGTATAAACATGAAAAGATTGCCAAACTTTTCTTGTTTCGAGTTCGATACTGGTTATGAAATTGCGTGTCTTCGATCGCCTTTTTACTTTTTCGGATCGGGGCCACTAATTATGAAAAGTAATCCTTGATCATAATGGTGAAGCAGTTCTCTCAAGTATTATTTTATACTTTTTCGGGCTTGAGGGACACAAATTTACGAAACAAGGACCCCCCCTGGAGTTTTCTTTTCCGTGTTTTTTTCAAACTCTCTAAACATGAAAAAGACTCCAAGTTTTACCTGTGTCGGACTCGTTAAATCCTGACGACATTGGACTCATCACCATGACGAGACTCGAGCTTCTCCTCCCTAGGTCTCGTTAAACTATTACTAGGTTTGATTTGTCCGAAGGTCGAACTTACATTACAAGCATATGCTATCCCCTTCAAGCTTGTTTTTAAAAAATAATTGGGGTACTCGCCAACAATGGTGGGGGAAAATTTGGAAGTCATCATTGGTTACCTATGACAGCTAGTCACTTTTGAACATCGACACTTTTGATTTTTGTCGGGTTGGGATATCATCACATCGTTATTGGTCTTCTGAGGTTTTGAGTTGCCATCTTGCCTCATTCCATTTGATCCATGTTGTCTCCGTCAGACCTCCGATCCCTTGGTACCAAAATGCTGCCGCTTTTCGGAATCGTGTCGCTGATATGTTCAAGAGTATAATCCTTCTGTAGTTCACACCCTTACCTCCTCCTCTGATATTCTGTTTCACCATCTACCACTTGTTCCTTATCTCACGTTGTTGATGGGGGAAACACTATAGCCCTCTTGTGATGGATCGTCTCTTGTCGACACCAGCTCATTATCCAGGAGATTGATCTAGAGATCCCCTTCAGTACCTTGGAGCTTGCATTCCTCAATGGCAAGTTCTTCACGCCTGATGATGGACTTTCGACATTTGTCTTCGATTGGGTGATTCCAAGAGTGTTCGACTTCAGCTCATTTTTCACACTTCGTGGATTGTACTGGACAGTACCTTGAGAGCCATTAGCATTATTGGTGGTTTCTCTCGCGCTTGTGAATGGTTTTCATTATTGACCGGTAATCAAGCAACTTTCTATCATGCTCAACTTTAGCACATTTGTTCGCATGCTAGGATTTGTACTAAGATCGGTTAGGGTTTCAAGATCCCGAACTAAGCTTACATATGTTCAGGCTGTGTGGATTGGTTCGTGATTACATACATGACCCTTTGATTGGATGGTTGTGACCATACCTGAGTCTTAATGGATGGCTGCAACCATGCCTTTGTCGTTATATATGGTCTTATCAACTGGGTGGCTGTGTCGATACCACAGACCAAGTTTCATATGTCTTTTGGACAGCTGCGCCCATGCCTAGACTACATGTATTTCACTATCAGAGATATCAGTTGTACTTGCACCTACAGGTTCTTCAAGGTGGTATTCCATTTCGATCATGGTTTTGTAAAGCATTTCACCCCTCCCACTCTCTCAGGCTTCATGCTTTAGGAGGCATCTGTTACACAATAATTTGTCACTGTCCTCATTTCAGTCCCTCTGCTGTGTCATGTATCAAATAAACATGTTCATATCTTCCCACTCATGTAAGAAGATTAAGCAAATGCTCTCTGATGCTGCAAGTTGACCCTTATTCCCTAAGTTTCTGCCTCGTCGCGAGTAAGCCATTAATATACGCGACGATCCCTTGTCATAAACAGTCTCATCACGACACCATCATAGGTGTACACCTGTTTCTCGCGACGGTCAAATTTTAGGGCACAGCGCGAGGCTCCCAGCTATTTATTGCGATGATTGGTCTGCATGCATTGCCTCCTTGCGATGCCATCGCTGAGACTTAGTTCATGACTAGCGACGATCCAGATTGGGCGAATTTGTTCAAACAATCGGCCTTCTGGATGTCTCTAGAGCTGGTTGTTGGGTCAATTTGGGTCGCCCATCCTCCTTTGGGATGGTGGTTCCGTCAACCTCCGTTGAGGATAAGCTCCCTCTCCCTCATTTTATGGAGACTCCTTCTCCTATAAAATCACTCACCATTGCTATGATTTGCTATTTCTTTAGCTCTGCAGTGCTGGCTAGTTCTTTTGAGTTTGGTAGATAGCTTTGGTGTGAGTGTGACAAGTGTGGTATTGCTAATAGTTTGATAAGAGGTTGTGGAGTGACTTAACCTTGTATTAAAGCTTGTGAGTGAGAGAGAGATATTGTCTATTTGGGAGACCCATTCTTGAGAGTGAGTGCTTGAAGAAACAAACTGATTGGACCTTTCGAGAAGGCTTGCGACGTCAAGTCTTGGTTGTAAGCTTTGCTTTTGATTCATCTTAATACAATCAATGATGATTTCCTATATCTTGTGTACAATTTACTTGATAGCTTATGATTTCTTGACTTTATAAGTAAATAGATCATTGTTGTTCTCGGTTATGTGCTCTGTTGTTTTCTTGTGGTGTTTTAGGTTGATTTCTCATCAAGGAGAAAGAAACGAAAGCTGGAGCAATGCAACAAAACGTCATCAACCACCGGTTTGAGGTAGGCCTCCAACGATGAATATTTAAGGGAATCAATTGTTGTTTTGTCTTTGCTGTGACTAGACCCACTCTAGGGCTAGAGGGGTTGCCTCTGTCCATAGAGGGAACACTTTCCTACTTCACATTTAGGACATAGGGGTCACAGACGATCGACATAGTAGAGATACCCCCCCTAGCAGGAGTGGAGTTAGGGTGCTCAGATCTACCAAGATGGACGAGGGGACATGATGCGTGTCATGGTAGGTTCAATATTAGAGTGGCAGACACTTTGGCACATACATGATACCATATTTTACAGGGTGGTATGATAGTAGGCAGTGGTACATAAGACTACACAGAGTCAGGTCATAGCGTTCAGTGTTATATAGAGGAATATGGTCTGATGCATACAAACCCAATTCTAGGCCATAACACCCAGTGGTGTGCAGGGCTATGTAGCGAGGAGCAATGGTCTAAAGAGGAGCATGGAGATACATGGTGGTATACCATAGCATGTCAGTTTACACTGTGGGGTAGGAGGAGTGACTCGCATTGCATTGAGGATGTGTGGGGAGTGACAGGTGCAGTGACATAGGCAGGACATAGGAGGGTACATGATGGTATAACCGTAGTCGGGGGTATCTAGTGGTGTATAGGGGTAGGTTGCGGCATACAGTGGCATTTCATGGAGTGCGGTGGTACTTGGTGGTATGCAGTGACACATGATGTGGTGTAACGGGCTCTTGGAGCTTTGCCTCCAGGGAGACTGATGGAGGGCTCTTGGAGCTTGATAACTCCCTCAAGGCCCTGCCTCCACTAAACATGGTGTCCCCAAATGCTCAATAATGTCCTCATCAATCCTAGGTCCGAAAATCCAAAGTCAAAATCAGAGAAATTCCCTTTTGGGTTTTTATGGGTTTTGTCCAAGGAGTCTAAATCTAAAAGGGCATAAATTTATGGATAGTTTTTGGGCACTTTCCAGCAGGCCGAAAGTCAGCATATGTAGTCGGAGAGCAGCGCCCAAAAGGCCAAAAGTCCAAATTCAAAATCAGAGAAATTCCCTTTTGGGTTTTTCTGAGTTTTGTCCAAGGAGTCTAAGGCTAAAAGGGAGGAATTTTCTAGGCAGTTTTTGGGCAATTTCGAGTAGGCCAAAAGTCAGCAGATGTAGTTGGAGGGCAGCTCCCAAGAGGCCGAAAATCCAAAGTCAAAATTAGAGAAATTCCCTACTGGGTTTTTCTAGGTTTTGTCCAAGGAGTCTAAGGCCAAAAATACAAAAAAAATTTGGCAATTTTTGGGCACGTTCCAGCAGGCCGAAGTTAGCGGATCAGTAGTTTACTAGGACAACGCAAAACATAATAGAGCAACAGCTGAACATCCATATTTATAGCTATTCTACCACCTGGGTTTGGTCCAACTTGTCCTTGAGACAAGCCCAGGTGCACTACTCCATTTATATATTGTACTCATGCTCTCATATTTCATAATATATGGCTCAACAGTTCTAGTGTTACAATGTTTCATGGATGGTTGCTAAATGTTTTTAATTTTCCACTGTTGAACTGTTTGTTTAATTGGTTTATCACTTAAATTCCTGTTTAGGAACATTACACACAGTGAAGTAATGCAATAGTGAATACTCATATAAAGAGGACACCCTCACACTAATTATAACTTCCTTTTCCAAAGAAAGATAACCTTTCTTTAAAATCCATGGGACATCAACTTCTTTGAAAGACCAAAAGGGACCAATCTCTCTTCTATTTTCTTGTCTTGGCCAATGTTTCTTTTTAGTTTTTGAAGAAATAATATCTATCCTAATAACCAATGCGTCACTTTTTTTGATAATATGTGCCTCTATAAAGAAGATGAAACATTTTTAAATATATGCATGGGATCTAGTAAGTGGGAAATATTAATATGCTCTTAATATGGGAGCTCATAAAAGACAAATTTCCTTTTCATCCAAATGGGCAATTTCAAACATAGGCTCCCCATTTGAATCGAACATTTCAACAAAATCCTTCTCCTTCTCTCTCATATGGTCTAAGCAATTCATCTCGTGTCATTATTGCAAGCCTTTGGGTTCTCTTTGGTTTACCATTGAAAGCAGATGTTTCTTTTCTGTAAGGGTGTTCTTCTAGGGGGAATACCTTGCAGTAGTCACACACTAGTTTTTGTATTTGGTCGGACCACCTAGCCTTCAAGGTCCACAACATTTACATCCATGATACCCTTTTGTCACAAGACCTGCAAAATTATTGTATATAGGTTGACACATCCGAAACCATGAAGATCATAACAATTGCAACAAATTAAATTAATATGCAAAAGTACAATATTATTACGTATATAAAAAAATCAATAAAAATGTAATTTACTAGAGCAAACTCCTAAGCCTGGATAATCATGTATGGTGTAAGCACATATGTCATACAATATAAAACTCCTCTTTGTTGCGATGGGTCTTAATACATTGTACACATGTATCCCTTCCCATAATTCCTTCAATTCATATACTAATTGTTGTAAGACATCCATATTCTTCACTTTTCTTCTACCACAGACTATGAGAGCCAACATAAGATGTTCATTCTTCATGGACAATCATGGGGGGATATTGTTATTGATCACTACTACATGCCAAACATAATAGTTGGTGTTTTGGAGGGAATATGGGTTGACGCCATCCATGGCTATGCTGAGTCATAGATATACTTCATACTTAATCCTTCAATTTTTCAGTCCATGTATCCTCTATATGCTTCATGACTATTGAATTTGTTGGGATTCACATAACTCCTGAATCAATTCCATGTGAGGAATGCCATCCCTACAACATAGCTAATTATTTGCAACAAAAGAGTCTTTGAATCCTTGGGATTATAAGAATGTGCCTTAATATCTTATGAGGATGACCATTTGATTTACCCATTTTGTTTGAATTATGGTACCTATCATGCCCACATTTCAAATATATCTCTTTGTCTTCATATTCTCCTCTATATAGAATACAATCATTCAGACATGCATGATATGATATGTACTCAACACGCAACATTTTCAACAACTGCTTTGCCTCTTCGTAGCTTCCAAACAAGAAATTACCACTCAGAAGAACGTTCTCTTTGAATAACCCGTGGTTGGTGGGGAATATAATAGTACAATGACAATATTTAACGTTCGTAAAATCAACAATTTTTAATTTTGATTGCATGACAAGATTTCTCAAACTATAAGTGACTTGATCGATCGTGCAGGTTAATTACCTCAATATTTTCGAGAAACATGCATACAACATGCCAAAATTTACTTTCAAGTTGTATAACAACATCATTGTCCTCAACTGAGTATAATTTTACTTGTCGCCAGGTCCAAAGAGAGGAGTGGTGGAAGCATATTTCAGGCTTTCGAATAAGTTATTGGTGATACGAGCATCATCCCCTAGCTCATCATTTTGGAATGCATCTAACAACATTGCCCCCATGGAAATCTTATCCCATAAGTAATCATCCATACCAATCTCGATTTGATTGTCTCCATTGGAAATTTGTGATGAAGAACTACTATTGATGTAGTCATTCCTAATTGGTGAATTTAGACATAGTGGGAATTGAATAGGCGGTTGCTTCAACCATTCTTTGTATGCTTCCTCTTTGAGTCTTGCCCTTAATACAACCTTCTCTCGAGTTGACGTTTTAGTGGGGTGCACCAAAAGATGGTAGGTGGGTTTCTCATCATCACTAAAATCCCAATTTCCAAAAATATTGAACGTCATTAGTGCAATATCAATGATATTAGTAAGCATGCCAATGCAATTGGTTTATTGAAATTACCTTATACCAAACAATTATTACCATCGTTGATCCAAGATTGTGGTTGGAAGATGCCATGTTCCAATTAGCAGGGTGAAGAGGCTGTTCATTCCATCTACCAAGTGCTTGCGATATGATGCTCCTGATTAGAGCTTTTGACTTTTTTGAAATGGAGGAATATTTTATGCATCTAAACTGAATTCTGAATCAGGATCCTTCAAATTTGGATACATTTTTATTCAAATTGACATGGATTAAAAAAAATAAATTCAATTAGATAATGAAATATAAATAAAATTTGAACTTATTAGAGATGGAAATGGAGAACTCTGCGAAAGAATTTGATCAACAATATGGAGTGAGTTGGAGTTTGAAGAATTAGCCATTTGATATTATTGAGATTTTTTCCTTGCATTTGAGAAAAATCAGAAATAATTTTTGTGTGCATATCTAAAATTAATCTCAAGAACCATATAAACAAAATATGAATTCAATATAGTATTTAAACCATTTTTTACGAATAAAGCAACTTTAAGAGGAAAATGTGTACTATGAACTACTGTAATTCATGTGGATGTATCCTAAAGGATAATTTGAGATCAATATGCCATTTTACGTGAAATTAAAATTTCAGATAACTTTTAAACCCTACCAGTGCGCTTATCAAAACAAACTGCACTAATGCATTTAAATCATAACAACACCGAGGCATTCAAATAATACCCGCACTGATTTTTGACATTCCAAAAAATATAAAATATGTTATCATATCGATGCTATTTTACAAAAAACACACCAGTGTGTTTAAATAAAAAAACAACATCGGTACACACTTGTTTCAGGAATTAAAAAAATAAAAATGAATTGAACCATCTTAGTGCTCTTATAACAATTACAACACCGATGCATTTAAACCACACCGTTGCATTAAAAAAATTATCACACTCTTTCAATTTTTCGTAAAAAAAAAGGAAAAAAAAAAAGAAAAAAGAAAAAAGTTATCTTGTCGGTGTGTTGAAAAAATTGGCACCTCGGCAATGTTGGTGAACGTTTCTTGTAAAAGCACCAGTGCATTTTGACTATCGAACACACCGATTTTCAGATAAAGTGAAAAAAATCGATTTTTTAAAATGAGTGACAGTTGAGTTTTTGAAATCTAATTTCATAAAGTCTTTTAAATAGTAAAAAATTATTCCTTATTTAATTATTTTTCCCAAAATTTCAAAGGAGTGATTTGCAAAAAAGACATACCAGGAGCACTGTGAAACAACAAAATACTTTGGAGCATCAGAACTATTTAGAAGATCAAAAGCTGAAAAATATGGTGATTCACTCAAAAGCCTGCATAGTAAAATTTGTAAATTTTATTGTTTATTTTACTAATAAAAAGTTTTAAAATTTTTGTTAGGGTTTAATTAAAAGATATATCATTTGCAAGCGAGACATACTAGGAGCACTGTGAAGCAGAAAAATATTTTGTAACAACAGAAAGATCAGAATTTGAAAGGTATAGAAAAAATTTTAAATTTTACTGTTAATTTTTTTTAGAATTTCTATTAGATTTATTCACAGTTTAGAAAAAAAAATCAAAACCCTAAATATTAAAAGTTTTTTTGTCTTTTTGGTAGGTAAGCACCCACAGGGGATTTGAACCATTGACCTATAACAACGAGTACCTTAACAGTGCACCCATTCACCATCAATCCAAAGCCCTATGAGCTATATATTAAAAGATTTACTATTGCTTTTACTATTAATTTTTTTTACGATCTCTGTTCCAATTTAAATTTAATTAAAATTTAGAAAAAAAAAATCAATACTTACTTTAAACCCTTGCTTCTTCTTGCTTATGTGATTGCAAAATTTTGCCTTAGAGTTTAACTCTCTCTACCACTTCACAATTAGGGTTTTTCATTTTAGGCATTTTATATTTAATGAGTTTGTGTACTTACTATATATAGGGCTTTTGACATGTAAAGTAGGTGGACCACTTATTAAATTAGATCCAAACTTTGTTAGCCCTATCTGTTTAAAAAAAAACAGATATATGTTTTGTGGTGCATTAATGTAATATAACACATTGGTGCGCCCTGTGTCATTCAACACACTGGTATATTATAACACTGTTGGTTCTATCTAGTCTGTTCATCGGTGCTCCTAGTGTAATATAATGTACCGATGCACCTTTGCCAAATAGCACCGTTATAATTTAAAATTATTTAAAAAATTAACTTTCACTAACGTTACCGTACAATTAAACACCCGATCCGTTTCTTTTTAAAACAACGTCTGTTTCATGGTGTGCCCTGTGTAATCTAATGCACCAATGCTGGTGGTGCCTCTATCGAATTGAGTCCTGTAATCTTTGTTCGTTTTTACAAAATGTGGTCCATTTATTGGTGCACTCGGTGTAATATAACACATTGAATCACCTCTGCTAAATAATACCATTAAGTGATTTGTATTTAATTATTTATGTGTTTGTTTTTATTGTGATGGCGGTGATTTTATTGTCACAAATTGCGCCATCATTATTTAAATTTATTTTAAAAAAATTATTTTTTCAATTGGTGTTGAACAATTAAACGCCTAATGCATTTAATAGATTAAACGCACCAGGGTGTTTTGTTCTCATAACCACACCGGTTACCAGAGCTATTTTTGGCTCAAAATTATTTGATTTATGTATAAAATATATTTAATGGCTTCTTTATTGAATGATACATGTTGTATATTGATGAAAAAATGTCTGAGAAGGTGTCAAGTAAAAAAAATACTGATCGACACAATGATAGCACATAAAAAAAAAGTAGAGAAGACAAATTCTTTACAAAATTAACATGTTTGAACTATATGTAAGTTTAACTAATATGTATTGGTTAGTGTATGTCATGTAGAGCCACAAAATGAATAAGGTCGATAATATTTTTTCTAATCTAAGTGCAGAATAGTGTAAAAGCGTGATAGAAAAAAATTGTAGAAGGATGAATCAAGTGAATGAAAAAATACTATTAAATATGAGTTTTTTTTTTTATTTTCATTAATAATATACTTAATAATATTAGCTAACATGTTTAAAACAATCTATTAATTAATATATCTTTAATGTTGTACAAAGAACAACAATGAAGGAAAAGATCAATGTCATTCTAAGAGAAGACAAATTATAGAACATGTAAATGATGATGAATTGTTCGTTAGCTCCTCTAGAGTAGTGTTAGAGGTTAATGAAAGGGGGAAATCTTTTACAAAACCATGAGGGATCTAGTGGAACGAACGTATAGACGTATTTTCCACTTACAATACAAAAATAAATCCAATGATTCAAAGAACTAAATTATATCTAAATTATAGGAAGCGTTTCCAAAGCAATGGTCAATGAGACATGTTAGACTTACAATAGAAAAAACATACAACAACAAAAACATGCCAGTCAGAATGTCCAAAAAAGTGTACAAGGAGATGGTCAAAGAAATGGACATAATTGCATCACAGGAGGATCCATCTCAATAACAACGTGCTTCAAATGCATGTAATCATGATTGAATTTATACATATAAAAAATAATAATTTAGCATTAAATATTAATTTTCAAGTATTTTCTTGCAGAAAACAAAACAAAATGGAACTCATTCAACACTTAAAACAAGATGACAAGGAATAAAATGGTTGATATCAAAGTTTGTGAGTAATTGTTAATATTCCCTTATAACAATTCAATGTTTCATTTTTGTATATTTTAAGTTGTTTTACAACAAACATCCTTCAATGCCTTCAAATAGGTGCTAAAATACAAAGAAGAGACATCAGAAGAATCGATTAAGATTGGGTTAAATATGGGTTGTGGATATTCGTTGGCACTTCAAAAACTAGTTGTGGAATTTGTAAGTATCTATGTTGTTTTACTTCTTTGAATTTATAATTAATAGAACATTTCATTTATTTATTAAATATATGATTTAATGTGGTTTAAAACATGCAGGAAACAAAGTATGAAACTACGCCAGCATAAGACTTGTTGTAATGACATGAGACTTGGTTTTGAAACCACATGCACAGTTTATGAGTCACTTCTTGCTATGGTACATTGCTATTTGATCCAAAATGGATTTTGGATAGACTCCTAAGTCTAAGTGTTCCTCATTGAGGAAAAATGAAATCCCAAGGGAGTTCCTAGAACTAGCCCCATTGTAGAGATCGTCTCATTCTGAATCTCCTGCAACTTGAATGGGCAAAAACTGACTTAGGATGCAAAAGTTATCACAAAATGAAGCTGCTCTTTTTCCTATGGAAAAAGAGGCAAAATCCCCTCAAAATGGGTCCTAAAAGCCCTCTAAGTCTTCAAAATCTCCTAAAAGATCAAAGCCATCGAAAAAGGAGGAGTTTTAGAAATATTAGACTACACTATTAGAAGGAAACATAAAGAAATGACTAAAAATAGGCCTATCAGAGGCTTAAACCAACAATGAATAGGAGCCATCAGATCTGGCTGATCAACGATCCAGATCCAATCGGCAAATCGCAATCGGCGATGGCAAACGGAGGATATAGGAACATGTTATATGATTATTGCGATCGCAATATCACCATCGGCGATTACAGGGGAGCGCTTACCAAACGACCTGGGGCTTATGCGAGATGTGATTGCGATAAGTCGCATCGCAATATCATAGAGGAGCGGCCATATATATATATATATATATATATATATATATATATATATATATATATATATATATATATATATATATATATATATATATATATATATATATATGCGATGCGATATCAAGACCCGATAGAGTTATAAACGATATGCCATAAATTTTGAAATCCGCCCAAAGGCATTTTCTATGTATTTTCATATATTTCGTTTAATAAACGAAAAGCGAAGGAAAAAGCTGATGCGATGAATCTAGACCCGAAGGGGTTCCTAAATGCAAATGTATATTATTTCAAGTCTGCATAAAGCCATTTTTGCGATATTTTCAATGTTTTTAACGTATTTTATAAATACAAAGGGAAGCCACAGAATGGGCATTGCGACTTGTGATAAGCGATTTCAAGCAGACTTGATAGTGTTATAAAGCAGAATTAAGGACTTTTGAAGTCCGATAAATAGAGATTTGGCGATTTTTCCCGTGTTTTACAACGTTTCTTTGTGTAAATAGGGAATGACTGTTTCTGGGGGATTTCAAGCGCCGATGCACTCTTCCGTTGTAAAATAGGTGGCCACCTCCCCTAAAGGTGTTAGCAATGATTATTTTAATGCTCAGAGAGGGGATTTGAGTGGACCAAAGCTGGAAGCCAGAGAGTGCGAGAGGGAAAATGAACCAACAACGCCGATTTGGCTTAAAAAGCCACAGAACGACAAAGAAAAGGGTTGTTGAAGGTTGTTGGGGATTGTTGCTGAAAGCAAAGCTAAAGCGGGAAGCTAAGGCGAAAAAGAGAAGAAAGAGGCAGCGTAGAAGGAAAAAGAATAGCCAAGGGAGTCACTTGGAAGTCAAGTGAAAATCCAAGAGAGATGTAAAGTGATAGAGGGCCAAAGAAGCCAGAGCCAAAGAGCTAGAGCCAGAGCCAGAGCCAAAGTGCCAGAGTCAGAGCCAAGAGCCAAAACCAAGAGCCAAGGGCTAGAGCCAAGAGCCAAAGCTTCAAGAGCCAGGGAATGACATGGTATCTGAACCGACTGTTTCTGTGAAAAACAGTAGGAGTTGAGCCTAGATATTGTAGAATGGACTTATACCATAATCCCAGAGAGCCTAATTGAGTTGACTAGAGCTCACAGAGACGTAGCCCAAGAGTTGTGGGTTAACTCCTAATTAAATTGTTGTTTCTGTGTGATTGTTTACTGCTGTATTGTTTACTGTTATATGCATTTATATATCAGTTTAAGCACATCAACTTACAACACAAACAATATATTTTAAAACATATAATCAGTTAAAAACAAATACAAGCATACACCCATATTTTTAAGCACATATTTAATTCCGCATTGGTTATTCATTAAGACTTGGGAAAATTTAAAGCTTTGGAAGTGGGAGAGATTCTTGTAAGTTAGACAAGAAGCTTAAGTGCCCCATTTTTAGATCAGGTGGTATCAGAGCCTAAGTTTGATTAAACCCACCTTCAAATAAGGTTATATCAGAATACTTGATTGATAAAGCAAAGACTACTTGTTTGAAAGGTGTTTGAACAACAAGAGGTTGATTGTATGCTTGTTTTGCAGATTGACTATTTTCTGAGTTTGCAGAGGTAAAGGGAAAGCTATTGATAGCTCAGTCCGGTAAGGACAAATAGGAAGAAGGGCTGAAGGCATTCTTTTATCCCAAGGACCTCAAGGCAGTCCTTAAAGCACAAGAGGTTTGTTGCAAAAGGTTGCTGGAATAAGCTCCTTATTAATCTTGTTTGAAGTTCTTTGTTCATTGGAATAATGACAACTTCCTCAAGTGTATCCTCGAATTATTCCTTCTTCATCACAAGACTCTTTGATGGGGACTTGAAGCAAGGCTTGTTTATCATGATGGACAAGGTGACAGAAATGTATGAGGATGGAAGAATGAGAAACATACTTAGAGAGCATTTGAATTCCATGAAGGAAGAGAAGCAGTTGCTTTTTGACAGACTACAGGAAATGGAGAGGCAACTTCATATTTTAAATATGAACATGAAGAGGATGCATGAGTTGGAGTCATAGCTCTTTGCTGCCCAAAAAGCATTGGTCAAGTATCAACTTGAAGAAGAGGTAAACCATTCCAGTTTGTCTTCAAATTCTTCTAAGAATGCTTATATTGGTTCTTTTGAAAAACATACTAGAGGCATAGGTTCCAGGCTAATGTCCAAGATGGGCTATGAAGGAAAGGGCTTGGGAAAGCATGCACAAGGTATTGTTGAACCAATAATGGTTGAAGAAAGGCCTAAGTATTTGGGTCTTGGCTATGGACAATCTTACAGAGAGAGTTCCAAAGCTGCCATAAAGGCCATTGAAACAACTCCAAGAAGGGGTTGCATTGCAGAGAGTGAAGATTGTATTCAAGAGAAATGCAATGGCTTGAAACATCTCTTGCAGGATGCAGGTGTTCAGAAGCACACACTTGAACCAGAGAGTTGTGGAAACTATAACAACCTCGAAGATATTGATGGGTTCCAAAGGGAGCCACTTCTTCATTGGTTTCACCTCCTCACGAAGGCAATAAAGGTGAAAGAGACAGGTATAAATCTGGTTCTAAACACATTCCTTTTGATTTTGCAAAGCATGATAAATTTCCACATATGTATGGGAAAAGAATTGCATGTTCCTTTTGTGGGTTGGATAACCACAATGTTTCTAGATGTTGGAAGAGAATGGCCACATACAAGAAACTTTTGAAGGAAAAGAAGCAAGAAGCCAAAGGTCCATCGGACAAGGCAAATCATGCTGTCAAGAGGATGCACATGTGTTGCACTTACTGCCATAAGCAAGGGCATCTTGCTGAAAAATGTTGGACTTTGAATCCAGCAATGCTTCCACAAAAGCTAAAGAAAGTGGAACAAGAAGATGGCAGAAATGGAAGTGAAGATTCCATGAATGATGTGTCTCAGAATGATTCACATGTTGATGCTGATGTGCAGACAAAGGAAATACCTTTGAACTGGATTGGTAAGAAATGGTTAGAGTTCTTTCCAATTAAGGATTTCATGTCTATTGATGCATCTATTTGCATTTCTTGTTGATGAGATGCAAGTTCCAGGTTTCTACCAAGATGGTGAATGGAAACTATTGAGTGGGAAACTCACTTTGTTGCTGCAACATTATATTTCATTTCAGCTTCAAAAGTACAATGTGCTTAAGTGAAAGTTGAAGGATGAAATGCATGCATAAGCATGATGTGCATGAACACACAAATGTTGATGTTTTCCTTGTATTTGAACATGTATGTGTAATTAACTTGAAGGGCTGATTGCTTTAAACATACATGTAATGTTGACTTGGGAAAAGTTGACTTGGTCTCCAAGATGGAAAATAGTAATGAAATGTTTCATCTTTTCAAAAGAGTCCTAATGGTATTTTCCTACATGCTTGACTTGAAGGGTCATTTGTTTTAAAGGCATGTTTTGTGGGATTTTTTTCTAGTCCATAATTTGTATGCAGATGTAAGACAGGGAGGTATTCACAAGATGTGAAATCTGTTTCTTTGTTGAAGCAGGAGTTTAGGCCATCCAATTGTTGTTTGTATTTCTGTTGTTGTTGATAGCTTGTCAAACATGTACAAATGAAAGTTTTGTGGAGCAGATGTACTTCACATTTGTTGAGCCACGTTGGATCAATGATCAAGGCAAAGAAGCTCAAACTACCTTCCATAACCATTTCAGTAGGAGTTCTGCAGGAAGGCAAGGATGAAGACAATTCTTCTCAGGAGGACCAACCCATCTAGGAAGGGAAGTGGTCAGAGACTTTGGTTCAGAGGCACTATGCAAGGTAAGTATGTGGAGGCTGAAAGAAGAGGGTGCTGTTACTCTTAGGTACTGTTCAGATCAGTATATTAGTCTTTTGGAGACCAAAAGTTCTTTTAGTGGGAAGGCATGATCCAAAATGGATTTTGGATAGACTCCTAAGTCTAATTGTTCCTCACTGAGGAAAATGAAAGCCCAAGGGTGTTGGAAATAATACTGAGAGGGGGGGGGTGAATCAGTATTATCTAGCAATTAATAAATCTTCCTTTGAATTATTTTTGCATGTCAGTACCATAAAATAATGAGCATAAAGAAAACAGATAGTCACACCAAAGAACACAAGATGTAAGGTGGAAACCCAATGTGGGTGAAAACCACCTGCTGCAATATGTCTCTATATTCTTTCAAATTAGAAACTCCTTTTACAATGATTTTGTACTGGTGCAGTCCTTTACCAGTACGCAGGCTGCAACCTACAGAGAGCTACAACTCTCTCTCGTTTTCCAGTCTTCTCCTGGAAGGGAGCTACAACCCCCTACTTCTTTTCATAAAGCATCAAATGATCATCAAGTATATAACAGTTATAGCCCACTACAGTTATCAGATCAGCAATAACAGAACTAACCCAGAACACCTTATCAACAGAGAAATTCAATCAATAGAACATCTTAAGACAGAGACGCAGTTTTCCCTTCTGTGGCCTGCGTCGCGACGCAATTCACCTTCGGCTTTCCTGCGTACACCCGCAGGCATCCTTCTGCTGCACTGCGTGTCCACGCACTGTTCCTTGAACTGCACTGCGTCCTGTTGTTGCAGAGACGCACTCAGAAACACTATCGCGCTGCGTACTTTGCTGTAGAGACGCACTCAGAAATGCTGTCGCGCCGCGTCCTTTTGCTCCAGGGACGCACCTGAACCTTAGTCGCTCTGCGTCCCCACGCAGATCTCCTGTTACTGCACTGCATCCCAGATGCACCTGAACTTGGTCTGCCCTACGTCCCCACGCAGGTCTTCTGTTACTGCGCTGCGTCCCCACGCAGCATTTCTGATAAACACCTGCGACCTTCTGATTAGGGCTGAATAGACAGTTCACTAGAGTGGCACAGATACTCAGATCTGATCATGCGCTCGAAGATCACCCTTCACAGATTCGCCTTCAACTTCCTTTTCATATAGATCAAGCTTTTAAGACCATAACCCAAAATTTCAGATCTAAAGATATTCAATTGCAAAAGATGCTTAGCCAAGTGATCTCCTTTGCTTTATATAGGCAAGCTCCTCCTCAAATCATGGAACAATACCACGAGCCGACACCATAATAACACAATACCGTCGGCTAGATACCAGGAGTAAAACACAAGAAACCCCCACGTGTGCTTTTCTCTGCCTTGAAATGTGTGCACTGGGTGGACGCACCTCCTGAACGGCTGGCCTGCGTCTCGGGACGCGGTTGCTGCATGGTTTACCTGCGGGTACGCACTTTCTGTAAGTTGTACCTGCGTACCCCTTATTTTCTTCAATAATTGATAGCTGATCATCAACCTCTGCTGCTGACTTGAAGTACAGTGATCTATCACCTGAATGGGTTGCCATCAAGGACAACACCTGTAACATATAGCCATTCCTGAACCATAATGCCAACAATCTCCCCCTTTGGACTTGATGGCAACCTTACAAACTTCAGCTTCATTCTCCCCCTTTGACATCAAGGGCAAAGGGGTATGCTCCCCCTAAGCTCATGCTCCCCCATATTTGCAACAAAGAACCATAATCCACCATGAAAGAGATAGAGACATATTGCAGCTATTTCCAAGATCTTCTTCTGACCATCCTCCATAATGCCAACAATGCATTATATGCTCCCCCTGAACCTGTACCATCAATCAGAAAAGGTTCAACAATAAGATGATGCATCAACAACCCCCAGCTTTTGCTTGAGGTACTCAAAAGTGTCCCTGGGCAATGGTTTGGTGAGAATATCCGCAACTTGTTCTTTAGAAGGAACATACTCCAACTTGACCTTCTGTTCAAGTACTTGTTCCCGGAGAAAATGGTACTTGATTGGTATGTGCTTGGTTTTTGAATGCATAACAGGATTCTTGGAGATGCTGATTGCACTTGTGTTATCACATAAGATGGGTATTGGTGGTGTACAAGTGATTTGAAAATCCTGCAAAATCTGCATCATCCAAAGGAGTTGGGTGCAACAAGATGCAGCAGCAACATATTCCGCTTCAGCTGTAGACAAGGCAATTGAACTCTGTTTCTTGCTGAACCAAGATACCAGTCTGGACCCCATAAAGAACGCACCACCACTTGTGCTTTTCCTGTCATCCACGCTTCCGGCCCAATCTGCATCTGTATAAGCATGAAGAGTAAGATCTGTATCTCTAGGGTACCATAAGCCATAATTTTGAGTCCCTTGAAGATATTTGAAAATTCTCTTCACTGCCTGAAGATGAGTCTCCTTCGGATTTGCCTGAAATCTTCCAACTATTCCGACTGCATGCATGATGTCCGGTCGGGTACCTGTCAAATAAAGTAAACTTCCAATCATAGATCTGTAGGTTGGTTGATGTACTGCTGCAGATTCATCATTTGCACTAAGGCTACATCCTGTGACCATGGGTGTACATACTGGTTTTGCATCTTCCATGCCATATTTCTTCAAAATCTGTTTGAGATACTTGGTTTGAGATAAAAAGATTCCTCCTTCCTTTTGTTGGATTTGCAAACCAAGGAAATATGTCAGTTCTCCTAGTAAGGACATTTCAAATTCTTTCTGCATGACCAAGGCAAATCTTTGACTCATAGCTT
Source organism: Pinus tabuliformis (assembly GCA_031772625.1). NCBI lineage: Eukaryota > Viridiplantae > Streptophyta > Pinopsida > Pinales > Pinaceae > Pinus > Pinus tabuliformis. The sequence goes on from CM062818.1 coordinate 998,242,606, forward strand.
CTTCATTGCTGCCAAAAATAATGTCATCTACATACACAACAAGTATTAGCAATTTGTCATTTTCAACTTTTATATAAAGATTGCTATCTGCTGAACCTTTTGAGAAACCTTGTTGATGAAGATATTTGTCCAAGCGGTAGTACCAAGCCCTTGGAGCTTGTTTGAGACCATAGAGGGCCTTTTTCAATCTGCATACAAGGTTTGGATCATTTCCAAGAATGAACCCATCTGGCTGTTCAATGTATACTTCTTCTTCCAAGTCTCCATTCAGGAAGGCTGATTTCACGTCCATTTGAAATACTTTGAAGTTTTGAAAACTTGAGAGAGCAAGAAACATTCGGATGGCCTCAAGTCTTGCAACAGGAGCAAAGGTTTCTTCGAAGTCTATTCCTTCTTGCTGCGCATACCCTTTACAAACAAGTCTGGCTTTGTTTCTAATTACTTCTCCATTTTCATTCAATTTGTTTTTGAAGACCCATTTTGTCCAGATAACATTCTTATCTTTTGGTCTAGGAACCAGCTCCCAAGTGTTGTTCTTTTCGATCTGCTCAAGTTCTTCATCCATTGCTTTCACCCAACATTCATCTTTGCATGCCTCTTTCACATTTTGTGGTTCTGTTGAGGAGAGTAATGCCAAATAGCTTGAAGCTTCTGCAACTGTTCTTCTAGTTTGTACACCTGCTTCTTTCTGTCCCATAATCTGAGATTCTGGATGGTTCTTCTGAACATATCTGGATGGAGTCTTTTCTTCTATTCTTGTTTGCTCCTCTGGTTCTTCTTGAGGTTCTTCTTGAGATTCTTCTTCTTCATCATTCTGTCTTTGAGGGTAGCCTTCATCTTCTTCGATGTCTTCACGATGTACTTGCCTAGGAATGTATCCCTTCTCATCAACCACTACATCAATGCTGTCAACAATTCTGTCAAGTCTTTTATTGTAGCATTTGTATGCTTTGCTATATGGAGAGTAACCAAGAAGAATGCCTTCATCTGCTCTAGGTTCAAGTTTTCCAAGCTGCTCATCAGTATTCTTGATATAGCATTTGCTCCCAAAGATTTTGAAGTGCTTTACCGAAGGAGTCCTACCACTCCAAATCTCATGAGGAGTTTGAGTGCTGTTCACCCGGACATTTGTTTTGTTGAGAATAACAACTGCAGCATGTGCAGCTTCACCCCAGAAAGTTGCGGGAGTTCCTGATTCATCAAGCATAGCACGAGCCATTTGTTGGATTGTTCTGTTCATTCTTTCCACAACTCCATTTTGCTGGGGAGTTCTTGTTGTAGAGAATTCTCTTCTTATCCCATGTTCTTCACAGAAATCGAAAAATTCATTTGAAGTAAATTCCCCACCTCTGTCGGATCTGAGGCACTTAATTTTGTGACCTGATTCATTTTCAACCAAGGCTTTGAAGGATTTGAATTTTTCGAATGCTTCATCTTTGTGCTTCATAAGTCCTAACCAGACAAACCTAGAGAAATCGTCAATGAATAATATCAAGTATTCTTCTCCTCGAGGTGTTCTTTTTCTGAAGGGACCGCATGTATCTGTATGTACTAGCTCAAGAGGCATGCTAGCTGATCCTTCTTTCTCTGGAAAGTTAGTTCTGGTTTGTTTTCCAAACTGACATGATTTGCATATGGTGTTGTCAGGAATTTTGATATCTGGAAGATCGCGAACTGCCTGATATTTGCATGCTTTCCTTATTTGTGAGAAGCTTAGGTGTCCCAACCTTCGATGCCATAACCAATGCTCTTCATCCTTGCTCAGATAGCATTGTTGTTGTCCTTCTTCAAATATGTACAGATTATTTGGAGTTCTTTTGCCTTTGAGTACTGTTTTACCTGTATCAAGATCACGAACAAGACATCCATTCGATCTGAATATAACCTCGGTTCTTTGATCACACATCTGGCTGACACTTAGAAGATTATGCTTCAATCCATCAACATACAAAACATTTCCAGCCTTGACCTTTTCTTTTAACTGAGCAATGCCTTTTCCTTTTATAGTTGCAGGAGTATCATTTCCAAAAGAGACTTTCTTTCCCTTTTCTAGAGCAGAATAAGATTCAAGTTTTTCTTTATCACCTGTCATATGCTTCGAACATCCACTGTCAATGTACCATAGATTTTCCTGTCCTTCTGCATAAAAAGCTATCCCGCATCTTTCTGTTTGAGGTTCCTTTATTCTCCATGTTTTGGTGCTTGAGGCTTGTTCCTTTTTCTGCTGAAACCTGCTCCTACATTCAGAGTCTTCATGACCAAAATTATTGCAAATAGAACATTCAACTTCATTTTCAAGAACCGAAAAGTTGTTATAGGTCCTTTTTGTAATCCCTGTCATACTTCTTTGTTTTTGAGCTTCCCTAGTCATGATCGTTTTATATGCAACACATTGAGCTGCTTTGTGACCAAAGTTATGGCAAGAAAAGCATTGTCCATTGAAGAAACTTCTGCGGTTATCGAATCTACCAGCCAACTGATTGTAATTTCTATTTTCATCTATTCTTGAACCAAATTGAGAATATTTTACCTGTGGCTGGTTGTAGCTTTTGTTCACCCTTAAGATGGATTGCCCCTGATAGTTTCTGTTTGTAATTCATCCCTGCTTTACCTGATGATCTTCATTGTTCTTTTGCCCATTTCTTCTTGCCGCATCAAGATAACTCTTTGAGGTGGATGCTTGAGAGGTTTCTCCATTATAGCCCAGACCTGTCTTGTTTAGAGGAGACCGCTGCACATTGATAATCTCATCCAAAGTTTCAGATCCTTTGACAAACTTAAGATTAATAGCTTTTGTTTTCTCAATCTCTTTTCTAAGACCAACAATTTCACCTTCTAGTTTTTCAAGATGTTTTTCTTTTTCATCAATTTGAAATTGTAGAGTATCATTGATCACATTCTTTTCTTCTATACATCTCTTGAGTCTAGTAATTTCCTCATAAAGGTTATCCACATCTACAACATCCATATAATCATCATCTTCAAATGCCATTAACAACTTATATTCATTACCTCGTTCATCTTCATCACTGTTCGATAGACCATCACTATCTTCATGGGTGTAGTAGCTTTTCTTATTTGCACTTTGTTTCTTGTTCCATCTAGCAGGTTCCTTTCCTTTATCCTTATAAGGACATTTTGCAGCATAATGACCTACTCTTCCACAAGCAAAGCATTTAAAAGGTAACTTACCTCTGAATCTTCCAGAACCCCTTTGAAGATTTCTGACAAAATTTGATTCTTCTTCTTCTGGGACGTGGCTTGCTTCATAATAATCTTCTTTACCTGATGCCTTGAAAGCAGCTTCTCTTCTGTCTGATGGACCTCCCTTTCTCATTTCATAAGCCGTTAGAATTCCATGTAGCTGAGACATAGTGAGAATTCGTAGATTTTCCTTTTCTTCTATTGCAGATACTTTAGATTCAAACTTGGGGGACAATGATCTTAGAACCTTTTCAACCACTATAGCCTCTTTTATTTCTTCACCCAAATTTTTCATACAATTAACAATCTCATCTACCCGAAGAAAATAATTAGCCACACTTTCATCATTATACATCTTGAGAGTCTCATACTGAATCCTGAGAGTTTGAAGTTTAGCACGCTTTACCTGTTCATCTCCTTCATAGCTCGTGACAATTTTGTCCCATATCTCTTTTGCGGATTTGTAGTGCATTACCTTCATGAATTCCGTTTGGGATATACATCCTAATAGAGTACTGATTGCTTTCGCATTTGTTTCATACTTCTTCTTCTCAGCTGCATCTGTAGGAGTAGCTGAAGGAAAAGCGTAGCCTGTTTCTACAATGTCCCAAACTTCTGTACCAAGAGATTGAAGATATGCAGTAACTCTTACCTTCCAATAATTGAAGTTTGTCCCATCAAAAACCGGTGGCCTGATTGATGCTTCTCTCTCGTAGTTGCTCATGATGAACGATCTACCTTCAAGCGATCAAGCTTCTCTGAAGGACCTGCTGTGATACCAATTGTTGGAAATAATACTGAGAGGGGGGGGTGAATCAGTATTATCTAGCAATTAATAAATCTTCCTTTGAATTATTTTTGCATGTCAGTACCATAAAATAATGAGCATAAAGAAAACAGATAGTCACACCAAAGAACACAAGATGTAAGGTGGAAACCCAATGTGGGTGAAAACCACCTGCTGCAATATGTCTCTATCTTCTTTCAAATTAGAAACTCCTTTTACAATGATTTTGTACTGGTGCAGTCCTTTACCAGTACGCAGGCTGCAACCTGCAGAGAGCTACAACTCTCTCTCGTTTTCCAGTCTTCTCCTGGAAGGGAGCTACAACCCCCTACTTCTTTTCATAAAGCATCAAATGATCATCAAGTATATAACAGTTACAGTCCACTACAGTTATCAGATCAGCAATAACAGAACTAACCCAGAACACCTTATCAACAGAGAAATTCAATCAACAGAACATCTTAAGACAGAGACGCAGTTTTCCCTTCTGTGGCCTGCGTCGCGACGCAATTCACCTTCGGCTTTCCTGCGTACACCCGCAGGTATCCTTCTGCTGCACTGCGTGTCCACGCACTGTTCCTTGAACTGCATTGCGTCCTGTTGCTGCAGAGACGCACTCAGAAACACTATCGCGCTGCGTACTTTGCTGCAGAGACGCACCCAGAAATGCTGTCGCGCCGCGTCCTTTTGCTCCAGGGACGCACCTAAACCTTAGTCGCTCTGCGTCCCCACGCAGATCTCCTGTTACTGCACTGCGTCCCGGACGCACCTGAACTTGGTCTGCCCTGCATCCCCACGCAGGTCTCCTGTTACTGCGCTGCGTCCCCACGCAACATTTCTGATAAACACCTGCGACCTTCTGATTAGGGTTGATTAGACAGTTCACTAGAGTGGCACAGATACTCAGATCTGATCATGCGCTCGAAGATCACCCTTCACAGATTCGCCTTCAACTTCCTTTTCATATAGATCAAGCTTTTAAGACCATAACCCAAAATTTCAGATCTAAAGATATTCAATTGCAAAAAAGATGCTTAGCCAAGTGATCTCCTTTGCTTTATATAGGCAAGCTCCTCCTCAAATCATGGAACAATACCACAAGCCGACACCATAATAACACAATACCGTCGGCTAGATACCAGGAGTAAAACACAAGAAACCCCCACGTGTGCTTTTCTCTGCCTTGAAATGTGTGCACTGGGTGGACGCACCTCCTGAACGGCTGGCCTGCGTCTCGGGACGCGGTTGCTACATGGTTTACCTGCGGGTACGCACTTTCTGTAAGTTGTACCTGCGTACCCCTTATTTTCTTCAATAATTGATAGCTGATCATCAACCTCTGCTGCTGACTTGAAGTACAGTGATCTATCACCTGAATGGGTTGCCATCAAGGACAACACTTGTAACATATAGCCATTCCTGAACCATAATGCCAACAAAGGGAGTTCTTGGAACTAGCCCCATTGCAGAGATCGTCTCATTCTGAATCTCCTCCAACTTGAATGGGCAAAAATTGGCTTAGGATGCAAAAGTTATCACAAAATGAAGCTGCCCTTTTTCTTGTGGAAAAAGAGGCAAAATCCCCTAAAAATGTGTCCTAAAAGCCCTTTAATTTTACAAAATCTCCTAAAATATCAAAACCATCGCAAAAGGAGGGGTTTTAGAAATATTGGACTACACTATCGGAAGGCAAAAACACAAAGAAATGACCAAAAACAGGCCTATCAGAGGCCTAAACCAATATTGAATAGGAGCCTTCGAATTTCGCTGATCAACGGTCTAGATCCGATCGGAAAATTGCAATCGGCGGTGGCAGGTGGAGCATATCGGAGCATGTTATATGATTATTGCGATTGTGATATCGCAATCGGCGATTACAGCAGAGTGCTTACCAAATGGCTCGGGGCTTATGAGAGATGCGATTGCAACAAATCGCATCGCAATATCGCATCAGAGCTACAGAGAGGAGCGACTACACACACACACACACACATATATATGCGATGCGATAGCCGGACCCAATAGAATTATAAATGATATGCCATAAATTTTGAAATCCACCCAAAGGCATTTTCTATGTATTTTCACATATTTCGTTTAATAAACGAAAAGCAAAGGAATGCGCCGATGCGATGAATCTGGACCCGAAGGGGTTCCTAAATGCAAATGTATATTATTTCAAGTCCGCATAAATCCATTTTTACGATATTTTCAATGTTTTTAACATATTTTCTAAATACAAAGGGAATCCACGGAATGGGCATTGCGACTTGCGATAAGCGATTTCAGGCAGACCCAATAGTGTTATAAAGCGAAATTAAGGACTTTTGAAGTCTGATAAATAGAGATTTGGTGATTTTTCCCGTGTTCTATAGCATTTCTCTGTGTAAACAAGGAATTCCTATTTTTGGGGGATTTCAAGCACCGATGCACTCTTTCGTTGTAGAACAGGTGGCCACCTCCCCTAAAGGCATTAACAATGATTATTTAACGCTCAGAGAGGGGATTTGAGCAGATCAAAGTTGGAAGCCAGAGAGTGCGAGAGGGAAAATGAACCAACAACACCGATTTGGCTTAAAAAGCTACATAACGACAAAGAAAAGGGTTGTTGAAGGTTTTTTGGGGTTGTTGCTGAAAGAAAAGCCAAAGTAGGAAGCTAAGGTGAAAAAGAGTAGAAAGAGGCAACACAAAAGGAAAAAGAATAGCCAAGGGAGTCACTTGGAAGTCAAGTGAAAATCCAAGAGAGCTGTAGATTGATAGAGGGCCAAAGAAGCCAAAGCCAGAGCCAGAGCTGAAGAGCTAGAGTCAGAGCCAAGAGCCAGAACCAAGTGCCAAGGGCCAGAGCCAAGAGCCAGAGCTTCAAGAGCCAGGGAATGACATGGTGTCTGAACTCACTGTTTCTGTGCAAAACAGTAGGAGTTGAGCCCAAAGCTTGTAAAAAGGACTTATACCATAATCCCAGAGAGCCTAGTTGAGTTAACTAGAGCTCACGGAGACGTAGCCCAAGAGTTGTGGGTGAAATCCTAATTAAATTGTTGTTTCTGTGTGATTGTTTATTGCTGCATTGTTTACTGTTATATGAATTTATATATCAGTTTAAGCACATCAACTTACAACACAGACAATAGATTTTAAAGCATATAATCAGTTAAAAACAAATACATGCATACACCCATATTTTCAAGCACATATTTAATTCCGCATTGGTTAATCATTAAGACTTGGGAAAATTTAAAGCTTTGGAAGTGGGAGAGGTTCTTGTAAGTTAGACAAGAAGCCTAAGTGCCCATTTTCAGATCACTATTCGATTTACATTGATGTATATTATTTATTTCAATTTCATTATTCTCACCAATGATACACTTATTACACTTATTATTATTATATATTTGAAGATGGAACAAGATCAAGAAGACGAAAAAAATGGATGAAATGAACAAAACATTCCTCCAAATAACCCATTTCATGGAAGTAGCTCGAGCACTAACAACAATTCCATTGAAGAATGATGATCTATTTGGATATCAATGCAACCTGCTATATTTCTAATTTTTTTTTTTTTTTTTTAAATCAGACATTTTGTTTAATGTAATGGACATAGTGTCCCAACTGTAAAACAAGGGGTTACCAATAGCAATCCTATTTTGTATGACAAAGAGCCTCATATTGATATATAATAAAATACATTTTAGTTTTTTCTATTGTGTTATCCAATGTCGTTGTGAAATGTTACACCATTGATTAAATATATTGATGATTAAATATTAGAATGAAGAGATGTGAGATCTGATAATATAAAAAAATTAATCCAAACATCATATACAAATGCATTAATCAAATTTTAAATTTATATGAATACTTTTATAAGATATATGTTAATTTTTTCGATGAAAAATGGATTTATAAAATTACAATAATTGCACCCTCATAGGTCGATGTTTCCAAAAAAGAGAAAGTTTCATACAAAAAACTGGTGCGTCCACAACATAAAAATGCACCAGTGCGTTATATTATATAAAAGAACTGTGACATCATTTGTTTGCATGACCGGTGCCTTTTCAGAAAATGATAGCACCAAGGATTTTAGTTCTTCAAGCTCTGGTATTGTTTGTAATTAACGCCCCAGTGTATTATAATTCTTAATGCACCATTTCTTTCATAGAACTAACATCCCAGTCTACAAAATGTTATTTCCAGCCTCGGTCCATTATTAAAATTAACAACACCGATCCTTTTATATAAGAAATGCACTAGTGTGTTTATACAAACAATACACATTGGTGCTGTGAGTTTAAACAAAAGCACCAGGACTGCAATTATTTTTTACGTCCTACAAAAACTCCCTTGAGGTTTTTTTTTATATATAAGCATTGAGGTAGTATACATTTCAGGCACATGTGTTCTTTGCATTTAACAACTTAGTTATTTTATTTATGTATGTATATTGGTGCGTTTATATATGTAGCAGATCGATGCAACTTGTTCCATTAAGCGCGCAACAACAAAAAAATCCACCAAAACCTCTAGCTGCCCAAATTTTTTCAGTTGTGATGAATTTCCATTATAATATTCACTAAAACATTCGCTATCACAAACAAATGTTTTAGCATATGTTTTTTTGACAATTTTTTTCAATTTTATAACACTAAAAACCTCTACTATAAGCTTTGCTAGAAGGTATTTTCCTTGTAGTGAAACTCTTTTGATCCACCATGGTAAACTTGGGGAATTTATAAAATTAAATTATGTTAATATGTTAGAAGAGAGTTACTTAATGTGCATTCCCTAACGAATTATTTTGAATCTTGATTCATCATTATAGGTGGGCACCCACATTGGGATTTATGTGCCTATATTCAAACATATCTACCTACATTGGTTTCCATGAAATATTTTCTTGGGATTTGTGTTAGTGAATTTTGATTTGTGATAACACAATGGATAATTATGAGGATTCCACATCATCATTAAGGTGTCTACATCAACATCTTATACATTTGTAAAAATATGGAGCATACCTGATTCATGGGCATGCATAATAGATATCCTCTAGGTCCGTCCATAGTTCCAATGTTGCCTATTTCACATAATTTGACCTTGTTTTGATGTACATTATGGATATTTACATGGTTATAATGACTAGAGTGTAATTCCTATGGTTTACTTAACCTTTATGTGCAGTAAATACTGATATGGAAGGATTTTATAAGGAAGTCTTGATCAACAACATAGAGGAAATTTAGGGATCTTGTTCCTCCTAGGGTTGGAAATCAACTAAATGTTTTTTTATGCTACTTGATGACTACTCAACCGTCTTGGAGCCTAATTTCGTTTAAGTGGAACTATCCTATAATTTAGGACTTGAAATTTCAAGATTTAGGAAGGAACTAGTCCATATATCAAGGGGATTGTTTCCTACCCGGATGTACACAAAGGAACTCAAGGATTGGGATAAAGAGTTGCCTTTTTTTTATATAATTTTTCTTTGAAAATTCGGAAGCTATTTCTATTCAGTGGAATAGCATTGGTTAAATTAGGCCTCTAAGCACCTTGGGGATGACCCACCCATAGGAGCTCTAGAGGAACTTTTGGTACTTTTTTCTATTCCCTTTCTGTCATTTTTGAGAACCTCATTTTGTATAATTTTTCCAATAGAATAGTGTCTATTTCCTATAGAAGGAAATTTTATGATGAAAAACCTTTATATATAGCATATATTCTTTCCTTATATGTAATGCAAGTAATTTGAAGAGTTCTCATGGCTAAAAATGAATTCTTCCTACTTTCTTAGCATTCTATAATTTCCTATGAAAATTTCCTGTAGGGTTGAAGAAATTCTCATACTTATGCAATTATTCTTATATAATAGTGAAATTTTTGTGTGACACCCTTCTCCCACATATACCCAGGTAACCGACCAACTGGGGTAAACATGTGACAAAGAGTTACTATGATATGATTCATCTCCTTATGTATCAATTAAGGAAGTGGAACTGACAGAACACAACAACACAAACCTTCTAGACCTATTGCAGAACTCTCAGGAGCCATAAAAACCTTCCAGGTGACTAGCCCCTGAGGCAAACTAACTTTTTACTACATTAATCCCCCAGTCGCTCCCATGACATGGGCATGTGTGTGACTGGGACCCTCTAGTTCCTCCCACAACATGGGTATGTCTGTGACTTGGGACTTTGTCAAGCAGTTATGTGCCCGCGACTCTGAATTCTGTTTCACTTTTTCAGGCCTAGGGCTAAGGTCACTGCCAAAAACTCCATGACACTTCCAAAAATGAAAAATAACAGTGGAATAATGATACAAATATAATTTCTTGAACGAGGACTTGATTGGACCCCTACTATCCTTGACATGCATTTCATCAAACATGTCACAAATATGCATTCTACAGGTTTAAACAACGGATCTAAGCATAGGGGTTCCATAATTATTTGAGAATCACTAAGAGGCATTGATGTCTCATCACAATAACTGCATTACCATATATTAATTTACATATTCATTGTACATTCAGTGATTTATCAAAACATGATGAGAGCCATACATTTTCACTGTCATAAAACTTAATCATAACTAGCATATAACCAACAAAAATATTAGGGATATAACAACCATATAAACCACATAAAAAAGTATATTTACCCATAAGGAAAAAGAGAGCTCTTATTAATGATTGCATAAAACGACGAGGTATGGGACTTCCACGAACCAGTCGATCATAAAATAGGTTAAACCAAATATTTCTTTCAGCTAGTCACCCTCGTGCCATATTCCAAGCATGAATGTGGGATCTCATAAAACAAATTAATCAAAACCATCCAAGGATTCCATAGGCCAAACCACCTCAACCCTCCACCAATGACTCCACCCCATGGTCTTTCGTCACTAACCACCACCAGATTGGTCTCTATCCAGGCTATTCAAGGCTCCATAGCATTTGTTCCAACTAGGGCTTCTAGGACTAGTAACACAACCCACAGCTTCTACTGGGCTTCCAGAGCGTTTGTCCAACTAGGGGCTTCTAGGACTAGTAACTCAACCCACGAAGGGCTTCCAGAGCGTTTTTCCAACCAAGGCTTCCAGGACTAGTAAATCAACCCAAGCCATTACTGGGCTTCCAGAGAATTTTTCCAAACAAGGCTTCCAGGACTAGTAACTCAACCCAAGCTGTTACTGGGCTTCTAGAGCGTTTGTCCAACCAAGGCTTCCAGGAACTAGTAACTCAACCCACAACCAAAGGCCCAAGAAAACCAACCCGAAAACAAAAATAAAACCCACAACACCATGGATCTCCACGAAATGGCATGGCTATGCAAATCCATTATCAATCCAGACAATCCTCCATGTGAATGATAGATCATAACCAAGAAACCAAATGCATATGCCATGCATGCCAACACTAGGGAGGAAAATATACATGAAACTAGGTACCTGCAAGAAAAAACCTGTTGTAGTCGCTAATCACGATGTACTCTTGTGCTTTCCTTCTCTTCCTTTTCCTTCTTTCTCCAAAACTCCAAGTATTCCACACTCCTCCAAGAGTGCTCCAAGAAAAATCTAAGTGTCCAAGAGTATGAGAGAGAGAGAATAGAGAGAGAGCTCCAAAACTGAACTGACTAAAAGCCATGAACTGATCCTCATAAGCATTTTATTAATGAGGCCTCTATTTGTTTTTCCATTATTTTCCTTCATTTTCCTCCTCACATGCAACCTGTGACCTTTCACCTCCCTTTTCCCCTAATTTCCATTATTTTCATAAATAAAATGCCAATAAACGTCTCATGACTTTCCAAAGCCTTTGCCAATTTCCTTAGCCATTAATTAATCACAAGTGATCCCCATCACTATGTTTTTACCCAACATTCAGCTCAGAATATGTGTCCCATGACCAAGGTCTTATTTTACCTTTATTAATTTTACATGGATTTTTAGCTAGTGTTGTTACAAAACCCTCCCCCTAGGGGAACTCCATCCTCGGTGTTCAACCTATAATCACAAGACTACTTTGAGAAAAACATACTTCCCATGGAGCTTTATAACTTAGCTCATTGCAGTATTTACAATGATCAACCCGCTGAGAAGAAAACCATCATGACAACATGACTACCAAAATGACATGACTCCCGTACCGCTTATTGGAGCTTTATAACATAGCTCATGGCGGTATTTACATCCATATACATATATACATATACCAAAACATCATACCAAAACATATACTGAAACATATACCAAAATATTCACTCAACTAGCAAATAGAGAAGGATACATAGCCCACATCTGATTCACCATCTCCCATGTAGCTTCATTGGGCCCAAAGTGCTTCCACTGCACTTTAACCTACTTGATTGGTCAGTTCTGGAGCATGAGCATCTTTTTCTACAAAATGCACTGAGGTTACGACTAGAATTCTCCTTCTGGATCCACCTGCAATACAAACCAGTCAATCACATGAGCAATGTTTTTAACATACTTCTTAAGCAATGATACATGGAAAACATCATGGAATTTTACTGTCGGAGGTAGTGCAAGTCGATAGGATACTGGCCCAATCCTCTCAAGAATCTTGAAAGGTACACAAAACTAGGGTGTTGTTGAAGCCCCAAAAATCGGGTCTACAACAAGGGGGATGCCCACCCGGTCCGGACCTTGGTTAGCAGCTCCTTTTCCGTTTGGTATAGCGGGTCTGACTGGGGATATGGGACCAATTTACCAATATGTGTGTGTGTGTTGAGAATTGATATTTCTTAACTAATGATTTCTAAGTAAAATGCTTTCTTTATTCTAAAGCTAATCTATCAACATGCAATTGTAATCTAATAAACATAAATATCTGATTCTAAACTAACTTGGGATGTAATCTTTTCTTTATGCGATCTAAAATGATTTCAAATGACAGTTGGTAATAAAGATCATTCAACTGATATGAGAAAAGAATTCAATAAAGATAAACCATTTCATACAAAAAGTTAGATGAAACAGTTGTGAAAAACATATCGCATAGTAAGCTACTCATATACTAAGCATAAATAAATAGCTATCATCGTACAAAAGTGCCAAATGATATCTCAAGCATTTAAGCATTCATCTATAAATAATTGCACATGAATATCACAATAACACATAAACAGAAACAGTTAAGAGATAAAAGTACCATTTATAACTAGTTCTACACATGAGCTCTAGCAATAATGATATATTTCTTCTTAATCCAACATCCACTAAGAGTACAAAAGTGCAACATCAGTAGTAGGTATTAAACGCAGATATCAATAAATCCTGTTCCATTCATTCATCAAAACCTCCTCGGAGGGTGAAAAAGTGCATGTTCTGAGGACAAGTTTTTGATATATTTCTGGACCCTTCTCTAAATGCATGAGAAGGGTTTAAATACTACTAACTAATTCTAAAAATAATTTATTACAAAAATTTAGGATATGGTTTTGAATGACCGTCCTCATTTCAGGCAAAAATAAAGCAAACTTAAAATTAAAACTGAATCTAAAACTAAAACTACTAACTAAATATTGATGTATCCGCTCCTTGAAGTCGCAAGCTTTCAGAATTTGCTTGAGGAGAGTTGGGTGGCCGACTTTCAATTTTAGCTGTCCTGCGAAAATGGAATCTGTAAGAGTTGGTGCCATCTTCTCGGTAGAATTGATGACACATTTGAGAGTCATACACTGGTTGTGTGGTTTTACCAAGTACGCCCAGTAAGAATCCCAATTCAACTTGGTTAACCTTTGAATTGACTCTTCCTTTTCTTGAGCCTTCTGTCTCCAACTTGTTTGTAGACGCTGCACATTTGGTAGATATTTATGTATCGCTTGGTGATATACCTGATAAATATTACTGGTTTTGAGTTCCAATTTTACTTTCCGTCTTTAGCACTTTTTCCCTACCAATTTCCGCGCTTACAGGTGATTGACCAATTTGAGGCTTTCCATCTCGAGGGGTTTTGCCTGGCAATCGCGCATCGGAAAATGCCTCCGTTTCTAGATCCGGGCTCCCTTGATGCGATTTTAACCTCTTGCGCATTTTGTTAGAGGATATAAAGAATGGTTTGGTAGAAAGAACGGTTTTATACGTTCTTGATTTTGAGCTCTTGATTTCTTTATACATGATATCAACATTATTTAGTATCCATTTAACCATGCCCGTATATGGGAGACTTTTGGGTCTCGCCGCTATCCTGTGCAAGAATGAACATGCTAGATTTGTAATAGATGCCTCAGAAGACCCATGTGAGCTTGCAGTGGCCGTTACCTTCATTACGGGATCTTCTTCCTCAAGTAAATTATACATGCCTTACCAAGTAGTGATACCGACATCTTTGTTGCAGGTGGTGTCTGTGTACAAGGGAGTCATCTCTTTGTCTTCAGCATTGGGAGTGTTAACCTTCTTTCCCATAATATCTTTTTCTTTATTCTGTATACTTCTCAGTTCTTAGCTCATGCAGTTTACAAATGAGGTGAGAACGATGATAAGAAAAGGTGACGGGAAAGCTTTAAATGCGGAAAACATATAAAAGATATCACCTTACGTGAATTGACTCCTTGATAAGATCAAAACCATATTTCATTAATGATTTCCAACTAACTCATTAATTAACATAAATGCGCATGACCAGGATTCAGTTTATGGAAAAAGATTTCTCGAACAACGGGCTGTGCAGATCTGCGATAAGGCGATTTCGCGATTTGCTTCGCAATATCACAGATCGCAGTATCGCAAGATCACAATATCGCAATATCGCAAATCCTTTACGTGCGGCAAGCATTCGTTAATGTGTTTTATGCGAAATGCGATTCGCGAGATGCGCCATCGCATATCGACTTTTTAAGGCACTTCAGCGTAAGTGAGGTTTAAGGCATGCGATGCGATGAGGGTTTTTCATGCGTGATTTCGCATTTTTAGAATTCCGCTTGTGAGAAGGTAGAATTTACCCTTTTTGCGATGCGACGTGATTTAAGGAGTGATTTCCTTCTAACTTATCATAAAACTTAAGTATTTTTAGATGTTTGAGGGTATTCTCCTAAGTTTATGATAGTAAGTTTTATTAAAAAGGAAATACAAGTTTTAATCGATTTTTTTTTTTTTTTTGAATAAGGGTCCCCACTTATTTAGTATTAGTGATAAAACTAAATAAGAAGGGGGGTTGTTGCTGGCCACAACAGTTTGCGATTCACTTGGAAGAACCGGTTATCTCTATTTTTCTTTTGAATTTCCTAAACTTCCAAAACATAAAATTTCCTAGAAAATTGAACTTTATTATAGAAAGATAAAATACACTATGCTTTTTCAGCCGTCAATGATAGTCTGTCTCTTTTGTGCGAACTTTGTTTATTTACTTCCTAGAGCTTAGTCATTGTATTTACATCAGTCACTACTTGGTTTATAAAGATAAAAACAAAGCCTTCTCTGTAAATCAGTTTTAATATGCTCATTTGTCGTAGGTAGAGCCACTGCTGCCAGCAGGCGTTTATGTAGAAATTTTGAATAATATGACACTTATTCACAGAGATTATCCTGATTATACACTATTGAGGAATACATTCATAATACATAACCTCCTCTACGTTGATCATCAATTTAGTAGCATTAAAAACAATGAAACATCAATCGCGTGCGCACATTAACACAGTATGTAACCCGGGGAAAGCATACAACTGAAAACCCCACACTATCTGTATATTATAATGATTGAGAACATGTAACAATACATAGTACAATACTCCTCACAAGTACTCAGATCTGAATCAATCACGGGTTCAAATCTCCTCCACTTCTTTGCCTGCCTCCACTGCGCAATCCTGCAAGAGAATAATGATGAATGGCTGAAGCAAACTCATATTTCCTTGGTTGAACCATGCAATCCTCATTGGAATTACTCAATCCATTGATTGTGCAAGATCTCATGCACAACTATAGTCACAACTGATAGCAATCTCAACCTCTAACACCTGTCTCCACTGAACTGTCCATGCACTGAGTTAACTAATGTATTCTTTAGTTGCTTTATGAGTTAATAATTAGTGAATTAATTAACAATTAATTCACATCACTCATCACTAGTGTATTCTGCACTTAGACTAAATACAACTAGTTTAACCAAGTCAAACTGAACACAACTCCGTCAACTCGTCAATCAACTCCACCAAAACTCAACAACTTGAGTTCTAATTGAAGTCCACCATGCAATAGCTCAACTGACCCACAAGAAAAGTGTATTTCCTTATGACAGCTGCATGTGCCACATCTGTAGCTCAAACTGAAGTGCTCCAAGAGGATAAGATAATGTTTATAGTCCAAATATTATTATGAGCTAATAATATTCGATTGTTCTATTTTTAGCTTGGCAGTCTAAAAATAGAATCCGCCCATATGTCTAAAAATAGAAGTCCATCTATTTTTACCAACATGAACAATCATCCACAAATAGAATCCTGCAACTCATAGACCATGATCCATATGTCTAAAAATAGACATAGTCTAAAAATAGAATTTCCGCCAAAAATAGCCTGCGGGCCCACTTAGTGAAGGCGACTCCTTTCCACTAAGCTCCATCATCTTGTTGCATTTTCAACACTCCCTCTCAACAAGATATGGATTATCTATAACCCCTATCCTGCAACTCTGGAATGTTCTGCATGCAACACATTTGCCCGATCCACTTGCTCGAACAACACTTGGAACAAAAACACACCCAACTGACCACTCTGTTGGGCTAGGAACATACTCTGGTGCTGAAGCTCTACCTGCTGCTGACAAGTGCTCCCTCTCTGAAATTTGCGCTATTGCAACATCTCCATGCATCTGTTCCACCTAGCACTGTGCAAAACACTTGTGCCTCTCGCATTGCTGCAGCCTGTTAGCTATGCTCTGTCTTGGGATTCCCTACACTGTCGCTCTCTCTGCCGCTCCATCCGCATCTGTCTCTACCCAATCAGTCAGTTCCTGCTACTCCACATCGGGGCTCCCGTAGCAAGATCTCATCCAAGAGGTTGGGTACCTCAAGGATCCTTCCCCTCCTCCTTGGGACGATCAATCCACATCACCCCACTTCCTACCTAGAGGTATGGCTGCATGCGATCCCTCTGCCCACCTGGCTCAAAGTTTCCCCCTACTTGAGGTCTCTGCATGAGTAGATGTCTCTACTCGATCTCCTCTCAGCTTCCCTTGTTGTGGCTGCTCCACAACCTCCTGAAGCTGCTGCACCAATCGTGGATCCTCCACAATCGTCTAAGACTTCTTCTGGCTCTACATGTTGAGAGGTAATATACGCTCCCTCTCAACCACCAAGTCTCCATCAGTTGCCTCGCTGCTTAAGGCTTTGCATGCATCTTGAACCTCAAGAGCATACAGGTTCTTGACCCATGAACCAATCTGCTTCACCTGTTTAGTGATGATGTGTCCAAGGAAAACCTTTCCCTTACTGAATACTACATCATGGCCTCTATCTTCCAGCATTGCGATCGACACCAAGTTTCTCTTCAGTCCTGGTACATACTTGACATCGGTCAAGGTAAGGCGAGTTCCATGCACCCTCTGAAAAATAACCGTGCCTACACCTGAGACATTATACTTCTCATCATTACCCATCGCTATGAGTATCTGGAGATATTTCTCCTCCAAAGTACTTAACAAACTTTTGTCACCGGTCATGTGGAAAGAAGCTTCACTGTCAAGAAACCAACCACTTCCCACCATGGATGAAACCATGCATGCGAAGAGCGTGAAATCCAACTCAAACTGTGAAGCAAGTGCCTCACTTTCAGATCCTTCCTCGGATCCCTTCTTGGATTTCCTCCGTGGACAATTTGTAGCAAAATGGGCCACCTCATGACAACGAAAGCATCGCACTTTCGATTTGTCAAACTTCTTCCCATCATTGGAAGAACTGGATTTGGAAAGAGAACCCTTCTCCTTCCCCTTCTTTGCTTTGGCAGCCAAAGCACAATTTTCTTCATTAGATTCCTTTGATGAAGATTCGTCCCTGGTATTCTGCTTAATCTCCTCTTGCACAAGATCTGACCAAAGTCTCTCCCATCCTGGCAATTTCTCCCGACCATTGATAGAGTCCTGATAGGAATGCCAACTCTTCGGAAGACCAAGGAGAGCCAAGCTCACCAAGTCCTCATCATCGACAGTCACCCCCACACTTCCCAACTCATCCCTGCACTGAGTGAACTTCGTGAGATACTTGGGCATACTGTCTCCTTTCTCACACTTAATGTTTATGAGTTTATCCTTGAGCGCCAACTTCCTCTGATCGCTCTTGCTTTGGAATAGATCTGTCAACGCTTTCCACATCAAGTATGGAGAAGCCTTTCCATGCAGGCTAGACACAATGTGATCCTTCACGCCCTCCAACAGAATCCTTCGACACTTTGCTGTCTTCTTTTGCCAAGCCTCAACGTGAGAACATCAGTAGGCTTTGGGACCTCAGCCTCTATGAACTCCTTCAGCCCATTGTCATCTAACACTGCCTCCATCTTTTCTTTCCATGCAATATAATTCAAGCTTCCCTCAAGAGCATACTCCAATTGCAATCCATTGAAAGACATTTCAACTTTGACACCAAGAAAACACTGTTGCAAATTCGAATTCCACCAGCTCAAAACTCAATCGCTTCTGATCTAAAATTCGTGAGAAAAAAGTATTTCTCGTACAGAGATTGACTATATGGGCCTTTACCAGATATATCACCTTCCAAAAGAAGGATGAATCCAGAGGCTACCTGGCCCGATTACAAACTCTGCCTGAAGAAATAAAATGTAAACACTTTCTGAATAATAGATCTGATGATCAACTCCGCTCCGATACCATGTAGAAATTTTGAATAATATAACACTTATTCATAGAGATTATCCTGATTATACACTATTGTGGAATGCATGCATAATACATAATCTCCTCTACATTGATCATCAATTTTATGGAATTAAAAACAATGAAACATCAATCGCATGCACACATTAACATAGTATGTAACCCAAGGAAAGAATACAGCTGAAAACCCCACACTATCTGTATATTATAATGATTGAGAACATGTAACAATACATAGTACAATACTCCTCACAAGTACTCAATACTATCTCCACCTGTTACACACAAAACTAGCTCAGATCTGAATCAATCACAAGTTCAAATCTCCTCCACTGCTTTGCCTGCCTCCACTGCGCAATCCTGCAAGAGAATAATGATGAATGGCTGAAGCAAACTCGTATTTCCTTGGCTGAACCACGCAATCCTCATTGGAATTACTCAATCCATTGATTGTGTAAGATCTCATGCACAACTATAGTCACAACTGATAGCAATCTCAACCTCTAACACCTGTCTCCACTGAACTGTCCATGCACTAAGTTAATTGATGTATTCTTTAGTTGCTTTATGAGTTAATAATTAGTGAATTAATTAACAATTAATTCACATCACTCATCACTAGTGTATTATGCAGTTAGACTAAATACAACTAGTTTAACCAAGTCAAACTGAACACAACTCCGTCAACTCCTCAATCAACTCCACCAAAACTCAACCACTTGAGTTCTAACTGAAGTCCACCATGAAATAGCTCAACTAACCCACAAGAAAAGCATATTTCCTTATGACATCTGCATGTGCCACATCTGTAGCTCAAACTAAAGTGCTCCAAGAGGATAAGATAATGTTTATAGTCCAAATATTATTATGAGCTAATAATATTCGACTGTTCTATTTTTAGCCTGGCAGTCTAAAAATAGAATCTGCCCATATGTCTAAAAATAAAAGTCCATCTATTTTTACCAACATGACCAATCATCCACAAATAGCATCCTGCAACTCATAGACCATGATCCATATGTCTAAAAATGGACATAGTCTAAAAATAGACTTTGCGCCAATAGACTTTGCGCCAAAAATAGCTTGTGGGCCCACTTAGTGAAGGCGACTCCTTTCCACTAAGCTCCATCATCTTGTTGCATTTTCAACAATTTATAGCCTCGATAGGGTTACCTGTTACCTAGCAATGATCCTTTATCCCACTTGGTGAAATATACAATTTTATAGCCTTGATAGGGTTACCTGTTACCTAGCAATGATCCTTTATCCTTTATGAGTTAATTAATTCACTAATTATTAACTCATAAAGCAACTAAAGAATACATCAATTAACTCAGTGCATGGATTATCCACAGTATCATGTTTGAGAGAAGAACTGCTTTCTAAAAATTAGTCCTGATGATGGACCCCCTTTGGTAGGGGTGATTTTAGGGGCGAATGTTCGCCCTTTGGCGAAATTAAGGGGTTTTAAATTTTTAGTGGGCGAATATTTTGTATCATAGTACATTTTTACAAATCACCTCAAATAGCCCATCTTATTTTAAGTGAATAGGTTTTATTTAAGTGAATCCATTCGTCCATTTTCAAGAATAGGTTTTATTTAAGTGAATCCTATGGGCCAAAGGCCCAAATACCATATTTATAAAAGAGGTATGGTAAATTAATAAAAATATAAATAAATGAGAGGTATGGTAAATAAATAAAGCATTTTTTATATTTACTCCAAAAGTCACCTTATATACATGCAAGGGTGTAAACAAATAAAAATATAAGTAAAGTGGAGGTATGGTAAATAAATAAAACGTCTTTTTATAAGTCACCTTATATACATGCAAGGGTGTAAACAAATAAAAATATAAGTAAAGTGGAGGTATGGTAAATAAATAAAACGTCTTTTTATACTTACTCAAAAATTATGGTA
Organism: Pinus tabuliformis; assembly: GCA_031772625.1. Lineage (NCBI taxonomy): Eukaryota > Viridiplantae > Streptophyta > Pinopsida > Pinales > Pinaceae > Pinus > Pinus tabuliformis. The sequence goes on from CM062818.1 coordinate 998,263,368, forward strand.
AATAAATAAAAATATAAATAAATTAGATGCATGGTAAATAAATAAAACCTCTTTTTATATTTAGTCCATAACCCTCGTTCTATTTATGAAGGCTCAAGAAAGAGGTTTTATTTAAGTGAATCCTATGGGCCAAATACCATATTTGTAAAAGAGGTATGGTAAATTAATAAAAATATAAATAAGCGAGAGGTATGGTAAACAAATAAAACATTTTTTAATATTTACTCCATAAGTCACCTTGTATTTATGAATGGTATGGTAAATTAATAAAAATATAAATAAACGAGAGGTATGGTAAACAAATAAAACATTTTTTTTATATTTACTCCATAAGTCACCTTATATTTATACTATGGGACAAATACCATGGACTAGATTGTTATTAATACCATGCAAAAAGCATTATTAACCCTAATATTAGTATTAATAAAAATAAAAATGGCACATGGTATTGACCCATGGTATTCAACAAATGGCACATGGTATTGACCCATGGTATTCAACAAATGGCACATGGTATTGACCCATGGTATTCACTTGGAATGTAGCCTATTTAAATGGGGGAATTAAACCAGCATAGATCCATCTTTACTCTGGATCTACTAACCCCCGAGAGGTATCAAATATCATGATATGCAAACTAGCATAGAGTGAAAAAATATTTGATCCGATCAAGAGTAAAAATGGATGTTGTAATTTAATGTATGTTAAACATTTTAGCTTGGTTAAAATAAAAATAAAATAAAAATCAACTATTAATTTAATTAAGTTTTATAAATTACTAATAGTAATTTTTAAGCTCCAAGTTTATGATAACCCATGGTATTGACCCATGGTATTCATGTGAGCATAGACTATTTAAAGGGGAAATTCTATCTTAGATCCATCTTAATTCTGGGTCTACCAAGTGCTCAGAGGGATAAATAGATTTCATCCCCCTAAGAGTGGTAGATGTGGAGTTAAGATGGATATAGGTTGGTTTTTATGATAATGAAGATATTAAATAGACTTAGGAAATTATATTGTAAAAACATCTTAAGGTGAATGGTAAAGCATAGACATTGGACAAGTATATTTGTATACTTCTGTTTTAAACTGAAACAAATCCAGGGCTAAAAGGAATGGATTGATTTCATTAGTCATCCTTCTATAACTTTCCAACATATGCAAGAGTAAACAGATTGTAATTTGGGTAATTTTTCTAATTGCAAACGGGAACATACTTGTGTATTGGCAGGGCGGTTACGAGGTCCCTAGAAGTGGAGTAAACAGATTGTAATTTGGGTAATTTTTCTAATTGCAAACAGGAACATACTTGTGTATTGGCAGGTTGGTTACGAGGCCCCTAGAAGTGATGAATTTGAATTTTTCTTGGTTTTATATATAGTATTAGGTTTTTTCTCATGCTTTCTGTGAATGGCACGGGTGAATTTTATCCTACACCCACTAGGTTATTGATATGTAATTTCAGTAATTTTGATTTCAAAAGATATTTTAAAGAAATGCAATGATTTCATTTGTGTATTCAATAAACACAAGATTTTATAATTAAGTAAAAGATTCGGCATGCCTGGTGAAAGATTCGCCAAAAAATTATATATACATATCATATTATTGATAAAATCGCCTTCCATTTTTCCTATATACCATGGACATTCGCCCATTTATTATACATGTAAATTTAGGGGGGGTTCTTAAAATTTTCCCTGCCCTTTGGGGTTGGAAACGTCGACAAATTAAACATGATACTGTGGATAATCCGGATCATGCTACTCCAAGAAACCACCACAGAAGCTTAAAACCTAACACAATTTCCCTATACGGAGGGGACACATGGAATGAGATCTATCTTCTCGAAATCTTAAGGATAAAAATTGAGAGAAGAACTGCTTTCTAAAAATTAGTCCTCATGATGGACCCCCTCTGGGGTTTGAAACGTCGACAAATTAAACATGGTACTGTGGATAATCCGGATCATGCTACTATAAGAAACCACCACAGAAGCTTAAAATCTAACATAATTTCCCTATACGGAGGGGACACATGGAATGAGATATGTCTTCTCGAAATCTTAAGGATAAAAATTGAGAGAAGAACTTCTTTCTAAAAATTAGTCCTGATGATGGACCCCCTTTGGGGTTTGAAATGTCGACAAATTAAACATGATACTGTGGATAATCCGGATCATGCTACTCCAATAAACCACCACAGAAGCTTAAAATCTAACATAATTTCCCTATACGGAGGGGACACATGGAATGAGATCTGTCTTCTCGAAATCCTAAGGATAAAAATTGAGAGAAGAACTACTTTCTAAAAATTAGTCCTAATGATGGACCCCCTTTGGGGTTTGAAATGTCGACAAATTAAACATGATATTGTGGATAATTCGGATCATGCTACTCCAAGAAACCACCACAGAAGCTTAAAATCTAACATAATTTTCCTATACGGAGGGGACACATGGAATGAGATCTGTCTTCTCGAAATCTTAAGGATAAAAATTGAGAGAAGAACTGCTTTCTAAAAATTAGTCCTCATGATGGACCCCCTTTGGGGTTTGAAACGTCGACAAATTAAACATGATAATGTGGATAATCCGGATCAGGCTACTCCAAGAAACCACCACAGAAGCTTAAAATCTAACATAATTTCCCTATACGGAGGGGACACATGGAATGAGATCTCTCTTCTCGAAATCTTAAGGATAAAAAATGAGAGAAGAACTGCTTTCTAAAAATTAGTCCTGATGATGGACCCCCTTTGGGGTTTGAAACGTCGACAAATTAAACATGATACTGTGGATAATCCGGATCATGCTACTCCAAGAAACCACCACAGAAGCTTAAAATCTAACATAATTTCCCTATACGGAGGGGACACATGGAATGAGATCTGTCTTCTCGAATTCTTAAGGATAAAAATTGAGAGAAGAAATGCTTTCTAAAAATTAGTCCTGATAATGGACCCCCTTTGGGGTTTGAAACGTCGACAAATTAAACATGATACTGTGGATAATCTGGATCATGCTACTCCAAGAAACCACCACAGAAGCTTAAAATCAAACATAATTTCCCTATACGGAGGGGACACATGGAATGAGATCTGTCTTCTCGAAATATTAAGGATAAAAATTGAGAGAAGAACTGCTTTCCAAAAATTAGTCCTGATGATGGACCCCCTTTGGGGTTTGAAATGTCGACAAATTAAACATGATACTATGGATAATCCGGATCATGTTACTCCAAGAAATCACCACAGAAGCTTAAAATCTAACATAATTTCCCTATACAGAGGGGACACATGGAATGAGATCTGTCTTCTCGAAATCTTAAGGATAAAAATTGAGAGAAGAACTGCTTTCTAAAAATTAGTCCTGATGATGGACCCCCTTTGGGGTTTGAAACGTCGACAAATTAAACATGATATTGTGGATAATCTGGATCATGCTACTCCAAGAAACCACCACAGAAGCTTAAAATCTAACATAATTTCCCTATACGGAGGGGACACATGGAATGAGATCCGTCTTCTCGAAATCTTAAGGATAAAAATTGAGAGAAGAACTGCTTTCTAAAAATTAGTCCTGATGATGGACCCCCTTTGGGGTTTGAAACGTCGACAAATTAAACATGATACTGTGGATAATCCGGATCATGCTACTCCAAGAAACCACCACAGAAGCTTAAAATCTAACATAATTTCCCTATATGGAGGGGACACATGGAATGAGATCTGTCTTCTCGAAATCTTAAGGATAAAAATTGAGAGAAGAAATACTTTCTAGAAATTAGTCCTGATGATGGACCCCCTTTGGGGTTTGAAACGTCGACAAATTAAACATGATACTGTGGATAATCTGGATCATGCTACTCTAAGAAACCACCACAGAAGCTTAAAATCTAACATAATTTCCCTATACGGAGGGGACACATGGAATGAGATCTGTCTTCTCGAAATATTAAGGATAACAATTGAGAGAAGAACTGCTTACTAAAAATTAGTCCTGATGATGGACCCCCTTTGGGGTTTGAAACGTCGACAAATTAAACATGATACTGTGGATAATCCGGATCATGCAACTATAAGAAACCACCACAGAAGCTTAAAATCTAACATAATTTCGCCATATGGAGGGGACACATGGAATGAGATATGTCTTCTCGAAATCTTAAGGATAAAAATTGAGAGAAGAACTGCTTTCTAAAAATTAGTCTTGATGATGGACCCCCTTTGGGTTTTGAAACGTCGACAAATTAAACATGATACTGTGGATAATCCGGATCATGCTACTCCAAGAAACCACCACAGAAGCTTAAAATCTAACATAATTTCCCTATACAGAGGGGACACATGGAATGAGATCTGTCTTCTCGAAATCTTAAGGATAAAAATTGAGAGAAGAACTGCTTTCTAAAAATTAGTCCTCATGATGGACCCCCTTTGGGGTTTGAAACGTCGACAAATTAAACATGATACTGTGGATAATCCGGATCATGCTACTCCAAGAAACCACCGCAGAAGCTTAAAATCTAACATAATTTCCCTATACGAAGGGGACACATGGAATGAGATATATCTTCTCGAAATCTTAAGGATAAAAATTGAGAGAAGAACTGCTCCTAAAAATTAGTCATGATGATGGACCCCCTTTGGGGTTTGAAACATCGACAAATTAAACATGATACTGTGGATAATCCCGATCATGCTACTCCAAGAAACCACCACAGAAGCTTAAAATCTAACATAATTTCCCTATACGGCGGGGACACATGGAATGAGATCTGTCTTCTCGAAATCTTAAGGATAAAAATTGAGAGAAGAACTGCTTTCTAAAAATTAGTCTTGATGATGGACCCCCTTTGGGGTTTGAAACGTCGACAAATTAAACATGATACTGTGGATAATCCGGATCATGCTACTCCAAGAAACCACCATAGAAGCTTAAAATCTAACATAATTTCCCTATACGGAGGGGACACATGGAATGAGATCTGTCTTCTCGAAATCTTAAGGATAAAAATTGAGAGAAGAACTGCTTTCTAAAAATTAGTCTTGGTGAAGGACCCCCTTTGGGTTTTGAAACGTTGACAAATTAAACATGATACTGTGGATAATCTGGATCATGCTACTCCAAGAAACCACCACAGAAGCTTAAAATCTAACATAATTTCCCTATACAGAGGGGACACATGGAATGAGATCTGTCTTCTCGAAATCTTAAGGATAAAATTTGAGAGAAGAACTGCTTTCAAAAAACTAGTCCTGATGATGGACCCCCTTTGGGGTTTGAAACATCGACAAATTAAACATGATACTGTGGATAATCCAGATCATGCTACTCCAAGAAACCACCACAAAAGCTTAAAATCTAACATAATTTCCCTATACGGAGGGGACACATGGAATGCGATCTGTCTTCTCGAAATCTTAAGGATAGAAATTGAGAGAAGAACTGCTTTCTAAAAATTAGTCCTGATGATGGACCCCCTTTGGGGTTTGAAATGTCAACAAATTAAACATGATACTGTGGATAATCCTGATCATGCTACTCCAAGAAACCCCCACAGAAGCTTAAAATCTAACATAATTTCCCTATACGGAGGGGACACATGGAATGAGATCCGTCTTCTCGAAATCTTAAGCATAAAAATTGAGAGAGAACTGCTTTCTAAAAATTAGTCCTGATGATGGACCCCCTCTGGGGTTTGAAACGTCGACAAATTAAACATGATACTGTGGATAATCTGGATCATGCTACTCCAAGAAACCACCACAGAAGCTTAAAATCTAACATAATTTCCCTATACGGAGGGGACACATGGAATGAGATCTGTCTTCTCGAAATCTTAAGGATAAAAATTGAGAGAAGAACTGCTTTCTAAAAATTAGTCCTGATGATGGACGCCCTTTGGGGTTTGAAATGTCGACAAATTAAACATGATACTGTGGATAATCCAGATCATGCTACTCCAAGAAACCACCACAGAAGCTTAAAATCTAACATAATTTCCCTATACGGAGGGGACACATGGAATGAGATCTGTCTTATCGAAATCTTAAGGATAAAAATTGAGAGAAGAACTGCTTTCTAAAAATTAGTCCTGATGATGGACCCCCTCTGGGGTTTGAAACGGTGACAAATTAAACATGATACTGTGGATAATCCAGATCATGCTACTCCAGGAAACCACCACAGAAGCTTAAAATCTAACATAATTTCCCTATACGGAGGGGACACATGGAATGAGATCTGTCTTCTCGAAATCTTAAGGATAAAAATTGAGAGAAGAATTGCTTTCTAAAAATTAGTCCTGATGATGGACCCCCTTTGGGGTTTGAAACGTCGTCAAATTAAATATGATATTGTGGATAATCTGGATCATGCTACTCCAAGAAACCACCACAGAAGCTTAAAATCTAACATAATTTCCCTATACGAAGGGGACACATGGAATGAGATCTGTCTTCTCGAAATCTTAAGGATAAAAATTGAGAGAAGAACTGCTTTCTAAAAATTAGTCCTCATGATGGACCCCCTTTGGGGTTCAAAATGTTGACAAATTAAACATGATACTGTGGATAATCCGGATCATGCTACTCCAAGAAACCACCACAGAAGCTTAAAATCTAACATAATTTCCCTATACGGAGGGGACACATGGAATGAGATCTGTCTTCTCGAAATCTTAAGTATAAAAATTGAGAGAAGAACTGCTTTCTAAAAATTAGTCCTGATGATGGACCCCCTTTGGGGTTTGAAACGTCGACAAATTAAGCATGATACTGTGGATAATCCGGATCATGCTACTCCAAGAAACCACCACAGAAGCTTAAAATCTAACGTAATTTCCCTATACGGAGGGGACACATAGAATGAGATCTGTCTTCTCGAAATATTAAGGATAAAAATTGAGAGAAGAACTGCTTTCTAAAAATTAGTCCTGATGATGGACCCCCTTTGGGGTTTGAAACATCGACAAATTAAACATGATAATGTGGATAATCCGGATCATGCTACTCCAAGAAGCCACCACAGAATCTTAAAATCTAACATAATTTCCCTATACGGAGGGGACACATGGAATGAGATCTGTCTTCTCGAAATCTTAAGGATAAAAATTGAGAGAAGAACTTCTATCTAAAAATTAGTCCTGATGATGGACCCCCTTTGGGGTTTGAAACATCGACAAATTAAACATGATACTGTGGATAATCCGGATCATTGTTATAGACATTTTTGTGCCTTACAGCTTTGAGCATGAAATGTCCATAATCCAAGGGATCCAAAGTCCCTAAAAATTTTGTTCCTGCCCCTAAAGGGACAAGGTCAACCAATGACAGCTTCTCCCAGAAGTTCTCCACCAAAAACCACTCAGAACTAGTCAAATCAGGATCAATTCAGAAGCTCCACTAGCTGCCTACGTTGCAAAGCACCCAAATACACTGGCTAGGTGCGTTGCAACGCACTTGAATGCACTACCCAGGTGCGTTGAGCGGGAAATGACAAGTGGCAGAGTCATTCAATGAGGTGGAAAGACCATGGAAGCTTCCAGAATCTTCTCCAATGACACTTGCCTCACTGAATCAACCAAGTGATGAGTAAGAGGCTCTCAGTCTCCAAGTGGAAGCAAGAACTGACAGAGAGAAGCCACAAGTCAAAACATAAGCTGACTCATCCTCTCTGCTTACATCTATATATGGATCCCTCATCCCAGAGATCCAGAGGCTGGAATTTTGTACTTTGCAGAGAATTGTTGTTGGTTTGAGATTGAGATTAGTACATTGGGTGATTTATGCTTTGTTGGAGGAGAGGAAGGGATTCCTTTGCTGGGAGGTAGATGCTGGATCGGGACTCACTTGGTTGTATCTCCTCTTGGACTTTCTTATCATATCAATAAAATTATTTGAGTTTCTCCTACATGCTGTGTATCAATGATGTTTTGTTATATTTGCATGTTTAGCTTAATCTGATCCTGAGCTTTTTATGAATTTATATCTATATCTTCGTGTAGTTTCTCTCTCTTGTGATCTTGTAGGAATTCGGTGAAGCTAGGCCAGTAAGGGAGCAGGGAGCTGGGAGCTATTGAAGAGAGGAGCGATTGGATCAACAAACTAGCGAAAGACACAGGTTAGTTACATCCTTTCTCCTCATTTACATCTCATAAAGAAGAATACTCAGGTAGTTTTCCTTGTTTGTTGCTAAGGCACTATCACATCTTAGAGTGGGATAGGGGCGTTCTGAATAGATAATTTTCCCAAGAACAAATTGGCGACTCTGCTGGGGATCGTATCTAGTTATTTTATTTGTGTTTCTATTGTTGTTCTTCTCATAAACTTAGGAGTGGAGAATCGAACTGCATTTGCCTTTTACAAATGCAAAGTAGAGATCTACCACTCTAGTCCACTCACTGGGCCTGTTTATGATCTGAACAAGCTGATCCACAAATGCTCTAACTGCCCTTTTTGATAGCTCTTAGTCCTCCTTTAAATCATCCTTCTAATTGTACCTTATTGATATCTTTTATCCGGCCAAAATCCATAGATTAAACTGCAAACCGTGACCCAGAACCCGAAGACAATTCTCGTTTCTGCTTCAGCGCAGGCTCTGTGAAGAGACTCTGCATTTCAACGCAGGTCCCGAGAGGGCTACCTGCGCTGCAATTCAGTTTCTCTGTGCAACAGGTGCGCTGATCAGCCTTTGCCCTGTGCAGCTGTGGTTCTTTGCATCCTTGTGTTCAGTTTTATCTCTGTTTTTTGCAGCCTGTTATCAGTGTGTGTACCTATCTGAAAACCCCTTTTCTCTACCTTAATTCTGCCTCAGTTGTATAAAAGAAACTGTATTTGTTTTTGTGTATTTGTTACATCATTTGCAATTTCCCATTACAAAAGTAAACTAGTCATATTGTCGCCTTTAGATCTAGACCTATCGTAAGTGTCGTTTTGATCTTAGGAGTAAATTTGTTTGCTGTTGACAGTTGATTGCGCTTTTACTTTTGTCTTTTGGTTTGAATTTATGAATTTCAAGTGTCGAAACAAGTGTTTACTTCAAAATCATAAAGTGTCGTAATCGTCTTTTTGATTTCAAAAAGAAACTTGTTTGTGTTTTCGCTTGAAATCGAATTCAAATTTGTACAACAGCTTTCTTTTTAGGCATCAATATTAAGAAAGTGAAAACAAATACATGCATTTGTGCATTTGCATATTGATAGTTTGTATGGTTTGATTTAGGAAAAGTGCATTTACAGTGTGCTCTTTTCTCTTTGAGAAAAGATTGTGTCTTTCTTTTCCCCTTGTAGCTAGGATTTTCATTGTTGAAAAGAGATAAAAGCTTGCTTATCATCTTTAGACTGCATTTAGGAATTGTATTTACATCTCGTGGTGATCCAAAAAGGCAAACTTCTAAAAAAGATCAACTTAAAATAAATTGAATGAACTTAACAACGCTTTGTAACTTAACGCACAACATAGAGGTCTAGGCTAGAGACGTGTTCCGGCGTCGTAAAACCTGGTGACTGTCGGCCTCACTGATGGTTGGGTGATTCCTCCTGAGAGACGATAAGCGCCAGTACGGATTGTGCTCCCACGTACCGTCGAGTATATATTGGGAGACCCCTATAGGCATAAAACCTTTATCCATAGGAAGCCGTGTCGGCCGCCCTACTAATCGCAATGCACTAAACACAACATTCAGGAAGATTGACCGCCCGTACCTTAAAAAGTATTCTGCGGTTTTGCGAAAGGTTTGGCACACCCTCTACCTAGAACTCCAGAGCAGTCCCTTTCGTTCCTTTTCAGACTCCTTAACGGAAAAGGTCCATCTGAGCACTTGTCACTTCAGGCTCATTAAAAATCGAAGGAGACTAGAGTCATCTTTTGCTTTTTCTCGACTCTTTAAAATTGAAAAAGCAAGTTGTGTCCAAGCATCGTTAAAATTTATTTTAAACGGAATATTCATACCCTTTTTCCTGCGTTGATCTTTAGGTTGAGAAAATGGAGCCTACCAACCAAGGAATTCCCCTTAGTGGAAATCTTAGTCCCTTCTCCTCTTGGGGAGATGTTGGTGCGCCCCATATGGCCACATTGTCGCTTCTAGGACTGACAATTGGCTTTCCGGTCTGGCTCTTCTCAACCAATGTCGTTCAGAACACCACTATTCCTGAACAGTCAAATCAACAGTTAGAGCAGTCCAGAGTTACCCACCAGCCTTCTACTTCCTCTAATTCATCCTCTCCTCCTTCCTCTTCGCTTGATGGGGCTGGCAAAGCCAAAAGTCAAGTTCCTAAGGAGAAGAAGGAAAAGAAGAAGAAAGAGAAGAAAAAGAAGGAGCCAAAATCGACTGGGGGCAAACGAGTGTCGTCTAATGAAAATCCACACACTGCACTGACCAGGGCTAAATCGCCATGTGTCATTTGCAAGGGAGACCACTTTCACAGAGATTGTCCCTGCATCCCTCGGATACTAAGGGACTGGTCTCCCCGTTTGCACAATCCGGTGGCATCAACCTCTGATAGCCATGTTGAAAGCACACCGTCAACTAGCGAAAGTGAAGTCCCAGGACAAAAAGGGAGAGCTAGATCTCCCTGTAAACTGTGCGAAGGCAATCACGCCATCCACCGTTGTCCCTTCTTAGACGAAGCTAAAAGAGTTTTGGATGATCGTCCGGTTTCACCGTTACGACTTCCTCCTGGATATAAAAAACTCTTGCCGAGTCCTTCGTTAGTTGAAAATCCAGCTGGCCCACTCAAGTGGTCAGCTGAAGCGCCGGTCATTGAAGATGAACCAGCTGAATCCATACCCAACGAAAGTCAAAAGGTCGAGGCGGCAATTGACCCGGTCTTGCCTTCAGAGGTTTTATCTTCGAATGATACAGTCACTGAAGAGGATAAAGATGACACCATCCAAATTCTCTTCATCAACACAGACTCCGACGAGCACGGGGGCAATCCCACCATTCCTTTATCGCAGGAAGGAAGTTCGTCAGAGCGATACCCGACCGTCTACTCAGTCCCACCACCAAGCAACCTAGTTGTATCCTTCGACTAGAACCAACTAGGCAGACCCCGTTTGCCAGCAAGCATACCATTCAGAATTATCGTCCAAATATATAGAATGGTCATGGCTGGTACCATCATAGATGAGGGGGCTTCTGTGAGTATCCTTTCCTCTACTGCTTGGAAAGCACTTGGTTCGCCATCGCTTTTGCCTGAGATGAGAAATCTGACAGGCTTTGATAAAGGAACCAGTCGACCTTTAGGGATCCTCCCCAATGTGCCCATAACATTGAAAGGGAAGACCGTTCAAATGAACATGATGGTCGTTCAAGGACCCTTGGATTATAACCTACTCCTTGGATGAGACTATATATATTGCATGGGAGCCATCGTCTCCTCACTCTTTAGAGTAATGTGTTTTCCGCACGAAGGAAGAGTGGTCAAGCTCGTGGACCAGCTTTCATTTCCCGGATCATGCATCGTAAATAGTCATATACCATCCCTAAATGGTCTCTTCACGCAAGAAATGTCTCAACCCACGGTCCGTCCTCCCGATGAGCGCGAGTAATTCGGAGGGATATGACTGGAACCCAGGGGGCATGCGTCCTGGTCTGCTTCAGCAGGAAAACTTTGGGTATAAGGTAGGTTTCCGCAGGAGAATATGACTAGTCTGTACCCCATCCGTGATTGAGATAGGGGTTATTCTAGAATAAGATTCTTTTGTCAAAGTTATGTGAGTTGGCAGGCCTCGTCGCTCACCTTTGTTTATCTTGGTAGACATCGCCAGAGAAGTGTTTTGTTTACACTGTAAATAGAACAATCTTTGGATAGCCTGTAAGAGGTAGTACCCTTCCTGATAAAACACATGTTTTGTCAGCTCAAATAAAGGGTGACCCTTCCTGATAAAACGAATGTTTTGTCAGCTCGAATAGAGGGAGACCTCGAAACTTTGTTTTATACCTGGGGGCATGCAAACCTTTTGGAGTGCAAGCAAGGGGCGGCTATTTATTTTTTAAATTTTAGGTCCTCCCTTTAAACCCGTAGGTCTAACCCTTTAAACTCGTAGGATTAGTCGTTTCCGAACTTGCATAACGAAAGGATGCGGGGCATAGCTTTATAAGGCGCAAGCTCCATAAAAAATGGCATCTTACATGAGACATTCTTATCATATGACTGGATTATCGAGCAGTTTTAGCACATAGTTCATGCTCGTTAAAAAATAAACATAAGATTGAGCAAGTGTTTCAACCCGCGTTTAAGCTCGTTAAAAAATGAACTATCCTCCGGTAAATAACCACCGTGAATGTAACATTATCAGCCATTAAAGCCTTGGTCGTGTTTGCACCGTTACCTCCACTTTTCCATTGGCCGATCATTCATCTCCATATGTTTACCCATTTTGAGGAACAACTGCGAAGAGTGATTTCACTAGCCATCCTTGTGACACCGCCGTGCTTGGAAAATTCCAACCCTTACCTGGAATCAGCTACTACCCATTTTATCACTCGTTCCTCAAAAGACGAGTCTTCTTTAAGCTCTTTTCATTTGACTCGTAAAATATGAAAAGATTGCCGAGTTTTGGCCTTCCAGCTCGTTAAAGCGACAGGAAGAGCTATCCCTCCTCTAGATTTTAATCTTTTTGGACCTGAGGGATTATTGCACAAAAAGATCGAGCGCTTGTTTTGTTCGGCTCGTTAAAACTATCGAAAATTCATCCCTTCTGTATTGTTTTATACTTTTTCGGACCTAAGGGATTAGATGACGAAAAAGGACTTTCGGAGTTAACTTTACGTACCTTTTCAGACTCTCTAAAAATGAAAAGGACCGAGTTATCTTTGTCGTTAGACTCATTAAAAAGATTAATAGCGACAAACTTGTCTTTAGACGAGAACGAGTTTCACTATCGCTAGGCTCGTTAAAACATAGCGATGGGTTTGACCGAAGGGCAAATTATAGAACAAGCATATGTTATCCTCCTCAAGCTTGACAAAAATAAAGAGGTACTGGTCAGCAATGACTGGGGAAAAATTGGGAAGAAACTCAAAGAACCTTTATTGGTAGCAAGTCGCTCTTGAACACGACACATCCACTCCGTGCCTGAGTCGGGTTGGGTTGTTTCATTCACCGGTCACATCACCATGGTCTCGCCATACCATCCACCTTTGGGGTAAATGCTACCAATCCATCATATAAGTGTCGCCGATATGTTCAAGAGAAGTCATCCAGAGAAGTCAACCGTGTCCCATCCACTACCATACATTATACTTCATTCTTTCATGACCGCCACCCTGAACCATATATCATCAGATCGTTTTCACCTCCATCAAAATCATTTGCTCCGTTCCGTGTCATTGATGTGGGATTCATTAAGGCCCTCCTTTGACGGATCGCTTCTTGTCGACATCAGCTCATTATCCAAGAATTTGATCTAGGAACACCCCCTTCAGTACTTTGAAGCTTGCATGCCTCAATGGCAAGTTTCTCACTTCCAACGACAGGTATACATCAATGACCTTCGACCGAAAGATTTTGCGTGGTGTTCGACGCCAAGTCCTTTATTAACACCACGTGAATTGTACTGCAGTACCTTGAGGGTCATTATCATTATCGGTGATTCCTCTCGCGCTTGTTAACAATTTACATCATTGACTGGTAATCAAGCGATGTCTTTCCATGTTCGACTTCAAAACATTTCTCACATGGATCGACTTGTACTTAGAATGAAGATCAGACGAGATTGAAGACCCCGGATCTAGTTTCATCCATCCGGGCTGCGATATATATTCAGGAAAAATAAAGACATTGACATGTACAGCTCTGCAGAACAGATAATCATCCTACCAAAAGGATGATGATTTCATCAGAATCATCAGTCTACCATCAGACGATTGTCTGTCCTATGTACATAAAATGAATTTATGAAGCTGAGCATGGGAATGCCCGCCTCAGCTAGATCATGAAAATAGTATGAAAAATAATGTATTGTATTGTATCTTATTACAGGTCTCCTCCCAGCATTGAAAGAACTTCGGATCCTCCTAAATAAAGCATTTCACCCGATAAACGGCCTCATACTTTAGGGGGCAACTGTTATAGACATTTTTGTGCCTTATAGCTTTGAGCATGAAATGTCCATAATCCAAGGGATCCAAAGTCCCTAAAAATGTTGTTCCTGCCCCTAAAGGGACAAGGTCAACCAATGACAGCTTCTCCCAGAAGTTCTCCACCAAAAACCACTGAGAACTAGTCAAATCAGGATCAATTCAGAAGCTCCACTAGCTGCCTGCGTTGCAAAGCACCCAAATACACTGGCTAGGTGCGTTGCAACGCACTTGAATGCACTACCCAGGTGCGTTGAGCGGGAAATGACAAGTGGCAAAGTCATTCAACGAGGTGGAAAGACCATGGAAGCTTCCAGAATCTTCTCCAATGACACTTGCCTCACTGAATTCGACCAAGTGATGAGTAAGAGGCTCTCAGTCTCCAAGTGGAAGCAAGAACTGACAGAGAGAAGCCACAAGTCAAAACATAAACTGACTCATCCTCTCTGCTTACATCTATATATGGATCCCTCATCCCAGAGATCTAGAGGCTGGAATTTTGTACTTTGCAGAGAATTATTGTTGGTTTGAGATTGAGATTAGTACATTGGGTGATTTATGCTTTGTTGGAGGAGAGGAAGGGATTCCTTTGCTGGGAGGTAGATGCTGGAACGGGACTCACTTGGTTGTATCTCCTCTTGGACTTTCTTATCATATCAATAAAATTATTTGAGTTTCTTCTACATGCTGTGTATCAATGATGTTTTGTTATATTTGCATGTTTACCTTAATTTGATCCTGAGCTTTTTATGAATGTATATCTATATCTTCGTGTAGTTTCTCTCTTTTGTGATCTTGCAGGAATTCAGTGAAGCTGGGCCGGTAAGGGAGCAGGGATCTGGGAGCTATTGAAGAGAGGAGAAATTGGATCAACAAACTAGCGAAAGACACAGGTTAGTTACATCCTTTCTCCTCATTTACATCTCATAAAGAAGAATACTCAAGTAGTTTTCCTTGTTTGTTGCTAAGGCACTATCACACCTTAGAGTGGGATAGGGGCGTTCTGAATAGATACTTTTCCCAACAACAATCATGCTACTCCAAGAAACCACCACAGAAGCTTAAAATCTAACATAATTTCCCTATACGGAGGGGACACATGGAATGAGATCTGTCTTCTCGAAATCTTAAGAATAAAAATTGAGAGAAGAACTGCTTTCTAAAAATTAGTCCTGATGATGGACCCCCTTTGGGGTTTGAAACGTCGACAAATTAAACATGATACTGTGGATAATCTGGATCATGCTACTCCAAGAAACCACCACAGAAGCTTAAAATCTAACATAATTTCCCTATACGGAGGGGACACATGGAATGATATCTGTCTTCTCGAAATCTTAAGGATAAAAATTGAGAGAAGAAATGCTTTCTAAAAATTAGTCGTGATGATGGACCCCCTTTGGGGTTTGAAACGTCGACAAATTAAACATGATACTGTGGATAATTCGGATCATGCTACTCCAAGAAACCACCACAGAAGCTTAAAATCTAACATAATTTCCCTATGCGGAGGGGACACATGGAATGAGATCTGTCTTCTCAAAATCTTAAGGATAAAAATTGAGAGAGAACTTCTTTCTAAAAATTAGTCTTGATGATGGACCCCCTTTGGGGTTTGAAACGTCGACAAATTAAACATGATACTGTGGATAATACGGATCATGCTACTCCAAGAAACCACCACAGAGGCTTAAAATCTAACATAATTTCCCTATACGGAGGGGACACATGGACTGAGATCTGTCTTCTCGAAATCTTAAGGATAAGAATTGAGATATGAACTGCTTTCTAAAAATTAGTCCTGATGATGGACCCCCTTTGGGGTTTGAAATGTTGAAAAATTAAACATGATACTGTGGATAATCCGGATCATGCTACTCCAAGAAATCACCACAGAAGCTTAAAATATAACATAATTTCCCTATACGGAGGGGACACATGGAATGAGATCTGTCTTCTTGAAATCTTAAGGATAAAAATTGAGAGAAGAACTGCTTTCTAAAAATTAGTCTTGATGATGGACCCCCTTTGGGGTTTGAAACGTCAACAAATTAAACATGATACTGTGGATAATCCGGATCATGCTACTCCAAGAAACCACCACAGAAGCTTAAAATCTAACATAATTTCCCTATACAGAGGGGACACATGGAATGAGATCTGTCTTCTCGAAATCTTAAGGATAAAAATTGAGAGAAGAACTGCTTTCTAAAAATTAGTCCTGATGATGGACCCCCTTTGGGGTTTGAAACGTCGACAAATTAAACATGATACTGTGGATAATCTGGATCATGCTACTCCAAGAAACCACCATAGAAGCTTAAAATATAACATAATTTCCCTATACGGAGGGGACACATGGAATGAGATCTATCTTCTCGAAATCTTAAGGATAAAAATTGAGAGAAGAACTGCTTTCTAAAAATTAGTCCTGATGATGGACCCCCTTTGGGGTTTGAAACGTCGACAAATTAAACATGATACTGTGGATAATCCAGATCATGCTACTCCAAGAAACCACCACAGAAGCTTAAAATCTAAAATAATTTCCCTATACGGAGGGGACACATGGAATGAGATCTGTCTTCTCGAAATCTTAAGGATAAAAATTGAGAGAAGAACTGCTTTCTAAAAATTAGTCCTGATGATTGACCCACTTTGGGGTTTTAAACGTCGACAAATTAAACATGATACTGTGGATAATCCGAATCATGCTACTCCAACAATGCCTTGGTTTGATAGCCAAATTATGTCAATGCAACTCACTTGATTTATAGCTTTGTTGAACAAGCTGGCTCGTGATGAGACCCCTTGTCTCTTGATTGCAACAATCTTGAGTCATCGCCCTGTTGTGGTATGCAGTTTTGGCAAAGTCAGCAAGCTATAATATCTATGATCATGATAAGTTGGCTCGTGATGAGACCTCTTATTCTTTAAGTTTTAAAGTATATCATTGGATTATTCCATGAAGCTTGTGATTCCTTAAGTGGGGAGGAAGTCATTGTTTCCTTAAGAATAGCTCTGGACGACAATGGTAGAGTTTTTTGAAAGAGCTTTTCTACAGAGAATCTTTGTTTTGTTATTGATGCCTTTCATTAGACTGATATAAAACAAATTCCCACTAAAGGTAGCTTTTTATCAAAATTTACAAGGTTGAAACTAGTATCATATTCAAGCTTATAGCTTTTTGACTGTATCTTTCAATAATAATGACCAACTTTCTAGATTATTTCTATTTATACAAGTGAAAAAACAAAATCTAAAAGAAATACTTGTCCTTTTCGTGAATTCCAAATGTAACCATTTACAACTGGTTTTATTATGAAAGTAAAGAAAAACTATTTTACAAAAATAGAAGAACGATCTCCTATGGAAAGTATTTTTTGAGGGTTTGCCCGTTAACAGGTAAAGATTCTCTTTTTCTTGTTAAATCCTGTAACATAAAGGTAGATGGGCCTATGATTTCTGCAATTTGGAAAGGTCCAAGCCACATTCTTTGAAACTTCATATGTTTGCCCTTTTCCTCATGAACCTTGTCCCATTTTAAAACTAGATCCCTTATCTGAAAGTCTTTTCTGGATATAATGTTTGAGTCAAACGAAGCTTTTACTAATGCTTGGTGATGAGCATGAGTTATTTTAGCCTGCTCTCTTTGATCTTCTAGCTTAAGGATTTGTAACTGCCTTAGATGTAAGGAAGAAGTTGGTGTTTCATCAATATATTGAACTAAGGCCAAAGAGGGAATTGCTAGATGAGTTGGAAGAACCACTTCTTTCCCATAAAATAAATTAAAGGGAGAAGTGCCAATAGAGGCTTTCTATGTTATTCAGACCGCCCATAAAGCATATATTAAAGACTTGTGCCAATTTTTATGATTTTGGTCAATGGTTCACTTAATGATCCTAATCAAGTTTTTGTTCGTAGATTCAGCTAACCCATTCCCCTGTGGGTAATAATTGGCAGAGTACTTAAGCTTAAAACCTCTTTTGAGTGCAAATTTAGTCATAGCATTGCCAGAAAAATACGATGCATTATCAAACATTAAAGTAGAGGGTAAACCAAACCTGGTGATTATGAATTGATATATAAATTCAATGATGTGTTCAGCATTAGCTATCTTGATAGGAACTGCTTCTACCCATTTAGTAAAATAGTCTGTAGTTGTAAGGATATACCTATGTTGTTTAGAAGAGTGCGGAACGATCTCACCTATTATATCCAATCCCCATTGATCAAACGGCTATTCAATGTTGATTGGCTACAAAAGTAATGATGGCTTCTTTTTTCTTCTAGAAGCAGTTTGACAACCTTGACACTTTCTTACATAGCTATGTGCGTCTTTGAATAATGTGGGCCAGTAATAGCCTGCGCGGAGGATTTTATGTGCAATAGTATCACCAACATAATGTCCACCTGCTGGTCCATCGTGGAGTTCCTGCAAAACCTTTTCAGCTTCAGATTTCTCAAGACATCTAAGGAGAACAGAATCATAATTCATTCTAAAAAGTACATCGTTCACGAGCTGATATTGGTTAGCCTTCAACCTTAAAGCTGTTATCTTTGTATAATCGAGGTTTGAAGGGGAATATCCGTTCTTTAGATAGAATATGATATCAACGTATAATGAATCAACATCGTTTAGGCTTACCTCACACATTTGTATCTCTGTAGATGGTATTTCGGAAATAAGCGACCCTCCAGCCAACATTTTGCAAAAGCCTTGAACTTTAACAATATTTGTTGGTTTAATCTCAACATCATATTCTTGTAATGCGGTAACCCAATTGGCTCTTTTCTCACCCACATCTTTCTGTACTAAAAGATTTCTTACCGCTGGAAATGGTACTATGATCTTTGTATGGGTTTTAAGCAAAAAGGGTCTGAAATATTTTATTGCTTTGAAAACAGCAAATGCTTGTTTCTCTACATCTGAATAGTTTAACTCAGCCCCTTGTAGATTTGAACTGAAAAAGCAATTGGGGCTTCTGCCTTGTCTTGATTTGGTTGAGTGAGTATCGCAGCGTATGATTTATCAGATGCAAATGTATATAAAATAAAAGGATCTGAAAAATTGGGAGCTGCTAAAGATGGAGCATTAACAATTGTTTGTTTGATCAAATTAAATGCTTCATATTTGTCTTAGCCCCATTTGAATTTTGAGTTCTTTTTAATCATTGCCTGTAAATGAGATATGATTCTTGAAAAATCTGGAACAAATCTCTTTACAAAGTTAATTTGGCTAAGGAAAGATTGCATAGCTTTCTTCTTGTGAGGCAAAGGTATTTTGGAAATTTCCTTGATTCTGTCAGGATCGATGTGGATTCCAAATTTCGATACTATGAACCCAAGGAGTTTTCCTTCACTTAATGCAAAAAAGGAATTTTTTGGGTTAAGCGAAATCCCATACCTTTGAAACTGTTGGAATATTTATTTTAAATCTTTGATATGATTGCCTCGCTTCTTTGAATATACAATTATATCATCCAGGTAGATTACTACCGAATTATTTACTAATCCTTTAAATGCGATGTCCATGGCTCTTTGGAATGTGGCACCATCATTAATCAGACCAAAAGGCATCTTTCGATAGGCGTAAGTACCCCATTTGGTTCTGAATGTGGTTTTTAATTGATCATCGGGATGGACCAAAACTTGGTTATAGCCGGAGAAACCATCCAAGAAGGACATTAATTCTGATCCTACAACTGACTATAATATTTGCTCCATAGGAGGCAAAGGAAAATTATCTTTTTGGCAGGCTTTGTTTAGATTTCAAAAGTCAATACAAATTTTAATGTCTCCATTCTTTTTCCTAATGGGAACCATATTTGAAACCCATTGAGAATGTCATACGAGAAAGGTGATTTTGGATTTTAATAGCTTATTGAGCTCAGATTTGATTTGGTTTTCTAAATTAGGATGTATCTTTCTCAGTTTCTGTTGGACAGGTTTTTCATCGTTTATCATTGGGATAGTATGTTGGATGATAGAAGTGTCATAAGTCTTAAGTTCATCGTAGTTCCAAGCAAAGACACTTTTGTATTGTTTCATGAGACGAACATACGCTAGTTTTTCTTCAGGAGCCAGGCCAAGGCCTAGGTTGATATTCCGTGGCTTGGTATCAATTCCTAGATTCACTAATTCATAGTTCAGAGTTTAACTTTGAAGCTTTGAATTGGTAGATCTTTTGAATCGATCTTTTAAATCATATAGATCTTCTAATTTGACTACTGATTTTGGCATAGCATTATTAGTGTTATCTTGTTGCAATTGTCTGTGATGTTGGTCCTCATCAATTATCTGATTAGTATAAGATCCCTCAGAGGTGAGGAAGCTTACGATATCAGGATCATCATTGAAAATTCTCCAATTTTCAATGTTATCAGGAATTGAGGGTCTACAGATTAATTCGATTGAAAATATATCAGGGCTAAAGTCTTCTGAGGGAATGAGATTGGAAGCCACGTTTGCTAAGAGGTCGACACTAGCGTTCTGGATTCTAGGAATTGATGAAATATTAAATGCTATAAAATGTTCAGTCAGATATTGTACTAAAGATTGGTAATGCTTTAAATTGCTTGATAGACAATGTATAGTATTCCGTACTTGTCTGCTAACAATTTCAGAATCTCCGAAGACTTGTAGATACTTGATGTTCAATCAGATTGCCTTGTATAATCCTTGGACCAAAGCCTCGTAATCTGCAGTATTATTGGTGCAATCGAACTTGAGTCTACAAGTTAGCATAGTTTTGCTTCCTTCTAGGCTAACTAATACGCATCCTGCTCCTGCTCCTTCATTAGACTTAGAACCATCAAAAAAAACTTCCAAAATAAAGATTTATTTACAGGCTTATCTATAAAATCAATACATTTAGAACTATCTGTCTGAGAAAAATTTTCTATTTGAGATAAAACAAAATGTTCTAAGTAAGGTGAAGTGTGAGCACTGAAATTTCCTAGGAAAGAATCAACATAATAGTTGCCAATTATATTATTGCTGTATGCTACCGGTTCGTTTACTCCTTCCAATTCTGTTACTATGTGTTTCTGATGTCTTTCTCGCTCAACCTTTATTTTATTTGGCTTACCATTGTAAGGGAGCCACATATGCGACCAATCGGTTGCAAAGTATCCATGAAGATTTTCTGACCAATCCCTGCTAAGAATTAAGCCATAGAATTCTGGAATGTCTGCAACTAAAATATCAATAACTTGACATACCTTTGGATTAGATGACAGCCTTATGGTAACCTGATTTAATTTGCCGATCACTTCAACTTGCAATCGGTCCGGTTGCACTATGTGCACAACATATTTTTGAGGTTGAACGTTCAACTTTGCGCAAATTGATTTAGGTAAAATATTGGATGAGGCTCCCGACTCCACTAAAAAATTATGCAAATTTTTATTGAAAATTTCATAAGTAAGAAGAGATGACGGAGTATGAGATCTTGACCTTCCTCCAATTAGAGCGATGTCATTTGGATCAACTTTGTTAATCACAGTATTTGGAGGTCTTCCCATCTCATGGGAAGCTTGCGAGATTACAACGACAAGCAATGGTGCAACTGGTACTAAATGCAATTCTTTCAAAAGGAGCTTTTGCTGATGTTTTAACTTGCTCAATTCATAAAAAGTGATGTTGGCCCTAGTCTTCTTCATGTCTTCTATGATGTTATACTCCATTTCATCTGAAACAATCAATGTTTTAGATGGAGTTGGTGAATCTGTTTGGACTGGGCTTGTTTGAGTCGCTTTGGATGTCGTTTTCTTGGCTACGACTTTATCCTTCGGTGTTGAGCTTGCGCTCTTTGGCTTCGGAGTAGATTGAGGAGGATCGAGTTGATTTCTACTTCAAGTACTAATTGGCGATGCCTCTTGATCCTCTTCATCGGGGAGGATGAAATCCCACATACCTTGTAATTCTACAACTTCTTCTTCATCGGTAGGTATGTCGGTAGTAATTTCCTCTTCTTCTTCTTCTGATTCAGCACTTGTAATAGCGTTAGGAGGCTTTGGATCAGTCGAAGGATTTCTTCTATAAGGCTTATAAGGCTTTTTAGAAGAAGTCTCTACTACTTGTTTCTTTATATCAACCATTTCATTAGACATGGTCTTCAAAACTTTTTGCAATCCTTCTAAATCAAATGGGTCTTTGGGCTGTTTTTTCTTTGGATCTTCTTTGAAAGAAATGTTTTTGGATTTACGTTCTTCAACGGCGTTTTTCTTTTCTAGAGCTATGATACGTTTCTCTAATGTTATTGCTTCCTTCATATTTTCAGCTAAAGTTGTTTTGTTAGCTCTATCCACGAAGATTGATATGTTTGATGGTAACGTAGAGATGTACCATTCACTTCGCACTTCTTCGCTGAGTTTAGAAGCAGTAGGAATTTTGTTCAATAGTTTATTAAAACGCGAGTTAAAATCTTTGATAGGTTCCTTTGACTCGGCTCTAAGGTTAGACAGGTCATTGATTAATGTTGCAATGGACCTGTCATCACCAAACTTAGTCAAGAATTGTTCTTGGAAGATGTCCCAACTAGTAATAGACTCGGATGGTAATAAGAAATACCATGATCCAGCTGCTCCTTGCAACGTGTAAGGAAAAATCCAAACGACAGCGTCCTCATTAGTGACCCCATTAAGATTTATGGATAACATAAAATTATTTATGTGTTCTTCCGCTAGCATGCTTGCTTCAGGATTAAACCTAGGCAGCCATTTTTCAGGATGGGTCGGTAGCTGACTCAAGGGCGCAGGCACTAAGACTGCCCCTGGGTTATTCCATGGCATTTGGGCCATCATTGAATTGCTAACAGAGGAAAGTGTAGAAGATGATCCTTGCGGTTGGGAAGATGAGGATATTACAGTTCCTGATGTTTGAGAAGGAGATGTTGAAGTTCCAGTGGTCTGATGGATGATGATTTGAAGTGGAGGAGTGGATGGTTGAATTCGTGGTGGGGAAGTTGAGATGGATGATGATGACGAAAGAGTCTCACTATCAGACCCTTTAGGTGATTTCCTGGCTCTCTTCCTTCTAGGTAGAGGTAACTCAGTTGGTTCAATACCAAATTTTTTCTCTTTAATCTGGTGAGAGGATGAGCATGATTATATTGCGAAGTCACACTGCCTTGAGATTTATCAGATCTTTGAGGTGATATTGAAAATCGTTGAAGTTTATGAATCAAAGATTAAACTTCAGGAGGTTCAATAGTAGATTTATTTGAAATAATAGGGTTTGTGGCAGTCGTTGTTGTTCTTTCGACTTATAGCAGTGAGTGTGATTTACCCTCAGAATGGTATTTAGATTTAGACTTGCTTGCCATTCATAGTTCTGGCCCTCCTTCTAGTGCCAAATATGTTGAAGCCCCGAAAATCGGGTCTACAACAAGGGGAATACCCACCTGGTCCGGACCTTGGTTAGCAGCTCCTTTTCCGTTTGGTATAGTGGGTCCCACTGGGGATATGGGACTAGTTTCCCAATATGTGTGTGTGTGTTGAGAATTGATATTTCTTAACTAATGATTTCTAAGTAAAATGCTTTCTTTATTCTAAATCTAAACTATCAACATGCAATTGTAATCTAATAAACGTAAATATCTGATTCTAAACTAACCCGGGATGTAATCTTTCCTTTATGTGATCTAAAATGATTTCAAAAGACAGTTGGTAATAAAGGTCATTCAACTGCTATGAAAAAAGAATTCAATAAAGATAAACCATTTCATATAAAAAGTTAGATGAAACAGTTGTGAATAACATATCGCATAGTAAGCTACTCATATACTAAGCATAAATAAATAGCTATCACCGTACAAAAGTGCCAAATGATAACTCAAGCATTTAAGCATTCATATATAAATAACTGAACATGAATATCACCATAACACATAAGCAAAAACAGCTAAGAGATAAAATTACCATTTATAACTAGTTCTACACATGAGCTCCAACAATAATTATCTATTTCTTCTTAATCCAACATCCACTAAGAGTATAGAAGTGCAACATTAGTAGTAGATATTAAACATAGATATCAATAAATCCTATTCCATTCATTCATCAAAACCTCCTCGGAGGGTGCAAAAGTGCATGTTCTGAGGACAAGTTTTTGATAAATTTCTAGACCCTTCTCTAAATGCATGAGAAGGGTTAAATACTACTAACTAATTCTAAAAATAATTTATTACAAAAATGTAGGATACAGTTTAAATGAACGTCCTCATTTCAGGCAAAAATAAAGAAAAATTAAAACTAAAACTGAATCTAAAACTAAAACTACTAACTAACTATTGATGTATCTGCTCCTTGAAGTCGCAAGCTTTCAGAATTTGCTTGAGGAGAGTTGGGTCTCACCGCTATCATGTGCAAGAATGAACATGCTAGATCTGTAATAGATGCCTCAGTAGACCCGTGTGAGCCTGCAGTGGCCATTACCTTCATTACCTTGGGATCTTCTTCCTCAAGTAAATTATACATGCCTTCCCAAGTAGTGATACTGGCGTCTTTATTGCAGGTGGTGTTTGTGTACAAGGGAGTCATCTCTTTGTCTTCAGCACTGGGAGTTTTACCCTTCTTTCCCATAATATCTTGTTCTTTATTCTGTATACTTCTCAGTTCTTCGCTCCTGTAGTTTACAAATGAGGTGAGAACGATGATAAGAAAAGGTGACGAGAAAGCTTTAAATGCGGAAAACATATAAAAGATATCACCTTACGTGAACTGACTCCTTGATAAGATCAAAACCATATTTAATTAATGATTGCCAACTAACTCGTTAATTAACATAAATGCGCATGACTAGGCCTTGGTTTATGGAAAAAGGTTTCTCGAACAACGGGCCGTGCAGATCTGCGATAAGGAGATTTTGCGATTTGCTTTGCAATATCACAAATCACAGTATCGCAAGATCGCAATATCGCAAATCCTTTACGTGCGGGCAAGCATTCGTTAATGTGTTTTCTGTGAAATGGGATTCGCGAGATGCGCCATCGCATATCGGCATTTTAAGGCACTTCAGCGTAAGTGAGGTTTAAGGCATGCGATGCGATGAGGGTTTTTCATGCGTGATTTCGCATCGCAATTTCACATTTTTAGAATTCCGCTTGTGAGAAGGTATCATTTACCCTTTTTGTGATGCGACATGCTTTAAGGAGTGATTTCCTTCTAACTTATCATAAAACTTAAGTCTTTTTAGATGTTTGAGGGTATTCTCCTAATTTTATGATAGTAAGTTTTATTAAAAAGGAAATACAAGTTTTAATCGATTTTTTTTTTAATTTTTTGAATAAGGGTCCCCACTTATTTAGTATTAGTGATAAAAATAAATAAGAAGGGGGGTTGTTGCTGGCCACAACAGGTGCCAAATTAGAACATGATCCAATCCTCAAGGAGTTCTTCTTTGGCTTGATGCACAAGTAAATCTGCTCCCCAACCTGAAACTCATTGAACAACCTGTTCTGATTTTCATAACTCTTCTACCTATCATGTGTTGCTACAAATTCTTCTTGATTACCTGCGTTTGCTGTTACATTTTCGCCAACATGTCTGGTCCAATAAACACCCTGTTAACTGGATCACTCCAGTTGATGGGAGTATTGCAACTCCACCCATACAGTGTCTCAAACGAACACATCCTCAAATATTCATGATACCCATTGTTGTAAGAAAACTATACTAGTGGAAGATACTCTTCCCACCTTCACTGTTGATGCATCACATATATCCTCAACATATCCTCCAATATCCGGCTGACTCTCTCTGTCTATCCATCTGTCTGTGGATGATAAGCTGTGATGAAGGCCAATTCTACACCTATTCCTATAAACAACTCCTTCCAAAAATTGGAAGTGAACTTTGCATCCTTGTCTGACACAATATTCTGTGGAACACCATGCATTCTCACCACATCTCTAATGAAGACCTGTGCTACATCATTCACTAAGTATGTTAGACTTCACTGCAATGAAGTGCGCTACCTTCATCAACCTATCCACCACAACCATGATGGAATCACTGCCATGCTTGGTTTTTTGAGATGTCATAATATATTGAGTGATTTTCATAACAACAATATGCTAATTCTAAGCTGCAACTATCTAAATGTAGAAATGAAACTAATCTAAGCTAACTAAAATTTAAAAATAAATAAGAATTAGGAAGAAGGAACATGGGCTTTAAAAACTAAATCTGGATTTGTTTCACTGCCTTGAGGATCAAGAGGTTGTTATAGCACTAGAAAAAGGTTCAAGAGGGGGCTACACTAGCTTGACAAGTCAAGTTTCAATAGAAAAAATCAAAAAGACCCATTTCTTGGAGTTGTGTTACTGGATTTATGAGTAAGGGGGTTTTATAACACTAAAGAGAGGCTCAGAGGGGTGTTAAATTGAGATAGGAGGGTTGTAGATCAAGTTACTAATCCACGAAGTCCTAAAAGGCCAAATTTTCGAAGTCCTCGACTCAGCAAAACCTATCTCATATTGAAAAGCTCATCATTCTGAATCCAACACATGAATGAAACCTCAATCTGACACCATATGCAAAATTTATGGCCCACTAAAGTTATTGGGAAATAGCAAAAAAAATTGCAAGCGGGACCCAAAGGCTGCGACGTGGCAGGATGACGTCAGTCATACGGATGTTGACAGTAACATGGTGACATAGTAGTACAGACAGAAGACATCTAATCAGGATGTGACATGTGGCAGATGAGATCAGCAACATAGTCAGTAGGATGATGTGGTAGTATGGACCAACTAGAGAGCGACACATCGTAGATGTCGTCAGCGTGACATTAATAGCATAGTCAGCAGGGTGACGCAGCAGTATAGACCAATCACTTTTTTAAACATGGTAGTCGACGGTCTGTATTGAGGTCCAATGAGGATCCAACACATGGCTCAATCATGGCATGTCGCGTGGTGCCCAGCTAGCGGTCGACCAATTAGGCATTAAATTGCATTGACAACGGTTGTCGGCGACAACTACCGATGGCAATGAAATTGTCACCTCATTAAGAAAACTAATGACCTCAAATGAACACCGAATTGATTGGTAGAGGGTGGGCAAAGAATTATTATTTTTTAAATAAAAAGTAATACGGTCAAGTTTACAGTCAAATTTCACATTTTTTTCCAGGAATTCAACCATTCAATTTTTTTCTTCAGCTAAGATTTGCATTTATAGGCCATCCCTAGAAATGGAGGTATAAGGTGTCATTTGTATTTGTATGAATTTTTATTTCCACTGAAGATTAATGAAAAAGGCCTCCCCACATTGAGCAGAGCCCGGAGACATAACCCACACTGGGTGAACTCCATTATCAACTTGTGTGTGCCTTTGTTTCTCATGGTCGCCTTTTATTCCCACTTATTTTATGTGTATGCATATTATGGTTACATGCTGTTTTAAACGCAATTTTGTATGCATCCCTGAAGTAAAAAAAATATGGATCAGTTAAAATTCTAGACCTGAGGTAGTATTGTTGGGTTCAGGCTTAGTAGGGTGTTATAGCGCTCCATTAAGGCTCAATGGAGTGACGCACTATCTTGAGAAAGATATAATTTGCAACAAAACCCAAGTTAAATATTTTGCATGGGTGTCAATTCATTAGATTGACAAGTTTCTAAGATGATTGGATAGTTAGACTAAGGCTTAGTGCTCCTTTGTACTGCTAGACTAGCCAACGATGCTTAGTCAAGCTTTCAAATCTTCTTCTAGGGTTTCCAAGTCATCAACTATTGATCTCACCTAAGGAAGGTCACCAAATATTTGCAAGGTGACTTATGAGGTGATTTTAATAGGTGTGCCCCTCAATTTTTTCCATACACAAGGTAGGAAGAGGAATTGAGGATGCTTATTGTACCAGCTACAACAATTGGAAAAGCACTGATAGGACCCTTGAATCTATGAATATTTTCCAAGAATTTATAATCGCATGTAATTGATGTGTTTGTAAGGTAATTTTTTCTCTCCACGAGGGTACCACCACTTAGAACTATGAAATTCCAAGTTACATGACTTCTCCTTTCCCAATTTTGGTCATAGCCTAAGGAAGGACCTGAAGGATATAGCTTCTAATAAATAACTACCTCCTCAATTTGCACTTTGAGGTTGTTATGATAGTGAAATTCAGCATATTAAAAGTTCAATCCTTAAATAAGAGGTTGTGGTGTTACCCCACTACTAGCAAGCATCCATAGCCCATCATAGTCACCTTGGAATCACAAGCATTGCTTTGGTACCAGTGAGCGTACATAACCTTGATGAAGTTACATGCATGTCCTAACTACTCAGGAAACCATTATCAAGGCTTTAAAATTCTATTCATTGGTACATATTCATTTGTTATACTTTTTTCTTTTCTTATTGGGTGCATTTAGCCACAAGGTGGACGAGGAACTTTGAATGATAGTTGGGATGATCCCTTATGAAAAACTTTAAATATTGTTTGTTATTGATATATCTCCTTAGTATCACTACTCGAGCTTAAGCTTCTAGATCATAATGAGGCCATAGTTAATATCTTACAAGATGCTTGAGGCCTCTAAAAGAAGTCAGTAATTGTGTCAATGCCCACCCATCATTCTCATTGTTAACATAGTATTCCCCACCAGGTAGTGATCTTATTATCCATAGGAAAAGTTGTGACTACGATATTCACAAATTAATCCCAAGTGTCACAAAAAATTCATGGTCTAACTTATGTTTTATTAGCAAGAAGTAACCTAGTAAAGAGATATTTTGTTAAGTAATTGCATGAATTTCAATATCATAATAGAGTTTATGTATGTACAAGAACTAATTGGGTTGATTAAAAACAAAGAAAAGTAAAGAAATCAAAAGACAGAACTAGAAAACTTGATATGAAAGAAAGATTATTTTTATACATAAAATAGTAGTATTAATTTATATATAGGTAACAGTAGCTATAATTTTCATGTGAAATATCATTTTAGAATTTGGTCATTAACTAGGAGGAGATCAAATTCTCCTGTTAGATTTTCGAGATGATACGTTCCTAGGCCAATTTTCTCCATGATGACATAGGAACCAAGCCATAAGGTTTGGAATTTAGTATGTTTACCCTTCTCTTCATGAATTTTATCCTATTTAAGTACAAGGTTGTGTACTTGGAAATCCTTCTCACCAACCGATTTTTTTCAAATGATTTCTTAATCATCCACTGGTGAGTGGAAAAATTTTGCTAGGATTCATCTCTCTCTTCTTCGAGTTTTAAAAGGATGTTTATCCTTTTTTGCATGGCTATTCACCACTGGCCTTGAGATTCTTCATGCAACTACAAGGAAGGTAGGAAAATTTTAGGCAACAGTATAGCTTCTTTCCCATAAACTAAAAAGTAAGGGAAATTCCTAAAGCATCCTTGGGTGCAACTAGATCTGCCTACACTACATTGGGTGGGGTGTTGGGAAATTTCTCTACTAATCAATTATAGTTTTACTTAAATTGTGGATTAGGTTCTTGTTACTAGACTCAATGAATCCATTGCCTTGATGGTAATAGTGGTCGAGTATCTCAATTTAATTCCTTTATCTAAAGAAAATTTAGTCAAATTTAGAGATATAAATACAATGGAATTATCAAAATCTAGAGAAATAGGAATTCCAAACTTGGTTATGATATGATGTTCAAGGAATTGGATGAGCACTTGGTCATTGCTTGCGGTTAACAACACATCCTTGATTGACTGAATGAAATAGCCCATGGTTTCCAATATGTACCAATGTTGCTCGGAAGAGTGAGGATAAATTTCACCAATTACTTCCAATTTCCATTGTTGGAGTGGTTCCTCCACCATCACAAGTTGCAAAGGTGCAACAAACATTTTTTCTTGGCCATCACACTTTTGACAAATTGGGCACTTTCTAGTATAATCATGGGAGTCTTTAAAGACATTTTTCCAGTAATACCTATCTTTAAGGATCTTGTGTGATGTGCTCTCACCTATGAAGTGTATACTAGGGGGGTCATCACGCATTTCAAAG
Source organism: Pinus tabuliformis (assembly GCA_031772625.1). Taxonomy (NCBI): domain Eukaryota; kingdom Viridiplantae; phylum Streptophyta; class Pinopsida; order Pinales; family Pinaceae; genus Pinus; species Pinus tabuliformis. Next base: position 998,293,469 of record CM062818.1, read on the forward strand.
ATAACTTTATTGGCATTAGTTTCTTATAGGAAACAAATCAATACTTCATTGTGGTACTTTCAAAAGAGTTCCTCATTGTTGATATGATATTGTGAAGCCTTGAGTCAACTGCTCTTCCTTGCTTGGGATCAAGGTTTGTAGACACAGTACTTTGTTGCATGTATATTTTTAGGTCTCAATACAATGAGTAATAATTATAGATAAAACATATTTTCACATGAGTGAATAGCTAGCTCATTCTCCCAACTCTATTCTTCTTCATTTTTAGAATCCAGAGCTTTTGCAAAGAGTCTACATAGACCATGGCATTTTATGGCATGTGCGGGATTGAATTCCAAATCGCACTCCTAAAGATAGGTCATCCAATTACCTCTTCCTTCCCCTAGTTCTTTATGTATGAATAGTGATCTTATTGTGAGATGGGGAATTATTACTTTGACATGGATTTTCAAGAAATATGGACAAAATTGTTTTACAGCCTTATAAACTGCATAGCCATTTTTGTCAATGTTTGGATAATTTAGTTCAAGACCTTGTAAACCCGTACTCACAAAAAAAATAAGCCTCTCATCTCTTGGGTAATATTTCTAGGTGAGCATTGCTACAAGAGAGAAATCAAAGGAAAAATTATAGAGCGAGAATTCCTTATTGAAATTTCACCTATAAAATGCATGAAAATGTGTTTCGGCATATTTGATTTTGATGAAGGCTTCATTTTCTGGAGAATTCCATTTGAATAGTATTTTATCCTTAGTCATTTGTTGCAAGGGTTTGAAATTTTTGAAACAAAACTCTTGATGAAGTTTGTTGTTTTCCAGGAAGGATTGCATGGAATTTTTACTATTAGAGCAAGGGATATGCATGATTTATTTAACCCTTTAGAGGTCAACATAAATTCCCTATTTGTAGATAACATGGACCAAAAGGATGCCCTCATTTATAGCAAATATATTTGTTGCACCTTTCAAATATTTGCTTCAAATGACATGGATTATTTGACTTGTGTTTGGAGAAGATATTGATGTCATCTAGGTAAACAACCACACTATGTCCAAGAAGGCCCTCAAAAAATATGTACATTTCTCAGTGAAAGGTGTCACTAACGTTAATTAACCCAAAAGGCATATACTTATAAGAAAAATTACCCCACTTAATTAACAAGGTGATCTTAAGTTTGTCTTCTTGCACAACCAAGACCTAATCGTAACTTAAGAATCCATCTAGAAAAGAGAACATTTTTTATCTTGAAACTTATTGAAGGATATGCTCCATGGGAGGAACCAAGTAATTATCCTTATTAGATGCTCTTCTGAGAATTTTGAATTCTACATAGAGTCTTATTTCTCCTTATTTCTTCCTCATTGGGACCAAGTTACAAACCCATGTTGAATGTATGGCTTTGAATATTATCTTGGCTTTCATCATCTTCTTGAGCTCTTTTTGTATCACGAGTTCTAGTGTGGGATGAAATTTGCGTTGCTTTTGTTGAACAAGTTTGACACCCTCCTTGATAGATAGGACATTTTGAATGTCCATGGATCATATGTTTTTAGGTCTTCATATGACCATGTTAAAATTCTTTATACTCAACAAACATCTAGAAATAAGTATGCTTCTTTGTTAGTGATCAACATGTGCTTAGGTTGACAATTTTTGGGTCATTTTTAGTCCCCACATTGACTAATTCATGCTTCAAGGTGGAAATGTGAGTATTGGATGGTAGGTTCCTAAAACTTTGCTTGCATATCAAAATATCACATAAGTGAAACCACACCTTTGGGGATGGGATTACCCTTTTTTATTATTTCTCTCACTGTCATTGTTGATCATGCTCTTCATCATCAATGAAAATTTCATTGAACGCGTGTACGTTTTCTCGGAATTTTATCACGAGTCTATCATCATTAAACACCACAAATTAGCGATGTTGTCTAGGAAAAGTGGGTTTAGAAATTAATTCAACAAAAAAATTGTGACACAATGGAGTGAATCTAATAGTTGCATTCGCCAGATTGTAGGCGACACCATTCAAAGATAAAGGAACTGATATAATATTAAATGATTTAATTAAAAAAATCAACCTCCATACCTCTTTTTGGTAATAATTTAGATGTTGAGACAAACAAAGAATAAAATTTTGTAATTGGCGAAAAATTATCTCTCAGTCAACCAAAAATTTTAGGCACTTTACCTTTAGGTTAATGGTTTCTTCAACCCAAATTTGAGTGTCTCATATTCTGCAATGTTATTGGAACATTCAAATTATTAGGTTTTTGTATTTGCATGGATCAATAAGATGCACCCAATGCCAACTCCATCCTATGTTTATATAAATAAAAGTACAGTGTCCACGTGTTATTATTAGAACTTAACCTAGTGAAACTATCATTATTTACATTTAATTTAGTAGAACTACCATTATCTACATCTAATTTAGTAGAAATACCATTATTTACGTATATAATATAAGAATCATGATTACCAGTCTATGAACATTGAAGGAGATCATACTAGGTTTCAGATGAGAAGGGGGGTGACTAGGTTGTATAGCAGCTAAGGGCAGTTTCCAAAAGATAGTTACTCATTGTAGTGTTTGCAAAATTTATTGGTCAATAACACCCCTCTACCTAAGTCTTCATGTGAGGCTCATTATTTACCCATATCTGATTACTCTTTCCTTTGTAAGGTAGCCAAAGGTGAGACCAATTAGTGGCAAAGTATCCCAAAAGCTTATGTGACTAGTCCCTACTCTGCAATAGACCATACATCTCAAGTATGTTCACAACTATGATGCCCATCAACTCAGGAATCAGAGAATAGTTTGATAAGGACATATTTAACCTCACCTATAATCTTCGCTTCTGACCAGTCTAGTTGAATGACCTTAGCATTAGATTTTTCTAGAAAAAACATTAATTTTATTGCACACAAAGTAAGGCATGACATTAGAGGAGGCTCCACAGTCCACCTAACAATTGTGAAAATCATGATTGAAAATCTCAAATGTTAGAAGGAAAGGTAGGGTTTGTGATTTTGAATGGGCTCTGATACTCATAGAATTTATAAAGGATTTGAAAACCTCTGATATGCTTGGTGTAGTAGCAAGGGTTTTAGTAGAGGTATTAAGGTTTTTTTAAGGTTTGTATTGAGCAAGAGAGGGATCAAAGGCCTACAAAAGTATCTATCTCTTCTATGGAGATTGCAGAGATCATAAAGTGTCAAATAAGGCCTAGTCTTCTCCATATCTTCAATTACATCATATTCCAAGGGCTTGTTTCCTGAAGAATTTGGGGATACATAATTTCCAACATGAGATGAATACTTGACATTATGTGTTGAGGTAGGGGGTTTGCTGGTCTATGTTGACGCTAAGGTCTAATTTAGGATCTACATGGTGGTGAGGTTTATTTTGGTATTTTTTGTAGCACTGGACTTTATCTTGGGCATAGAGGTAGTATTTTTTGCATAAAACTAGGGAGCTAGCAACTATCTCAATATGGATTTACTTTTGGTAGGCTTAAAAGTAGCAATAATGGGTCCTTTTTTGTAGAGATTATTCAGTATCTTACAATTGCACCAGTGGCTTGGTTTTCCCTTAAGGAAACCTCCCCAATGTTTTGAGTATTTTTTTCTAGCACCTAGTACCAAAGAAACATGGTTGATCCCTCAATCACTTATTCTTTGGTTATGCTAGGGTCGTCGTTAGCTTCTTGGGCAAGCTTGTTAGGTAGTAGTTATTATTCTAAGAGATGATCGATAACTAGTGCCATGGAATTTAACCACTACAATAGATTTTCTCATAATCATTGGATTCATGATAAGAGAAAAAATTATCCATGACATAATCATCTAAGTTAAGTTTCACATTCAAACTATCAATGGGTTTAGGGTGGTTATTGGTTCTCTTCTGGGAAGGATGGAAATGTTTATGCCCATATGAGCTTTCCCCTAAATTATTCTTTAGGTAAACTACTTCATTTTATATTTTCCTTACCAGTTTAAGTAAACTCTCCAAATATATCACCTCTTTCTCTATTGGCTTGTTCAATATCAAAGCCTTCTTTCTACTTGCCTTGGGTTCTTCTTCGGGAATATTCCCTATCATGAACAACATTTATAGCTTCACCAAATTTTAGGGTTGGGGTATCCTTCTTTGTTCTCTTAAAGAAAATGGCTATAGATGGGTTTAAGGCTAAATTTTAAACCTCTATAACCAATAAATAAGTAGGGTAAGAGTCTACGGGAATCATGTTCAACAAAGTGGTGAAGCGTTGACTAAAGTCCTTCACCTTATCTTTCTTTTCCATCTTAATTTCAATAATTTCCTCCAAAAGAGTGGCAGGGCATTTATCTTCAATGAATTTACTAAGAAAAACCCTCTCAAAGGCATCCTAACCAATTATCGAAGTGGTAAGTAGATTGTACTACCACATGGAGGCTTTGTTCTCAAAGGTATAGGAAATGTTCTATAGACCACATCTCAGTGTTGTACATTCGTCAAATGTAAGGCTAGGTAAAAATTCCTTATGTGGTCCTCCAATGTAACAACCTTATCGGGATCAAATTTGGGAACGATCCTCTTTGTTCACTTGAGAAGATCATGAAGAAATCCAGCAAGTTTGAGGGATCCCTATGACATCCATTTAGGGTGAAGTTGGTATGCCATAATATATGGTGTACCTTCTTGATATGATTCATATTCATACCCTTAGGAGGAATATGTATGGTCAACGTGCATAGTTTCACCACTGGTATTTGATAATGCATGAGTAGAGGTGAGAGAATCGAAAGGAGTCAAAGTTATCTAATCAAAAGGACTAGAGATATCTTGAAGAGTGTACTCAACCAGATCTTAAAAAAAATCAGCCAAGACACCATCCTTGGTTATTGGTCTTTTAGTTTCCTTTTTCTTGGGGAGTTGGGGAGATATAGGAAGTCTTCCAATTTGGCTAGTGTAATCTTGAGTAATATGCCTAAGGGCATTTACTTTAGTAGGAGATACAAAGTACAAATTCCTTGAAAAGGTACCACATTTTTAGGTTCGGAGAAAATATCTTCGTAATGAGTTTCCCTCTCAATATTCTCAATATGGGTAAGAGGGGTATGGAGTTGTTAGGAAGGGTTTTGTTCCCCAATAATGCTTGCTTGGTCTAAACTAGGAATTCTACTAGCCATGCAATTTAGGCCCTCCTTTTGGCGTCAATTTAACTGTTGACAAGAATAAATGACCCAAAAACAATTATTAAGGGTTCTCTCTGGTATGAAGTCCCATCTAGACATCACCTTGTTTGGGGTAAGAGACCCATTAGGATTTTGGTCCAGTAACCATGCTTGGTTTTTTGAGATGTCATAATATATTGAGTGATTGTCATAACAACAATATGCTAATTCTAAGCTACAACTATCTAAATGTAGAAATGAAACTAATCTAAGCTAACTAAAATTTAAATATAAATAAGAATTAGGAAGAAATGATAGAATAATCATACCAATGCTTATTCAAGGAAATAGTTAGTTGATATCCAGGACAATATTGAATTCTTAACTTACTAGAGCAAATCCAAAATAGTCATTTTTTTTGGCTCAACAAGTGCTCATTAACGAAAGTTAAATAATTGAAATAATTAAACTTGCAATATGAGACTATCTATTCCACATATTAGTCCATGATCTAGCATTAACACATCTCACAAAGTACATACATAAAGGAACCTACTAAAGAATAGTTTGAAAATAACACATAATGCATGACAAATTATGGTTGTAGCAGTGGCCTTCAAGGTTTCTCAATATTATATAGCAATGAATACATATACACCAACTTCTTAGCTCTTATTTGTAGGGATTACAAAAGAAATCCAAAAAAGCCCCTAATATTGAGATTTTTGCAACATTTATAGACTAAGTCTGTAACTACCCTTTTTTTATTGTTGGACTTCTCTGGGGTTAATTACAACTCTTCAACTTCTCATAATATTAAGATATAATAAATTAAAATAATTTAAAATTCTCGAAAATGAATTTAATAATATTATATTCTAATTGGATTCTCAATTAGGAGCTTCACAAACTCCTAAAGATAATCCACCCAATCTTCTTAGTATAATTCAATCATCTTCATTCTACTAAGCAATAAGATCTTTATGATGATGTGGTACTATGAGGTGTTGTAGGAGAGGATTCACACATCCTTCTTTAGTGAGACCAAGAGCGAGTTCAAAATTATCTACTACTTAGTAGGATCCAAAAGATGTTTTTTGAGGTTGCCTAGACACTAAAAGACAATTCCCTCACATTCAACAACTCATACAATTTCCATCTTACTTCTTCACTTGACCTAGCCTCTCCTTGGGTCCCAATCGATGGAATTTTTTTCATTTTGAAGATCCTCTTAGCGAAGGAGTAATGTTGTTGGTATTGTTCCATGAACAAGGCTATGTCCTTCTCTAGTTTCTCTTGCATCTCCATAGCTGAGTTAATAGTGATATAATTATATGCCAGTTCCTCTGCATTGATTTTGGGGACTTCTATTGGGCCCTCAAGATATTCTTTAGGCCACTATTCTAGTTGGCTTATGTCTTTCATTACTCCTCACAACTAAGTTCCTTGCTCCTTGGCTATCTCCCACGACGATAGTAGCTGGGTTGAATCTCCTTCATAATCTCTAAGCATGGGTACACCTCTAAGACCAAAGACTTGTAAAAATCATGCCTTGTAGACTTCCACCTTGATTCTTCTATGTTTTATGGTTTGGGTCTTTTCTTTTAATAATTTAACCTGTTTCTAGCTTACCTATACATGCATATTTTTTCTTTATCTACTATAGGAGATCCTATAAATTTATCGTAATGGCTTGAGAGAATGTCATGCATGTTGAGGCCATGGAAAGTGGGTCATTTCTAGTGTCATGCAGTATCAACCTCTCAATAATGATATGTACTAGAAGAAAATGTTATGTAATGTATGTATTGTTGTAAGTTCCATGATCTTATTCAAACTTTGATCCAACCTAAACTTGTTTAAATTAAAAACCTTCTTCCTTTTGATTGGTGTGATGCCCATATCTATCATTGGTAGGTGGTCTCCAATGATCTTTGGAACTATTGATGGCATTGGGTCAATATCCATAACATTTGAATCCTGCCAAGATTTTGTTCTAATTCCTCTTGTTGAATATAGAGGGCTTCTTCCTTGGCTTCATCCTCTGCTTCATCTTCCAATATTTTATCTCCTTATTGTTGTCTTCTTCCTTCTTCCTCAACTCTTTTTTCTTTCTCATCTCTTCAACTTTGTTCCTTCTCTTTCCTCATATTTTCTGTGACACCCTTTCATTACCCAAAATTTTGTAATATAATTAAGAACATAAAATTTTGGGGTGCCAACATTGATGTTATGAGTTGAAACTTTATTATGAGATGTAATGATTCATTTTATTAATAGAATATGTTAGAACTGAAGGAAAGGGGGACAAGCAATAAATTATGATGCCTTGAGAGGAAAAGCAATAGATTATGATGGTTGTGAAGACGAAGGGTCAAGGTGTGTTTATAAAAATGAAAGATAAAAAGCATATTGGAGCTTTTTCATTTTTCTTTTTTGTTCTGAGCATTACTCCATTATTCTTCTCATATACTAATTTTCTCCCTCTGACACTCAAAATTTCGAATTGGCACGAGATTTGGTGACAACTTGTGTAATAAGAATTGAATGTGTTGTAGTGCTTTTTCCTTGGACTAGATGGCTCCAAGGACTCAGAGTTGTCCTATTTGTGTGTGGCACAGAGAGCACTAAGGAAGGGATGGTTGAGGGACTACAGATATTAGAGAAGGAATCCATTGTGTTGTGGAAATTTGCAGTGTCATTCGTGAATGTCTATGGGCCTGGTTAAGGAATGGAAAGGCTAAGCACTGAGATTCTTTCTTGTATGTGGAGGAGAGTGACCTTCAATTTTTGTGTTAAACCTAGTCTAAAAATTATGTGCTAAATCCCTAAGTTTAGTTTTTCCCTCAAGGAATTAACATCTAGGTAGGGGTTGCCAACTATGAGAAATATTGCAACATAGTTGTGCTTGTCGTTGGGTGGAGATTGGCTCACCCTTATTCAATTCCAGATTGTAAAATATTTTATTCAAGATAAGCATCTCTTAAGCATGATTATTTAATTGCTCTTTTTGTAGAAATTTCACCTGTAGAACAAACCGATATATGCAATGTCCTAAAGCATAATACTTGTTCTACTTCTACAAAAAATTAAGCGAAAGCATAATCAAATTCATGAGCAACATCAAGTAGAAACATGCATAACTGATAAAGAGAAATAATCACACATAACACAAGATATATCTAGGGGAAAGCACCAGCATAAAACCCCAACCATGTATTATCAATCAAGTGGAAATCCTCTTCACAATACAAAAAGAATTAGCTCTCAAGCTATTCAGTTCTCAATGAACTATGAAGATATGAAGATATGTCTCATGAATCAACCAAGCCCTGTATATAAAGGCTTTTCCTATGGTCCAATCCCTATTTCCTTACGCAGTTTTCTTAGGAAATAATAACAAAATCATATGCAATTAATTCCAAACATACCAACTTAACCAATGGTCCAACTACGCAATCCTTAAGGACACTAGTTCCTCAACATGCAAAAACTACTTACTAGAAATAGTCAAGCATCTGATAATACATTGTCCCCCATCTGATCTCAACTGGGTCTCTGACAGAACTGACATGCAACAACTATCCATGAGTGAATTCTCAGTTATCTAAAATAATAGTTGTCACATGCATGCAAGCATTAACAAACTATATTTTATTATTTTAACAACTTGTTAAAATAATCTAACTGGACTTGACTAGTTAGAACAAGTCAACTGATTCTCTCATTATAGAACTCATACTTATTCCCTCAATCAGTGGAGGAAATTAAGGATAAATTCCTCAATCAGTGGGACAACTCATGCATGCTCACAAAGACTTCAAATTCTAATTTCCTTAACTAATTAACTCAACTGAATTAATTAATTAATATTTCCAACTGTTGTTAAGACCAAAATTAATTTTGCTTCCTATAAATAGACTAGGGACTGCTATAAATAGGAAGGGACCCAGAAATTCTATTTTTAGAACTTTCTATTTTTAGTAGTTTCACCTCTCACCCAATGTGGCTAGTGACCTCACTGGCCAAACTGCTATTTTTAGACATTCTATTTTTAGCATGTCTATTTTTAGCACATTCTAAATTTAACATTTCTTGTTGCACATTTTTCAACACTCCCTATCAACAAGAAAGGCTTTCTCTCGAACCTGATCCTGTAATTCTGGAATGTTCTGCATGCAACACATCTACCCAGTCCACTTGCTCCAACAACACTTGGAACAAAAACACTCCCAACTGACCACTCTGTTGGGCGAGGAACATACTCTGATGCTGAAGCTCTACCTGCTGTTAACAAGTGCTCCCTCTCTGACATCTGCGCTACTGCAACATCTCCATGCTTCTCGCACCATTGCACACCTCTCTGTGCCACCTAGCACTATGCAAAACACTTGTGCCTCTCGCATTACTGCAGCCTGCTAGCTATGCATTGTCTTGGGATTCACTGCACTGTCGCTCTCTCTACTGCTCCATTCACATCTGTCTCTACCCAATCAGTCAGTTCCTACTACTCCACATCAGGGCTCCTGTAGCAAGGTCTCATCTAAGAGGTTGGGTACCTCAAGGATCCTGCCCCTCCTCCTTGGGACAATCACTCTATATCACCCCACCTCCTACCAGGAGGTATGGCTGCATGTGATCCCTCAACCCACCTGGCTCGAAGTTTCCCCCTACTAGAGGTCTCCGCATGAGTAGATGTCTCTACTCGATCTCCACTCAGCTTCCCCTGTTGTGGTTGTTCCACAACCTCCTGAATTTGTTACACCAATCGTGCCTCCTCCACAATCGTCTGAGACTTCTTTTGGCTCTGCATGTTGAGAGGTAATAGACCCTCCCTCTCAACCACCAAGTCTCCATCAATTTCCTTGCTGCTCAAGGCTTTGCATGCATCTTGAACCTCAAGAGCACATAGGTTCTTGACCCGTGAACCAATCTTCTTCACCTATCTAGTGATGATGTGTCTAAGGAAAACCTTTCCCTTACTAAAGACTACATCATAGCCTATATCTTCTAGCATCGCGATTGACACCAAGTTTCTCTTCAGTCCTGGTACATACTTGACATCGGTTAAGGTAAGGCGAGATCCATGCTCCCTTTGAAAAATAACTGTGCCTACACCTGAGACACTATACTTCTCATCATTACCCATCGCTATGAGTATCTGGAGATCTTTCTCCTCCAAAGTACTAAACAAACTCTTGTTGCCGATCATGTGGAAAGAAGCTCCACTGTCAAGAAACCAACCACTTCCCACCATGGATGAAACCATGCATGCGAAGAGTGTGAAATCCAACTCAAACTGTGAAGCAAGTGCCTCACCTTCAGATCCTTCCCCGGATTCCTTCTTGTATTTCCTCCGTGGACAATTTGCAGCATAATGGCCCACCTCATGACAACGAAAGCATTGCACTTTCGATTTGTCAACCTTATTCCCATCATTGGAAGAACTAGATTCAGAAAGAGAAACCTTCTCCTTCCCCTTCTTCGCGTTACTCGCTAAGTCACAATTCTCCTCATCATGCATGGATGAAGAACTGTCTCTGGTGCTCCGTCTGATCTCCTTTTATTTCTTAGTGTTGGTAATATATTGGGAGAAGTGGTTTCGGTTCCTATCTCACCCACTCCTGTGTGGTAGTTGATGCCCCTTAATCTGTGGGATCCATTGTCTGCTAGGCGATCAACTCCACTGCTACATCAAATCCAACCATAGTTGTTCCCAATCTGGTAGTTTCTCCCTTCCATTCACTGAGTCCTGGTAGCTATGTCAGCTCTTAGGAAGGCCAAGGAGTGCTAGACTCACCATATCCTCATCCAATGTCACGACCCCTACACTTGCAAGCTCATCCCTGCATGTGATGAGCTTGGTCAAATACATAGAGATCGTCTCATCCCTTGCACACTTGATCTTTCGAAGTTTGTCCTTCAGTGCTAGCTTCCTTTGTCACTGCTATTCTGATATAAATCTTTCAATTTTTTCCACATTGCATGCGGAATCTCCTTCCCATGGTGGCTCGAGACAATGTAATCTCGCACTCCCTCCAAGATAATTCTCCTAGCTCTAGCCACACACTTCCTCCATTCCACCTGCTCAGTCTTGTCAGTAGGCTTAGGGATTTCTTGATCAATGAAATCCTTAAGACCATTATCTTCCAAAACTGCCTCCATGCGATCCTTCCAAGCTATATAGTTTGAGCTGCCATCAAGGGCATACTCAAGCCTCAAACCTTAGAATTCCATCGATGAAATAGATGTGATAAGAACTTTAGATCTATATCCCGAATAATAAACTTCGAATTTCTCCTACTAGTATACTATTCTTTCTTGATCACATGTGCTCCGATACCATGTAGAAATTTCACCTGTAGAACAAACTGATATATGCAATGTCCTAAAGCATAATACTTGTTATACTTCTACAAAACATTAAGCGGAAGCATAATCGAATTCATGAGCAACATCAAGTAGAAACATGCATAACTGATCAAGAGAAATAATCACACATAACACAAGATATATCCAGGGGAAAGCACCAGCATAAAACCCCAACCATGTATTATCAATCAAGTGGAAATCCTCTTCACAATACAAAAAGAATTAGCTCTCAAGCTATTCAGTTCTCAATGAACTATGAAGATATGAAGATATGTCTCATGAACCAACCAAGCCCTGTATATAAAGGCTTTACCTATGGTCCAATCCCTATTTCCTTGCGCAGTTTTCTTAGGAAATAATAGCAAAAGCATATGCAATTAATTCCAAACATACCAAGTTAACCAATGGTCCAACTACGCAATCCTTGAGGACACTAGTTCCTCAACCATGCAAAAACTACTTACTAGAAATAGTCAAGCATCTGATAGTACATTGTCCCACATCTGATCTCAACTGGGTCTCTGACAGAACTGACATGCAACAGTTATCCATGAGTGAATTCTCAGTTATCTAAAATAATAGTTGTCACATGCATGCAAGCATTAACAAACTATATTTTATTATTTTAACAACTTGTTAAAATAATCTAACTGGACTTGACTAGTTAGAACTAAGTCAACTGATTCTCTCATTATAGAACTCATACTTATTCCCTCAATCAGTGGAGGAAATTAAGGATAAATTCCTCAATCAGTGGGACAACTCATGTGCATGCTCACAAAGACTTCAAATTCGAATTTCCTTAACTAATTAACTCTACTTAATTAATTAATTAATATTTCCAACTGTTGTTAAGACCAAAATTAATTTTACTTCCTATAGATAGACTAGGGAGTGCTATAAATAGGAACGGACCCAGAAATGCTATTTTTAGAACTTTCTATTTTTAGCAGTTTCACCTCTCACCCAATGTAACCAATGACCTCACTAGCCAAACTGCTATTTTTAGAAATGTTATTTTTAGCAGGTCTATTTTTAGCACATTCTAAATTTAACATTTCTTGTTGCACATATTTCAACACTTTTTAGAAATTTTATAAGTGCATGAATTTACCCTTTAACAAATTTATCATGGTTGTATATATATATATATATATATATATATATATATATATATATATATATATATATATATATATATATATGTAACATCATTAGTTGAGGAATCCACTATGAAAACCTGTAACCTCCCCCTAATTTTGTGCTGGAATATATGGTTATGCAGGAACAATATCATTTTTAACAAAAAACATATCAGATGGCCCCTTATTGTCTCAAAAATTTGCAACAGTTATAATGAAATACCGAACGAGGAACAGCCTGTCTCAACTCGAACAATCATCCCTGAAGCTATAGATCATGCACAACCCTGGGCCTACTTTGATGGTTCTGCACAAGAACAGGGGTGTGGGAGGGGATTCTATTCCACCTAACCGAGTCACATTTTTTCCGCATTCGTATGGGATTGGGTGCGGGCACAAATAATTTTGTTGAGCTCACCTCCTTTTGCCATCTATTACATTTTGCACTAAACCAAAACTGTAGACAGTTACAAGTCTTTAGACACTCTAAGATTGTCATAAATTGGTTCAACTACATAACTGCATGCCATGTTCACTCACTTAGGAACATATTGGATGATGCATTGTTATTAAAATCGTACTCATATTTATAGGGAGCGCAACAAATCTGCAGATTAGCTTTCCAAAGAAGCAGCGCACCATCCCAAAGGAGAATGGCCGATACAGGAGGAGAGACAGGGACATGCCTATCAGTACTATCACATGCCTTATATAGAACAGAATCAACAAAGGGCCGATAGGCCCTAATTTATCATAGTATCATGAGGCAACAACAAACAGTGAACTTATAGAACTGAATATTTTTTGAAATTTTGTATTTGTAAACACATATTGATCTATGATGGTACACCCTTCGTGGGTTTTTTGTACAGACTTTCACTACTTTGATGACTACGGTCACGTATAGCATATGCCACTGGCATCTACAACATGTAATTTTACATTATAATAGAAAATTATGATTTTTTTCCCCAGAAAAACCATTAGTTGAGGAATATAGGATTCTTAAATTCTTATTTAAACAAGTTATGTTGGCATTTCTACTATAATTTTTTTTCTTGGAGGTTCCAAAAGCTGAAAATTGGACCATAGTGAGGGGAAATCCTACTGACCCTCTGGCCCAATTTTCTAGATTTTTGGTAACAAAATTTTAGGAAATATTATCAAAGGAAGTTGGGATTCCTAAATGCATCTTTAAATAAGTCATGTTGGAACTCTTGCAATAAATTTTCTTCTACGAGGTTCCAGAAGCTGTAACTTGGATCATAGTATGTTGAAATCCATTGATTATCTGGTCCAACTTTAAAATCTTGCATCACAATATTTTAGGACATATGATCAAAGGAAATCGAGCTTCCCAGATGATCCTTCTAGGAGGTTCCAGAAAATAAAACTCGGACCATAGTCAAGGGAAATCTCGTTGATCATTGGTCAAACTTTCAGATTTGGAGATATGATGTTTTAGGATATATTATTAGACGAAGTTGGACATCTTGGATTCTCCTAAAATCATGCATCAAACATGTCATGTTGGAATTTCTACTGTAAATTTTTATTTGGGAGGTTCCAAAGGCTGAAACTTGAACAATAGTGAGGGGAACTCCCATTGATAATCTAATTTATTTTTCAGAATATGGACTGTTATAATTTATGAGATATGGCCCAAGGAAGTTGTTATATTTGTTTGCATGAAAAGTGTTTGAAGAAATGAAAAATAGTTTAATTATTAATTACATATAATTTTTTTGATGAAATGCCCTAATGAAAATGTTTTTTGTGGATGGGGATAGTATTGTTGTATGTTAGCATTGTTGTATGATAGTACTATTGTAGTTGCTCTATGCCTATTTTCATGAAAATAATTTGAAATGTGTTAAAGGTGTTTTATTACAATTTGCATACAAATTATTTGAAAAATACCTCAAAGGTAGAAATCAAAAGTTGCATGATTGAGTGGTACATTTCAGTTCATATGTTAAAAGTGGAATTAGAGCAATGTTTCTTACTTGATTTTATAAAAGTGTTGAGAAAATATCTACAAGAAAAATACTACTTAATTGGTTGTATACATGTAAAGTGTTTGACAAAATATATGAGAGATGAAAATCAAGGTTTTGTTAGTGTGGTTAGGATAAATTTAGTAGGAAGTATGTGACAAAGTGGTATCAGATATTAGTTTTAAGCTTGTGAAGAAGAAGAAGAAAATTTATACCCGTATCCTAATCGAGAATTAGGGCATTGGGTATGTTACAAAGTGGTATCAAAACTTTTTATAAAGCTAGCAAAAATAAAAAGAAAATCTTTTGGTACCCCGTAACCTATGTAAATTGTTGAGGGAATTAGGTATGTGACATTTTCCTCCTCTTTTTATTTGAGCTAAGTTATTTAGATATTCTAGCAGCTTCTTTGGTTATATAGGTTGCCTCTTATTCTTGCTTCAACTTTTTTTTCTTGTTTTTTTCAAGCTCCTTCTCATTGGATTACTTGCTCTTGGGCCAATGCTTCTCTTTTTTCTCGAGTCTTTTCCTTTTTTTAGGTTAGGATTGTAACCTATTCTTCAAATAACTTCTAAAAAATTTAAATCATTCATTTGCTTGTCCTTTTCTTCCCAAGTCTCTAATTAATACTCACACATGCACTTGCATGACTTGCAAGGATCTTTCACTATTAATCTTGGATCATACTTGTGGAACATCAGGTCAACAAATCAAAAAAGTATTAATGTTTTTTGGCTCTTTTTATATCCTCTAATTGATATGCTCCCAAGGGTAAAGGCATGGGTGGTCAGGGATGCTTCTTGGTTCATGAGAGCACCCCACTTACCCTTGTGAACTTTATATGTTATTTCTTGAAGAACCACTATGTCAGTTACAAATTTTGGCTATAGGTGGTGATGTTTAGTTTCACCAAATATTTTAAGATAAATGCCATCTTGGTCCAAAAACCAGTCACCAACTAAGGGCACTATCTGCCTAGACCTTTAAACATACATCAGGTAGCTTCACTGAATAAGGCTTCAGACAATATATGCATATGCTATGTGTGGTGATCCCCTTAAAAGATTTTGTAGTAGATATGAATCAACTCCTCATGTATTTCCCATATCTAGTTCATTGTTAGGAATTCCATCTTAGCAAAGACTTTGTTAGGAGATAAAATGCCATGAAAAATTGAGTTTGTTGGCCTTCTTTAGGATTTTGAACCTGTGAAATGTTGTTTCTTAGAAATCATGATAGAATGTCTACCCATTTAAATATCCTTCCCTATACTGCTACAATGTACAAGAGTGAAACCCATCATTTAGGGAAGGCATTATTATTGGATCAATTATATAACCAACATAGCATGGTAGCTACTGCTAGAATGGGGTTTTTATCATATTCACTGAATATACCTTGTTTTCTTATGTCCTAAAAGTCGCTCTACTAGTCCACCATGTCTTCAAAAATTCTCCAGGAAAAATATTCAAGTCCCTCAACCAATGTTCATTTAAGAACACTTCCTCTTTGGGTAGCTTGTAGTACATTTTGATATCAGAAGCACTAAATGAAGAAATTGGCCTCCCATGATTGTCCTTAACAATAGTTTCTTCAGGGTTGATGTGTTTCACTAGCCATTCAACAACTTTTACACATGGGAGAATTGATAGATGAGTAGCCACTTTCAAAAACGAAGATATTTTAGCAGACTTATATATCTCTAAGACTAGGTCATATATAAGTGTCTTCTTTCCTTGAATCAACTAATATATATTTCACCATTTGTATGTGATATTTTTATGAATGAATCACAATGTATCCCAAAAATCATGACCAATTTATCAGGTTATTCTTCATCCAAGGTTTCAGCCACTAGGGCTTTGCAAGCCTATTTCTTAGACACATACATGATCCTCCTAGAAATCCAATAAAAGAAATAGCCACCCATTATGTATATTAGCTTACAATGCTACATGCAAAAAATTGATCGATTTGGGTTTAGGTTGATTGTGCTTGTATGAAGCTAACAAGTTTCAGCGGTGGGGAGAAAGTAACACAGTTAAATTTAAGTTGGGAGACACTCTTAACCATCACAATTAAAAAAACATATTGAGAATCTTGACCATGATGTCCATGTATCTTCCCATGGAGAATTTCTCTAGGACATTGGGAAAAAATTAGGGTTTCTAGGCAAGAAAAACATTTGTTCATGTACCCAAGCTTGAAAATAGGAAACTAGTTAAGATTTAATCCAAAAGTTGAGTTAACAGCATTGGGATGGCTCTGGGCATGAAAACCTAGGTGTTCGTGCATGAAAAACCATAGGCAGTTAAGTAAAACAATAGTGGAGAGTTGTCTGACCAGGATAAAAAAGTTTATGAGCTTTGCTACCATGGAAAAAACATTTTATAAGCCAAAAGGTAACTCGTGGTTGGCTTGGGCACAGCTCTAGGGTAAAGTTAAGCTAGGAAAAATTGGGAGGTAGCTTGGTTGAGGGTTAAATGGCCTTTATTTTGCTTTGAATTTGTTATTGGGGCTAATTCAAGGGTTTTGTCTCTTCTTCACAAGTTTTATGATTCTGGATTTTAGGCATTTGTGGTTCATTTCTTTTGAGCTTAGTCTCGGAGTATCCATGGTAGAAACCATATTTGTCAACGTTGGGATTTGAAATGTTGACAAATATGGTTTCTACTGTGGATACTCCGAGACTAAGCTCAAAAGTCTTATGACACCATATAGGCATGTGGTCATCTCAAGGAGTCAAGGATTGATGGGAGAAAGGAACAAGATAACCAAAAAATAATAAAAAATTCACTCAAAACCACTCATTCAATTAAAACACAAAGCAAGGAAGAAATTTCCAATGCAAAAATATTTGGTGGGCAAGTAACTACATACAAAATAACCATAAGAGACAAAATTGAGGCTCAATGAGCATAAACATTCATATAACTAAGATGGTTTGAGTTGGCCTGACCTTACCTATCCAAGGAGACAACTCCAATCTGGGTGAAGTTTTCCACCTCACCCATGGAGCTATAGATAGTACAAGCCTTTACAATTATTGAAAATTTTATTGTAAGACAATTCTAATTGATGATAGTTTTTTACCAATAATGTTAGGTTGGTGGCGATATTTCTAGTCAAGGTGGATGCTAATATTGATCTTTGTGTGTTATCGGATTTTGTAATGGGTGGTTGAAAATATTCCCAAATTATTGATTATCTGAACATCCCATTTAGATGCATAAGGCACCATTTGTATGGACATGTGCACAAGGATTTTGGAAAGGATTTTTTCAAAAAGGTTTGTCCAAAGAAGGAGATCTCAACTAAAGATTGTGGTAGGAAGGGTAAACCTATGGATCTGATTCAAGGAAAGATGTTATGGAATAAGGTACATAAGTTCATGGCTTAGTCTGTATCCTAAAGGGAAATGTTCACAATATTAGGAAAATGTGGATGTTGGCATATGGCTTGTGGACCTTTTCATACCTTACATTATGGGTTTTTGGTCAATGTTGAGGCATGCTGAAGCATTGAATTAGTAGCTTGGATTGGACTAGTATGCTTTATCCTTAGTAAAGAACAAATATTACAAAAAATATCTAGTATGAGGGGGTATCAAAATTTTGGGTAAGTCTACTACATTTCCTCTTAAATCATTTGTGGAGTCTTTGTTTTTCAAAAGATAGAAAAAGAATACAAATTTCCTATAGAATCAAGGCAGGAGCTTATATGTAACCATAGGATAATCTCTTTGTCAAGTGATTTAAATTCGTCTAGAGGGGTTGTGAATAGGGATTCTATTAATTACCAATCATGTGAATCTATCCATTATATTGGTGGAAGGAATAGTCAAGTAAAATCAGACATCGTTGTAAGGTGGGAGGGAATTATCTTGTATGTATAAAGAGGGGACTAGCCCAACTAGTTTTAGTAGCTTCTGAGAGTCTCAGCTTGGATTTCCCAAAAGACCTAGAACCTTACACTGTAGGGAGGAAGTCAACATTGAAACTATCTCAAGATAGAGCAATTAAAGAAGTGAATCAAGGAAAATAGAGGTTGGTTACAAGAATAGTTATAAAAAGCTTAAACCCCTCCTCAATGTTCCATTAAATGTACTCTTAGTTAATATGAGAGGCCTAGTGGGGCAAGCCAAGAGATTGTGGAGTTAGAAAAACTAGATATAATTATATACAATATATAATGGGAAAGGAAGACCATTTAGTTTTTGAACTCAAAAAGTCTTTTGGTGGGGGGGGGGAGTGTGTGTATGATTTTCTTGCTTTATATTTATAACGGCTTTTAGGAGGTTTGATTATTGGTTGGAATCACAATGTGTCCCTTATTGATTCTTTAAGTGTTTGTTTAGGGATTTGCACATAGGTATATAGTAAAAGCTCAGGCTTGACTACAACTTGACTAAAAGTGTATGGGCCTTATGGAGGTAAAAAAAAAATTAGTGAAAATTTGTTTGTTTTTAGTGTTTCAAAGTTGATAAAATAGTTATTGGTGGAGGGTCTTAAATATTAACTTGAACAAATGGGAGTTGTTGGGGACCAATTCTAGAGTGGATAAATTAGCTAGGTTCTTCCATAACTTGTTTAATTAGGTAGATGTTGTGGACAATGAACCTATTGTTGTACTTTGTAGATAGTTTATGGTTGGGAAATTGTGTCAAAGCATCAGGATGAGGGGGTTTATAAAAATATGGTTGCTAAGGGTTTAAATTCATTGCTTAAAGATGAAAAGCATTATCCCTCCACAAGTTCAATCAAAAAGGACTAGCATTCAACCATGAAAGTTGCAATAGCTAAAAAATAATGAAAGAAGATTGTAGAAAATATCAAATAATGTTTATACTCAATCTGAATACATGAATCATCTTATAATACAAGAAAGTGCACAAAAAATAATTTAGTAGCTCAACAACAGGGCAAATCTCGATTATATGGAATCAAGGCAACAATATAAAGGTGTGGAGTAATAATACAAACAACATGTATGTATTATATTCTCAATATTAAATATAACATTGTCAATAGAAATAAGTGAAGTTGATCCTCAGATTGGCCTATCTAATGTTCCATATAATCTAAATATGCTTAGATTATGAAGAGAAGACAATCTGCCACAAGGTGAAATAAGAATCTTCTAATTAAATCCTACTGAGAAAGAAAAAAAATCACAAATTACAAATCCTCTCTAAAATCCAACCCCTCTAACATCTAAAATTGACTTCTTTATGCTTTTACAAAGCTAGACCTCTACCTAGAATCATGAAACAAATTTATAAAAACAAAAATGAGTGTGACACCTATGGCTATGTGTTGTATCAATTATCCAATAAACCAAGAAAAATTAGTCACCTATTTTAATCAGCTCTTCCTTTATTCTATTTTGGAGGAGTATATCTTTGCCACCGGTTAATGTATGACTTACAAAACTTCTACCTTCAATTTGTGTATAACTTCTTACAAACACTTTTGGGGAATGTAAAAGGTAATGCCTTGACTCATCATAGTTAAAAAAAATATAACTGGCTTCTCATTTTTTGGTATAGCATTGAGACACATTGAGACATTGTGAAATTATTGGAAGCGTTATTTCTGGCTCAATACTTCGAACAATAACCACAATAAAAGTAGAAGGATGCTTAATGCAACTATTAAATTACTGATAGGACTAAGACCCTTTCAACCATAATATATACAATACCATCCCCATAGCAAATGAAGTTACGACTTGTTTTCATAATATTGTATGTGGGTTAGAAATAACGTTATGTGAGCACATGAACTTTGCCCTTGCATTAAAACAAGTGAAGAAATCGAGCAATGGGTTGTAAATTGCTATACCCTTCAGATTGAAGATCTTATTTTTTTTTATGTTTTCCTCAACAATAATTTATGCATATATAGTGACATGCATAGCTCTCCGCTCGAACCATTCAATGAAAAACAATAAGTCCCTCCATTTAGCCAATAAGCAAAGGCTTCAAATTTGACTTTATCTCAGCTTCTACAACGTAATAGAATAGAATCGAACCACTCTTTTCATTCATTGTGACATACCCAGAATATTGCTTGAAGGTCACAGTTCAGTGTCCAGGTAGCCTATCTACAATGTCACTTTCTGAACCCAATAAGATTTTTAAGAGTAGTTATTCACTAAATACAACCAATCTTGAAGACGTGTTGTGATTCTACAGATCCCAACTTTGTCACTCAAGGAATACAACACTTATTCAACACTGAACATAAATTTTCAAAATGGGATAGAACCTAAGAAGCTTGTACTTCTCTGAAGCAACGAGTAGCCACTTAATTAATGAAGGCTAAAAAGTAAGGCAACATGGCTCAAATAATTTAATAACTTCTCTTTTCTTAATCATAGATTGTCAAAATGGGTATAGAACCATGTGTTGATATAAGAAACTTGTACTTCTTCTGTCTGCATTGTAAGATTCCACGGACAAACTTTATACATAAAACCGATTGGCTCTCTGAGCTGCTTGGGAAGCAACGAGTAGCCATTTTATTAATAAAGGCGGAAAAGTAAGGTAACATAGCTCAAATAATTTAATAATTTCTCTTTTCCTAATCATAGATTAGGAGAGAAATTTGACATATTTTAGATTACATTGTAATTAGTGCAATTAAGATCCATCTTAAGAACGGATTTAGCATGTGTCAAGAGGGATCAAATCCCTGTACAAGCAAACCCTTTTTAGAGTGCAAAAAAACAAAATGCACCTCTTTCATCGCTTGATATATCCCAATGACTCTGTGGTGTTTCTCTTTCCCTATATACAATGTAAAAAAATTATTCTTTAAATTGTATTTTTGAATTGATTAACTTAAACTTGACCCAAAAAATCTTTATTGGATTTCAGGGAAAATTGTTAAAAATATATACCTAAAAAAGACCAAAATGTAAAATTGTGAGACTACTTCAAACTTTTTAACCATAAAAAAACTCACTTTTTTCAATTGTTTTACATGATATATACATATATATTTTTTTTAAACAAATATATATATATATATATATATATATATATATATATATATATATATATCAATATACACTAAACATATACCTTTCAGATGAATGACAAAATCTATGAAACCATCCATAATTTTGCAAAACTTCCCTCCTATCATCTAATTGAGGCCATCTTAAAAAAAACCTATGTGGTAGATTTTTTAAATTCCTCTCCATTTGCTTAGAAATCATTCCTGAAATTTGTTGTCTCGGAAACAACCATGGATTTTGACCAATCATTAACCATGTGTAAGAAGAAGAAAGATGTTTTGTCGGGGGGGGCGCACAATCATTCCATTGTTTTTCCACGTCACAAAAATTTGTTTTCACTACTTGACAAAGTGCAGACCCCCCTCCTTCGTTAAAGCTCAAAATATCGAGGGACCCTGCAATTACCTTTCACCAACGATTTGTTGCTCTGCTGTACTTTTTGGGCATGAGCTTTGGTCTATATTTAATTGAGCTAGGCTTTGCTCAGTCTAGGTTGAGCTCTCCTCTACTGATTCGTTAATCACTACTTTGCTTGTCACCTAGAAACCTATGTATCTTTAAGCTCTAAAACATAATATAGTTCATTGTGTTCTGACTTTTCAATGGGATTTGTAACATCCCTTTACATTATTTAACTAAAATTTTCAAGAAATTGCTTCAGCAAAATTTTCAGCCAAACTTCTTCAAAATAAATGGCACAATTACATACAAGAAATATGATTACAAATGAACTTGTAGATATAAAACTAGAAAATCTACAACTCAAAAATACACACGAGACATATGAAAAAAAACTCAACATTATTATAGTAACTATAATATGAACATGTCATATATGGATCAAAAACCTGTTAAAACACCAACAAGATATTTCAATGGATAATAATAGCTCCTCCACGTTATGCCCCTACAAGAGATCTTATTTACCTCTCCTCATGATCTCCACGTTAAACCTAATTAGTGGATCCGATTTGAACCCTCCTCTTTAAATGGCTAGGGTATATCTCTCAATACTGAAACCCCTCCTCACTAGATCATTTAGGGTGGACTACTAATCACCGAAACTAACCCTCTACATAATGTGGGATCTCACCCAAGCAAGCTCCAAGAGATCAACTCAACAACATCAAATCAATAATCCAAATGCATGCCTAAGAAGTGATCTCTTATCTCCTTAATAATCATGGGCTATTGAAATACCATTGGTCATCCAAATACCATGGTTCTTTTCTTCTTTTATTAAAGTGTCTTATAATATTCTTTTTCCATACTCACTTTTTAATTAATTAATTCCAAAATATTATGTCATTACTTTTTAATTTGTAGCCTATGGGAATGGCTTGGCTACTAAGTTAGTCTTTATTCCCAGTGCTTGGAAAAAGGGACATTATAGTGCTCCCTTCCCGAAATTGCTCGACCCCAAGAAATTCTAACCTTGATACCATGATAAAGAATCATTGTTGTATCATGGAGATGGAATCTAGAATCTGTATGCCACGACTAGTTCCTAGATCCCACTTCCAAATAGGGAATCTAGCATCTCCAATGTCTAAACACTCCAACTGTGATGTACCACTTGATAAAAGTGGTATCCTGTAAGTTTCCCTTTTGATAGGGTACCAACTCATAACCTTTGTCCAATATAACTATTGGGGGTATTTGTTATAGCAGATTTCAAATGCCACCATAGCATCTTTGGAGTCCATGACTTCCCAGAGAGTGCCTCTCCCACTGGTTACCAAAAATTCTTGAGACAAACCACCATGTTGACGTTGTGCTACTCTTATTATAGCTGAGATTCCTCTACGCCATAATTTTGACTTCTAAGTTTGCATCCCAGTATACTTACCATCTTACTCTAACAACCTGCAAAATTAGATTCCTACTTCCTTGTACCACCCATCCATCACCTTCTCCTTATGTGGGTTGAGAATTAATGTGCAAGGTTTTTCATTACTAACATTTCTACTCCCCTGCCATTGTGAACTCCATGTGTTGCAAGCCTTGCTCATGTACCTATTAAGAGGGATATTGTACGTCTCACCTCCTACTCTCGTTAAGAGTAACTTAGGAGCATCTTTTTGTTGTTTCCCTCTCAGGTGTTTTAACTGCACCTCAATACTAAAAAGCTTAACAATTGACCTTGCATTCTTGATCCTCCATTCTTCAAGCTCACTATCCTTGTTCAAAATTGTGCCCTTTGGCCTCTTGAGGGCTTGTTCTTTTTTTTTTCTTTGTTTCTTTGTTTTTTTCCTATAATATGCCTCGTGAAAATCCACAGATTCTTTGTACCCATTCATCTCATTCATCTAATCTTGGGTATCTCGACTTCTATCATTCTCTTATGTAGATGATGAGGACTATGCTTCACTAGATTTTCTTCTTCTACTGGTTCCTCATCAGCTGACATGTTTTGTTCTTGGGTTAAGACATTGACGCCACACTCCATGGTTTGACCTATTCTTTTTCCTTAACACTCTTTGACTACAAGAAATATTTTCTTTTACCAATTCCTCCTCGATGACCAGTTGTCCTCGCTTCCTACTATGATGGTAAATTTTGCTTCCTACCCTTTTGCTTCTTAACCTTGTTGGCATAATGTGTGACCTGCAACCCCATTGAACTTAGCTCTCTTTCCGTTATCTACCTTTGGAACCATTTAAGGTTTATCTCAATCAATCTTCTTGATAGTTAATGAGTATCAAGTTGGTGAAGAAATTGTGGAATATCTGGAAAATCAAATTATTTCAATCTAGATTGACCATAATAGCACACATCCTAGTTTTTCCCACCATATCAGAGATCTTGAGTTTCTTACCAAACGTAAGGTCCTCGATTTCATGCAATTCTTGGAAGCTCTCCGCAATCAGTTATAGCACAGTTCTTAGAATGTCATTGTTGTAGGGGGTAACAAGAGTAGTTATCCTTATGATCTTACAGAAATAAAAAGAAATTGCAAGTCTTATGTCCTTACAAGGATGTTCCATAAACATGTGTTGAATCAAGGAAAGCATTGATGGCTTGACTACCCATTTTAATAGTATCTAATATTCTTGGTCTACTTTGGGCAAATACATATCTAACTCCTCCTATCTAGAGAGGCCATCTCTGATTTTCGTAAACTTCAAATTTGTACCAATTGAAAAAAGAAAAATTCCCACATCTTGTTCTTTCTACAGAGCCCTTGGTTGCTTTTTCTGAAGAGTGATATGAACTCCTTCGGATAAGAGTTTGTTGATATGTCTTGTTCTTTTCTCCATACTGCCCAAAAAACCCATTGAATTTTTGTTGAATTCTTGTTTCCCTCCTACCAATTCATTTATGGAATTTGTGAGCCCCTCTAAGACATTTTTCCATCCATTGTCCAGAGCCAATAAACTTGTAAATTCTCAAAAATCTTGAGTAATTTCAAGGGTTAGCTACATAAATTATTGTGGCAATTTTTTCTTGAAAAACACGAGTATGAATACAACTAGAAACATTATCTCCACGAGAGTGTTCTCACTTAGGTAAGATCCTTGGGTATTTTGTGATTAAATGTTTAAAAAAAAATGATTATTCCAAGACACCCAAATTGCACATGTTTAGCAATTTAAATCATATTTGTGATTTAAACCTATAAAGAAATGCTACATCCTTGGCAATTAAAAATTTAAGATGGCACCTTCCAACGTGTTTCGGAAAGATTTTTTTCCAAAATGTTGAATCCACACATCCACAATTTGCTTCAAGGTGTCACCACTTTACCCCGATAACAGCCATAGTCTTGACCCCTTGTCAAATGACTCACAAATATAATGTGCACAGTCTCAATTAAACCCTTAAAAATGTCCCTTGTAAAACAATAATTATGGCTCCGCAAGTAATTGAATTTAGCCTCTATCAAACAATGGACATGGCCCTCAACAATTTTGGCCCTCCTCTAGTACGATAAATTCACAAAGTCTGTTGAAAATGCAACAAGATGATGGATCTTAGTGGAAAGGAGTCGCCTTCACTAAGTGGGCCCGCAGGCTATTTTTGGCGCAAAGTCTATTTTTAGACTGTCTATTTTTAGACATATGGATCATGGTCTATGAGTTGCAGGATGCTATTTGTGGATGATTGGTCATGTTGGTAAAAATATATGGACTTCTATTTTTAAACATATGGGCGGAGTGTATTTTTAGACTGCCAGGCTAAAAATAGAACAGTCAAATATTATTAGCTCTTAATAATATTTGGACTATAAACATTATCTTATCCTCTTGAAGCACTTCAGTTCGAGCTACGGATGTGGCACATGCAGCTGTCAAAAGGAAATACGCTTTTCTTATGAGTTAGTTGAGCTATTGTATCATGGACTTTAGTTAGAACTCAAGTGATTGAGTTTGGTGGAGTTGATTGAGGAGTTGATGGAGTTGTGTTCAGTTTGACTTGGTTAAACTAGTTGTATTTAGTCTAACTGCAGAATACACTAGTGATGAGTGATGTGAATTAATTATTAATTAATTCACTAATTATTAACTCATAAAGCAACTAAATAATACATCAGTTAACTCAGTGCATGGACAGTTCAGTGGAGACAAGTGTTAGAGGTGAGTGAAAGGGCAAGATTGTTGTCAGTTGTGACTATAGTTGTGCATGATATTTTGCACAATCAATGGATTGAGTATTTCCAATGAGGATTGCGTGGTTTAGCCAAGGGAAATACGAGTTTGGATCAGCCATTCTCATCTATTCTCATGCAGGATTGCGCAGTGGAGGCAGGCAAGCAGCGGAGGAGATTTGAACCTGTGATTGATTCATATCTGAGCTAGTTTGTGTGTAACAGGTGGAGATAGTACTGAGTACTTGTGAGGAGTATTGTACTATGTATTGTTACATGTTCTCAATCAATATAATATACAGATAGTTGGGGGTTTTCAGCTGTATGCTTTCCCGTGATATACTGTGTTGATATGTGTGATTGATGCTTCAATGTGCGCATGCGATTGTTTCTGAATACTACAAATTGATGATCAATAGTAGAGGAGGTTATGTATTATGCATGCACTCTGCAAATAGTGTATAATCGAGATAATATCTATGAATAAGTGTCATATTATTCAAAATTTCTACATGGTATTAGAGCAGAGTTGATCATCAGATCTATTATTCAGAAAGTGATTACATTTTATTTCTTCAGGCAGAGTCTGTAATCGGGCCAGGTAGCCTCTGGATTCATCCTTCTTTTGGAAGGTGAGATATCCGGTAAAAGCCCATATAGTCAATCTCTGTACGAGAAATACTTTGTTCTCACAATTTTTAGATAAGAAGCGGTTGAGTTTTGAGCTGGTGGAATTCGAATTTGCAGCAGTGTTTTCTTGGTGTCAAAGTTGAAATGTCTTTCAATGGATTGTGATTGGAGTATGCTCTTGAAGGCAGCTCGAATTATATTGCATGGAAAGACAGGATGGAGGCCGTGTTAGATGACAATGGGCTGAAGGAGTTCATAGAGGCTGAGGTCCCAAAGCCTACTGATGCTGCTCACGTTGAAGTTTGGCAAAAGAAGACAGCAAAGTGTCAAAGGATTCTGTTGGAGGGCGTGAAGGATCACATTGTATCCAGCTTGCATGGAAAGGCTTCTCCATACTTGATGTAGAAAGCGTTGATAGATTTATTCCAAAGCAAGAGCGACCAGAGGAAGTTGGCGCTCAAGGATAAACTCAGAAACATTAAGTGTGAGAATGGAGACAATATGCCCAGGTATCTCACGAAGTTCACCCAATGCCGGGATGAGTTGGGAAGTGTGGGGGTGACTATCGATGATGAGGACTTGGTGAGCTTGGCTCTCCTTGGTCTTCCGAAGAGTTGGCATTCCTATCAGGACTTTGTCAATGGTCGGGAGAAATTTCCAGGATGGGAGAGACTTTGGTCGGATCTTGTGCAAGAGGATATCAGGCGGAATACCAGGGACGGGACTTCATCAAAGGCATCTGGTGAAGAAGATTGCGCTTTGGCTTCCAAAGCAAAGAACGGGAAGGAGAAGGGTTCTCTTTCCGAATCCAGTTCTTCCAATGATGGGAAGAACGTTGACAGATCGAAAGTGTGATGCTTTTGTTGTCATGAGGAGGGCCATTATGCTTCAAATTGTCCACGGAGGAAATCCAAGAAGGGATCCGGGGAAGGATCTGAAGGTGAGGCACTTGCTTCACAGTTTGAGTTGGATTTCACACTCTTCGCATGCATGGTTTCATCCATGGTGGGAAGTGGTTGGTTTCTTGACAATGGAGCTTCTTTCCACATGACCGGTGACAAGGGTTTGTTCAGTACTTTGGAGGAGAAAGATCTCCAGATACTCATAGTGATGGGTAATGATGAGAAGTATAGTGTCTCAGGTGTAGGCATGGTTATTTTTCAAAGGGAGCATGGAGCTCGCCTTACCTTGACCGATTTCAAGTATGTACCAGGACTGAAGAGAAACTTGGTGTCGATCGCGATGCTGGAAGACGGAGGCTATGATGTAGTCTTCAGTAAGGTAAAGGTTTTCCTTAGACACATCATCACTAGATAGGTGAAGCAGATTGGTTCACGGGTCAAGAACCTGTATGCTCTTGAGGTTCAAGATGCATGAAAAGCCTTGAGCAGCGAGGCAAATGATGGAGACTTGGTGGTTGAGAGGGAGCGTATATTACCTCTCAACATGCAGAGCTAGAAGAAGTCTCAGACAATTGTGGAGGAGCCATGATTGGTGCAGCAGCTTCAGGAGGTTGTGGAGCAGCCACAACAAGCGAAGATGAGAGGAGATCGAGTAGAGACATCTACTCATGCAGAGACCTCCAGTAAGGGGAAACTTCGAGGCAGGTGGGCTGAGGGATCACATGCAGTCATACATCGAGGAAGGAGGTGGGGCGATATAGAGTGATCGTCCCAAGGAGGAGGGGCAGGATCCTTGAGGTACCCAACCTCTTGGATGAGACCTTGCTGTAGAGCCTCTATTCTACACCTACTTGTCTACCATTTTCCTCAGTTTTTCCTTATCTTTCCTTCACTTTTGCCTCATTTTCACTATAAAACCACCCAGATCATTACAGTAACTGTCATTAAGCATGATCGAGCAAGTTTTGCTAATGGATGACTATTTGTTTAGCTTTTGACTTATTTGCAGGAATCCCGCAGCTATCTGATGATCCTGCAGCTATCTGAAGATCCTGCAGCCTTTTTGTTAAACGCAATGTTCCACGTGTCGGTTTGCTAGATGAGCCACATGGGCACTTAGGTATCAACGTGCTCGAGGTTCCTGTCCCATTTTTCCAGCCATCCACGTCATCTTTACCCATGGTCAAAGCTGGTCAAGTTACGGTCAACTCAAGGCTGTTTAACGGTGATTGTGAGCTGCTTGGTCACGTCATCTTAAACAGTGACTTGTCCACGTTCTACAGGTGGCAGGGGACATGATCCAACATGGGATTCATTACCCATGACGACAGAACCACTAAACTCATCCACGCAGCCGTATGAAGTGTCAAGGGACCATAAATATGCATGACAGTTTGTTGTTTTTCAGTTAATTAGCTGTACGAGTAGGCTATCTTAGAAACCTCTATAAATAGCTGCGTCTGTGTACGCTCATTAGACTTTTATCAGTTGTAATTTTCTGAACTTGTGTTAAATTTAAGAGCATTGTGAACTCTGTTTTTTAGTGCTATCCTAGCACTCTGTTTTGTATACTTTTTGCAAATGGAGGAATAGACATAGCACCGTTTTGAAGTTTCCAGATCTTTGAGTTTTCTTGTGGCTGAATGGACAGAGGGCCCCTGCTCATCTCAGCCTCTGTAAAGTATTTTATGTGCAGTATTTCTTTATTTTCTTATTCATTTCCTTAAGCATGTATAGTTTCATTTACTTGTTTTCCTTTCTTTCAAGCTGATCAGTGTTATTTCTTTGCAGGTTTCTTTTAGCCCGGGATTTATTTTTATGTGTGTGTGTTTGCTTTACAAACTAATGGTATTTGAAGTTGACAAATTCAAGTGTTGCCTTTGTTTTTATAGCTGACTTTTAATCTTATTTCTCAAAGAGCTGCTAACACATGAATGATCTTCATCATAAACTGTTATCTTTTAAGATCAGAATATCACTAACTTGCAGCTAGTTTTCAGTGCTTTCTAGACTGTTCTTTCACTACTTTCTAACCATACTTTGCATAGTACATATGGCTGAAGTAGAGAGTTAGGAAGAGCAAAATATTACCACTAGTCTTTAAAGTAAAGTTTTGATTTTAAGTGCTTCTTAGACTATTCTTTCACTACTTTCTAATCATACTTTGCATAGTACATATGGCTGAAGTAGAGAATTAGAAAGAGCAAACCGTTATCATTAGTCTTTCAAGCCGATTTTTCTCACTTTTCTAATTCAACTTAAGCTACTTTCTATCCGTGCTTTACACAGTACATGTGCTTTGAAGCATCGAGTTAGAGAGAGATAATCTTTATTTTTGGGTTTTAAAAGTGACTTTCTTTTCTTTTATTAGCAGCAGCTTGAACAGTTTCTAGTGCCATTGGAAGTGGTCATTTGCTTTCTTATTTCAAGTCATTTCAGTTCACTTATTCCTTTCAAGCATTTCCTTTCAAGCAAGTAGTTAGAGATCACTAAACACACACTTTCACTCATTTAGGATTCACTCTACACACACACCATCACTCACTTGTTTATAAATTATCACTCCATCTTAGGAACATAATTAACCACAACAACACCCCAACGATAAGAAAAACTCTAAGAGGTTACTTAAGTACATATAGTACACCTTCACTTCATCAGCTTACGAGCCCCGGGTTGACAATAAATACTAGCAATTTAGATCACACTAAATTGACTAAACATTTTGGCGCCGTTGCCGGGGAAGTGAAATTAAGTAGCCATATTCTTAGAAAAAAAATTATAAAAAAATTTCAAGGAAAGAAGTTAATAGCCTATCTAAGTATGCTCTCCTCTTGCACTTTGAAGTGATCTGGAGGATCAGAAAGGAGAAAGTTATTGATTTAATAGTTTCTTGAGTATGCTCTCTTCTTGCACCTAGAGTGAACTGGAAGATCAGAAAAAGAACTATTTAACTTGACTTGAAGATAAAATAAAAAATGACATGCATAGAGCTAGAGATTCTAGGGGAAGGTTTTTAGCTAGAGCTCGAAGTTCAATTTTTACAAGTCCATCTGCTTCAAGAGATAGACAAGAGACACCTCCCTTATCTCCAACCGAAACTCCTAGTCCTGAAATTCAAGAGCCAAGAGTTGACTCTCCTATACCTTCTATTGAGTTTGAACTAGGAAGAGACTCTTCTCTTTCTCCTACAAGAAAACCAATTGTAATTGAGGAAATAGACTCACCTGAGGAGGAAGGAGAAATCTCTTCTCATTCACCCTTTGTAGAAGAACTAGAAGATTTTGAAATCCCTAGGAGAATCATCATGGCAGAGGAAGAAGGAGGTGGTAGAGGTAGAGGTAGAGGAGGAGGAAATAACAATAATAATGGAGGAGGTAGAGGTCCCATAGGAGGAAATAGAGATGGGGATAATTCATTTGGGTTTCCCATTGTTAATGAGGACTCCCGAGCCACCATGAAAAACATATCACCATCCGTCCTCCCAAATTTTCATGGATTAAGAACTGAGGACCCTGAAACATTCTTGTTTGAATTTGAAGTTGTGTGTCGAACCTATGACTATCTGGATGATACTCAGAAACTCAAACTGTTCCCATCAACATTAAAAGATCAAGCTTTGAAATGGTTCATGGGGTTACTTACTCAATCCATTAGGACCTGGGATGAAATGAAACAAACCTTTTTGGATAGGTATTTGGACTATTGTATGCCTACTAATCATAAGGATGAGGTTTTTAAAATGATGCAAAAAGAAGATGAGAGCCTAGAAGATTTACTTGAGAGATTTCAATATAACTTAAAAAGAGCAAAGATGAGCAGCCTGGATGAAGAGACCTTAAAAGCCCTCTTATTAAAAGCCATTAGGGATGAATGGATAGATATCTTAAACATGATGGGGAAAGGGGATATCTCTCAACTTTCTCTCAATGATATAGCAGAACTTTGTATCCATCTCTCAAGGGGCAAATCAAAAACTCAAAAAGGGCCTAGAGATCCTTCTCTCCTTAGGGCAAATAAATCTGCAACAGGATCCGTGAGTAGGGCTGAAATCGGTAATATGCTAGATGAATTTAAAACTGACATCTTAGGGAGTCTTAGTGAACAAATTGATACCCTTAAGATCCAAAACAAACAAAAAGCAGAAGCCGAGGCTATGACCATTTTTTGCCCGAAGTGTAGAAAGAAGCATGCTTTAAGGGAATGTCCCTTGGAAGCAAATGTTGTAGAAACATGTGTCATTTGCTCAGAAACTCATGAGACCAAGGAATGTCCTTCAATCCCTGGCCTCAAAGCAGTCTTTCAAGAAGATCCAAGTACACTTGAATCTCTCTGTTTCGTTGCAAGGAGACCTTGGCAAGGACAACAGAATCAAGGGTTTAACAACTCTATGAATTCTCAATCCCAACCAAATTGGAATCCTTGGCAACAACCTTGGCCTCAACCACAAAATCCTTTCCAAGCATGGTTGCAAAGCATGCAAATGCAAAATCCTTATGGGAGATTTGCCCAATTCTATCAATACCCTCAATTTCAAAATCAGCAAGCTCCCCAACTTCCAAATCAAGGTCAACAATTGTCATTACCATTCCCTCAACAACAACCTCCTCCACAAAATCAAAATTCTCAACTCTTGTTACAATCTCAACAGAGGCCAAATCAACTTCCCTCTCAACCTCAACCAAACCCCAATAATAGGAATCCTCAAAGTGCTTATGTGATGGAAGGTCAACCACTCATGGAAGGTCAACCATTCCCTACCTATATGGTTGTTCCTCTCAATGAGGTCCAACTCAGATCAGGTAGAATCCTAGACCAACCTTCTACAAGTGCTCAACAACCAAGCATTTCTGAGGAAGAATCTCTCAAAGCCAATAAGGGTTCTGAAGTATCCCTTCAAAACCCAAGCATTAAAGAAAAAGAAAAAGAATCAACTCCCTTAGTAGAACAACCCACATCTTCAGCCATTCCTCCTTTTCCTGAAAGATTACAAATTGATAAAGGAGTGGAGAAGCAGATTTGGTTGCCTGACTATAGCTTTCTAGATGAATTGAAAAATGTCTGTATCAAGATTCCCTTGTTAACAGCCATTAAGGAGATTCCCATTCTAGCAAAGACAATAAAGGAGATGAGTTTGAAAAAAACAATAAAAAGAACCAGAGATACCAAAAGGATACATCTAGTTGGAAAAATTGCAGACATTATGATGGGTAAAATTACCATGCAAAAATATGTAGATCCCGGTAGTCCTATTGTCAAAACTCATATTAATGGGGTTGAAATCCCAAATACCTTGATTGACTTAGGAGCTGCTATCAATATCATGAGTAGACAGACCATGGATCAGTTAAAACTTCCTAACCTTCTCTTTACACCTACTTTGCTGCAACTTGCAGATAGATCAATCATTAAACCTGATGGTGTATTAGAAGATATACCTGTCTCTCTAGATTCTTGGGAATATCCAGTTGATTTTATGATTTTAACTCCCAAGAACAATCTAGGAGGACATCCTCTTATTTTAGGAAGACCTTGGCTGGCCACAGCTGATGCTTTCATAAGTTGTAGGTCTGGGGACATGTACATATCAGATGGTAATTCTACCAAGAAATTCAACTTGTATCCTCCCGCAAAGGCAATAACAGAAATAGGAGAAGATGAGTGGATTGATGATGAGGATACCCTTCAACCTGTTCTAACCATCTCTGAGATTAGTGAGGACAGTCAAATTCTAAATACATTAGAAAATTTTGAGATACCTTTAGAATATGACTCTTCACAGTTTCAGTTAGATGCAGACATTGAATATCTCTCCTCTAGACAAATGTCTCTCTTCTCAATGGAAGAGTTTGGTAGTTCTACAGTTGAAATCTTTCCAGGAAGAACATTCAACATTAACAAGAACTTGGAAGGACTACAACAAGAAGAATTAACTAAACTGTTGCAAAAACATTCCACTGCCTTTGCATGGGAATACACTGACATGAAAGGAATCGACCCTAAGACTTGTATTCATCACATTTATATTGAAGAAAACAGCAAACCTATTAGGCAGCCACAAAGACGGATGAATCCAAATCTTAGGGAAATTGTGAAAGAAGAACTTCAGAAATTGCTCAAGGTAAACTTCATTTACCCCATTTCAGATAGCCAATGGGTCTCTCCCTTGGTTATAGTGCCCAAAAAGAATGGTAAATGGAGAGTTTGCATTGACTATCGAGAATTGAACAAGGCAACTTTAAAAGATCATTTTCCTCTACCTTTTATTGATCAGGTACTAGACACTTTAGCAGGTAAAAAGTATTTCTCATTCTTGGATGGTTTTAGTGGTTACAATCAGATTCAGGTAGCACCTGAAGATCAAGACAAAACCACCTTTACTTGTCCTTGGGGAACTTTTGCCTACCGAGTACTCCCTTTTGGATTGTGCAATGCACCCGCTACATTTCAAAGGGCTGTACTAGGAATTTTTTCAGATCTGATTCATGATTGTGTAGAGGTATACATGGACGATTTCACAGTTTATGGTAATACATTTGAAGAAGCTTTGGCAAATTTGGAAAAAGTACTGGTAAGATGTAAGGAAACAAATCTTTCTTTAAGTCATGAAAAGTGTTTTATGATGTTTACTGAAGGGATTGTTTTAGGACATCATATTTCAGGAGATGGAATCAAAGTTGATAGATCTAAAGTAGAAGTCATCTCTAAGTTACCTGTTCCAAATTGCCAAAGAGATGTTAGAAGTTTTCTTGGATTTACTGGTTATTATAGGAGATTTATTGAAAACTTCACTAAAATAGCATCCCCTCTTTTCAAACTCCTTACTAAAGATTGTGAATTTAAGTGGGATCCTGAATGTCAATCTGCCTTTGAAGCCTTAAAGACTAGAATATCTGAAGCACCCATTCTAAGGGGTCCAAATTGGAAACTCCCTTTTCACATTTCTACTGATGCTTCAGATACAGCTTTAGGAGCTGTTTTGGGACAAAAGGATTTGATCCCTTATGCCATTTATTACACAAGTAAGAATTTGACTCCTACTGAGTTAAATTACACTGTTACTGAAAAGGAATTTCTAGCCGTTGTTCATGCGATAAACAAGTTTAGACACTACATAACCGGCTATGAAACCTTTGTCCACACTGATCACTCTGCCATTAGATACCTCATGAACAAACCAGTCACTAATGGTAGAGTTACAAGATGGCTTTTGCTTTTACAAGAATTCAACATAACTGTGTTAGATCGACCAGGTAAACAGAACACAGTAGCTGACTTCTTGTCTAGAATCCAAAACACTAATGAGGACTCTCCTGTAGAGGATAAATTTCCAGATGAGTATTTGTTTGCAGTAACTACCAAAACCCCTTGGTATGCTGATATTGCTAATTATTTAGTTACTGGAAAGTTACCTTTACATTTATTTCCTAATGAGAAAAGGAAAATCATTCAGGATAGTTCACATTATTCTTGGATTTCTAATGAATTGTTCAGAACAGGGCCAGATTTGATGATCAGAAGATGTGTACGGGAGGATGAAATGCCTGACATCCTTAAGGCATGTCATGACGAACCTTGTGGCGGACATTTTTCTGATAAGAGGACTGCCTATAAAATCCTTTCATCGGGATATTATTGGCCTTCTCTCTTTAAGGATGCGAAGCAATATGTTAAAAGGTGTGACAGTTGTCAGAGAATTGGGAGACCAACTCTTTCAAATGAAATGCCACTTCAGCCACAGGTATGCATCGAACCTTTCGAGAAATG
The DNA here is from genome assembly GCA_031772625.1 of Pinus tabuliformis. Lineage (NCBI taxonomy): Eukaryota > Viridiplantae > Streptophyta > Pinopsida > Pinales > Pinaceae > Pinus > Pinus tabuliformis. The sequence continues at coordinate 998,329,050 of CM062818.1, forward strand.
GGCTCTAGATTTTGTTGGACCAATTAATCCGCCATCCAAACAAAATAGATATATATTGGTTTGTACTGATTATGTTACCAAGTGGGTAGAAGCTATAGCATTAACTTCTGCTACTGAAAATTCAGTTGTTCAATTTCTTTTCAAGGATATTTTCACCCGTTTTGGTGTCCCAAGAGAAATTGTAACAGATCAGGGAAGCCAATTTACATCAAGGATGATAGAGAAGCTGATGGAGGAATATAAGATCAAGCATAGAACATCTACTCCATACCATCCGCAAGCGAATGGTCAAGTAGAATCTACAAATAAAGTTCTTGAAAGCATCATCACAAAGACTGTTCATCTTCATAGAAGAGATTGGGCAGAAAGGCTTCCTGAAGCCTTATGGGCCTATAGAACTACATGGAGGAACACCACAGGACATTCTCCCTATGAACTTGTTTATGGGAAGGAAGTCCTGTTCCCCATTGAGTTCCAAATCAAGACCTTCAAGACAGCAGTTCAATTGGGGATGAGCTTATCAGAAGCCCAGAAGCACAGAATGGACCAGTTAAACGAACTAGATGAAATGAGACAAGATGCAATTCTAAGGACCGATCTAGTTCAGCACCAAAGAAGCAAATGGCATGATCGACATATCAAAGAAAAGAAGTTTCAAAAAGGTGATTGGGCACTCTTGTTTGATTCAAAATTTAAGGACTTCAAAGGAAAATTTCAAACTCATTGGCTTGGGCCATATGAGATTGATGAAGTCTTTAATAATGGAGCAGTTAGAGTGAAGACTATTGATGAACTTCAAACTCCCTTTATTGTGAATGGCCACCGGTTGAAAGTTTACCACAAGCCACTCTCAAAAGAGGAGTTTGTTAAGTTATTCCAAAGCGATTCTGAAATGAGGCTGGTGGAGAAGAATTCTTCTCCCCCATCAGCCTAATCTCTGTTTCTTTCAAATTCAATGAAAAAAAAAAAAAAGAAAAAAAAAATAAATGTATGAGCCTGAAAACCAATCTCTGATTGGCAGTCTCATGCAGAAAACACGAGGTGAAAATCAGGGTCACCTGACACCTCATGTTTTCCATCTCTTTCTCTTTCATCTCATTCCATTTATTCCATCTCACCATTTCCTTCCATCTCACCATCCTCACTCCACCTCACTGCTTTCCACCCACTCATTCATTCATTCATTCCATCTAATTTCATTAATAAAGTTTTTTTTGGCAACTAAAGTATTTTATGCAGCTGGAAGACTTCATTACAGTTCCTGCAGCTATTTGACAATTCTGCAGCCGTTTGGCCTTTCTGCAGCCTTCTGCACCTGCACAAGAAACACAGTCCGTCTGAAGAAAATATGTACAGTTCAAAATCATCAAAGACAAGGAGGAAAGAATCATGTGCTAGCAATAAAGTTAACAAAAGGTTAGTAGCAAATTATCAGAAGCCAAATCAAATGTGGATCTGTCCGAGGTATGTTTAAAATTTTAAACCTATAGTTATTTCATTATGCGGAATTTTCTGGATTATGTCTTGTTGGCCACTAATTGTAATGATTACCCATTTTCTTTTCCCATGCGACCACATCTCTACGAATCCTCCACGTCTATCAGCTCATAATACCCATGATTTTTGAAATCACATATGGCTGTTTCTGTCATTAAGGTCTCGTACCCTAATGACGTAACCTACCGTATTACGTCTCTCAGTTCTCATCCCGCAGCCATGTGTCAATCCACAGCCGGAATCGGAGAATATAGCCGTTCCATTCATCATCTCGAAACCCTCTGCGCTCATAACACTCCATTCCTCGCTATCATCTCCCTTATTCTGTTTCACTCACTACGATTACCTCCATAAACCATACTCTGTCTTTCCCTCTGCTGTATAGTCAGTAAACGTGTGATACAGTTGTATTACGACTGCTAGTCACCGTTTCACTGTGTTCACGTTGTTATCCACCACTTAACTCTGATTCAAGCCGTGAATTCTCGGTGTCTGAGGCTGTTGATGCACCCATATATCCTCTGTTCCACAAAGTCTGAATAGGAACCGAGGAATTACTGTGTAAAGTCACCATCAAAGTCGTGTTTTAAGCAGAGCTGAGGAGTCGATGGGAAAACTTTTAAGAGCTGAACCAGAAGGTTCGAAATTCTTGGAGGCATACCCTCAGGTTGAGGAGGCATTGCAAAAAGCCAATTGGCTACAATGCATCAAGAAGTTCAAGGGCTACCACAAAGAAGTAACAAAAACCTTTGCAAGGTCATTTCAGGATAAAAACAGTCAAGTAGAGGTGGGTGATTTAACATTTGCAGTCAGTGAAGGAAGCATAGCAAGGGCTACATCTCTTCCACAAACCGGTGAGCGTTGGTTCAAAAACCGGGCAGTCCAGGATCAACAATGGAAGCGGATTTTTAAAAACCCAGGTATGAATACAAGTGTTTTCACCAAAGGAATCCCTATCTCTCATGTTAAAGAAGAATGGAAAGATCTACTGTTATTAGTGCAAAAGTTTTTTACATGTGAAGGGAGATTTGGGGTTTTATACGTCTATCATGGGAAAATTATGCAGCAATTTCAAGGAGAACATGATATAAATCTTCCCTACTTCCTATTCCAAAGCCTTAGGAAGATGTGTTCCATGGCTCAAAAGAATCCACGAAACATAGAAGCTTACCTCTGTCACCATAGTCTTGTTAAGTTATTGATAGAAGAACAATTAAAAGAAAAACAAGACACATGGGAGAAATTCCTTGTAAGGAACCATTTTGAAGAACCTGGAGAATCTTCTATACCTAGGAAAAGCAGAAGGAAGAGAAAAGAAAGTATCTCTGAGACTGTTCAAGGACAAACTGTAGAGGAAATAGAATTATATCATCCTGAACCTGAGATTGAACCTACTGAAGACAATGCTCAAGAGATTATCTCAGAAACCCTCGTTGAACTTGCCAAAGAAGCTGCCAAAAAGAGAAGAAAAGATAAAAAGAAACAGAAACAAGACAAAGGAAAATCCGTAATTCAAGGAATTGATCAGACTCCAGAGCATTCTAGTGATGAAGAAAGAGATAGCCAGCCCTTAGCACAAAGGGTAGCTAAACTCCATGAGAAAATTGCCCTCTCCAAGAAAGTAAAAGTACAGAAACCAAGGAAAAAGGCACAAAAAGAAACACAGAGTGCTGCCACTATAAGAAGGAGTAGTAGATTGCAGAATAAAAGGAAAGCCACAAGGACACTCTTCGTTGATCTAAGCACACCTGAGAAGGGTGCTACAAAAACAGACCTTGAGGATAGTCCACAACGTGAGGCAGCTACTCCTCCAAGGGAGGACAGTCCATTTCAGCGGGAGTTTGAAACTGAAATTGAGCATGCACCCAGTCCAAGAAAATCACCAATGATTGATCCAGCGCAGCAAGAAGCATACAACTATTTTGAAACATTGGAGCAGAACACTGCTGGCCCAAGTAATGTCATACCTCATGAGCAGCAAATAGACTTACTCAAGCAAGAGATCTATGAACTTGAGGTGCTAAACCGTCACATAAAACAGAGAAATGAAGAAATGAAGCAGCAAGCTGATATTGCCAAAGCAATCCAAGATAACACCTTTCTTCACATGAGCATGTGGCAGAAGAAACACAGCAGACTCAAGAAGAGATGTAGAAGGCTGAACAGAGGCTTAATCAATTTGAAATTCAGATGCATGTTCAAGAGACCAAAGGTTAATGTTTCCACACAAAGGAAGAGGAGGAGTTTGGATGTCTTAGCTGAGGCATCCCAGCAGGTGGATTGAATTGTGTTTTCATTGCATGAGGACATGCAATACCCTCGGAGTGGGGGTATGTAGAGCCTCTATTCTACACCTACTTGTCTACCATTTTCCTCAGTTTTTCCTTATCTTTCCTTCACTTTTGCCTCATTTTCACTATAAAACCACCCAGATCATTACAGTAAGTGTCATTAAGCATGATCGAGCAAGTTTTGCTAATGGATGACTATTTGTTTAGATTTTGACTTATTTGCAGGAATCCCGCAGCTATCTGATGATCCTGCAGCTATCTGAAGATCCTGCAGCCTTTTTGTTAAACGCAATGTTCCACGTGTCGGTTTGCTAGATGAGCCACATGGGCACTTAGGTATCAATGTGCTCGAGGTTCCTGTCCCATTTTTCCAGCCATCCACGTCATCTTTACCCATGGTCAAAGCTGGTCAAGTTACGGTCAACTCAAGGCTGTTTAACGGTGATTGTGAGCTGCTTGGTCACGTCATCTTAAACGGTGACTTGTCCACGTTCTACAGGTGGCAGGGGACATGATCCAACATGGGATTCATTACCCATGACGACAGAACCACTAAACTCATCCACGCAGCCGTATGAAGTGTCAAGGGACCATAAATATGCATGACAGTTTGTTGTTTTTCAGTTAATTAGCTGTACGAGTAGGCTATCTTAGAAACCTCTATAAATAGCTGCGTCTGTGTACGCTCATTAGACTTTTATCAGTTGTAATTTTCTGAACTTGTGTTAAATTTAAGAGCATTGTGAACTCTGTTTTTTAGTGCTATCCTAGCACTCTGTTTTGTATACTTTTTGCAAATGGAGGAATAGACATAGCACCGTTTTGAAGTTTCCAGATCTTTGAGTTTTCTTGTGGCTGAATGGACAGAGGTGCCCTGCTCATCTCAGCCTCTGTAAAGTATTTTATGTGCAGTATTTCTTTATTTTCTTATTCATTTCCTTAAGCATGTATAGTTTCATTTACTTGTTTTCCTTTCTTTCAAGCTGATCAGTGTTATTTCTTTGCAGGTTTCTTTTAGCCCGGGATTTATTTTTATGTGTGTGTGTTTGCTTTACAAACTAATGGTATTTGAAGTTGACAAATTCAAGTGCTGCCTTTGTTTTTATAGCTGATTTTTAATCTTATTTCTCAAAGAGCTGCTAACACATGAATGATCTTCATCATAAACTGTTATCTTTTAAGATCAGAATATCACTAACTTGCAGCTAGTTTTGAGTGCTTTCTAGACTGTTCTTTCACTACTTTCTAACCATACTTTGCATAGTACATATGGCTGAAGTAGAGAGTTAGGAAGAGCAAAATATTACCACTAGTCTTTAAAGTAAAGTTTTGATTTTAAGTGCTTCTTAGACTATTCTTTCACTACTTTCTAATCATACTTTGCATAGTACATATGGCTGAAGTAGAGAATTAGAAAGAGCAAACCGTTATCATTAGTCTTTCAAGCCGATTTTTCTCACTTTTCTAATTCAACTTAAGCTACTTTCTATCCGTGCTTTACACAGTACATGTGCTTTGAAGCATCGAGTTAGAGAGAGATAATCTTTATTTTTGGGTTTTAAAAGTGACTTTCTTTTCTTTTATTAGCAGCAGCTTGAACAGTGTCTAGTGCCATTGGAAGTGGTCATTTGCTTTCTTATTTCAAGTCATTTCAGTTCACTTATTCCTTTCAAGCATTTCCTTTCAAGCAAGTAGTTAGAGATCACTAAACACACACTTTCACTCATTTAGGATTCACTCTACACACACACCATCACTCACTTGTTTATAAATTATCACTCCATCTTAGGAACATAATTAACCACAACAACACCCCAACGATAAGAAAAACTCTAAGAGGTTACTTAAGTACATATAGTACACCTTCACTTCATCAGCTTACGAGCCCCGGGTTGACAATAAATACTAGCAATTTAGATCACACTAAATTGACTAAACACTTGCTACGGGAGCCCCGATGTGGAGTAGCAAGAACTGACTGATTGGGTAGAGACAGATGCGGATGGAGCGGCAAAGAGAGCAATAGTGCAGGGAATCCTAGGACGGCGCATAGCTGGCAGGCTGCAGCAATGCGAGAGGCACAAGTGTTTTGCACAATGCTAGGTGGCACAGAGAGGTTTGCAATGGTGCGAGATGCATGGAGATGTTGCAGTAGTGCAGATGTCAGAGAGGGAGCACTTGTCAGCAGCAGGTAGAGCTTCAGCATCAGAGTATGTTCCTAGCCCAACAGAGTGGTCAGTTGGGAGTATTTTTTGTTCCAAGTGTTGTTGGAGCAAGTGGACCGGGCAAATATGTTGCATGCAGAACATTCCAGAGTTGCAGGATAGGGGTTGTAGATAATCCATATCTTGTTGAGAGGGAGTGATGAAAATGCAACAAGATGATGGAGCTTAGTGGAAAGGAATCGCCTTCACTAAGTGGGCCCGCGGGCTATTTTTGGCGCAAAGTCTATTTTTAGACTATGTTTATTTTTAGACATATGGATCATGGTCTATGAGTTGCAGGATGCTATTTGTGGATGATTGGTCATTTTGGTAAAAATATATGGACTTCTATTTTTAGACATATGGGCGGAGTCTATTTTTAGACTGCCAAGCTAAAAATAGAACAGTCATATATTATTAGCTCTTAATAATATTTGGACTATAAACATTATCCTCTTGAAGCACTTCAGTTCGAGCTACGGATGTGGCGCATGCAGCTGTCAGAAGGAAATACACTTTTCTTATGAGTTAGTTGAGCTATTGCATGAGGGACTTCAGTTAGAACTCAAGTGATTGAGTTTGGTGGAGTTGATTGAGGAGTTGATGGAGTTGTGTTCAGTTTGACTTGGTTAAACTAGTTGTATTTAGTCTAACTGCAGAATCTAGTGATGAGTGATGTGAATTAATTATTAATTAATTCACTAATTATTAAATCATAAAGCAACTAAAGAATACATCAGTTAACTCAGTGCATGGATAGTTCAGTGGAGACAGGTGTTAGAGGTGAGTGAAAGGGCAAGATTGTTGTCAGTTGTGACTATAGTTGTGCATGAGATTTTTGACAATCAATGGATTGAGTATTGCCAATGAGGATTGCATGGTTTATCCAAGGTAAATACAAATTTGGATCAGCCATTATCATCTATTCTCATGCAGGATTGCGCAGTGGAGGCAGGCAAGCAGCGGAGGAGATTTCAACCTGTGATTGATTTAGATCTGAGCTAGTTTGTGTGTAACAGGTGGAGATAGTACTGAGTACTTGTGAGGAGTATTGTACTATGTATTGTTACATGTTCTCAATCAATATAATATACAGATAGTTGGAGGTTTTCAGCTGTATGCTTTCCCCGTGATATACTGTGTTGATATGTGCGATTGATGCTTCAATGTGCGCATGCGATTGTTTCTGAATACTGCAAATTGATGATCAATAGTAGAGGAGGTTATGTATTATGCATGCATTCTGAAAATAGCATATAATCGGGATAATCTCTATGAATAAGTGTCATATTATTCAAAATTTCTACAAAGTCGGCCCCTTTTTAATTCCGCTCACAGGTTATCAAAGAATGTGGCCTCCATCACTTAATAATTCAACCATATTTTCTTGATCAACCTGCTACAACAATTGGTAACTCAACCCCAACAAATTTACTAACTCAACCTAGCGAAATCAAAGGCTTGGCCCCAACAACCACAATAAATTTTCCCCTTTTTTTTAACTGGGACTATTCGATGTCCCTGAAAATATCACAAATGGTAGGATAGGGTTTTTGGCCTCTGAAATTATCTTTAGTTTTCATAACTTAATCAGTGGATGCATAAACCATTTAGATTGGCAGGAAACCCAACTTTTGTACCACTATAATATCCCTTTATATTATTCAATTAATATTTTTCAGGAAATTGCTTCAAAAAAATTCTTAAAAAGAAATGGTATGATTTCGTACAAGAAATATTATTAGTAATCAATTTGCAGATATAAACCCATAAATGTTGCAACTCAAAAATACATTGGAGACATATGCAACAAAAATCAACCTTATTATAATAACTATAATATGATATTACATACCAAATGTGGATCAGAAACCAGTTAAAATATCAGCAAGATATATGAATTGTTGACAATAGCTACTCCAATGTTATGCCCCTGCGAGAGATTTGATTTACCTCTCCTCGTGATCTCCAATTTAAGCCCAATTAGTGGATATTATTTTCCCTCCTATTTGAGTGGCTAGGGTATATCTCTCAATACCAAAACCCCTCCTCACTAGATCAACTAGGGTGTACTACTGACCACCGAAACTAACCATCTACATAATGTGAGCTCTCATCCAAACAAGCTACAAGATCTCAACTCAACAACATCAAATCAATAATCCAAATGCATTACTAAGGAGTGAGCTCTCATCTCCTTTAATAGTCATGGACTATCAAAATACCATGGGTGAATATAATGGGTCATTCGAATACCATGGATCTTTTCTTCTTTTAGTAAATGACTTGCAATATTCTTTTTCCTTAGACACTTTGTATTTAATTAATTCCCAAATACTACATCATTACTTTTTAATCTATATTCAATGGGAATGGGTAGGCTATTGTGTTAGTATATGTTCCCATTGCTCATAAACGAGGACACTATAGGATTCCACACTAGAATTGATTTTCCTACGATTCATTCACACTTATCTATAAATATAGCAATAAAAAAGTTCCCCCTTGGTCATGCACTTGTCATCCTAAGTTAATACACTTTTCAACAGACCTAAAAGACATGTCAAAACTTATTATGTTTCTTATTTCCCAAGAGTATGGAATGGTTATATGATCTTCAGATATGTAACATCAAGAATCTTGATGATGAGATCGAGCCTTATGAACTTACCTGCCACTTGAAATAAATCATAATCATTCTTTTTTTTGTGTCTTGAGAAAACATTTTGTAGTGTCCACCTCCACTTGTATCATTTTATTTGTGGTTTAAGGGAATGTTATGTTACATTGTACCGATTAAATATGAGTGATGTTTCACACCCTTCTACACCTGTTGTTAAACCTTGTTAATTTCATTTTCCATTGTTGTAGTTTTTTTTAGGCAAAAATTCCAACTTCTCTTCATCTCTTACAAACTCAATTTTCAACTCTTGTTTCTTTGGTTTGGATTCAAAACCATTTTCCCCAAGACCAAGACATAACATACTAGAATTTAAAATGGGAGCTTCTAGGAATAGAATGCTTACCATCGGTGTGATTTTTAAATAAAGAATATGGAAAATTGAGGCAATCTATCATCACAATGAAAATGATCTTGAAATCTTCACCCCCATCTCAAATCATAATCATAATGTATGTGTTTCTTGAAGGCCCATTACTCCATCTTAAAACATGGACAATTTTGGATTTCAAACATGTGGTTACTACCTCCGATAGATTTCGAGCCAACATTGTAAAAAAGTTAAAAATTTTGTCTGGTTCATTTTGAGATATAACAACTATTAATATCGAGCTAACTTGGAGCAATAATACATCAAGGGTAGATTTTGTTTCAAAAAGGCTTGATAGGTTTATGATCCATGGGGACTTTCGATAGAAGGCAGAAAGTTTTGAGAAATCAAGAGCAGCAAGGTTAGGTGATTTCTCTTACTTTAGTAACTACTTGTGATGTTTATTTTTCTTAACTTGATGTACATGTAGTATACTTCTTCTTTACTTATTATTATGTTTTTTTATCATCAAACAACTACCAAACTATGAAGATCAAAAGAACAAGAGGAAACAAAATATAGGTTGCAATCCAAGGCCAAAACGTCTTCTTTTGAGAGGAAAACCCACAAGAAATATTGTCTTCTTATAGAATCTCCAAATGACAAATTACAAGATCTAAGACCCTTGATAAAGACCCCTCCAAGACCAAGTCAACTTCTCCTTTGATGAGTTTGCTTCTCACAAAGTCAAACCAATTCAAAATTGTTTCACAACTATTGCAACTTCTTCTTCGACCTCAATTTCGGATCTGCAACTTGTGAATGCAATTTTCAGCCTAACTGCAAAAACCCTAGCTCAGACATGTTGAGAAATGTGGTAGGATATATCTCTTTTCTCCTTCGATTAGAGTCTTCTTTTCTCCTTAGTAAATCAGCCTTCAAACTTGCTCCTTATGATCCCAAATTTTGACTTCTTAAGATGACTGCAATCTGCTTCTAGTTGTAACAGAATTTTCCCTAGTTCCTTCACACGTGTGGGATATTGTAGCACAAAAATTAGACTTTATGACTTCGATCTTTATTTCCTTTGATCTCCTCTTCTTCACTTGTATTATAGGTCTCTTTCTTGTTCTTAAAACGAATGCCTTGGATGCCTCTCCAAATGAGGTCAAATAACAACTTATCTAGGCTTTTCTTGGACCTCGAACAACCCTAATGAGGCCCACTTACCACTACTAGGACAACTTGTCTCTTTGTAGGCCAACTTGGTCTTGGAGGAGGACTATGACACCTTTTAACTCATAATAAATTTTCTTGACTTGATACAAGATGCCCAATAGGGTCTTTGTTATGGAAAACCCCTACAAGCACACAATGGGTGCTTGACCTATAAATAAATTAACCTTGAGCATGAAACCCATGCTACAAAATAACAATAATATTTTTTTTCTCTTTACATCAAATACATAAAATCATGATTACATAAGACATTATGAAGACCAAACCTAGTTACATATTTCAACACTTTGTCTTACCTAGAGAGGTATTCATAATCCAAACAAGGCACATGAACACTCTCATACTAAATAATTCTCATAAGAAGAGTCAGATTGGTAAGACCTATCACAAGTTATCTCATCAGTTTATATCAATGCATCTCATCATATTAACCAACATTATCATATAGCAATTCCTTGACTAACAACTCTATATCTCCACAAGATTAGAGCACAATGTTGAGGAGACATATAATTTATAGACACCTTCATCATTGTCTCTCAAGGCACTGACCCCATCTGGATATTAAAAAGGTATGTCCTTCTCGGACCATTCTAGACTTGGATTACCACATCCTCAAGGAATTTCCTCTTCGACTACTCTTACCTATTGGATGCCTTACCTCATCCTCAAATAGTATCGGTATTAGTCTTAGATGCTTACATAATACTCCATTCTTTCTTCATAAAGAAGACAAGGATTATGTGTCTATCTTTCCCTCTCAACTAGCGAGGATCTACTCATACCTATAAAAGGAATATACCCAAGTTCCCTCTTAACTAGGAACTTTCCCAAGCTCCCTCTTAACTATGGACTTGTTTACAATAACAATTATCTGCTCTTTGGTGGAGATCACGGTACTATCAATTGCTTGTAGGGCTCCTCCTTTCTGTACCATCTTATCATGGATGAACTTCAACTTCTTTATCATGGAGCCTTCTTCTTCCAGAACTTATTTATAGGGCATCAGCCATCTTCTACATCACTTCCCTTTAACGAAACATAGTGTTGAACTAATAGTCATGTCATCCTTCTCTTCATTGGAAAGTGGCCTTCTTGTCATCATGTGCCTATCCTTTATACTGCTACCTTTTCCAAGTCATGTTTCTTTAAGGATCTTCCATCCAATCTTAGTTGTAGATGAATTTCTATAACCTTGTTTTGGTAGCCATGTTCCAATCCAACCAAATGCTTTCTTTCAAAAATAACAAATGAATATCAAATCAACATTACCTCTTAATGATGGCCCTTTGTCATGAAATTTTCTTCTTGCAATATCAACATCCTTTCGCACATTGTATGAATCCATCTCCAAGACAAAAATTACCAAGGTTCCCTTCTCTAACATACATATAAGGATCTTCATGCCCTCTCCATGGAGATGTCATAGCTAATCCTTCTTGTTATTAGATGTTTATTGCTTATCTTATTTCACGTGATTATAGATACATATTTCACAAGCTCTTATTTCACCTTCTTCGCATATTTCTTTCTCAGGATCTTCTATACATAGTTCCTTCATCATAGAAACAATCGTTGTCCACCACCTCATATATATGAGATCATATTCATATTGATTCTATCATGTATAAGAGTTCAAGGCACATTGTATTCATGCCTTCATGTATATTTTCATAAGGAAGAGTTCCATTTTCTTTCATCAGGCTCATTAGACAGAGAATTCTAACCATTTCATTGGAAACTATGTGATGATATGACTTTATCTATCTATTATTAAATATATACATACCTCTTCCTTCTTTTGGTCATCTAGACTTCCTTTAGCAACTTCCCTTCCTTGCTTGAAGATGAACATATTTCAACTAACTTGTCAAGTTGCACTTGTCTGTCACCATTTCATCATCCTTCTAAATTGTGGATCCCACACTATGTGGAATTTAGACTATCTACTTGTTTTTTCTAAGTAGGGGTTAATCTTCTAACAAAGATTCCAATGGGGGATATTGATGATCCTCATTCTGAAAATGCTTCTTTCCTAATGATGATGAGGTGGGATGATCTCTTATCTAGTTATTTTGTTAGATGACTTTCTTCATTCAAACTGCTACTTAGGTTATTCTTCTATGATTCTAATGGAGATTCCATGTTCTATTTCCTTTCGATCATGATGATTTCTTATAATGCCATCTCAAGAACTACTACAATGCATCTTATCATACTTTTGATGCGTCTCTCATGACTTTTATCTTCTACAAACCGAAAATAACTAAGTATATGATGTTATCTTAGTCATTTAAAGGTATTTCACTTCCTAATTCTTTGTCTTCTTCTTTTTTGGTTCTTCAACTTCTTTGGTGACATGGGATTCATTTCCTTCCTTTCTCTTCTTGTTTTCCTTCTTGAGTTTAGGACAATTCCTTTTGAAATGCTCATTTTCGTTACATTCATAGCATTGAATATTAGACATGTCAATTTTCTTTTGAAATCTTTTATGAGACTTTCCTTTCTTCCTTGCCATAGTTGCATATGCTTGAGTTTGTTCACTTGATCCAACATCATTCTTTGCCTTCAATTTGGTTTCTTCAATTTTGGATAATGACCATAGATCATTGAATGGGGTAGTTTCCTTGTTTCCATATATACTTGATACAAAATTTCCCCATTCATCTGGTAGTGCATTGAGTACAATGGTGGCAATTTCTCGATAAGACATCACTTCTCCTAACTCTTAGAGTTGATCTCTTATTTGAGATACCATCATAAGGTATGAGGCTACCACTTATTCCTTTGATACCTTCATCTTGTATAGTTAGGTTCTTAACGATATAATTTCTCCTACAATCCTCACAAAGAACAATTCCACCAATTTTCCATAGATCTCTTTTGATGTCTCCAACTTTTCTACGTAAGGAATGAGAGAATCCTTGATTGACTCAATAAGGATTATTTGATCTCTTACTTCTCATTTCATATACTTTGATAGTGCTTGAGATTCCCCTTGAGGAGGTTTGGTGATTGAGCCGATGACATATTCACTAACTTCATTTTCTATGGGGATCAAATATATTATCCTCTTCTATGCAAGGTAATTCGATGTCCCAACAAGTTTGTTGTTCTCCTTGCAGAAAGAAGTCATTGTAGATTGAGACATAAAATATAGAATACTTACTTGTAAAGTGAAGATGCTTCGTTGATGACGATGTCTTTCACTAGATGCCTTATTGATGATGTTGACTTCCACTACTCATTTTTTGTTGACAATTGAAGATGATTGCTTTCTTGATGATCTTTTTTCTTCAAAAATATGAGGAGAGATAATTTTCTTCAAGGATGCTTGAGATGTGATCCTTTGTTCAATGTGAGGGGGATCACTTTGATTCCTTCGATGATGATGAAGTGCTTCTTCTTACTTCCCTTGGATAGAATGAGAATGCTTACAAGAATAATTCAAGTGTAGAGTCCTTCTTTCTTGAATGGAAGTAGGGTCCTTGAGGTATTATTTCTTCTTTCAAGTGTTCATTCCTTCAAGATAATGTGTTGACTAGTATTCCTTGATGTTCTTTAGCTCTTCTTGATGAATTGATTTCCTTGATGACTTGATTGCCTTGATGTTCTTATTATGTTTGGCCCTTATGTATCCTTCTTCAATGGAGTGATCTTCAAGTTGCCTTTTCTTCTTGTCACCTTATCTCTGATACCATGTTGAGAAATCATGGGGAGCAAGGTTAGGGTGATTTGTCTTACTTTAATAACTACTTGTGATGTTAGTTTTATTAACGTGATGTACTTGTATTTAAATTCTGCTTTACTTATTATTATGTTGTTCTTATGATAAAAAAAAATACCAAACTATGCAGATCAAATGAACAAGAGGACACAAAATATAGGTTGCAAGCGACGGCCAAAACCTCTCCCTTTGAGAGGAAAACCAACAAAAATTCTTTTCTTCTTATAGAATCTCAAAATGATAAATTCCAAGACCTAAGACCCTTGACAAAGACTCCTCCAAGGCCAATTCCACTTCTCCTTTAATAAGCTTTCTTCTCACAAAGTCAACCCAAGTCAAACTTGTTTCACAACTGTTGCAACTTCTCCTTCGACCTCAATTTTGGACGTACAAATTATGACTGCAATTTTCGGCCTAACTGTAGAAACCCTAGCTCGCATGTGTTGAAAAACATGGTACAATAGATCTATTTTCTCCTTCGCTTAGGGTCTTATTTTCTCCTTAGTAACTCAACCTTGAAACTTGCTCCTCGTGATTCCAAATTTGACTTCTTAAGATGACTACAACTTGCATCTAGCTGCAACAAAATTTGCCCTAGTTCCTTCGCATGTGTGGGATATTGTAGCATAAAAATAAGACTTGTTTACCTCGATATTTCTTTCCTTTGATCTCATATTCTTCACTTGTATTACAGGTCTCTTTCTTGTTCTTAAAACATATGCCTTGGATGCCTCTCCAAATAAGGTCGAATAACGTCTTATATATAGGCTTTTCTTGGAGATCGAACATCCCTTATGAGGCCCACTTGTCACTACTACGTCGATCTGTCTCTTTGTAGGTCAACTTGGTCTTGGAGGAGGACTATGACACTTTTTAACTTACAATAAATTATCTTGACTTGATAAAAGATGCCCAATAGGATGTTTTACATATGATAATAACTCTTTGACTCCTAGAGTTTATGACAAAGCCCTAGAAGCACACAATGGGTGCTTGACCTGTAAATAAATTAACCTTCAGCATGAAACCCATGCTATAAAATAGCAATAATACTTTTTTTTTTTCTCTTTACATCAAATACATAAAATCATGATTACATAAGACAATATGAACATATTTCAATAAAAAGGTGTAGTTCATCTAGTAGATGCTAAATTCACTTTCCATTATTTTTGAATTGCATAAAATTATCTGAAACAAGGAGCTCCTTTCAACTTTAATCTAGGATGGGAAAGCAAGGGGAAGTTTCAAGATCTAATGAAGGTCAATTTGTTGAGGTATGATCCTTCACAATAGGGCACTAGTTGTGAATAGCTTGTAAAAGCTTTGAAAAGAGTTACGGAAGAGGTGGGAAAATGGACATGAAAAAGTCATAAAGAAAGCGATGGTCAACAAAATGAAGTGGAGAAGATTCTAGAATCACTTTTTTTATTCTAATCTAGGATGTTACCTCATTGATGAAAATAAGGTCATTTTGAAGGACTTCAGGTCAAAAAAGACAAAGATAATTTAGGATAGGGAATATGAATGGAGCCTCAAGAGTAGGAAACATGAATTAAATTGGGGGATCAAAACACCAAATTTTATTCAAAGATTTTGTAACTATAGGAGGAGTGTTAATACACTGAGAACTAATCAACAATGAAGGGAGAAACTTCAACACCTCTTAGGGTCTAGTTGAATTAGGAGTGCAACATTTTTAGGAGGTCTTCAAAGAACTAGAACAAAAAACTAAGGGGAAATTATAAAGGTGGCATATTATTTCCCTATATTGGTTGAAAAAGAAGAGAATGAGAGGATGTATAAGAATCACAATGAAGGAACGTATTTATGTCTTAGCTCCTTTAAGAAAGATGGAAGTCTAGGCATGAACGATTGAACTATGGAAATCTATATTGATTTTTTTGACCTATTAGGTGAGGACCCTACTTAGAGTTGTTGAAGTGAGAATTTCTAAAAGGGTGAGAGTGTATTTTAATTTCACTTTTATTAATCTCACCCCAAAAGTGGGTTTCCCTAAGGCTTCTGAAGGATTACTGTCTCCCTATACAACTACATTTACAAAATTATTTCAAAGATAATTTCAATTAGATTGAATATTGTCCTCTCAAAAGTAATCATATCTAAGTAGTTCAACTTCCTTTGAGCGCACTAGATACATCAGGATATGGGATCAACACAAGAGGGACCACACACTATCAAAACCTCACATATCCCAGTAGTAGTGATCAAGATAAATATTTCTAAGTCGTATGATAGGGTCTCATGCTTGTACCTTTACTTATTATTAATTCACATAGGCCTCTCACTTCCTCTGGCTAAGTGGTTTATGGGCTGTGTGACTATTGTCTCCTTTGTAGTATCAATCAATGGATCAACATCAAACTTCTTCAAGTCTTCAAGGGGGATGATACAATGCTATCAACTCTCACCCTACATCTTTATTTTGGTAGTATAGGGATTAAGTACAACCATTAGTAAAGCTACAATAATGTGGGGAATTAAAGGTGTGAGAATAGGATTTGAGGCACTCACACTTATTGTTCATAGATGATGTTAACTAATATGTATTGGATTAGAAAGGGAAGGTATATGTTTCAAGAAGATTGTATGGCTTTATAACAAGGCTACATGCATGGGAATAAATCAAAATATGTATACAATTTATATAATTGGTTTGGAGGGTATCAAGATTTGGGTATAAGGGGTATTTTTCTTTTCAACATGTAAGCATATTAGGAGATAAATTTTTAGGCTTTAATCTCGAGCCCAATTGCTATGGAAAGGAAAAATGGTACAACCTACTATATAAAAATGAGAAATGTGCCTCTTTTTGGTACAACAAGTGGCTCCCTATGGTAGGTAGATTGGTTCTAATAAAGTCAGTACTAGAAATTATTCTAGTATACTAACACACCTTAGCTCATCTTCATAGAGGTATTCTTGAGAAAATCACAAAGATTTGTTTTAATTTTCTATGGCAAAGGAGAAATGATTACAAAGGAAATCATCTAGTTAAGTGGTAAATGATTGCATCTACAAAATTCTTGGGAGGTTGGGAGTAGAAGAAACTACATCTATTTGGTAAAGCTCTAGGAGCAAAATCATTATGGAATGTCAGCACAATGGAGAGCTTGTGGAATATGATCCTTATATAAATGCATTTCTCTGGGAACTCCCTTGGATAGGATTTGAAAGGAAAGGAAGAGTACAATGAATATATCCAACTAGTGGAAGGAAATGACATTATTCTTCTCAGTCATAGGGTCTTACTTGGCATAAAAAGTGGGATTTGGATCATAAGTAGGTGAAATAATGAGTGTAGTATATACATATTCCTCCCTAATTAAATTTTACAATAATTACATGTACTTAATAGATTTACACTTGATTTTATTTCCATGTGAGATGACACATTCATCTGATCTCAAGGTTGGAGAAAGGAGTTTGTGGTGGCTCCTTGATAAGTAAGTTTTTTAAGGGAATTTTAAGTTACACTATACCGATTTGGCCAAAAGGTAGGGTGACTTTTTAGTAGAATAAAACAAGGCACATATAATATTGAATGATTTCTTGGATGAATTAATCTAGGCTCTAAAATGAGTAAGAGGCAGTTATACCTTAGTCTTAGATACTTAGCTCTTTTTGTACTTAGACCAAGTGATGATCAATGGTCGTGGTGGAATCTTTGGAAAGTTAAGTTCCCTCCCATGAGTAAGTTGTTTATGTGGCTCGTATTGAATAACAAAGTTTTAATATGGGGTTCCCTCCACAAAAGAAATAGAGTAGGTCCAAGCATTTGTTTATTTTGTGGGTGTAGTGAGGAAAACAGTTCATATTTGTTCTTGCATTGTAATTTTTCTTAAGATGTTTAGATTCAGGTAAGAGAGCTTATAGGTATCTAGAGCCTTTAGAAATGTGATTCCATAGATACATGTCTTAATGTTTGGTTTACATGGCATGATCTAAAGTGCTTTAGGGCAATCCCATTTCTAATTCTATTGGGAATATGGATAGCTACAAACTTTGTTTTGTTTGAAGCAAAGATGATGCCCACATTTTAGGTGGTTGTTAAAGTTGATGCTTTATTTGCATGTTATAAGGTTATTCTGAAGATTAAGTCGTAGAGAAATTTGTTGGAGATACAAGATGAACAAATCTCTACTGCATGGACTTTTCATGGGGCTTGTAAAGTCTTGGATTTGATTTGCAAGATTGGCTTCATTGTATATCTTTTAGAGACAGAAAATTTAAGTCGAAGGTAACATAGGAAGATGAGTAAATAACAAAAGGGAATTCGAAGCCTTATACTAGTCACTAAAATGTACTTTCAACAGAGGGGCTGATAAGCTTTAAGTTATGGGTAATTCATTTATGGTCATGAATTGGATAAAGGATAAATTTTGAAAATTGGAGGATTCGTTTCAATATTGTCATGAACTGGGGGATTTTATTTATCCAATTCCTTTGAAAATTTGGATAAAGGGTAAATATTGAAAGGATTTTGATAAAAATAAAAAAATAATAATAAAAAAATAAAAAAAAAATAATAATAATAATAAATAATAAATAAAAAAATAAAAATAAAAAATTGTTCTTGGAATGTTTTCTAACCAATTCATGCTAAAATATTTATTTGGATTAATATTATATCCAATATACTTGAGCCCTTTGTTTAATTCAAGAACCTTATATCCAAAAATATCTATCACATGCCTTCAAGTAACCACCACAAACTCCAAAAAATAAATTACTAGTGTTTCCAAGTTTACTTCCATACTTGTAGCTCTATAAAAAGTTCTCAGTCTCTCCTTCCACTACATTACATAGCCATAAAATGAGAAAATCATCAACAAATAAAAGTGAGTGAGGTGAATGTGATGCCTAAATTAAACCCCCAAAATGAGATGTGATTTTGGATTTTATAAGTAGTCGAATAAGATCCTCAACAATAACAAGAAAAAGGTATGGTGAAAGTGAACAACCTTATGAGCCTACACCATTGATTAGAACTATGAAAGATGAAGTCATAACACAACCCATAATATAGTTCACAAACAAAAAATCAAACCCAATATGAAGGAGGAGTTTAAGGAAAATCTAAGAACCCAATCATAAGCTTTTGAGAGGTCAAGCTTGTGAATCGTTATGGGGCTACCTGATTTTTTTATAATATGAACACCTTCTCATCTTGAACCCATTGATTTATGGATTGTAGGTTTTAACCCTGTACATAAATTACCTACAAACGAATTCTTAAAAACAAAAATAAACAATGGCAAGAGCATAAAACATAAAACAGATATACACAGAGATTTTCCCTTGGATTCCAAAACCGTGACTACTAAATTGATTTTTCATTATATTCTTTTCAATGTTACAATACATATATATACATGCCAAAGCATCCATAAACCCCAATCCATTAACCCTGTATTAGAACATAACCGCAGTTCCCTTGACCGAATCTACAAAATATCATGGGTGGAAAACCATCATGGTCAAAACCATGTGTGAAATCCATGCACAAAACCATAGGTAGGTCTGCCCACCAAATATAGGGTCCAAAAAAATTCTTGGGGCACTACCTCAGACCCCTTGCAGGGGCCTACCGCCCCCCTACAAACCCCCCAATAAGGGAGGCTAGTGGCCCCCCAGTTTCGTTTCTGGAGCTAATCGTGAAAAGAATATAACATGCACCCAACATGAATCAACTTTTATAAATCCAAATTATTTTAAAAATATCCTCATTACAATAATATTAGGAAATATTTTGTACAAATAATTACAAGAAATAAGTCAAAAATCACAAGAACAATCCACCTTTAAAATGACAACAATTAAAATAGAATTAAAACAACTAGACATCCTTCCCAACCGCAAAACCTATTCTGCAACCTTGAGAAAATATGCCCCCACTATATTGAAAAAATTCACAAGAAATTCAGTCGAACCTTTCATACCTAGACTTTTATGTTTATTAAATGCTTAAATCCTTACTAAGAGTTCTTCCACTAACTCTAATTGATTTTTAAATCCTCGTTCTCTGCAACCTCCACTAGTCTTGGGAAATGAGATAGAATAGATAGAATTTCATTGATACTCGTTCTCTGCAACCTCCACTAGTCTTGGGAAATGAGATAGAATAGATAGAATTTCATTGATGTTCTCATGTTTTAGGGTGCACATGAATAATAATGACGTAATAAATAATAAAGTGATATTTTTTATAAATAAATGATATGAAGTATTATACAATCACATAATATGTGTAAATAATTGACATAAAAAATAAAAATAAAAATTTAATTATTCAAATAAAATGTGAAAAAATTGATCAATCCATAATACACATCAAAATACTTACTACATCATATATATCAAGTATTAAGTTTCTAAAATTTAAAAAATCATAATAATTAATTAAACTCAAACTTTTTTGTAAGTTGATCAACCTTCAACACCATTTTCTTCTTCAAAAAGCGAGGATTGCTATTTTTCTTCTTCTACTTTTATGTAATGTGATTGTTGTGGAAATGAAATGAAATGATATTTTAAGGTATACCAGACTAAAAATAGTCTATGAGACCATTAGTTCCATGTTTTTCGCTTTTTGCAATTCAATCCTTTTTCGATTCAAATTGATGATGAGCTGACCCAACCTTCCAACAATCCCCTCACTAAAAAGACAATGGCAAGAAACTGATGCTAACATGTTCTCATAACTTTCTTTGATTTCTTTGAATGCATCACATTCCAAAATGAAATGTTTTTCCAATTCCACAGCCCCAAATGTGCAAAATGTACACACCCATTCTTCCCAAGCTTCTTTAAACCTTTTCCATCGTCGTGTTTCACACCGAAGTTGATGTGAGTTGGAACAATCGTCTTAACAAAGAGATATTTGCACGAGGAGACTTCTTTAGGATTGATTTAAGTGATTCTTGTGGAATGATATTCAATGACGAAGGACCTGTTTCAGCACCTACGGTTTCGTGCGAGGTGGAAAGGTGGTGCAAGAGGTTGTCAATCGTTGTCATAATGACAGGGGAATGTGTTAGCTCACGGATTTGCCGCCTATTTCCCTCCTTGGGCTACCTCCCTCTGTTGTGGTCTTTGTTTTCACCTTCTCTGATGGTTTCACTCTTGTTTTGCATTGGGTTAAGGTTTCAAAGTTTTTGTTTTTGTTTATCAAAAGATTGCAGTTAAAGGGTGTTTTTCACAAGGATAAATATGGTAAATTACAAAGAGTACATGCAGATGGAACTAGAGCCAGTAGATATGCTGACGGTTTGGGGTCTTGAGCCCACTCTGCAAAACTTAGCCAAAATAAAAATCCCAGATAGTACCCCACCTGTCTCTTTCACTAACTCATAGATAGATCTGACATCTGGAGGTTTCTCAACCAGGATGCAATCAAAAAGGGTTTCTTTGATCAGTCAGAGCTATGGAAAGTGATGAAACCCTAGGGAGAAGGAACATCCCATCAGACAGCAAAAGAAGGATGGGCTAAGGCACCGACTGTAAAAATAGTATGTCTTCCAACCCTTCATCACTCTAGTTTGGACTTCATTGGATCGCAAAACTATGTTTTTATGGGTGGCCTTGAGGACATTGTGAGCAGCGGTGGAATATGAACAAGAAATGAGACCCCTAACAATGTTTTTCAGGGGTTTTTGACACAATATTCGTGGGGCCAGGGTGTTGGAATTCTTTTCATGGAAGGAGAACAATACCCTCTCCTGGTTCCATAAAAACATAAAACCTTAGGAGAGAAAGAGGTTTTTCCATTGATTGGGTTGAAAAAGAAAGAATAAAAATATTTTAAGGTCCACGAGGTTAAAGATAGCCTATGAGACAGATTGCTTGTTCATTTGCTTCTGCTTTATGTATTCGGCCCTTTTTCTGTGAAGCTTCAAAATAAATGCTCCCAGCTTCAGAACAAACCCTCGCTAAATAGATTATCCCAAGAGCTAGCTGCCAGCATATCTACCTAGCTTTCCCTGTTGTCTTTGAAAGCTTCACATTCTAAAATGAAATATTTTTATGTTTTCACTTTTCCAGAAAAATAAAAAAATATACCTTTTCCTCCCACACTTACTTTGGCCTTTTCTACCTTTATTAACTCAAGTTCAGCGCCTTTCCAGGGCCGTCAAGGTGGGTTTATGTGTAGTAATGTGGAGTCGGTGGCATCAGTGGATGTTTGGCTGAGACAAGACTATGAAATAATAATTGAAGGTGGTAGCACCCAATTACCGGGAGATTCAGGATCTCCCCTTCATGGCACTCCCACTCAGATGTTGGGCTCTTAAGGAGGAGATGGGAACCCTTCGATGAGAAAGGAGGTGGATGGAAGCCAAGGGGAAGGCACGATTTGAGAAGACGAAATAGTGGGTGTGGAACAATACTCTCATCAGCGGAGCCATTGCGCGATAGAGCAGACCTCTAATTCAGAGGAAGTGGACTCTCGAAGACCTGGATCCTAGATGAAAAGAGGGAAATGCATCAAGCCAAAATCTGAAGATTATAATTTGGTCTTTGGAGTTGATATTCACTTTGACTAAACTATGTCGGCGTCCAAGCACATTTTTTTTTTGCTTAAGCAAGAGTTGATCCTTCTATTGCATTAAACCACAAATAAATTTACAGAATATACAAAGGCCATGATCCCATCATGGACTCAGGAAAACCTAGGGCATGCTACCATAGTAATGACCCATCCCTTCACAACATGCAATGACAATATTTCAAATAAAACCTTAGGTTGAATAATAAAATTCATAAACCTTCTATAAAGTACCTTTAACCCACCATGTCTCAGTGACGAAAAGCTTGATAAGATCGGTGGCCCCACAAAACAACACTTTCATATCTAACTGTTAATTCGCATTGCGAAATCGGACGGTTCGGCGAAATATCGCCCAGCTAAGATGTGCAAACCATAACTCACAAAGGAGGGTGGTTTCATAATCGTACCCTTTCCACATGTCGGGAGCCTAATGGAATCGCTCCCAACATACCAAAACCATTTACCGTTTCTTAGCCACACGATCAACCGTTTACCGCCTGAGCCTAGTTTTCCATCCCGTGAGAAGATTGGAGAGGAACAACCTCCGCCGGAAAAAGTCGTACCTCCCTATTCCGCACAAGCCCAAGTCAATACTTGCTACAAAGATTGTCGCTAACTGTGTAATGAACCCTGTGGTGCAATCCGAAAGGAAATGGGAGTGATCCATTAACATCAGGTCATTATAAGACTGCATTGAGCTTGCCATTCTTCTAGCTTCCAACCCGAATGCTGATATTGAACTTATTTTAGACTTCTTCATTCTGTGCCTTTCACTCTGGCCCAATATTTAAAAATTTCTATATCTTCTGCTGCTTGTTCTTTGCATAGAGCTTTTACTCTGCCTTGAGGCATCTCCTGCCACTTCATCTCATATGTACTCTAAATTAATCAACCCTAGGTTAGCTAGAGTATCTGCTAGTTTGTTGGCTTTTCTTCTAACATGGTTGAAACTCACTGTACGTAGACTCAGGAGATGTTTTTGAATTCTTTGATACACTTGTATTAGTCTCCAATGTTTTGAGACCCTCTCTGATGCTACTCGCCAACTGATTCTTTTAACAGCTTTTATGGAGATCTCTGAGTCTACTTCTACAATGACATTTGAGCTATGATTTAGACTCAGCAGTTCTAGACATTGTTCTAAAGCCATTAATTCAGCCATATTGTTTGTGGCTTTACCTAAGTGGTAGTGGAATATGAAGATTATGACTCCTTCTTCATTTCTTAATACCCCTCCATATCCTGCTATTCCAGGGTTGCCTTTTGAAGCACCATCAATATTGCATTTTAGATAACCTTTCGGTGGAGGATACCAGAAATCCTTTTTTGTTTCCAGATTTCCCTCCTTTCTACTGGGTCCATTGGGAATGATCTCATGCATTCTTAGTTTTTTGAGAGTTCTCATCTCATTTTCTGTGGGAGGGTTCTTGGGATAATTACGAATAGAGGTGCTAACAGTCTCCTTAATCTGCTTCAAGATCAGATCCAACAGGCGAAGAGGAATAGTCTTTTCATGCTTGAAAATTCTTTTATTCCGTTCTTTCCAAACATTCCAGATAATGAAGCTTGTCGTAAAGGCCCAGGCCAAGTTAAGGATCTCATTCTCTAAAAATTTCCTTCTCCACTTGATTAGGGTGTTAGTGATGCTTACTTTATCTATGTCTGTCTGTTGAAAAATGGTGGCAAAAGCATCCCACAACCAGGTAGTATAGGTGCAACTGTTGAGAATATGCTCCATTGTTTCCTCTTGAGCTTCACATAGCTTACATATAGAAGGCCCAATGACCCCTCTTTCCCTTATGTTGTCCCAAGTCAGAATTTTTTTGTGATGAACTAACCACATGAAAAGCTTGATCTTCATCCACCCTTGGTGCCTCCAAAGTTGTTGGCAGGGATTCGTTGAAACATTGGAATCTAGGTTCAAGATGATTCTTTTTGCTTCGTTAAGATTAAAGGATCCTTCTTTATTGAGTCCCCATCTTAACTGATCCTGCCACTCTGTTACCAATATTTTCCTTTGTTTTAGCATGTTCATGATTGCCTCTGCTTTTATTTTTATGGGGCTGTCATCTCTACAGTCTATGTTTCTCTAGTTTCTCCACTTCCTGGAGTTGTGAGGAAGAGTCCATAAATCTTTAACTTTTGTTAATCCCTGGGAATCTGTTTCCTGCTTGAGGTTCCTAAAGTCCTCGCTTAACAGCATTGGTTCTTGTTACCATTTGTCCTCCCAAAAGAGAGCTAGATCTCCTACTCTGATTTCCCAGAAACTGTTGTCTTGTACTAGCCTTTTGTTTTCCCAGGATTTATTCCAGATGTAAGAACCCTTTATGTTTCCAGACATTCTAATAACGTCCTTTGTTTTCCATAAACTTGCATATTTTTCTTTCCAGGTCTTAGCCCATTGAGCTTCTGGTTATTTAATCCATCTCCACCAAAGTTTGGCTCCTAAAACTTTACTCAGAATTTCCTGATCATCTAAGCCAAGACCCCCATGACTCTTGGGTTTACAGATTTTATCCCATTATTTCTTCCTTGCCCCAAAGGAAGTCTCTCTGGATATTCCTGAATTGTCGTAAGACACCTTTGGGAGCTGGGAGCGCTGATAAAAGGAAAACTGGGATAGCTAGAAGGACGGCTTTTGTCAGTGTCAATCTACCGGCCAGGTTCAGTGATCTGATAGTCCACTTTTTGACTTTGTCTTGCATCTTGTTGAGCACTGGTTCCCAAATACTTTTGTGCAAGGGTCTAGCTGTAAGGGGAATTCCCAAATACTTTGAAGGGAGGGAATCCCTTTGAAAGCCCAGAATACGGGAGATATTTCTCTGAATTGCAATGTTAGTATTTAAGAAAAATATTTTTGATTTGGAGAGATTTACTTCCATACCTATAGCCAAGGCAAAGTCATTCAGGATATGTTTGTACGTTGAAGCTTCTTTGACTGTAGGAATTCCATGCAGCATTGTATCATCCACAAATTTTTGGTGAGTCATGGTCTGACTGTTCTCCATTAATTGAAGGCCCTTAATCTTTCCCAAGACTTTAGCCTGCTTAATGGACCTACCCAGTCCTTCCATCATTAGGATAAAAAGAAAGGGAGAGAGTGGGTCACCTTGCCTGAGGCCTCTAGAAGGAGTGAAGATTTCAGAGGGTGAGCCATTCACTAAAATAGAAAAGCTGGAAGAGGTTACCAGAGCCATGACCCATCTGATCCAGTTGTGATCGAACCCAAAAGCAGAAAGGACCTTTTTGATATAGCTCCAGTTTACCTTGTCATAGGCTTTGGCAATATCTAATTGCATGATCATACCAGCCTGTTTCTTGTTGGTTAGCGTGTGCACTACCTCATGGGCTAGAATAATATTATTAAGGATTTGTCTACCTTCCACATAACCAGATTGTTCCCCTGAAATTAAAGAAGGAAGAAGAGGTTTGAGTCTGCTAGCCAAAACTTTGGATATAATCTTGTATACCACATTGCATAAAGCAATGGGTCTGAACTTGTCAACAGTCAGGGTTGCATCCTATTTGGGGATCAGGGAGATGAAGGAGGTGTTGAGTGCTTTCAAAATAGTCCTGCTTCTTCTGGAATCCTCCACAACATTCAGTATATCCTGCTTGACAATGTTCCAGCAGGCCTTGAAAAAGTCTACATTGAAACCATCTAGCCCTGGAGCTTTGCCATTCTGCATGTCATTAATAACCTCACTAATTTCCTCTTCGGTTATTGGTTTATTCAGGTTAACATTATCCTCTCTTGACACCAGCTTAGGGATATTTTTTGTAATTTCTTTAATGCATTGCTCTTTATCTGGATTGTCTTCCTTAGTGATGCCTCTAAAATGTTGTACCAACACGTCTTCGATATTCTTATGAGAGGTTTGGAGCTCCCCATTGTTATTCAATATCGAAGAGATTCTGTTGTGTGCTCTATTGGCCATGGTGGATCTATGAAAAAATTTAGTATTACGTTCACCTTCTTTGAGCCATTGAATTCGAGACTTTTGTCTCCAAAAGATTTCCTCTTGTTTACATAATTTTTCCCATTCTTGATGGTGTTTATCAGCTTGCTGACTTTTGACTTTATCAAAACCATCTGTGATCAGTGCTTGATTAAGTTCTTGTAGTTTGGTTTCCACTGTCTTTTTGTCCACAAAAATGTTACCAAACTCCTTCTTATTCCATTCTTTAAGGCTGAATTTAATATGTTGAAGTCTTTTATGCAGGATGAACATGTTAGTGCCCTGGATCTACAAATCTTCGGTCCACCATTTTTCAATGTTGCTGATGAAATCTGGGTGGGAGAGCTAGATATTCTCAAACCTGAAGGGTCTATTCCTGGGAGAATCAAACCCCTTGATCTCTAATTGAATCGACCAGTGGTCCGAGCCTCCAAAGGGGAGAATTCTAGTTGTTATTTCTCTATTTGCTAGCATAAGCTCCTTTGAGACCAAAAATTTGTCTAGCTTGGAGGTGACATGAGCCTCACCTCCTCTTCTGTTGTTCCAAGTAAAAAGGCCATTATGTGTTGCTGAGTCAACCAGATTCATATCATCTGTGAAGGTTTGGAACAATTCCAAGTCTTTACTTAACAATCTGGTGCCTCCTTTTTTTCTGAAAGGGATTTAATCATGTTGAAATCTCCTCCCAAGACCCAAGGTATTTCCTCATGTCTGCTTCTGAGCTCTGCCAAGGAGTTTAAGAGTCTGAGTTTCTCATCTATTCTTTGAGGACCATAAACATTTGTAACCAGGAAAATATCCACGACTCCCACTGGTTGAATAATTACAGATAAATAATTTCTTGATGCCTCCGCATCTAATATGTTCACTTTTTGGGGATTCCATAGAGTGAGGATGCCTCCTGCTGTGTTCTATGCTTTCACTTCGAGAAAATAAAATATATCAAGCCATTTTCTATGGATTTGCTTTAATTTTTGAATGGAACATTTTGTTTCCTGAATAAAGATAATATCCAGTGTTGCTAGTTTCATTCTGTTATTTAGCATTCTTTTTTTTCTTTTACTACCTAGACCCCTGATATTCCAAGATATGAACTTCATAATTAAAGGTTTGTGAATGAGTAACTAGTTAGGTCTTTCATCTTACCTAAATCTATCGTTAGCTTTCCACACTCCATCAAGAGCTCATTTTGCTTCTTCCGACCCCAAAAATTCCTGGATTTCTAGTTGCTAATCCTAGAGTTGATTTCATAGTTTTCACACCTCTGTGCTCCTACTTGTGAATATTTTTACCTTTATCCAACTCTCTTTCTTGGGTTTTCCACAAAAATAAATGTTGTATTCTGGTGCATTCTTCTTGAGGTAGTGAATCGATTCCTCCCTTGGTTCCCTACCTCAAGAAACCTTCCAGAACCAAGTTTTCCTTGTCTAGAATTTCCTGTAGTTCATGATCTTCCAAATCTATTTCACTTTGGGTCATTTCCTCGTCCATTTCCATTTCTAATTCACTCATGATAGTCTCATTTCGATTGCCCATATCGTGTTTATTGTTTTCTTACTTTTCTTTTTCATTAGGATCTTCCTCTTGAGATTGATTTTCCTTCGTGTTTTCTTCATTATCTTCCAGCACTTGAAACTTGTTCTGACTGACCTTCTGCCCCTCGTTCTGTTGTTGTCTTATCCCCTTTTTTCCCCCTTTGCTTCTACTTTCCACTTTATGAAAGCTTTTTGTATCCTTCATTGTATTGGGTTTCCCTTTATTGTCTTCTTTGCTGGGAGGGCAATCTCTGAACAGATGTCCACGCTTATGGCATCTACGACATCTAAATGGGATAAACTCATAATCCACTATCTGCACCCACTCCTCATCTAAGACTTCCAAAATAAATTCATCCAGAAGAGCTTATGATAGATCCATTTCCACACATATTCTTGCAAAAGAGGTATATTTCCCTCTCCTTGTGGCCTCAGAAATTTTGACAAAACGCCCTAGTTTATTTCCAATGGCTTCTAGAAATTCAGTTTGCCAATAATCAAGAGGCAAAGAATAGAGCCTTACCCATACTGGAACCGAAGTGAAGGTCTCCTGCTCTTGGACAAAGTTCATCATCCAAGGCCTCATATAGAGACCAGCTGTTGCATAAAAGTAGGGTCCTCCTTCGAATATTCTGTCTTTATCTTCAATGTTTGAGAACACCACTGTGAAGAATCCCTTTGACCCAAGATGTAGGTCAATGCTTCCTTTGGGTTTCCAGTGATACTTGATCCACATTTGTAAAGCTTTTTCAGTGGGCCATAGTCCCATAAATTTACAGATGATGGCGTAGTTACCCATGTGTTCCCTATGCACCTGCAGAGCAGGATCATTTAATATTACTCTGGGAGTGATTTCTGCTTTAGGCCTGCAAGGTCCCTGTTGCTTTTGGACTTTTGAACTCTGATTTTTGTCTTCTTCCTCCTTGTCCTTTGTGCTACTATTTACCTTGGTCTTGGTCCCCTCTGTCCCCTTTTCGTTGTTCCTGTTTCTTTCCTCAGCCAAGCCTTTGTTGTTTATCACCGGTGATTTACCTTTGTTGGATACCGCGTCCTTGTAGGAGGGAGTGGAGCTCCCTCCTCTGCCGCCCTCCATTAGAAACAACCTCTAAAATTATCTGAACCATAGTTGCTTGCTCCCATCGTTCCTCCATTTTTCGGTTCCAACTCTCTTAGGTTTTTCATCGCGTCCGAGCACATTTTAGTTGGGACGTTGAAAGGAAGATATTTCACTGCTGAAGCTATAAACAACTGGATCATGAAATCATGGGTGGACTCTCCAACATGAGAGGTTGAAGTAACTATTTTGGTCCATGGATGGTTTATGCTACAAATCAAATCCCCTACTTGATTGGAACTGGTGGAGACTCTGACCATCATCCAGTGTTTCTCGAACTAAAAGGAGGTAAAAAAAAATTGGCAGCCCATTTAAGTTTAATCTGCCCTAGCTGAAGGAAGAAATTTATACTATAGTCATCAAGGATACTTGTACTCCCTTCAATCTAGACTCCTCTCGGTTGTTCAGCGGTCTCTGGAAAATCTGAAAAATTCAAATCAAGCTTTGATATAATGGGCTATTCAGAATAAGATCAAGGAGGAAGCAGACGTTAAGTTTATAGAAGAAGAGCTAGAGATACTGGAGTCGCCTGAAGGCAGGGGATATGAATCTGAGGAGGATAAAGGAAGTATTATGCATGTAGAGGCATCAAGATGAAAAATCTTGTCGAATAAGGAGGAATAAGGAGGAACAATGGAGATTGAAGAGCAGGGAAATTTGGCTCACATGTGGCGATGAAAACTCCAAATTTTTCCAAAACTATGCAAGAGGTCGGAAGAACTTAAACACTATATGGGAAATGTTGAAAGAAGATGGTAGCAAATCAAAATCCTTTGAGGAAATAATGACCCTAGGAGTGTTTTTTCAAAAATATTCATAAAGCTTCGAAGGAAGTTAAAATAGCATAGGTGACCCAGGTTGCTCAATTAGTAGGGTTTTCTTCAAAGATATTCATAAAGCGTCGAAGGAAGTTAAAATAGCAGAGGTGACCCAGGTTACTCAATTAGGAGGGTTTTTTTCAAAAATATTCATAAAGCGTCGAAGGAAGTTAAAATAGCAAAGGTGACCCAGGTTGCTCAATTATTCCCAAGGTTTGTAGAGGAATGTGATAACCAAAACTTGATGTCCCCGATCTGCAAAGGTGAAGTGGAAGTTGTATTAAAATTTGTGTAGAAAGACAAAAGTCTAGGCCCAAACGGTTGGATGGTGGAATTCTATCAGGGTTTTTTTGAGTTGTTAGGAGATGATCTGCTCTGAGTAATTGAAGAATATTTTAAAAGGGGGCACATATATGAACCATTCAATACATCCTTTATGACTTTGATTACAAAACCTTCAACAATCCTCTATCATTTGAATAATATAGGTCAATCTCCCTATGCAACTACATATATAAGATCAAAGCTAAGTTAATTGCAATTCGTCTTTGACCTATTCTTTCTATAAATATTTACAATTTGCAGTTTGGATTTCCAGATGGTGTTATAGACATTTTTGGGCACTGCAACCCCAATCATAAATGTCCATAAACCAAGGGCTCCTAAGTCCCTAAAGGTGTTGTTCCAACCCCTAAAAGAACAAGGTCAACTGATTACAGCATCTCCCAGAAGTTCTCCATGAAAAACTACTCAGAACTGGTCAAAACTGGACCATTTCACCTGCTCCATAGGCAAAGTACGTTGCATCCCACCTAAATACACAATAGGTGCATTTCATTTCAAAAAGCCCTTCTATGGGGTGCGATGGGCGAGAAGGGACAAATGGCAGGGTCAATCCGCAAGGTGGAGAAGCATGGAATCTTCCAGAAACTTCTCCTGTGACACTTGCCTCTCTGAATTCGACCAGGGATGAGTAAGAGATCATCAATCTCCAAGTGGAATCAAGAAATATCAGAGGGAAGACACTACTCAAATCTCAAGCTGACTCACCTCCCTTACAGACATCTATATATGGATCCCTCATCCTAGAGATCCAGAGGCTGGAATTTTGCATCTTGTAAGGAATTGTTGTTGGTTTCTTGAGACAACATCATAGTGTTGGGTGATCTAAGCTTTTCATGAGGTGAAGAAGGGCTTACTTGCTGAGAGGATGATGCTGGGTCAGAACAATTGGTTGTAATTCTCTTGGCTCTTTCTTGATTATCAATAAAACTATTCAAGTTTTCCTCCATACACTTGTGTGATTGATGTTTTATGCATTTGTGTGGTTAATATACATCTGATCCTATATTGCTTATGATAATAGATCCATGTTCTCGTATAGTGTTATGCTACTTTGATTCTACAGGTATTCTGTGAACTTGGGTACGAAAACAAGTAGCAAAGGACTATCAGAAGAGAGAGGAATCGAGCAAGGAACCAAGTGCAAGACAGAGGTTGGTCTCCTTTATTCGTCTCTCATCTATCTTTCATAAAGGAAAACGAAAGTAGTTTTAGTTTTTTTGTTTCTAAGGTAGCTACCAGCCTTAGTGGGATTAGCAGTTCTGCATAGACACTATTCCCGGTAACAGATGGGCACCAAATTCATGAATCCATTCAGGTAGCCCAAGAAGGTGCACAACATCAAAACTCACAAGTTGAAAGTTATCTTTGAAAAAATTGACTTATCCAAAGTTTTTGATAGAATTAGTTGGATCTACCTCTACATGCTCCTAACTCACCTGGTGTTTGAGATTCTTTTTATCAATTGGATTATGGGTTGTCTTACTAGTGTATCCTTTATAGTTTTGATTAAAATGGGTTTTTCTCCCATTTCTTCCACTCTCATAGAGAATTGATTCAAGGATGTCCTTTGTCTCCTCTCATGTTTTAACAAGTAGCAGAAGGGCCAAGCAGACTGTTATTGGCATCCAAGAGAAGGAGAAATTTTCTAGAAATTGAAATTGCATCTAATCTATTCATAACCCACCTCCTTTTTGTTGATGACATATTTCTTTTCAGTAATGGGTCTGGACAGGACTTGTAGTGTCTAAAAGAAGCCCTGATGCACTTTCAAAAAGCAACAAGTATGATTATAAATGTATAGAAATTTACATTGGCATATGAAGGGCTATCTTAGATGGAAATTCTCAGGGTGCAGACTTTTATGCTTTTCGAGGCGGATCCTTTTAGGGAGAACTTCAAATACCTGGGTTTCATTTAAAACGTAATTCTTGTAAGGAGGATTGGATGTGGCTTCTGTAAAAGGTAGAGAAGCGTATCAGGCACTAGTGCTTCAAGTGGCTCTCGAGGGTAGGAAGGTTGGTCCTGATGAAATCTGTGCTAGAGGAAATTCCAATTTATTGGACAGCACTCACTTGGGTCCCGAAAGGCATTCTTCAAGCCATAGGAAGCTGTGTGGAAGATTTATATGGGAGGAAATTCTAGTGTATTGGACAACACTCACTTGGGTTCCGAAAGGCATTCTTCAAGCCATAAGGAAGTTGTGTGGAAGATTTATATGGGAAAGGGCCAAGAAAGAAGATGTGTTGCCATGGGTCGCGTGGGATAAGATTGTCCTGCCAAAATAATGGGGAGGATGGGAACCAAAAGATTTATCAACCTTCGCAAGATTACTTTCAGCCAAATCAGCCTAGAGAATCTGCACAACATAAAATCTTTGGGCCACAATGATGACGAGAAAGTATATTTTCCCTCTTTATATTGACGAATGGATAAGGAAGCCTAACAAAAGGGTCTTGAATTCGCCTTCCATCTTGAAAGTGATAGTGGACTCAATTAACATAGTTGGAGCAGGTCTAGCATGGCATGTATGCAATGGAGAAAAATTCTGAATTGGCATTAACCCTTGAGTAGGTTGCCCCAAGAACCATAGACTCCCCCTGGAGATGGTGGCATATCTGAATGAGTTGGGGATAACATATTTAAGCCAAGTATTGGATGATCGAAGGACTTCCTTCCGGGCCCAGGGGTGGAAGAATGCTAACCAACTCCATCTAAATTAAGAGCACACGGGACTTTGGAAGAAGTACATTGCATGTATACAAAGATCGCATCTCTAAATTAGAGACCGCGAAGACTCCCTCTGTTGTGTTCATGCACCCTCAAGTAAATACTCTCAAATTTGGTTACAGTTGCCAGACTGTGTCTAGGATGCAAAATAATAAAATATGGTGGTGGAAAAAAATATGGAAGTTGGCATGCCCAGCTAAATCTAGTCTATTTCTTTGGTATATTATTAGAAATAAAATCCCGTCATGGGATAATATAAAAACAAAATCAAGGCCCTGAATGGTGCATAAAGATGTGGAAGAATCGACCAATCATATTTTCTTACATTGTCCTTTCTCTGCCATCAGCTTAGATATTACCAAGCAAATTTTGGGATGTAACCTGGATTGGAGAGGGAAGAACATCGATGAAGCCTGGAAAACATGGTGGGAAATGACACATAATGAGCTTAGATATTACCAAGCAAATTTTGGAATGTAACTTGGATTGGAGAGGGAAGAACATCGAGGAAGCCTGCAAAACATGGTGCGAAACGACACATAATGAAAATAGTAGGAGCATCCCTTCCTTTCTTTTTTGAGGCATATAGTTAGCTAGGAACAAAGTAGCTTTTAGAGATTGGACCTTTGCCCCCTACACTCATTGCCTCTAAAATTGTTGTGATCTACTCACTGCTTCCTTCAAAACAGTCACTTCCAACTGCCCGAGTTGTAGTGGAAGAGAAGATAAACTTTCAAATATTGTGGGCGTACTTTGATGGAGCTATAGATGAAAATGGTATGTGCGAAGGATGGCTTATCATTCACCTTAGCAGACAACATTTCCTGAAGTCCTAAAGTAGGTCTAGGGGAGGAACGAACAATTTCATAGAGTTACTATCGCTAAAACTTTTGTTGTTCTGGGCAAGAGAATTGGAATGCAGATCCTTGCAAGATTTTGATTATCTAACTTGTTGCCACATCTACACGGAATACAACAACGGTGCAAACCTCCTCTCTAAGGAGGCTTCTCAACAGGTGTTGGGTGTATGGCAGGTCAGCGAACACTTATAAGGGGCAGTCCAAACATATACACATCAGTCTTTCATTAACATATAATATATTACATCTTGGTTTAAAATGATTGTATCACAATGACCAGCTTTATTTTTTCCATCTCAGTCTATGATATATGTAGCGGATGTATAAAAACACTTGGTCTATTTCAGATACTTAAATGATTGATTGCTCCTTAAGGTTTTTATTCTCTCATAGATCTATGCGCTGTATTTTTTTGGAAAACACGTGTTTTTGTGCTTGTTGGCTTTCTTGGAACAACAAATGAAATGATTTTTGCATGTACATGTAAATTCTTATTTCTTAAAAAAAGTTAAGATTTTTCTGCAGAAAAAAAAAAAAAAATAAATAATAAATATATATATATATATGTGTGTGTGTGTGTGTGTGTGTGAGAAATTATAATGATAAAAATACATACAAGTTGATAATTTAAATTTTGGTATTGAGAATTTTGGTATTGGTATTTCTCAATGTTAAATTTACCACACTTTCTTATAGGAAAGAATTCATGTATAGGAAAGAATTCATGACTAGAAATTAGGGCTCTATATGAGAAGACTTACCTGGAAGTTTAAAGATGTAATCAAATAAGGGAATATATGAAAATTATAGCATATTCATAGGGTGATTATATCTAAAATTATTATTGGAAAGCAATGGGTATCTTGATGAAAAATGACAGTGATACTACTGATGATCTAACCTTGATCCGCGGGAATATAAAACCAAACCACCCTTGAGAGAGGTCATGACTAATAGATCTATACCCCAAGGTAGGAACCTAAAACCCCTGCATCCATTTGTTAAATAGGACCATGTTAACATGATGCCTTGTGAACTTTCCAACCACCATCTTTCCTAGCAAATCACTAATTTGATCAAGGCTAATATCTTTTCCAACGACTAGGAATAATGCACCGCTCTCGTGATCTAATCATTTTTTTAAATGATGAGTGCTTGGTGTGTCCTTTAGAATCTATACAGGTCCCTTCATCTATATAAACCTTAAGTCAACACGAATGAATCCAAAGCCTACCTAGGGGAAAGAAAAACCCTATGCACTAGAAGAACACAACATGACAATCAGGGAAGGGGCTATTAATATGATGAGAGAAATGTAATCCACCGCGTTATCCCTGACAGGGTGATTAATGAGAGAATTCTTGGAAGATAAATATATTACCTCCTCCTTCTCCACACCCAATTCACATTAATAATGATGTGAGGGGGCATTGATCCAAAGACATTCAACCCTGATGAAGCAACATGAAACAAACTAGAATCATCTATGTGTGACTCGTTCAACGACAATTATACACTCTTCGATTGCATGAATATATGCTACTTGTACATTGAAACTTTTGAGTAAACCACTAGTTGTACGTCATTATCAACAAAACATAGAATCATCACCAAATCTATGAGCTCTGTCTCAATGGAACCCAAATCTAAAACATCGTGAACAAGTCTACAAAACCCTTGAACTCTCACTACCAATGTTCCACCAAGGTTCCGAGATGAGGGGGCGAGGGAGCGAGGATACGCGAGAGAAGCCTATGCAAAAGCTCCCCGCCAATTTTTAGGAAATGTGGGGGGACATCAAGGTCTTAAAAGCTTATAAATATAAAATATAATTTATAAATTGAGTCCACTATGACAATTGGGTTTGAATTGAAAAGCTGCAAAGCATGACCATTGATATGAATATCATTATCTAATATCATATAAATTTAAAATTCTAATTTATAATCATACATCATACATTATGATTAAAGTTTAAGCCATATTGATGTTCCACTTCCTACTATGAACATTGAATACTGAACAATGAATATTGACATAAAATTATAAAAGTCAAGTATGATACATCAAGAGTCAGAATAACATAAGAACATCAACATATCGAAAGATAAACGAGCATAATTTTTCTCAAGCTTCAAGGTAATGCCTTGCTAGTCTTTACATCTAGCTACTGCATGAATAAATAAGGATCAACCATATCACTATCTGAATCTAAATCACTAGCATTCTCAACATGCTAAGTGGCACACCAACCAACCCCATCTGTCTCTCATCAAGTCTCTCCTCCATATCTACCTATGCATCATCATCTGAATCAACATCCCATCGTGTTTATGGTCCCTTCAAATATTGAGGTCTCTTCCTATGCTCAAGATGTAGGGCACTATGCACAACAACTAACTTCTCCACTCTTTTAGAGGTAAGCTTTTTCCTCTTGATAGAGTGGATGAAGCTATATGTGGACCAATTCCTCTCTGCTGCAGAGGAACTAGGAGCATCTTGCAAATGGAGTGAGGGGCCAGGGCGAATAATGAATTAAATTTATAAGAAAATGAATTGAAACCCTAAATTATTAAAACTAATGTTAAATTTTAATTATAAACAAAAGTTTATTTAAAAAAATTGGGCCACTCGACCCCCCACGTCCCCCTTTTCGGAAACGACCCCTCAGCACAAGGAAACGTCCCCCTGGCATGTCCCCCTGTGTACCCTGTTTTTGGGAGCGTGGGGAAACAACCCCTTCTCGTCCCCAAGTCCCCAGAGCGCAGGGGAGGTAGGAAACTAGACCCCTAGGGGTGGGGGTGAGTCCCCGTGGAACATTGTTCACTACATAACCTTAACCCCATTTCCCCCAAAATCCTTAAACCAATACAAATAACACTCCTACTATCACATTGGACTATATTAACTTTCCATCAGAAACAAAACACACACACAAAACCTTAGATAACAACACTAACCAGGTTTGTAATATATCCACATACTTGAGAAAGTATGCCAAAGGCACAAGAGATGTTGAGGCAATAAAATTTTATATAAATAGAAATCTAGATATGAGAACTATGCCATTTCTTAGGCATTAAAATTTTATATAAAGAAATATTTAGATATGAGAAAGGTAATTCCAAAAATATATCTATCATGTAAAACAATAATTAAACAATAAGTTATAACTAGAGATAAATAACAAACTTATATTGGTTTTTTTAAAATTAAAATTTTAAATTTCT
Organism: Pinus tabuliformis; assembly: GCA_031772625.1. Classification (NCBI taxonomy): domain Eukaryota; kingdom Viridiplantae; phylum Streptophyta; class Pinopsida; order Pinales; family Pinaceae; genus Pinus; species Pinus tabuliformis. Next base: position 998,366,155 of record CM062818.1, read on the forward strand.
AAAACGTTTACTCATGTTAAAATTTATAATCAAACAAAAATTTAAAAATAAATAGGGACTTCTAAAGTTTAGCTTGATTGTTAAAAACCAAGGCTATCTGCCAGGGCCAAAACCTCTCCCTCTTGGAGGGGAAAACCCATGCGTAAATTCTTCTTATAGAGATTCCATTGATGAATACCAAGACCATGACCCTTGACACAATCTGCCTCTCCAAGACCAAAGTTATCAATCCTCTTCTTCCTCACTTCTGGAATCATCATCCTTGTTGCACCTCTGATATCATCACTACATCATTTCCAATAACTTCATTAATGTTGCAAGATCATTGCTACACCATGGAAGCCATTACTTGTTGAAATCTTCACTGCTGCTTTTCCATCATGTCAGCAAATTCCATTGAGATCTTCACTATGACAATCACCGTGATGACTGATTCATCATACGAATTTAGATCATGCCGAGAATGTATTTCACTCTGTTCTTATTATGCTGAGATAGTATTGTTTCTCACTGTGTTGTATCCCTCTTTATCATCACAGGGTCTCCTCCTCTTTAGTATGACAAGGCTATAGCAATGCTATACTGAAATATACATTGAGATCACAAGGAGATAGATGTAATGTTCACCGAGACTGTATGTATTAACTGTATTCCTTCATTCACCGCGACAGTAGCAATCACTATCTTTACCGAAATTCCTTTCAACAGAGTATATGTATGCCGAGTTCATAACTTGAATGGTATATACATAAGCCACGGTTGATCCATCCATAGATGTTTGCACTTTTGGAATAGACTTCGAGTTGGTGTGTTGTTGAAGGTTTACCGAGATACATAATTATATACACCAATACCGCTCCTTGAAGTCTGCCTGCACCTTATACCCATCCGAGGTGCAGTCAGACTCTTTTCCCTAATGCCATGCGAAATCTCAAAGAAAAGTGAGTTTTGTTCATTCACCTTTTCGGATCCTCTGCACCCACGAAATTTCAGAGAAAATGTGGATTTCTTGTTTTATATTTGCGCTGACACTTCGTGGCTATTTATAGTAGTTTTCCCACATATGTAAGCCGACATGAAGGGATGAAATGACATGTCTATTTTTCCAAGCCGACATGACCTTCATTTATTCATTAAATTCATTTTTGGAGCCGACATTAATATTCCTTTGATATTTTTGCATGCAGAATTTGGTAGGCTTGCTTTTGAGGTATTGATCTTGGTCTTGGAGGGTTGTTACACAAATTTGAGGAATTGTATGCATTTACATAAGCTCATGAAGAGCTTTCATTACATGACATGACTCTTTGACAAATAAATCAAATCCTAAAGACATCACGAAGAAGTCTTTGACCTAATTACATTTCTTGCTCATGAAACCCATGTAGCAAGATACAAAAATAACTTATTCTCTTTATTACAACAAATACAAAGATCATGTCATTATCAAGACTGAACTTAATTACACTTTCTTCAACACTCCCTCTTAACTAGGGAGGTATTCATAATGGTACTTGGTCATTCTCAATCTGAAGAATTTCTCATAAGAAGAGTCAGATTTGCAATCCATCTATTATAGCATCATTTCAACCAACATTGTTTCTATTTAGCAAGGCCTTGACTAACAGCTCTATCTCTCACTTAGATCAGAGCACACAATGTTGGCGTGACCAATGACTGATAAACATGCATCATCATTATCTCTCTTAGGGTCATACCCACCCGGGTGTTCTCTGAGTATGCCCTACTAGGACTATTCTCATCTTGGGTTCCCAGCGCTCAAGAATGTCGGTCCTCTTGCCCACTCTTGTCTTGCATGCCCTACCACATCCTCAAAGAGTGTCGGATGCTAGATGATTACACAATACTCCATTCTTTCTTCTAAACTGAAGACAAGAATGTCGTGTCTAACTCTCCCTTTTAACCAGGGACGAGTTCCAAGTTTCTCTTTATTCAGAAACTTGCTCGTGCTCCTTTACTCATAGGAACCTCCCAAAGCTCCCTCTTACACAGGGACTCTATCATCAAAACTTTATGGGGTCTTCTAGTTGATTAATGATCCACAATCTCGATGTCATCAATTTCTTCTCGAGTAGGGTTCAACCATTCATCACTTTCCTCCATCATGCCATTCCTTCTTTCCCGGAAAGTGTCCTCCTTGGCTTTACATCTGGGGCTTCCTTCATAAGCTCATCTATCTTCACTTTTCTTTAACAGTGATTACTCTAGATCACGAGGTACATAGTTGTAACATCCTTCACAATTCTCCTTTCCATGAACCTGCACACATACCCAAACTTTTCCAAGAGGTTAGATACCAAAAAACAAATCACATATTACCTTTTGGTGATGGCCTTCTTTCAGTGACATCTTCTTGTAGGTATCAATCATCTTGCATACATGTTGACACATCTCCTAATGATATCTGTTGTCAAGGTCCTCATCTTTTCAGACTTTCATCAAAGTCTACTCATCATTCCTAGAGGTTTCCTAGTCAAGTCTTCCTGATCCTCTAGATCTTGACTACCTTCGTCATGGTTGCATATCTCATGATCTCTTCCCTCCTCATATCTTTCATTCTCAGGAGCTCTCATAGTTCTTCAATGGTCATCAACTACCTCATACTACATTATGAGGACATATTATGTTGATTTTATCTAGTCTGACTTATGTCTTTCTGCATCCTTCAGAGGAGGAGACCTTTTTCTTCTTGATCATGCTTGATCCATTTTATCTGCAACCACAGAACATGACATCACAATATCAAATACAAATACAATTATACATACCTTATTTTCCTTCCGATATTTTTCCTGCAGCTTCCTTGATTAACAAGATCTTCAATCCCTTGGTCTGCTCCATTCTTCATGTCATTGAACCACCAACTCATGAGTTCTAAGAGTTAGAATTTCTGACAAGACATTTTTTGCCTTCCTGGACTAGGAGATCTTTTGCTCAGATCTCTATCATAGATCCTTCAGGATCTAGCATATCCTCATCTGGAAAATGTTCCCTTTGACCAGAATGACTTCTTCCTTTTCTTCAACAAGATTCCCCATAGCTATGTTCTTCAAGATTCCATACAAGCTCTTGATTCCATGATGCATCTTACTATGTTCATGTCTGCAAGGACTCATGATGGGATCCTTTTGAGAGGGATATCATTTCATCCATAATGTAGATCCATTATACCCTCTTTCCCTTGATGTTTTCCTCAGCATTCTCCATATTTCAGGTAATCTTTCCATAGTACCATCTTGTCAACCTTTCCTCTGCTTCCCTGCACTTATTTGTATCCTACACAATATGCATTTCTCTATCTGACATAGAGATCACAGACTGTTGATCGAGGTAACATTCTTGTTTATGAAAATCTACTACCTTACTTATCGATATCAATATCAATGATGATTATTTTCCTAGATCTCTCCATTGATATTTCATGAAGGTATTTCTTCACTCTTTGGCGCCTTCATCACTTTACTTCATAGAATATATCCTCTAGCATTTTATGTAATCTTCTTGTGTCTCCTTTCTTACTTCAAAGAACCTTAAGAGTTCTTATGACTTAAAGGAGACCTTGATGTGCTGACTTCACTTCTTCATAAGGATTCTGTCAATCCTACTGCAAGAGCTTTATCTACCCCATAGATCTTATTTCATTGATGAAGTCAATAATCCAATACTTGATTATAGAATAAAAGTACTTACTTGATATGTGAAGATGGGATCTTCACCTTGACTGAGGTAGATGCATTAATGCTTCCTCTGGATAGGATCCTTGATAAAACCTTCAAAATGATTCTTTTGAATATCGACTTGAGGTTGATTGCCATGATGTGGATTGTGAGAAACACTGAAACTGCTACTATCAATCTGACTTCGTCTTTAGACTTCAAAACCCTCACTGAAGGTGACTGAAGTTGTGAACTGTTTGATCTTCTTCGATACAGTGTAGGTCTATTGTCTCCTTGATCATCTTTGTGTTTACATACTGCCATTGTAGACTTATCCTTTGATCTAGGGTTTGATTGAGGTATAGTTCTTGATCTTCTTTCAGTTTTCTATGCTTGAATCTTGATGTTGGCATGTCTCTTTTCTACCCTTCTTTGACTATTGAACCAGTCCCTCTAATACCATGTTGAAGAATGTAGGGCATGCATATTTAGGTTGATTCTTCGATACATGATAACAATTTGTGAAGTGTTAATGCAATTTTTATCTTAGCTTTATTGTTTACTTCATTATTAGCATGTGTGAGTTAACTTCATAAAAATGCTACCAAACAAAAGAGACAAGAACACAAATGGTTGGTTATATGCCAGGGCCAAAACCTATCCCTCTTGGAGAGGAAAACCCATGTGTAAATTCTTCTTATAGAGATTTCATTGATGAATACCAAGACCATGACCATTGACACAATCTGCCTCTCCAAGACCAAGATATCAATCCGCTTCTTCCTCACTTTTGGAATCATCATCCTTGTTTCACCTCTGATATCATCACTACGTCATATCCAAGAACTTCATTACTACTGCAAGATCATTGCTACACCATGGAAGCCATTACTTTTTGAAATCTTCACTGTTGCTTTTCCATCATGTCAGCAAAGTCCATTGAGATCTTCATTGTGACAATCGCCATGATGACCGATTCATCATACGAATTTAGAACATGCCGAGAATGTATTTCGCTCTGTTCTTATTATGTTGAGACAATATTGTTTCTCACTTTGTTGTAACCCTCTTTATCTTCACAGGACGGTCTCTTTCTCATTATACCAAGACCACCACAGTGAAATCATTTGGATCCTCTTTAGTATGACAAGGCTATAGCAACGCTATACTTGATGAGCCCCATCATTGGGTAACTATATGGACCTCAATCCACCTCCTATCTTATTCAAATCAACTCTTCTCATAATTTATTACATATTTTGATTGTATTTTGCTTAATGAGATGAGTCAAAGTAAGATATTATGCCTAGTGGACTAATATGCATTGATTGCAGGTTTTTGAGAGAAAAACATGGAAATTTTGGCTAATTAAGGGCTGAAACTCAAATGAGACAAGGAGGAGAGATTGTAGGAGGTAGATCCTCCTCATTTACTCCTCACTCATTTGAATATTCCTCCATCAATCACACCAACTCGGAGTACAAGAAACCAAGTCATGGAGATCAAAAGGCAGCCGAGCAAGTGATAGTCAAAGAGCTAGTTTATCTCGAGTTTGGGAGTCAAGCCTCCCTAGATTTAAGGAAGTCATTGGATACTTTAGTTGTATAAATAAAAAATCCTAGAGCCTCACTAGGATTCAATTTTTTTCTATAAAAACACTAGTCATTTTCAAGTTCAAGACTTGTAGAAGACATTGTTATGTAATTTTCTATTTTAATAATGAGAATAAGCGTTTCCTTGATCCAGCACTGAGTTGACTCAGAGGGTTGAACCTCTTGGGTTAATGTCCAACCCTATCATCAAAGGATCCTCTTCTTGTATTTGTATGCTTAGTCAATTTCATAGATTAATGGTTGAATTGTCTTTAGAATTATTTCATTGCAAGTAGTTGTAGATTTGATTAGTTTGCTTTCATTTGTGCTTTACTTCAACAATAGCTTAGAAGAGATAAAGGAACATCACAAAGTTGTCAGTAGGTGGGTTTGGCATCACTCCTTCCTTCAGGGATCATGGTTAGAGGAAAGAACCCCTATGCAACCCCAAAAAATAGAATTCTAGTTTCTCATGGAATTTAGGGTTTTCAGTACTTAGGTCAGCATTTGATCAATTTGCAAGAATAGGATTTAGTTACCATCTATTCTATCTTCAGTCTTACATTAGATCTCATCAAGGTTTCATATTATTTTGCAAGGTTTCCTCATGCATGAAATAGGTGGCTAGCTCATGAAATTAGGTTTTCCTTAGTTAATTGAAATCCTTCTTGTTTACATGATTTATGGATAAATGTTGATGGTTGATGCAGTGCAGGAGTTCCAGAAGTACATAGAGATTTCATGATCAGAAACCTCATCCCAACTTCATCCATCCATGATCATTCCTTTCTTTCACTAAAACCTTCACCAACTTCATCATTTCACAAGAACACTTCTCCAAGCTTGTTGAGCAAATCCAGCCATCTCCCAACTCTGGTTTTGAGTTCTGAAGTGGTCCTAGGCACTCCCTGGCCTCATTCCATCCACCAACCACCTTCCCTAAGCCTTCCATCACCTTCAACATCCCTCATTTTTCTCTCGACTGTATCATGTAGGAATACAGGGGATCCTGTAGGAATTTAGGACATCCTGTAGAACGCATTAGGACATCCTGTAGGTTGACCTGTAGTGGCTTGTTTTGAGGCCGAATTGTGGAAAAAGCCCCTAGGAAGCTAGAAAATGACCCCTACTTGTCTCCCAAGCCTTCTAACCATTCACCATCACCCCTAAGCCACCTGCCACGTTACCAAAAGAAATTATCTTTCACACTTTCTCATGAAAAAAGACAAGAAGAAAAACAGAGTTATTTTATTCATTTACATGCACAGCAGTAGAATGTTTGATGTTTCAATTTGCATACCTAGGATAGTAGGATTGCATACATGTTAACTTAGTATTATTTTGAAGCAAAGCCTCTTAGCAGTTAGTTATAAAAATGGTGTGTTTTAGCATTTGATTTCAGTGTTTTTCCTTACTGCAGTAGACAAGCTTTCCTTTACTGTAGATTTCTCATTTCCTCATTGGTAATCAAGCTTCTTCTGAATCCATAGAAGTCTAGTTTAAAAAACATTAGTGGTCTATTGCCAGCTTAGCAGTGACAAAGAGTAGACCCATCACATTTACTTGTGTATAGAGCACTGTCAACTCCAAGTTTTTACGAACCCCAGGTTGATAAAGTAAAGTTGGTAGCCCCAGGTGTTGCAGCATTCTTGTTGCAATACTAGTGCTCATCACTTTTTGGTGCCATTGTCGGGGAGATGTCTTAGTAATATGTGATTTCTGCTTTCTTTCTTCCATTTCTTATCTTTGACATTTTGCTATTAGTTTCATTTCTGCAAAAGTAATTTAGTTTGCTTTCTTTTCCATTCTGCATTCTTTGCTTTCTTTTCCATTCTATAAGTTAGATTTCATTCAAGCAGTTAGTTTTCCTTCAGTCAGTTAATTTCCATTCAGTTTGCAATTTCATTTCTACAATTATTTTTAAAGCTTGAAAAAAACACAAAACAAAACAAAAACACTTCTTTCATGCCTCGTAGTAATATGTATAACTTAGGAAAATTTCTGCCAAATACCCCCACCGCTTCAAACAGCCAACCTTCCCTCTCCTTCAGTGGCTGTGAAATGGAGGAACCCTTAGGTGAACAACCAGAGATATTTGAAGAGCCTACAAGGGGAGAAGAAGAAGAAGAACCCATTCCAACTGACCCAATGACTGAAAATAGAAATGATAGAGGAAATAAAGAAAGAGTTGAGGGTACCTTTCCCATTAGAGAAACTAATGGGGATACCAAGATGAAGAATATAAGCCCCTCTTCTCTTCCTCATTTCCATGGCCAAACCTCAGAAGATCCAAACACTCTCTTGTTTGATTTTGTTGTCATATGTTGAACCTATGATTACACCAATGATGAGCAGAAGTTGAAATTATTCCCATCCTCTCAAGGATGCAGCTTTGCACTGGTTCATGGGTTTATCTAGGGACAACATCACAACTTGGGCTCAGATGCAGCAAGCCTTCAACAAGAAGTATCGAGACTACTGCAGGTCCAAAGACACTAAAGAAGAAATTTTTAGGATGACCTTACGACATGATGAATCCTTAGAGGATTATGAAGAAAGATTTCAGCTTATCTACAAAAGGGCCAAGTGCACACTTGATCCTGAGTCACTGAAGCTAGTCCTGCTTAGAGGGATAAGGGAAGATATTTTGATACCCTAAACCTGCTAGTAGGAGGGGACATCTACCAACTACCCTATGAAGATATTAAGACTATCTTTAGGAACCATTCTAGGGCAGCTAGGAAAAAGGGTAGGGGTAGTCAACCTATGGTAAGTCCAGCCTCTTCTAATACATCCATCAAAGGTGAAATTGGAAATATGCTAGAAGATTTCATGAGTGAGATGTTGCAAACCCTTTCCCTAAAGATGGACACTATGCACATCAAGAGAAAGAAGGAGGAGGCAGAGAGGGCCTTAGCCATTTTCTACCCTAGATGCATAAGGAGGCACCCTAGGAATGACTGTCCATTGAATCTAATTGAAGTCTACTTGGTCTGTGAAGAAAACCACTCCATAAACAAGTGTCCTTCTCTACCTGGACTAAAAGCTGTGTATCAGGGGGTTGAAGGGGTGACTGAACAACTCTACTACATAAATCAGAAGAGAGCTCATGGGCCTCGGCCATACGAACAGGGCATGCAAGAGTCGTCCCATGCCTATTACAACCCTAACCAAACCACATCCATTCCCTCTTGGGCGCCCTTTCTCATCCTTCCTAGTCTGCACCTCCTCCTTGGTCCTTTGCACCTCAGTACCATTCCCAGCCAACCAACCAGCCATTTCAGTCATATGCTCCACCTCAGCCTCAATGGAATGCACCACCCCAGGGGTGGAGGCCCCCATACAATAATGCTCCAACTTTATTACCTTTACCACCTACTCAACCACAAATTTTACACCTTACTCCACCTAAACAACCCTAGATGCCTGCCCAGCCAAATCCGAACCCGAACAACAGACAGGCACAACAAGTATATAGTGGAGAGACATCCTATCCTACTTATGTTGTGGAGATTCAGGAAATCAACTTGAGATCTGGGAGAGTACTCTCGGACAACCAACCTCTACCTCCACGTAGGGAGAGTGAGGAAGAAAGAGAGGAAATCATTCCTAGAGTAAATCCTCCACCCTTTCTTGAGAGATTAACTCATCCAATCCAGCCTACCCCAGAAGAGAATGAACTTTTGGGTGAATTGAAAAATCTATGTGTTAAAATTCCACTTCTCCAAGCCATAAAGGATGTACCTATTTACAACAAGTTGATTAAGGAAAAGTTCTTCAAACATCCAGGGAGGTGAAAAAGAGACACCCCTACCATTAATGTCCTTAGACAACTGTCTAACCTAATACTAGGGCAGGTAATTTGTCCGAAGTATTTGGACCCTGGAAGCCCTGTGGTAGATGTGCAGATCAATGGAACCATTTTCCCACACACTTTGATTGATCTTGGGGCTACCATTATTGTGATGACTAAGGACACCATGCTCAAGCTCAACCTCCAGGGTTCATTGAGAAAGACCACAACAGTTTTGCAACTTGCAGACCGTTCCACAGTGACCCCTGAGGGGATTTTGGAGGATGTGATAGTCTCCATTGACTCTTGGGAGTACCCTGCAGACTTCCCAGTTCTCCAGCCTAATGCCAAGCTTACTGGTTACCCTCTCATCCTTGGGAGGCCCTAGTTAGCCATTGTCAATGCCTACATCACTTGCAGGGCTAGAAATATGATTATCAAAACTGGGTATTTGTCCAAACAGTTAGTCTTGTACCCTCCTGATCAGCCATCTCTAGAACATGACTTACCTTTATGGCTAGAAGAGGAGGAGGAAGGTGAATTTTATTCAGCCCAACTCTATACCTTAGAAACAGCCATGGGAGGAGGACAACCAGGTGAATATAATTTGATTGAACACATACTCCAAAGTCCAACTCCTAGCACATTGTCCTTAGAAGAAGTAGTAAAGGAAACCCAGAACAACCATCAAATTGATCTATGCTTAGCTCATTCAAACCCTACCCATCTCAAAACCATAGAATTCGACCCTTAGAGAAATTTGAAAATCAACCCATCTCTTTCTGTACACCAAGAAGAAAAGTTGTGCAACATGTTAAAGGAACATCTGGATGCCTTTGCTTGGAGTTACAAGGAAATGAAGAGAGTGCACCCCTCGGTGTGTACTCACCACATTTATATCAAATAAGGTTGAAAACAAGTCCGACAACCCCAAAGGAGAATGAATCCAACTCTCAAGGATATAGTCAAAGAAAAACTACAAAAGTTGCTAGATGCAGGATTCATCTACCCTATCTCGGACAGTGAGTGGGTCTCTCCTTTGGTGTTGGTTCCAAAGAAAAATGGGAAGTGGAGGATTTGTGTAGACTACAGAGAGTTAAACAAAGCAAAAAAGAAGGACCATTTCCCTCTACCTTTCATTGACCAAGTGCTAGATGGCCTAGCAGGGAAAAAAAAATCTCTTTCATAGATGGGTTCAGCGGGTATAATCAAATCCAGATCAACCCGGAAGACTGGGATAAAACCACTTTCACTTGTCCTTGGGGCACTCTCACCTATAGGGTACTTCCTTTTGTCCTATGCAATACCCCTGCCACCTTCCAGAGAGTAGTCCTGGGTATCTTTGTCGAGCTAGTCCATGATGCAGTAGAGATTTATATGGATGATTTTACACCCTATGGGTGTGATTTCTAGGAGGCTCTGTCCAACTTAGGTAAGGTGCTAAACAAATGCATTGAAATGAACATGTCCCTTAGTCCCAAAAAATGTGAGTTCTTGATGACTGCAGGGACTGTTCTAGGTCATTCAATATCCCAGCAAGGACTGCAGGTGGACCCAAACAAAATAGCCATCATCCAAAGGGTCCCACCTCTGCAAAAATAGATAGATGTTAGAAGTTTTCTAGGTTTAGTTGGATATTATCGGAGGTTTATAAAAGATTTCAGCAAGTTAGCTTCTCCTTTATTTGGGTTGTTGGCCAAAGACTCTGAATTTGTATGGTCAAAAAGTTTTCAAGAGGCCTTGGACACCTTGAAGGACAAGTTGACCACTGCACCTATTCTCCGAGGCCCAAATTGGGCCCTTCATTTTCATATACATGTTGATGCCTCACACAAAGCCATAGGAGCAGCTCTAGGCCAGATAGATGACAAGTTACCTTATTCCATTTACTTTATCAGTAAGAATCTGTCAAAGGTCGAACTGAACTACACAGTGACCGAAAAGGAGCTCCTAGTTGTTGTGCATTCATTAAACAAATTTAGGAATTACATTATAGGTTACCAAACATTTGTACATATTGACCATGCTGCAATTAAATATTTGATGAATAAACATGATGTGAATGCCTAGATTATTAGATGGTTACTTTTATTACAACAATTTGATCTAACTATTGTTGATAAGCCTAGCAAGGAGAATGTTGTTGCAGAATTTTTATCCAGATTAACTTTGCCTACAGGGGAGGAAGGAATGGTTGATGATCAGTTACCGGATAAGCACTTATTCGCCATTTCAGTTCTCTCTCCATGGTTTGATGACATAGCAAACTATTTGGTCTCTGCACAGTTCCCACTGAATTTGTCTTCCAAAGAGAAAAGAAAGATTGTGAGGAAGAGCGCCCCATTCACTTGGATTGGGGGCAACCTCTTCAAAATAGGCCCAGATCAAATTCTGAGAAGATGTGTCAGGGAGGAGGAAGTATTCGACATCCTTCTAACCTGCCATGATGGACCTTGTGGAGGTCACTTTGCAGCCAAAAGGACAGCATTCAAGGTGTTACAAGCTAGTTATTATTTTCCCACTCTTCATCAAGATGTGATAAGGTATACTAGTTAGTGTGATTGGTGCCAAAGGATGGGAAAGCCTACTCCAAGGGATGAAATGCCTCTGCAACCTCAAGTGACTTTCGAGCGATTTGGCAAGTGGGGCATGGATTTCATTGGACATATTGACCCTCCATCCAAGCAAAAGCAGAAAATCATTGTGTGCACTGACTATTTGACCAAGTGGGTTGAAACCAAGGCAATCAAGGCAGCAACCGAGGAGAAAATGGTTGAGTTCTTAAGCGAAAATGTATTTTATAAGTTTTCATACCCTAGAGAACTGGTCACTGATCAAGGTAGCCATTTTACATCTCACGTGATTGAACACTTGTTAATCCAGCACAAGATCAAGCATAGAACATCCACTCCTTATCACCCACAAGATAATGGGCAAGTGGAGGTGACCAATAAAGCGCTGGAGGGCATCCTGACCAAAGTGGTTAGCAGTAGCAGAAAAGATTGGGCAGATAGATCAGTAGAGGCCATCTAGGTCTACAATACCACCTAGAAGACCACCACTGGATTCACACCCTATGATTTGGCCTATGGGAAGAACGCCTTGTTGTCCATTGAATTTGAGTACAATACGTTAAGGATGGCAGCCCAACTAGATTTAGATCTCAGCAGTGCACAGAAATAGAGATTGCTCCAGCTGAATGGGTTAGATGAGTTTAGAATGCAGGACCTCCTACACACAGAGGTGACTCAAATTCAAAGGAAGATCTGGCATGACAAGAACATCAAGGACAAGCAATTTCAAGAAGGTGATTGGGCTTTGTTATATGATTCCAGATACAAATATTTTAAGGGCAAGTTAAGGACTGGATCGTTAGGACCTTATGTCATAGAGAAATGTCATGATAATGGTTCAGTGTAGATTAGAACCATTGATGCCGAGGCCATTCCTTTACTTGTTAATGGTCACATATTGAAGGTTTACAAGAATCCATTGTCAAAGAAAGAATTCATTGATGGCATCAGCAAGATAGTAATGGTGGTGGAGCAAGTCTCAACTTCTGCCTCAAGTCGCTAGAAAAAAAAAAAAAAGAGACTCGGGCGAAAACCTCCATGAGGTGCCTAAGTCCCACTATTGGGTTAAAAACCTCTTGAGGCGGCCCAATGGTGTCAAAAAAAAAAAAAAAAAATCTCTAGGTGAAAACCTCTTGGAGGCAGTCTAGTTGCTTTCAATATATATATATATATATATATATATATATATAGAGAAAAGAAAATTTTGAAAATATTGTTTGCAGGTCAGTAGGAGAAGGATCAGAGCAACAAGAGAGTACCAAAGGGGACCTATCTAGTTCATGTTTTTATTTCTCCATTCATTATCCTTCATAATTCCATCATTCCATCCATTTTTCTATTCATTTAGCTCAGTTTGCAAGGGTTCTGTGTTTTCTACATGATTCCCTGTAAACTTACAAGATTCCCTGAAAACCTTGGGAATCCTAAAGGAAGTAACCCTAGAGCAAGGGGATGACCTACCCACATCAAAAAAATAAATTTCTACTTCACCATCTCATCACCCTACCTCTCTCCACCATGATCACCCCTGCATTCATCCCCAAAAAAAGTCAGTTTCAAAAATCAAAGTTTAAAAAAAAAAAAAAAAAACAGAGTAAAGAGGATGAAAACAGAGAACAAGGGGACAACACCTGAAGTCTATTTTCCTCATTCACAAATCCCTAGACCCATTCTCTTCCCATGCCAACCACCCTCATGCTCAAGAAGTGGAAAATGATTAAAAAAAATTTAGGGAAAAGCAGCTACAGGACATCCTGTAGCAGCCTATCCCACAAAACAAAAAATCACAGGTTGCAATCAGCTTCAAGAATGGAGATCTAGAGGTCAAAGAAGCTCCTCCGGAGCTTAGCAGCAACATCAACACCCAGTACCTACACATAAAAGAAAAACATCAGAGGAAAATAATAATAAAAAAAAAGAGAGGAGAAAAACACATGCAACTAATACACAGCGAGGACTTCATTCTTCAACAAACAACATCAAGGTATCATTACCACAAGTAATTATCTCACTTCCACTCTCTCTTTATCATAACATTATCAAACATGTAACATTTGTGAAAGAGTTGGTTTATAAGCGAAAGGTGGACAGTTAACTTGGCCACCTTCACTCAGTCAACGAGGAGAAGAGAGTTAGTCCTTACACACGCGGCAGTAATCAAGTCAAGGAAAATGAGAGATGAGTTCGAAAGTGGTTAAGCTATGGATGCCCGAAGTGGGAGTTGATTAGGAGGCAAGGAGAATGATGATATGGTAGTGGGACCAACGGTCCAAAACTAGATATTCGTACCTCAGTTGCGAGCACACCACCCCACTCAAATCACCGAAATGAGGAGATAAACGTTGATCCCCATGCACATTCGCATTCTTGAGGCTACACACTAGCAAAGTCGCTCGACCCTCAAGCAGTCTACAGGAAAAGCAGAATTCATTTTTTCCCTGCGCAGGAGCACCTACAGGATCCTACCAGAAATCCTACAGGATCTTACAGGAGATCCTATAGGATACAAAATCCTACAGGAGATCCTACAGGTAGGCTCTATACTTTCCCACAATTTCCAAGTGAAAAGAATATAGAAAAGCCTTCTATTATGTTGAAAAATATTGCAGTCTAGGGGAATTATATACATAGAATTTTCATTTAAAATTCCCCATTCATTAAATTTGGTATCATACATATACAACCCTCCATCCATCATAGAAAATGACAGGGGGATTTAATAAGAGGGAACCCATCAACCAAGTGAGGATTCATCAGCACCCTCATGTACTAGAGATATTCACAAGGCATAATTGGATGGGTTTATTTGAGAAATTGAGGGGATATGATGATGAAGTAGCCAGAGATTTTTCTCTCTCCCTCATTCCACTGACTAGGACCCATGACATTGTTGTGGTGAAAGGCATCTCTATAGAACTCACCCCTAAAATCATAAGCAGAATCACCACCCTTCCTTTAGGAATGCCTTGGAGAAAGAAGGATAAGGGAAATAGCCAAATTGCAAAGAAGAAATTCCTTTTAGAAGGAGAGGAGGCCATAGAAGACAAAAATGGAGTTAGAAGAGCAAGCCTACCATATCCTTGGGATGAAATTACTACCACCTTATAAAATATATATCATGTGAAGGTAGGTACAGTGTGGTATATGGATACCACTTTAGGTTTCTCCAAGAGTTGAGGTTTGGAGCAGACACACGTCCTCAAAACAAACTCAGCATACCCTACTTCCTTCTTCAATCAGTGATATATATGAGCATTAAGGTGCAGGAAGGAGACCATCAACATCTAACCCATAATGGGTTAATTAGACTTATCATAGAAGATGCCCTCCAAAACCTCGGACTCCCTATCACATGGGCAACTTTCAGAGACATGCAAACAGAGGAAGGCATAAAAGCCCTTGAGTATGACAATAGCCCCACTGCCAATGAAAGGGATGAAGAAGAAACAGAGAAGGATGAATAAGAAACGGAGAGGGATGAAGAGGAAATAGATGAGGAAGAAGAGGAAGAAAAGGAGAAGGAAAGTGGTCACAAGAGACAAAAGAAGATGCAAAGGAAGAAACTGATGAACATAATGAGGAAGTAGAGGGAGAAGAAGAGGAGAAAGACAAGAGTGGAAAGGGAAATGGAAAATGGGAGGAATCACCCAAGGTATCCCCAAAACCCACTAAGAAAGAGGCAGCAGCTGCCCTCACTGCCTTTAGTACCCCTATCAAATGAAAGGGGAAGAGACAGAGACAAACTCCATTGTACTTTAGGACAAGAAAAAGTACAATAATAAGGCAAGGAAAACCTCAAACTCCCACCAAGGTTCCTATTGTCATTGAATACTCACCCAAACAGCAGGAAAAGATAGCTCCTCTTATGAAAAATCAAGGAGAAGGATCATCAGGACAAGACTCTCCCAAGTCTCCTATCACTTATGTTAGGAGGCATGTCACTAGATCTGCCTCATCCAAAGGAAAAGGCCTCCTACAAGATACACAGAAGGACCTACAGGAAGCAGAGGAAATTCTACAGGAAACTTTGCTAAACCTATAGGAAACTTAGAAATTGGACAAAGAATGGAGTATGCAGCAAGAAACAAAAAAGGAGGATCCAGAGCTAAAGGAACCTAGTCCTTAACCTAACCTTGACTCCTACTATAGGTTCATTGAAGAGAGTAGGGTCATTCCACAGAAATTTGGCATCCCATTATTCTTTGAGCTTGAGAAAGAAAGGGAAAGGACACATAGATGGATGCAAATTGCCAAATCCAAAGGCGTGGAGGACATATGTCACATGGAGGAGAAAGTAAAGGAGATGGGTAGAGAACTGAGTAGCATGAGGGACAGAGAGGCAATGATGAAAGCTCAATTGGAGGCAGAAAAAACATGGTTAAGAGGATAGCTACAAGAGAAAGAGAATCAATTAGCATCCATGGCCAGTCTATCCTTAGAGGCAATCCAGTGCAAGATGCCAGCTAAGTCCTATGCATTGTATCTTAGGGAACAATGGTTGCAATTCCAAATCAAGACTTTAGCACAGAGAGGCACTATTCCATTCCAGGATTATAGACAATTCATTGATCTTTGTGATCAAAGCACATTGGAGGATAGGGCTAAAATGTTTGAGTTATACCTACATAACTTAGCCTTGATAGATCTGAATGTGTGGGACCCTAATCGAAAACTAGGGGACTTACAATTGATGGATTTGGCATCATGGATGAACCATGAGGAAGCAAGGGCTACAGAAATGAAGAAAATAATGGCAAGGGAAGAAACATAACCTCTCATGATAAGAGTTGAGCAGTCAAATCCAATGGTTGTCATCAACAACCATAACTTGATTGCAAATGACCCTCAACTTGCACCTAGGTATCTTGTTGCCCAAGAGCAAGCAATCACACACTTTGAGGGCATGTTTAGGTTGTTAGGGGATGATAGCATGCAAGCTTACCAAAGGAGATGGAACACTTCCTACAGTGTGAAAACCAGAGAGTACCATTCTCCTCAGAGAATGATAGAAGCATTGAACAGGACACCCATGTACAAGCAAGCTCTCCAAAGACTTAAAGTCAATTGGATTGGCTTGAGACTCAGTCCACCATTGCTCTTAGGAATGTTGGAAGTAAGGAAGGAAGAGGAAGAAACAAACCAGTGCGAGGAGATAGAAAGGAAGGCAGGATTCTATGCACAGGAAGAGGAAACTACAACAAAAGCATAGGATGTCAGGGAGGCCACTAGAGCAATGAAGGACATGGATATTGATTGAGTTTCACAGAGGATGAGAAACAATTTCAGTAGGGGGTGATGATGAGCCTCATCATTCGATAACTATATGGACCTTAATCCACCTCCTAGCTTATTCAAATCAAATTATCTAATAATTTATTACATATTTTGATTGTATTTTTCTTAATGAGATGAGTCAAAGTGAGATATTATGCCTAGTGGACTAATATGCATTGATTGTAGGTTTTTGAGAGAAAATCATGGAAATTTTGGCTAATTAAGGGCTAAAACTCGAATGAGACAAGGAGGAGAGATTGTAGGAGGTAGATCCTCCTCATTTACTCCTTACTCATTCGAATATTCCTTCATCAATCACACCAGCTCGGAGTATAAGCAGCCAAGTCATGGAAATCAAAAGGCAGCTGAGCAAGTGACAGTCAAAGAGCTATTTTATCTTGAGTTTGGGAGTCAAGCCTCCCTATATTTAAGGAATCTGTTTGAGATTTTAGCTGTATAAATAAGAAGGCCTAGAGCCTCATTAGGATTCGAATTTTTGTTGTAAAAACACTAGTCATTTTCGAGTTCAAGACTTGTGGAAGACATTGTTATGTAATTTTCTGTTTTGATAATGAGAATGAGAATTTCCTTGATCCAACACTGAGTTGACTCAGAGGGATGAATCTCTTTGGATGGGGCCCAACCCTAGCAGCAAAGGCTCCTCTTCTTGTATTTGTATACTTAGTCAATTTCATAGATTAATGGTTGAATTGTCTTTAGAATTATTTCATTGCAAGTAGTTGTAGATTTGATTAGTTTGCTTTCATTTGTGCTTTACTTTAGCAA
The DNA here is from genome assembly GCA_031772625.1 of Pinus tabuliformis. Taxonomy (NCBI): domain Eukaryota; kingdom Viridiplantae; phylum Streptophyta; class Pinopsida; order Pinales; family Pinaceae; genus Pinus; species Pinus tabuliformis. The sequence goes on from CM062818.1 coordinate 998,383,850, forward strand.
TAGCTTAGAAGAGATAAAGGAACATCACAAAGCTATCAGTAGGTGGATTTGGCCTCACTCCTTCCTTCAGGGATCATGGTTTGAGGAAAGAACCCCTATGCAACCCCAAAAAGACAGAATTCTAGTTTCTCATGGAATTTAGGGTTTTCTATACTTAGGCCAGCATTTGATCAGTTTGCAAGAATAGGATTTAGTTAGCATATCTTCTATCTTCTATCTTCAATCTTACATTAGATCTCATCAAGGTTTCATATTATTTTGCAAGGTTTCCTCATGCATGAAATAGGCAGCTAGCTCATGAAATTATGTTTTCCTTAGTTAATTGAAATCCTTCTTGTTTACATGATTTATGGATAAATGTCAATGGTTGATGCAGTGTAGGAGTTTCAGCAGTACATAGAGATTTCATGATCAACAACCTCATCCCAACTTCATCCATCCATGATCATTCCTTTCTTTCACTAAAACCCTCACCAACTTCATCATTTCACAACACTTCTCCACGCTTGTTGAGAAAATCCAGCCATATCCCAACTCTGGTTTGGAGTTCTGAAGTGGTCTTAGGCACTCCCTAGCCTCATTCCATCCACCAACCACCTTCCCTAATCCTTCCATCACCTTTAAAATCCCTTCTTTTTCTCTCGGCTGTATCATGTAGGAATACAGGGGAACCAGTAGGAATTCAGGACATCCTGTAGAACGCATTAGGACATCCTATGGGTTGACCTGTAGTGGCCTATTTTGAGGCCAAATTGTGGAAAAATCCCCTAGGAAGCTATAAAAGGACCCCCAATTTTTTCCTAAGCCTTCTAACCATTCACCACCACCCCTAAGCCACCTGCCACATCACCAAAAGAAATTAGCTTTCACACTTTCTCATGAAAAAAGGCAAGAAGAAAAATAAAGTTATTTTATTTATTTACATGCACAACAGTAGAATGTTTTATGTTTCAATTTGCATACTAGGACAGTAGGATTGCATACATGTTAACTTAGCATTCTTTTGAAGCAAAGCCTCTTAGCAGTTAGTTAGAAAAATGGTGTGTTTTAGCATTTGATTTCAGTCTTTTTCCTTACTGCAGTAGACAAGCTTTCCCTTAGTGTAGATTTCTCTTTTCCTCATTGGTAATCAAGCTTCTTCTAAATCCATAGAAGTCTGGTTTGAAAAACCTTAGTGGTCTATCGCCAGCTTAGCAGTGACAAAGAGCGGACCCATCACATTTACTTGTGTATATAGCACTGTCACCTCCAAGTTTGTATGAACCTCGGGTTGATAAAGTAAAGTTGGTAGCCCCAGGAGTTGCAACATTCTTGCTGCATTATTGATGCTCATCAATACAGAGATATACATTGAGATCACAAGGATACAAATGTAATGTTCATCGAGACAGTATGTATTAACTGTATTCCTTCATTCACCGAGATAGTAGCAATCATTATCTTTACTGAAATTCCTTTCAACAGAGTATATGTATGCCGAGTTCATAACTTGAATGGTATATACATAAGCTGAGGTTGATCCATCCATAGATGTACGTGCTTCTGGAATATACTTTGAGTTGGTATTCATTCGCTCATGGAATTTACCCATGGTATTGTAAGTGACATCCACCCATGGTATTTACCCACCCATGGAATTTACCTATGGTATTGTGACCAAAAAAGGTTATAAGTAATAAGTCGCATTTTGTAAAAGGACAGATTGTCCACCACAATGTAGCCTTTACAGTTATTATCTATTTTAATCAAAAAAAATCTTTGTGGTTTTGCTTACTGGGTGTTCTCCATTTTTTTCCTCACATTTCAAATTTTCATACCTTATGGGCCTTCTCCCAATATCTGGATCAATGGTATCATATTTAGGTTACGTTTCCATGGGAATGAGGGTTTAACGCATATTTTAGTTTCAAAATTTTGCAACAATCTTCATTCTTCAACAAACTTCATGCACGTGCTACGACCTCCGCAATGGGAAGATTTTTTTTTAATCTTTTTGCAGGATTTTTTTTGGGCGGCAAGTTTGCAGATTAGATCTGAAACTTTTAGTACAAAATTTAAAAAAAAAAATAGATATGGATTCCTTTCCAAAAATACCCAAATTCAAAACAAACAAAAAAAACTGGTTGAATCGGAGTTCGGATGAGGGAGATATCACTGATCTAAAATCAGTTATTTTTCAGAACTTTTGTGACGGCGGGACAGTTGCAGCGCGAATATAACTTTCTAGAGTGTTCAGGTAGGGATTGCAATCACATGGGAAGATAAAAAATGGTCATTATGTTTCCAAAAACATGTTATAATAAAGATTCTGAGTTATATTGATCACAGTATTCCCATTTTAAACCTGGAGAAGCATTCGGAGCGGGTTCCATTTGGAGATGTGCCCTCCCCCCCACTTTAATAGGCACCTGCTTCACATTCATCAGTTTCAGCACAGCAGCATCCGGCTTGGGTTCTTTGGATATGTGCCCTCCACCCCAGGCTATGTAGGCACGCACTACTTCATCAACAATCAGCATCATGGTTATGGGTCAACTGCACAAAATCCTTGTCATCGAAGTCCATTTGTTTGGCCACACATTATTAGTATCACAATTGGTCACAAGCATTACAGGGTATCTCTATCCTTGAATCTTCTTTTTTCATGGTTATGGGTGATCCGCAAACCTACACTTCATCGAAGTCCATTTGCTAGGCCGCACACTATTAGTATCATTGTTGGTCACAAGAATTACAGGGTATCTCTATCCTTTGTAATGATCCTAAATAGGAAATACAAGTGATAACAACAAATATTCTATGCAGAAAAATACAAAAATGAAATATTCATCAAGCACCCACATAAAAACTTTAAATGAAGAACCTCTGAGCCATTTTATTATATTTCTGCGAGCCAAATACAATAGATAGTGGAATGGTGCACCTGGGCTTGTCTCAAAGGACAAGCATGACCAAACCCAGGTAGGAAAATGGTTGAGTTGAAGGGTGCCCAGCTACTGCACCAATCTACACTGCATTTCCCACAAAACTATTGTAGTTATGAATTTTGAATGGCTGGAAAGTGCATTAAAACCGCCCATAACTTTATATGCTTTTAATCCTGGCCTCCTTGGAAAAACCCCAGAAAAACCCCAAAAGGGAATTTGGTTGGTTTTAACTTCTGTTTTTCGACCCCCTTGGAGCCTCACCCCAACTATTGCTGCCAAATTTGATCTGCTGGAAACTACATGCAAATCCCTCTGGAAACTCCTCCAAAATGTTTGGTTCATCCCTGTTATCCAACTCCTAACTTCCCGAATGAACTCTTGGCCCAAATCAACTGCTCCCAAACACCACGAAATTTTGTTGAGTGGCCTCTGCCTTGTCCCTCTGCCTAGAAATGTGAATTGTTGGTATGTTGGCTCAGATAGCTGAAAGCTCCAGTGAAAATGCCTTCCCAATGTTGCTACCTTAGGTCCCTGAGCTCCCAACAACTAATGAGATCCCTACTGGTCTCAAACTCCCTCTGCGTGATTCTTGGCTGCCTAGAAATACACACTCCTCTCTTTGTGTTGGTTACAGACGTGTGTTGTTGCCTCAAAACTCCTAAAAACTCCTATAGAACAGCCTCCCTAGGGTGGGCATGGATGGTCCCCCGAAGTAGAGGTTGAATCTCCCGTGTGAAAGACTCATGGCTAAACAACAGGTAGACTTGCTAAACAACAAAGCGTATATATGAGTGTTTGTTTGCAAATTTCAAAAGATACCAAATGGAGACCTCCAAGCTCTATTTATAATTGCTAGTCCTCTCCCTTGGTGGTCCCCAACTTCCACTAATAAAATATTACTTTGCCGCCATTCTTCATTAAAATAATAATTTCCACTTTTCTCCTAGAAAATAGTATTTTCTCATTTTTATTTAATATCACCAAAAATTGGCAAAACTTCTTAGTGAATTTTGCACTCAAAAAAATTGGGAACATTACAGTCCTCCCCGCCAAAAATTGCTTGTCCTTAAGCAATATCCTACTGCTCCAAACGTTGACCTAGCTAATGCCAGGGTCCCAAATGTGCCACTAAACCACTCCTCATTGTTGAACATCCTGCCATACTAGTGACGATCCCCATCTCAACAGTGAATCACCAGATTCCAATGGAATGTATTAATGATCTACCCCTATAAAAATTAGCTCACCCCTTAGGGTAGATGAACTGCCAAATCTTATTGTACTCGGATCCCATGATAGTCTCAGAAGGGTGCCACCATGCTGACGCTGCGCCACTCTAACTATGACAAGCTTCCCATCATGCTCAGACGGTATCCTCCCCTCCCAAAACCTATGGTGGTATATCTGTGAATGTCAAGCTTATCCTACCCAAGTATCTCCATGATTTCAATGTCTACCCATCTACTGTCTATCTCAATCCTGAGCAGCAACAGGATAAATCTACCTCGCCATACAATGGAGATTTCAACAATCTCCCATGTGTCACACTCAAGGTGAACTAGATCACTCTCTCCCATGAACCTACTCATCATAGAATGGAGTGTCTTATCAATCAACTCAATCGCTAGATCCCATAGCCAGACCTGTTGCGGCATAGCTCTAACAACTTTTGGAATTTGTTTGTTCATCATCCCTAATCCCTGCATTAAACCAACATATAGGCCCCATATATCATGAACTAATCTAATGCATGCTAAACTACCCTATGCCTGCCACTGCGTAGTACCAATGACTATTGAAAGCCACATGTGCCAAATAAATACCCCCTGAAGGCAGCCAATATATGGGTATCTGATACTCACAATCGAATCAGTGTATGCAGACCCATCCCGCTCCAGCCAACCATCACCACTGAGTCTTCCATCCACCCTCTCGATAATGTGCCAATACAATGTCTGGAGGTCGGACACATACAGGAAAGTTGCCTTAATCGTACATGGTATCCTCTGCTCATGCATGGTCCTGACATGCCATGTAGAAAGAGTGACACATGTCTCCCTCATGACCTACTCCCTAAGCGTAGGCTAACTGACAAACAATATGCCACCCCTGCAGATGATCACCTCATCCCCCAACTTGTGGTTGTCAACTCGTGCACCAATCCAATGTTGCCACTAAGAAGTCTCTCCCCTAGTTTGTTGACTGTCATCTCAATATATCAGGTGAGCTACCTGTCCCCAACAGCTCATGCCTAGAGTGTCAAAGGAAAACATCCAAATTGTTTGTGCCTGTAAGTGATGTATAAGAGGTACACGCATGTGAGACCCCATGGATACCATCGAGTATCACACTTCTGCTTCCTCGTCGATCTTGGGTGAAGTACACTCAAAGGTATGCCCAGTGTCTCCATCCATAAGTCTCCTTGGAGGGAACCCTCCAAGACCTCAATGTGCAGCACCATATGCCCCTGCATCCCACCGAGTATCCCAATAGTCCTCGACCTGTCATTATACCCTGCAGCCTATTGTTGTACACCATTGGATATCCCGCGCTACTGTTGTACCATCCTATACCGTCTTGTATCCTGCTTGTGTCATTGTATCTGGCTCTTCCCATATGTACTCGATGTGATGTGAGTCGCTCAATGCAAACCAACATGCTACATCAAGCAACCATGCATCTCCATGCTCCTATGCAAGCCACTGCCCATCACTGCATACCTCTATACAACACTGGATGCTAGGTTCTAAAATTGGGTTTGTATGCATCAGGTCGCATCCCTCTGCATAATACTGGACTCTGTGGCATATCCTTGTGCACCCCTGGGTACCACTACCTACTGCGGTACCACCCTATATCATATGCCATCCTACATGTGCCACCGCATCCACCACTCTGCTTGTAATCCCTCCATGATGAGGGCTACATCTCCCCATCTTCCCTTAAAGACCTAAGCCATCTGACTCCTCACATGCCAATCAAAATGACACTATTGTGTCTATCCTCAGTAGCTCCAGTGTCTAATATACCAATCAGAGAGAACCGTCTCCATGTAATGCGTTTTCTGGTGGTCTGTCGATGCCACATCCTCCTACTAGCTCCTTCCAGAGTAGGCTAATCAGCTTATGACTTCATGCACAATCAATATGCAATGACAACTCATGAAATATGCCTGCTCCTCTGCCAATCCATCATGTCACTAGCGTTGTTAGGAACTCTAAAGGGGATATGAAAAGGTGTGTGCACCCAATCATCGAGTCCATCACGTAGCCGCTACCATGACCTACCAACTCCACGATGTGATGGAGAATCCCACCTGGATCCCAACAACAGTCTGGCCCTCAAGCCCCTCTGGTAATCCACAGCCTCTGCTAAGTTGTGGCCATGGATGCATCTAACCTCCTAGCCAGCTCCACCAGATACCATCTCAATATCTCTCACCATCCAACCCAAAGGGAAGGATCGAGACAATAAACTCCCGTACATGGAACTAACCCTCCATCATGTCAAGGAGGTCCCCTACGCAACTCATGCCACCTCATCTCACCATCATGGTCAACACATAAAATATGTCGAGGTGACTCTGCCTCTCCCTCTCCAATGTGTAGTGGTAACCTACTAGTGCTACCAGCATGTTGTTATGCAACTACCTCACAAAATAAAAGAAAGAGATAGATCAACGACTTCAAACACAGCCTTTTCGAGGGGGAAACCTCCTTTACATTACATAAATGAACAATTCTTGGATGATACAAATAACAAGATCTCCTTTCTATATATAGGAGTCTAAGGGTCACAATATAATCAGAGCCGACATAACAATAATAATGTAAGGGCACAATAATAACAATAGTGGGCTTCCATGGGGCACAATAATAACAATAGTGGGCTTCCATGGGGCACAATAATAACAATAGTGGGCTTCTATGGGGCACAATAATAACAATATGGGGACAACATGGGTACAACAATAGCAATAAGGGGTACAATGATAATAATAATAAGGGAATACACTAGTATTATAGGGACCTAACACATGTAATGTCTGAGTAGGGTTGCCCCATCGGTCCAATGTGCACTCCAACTGAACCATTAGGGAACCCAACAGTTCCCAAACGTGAGTCAGTTTGGTCGCTAACTCAGTACAAACTTCTCTCATGCCCTCCAACTCCTTGTTTTGTTGTAGAATGGCCTCTCACATTGTCGCGGCCTTCTTTCTCAAGGCTAGAAGGCTAGGCCAGAACTGATGAAACAATGGACGACATCTATCATTTGTAAACTCGGTCACTGCTCTGGACCCCTTTGTCTCTTCTAGTACCTCCTTAATGACAAGTATGCCTCCAGGAAACTCATCAACTTGTTGTGGGCGGCCATCATATTGAATCTAGGACATAGCACTAGCTACCTCATCAACCATTGGCATCCCATCAATAGATGGCCCTCCGAGTGTATGCTCTACTCCCTCAATCGAGGTGTCAGCTGGAGCTACCAAAGAGGCCTCCAACAATGGTGACTCTTATGCCAGATCGGGTATATCAATGTACCCCTCACCATCATGCGTGTCCTCCTGCTCAACATCCTCCTTGAGTTTCTGACATCTAAAGCTCGGTCTCCATCAGTAGAAATGCCTCTTAGTCTCATCCTCTAGCTTTCCCCATCCTATCCACTCCCTTTTAGGGGGTCTGGTGTCCTTTCAGTCAAATCTCTCCACAAGCCTCTGTGTGAACTCTTTGTAGGATGTGATACGTACATGACCCAAAGGGATCAGCCCTCCATACCACCATTCCATAGCATCTCCATCCAAGTGCAAAGTGGCATGTCTAATAGCGTTTGCCTTCCTCATGGGGTTTAGCCGGAAATATGTGTCCAATTCTTGTACCCATTTTCTTACAGAACTTCTAGCTGAACTATCAAAGTGGGTTTGTCTATAGTTCACTCATCAGAGTAAATAAATGCCCAAATCTTCCATGATCTTGTTGGATACTCCACAATTGGCCAATATCACGCTCTGATACCACTGTAATGATCCTAAATAGGAAATACAAGTGATAACAACAAATATTCTCTGCAACAAAATAAAAAAACGAAATATTCATCAAGCACCCACAGAAAAAAACTGCAAACGAAGAACTTCTAAGCCATTTTATTATATTTTTGCAAACCAAATACAATAGATAGTGGAATGGTGCACTTGGGCTTGTCTCAATGGACAAGCATGACCAAACCCAAGTAGGAAAATGGTTGAGCTGAAGGTTTCCCAACTGCTGCACCAATTTTCACTACACTACCTAGAAAATTGTTGCACTTCTGAATTTCGAATCGCTGGAAAGTGCACTATAACAACCCAGAAATTTATATGATTTTAACCCCGGCCTCCTTGGCCAAAACCCAAAAAAACCTAGAAGGGAATTTGGTTGGTTTTGACTTCTGTTTTCGACCCCCTTGGAGCCTCACCCCAACTATGGCTACCAAATTCGACCTGTTGGAAACTGCATGCAAATCCCTCTCCAAAATCCTCCAAAATGTTGGGTTCACCCCTGCTATCCAACTCCTAACTTACCAGATGAACTCTTGGCCCAGATCAGCTGCTCCCAAACACCATGAAATTCTGCTAATTGGCCTCCGCATTGTCCCTCTGCCCATAAATGTGAATTGTTGGTATGATGGCTTAATTAACTGAAAGCTACAACAAAAATTCCTACCCAATGATGCTACCTTAGCTCCCTGACCTCCCAACAAGCAATGAGATCCTTGCTGGTCTCAAACTCCCTCTACGTGATTCTTGGTTGCCCAGAAATATGCACTCCCCTCTCTGCGCTGGTTATTGATGTGTGTTGTTGCCCCCAAACTCCTGTAGAACAACCTCCCTAGGGCGGGCACGGATGGTCCCCCAAAGTAGAGGTTGAATCTCCCACGTGAGAGACTCGTGGCTAAACAGCTGGTAGACTTTCTAAACAACAAAGCATACAAATGAGTGTTTGTTTGAAAATGTCAAAATATACCAAATGGAGACCTCCAAGCTCTATTTATAATTGTTATTCCTCTCCCTTGGTAGTCCGCAACTTCCACTAATAAAATATTACTTTGCCGCCATTCTTCATTAAAATAATAATTTCCACTTTTCTCCTAGAAAATAATATTTTATCCTTTTTATTTAATATCACCAAAAATTGGCAAAACTCCTTAGTGAACTTTGCACTCACAAAAATTGGGAACATTACATCCTCGGATCTTCGTTTGTCATGGTTATGGTTCATCAATAAACACACAATTTATCGAATTCTATTTGCTCTATTGCACACTGTTAGTGTCACAGTTGGTATAAAGCATTAATGGATATCTCTATCCTTGGATCTTCATTTGTCACGGTTATGCGTTAACCACACAAAACCCTTCTCTTCAGTGGCTCTTCATATTCAACAAAGGCTTCTCAGGAGGGAACTTCACGCAATGGGAACCATTTCTTCTTAAGGAGGGAGGAATGATCCGAATGGAAAATGGCATCCACTCACAGTATTCATCCACCCATAGTATTCATTCACCCATGGAATTTACCCATGGTATTGTAAGTGGCATCCACCCATGGTATTCATCCACCGATGTTATTTATCCACCCATGGAATTTACCCATGATATTGTAAGTGGCATCCACCCATGGTATTCATTCACTCGTGGAATTCACCCATGGTGTTGTAAGTGACATCCACCCATGGTATTCATTCAACCATGGTCTTTACCCACCCATGGAATTTACCTATGGTATTATGACCAAAAAGGCTATAAGTAACAATTCGCATTTTGTAAAAGGAAAAATTTTCCACCACAATGTAGCCTTTACAGTTATTATCTATTTTAATAATAAAAAAAATCTGTGTGGTTTTATTCACTGGGTGTTCTCCATTTTTCTCCTAGCATTTCAAATTTTTAGATCTTGGGGGCCTCCTCCCAATATCTAGATCAAGGCTACGTCTCTAGATTTGTTTAATTGTACAAATCGCTTTTATTAATTCTCCTTTAAAAGAACTACAACTTCTCCACTTAAAAATGAAAAAGTAGGAACTTGTACAATATTATCTCCACGACACCAATGGGCTCAATACAAAACTCTCCACAAATGAGAAAAAAGGCAACGTCTCTCACATTAAGGCGATAATTACCAAACAACTCTCCACTCCACAACTAATGAAAATGGGTAATCTCTTCACTTACAATAATGAGAGCTAATCTCACTAACAATGTGGGCACTTAACAAATACACTTCTCCACTTAATGGGAACTTGAAAATGTTTCCACTCGAATTATAGAAACAATGGGCTTAAACATATGCCAAACTATGCAAAGGAAAAATAAATAAATTAAAACTCTCTATAGTATCTCTCGGTGTAACCTCCATTGCTTCTAGGTATTTTATAGTTTTTTTTATGATACATTGCAAATGCAATGCTTCGTGGATGAACCATATCTGCAATGACTCATATGGTGCAATCAACATGTGATTTTAGTTTGATGGTATCGTTTCTCTTGCTCAATGCCTTCAAATTCCCACCTGTCGATAACCAAATGTTATTTTTAACCATTTTGTTAATATTTTGTTATATTCATTATGATGGGGGGTTCTTATGGCGACAAGCCACAATGGATTTGTTATAACACATATTGTGTAGCCAAATAATAACATAACACATCGTAACAACACTTTGGTTCTATCATATGCAAAGCTTAACTGGGACATTGTTATAGCCACCACAACCTCTGGTGTTGGCACAACAACGATGACAGACCATGGGATTTTTTTGGCATATCACTATAACCCTCAGTCTCCACTAAAATACAACTCCAATGCGACACAAACTCCAACCTTTGGATGTCGACCATAGCTTATTTTGCAGTTCAATTACAAAACACCAAATGTAATATATGTTGCACAATCATGGTGACTAGAACATGTAGAATGGTGCCATAAAAACACCAATGTATATTACAATGAGGAGGTCCAGTGATATGGTTCCACAACATAAACGATGTTCTCTGGTTGAATCTCATATTACCAACATGTTGTGTTGTTGTAACCCTGATTGTTGTCAGTGGGCTGGTGGTTCAAATCGTGGCAATATCATGGTAGTACAATGGATATGCAATGGCAGGACTTCATCAAAATTCTATTATAACAACCCTGCACTCAACCAAATATATCGACTATATATGGTTGCAAGTTCGTTAATTACACATCAATCATATTTTGCATACACATCAATCATAAATATGACACCACTACATATGGATTTGAACTGTCATGTATGTTTTTATTAGCATTATTCTACCGTCAATGATTGTTGAGCCAAGTCATACACATATGACATTTTTTTGTTGAACAACATAGCACAATAAGGATGTGTGGCTAAGGTTATAATCCACTTAACATTAATATATAATTATATATGTATACCAGCATAGATCCATATTAACTCTAGATCTACCAAGCGCCTAGAGGGATCAAATTTATTTTCACTCTAAATCAGGTTTGCATATCAGGAGATTTGATTCCTTTGGGCAATTGGTAGATTTGGAGTTAATATGGATCTAATTTGGTTTAATTTCTCCCTTTAAATGTGTTATATTCCACATAAATACCATGGGAGCTCCTCTCGACATAATAATTATAAATATAGCTATTAATTTTATGTTTTTTATTTACTTCTATTTTATTTTAAATTTTAGTTTTAAGTAATTTGACCAAGTCAAAATGTTTATGGTACATTACGATATCTCCCACATACTTTTTTCTTTTAGATTTAATTTAAGAAATGCTATAATAAAATAATTACATTAAAATATTTTGATTTTGAAATGAGTTTTGGTTTGGTATTGGCTTATAGTATCGTAACAAAGTTTATTTATATGTTAATAATATCCATGGTAAAATAGAGTGAACATCCATGATTATAAATCTTGTTATATCGTAAGTTTATTGTAAGTATTAAGTTTTTATGTGCTTATTAATTAAATTTAAATATGGCTACATAATCATTATTTTACACCATTACATCTCCCTCTATCTTTTTTCTTTTAGATTAAATTTTTAAAATGTTATAAACTTAAATTAAAATAAAATATTTAAAAAATGTTGACATACAATATTTATTACATTACAACTAACTCCTACACATCTCCCCTATACTGGGTTGTAAAGTGCCTCTCGGCGCAATGATTTGTAGTTGTTGATATAATATTCATTTGTTACAAACTACTCAATATTCAATGTGCCTATAATTGGTGGAGTCATTCTAATCTTAACAGGGATGTCGATTTTGGTAGTTCCACTACCCCCTTTTGCCAACTCATAAACAAACACAAAATAAATAAGAGTTACTTCCCTCTTTTAGCAAGTCTAACAGTTGTGGTGCGATAGTACAGTGTGTGCTTTGGTGGAAAGAGAGTAGGATTTTGATTACCATACGTTCCATAGTTGAATTGAACCTTTATACCATTTTTTTTTTTGGGGGGGGGGGAGTGACACGTGGCATCATAGGATTGGTCTATATGGCGCAACTCCATTGGGGCACCTAATTGTCAATCAACCAGTCAACTTGGTCAACTTGTCCAATTGGTAGCCATGTATCAGGATGCCATTTGTCCACATCTACATACCTCACTGCCACTCAGCTACATGGACTGCCACATGGCAGTCAACCTTTGACTTTTTTTTCCTTTTGACCAATTTTTTTCTGGCCATATCTTTGTCATACGAACATGAATTGACGTGATCCAAGCATTGTTGGAATCGTTTTGACAAGTTCTTCACAGTGGAACCAGTTTGGAGACAATTTAACAACTTTTTTGAGCTTCTCAGATCCTCCTTGATCATGGCCAACTCCTCATGTACATGAATTCATATTTGCTCCTATATATATCTGCAAAGCCTTCTATTCGATGATGTAAGTGAGTATTCCCTCTATGTGCTTGCTCCTCATAATAATTTTCCCCTCTCCTCACACAACCTCTATGTCTAGGCATGATACTGGCAAACTATGCTAATTGACTTACAGGAGATAGTCTACGCCTAACACACACTAGATTTCTCACTCCAAGTCACTTCTCCTTGGTCAGGCCTAAGACCATTTGAGAAAGTACCCAAGCGTTCAACCACCTGACTATTTGACTAGCTCGTCAGGCACCCAATTAAGTTGCTACATAATTCCACTTACTATTGCTACTTCCATTGATGCTACTTTCCAACACCCTCCACTTCCCAACTAGATGAGATGGCATAGTCTCAAGGGTTTGAGCTTGCAACGACACTCTCCTTTCACCCCACACTGATAATAGTAGTTTAGGGAGACCTCTTGAGCCTAAAAAAATTCCCCCAACTCTGGTACCACCCCCACTCTAGAAGTCTAGTCCAAGGGTGACTCCTTAGATTTTTAGAGAAAATGGGTTATCTTCCATGAGCCCACCAACACTCAAAATCATAGGAGCCCTGTTGATTTCCACTACAAAGAAGACAAAACACTTTACCACACCAACCACCCCTCTTTAAATTAAAATAGTGTCAAGGTTCTCTTAGAATCCCCTAACCCCTCCACACCCCAACCAACAAAGATAAGAAATAAAATTGCAAATGCAGAACCTCCAACAAAGTCCAGACAATAGAAGGCAAAATTCCCAGAATTACTACTCACTTAAACACCGAGTAAGTATATCTAGAATAAAGGTACTAGGAAAACTGAAATGTTTTACTTAGATTAATAGCATGAGTTTTCCTCCTTTGTTCCCTAAGAGACACAACAAAAATTAGAATGAGTTTCACCATCCCTACTTTCAGACTTTGTCGAATGCTCTCCATGCCTCTTAAATGGATCCTATTGCTATCACCCTATTTGTTAATGTTGTGAGGCCCAAAAATTATAGATCCCTACCAGTAAGACCAACAAATTTTCCATGGCATTGCATCCCTCTGAGAATGAAACCTCGAACCTCTATAATTCTCTCCCTGGTTAATTGACCCCCCCCCCCCCCCCCCCGTCATCAAAATTGTCTAGTCTAACCTTTTTTGACAAGTCTCAAATCGATAAATTATCATCCTCCCCAACGTTTTGGATTGTCGTGCCTCGTAGGCATAATATGTCGGTCCTGCAACTCATTATGTCCACCTTAACTGTCACAAGCTCAAAGTTGGCGTTCACCATTCCTCGTCATCCTTGCATGGTTCATATGCGAGGGGAATTATGACATTCCTTCACTTGATTAAACTTGTCGCAGGAGCGGTGCCACATCCCTCGGCCTATTGGTCTAGTGGGGTGGTGGTAACCTGCCCGCACTCTCCTTCCCCTTCTCCTTTCCATGTTAGTCACCCCATTTGGGGAAAATATATGTATATATAAAAATAAAAAACAAAACAAACACAAAAACAAACCAAAAACAAAAAAACAAAACAAAACAAAAAACCAAAATAAAATAACATAATCTTTTTTAATTAAATAAAAAATTATAACTTTATTTTAAATTATATATATTCACAATGGGAAAACCTATCATAACTCAGTTTTTAAACCAATTGTGGTTGTTATTCGCTAACGCGGGATGACTCATCATTGTTACTCAAGAAAAACCATGTCACTTGGAATTATTCGTTGGTGATTCACAAGGGGACAAGCTTTTACTCTTGTCAGATGCCTTTGGTCTTAGGTTGTTAACCTATTTCCTTACATCCAAGGAAGATGAGCTGTTAGCCAAAGAAAAGCAGTTTTAGCACATACTCTATGCCCAACTACTTTGAATATCAATATCTCTATATTCCTAATTATTATCATTACGTTGATAGGTGTTTCTCTGTGGGGCTGGGTTGGACAGATCCAACTAAACACAAAGGCATATTTTTGTTTACCTCCATTTAATTGAAATTTGACATTTGTCTCTTCATGCGGCTCAGAACCTAAGAGCCTCTGCGAGTGCAAGGCCTCCATCACCATCGATAATAGTTCATGCTTGGGCATAGCAGGGTTTCAGCCGATTTTGGAGGGCATCCATCATGGTTGAGAACAGTTCGCCATATGTTGTGTACCCTCAGTGCAAACAAGCAGGGGCATCCATTAATGGTTGTGTTTTATGTAGTATTGAGCCCACTACAACCAAGAATCAATGCGAACAAGTAGGGGACTTCATTAATGCTTGCATTATGCACAATGGCATGCCCACTACCGCCAAAAATTAGTGCAAACAAGCATTATTCAGAAAATCCAAGAGCTTTATCATCACGACACTTAATATGCTAGGAGGTTCCAACCCAATTGTGTTTGAATCTGGTGACCGTCAACTATTAGCAAGTTGCTGAATAGAACAACATAACAACTAGCAACCACAAGTTCTAGATAGCCACGCAGAATTGTGCTCTAATACCTCGATGGCGAAAGCATATTCAAAGGTATTTTTTAAAGATTATTGCGTCCACAACCATTATTATTTTTCTTCATTTTTTTTTATTTTTTTGCTTGTCATTTTTGCACTTTTTCTCCAAGTCTATGCCAAATAGAAACTTAAAATATACAATTCATACACTTTCTCTCCAAGAAATACAAAATAATTATGGTACTTCAAGAACATTTTTAGAAAGGTCTTGAGATAGTTGGGTTGCAACATAGTGTTTCTCTATTAAAATTGCTTTGACATGATTATCTAGCATGCTCATGTTGACCAAATTTTGAACTATCCAAGCCTCGTCCTTGGTAGATGGGTTTTTCAGTGGGAGCCTTTTGTTGTCATGACTATGTGAATACCTCTTTTATCTAGGAGTTAGCCTGTCATAGTTTTTCCTTCGAAGGGATGATATATCATTAGATTCTTGACGGATGGCAAGCCCATTCCTCATTTCAACAGCTTTTAATTCTTATTTGATCTCATGGATTGATTGAACTACACATTCTCTATGTCAATGGACTGGGTTTGAGGCTAGGGTGACTACGTATAAGCCATTTATCTCCACCATAACTCTACAAAAATTAGACAAATACCATTCGATAAAAAAAACTCTAAAACTTTGGGTATTTAATCAGAAAACCTTTGTGAACAATTTTAGTTTCTCTAAAAAACAAAAGCTCCTTTAAATCTTTAAAATATCATGTTATTCATGAATTTCACAGTCCTTTTTCTTTGTATCTTTCATAAATATGTAACTAGATGCAATAGACATGCATACTGGAATATGTCAATACCATACCAGGTTCATTCTAGGGTGATTTTTTTGGGCAACACCTTCACATCCAAGAATCCCAATAGATTTTCCCATATTTTTTGCATCAAGAAAAACAAAGAGAAGGCCATCCTTTAGGTCAATGCATCTAGATCGTAAAACAGGTCTCATGCTTGGAGGGCCTTCATTCAAAGCCACGATTCCATGAAAAAATCTGCAATTGCCTTGGCACCAATATGATCCTTAAGAAAGCCTAGGACAATCCCAAAGTGCACATTTGGGGCCCAAGAAAGCCTCGGGAGAAAGAGAAATTCTAGGGCATGGACCTTGAAATTTAGCTATAGTTTCTTTGTTAACCTCAAGGTCAAAAAACACATAAATTGTGATTAAAATCTTGATTCATCTAGGCTACTGCTTCCATGCCTTCATCAATAGTTTGTTGTAATGGTTTTGCATGGATATTTGCAAACTTGATTTTGATTATGAGTTTCTTCTCAAAGTACTTACTTGAACTCCAAGTATTGATATATTAAATTGAAGATAAGACCATGTACATATTTCTTTGACTTCTTATTTGATCTCTTGGACTAGTTAGACTACATGTTCTCTGTGTCGATGGATTGGGTTTGAGGCTAGGGTGACTACGTATAAGGTAGCTATCTCTACAGAGCTCTACAAAAATCTGACAAAAACCATTCAATAAAGAAACTCTAAAACTTCAAGTATCTAATTAGAAAACCCTTATCAACAAATTTGGTTTCTCTAAAACACGACATCTCCTCTGAATCTTTAAAATATCATTTATTCATGAATTTCATAGTCTTTTTTGTTCTTATCTTTCATAAATATGTAACTAGATGCAATAGGTATGCATACTGGAATATGTGAATACCATGCCAGGTTCATTCCAGAGTGAATTTTCCGTTGTGGCGCCTACACATTCAAGAATTCAAATAGAATTTCCCATAGTTTTTGCATCAAGAGAAATAAAGAGAAGGCCATCCTTCAAGTCAATCTCCAAGTCACAAAACAATTCTCATGCCCAGAGGGCAAAGCCATGATTCCATGAAAATTGCTACAATAATATTGGTACCAATCTAATATTTGAGAAGGCTAAGACAATCCCAAAGTTCATTTTTGGGGCCTAAGAAAGTCGTAAAGAGAAAATAAATTCCAAGGCATGGACCTTGAAATTTAGGTATAGTTTATTTGTCAACCTCATGGTCAAAAGATACATAAATTATGATTAAAATCTCGATTCATCTGGGTTTTTTCTTCCATACCTTCATCAATAGTCTACAATAATGGTTATGCATGCATATTGTTACACCTAATTTTGATTTTGAGTTTCTTTTCAAAGTACTTACTTAAAATACAACTAATAAAATTGGCCTAAATTCCTCAGTGATAACAAGTGGCTAGTTTGTACGAGCAAGTCCTTAAAGAGAAAACCATTATTCACTAGTGTATTCACAAGCAATCTTTTGCCCCACCAACTACTTTTTTCCAAAAATCATCCAAGACTTGCACTTAAACCCTACTCCAACCACTTATTCATGCCTATGTTGGAATAGAACATTGGTGGATGGCATGATAAGTCAATATATTTATTGTTGAATCTCGAATAATGACCCCATGGTTGGAAAAATTAGGCACTAATCTGATATTGTTGAATTAAGGTTGTACTTGAGATGATTTTTTAAAATATTTTTTTTTTAAGAATAGGAATGCGTATTGCTAGTAGAAATATTTGACTATTTCTTTTATGAATGTTTTTATGCACCTTTTGAACAAATAGAAGAGGACTTTAAAGAAGACATTGTTATCACTTCTTTGGTTTCAATAACTATTTTTGGATTGTAAACATATGATTTATGCCTTCTATAATTGAAAATGTTGCAAATTGGCATGATGAGTACAATGTTGTGGTAGGCTTATTATTTGGCCCTTTGTTTTCTTGTTGAAAAAGCACCCACAAAAAGAGCACCATAGAAGTCTAAGAAAGGTGGGGTCAAGATATTTGAACTTTGCAACTATCCTGTGAGAGGCATTTTTTTTGAAGGGGGTAATACTTTAGACATCCTCTCCAATGTTGTTGGCAATGCATGCATTTTCCTTCTAGATAACAACATGCCATGCAATGTGAACATTGCAGATTTGAAGGTTGGTGGGTGGGGATTTCCATTTGAAGGCTACAGTGTTTTTGAGATTTATATATTAATATTGCCCCCTTTTTTCTTTGCTTTGATTTTTATTGACTTGTCGAAGCACAAGGTTGAAAACCTGATAGTGGCTTGGGAGGTTTGAACTGCATCATTATGAATTTTCCATCGTTGTGGTCTATCCACTTAGGATTTCACTCATAATGACACAATGACAACATGGTGATCTCGACAACTCCTTAAATCACCTCTTCTAGGAGGATATTGCAAATTCACTTGAGAGAATATGTGTGAATTGTATAAGTACCTTATTCTACCTTTGCATGTCTCTGTTGCAATTGAACCTTGGTGGATGGCCTGATAAGCCACTATCTTCATTGTTGAATCATGAACGATGAACCCATTGGTATAATTAGGCACTAATCTATTATTATTGAATTAAGTTAATACTTGAGATGAATTTTTATAGGATTTTGTTTTTTAAGAAAATGGAAGCTTATTACTACTAGAAATAATGTCATTACCTTATTTTCTATAGAAAACATAGACAACCATCATGACATCGTCAATGCCTTTATTTTACCTACCTAAACAAGTAGAGCAAGGGTGTGAGATATAACTTCAATGTTTATTGTGTCACAATATTTTCTTCAGAACCTAGAGGAGTTGATTGTTGAATAGCCATATTCAAATGGAGAATTCACATTATGGTAGAAAATATACAACAACATGTACGAGATTGCAAGCACAATTTCTCTAAGAAAGCTCTAGGGAAAGCTCGCCAAATTTGAGTTAACAAGGTGAAGTTCTAATATTTAATAGAGCAAATAAATCAAGGGTATTGTTTCAAGCTAGAATATTTGATTATTTGTTTTGTGAATTTTTTTATGCACCTTTTGAATAGAGAGTATAGGACTTTAAAGAAGACATCATTATCACTTCTTTGGCTTCAATAAATAATTTTGGACTGTAAAAGTATGATTTATGCCTTGGATAATTGAAAATGTTGCAAATTGGAATGATGAACACTATTTTGTGGCAGGATTATTATTTGACCCTCCCTTTTCCTATTGAAAATGGAAGTTTGAGAAAGGTGGGGTCAAGATGTTTGAACTATGCAACTATCTTCTGAGAGACATTGTTTTTGAAGGGGGTAATACTTTAGATCGCCTCTCCAATGCTATTGGAAGTGCATGCATATGCCTTCTAGATAAGAAAACACCATACATTATGCTCATTAAAAATTTGAAAGTTGGAGGACAGGGATCACCAATTTAAGGCTACTATGTTGTTGAGATTTCTATATTAATATTACCCCCTCGTGTCTTTGTTTTGATTTAGATTGAACTGTCGAAGCACAGGGCTAAAAACCTGATAGTGGCTTGGTAGGTTTGAATTGATCCATCATGAATTTTCCATCATTGTGGTCTATCCACTTATTATTTCATTCACAATGACAACATGGTGATCTCGACAACTACTTAAATCACTCTTCCATGGGGATATTACTAAGTCACTTGAGAAAAGATGTGTGAATTGTAGAAGTCCATTATTCTGCCTTTTCATGCCTCTGTTGGAATTGAACCTTGGTGGATGGCATGATAAGCTACTATCTTTAGTGTTAAATCTCGAATGGTGACCTTATTGGTAGGATTAAACACTAAGATGTTGTTGTTGAATTAAGTCAGTATTTCAAATGATTTTTTACAGGATTTTGTTTTTAAGAAAAGGGATGCTTATTACTACTGGAAAGAAGGCCAATGCCTTCCTTGTGTAGAGTACATAGAGAACCATCATGACATCAACAAAGCCTTTCATTTACCTACCTAAGCAAGTAGAGCGAGAGTATGAGATCTAACTCCAACGTTTATTGTGTCACAATCTTGCCTTTGGAACCTAGAAGAGTTGAGTGTTGAATAGCCATATTAAAATGGAGAATTCACATAATGATAGAAAAATATATAGTAACATGTATGATATTGCAAGCACAATTTCTCTAATTAGGCTCTAGAGCGATCTCGCCAATAGAGTGCACAAGGTGGGCTTCCAAGATTTAACAAAGCAAATCAATCAAGGGTATGATTTCAAGCTAACTCAATTAATGCACTCAATTTGCAAAAAATAATAACTTGTAGATCAGAGTCAGTTGTGCATATCTTATTTATGGTTTGCATTTTTAGGAAAGATATCGATTCTCTTTCACCTGTGGAGGGAAGGAAACTTGTGTGCCTACTTTTTGATCCCATGCTCTATCATTATTTACAGATATTGTTGTTGTTTACTAACAAAATATATGATGTATTCCCATCCTTTTCCCGAATTCTCACCCCAACCACCACCTGCACTAGCTCTTTCCCCCCATAAATGTGATAGTTTCTAATAGACTGGCAGAATAACCAAAGGATGAAAGGATGTGCCAACCGATCTCTATGCACCATTTGGTTTTCCTCTCTTGTGCTAATAACTCAAGCCTTCAAAGTTCCCCAAACACATAAGTTGTCAAAAAAACAGATTTGATTCAAATTGTATTACCAATTGACAGATGCATAATATAGTGTAACCTAAGTTTAATATTTTTTTATACTTTTAATGGTCCACTCGAAAGATATATGTGCATGGTATTATGGGGCCCAAGTTGAATTGGAATGCAGAACATAACGTTTTTAGAATCAAACATATGGCATTAAAAAAAAAAAGCATAAGCCAACCCCACACGTCCAAAATCATCTACGTATTTTTTAACATCCATGCATAGGAAGAACTATGCATGAGACCCACTTAAATAATTCCACAAACTTTGCTTGTGTATTTGTAAATTGAGTACATGGATTGAAACTTTTCTTGATATATTATTTACATTATAACATCTTACAATTTACTTAATTACTTTATTTTCCATTAGTTGCATCTCTAGTGAACAACAAATTCTAAAACATGATGCTTGAGTAGCTTCCATGATCCACCCCATCTTTTATATTTGCTATATATTTTATAACAAATCAAGAAAAATATATTTTATATTTGTTATATCTTTTATAACATGAAGGTGGTATATTTAATTTTCTTTTCTTTTCCATTGTTTCCATTTGTGATGGACCTGACCAAATAGCATTTTGTCACTTTCCTAGATGTAACTAAGGAAAATTGTCTCTTGGGTCTGATTAGAAGTCTAAGATTTTGCCTTACTTTTTACTTTCTGTGAAGATAGCAACCATACAAAAAACTATGCATTAGATTTATCATGTTATCTAGTTAAAGAATATGGAAATTCAAGGTTGTAAGACTTTATATCAAATTTAAATGTTTTATAATATGTCATTCTTTACTTGCAAGAGTCACTTGACATACCATGACAAGTATCAAATATTTGGTGGAAGAAAAAGGTAAAACCAAAACCTCCATTCCTTTAATACAATATCGTTCATGTAATACATTTTGTTCTTCTGTTAAAGGTAACAAAAACTAGAAACATGTGCCAACTTTACTATTTGAATGCTTTCCTTTTCAATAATGCACATGTACATAGAATGTCGTTTACACCTTCTTCTCAACTGACTTCTTCACTTTCCCTCCTCACCTTGAAGCACATGCCTTTTTGTATTAAGTGCTTCCAAGACACTGTTGGTCACTTTAATTGTTTATTAATAAAACAGTCGAGTGCCACATAAATTATCAACCCGGGAAAGTCTGTTATTCCAAAGGAGACCACGTACTGTATTTACTCAATCTTAATAGTATTAAAAGTTGTAGTATTAACAGTTTACTATCTATTAAACCTCTACTATGTGTTACAGCAGTTACAGCCTATTGCAGGAATGGAATAACAGATAATTAAAGGAAACAAATCTGCAAAAGGGAGTGATGGCTGTCCTGTAACAAAGGATCAAGACCCTATCCTTAGAGTAAGGACTTTCAGCACCTACCTCTGTTATCCCGTTCACCAATACACTCTGTAAATCCTAATCACCGGTGAGGCACTCATATACAGCATCAATTAGTTAAAAGGAAAACAAAGTTTCAGCAAAAGTAAAATATCATTAGAAGCAGTACTCGTAAATAAGATATAAACAGAAATCACACACACGACACACAACAGAAAGAAGATGGGTGAATCTTGTGATGAAGGTGGGCCCTGTCCTTCTCACAAGATTCCCCAGGACACAGAAACTAAGATAAAATACTCAGAACAGGACTTTATTCCTCTGCCAATATACCATATTACAAGAAAGATTCAGTCTCATCCCTTCACTACAGTTTCTGTGTTTTAGCTTGTTCATCTTCTCTCTATATGTCCCCCCTCTAATGTAGATGTATCCTCTTTATAGAGGAGACATCTATTACAAAAGATTTTCATTATACATTCTGGTTCAACCCTTTATACCAAAAATAGGAAAATCAGTTCTCATTAACAAAATGTTGTTACAGTCATGTGGATCATGATCATTACGACCAATATAGTAATCGGTCGGACTCCTTTGCTGATGCAGATTTGTTACGCAAATCTCAACTGTCTCCTCGAAGTTCGCGTGTTGTTCTTGTTGTTTCAGCAACTGTAAAATGTAGTCTTTCCAGTTAGGCAGTTTCAACAATTGTTCAGCAACTTAGTCAACTTCAAGGATCAATTATAAAGATAGCATGATTACGTGTTGAATAATTAAACATATAGCAATGAGGAGAGTTACTATATACCTTTTGGAATGATTAAGTCAAAACACTAGCAAAGGCTTTCAACTAAGGGTTGAAGAGGGTAATATAATGACAAAATATAAGGTCAAAAATAGACAATATGGGATCCTAACATCCCCCCCAACTGAAAATGTTGCATGTCCGCATGCAACGTCTAGTCTGAATCTGAGTCGGAATACTGGGATGAACAGTGTAAATTGCTTATGCAATAACTGTAGAAGGTGTTGTCAACCATGTCTCTAAACCCATGGACACTCTAAAGTTTCTTCCATGCTGCCAATTCTTCCTTTTTAGTCAATTTAAATTGAGCCTTGTATTGTTCTCCGGGAAGCCATAAGAGAGGGAAATGAAAACGGTAACCAATCCACCGTTCAGCACACTGTCTAATGCATTTTACATAATCAGGTATGCGTGAGATTGCCGCCTGAAGATTGAGGGGATTGTAGGGATGATATTCCTGTCTTTCTTTGGGACAGTGTTCCCAGAATAGATTATTTACTTTATAGCCAGAGGTCCTTTAGTTTTCACATAATGTTGGCAGTCTTCCAAGACTGCTGCTTGCAAATTCCTAATATGATTGGTCATCCCTAGTTCTCATAGAATTCGCTAATGTTCTATAATGAAGATGGTTGCATTCTGCGGTTCCAGACGGATCCAGAGAAGACAATTCTCCTCATTGTGTGCTGCAGACATAAAAGCATTCTGCCAAGTAAGCTTATTGGCCAAGAAGGAAATAAAGGCTCTTATTTGGATATCACCACAAATAGGAAGTAAACTAATCTTTCTATCTTCAGGCATAGCCTCATTGTGAAGATAGAGTACACACAGCAAGTTCCGGTCATTGTTTGGTGCTTCTGCAAAAGTCTCAGTAAATCGTTGTGGTGTAGAGACCTGGTGGGGTCTTCCATCCTTGATTGCTTTTAATTGGAGGAACGCTAAATGTTCTCTCAAGAATACAGAATAGTTAAAAGAAGGCTTTCTTGTAGCAAGTAACCGCTGGACCAAATCAAAGATAAGGGACAGTCTGGCTTTTAATTGCTTATTCTCCTTATGTTGTGCACGAGACTGTTCAAGTACTTCCCAATTTATGTATGCATAGTTGAGCCATAATGACTTCTATTGCTGAAATGCCTTTCCTTGGGAGAGCTCGTATTCTGTCTTCCATGTGTTACTTAGTTCTTGAAAACTGGAAGTCTGTGCGTGAGCATTGCTAACACAGGGAGGTTCAGTTTGTGTATGCACAGTTGTAAAAGATTTTGGTTCTGATTTCTCTTCATCAATAACTTGGGTAGGCCGGGGTGGTTCTGTTTCTTCCTCTAAAATTCTTGAAGACCCTGCTAGTTCTTGTGTAGCAGCAGGGTGTTGCTTTTTTATTATAACAGGGCTGGCTCCAGTCAACGGGACTGCAATTATCTTATATGCTGCTTGAGTATAGATATCCCCACATTCACTGCACATGTATTCACTGTATTGATCCTTCTCTGCAGTCTTTTCAGCTTGAGATGCTACCTGAGCTAACATGTACAGATTGAGTTCCTTTTTGTAGGCTTCCCTAGCCATTGTTAACTCTTTCTGATAAGCCTTAATTTTTTATTTTAAAAACTCATTTTCTTCCTACAGGGAGGCTAAAGTAACTGGGGCTTCTGTAGTTGCAGATTCCAATGGAGAAGAGAATTGTTGTTCAGCATTAACTTCATCATTTGCGTCCACAACAGGTGGTTCTTGTGTATCATCTGTTGGGTCAGTTTGTGTATCAGCCTTACATAGGGCATCTTCTTTTTGTTCCCCAACAGGTGGTTCTTGTGTGGCACCTGTTGGGTCAGTGGTTGGTTCTTTTGTAACAGCCACATGCAGGTCATCTTCTTTTTGTTCCCCAACAGGTGGTTCTTGTGTGGCACCTGTTGGGTCAGTGGCTGGTTCTTGTGTAACAGCCACATGCCCTATATCGTCTTGGGTGTCTACTTTAGATGTATCGGCAGCTGGTTCTTGTGGAGCAGCTGCCTCTGTTGAGAAAAATGATGTCACAAAATCGTGAACGCTCTGTATTTCGGCACCTGAGGGTGAAGAAGGTGAAGGTTCAGGGCTATGCGGGATACGGGGATTTAGAATGATAGGAGGGACATTTGGGATAATGGCCTCAGTTGCTGCAAACGACCTTGTTCGTTGCCGAGGTAGGGAATCAGGAGAGACAGTAGTTTTTCTTTTGCGAGCACTTTTGCTCAGGGTAGGGGAATTATCAGAAATAGTGGCTTCCTTAACTGAGGCCCTGGTTCTTCTTTTTAGTGGGGTTGCAGCTTTCTGTTGCTTTTTCCTCTTAAGGAAAGTGATGAGGGTATCATCATCCGAATCATCGGTAGGGATATGAACTATGGGGGTGGATGGTTTGGCTTTATCAGGGGGTGAGGACTGCTGCAGATTTTCAGTGCTCAATTGGGGTGTTTTTGCTGCTGGTTGCTGAGTTTCAGCAGCTTGCTGGGAATTTTCCTCGAATTGCTAGGAATTTTCTTCATTTTGTTGAGGATTTTCCTCAGCTTGCTAAGGAGGGTTATTGAGGGGAGGTGGATTGTGCAGGGCGAAGCCTCTATTTATTAGGAGTTGGACCAAACGATGGTGCATGAGGCAGAGGAGTTGGTGCCTTGCGTTCACGGTATAGTGTGCCATATTTTTTAGACAGCCAAGAAGATAATAGGGCATATTTATTAGACGACCATGCCGCAAATGATTTAATAAAACAAAGTCGTGTTGGTAGACTACCTGATAACGGCCCTCGAAGTTGAAGTAATGCTTAACAAATTCTACAACTTTGGCCATGGTGGTGGTAGTGATCGAAGTGCAACCCCCCTGCCTTTGGTTTCCACCTACTCCCCACGTAACAGGAAATCTTGTTGTGCATTGAGAATGAGGTGTTTCCTACTGAAACAGCAAATACCATTGGTTGGAAGCCCCGAAACTTGCACTATGTCTTCTTCTGTTACTGGAATTCGCACCCCTCGGACAATAGAGTACCCTTCCCTCAAATTGCATGCAAATTCCAGAACCTGCTGTGAATCAAAATCCGGAAGTCTTCTGAAGTAGTCCACCCATCCTGCTTGTAGAAAGATTTGGTATGCCTCCTGGTAGAGTTCCAGTAATGTCGTCGAGCCCAGTTCATGTCTAACAGCATCTCCTCCCATAGTTACTGTTTTAGGCAAAATACAAAGTGCAGAGCCGAGTTGCCGAGGTCGAAACAGAGCAGAACGTTACAAATGAAATTATGACGTGATAAGGTATAGACGAGGTGGATTAGACACTACCGTGAGGAATAGAGATGGCGGTGATCGGCGTGTCATATAATGATTACAATATTTCGGTAATCCCCCCCAACTGCGGCTAAATGATATGGTTGGTGGTACGACGCTTTTGGCGGTCATGTCAATTATCTCCTCATTAACTACAATTTAATATTCACACTTAAACACGCATACCTTTACATTTACCTTTGGTTGTTGCGCCGAAAAGTATTATCTCATCCTTAATAGGTCGATGATCTTTATAGAAAGGGTTTGTAAGGTGTGAGGGTTTTTATACACGAGGTTTTTATTATTCACAAGAGGTAGTAGTCAAGGGATATTATTAATGGGATAAATGGTTGATTCCTTTGAATAAAGAATGATATGTTTCTGTCAAAGTAATAGTTCATTCTCGGGAGCAAAAATGGGGACATTGTTGTTTTTTAGGAAAATGGAAAAGATTGGTGTTTAAGCAGTGGGATTTGGTGTTTCAGCAATGGGAAATGGTGTTTCAGCAACGGGAAATGGTGTTTCAGCAACGGGAAATGGAAGAGGGAATGAATTATGATCTGGAATGACATGGCAATGCTTTCCAATCTACAGATTAGTTCTTCCTATATTGAAATTTTTCTTTTCAGCCACCTTCCAAAGCTAAGATCTGCAAAATAATTAATTGTAACATGGAAACCCTTGACAAGGATTATTAGTTAAGAAATCTAATCTAAAAATAAATACATAAACGAAAAATTAAGTGCGTTGAGGGATAGCATGTTCCCCAAAAAAGGCATAGTGTATGTCTGCCATGCAAGTAGCTTTGAAATCCTCTTTAGAAATAGGTTGTTGATACAAACGAAGTCGATACCCATTTACTAATAATGGTGTTCTAGAATCATCAATCGTTAGGAGTCTAATTGTTCCATTTGGAAAAACAGTATCTACTTCATAAGGTCCTAGCCACCTTGTTCTTAATTTACCTTGAAAATTTTCAAAACGGGAGTCATACAGTAAGGCCCAATTACCTTTTTGGAACTGCTTGTACTTAATAGTTTTGTCATGCCACCTGGTTCTTTGCTGTTGTATCATGGTTGTTTGATGGATGGCATACAACCTCTTTTCATCCAATTCCTGAAGCTGCTGAAACCTAGCTGTCTGTGCATCAGTCAAGTTAAGGTTAACAGCTAAAGCAGTCCTTCAGGTTTTGATTTCAAATTCCACAGGAAAAACAGCACTTTTACGATAAACTAATTCATAAGGTGAAAAACCCGTAGTGTTCCTCCAAGTAGTTCTGTAAGCCCATAATGCTTCAGGCAACCTTTGAAACCAGTCCCTTCTATTCTCCTTGATTGTTTTTGTTAAAATGGCTTCTATGACTTTATTTGTACTTTCCACTTGCCCATTTGCCTGGGGGTGATAAGGTGTAGTCATTTTATGCTTAATGTGATATTTCTGGAGTGTATCTTTGAAGCCATGAGAATTAAAAGGGGGTCCTCCATCTGTAACTAGCTCTCTAGGCAAACCAAACCTAACAAAGATCTCTTCAAATAGAAAAGTTAACACTGATTCTTCATTAGCTTTGATGAGTGCCTTATCTTCTACCCATTTAGTCATATAATCTGTACAAACCAGTATATAAACTCTTTGATTGGATGGAGGATTGATGGGGTCTATAAAATCTAGTGCCCATCTTTCAAAAGGTTCAAGTATTACCTGGGGGTTGAGTGGAATTTCATCCCTGTGATTAGGCTGGCCCATTCTCTCATAGCTATCGCAGGCCCTAACATATTTCCTTGCGTCCTTGAAAAGTGAGGGCCAATAGTAACCCATTCTAAGAACTTTGTGTGATGTTCTTTTGTCCGCAAAATGCCCTCCACAAGGGCCATCGTGGCAAGCCTTCAATATATCATAAACTTCATCTTCCCTGATGCATCTTCGAATTTCCTGATCGAGTCCTGTGTGAAAAAGACACCCACTTATCCAGCTGTACCTAGCACTTTGCTGAACGATCTTTCTTTTCTCTCTGTGCGATAGGTGTGATGGTAGTTTCCCTGCAACTAAGTAATTAGCAATGTCTGCATACCAAGGTGAGTGAGCAGATACTGCAAATAAATATTCATCAGGAAAAGAATCATCTACAGGAATATTTTCATCAGTTTTTAACCGAGAAAGAAAATCAGCAACTACATTTTCTTTACCTGGTCGATCTACAATTATGATATCAAATTCTTGTAATAATAATAACCATCTGGTAACTCGAGCATTTGTAACTGATTTGTTCATTAAATATTTAATGGCTGAGTGATCAGTATGCACAAAAGTAGTATAACCAGTAATATAATGTCGAAACTTATTAATAGCATAAATGACTGCTAAGAATTCTTTCTCGGTGACTGTATAATTAAGTTCAGCAGGGGTCATATTTTTAATAATAAAATAGATAGCATAGGGAAGATTGTTTTCTTCTTGACCCAAGACAGCTCCAATTGCAGTATCTGAAGCATCAGAGGATATATGAAAGGGGAGTTCCCAGTCAAGTCCTCTTAAAATGGGAGTTGTAGACAATTGATGTTTAAGTTCATTAAATGCTTTTTGAAAACCATCAGTCCACTTAAATTCAGCATTTTTCATAAGTAACACAAACAAAGGAGAAGCTATTTTAGAAAAATCCTTGATAAATCTTCTATAATATCCAGCATGTCCTAAAAAAATTCTTACATCAGTTTGTGTTTTAGGAATAGGAAGAGTCTGAATTACTTGCACTTTAGCTGGATCAACTTGAATTCCTAGGAATGAGATGAAGTGTCCCAATACAATACCTTGATTCATCATCATATGGCATTTTTCAGTACTTAAGGCAAGATGTGCTTCTATACATCGTTTAAGTACTTTTTCAAGGTTCTGTAATGCATCTTCAAAAGTCACACCATAAGGAGTAAAGTCATCCATAAATATTTCTAAGGAATCATTAAGCATATCAGAAAAAATTCCTATCGTTGCTCTTTGAAATTTTGCTAGGGCATTACATAGTCCAAATGGAAGAAATCTATAGGCAAAAGTCCCCCATGGACTAGTAAAAGTGGTCTTGTCCTGATCTTGGGATGCAATCTTGATCTGATTATATCCACTAAATCCATCCAAAAAGGAAAAGAATCTCTTACCTGCCAAATTGTCTAGTACCTGATCAATAAATGGTAAGGGGAAATGATCTTTCTGAGTGGCCTTATTTAGAGCTCTGTAATCTACACACACTCTCCATTTCCCATTTTTCTTAGGTACTATTACTAATGGTGAAACCCATTCACTATCAGATATAGGATATATAAATCCTGCATTCAACAGTTTTTAAAGTTCTTCCTTCACAATTTCCCTTAAATTGGGATTCATTCGTCGTTGGGGTTGACAGACTGGGCGACATCCTTCTTTAATATAAATATGATGAGTACATAATTCAGAAGAGATTCCCTTCATATCTGTGTAATCCCATGCGAATGCTTGTTTATTCTCATGAAGTAACTTCATTAACTGTTGTGTTTCAGCATCTGTTAAGTTAGGGTTTATATTTAATGTTTTGCCAGGCTCAATTTCGACTGTTATGCTTTTGGAGGAGGTGTCAGTTGATGTCTGAAATAAATCTTCAGTTCTAAGATTTTGGTGTGATTCAGATTCCAAGATTGTAGTCAAGTGATCATGTATTTCAGAGTTAACTGAAGAAGGTTCAGAAATAAAGCTACTAATTAATTCATCTTCGGTTGAATCTTTAAAATTTAGGGCTTGTCTGACAGTCAAGATGGGTTGGGTCTCATCGTCCTCATAATCTAACCACACAGAGTTATCATTATTAATCATAGGTGTAGCATGAGGGTAAAGAGTAAGTTGTTTGGTTTCACATCCATTAGAAATTGTCATTGAACCTGACCTACTGTTATAGACATTTTTGTGCCTTACAACTCCAAGCATGAAATGTCCATAAACCAGGGGCTCCTAAGTCCCTAAAAGTGTTGTTCTAACCCCTAAAGGAACAAGGTCAACAGATTACAGCTTCTCCCAAAAGTTCTCCACCAGAAACTGCTCAGAATAAGTCAAAACAAGATCATTTCAGATGCTCCACTGGCTAGGTGCGTTGCATTGCACCTAAATACACTGTGAGGGTGCGTTGCATTTCAAAAGTCCCTTCTGTGGGGTGTGATGGGCGAGAAATGACAAATGTCAGTGTCATTCCGCGAGGTGGAGAGACAATGGAAGCTTCCAGAATCTTCTCCTGTGACACTTGCCTCACTGAATTCGACCAAGGATGAGTAAGAGGCCTTCAGTCTCCAAGTGGAAGCAAGAACTGACAGAGAGAAGACACTAATCAAATCACAAGCTGACTAATCCTCCTTACAGATATCTATATATGGATCCCTCATCCCAGAGATCCAGAGGCTGGAATTTTGCATATTGTAAGGAATTGCTATTGGTTTTTTGAGACAAACATCAGATTGTTGGGTGGTCTATGCTTTGTTTGAGGTGAAGAGGGGCTTCTTTGCTGAGAGGTTGACGCTGGGTCAGGAACCACTGGTTGTAACTCCTCCTGGATATTTTCTTGTTTATCAATAATAAATGTTTGAGTTTTCCTCCATGCTTTTGTATCATTGATGCTTGTTACATTTGTATGGTTAACTTAAATCTGATCCTAAGTTGTTTATGAATATAGATCTATGTCTTTGTATAGTGTTCTTCTTCTGTGATCTTACAGGTACTTTGTGAAGATGGGCAAGTAAGGGAGCAGGTAGCTGGAGACTATCAAAGAAGAGAGGGATTGGATCAAAGGATTAGCGCAAGACACAGGTTGGTTCTTTCTATTCCTCTCTATCTATAGTTCATAAAGGAAATACAAAAGTAGTTTTTCTCTGTTTGTTTCTAAGGCAACTGTCACACCTTAGTGGGATAGAGCAGTTCTAAATAGACACTTTTCCCTGTAACAAAATGGCAACTCCACTGGGGAGCTAATTAGTTTGTTTGTTTATCATTCTTTGTTTGTTTGTTTCATAAAATTATAAGTGGCATTCGAACTGCATTTGCCATAACAAATGCAAAGTAGACATCTACTGCTTCAATTCATTCACTGGATTTGTTTATGATTTAAACAAGTGATTCACAAACTATCTGATTTCCCTTGTGATAGCTCTTAGATCCTCCTTAGATCTACCCCTGATTGTTGAATTACTGATTTCTTTTTACTCGGCCAAAAACCAAAGACCGAACTGCAAACTGTGACCCAGAACCTGGACAGAGTCTCATTTCTGGCCCAGCGCAGGTACTGTTAAGAGATCCTGAATTTCAGCGCACTTCCCGAAAGGGAAAACTACACTACATTTCAGATTCTCTGTGTTACAGGTGCGCTGATCAGACTAGCCCTGTGCAGCTGTGGTTCTTGTGCTTCATTCTTTCCAGTTCTATCTCTGAATTTTGCTGCCTGTGATCAGTATATGTCTGTTTGAAACCCCTTTTCCTTGTTGTTATTCTGCCTCCTTTGTACAAAAGAACTGTAGATGTTTTTGTGTGTTTGTTGAGTCATTTACAATTCTCCTTAGCAAAAGTAGCGTAATCGTACTGTCGTCCTTTGATTTGAATCTGTCGTAAGTGTCGATTTCAATCGTAGGAAAGAGTTCGATTGCTGTTGATGGTTGATTATCCTGTTACTATTGCTTTTGGTCTGAATTTGTGATTTTCTAGTGTCAAAAACGAGTATTCATTTCAAAATCGTAAGGTGTCGTAATCATCTCTATTTTTGATTTCGAAAAGAAGCTTTTTTATGTTTGTCGCTTGAAAACAAATTCAGATTTGTGCATCAACTTTCTTTTTAGCATCCATATACTAAGAAAGTCGAAAACAAATACATGCATGTGCATTTGCATATAAACAGTCTGTTTTGCTTGATTTAGGAAAGTGAATTTACAGTGTGCTCTTTTCTCTTTGTGAAAAGATTCTGTCTTTCTTCTCCCTAGTAGCTAGGATTTTCATTGCATAAAAGAGATAAAAAGTTTGTTTATCATCTTTAGATTTCATTTTAGGAATTACATCTACATCTCGTGGTGAACCCAAAAGGAAAACTTCATAAGCAATATCAACTTAAAATAAATTCAATGAATCTAACAACGCTTTGGAACTTAACGCACAACATTTAGAGGTCTAGGCTAGAGACGTATTCCAGCGTCGTAAAGCCTGGTAACTATTGTTCTCACTGTTGGTTGGGTGATTCCTCCACTTTGAGACGATAAGTGCTAGTACGAACTTGTGCTCCCACGTACCGTCGAGTATATTTTGGGAGACCGCTATAGGCTTAAATCCTTTATCCATAGGAAGCCGTGTCTACCGCCCTATTGATCGCAATGCACGGAACACAGCATTCGGGAAGATTGACTGTCGTACCGTAAAAAGTATTCTGCAGTTTTTCGATTGGTTTGGTACTCCCTCTACCTAGACTTCCAGAGCAGTCCCTTTCGTTCCTTTTCAGACTCCTTAACGGAAAGGTCCATCTGAGCACTTGTCACTTCAGGATCATTAAAAATCGAAGGAGACTAGAGTCATCTTTTGTTTTTTCTCGACTCTTAAAAACTGAAAAAACAAGTTGTGTCAAAGCGTCTAAAATTTATTTTAAACGGAATATTCATTACCCCTTTTCTACGTTGATCTTGGGTTGAGAGAATGGAGTCCACCAACCAAGGAATTCCCCTTGGAGGAAATCCTAGTCCCTTCTCCTCTTGGGGAGATGTTGGTGCACCCCATATGGCCATGTTATCGCTTCCAGGACTGACAATTGGTTTGCCTGTATGGCTCTTCTCAACCTCTGTCATTCAGAACACCACTATTCCTGAACAATCGAATCAGCAATTAGACGAGTCCAGAGTTACCCACCAACCTTCTACTTCCTCTAATTCTTCCTCTCCTCCTTCCTCTTCGCTTGATGGGGCTGCTAAAGCCAAAAGTCAAGTACCTAAGGAGAAGAAGGAAAAGAAGAAGAAAGGGAATAAGAAGAAGGAGCCAAAAGTGAATGGGGGCAAACGAGTGTCGTCTAACAAAAATCCACACACTGCACCGACCAAGCCCAAATCGCCATGTGTCATTTTCAAGGGAGACCACTATCACAGAGATTGTCCTTGCATCCCTCGGATCTTAAGGGACTGGTCTCCCTGTTTGCACAACCCGGTGTCGTCAACCTCTGATGATCATGTTGAGAACACACCGTCAACTAGTGAAAGTGAAGCCCCAGGACAAAAAGGAAAATATAGATTTCCTTGTAAACTGTGCGAAGGCGATCATGCCGTCCACCATTGTCCCTTCTTAGACGAGGCTAAAAGAGTTTTGGACGATCGTCCGGTTTCACCGTCACGACTTCCTCCTGGATATAAAAAACTCTTGCCGAGTCCGTCACCAGTTGAAAACCCGGCTGGCCCGCTCAGGTGGTCGGCTGAAGCACCTATCATTGAAGATAAACCATCTGAATCCATACCAGACGAAAGTCAAAAGGTCGAGGCGGCAGTTGACCCGGTCTTGCCTTCAGAGGTTTCATCTTCAGATGATACACTCACTGAAGAGAACAAGGATGACACCGTCCAAATTCTCTTCATAAACACGGACTCCAACGAACATGGGGGAAATTTACCCGTTCCTTTACCGCAGGAAGGAAGTTCTTCAGAGTCGTACCCAGCTGTCTATTCGGTCCCACCTCCAAGCAACCTAGTTGTCTCCTTCGACTGGAATCAACTAGGCAGACCCCGTTTACCAGCTAGTATACCATTCCGAATTATTGTTCAAATATATAGAATGGTTATGGTTGGTACCATCATAGATGAGGGGGCTTCTGTGAGTATCCTTTCCTCGACTGCTTGGAAAGCGCTTGGTTTGCCATCGCTTCTTCCTGAGATGAGAAATCTGACAGGCTTTGACAAAGGAACCAATCGACCGTTAGGGATCCTTCCCAATGTGCCCATAACATTGAGAGGGAAAACCGTTCACATGAACGTGATGGTAGTTCAAGGACCCCTGGATTACAATCTACTCCTTGGACGAGACTATATTTATTGCATGGGAGCAATTGTCTCCTCACTCTTTAGAGTAATGTGTTTTCCGCACGAAGGAAGAGTGGTCAAGCTCGTAGACCAGCTTTCATTTCCCGGATCACGCATAGCAAATAGTCATATACCATCCCTGAATGGTCTTTTCATGCAAGAAATGTCTCAATCTCCAGTCCGTCCACCCGATGAGTGCGAGTGATTTGGGGGGACATGACTGAAACCCAGGGGGCATGCATCCTGGTCTGCTTCGGCAGGAAAACTTCGGGTATAAGGTAGGTTTTCGCGAGAGAATATGACCTCCGTACTCCCGTCCATGATTGGAAGGGGGAGTTGGACTGGAACAAGATCCTCTTGTCAAAGTTATGTCAAGGACGGTCACGCCATACCATCCGCTCACCTTTGTTTATTTCGGTATACATCGTCGAAGAAGTGTTTTGTTTGCGCTGCGAATAGAACAATCTTTGGGTAACCTGTAAGAGGTAGGCCTCTCTTGGTAAAACAAATGTTTTAACGGACTGAAGAAGGGGTAACCTTGAAACTCTGTTTTATACCTGGGGGCATGCAAACCTTTTGGAGTGCAAGAGAAGAGCGACTATTTATTTTTTAAATTTATAGGACCTCTAACCCTTTAAACTCGTCGGATTGGTCGTCTCCTAACTTGCATAAAGAAAGGATGTGGGGAAAAACTCTAAAAGTTGTCGTTTTTATATGGGACATTCTTATCATACGACTGGATTAATCGAGCAGTTTTAGCACATAGTTCAAGCTCGTTAAAAAATAAACATAAGACATGAGCAAATGTTTCTACCCGTGTTTAAGCTCATTAAAAAATGAACTATTCCCCGGTAAATAACCATCATGAATGTAGTACTTCAGCCATTAAAGCCTTGGACGTGTTTGCACCGTCACCTCCACTTTTTCATTGGCCGATCATTCACCTCCATTTGATTGTTTACCCATTTTGAGGAACAGCTGTGAAGAGTGATCTCACTAGCCATCCTTGTGACACTGCCATGATTGGAAAATTCCAAACCTTACCTGGAATCAGCTGCTACCCGTTTTATCACTCGTTCCTCAAAAGATGAGTCTCCTTTAAGCTCTTTTCAACTGAATCGTAAAATATGAAAAGATTGCAGAGTCCTTGGCCTTCCAGCTCGTTAAAGGGACAGGAAGTGCTATCCCTCCTCTAGATTTTAATCTTTTTGGACCTGAGGGATTATTACACAAAAAGATCGAGCGCTTGTTTTATTCGGCTCGTTAAAAGTATCAAAAATTCATCCCTTCTGTATTGTTTTATACTTTTTCGGACTTAAGGGATTAGATGACGAAAAAGGAATTTTGGAGTTTCCTTTACGTTCCTTTTCAGACTCTCTAAAATTGAAAAGAACCGAGTTATCTTTGTCGTTAAACTCATTAAAAAGATTAATAGCGACAAACTTGTCTTTAGACGAGAACAAGTTTCACTATCGCTAGGCTCGTTAAAACATAGCGATGGGTTTGCCCGAAGGGAAAATTATAGAACAAGCATATGTTATCCTCCTCAAACTTGACAAAAATAAATAGGTACTGGTCAGCAATGACTGGGGAAAATTGGGAAGAAAACTCAAAGAAACTTTATTGGTAGCAAGTCGCTCTTGAACATGACACTTCCACTCCGTGTCCGAGTCGGGTCGGGTTGTTTCATTCACCGGTCACATCACCATGGTCATGCCATACCATCTACATTTGGGGTTAATGCTACCAATCCATCACATCAGTGTCGCCGACATGTTCAAGAGAAGTCATCCAGAGAAGTCACCTGTGTCTCACCCACTACCATACATTATACTCCATTCTTTCATGACCGCCACCCTGAACCTTATATCACTAGATCGTTTTCACCTCCATTAAAATCATTTGCTCTGTTCTGTGTCATTGATGTGGGATTCATTAAGGCCCTCCTGTGACGGATCACTTCTTGTCGACATCAGCTCATTATCCAAGAAGTTGATCTAGGAACACCCCATTCAGTACTTTGAAGCTTGCATGCCTCAATGGCAGGTTTCTCACTTCCGGCAACAGGTTTACATCAATGGCCTTCGACCAAAAGATTTTGCGTGGTGTTCAATGCCAAGTCCTTTATTCACACCACGTGAATTGTACTGCAGTACCTTGAGGATCATTATCATTATCGGTGATTCCTCTCGCGCTTGTTAACAGTTTACATCATTGACTGGTAATCAAGCGACGTCTTTCCATGTTCGACTTCAGAACATTTCTCACATGGATCGACTTGTACTTCGAGTGAAGATCGGACGAGATTGAAGACCCCGGATCTAGTTTCATCCATCCGGGCTGCGATATATAGTCAGGAAAATAAAGACATTAAATGTACATCATTGCTGCACAGATAATCATCCACTCAATAGGATGATGGCTCTACCAGAATCATCAGTCTACACTCAGACGATTGTCTGTCCTATGTACATGAAAATGAATTTATAAAGCTGAGCATGGGAATGCCTGCCTCAGCTAGATCATGAAAACAGTATGAAGATAATGTATTGTATTGTATCTTATTACAGGTCTCCTCCCAACATTGAAAGAACTTCGGATCCTCATAATAAAGCATTTCACCCGACACCAAAAGGTTAACGGCCTCATACTTTAGGGGGCAACTGTTATAGACATTTTTGTGCCTTACAACTCCAAGCATGAAATTTCCATAAACCAAGGGCTCCTAAGTTCCTAAAAGTGTTGTTCTAACCCCTAAAGGAACAAGGTCAACAGATTACAGCTTCTCCCAGAAGTTCTCCACCAGAAACTGCTCAGAATAAGTCAAAACAGGATCATTTCAACTGCTCCACTGGCTAGGTGCGTTGCATTACACCTAAATACACTGTGAGGGTGTGTTGCATTTCAAAAGTCCCTTATGTGGGTCGATGGGCGAGAAATGACAAATGGCAATGTCATTCCGCGAGGTGGAGAGACAATGGAAGCTTCCAGAATCTTCTCCTGTGACACTTGCCTCACTGAATTCGACCAGGATGAGTAAGAGGCCTTCAGTCTCCAAGTGGAAGCAAGAACTGACAGAGAGAAGACACTAATCAAATCACAAGCTGACTCATCCTCCTTACAGATATCTATATATGGATCCCTCATCCCAGAGATCCAGAGGCTGGAATTTTGCATATTATAAGGAATTGTTGTTGGTTTTTTGAGACAAACATCAGATTGTTGGGTGGTCTATGCTTTGTTTGAGGTGAAGAGGGGCTTCTTTGCTGGGAGGTTGACGCTAGGTTAGGAACCACTGGTTGTAACTCCTCCTGGATCTTTTCTTGTTTATCATTAAAAGCTGTTTGAGTTTTCCTCCATGCTTTTGTATCATTGATGCTTGTTACATTTGTATGGTTAACTTAAATCTGATCCTAAGTTGTTTATGAATATAGATCTATGTCTTTGTATAGTGTTCTTCTTCTGTGATCTTACAAGTACTTTGTGAAGCTGGGCAAGTAAGGGAGCAGGTAGCTGGAGACTATCAAAGAAGAGAGGGATTGGATCAAAGGATTAGCGCAAGAAACAGGTTGGTTCTTTCTATTCCTCTCTATCTATAGTTCATAAAGGAAATACAAAAGTAGTTTTTCTCTGTTTGTTTCTAAGGCAGCTGTCACACCTTAGTGGGATAGAGTAGTTCTAAATAGACACTTTTCCCTATAACACCTACAGTTGATGAAGGCATCTGCTGTAGCCAGCCAAGGTCTTCCTAAAATCAATGGATGACCCCCCAACTTTGTTTTGGTCTGTAATACCACAAAATCAGCTGGGTAGTTCTAGGATTCGACTGAAATTATCAGGTCTTCAATGACTCCTTCAGGTTTGATTGTGGAGCGGTCAGCTAGCTCTAGAATGGTTGGGGTTTCCTTAATTACATCCTTTAACTGTAATAACTGTGCAATTTCAAGTGTCATGATGTTTATTGCAGCACCCAGATCTAGTAGAACTCTAGAAACAAAAGTTTTTCCAACCTGTACTGTGACCGTAGGATGACCAGGGTCACCATATTTCAGAGGAGGGTTTTTTTTCTGACATTAGAGCAGCTAGATCACCCATCGCATGAACTGTGAGGGGGTCCTTAGCTTTTCTTCCAGATTTCTTAATACAAATATCTCTAACAGTTCTAGCATAAATTGGTACATCTCTCAGTGCTTGTAAGAGTGGAATTTTAACATATAAATTTTGCAGCTCTCCTAAAAGATTAAAAGCAGGTGGCTCAAGTGTTTTGGTAAGAGCCAAACGTTCAGGGAATGGTGGCTCTGCTGCTTCAGCAGTCTCAGCATTGTTATTAGAGGATGATCCAACTGTTTCAGCATTGTTATTAGATGACTTTTCTTTTCCGATTTCTTATTTATCAGAATCGGAAGAAGTAATGTCATCAATAATGGGTTCAACTATTCTTCCAGAGCGTAAATGAATGTCATTACATTGCATAGGGGAAACAAGTTGGTTTTGAATATCAATTACCTGCAGAGCTTTATTATTATTTGGGTTGGGGTTAGGTTGTACAGGCAGCTGGGGTCTCATTGTCTGATTATTTGGTGGAGCATTTGATGGTAAGGAGAGAGATTGCTGATACTGAGGTAATTGGTTTGGAAATGGGATCTGTGGAGTTGTCCAATTCAGGTTCCATTTATTAAAATAGGTTTGCTGTAGAGCCCAGGGATTCCATATTGTAGGATCAACAAAAGGAGGATTCAGTTGCTCCATGGGTGGTAAATTCATTTGATTAAAGTGTGGGTACTGCATTTGATTGAAGGGTGGGTAATTTGCTTGAAAAGGAGGATGATTATTCCAACGATTAAATGACATGTTAGAATCTGTACCTTGTCCTCGTGGTTGCCATTGCCTCCTCTGTGTGAGGAGGTACACTGCTTCAGCTTCTTCTTCAGTTGGCTGCAGTGCTGCTTTTATTCCTGGCAAAGAAGGGAATTGTTGAGTCTCATGGTCCTTTTCACAGATAGTGCAAATTGGTACCTTGTCCAGGGGGCATTCCCTTAGTGGGTGTTTTTCCCTGCATTTAGAGCAAAAAATAGCCAGAGCAGCTTCTGCTTCTGCCTGCTTCTTTTTAACCTGCAAGGTATCAATTTGTGAAGCAAAAGAGATTAACATTTTAGTTTTAAATTCTTCAAGTAAGTTACCTATTTTGGCCCGTGTTGCTCCTCCACTTGCTGATTTCTGGACTCTTGAGTATGTACTATCTTTGCTTTTTGGTCTGCTTGTTGCTCCTCTCGAACATCTTTTACAGAGATTGACAATCTCATCATAGGATTCCTTAGATATGTCTCCTTTTCCAAGCATATTCAACATATCTAAACAATCATCTCGTACCCCTTTTAGCAATATTGACTTGAGAATATCCTTACTCATATCAAGATGATCAGATCGCTGCAAGTTATACTGTAGCCTTTCCACGAAGTACTCCAGACTTTCGTCCTCCTTCTAAGTCATCTTGAATAATTCCTCCTTCCTTTCTCTTGTTCGACAATAATCTTGGTATTTGGCCAGAAATTTCTCCTTCATCTGGTCCCATGTCTTAATCACATGAGCTCCCAAGCTCATGAACCATCTTAATGTGTTCCCCTTTAATGTAGCTAGAAACAACTTCAATTTCTTAGCAGCATTAACATAGTCATAGCTTCTACACAATATATCAAATTCAAAAAGAAATTCATCAGGATCTTTTGTGGATAACCCATGGAAATTGGGTAATGCTGAAAGTGGGATATTCTTCATAGGAGTTGCTCCTCTGGGGAGATCTCCAATAGAGAATTCCAGGGTGGAGAGAGAATTCTCTCCCCTTCCTTCTACTCTGCGACCTCCACCGAAAAGTCCTTCAATGTTATCCTCCATTGGTTGTTTTCCTGATGCGCTTGCCCGGTCTTCGGAGTTTTGTGTTGGAATTTCAATGTCCTGC
This sequence comes from Pinus tabuliformis, assembly GCA_031772625.1. Classification (NCBI taxonomy): domain Eukaryota; kingdom Viridiplantae; phylum Streptophyta; class Pinopsida; order Pinales; family Pinaceae; genus Pinus; species Pinus tabuliformis. The sequence continues at coordinate 998,424,084 of CM062818.1, forward strand.
ACTGGTTCCTCCACTTTAATTTCATCTATTGGCTCTTCCCCTGGTCATTCGTCTTCTTCCACCGGTTCCTCAGTATATTCTGATGGTTCTATAACCCTCTCTGGTCCCACTACTTCCTCTGTCTTATAGTCTGTCTGGGTAGAGTGTTGGGTTTGTGGCCTTCGAGAGCTTAACCTCTGGGATGTCTCAGCTTTTGAAATAATATCATCAATAAAAGTTTTTCTTCCTCCTCCCTTGCCCTTGCCGACTGAATGGTTAGCCTTCTTGCGTCCTCTCATGCATCCTGCATCTCTAAAAGAAAATCATTAATACTTTTAAAATCTTCAGTCGCCTTCCCCGGCAGCGGCGCCAAAATGTTGGTCACTTTAATTGTTTATTAATAAAACAGTCGAGTGCCACATAAATTATCAACCCGGTGTTACAGGGAAAAGTTTCTATATAGAACTGCTCTATCCCACTAAGGTGTGACAGCTGCCTTAGAAACAAACAGAGAAAAGCTACTTTTGTTTTTCCTTTATGAATTATAGATAGAGAGGAACAGAAAGACCAACCTCTGTCTTGCGCCAATCTCTTGATTTGATCCCTCTCTTCTTTGATAGTCCTCAGCTACCTGCTCCCTTGCATGCCCAGCTTCACAAAGTACCTGTAAGATCACAGAAGCATAGCACTATACAAAGACATGGATCTATAATCATAAACAATCTAGGATCAGATGTAAATTGACCATACAAATGTAACAAGCATCAATGACACAAAAGCATGGAGGAAAACTCAAATAGCTTTTATTGATAAACAAGAAAAGAGCCAAGAGGAGTTACAACCAGTTGTTCTGACCCAGCATCAACCTCCCAGCAAAGAAGCCCCTCTTCACCTCAAACAAAGCTTAGATCACCCAACAATCTGATGTTTGTCTCAAGAAACCAACAGCAATTCCTTACAATATGCAAAATTCCAGCCTCTGGATCTCTGGGAGGAGGGATCCATATAAAGATATCTGTAAGGGGGATGAGTCTGCTTGTGATTTGATTAGTGTCTTCTTTCTGATATTTCTTGCTTCCACTTGGAGACTGATGGCCTCTTACTCATCCTTGGTCGAATTCAGTGACGCAAGTGTCACAGGAGAAGATTCTGGAAGCTTCCATTGCCTCTCCACCTCGCGGAATGACACTACCATTTGTCATTTCTCACCCATCGCACCCCACAGAAGGGACTTTTGAAATGCAACACACCCTCACAGTGTATTTGGGTGAGATGCAACGCACTTAGCCAGTGGAGCAGCTGCAATGATCCTGTTTTGGCCAATTCTGAGCAGTTTCTCATGGAGAACTTCTGGGAGAAGCTGTAATCTATTGACCTTGTTCCTTTAGGGGTTAGAACAACACTTTTAGGGACTTAGGAGCCCTTGGTTTATGGACATTTCATGCTTGGGGTTGTAGGGCCCAAAAATGTCTATAACAGTTGCCCCCTAAAGCATGAGGCCATTAATCTTTTGATGTCGGGTGAAATGCTTTATTATGAGGATCCGAAGTTCTTTCAATGCTGGGAGGAGACCTGTAATAAGATACAATACAATACATTATCTTCATAATATTTTCATGATCTGGCTGAGGCGGGCATTCCCATTCTCAGCTTTATAAATTCATTTCCATGTACATAGGACAGACAATCGTCTGAGTGTAGACTGATGATTCTGATAGAGCCATCATCCTTTTGAGTGGATGATTATCTATGCAGCAATGATGTACATTTAATGTCTTTATTTCCCTGAATATATATCGCAGCCCGAATGGATGAAACTAGATCCGGGGTCTTCAATCTCGTCCCATCTTCGCTCGAAGTACAAGTCGATCTATGTGAGAAATGTTCTGAAGTCCAACATGGAAAGACATCGCTTGATTACCGATCAATGATGTAAACTGTTAACAAGCGCGAGAGGAATCACCGATAATGATAATGACCCTCAAGGTACTGCAGTATAATTCACGTGGTGTGATTAAAGGACTTGGCGTCGAACATCACGCAAAATCTTTCGGTTGAAGGCCATTGATGTAAACTTGTCGCCAGAAGTGAGAAACTTGCCATTGAGGCATGCAAGCTTCAAAGTACTGAATGGGGTGTTCCTAGATCAACTTCTTGGATAATGAGCTGATGTCGACAAGAAGTGATCTATCACAGGAGGGCCTTAAAGAATCCCACATCAATGACACGGAACGGAGCAAATGATTTTAATGGAGGTGAAAACGATCTAGTGATATAAGGTTCAGGGTGGCGGTCATGAAAGAATGGAGTATAATGTATGGTAGTGGGTGAGACACAGGTGAATTCACTGAATGACTTCTCTTGAACATATCGGTGACACTGATGTGATGGATTGGTAGCATTGACCCCAAATGTTGATTTTATGGCGTGACCATGGTGATGTGACCGGTGAATGAAACAACCCGACCCGACTCGGACACGGAGTGGAAGTGTCATGTTCAAGAGCGACTTGCTACCAACAAAGTTTCTTCAAGTTTTCTTCCCAATTTTCCCCAGTCATTGCTGACCAGTACCTCTTTATTTTTGTCAAGCTTGAGGAGGATAACATATGCTTGTTCTATAATTTTCCCTTCGGGCAAACCCATCGCTATGTTTTAAGGAGCCTAGAGATAGTGAAACTCGTTCTCGTCTATAGACAAGTTTGTCGCTATTAATCTTTTTAACAAGTTTAACGACAAAGATAACTCGGTCCTTTTCAATTTTAGAGAGTGTGAAAAGGAATGTAAAGGTAACTCCAAAATTCCTTTTTCTTCATCTAATCCCTTAATTCCGAAAAAGTATAAAACAATACAGAAGGGATGAATTTTCGATACTTTTAACGAGCCGAACAAAACAAGCGCTCGATCTTTTTGTGTAATAATCCCTCAGGTCCAAAAAGATTAAAATCTAGAGGAGGGATAGCACTTCCTATCCCTTTAACGAGCTGGAGAGGCCAATGGCTCGGCAATCTTTTCATATTTTACGAGTCAGTTGAAAAGAGCTTAAAGGAGACTCGTCTTTTGAGGAACGAGTGATAAAATGGGTAGCAGCTGATTCCAGGTAAGGTTTGGAATTTCCAATCACGGCAGTGTTACAAGGATGGCTAGTGAAATCACTCTTCGCAGCTTTTCCTCAAAATGGGTAAACAATCAAATGGGGGTGAATGATCGGCCAATGAAAAAGTGGAGATGATGGTGCAAACACGACCAAGGCTTTAATGGTTGAAGTACTACATTCACGATGGTTATTTACCGGGGAATAGTTCATTTTTTAATGAGCTTAAACGCGGGGGGAAACATTTGCTCATGGCTTATGTTTATTTTTTACCGAGCTTGAACTATGTGCTAAAACTGCTTGATTAATCCAGTCGTGTGATAAGAATGTCTCATATAAAAATGGCAACTTTTAGAGTTTTGCCCCACATCCTTTCTTTATGCAAGTTAGGAAACAACCAATCCTACGAGTTTAAAGGGTTAGAGGACCTACAAATTTAAAAATAAATAGTCGCTCTTCGCTTGCACTCCAAAAGGTTTGCATGCCCCCAGGTATAAAACGAAGTTTCAAGGCTACCCCTTCTTTAGTCCTTTAAAACATTTGTTTTACCGAGAGAGGCCTACCTCTTACAGGTTACCCAAAGATTGTTCTATTCACAGCGCAAACAAAACACTTCTTCGGCGATGTCTACCGAGATAAACAAAGGTGAGTGAAGGAGGCTACTCCACTCACATAACTTTGACAAGAGAATCTTGTTCTAGAATAACCCCCTCTTCCAATCACGGACGGGAGTACAGACTAGTCATATTCTCTCGCGGAAACCTACCCTATACCCGGAGTTTTCCTGCCGAAGCAGACCAGGGTGCATGCCCCCTGGGTTTCAGTCATGTCCCTCCGAATCACTCGTGCTCATCGGGTGGACGGATTGGAGATTGAGACATTTCTTGCGTGAAAATACCATTTAGGGATGGTATATGACTATTTTCTCTGTATGATCCGGGAAATGAAAGCTTGTCTACGAGCTTGACCACTCTTCCTTCGTGCGGAAAACATATTACTCTAAAGAGTGAGGAGACAATTTCTCCCATGCAATAAATATAGTCTCGTCCAAGGAGTAGATTGTAATCCAGGGGTCCTTGAACTACCATCACGTTCATGTGAACGGTTTTCCCTCTCAATGTTATGGGCACATTGGGAAGGATCCCTAACGGTCGACTGGTTCCTTTATCAAAACCTGTTAGATTTCTCATCTCAGGCAAAAGCGATGGCGAACCAAGCGCTTTCCAAGCAGTTGAGGAAAGGATTCTCACAGAAGCCCCCTCATCTATGATGGTACCAGCCATAACCATTCTATATATTTGAACAATGATTCGGAATGGTATACTAGCTGGTAAACGGGGTATGCTTAGTTGATTCCAATCGAAGGAGACAACTAGGTTGCTTGGAGGTGGGACCGAATAGACGGTCGGGTATGACTCTGACGAACTTCCTTCCTGCGGTAAAGGAACGGGTAAATTGCCCCCATGTTCATTGGAGTCTGTGCTTATGAAAAGAATTTGGACGATGTCATCCTTGTTCTCTTCAGTGATTGTATCATCTGAAGATGGAACCTCCGAAGGCAAGACCGATCAACTACCGCCTCGACCTTTTGACTTTCGTCTGGTATGGATTCAAATGGTTTATCTTCAATGATAGATGCTTCGGCTGACCACCTAAACGGGTTAGCCGGATTTTCAACTACTGACGGACTCGGCAAGAGTTTTTCATATCCAAGAGGAAGTCGTAACAGTGAAACCGGATGATCGTCCAAAACTCTTTTAGCTTCGTCTAAGAAGGGACAACGGTGGACGACATGATCGCCTTCGCACAGTTTACAAGGAAATCTATATTTTCCTTTTTGTCCTGGGGCCTCACTTTCACTAGTCGACGGTGTGTTTTCAACATGATCATTAGAGGTTGACGACACCGGGTTGTGCAAACGAGGAGACTAGTCTCTTAAGATCCGAGGGATGCAAGGACAATCTCTGTGATAGTGGTCTCCTTTGCAAATGACACATGGCGATTTAGGCCTGGTCGGTGCAGTGGGTGGATTTTCGCTAGACGACGCTCGTTTTCCCCCATTCGCTTTTGGCTCCTTCTTCTTCTTCTCTTTCTTCTTCTTTTCCTTCTTCTCCTTAGGTACTTGACTTTTGGCTTTACCAGTGCCATCAAGCGAAGAGGAAGGAGGAGAGGAAGAATTAGAGGAAGTAGAAGGTTGTTGGGTAACTCTGGAGTCGTCTAGTTGTTGATTCGTTTGTTTAGGAATTGTGGTGTTCTAAATGACAGAGGTTGAGAAAAGCCATACAGGCAAACCAATTGTCAGTCCTAGAAGCGGCAATGTGGCCATATGGGGTGCACCAACATCTCCCCAAGAGGAGAAGGCACTAGGATTTCCTTCAAGGGGAATTCCTTGGTTGGTGGACTCCATTTTCTCAACCCAAGATCAACGCAGGAAAGGGTAATGAATATTTCGTTTAAAATAAATTTTAGACGCTTTGACACAACTTGTTTTTTCAGTTTTTAAGAGTCGAGAAAAAACAAAAGATGACTCTAGTCTCCTTCGATTTTTAATGAGCCTGAAGTGACAAGTGCTCAGATGGACCTTTTATGTTAAGGAGTCTGAAAAGGAACGAAAGGGACTGCTCTGGAAATCTAGGTAGAGGGATTACCAAACCAATCGCAAAACTGCAGAATACTTTTTATGGTACGGCAGTCAATCTTCACGAATGTTGTGTTCAGTGCATTGCGATCAATAGGGTGGCAGACACAGCTTCCTATGGATAAAGGATTAAGCCTATTGGGGTCTCCCAAAATATACTCGACGGTACGTGGGAGCACAAGTCCGTACTGTCACTTATCGTCTCAAAGTGGAGGAATCACCCAACTATCAGTGAGAACAACAGTTACCAGGCTTTACGACGTCGGAATACGTCTCTAGCCTAGACTTCTAAATGTTGTGCATTAAGTTCCAAAGCGTTGTTAGATTCATTGAATTTATTTTAAGTTGATATTGTTTATGAAGTTTGCCTTTCGAGTTCACCACGAGATGTAGATGTAATTCCTAAAATGCAATCTAAGATGATAAACAAACTTTTTATCTCCTTTATGCAATGAAAATCCTAGCTATTAGGGAAAAGAAAGACAGAATATTTTCACAAAGAGCAAAGAGCACACTCTAAATGCACTTTCCTAAATCAAGCCAATCAAACTGTCTATATGCAAATGCACATGCATGTATTTGTTTTTCGACTTTCTTAGTATATGAATGCTAAAAAGAAAGTTGATGCACAAATCTGAATTTCTTTTCAAGCGACAAATATCAACAAGTTTCTTTTCGAAATCAAAAAAAATGGAGACGATCACAACACTTTACGATTTTGAACTGAATACTTGTTCTTGACACTAGAAAATTACAAATTCAGACAAAAAGCAATAGTAATAGGATAATATACCATCAACAACAATTAAACTCTTTCCTACGATTGAAATTGACACTTGTGATAGTTTCAAATCAAAGGGCGATAGTACGATTACGCTACTTTTGCAAAGGAGAACTGTAAATGACTCAACAAACACACAAAAACATCTACAGTTCTTTTGTACAAAGGAGGTGGAATAACAGTAAGGAAAAGGGGTTTCAAACAGACATATACTGATCATAGGCAGCAACATTCAGGAATAGAACTGGAAAGAATGAACCACAGAAGCCACAACTGCACAGAGCTAGTCTGATCAGCGCACCTGTAACACAGAGAATCTGAAATGCAGCGCAGGTTGTCCACTCGGGAAGTGCGCTGAAATTCAGAATCTCTTAACAGTACCTGCGTTGGGCCAGAAACGAGACTTTGTTCGGGTTCCGGGTCACAGTTTGCAGTTCAATTCTTGGGTTTTGGCCGAGCAAAAAGCAATCAGTAATGCAACAATCAGGGGTAGATCTAAGGAGGATCTAAGAGCTATCACAAGGGCAATCAGATAGTTTGTGAATCAGTTATTTAAATCATAAACAGATCCAGTAGATGGATTGAAGTAGCAGTTGTCTACTTTGCATTTGTTATGGAAAATGCAATTCGAATGCTACTTGTAAGTTTATGAAACAAACAACAAAGAATGATAAACAAACAAACTAATTAGCTCCCCAGTGGAGTCGCCATTTTGTTACAGGGAAAAGTGTCTATATAGAACTACTCTATCCCACTAAGGTGTGACAGCTGCCTTAGAAACAAATAGAGAAAAGCCACTTTTGTTTTTCCTTTATGAATTATAGATAGAGAGGAACAGAAAGACCAACCTCTGTCTTGCGCCAATCTCCTGATTTGATCCCTCTCTTCTTTGATAGTCCTCAGCTACCTGCTCCCTTGCACGCCCAGCTTCACAAAGTACCTGTAAGATCACAGAAGCATAGCACTATACAAAGACATGGATCTATAATCATAAACAATCTAGGATCAGATGTAAATTGACCATACAAATGTAACAAGCATCAATGACACAAAAGCATGGAGGAAAACTCAAATAGATTTTATTGATAAACAAGAAAAGAGCCAAGAGGAGTTACAACCAGTTGTTCTGACCCAGCATCAACCTCCCAGCAAAGAAGCCCCTCTTCACCTCAAAAAAAGCTTAGATCACCCAACAATCTGATGTTTGTCTCAAGAAACCAACAGCAATTCCTTACAATATGCAAAATTCCAGCCTCTGGATCTCTGGGAGGAGGGATCCATATACAGATATCTATAAGGGGGATGAGTCAACTTGTGATTTGATTAATGTCTTCTTTCTGATAGTTCTTGCTTCCACTTGTAGACTGATGGCCTCTTACTCATCCTTGGTCAAATTCAGTGAGGCAAGTGTCACAGGAGAAGATTCTGGAAGCTTCCATTGCCTCTCCACCTCGCAGAATGACACTGCCATTTGTTATTTCTCACCCATCGCACCCCACAGAAGGGACTTTTGAAATGCAACGCACCCTCACAGTGTATTGGGGTGAGATGCAACGCACTTAGCCAGTGTAGCAGCTGCAATGATCCTGTTTTGACCAATTCTGAGCAATTTCTCATGGAGAACTTCTGGGAGAAGCTGTAATCTGTTGACCTTGTTCCTTTAGGGGTTAGAACGACACTTTTAGGGACTTAGGAGCCCTTGGTTTATGGACATTTCATGCTTGGGGTTGTAGGGCCCAAAAATGTCTATAACACCCGGGAAAGTCTGATTATTCCAAAGGAGACCACGTACTGTATGTAATCAATCTTAATAGTATTAAAAGTTGTAGTATAAACAGTTTACTATCTATTAAACCTCTACTCTGTGTTACAGCAGTTACAGCAGTTACTGCCTATTGCAGGAATGGAATAAGAACAGATAATTAAAGGAAACAAATCTGCAAAAGGGAGTGATGGCTGTCCTGTAACAAAGGATCAGGACCCTATCCTCAGAGTAAGGACTTTTAGCACCTACCTTTGTTATCCTGTTCACCAATACACTCTGTAAATCCTAATCACCGGTGAGGCATTCATATACAGCATCAATTAGTTAAAAGGAAAACAGAGTTTCAGCAAAAGTAAAATATCATTAGAAGCAGTACTCGTAAATAAGATATAAACAGAAATCACACACACGACACACAACAGAAAGAAGATGGGTGAATCTTGTGATGAAGGTGGGCCCTGTCCTTCTCACAAGATTCCCCAGGACACAGAAACTAAGATAAAATACTCAGAACAGAACTTTATTCCTCTGTCAATATACCATATTACAAGAAAGATTCAGTCTCATCCCTTCACTACAGTTTCTGTGTTACAGCTTGTTCATCTTCTCTCTATATGTCCCCCCTCTAATGTAGATGTCTCCTCTTTATAGAGGAGACATCTATTACAAAAGATTTTCATTATACATTCTGGTTCAACCCTTTATACCAAAAATAGGAAAATCAGTTCTCATTAACAAAATGTTGTTACATTCATGTGGATTATGATCATTACGACCAATATAGTAATCGGTCGGACTCCTTTGCTGATGCAAATTTGTTACGCAAATCTCAATTGTCTCCTCGAAGTTTGCTTGTTGTTCTTGTTGTTTCAGCAACTGCAAAATGTATTCCTGCCAGTTAGGCAGTTTCAACAATTGTTCAACAACTTAGTCAACTTCAAGGATCAATTATAAAGATAGCATGATTACGTGTTGAATAATTAAACATATAGCAATGAGGATGGTTACTATATAACTTTTGGAATGATTAAGTCAAAACACTAGCAAAGGCTTTCAACTAAGGGTTGAAGAGGGTAATATAATGACAAAATATAAGGTCAAAAACAGACAATATGGGATCCTAACAGACACCAAATTAAATCAAGTCAATTTGTGTTTATTGCACCTCGACCCGAATGATGTTAACATGTTTGTGTGCTTGTCCATTTTATTTTCTCATGTTTCTACATATTCCAAACTTTTTTTCTTTAATTTTTTTTGCTTCTTCATGTTTTTGAGCATTCGTTATGAAGCCTTTTCCTTCAATTGTCTACACAATCTGTTTATGCTCCTATGCATTTACATTTCATATCCACTTGTAGTTCCTCTCTTCAAACAACGCAAACATATCACAATGGAGCCAACCTCAACTAGCAATGAAATTTCATTGTTGATGGTTGGTTCTTCTGAGTTTCAACCAATCCTCCAAGTCATTGCCATCGAGCAAGTTTTCCCAAATAGGGATGCAACCCCAAATATCGTCTCTCTCTCTTTAATGGAACTCACAAGCATGTGGTCTTGCTACCTTCTACTCACAACTCCCTTTCAACATATGGGGATCTTCAACTAGGCTCCATTGTGCTCCTTAGAAAAATGTCCCACACATCCTTCCATTAATCTCCATATGTTATAACTTCCCCTCCAACCTTCCTCTCCTTTTAAGTCTTTTTTTGATATCTACTATATTTATTTCTTCTTGTATCATTTTCCTCTTCTCTCACAACTCTTCTATCTTACAGGATGCTTTGCGTACTCGAACTTGAGATTCTCCATGGTGCAACACCTTTGGGTGGCAAGCCAACTCCTCTTATTTTTTTCCACCAAACAAGTGATCCATACTAGTGCATTCTCAACAAATGGCTTTGCCTTGCCAACAACTCCCTTGATAGAGGGCCAATATGTATCTTCCACTATAGAGAGCATTGCTCCTCCAACAACTCTCCCTTTCATGGCACTCAACCCATCCCATAAATATTGGACCATATAGGGCAGGGCCCTTGCAAAAACACCCCTCTATGAATACAACAATGCACGTAGCACTGGGAAATTTCTCGGCTTTGACCTTGTGGACAGTAACGGTGATGAGATCCACATATTTGCCTTCAATGACTTAGCGTACTTGTTGAATTCTCTCATGCACATTGGTCAAATCTACATAATAACAAATGCTATTGTGAAGGTTACCAATCCTAGCTACAATTATATGAATATGTCATTCGAAATCCTCCTCTTTATATCAACTGTGTCTTAGTGCATACATGATGATCAATCGATTCCTTCCCATTGTTTTCATTTCATGCCAATAAGTTCACTCAACATTGCAACTATCAACTCAATTGTTGATGTTGTTTGTGCTATTGGATCAACTTCTCCTAAATCCGTCATACCCCGGCGTGATGGCTCATAAACTCCCAAGAAAAATTTCACCTTGTGCGACGCGTGCACGACATGTCAAGTTATAACATTGAAGTCAATTTATGGGGCACACTTTGCCATGCTAAAGGGAACAAACTTTCTAACCTTCACACCCTAGGAACCACTCCAATCCTTGCAATCAAATGGGGTTGAGTTGTCAAGTTAAATGGAAGGACTATTGGAACTATCCCCTTCACTTGCCTTCGTATAAACCCAAATATTTCTAAAACATGTCAAGTCCAACAATGGTTTTAGGAAACAATTTTCAATGCATCCTTGCCTTCACTGAGTCGAAAATACACAAACATCTCTAGCAGGCCCATCAAAACAAAACAATCTCTGAACTTGTTGCAATGTCCACTTCAAGAAAGCTCCATGGGTTGTCATCCATGCTACTGCTACAATAATTAACATGGAAGATTTTTACTTCCTTTCATGTCTCCTTAGCATTGATGGGATGCAATGCATGAAGAAGTTTTTCCAACAATCTAACAACATGTGGCATTGCACGAAATGCAACAACGCCTTCCTTGAATGTGACTATTTCCATGTGCTCCATCTTGAATTGCATGACCACACTGGCCATCTGGAAAATGTCCTTGCCTTCGATGATGTTGCAACTGAACTCCTGGGTATAACAGTAAAGGACCTTGCCTCCTTTGAAGCAAGCCAAATCTGTCATATGTAGAGTTCAAAGGTGCCCTAGTCAAATTGCGCTACCTACCCAAATTCATCTATAGCACTCTCCCTCCCACATTTACCCAAGTTAATCGCCCTACCAGGGTAAACATGTGACGAAGAGTTACTACAATATGACTCAACTTCCTAGATCACCTTAAGGAAGTGAATCAACAAACCAAAACCTTACTAACCTCCCTTAGGTGCTCCAAGACCCCTAAGGGATAAACCACCCTTCCAGGTGCCCAGGCCCTGAGTTAAACCTTTTATTTTGTGTCTTGGACCCTCAAACACTGGCACAACACTATAGAATTTGATTGTAACCCTCCAGTAACATGCACAAGCCTACAACAGAGTGACTGTAGTCTTTTTCACTCAGTTCTATGCCTACGACCACGATATCTTAGGAACTTTTTCAAGGCTAGTCTCCATACCACTTTCTGGAATTTAATGAAACTCTCATAAATGATAAATGACATAGGAAAAAAGTATTCCATACAAAACTTAGGAAAAAAAAAATTACCTAACAAGGTCTAACAATGACAAACATTGTGTCAAACACATGATGAACATGAAATCTACGAGTCATAATCACATATCTGAACATAGGGGGTCTCATACTTATCTGAGAATCCTCAAGAAGGTTTGATGCTCCCATATAATAGCTGCATTATCATCTATTAGGTCATACATTCATTAACAATTCATTTACTAAACAAAACATGACGATATCCATAACCATGTCTATCATAAACCATGCTTATAAACAACATATAACCAATAGATTAACAATGATAGAACAACCATTAAAATCACATAATAAACAAGCACATTTACTCATGAAATACAAGGGAAAAGAGATCTTATTAACATATGCAAAAGCCAACAAAGTCAAGGACTTCCACATACCACCTAACCATAGATTAGGCTGAACCAAATATTTTTTCAGCCAATCACCCCCGTGTTATATTCCTAGCATGAAGGTGGGAATCACAACAAAACCAACCAGGGTTTCCTTAGTATTTATCGTGTATCCCCCCATTACAGATCAAGGGATTCCTAGGCCCGGAAACCTCATTTAAATATCCAGGCTTTACTGTGTATCCTGCCATATACCAGTCAAGGGATTCCTAGGCCCAACCAATAAACATACACTACTAGGATTTACCGCAATCTTGCCATACACTGGTCAAGGGATCATTAGGTCCTAAACAAGCATAGATGCCTCCGAGTCTCTCCACCTAAACCATGAGGAATTTTCTAGTCTCCACCCTCAAGCTTTACCATGTATCATGCCATTTACTGGTTAAGGGATTCCTAGGCCTTTGGGAAAATTCCTAAGACAACCCCACTCAGTTTCGAAACCATCCGGCAATCTAGCTCAACCAAGTAAAAGAACCCCATCACACCATGGCTATCCGGAAATGGAAAGGAAAGGATGAAACCACTGCCACACATGGAAAAACCTACGTCAGTGACAGCAAGAGAACCAAATACACACATGCATATGTCATGCATGCCAACACTAGCAAGGAAATCATACATGCAACTTGATACTTACAAGTAATCTTGTTGTAGTCACTTGATCTAACTCTTCGTTGCTTGATCTTTGCTTCCCTTTTTCTTTCTTGTCCTTCCTTTGCCTTCCTTTCTCCAATGCTAGAGTTCTCCAAGAATTCTCTAAGTGTGCAAGGGTATGAGAGAGAAAGAGAGAGAGAGATCCAAAAACTTTCAAAAGGTTGTGAATTGATCCTCATAAGCCTTTTTATCAATGAGGCCTCTATTTTCTTCAATTTCCACTATTTTCCTTCACTTTCCTCCTCACATGCAACCTGTGACCTTTCATCCTCATTTTCTCCTATTTTCCTTTATTTTCATAAATAAAATTCCAATTAATGCCTCTTTCCTTTCCAAAGTCTTTGAAATTGCCTTTGCCAATTTCCCCTTAGCCATAATAAACCAAATGAACACTCGCTAGGATGTTTTTCACACCATCCATCTTGGAATACATGTCCTGTGACCTTGGTCTTATTTTGCTTTTATTAACTTTATTACATGGATTTGTAACATGTGACTCTTACAAACTCCTGCCCCTTAGGGGAACACCATCCTTGACGTTTAATGACACCTATAAGCCAACAAAACACTAAAAACAAAACATACTTCTCATGGAGCTTTATAACATAGCTTGTTGCAGTATTTAAAATGACTGTTGAAACATGACAAACATAACCTTTACTGGAGTGTTGGGATAGGGTCCCCTAGGGTCAATTTTGGGGAAAAAGCCCAAGTTTTGGGGCAAAAAGCCCATGTTTTTTTGTAAAGAATGTAAATTCTCTACAAAATGTGGTTTCGGAGCACGTAGATGGTAAAGTGTCATAAAGGGTTTTACCCTTCTATTATGTATGTTATGTCGGCTTGTATAGACCTACCCATGGTCCACGGACCATGGGATTGTATAAAAAGGAGAGTCTAAGGGATAGTAGGGGAGAGATCAATGAATTTAATGGGTCAATAGAAGAAAGATCGAAGAAGTCTTAGAGTAGAAGAGATGCTCTACAACTGTGTGCACAAAGGCCTAGAGTAGAGTCCGCAACTGAGTGCACGGACCCCTACATCTGAGTGCACAGGGAAGTCTTGAGTTTGTAAGAAGAACATAAGCATTAATAAAGAGATTATTTTGGAAATATCCGTGTTATTTCTATCTGTTTCTGCTATGAATGAATGTGCTTTTACACTATGATGAATGATGGGTTTATGAATTAACACTGTATTGATGCGCGATTTTACATGGTTTTCATTGTCATATGAACGCAAGTAATAATAATTGTTTACGCGAAGAATATCTTATTGCATGTTAATATTATCAAACACTTAAGCCGATCTGGGAAAATACAGACTTAAGGGTAGTTACAGAAGTGCGTAAAGGGTTGATTCACCTATTTAGGGTCCGCGAAAGACAGTCGTAGACCTTCATGGAGGTATAGAATCTGATTAAGAGAATCTATATCAATAAGCCCTCGGGGCTTATTGATCTGCGCGAAGGTAGGTTTAGGGAACAAAAACAACATCACAATCATCTCTGGGTGCGGAAACTTGGTTCTAGTATCCCCCCATACTATTTCGAGTGGGACTTCAGTCCGTGCTCCGCGGGTTGATGCTAAAAGGGCCAGTAGTGTAGGGATTTGCTTGATAAACTTAACTCTGAACCTGGGTCAAAACCCACTAAGCCAACAAATGGTTCCATTTCTGGGACCGGTATCTTCATAAAGAGATGTGTGATGTCGCATCACTAGAATCCAACAAAGAAAGAAATTGGGGAGTGGTTGGATAGAAAGATCCACAAATTTGTGGCGCAATAAAACAAGAATCGCAATTGACGAAAGAACAGTGGTTGAACAGGTATCTATACACAAAGATACACAAAATTTTATTTTGTTCCTTCTCGATCGAGCTATACGAGTGGATTGCTAAATTGGCAGACGGCCAGGGAAGGTGGAGGCTTGACAGTCCAATAGTTTGGAACCCGAAGTTAGTGCGGAGATTAGAATCCTCTAAAGATAAGATCATGCGCACTGTCGATCACTAGCTCGATCGTGTCATCGAAGGGTTTGTGACAGAGTTCACGGTCGATACCTCGGTCAACTACAACGAAGCAAAGTGGTGCTTCTTCAAGGGACCACGAGGTAAGTATTTAAGATCTTTGAATACTTGGATTAAAATTCTCTTGTGTGAAAATTGGGTTATGAAATTACCTTGATGTTTGGAGCTACGCGAAGTGGAAATTTATTCAAGGATAGAAAGAGAATAGGTCCTAAATATAGCCCATTGATTGAGCCTCCTCTGAATGACGACGAAGGAGGAGCACAGGCTTCACCACAGAGCATTCTCCAGTTAAAAAGGCAAGGGTTCCCCCAAATATGCCACCTTCCCACACTGCCTCCATCTTCACCTCCACAGCATACCCCTTCGCCCACACCACCACCACCTTCGCCACCGTTCAATATGGCGAATGCAGTGAAGTTGCATGTTTTCAAGGGCTTGGGAAATGAGGACCCGAACCAATTTTGGTTCATTACCAAGGCCATATGGAAAGCCCAGAACATTACAGATGATCAGATGAAGAAATCAACGTTGGTTACTGCTTTACAGGATCGCGCGCTAACGTGGTACATTAAGTACTGTACTGATAACCCGACAGCTGCGTTAGCAGACATTCAGACTGCATTGAATAAGGAATTCAGTAGGCCCAAGTCTGAAGTGCAATCAATTATTGGATTCAAGGAAATCATGATGAAGCCAGGCAAGACACCCCGGGAACTAGATCAGAGGCTGAAATGCAAGATCAGCGAAGCTAACATGAATCTTACGAATGGGCAACACTGCGAATGGTTTGCGCTTTGCTCTTGCCTCTTTTAAAGGTTGCTTTATCACAACAAAAGATTGGGACCCATGTGGAAGCCCTAGAGATTGCGATGAGATTGCATGAGACACCAATTCAAGATTTTGCTTTGGGAGTTCGGCAGATTCACGCGGAGTTGTAGAATCTTTGCCTAGAGTTCCAAAGTTTGAAAAAGGATAGTGGCTCGGATAGAGGTGTGTGAAGAAGTTTGGTGTTTGAAATGTAAGAGTCAGGGGCATGATAAATATCATTGCCCTGTCTTCACAAATTATGTTGTAGGAGGGTCGACGCCTCTGAGGCCAGAAGCTAAAGCAGGGCCAAGTACAAGGCCCGCGCTGTGGTGTATTATATGTCAAGTAGCTGGAAAACATGTAATAGATAATTGTCACTTGCTGCAGAAATTTGTACAGACACCACAACAACTCTTTTGCAACTTCTATAAATCGGTGGGTCACGATGAGTGCAACTACAGTAGCTATGAGATAATGATGGATAGAATGCCTGCGTATCAGATGCAGACAGAAAATCAGCCTCCATGTCAAGGCACTGGGGGAGTGCGAGGAGGATATCAGCGGCGCAGACGAGGCTGAGGCCGAGGCTGAGGAGGACCTGTGAGAGGTTGGGGACAAGTTATTTGCTACAATTGTGGAGGGCCAGGACACTACGCACGAGAGTGTACGAACCCAACGCGCCTATCGTGTCGATATTGTACTAAGTTTTACCATGCGACAGAAGACTGCCCTGTATTAATTTCTAATATGCGTAAAAAGGGGATGCAGCCTCAGCAGCCTACCCAGAACCTACAGATGATGAGGGCTGAACCCCGCGAAGAAGATCATAATGTGAATATAGTGTTGCGAAGTGGAATGACGACTGTCGAAGATAAGGGAAAGCAGCCTGAAGAAAGTGAATGGGTCCACAAAGCTCCAAAAAAGGAGGTTGGCTTTGATTTAGAACATGCAAAAGAAACCCTCATGGAAGTGAAGAAAAGCTTCGTTGAGGCTTCTACCTCAGGAATTCAGGATAAGTAGTCTGAATAAATGGACTGATCCATGCTTACTACCTTCTTAGAGACCTGTAAGAAGTTTCTACGTGATAGAAAGGTCATGAAAGGATTACAAGAGTTGATCAATAAATGTGTCGGTAAATAAAATGCTCCTGAGGGACCGTGCGTGGTTAGGAAAATTTGGTAAGCATAAGGAAAGAATAGGGTGTGAGATGAGGCTCATCACGCAAATAAGAGAGTATGAAATGGACCAAGCTATTCTGGATCTTGGGTCAGATGCAAATGTTTTTCCTAAACAAACATGGGAGAGAATGGGGAGACATGTGCTACAATGGTCTCCTATTCAATTGAGGATGGCGAATCAGCAAAATTTTATCCCCATGGGCAGATTATATGGAGTGACAGTAGATATTGAAGGCATGAGAGTGTTGGCTGATTTTGAAGTGATAGAGATTATCGATGACAACAATCCTTACTTGCGCCCCTTGGGATCGACTGGGTTATTGACATGAATGGGGTGATCAATTTGAAGAAGTGGAAAATGTCATTTGAGAGGAAATCGCTCCGCGTAGTAGTACCTTTGGACCCTGCAGAAGGGCCGTGTTATACTAAATCAGTCCACGATTATGAAAGTGACGATGATTTGGAACAAATTTATAAAATAACAGCGCAAGACCAAGATTGGGTGAATTTGATGGCATATGGACGCATTGCATGGGACTGCGAAAGCTCTTGTACATCGATTTGGATGAGGAGTTGTAACACTATCAGAATAGGTTGCACGAAGTATCTACGTTGCGTTGTAACATGATGGCTAAACCGTTGCCCTATGTATCATCGAAGGTAAGGAGTTTGCCTTATTATGATGGTCTAACTGACGTAGATAAATTTTTGGATGCATTTGAAGGGGAAGGTCCTCAGAAGAATCACTTTTAAGTACTAGATTTGTCATTGCGCGCTACGCTCGCAAGATGGTGAGGTACGCATAAAGACAAT
The DNA here is from genome assembly GCA_031772625.1 of Pinus tabuliformis. NCBI lineage: Eukaryota > Viridiplantae > Streptophyta > Pinopsida > Pinales > Pinaceae > Pinus > Pinus tabuliformis. The sequence continues at coordinate 998,441,876 of CM062818.1, forward strand.
TTCGAAGGATGGCGTGAATAACGAAGGATGATGAGGGTGTGGTTTGGTCACCCGAAAGTGCGATTGACAAAGAAAAATGATGGGAGGAGTGATCCACGCAATCACTTAGAAAAATGGACTAATGATTATGGAACAGAGCTGCAACCAGAGTGGGTGCATTTGTTCTGTCACACTTTGGATGTAATACCAGTGAATTGGTGCTTGGAAACAGAGCTTCGCCACGGCACTGATAAATGGGATATTTTGAGACATGGATTTTTAAAGACATTCAGCTTTGAAGATGGATTCGAATGCATTGATGAAGCGTTGCAGGAGGTCAAGGCAGCAATCTTCAGAATACCACATGATCCCTTAGATTTGATTCAACCATATTGGACCACCCAACTATGTCATGCACTGGAGTGCCACAATGTGATTGTTGAAGAAGAAGAGGAGGATCCAAGGAACAATAATATCCCAGAGGCAGAAGGTCACCGCGAATTTGAGGGGCTGTAGATAGAGAATCTAGATATCACCACATCACTGAAAACTAGACAAGTGAACATTGGAACAGAGGTAGAGCCGAAGTTTACGAAGATAGGGGACTATTGGGATGATGCTACGGTGGATAAGGTTGTTGAGTTGCCCCGCGAGTACCAGGATTTGTTCCCTACAAAATTTTCAGACTTGAAGGGGATAATGGGCGATTTAGGAGTGATGAAAATAATGTTGAAACCAGACGTGAAGCCTATGAAGCAGAGGCCATATTGCCTGTTATGAAACCAGCTCAAGAAAAGATAAAAAAGATAGATCAACGCCTTAGAATTCAGCCTCTTCGAGGGGGCAACCTCCTTTACATTACATAAATGAACAATTCTTGGATGATTCAAATGACAAAACCTCCTTTCTATATATAGGAGTCTAAGGAGTCACAATATAATCCAGCCGACCTAACAATAATAATATAAAGCCACAAAAATAACAATAGAGGGATTCTATGGGGCACAGAAATAACAATAAGGGGGTAATAGGGGCACAACAATATAAATAAGGGGTATAACTATAATAGTAATGGGTTAATCACTAGTATTATAGGGACCCAACATGCCCCTCTCCTTCAAAAAAGTGTTGTCCTCAACGCTTGAGTGATTCTGGATACTTCTGCATAAAATTCTCATCCTCCCATGTGGAATCTTCAGCGGATAAGTTCTTCCACTTGATAAGATACTCTGAAATTGATCGATTTCGTAGCTGTCGAGTTCTTGTTTCTGTGACTGCTTCCGGTTCCAATATAATTTTTCCTTCCTCGTCAAGTTCTGGCAATATTGTTTGAATTGGGAGCTTGTCGCCTATAACCTTCTTTAAACATGAAACATGGAAAACTGGGTGCAATCGAGAAGCTGCAGGAAGCTCCAATTTGTATGCCATAGTACCAATCTTTTGCAACACCTTGTACGGACCATAATACTTTGGTGATAATTTATTATCCTTCTTAGCTTGCTTTAGGGACATTTGCTTATATGGTTGTAGCCGTAGGAATACCCAATCACCTACATCAAAACTTCTTTCACTGCGATGTTGATCTGCCTGTTGTTTCATTCTATTTTGTGCCAACACGAGGTTATCCTTTAAGAGTTGGAGGACTTGTTGTTGATGTTCGATGTGATGTTCCACTGCCTGAACCTTAGAATTTTCTCTTAAATATGATGTGATGGATGGTGGTTGATACCCATAAAGTGCCATAAATGGGGTCATTTTTGTTGCTGTATGGAAGGAAGTGTTATACCACCATTCAGCCAGAGGCAACCATTTGACCCATTGTGTCTGTTTATCAGATACAAAGCAACGAAGATATCCTTCCAAACATTTGTTTACTATCTCAGTTTGCCCATCAGATTGAGGATGATAAGATGAGCTATGAGCTAACTGAGTACCAAGACAAGAAAATAATTCTGTCCAAAAATTTCCAGTGAAAATGGGATCTCTGTCACTTACAATAATCTTTGGGTTTCCATGTAGCTTTTGAACTGTTTCCATAAATGCAGTAGAAACTGTACTGGCTTTAAATGGATGTGATAATGCACAAAAGTGTGCATACTTGGTAAGTCTGTCAACTACCACCATGATGACACTCTTTCCCTCAGACTTGGGTAAACCTGTGATAAAATCCATTGAAACCTCCTCCCAACGTTGGCTTGGAATGGATAAAGGTTGTAATAGACCCGGTGTCTTAATTGTTTCAACTTTATTTTGTTGGCAAACCAAACATTCCGCCACAAACTTTTGAATATCTGATTTAAGGCCATCCCAAAAAAATTCCTTCTTAACCCTGTGGTAAGTTTTTAAAAATCCTGAGTGCCCTCCTAAGGGAGAAGTGTGCAATTCCATAAGAATCTTTTGTTTTAGCTGGGAATTCTTACAGAGGTATAAGCGATCTTTGTACCATAACGAATCATTTTGCCAGCTAAATGTATCAGAAGTACTGGAATCTTGTTGTAGCTTTCGAATAAGTGCCCACACTTCTTCGTCATTCTTCCATTCCTCCCTTGCTTCGTTTATCCAATCTGGTTGGATAATAGAAATGGCACACAACAATGCTTCCACATCCTCATCCTTTCTTGAGAGTGCATCTGCCACCACATTTTGCTTCCCTTTTTTGTAGATGATTTCAAAGTCATAACCCAACATCTTTGTGACCCACTTTTGTTGCTCTTCAGAGGATAATCTTTGTTCTAAAAAGTATTTAAGGCTATCATGATCCGTTTTTACCTTGAAGTGTCTTCCCATTAGGTAGGGTCGCCATTTCTTAAGTGCATGGAGTATTGCCAACATTTCCTTCTCATAAATAGCTTTGCTTAAAAACTTTCCCTTGATTGGACGACTTTCAAAAGCAATGGGTCTTTCATCTTGCATTAGAACAGCACCAATTCCATTTCCTGAAGCATCACATTCCACAATAAAGGTTTTTGTGAAGTCCGGTGTAGCTAAGACCGGTGCTTGGCACATTGCCTCTTTAAGATGTTCAAAGGCCTTTGTTGCTTCCGGAGTCCATGAAAATGAATCTTTCTTCAATAATGTTGTTAGAGGTGCTGCTATTCTCCCATAATTCTTAACAAACTTGCGATAATACCCTGTCAACCCAAGAAATCCTCGCAGATGCTTTATGGATGTGGGGATTTTCCATTCCTTAATGGCTTTAATTTTGCTAGGGTCTACCTTAACTCCTTCATGAGATACAATATGACCCAAATATTCCACCTCCTGGACTCCAAAGAAACATTTGGATCTTTTTGCATATAATTGTTTCTCCTCCAATAGTTGTAGCACCCTGTCAACATGTTCAACATGATCCTTCCAAGACTTGCTGTAGATTAGTATATCATCAAAAAATACTAACACAAATTTTCTAAGGAATGGTTTGAAAATTGAATTCATCAAACCTTGAAATGTTGAAGGTGCATTGGTAAGGCCAAAAGGCATGACCAAAAATTCATAATGACCCTCATGAGTTCTAAATGCCGTTTTCGGAATGTCTTCAATCTTCATTCTGATTTGATGATATCCCGAACGAAGATCCAACTTGGTGAAGTAAATTGATCCATGCAATTCATCCAGTAATTCATCAATGACAGGAATGGGGAACTTATCTTTAATAGTGAGCTTGTTGAGCTCCCTATAATCCGGACACATGCGCCATGATCCATCCTTCTTGTGCACCAATACTACTGGAGCTGAGAAAGAACTTTGACTCGGTTGAATTATACCAGCCTCTAGCATTTCTGCAACCATACGTTCAATTTCACTTTTTTGGACATAGGGATATCTGTACGGCCTGATGTTTGGAGGAACACTTCCTGGAATCAGATGAATAGCATGATCATGATCACGCATAGGTGGGAGACCTTTGGGAGTCTCAAATACCTTGGAATGATTGTCCAGGACTTTTTGGAGATCTGGAGAAATAGATGATTCCAATGTGGAAACATCTAGCGAACATAATTGTGCAATTACACCTCTTTGCTCCTTTTTTAGAAGCTTTGTCATGCCATTAGAGCTGATTATCTTTCCTGGTTTCCCTGCAATACCCCTTAATTCAACTTCCTTTCCTTCCACAGAAAATTTCATGAAAAGTTCTTGAAAATTAAAAGCTATTGTACCCAAGGATTGTAGCCATTGGACTCCTAGTACAACATCAGCACCTCCCATTGGAATGGAAAGCATTGGGCTAGTCAATACATATTCTCCCATGGATAGCTTGATATTATGGCACTTTCCAGAGCAATTTATTGTTCCTCCATTTGCAATCATCACTTGACACTCTGGTGCTGGATATAGGAAGCAATTCAATTCTTTTGCTACCCTACAATGAATAAAATTGTGGGTGCTTCCTGAATCAATCAACACTATTACCTTTTTCTTCTTGATTTGTCCTTCTATCTTGATGGTTTGAGGAGTGGTAATTCCTGCCAATGCATTACAAGATATGGTCGGATTTATTTGTTCTTCATCTAGGCTTTGTTCCTGGAATATATCCTCTTCTTTTGACCTTTCTTGCTCCTTTTCTTCTTCTTCACAATCTATGTAGAATAATTTCTTCTCAGCACACTTATGACCTTTTGTGTATTTGCTATCACAATTGTAACAAAGCCCTTTTGCTCTTTTTTCTTCCAATTGTTGTGGTGTCAACCTTGTAGGTTGTGGAAGACTAGGGGCAACAACACTTCCATCTTTATAGTTGTGAGTGGTATGCTTCCTAGTTGCCATAATTTTGCTTTCCATTTTTCTTGCTAACCTGAATGCCTTCTCTAATGAATCAGGTTCCCAAAGGCGAACATCATGTTGGATATTATCCTTTAAAGACCCTATGAACACATCAATCCTATGCTCCTCTGGAATATCTTTTACCCTTATGTTCAATTTTTGGAACTCCTCAATGTGCTCCATTATTGAACCCTTTTGTTTGAGACTTATCAATTGGCTAAAAAAAGTGTTGCTTTTTGTATCCTCATAATGTGCTATCAATTCTTCCGTAAAAATTGCCCAAGTGATAAATTTTTACGAGAACAAAGCCATTGATACCATACAAACTGATTTGGTTCCAAATATACAGTTGCCATACGTACCTTTTGTGCGTTTTGCACATTATTGAGATCGAAGAATTGCTCCATCTGTAATATCCATGTGGCGGGATCCTTGCCATCAAACTTCCTCATATCGATTTTTGGAATATGGTGATTCTTCGATCCAACATTAGCATCTATGGAATCATGATTAACATTTCTTTTGTTCTCATCATGAGTTTCCTTTACTACCTTTTCACCATTAGTAAGTATTTCTTGTAGAATATTTGTCAAATCTGTCTTCAAATCTGCCATGCCTGTCTTCAAATTTGTGTTCAAATATATCTTTAAATTGTCCATCTTAGCTTCCACGCAATTTATCTTAGCTTCCACACCATTTATCTTAGCATCTGTTAACTTTTGTGAGCGTGACATTTGTTGCACTTGTTCTTGTAATTTTGATATATCATGTAGCATTTCTTCTTCTTCTTCATGAGTCATGCTAGAGCTTTCAGGTTCCTTACTAGGTGTTTGCATTTTCTTTCCTCGGGGCATCAGTTACCGATAATAATTCTCTACTATACCCTTTGAATTCCTTCAAAATAAATTTTCAAACCAAGCTTAAGCAAAAATTTAAAAAAATCTACACACCTTTTTTCACTTTGTAGGAGCTAGATATTGCCTCTGATGTATCTCTATACTTTCCAATCATCTAGTTCTAAATTTGTGACCTGTAGTAGCTCTCTGTGTCCTCTTTCCAATGCCACCAATCTGATCCAAATTGGATTCTCCAAGAAAGAGTTATGCACAATCTCCCAAGATGACCTGATTATAGACCTTTCCAGAAGAGCGAAGTTGTATGAAGTGCCACATGTACAATTTTCGATATTTGGTTCTGAAAATGATATAAAAGAAACTACAGTCCGTTCTCTTTCTGTAACTTCTTAAGAAATTTCAATCTGATTCCCAGAGAGAAAGTTATGACAATTTTCCCCAGGTCACCTGTTTTGAATGTAATTCAGGAGTCTGCAAAAAGACCAACTTCCTCAGATCATATCTCCGAAAATATCGCACGAAAAGCTCTGAAATTCGGACCCAAGGTTCAGCGCGATGGCTTCTCAAATGGGTTTTTTTTGCAACTTCTGAAACGTCACAGAAAAAAAAGTTATAGCGAAAATGCCACGATGACCTGTTTGGAGCAGCGAAACCCTAGAATCCAAAGCTCCGATACCAAATGTTATGAAACCAGCTCAAGAAAAGATAGAAAAGATAGATCAACGCCTTAGAATTCAGCCTCTTAGAGGGGGAAACCTCCTTTACATTACATAAATGAACAATTCTTGGATGATTCAAATGACAAAACCTCCTTTCTATATATAGGAGTCTAAGCAGTCACAATATAATCCAGCCGACCTAACAATAATAATATAAAGCCACAAAAATAACAATAGAGGGATTCTATGGGGCACAAAAATAACAATAAGGGGGTAATAGGGGCACAACAATATAAATAAGGGGTATAACTATAATAGTAATGGGGTAATCGCTAGTATTATAGGGACCCAACATCGCCTTAATCCTAAGTACAAGGAAAAGCTCTGCTTGGAGTTGGACAAGATGTTGGCAGCGGGTATTATTGAACCAGTGGAGGAGTCCGATTGGGTGAGTACAATGGTGATTTAGGAAAAGAAGCAAAAGGATGAGATAATAATTTGCGTAGATCTCAGGAAGTTGAACAATGCTTTCGTTCATGATCCTTTCCCAACTCCATTCATAGATGAGGTATTGGATAATGTTGGCGGACAGGAATCCTATTCGTTCACTGATGGGTTCTATGGGTACCATTAGATAAAGGTCGTGTCAAAAGACAAGAGAAAGACGACCTTCATGACTAAGTGGGGTTGCTTTCAGTATACGGTTAGGCTTTTTGGGCTCAAAAATGCGTCGGCGATCTTCTCACGCGTAGTCATTGCAGCGTTCAAGGAGTTCATTCACAAACTTTTGGAGGTATACTTTGACAATTGGACATTGTTTGGACTGGTAAAGCACCATGTAACTAGTTTGCGCTTGATGTTGGATACGTGCCAGAGGTATCAGATCGCACTAAACTTGAAGAAGTGTTTATTTTACGTCCATTTCGGAATATTGTTGGGTCATGTAGTGTGCAGACAAGGATTAATGGTATACCCTGCTAAGATCGTGGTCATAATTAACTTGGAGGCACCAAGGAGTGTTAAATAGTTGCGCGCAATGTTGGGTCATACTGGATATTAGCGAAATTTCATCAAGAGTTATGCTCATATTACTGCCCCAATGGAGACACTGTTGAAGAAGGATGCTACATTCTGTTGGAATGAAGAATGTCAGCGGAGCCTGGATGTGTTAAAGGAGAAAATGGTCACCGTGATGATCCTAGTCTTCCCAGATTGGAGGAAGGAATTTCATGTGCATATCGACGCGTTGTGCATCGCATTGGGAGCAGAGTTGACACAGGCCGGTGAAGGAGAACTCGATCACTCGATAGAATTTGTAAGAAAGAAGTTGTCTAAGGCTGAAAAGAACTATTCAATGACGGAGCGCGAAGGGTTGGATATGGTGTACACACTCCAGAAGTTTAAGTATTACTTTCTCAGTGGACACTTTAAGATGTATACAAACCATTCTGCATTAAAATACCTAGTCAACAAGCCTGTGTTGGGGGGGGGGGGGGGGGGATATGCAAATGGTTGTTGATGTTTCAAGAGTACGATTTCGAAGCAATTGTGAATCTAGGGAGATTGAATGTCGAACCAGATCATCCATTGCGCATTGAAATAGGAGAGGATCCTACCAATTTGGAGGAAGGGTTGCTTGATGTGCAGCTTTACGGTGCACATAGCAAACAATCATTTTGCAGACATTATCCACTTCCTGACTACAGGAACGGCTCCAGAAGGATAGACTAGTCAACAGAAGAAGGAATTGGTGGTGTGTGTGGAAGATTTTTCTGTTATTGTAGGTCACTTGTATAAGATGGGCTCAGACAAAATATTGCGACTCTATGTGCCTGATTTTGAATGAAATAGTGTCCTAGCTGAAGCTCATGGAGGAGCTGCAAGAGGCCATTATGCAGGAAAAGCAACAGCGCAGAAGATTTTACACGTTGGGTTGTGGTGGCTAACATTGCATAAGGACTCCAAAACATATTGTAGGGTGTGTGATGCATGTCAGAGAACCAGCAGGCCATCACGGAGGGATGAGCTGCCTTTTGAATCTGCAGGTATCATTACAACCATTCGAGAAATGGGAAATTTATTTTGTAGGACTAATTCAGCCTCCAGGAAAGAAGACGGGTGCACGGTATATCATCACCACGATTAAGTATTTGACCAGATGGGCAGAGGCACAACCCATGAAGGACTGTACAAGGGCAAGAGCTGTGAAATTTATGTTTGAGTATGTGTTGACCAGGTTTGGTTGCCCGAATATTTTAATGAGAGATTGCGGTATGCACTTCCTTAATGAAATGATCAGCACACTAACAGAGGAGTTCCAAGTTTATCATCAGAAGAGTACGCCATATCACCCTCAAGCCAATGGGATGGTTGAAGCATTTAATAAAATATTGGAGAACACACTGACAAAGGTTTGTAATGTGTAGATGAATGATTGGGACATGCATGTACCAGCTATGTTATGGGCCTATAGAACTTCTTATAAGAAGCTCACTGGTCAGACACCATTTAGAATTGTCTATGGCGTAGAGGTTGTGATGCCTATGGAGTATATTGTGCCTAGTTCACGCATAGTGGCATTCATAGGGATGGCAGACCGCGGAACCTTAGAAAAGTGGCTCGTGCACCTAATAGAGCTTGAGGAAGACAGGTTTTTGGTGGATTCCATCAGCAGGTTCAAAAGGAACATGAAAAGGCATGGCACGATTGGCACATCAAACTGCGCACCTTCAAGGTAAATGATTTAGTTTTATTATATGATAGCTACTTTGATAAATTTCTAGGAAAATTTCAGATGCATTAGGTGAGGCCATATGTGATCAAGGAGATTACTGATGGTGGGGCAGTTCATCTTGTGAAATTAAATGGAGATTGATTTCCAGGAAAGGTAAATCGAAGTTCTTTTGAAGCCATACACCGGGGGTCCGACCCGATGATACATGATGGTAGTACAGTCTCAGCGCACCAGGCAACTATAAGGAGGCGTGGGACTATAAACTACACTACCCTGGTTGTAGAGCTACGTGACATGGCTCTATGCGAAACAGGAGGATATCGCAGTACCAGAAGAAGCGCGAAGGGAGTTTCGCTATAGGCACAGAGACCACACAGCGCAACCATAGAGTGACCGTTACCGTCATTATTCATGATTTGACTGCTAGAAGATGGTGAAGAGGAGGGGACAGTTGAAATTTAAGGCATTCAAGGCTGAAATCCAGTATGAAATGTTTGGAAATCTGCCGCCAATCTCACATTTATGGACGGATTTTAGGGGGAACGGTCGAATTTGAATTCGAAATCACCTATAAATTACAGGTGGTTGTCCAGCGAGAAACACTTTGCATTCTGAGAATTTCTGAGTTGTGTTGTTTGTTGCGCATGAACCGTGAGTTCTTTGAGGATTTGCTCGCAAGCCCCGTGTTCGCACAGTATTCCGAGTCAGATCACAAGCTTATTTGAGATATCATGTTAGGACCAGATCCAGCAAAAACTGTAAGCACTGGAGAGACTGTTGTCTCTGAGGGAGCTGCCCAGAGGTTGTGAGTATGGGGGTTCCAGCAACAGTGCCTACGGCGCCAAGGTCGCTTAGACTGAAGCCTATGCCAACGAGAGAGGTCCCTAAGTCGAAGAAGGATACGCAAAAGAATTCAATGTCGGTGCGCGAGTCACCGAGGAAACATGCAGCTACACAAGCACAACGGAAAGAAAAGTCGAGTGCGAAGGAGAAGGGGAAGGTGGTCGATCTGGAGGTAGAGGAAGGCGTAGAGGATATTTACATTGAGAGGGTGGACCCTATTTCAAAACTACCGGAGTATATCCCTTAGAGAAAGAGCAAGGTGAACGTCCCGAAGGATCCAGATGCCCGACAATTCTCCCTCGACACTTCCCTGTTTCCGGAGAATATTACCTTTGAAGGTCTGCGCTTGGTGCGGGTCCTACATTTGAAGCTTAAAGACTGGGATTTGGCAGACCTTGAGTGGTTCCCCCACCTTGCTACCAACACATTTATGTAGAGGTTTTTCTACAAGGAGTCTGGAGTCACCGCGTTGGAACCGGTGGAATGGATTCGTGGAGTCAACAAGTCAAGGCTGCTAAACTTGTTATGGGTATCACGCAACCATCAGCCAAACATAAACCTGATAGTCATCAGACAGTTGTTGTGCCTGGTACACGATGGGTACCTGTGGATGAATGAGTCGATCCCCATAACGACATGTTGATCCATAAGATCATATTATTACCGCACTCTGGGCTGAATCCGGCCAAGGCGTTTAGCGGAAAGACAAGTGAGTGCGACCTCGCTAAGAAGATGAAGGACAAGTTTAAGCTTGTCAAAAATTCATGCGGGTATTCAATCACCATCATTACCGACCCTGCAGTCAAGATTTCCACGCAAATTCTGGTTGGCAAGGTCATGACAAAGTGCCGCAAGGACGAGGTGCCAACACCAGTGGTTTCTTTGGCGACTTAGTGCACGGAAGGCATACAGTTCAACTAGGCGCACTACTTGTGTAGCGAGTTCCTTGCAAACTATAGAGAGGCGCGGAATGAGAGTAAGACTTTTCACTATTCATGGTTGTTGCTCTTAATAGTGTTGGTCATGTGGGACTTGGCGAAGGATAGCCAATTTCCTCCTGTGAAGAAGAATTTATCAGAAGCAGCAAACTTTGTGTCTCTTTGGGCGACAAAAGATGTTGCATAGGTGACAGAAAGAAAAGTCTTTTGGGTGCTGATGGAGGCAATTATTTGCAGGGCCATCAACCAGAATCTGTAGTTGTCACCAACAGTGTTCGAGCAGCTTTCAGAGAAAGCGAAGTTTAAGGAAGACTTCCACCATGTTTACATCTGGGTGCACAAGGACCCTGACCAAAAATGGTTTGACTTACCCTACCTGGACACGAATGAAGCAATTGCAGAAGTCATCAAGTGTTGGCCAGTAGACTGGCACATTCTATCTGATGAGGTTGTCGGGACTAGAAAGTCTGCAGAGAAGCAGAAAAAGGAAGCAGCCAGACTGAAGATGAGGCCCGAGAAGAAGCAGAGTGTGCCACAAAAGAACAAGCCAAGCGGGAAGAGCACGGCTCCGAAAGGAGTCAAAAATATCCTTCACCCCAAAAGGTGGGAGAAGAGGGGTTGGAGCAAGGTGGCAGAGACCAGTAGGAAAGCACTCCCTTCCAGGTGGAGCAGTATAGGGAGCGGGAGAAGGAAGGACCGCATAAAAATACCAAGGCCTCCAAGTCGTCGCTAGATCCAATTACCTTGACAAAGGGAGACTCGGATGATATTGGTGATAAGGTGTGGGACACAATATAAGAACTACTACAACAGTTTAAGCAGTAGCAGAAGCAAGCACTAGTCGCCTAGTCAGGTTTGCTTGAGCTGCGGATCCAAACAACTAGACTCTAGGCAGGTGCAGGGCAGAGCAGTGCGGCATCCACTAGTTTGGCGTCGGGGACCACTCAAGCAGTAAAGTTGGTTCGATCCTTATATCTCCAGGCAGTCGCGCTGCCTGATAGAGCCCTGAGCATGGGGATGGATGCTGAAAAGGCTACTGTCAATGCTTTGAGGAATATTGGTCTGAACTTGGCCACACTCCCCAGTGAATTCCTTCACACACTGCAAGTAGGTGTGATTGCAGAAATTCAAGCCCGAGAGAAATGTGTGCTAAGCATGATCAGTGAATACAAGGTTAACAACAAACAAATGTTCATTGAAAAGACAGCCGCACTGGAGGCATGGAAGAAAGTGCAGGTGCAAAATGAGCAGACTACAGCTGTGGTGGCCGAGGCATGTAGGACAATCCATGAACTGCATATCCCATAGGAAGCATCGTGGACACCAAGATCAGAAAGTTAGCTGCAAGTGTTCACGAAGCAAAAACAGAAGTGGCCAAGGTTCAGTTTGAACTGAACCTGAAGATTACAGAGCTCAAGTTGAAGTCACAACCTTCAACTCCACCAGGGGCCAGAGAATAGTGTGAGGCGGTTGTAAAAGATGGAGTCGCAGAAGTGGATGCCATGGTGGTGGATTGCACCACGCTCTTTGAGTAGTCCATGGACGTAGTCACAGCGCTCCAAGAATATCCTAACCTGTAGAGGTTGAATATGGAAGCCTGTGAATTACAGCAGTAGTATGATGAAGCAATAACGACGGCGCGCACCGTCACTATATTACAACGATTGGCTAAGTTACATGAGGCATGCAGTTTCTCGAACATGTGGAGGCAGCGCAAAGGAAATAGGTGGTCCTCAAGGCCAGATTGGGGCCTTGGCTGGACGATGCCTATGTTATCTCTACCACCATTGAGGAGAATTTGGCGAGCATATAGAGAACACAACATAAGATAAAGGAAGACAGTGCAGGACCAACAACAGAATAGCCGGTGGAGCAGATCAAGCAGGAAGCCACGCAGAGTGCGGTTGAGGTAACAGTGGCACAAGTCAAATTGGGAGGTCTACATTGTAAGATCTTCACTCCAGCAGAGTGACTCAGGGGCAAGTCACGATATTTGTGTTGGGGGCCTATTGGGAGAGGGTCCCCTAGGGTCAATTTTGGGGCAAAAGCCCAAGTTTTATTGTAAATAATGTAGTCTCTGTAAAATGTGGTCACGGAGCATGTAGATGGTAAAGTGTCATAAATGGTTTTACCCTTCTGTTATGTAAGTTGTGTCAGCTTGTATAGACTTGATGAAGGACAAGTTTAAGCTTGTCAAAAAGTCGTGCGGGTATTCAATTACCAACATTACCGACCCCGCGGTCAAGATTTCCACGCAAATTCTGGCTAGCAAGGTGATGAGAAAGTGTCGCGCGGATGAGGTGTTGTTACCATTAGTTTCTTTGGCAGCTCAGTGCACGGAAGGTGTACAGTTCAACTGTGCGCGCTACCTATGTAGCGAGTTCCTTGCAAACTGCAGAGAGGCACAAAATGAGAGTAAGACTTTTCACTCTTTGTGGTTGCTACTCTCAATATTGTTGGTCATGTGGGACTTGCCGGAGGATAGCCAATTTCCTCCTATGAAGAAGGATTTACTAGAAGCAGCAAAGTTTGCATCTCTTTGGGTGACAAAAGATGTTATGCGGGTGATGGAAAGCAAAGTATTTTGGGTGCTGATGGAGGCAAGCATTCGCATGGCCATCAACTAAAATCCGCGGTTGTCACCAACCGTGTTCAAACAGTTGTTGGCGTACGTGGAGTTCAAGGCAGACCTCCACCATGTTTGCATCCGAGCATGCAAGGACCCCAACCAACAATGGTTTGACTTACCCTACCTGGCCACGGATGATGCAATTGCAGAAGTCATCAAGCATTGGCCAGCAGACTAGCACGTTCCATCTGATGAGGCCGTTGGGACTAGCAAGTCTGCGAAGAAGCAGAAAAAGGAAGAAGCTAGATTGAAGATAATGCCCGAGCAAAAGCAGAGCGTGCCGCAAAAGAATAGGCCGAGTAGGAAGAGCATGGCTCCGAATGGAGTCAAAAATATCCTTCGCCCCAAACGGAGGAAGAAGGGGGGTTGGAGCAGGGCAGCGGAGACTGTTATCACCCCAAGAAACTCTCCTAGGTTGTATCGCAGAGATGCTCGGGAACATTACAAACTCAACAAAATGTTGGAAATGGATGAATGGAAGGAATGATGCTTGTTCAAGCCAGATAACCACTTCTACAATGCTTAACTCCAGACATGGGTGAACACCCCCAGACGACAAGGCTTTAAACCACCAATTACTCACAGTTTGAGGATTAGGTGTACATGGAGAATACTGACCACACCAGCAAATGCACAAGACCATGTGATGGTCGGCTGCAACCAGTAAAGAGGTCTGCAAATCTATTTCCTAATGCATAGACAGGATGACAGCTCTCTGGCACTAAGTAAACAGAAACCTGCATAACACATTCAATGATACATAGTAGACTTCAACACAGAGGCGGGATGACAGCCCCTCTAATGCTAAATATCAAGAGCACATGAACAAATACATAACAGGCACAACATAGAACAGAGTAGAAATGGAAAGTTAGCAATTAACAGCAAAAGAAGCTTGTATTAGCTGAAAATGCAGACCAGACGCTGCAAGTATCAAAGTAGTTACAGTCTCCAGAAGTTGAACCTTACATCAAGACAACAACCATCAACCCTAATTACATCTATGTTCTGGATATATATAGAGGTTGATTACAAAAATACTCTGTTATTCTATGCGTGGAGGGGTCATAATGGACCACCAACCACTTTAACTATCTAATATGGGTCTCTACTACAATCTGGTTGCTTTAATGGACAAAATTGATCTTTTGAGATACTTTGTTGTCCTTCTAGAGCAGGTGGAGTGTAATATGGAAGAAGTTCCATAACTAGTAAATGTTGTGATATGCTCAAGGTTGGTCCTTTCCTTCTTGGCCATTCTACTCTTGAATGCAGTTGTTGGAGATGAAATGTGCCAGGTACTTGGCAGTTGATCATTGTCGTCCTTCAGGTGCATGGCATGACCAGGGTGTGTTGACTTCATGGAGGATGTACGAGCAGGCGGAGGATGGATATCAGTCATTGGATCGCACAGATGGACGGCGGAGATCTATCGGCAGGAGACATTAGGAAGAAGTGGGAACAAAAAGTCCTGAGCTGTTGGATCTTGGGCGGAGAGATCCAACGGTTATCGAGGGCGGAAGGTACACGGAGCTTAACAGCCAGGGAAAACAGTTCAGGCAGTAAGCGGTATTCCTCGCACCGCTTACAGGGGTATGGGCGGTAAAGGTACGCGGTCTTGCGATCCCATTTATCACATGATGCGTGGTGGTAGGGAATAGTTGAAAACCACTTTATCGCGAGTTAACGTGTGAGCAGTTCACGGGATCGGGAGGAGCGGATAATGTTGGATTGCGACGGATGCGATCGCATGGTGGAGGAAATAAACGGGGGTTAATTAGCGGGGAAATGGTTTCGGCGGCGGGCAAAAAGCACACGATCATGTGATTTTGGTTACATGACAGTTCAAACTTAGCGCTCGGGGCTGAAATACCATGGACTTTCACAACATTTTAGAGGTAAAATGGAGGAAAACAGAGGCAACGGGGGCTATGGAAGTATATGAAAAATGAAGAAGAAGAAGGAAACAGACCGCTACGAGCTCCCTTTTTGCATAAACACCCCGATCAGGCCTGTATTCGGTCCTCCAAATGCTGAAGTATGTAGCAGAGCTAACACTGTCTCCTTCTGGCAATGAGATCCTCCCTGTGAGGTCTCAAGAACCTACAAATCAATGCCTTTCTGATGAAAACAAATTAGCAAAATTCCTAGTGTTCCATTGGGCATGGAGTCTGATTGATCCTACACTAAAACTGATAAAGTAAAATATTTACAACTTTAAGGCCAAAAGACTTTAAACAACATAAATTTTCAGAAAATTCCCATTAACTGGGCCATCAGAAACAGCTTCTCCTCCCATACTTTGCAGTATGAAGGTATTTTTCCCTTGTATCTGAGAAATGATAAAAGGCCCTGTCCAGAAAGCATCAAACTTCCCATGGTTGGCTTTCTTTTCTTTCAATGCATCCCACTTCAGGACCAAGTCTCCATCCTAAAAATTATCTGATTTTTTCCCTTTATCAAAAGAATGCTTGATCTTCTTCTAATGTGCTGCAGACCTTTCAGTCAGCTGTTCTCTGATCTAATGCACTTCTGCTAAATCAGCTATCCTTTTTGCCATGTCTTCTTCCTCATTATGTTCTTTTTCAGTCAGAGGAAGGAGCAAAGGGTTTATTGGCCTCAGCTTCTGTTTGAAAGGGATGGTGTCTTTCTGTAAAGGAATTTTATGCGGAATGATCTTTTTGTCATGTGTTTTCAGGCCAGTATATTTCCAAGCAAAAACATCAGCAAATTGCTTCATTAAATTGCAGTATTCAACATTTTGGTCAGCAGACAGATGAGTGGACAGATTTATGTATCTAGGCTGACCTGGACTCCCTATATCATGCTTACAGACTGCAGATTGATCTTCTTTTTGGGCAACCTTGTAAGGCACATCATTGTGGTCAAATAGTCTTTCTAGAGGAATTGGACCCTTAGGAATATGATTGCTGGGAAGTTGGACCATGCCATCTTTGCCAATTTTATTTCTAAGCTGGAATTGGGGGTCTTCTTCTAAAGCTTCATTATCTTGGTCAATTTGCATTTCAGAAAATTCATCAATGACTTGCAAGAATCTGTTCACTTCATCATCATCTTCAATATGCTCCTCCTCCACCTGAACAATTGGTTTCTTGAGTTGCATTGAGGCCTTCCGAGATTCTTCTATTTGGAGAATACATGCTCCAAAATCAGTGTCCACGGCATAAATGGGATGATTGGACAGATTCTTTTCATCACTGATGATGTATGCCAGCTGTGCTTCTCTGTACAATCTCCTGCTTTCTCCTCCAAAAACTGGGACAGTGGCATAAGATAGATCATTCTGTAATGTCCCACCTAGTCTCTTAATCCATCCTTTGGACAGCAGCATGCCAAAATTAGGAGGGACATCTGCTACCACAATTTCCATCATCATACTCTTCATGGGCAGCTGAGTTAGGGTAATGGCTAGACCTTTAATCAACCCCAGACATTACACCTTTCTTGAATCAAATGAGAATAAATCATGATATGGTCTGGTGATGTCAAGGCCTAACTCTTCCATGACAGCTTTAGGCATCAAATTGTGGCTGGCCCCCGTGTCTAGTAGGCAATTGTGGAGGATTTTGTCATGAATGGTCAAGGAGACATAAAATGATGGAGAATTATTATCAGCAGGTTTGATCATAGGGCTAAGCACAACTGCAGGCTTGTCATCTTGCAAATTGACAGAGTCAGTGGAGGTTTGTGTGGTTTCCAGCTCAAGAGCTTCAAGGATAGGCTTTCTAAACACTTCACTCTTTACCAACTCTACCAGAGGCACATATATTTTTAACTTCTGGACTTCTGACTCAAAGCTGAAAGAGGAAGGCAACTTATCAGAACCTCTTACCTCTTGAACTAGTGTTTTGAGGATGACTGGATCAGTTGTTGGTCTTCTCTGTTTGATATTCTGTGACTCTATTTGGACAGCAGCTCTTTGGGCAGGATTCTCCTTGGCATTTTTTGCATTTGACCTCAGATTATATCTTTGCTGCTCCTCAGTTTGTAGGACAGCCTCTCTGTCCCACCTTTGACTGTCTTGTTCCTGTAGCAAAGATTCTTCGTATGCAGCCAATGTCAAAAAGGCAGCACTACCTTTATCTTCCATACAGTGAATTTCATCCTCATCTTCAATCTACTCCTCCTCCATGACCACATTTTGAAAAGGAGCTTTAACCTTTTGATCCTCATTAGCTTCTTTACCCTTCTGAAAGATTTTCATTTGCTCGTTTGCTCTCTTGAATGGATTTGGGTTTCTTGGAGCAAATGTGTTTGGGAGCTTTGTATTTCCTGAGTTCTATTCAACCTTCAGCTTAGCTATCTTAGTAGCCAATGACTCTATCATTCTAGTCATTTTGTCTAATTTAGGCTCTGAAGATGAAGCAGAGGAAGAAGAAGCCTCACCTCTCTGCCTCCTTCTATCAGCATGACTTTTGAGCTTTTCTGCAGCCATAATATTAGACTCTACTTCTAATGTTGCATCCTGCATGTCAGCCAGAGTAGCACATCTTCTTTCTCTCAACAACAAATAGAAATCAGAGTCAAAGGCACTAGCATAGGCAAGCTTGGCAGAGGTGGGGGTAGGATTTACTTCTGCTGGTATCTTACTATACATACAATTGAATCTTTTATTAAAATCAGGTAGTGATTCCCCCTTCTCCCTCTTCAGGTTACCAAACTCAGTATGGTAATACAACAAGTCTTTTTTATCTCCCCAGTGCTTCAAAAATGCTTCATCTAAGTCTTCAATATCAGTAATAGATCCAGGGGGCAATTCTCTAAACCACTTTCTAGCCTCTCCATCAAGGCTCTGTACAAAAACTCTCATCCACACATCATTTTCACTTATAACCAAGTTATCAGCATAGCTGTAGAAAGATTCAAGGTGCTCTTCGGTTGTTACTCCCTTTGTACAAGTAAATTTAGGCATGTATTTTTGATATTCTCCTACAGGCATGGCATTCAAAGGAACAGGCAGGACCAGGGGTCCATACCTAGAAGCAATAATTCTTTCCATCTTCATAGGTGCTTGTTGTCCTGCCATGACTAGGGTATGTGGAAGGACACTAGCAGATTGAGTAGTTTGAAGCAATGTAATGGATGACAGAGACAATGGGATGTTCTGGACTGTATGGGAAGCTTTCTTTGGACTGAGATTCAAAGGGGAACTAAATAGACAAGGAGCTTTATGAATCTCTGCAGGTGTTTCTTCACTAGCAACATTAGGCTCTATATCTTCAAATTGTGTATCCTCAACTAAAAGCTTCTCATGCAGAAACAAATAAGATTTCTTGGGCTTACCTAATCCTGATGCTCCTTTCTGTGATGTTTTCATAAGTTTAACAATCTTCTCAGGGTCAGGCACTGGAACAGTTGGTGATTTCTGAGGATTTCTTCAAGTGTGTCTCACAAACTGAGCCAGGACTATAATGTGGAGTCGCCAAAGGATGGTCTTTCTCCAGTGGAGTCGCCAAATAGATGATTACAACCAGAAATGTGCCCAGACTTTGTCTATCATCAAAATCTAGAACTGTGTCATCTCCCAGGCAAGCTAAGCTTCAATCTCCTCTCCCCGGCAATGGCGCCAATTAATGCTATCACCCCAAGAAACTCTCCTATGTTGTATCTCAGAGATGCTTGGGAACATTACAAACTCAACAAAATGTTGGAAATGGATGAATGGAAGGAATGATTCTTGTTCAAGCCAGATAACGACTTCTACTATGCTTAACTCCAGACATGGGTGAACACCCCCAGACTACAAGGCTTTGGACCACCAATTAATCACAGTTTGAGGATTAGGTGTACATGGAGAATACTGACCACACCAGCAATTGCACAAGACCATGTGATGGTTGGCTGCAACCAGTAAAGAGGTCTAAAAATCTATTTCCTAATGCACAGACAGGATGACAGCTCTCTGGCACTAAGTAAACAGAAACCTGCATAACACATTCAATGATACATACTAGACTTCAACACAGAGGCGGGATGACAGCCCCTCTAATGCTAAATATCAAGAGCACATGAACAAATGCATAACAAGCACAGCCTAGAACAGAGTAGAAATGGAAAGTGAGCAATTAACAACAAAAGAAGCTTGTATTAGCTAAAAATGAAGACCAAACGCTGCAAGTATCAAAGTAGTTACAGTCTCCAGAAGTTGAACCTTACAGCAAAACAACAACTATCAACCCTGATTACATCTATGTTCTGGATATATATAGAGGTTGATTACAAAAATGCTCTACTATTCTATGCGTGGAGGGGTCATAATGGACCACCAACCACTTTAACTATCTAATATGGATCTCTGCTACAATTTGCTTGCTTTAATGGACAAAATTGATCTTTTCAGATACTCTGTTGTCCTTCTGGAGCAAGTGGAGTGTAATATGGAAGAAGTTCCATAACTAGTAAATGTTGTGATCTTCTCGAGGTTGGTCCTTTCCTTATCGGCCATTCTACTCTTGAATGCAGTTGTTGGAGATGAAATGCACCGGTTACTTGGTAGATGATCGCTGTCGTCCTTCAGGTGCATGGCATGACCAGGGTGTGTTGACTTCATGGAGGATGTACGAGCAGGCAGAGGATGGATATCAGTCGTTGGATCGCACAGATGGACGGCGGAGATCTATCGGCGGGAGACATTAGGAAAAAGCAGGAACAAATAGTCATGAGCCGTTGGATCTTTGGCGGAGAGATCCAACGGTTATCGGGGGCAGAAGGTACACGGAGCTTAACGGCTAGGGAAAACAGTTCGGGCGGTAAGCGATATTCCCCACACTGCTTACGGGGGGATGGGCGGTAAAGGTACGTGGTCTCGTGATCCCATTTATCACATGACGCATGGTGGCAAGGAACAGTTGAAAACCACTTTATCGCGAGTTAACACGCAGGCGGTTTGCGGGATTGGGAGGAGTGGATAACGTCAGATTGCGGCGGATGCGATCGCACTGTGGAGGAAATAAACAAGGGTTAATCAGTGGGGAAATGGTTTCGGCTGCGGGCGAAAAGCACATGGTCATGTGATTTCAGTTACATGACAGTTCAAAATTAGCACTTGAGGCTGAAAGAACATGGACTTTCACAGTGTTTTAGAGGTAAAATGGAGGAAAATGTAGGCAGCGGGGGCTATGGAAGTATATGAAAAATGAAGAAGAAGAAGGAAACAGACTGCTGCAAGCTCCCTTTTTGTATAAACACCCCGATCATGCCTGTATTCAGTCCTCCAAATGCTAAAGTATGTAGCAAAGCTAACAGAGACCAGCAGAAAAGCACTCCCTTTCGGGTGAAGCGGTATAGGGAGCCGGAGAAGAAAGGGCCACTCAAAAAGACAAAGGCCTCCAAGCTGTTGCTAGATCCAATTACCTTGACGGAGGGTGACTTGGACGATATTGGTGATAAGGTGCGAGACACAATAGCAGAACTGTTGCAGCAGTTTGAGCAGTAACAGAAGCAAGCACTAGTCGCCATACAGTCGGGTCTGCGCAAGCTGCAGATCCAAACAACTAGACTTTAGGCAGGTGCAAGGCATAGAAGTGTGGCATCCACTAGTTTGGTGTCGGGGACCACTCAAGCAGCAGAGTTGGTTCGATCCTTGGATCTTCGGGCAGTTGCGCTGCCTGATGGAGCCCTGAGCACGGGGACAGACGCTGACAAGGCTACTGTCAACGCTTTGAGTAATATTGTTCTGAACTTGGTGTGATCCCTAGTGAATTCCTTCGCATACTGCAAGCAGGTGTGATTGCAGAAATTCAAGCCCAAGAGTAGCACACAATGAGCATGATGAGCGAATATAAGGTTAACAACGAACAAATGTTCGTTGAGAAGACAATCGCACTGGAGGCATGGAATAAAGTGTAGGCACAAAACGAGCAGACTGCAGCTATGGTGGCTAAGGCATGCAAGATAGTCCATGAACTGCATATCCTGGGGGAAGCATCGTGGATGCCAAGATCAGAAAGTTGGTTGCAGGTGTGTGCGAAGGAAAAACAGAAGTGGCCAACGTTCAGTTTGAACTGAACCTGAAGATTACAGAGCTCGAGTTGAAGTCACAACCTTCAACTCCACCAGGGGTCAAAGAACAGTGCGAGGTCGCTGTAAAGGATGGAGTCGCGAAAGCAGATGTCATGGTGGTGGATTTCATCGCGCTCTTTGAGCAGTCCATGGAGGTAGTCACGGCACTCCAGGAAGATCCTAACTTGCAGAGGTTGTATACGGAAGCTCGTGAATTACAGCAGCAGTATGATGAAGAAAGAGCAACGACGTGCACCGTCGCTATATCACAATGATTAGCTAAGCTGCATGAGGCAAAGCAATTGCTTGAAGGTGGAGGTAGTGCAAAGGAAAGAGGCGGTCCACAAGGCCAAATTGGGGCCTTGGCTGGACGAGACCTATGTTATCTCTACCACCATTGAGGAGAAGTTGGCAAGCCTATAGAGAACACAACAGAAGATAAAGGAAGATAGTGCAGGACCAGCAACAAAGCAGCTGGTGGAGAAGATCAAGAAGGAAGCTACGCAGAGCGCAGCTGAGGTAATAGTGGCACAGGTCAAACTGGGAGGTCTCTGTTGTAATATCTTCATGCCAGTAGAGTGACTTGGGGGCAAGTCACGGTATTTGTGTTGGGGGCCTGTTGGGACAGGGTCCCCTAGGGTCAATTTTGGGGCAAAAGCCCAAGTTTTGGGGAAAAAATCCCAAGTTTTGTTGTAAAGAATCTAGAGTCTCCGCAAAATGTGGTCGCAGAGTGCATAGATGGTAAAATGTCATAAAGGGTTTGACCCTTTTGTTATGTAAGTTGTGTTGGCTTGTATAAACCTACCCATGGTCTGCAAACCATGGGATTGTATAAAAAGGAGAGTCTTAGAGAATCTATGGGATAGTAGGGGAGAGATCAATGAATGTAATGGGTCAATATAAGAAAGAGCGAAGAATTCTTACAGTAGAAGAGAGGCTCTGCAGCTGTGTGCGTAAAGGCCTAGAGTAGAGTTCGTAGCTGAGTGCGTAGACCCCTGCAACTGAGTGTGCACTGAAGTCTTGAGTCTGTAAGATGAACAGAAGCAATAATAAAGATATTATTCTAGAAATATATGTGTTTTGTCTATCTATTTCTACTATGATGAATGATGTGTTTATGAATTAACACTGTATTGATGCACGATTTTACATGGTTTTCATTGTCATATGAACGCAAGTAAAAATAACTATTTACATGAAGAATATCTTATTGCATGTTAATATTCTCAAACACTTAAGTCGATCTGGGAAGATACAGACTTAAGGATAGTTATAGAAGCGCGTAAAGGGTTGATTCACCTATTTAGGGTCTGCGAAAGACAGTTGTAGACCTTCGCGGAGGTATAGAATATGATTAAGAGAAGTTATATAAATAAGCCCTCGGGGCTTATCAATCTACGCAAAGGCAGATTTAGGGCACAAAAATGACATCAAAATCATCTCTTGGTGTGGAAACTTGGTTCCAGCATCCCCCCATACTGCTTCAGGTGAGACTTCAATCTGCGCTCTGCGGGTTGATGCTGAAAGGGCCAGTAGTGTAGGTATTTGTTTGGCAAACTTAACTCTGAACCTGGGTCAGGACCAATTAAGCCAACATGGAGCTTTATAACATAACTCATTATGATATTTACAATAATAACCACATATATACTCATACTCATTTTCTTCAACTAACAAATAATCATATTGTCTATAGAGCTTTATAAATCCATCTCAATACAATATTTTCAATAATATACACATTTTCTCAACCAGCAATTAAAAGTATACAATACCTACATTAGCAACAAGGGAATCCAGAGGCTTACACCTCCACCCTCAAAGTAATACCAGGATTCACCTCCTTCCTAGGAAGTCCATAATGCACTGGAAAAATCAAATATGGGTCCAATGTCCAGTGCTACAATACTTGCACTACTTGTTCTCTCATTGAACAGTTACGAGCCCATTGTTCCAGGGCACACTCCCAATGTGCATCTTATTCCATCTACAAATGCTAATGACCAAAACAAATCCATTCACCAACCTTCCCTTCTCTGTTATACAGTCCCTTGGGAAATTTGGTCACCCCCTTCCATGTAGTCTCACGCCTTCCAAGTTTCACGTGCATCCCCTTATTTTCTATATAGTCCCTCGGGCAACCCCTCCCTTGGAAAGGTTTCCTCGCATCAGAATGTCTAAAAACCAAGGCATATCCCTACCTAAAACCATCATACTAATAATTTCGTGTTCATGGCAATCAATGGATACTATTGGGTACCAATGTCCCATAATGGACCTGCTCCTAAAGTGCTTTACCAACACATTGTTGCATGTTCCAATTCCTTGCGTTGTTGCTACTAATGCTTGCAGTCAGTTTCAACCACCCAAACCGGGCATTTCCATGCTTTCCTATAACAAGCACGTAATTTCTATTAGATTCAAAATGAATTGAAATAAATTCAAATCATACCTCATTGATGGCTCCTCAATAAGGTACACTTGCAATCCTTTTTACTTCCTATCACAACAAGTCAAACTAGTTGTTGATCAAATCATCATGTATAAACATATCACATCTAGTTAGCTCAAAACACAACCATCATAAATCAAAATCATGAATCGCATGCAAACATCATAAATCAAAGTGTTATAAAACCAGCTCACAAAAAGATAGAAAATCAAGATCAATGCCTTAGAAATCAACCTCTTCGAGGGGGCAACCTCCTTTACATTACACAAATGAACAATTCTTGGATGATACAAATGACAAAACCTCCTTTCTATATATAGGAGTCTAAGGGGTCACAATACAATCAAAGCTGACATAACAATAATAATATAAGGGCACAACAATAACAAAACTAGGCTTCTATGGGGCACAATAATAACAATATGGGGACAATAGGGGCACAACAATAACAATAAGGCTACAATGAAAATAGTAATGGGGGGATCACTAGTATTATAGGTACTTAATATGCCTCTCTCCTTCAAAAAAGTGTTGTCCTCAATGCTTGAGTAGTTCTAGGTGCTTTTGTATAAAATTCTCATCCTCCCATGTGGAATCTTCTGCGGCTAAGTTCTTCCACTTGACAAGATACTCCGAAATTCATCAATTTCGCAGTTGTCGAGTTCTTGTTTCTATGACTGCTTTTAGGTTCCAATGTGCTTTTTCCTTCTTCCTCAAGTTCTGGAAATATTGTTTGAATTGGGAGCTTGTCACCAATAACCTTCTTTAAGCATGAAACATGGAAAACTGGGAGCACCCGGGAAGCTGCAGGAAGCTCCAATTGGTATGCCATAGTACCAATCTTTTGCAACACCTTGTACGGACCATAATACTTTGGTGATAATTTATTATCCTTCCTAGCTTTCTTGAGGTACATTTGATTATATGGTTGTAGCCATAGAAATACCCAGTCACCTATATCAAAACTTCTTTCATTGTGATGTTGATCTACCTGTTGTTTCAGTCTATTATGTGCCAAAGTTAGGTTATCCTTTAAGAGTTGGAGAACTTGTTGTTGATTCTCGATGTGATCTTCCACTACTTGAACCTTAGAATTTTCTCTTAAATATGATGTGATGGATAGTGGGTGATAGCCATAAATTTTCATAAATGGGGTCATTTTTGTTGCAATATGGAAGGAAGTGTTATACCACCATTCAGCCAAAGGCAACCATTTGACCCATTGTGCCTATTTATCAGATACAAAGTAACGAAGATATCCTTCCAAAGATTTGTTTACTATCTCAGTTTTCCCATCAGATTGAGGATGATAAGATGAGCTATGAGCTAAATGAGTACCAAGACTAGAAAATAATTTTGTCCAAAAATTTCTAGTGAAAATGGGATCTTTGTCACTTACAATAATCTTTGGGTTTCCATGTAGCTTTTGAATTGTTTCCATAAATGCAGTAGAAACTATATTGGCTTTAAATGGATGAGATAATGCACAAAAGTGTGCATACTTGGTAAGTCTGTCAACTACCATGATGACACTCTTTCCTTTGGACTGGGGTAAACCTGTGATGAAATCCATTGAAACTTCCTCCCAACGTTGACCTGGAATGGATAAAGGTTGTAATAGACCCGGGGTCTTAATTGTTTCAACTTTATTTTGTTGGCAAACCAAACATTCTGCCACAAACTTTTGAATATCAGATTTAAGTCCATCCCAAAAAAACTCCTTCTTAACACTGTGGTAAGTTTTTAAAAATCCTAAGTGCCCTCCTAAGGGAGAGGCGTGCAATTCCATGAGAATCTTTTATTTGAGTTGGGAATTATGACATAGGTATAAGCGATATTTGTACCATAACGAATCATTTTTCCAGCTAAATATATTATATGTATTGGGATCTTGTTGTAACTTTTGAATGAGTGCCAACACTTCTTCGTCATTCTTCCATTCATCCCTTTCTTCGTTTATCCAATCTGATTGGATAATAGAAATGGCACAAAGAAATGCTTCCACATCCTCATCCTTTCTTGAGAGTGCATATTGATGAGCACCAGTATTGTAGCAAGAATGCTGCAATTCCTAGGCTACCAGCTTTACTTTATCAACCTGGGGTTCGTACAAACTTGGAGGTGACAGTGTTGTATACACAAGTAAAAGTGATGGTTCTGCCTTTTGTCACTTGTTCAACTAGCGAGAGACCACTGGGGTATTTCAAGCTAGACTTCTATGTATTCAGAAGAAGCTTGGTTTCTTAATGAAAGAAAGGGAAATCTACTCTAAGAGAGAGATGATCTTTTGCAATAATAGAAAAGACCAAAATTCAATGCTAAATCACATCATTTCCTAATTAACTGCTAAGAAACTATGCTTTGCAATAATGCTAAATTAACATGAACCAAATGCTACTATCTAAGCATGGAAGTTAAAATCATCAAACATCACTATTGTGCAAGTAAAGGGATTGAAATAACTATGTTTTTGTCTTTTTGTTCTTTTCATGCAAAATCAAATATGCAAACTAATCTCTTGTGGTGATGTGGCAGGTGGTTTAGGGATGTTTGAGGATGGCTGGAAGGTTTAGGAGATGGTTGGATGGTGTGGGAGACCCTTGGGTGACCTTTGGGGGCTTCCTAGAGGTTTTCCCTCAATTCGGCCTCAAAACAGGCCACTACAGGAAAACCTACAGGATGTACTAGAAACCTACAGGATTCCCTGTATTTCTACAAGATGCAATCGAGAGAAAAACGAGAGGTTTTGGAGGTGATGGAAGGCTTAGGGAAGGTGGTTTATGGGTGGAATAGAGTGAGAAAATGCCTAGGGTCACTCAAAAGTCAACAGCAAGGTTAGGAGATGGTTCGCTTCACTCAATGTGCTTGGAAGAATTTCTATGTGAAATGATGAAATTAGTGAAGGCAATGGTGAAAGAAAGGAATGATTATGGTGGATGAAGTGGAAGGTGATTGTTGGCTATGAGGTCTCTGTCTTCTCCTAAAGCACCTACTCTATATCAAACATGTATAATTTCCAAAAAGTCATGTAAACAAGAAGCATTCTCATAAGCTAGGAAAGCAGAATTAATGAACTAACTGTCTACCTTATGCATGAGGAAAGTAGCTAAAAGGAATGGAATCATGGATGAGATCTACTACAAGAATGAAGATAGAAGAGATGGCAATGAAATCCTACTTTGCAAAACTGATCAAATGCTAGCTTAAATACAATAAACTCTTAAATCTTATGAAATAAATAGAAATCTGTGTTTTTGGGACTGCGTAAGGGTCCCTTCCTCAAATCATGATCCCAGAGGGAAGAAGTGAGGCCAAGACACCTGCTGACAGCCTTGTGGTTCTTCTTTTATCCCTGCCAACCTTCTACTGAAGTAAGGCACAAATGGAAGCAAACTAATAAACAACCAATCAAATCTACACTACTTTGCAATGAAAATACCTCTAAAGACAAATTAACAATGAAGCTATGAAACTAAGCTAAACATACAGATACAAAAATAGGAGCCTTGGTTGCTAGGGTTGGGCCCTAACCCAAGAGCTTCAACCCTCTAAGTTAACTCAGTGCTAGCTCAAAACAAAACTCATTCTTATTACCAAAATAGAAAATTACATCAAAATCTTCCACAAGTCTGGAGCTCGAAAATAACTTAGAGTTTTACAACAAAAATTCGAATCCTAATGAGGCTCTAGGCCTCTCTACTTATACAACTGAATTTCCCAAAAACTTCCTTAAAATTAGGGAGGCTCAGCTCCCAAACTCGAGATAAACTAGTTCTTTGTCTCTCACTTGCTCGGCTGCCTTCTAATCCTCGTGACTTGGCTGCTTGCACTCCGAGCTAGTGTGATAAAGGGAGGAATATTCGAATGGGGGAGAAATAAATGAGGAGGATTTTCCTCCTACAATCCCTATCCCTTGTCCCATTCGAGTTTCAACCTTTGTCTTTTCCAAAATTCCTTGATTTCCTCCTTCAAACCTGCATTCAATGCATATTAGTCCACTAGGCATGATATCCCACTCTAACTCATCTCATAAACAAAATATAACCAAAAACATGTAATAAGTTGTGAGAAAAGTTGGTTTGACTAAGATAGGAGGTGAATTAAGGCCCATATAATTACCCAATGATGAGGCTCATCATCACCCCCCTACTGAAAGTGTTACTCATCCTCTGAGAAACTCAATCAATATCCATATACTTCATATCTCTAGTTGCCTCCCTGACATCCCATGCCACTACTATGGTTTCCTAACCTGCTTTCTTTTCTATCTCCTCCCACTGCCTCTTTTATTCTTCTTCCTTCCTTCCTTCTAGCATTCATATGAGTAGTGGTGGACTAAGTTTCAAGCCAATCCAATTGACTTTGAGCCTTTGCATAGATTTCTTGTACATGGGTGTCATGTTCAGTGCTTCTCTCATTCTTTGAGGAGAGTGGTACTCTCTTATCTTCAAGTTGTATGTCAATGTGTTCCATCTCCTCAGGCAAGCATGTATGTTTTCATCCCCTAACAACCTGAACATGTCCTCAAAATGTGAAATTTCTTGCTCTTGGGTAGCAAGATACCTGGGTGCAAGCTGAGGATCATTTGTAATTAAATTATGTGTGCTGATGAGAGCCATTGGATTGGACTTCTCAGCTCTGATCATAAGAGGTTATGTTTGTTCTCTTGCTAATATCCTCTTCATTTCTGCAACCCTTGCTTCCTCATGGTTCATCCATGATGCCAAAGCCATCAACTGTAAATCTCCTAGCTTGGCATTAGGGTCCCATACATTCATGTCTATTAAGGCCATATTATGCAAATAAAACTCAGACATCTTGGCCCTATCTTCTAGTGTGCTCTGATCACAAAGATCAATGAACTGCTTGTAGTTTTGAAATGGCATAGTGACCCTCTATGCTAGGGTCTTAATTTGGAACTACTGCCACAATTCGTTAAGGTATAGGGCATAGTATTTACTTGGCATCCTACACTGGATCACTTCCAGTGAGAAACTGGCCATACATGCCAATTGGTTCTCTCTTTCTTACAGTTGTCCTTTCAACCATGCATTTTCTGTCTCTAACTGATTTCTCATTATGGCCTCCCTGTCTCTCAAGCTACTTAATTCTCTACCCATCTCCTTGAGCTTCTCCTCCATGTAACCAATGTCTTCCAACCCCTTGGATTTGGAAATCTGCATCCACCAATGAGTTCTGGCTCTCTCCTTCCCAAGCTCAAAGAATAGTGGAATGGAAATTTTTTTTGGAATGACCTTGCCCCCTTCAATAAATCTGTAGTAAGATTCAAGGTTAGGTTGGGAGCTAGGTTCCTTTAACTCGAGGTCCTCTTCTTTGGTTTCTTGCTGTAGGCTTCCCTCCTTATCCGATTTTTGAGTCTCCTGTAGGTTTAACAGAGTATCCTCTAGGACTGCTTCAGCTTCCTTTAGGTCCTGCAGTGTATTCTGCAGGATTCCTTTTCCTTTGGATGAGGTGGATATAGTTATAGGCCTTGTCACATAGGTGATAGGAGACTTAGGAGGAGGAATTTTCTCCTATTGCTTAGGTGATTCCTCAATCACAATGGGAATTTTGGTTGGTGTTTGGGGTTTCCCCTACCTTATCCTTGTGCTTTTCCTTGTCCTAAAATATAAGGGGGTCTGCCTATGTCTTTTGCCTTTCTGTTTGATAGGGGTGCTAAGAGTAGTGAGGGAAGTTGTTGCTCTCTCAGTGGCCTCTGGAGACACCCTAGGTGACTCCTCCTTGTCTTCTGCCTCCTCTTTTTCATTGTCCTTTTCCTCTCTGTTTTTCCTCTCCTCTTCTCCTTCTAGCTCCTCATCTTGTTTATCAGTCTCTTCTTTGTCATCTTCCTCTATTTCCTCATCATTCTCTTTCTCTTTCTCCTCTTCTTCTTCATCTTCCTCCTCATCTACCTCATCTTCCTCCTCATATTCAGTCTCTTCCTCAGCCTTTTCACTGACAGTAGGACTAACATCATATGTGAGAGCCTTGATGTCCTCCTTTGTTGGCATGTCTTTGAAAATTGACCATTGGATAGGAATTCTGAGGTTTTGGAGGGCATCTTCTATGATGATTCTGATTAACCCATGATGAGCTAATTGTTGGGAATTTCCCTCTTGCACCTTTATGCTTGTGTCTATCAGTGATTGTAGAAGGAAGTATGGTATGTTGAGCCTATGGTGAGGAGGTGTTTCTGCTCCAAACCTCAACTCTTCAAGAAGCCTAAAGTGATAGCCATAGACCACACTATACCTACCCTCACATGATATGTATTTGATAAGTTGGTAGCTCACCTCATTCCAGGGATATGGCAGGCTTGCTCTCCTTACTCCATTCTTGTCCTCAATGGGTTCCTCACCTTCTAAAAAGAATTTCCTCTTGGCAATCTGGCTATCTCCCTTGTCTTCCTTCCTCCATGGTACTCCTAAGGGAAGTGTGGTAACTCTGTTGATGAGTTCAAGGGTGAGCTCTATGGAGAGGCCTATTAGCACAACAGTGGCATGAACTCTGGTAAGTGGAATGAGGGAGAGAGCAAACTCTCGGGCTGCTTCATCATCATACCCTCTTAATTTTTCGAAATACCGCATCCAATTATGCCTTATGAATATTTCTAGCACCTGAGGGTGTTGTTGAATTCTCACAGTGTTAATGGGATCCCTTTTATTAAACCCTCCTGTTATCTTGGTTTGTGAGGTTTGAGGAAATGAGTTGGTTGATACAATTTTTAAATGCAGCAGTGAATAACTGAAATGACTGTGTGGACAATTCCCTTACACAGCTGCCAAATTCACTCAAACTAGAGGATTTCTTGTTCAATTCACTTGGAAAAGGGAAGTAATTACAGAGCCTACCTCTTCATAGTGTTTTTTGTGGCCAACCCCTGTGTTTTCCCCTCTGAAACTCCTCTCGGCCAATCCTGTAGACTGTCTCTGTGTATCCTGTAGGAATCCTGTGTGCAATCCTGTAGGATTTCCTATGCAATCTTGTAGGAAGTCCTGTGCAAAAAAACGATGGATTTTTCCTCTTCTATAGGTGGCCTGGGTATGAGAGTGACTTTTGCAAGAGTGAGCCTCGAGGAAATGCATGCATGAGTGCATGGGGATCAACAAATATTTCTTCTTATGGTTGAGTTATGTGAGGTGGTGTGCTGGCAGCGGAGGTACGTTTTCTATTTTTGGACCATTGGTCCCCACTACCACCTCATCATTTCCCCCTCCTCGTAATCAACTCCTAGTTCATGCCTCTGTATACTTAACTGTTTTTGTCTTGCTCTTCTCCTTTTTTGACTTGACTGTTGCCACGTGTGGGAGGACCAATTGTTCTGTCTTTGTCGACTAAACAAAGGTGCCCAAGTTAACTAGCCACTTTTTGCTTATAAACCAACTTACTCATAACCTTTACATCTTTTGACTACATTATGCAAATGAGAGAGTGAGTGAGATACTTACCTGTGGTGCTAACCGTTGTTGCAGTTGTTGAAGACCAGAGATGTTTGCTGTGTGTTGGCTACATGTGTATTTTTTTCCTTGTTTTTTATTGCTCTCTGATTATTCCTCTGATGTGCAGGTACCTGGTGTTGAAGATGTTGGTGTTGCTACTGCTTTGGAGCTCCTTCTGCTCTTGGATCATTATGATGGAAGCTTGCTGCAATAATGATTTGTATTATGTGGGATAGGTTGCTACAAGATTCCCTACAGGATATCCTGTAGCTACTTCTCCCTCAGAACTCTTAATCATACACTCTGTTGGGATTTTGAGGACGGTGACATGGATTGAGAGGAAGCCTAGGAGTGTGGAGAAATGAGACATACTCAGGTGTTGCTCCCTTCTACTCTCTCTCTCATGTTTTTTCTTTTTTCTTTTATCTTGAAGTCTGTGACACATATATTTTTTGAAACTAATTTTTTTTTCTTTTATGGTGACTATAGGGGTGATGAAAGTGGACATAGGTATGGTAATGAAATTTTGATGTAGGGGTGTTATTTCTTTGACATAGCAGGTCATTTTTTTTCCCCAGGGTCACTTCCTGTAGGATTCCTGAGGCATTGTAACTCCTACAAGATCATCCTGTAGGTTTTCAAGGGATCCTGTAGGTTTACAGGGGATCCTGTAGAAAACACAGTCCCCTTGTAAACTAAAGCAAAGGAGTGAAAAAAATGGAATAAATGGTGGAGTGGTGAATGACAATGAGTGGAAAAATAAAAATGTGAGTGAAATGGGTCCCTTTTTTATCCTCCTTTGTTCTTTGTTCATCCTCCTTGCTGACTTGCAAATAGAAATTTTCATGATTTTTTCTTTCCTTTTTTTTTTTAAACAACTAGGCTACCTCTGAGAGGTTTTCATCCTAGTGGTTTGCCCTGGGCGCTTCAAGAGAGGTTTTCACCCAGGGAACTTTTTATTTTCCTTTTTTCTTTTTCTTTTTCTTTTTTTTGACACCATTGGGTTTCCCCAAGAGGTTTTCAACCCAATAGTGGGACTGAGGCGCCTCATGGAGATTTTCACCTGAGTCCTTATTTTTCTTTTTTTCTCTCAGTGATTTGATGAGGCATGAGCTGAAACTTGCTCCACTACCATCATTGTTTTATTGATACCATCAATGAACTCTTGCTTTAACAATGGTCTTTTGTAAAATTTCAATCGGTGTCCATTAACAAGTAAAGGAATGGCCTCTTCATCTATGGTTCTAATATGCTGAACCATTGTCATGAAATCTCCCTATAACATAAGGTCCTAGCCATCTTGTCCTCAACTTGCCCTTAAAGTCTTTATATTCTGGAATCATATAACAAGGCCCAATCACCTTCTTGAAATTGTTTATCCTTAATGTTTTTATCATGCCATATCTTCCTCTGAAGTTGGGTTACCTTCGTGTGCAAGAGGGCCTACATTCTGAACTCATCTAAACCATTTAATTGCAACAATATCTCTTTTTGTGCATTGTTGAGATCTATATCTAGTTAGGTACCATCCTTAGTGTGTTATACTCAAACTCAATGGACAGTAGGGCCTTTTCCCCATAGACCATCTCATAGGGTGTGAATCCAGTGGTGGTCTTCCAAGTGGTATTATAGGCCCAGGTGGCCTCAATTAGTCTATCTTTCCTATTGTTGTTAACCACTTTGGTCAAGATGCCCTCCAGCGCTCTGTTGATCACCTCCACTTTCCCATTAGCTTGTGGGTGATAGGGAGTGGAGGTCCTATGCTTGATCTTGTGTTGGCTGAGCAAGTCTTCAATCATGTTGGAGGTAAAATGGCTGCCTTGATCAAAGCCCAGTTCTCTAGAGTACCCAAATTTGTAAAATACATTCTCCCTTAAGAACTTAGCCACCTTCTCCTTTGTTGCTACCTTAATTGCCTTGGTTTCAACCCACTTAGTCATATAATCAGTGCACACAATGATGTATTGTTTTTGCTAGGAAGGAGGGTCAATAGGTCTAATTAAGTCCATGCCCCACTTGTCAAATGGATCGAAAGTCACTTGAGGTTGCAGAGGAATTTCGTCCCTTGGAGTAGGCTTTCCCATCCTTTGGCACTGATCACATTGACTAGTATATCTTTTCACATCCTAATGAAGGGTGGACCAATAATATCCTGCTTGTAACACTTTGAATGTTGTCCTCTTTGCTGCAAAGTGACCTCCACAAGGCCCATCATGACAAGTCAGAAGGATGTCAAAGACTTCCTCCTCCCTGACACACCTTCTCAAGATTTGATCTGGGCCAAGTTTGAAGAGGTTGCCCCCAATCCAAGTGAAAGGGGCGCTCTTCCTTATAATCTTGCTTTTCTCTTTGGAAGACAAGTTCGGTGGGAACTGCGCAGATACCAAATAGTTTACTATGTCAGCAAACCATGGAGAGAGAACTGAAATGGCGAACAAGTGCTCATCCGGTAGTTGGTCATCAACCATTCCCTCTTCACTTGTGGGCAAAGTTAATATGGACAAAAATTATGCAACAACATTTTCCTTACCAGGCTTATCAACAATAGTTAGATCAAACTGTTGTAATAAAAGCAGCCATCTTATAATACAAGCATTCACATCAGGTTTATTCATTAACTATTTGATTGTAGCATGCTCAGTATAGACAAATGTTTGATAGCCTGTAATATAATGCCTAAATTTGTTTAATGAATGCACAATAGCCAGGAGCTCCTTTTCGTCACTGTGTAGTTCAGTTCGGCCTTTGACGGATTCTTACTGATAAAGTAAATGGCATAAGGCAATTTTTCATCTATCTGACCTAGGGCTACTCCTATGGCTTTTTGTGAGGCATAAGCATGAATGTTAAAAGGAAGGGCCCAATTTGGGCCTCAGATAATTGGGGCAGTGGTTAACTTGTTCTTCAGGATGTCCAAGGCCTCTTGACAACTTTTTGACCATATAAACTCAGAGTCCTTGGCCAAAAACCCAAATAAAGGAGAGGCCAACTTGCTAAAGTCTTTTATGAACCTTCGGTAGTATCCAACTAATCCTAGGAAATTTCTGAAATCTCTCTGATTTTGAGGAGGTGGGACCCTTTGGATAATAACTATTATGTTGGGGTCCACCTGTAGTCTTTGTTGAGATATTGAATGACCCAGAACGGTCCCTTCAGTCATCAGGAATTCACATTTCTCGAGACTGAGAGACATGGTCATCTCAATACATTTGTGCAGTACCTTACCTAAGTTTGACAAAGCCTCCTAGAAATCACCCCCATAAGTCGTGAAATCATCCATATAGATTTCTACTGCATCATGGACCAACTCAGCAAAAATAACTAGGACTTCTCTCTGAAAGGTGGCAGGAGCATTGGATAGGCCAAAAGGAAGGACCCTATAGGCAAAAGTGCCCCAAGGACAAGTGAAGGCAGTTTTATCCTGGTCTTCCAAGCTAATCTGGATTTGGTTGTACCCGTTGAATCCATCTAGGAAAGAGAAAAACTTTTTCCGTGCCAGGCCATCTAGCACTTGGTTGATGAAAGGTAGAGGGAAATGGTACTTCTTTGTGGATTTGTTCAGTTCCCTGTAATCAACACAAATCCTCCACTTACCATTTTTCTTGGGAACTAACGCCAGAGGGGAGACCCACTCACTATCGGAGATAGGATAAACGAATCCTACATCTAGCAATTTTTGCAATTCTTCTTTGACTATATCTTTAAGAGTTGGATTCATCCTCCTTTGGTTTTCGCACCGGCTTGCAACCTTCCTTGATATAAATATGGTGAGTACACACTGAGGGGTGTACTCCCTTCATTTCTTTGTAACTCCGAGCGAAGGCATCCAAATGTTCCTTTAGCATGTTGCACAACTTCAGCTCTTAGAGAACAGAAAGAGATGGATTGATTTTCAAAGTTTTCTCATGGCCAAATTCTATGGTTTTGGCACTGAGAGGATTGGATTCAGCTAAGTATAGATCAATTGGATGGTTGTTCCGGGTTTCCTTTACTACTTCTTCTAGGGACAATGTACTGGGAGTTGGACTTTGGAGTAGGTGTTCAATCAAATTGTCATCATCCTGTGGTCCTCCTCCCATGGTTGTTTCTAAGGTATACAGTTGGGCAATATAAACTTCATCTTATTCCTCCTCTTCCAGCCATAAAGGTAAATCATGTTCTAGAGATGGCTGAGTAGGAGGGTATAGGACTAATTGCTTGGACATGTGCCCATTTTTTATGGTCATATTCCCAGCTCTACAGCTGATGTAAGCATCGGCAGTGGCCAACCAGGGCCTCCCAAGGATGAGAGGGTAACCAATAAGCTTAGCCTTATGCTAGAGAAATAATCTGCAAGGTACTCCCAAGAGTTAATGGAGACCATCACATCCTCCACAATCCCCTCAAGGATCACTGTGGAGCGGTCTACAAGTTGCAGGACTATTGTGGTCTTTCTCAATGAACCTTGGAGGTTGAGCTTGAGCATGGTGTCCTTGGTCATCACATTAATGGCAGCCCCAAGATCGATCAAAGTGTGTGGGACAATGGTGTCATTGATGTGCACATCTACTATAGGGCTTCCAGGGTCCAAATACTTTGGACAGATTACCTACCCCAGCATTAAGTCAGACAGTTTTCCAATGACATTAATGGTAGGGGCATCTCTTCTTCGCCTCCCTGGATGCTTGAAGCACTTCTCCTTAATCAACTTATTGTAAATAGGCACATATTTTATTTCTTGGAAAAGTGGAATCTTTACAGACATATTTTTCAATTCTCCCAGAAGTTTAGTCTCTTCTGGGGTAGGCTGGGGTGGTTCAGTTAATCTCTCAGGAAAGGGTGGATTTACTTTAATAATGCTTTCCTCTCTTTCTTCTTCAACCTCCCTAGGTGGAGGTGGAGGTTGATTATCCGAGAGAACTCTCCCAGATCTCAAGTTAATTTCCTGGATCTCCACAACATAAGTTGGATATGATGTATCTCCACTATATACTTGTTGTGCCTATCTATTGTTTGAGTTCAGATTTGGCTGGGCAGGCATCTGGGGTTGTTTCGGTGGAGCAGAGTGTAACAGTTGTGGTTGGGAAGGTGGTGAAGGAAACAAAGCTGGAACATTGTTGTACTAGGGCCTCCACCCTTGGGGCAGTGCATTCTGTTATAGACATTTTTGTGCCTCGCAGCATGGAGCATGAAATGTCAATAATTACAGGGATCCTCAGTCCCTAAGCATGTTGTTCTTACCCCTAAAAGAACAAGGTCATCAAACAACAGCACTTCCAATCAGTTCTCCACCTGAAAACACTTCAAAACAGGCTTATTTTGGATCATGTCAGCTGCTCCACTGAGCTTCTGCGCTGGAATGCAACTGTCCCTCTTTGTACCTGCGCTGGAAGTCAAAAGTAATGAAGGCTACCTGCGCTGGGCGAGATTGGCCAAGTGGCACAGTCATCCTGCAAGGTGTCAACTGCCCAGGAAGCTTCCAAACTGACACTTGGTTCATAAGATTCGCCCTGTGATGAGTAAGAGGTACTTGATCACCATGTGTAACCAAGGATCTCCAAGTGGACTCAAGAACTGAAGATTAACTGAAGAGGGAGAGGACACTAGTCAGCTCTATGCCAGCCTCAAGCTGACTCATCCTCTCTTCTTCTCTCCTATATATAGAGCTCTTCTATGAGGTCTAAGGAGGCTGGAATTTTGTGTAAAGCAAGGAGGTGCTGTTGGATTACAGTTAGAGCTATTGGGTGATTGTTTTACTAGAGGTGAAGAGGAGAGTTCTTGCTGCTGGGGAGGTGCTGCTGGATTGGAGCCATCATTGGTTGTAACCTTCTCAGAACCCTGTTACTTCTATCAATAAAGTTTTGCATGTTCTCCTATATACTTGTATTGCATTGATGTATTGTATTTACATGTATATTTGATTCACTCTAATCCATGCATCAGTTATGAGTACTTGTATCTTGTAGTTTCCTCTCTCGTTTTGTGCAGGGCTTGTGTGTAGCTGGACCGGCAAAGAGAGCAAGGAGCTGGGAACAAGAGACAAAGAGAGAGGATCAAGATCGACTAAGCGAAGGATACCAGGTTGGTTGATCATTTCTTCCCCCTCTCTGTACTTTCATAAAGGAAAACATCAAAGCTTTACTTTCAGTTGTTGCTAAAGACTGTCACCTTTAGAGTAGGGATAGGGTCATCCGCATCGGATACTTTTCCCCACAACACATTCCATTGAGGTTGTGGCAGAGTATATGATTGAAATGACTAGCTTGGAATGATACTGAGATGAAAAGGACCAAGGAGCAGGTGTAGACCAGGAAGGATGAGCAGGGGGTCCCTAGGAAGGTATAGATGTGGTCTGGTTGGGGTTATAATATGCATGCGATGACCCTTGTATGCCATGTTGGTATGGCCTAGGCCCATGAAGTCTCCTTTGGTTTATGTAACAGAGTTTCTCAGTGACCCCTTCACCTCCTTGATATACAACTTTGAGTCCAGGCAAAGAAGGGCACTTGTCTGTGGAGTGCTTTTCTTCACAGACTGAGAAAATTTCAATATAATTCAATGGACATTCATTCCTAGGGTGCCTCCTAGTGCATCTAGGACAGAAAATGGCAAGGCTCTCTTGAATTCCTCCTTCTTTCCCCTAATGTCCATCGTGTCCATCTATAAGGCAAGGGTTTGCAGCATCTCACTCTTGAAATCTTCCAGCATGTTTCCAATTTCACCCTCGATGGATGAATTGGAAGAGGATGTACTGACCATAGGTTGACTTCCCCTACCCTTTTTCCTAACTGCCCTAGAATGGTTTCTGAAGACAGACTTGATATCCTTATAGGGTAACTAGCATATATCTCGTCCTGCTAACAAGTGTAGGGTATCCAAAAGGTCCTCCCTTACTCCTCTAAGCATGACCAACTTCAGTGACTCAGGGTCAAGTGTGCACCTAGCCCTTTTGTAACTAAGCTGGAACCTTTCTTCATAATCCTCTATGGATTCATCATTACCTAAGGTCATCCTAAAAATTTATTCTTTAGTATCCTTAGACCTACAATAGTCTCGATACTTATTTTTGAACGCTTGCTGCATTTGAGCACAAGTTGTGATGATATCCCTGGTAAACCCATGAACCAGCACAGAACTGCATCCTTGAGAGTAGATGGAAATATTTTCAGCTTATTCTCATCTTCTGTATAGTCATAGGTTCGGCATATAACAACAAACTCAAATAGGAAAGTGTTGGGGTCTTCTGTGGTCGGGCCATGGAAACGAGGAAGGGCAGAGGGGCTTATATTTTTCATCTTAGTGTCCCCATTGATTTCCATGATGGGGAAGGCACCCTCAACTCTCTCTATATTCCCTCTGTCATTTTTGTTTTCTTGCATTGGCTCGGTAGGAATGGGTTCTTCTTCTTCCCCTGTAGGTTCTTGAAATATGCCTAGTTTCTCACCTAAGGGTTCCTCCAGTTCACAACCACTGAAGAAGAGAGAAGGTTGGTTGTTGGATGCAGTGGCGGTATTTGGCAAAAACTTCCCTAAGTTATCCCTATTCCTACGAGGCATGAAAGGAAATGTTTTGGTTTGGTTTTGTGATTTTTTCAAATTTGGAAAGTGCTTTGCAGAACTGAATTTTCATATTGAATGAAAACTACTAACTGAATGAAAAAAATAACTACTTTCTTTAAATGTACTTGCATAATGGAAAGGAAAGCAAAGAATGCAGAATGAAAATCAAACTAAATTACTTTTGCAAAAATGAAACTAATGGCAGAATAGTAGAAACAAGAAGTAGAAGAAAGAAAGCAGTAATCACATATTACTCAGAGACCTCCTTCGTAACGGCACCAAAAAGTGATGAGCACCAGTATTTCAGCAAGAATGTTGCAACTCCTAGGCTACCATCTTTACTTTATCAACCCGAGGTTCTTACAAACTTGGAGGTGACAACACTGTATACACAAGTAAAAGTGATGGTTTTTCCTTTTGTCACTTGTTCAGCTGGCGAGAGACCACTGGGGGTTTTCAAGCCAGACTTCTATGGATTCAGAAGAAGCTTGGTTTCTTGATGAAAGAAAGGGAAATCTACTCTAAGAGAGAGCTGATCTATTGCAATAATGGAAAAGACCGAAATTCAATGCTAAATCACATCATTTCCTAATTAACTGCTAAGAAACTATGCTTTGCAATAATGCTAAATTAACATGAACCAAATGCTATTGTCTAAGCATGGAAGTTAAAAGCATCAAACATCACTATTGTGCAAGTAAAGGGACTGAAATAACTTGTTTTTGTCTTTTTGTTCTTTTCATGCAAAATCAAATATGCAAACTAATCTCTTGTGGTGATGTGGCAGGTGGTTTAGGGATGTTTGAGGATGGCTGGAAGGTTTAGGAGATGGTTGGATGGTGTGGGAGACCCTTGGGTGACCTTTGGGGGCTTCCTAGAGGTTTTCCCTCAATTCAGCCTCAAAACAGGCCACTACAGGAAGTACTAGAAACCTATAGGATTCCCTGTATTTCTACAAGATGCAGCCAAGAGAAAAAAGAGAGGTGTTGGAGGTGATGGAAGGCTTAGGGAAGTGTCATTAGAAAGTCTTAGGCTTCTAGGGAGGTCGGTTGTGTCCGCACTAACGACTCATTCCATCTCCTCACAGCCTGGATGGTGGAAACTAGATCCAGGGTCTTCATTTCTACTTCTCGAATTGGTACGATTCTATCCATGCGAATAAATGAGTTGATGTCGAACATGGTAGAAACCACTTGATTACCAGTTGATGATGTAAACTGTTAACAAGTGTGAGAGAGACCACCAATGATGTCAATGGTTCTCAAAGTACCCAGTACAATCCATGAAATGTGAATGAATGAGTTGATGTCGAACACGTCACGGAACCCTTTGATCGAAAGTCAATGATGTAAACTGTCGTCAAAGGCGAGAAGCCTGCCATTGATGCATGCAGACTTCAAGGTACTAACGATTTCTAAGTCATCTTTCTAGATAATGTGCTGATGTCGATAGAAAGCGACCCGTTGCAGGCAAGCCCACAACACGAAATCATTGTTCAAGTTGAAGAAATGTTGCTGTAAGGACTGACTCAGGGATGGTCAAATGGATAACAAGTATTTTGCATATGAATGGTTTATTTGCAGAGACCTATTGAACACATAACGACACGACAGATGGCTTGGTGACGATTGACCCAAAGTTAATACCCAAAAACAGTTGAAGACTTTCAAAGTGGTTTGATCAACTTTAAGGCAAAGGATTTCCCAACCCAGGTGAATGAAAAGTGTCGTGTTCAAGAGCAGTGATAAGGTTCTTCTGTAACAAAGGATGACAAATAGGTTCATTCTTCTCTCTTTTCCCCCACCATTTCTGGCAAGTACCTCTTTATTTTTTACAAGCTTGAGGAGGATAACATATGCTTGATTATAAGCTCATCCTTTGGATGAGTACAACTTAGTTTAGATTCGGACCCTAAGAAGGAGTGGTCCGTTCCTGTTTGTAATCGAATAGGTCCTTTACTGTGAAATTTTAACGAGTCCAATATAGGAGAAACTCGGCGTTTTTCAATTTTAGAGAGTCTGAAAAAACTAAAGAAGACTCCAAGGTGAACTTTTTCGTAAGTTTGTGTCTCCCAAGCCCGAAAAAGTATAAAATAATACCTGAGAGAACCGCTTGATCTTGCGACCAAGGAGTACTTTCATGATTAATGCCTTTGACCTGAAAAGTAAAAAGCGATCAGAGACATGTCGTTTTATTTCCAGTATCGAATTTGAAACGACAAAAATCCAACAATATTTTCTTGTTTTTACGGTCAGAAAAGGGCTGTAAGAGGACCGTCTTTTAATTCCATTTTAACGAGTGTAAAAGAAACGCTCGGCAATCTTTTCATGTTTTAGGAGTCAGAAAAGGGCTTAAAAGATGACTCTGATGTTTTGGTTCGTAAAAAATGATGATTTTACCCTAAAGTCCTTTTTTCCTGCACAAAAACAACACATTACTCATACCTGTTTAAGATGGGCAAAAATACATTGAAAAATATCTTTTCATAGTAAAAAATAAACAAACTTAGCATTCATTCATCCAAAAAACCTATAAAAAGACTTTTTACCATGTCATTTTTACCATTTTACTGTTGAGGTTGAGAAAAGGGCTTTTGGCAAGAAACTTCCCGTGGACTTTGCAGAGAATCCGACCGTCAGAATCGAGTGCCATCTCTTTCAGGTATTTCACAACATCCTCCTCTTCAATTTCATCCGTTTATAATTTCATTTCAAGTCTTAGTTTGATTTTTTAGAGGGTTGTTGGTATCATCCCAAGACCCCTTTTTCCTCCCAAAAACATATCATTTATCCATTCATTTTCATCATATATCCCTTAGAATCCTTGAAAATTGATTATTAATAGTCTTATAGTTATTAAATTGCATAGAAATTGATTTAGGGGTTTTATGTTGAAGAATTAGAAGTTTTTGATGAAATGGTTACAGGAAGTTCCCACATCCTGTAATAAGCTTATCGTTTGACATGTGGCGCAGCAGTTGGGCTAGAACGAAAGGCATGGACGAAAAGCAGAATGTCCAAGCATAGACAAACACCTATCTCCCAGCCGAATCGATCCTCCTATATGCGCGGTCAACTCAAGTCAAAGCATGGCACCTGGCAGACAAAAGCAGCAACAGCAGCTCGTTCTATTTTTATTTGGTTTTTGTTCTTTTTGAAAACACTTAGGATAGAAACATTTTGAAAAGGCTCGATGTAATAAAAGTGGCAACAGTCGAATGTACATTCATTGTAGCAATGACATGGCTGTGGATATACATATGTAAATACAGTCCGGTTAATGGTTAATGTTTAATCGTTGAATCGTTCCAGAACAGAGTTTTTAAGTTTAATACTAAGACCTATTCACAGTTACGACTTGTGTATCTCGTGCATTGATTTGGTAGCCGGTCGATTATAAGCCAGTGTACCCTTGGAACGCGGATGGGCCCTACGTTCAATCGGTATACTGTCCATTTATTTCATTTACATTTCGGTTATCGTATGGTTTGCACAGTGATTGGATTTCGATTTCAATAGGCTTTATATGGTTTGCATAACAGTTACAATTACATAGCTTTCGATTTCCATTGAATGTATATGGTTTGCGCTTATGGTTGGTTTGCGTTTATGGTTATGCTGCACAGTCATCACTGAGATTTGGAAGTGCGTCCTGTAAGGGATTCGATCCCTGTGTGTCTTGTAAAAGCACCATCATAAACTCTGTTTTTATTCCAAAATTCATTTATGCTCTCTATATAGTTTGATATAGTGTAAATATCATTGAATGTTGTGTGTTTAATGAACAAGGGTTTTCTGGGTAATATCTTTGTAAGGAGATTAAAATCATTGTTACAGTCATACGCAGTGCTTAGGTTTGCACAGTCATACACAGTGCTTAGGTTCAGGGTTTAATTTGGTAAATGCATTTAATGATAAGCATTGTAATCAGGTATATTAGTAAGGTAATCTGAGTGTTTGAATGATAGGTGACATATCCCAGCCTTCCGTAAAGAAGCCTTGTAACCTACATCATAATCACTTGGCCAACAATCCTTTATGTCTATATATTTTAGACCATGCCTCTAAGCTTACGCACCTTGGTCGATATTAAATATAGAGTCTAGCCTAGTACCCTAGCTAGAACACTACATTTTGGCGCCGTTGCCGAGGAGGCGTACTTAAAGGATTCAAACAAAAAAAGAAAAAATTTCAATACACAAAAAAATAAACAAAAACACAGTTAGAAATCATGTTCATTTATGCCTAGACTTAGAGACAATCAAGGGAGATTTGTAAAAACCCCCCACCATCTAAAAACTAACCCATCATCATCAGGAGCAGACTCTCTAGGGAATACAACACCAGCTGAGGAGGATATCCAAACATTGGAAGTGAGATTTTATTCAGGACAGCAAATTACTCTTGCTGAGAGAGAAACTCTATTTGCACATAAATCACAGCAGAAGCCCTTTCCTAGATCTTCTACACAAGGGAAAAGTAGTACAATTACCAAGAAATCTTCCTTTCTCTCTTTTCCACCAAGTGACACTGACACAAAGAGACCAATTAGAATGGCTGAGGAGGGATCTGGATCAGTTCCCCACCAAGAGGAGGAGGAGTCAACTTTTAAGTTCCCTATACAAGAACCACAGGAGGATGAGGAGATCAAAATGAAAAATATACCCCCATCCGTGCTACCCAATTTCTATGGTATGGCTTCAGAGGATCCGGACTCATTCTTATTCGAGTTTGACATTGTATGTCGAACTTATGGCTATACAGATGATGCTCATAGGCTCAGATTGTTTCCAGCCACATTAAAGGCAGCAGCCTTGAAATGGTTTATGGGGCTAGGTGAGCATGCCATAGTTGATTGGGATGGCATGAGGAGAATATTTCTAAGGAAATATCAGCCTTATTGCAGATCCAAAGACTCTAAAGATGACATCTTTAGAATGAGTCAGCAGGAGGATGAAACCTTAGAAGAATATTTAGAACGGTTTGTCTACAACTTGCAAAAATCTAAACACCGAACAATGCCTCCTAATCTGGTCCGCACAATATTCTTGAAAGGTATCCGGGAAGAATACATGGATGATCTCAACTTAATGGGCAAAGGTGACATTTCTGCCTTACCCTTTGAAG
The DNA here is from genome assembly GCA_031772625.1 of Pinus tabuliformis. Classification (NCBI taxonomy): domain Eukaryota; kingdom Viridiplantae; phylum Streptophyta; class Pinopsida; order Pinales; family Pinaceae; genus Pinus; species Pinus tabuliformis. Next base: position 998,485,850 of record CM062818.1, read on the forward strand.
AAATAGCTGAGCTGTGTGAAAAATATTCAAGGAGTAAAGCTAAAATGGGAAAGAGAACCTTGTCATCAAGGGTCACAAAAACTGCCTCTGCTAGTGTCACCCGGGCTGAAATTGGTAATCTTTTAGAAGAGTTTAAAACAGATTTGTTGAGCACTCTAGGGAACCAAATTGATACCTTAAAGGCCAAAAAGAAACAGGAAGAAGAAGATAATATCATGGCTATTTTCTGCCCCAAATGCCGCAAGAAACATGCATTAAAAGACTGCCCTCTAGAAAATATCCAAGTTTGTGCTTTATGTACTGAACATCATGATATGTTTAACTGTCCTAAAGTTAAAATTTTGCAGAACTGTAACATGGCAGCCAGTACAGAGATGGAAAATGTGTATTACATGGGCGCAAAGTGACCATGGCAGCCAAGGCAAGCACCCCAAGGTATGTTTCCTAATCAAAATCTGCAATTTCCTATGAATGATCAGATGTATGCACAAAACTCATGGAATGTACCCATGCCATGGCAGCATGGAAACCAACCACAAAATCAATGGAGACCGTCTCAATAATACTCACAATCTTATCATCCATATCCTCAATCATACCCACCTTACTCACAGCCATATCAACAGTACCAACAGCCATACCCATCACATTCTCAAACATATCAGCAGCACCCTCAGCAAGTTGTTTATCAGCCCCAACCTTCTCAACAAGCATTGCCTGCTCCTCCACCAATAAATGTACCACAACTGCAATTTCCAACTAACCCACAACCTCCCAGACCCACTCAAATACCTGCTCAAATTGTCCCAAATCCGAATAATAGAGCAGAGAGGCCAGCCTATAATGTAGAGGAAGGAACTTCATACTCCACACTGCCTTTGCAAAACATTAATCTGAGGTCTGGTAGGGTGCTCCAGAAGGATTCTCCAATAACAGATCAGCAAGAAGAAAACTCAGAAAAAGACAATGAAATGACAACTCAAACAAAACCAAGCAGTGATACCAAAGATAAACAGATGCAATCACTGCATCCACCTTTTCCAGACCGATTGGTCCAAGTAAAACCACCACTGCCTCCACCACAATTTGATGTCTTGGATGAACTTAAAAATGTCTACATAAAAATCCCACTGCTGCAAGCTATAAAGGACATTCCTATCTATACCAAAGCCATCAAAGACATGTGTCTCAAGAAGCCTGCTAGGAAAAGGATTGATCCTCAGACCATTCATGTTTTAGGAAATTTAGCAGGCCTTATGACCAATACCATCTCCATGGAGAAGTATGTTGATCCTGGCATTCCCAAAGTGACCACCATCATTAACAACATACGGATTCCAAACACTTTGATAGATCTTGGAGCCGCAATCAATGTCATGACCCTTGAAACCATGAGAACACTCCAGCTCATGAATTTGCAACATACCACGATTGTTCTTGAACTAGCTGACAGGTCCAAAGTCATTCCTGAAGGGATTTTGGAAGACATCATTGTCTCACTGGACTCTTGGGAGTATCCAGTGGATTTCCTAGTCCTTCAACCCAAATCCAATTTAGGAGGACACCCTATCATCCTAGGTAGACCATGGTTAGCGACTGTTGATGCATTCATTGGATGTCGATCAGGCAACATGATTATTTCCAGAGGGACCGAAAGAAAACAACTCACCCTCTATCCATCGGCACAATCACCAGCAGTAACACATAACTTGTGGCTTGATGATAAATTTAATGATAAAGAAGAAGTACAATCTGTTTTTAGCATTGACCAGATCTATGATTTCCACGAAGACAATAATGATTTGGTAGAATTATTTCTTTCTCAACCCAATGTATCTGAAAATTTGAGAAATGAACAATATAATGCTGCAGATGTACTTTTGGCTCAAAATTTTCAAGAAACATGCACTATCCACTCTTTGCAATCTACATTTCACGACATCTTTCCAGTTCAATCCATCACCAATACACAGAGTCAGGTCATAGAGATCAGTCTAGGGAAAACTTTGAACATAGGCAACCACCTAGACTCATCTCAGCAAGAGAAATTGATTAGACTCTTGAAGAAGTACCAAAAAGCCTTTTCTTGGGATTACACTGACATGCATGGGATTCACCCCGACACATGCACTCACCATATCTACACAGATAGCACCATTAAACTAGTGAGGCAACCACAAAGAAGAATGAACCCCATGCTCCAAGACATTGTCAGAGAGGAATTGCAAAAACTTTTGAGAGTCAACATTATATATCCTATTTCTGACAGTCAGTGGGTATCCCCATTGGTTATCGTGCCCAAGAAAAATGGTAAGTGGCGCATATGTGTTGATTACAGACAGCTGAATAAAGCAACGCTCAAAGATTACTTCCCACTGCCATTTATTGACCAAGTGTTAGACACCCTAGCTGGCAAATCATCATTTTCTTTTCTTGATGGTTTCAGTGGCTACAACCAGATCCGGATTGCCTCTGAAGACCAGGAAAAAACCACATTCACCTGTCCTTGGGGCACCTATGCCTACAATGTTTTGCCATTTGGACTTTGTAACGCTCCAGCTACATTTCAGCGAGCTGTGTTAGCTATTTTCGCTGATTTAATTCATGATTGTGTTGAAGTGTATATGGATGATTTTTCAGTATATGGCAATTCATTTGAACATGCATTAGAAAATCTTGAGAGAGTTTTGAAAAGGTGTATTGAAGCTAACCTGTCCCTCAGCAACGAAAAGTGCTTTATGATGTTAAATGAAGGGATAGTGTTGGGCCATTATATCTCTTTTCAAGGCATCCAGGTTGACCCAGCCAAGATCCAGATTATTGTCGATTTGCCTATTCCACAAAATCAGAGAGAGGTAAGAAGTTTTCTTGGGTATGCAAGCTATTACCGCAGATTCATTGAACATTTTAGCAAGATAGCTTTACCTTTGTTTAAACTTCTAACCAAAGATGTACTTTTCAATTGGACTGAGAACTGTCAACATGCATTCGAACAACTCAAAAAAAAACTATCTACCGCACCAGTCTTGAGAGGGCCTAATTGGAGTTTACCATTTCATATTTTTACCGATGCATATGACACTGCAGTAGGTGCATCATTAGGCCAAAAAGAGGAATCTTGTACTTATGCCATTTATTTCATTAGTAAAAATCTAACACCTGCAGAGCTAAACTATACAGTTACAGAAAAGGAAACGCTTGCCATCATTTATGCTGTGAATAAATTCTGACATTACATAACTGGTTATGAAGTCTTTGTACATACTGATCATTCTGCCATTAGACATCTCATGAATAAACCAATAACTAGTGGCAGAGTTACCAGATGGTTACTATTGTTACAGGAATTTAACATCACAGTGTTAGATAGACCAGGCAAAGAGAACCAGGTGGCTGATTTTCTCTCTAGACTGCAAAATCCAGGTGAGGTTGTTCCAGTTGAAGATTCTTTTCCGGATGAACACTTATTTGCAATTTCCATAGTAACTCCTTGGTATGCTGACTTGGCTAATTACTTGTCTACAGGAAGGACACCTCCACACTTCACTGCAAAGGAAAGGAAAAGACTAATCAAACAAAGTGCTAGATATTCATGGCTTAATGGCGATCTATTTTATACTGGTTTTGATATGATCATTAGGAGATGTGTAAGAAATGATGAGGTAATTGAAATTTTAAAATCTTGCCATGATGAACCGTGTGGTGGGCATTTTGCAGCGAAGCGGACAGCCTTCATGTCAGGCGGAAAGAGTCGATAGTGCGGACACAACCAACCTCCCTAGGAGCCTAAGACTCTCTAGTGACAAACAAGACAAACAAGAGCAATCCTTCTCTAAACATGCATTTACTATACGAGAAATCAAGTGTTTAGATCCTACCTGTAGTCCAACGTTGTTGTAGCAGTCCAGCCTCGCTGATCCGGATGAGCTCCTCCTTCACTTTGAAACCTGCATCCACTAACAATCAAACGATTAAATAGCACTTGATAATCTCATAAAATAAAACATATTTAACACATAGACCAAGGAGTACATGAAACAACTCATAAATAACAAGTTATTGAGAAGAATGGACTCATTTGCATTAATAGGAAACAAAAGGAACAATTACAACTTGAGCCTTGATGTTGTGCAAGTCCCTCCCAGGGTCCATCAAGAGTTCTCCTTTACTTTGACAAAGCTCGCCCACTTCCAAATAGAACAAGCAAAGATGACAATCTCTCCTCACAAGCTTCTAAATGGGAGTCCTAATTCCAGCAGCATCTACCCTTAGAAATGTTTAGCTTCCAACCTCCCCTCCTTCTGGTCCAATGCCTGTATTTATAGTGCTCTAGAGGAAGTTATTCAGGTCCACCATCAATGGGATAATCCCCTCTTTGGATGGGATAGCTCCCTTATTGATGGGATAAGTTCCTCTTTGGTAGGGGTACATGAACCATCTGGAGGCGCTCAATACACGTCGAACAACCTTCTAGAATGCTCTAGAAATGACCACAAGTAACTTTTTAAAGATGAAACTTGCGCATTTTGACCTTTACAGGGGTACGCACCTGCCCCTTTACATACAGAGCGTACAAGTACGCAGCTTTTGTGAACATTGGGTGCGTACCCGCAGGTAAGGTTGAGAGAACCTGCGTACCCAGAGATAAATACATTTATAATGACTTTCTCTCTTTTTGGAGTTTGACATGGAGAGCAGAGGCATAAGACTTGCCTAAGAGGATAGCATGACCGTTGATAGAGCCATACTAACTGTAAATAGCCATGGTGACATTTTTTAGTGTAACAGATTGCCCCCTAAAGTGCGAAGCCTGTAATAGATTAGGGTTTAGTATTATCTAGGAAGGGTGAAGTGCTTTATCATTTCAAGGATTATCTCGTGGAGAGCCTGGTCAGAACCTGCAATTTTCAACACAAAATACATGTATAAGATTATATCATCACTGAGGTAGGCATTCCCATACTCAGATCAAAACTTTAACTAACAGACTAACTACTCTGATACAGGAATGATCTTGCAGTACATCATAATCATAGACTTTTGTAGACACAGTACGGGCGCAGCCATCTGTTTATGATTAGTCTACTTAGATAATGAATACAAAACTCCTCGCAGCCTGGATGGTGGAAACTAGATCCAGGGTCTTCATTTCTACTTCCCGTATTGATACGATTCTAGCCATGCGAATAAATGAGCTGATGTCGAACATGGTAGAAACCACTTGATTACCAGTCGATGATGTAAACTGTTAACAAGTGTGAGAGAGACCACCAGTAATGTCAATGGTTCTCAAAGTACCCAGTACAATCCATGAGATGTGAATGAATGAGTTGATGTCGAACATTTCACAGAATCCTTCGATCGAGAGTCAATGATGTAAACTGACGTCAAAGGCGAGAAACCTGCCATTGATGCATGCAGACTTCAAGGTACTGACGATTTCTAAGTCATCTCTCTAGATAATATGCTGATGTCGATAGAAAGCGACCCGTTGCAGGCAAGCCCACAACACGAAATCATTGATCGAGTTGAAGAAATGTTGCTGTAAGGACTGACTCAGGGATGGTCAAATGGATGACAAGTATTTTGCAGATGAAAGTTTTGCTTGCAGACCTCTTGAACACATAACGACACAACAGATGGCTTGGTGATAAACGACTCAAAGTTAATCCCCGGAACCCGGCTGAAGACTTTCAAAGTGGTTTGATCAACTGTGAGGTAAAGGATTTCCCAACCCAGGTGAATGAAAAGTGTCCTGTCCAAGAGTGGTAATAAAGTTTCTTCTGAGACAAAAGATAACAAATAGGCTCATTCTTCTCTCTTTTCCCCCACCATTTCTGGCAAGTACCTCTTTATTTTTAACAAGCTTGAGGAGGATAACATATGCTTGATTATAAGCTCATCCTTTGGATGAGTCCAACCTAGTTTTGATTCGAACCCTAGGAAGGAGTGGTTTGTTCCTGTTTGTAATTGAACAGGTCCTTTACTGTGAAATTTTTAACGAGCCCAGTATAGGAGAAACTCGGCGTTTTTCAATTTTAGAGAGTCTGAAAAACTTAAGAAGACTCCAGGTTGAACTTTTTCGTAAATTTGTGTCCCCCAAACCCGAAAAAGTATAAAATAATACCTGGGAGAACCGCTTGATCTTGCGACCAAGGAGTACTTTCATGATTAGTGTCTCTGACCTGAAAAGTAAAATGCGATCAAGGACACGTCGTTTTATTTCCGTATCGAGTTTGAAACGACAAAAACCTGGCAATCTTTTCCTGATTTTACGGTCAGAAAAGAGCTATAAGGGGACCGTCTTTTAATTCCGTTTTAACGAGTGTAAAAGAAACGCTCGGCGATCTTTTCATATTTTAGGAGTCAGAAAAGAGCTTAAAAGATGACTCTGACGTGAAAAATGATAATTTACCCTAAAGTCCCTTTGTCCTGCACAGAAACAACACATTACTCATACCTGTTTAAGATGGGCAAAAATTCATTGAAAATGTCCTTTCATGGTGAAAAATAAACAAATTTAGCATTTATTTATCCAAAAAACCTATAAAAATACTTCTTACCATGTCATTTTTACCATTTTACTGTTGAGGTTGAGAAAAGGGCTTTTGACAAGAAACTTCCCGTGAAGATTGCGGAGAATCCGATTGTCAGAATCGCACGCCATTTCACCAGGTATTCTACAACACCCCTCTCTTGTTTTTCATCCGTTTAGAATTCAGTTTTAAGTTTTTATTTGATTTTTTGGAGGCATTGGGGTTTCAAAATGCGCCCTCCGGGGTACGCAGGTCATGCACTGCTGACCTGCGTACCCCGATATTTTCCCAATGGGAAAATTACGGGGTGTACGCACCTGACCTTAAGGGAACCTGCGTACGGGCGCTCTGTCCCTAAAGGCCGGGGTGCGTACCCCGCAAAACACAATTTGAAACCCTTGGCCCTCCAAAATAAACCAAAATTTTTAAATTTTATGGATTCTCACTGATGTTTTATGATGTGCAGAGAGCACACCATGCTTGATTGGCGTGAAAGAGAGCACGAGGATGTTGATTTGGCCGCGATAGGTCATCAACCTTCCATTGATGCATTAAAAGCCTACAGACTGTACAAATACTGGGCCATACCTGGCATGAGGGGCCAAGTGCCTTTTCTTGAGTGGCTGGTCGAAAGGTGGAACATTCAGGAGCAATGTTTCTACATCGGAGAGCACCAGCTCGAGATAGAGCCCTCCGAAATATATCTTCTCACTGGCTTGCCTAACAGGGGCGAGCAACTTTCTCTATTCGGGACTAGGCCGGGTGGCCAATCCCTTGCTAGTCTCCGACTAGAGTGGTGCAACAACCAAAACCATGAGAAGGGGATAGAAATCAAGTACATATCCCGACCTGAACTTATGGTGATAGCCTTTACTGTTACCAGACTTTGCGGGGCGGCCGCTTTGCACCAAGCCATCGGGACCCAAATGCGGATGGCTATAGACTGTTTCCATGGCACCATTTTCAACTGGTGTGATGCTGTGTTGGCTAATTTGAAGGGCCAACTAACCAGGGCAAAGAGAGGACAGCTGAAGACCTTTGGATATGGGCCTATATTTGTCAGCTTTGCCCTAGAGAGAGTTCCAATGCTGGTCCCCCAGCATCTTACAGTTCCAGTTGGGGCGCCTCGGGAGCCTAAGTTGACGAGATGGGTTGCAGTAATGGCCCGGCATCCTGATGAGGGCGCAGCAGTTGTTCGATTTCCTGATGGTTACTTTCACTGGCTAGAGAGCCAGGTCTTTGCTATTCAGGACTTTCCTTATGCCGGAATGGATTTTCGGAATGATCCGGACATGGTTCTTCCACAGGGAGAACAGTGGGACGACAGAGGTATTTCATTTTTCACAAGTTTTCAAATTATATATTTTTTTTGTTTTTATATATATCGCCTCAAACTGACAGCACAAATTTTCAAAATGCAGATGTAGGCCCACGGCGTCCAGCCAACCTCCGGGCTTTTGAGAGGAGAGTACCAGCTGTACCAGCACCACCCCCACAGGATGCGGCCGCAGAGACCTTAGCCGAGCTGGAACAGGATCTAGAGCGTCTGACGGCGGATATACCAGAGACCACCATAGATGACATTCCCATTCGACTTCAGCGCTATGTGGTCGCAGTCCCAGGACCTTTTAGGAGGTTCTTGTGTAGGGTAGCGCGGGCAGTGGTCTCGTATAGAGAGCACCACCAGTGATTGGCTAGTCACTTTTGTAGACACATATGACATTTTTGGTTTTTTGTACTTATCATTTTTGCCGATCATAAGGTGTTTTTCAACCTATGATCGAAGACGATGTATATTTTTTGACACACTCCTATCTATATATATATATCATTATTACCGGCTTATTTTGTTAACATATGTGATGAAATGTTTTTTAAATTTACTTGCATGATTATCGTAAATGTCTGTCCAACATTCGAGAAGCAATTGCATCTGCTAATGTATATAAAGACCTTGGAATATGCTGATATTCAATGTAATCAAATTCACGTTCCAAGAGACGCACTCTCAAAAACAACCTTAATAACACAGGAATTCTAATGGCATATACTCTATTAAGCTGTAATACAACAAGTTCGGAATCTAACCTCACTATCAAACGTCGAATTCCAAATGAAATAGATTCAGATAATAATTCAACCACTGCACTGTATTCTGCAATGTTGTTCGTCGTTTGACCGAGGCTTACCCCATGCATAGAAACTAACTCGTCAGAGGGCGAATAGATAACCCAAGCTGCGGAAGAGATATTCCGTGTACTACGACAAGCACCATCAGCAAATCCAATGTATGTTTGGAGAGGCGTCGACATCTGCAATATCAAGAGTAAAACCAAGATAAGCCAGAATAACGACGAAAAACACACTTTCTAAGCTAAGGACACTATATAAACTAACAAACATACTAGCTAGAAAGAAAACCTAACCTAACTAACATTCTCCATACCCATCATTTAAGCATAATACCTCTTAAGGTAAAGTCCATTTCTGGGTTTACCTAAAGAGTCCCCATCAAAATCTACCAGCTCATAGGCCCCTTTTGCTAGCTTTCGCTTTACAGTGTAGGGTCCATGCCACATAGGAACGAATTTTCCAGCACCTACCTTATCGTTAGCTTGATCATATAATAGCACTAGGTATCCCTCCGAAAAACTTCGAGGGGTCACATTTCTATCATACTGAGCTTTCATTCGCTTCGCGTGAGTCTCGATTGCTAATGCAGCGTTACGTCGAGTCTCATCTAACTGAGCTAAGTATAATAAACGTTTCTCCTCTTCGGAAGTAGCTGGGAGTAATTCGACAGCCATTTGAAGTGATGGGATTTCGCATTCAATGGGTAACATAGCTTCCAAGCCATAAACTAGCTGGAAAGGAGTGAACCCTGTTGAAGTTTTCACTGAGGTTCGGTATGCCCATAGCGCTGAAAATAACATGTTGTGCCAATTCGACCGATGAATACCAATGGTTCGTCGGATCATGATAACCAGAACTTTATTGATAGACTCAACCAAACCGTTGGCTTGCGGATAATAAGGAGTAGAGCTATCGTGGCGCAAACCAAGCTGGCTTGTAAGCTCAGTCATCATGATGTTTCGAAAATGGCTCCCATGGTCAGTGATGATTGCTTGTGGGACACCAAACCTAGTTATAATATGATTGAATACGAAAACTGCAGCTGTTTTGCCGCTTGCGTCGAATGTAGGCATCGCCTCGGCCCATTTAGTAAAATAATCAACCGCGAGGATGATATACGCATGCCCCCCGGCCGAGTGAGGGTTACAAGTAATAAAATCGATACCCCATTTTGCGAAAGGACCAACGGCAATTATGGGATGGAGAGGAGCAGGTGGTGCGCGCATCTTGCGATCAAACACTTGACAGTTGTGGCACTTCCGGACTGCAATGATACAATCTTTAAACATGGACGGCCAGAAATAGCCAGCGCGCAACACCTTCTGAGCTGTGGCATACCCAGACATATGACCGCCACATGCTCCAGAGTGACAATCATTCAAAACCCTCTCAGCCTCTTCGTGAGTTAAACAACGTCGAAAAACTAAGTCTGCCCCCCGGCGATAAAGTGTATCTCCAATTATCTTGTATTGCTGGGATTGAAACCGAATTTTTCGACGTTCCGACTTTGAAGCTTTAGGCCGAAAGGTTTGGGTTTGGAGATAGATGATTATATCCCCGTACCACGGATCTAAAGTACTGATAAGAAACAAAGATTCATCCGCAATGGACTCCTCTGCCACAGTTTCTGTGTCAGCACGCGGGAAATCACACATCAATTCCGCAAAAACTAAGGATTTCTTAGACTTGGACTTCTCAAACTCCAAGTCGAACTCTTGCAGGATAACGATCCATTTAGAGTACTTGCCCCCTAGCAGTTGTTTTGTCAAAATATAAATCATAGGGTTGCAATCCGAAATAACTGTAGTTTTACGGAGAAGAATGTAGTGACGAAAACGCTGGACAGCTTGAACAGCTGCCAGGGCCAACTTCTCCACATGCGAATATTTTAGCTCAGTGGGGTTTAATGTCCTACTAAGATAATATATCACATGTTCCACTCCGAATTCATCTTCTTGAACTAACACCATTCCAATGGTGGAATGCGAAGCTGCGAGGTATAAGAAGTAGTCCTAGTTGTAGTTGGGAGGATGCAACAACGGTGCATGGGTCAACGCGTGCTTAAGTGCATCAAAAGATTGTTAGGCAATCTCATCCCAAAAGAATTGAGCGTTCTGTTTCAACAACCGTGTAAAACCTTTAGTGACCTCGGCGTAATTTGGAATGAATCGGCGTAAAAAGTTCACTTTCCCTTGCAAACTTTGGAGTTGGCGCAAACTCGAAGGAGGAGGCAATTTGATGATAGCTTTGACCTTCGAGGGATCGACGCGAATGCCGGCTTTTGAAACAACAAATCCCAGCAATCGACCCGTCTCTATACAGAACACACACTTGTGGGGATTCAACCGAATTTGATAATGCCGACACCTCATAAAGATGGCTCGTAAGTGGACAAGGTGATCAGCTCGATGTAAAGAATGAGCAGGCAAGTCATCGAGGTACGGTTGCACAATGTGCTTGATGTCATGAAATGCGTAAGACATCACCCGTTGAAAAGTGGCCCCGGCATTCTTAAGTCCAAAAGGTAATTTGCAATAAGAAAATGTCCCCCATGGACAAATGAATGCCGTTTTTGGTTGGTCGGCAGGTAGAATATTGATTTGATTATAGCCCGAAAAACCATCCATAAAGGAAAACATTTCACTTCCGGCGCAATCATCAATAATTTGATCGATATAAGGCGTACGATAGTTGTCTTTTGGACAAGCTCGATTTATGTCCCTATAGTCGATACAGATTCTTATTGTTCCTTGTTTCTTGTTGACCGGAACAATATTCGATACCCAATCCGTTAACGGGATTGGATAAATGAAACCTGCTTTCAACAGCTTCTCGACGTCTGCTTTAATCGCAGCCGCTTTCCGAGGGTGAATCTGACGCAACCGTTGCCGGACGGGTTTAGCATCCGGATAGGTCTTTATTTCATGAACAACAATGGCAGGGTCGATTCCCGGCATTTCCTCGTAAGACCAGGCAAACACATCGCGGAATTCTTGGAATAGGGCCTTGTAAGTTTGGATTTCATCTTCTGTACATGAGGCACCTATATGAATGTTTTCCTCAATTCCGGGCTTCACTGAAATATCAATGGGAATAGTGCGAGAAATATTCCCTAAATTCAACTCTGAATCAGAATGTTTCGTTGGATTGTGAGCGTCTTTGACATATTCAGCGGTAAATATAGATGAAAATTCATTTTCAAAAGCATCATCCTTAGGTAAAAATGAAGATCTGTGATGGAGATCTTCCCATGGTAGATCGTCTACACTTAGGCTTTCGCGAAGTTTTTCGTCAGATGACACGACTTCGAGAAACGCTATCCGTTCTAAGGTTGATGTGAAAAGTGATTCTTCACTGACCACATTCATTTGGTCGATTTCGGTTGAACGCGAGTCGGTAAAAGACATGACGGCTTCATAAGCAATTTCATATGGACTCAAAGGCATAGCATCACCGAATGAGTCTATCTCAGATTCAGATGGGACAATCCAAGGATCGTCATAAATAATGTTGTCTGATGTAATCATATGAATTGATGCAAATGAATGGTCTGCGTTGATTGGAGGGAAAGGAAAAGTTCCCAGTAAACCGGAATCTTTAACTAAACCTACGCCAACGTCCCTATAAGGGATTGTCGTCTTATCGATATGCTGGATACTCTCTGAAGAGGCTGGGTCGGATGAAAAGTATGTCAGCTGATCAATCGTCACGATCTTACCGTTATGTGGAAACTTAATTACTCTGAAGACCGATGAAACGACCGTTGTCATAGCATATGACCAACTTCGACCCAAAAGAAGGTTGTAGTCTAGAGGGGCATCAACCACCTCCACATCCATACTAACGGTTTTACCTTCTACCCCTATAGGCAATTCCTGTAGAATACCAAACGGACGGAACCCACGGCCATCAAAGGCCTTAAGGATGGTCGGGGATTGGTTCAACGAACGAGAACCAAGCGATCTCCAACATTGAATCGACATAATACACGTAGAAGCTCCCTCATCAATCACAGTCCGATGAATAGGCCTGTTTTTTACTATCACTGGAATTTGGAAAGCCATTTGATGGGGTAGACGCGGTGTACTATTTTCTAGATCGAAGATTATCAGGTTCGGGTCCTGAACATCAACAGCTCCGATAGCCGACAAAAGTAATTTTCGTTGTGCTGGGCATGATTGCAGCACTTCTAAAGCCGACATTGCTGAGGGTGAAACAGCTAAGTCCTCAACAATGTTGTAATTCTGGGCCGCTCTCGCATGTGGATTGAAAGCAGACCTTCGAAGTACACCCTTGGCGGGCGGTTTAATTACTAAGTCCGGGTTAGGTTTTTCGATCTGTAGTGGATCAAAAACCAGGAGCTGAGGTTGAGGGATTAGAATGAGAAGATTCTGCTTCCTTACCATCAACAGGATTCTTACTACCATAATCTTGCGATCGAGTCGCAATCCTCACATGAGACATCATCAAAATGGGTTCTTCACTGGCAGTCGAGGAAGAACCTATCATCTTACTGTCCTGCTTTGGAAATGGATCTTTTAACACAGCAGGAGTGGGAGAACCTTTGACTATTTTCACAACCTCGGCCCGATGAGGGCAATCTCTTATAAAATGATCCTCTTCACAAATAAGACAAGGATATCGAGGTTTGCGCTTTTCGTCATTGGTTTTCGACTTTTCCGTTTTCTCCTTCGGAGCTTTGTCTGCTTTAGCCTTCTTCTTTCCTTTCTTCTTTCCACCGTTTTTTGATTTGGCCGTAGGTGACTCTACATCGTGAATATCGGTGGAAAGTTCAGGAGAAGACTCTCCTATCGGGGAATCGGGCAAAGTGATTATAGGAGTAGTTGAAGCCTTGGAAGACTTCTTCTTACTCTTTGTATTCACGATACCAATCATACCATCAGCGGCATGAGATCCCGAAGGAGCAGCAGCGATTTGATTTGATTTTGGAAGATCTGAAATCTTCTCGTGTAACGTACCCGACTGAGTATAAACTAAGTCAAGGTACTGCGCCTGAGCAATGACTTGCTCCTCAGTACGACTCCGGCCTTAGCTACATCTTCAGTAATCTTCGGTAATAATGATTTAACAAACCATTCAGCTAAGATTTGGTCCGGAATAAAAACTTTCACTAGCCTTCTTCGACGTCTCCACTCATGAATGTGATCAGAAATATACGTGGACGTCGATTGTTTTAGTGAAGTTAATAACTCCGTGCCGTTATCGTATCTGACCGGCAACTGAAAGTGAGTTAAGAACGAGGTAGCTAACTGGCTGAAATTGTAAAAAGAGGCCCGTGGTAACTCAATGTACCACTTGGCCGCGAGACCAATGAGTGTACGCTGGAAAAGACGTAAGCGGATCGAATCATCCGAGATAGAATTTGAAGCACACCAAAGATGGTAAGTCATCACATGATTGGACGGATCCTCTCCAGACTTACCTTCCAACTTGGGTATATCACTGGGCAACTTATTTGGCATTGGCGGCCAGAACGGAAGATATTGAATTGGATCGTTCGTTAGGCGCGTTAAGTCTGGTAAATCCAAAGTTGCGATAAATGGTAACTGCCGGTTAGGATCTCTAAAACTCTGGGTCACAAGACCAGTCCCAGGAGGAGGATATCCAGGATAACTAGGAACAGGAGTCGCATTAGGGATATTACATCCTCCTGGAAAACCAGGATTAACCGGACTGTACTGGGGTTGTGGAGGTTGTTGATAAGTGTACCCAGGATACGGTTGATACTGGTAAACCGGCTGTTGGACAGCTTGCCCATGTTGGTACTGTCCCTGGTACGGTTGATGAACAAAGTGAGGTTGAGTAGTGACAATAGTACTTATACCAGGCTGACCTGTAGGCATCTGGACCGTGGTTTGAATCATAGATCCAGACAACGGTAAAGATGTCTGAGGAGTGGTTGCAGAGACAGTAGAAACCGGAGCTGTCGATACTCCAGAAGTAAGTGCGGCAGATGTAGTGGTAGTTGCAGCAGCCGTTTGAGATGGAGTACTAGGTGCAATTGGCGACTGAGTAACTACCGAAGTTACAGAAGTTTGAACATTTGACTGGACAGGTTGCGGTTGCTGGGGTGGATAATCTCATAAAATAAAACATATTTAACACATAGACCAAGGAGTACATGAAACAACTCATAAATAACAAGTTATTGAGAAGAATGGACTCATTTGCATTAATAGGAAACAAAAGGAACAATTACAACCTGAGCCTTGGTGTTGTGCAAGTCCCTCCCAGGGTCCATCAAGAGTTCTCCTTTACTTTGACAAAGCTCGCCCACTTCCAAATAGAACAAGCAAAGATGACAATCTCTCCTCACAAGCTTCTAAATGGGAGTCCTAATTCCAGCAGCATCTACCCTTAGAAATGTTTAGCTTCCAACCTCCCCTCCTTCTGGTCCAATGCCTGTATTTATAGTGCTCTAGAGGAAGTTATTCAGGTCCACCATCAATGGGATAATCCCCTCTTTGGATGGGATAGCTCCCTTATTGATGGGATAAGTTCCTCTTTGGTAGGGGTACATGAACCATCTGGAGGCGCTCAATACACGTCGAACAACCTTCTAGAATGCTCTAGAAATGACCACAAGTAACTTTTTAAAGATGAAACTTGCGCATTTTGACCTTTACAGGGGTACGCACCTGCCCCTTTACATACAGAGCGTACAAGTACGCAGCTTTTGTGAACATTGGGTGCGTACCCGCAGGTAAGGTTGAGAGAACCTGCGTACCCAGAGATAAATACATTTATAAAGACTTTCTCTCTTTTTGGAGTTTGACATGGAGAGCAGAGGCATAAGACTTGCCTAAGAGGATAGCATGACCGTTGATAGAGCCATACTAACTGTAAATAGCCATGGTGACATTTTTTAGTGTAACACTTCAAAGTTCTTACTCTTGGATACTACTGGCCATCCATTTTCAAGGATGCCAAGGAGTATGTAAAGAGTTGTGATAGCTGCCAAAGAATGGGCAGACCAACAGCTACCGATGAGATGCCCCTTCAGCCCCAAGTTCACTTAGAGCCATTTGATAAGTGGGCTCTGGACTTTATAGGACCTATTAACCCAACCTCCAATGGTAAGAAGTACATCTTAGTATGTACTGATTACGTCACAAAGTGGGCAGAAGCAAAAGCACTGGTGAGAGCAACCGAACACACAGTAGTCAATTTCCTTTTTGAGGAGATCTTTGTGAGGTATGGAGTACCAAGGGAAATTGTAACTGATCAAGGTACTCAATTCACCTCAAAGCTCATGAAGGACATCACAGACAAGTACCAAATAAAGCATAGAAAAATTACCCCTTATCATCCACAGGCCAATGGGCAGGTGGAATCAACAAACAAAACTTTGGAGGGGATCATTACCAAAACTGTTGCAATGAACAGGAAAAATTGGGAAGAAAAGCTCAAAGAGGCACTCTGGGCTTACATGATTACTTGGAAAGATACCACAGGATTTACACCATACCAATTGGTGTACGGTAAGGAGGTCATGCTTCCTATTGAATTCCAAATTCACACTTTTAAACTGGCTGCAGATTTACAAATTGATTTGGACCAAGCACAAAAAGAAAGAATCCAGCAGTTGAACCAGCTGGATGAGATGAGGCAGCAAGCAGAACAAACCACCATCCTCATGCAAAAACACAGGAAGCAATGGCATGATTCACACATTAAGAAGAAGCACTTCAAGGAAGGTGACTGGGCTTTACTTTTTGATTCAAAATTCAAGGATCATAAAGCCAAGTTCACCACCCATTGGATGGGCCCCTATGAAATTATTCAGGCTTATGACAATGGTTCAGTTAAGCTCAAAACTATTGATGGCGAAGGTCACTCCTTCACAGTCAATGGTCATCGCCTGAAACTGTACACCAAGCCCATCAGTAAGCAAGATTTTCTCCATACACTATCTCAGCAAAGAGAGGTTGAGATACTGCAGCCCTCAGCTGCAGTATCACTGCCTTAGTTTCATTTCCTTTCAATTTCAAAGTCAAAAAGAAAAAATAATAAAAAAATTTATAAAAAAAAAAAAATTTATAAAACTAAAAAAACTAAACTAAAAAAAATAAATAATAATAATGGGTTAGATGTGAAAACCAGTATCTGGCACAATCTAACCCCGAATTCCTACTTGAAAACCAATTCGTTGGTGGGTATGAATTCTATTTCTTTTGTTCACTGTTTAATTTCTCAGTTGAATCATGACTTGAGGACAAGTCAAACTTTAAGTCGGGGAGAGAGGCATCAGCATTCTGTTCTGTTACTTTTATCTCTCCCTTGTAAATTCTTCAAGATTTCTTATTCTATATTTTCACTGTAAATTTCCAACAACAGCTTGTTCCAGCATTCCAGACTTCAATAAATAAGTTGTTTTGTCATGATTTTATTTCAGAGGGACCTGGTTATAAACATTTTGCAGGGGGACCTGTTCTGTTCAGATATCTACGCTACCAACACCAGCAGTAATGGGACCTGTTTTAAGACATTCAGAAGGGACCTGTTAAAGAAATTGACACCAAGGGCTACTTCAACATAATTTCATCAAGCTTCTACAAGGATTTGGGCACCAACACTCCATCAAATGCCAAGCTCAGTGAACCTGTAACAATATAAGGAGCTGCATGAACATTTTCAAAAAATTTCTGAGGGACCTGTTACATCTTCAAAAAAATTCTAAGGGACCTGTTACATCTTCAATTTTTCTCAAAGGACCTGTGCATTCAATCTTCCTCAGAGGACCTGTTACAACAAGCAAAAGAACAGTCCAAAAAGGGACTAGCTACTCAGCATGTCAATACAATAACGATCAACAAAAGAGTAATGTGTTTCTGTTCTTAAACATTTAATTTCCTAGATTGATTTTTAATGTAACTTTGATGACTATGAACTGTTATGATTAGTTTCAAGGAAACCTACATCAATCTCCTATCACCCCTTATCCCACCGATTCTCATCATTCCCATACATCAACCTATTCATATCCCTAAAACCCATTACCAACACATCCACCTTGTCATATATCCTACAGTCATACCAACATCCTCTATACGACCGAATACCAACTGAAAAGGGCACGTGGTGAGTTGTGTTTTTAAATACAAAGGAAGAGACAGATGTAAAGCGGCCTATATATATTTCACTCCACACAGCCAAATCATAATAAGCGGCCTATATATATATATTTCACTCCACATAGCCAAATCATAACTTCACCACCCAACGTACCCAATGGTCAAAAGGGGCTCCCCGAAATCATACCTAGCATTATAGATACACTACCAGCGCTCTTGTGGTGACATCCATGCAAGCGTACAGCACTCCTCTGTCTTTTTTTTAAATGAATGGTTATGTTGTGAAGTGAGTACAGGGTTATCTCACCATCATTTCCACCTTCGATTCCCATAACTTCCAAAGTGAGAACCAGAAGCAAGGAGCGCCGAAGAGAGTATTATCATTTGGGTAGATTTACACAGTGAAATCAGAAGCAAGGAGCGCCGAAGGGAGTATTACCGTTTGGGTCGATTTACATAGTGAAGATTGAAACCAGTGAGTGCCGAAAGAGGAAAGTATCACCATTCTATTTTGACTCCCATCAGAATATCGACCGGCCGAGCATCATATTGAAGACTGAAGGAAGCGATACATCAGGTAACCAACTCGAAATTTCTTTGTTAAAATTTTAAGAATATAGACAGAGAAGGATTAGAAGCACGACCCTCTGCCACCACCATGACTAATAGGGTCGAACCGAGTGTGTTCGACAGTTCACAATACCATGAGGATTGCATTGAAATTCTCAGAGAAATACAGTGGTTACCATTTCTAGAAAAATTCCATGGAAGTAATGAGGAAGTTACCAAGCAATTTGCCTTCACCTTTAATGGAGAAAAGGCCCTAATAGGTAACTTCTCCTTCAGAATTTCAGAGGATACTATAGCTCAGGCAATAGGGATTAGTCCAGAAGGGGAGAAGTACTTTAAAACCAAGCAATTTAAAGAGAAATCATGGACACAGTTCATGTCTAGATCTAGAGTCTCCTCAGTAAACTGGAAGAAGGGTGTTCCAAGAAGCTGGTTAGTTCATCCTTGGGATGAAATGGTTTACATCCTTCAAAAATTCATAACCTGTGAAGGTAGGTACAGTATTGTTTATCTATACCACATCAAACTACTCCTCCATTTGAAGAAACAATGTGTAATCAGTGTGCCATATTTTCTGCTACAAAGCTTAACTAAGATGTCCAAGACTATCCAGAAGCAGAAGGGGAATGAAGACAAGAGCTTGTACCATTTTGGCTTAATTAAAATCCTCATTGAGCATGAATTGCAGAAAAGAGGGAAACCATGGAAAGAATTCCTAGCTGTCAATCAAATTAGAGATGAGGAAGAAAAAGAAGAAGTGCAAGGGGACTCAGGGTTTATGAAGGACATTGATGAAGAAATTCCAGTATCCAAAGCCAGCAAAGCACCTCTACCTGTGGGCAGCATAAGGACCAGGAACATGCAAAAAGGAGATGCTAAGAGGGCCGAAAAAGACAAAATTTTTACCACTTACTCACGAAGAACAAGGCGGACACCAAAAGCCCAGTTGCAAGAAGACCAGTTTGAATCTCATGCACCTGCACAAATGGATGTTGAGAGTGGTGACCATTCACTACCAGCACCAGAAGTTGACATGGAGGTAGAAAGCAATAACAAACAGGAAAAATGTTCACCACCTCCCATCAAAAGACAGAAGAAGTTAGAGAAACAAATTGAAGAATTGAAGGAAGAGCTCATGGAAGCTAACATGTTGGAAAAAGTTATTAAAAGAGAAAATGAAATGCTCCGGGCGCAAAGCAAAGAAACTCAGAAGAAAAATGAAAAGTTAAAGGAAAGAATCAGTGAATTGGAGACTGAGCAAACTGAGATTTCTAATTGGGCCACTAAGTGGTACAATCAGAAGAAGACCCTTAAAGAAAAATATAAAAAGTTAAAGCAGGAGCTCAAGGGACAGAAAGATAACCAGGTGAAAAAGAATGTAGACACCTTGCTCAAGGCAGCAGAGATCCAGGCAGGGACAGAGTTCAAGGGAATCACTTCGGGGGTAGCATGAGGACATGCTAATTCTTAAGTCGGGGAGAGATGTTGGTATCATCCCAAGACCCCTTTTTCCTCCCAAAAACATATCATTTATCCATTCATTTTCATCATATATCCCTTAGAATCCTTGAAAATTGATTATTAATAGTCTTATAGTTATTAAATTGCATAGAAATTGATTTAGGGGTTTTATGTTGAAGAATTAGAAGTTTTTGATGAAATGGTTACAGGAAGTTCCCACATCCTGTAATAAGCTTATCGTTTGACATGTGGCGCAGCAGTTGGGCTAGAACGAAAGGCATGGACGAAAAGCAGAATGTCCAAGCATGGACAAACACCTATCTCCCAGCCGAATCGATCCTCCTATATGTGCGGTCAACTCAAGTCAAAGCATGGCACCTGGCAGACAAAAGCAGCAACAGCAGCTCGTTCTATTTTTATTTGGTTTTTGTTCTTTTTGAAAACACTTAGGATAGAAACATTTTGAAAAGGCTCGATGTAATAAAAGCGGCAACAGCCGAATGTACATTCATTGTAGCAATGACATGGCTGTGGATATACATATGTAAATACAGTCCGGTTAATGGTTAATGTTTAATCGTTGAATCGTTCCAGAACAGAGTTTTTAAGTTTAATACTAAGACCTATTCACAGTTACGACTTGTGTATCTTGTGCATTGATTTGGTAGCCGGTTGATTATAAGCCAGTGTACCCTTGGAACGCGGACGGGC
Organism: Pinus tabuliformis; assembly: GCA_031772625.1. NCBI lineage: Eukaryota > Viridiplantae > Streptophyta > Pinopsida > Pinales > Pinaceae > Pinus > Pinus tabuliformis. The sequence goes on from CM062818.1 coordinate 998,506,356, forward strand.
CCTGCGTTCAATCGGTATACTGTCCATTTATTTCATTTACATTTCGGTTATCGTATGGTTTGCACAGTGATTGGATTTCGATTTCAATAGGTTTTATATGGTTTGCATAACAGTTACAATTACATAGCTTTCAATTTCCATAGCTTTCGATTTCCATTGAATGTATATGGTTTGCGCTTATGGTTGGTTTGCGTTTATGGTTATGCTGCACAGTCATCACTGAGATTTGGAAGTGCGTCCTGTAAGGGATTCGATCCCTGTGTGTCTTGTAAAAGCACCATCATAAACTCTGTTTTTATTCCACAATTCATTTATGCTCTCTATATAATATAGTGTAAATATCATTGAATGTTGTGTGTTTACTGAACAAGGGTTTTCTGGGTAATATCTTTGTAAGGAGATTAAAATCATTGTTACAGTCATACGCAGTGCTTAGGTTTGCACAGTCATACACAGTGCTTAGGTTTAGGGTTTAATTTGGTAAATGCATTTAATGATAAGCATTGTAATCAGGTATATTAGTAAGGTAATCTGAGTGTTTGAATGATAGGTGACATATCCCAGCCTTCCGTAAAGAAGCCTTGTAACCTACATCATAATCACTTGGCCAACAATCCTTTATGTCTATATATTTTAGACCATGCCTCTAAGCTTACGCACCTTGGTCGATATTAAATATAGAGTCTAGCCTAGTACCCTAGCTAGAACACTACAATGGTTTTGGGTTTTAGGGTCCGCTTTTCGGGGGACGCAGGTGCCCCATGGGCGACCTGCGTACCCCGACATTTTCCTATATGGGAAAATGGTCGGAGTACGCAGCCCACCTTCAGAACAGCTGCGTACCGCCGCTCTATTTTCTGAACGCGGGGTGCGTACTCCGCGCAAAGCGGATTTTCAAACCCCAAACACAAAAATCAACCATCAAATTTTTATTTTATGAATTCTAATCAATGTTTTTTGGTGTGTAGACTGCCCACCATGCTAGATTGGCGTGAAAGAGAACACGAAGATGTCGATTTGGCCGCAATAGGTCATCAACCTTCCATTGATGCTTTAAAGGCATGCGGTCTCTACAAGTACTGGGCCATACCTGGCATGAGGGCCCACGTGCCATTCTTAGAGTGGTTGGTCGAAAGGTGGAACATTCAGGATCAATGTTTTTACATCGGAGAACACCAGCTCGAGATAGAGTCCTCCGACATATACTTTCTCACTGGCTTGCCTAACAGGGGCAAGCAACTCTCTCTATTCGGGACTAGGCCGGGTGGCCAATCCCTTGCTAGTCTCCGGTTAGAGTGGTGCAACAATCAAAACCAGGATAAGGGGATAGAAATCAAATACATATCCCGACCTGAACTTATGGTAATTGCCTTTACAGTTACCAAACTTTGCGGCGCTGCCGCTTTGCACATAGCCACTGGTTCCCAAATGCGGATGGCTATAGATTGCTTCCAAGGCACCATTTTCAACTGGTGCGATGCTGTGCTAGCCAATATGAAAGGCCAACTGACTAGGGTGAAGAACGGACAACTGAAGACCTTTGAATATGGGCCTTTAGTTGTGAGCTTTGCCCTAGAGAGAGTTCCAATGTTGATCCCCCAGCATCTTACAGTTCCAGTTGGGCCTCCTCGGGAGCCTAAGTTGACGAGATGGGTTGCGGTAATGGCCCGGCATCCTGATGAGGGAGTAGCAGTTGTTCGATTTCCTGATGGTTACTTTCACTGGCTGGAGAGCCAGGTCTTTGCGATTCAGGATTTTCCTTATGCCGGAATGGATTTTCGCAATGATCCAGACATGGTTCTTCCACAGGGAGAACAATGGGACGACAGAGGTACTTCATTTTTCACAAGTTTTTTAAATTATCTATTTTTTTGTTTTTTATATATCGTCTCAAAACTGACAGCACAAATTTTCGAAATGCAGATGTAGGCCCACGGCGTCCGGCCAACTCCGGGCTTTTGAGAGAAGAGTACCAGTTGTACCAGCACAGGCCCCACAGGATGCGACCGCAGAGACCTTAGTCGAACTGGAACAGGACTTAGAGCGTCTCACGGCAGGCATACCAGAGACGACTATAGACGACATTCCTATCCGACTTCAGCGCTATGTGGTCGCAGTCCCGGGACCTTTCAGGAGGTTCCTGTGTAGGGTAGCGCGGGCAGTGGTCTCGTATAGAGAGCACCACCAGTGATTGGCTAGTCACTTTTGTAGACACATATGACATTTTTGGTTTTTTGTACTTATCATTTTTGTCGATCATAAGGTGTTTTTCAACCTATGATCGAAGACGATGTATATTTTGACACACTCCTATCTATATATATCATTATTACCGGCTTATTTTGTTAAACATGTGTGATGAAATGTTTATAAATTTACATTTATGATTGTTACAAATGTCTATTTAACATTCGAGACGCCATTGCATCTGCTAATGTATTTAAAGACCTTGGAATATGCTGATATTCAATGTAATCAAATTCACGTTCCAAGATACGCACCCTCAAAAACAATCTTAATAACACTGGATTTCTAATGGCATAGACTCTATTAAGCTGTAATACAACGAGTTCAGAATCTAACCTCACTATCAAACTCTGAATCCCAAATGAAATAGATTCAGATAATAGTTCAATCACTGCACTGTATTCTGCAATGTTGTTTGTTGTTTGACCGAGGCTCACCCCATGCATAGAAACTAACTCGTCAGAGGGCGAATAGATAACCCAAGCTGCGGAAGAGATATTCCGTGTACTACGACAAGCACCATCAGCAAATCCAATGTACGTTTGGAGAGGCGTCGACATCTGCAATATCAAGAGTAAAACCAAGATAAGCCAGAATAACGACGAAAAACACACTCTCTAAGCTAAGCACACTGTCTAAACTAACAAAACACAGCAGCTAGAAAGAAAAATTAACCTAACTAAACTAACTGAATCTCCATACCCACCATTTAAGCATAATACCTCTTTAGGTAAAGTCCGTTTCTGGGCTTACCCAAAGAGTCCCCATCAAAATCTACCAGCTCATAGGCCCCTTTTGCTAGCTTTCGCTTGACAATGTAGGGCCCATGCCACATGGGAACGAATTTTCCAACACCTAATTTATCGTTAGCTTGATCATATAATAGCACTAGGTCTCCTTCCGAAAAATTACGAGGGGTCACGTTACGATCATACTGAGCTTTCATCCTTTTTGCGTGAGTCTCGATTACCAAAGCAGCATCACGTCGAGTCTCATCTAATTTAGCTAAGTATAACATACGCTTCTCCTCTTCGGAAGTAGCTGGGAGTAATTCGATAGCCATTTGAAGTGATGGGATTTCGCATTCAATGGGAAACACTGCTTCCAAACCATAAACTAGTTGGAAAGGAGTGAACCCTGTTGATGTTTTTACTGAGGTTCGATACGCCCAAAGCGCTGAAAATAACATGTTATTCCAATTCGACCGATGAATACCAATGATTCATCGGATCATGATGACTAGAACTTTGTTGATGGATTCAACTAAACCGTTTGCTTGAGGATAATAAGGAGTAGAACTATCATGGCGTAAACCAAGCTGGCTTGTGAGTTCTGTCATCATAATGTTTCAAAAATGGTGCCCATGGTCAGTGATTATCGCTTGTGGGACACCAAACCTAGCAATAATATGATTGAATACAAAAATCGCAGCTGTCTTGCCATCTGCCTCGAATGTAGGCATCGCCTCGGCCCACTTAGTAAAATAATCAACCGCAAGGATGATATACGCATGCCCCCCGGCCGAGTGAGGGTTACATGTAATAAAATCGATACCCCATTTAGCAAAAGGACCAACGGCAATTATAGGGTGGAGAGGAGCAGGTGGTGCGCGCATCTTGCGATCAAACACTTAACAGTTGTGGCATTTCCGGACCGCAATGATACAATCTTTAAACATGGACGGCCAGAAATAGCCAGCACGCAACACCTTCTGAGCTGTGGCATACCCAGACATATGACCGCCACATGCTCCAGAATGGCAGTCATTTAGAACCCTTTCTGCCTCTTCATGATTTAAGCAACGACGAAAAACCAAGTCCGCCCCACGACGATAAAGAGTATCTCCAATTATTTTATATCGTTGGGACTGGAAACGAATTTTCCGACGTTCCGACTTTGAAGCTTCAGGCCGAAAGGATTGGGTTTGGAGATAGACGATTATATCTCCATACCACGGATCTAAAGTGCTGATGAGAAACAGAGATTCGTCCGCAATGGGTTCCTCTACCACAGTTTCTGTGTCAGCACGCGGGAAGTCACACATCAATTCCGCAAAAACTAAGGATTTCTTAGACTTGGACTTCTCGAACTCCAAATCGAACTCCTGTAGGATAACAATCCATTTGGAGTACTTGCCCCCTAGCAATTGTTTAGTCAAAATATAGATCATAGGGTTGCAATCCGAGATCACTGTAGTTTTACGGAGAAGAATGTAATGACGAAAACGCTGGACAGCCTGAACAGCTACCAGGGCCAATTTCTCTACATGCGAATATTTTAGCTCAGTGGGATTTAATTTCCTACTAAGATAATATATCACATGTTCCGTTCCGAATTCGTCTTCCTGAACTAAGACCATTCCAATGGTGGAGTGGGAGGCGGCGAGATACAAAAAGTAGTCCTGGTTGTAGTTGGGAGGATGCAGCAACGGTGCATGGGTCAACGCGTGCTTAAGTGCATCAAAAGATTTCTGAGCTATCTCATCCCAAGAAAATTGAGCGTTTTGTTTCAACAACCTGGTGAAACCCTTTGTAACCTCGGCGTAGTTAGGAATGAATCGACGTAAAAAGTTTGCTTTCCCCTGCAAACTTTGGAGTTGGCGCAAACTCGAAGGAGGAGGCAATTTGATGATAGCTTCGACCTTCGAGGGATCAACGCGGATACCGGCTTTTGAAACGACAAATCCTAGCAATCGTCCCACTTCTATGCAGAAGACACATTTTTGTGGGTTCAACCGAATTCGATAATGCCGACACCTCATAAAAATAGCGCGTAAGTGGACAAGGTGATCAGCTCGATGTAAAGAATGAGCAGGCAAATCATCGAGATACGGTTGCACAATGTGCTTGATGTCGTGAAACGCGTAAGACATTGCCCGTTGGAAAGTGGCTCCGGCGTTCTTAAGTCCAAAAGGTAATTTGCAGTAAGAAAATGTCCCCCAAGGACAAATGAAAGCCGTTTTTGGTTGATCGGCAGGTAGAATATTGATTTGGTTGTAACCGGAAAAACCGTCCATAAAGGAAAATATTTCGCTGCCGGCACAATCATCAATTATTTGATCGATATAGGGTGTGGGATAGTTGTCTATTGGACAAGCACGATTTATATCCCTATAGTCAATGCATATTCTTATTGTTCCTTGCTTCTTGTTAACCAGAACAATATTCGATACCCAATCCGTTAACGGGATCGGATAAATGAAACCTGCTTTCAACAGCTTTTCGACTTCTGCTTTAATCGCCGCCGCTTTCCTAGGGTGTATCTGACGTAGACGTTGCCGAACGGGTTTAGCGTCCGGGTAAGTCTTGATTTCATGAACAACAATGGAGGGATCAATTCCTGGCATTTCCTCATAGGACCAGGCAAACACGTCGCGGAAATCTTGAAATAGGACCTTGTATGTTTGAATTTCGTCATCTGTACACGAGGCACCTATATGAATGTTCTCAATAATTCCGGTTTTAACTGAGATGTCAATGGCAATAGTTTGGGAAATGTTTCCCAAATTCAATCTGAATCAGGATGTTTCATGGGATTCTAAGCGTCCTTGACATATTCAGCTGTAAAAATTGATGAAAAATCATTTTCAAAGTCATCACCCTCAGCTAAAAATGAAGATCGATGATGAAGATCTTCCCATGGTAGATCATCTACACTTAGGATTTCGCGAAGTTGTTCGTCAGATGACACAACTTCAGGAAACGTTATCCATTCTGAGGTTGATGTGAAAAGTGATTCTTCACGGACCACATTCATTTGGTCGATTTGGGTTGAACTTAAGTCGGAAAAAGACCGCACGGCCTCATAAGCAATTTCATATGGACTCAAAGGCATTGCATTACCGAATGAGTCTATCTCAGATTCAGATGGGACAATCCAAGGATCATCATGGATAATAGTGTCTGAAGTAATCATATGAATGGTTGCGAATGAAGGATCTGCGTTGATTGAAGGGAAAGGAAAAGTTCCCAGTAAACCGGAATCTTTAACTAATCCTACACCAACATCCTTGTAAGGGATAGTCGTTTTACCGACATGCTGGATACTCTCTGAAGAGGCTGGGTCGGATGAAAAGTAAGCCAGCTGGTCTATCGTCACGATCTTACCATTGCGTGGAAACTTTATAACTCTGAAGACCGATGACACGACCGCTGTCATAGCGTAAGACCAACTGCGACCCAAAAGAAGGTTGTAGTCTAGAGGGGCATCAACCACCTCCACATCCAGACTAACGGTTTTTCCTTCAACCCCTATAGGCAAATCCTGTAGAATTCCAAACGGATGGAACCCACGGCCATCAAAGGCCTTAAGAATCGTCGGGGATTGGTTCAGTGAAGGAGAACCAAGCGATCTCCAACACTGAATCGACATAATACACGTAGAAGCTCCTTCATCAATTACAGTCCAATGAATAGGCCTGTTTTTTACTATCACTGGAATCTGGAAAGCCATCTGATGAGAGAGACGCGGTGTACTATTTTCTAGATCAAAGATTATCAGGTTCGGGTCCTGAACATCAACAGCTCCTATAGCCGACAAAAGTAATTTTCTCTGTGCTGGGCATGATTGCAGCACTTCCAAAGCCGACATTGCTGAGGGTGAAACAGCCAAATCCTCAACAATGTTGTAATTCTGGGCCGCTTTCGCATGTGGATTGAAAGCAGACCTTCGAAGTACACCCTTGGCGGGCGGTTTTATTACTAAGTCAGGGTTAGGTTTCTCGATCTGTAGTGGATCGGAACCGGGAGGTGAGGTTGATGGATTTGAACGAGAAGATTCTGCTTCTTTCGATCCATCAACAGGACTTTTACTACCATAATCTTGTGAGCGAGTCGCAATCCGTACATGAGACATCATCAATATGGGTTCTTCACTGGCACTCGAGGAAGAACCTATCATTTTACTCTCCTGCTTTGGAAATGGATCTTTCAAAACAGCAGGAGTTGGGGAACCTTTAACGATTTTCACAACCTCCGCCCGATGAGGGAAATCTCTTATGAAATGATCTTCTTCACAAATTAAACAAGGATAGCGAGGTTTGCGCTTTTCGTCGTTAGATTCCGACTTCTCTTTTTTCTCCTTTGGAGCCTTGTCTGCTTTGTCCTTCTTCTTGCCTTTCTTCTTACCACTGTTTTTTGATTTAGCCGTAGATGAATCTACAGCGTGAATATCGGCGGTAATTTCAGGAGAAGATTCTCCTGTCGGGGAGTCTGGTAAGGTTATTATTGGAGAAGAATTCTTTGAGGATTTCTTCTTACTTTTAGTATTTACCATACCAATCATGCCATCAGCAGCATGAGACCCTGAAGGAGCAGCAGCAATTTGATTCGATTTAGGAAGATCTGGGATCTTCTCGTGCAACGTACCCGACTGAGTGTAAACTAAGTCAAGGTACTGGGCTTGAGCAATGACTTGCTCCTCAGTAACTACTCCGGCCTTAGCTACATCTTCAGTAATCTTTGGTAATAATGATTTTACAAACCATTCAGCTAAGATTTGGTCTGGGATAAAAACTTTCACTAAACGTCTTCGACGTCTCCATTCATGTATATGATCGGAAATATAAGTGGACGTCGATTGTTTTAATGAAGTTAATAAATCAGTACCATTATCGTATCTGACCGGCAACTGAAAATGAGTTAGGAACGAGGTAGCTAACTGGCTAAAATTGTAAAAAGAGGCCCGTGGTAACTCAATGTACCACTTGGCCGCGAGACCAATGAGCGTACGCTGGAAAATACGTAAGCGGATCGAATCATCCGAGATATAATTTGAAGCACACCAGAGGTGGCAAGCCATCACGTGATTTGACGGATCCTCTCCAGAATTACCTTCGAACTTGGGTATATCACTGGGCAACTTATTTGGAATTGGCGGCCAGAACGGAAGATATTGAATTGGATCATTCGTTAGGCGCGTCAAGTCTGGTAAATCCAAAGTTGCGATAAACGGTAATTGCCGGTTAGGATCTCTAAAACTCTGGGTCACAAGACCAGTCCCAGGAGGAGGATATCCAGGATAACTTGGAACAGGAATCGCATTCGGGATATTATATCCTCCTGGAAAACCAGGATTAACCGGACCGTACTGGGGTTGTTGAGGTTGTTGATAAGTGTACCCAGGATACGGTTGATACTGGTAAACTGGTTGTTGGACAGCAGGACCGAATTGGTACTGTCCCTGGTATTGTTGATAGGTAAATTGAGGTTGACTTGTTACAACAGTACTTAAACCACGCTGCCCTACAGGCATCTGGACCATGGTTTGAATCGAAGATCCGGACAACGGTAAAGATGTCTGAGGAGTGGTTGCAGAGACAGTAGAAACCGGAGCTGTCGATACTCCAGAAGTAAGTGCGGTAGATGTTGCAGTAGTTGCAGCAGTCGTTTGAGATGGAGTACTAGGTGCAATTGGCGACTGAGTAACTACCGAAGTTACAGAAGTTTGAACATTTGACTGGACAGGTTGCGGTTGCTGGGGTGAACCAGAAACTACGGGTTGTCCAGTTTGAGGTAACAACTGTATACTTGGCTGCAACATCTGTTGACCTTGTGATGGATCCCACACTATCATTCCGGGGTATTGACCCGTAACAGGTTGAGGATATTGAGATCCATAACCGGATTGAGGATAGGATTGATAACTGAAAGGTATAGTTCCCATACCTTGAACATATGACTGACCTTGAGGTGGTTGATAACCTTGACTCGAGTATTGACCTTGAGGTTGATAACCTTGGGGTAAATACTGATACTGGGGTTGACCTTGACCTTGAGGTTGATACCCTTGAGGTAAATATTGATACTGAGGTTGACCCTGGGGTACATATTGCGGCTGGGGTTGACCGTGAGGCATGTATTGTACTATGGGTACATACTGGCCTTGAGGTTGCCCCCCAGACACGATTTGCGTACCTTGAGGTTGCCCCCCAGGCGTTAATTGAGGCTGCCCCCCAGGTGGTAATTGGCCACCTTGAGGTTGAGAAATGGGAACTGAACCTGACATCATGTAAATGTCCCCTACACCCAATGGTTTATTACCATTGTTTCCAGCTAATAACCCATGATCAATGGGTTGAGGAGATGCCCCCGCAAAGGTACCAGAAAGTGACTGATACCCGGCGGGAACAGAAGGACCGCCGTGCAAGAAAGATTCAGGAGATTGAGTGAACACGGATGACTGACCAGACATATTTACAGGAGTATAAATACCTCCAGGTGGAAAAGGAGTACGAGGTGGAGAAAAACCTATCCCTGAGTTGTCTAAATAATTGGTTAACGAAAGGTACCAAGTAGTACTTCTAGGAGGACTGTAAAAGATAGATTCACGCTCCCTTAGATCAATAGTAGGTTGATCTTCAAGGGTAGATACGCCTAATTCTTCCTCTGGAGCAAGTTCTTCAATAGCTATCAAACCAGTAGGAAGATTTTCGGTGATGACTCTTTCTACCCTAGGTGAATCTGGTACACTAGAAGTTGGAGTAACAGGTTCAGATACTTCAGGTTCTTCGCCTATATCACTAGTAGATGAAAAACTACCAGCAAGCTCGGAAACTGCAACTGCTTCAGGATTATAACCTGTTTCTAGACCTTGGTAATCTGGATGGACTACCAATGACGATTCTCCTTCTTCAGGTGAACCTACTCTACTGCCACTAAGAGGAGTTACAAGGACCTTTAAACCTTCGTAATGACTTGGGACGTCTTGAGGAGGCTCACCCCGAAGTCTACGGGATTTCCTCAACAATTCGGCCACAGAAACAACCTCAGGAGACTTGCCCCGAAGTCGACGGGACTGTCTCGGTAATTTCGCCACAGTTAAAAACTTTTAACTACTGCACACGCAAACAAAGTAAAATCTCAAAGAAAACCACCTAAAGTCTCTAAAGAACCAAACAAATTTGAATCACACGCCTAAAGAATCTAGGGCGTCAAACCAAGCACAAACAGTAGCCTTTCGGACCAAAAACGCTAGTTGGAGATGAAACCCAACATCGCCGGATTCAGTACAGAAGTGGCGGGTGGAACAGTTACCCCGGCAACCTGCTTAATGAATAGACCGGCACAAGTTCCTCCACTTTAACCGTCTCGAGTGAAGTGAACCCCCCGGAAAATCCAAGTGACTCTAGCTGACGTCTGCTCCAGGTACAGTGGGATCTTCCCTCCACCGTCACCTCGGTAGAATCCTAAAGATAATGGTCACTAAGGTTACCAACAGCAACAAATGCACCTGGGGGAACAGTCTACACTCCGACAGCACGCAAGGGCAGAGTATCAAGCTCAATCCCCTTGTCGGCTCCTTGACAATAATCCAAGGTTTACCGACAAGTGACCCCTGGCTCCTCGACAATGGTTAATCCGAGGTTTACCGTTTGTAATACGTGCGTGTCTGGCGTCATTCCCAATGAGGGAGGATTGATCCCCTCACTAGTTCGGACACGAGCTCATGCTTCTCCTTTAAGAGGAGCTTTCCCAGAGTACAAATGAAACAATTGGATTTATTCTATCACAAGATAAGCTACTTGTTTGGTTTTGTTGTCTTGGAGAGTTAATTACTCTCCTACTCCAAGACACTAGCCTGATCTAAATTGGTGTTTCAGAGCCCTAGTAAATAAAAGTTACTAAGTTGATTTTACTTTAAGCGTTAATTTTATGGTTTTTCTTAAAGATAAAAGGTAGTGGAGATGAAACTGGTGGTGTGTAGACTCGACTTGCAACCACTACAAAGATGCACCTAAGATGATTTACACTACTTTTCTTTTTTCAATGAATCTCCTAACTAAAAGAGTTTGAAAATGCAAATTTTATAGAAAACAACTTTCTTAGTAAAGACAATCAAAGAAACAATCTCTTTATCTTTTCAAAACACACAACTCATGACCACTAATTACGCTACGAAATTTCCTTTTTCTCCCAAAAGTCTACAAACGCTACCAAAGCAAACTTTTTCCAAAAGAATTTTTGTGTCTTTTCTATATTAATAAAGCATATAAAAACTATTTATCAAATAAAATTTAACAAATCTAAAACAATCAAATCAAATTCACTTCAAAAGCAAATTAAAAGGAAATCTACCTAAAAGCAAAAAATAATGAGGACAAAAGCCTACAAGGATAATTCCCGGATGTTTTACTCAGTCAAAATGCAACTAAGGATCAGTTCATGCAGAACCATAAACTAATCAAAAAACAAAATCGAAATCTTTTTGTTCTTTTTTCTCAAGAATGGAATTCAAGGCTTTAACAAACAAACTTTTCGAGATTCGCAAAGAGAAGACACAAAGGTAGGTCTCTCACAAGGGTGACTTCTATGACAGGCCCGACTCCTAAGAGGACTGACCAAAACCAAGGAGATCCAAAGTTTGACAACCTCTAACGCCAAAGTCACTACAGGACCAGTTAAGAAATCAAACCCTAAGGCAAAATCCCTATGAATTCCACCAAAACCCTCGACACTAACGGGACAAGTTCAGGTGAAGATCTCTGACAGTAAACAAATGGATCTGGGCCGTAAAAACAATTTAAAAACAAAATCTAAAGAGCAAAAAGAGGAAAAATGAAATTTTCTCAAATTTGACAGGGGTACGCAGGTGATCTGTTGACACAGGCGCGGGTACGCCCTGTGCACAAAGACGCAGTGCGTACAAGTACGCATTGTGTCAAACTCAGAGACTGCGTACTGCTGGCAAAGCTAAGAAAAATAAAAATCTAAATTGACTCTAAGCTAACCCACCCAAATACACAGTTAGACAGCCAAACATCAGAAAACAAGCGATTTTTCTCAGACCAAAATATCAAATCAAAAAGAACTCAAACACATTCATGGAGTCCCCAGTATGGTCGCCAATTTGTCACACGGAATGAGTCGTTAGTGTGGACACAACCGACCTCCCTAGAAGCCTAAGACTTTCTAATGACAAACAAGACAAATAAGAGCAATCCTTCACTAAATATGCCTTTATAATATGAGAAATCAAGTGTTTAGATCCTACTTGTAATCCAACGCTGTTGTAGTAGTCCAGCTTCGTTGATCCGGATGAGCTCCTCCTTCCCTTCGAAACCTGCATTCACTAACAATCAAACGATTAAATAGCACCTGAATATCACATAAAATAAAACATATTTAACATATAGACCAAGGAGTATATGAAACAACCCATAAATAAAAAATTGTTGAGAAGAATGGACTAATTTGTATTAAAAGGTAACAAAAGGAACCATTACAACCTGAGCCTTGGTGTTGTGCAAGTCCCTCCCAGGGTCCACAAGAGTCCTCCTTTACTCTGATCAGCTCACCCACTTCCAAATAGAACAAGCAAAGATGGTAATCTCTCCTCACAAGCTTATACAAGGAAGTCCTAATTCCAGCAGCATCTACCCTTAGGAATATTCAGCTTTCAACCTCTCCTCCCTTTGGCCCAATGCCTGTATTTATAGTGCTCTAGAGGAAGTTATTCAGGTCCACCATCAATGGGATAAGCCCCTCTTTGGATGGGATAGCTCCCCTCTTGATGGGATAAGTTCCTCTTTGGTAGGGATACATGAACCATCTGGAGGCGCTTCATACACGTCAAACAAGCTTCTAGAATGCTCTAGAAATGACCACAAGTAACTTTTTTAGAGTGAAACTTGCGCCTTTTGACCTTTACAGGAGTACGCACCCATTGCTTTACATACAGAGCGTACAAGTACGCAAGTATTATGAACTTGGGTCGCGTACACGCAGGTAAGGCTAAGAGAAACTGCATACCAGAGATAATTGACTTTTAATGACTTTTCTCTCTTTCTTGAAGTTTGACATGAAGAGCAGAGGCATGAGACTTGCCAAGGAGGATAGTATGACAGTGGATGGAGCCATACTAACTGCAAATAGTCATGGTGACATTTTTTAGTGTAACAGGAAGGTGGTTTATGGGCGGAATAAAGTGAGAAAAGGCCTAGGGTCACTCAAAAGTCAACAACAAGGTTAGGAGATGTTTGGATTCGCTCAATGTGCTTGGAAGAATTTTTATGTAAAATGATGAAATTAGTGAAGGCAATGGTGAAAGAAAGGAATGATTATGGTGGATGAAGTGGAAGGTGATTGTTGGCTATGAGGTCTCTATCTTCTATTGAAGCACCTGCTTTTTATCAAACATGTATAATTTCCAAAAAGTCATGTAAACAAGAAGCATTATCATAAGCTAGGAAAGCAGAATTAATGAACTCACTGTCTACCTTATGCATGAGGAAAGTAGCTGAAAGGAATGGAATCATGGATGAGATCTACTACAAGAATGAATATAGAAGAGATGGAAATGAAATCCAACTTTGCAAAACTGATCAAATGCTAGCTTAAATACAGTAAACTCTTAAATCTTATGAAAGAAATAGAAATCTGTGTTTTTGGGACTATGTAAGGGTCCCTTCCTCAAATCATTATCCCAGAGGGAAGAAGTGAGGCCAAGACACATGCTAATAGCCTTGTGGTGCTTCTTTTATTTCTACCAACCTGCTACTGAAGTAAGGCACAAATGGAAGCAAACTAATAAACAACCAATCAAATCTACACTACTTTGCAATGAAAATACCTCTAATGACGAATTAACAATGAAGAAGCTATGAAACTAAGCTAAACATACGGATACAAAAATAGGAGCCATGGCTGCTAGGGTTGGGCCCTAACCTAAGAGCTTCAGCCCTCTGAGTCAACTCAGTGTTGGCTCAAAACAAAACTCATTCTTATTACCAAGACAAAAAATTACATCAAATCTTCCACAAGTCTGGAGCTTGAAAATAACTTAGAGTTTTACAACAAAAATTTGAATCCTAATGAGGCTCTAGGCCTCTCTACTTATATAACTAAAGTCCCCAGCGAATTCCTTAAAATTAGGGAGGTTCGGCTCCCAAACTCGAGATAAACTAGCTCTTTCTCTCTCACTTGCTTGGTTGCCTTCTAATCCTCGTGACTTGGTTGCTTGCACTCCGAGCTGGTGTGATAAATGGAGGAATATTCGAATGAGGGAGAAGTAAATGATTAGGATTTACCTCCTAAAATACCTCTCCCTTGTCCCATTCAAGTTTCAACCTTAGTCTTTGCCAAAATTCCTTGATTTCCTCCTTCAAACCTGCATTCAATGCATATTAGTCCACTAGACATGATATCTCACTCTAACTCATCCCATAGACAAAATATAATAAAAAACATGTAATAAGTTGTGAGAAAACTTGGTTTGACTAAGCTAGGAGGTGAATTAAGGCCCATATAATTACCCAATGATGAGACTTATCATATATGCCACAACATTCTGCTTCCCTTTTTTGTATATGATTTAAAAGTCATAACACAACATCTTTGTGACCCATTTATGCTACTCTTCTGAAGATAATCTTTGCTATAAAAAGTATTTCAGACCATCATGATCCGTTTTTACCTTGAAGTGTCTTCCCATTAGGTAGGGTCGCCATTTCTTAAGTGCATGTAGTATTGCCAACATTTCCTTCTCATAAATAGCTTTGTGTAAATACCTTCCTTTGATTGGACAACTTTCAAAAGCAATGGGTCTTTCTTCTTGCATTAAAACAACACCAATTCCATTTCATGAGGCATCACATTCTACAATAAAGGTTTTTGTGAAGTCTGGCATAGCTAGGACCGGTGCTTGGCACATTGCCTCTTTAAGATGTTCAAAGGCCTTTGTTGCTTTTGGAGTCCATAAAAATGCATCTTTCTTCAATAATGTTGTTAGAGGTGCTGCTATTCTCCCATAATTCTTAACAAACTTGTGATAATACCCTGTCAACCCGAGAAATCCTTGCAGATGCTTTATGGATGTGGGGATTTTCCATTCCTTAATGGATTTAATTTTTCTAGAGTTTACCTTAACACCTTCATGAGATACAATATGACCAAGATATTCCACCTCTTATACTCCAAAGAAACATTTGGAGTTTTTTGCATATGATTGTTTCTCCTCCAATAGTTTGAGCAGCATGTCAACATGTTGAGCATGATCCTTCCAAGACTTGTTATAGATTAATATATCATCTAGAAATACTAACACAAATTTTCTAAGGAAAGCTTTGAAAATGGAATTCATCAAACCTTGAAATGTAGACGGTGCATTGGTAAGGCTAAAAGGCATGACCAAAAATTCATAATGACCTTCATGAGTTCTAAATGTTGTTTTCGGAATGTCTTTAGTCTTCATTCTGATTTCTTGATATCTTGAATGAAGATCCAACTTGGTGAAGTAAATTGATCCATGCAATTCATCCAATAGTTCATCAATGACATGAATGGGAAATTTATCTTTAATAGTGAGCTTGTCTAGCTCCCTATAATTCATACACATGTGGCATGATCCATCCTTCTTGTGCACCAATACTACTAGAGTAGAGAAAGAACTTTGACTAGATTTAATTATACCAGCCTCTAGCATTTCTGCAACCACACATTCAATTTCACTCTTTTGGGCATAGGGATATCTATAAGGCCTCATGTTTTGAGGAACACTTCCTGGAATCAAATGAATAGCATGGTCATGATCACGAATAGGTGGGAGACCTTTGGGAGTCTCAAATACCTTGGAATGATTGTCCAAGACTTTTTGGAGATCTAGAGAAATAGATGATTTTGATGTGGGAACCTCTAGCAAACATAATTGTGCAATTACATCTCGTTGTTCTTTATTTAGAAGCTTTGTCATTCCATTAGAGCTGATTATCTTTCCTGGTTTCCCTGCGATACCTCTTAATTCTACTTCCTTTCCTTCTAAAGAAAATTTCATGAAAAGTTCTTGAAAATTAAAATCTATTCTACCCAAGGATTGTAGCCATTAGACTCCTAGTACAACATCAGCACCACCCATTGGAATGGAAATCATTGGGCTATTCAATACATATCCTCCCATGGATAGCTTGATATTATGGCACTTTCCAGAGCAATTTATGGTTCCTCCACTTGCAACCATCACTTGACACTCTGGTGTTGGATATAGGAAGCAATTCAATTCCTTGGCTATATTACAATGAATAAAATTATGGGTACTTCCCGAATCAATCGACACTATTGCCTTTTTCTTCTTGATTTGTCCTTATATCTTGATAGTTTGAGGAGTGGTAATTCTAGCCAATGCATTACAAGATATGGTCGGATTCATTTCTTCTTTCTCTAGGGTTTTTTCCTAGTGTATATCCTCTTCTTTTGACGTTTCTTCTTCCTTTCCTTCCTCCTCTTCATAACCTATGTAAAATAATTTCTTCTTAGCATACTTATCACCTTTAGTGTATTTGCTATCACAACTATAACAAAGCCCTTTTGCTCTTTTTTCTTCCAATTGTTGGAGTGTCAACCTTATAGTTTGTGGAAGGCTAGGGGAAACAACACTTCCATCCTTATAATTGTGAGTGGTAGGCTTCCTTGTTTCCATAATTTTGCTTTCCATTTTTATTGCCAACCCGAATGCCTTCTCCAATGAGTCAGGTTCCCAAAGTCGAACTTCATGTTGGATGTCATCCTTTAAAGTCCCTATGAACACATCAATCCTATGCTCCTCTAGAATATTGTTTACCCTTATATTCAATTTTTAGAAGTCCTCAATGTGCTCCATCATTGAACCCTTTTGTTTGAGGTTTATCAATTGGCTAAAAAAAGTGTTGCTTTTTATATCCTCATAATGTGCTATCATTTCTTTCATAAAAATGGCCCAAGTGACAATTTTTTTACGAGAGCAAATCCATCGATACCATACAAACTAATTTGGTTCCAAATATAAAGTTGCAATGTGTACCTTTTATGTGTTTTGCACATTATGGAGATCGAAATATTGTTCCATTTGTAGTATCCATGTTATGGGATCCTTACCATAAAATTTCCTCATATCGATCTTTGGAACATGGTGGGTCTTCAATCAAACATTAGAGTCTATGAATCAAGATTAACATTTCTTTTGTTCTCATCATAAGTTTCCTTTACTACCTTTTCACCATTAGTAAGCATTTCTTGTAGAAACTTAGTCAAATCTATCTTCAAATATTCCCTCTTAGCATCCATGCCATTCATCTTAGCTTCCATGCCATCCATCTTAACTTACACGTCATTCATATTAGCTTCCATGTCTTTCTTTAAACCATCAATCTTAGCTTCTATTACCTTTTGTGAGAGTGAAATTTATTGCACTTGGCTTTGTAATTTTGATATATCATGTTGCATTTCTTCCTCTTCTTCATGAGTCATGCTAGAGATTTCAGGTTGCTTACTAAGTGTTTCCATTTTCTTTCTTCAGGGCATCAATTAATGATAATTATGCTTCACTGTGCCCTTTGAACTTCAACCTAATTTTTCAACCCAAATTTATTCAAAATTTTAAAAAGACTACACACCCTTTTTCACTTTGTATAAGCTCAATATTGAATCTATTGTATCTTTGTAATTGTGGATCTCCAAGGTCTAAAATTGCTTCCTGCGGTAGCCCTATGAGTCCTCTTTCCAATGCTACCAGTCTGATCAAAATTGGATTCTCCAAGAAACAGTTATGCCCAATCTCCCAAGATGACCTAATTACATAATTTTTCAGTAGAGCAAACTTGTACAATGCGCCATGTGTCACTATTTCGAACTTCGGATCTGAAAAAGATAGATAGAAAAGTACAGCCTGTCCTCTTTCTGTAACTTCTCACAAAATATCAATCTGATACTCAGAGAGAAAGTTATGACAATTTTCCCAAGGTCACCTGTTTGGAATGTAATTCGGGAGTATGAAAAAACCCTAAATTCCTCAGATCATATCTCTAAAAATATAGCGACACAATATCTGAAATTCTAACACAAGGTTCAAAACAATTTCAGCTCAAATGGGGTTTTTTTAGCTTCTGAAACGTCACAGCTAAAAAAAACACACACACATATATATATATATATATATATATATATATATATATATATATATATATTGATAGCGAAAATGTCACGATGACCTATTTGGAGTAGCGAAACCCTAGAGTCCAAAGTTCTGATACCAAATGTTATGAAACCAACTCACAAAAAGATAGAAAATAAAGATCAATGCCTTAGAAATCAACCTCTTCGAGGGGGAAACCTCCTTTACATTACACAAATGAACAATTCTTGGATGATACAAATGACAAAACCTCCTTTCTATATATAGGAGTCTAAGAGGTCACAATACAATCAAAGCCGACATAACAATAATAATATAAGGGCAAAACAATAACAATATTCGGCTTCTATGGGGCATAATAATAAAAATATGGGGACAATAGGGGCACAAAAATAAAAATAAGGGCTACAATGAAAATAGTAATGGGGGAATCACTAGTATTATAGGGACCTAACACAGAGTCATAAACCACATGCATAATTAAAACTAAAATAAAATATTGATACTTATCCTTTAACTTGTCCTCGCTTCTGCCTTGTCCTTTATCATTTTCGTAGACACTCCGGACTGGTTGGCAAACCCAACAAACACCCAGTGCTTCTCTTTCTCTTCAATCACATAAACATATAGAATGGACATCACAACACATACATTCACACACAATGTGCAACACCGCACCATACATACACCTACACCTGATATACATCACAACACATACCCCTACATGTGGTTTACAACACATTGAATATACATGTCACAATGCAATGATTACACAATGCACATAACACAACATGTATGACATGCAAACAATACCACATGTTCACAATACAACGGTACAACATGCACACATTACCACTTGTCCACAACACCACCTGCACAAAGTGTACACAACACCACAAGTACATGGCACCACCTGCACAACGTGCACGCAACACCACCTGCACAATGCGTACATAACATAACACCACTTGCACAATGTGTACACAGCACCATGTGTACACAAAATCACATGTAACACGTACATAACACCGCACGCACACAACACCTCATGTACAACATGTACATAGCACCACATGTACACAATACCCCATGTACAACATGTACTTAGCACCATATATACACAACACCATATGTACAATGTGTACACTGCACCACATGTACACAACACAACATATACAACATGTACACAATGCCATATGTACACGGTACCACATATGCAACAGGCACACAATGCCATATATGCGACATGCACACAACATCGCATTAGAACATGCACACAGTAACACATGTACGCAACACCATAGGTAAAACATGTACAACACATACACAATAGTATTACTACACACCCAGAGACCACACTATCTCTAATAAGAAACCTTGCTTCTAGTGTCTTTCCAATATCCATGCTTGTCCCAGCATGTCGCAAGTCACACTACTTTCATTCCCCTGATGTACCCCTTAGCATTACCTTCCATAACATAAACATAGACATAGTATAATCACATGATATCAATTCATATCCACATGATACTGACCTCATAGATTTTTCAGGGCTTCTCTTCCCACTTGAGTCTTCATGAAACTGGGAACCTCTTCATGCTATTCACTTGCATAAGCAATCCTTCCTCTGCAAGAATGATTCATGACGACCCTGTCAGACAATGGCATACATACATAGATATATACATGTAAAAACTAGCATAAAACAATCATGATCCCTGACAACCCTATCAGATAATGGCATATATATATATATATATATATATAGACACATGTAATCATCGGCATAATCATGATCACAACATAATTACTAGATATCATAAGGTCAAGTTTAAGAGAACTTCCTTTATCCATGCACAACAATGAGAACAACAATTCCTAATGTAGCCAAGGCATCTAACACCTCAAAGCCATTCACTTTACCTTTCACATGACTATCCTGCCACCATCCATTCATCTTAATGGACCTAACCAGTCCAACTGGCTATCGTATTCTTACCTTCAATTTCCCATTACTCATGCACCGAGCTTCATCCGAGTCTCATATTACCTTATGGGTTTCATTCAGGTCCTCCCAAGCTCAATTAACTTTAATCTTTCCCAAACCAATTCCCAAGACTCTCAAAACATTGAAGGCAAGAACCAAAATCAACCAAGAAGAAAACCATGAAAAACCAATAGAAATATGACACCACAATCAAAGTGGTATGGCCATACACTAGACTTAAACAAAACTACAAATGATGTGCCAAAAAATCACAGAAGAACGAAGGCTCAAAAATCACAACAAACACCATGACTCAATCCCATGGGTTCCCAATGCCTCCAAGGGAAAGTTGAACATGAACCTTCTACAAGATTTCATGGTAATATATTTTTCCATGCAATCCCCTGCATCATACTTCCATAAACACATAACTTTCAGTGTATAAATAGATATACAATATACAAGTTACCTTACCTTTTTGTATCAATCAAGTTGCTTTGAACACCTACACATATGTCATCTCTCAAGGAACTCCAATTCCTTGATGGATCCAACCAAAAATAGAAACCAATTGTTTACATGTTCGTAACACCACCTACACGATGTGTACATAGCATCACATGTACATAGAACCACCTACACAACGTGTACACAACACCACTTGCACAATGTGTACACGGCACCACGTGTACACAAAACCACATGTAACACGTACATAACACCGCACGCACACAACACCTCATGTACAACATGTACATAGCACCACATGTACAACATGTACTTAGCACCATATATACACAACACCATATGTACAATATGTACACTGCACCACATGTACACAACACTGCATATACAACATGTACTCAACACCATATGTACATGGTACCTCATATGTAACATGCACACAACGCCATATATGCAACATGCACACAACATCGCATGTAGAACATCCACACATTAACGCATGTACACAACACCATAGGTACAACATGTACAACACATACACAACAGTAGTACTACACACCTAGATACCACACTATCTCTACTAAGAAATCTTGCTTCTAGTGTCTTTCCAATATCCATGCTTGTCCCAGCATGTCGCAAGTCGCACTACTTTCACTCCCCTGATGTATCCCTTAGCATTACCTAGCATAACATAAACATAGACATAGTATAATCACATGATATCAATTCATATCTACATGATACTAACCTCATATATTTGTCACGAATTCTCTTCCCACTTGATTCCTCATGAAACTAGGAACCTCTTCATGCCATTCACGTGCATAAGCAGTCCTTCCTCTGCAAGAATGATTCGTGATGACCCTGTTAGACAATGGCATACATACATAGATATATACTTGTAAATACTAGCATAAAACAATCATGATCGTTGACAACCCTATCAGACAATGGCAATATATATATATATATATATATATATATATATATATATATATATATATAATGATCAGCATAATCATGATCACAACATAATTACTAGATATCATAAGGTCAAGGTTAAGAGAACTTCCTTTGTCGATGCACAACATTGAGAACAGTTGTTCCCAATGTAGCCAAGGCATCTAACACCTCAAATCCATTCATTTTACCTTTCACATGATTGTCCTGCCACCATCCATTCATCCTAATGGACCCAACCAGTTAAACTGGCTATCATATTCTTACCTCCAGTTTCCCATTAATCATGCACCGAGCTTCATCCGAGTCTCATATTACCTTATGGGTTTCATTCAGATCCTCCCAAGCTCCATTAACTTTACTCTTTCCCAAACCAATTCCCAAGACTCTCAAAACATTAAAGGCAAGAACCAAAATCAACCAAGAAGAAAACCATGAAAATCCAGTAGCAATATGACACCACACACAAAGTGGTATGTCCATACACTAGACTCAAACAAAACTACAAATGAGGTGCAAAACAATCACAAAAGACCAAAGGCACAAAAATCCCAACAAACACCATGACTCAATCCCATGGGTTCCCAATGCCTCCAAAGGAAAGTTGAACCTGAGCCTTCTTCAAGATTTCATGGTAATATCTTTTTCCATGCAATCCCATGCATCAAACTTCCATAAACACATAAATTTCAGTGTATAAATATATATACAATATACAAGTTACCTTACCTTTTTGTATCAAGCAAGTTGCTTTGAACACCTACACATATGTCATCTCTCAAGGAACTCCAATTCCTTGATGGATCCAAGCAAAAATAGAAACCAATTGTTTACCTATTCACAACACCACCTGCACAATGTGTACATAGCATCACATGTACATAGCACCACTTACACAACGTGTACACAACACCACTTGCACAATGTGTACACAGCACCACGTGTACACAACACCACATCTACAACATGTAAATAACACTGCATGCACACAACACCTCATGTACAACATGTACATAGCACCACATGTACAACTTGTACTTAACACCATATATACACAACACCATGTGTACAGTGTGTACACTGCACCACATGTACACAACCTTACATATACAACATGTACACAACACCATATGTGCACGGTACTAGATATGTAACATGCACACAATGCCATATATGCAACATGCACACAACATCGCATGTAGAACATGCACACAATAACACATGTATGCAACACCATAGATACAAGATGTACAAAACATACACAACAGTAGTACTGCACACCTAGAGACCACACTATCTCTATTAAGAAACCTTGCTTTTAGTGTCTTTCCAATATCCATGCTTGTCCCAGCATGTCGCAAGTCGCACTACTTTCATTCCCCTTATGTATCCCTTAGCATTACCTGCCATAACATAAACATAGACATAGTATAATCATATGATATGAATTCATATCCAGATGATACTGACCTCATAGATTTGTCAGGGTTGCTCTTCCCACTTGATTCCTCATGAAACTAGGAACCTCTTCATGCCATTCACTTGCATAAGCAATCCTTCTTCTTCAAGAATCATCCATGATGACCCTATCAGACAATGGCATACATACATAGATATATACATGTAAACACTAGCATAAAACAATCATGAGCCCTAACGACCCTATTAGACAATGGCATATATATATATATATATATATATATATATATATATCTATATCTATATATATATATATATATATATATATCATCAGAATAATCATGATCACAACATAATTACTAGATATCATAAGGTCAAGTTTAAGAGAAATTCCTTTATCCATGCACAACACTAAGAACAACAACTCCCAATGTAGCCAAGGCATCTGACACCTCAAATCCATTCACTTTACCTTTCACATGACTGTCCTACCACCATCCATTCATCCTAGTGGACCCAACCAGTCCAACTGGTTATCATATTATTACCTTCAGTTTCCCATTACTCATGCACCGAGCTTCATCCGAGTCTCATATTACCTTATGGGTTTCATTCAGCTCCTCCTGAGCTCCATTAACTTTAATCTTTCCCAAACCAATTCCCAAGACTCTCAAAACATTAAAGGAAAGAACCAAAATCAACCAAGAAGAAAAGCATGAAAAACCAATAGAAATATGACACCACAAACAAAGTGGTATGGCCATACACTAGACTTAAACAAAACTGCAAATTAGGTGCAAAAAAATCACAAAATATAGAAGGCACAAAACTTCCAACAAACACCATGACTCAATCCCATGGGTTCCCAATGCCTCCAAGGGAAAGTTGAACCTAAGCCTTCTTCAAGATTTCATGGTAATCTCTTTTGCCATGCAATCCCCTACATCATACTTCCATAAACACATAACTTTCAGTGTATAAATAGATATACAAGTTACAAGTTACCTTATCTTGTTGTATCAAGCAAGTTGCTTTGAACACCTACACATATGTCATCTCTCAAGGAACTCCAATTCCTTGACGGATCTAACCAAATATAGAAACCAATTATTTACCTGTTCGCAACACCACCTGCACAATGTGTACATAGCATCACATGTACATAGCACCACCTGCACAACGTGTACACAACACCACTTGCACAACGTGTACACGGCACCACACGTACACAACACCACATGTACAAAATGTACTAACACCACACGCACACAACACCTTTTGTACAACATGTACATAGAACCACATGTACACAACACCGCATGTACAACATGTACTAAGCACCTTATATACACAACACCATATATACAATGTGTACATTGCACCACATGTAGACAACACTGCATATACAACATGTACACAACACCATATGTACACGGTACCGCATATGCAACATTCACACAATGACATATATGCAACATGCACACAACATCGCATGTAGAACATGCACACATTAACACATGTACCAACACCATAGGTACAACATGTACAACACATACACAACAGTAGTACTGCACACCTAGGGATCACACTATCTCTACTAAGGAACCTTGCTTCTAGTGTCTTTCCAATATCCATGCTTGTCCCAACATGTTGCAATTCACACTACTTTCATTCCCCTGATGTATCCCTTAGCATTACCTGCCATAACATAAACATAGACATAGTATAATCACATGATATCAATTCATATTCACATGATATTGACCTCATAGATTTGTCAGGGCTTCTCTTACCACTTGATTCCTCGTGAAACTAGGAACTGGTTCATGCCATTCACTTGCATAAGCAATCCTTCCTCTGCAAGAATGATCCTTGATGACCATGTCAGACAATGGCATACATACATAGATATATACATGTAAACACTAGTGTAAAACAATCATGATCCATGACGACCCTATCAGACAATGGCATATATATATACACATGTCAGCATAATCATGATCACAACATAATTACTAGATATCATAAGGTCAAGGTTAAGAGAACTTCCTTTATCCATGCACAACATTGAGAACAACAGTTCCCAATGTAGCCAAGGCATTTGACACCTCAAATCCATTCACTTTACCTTTCACATGACTGTCATGCCACCATCCATTCATCCTAATGGACCCAACCAGTCCAACTGGCTATCATATTCTTACCTTCTATTTCCCATTACTCGTGCATCGATCTTCATCCAAGTCTCATATTACCTTATGGGTTTCATTCAGTTCCTTTCGAGCTCCATTAACTTTACTCTTTCTCAAACCAATTCCCAAGACTCTCAAAACATTAAAGGCAAGAACCAAAATCAACCAAGAAGAAAACCATGAAAAACCAATAGCAATATGACACCACAAACAAAGTGGTATGGCCGTACACTAGACTTAAACAAAACTGCAAATGAGGTGCAAAAAAATCACAAAAGACCGAAGGCACAAAACTCCCAACAAACACCATGACTCAATCCCATGGGTTCCGAATGCCTCCAAGGGAAAGTTGAACTTGAGCCTTCTTCAAGATTTCATGGTAATCTCTTTTGCCATGCAATCCCATGCATCATACTTCCATAAACACATAAATTTCAGTGTATAAATAGATATACACGTTACAAGTTACCTTACCTTGTTGTATCAAGCAAGTTGCTTTGACACCTACACATATGTCATCTCTCAAGGAACTCCAATTCCTTGATGGATCCAACCAAAAATAGAAACCAATTTTTTACTTGTCAAGTACATGTTCATAATGTCAGACAAGATTAGGGTTAAGAAGGCTTCCTATATCCATGCAAAGCACTCCTTTGTTTGGAACTGCAGTCTCCAAACATAGCCAAAGGAATTCTCAGCCAATTCTTGTCTTTTACCTTTTACCTTGTTGTGATTGGTCTTATTATGTATTGTCACATCACCCAACTGGTAGTTATACCAGCCTAGATCCATCTTAACTACAGATCTATCAAACACCGAGAGGGATCAAATCTCTCGAGGTGCAAACCTCTTTTTTGAGTGCAAAACTTGAGGAAATGTTTGCACCTCGAGATATTTGATCCCTCTCAACGCTTGATAGATCCAGAGTTAAGATGGATCTAGGTTGGTTTCAGTCATGTGCGGCCAAGGAAAATCTATCGAAGGTATGATTAATTTTATCAATAATATGTAAATGCATCTAATATTAATATAATCATTTTTAAAATGCTAAATATGTTTGAGATTAATCTGGTCATTTTAATTTTAAATTTGCTTAGATATTTCAGTTTGTTGAGATGATAAATATTGTTAATAACTATAATGATGAAAAATTGTGAAATAAAAAAATTTGAATGCAAAGTGACAATGTAATAGTGTTTAATGATAGAAAATGTGAATAATAAGAATGTAGTCAATTACAAATAGTCTTCATTGTGATCAATCTCAAATTATTTTCTTCTACTATTCTTATTGTCACCCTTGTTACTTTTGTCATCTTCTCATATCGATTATATGAAAAGGACAGAGCTTAAACCATTTAAATCTTTAGCTTGAGTTGTTGTATTAAACACCATACCTTGTCTCTCTTGCTCTCCAATATTAATAGGTTGAATTACTATAACACAAAAATTAATGTAAATTGTCAATAATTTTTTGTGCTTAAACTGAAATCAGTGCATAATGTTAATCCAATCACTTTAAAATCAATGTACCACCATACATCCAATTACATCAAATCAGAAATCAACATCTACACTAAAATCAATGCATCTAATGCAAGCAATCAAATAAGAATAGAAAACCAACATTTACACTGAAATCTATGCATCTAATGCAAGCAATCAAATATGAATAGAAATCAAAATCTACAATCAATCACTCTCTCTTCCCACATCGCACACACACTCTCTCTCTCTTTTCCCTCCAATCCTCTTTCTTCCCCCATCAGTCTCCTCCTCTCTCTCAAGTTATGTCCCTCATCCTTTCTCTTTATCCCTTTCTCTCATACCTCCCTCTCTCTTCCCCCATCTCTCTCTCCCTCTCTCTCTCTCTCTCTCCAACTATGTTACTATATCCCTCCCTCTCTCCTCTCTCCTCTCCACCCTTCTCTCCATATCTCCTTCTTTGTCTCTTTATCTCACCCCTAAACATACATGCTCTCTCTCCATCTCTCCCTTGTCACTCCCTCTCTCTCTCCACTTCTCTCTCTCTCTCTCTCTGTATTTCTTCTTCCCTCCCTCTCTCCCCTACAACTCCATCTCTTTATTCCTCCCTCTCCCTTCCTCTCTCTCATCCTTCCTCTCTATTCCTTTCTCTCCTACCTCACTCTCTCTTCCCCCATCTCTCTCTCTCTCTCTCTACCCTCCAATCCTCTAATTATCTCCCTCCTTCTCTCCTTCTCTCTCCCCCCTACATCTTTGTGTCTCCCTCTCCTCTCTTACCCTTCTCTACCTCTTTCACTCCTCTCCTTCTCTCTCTCTTCATTCCTCCTCTCCCCTCTCCTTGAGGTTATCTCCATCTCTCCCTTGTCACTCCCCCTATCTCTCCACCTTTATCACTTTATTTCCTTATTCTTCCCTCCCATATATATCTAGAGTTAATATATCATGATATTAATATATATTATAATATATTATAATATAACAAATTTAATATTGTATTAATCCAAAGCTATTAAATTTAATAATATTAATATTATAGCATATAAATATGAATATTAGATTTAATAATAATAATAATATTAATATCAGGGTTAATAATGTTTTTTTCATGGTATTAATAATAATTTGGCACATAGGCTTCACCTAAATAAAACCTATTTTTTATGTGTTCGTAAGCATAAAGAGGTTTATGGAGTAAATATAAAAAGAGATATTATTTATTTGCCATACCTCTGGAGTAAGTATAAAAATAGGTTTTATTTATTTACCATAACTCTAGTTTATTTGTAGTTTTATTTATTTACCATACCTTTTTTTGAGTGTTCATAAACCTCTTTATATTTTAAAGTTATATTGTGTTTATACATAATAATAATTAGATTGATTTTTAAATTGCGCCGACATTAGATTAAAAATGTTAATTGTTAAATGTTAAACATTACATGTTTACATGATTACGTGAGATCTACCCCCATATTGGGTTGTACAACACCTCTCGACGCAATAAACAAATAAATTGTTACCTTGTCACACTTATACTAAGTGTGTTGCCCTGCAACTATTCACACATGTTAGTCACATGTTCCAAAAATCAAGGCATCATGTCTATGAATCAGTCTTTACCAAGACTAACACCCATGTCATAATCAACTCACAGTCATAAGTCATAATACTATAACTATCACCCACTTGCACTCAAGTGCATATCAGTCGTCTCAACACATAATGTGTTATTACCATTGTCTTAAAACAAGATCATTCCTTCATGCAATCTTATAGACACATACTCATACCATGCAATTAATCAAACATTCAAACAACATATAACATACCACGTTAGATAAACTAATTAGATGACATAATCAAACTCATACCTCAATGTATATCAAGGGAGGCTATCACCTCTGCACAGTCAGTCCAGATTAGTAGTACACAATATCACAAGTATATCGACTCATACCTTAATATAATAACCACAACCTTTTGCACAGGCCAATCCACATTAGCATGATGCTTATAACATGAAGATCTGAAATGAAATGACCATAATCATCATGTGTATGATGCAATGCATATAACAACAAATTAATTATCTACATGACTATCTAACGCATGTGCATATGACCACACTGAACAACTAACATCTATCATACATGTAACCATAACAACAATAGATTGACAGGGATATACATAACCATAATTAATATATAACCATTAAATATCATACATGCATGCCAAAACATACAAACCTTTATGACGATCTACTCTTACCCCGAGGTAACCTTGCATTGATAATTTGCTTCTCCTGCTCTATCTCAGCCAACATATCAACATCATAAGATACCAACAACATCATGATGAAACAAACTACATAATGACCACTACGATGCATGCCTGACCTAGCATGCATAACCATAACAATGACAATGCATGCATAACAACATATAGACACTAAAATTCATAACAAATGCATATGCAACCGACATGCATTCATGACAAACACATCTCAACATCAACATCATCAACTTCTACATGACAACACAACTATGACAATGACCAACACCATGCAAACATAACAGGCACATATAGTACATGCATGCATGACAACCACATATAGAAATTAGACATCACCCAAAGAGAATTAAATGCGCTCGGATACCACTTTATAACACCCTCATCCCATTTTTACCCAAGTTAACTTTCCTACCAGGGTAAACAAGTGACAAAGAGTTACTATGATATTACTCAACCTCCTAGATCACCTTAAGGAAATGGAATCGACAAATTAAAACCTTACTGACCTCCCTCAGGTGCTCCAGGATCCCCAAGGGCTAAACCACCCTTCCAGGTGCCTAGGCCCTAAGTTAAACCTTTTTTTGTGTCTTGGACCCCCAGACATTGTCACAACACTGTTGGAATTCGATTGTAACCTCCAGTCACATGCACAAGCCTATAAGGGAGTGACTACAGTCTTTTTCACTCAGTTCTATGCATGTGACCGCAAGATCTAAGACACTTTTTCAGGGCTAGTCTCCAGACCACTGCCCATAACTTAATGGAACTCTCAGAAATGATAAATGACATTGGAACAAAGCCTTCCATACAAAACTTAGACATGAACTTGACCTAACCAAGCCTAACCATGACAAACATTCTATTAACTACATGATGAACATGAAATCTACAGGTCGTAATCACATATTTGAACATAGGGGATGTCATACTTATCTGAGAATCCTCAAGAAGGTATGATGCTCTCATATAATAGTTGCATTATCATCTCTTAGGTCATACATTCATTAACAATTTATTTACTAAACAAAGCATGATGAGAGACATAACCAAATATATCATAAAACCATGCATATAACCAACATATTAACAATGACAGAGCATTCATTAAAATCACATAATGACCAAGCACATTTACTCATGAAATACAAGGGAAAAGAGCTCTTATTAACATATGCAAAAGCCATCCAAGTCAGGGACTTCCACGTACCACCCGACCATAGATTGGGTTGAACCAAATCTTTCTTTCAGCCAGTCACCCTTGTGCCATATTCCAAGCATGAATGTGGAACTCACAACAAAACCCATCAGGGTTTCCTCAGGATTTACTACGTATCCTGCCATTACTGGTCAACGGATTCCTAGGCTCAAAATCCTCATCTATACAACTAGGCTTTACCATGTATCCTGCCATATATAGGTCAAGAGATTCCTAGGCCCAACCAATAAACATACACTACCATGCTTTATTGCAATCCCGATATATACTAGTCAAGGGATCACTAGGCCCTAAACAAGCATGGATGCCTCCGAGTCTCTCCACCTAAACCGTGAGGAGTTTTCTAGTCTCCACCCTCAAGCTTTACTGTGTATCCTGCCATTTACCAGTCAAGGGATTCCTAGGCCTTTGGGAGTTTTCCTTAGAACACCCCACTCAGTTTCGAAACCATCCAACAATCTAGCTCAACCAAGTAAAGGAACTCCATCACACCATGGCTATCCAGAAATAGAAAGGAAAGTCTGAAACCACTGTCACGCCTAGCAAAACCCTTACCAATGACAACAAGAGAACCAAATACACACATGCATATACCATGAATGTGAACACTAGAAAGGAAATCATACATGCAACTCGATACCTGCAAGTAATCCCGTTGTAGCCGCTTGATCTAACTTTTCCTTGCTTGATCTTTCTTCCCTTTTTATTTCTTGTCCTTCCTTTGCCTTCCTTTCTCCAATGCTAGAGTGCTCCAAGAATGCTCTAAGTGTGCAAGAGTATGAGAGAGAGAGAGAGAGCTCCATCTGAAAACTGTCAAAAGGCCATGAATTGATCCTCATAACCCTTTTTATCAATGAGACCTCTATTTTCTTCAATTTCCATTATTTTCCTTCAATTTCCACCTCACATGCAACCTGTGACTTTTCACCTTACTTTTCTCCTAATTTCCTTTATTTTCATGAACAAAATGCTAATTAATGCCTCTTGCCTTTCCAAAGCCTTTTCCTATTTCCCCTTAGCCATAATAAACCAAATGAACACCCACTAGGATAGTTTTCCCACCATTTAGCTTGGAATATGTGTCCCATGACCTTGGTATTGTTTTGCCTTTATTAACTTTATTACATGGATTTTCAACCTGGGGTTTTTATTTCATCTTCCATCCACCCTTCCCTTGTCATTCTCCCCTCCATTCCCACTTGCTATTCAAACTCCTTTCAGCCTTGCACTTTAATCAGCTCCCACCTTCCCTATCCAACCATCCTCCCATGTTTCTTCCACTTCAAATCCTCATAATTGCCACATCAACCCTCTCCAACATTCACAGTATCATTTTCATGAAAGGATTGATGCACGTAGCCCCTAGAAATTTTGCTCCATCTCTAACAAATCTTACCCATCCGTGAAAAAGAAAATCGTCATGGTGTTATCACTTGCTATCACTGTGCCTCGTAATGATCTATCCATCACTTCCTCTTATCAAACAACATGGACCCAAGCAAACAACCACATGTCTTCTCTTTCCTAACTCAAGTTGAGGATATTCTAATTTCATGTGTCAACCCAGTTCTTCAAGTGGCCCATGCAGGTGGAGGCTAGTACAAGTACTCGAGTCATACCATTAACTTCCCTCAAAATATAACTAATATTGCTGCTTCCCTTCCTCGCATTCTCTTAGACATAGATATCCTTGTTGTTAATAAATGCAACTATAACCACACAACCTATGAATTATTTTTCAGTAGATCACGAGTTCTATTAGCTTTGTAGTACAAACTATCAAATATCCATACTACAAGGATGTCCATATTAACCCATATACACTATCCACTCGGCTTATTATCCTTACAAATTTCTCCCCCATTCTATGTCATGTGATCATCGCCTCCCTTGAATCCCAACAATGCCTTCCTAATCTTTCTGACCCTGACCTTCTCCACCCTTTCCCATTAACCTTCAACCATCCTACTTTATATCAACACTACCAAATACCCATACCAAGGTTGATGAAATTTTTGGAAATAATACTGGGGGGGGGGGGGGGTGTGAATCAGTATTATCAAATCAATATAACTTTTTCATTTCCAAATTCAGATTCATATACGCTCCTTCAGTTAAGGAAAACCGCGTGTATACGCAACTGTGTGTAATGCAACAAGCATATATCTAGTAAACTTATAATTCAGTTAGTTGCTTCTTAATGAGTGCATCAGAACATTATTAACCATATGAACAGTAAACAGGAGCAGTAAATCAGAACAAATCATCACACATAAGCAACACACATGAACACCAAGATGTAAGGTGGAAACCCAATGTGGGTGAAAACCACCTGCTGCAATTCGTCTCTATCTTCTTTTAATTATAAACTTCTTTTACAATGATTATGTACTGGTACAATATTATACCAATACGCAGGCTACTACCTACAGAAGGCTACAACCTTCTCTCGTTCTCCAGCTTCTCCTGCAAGGGAGCTACAACCCCCTTAGCTCTTGTACTAGCTGAGGTACTAGTACGTAGGTGCTGACCTACAGAAGGCTACAACCTTCTCTTTTCTTTCAGGGACCACGTTTCATAAATTTTTAGACTGGATCCATGAATAACATCAATCAAACATCAAGTATATCTGCATCAACCGATCTCCTTTGCACCAAACAAAACTAAATCAAATAGTCACTTCTCTTAATTTTGTACCCTGAAAACAGTAACAGTAACTAGACACCAATTCTGAACCGAGAACACTGCAGCAATAAACAGAAGTAGCTAAAACATATTTCAAGAGATGTACGCTACTTCAATGTGTACAACCTGTGTGCATACGCTTCTGAATTAAGGCCAACCTGCGTATACGCTATTTTTAATTACAGAACCAGCGTGTATACGCGCCTTTGCTTCGCTGAACCTGCATACAGATCTATAAAAGATAATTCATTCTTTCAAATATTCAAACATCAGTTATACCCAGATTATCAGATTTATAGATCAAGTCATGTGCCAAACAGATCAAAATCACACAAAGATACTACTATTCAAGTCTTGAGTTTTGACCCATTAATAGAACTTATCCATCTTCTTGTGCTCAGGTTCCTCCTTGATTTAGATTCAGCTATGCACCATAAACCAATCACCAGTATTCCAGATCTTGCTCTTCATAAGATATTTAATACTTAAGTCAATACCTTTGCCAAATGATCTCCTCCTTTTTATAGTCTTAGGCCTTACTCAAACCATGGTCCAAAACCATAGAGAACCAATACTAGGGACCCAATAAGGTTCAATACTTCGGATGCAATACAAAGGTCCAAAAAGAATAGGTCCAAATACCATGGAACAAAAATAATCTTTCCCACATGTACGAACTTTTCCGTGCATGAAAGTGTGTGTATACGCATACGCGACTTTTGATCATCAATACCGCGTGTATACGCGACCTAGTTAAGAGGAACCTGCGTATATGTATTTTTCTTCCATTCTGAGAGCTTGAACTATGATCTGTCATCTGAGTGAGTTGCCATCAAGGACAACACCTATGTCATAGAGCCAAACCTGTTTCATAATGCCAACAGAAATTTTTTCCTGCATTGAATATTCCAATCCCACACCCACCCATTTGTAGAAATTTAATGTGTAGATTCAAAACTACTCATGAAATTTACTATATCACAAGACTTGAAGCTACTCTGCTCATCTGCGGAAAGCAAATCACGATTGAGAACAAAAATCATTAACATTAATCAAGATTCAACACACACACATAGATATTTATCTAGGGGAAAGAAACTACTCAAAACCCCTTATTATATGTACTTCACTAATCAAATAATAGAGAAGAAATACAATGCTTTCTCAAGTCTGAGCACACCTTGCACCGGTATAATGTATCTCACTACCTCACGGACTGACTCAAGACAATATTTAGCCAATTTCTCAACCTGCCAAGCTCCTATTTCCTTCCGTTGTTTGACTAGGAATTAACCCCTATTAATTAGGGAAATTACTCATTATGAATTGTGCAATTCCTTTAGGCCCTTCTTTGACTTCATGCACCACTTATATAACTTTTAGTAGTTTACAATTGATAGTACATTTCCTTTGAACTCCAATATCAACTGGGTAAATTGAATTCTCTATATGCATGAGTTAATTTAGGTTGATTGATCAATTAACTGGATGATTACTCAGCGTGAAAAAAGTTACACACCCTTGACTGAACCTCCACTAGTTCTACTAACAGTGAGAACTAGTTACATTGGCAATAACTCAAATTAAATGAAATAGATTGCTACAAATAAGCAATCAATCATGTAGAATTAAACTCAAGTGTCTCCAACTCGAATTTACTGAGTTAACTGAGTGACAAAACCCATGTTACTTCAATTAAATACCTCCAAGTATTCTGCTGAAACTGAAATTCGAATTTCTCCTAATTTAATCAAGGCAAAATTAAAATAGGAATTTCTTGCTGCATTTTCAACACTCCCTTTTAGAAAGAAATGGATTATCAGATACCCCAATCATGCTTCTATGGAACTCGAATTTGCCTCTTAACAAATCCTTTGTCAAAATATCTGTATCTCGTTCCTCTGCCAGAATGTACTACAACAACATAATTCGCCTCTGCACTATTGAGATTGCAACAAGATGATGGAGCTTAGTGAAAAGAGTCGCCTTCACTAAGTGGGCCCGCAGGAAAATTATGGCGCAAGTTCTATTTTTTATCCCAGCAGGGATGATCACAGCAGGAGTGACCACAGCAGGAGTGACCACAGCAGGGATGATCACAGCAGCAGTGACCACAGCAGGGATGATCACAACAGGAGTGATCACAGCAGGAGTGATCAAAGTCTATTTTTAGACTGGCTATCAAAAATAGAAAAGTCAAATATTATTGTCTCATAATAATATTTGGACTATAAGCTTGATCTTATTCTCTTGGGGCACTTCATTTTGAGCTACAGATGTGGCACATGCAGCTGTCAGAAGGAAGTATGCTTTTCTTATGAGTCAGTTGAGTTGTTGCATGCATGACTTCAGTTAGAACTCAATCAGTTGAGTTTGGTGGAGTTGATTGTGGAGTTGATGGAGTTGTGTTCAGTTTGACTTGGTTAAACTAGTTGTAATTAGTCTAACTGCAAATAGACTAATGATGAGTTGTTAAACTAATTATTAACTCATAATGCAACTATAGAATACATCAGTTAACTCAGTTGCATGTCAGTGCATGTTCAGTTCAGTAGGGACAGGTGTTAGAGGATCAGATTGCTATCAGTTGTGACTATAGTTGTGCATGAGGATTTGCACAATCAAGGGATTGAGTATGCCAATGAGTTTGCCCAAGTATTTGCCCAGTATTATAGCCTTTGCTCACATCTTTCCCAGTGTGAGTGATTCTTTGAAGGTAAATACGAGTTTGGTTAATCCATTCTCATTCATTCTTGAGCAGGTATTGAGTAGTGGAGGCAGGAAAGCAGTGGAATAGATTTGGAGATCAGATCTTCGCTGTATTGTGTGTAATAGGTGGAGCTGGTACTGGATTGCTTGTGATAAGCATTGTACTTTGTAATGTTACATGGTCTCAATCATTAATATAAAGATAGTTGGGGTTTTTAGCGAGATGCTCTCCCCGGGTTACATACTGTGTTAATGTGTGAATGCTCTTAATGTTTTATTGTTATTGATGCTACTATATTGATGATCAACGTAGAGGAGCTTATGTATTGTGTATTTATTCCACAATAGTACATGATTAGGATAATATCCATTGAATATGTGTTAAATTATTCAAAATTTCTACATGGTATCAGAGCTGTTGATCATCAGATCTACTATTCAGGAAGTGTTTACATTCTATTTCTTCAGGCAGAGTCTGTAATCGGGCCAGGTAGCCTCTGGATTCATCCTTCCTTTGGAAGGTGAGATATCCGGTGAATGCCCATACAGTCAATCTATGTACAAGAAATATTTTGTTCTCACGAATCTTAGATCCGAGGCGGTTGAGTTAGTTGCTGGTGGAATTCGACTTTGCAACAGTGTTTTCTTGGTGGCAACGCAGCAATGTCTTTCAGCGGATTACGATTGGAGTATGCTCTTGAGGGTAGCTCAAACTATATTGCATGGAAGGACAGGATGGAGGCAGTATTGGATGATAACGGGCTGAATGAGTTCATAGAGATGGATGTCCCAAAGCCCACTGATGCTGCTGAAGCGGAAGTTTGGCAAAAGAAGACCGCAAAATGTCGAAGGATTCTGTTGGAGGGCGTGAAGGATCACATAGTGTCCAGCCTGCATGGAAAGACTTCTCCATATCTGATGTGGAAGGCTTTAACAAATCTATTCCAAAGAAAGAGTGATCAGAGGAAGCTGGCGCTCAAAGATAAACTCAGAAACATCAAATGCGAGAAGGGTGACAGTATGCCCAAGTATCTCACGAAGTTCACTCAGTGTCGAGATGAGCTGGGAAGTGTGGGGGTTACTGTCGATGATGAGGACTTGGTGAGCTTGGCTCTCCTTGGTCTTCCGAAGAGTTGGCATTCCTATCAGGACTCTCTCAATGGTCGGGATAAATTGCCAGGATGGGAAAGACTATGGTCAGATATTGTGCAGGAGGAGATCAGGTGGAGTACCAAGGACGGATCTTCGTCAAAGGGAGCTGATGAAGAGAATTGCGCTTTGGCTGCCAAAGCAAAGAAAGGGAAGAGCAAGAAAGCTTCTCAGTCTGGTGCGAAAGGCAAGAAGCAGGACATGTCCAAGGTGAAGTGTTTTCACTTTCACCAGCACGAACACTATGCCACTAATTGTCCGCAGAAGAAGAAGAACAAGCAGGCTGCTGGATCTGCAGCAGGAGAGGCTCTAGCCTCTCAGTTTGAGCTTGATTTTTCATCGATCGCATGCTTGGTTTCAAGTGTGATGGGATCGATGTGGTTCTTGGACAGTGGTGCATCTTTTCACATGATGAGAGATAGAGATTTGTTTTCTGATATGGAAGACAAAGATCTTGGAGTGCACATCGAGATGGGCGATGATGGTAGATACAGTGCGACCAGTATCGGTACCATTTCCTTTGAGACGGAGTCTGGTAAACCCTTCGTATTGAAGGAAGTCATGCATGTTCTAGGATTGAAGAAGAATCTTATCTCTATGGCGATGTTAGAAGACAAGGGGTATGATGTTGTTTTCAGCGAGGGAAAGGCTTTCCTGCGCAGCAAGACAACTGGTGAGACCCGGAAGATAGGGGTTCGAGTGAGGAACCTTTATCAGTTGCATGTAGATGGATGCGCAACAATGGTAGGCAAGGCAGAAGGATTGGTGAGCCGGGATGATGGCGAGTTGTGGCACAAGAAATTGGGTCACCTTCACCATGGAGCCTTGAAGATACTGCAGCAGATCACTACAGGGCTTCCTAAAGGCACACTTGCACAGTCAGATCAGTACAAGGGGTCAACTTTAGGGAAGTTTGTGAAAGCCACCTTTCACGAGAAGGATAGTCGTGCCACGACGATCCTTGAGAGAATTCACACAGACGTGTGTGGACCTTTCTCAGTTGCTTCGACAGCAAAACACAGGTATTATGTGATTTTTGTTGATGATTTCTCTCGTAAGTGCTAGATCTTCTTCATGTAGAAGAAGAGCGAGACATATTCAAATTTCTGTGAATTCAAAGCACTGGTCGAGAAGGAGTCGGGGAAGAAGGTGAAGGCTCTTAGGAGCGATAATGGTGGTGAATACATCTCGGACGAGTTCAAGGATTTCTACAAGGTAGAAGGGATTCGAAGAGAGCTCATAGCTCCTCATAACCCACAGCGGAACGGGGTAGCTGAGCGGAAGAACAAAATGATTGTGGGTGTTGCACAGGCAATGTTGCATGATCAGGGCCTACTCCTTCAGTTGTGGGCGGAAGCATGCAATACAACAGTTTATGTGCAGAATCGTTGTCCTCATAGGATACTTGGCATGAGTACATGCAAGGAGGCTTATTCTGGTAAGAAGCTTGATCTTTCTCATTTGAGGATTTTTGGTGCTAACGTTTACATGCATGTGACGAAGGATGCCAGGAAGAAGTTGGAGCCGACCGCGGAGGTTGGTATATTTGTGGGGTACACTGATACGCGCCACAACTATCGTGTGTATTTGCCAGACAGTGGTAAAATTGTTGTGCAACGGGATTTAAAATTTCAGGAGGAGAAATCCATGAAGTGTTCGCTTGAGAGGGAGCTACACTTGCATGCAAATGAGGAGCTATTAGTTCCTAAGGATGAGCTTCAGGACGTGGATCAGCCACAGGACGAGGTTCATGGAGTGGAAGAGACCACTC
Source organism: Pinus tabuliformis (assembly GCA_031772625.1). Classification (NCBI taxonomy): domain Eukaryota; kingdom Viridiplantae; phylum Streptophyta; class Pinopsida; order Pinales; family Pinaceae; genus Pinus; species Pinus tabuliformis. Next base: position 998,544,814 of record CM062818.1, read on the forward strand.
ATGTAGCGCCAACCATCAGAGGGCGAAAGCGCTTGACAGAAGCTGAGAGACTGGCTCAAGATGCAGAGAAAGTTGTAGGACCACCTACAGCCCAACGCAGGCAGAGACAGTCACCTGATCGGTACACTAGATACATGGCTCTTATGAGCAAGTGTGTTGTGACTGAGCCATCCTCTTTCGAGGAAGCTGTGGAGGATCTCGCATGGGTAGACGCCATGGTGGAAGAGTATGATTCTATTGTCAGAAACAGTGCATGGGAGATTGTTCCTAGACCGAAAGGGAAATCAGTGGTGGGTTTGAGATGGATCTACAAAGTTAAGCAGGCAGCTGACGGGAGTTTGGAGAAGTACAAGGCAAGATTTGTTGCCTGAGGCTTTTCACAGATAGAGGGGATCGATTATGAGGAGACCTTTGCACCTGTCGCAAGGTATTCTTCCATACAGACGATTCTTACTCTCTTAGCACAGATGGGATGGCACATTCATCAGATGGATGTGGAGACTACGTTCCTCAACAGAGTCATTGAGGAGGAGGTGTACATTGAGCAGCCCGAAGGCTTTGAGGTCTTCAGCAGCGATTCGCATGTGTGCAGGCTCAAGAGAGCGTTGTATGGCTTGAAGCAAGCACCACGTGCTTGGTACACACGGATAGACAACTATTTCACAGGACTTGGATTCTCCAAGAGTGAGGCGGATCCTAACCTATACCAGATTGTGGTGGAGGGTAAGTTGCTTATCATTGTACTGTATGTTGATGATTTGATTCTAACGGGTGATGAGCTGTTGATACTGTCATGCAAGAAGGATCTTGCTACAGAGTTTGCGATGAAGGACTTAGGCCTCCTTCACTATTTCCTAGGATTGGAAATATGTCAGCGCAGTGGTGGACTGTTTGTTTCTCAGGGCAAGTATGCTCGGGAGATACTGGAGAAGTTCAACATGCATGGCTGCAAGCCTATTGATACTCCTCTTCATGGAGGTTGGAGGAAGGAGGATGCCACTTCAGGAGAAGAAGTGGATGCCACTGTTTATCGACAGTTGGTGGGGTCGCTGATGTATTTGGTCAATACACGACCCGATATATGCTATGCGGTTAACCAGCTTTCACAAGCTATGCTTAAGCCTACCAAGCTCTTCTGGAAGGCGGGCAAGCATGTATTGCGTTATTTGAGAGGCACATCGGGATATGGTTTGTGGTACAGACAAGAGGATGAGGTGAAGCTATGTGGCTTCACGGATGGAGATTGGGTAGGGAGCCCAACGGACAGAAAGAGCACATCAAGAGGGGTCTTCAGTATTGGATCGACAACAGTTTCTTGGTACAGCAGGAAGCAGAGATCCGTGGCACTCAGTTCAGCGGAGGCCGAGTATATGGCAGCAAGTTTGGCTGCATGTGAGGCTATATGGATGAGGAAGATCCTGGTTGGTTTGTTCGGTTTTCATTTGGATCCTACTGCGATTTATTGTGATAACCAGAGTTGCATTAAACTCTCGGCTAATCCTGTATTTCATGATAGATCTATGCATATTGACATCAGGTACCATCATATCAGAGATTGTGTGCAGCGGAGGATCATGTTGCTTTCATACATTCCAACGGAGGATCAGGATGCTGATATTCTGACGAAGGCTCTCACCAGGATAAAATTCGAATACCACTGAGGCAGGATGGGGGTTGCTGATAATCCATATCTTGTCGAGAGGGAGTGTTGAGATTGCAACAAGATGATGGAGCTTAGTGAAAAGAGTCGCCTTCACTAAGTGGGCCCGCAGGCAAATTATGGCGCAAGTTCTATTTTTGATCACAGCAGGAGTGACCACAGCAGGGATGATCACAGCAGGAGTGACCACAACAGGGATGATCACAGTAGGAGTGATCACAGCAGGAGTGATCAAAGTCTATTTTTAGACTGGCTGTCAAAAATAGAAAAGTCAAATATTATTGTCTCATAATAATATTTGGACTATAAACTTGATCTTATTCTCTTGGAGCACTTCAGTTTGAGCTACAGATGTGGCAAATGCAGCTGTCAGAAGGAAGTACGCTTTTCTTATGAGTCAGTTGAGTTGTTGCATGCATGACTTCAGTTAGAACTCAATCAGTTGAGTTTGGTGGAGTTGATAGTCGAGTTGATGGAGTTATGTTCAGTTTGACTTGGTTAAACTAGTTGTAATTAGTCTAACTGCAAATAGACTAATGATGAGTTGTTAAACTAATTATTAACTCATAATGCAACTATAGAATACACCAGTTAACTCAGTTGCATTTCAGTGCATGTTCAGTTCAGTAGGGACAGGTGTTAGAGGATCAGATTGCTATCAGTTGTGACTATAGTTGTGCATGAGGATTTGCACAATCAAGGGATTGAGTATGCCAATGAGTTTGCCCAAGTATTTGCCCAGTATTATAGCCTCTGCTCATGTCTTTCCCAGTGTGAGTGATTATTTGGAGGTAAATACGAGTTTGGTTAATCCATTCTCATTCATTCTTGAGCAGGTATTGAGCAGTGGAGGCAGGAAAGCAGTGGAATAGATTTGGAGATCAGATCTTAGCTGTATTGTGTGTAACAGGTGGAGCTGGTACTGGATTGCTTGTGATAAGCATTGTACTTTGTAATGTTACATGGTCTCAATCATTAATATACAGATAGTTGGGGTTTTTAGCGAGATGCTTTCCCCGTGTTACATACTGTGTTAATGTGTGAATGCTCTTGATGTTTTATTATTATTGATGCTGCTATATTGTTGATCAACGTAGAGGGGCTTATGTATTGTGTATGTATTCTGCAATAGTACATGATCAGGACAATCTCCATTGAATATGTGTTAAATTATTCAAAATTACTACATGAACACAATCTCGTAAATGGTGATACCGAATAGAGATACGCTTGGATCAATCATGAAATATTGGATACTCAGTGAGTTTTATACAACTCTTATTGTCACAATAAATCATTGTAGGATCCATCTTTTGACCAAATAACCCAACAAGAATCTTTCTCATCCAGATAGCCTCACATGTTGTTTAACTTACAACCATGTATTTTGCTTCTATTGAGCTGAGTGCCACAAATATTTGCTTCCTATTGTACCAAGAAACTGTTGCTGACCCAACACTGAAAATTCCTCCTAAAGTGCTCTTTTTGTCTGATGGACTCCCCTCCCAATCTGCATCTGTGAATCCTTGAAACTTCACTCACTTTGTATGTCTATACCAAAAACCAAACTAAGTAGTGCCTTTGAGGTATCTCAAAACATGCTTTGCTTCCTACCAATACAGTTTGGTTAGCTTAACCATGGATTGAATAAGTTTGTTAAATGCATAACACATGTTCGTTCATGTGTTCACCAACTATATGAGTGAACCCGCAAGCTGCCGTAAATGGTAGCCTCCACTTCCTCACCTGAAGTGGCATCCTCTTTCCTCCAGTTACCTGCTGGAGGAGTGTCCATGGGTTTGCTACTCTCCATGCGAAACTTCTTCAATATCTTGTTGGCATACTCGACCTAAGAGACAAATAGTTCACCATCTCCTTTCCATACTTCCAAACCAAGGAAATAATGCATGAGTGTTATAGACATTTTTGGGCCCTACAACCCCAAGCACGAAAGTCCATAAACCAAGGGCTCCTAAGTCCCTAAAAGTGTTGTTCTAACCCCTAAAGGAACAAGGTCAACAAATTATAGCTTCTCCCAGAAGTTCTCAATGAGAAACTGCTCAGAATTGGTCAAAACAGGATCATTGTAGCTGCTCCACTGGCTAAGTGCGTTGCATCCCACCTAAATACATTTTGTAGGTGTGTTGCATTTCAAAAATCACTTCTGTGGGGTGCGATGGGCGAGAAATGACAAATGGCAGTTTCATTCCGCAAGGTGGAGAGGCAATGGAAGCTTCCAGAATCTTCTCCTGTGACACTTGCCTCACTGAATTCGACCAAGGATGAGTAAGAGACCATCAGTCTCCAAGTGGAAGCAAGAACTATCAGAGAGAAGACACTAATCAAATCACAAGCTGACTCATCCCCCTTACAAATATCTATATATGGATCCCTCATCCCAGAGATCCAGGGGCTGGAATTTTGCATATTGTAAGGAATTGCTGTTGGTTTCTTGAGACAAACATCAGATTGTTGGGTGATCTAAGCTTTGTTTGAGGTGAAGAGGGGCTTCTTTGCTGGGAGGTTGATGCTGGGTCAGAACAACTGGTTGTAACTCCTCTTGGCTCTTTTTTTGTTTATCAATAAAATCTATTTGAGTTTTCCTCCATGCTTTTGTGTCATTGATGCTTGCTACATTTGTATGGTCAATTTACATATGATCCTAGATTGTTTATGATTATAGATCCATGTCTTTGTATAGTGCTATGCTTCTGTGATCTTACAGGTACTTTGTGAAGTTGGGCGTGCAAGGGAGCAGGTAGCTGAGGACTATCAAAGAAGAGAGGGATCAAATCAGGAGATTAGCGCAAGACAGAGGTTGGTCTTTCTGTTCCTCTTTATCTATAATTCATAAAGGAAAAACGAAAGTAGCTTTTCTCTGTTTGTTTCTAAAGCAGCTGTCACACCTTAGTGGGATAGAGCAGTTCTATATAGACACTTTTCCCTGTAACAAAATGGCGACTCCGCTAGGGAGCTAATTAGTTTGTTTGTTTATCATTCTTTGTTGTTTGTTTCATAAACTTACAAGTAGCGTTCGAACTGCATTTACCATAACAAATGCAAAGTAGATAACTGCTACTTCAATCCATCTACTGGATCTGTTTATGATTTAAACAACTGATTCACAAACTATCTGATTGCCCTTGTGATAGCTCTTAGATCCTCCTTAGATCTACCCCTGATTGTTGCATTACTGATTGCTTTTTGCTCGGCCAAAACCCAAGAACTGAACTGCAAACTGTGACCCGGAACCCGAAAAGAGTCGCGTTTCTGGCCCAGCGGAGGTACTGTTCAGAGATTCTGAATTTCAGTGCACTTCCCGAGTGGACAACCTGCGCTGCATTTCAGATTCTTTGTGTTACAGGTGCGCTGATCAGACTAGCTCTGTGCAGTTGTGGCTTCTATGTTTGATTCTTTCCAGTTATATTCCTGAATTTTGCTGCCTGTGATCAGTATATGTCTGTTTGAAACCCCTTTTCCTTGTTGTTATTCCGCCTCCTTTGTACAAAAGAAATGTAGATGTTTTTGTGTGTTTGTTGAGTCATTTACAGTTCTCCTTTGAAAAGTAGCGTAATTGTACTGTCGTCCTTTGATTTGAAACTGTCGCAAGTGTCGATTTCAATCGTAGGAAAGAGTTTGATTGTTGTTGATGGTCGATTATCATGTTACTATTGCTTTTGGTCTGAATTTGTAATTTTCTAGTGTCGCGAACAAGTATTTAGTTCAAAATCGTAAAGTTTTGTGATCGTCTCCATTTTTTGATTTCGAAAAGAAACTTGTTGATATTTGTCGCTTGAAAAGAAATTCATATTTGTGCATCAACTTTCTTTTTAGCATTCATATACTAAGAAAGTCGAAAACAAATACATGCATGTGCATTTGCATATAGACAGTCTGATTGGCTTGATTTAGGAAAGTGCTTTTAGAGTGTGCTCTTTGCTCTTTGTGAAAAGGTTCTGTCTTTCTTTTCCCTAGTAGCTAGGATTTTCATTGCATAAAGGAGATAAAATGTTTGTTTATCATCTTATATTGCAATTTAGGAATTACATCTACATCTCGTGGTGAACCCGAAAGGCAAACTTCATAAACAAGATCAACTTAAAATAAATTCAATGAATCTAACAACGCTTTGGAACTTAACGCACAACATTTAGAAGTCTAGGCTAGAGACGTATTCCGGCGTCGTAAAGCCTGGTAACTGTTGTTCTCAATGATGGTTGGGTGATTCCTCCACTTTGAGACGATAAGTGCCAGTACGGACTTGTGCTCCCACGTACCGTCGAGTATATTTTGGGAGACCCCAATAGGCTTAATCCTTTATCCATAGGAATCTGTCTCTGCCGCCCTATCGATCGCAATGCACTGAACACAGCATTCGGGAAGATTGATTGTCGTACCGTAAAAAGTATTATGCAGTTTTGCGATTGGTTTGGTAATCCCTCTACCTAGATTTCCAGAGCAGTCCCTTTCGTTCCTTTTCAGACTCCTTAACGGAAAAGGTCCATCTGAGCACTTGTCACTTCAGGCTCATTAAAAATCGAAGGAGACTAGAGTCATCTTTTGTTTTTTCTCGACTCTTAAAAATTGAAAAAACAAGTTGTGTCAAAGCGTCTAAAATTTATTTTAAAACGGAATATTCATTACCCTTTCCTACGTTGATCTTGGGTTGAGAAAAATGGAATCCACCAACCAAGGAATTCCCCTTGGAGGAAATCCTATTCCCTTCTCCTCTTGGGGAGATGTTGGTGCACCCCATATGGCCACATTGTCGCTTCCAGGACTGACAATTGGTTTGCCTGTATGGCTCTTCTCAACCTCTGTCGTTCAGAACACCACTATTCCTGAACAATAGAATCAGCAACTAGATGAGTCCAGAGTTACCCACCAACCTTCTACTTCCTCTAATTCTTACTCTCCTCCTTCCTCTTCGCTTGATGGGGCTGGTAAAGCAAAAAGTCAAGTACCTAAGGAGAAGAAGGAAAAGAAGAAGAAAGAGAAGAAGAAGAAGGAGCCAAAAGCGAATGGGGGCAAACGAGTGTCGTCTAGCGAAAATCCACACACTGCACCGACCAGGCCTAAATCGCCATGTGTCATTTGCAAAGGAGAGCACTATCACAGAGATTGTCCTTGCATCCCTCGGATCTTAAGGGACTGGTCTCCTCGTTTGCACAACCCGGTGTCGTCAACCTCTGATGGTCATGTTGAAAACACACCGTCAACTAGTGAAAGTGAAGCCCTAGGACAAAAAGGAAAATATAGATTTCCTTGTAAACTGTGTGAAGGCGATCATGCCGTCCACCGTTGTCCCTTCTTAGACGAAGCTAAAAGAGTTTTGGATGATGGTCCGGTTTCACCGTTACGACTTCCTCCTGGATATAAAAAACTCTTGCCGAGTCCGTCACTAGTTGAAAATCCGGCTGGCCCGCTCAGGTTGTCGGCCGAAGCATCTATCATTGAAGATAAACCATTTGAATCCATACCAGACGAAAGTCAAAAGGTCGAGGCGGCAGTTGGCCCGGTCTTGCCTTCAGAGGTTCCATCTCCAGATGATACAATCAATGAAGAGAACAAAGATGACACCGTCCAAATTCTTTTCATAAGCACAGACTCCAACGAACATGGGGGCAATTTACCCGTTCCTTTACTGCAGGAAGGAAGTTCGTCAGAGTCGTACCCGACCGTCTATTCAGTCCCACCTCCAAGCAACCTAGTTGTCTCCTTCGATTGGAATCAACTAGGCAGACCCCGTTTACAAGCTAGTATACCATTCCGAATCATTGTTCAAATATATAGAATGGTTATGGCTGGTACCATCATAGATGAAGGGGCTTCTGTGAGTATCCTTTCCTCAACTGCTTGGAAAGAGCTTGGTTCGCCATCGCTTCTACCTGAGATGAGAAATCTAACACGCTTTGATAAAGGAACCAGTCGACCGTTAGGGATCCTTCCCAATGTGCCCATAACATTGAGGGGGAAAATCGTTCACATGAACGTAATGGTAGTCCAAGGACCCCTGGATTACAATCTACTCCTTGGACGAGACTATATTTATTGCATGGGAGCAATTGTCTCCTCACTCTTTAGAGTAATGTGTTTTCCGCACGAAGGAAGAGTGGTCAAGCTCGTAGACCAGCTTTCATTTCCCGGATCATACAGAGCAAATAGTCATATACCATCCCTGAATGGTCTTTTCACGCAAGAAATGTCTCAATCTCCAGTCCGTCCACCCGATGAGTGCGAGTGATTAGGGGGGACATGACTGAAACCCAGGGAGCATGCACCCTGGTCTGCTTCGGCAGGAAAACTTCGGGTATAGGATAGGTTTCCGCGAGAGAATATGACTAGTCTGTACTCCCGTCCGTGATTGGAAGAGGGGGTTATTATATAACAAGATTCTCTTGTCAAAGTTATGTGAGTGGAGTAGCCTCCTTCGCTCACCTTTGTTTATCTCGGTATAGATCGTCGAAGAAGTGTTTTGTTTGCGCTGTGAATAGAACAATCTTTGGTAACCTGTAAGAGGTAGGCCTCTCTCGGTAAAACATATGTTTTAACGGACTAAAGAAGGGGTAACCTTGAAACTCTGTTTTATACCTGGGGGCATGCAAACCTTTTGGAGTGCAAGCGAAGAGCGACTATTTATTTTTTAAATTTGTAGGACCTCTAACCCTTTAAACTCGTAGGATTGGTCATTTCCTAACTTGCATAAAGAAAGGATGTGGGGCAAAACTCTAAAAATTTCCGTTTTATATGAGACATTCTTATCACACGACTGGATTAATCGAGCAATTTTAGCACATAGTTCAAGCTCGTTAAAAAATAAACATAAGACATGAGCAAATGTTTCCCCCCGCGTTTAAGCTCGTTAAAAAATGAACTATCCCCCGTGTTGAGGGGCCCGAAATCGGGTCAACAACAAGGGGGATACCCACCCGGTCCGGAACCTGGTTGGCGGCTCCTTGCCCGTTTGGTGTAGCGGGTCCGACTGGGGGTAATGGGACCAGCTTCCCAATCTAAAGGTTATGTGTGTGTGTGTAGATTTTGATTATGCTGATTCTGAAAGTATTTTAGAGCTAACTTCAAATCTAACTAGTAAACAAATTCTATCTTATTATAATCTAATGAAAACGGCACATCTAATCTACGCTAACCCGGGATATGTCTCTTATATTATGCGATCTAAAAAGATTTCGAACAATAACTGGTAATAAAGATCATTCAGCTATCATAAGAATATGAACCATTTAAGATAAACCATTCTGCATAAGAAGTTAGGCAAAACAGTTGTGAACAGCATATCGCATAATAAGTCATTCATATGTCAAGCACAAACAAATGATTCCACCGTACAGAAGTGCCAAATGGTAACCCAAACATCCATACATTAACATATAAACAACTAAAACTGCATATCACTTTAAGAATATAAGCAGAAATTCGTCAAGAGATAAAAGTACCATTTATGACTTATTTTCACTCACAAACTTCAAGCAATAACGATTTATCTCTACTTATTTCTAACTTCTACTAAGAGTACAGAAGTGCAACATCAGTAGCAGACATTAAAATGTAAACATAAATAAATCTCGATCCTTCCATTCATCAAAACCTCCTCTGAGGGTGCAGAAGTGCATGTTCCGAGGACAAGTTTTTGACAAATTTCTGGACCCTTCTCCAATGCAATGAGAAGGGTTAAAATACTACTTCCTAATTCTAATAATAGTATCATTACAAAATTTCAGGACACGGTTTTCAAATGACTGTCCTTTTTCTAATCTAGTTAAAAGGAAAAAACAACATTCTAAATGAAATCATTTGTGAACTTGGTCTTTGAAGTTGCAAGTGTCCAGCATAGGCTTGAGAAGAGTCGGCTGGCTGATTTCCGCGCTGAGTTGGGCTGCGAAAACGACATCTATGAGAGCTGGCGCTACCTTCTCGGCTACGTTCATAATGCACTTCATCGTCATCCATTGGTTGTGCGGTTTAACCAAGTACGTCCAGTAGCTTTCCCAATTCAGCCTAGCTAATGCTTGGATTGCTTTCCATTTTGCCTGCGCTTTCTGCCTCCATTCTGTTTCCAGTTGCAACTTGTTTGGTAGGTACCCCGGGGTGGTTTCTGTAATTAAATTGGCCCTGTGTAAATTCTCATTTACACAGTCGATAAGAATGCTTTCCTGTGTCGCCGCTGTCTCTGCTGCTTGCTCCGCCTGCGTGATTTGTTCGTCCCATTTATTAAAGAGCAGCTCCTTATGATTTTCATTAATCTTGGGTGCCCCTGCTCTTTTCCCTTCCTCGTCATCTTTCCAAGTCAGATATTTTGTCACCCTCTTGTCGTTCTGATCATAGTCGCTCCGCAATTCCACCACCTGACTGGTGATTTTGTCGCTCAGCTCACAAAAGTGCCTCCATTGTGATATTTTACGTCCCAACTCTTCCTGTTGCTGCAGTAGTTGCTCGTTCAAGCCGATGGACTCTGAAATAAACTCTGCCAGTTTAGGCTCATCTTTATGCATTTCTTGCACCGTCTGTAGTTGTTTTTCTTTTTCTTCAAAATTTTTCTGATAGCCTATCTGCATCTATTGAAAGTCTTCCTGTAGCTTTTCTAGCTGTCTGGAAGCTTCAGTGTTCACGTTGGCTTGTTGCAACTGTTGTTGTAGCAGTTGTATATGATTTTCTTGTTCCTTTAAAAGTTGTTGAACTTCAGAGGCCTTGTCAATAGTTGCAGAGGCATATGCTCCTGCAATCTGAGACAACTTCGTGAGATTTTCGGTCGGATTATTATTTGGGTCTTTCCACAAGACGTCCAAATGTTCAGCATATTGAGACAGTGTATCCTCAAGCTTTCTCTTCTTTCTCTGTCTCCTTACAACTGCTTTGTGTTGGGGACTATAGAATACATCCAATGGGGGAATTTGTTCTACATTAAGCAGAAGTTCAGAGGTTGGAGCGATAGGAAGGTGTTCAGCTTCTGTGGCACTACTTACCATGGTCAAAACGACTTCTTGCACCACCTGTGTATTTCTCACAGGTGTCTTCGGGACTTGCCCTTCAAGATTAATTAATTCATTGAAGGTTTCCCACTCTTTATCTAGCTCTTTTGTGACAAGGGGTGCTTCGATGACAGGAGGGGGGACATCTCTTGGTGGTGAGGCGATAACTTGCTGCTGAGACATTGCACTCGACTGAGCTGTGTCTTTGGTCGTTTCTTCATTTTTTCCTTACTCGTGACAAGACTCTTAAGGATGCTCAGATACTTCTTGTGCGGCGTTGGACTTAGACCTGGAAGTGCTGGAGTTTTCACTGAGGCTGATGCTCGGAGTCGGTTCTCTAGTAGGTATTCGCAGCTTCTCTAGTGGAATACTAGCCAGTCTTCTTTCTTTGTATAACATGAATTTCTGGAGGTCACCTGAAGACAACCTCGACTGAGCTTCCTGCAAAATTTCTTTGAGCGAGCTCTTACTCTGAAAGAGATCATCAAACAGATCTTTCTTTCCAGAGAACACTCTTATCTTGACGTTCGTTGTGAATTCTCGGGCCACATTATTTGGGTCGAATGGCCTTGCTGGGAACTTAAATAATTGAAGACACGTCACATTCTCCACCTCGCCAAAAGCGTGTCCTACATCGAACAAAGAGAAGGCCCCACAAGTGACGAGAAATTGAGGCCAAATGGCCTTCTTCTTGTCCTTTAGGTCCTTGGTCAAGCCGCCTTCAAAACAGGTTTGATAAGCGATTTCCCGGGCCAAAACTTTATCAGGGATATATAGGGGTAGGACATGTGGAGGTACAGTGCTTCCAAAAACTCTAATGTAAGTAAACCATTCTTCCCCAAACCATCTTGCGACGGGGAGGATGTCAATTTGGGCCTCGGGGGAGCACCTTGGGGGGTCCTTATCGTATATCATTCTATATAGGGGCAAAATAACCCCATGGAAAATCTGGTAAAAATGAGGGGCAAACTGGGAATCCCATAAGATCTTGTGATAAACATGGATGGGCAATGGGTCTTGGGTAGTCCATTTCCAACCCATAACAGGAAAATTAGATACAAGACACACAGAATCCATAATATAGGCAAACAGATAAAAAGGAGGATAGACCCTTTGAGAAAAGGATCTCTTAGACCGGTAATTGACAACGGCCGTGTATAGAGTATCAGAAAGGATTTTGGCCCAATCTAGGATTACAGCATTAGTGGCAGCATCAATTAATGGCAGCCATTCAGATGAAAACTTGTTGATATCTGGCATCCCAAATAACCTACAGAGCATAGCCACAGCAAAACAATATGGAGAGGTGAGGGAACCAGTGCTGTACATACCGTTTTTATCCTTTTTTAGCGGCTCGTCTCTTCTAGACCATTCTTTAGTGGTGTCTGATAGATCTGGATTCTCTGCCGCGAACTTCCTAACGAATTCTGCATTATAGGTTGCTTGCAGTTTAGGAAGATGATACATAAGTTTCAAATCTTGCGCAGCAAACGATCCTACAAGCCCATGTCCATGAACTTTGAATGTCTTCCCTTCAATTCTGCATCATCCAATATCCATTTGATCATATCTGTGTATGGTATAATTTTGGGTCTTGCCGCTATTCTGTGGAGGAATGAACATGCTAGGTCCTCCAAGGTCACCTCAGAAGAGCGTGGTGCGTCCGCGACAGCAGTCACCTTCATTATTCTAGGCTTTTCTTCCTCTAGCAGCCTGTACATACCGTCCCATGTTGATATCCCTGCGTCTTTGTTGCAGGCTGTGTCTGTGTATAGGGGTGCCATCTCCTTGGTCTTCTCTCTTGCTTCGGAGCTTTGAGCTTTGTTCTTCTTTCCCATTTCGCTTTGTGTTTCTGTCTGAGTCGTCTTCGCGTTTTGTTCCTGCAGATTACGAGTGAAATGGAAATGACTGATCCGAAAAGGTGATGGGAGAGTTTTAAATGCAAGAGATAAATCAAATATGCCACCTTACGTGAAGCAAATCTCTACCAAGGCACGCGTCTTTAATCCATTTAATAACTGACAACTAATTCATTTACTATCATTAAAAGCGCATGATTTCGGGTCAGATTATAGTAAGTGGCTTTTTCTTTGGATGGCGCGCCTGAAGGATTCATACCGAAGTGATTTATGATTTGCTGACGTAACCTCGCATGTCGCGCGATCGCTAATCGCATCATCGCAAATCGCATGGATGTGGCATTGCAGCGATCGCAATATCGCAGATCGCAGGAATTTGATATTCACAAAATCTTGCCTGACTCATTTCTGTGATATGCGATCTAGCGATCGGCGTTATCGCAGATCGCGGATCTTTAAGTTTTCTTTATGAGCGTTACTAATTTGCGATGCGATGTCATTATTAACACGAGGATGATGCGCATAAAAAAGGGGAATGAAGGTTTTTCCTATCTTTTGCAATGCGACCTTAAGGTTTTCTCTTTTATCATAGACTTAGGCTTTAAAATATCTAAGAGGCTTTTTCCAAGCGTATGATTATGACTTCAAAAAGAAACTCTTGCTTTCTCTAAAAATTAGCTAAGGGTCCCCATTCATTCAGTATCATGGTTGATACTTAATTGAATAAGGGGGGGTGTTGCTGGCTACAACAATTGGCGATTCACTTGGGAGAACCAGTTATCTCTGCTTTTACATTTATGCTTTCAAACTTCCTGAGAAAAATGTCTTAAAGAAAAACTTGAACTTTATTATAAAAAGATAAAGCAAATAATACTTTAAACTGTCAATGATGTTTCGTTTCAACCTGTTTCTATTTCAATTACTTGCGTCTTCAGCTTGTCTTTGCATTTAAACCAGTCATTACTTGGTCTTGTAAAACATAAAATAAAGTCTTCTCTATGTATCAGCTCTTTTTTTTAAATATGCTCCTTTGTCGCAGGTAGAGCCTCTGCTGCCAGCAGGCGTCCATAGCCTCGACAGGGTTACCTATTACCCAGCAATGATCCTTTATCCTGCTTAAGGTTATTTACAACTTTTTCAGAGAAAAATCCTTTTTTGACACTTTTTCCTTTTTTATTCTCTAAAGAACAATGTCTTGGTTTGGTGGCCAAATTATGACACAGTCATTCACTTGATTTACACTTTTGTTGAACAAGTTGGCTCGTGATGAGACCCCTTGCCTTTTGATTGCAACAATATTGAGTCGTTGCCCTGTTTTGGTAGACAGTTTTGGCAAAGTCAGCAAGTTATAATATCTGTGATCATGATAAGTCGGCTCGTGATGAGACCTCTCATTCTTTGAGATATAGCGTCTTTTTAGATTATTCCTCTGAATGCTGTGTTTTCCTTTAGCAGGGAGGAAGTCAAATTTCTTTCCTTAAGAAAGTTCTGGACGACAATGATAGGGCTGCTTTTGGTAATGGCTGCTTTCACAGAGAATTTTTATTTTAATATCGATACCTTTCATTGTGTTGACCTAAAAACAAATTTTCCACTGAGATAGCTTTCTTTAAAGTTTTTTGCAGTTGAAACTATCATCATATCTGGGTTAAAGTTCTATTGATAATAAAGATCAAATTCCTAAAAGATTTGTTGTTCATAGAAGCAGAAGTTTCAAAAAATTTCAATAGAGAAAAAAGGTGCCTTTAGTAAATGCCAAATGTCGTTAACCAAAGCAAACATTATTATGAGAGGCAAACATTCCCTAGGGTTATGTAGAGAATATGAATAACTTTGCCTATCGATTTATTAAAAGCAAACCTAATAACCTAGCTAAATTACTCCTACTCCTATTCTAACTATATACAGGAAATAACTATGTGAAATGATATTTCCAATGGAACCATGTATTCATTTTTATTCCTAGCCGTATGAATCTTCCAAGCATGAGTAAAAAGAACCAAACTTTCCTTGGATCATAAATATTGGCTGTGGAATAAAAACATACAACCCCAATTGGAATTATGTCTGATTTTCCTTTCTCATGAGAACTCTTTTCCAACTGGATACCTTTTGGATCATAAAAATTAGGATGAATTTCTGTTATGAATTGATGATCTCTCAATAGGAAGGATAACAAGTCATATTGCGAAGATGATTTTTTAGTTTTAATGACTTGTAACCTGTTTTTTGTTAACGCTGAGTTTTTAGCGATTTCGTTTGAAATGAAAGTTCTCATATATAAATCGCTAAAACATAATCTATCAAAAGTTTGAAAATTTAAAAAGAAATCTGATTTTGTACAAAATGAGTGCAAGTGAGAAAGAAATGATTGGGTATTTACATAAATAGTGTTACAACACAACTAGGATCTACTTGTAACATCTTGCTCCTCACAAGAACTGGCCAAGTTTTGTGAATCAGGAACTAAGTTATGATTGCGAACAGGGATGAAGCTTTCCCCGTGATATGAATCATAGATCGGGGTATTGTCTTGGATAGTAAAATTATTCAAATGAGCTTTTACTTTGAGATGAGGATCGGCTGATATGATTTCTAATTTAAGATGTTCCTTATTATCTGACCCTAGTTGAGTTACTTGAGATAACTCAACAACATCATCATTGTCAAAGTAACTATCGCAAAAGACTCTACAGATTTCCCTAGGTTCCTCTTTTTCATTATATGATTTCAGACAAGGGAGGTCAGGAAGCTCTCGTTCGTCATTGATCAAAGGTTGTGCTAAATCGGTCTCTTTATCTTGAAAACCTAATGATGAGTCGTTTGAATAACCCTCTGTGTTTTTTGAGATATGCTTGATATTGAGAAGGGAAACATTGTCATCACTAAAAACATCAGGATGAAGAGAAAAATGTGAATCTGGAATAATGCATTTAAAAACATCATGAAGAAAATTTTGTTCATCATATTCATCATAAACATCGGGCTTTAGATCATACCTTTGTGCGCTGATACTTTCTGAAAGAGAAATAGTTGGTTGATCTAACCTTGGCATAGGCATTCGTTGATTTGAAATGGTATTGTCTGACTTTATGTCAGAGTCATCTTCTGGTTCCAAGGTAGTTTCCCTTTCAGCATTTTCGTCTTTATTTTCTGGTTTTAGAGCATGCATGACTCCTAGGCTTTGCATATTTTCTTCATTATGGATGATCTGTGTATTTGACTTGAAATGCTCATCTATATTAGAAGAAAACGAAACAACGGTCGAGCTAATTTCTTCTTGGTCAGATAAAGGAGGTAGGGAATACTCATCATAATCTGAAGATTCTTCATCTGTGAGCTCATCCTCGAGATCATACTGTAGACATTTAAGATGAAATCGCATATTGAAATCCCTTACGGGTTCATCTTGTTTCCGTAGATAATCAATTTCATCATATACCTGGTCGTAGTCGTAACAATCAAATTCCAAGATGAAAGTCCTAATGAATTGGTCCCAGCTGTGGATTGATGCAACTGGGAGGGTTCTGCACCATTTTCTAGCTTCCGTTGTGAATGTAAGAGTAAAAATCCTGCACAAAACGCCTTCATCAATTCTCTGAATATCAGAACTCGAAACTTTTTGAATGAATTGAAGGGCATGATTAAATGCAGAAGAATTATTCTTACCGTTGAATTTTACCTAAGACAAGAGCCTTACCACATCTAGTGGAGTGTTGGAAGAGGTAGGAACATGGATGCAACTCCAAATAGGAATTCTATGAGCAGCCATCCTGTTTCAAGATTTATAATTTGGAAAACATTCCAACAGACACTATGCTCAGGCCCTCCTTCTGGCGCCAAATATGTTGAGGGGCCCGAAATCGGGTCAACAACAAGGGGGATACCCACCCGGTCCAGAACCTGGTTGGCGGCTCCTTGCCCGTTTGGTGTAGCGGGTCCGACTGGGGGTAATTGGACCAGCTTCCCAATCTAAAGGTTATGTGTGTGTGTGTAGATTTTGATTATGCTGATTCTGAAACTATTTTAGAGCTAACTTCAAATCTAACTAGTAAACAAATTCTATCTTATTATAATCTAATGAAAACAACACATCTAATCTACGCTAACCCGGGATATGTCTCTTATATTATGCGATCTAAAAAGATTTCGAACAATAACTGGTAATAAAGATCATTCAGCTATCATAAGAATATGAACCATTTAAGATAAACCATTCTGCATAAGAAGTTAGGCAAAACAGTTGTGAACAGCATATCGCATAATAAGTCATTCATATGTCAAGCACAAACAAATGATTCCACCGTACAGAAGTGCCAAATGGTAATCCAAACATCCATACATTAACATATAAACAACTAAAACTGCATATCACTTTAAGAATATAAGCAGAAATTTTTCAAGAGATAAAAGTACCATTTATGACTGATTTTCACTCACAAACTTCAAGCAATAACGATTTATCTCTACTTATTTCTAACATCTACTAAGAGTACAGAAGTGCAACATCAGTAGCAGACATTAAAATGTAAACATAAATAAATCCTGATCCTTCCATTCATCAAAACCTCCTCTGAGGGTGCAGAAGTGCATGTTCCGAGGACAAGTTTTTGACAAATTTCTGGACCCTTCTCCAATGCAATGAGAAGGGTTAAAATACTACTTCCTAATTCTAATAATAGTATCATTACAAAATTTCAGGACACGGTTTTAAAATGACCGTCCTTTTTCTAATCTAGTTAAAAGGAAAAAACAACATTCTAAATGAAATCATTTGTGAACTTGGTCTTTGAAGTTGCAAGTGTCCAGCATAGGCTTGAGAAGAGTCGGCTAGCTGATTTCCGCGTTGAGCTGGGCTGCGAAAACAGAATCTATGAGAGCTGGCGCTACCTTCTCGGCTGCGTTCATAATGCACTTCATCGTCATCCATTGGCTGTGCGGTTTAACCAAGTACGTCCAGTAGCTTTCCCAATTCAGCCTAGCCAATGCTTGGATTGCTTTCCCTTTTGCCTGCGCTTTCTGCCTCCATTCTGTTTCCAGTTGCAACTTGTTTGGTAGGTACCCCAGGGTGGTTTCTGTAATTAAATTGGCCCTGTGTAAATTCTCATTTACACAGTCGATAAGAATGCTTGCCTGTGTCGCCGCTGTCTCTGCTGCTTTCTCCGCCTGCGTGTTTTTTCGTCCCATTTATTAAAGAGCAGCTCCTTATGATTTTCATTAATCTTGGGTGCCCCTACTCTTTTCCCTTCCTTGTCATCTTGCCAAGTCAGATATTCTGTCACCCTCTTGTCGTTCTGATCATAGGCGCTCCGCAATTCCACCACCTGACTGGTGATTTTGTCGCTCAGCTCACAAAAGTGCCTCCATTGTGATATTTTACGTCCCAACTCTTCCTGTTGCTGCAGTAGTTGCTCCTTCAAGCCGATGGACTCTGAAATAAACTCTGCCAGTTTAGGCTCATATTTATGCATTTCTTGCACCGTCTGCAGTTGTTTTTCTTTTTCTTCAAGACTTTTCTGATAGCCTATCTGCATCTGTTGAAAGTCTTCCTGTAGCTTTTCTAGCTGTCTGGAAGCTTCAGTGTTCGCATTGGCTTGTTGCAACTGTTGTTGTAGCAGTTGTATATGATTTTCTTGTTCCTTTAAAAGTTGTTGAACTTCAGAGGCCTTGTCAATAGTTGCAGAGGCATATGCTCCTACAATCTGAGACAGCTTCGTGAGATTTTCGGTCGGATTATTATTTGGGTCTTTCCACAAGAAGTCCAAATGTTCAGCATTTTGAGACAGTGTATCCACAAGCTTTCTCTTCTTTCTCTGTCTCCTTACAAGTGCTTTGTGTTGGGGACTATAGAATACATCCAGTGGGGGAATTTGTTCTACGTTAAGTAGAAGTTCTGAGGTTGGAGCGATAGGAAGGTGTTCAGCTTCTGTGGCGCTACTGACCATGGTCGAAACGACTTCTTGCACCACCTGTGTATTTCTCACAGGTGTCTTCGGGACTTGCCCTTCAAGATTAATTAATTCATTGAAGGTTTCCCACTCTTTATCTAGCTCTGTTGTGACAAGGGGTGCTTCGATGACAAGAGGGGGGACATCTCTTGGTGGTGAGGCGATAACTTGCTGCTGAGACATTGCACTCGACTGAGCTGTGTCTTTGGTCGTTTCTTCGTTTTTTCCTTGCTCGTGACCAGACTCTTTAGGATGCTCAGATACTTCTTGTGCGGCGTTGGACTTAGACCTAGAAGTGCTGGAGTTTTCACTGAGGCTGATGCTCGGAGTCGGTTCTCTAGTAGGTATTCGCAGCTTCTCTAGTGGAATACTAGCCAGTCTTCTTTCTCTATATAACGTGAATTTCTGGAGGTCACCTGAAGACAACCTCGACTGAGCTTCCTGCAAAATTTCTTTGAGAGAGCTCTTACTCTGAAAGAGATCATCAAACAGATCTTTCTTTCCAGAGAACACTCTTATCTTGAGGTTCGTTGTGAATTCTTGGGCCACATTATTTGGGTCGAATGGCCTTGCTGGGAACTTAAATAATTGAAGACACGTCACATTCTCCACCTCGCCAAAAGCATGTCCTACATCGAATAAGGAGAAGGCCCCACAAGTGACGGGAAATTGAGGCCAAATGGCCTTCTTCTTGTCCTTTAGGTCCTTGGTCAAGCCGCCTTCAGAACAGGTTTGATAAGCGATTTCCCGGGCCAAAAGTTTATCAGGGATATATAGGGGTAGGACATGTGGAGGTACAGTGCCTCCAAAAACTCTAATGTAAGTAAACCATTCTTCCCCAAACCATCTTGCGACAGGGAGGATGTCAATTTGGCCCTCGGGGGAGCACCTTGGGGGGTCCTTATCGTATATCATTCTATATAGGGGCAAAATAACCCCATGGCAAATCTGGTAAAAATGAGGGGCAAACTAGGAATGCCATAAGATCTTGTGATAAACATGGATGGGCAATGGGTCTTGGGTAGTCCATTTCTAACCCATAACAGGAAAATTAGATACAAGACACACAAAATCCATAATATAGGCAGACAGATAAAAAGGAGGATAGACCCTTTGAGAAAAGGATCTCTTAGACCGGTAATTGACAACGGCCGTGTATAGAGTATCAGAAAGGATTTTGGCCCAATCTAGGATTTCAGCATTAGTGGCAGCATCAATTAATGGCAGCCATTCAGATGAAAACTTGTTGATATCTGGCATCCCAAATAACCTACAGAGCATAGCCGCAGCAAAACAATATGGAGAGGTGAGGGAACCAGTGCTGTACATACCGTTTTTATCCTTTTTTAGCGGCTCGTCTCTTCTAGACCATTCTTTAGTGGTGTCTGATAGATTTGGTTTCTCAGCCGCGAACTTGCTAATGAATTCTGCATTATAGGTTGCTTGCGGTTCAGGAAGATGATACATAAGTTTCAAATCTTGCGCAGCAAACGATCCTACAAGCCCATGTCCATGAACTTTGAATTGTTTGCCCTTCAATTCTGCATCATCCAATATCCATTTGATCATATCTGTGTATGGTAGAATTTTGGGTCTCGCCGCTATTCTGTGGAGGAATGAGCATGCTAGGTCCTCCAAGGTCACCTCAGAAGAGCGTGGTGCGTCCGCGATAGTAGTCACCTTCATTATTCTAGGCTTTTCTTCCTCTAGCAGCCTGTACATACCATCCCATGTTGATATCCCTGCGTCTTTGTTGCAGGCTGTGTCTGTGTACAGGGGTGCCATCTCCTTGGTCTTCTCTCTTGCTTCAGAGCTTTGAGCTTTGTTCTTCTTTCCCATTTCGCTTTGCGTTTCTGTCTGAGTCGTCTTCGCGTTTTGTTCCTGCAGATTACGAGTGAAATGGAAATGACTGATCCGGAAAGGTGATGGGAGAGTTTTAAATGCAAGAGATAAATCAAATATGCCACCTTACGTGAAGCAAATCTCTACCAAGGCACGCGTCTTTAATCCATTTAATAACTGACAACTAATTCATTTACTATCATTAAAAGCGCATGATTTCGGGTCAGATTATAGTAAGTGGCTTTTTCTTTGGATGGCGCGCCTGAAGGATTCGTACCGAAGTGATTTATGATTTGCTGACGTAACCTCGCATGTCGCGCTATCGCTAATCGCATCATCGCAAATCGCATGGATGTGGCATCACAGCGATCACAATATCGCAGATCGCAGGAATTTGATATTCACAAAATCTTGCCTGACTCATTTCTGTGATATGCGATCTAGCGATCGACGTTATCGCAGATCGGCGGATCTTTAAGTTTTCTTTATGAGCGTTACTAATTTGCGATGCGATGTCATTATTAAAACGAGGATGATGCACATAAAAAAGGGGAATGAAGGTTTTTCCTATCTTTTGCAATGTGACCTTAAGGTTTTCTCTTTTATCATAGACTTAGGCTTTAAAATATCTAAGAGGCTTTTTCCAAGCGTATGATTGTGACTTCAAAAAGAAACTCTTGCTTTCTCTAAAAATTAGCTAAGGGTCCCCATTCATTCAGTATCATGGTTGATACTTAATTGAATAAGGGGGGTGTTGCTGGCTACAACACCTCGGTAAATAATCATGGTGAATGTAGTATATCAGCCATTAAAGCCTTGGTCGTGTTTGCACCGTCACCTCCACTTTTTCATTGGCCGATCATTCACCTCCATTTGATTGTTTACCCATTTTTGAGGAACAGCTGCGAAGAGTGATCTCACTGGCCATCCTTGTGACACTGTCGTGATTGGAAAATTCCAAACCTTACCTGGAATCAGCTGCTACCCATTTTATCACTCGTTCCTCAAAAGATGAGTCTCCTTTAAGCTCTTTTCAACTGACTCGTAAAATATGAAAAGATTGCTGAGCCATTGGCCTCTCCAGCTCGTTAAAGGGACAGGAAGTGTTATCCCTCCTCTAGATTTTAATCTTTTTGGACCTGAGGGATTATTACACAAAAAGATCGAGCGCTTGTTTTGTTCGGCTCGTTATAAGTATCGAAAATTCATCCCTTCTGTATTGTTTTATACTTTTTCGGACTTAAGGGATTAGATGACGAAAAAGGAATTTTGGAGTTACCTTTACGTTCCTTTTCAGACTCTCTAAAATTTAAAAGGACGGAGTTATCTTTGTCGTTAAACTCGTTAAAAGTATAATACCGACAAACTTGTCTATAGACGAGAACGAGTTTCACTATCGCTAGGCTCGTTAAAACATAGCAATGGGTTTGCCCGAAGGGAAAATTATAGAACAATCATATGTTATCCTCCTCAAGCTTGACAAAAATAAAGAGGTACTGGTCATCAATGACTGGGGAAAATTAGGAAGAAAACTTGAAGAAACTTTGTTGGTAGCAAGTCGCTCTTGAACATGACACTTCCACTCCGTGTCCGAGTCGGGTTGGGTTGTTTCATTCACCGGTCACATCACCATGGTCAAATCATACCATCCACATTTGGGGTTAATGCTACCAATCCATCACATCAGTCTCACCGATATGTTCAAGAGAAGTCATTCAGAGAATTCACCTGTGTCTCACCCACTACCATACATTTATGCTCCATTATTTCATGACCACCACCCTGAACCTTATATCACCAGATCGTTTTCACCTCCATTAAAATCATTTGCTCCATTCCGTGTCATTGATGTGGAATTCATTAAGGCCCTCCTGTGACGGATCACTTCTTGTCGACATCAGCTCATTATCCAAGAAGTTGATCTAGGAACACCCCATTCTGTACTTTGAAGCTTGCATGCCTCAATGGCAAGTTTCTCACTTCTGGCGACAGGTTTACATCAATGGCCTTCGACCGAAAGATTTTGCATGGTGTTCGACGCCAAGTCCTTTATTCACACCACGTGAATTGTACTGCAGTACCTTGAGGGTCATTATCATTATCGGTGATTCCTCTCGCGCTTGTTAACAGTTTACATCATTGGCTGGTAATCAAGCGATGTCTTTCCATGTTCGACTTCAGAACATTTCTCACATGGATCAACTTGTACTTCGAGTGAAGATCGAACAAGATTGAAGACCCCGGATCTAGTTTCATCCATCCGGGCTGCGATATATATTTAGGGAAATAAAGACATTAAATGTACATCATTGCTGTACAGATAATCATCCACTCAAAAGGATGATGGCTCTATCAGAATCATCAGTCTACACTCAGACGATTGTCTGTCCTATGTACATGAAAATGAATTTATAAAGCTGAGCATGGGAATGCCCGCCTCAGCTAGATCATGAAAATATTATGAAGATAATGTATTGTATTGTATCTTATTACGGGTCTCCTCTCGGCATTGAAAGAACTTCGGATCCTCATAATAAAGCATTTCACCCGACATCAAAAGATTAACGACCTCATGCTTTAGGGGGCAACTGTTATAGACATTTTTGGGCCCTACAACCCCAAGCATGAAATGTCCATAAACCAAGGGCTCCTAAGTCCCTAAAAGTGTTGTTCTAACCCCTAAAGGAACAAGGTCAACAAATTACAGCTTCTCCCAGAAGTTCTTCATGAGAAACTGCTCAGAATTGGTCAAAACAGGATCATTGCAGCTGCTCCACTGGCTAAGTGCGTTGCATCCCACGTAAATACATTGTGTGGGTGTGTTTCATTTCAAAAATCCCTTCTGTGGGGTGCGATGGGCGAGAAATGACAAATGTCAATGTCATTCCGCAAGGTGGAGAGGCAATGGAAGCTTCCAGAATCTTCTCCTGTGACACTTGCCTCACTGAATTCAACCAAGGATGAGTAAGAGACCAACAGTCTCCAAGTGGAAGCAAGAACTATCAGAGAGAAGACACTAATCAAATCACAAGCTGACTCATCCCCCTTACAGATATCTATATATGGATCCCTCATCCCAGAGATCCAGGAGCTGGAATTTTGCATATTGTAAGGAATTGTTGTTGGTTTCTTGAGACAAACATCAGATTGTTGGGTGATCTAAGCTTTGTTTGAGGTGAAGAGGGGCTTCTTTGCTGGGAGGTTGATGCTGGGTCAGAACAACTGGTTGTAACTCCTCTTGGCTCTTTTCTTGTTTATCAATAAAAGCTATTTGAGTTTTCCTCCATGCTTTTGTGTCATTGATGCTTGCTACATTTGTATGGTCAATTTACATCCGATCCTAGATTGTTTATGATTATAGATCCATATCTTTGTATAGTGCTATGCTTCTGTGATCTTACAGGTACTTTGTGAAGCTGGGCGTGCAAGGGAGCAAGTAGCTGAGGACTATCAAAGAAGAGAGGGATCAAATCAGGAGATTAGCGCAAGACAGAGGTTGGTCTTTTTGTTCCTCTTTATCTATAATTCATAAAGGAAAAACGAAAGTAGCTTTTCTCTGTTTGTTTCTAAGGCAGTTGTCACACCTTAGTGGGATAGAGCAGTTCTATATAGACACTTTTCCCTGTAAAAATGAGTCCCATGTCCTTCATCTCAAACTCTCTTGCAAGGTCATCCTTTCAAGAACTGATAAGTTGCTCATTACCTAGTAAGGATCAAGTCATTGACATATAACACAATAATCAATAATTTACCTTCTACCACAATGTGATAAATTTTTGCATCTGCTTCACTTTTGGTGAAGCCCAAACTAGTGAGATAGTTATCGATCCTAGTATACCAAGCATGGGGTACTTGCTTGAATCCATACAATGCTCACTTGAGTTTGCACACATGCATCTCTCTATCAAAGGTCTCAAACCCCTCTAGCTGCTCAATATACACCTACTCCTCAATAACTCCATTGACGAATGTTGTCTTCACATCCATATGTTGGATCTTCCACCCCATCTACACTGACATTGCTAGAATTGACCAAATGGATGAGTACCTTGCTACTAGAGCAAAGGTATCCTCATAGTCAATTCCCTCCACCTGAGAGAACCCCTTGGCCACAAATATTCCCTTGTGTTTCTTGAATCTTTATGCTCCAGTCTACTACATGATTTACCTTATAAAGCCATCTCGAACCAACCACTGATTTGTCTTTTGGTCTTGGGACCGCTTCCCAAACATTGTTTTTAACAATGGAATCATATTCCTCTACAGTAGTATCAACCTATATTGTTTGTTGCATTGCTTCCTCGAATAAGGATGATTTTGTCTCAACTAGCTCACTTATTAGAGCCATGTACCCAGTGTACTGATCTAGTGACATCCTCTGCTTGCGCTGTGATGTGGGTGCTCCCACATTCTCTATTGCATCCTGCAATAATCTATCAACTACCATGGTCTGCTTCCTTCCTTCTCTAGATGTCTCTGCTTGAGTGGATGTATCCACTCTCTCCTCCTCTGCTTATGGCTGCTCCACAAATTCCTAAGGTTCTTCCTTTGGAGCCAAAATCTCATGATCAGGCTGCAACTGAAGCTCCCTCTCAAAAAAACACCTCATTTCCTTCTCCTCATCCAACTTCACATCATGTGTTACCACTGTCATCCTGAGGGATTGAAAGTACACTCGATAGTTGTGAGGTGTATCTGTGTACCCCACAAATATGCCCAACTCTGTTGTTAGCTCTAGCTTTTTCCTTGTTTCCTTGGAAACATGGTATTAAACTGATGATCCAAAGATCCTAAAGTGTGACACATCTGGTTTCTTCCCTAAAAAATATTCCTCTGGTGTAGTCATGCCAAGAATATTGTGAGGACTCTTGTTCTACAAATAGACCTTTGTGTTTCATGCTTAAACCTAAAAGTTTAGAGGCAGTGTTTGGTCATGCAACATCGCCTATGTTGCTCCCACAATAATTTTTTTCTTCCTCTCAAGCACCCCATTCTGTTGTGGGTTATGAGGTGTTTTAAGCTCCCATCGAATGCCTTCCTTTGCACAGAAATTTTTAAACTCATTCAACATGTATGCACCACCATTATCACTCCTGAGAGCCTTCACTTTCCTACCAATCTCTTTCTCAACAAGTGCTTTAAACTCAACAAACTTGGAGAATGTTTGGACTTTCTTCTGCATGAAGTAGATCCAACACCTCCATGAGAAATCATCTACAAATATAACATAATACCTATGCATGGCATTGGAGGTTGTCGAGAAAGGTCCACATACACCAGAGGAGATCCTTTCAACGATCACATGTGCCCTATTGTCCCAACCATTGAAGGTTGATTTTGTGTGCTTCCCTAATGTACACCCTTTTCATGTATATTTTTGCTCTAGTGCTCCATTAGGGAGGTATGTAGAAATATGTTGCATGATCTTCAAAGGGCCACAATGCAAATGGCCAAGTCCTATATGCCATAATTCACTGACATCTCGGCTCTACACCTTCTCTGCTTTTGTGCTCAATGTTGCACAATCTTCCAAATCTAATTTTTAGAGGTTCTTCACTCAAACCTCAATCTGCTTCACTTGACCCGTGGTGATGTGTCTCAAGAAATCCTTGCTTTTTTTTAAATATAACATCGTAACGACAGTCTTCCAACACCATGATGAAAACTAGATTCTTCTTTAGACTTGATACATACATCACATTCTTGAACCTGAGAGGGGAGCCAGACTCCCTCTGAAAATTATTGGTACCAATGTTGGTTGCATTATACCTTCCATCATCTCCCATTCGATGTGCATGTGGAGATCCTTTTCCTCCAAGTCATTGAAACTTTATTTGTTCCACGTCATGTGGAATGAGGCACCATTGTCGAGATACCAGACACTACCCATCGCTATGATTTTCATGCATGCAATGAGGGTAAAATCAAGTTGGAGCTGTGAAGCCAAGGCCTCACCCGCTACTCCTCTTGCGGTCTTCTTTCTTTCCTTCTTGTGTGGAAATTCATGGCATAGTGTCTGAGTTAATGACAAGGAAAGCACTTGATTTTGGACAAGTATTTCTTCTTGCCCCCTTGACCAAATTGTGCTTTGGATTGAGATTTCTTCCCTTTCCCTTTATTTCCCTTTCCATCCAAGACGCAGTTTTTCTCATCATCACACTTGGATGAGGTTTTGTCTCTGGTGTTCCACCTTATTTCTTCTTGCACCAAATTAGACCACAATCGTTCCCAATTTGGCAGCTTCTCCCTCCCATTTACTGAATCCTAGTAGTTGTGCCATCTCTTAGGAAGTCCTAAAAGTGTTAGGCTTATTAGATCATCTTCTACAACTATAACACCAACATTCCCAAGTTCATCATGATATTGTGTGAACCTACTCAGGTACTGTGGTATTATGTCGCCCTTCTGCATCTTGATATTCTGAAGCTTGTCCTTTAGTGCCAGCTTCATGTGGTCACTATTGTTACGGAACAAATTTTTCCAGGCCTACCACATTGCATATGGAATCTCTTTCTCATGGATATTTGAGACAATATGGTCTTGAACTCCCTCCAATATGATCCTCCTCGCCTTTGTTACACGCTTCTTCCATTCTACTAAATCTTGAGCATTAGATGTTGGAGGCTTCAGGATATCACTATCTACGAATTCCTTTAGCCTATTATCTTCTAATGATGCCTCCATCATGTCCTTCCATGCAACATAATTTGAGCTACCCTTAAGTGCATACTCGAGTCTCAGTCCATAGAAATCCATCCTGCTAGCTCTGAAGAATTGATCCTGCAAATTCGATCCACTTGCAAAGATAACTTCGAATTATCTTCTCCATTGTGATTCCTTCTATGATACCATGTATAAATTTAATGTGTAGATTCAAAACTGCTCATGAAATTTACTAGATCACAAGAATTGAAGCTACTCTATTCATCTGCGGAAAGAAAATCACGACCGAGAACACAAATCATTAACATGCATCAAGATTCAACACACATACACAAAGACTTAATATGGGAAATAAACTGCTCAAAACCCCTTATCTGTATTTCATTAATCAAAGAACAGAGAAGAAATGCAATGCTTGCTCAAGCCTAAGCACACCCTGCACTAGCATAATCTATTTCATTGCCTCACAAACTGAATCAAGCCAATACTTAGCCAATTTCTCAATCCACCAAGCTCTTATTTCTTTACGTTGTTTGATGATGAATGTTTTTTTTTAACAAGGTCGTTTACTGATATATTATAAAACTTCAAGGAGTGAGTCCTATTACATAAGATGAAAAGAACAATGAGGGGAGGATCCAAAATGGGTACGCAGACCCTTGATCCCTGTCAGAGGACTTGTAGATTGAGATTTGGAAAAGATAACGGCTATATTGCCGTACAAACAGGCCTACTAGAAAGCAAAATTTACAAGACATAGAACGAGTTACAGTTGCTGGTTTACTGAATCATCGAGCTGAGGCTCCTTTTTCTCACTGATCTTTGTCGAGGCCTCTGCGTGCATGCTTTGAGTCATTGCTTTTATGTGAGTTATTGCTTCTTCCAGGTGGTTGCATTTTTCTTTAAGACCTTCAATCTCCGCTCTCTGTTTCTCCAGCTTTTTCCTTTTTGATTTACTATCAGCCTGAAATTCTTCCTTGAGGTCGTTAAAGTGTTTTATGAAACGGGCGATCATGAAACAATGGGCTTTGCACAGTGTGCAGCTGCTGTTGGTGATTACTCGCTCCAAAGGGTTCTCTGCCATTTCTCGCTCCGCTGGATTCTCTGCCATTTCGATTCCACTCTTAGAGATAGCTTGAAGAACTTGGAGCAGAGGAATATACTGAGGGAAGCAGAAGGGAGTGGAATAATGAAAGAGGGAAGAAGGAGTGATCTGGGAGATAGCGCGGGCCTGAAAAAGAAACACTGAGGGGAAACCGCCTTTGACAGAGAGAAAAATGATAGGGAGGGGATAGAAAAGGGGGGAGGAAGAGACCTGGGAGGAAGAGAGCGTAGAGGAAGGAGGGAGCTGTTTCAGACAACCAGAGAGACTGTTAGCGAGAAAGCAAAAAGGAGCACAAAAAACATAGCGATTACCACTGAGGACGGAGGGAGACAGCTTTCTTCTGGTGCTGGTCGCAAAGCCCAAACGAGAACTGAGGAACACCTGAGGCTTTCTGAAAAGAATCGAGCCTTTACTCTTATGATCTTGAAGAACTGAAGCTCTGAACTGTAGGGAGAGTGAGGTTCCCTGATGAATATATAGAAGGTCGAGATTCTGGGCATCCAAATCTGAGGCATGCGACTCAGAGATTTTGCTGATCATGTGATCATGTCTTGGATCGCTTATGCAGTCAATATAGATTTTGAAGGGACTGGTGCCTAACCTCTGCTTGGAATTGTCACGAGAACTCTGACTGAGCATATTCCCGTACCTGATTGTTTCGTCAGTGTAGATTTCCTTTGCAGCGTTCATGATGAAGAGGATGCCAATGTCAGAAAGGGTGGAGTCAGCGGACTGCTTATCGATTTTGGGAGGAAGGGCAGACGAGATTATTGGATGACTGAAATGATCGAAGTTCAGAGAGGTTGCTGAAGGATGGGTCGATTTAAGGGATTGGCTTGTCATAAATATGATCACTCTCTCGGACTTGTCCAGTAATTCTGTTGACTACCCTGTTGGCAAGTGAGTCTGCCTCCGTGTTGATGTTCCTCAGTACATGTTTGAAGCTAGTGTCTCCCAGATGACTTATATTATTCATGATCCTTAATTTGATGTTACTGAGAGCCTTTTTTTGAATTCTCCACCTGCAGCCAATGCAGCGATCACAATTGCCGAGTCACCCAAAATGATTGGGTTCTGAACTTGCATTTGCTTCATAATTCTTGTGCCTAAAACAAGGTTGTATGCCTCTGCCATATTATTCGACATTTCACCCAGGCCCCATTCATAGGTTGTGAGAATTTTGCCATACTGGTCTTTTATAATTCCCCCTGCCCCTGCTTTCCCCGGTTTGTTTTTTGAAGCACCATCAAACTGAAGGGTGGTTCTCTTTTGCTCATGTATCCATTGATTTATGTCTTCCTTAGTGCCCCCGAGTTTCCAGATGCTCCCCCTCTTGCCAGCTGTGGAAGGAGGTTGCTTATTTTTGTCATAGCTTAAGCAGAATTTATTGAACCAGTCTTCCTCATCTTTCTGCCAGCTGGATCGATCCGGTTGAGAGACAGAGTTGGCGCTTATAATCTCAAAGACAAGGCCCATAGTTTTTGCCAAGGTGCGAGCTGGGTTTGGCTTCTGGTTGTTGAAGGTGCAGTTGTTCCTGGTGAGCCAAATTTTCCAGCTGAGCGTTGAGGATATACATTTCCACAAGCGGGTGATGATGGCCTTGCTTTTTCTAGAATGAGGGTAACATTTCTCCCAGTTTTTTTGTAGGGTAGGAAGCTGGTCGAAGGTCTCTCTTATTCTCAATGGACTGATAATTTTATTCCAACAGCTTTGGGCATAAGGGCAATCTAAAAAGAGGTGTTGACTACTTTCCTCCTCAACACGGTAGAGACAGCAGATTGAGGGACCATGTATTCCTCTTTTTTTGAGATTCTCGGCCATAATGATCTTACCTTTGAGAAGAGTCCAGTTGAAAAATTTGACCTTTGGAAGGCATTCTGTTTTCCATACCGTTGTACAAAGATTCCAGTTACCTAAAGTAGAGCTTGCCTGAAGAAGTTTGCACCCTTCTTTTACAGTGAAGTTTCCTCCACTAGGATCCCATATGAACATGTCACTAGCCTCTTTGTTTGTGGGAGTTGATCCCGAAAGGGAGATCTTGAGGTCTGCCCATTGATCCCTGAGGTTATTTGGGAGAGGTAGATCCTTCCATGCAAGCCAACTATTTTGATCCCATAGGGAGATGTCATATAGAGAGTTCAAGTTTTTTGCTTCCATCCAAGTTTTCAGGGTGCTGAACTGCTGAAGAAGATTTCTTGGCTTCGTTCCCATAATTCTGTCTGTCCATATATTTACTTCTTTTCCACTGCCCGACGATTTTGAGATGTGATTTTTGAATTGGGGGAGGACTTTTTTGATGAGTTTCCAAACTGGAGTGCAAGTTCTTTCTACGATTACTTCAGAGAGGACATTAGAGTTCAATCCATTTAGGTATTTCCTTTTCATAGCCTCTACCCACCAGGAGCCTTTTCCTATGAGAATTCTCCAGATTAGTTCAAATCCCATTGCTTTGTTAGAGAGGCTTGGAATTTTGATGGCTAAGCCCCCTTTTTTGAAAGGGAGAGTAACTTGGTCCCATCTGACTAGGCTAAATTTTTTCGAGTCTTGCTTCCCTCCCTGCCAGAGGAAACTTCTCATAATTAACTCCATGTGCTTGTGGGCACTAGCAGGGGCCAAATTTACTGCATATTGGTATATGGGGAGAGCGGAGAGGAGTGCCTTAATGAGAGTTTTTCTACCTGCCAAATTTAGCCAGGATAGCCCCAAGCTTTGGAGTAGTCCTCTCATTTTTTCTATATGCTTAATCCAAATTTCAGACTTAACGATTTCTTTTGCTAAGGGCAGACCTAAATAAGAAAAGTGACTCCAATTTCTTTGAACTGGGATGTCCATGATCAAGGAGATTCTTTGCATGATTTGAAGAGGGACATTCCATGTGTATATTTTACACTTTTTGTTGTTTAGCATTCCCCCTGAAGCTTCCATGAAGGAGTCCAGAGTTTTCTTGAATCTTTTTGCCATTAAGCTTGAGGCTCCCACTATTAAAAGGGTGTCATCCACAAAGAGCGAGTGATAATTTCTTTTATCCCTCTCTCTATGCTGATTCCCGTGATCTCCTTTTGCTTACGAAGATTTTCCAGATGAATGCTCAAGGTTTCAGCCATAATAATATATAAGAAGGGAGAGAGGGGGCAGCCTTGCCTCAGTCCCCTAGTGCTTCTAAAATAGCTGCTGGGTCTACCATTTATGAGGGGGGTGGTCCAAGGGTTTGAGATGCACTCCATGGTGATGCTAATGAATTTACTGGAGATCCCGAATTTCCTGAGAACATCTGCCAGGAAGTGATGGTTGACCCTGTCAAATGCATTTGCCATGTCCAATTTTATAATCATACCTCTTTCCTTTCTGTTGATGCTGCTATGAATTTCTTATTGAATCAATATGACGTTGTCCGTTATTTGTCTTTGGGGGACAAATCTGCCTTGACTCTCTGATATAAGGTGGGGAAGAAGCCTTTTTAGCCTGTTTTCCAGAATTTTAGTAACTATCTTGTATGAAACATTGCAAAGAGAAATAGGTCTAAAACAGTCAAAGGAGAGGGGATTGAGGTCCTTCGGAATAAGAACAAGGTGGGAGGATTTAGTGTTTTCTCCCATCTTATATTTTTTAAAGACATTTTTAACCATCCTGACATAATCCTTTTTTATTGTGTCCCAGTGATTCCTGTAGAAGGCAACGGTGAAACCATCAGGTCCCGGGGCCTTATCCGGTTACATGCTGAAGGTAGCCAACCTTATCTCCTCCTCTGAAACATCCCGATCCAGTTCTCTATTTGTAGTTGGGAAATTTTGCTCTCAACTGGTCTGAGAAACCTTTGTGTTGTTCAAAGTCTGGGGGACTGCTGTTAAGAGGGATTTGAAGTGACTGTGCGCTACTGCTTTAATTTCCTCTTGTTAGTTGATTTCTTTCCCCTCTGCAATGATTTTATCGATTTGATTTCCGGCTCGTCTGATCTTTATGTTGTTGTGGAAGAAGGAGGTGTTTTTGTCTCCAGCTCTGAGCCAAAGACACCTCGATTTCTGTCTCTGTTCTTCTTCCTCCACTCTATTTTGCCTGTAGAGTTCCCTAAACATTTCGTTTTCCTGGGATTGGTCTTCCTTTGTGAGTTGGTTATCCTCTTTCTCCTGATTCCACTGTTCCATTTGCCTGTGAAGTTCTGCTCTTTTTTTATTTTCCATTGCTGCGTTCTCTTTGGCCCACTGTTTTATTGCTGCTCTTAAGGATTTTAATTTCGTTTCCCAAATGTAGTGGGGCGAACCAATGACTTCCTTCGCCCAATGGTCTTTGATGAGTTTTCGAAAGTCCTCCTTAGAGTCCCAAGATTTATTATATTTGAAGGGAAGGGGCCCGAGATTTCTTCCCTTGTCAAGGATCAGAACCACAGGCTTATGGTCTGAAGCTGAGGCGTGGACTATTTTGCTTTTGACTGAGGAGAAGCCTGAAACAATTCTTTCATGAATTAAAATTCTATCCAGTCTCTCTTTGATATTGTGAATTCCAGCTCTCTTGTTGCTCCACGTGAATTTGCCGTTATAAGGGGGAATATCAATGAGGTTGTGGGTTTGGATTATCGCTTCCAGTGAGTCTCTTGAGGGATCAACGAGGACATTCCCACCTATTTTTTCCTCGATCTTACTTATTACGTTCAGATCTCCACCCATAAATATGTTCCTTTCTTGAGAGGCCTGCAATTCTGAGTTTATGGATTCCCAGCAAAAAGCTTTATCCATGTAGTGATTCGGGGTGTAGATGTTAAAGATGGTGTATTCTTCTTTTGAGACTCTATTTTTAAGATCTGTTCTGACCCACCAGTTGCAAGATTTTTGGTTGGTGAGGTCCCATTTGCTCTTATTCCAAAGTGTTCCTATTCCTCCTGAGGCACCTACTGCATCTGTAGTTGTACCTGTGAAATTTTTGTATCTTTTTATGAGATTTTGAAAGTCTTGATCAGATATTTTGGTCTCCTGGATGAGGAAGAGATCTGGCTGCTCTTGATTGATTAAATCTCGGACTGCATTTGATTTTAGGGAGGAGCCCAGCCCCCTGCAATTCCAAGAGACCAATATCATTATTTACTGATTTTTTGGTGAGCCCCGCTCCTCTCCTTTGTCTTTTCCCCACTTCCTTTTTGTTTGTCTAGGAATGAATCCATCGGTTGTTGAGTTCCAGTGGCCATTTCTTTTGCTGTTGTTTCATCCCTTATTTCTTTGTTTGACTTCCTATCTGCTTTTCTTAGAGGATCAGAGGTGAGACTTGCTTCTTTAATTTTGTTTCTAGTGAGGATGTGTTCTATAGTTGGAGGGGGAGAGGACGGGGGCAGCGAGGGAGAGGGGATGACTGCGAGTGTAGTGGCCCGGGGAGAGGGAGGGGGTGAAAGGGGTTCTTCGACTGACAGGGATTCAAAAGGGTTGGAGGATGAGGGGAAAGGCTGGGTTGAGATAGAAGGGGGAGGAGGAGGGGCAACTTGGGATTCCAGAGGAGGCTTGGAGCTTGGGCCTTGATGGGGGTTTGATTTCTTCTTTTTTACTTGCTCCCATGAGCCTTCAGAGGTTTCAGCATTTTCATTAGACTCATTTTTTTTTAACTTACTACATCTATTTGCAAAATGTCCATATTTGTGACATACCTTGCATTTGAAAGGTAGTTTCTCGTAGTCTAGCTGTTGGATATGTGTCCATTGATCTACTTTGATCTTGATGGCTTCCGGCAGGCCTTTGCCTAGGTCGACTTTAACACATATCCTTGCACCGGCATGCATATTCTCCTTTGGTTCGCATCTGTCAATGTATTTTCCAACCGCGTTCCCAATGGCCTTTACTGATTCATCTCCCCAGCAGTGGAGAGGGAGGTGAGGCAGACAGACCCAAACCGGGACTGCATTTGGGATGTCCATTTCCGGATCAAAATCAAGAGACCATCTGTTCAGGTAGAGACCTCTTGAATCCATGAATTAGGGGCCATTTCTAAAGATGAGGTTCCGATCCTCTTTTGATTCGAAAAGAAAAGTGTAGAAGCCCCTTCCACATAATCTGATAGCTATTTTCCCTTGTATTATCGCGTTCCAGTTACGTTCCACCCATTTTTGGACTGCTCTCGGTGAAGGCCAGAGGCTAGTAAATTGGCCAACGAGACCCCTCTCAGCTAAAACGATTGCAGCGTTCCTCGGGAGACTGGGAGGAAGAGATACTTCAGGAATTTCATCTAGTTTCTTCACAAACTTGGATGCAGAGGGGCGGATTCTTGAGGAGGCGTTCTCAGGGATGAGAGATGCAAAGAGTATTTCATTGTCTTCAAACTATGGGGACGAAGAAGGATCAGTCCCAGCCATGGCGGCGGAGGAGGGCCAACACAATGTCGGCAGAGGAAAAAAACGGGGACAAAAAGAAGGAAGGGGGGCCCCAAAGCTGGGGTCGGGCAGGAGGTCCGAGAGAAACCGCAGAGCTGTAGAAAGGAGCCAAGGAGGGCCTGCAGGGGCAGAGACAGGCCCGACAACAGAGCTGCCAGGCGGGGGCCTGGAGGAGGTAGGGAACTAGTCAGGGGTCAGCCGCACGAGAGCTCTAGTTTGAAATCGCCTTCTCCATCCTCAGTGCCGAAAACTGCGCCCAAAGTTAAATAAATTTAATTCTTTGTTTGATGATGAATTAGCCCCTATTAGTTAGGGAAATTACTCATTGAGAATTGTGCAATTACTTTAGGCCCTTCTTTGACTACATGCACCACCTATACAACTTTGACTAGTTTACAATTGATAGTACACTGCCCTTTAACTCCAATATCATCTGGGTAACTCAACTTCTCTGCATGCATGAGTTAATTTAGGTTGATTGACCAGTTAATTGGATGATTACTCAGTGTGAACAAAGTTAGACACCCTTGACTGAACCTTCGCTAGTTCTACTAACAGTGAGAAATAGTTACACTGACAATAACTCAAATTAACTTAAACAGATTGCTACAAATTAGTAATCAATAATGTAGATCTAAACTCAAGTGTCTCCAACTTGAATTTACTGAGTTAACTGGGTGACAAGACCCATGTCACTTCAGTTAACTACCTCCAAGTATTTTGCTGAAATTGAAATTCGAATTTCTCCTAATTTAATCAAGGAAGAATTAAATTAGGAATTTCATGCTACATTTTCAACACCAATCACTTAAATGGCCCATTGTTTGCCTCTCACTAGTCAATGAATACAACATTGACCACCTCTTCTCCATGGCCTTCCACACACTCTTCCCCACATGTATTGCCATGATAAACCAACCAAGAGTTGCAAAAGTTGAAATTCAATAACATGCTTTACAACTGATGTGCTACTATGATAGTAGATTTTGACAACATCCTAGATTTTGTTATTACTTATATAAACTTATCATGCACCATCATAGGTAGGCAACAGATTCTATCTTCATTAAAAGATACCTTGCATATAGCTTGTTGGTAATCGTTGCAAACCTTTGCCACCACCTTCAATAGTTGCCTTCTTCGATAATTCCATGCCATATTATGTGCTTCAACTCGTCTCTTCAAGGAAGCTGCTCTTTCTGAACCAAGGTTATAGGGGAGCTTGTGACATGATCTTTCAAAAGGAAACCCTTCCTTCTTCTTCATGCTAAGTGTAGGAAATATTGTTGACAAGGTTAATCCTCTCTGCGGATAGAGACGATCCCTCTAGCCCAATGAGTGGGTCTAGCAACTAAAGTGACAATCAACTAGACATCTTCCTAGATTATAATTGAAAAGTAAATGAAAGAGATGACCTACCTTGTTCTGATGCTAATCTAATTTCCTTTGTTGGGATCCTCAAACCGCTTGTGTCACGGACTTGTGCCTGCTTCTTTCAGCGCTTATGTACCTGCACAAGTGATCAAGAGACAACAAAGCATGCCAAAACCAATAGAAAATCTGATAATAACGTACTAAGCTAATCAAGGAATGCCAAGCTAATACATACATGAACATATATATTTTGGGAAGATGAACCAGTAGTTGTATATTATTTAAAGAATAAAGGGAAGCTTACAACCATAGCCTTGATGTTGAAAGGCTCTCCTTGAGTGGTAATCCAAGTCCAAGACAAGAAACTCTCCAAACACTCCTTCTCCAAGTCTAATGAATAGCCTCTAAGCACAAGCTCAACATAGGGGTGCAAATGGACATAGAAAAACCATTTGGGAATGGGAGAGGAGGAATTTATAAGCTGGGAGAGGGAGTTAGGACTCCTCCAAAGATAGGATTAGGCCCACATCTCAAGGAGGTAGCTCATAGGGATGAGACCAAGAGGTCAATTACAAGGATTCGACCTCATCTATGTATAACCACCTCCAGCTCACCGCTCTGGAAGCTTCTAGATTACGAAGCTTCTCATCCTCTTTGGAAAAACTTCCTTTTTAAGACCAGCATGGGTATGTAAGGGAACAGAGTGATGCCATCGCTGGCCTAACATGGTGCAATAGCTGATCATCGTGGTTTTGAGCTTCATAAGGGCGACAACCCTCATTTTAGGGTTTTAAGAGCTATTTATTCACGGAAAGCTCCAAATATTTTCCAAGCAAAGTTAAAGGAGGGACCTGAGTTGTATACATGGATGATTATATTGTATAATGATCATGTTTCGTGCACTTCAGGGTATGTCACAAGGAAGCGCAGGAGGCGTGACAAAATATTGTGTAACAGATACCAAATGGCATGACTTACAGAAGTTCTTACAAATGGACATGCGTTGTGGTCCTCTATCCAATGCACATGATCAAACTTGCTAGAGAATCCCAAAAATTGTTGCAAACCCACAGTGTGCATCTCAATACATCAATTGCATATTCACAATATTCCTAGAGGAGGTCCTAGTAAAAGATTCCATGTAAAGGGTTGTTGGTGCAGGTATTAATCTACCATTAATGGCCATTCATCCTTTATGTACAATGTGTGAATGCATCTCTTACTTTCTTTCTTCTATTTGGCCCCAACATGAATGGCAGCGTAGAGGGTTTGCAAATATACATGGTTTCAAATGGTTATAAAATGCACTTGATATGGATAATCTTGACTAGACCAACAAATCCAAGGTTTTTATTTCCAAGTCTTTCTTCAATACATACGTTACTAATTGGAACCTTCGAGCCCCCCATCAAAGAAATCCAAGAATACATTGATCAAATCTTAATGATCCTTGCCTGCTTGCAACAAACGATATCCTCGCTTCTAGTGAGCTCCAAGGCTCTGAGAAGCTTGCCAACTTTGTCTAGTGCCACACAAAGTGTCATTCCTCTGTATGCCTTCACAAAAACGCACTACTGAATATTGTTGATATTGAGTCCCCTGGGAGTTACACGAATCCTCTTCTCTGCACATCGATGTTTTTTGCCATAAAACTTATAGTCCTGCTAGAAAGGATGATAGGCTTAACATCCACAACCTTCACATGCCTAATATTTAAAGGAAATTGATTGCCACCCTATCCTCTCACGTCATGTTGTCTTAAAATACATTTCCAAATATGCAGCAAAAGTAGAGACAAAGTCTAAAAGTTACCACCAGATGCTCTCGTACCTTGCACAAATTTCTCCTAACAAAAATGATTGTTGATAGGGACATCAATGCATAGGAGACATGCCACATGCTCCAAAACCTCCCCTAACACAATGTAGTCATTCTTTTGTCTCCCTAAATGTCAAGTGAATTATTTTCATATATGTTTCACATAACTTGGATGCCCAATTTCCAATAACACCCATCATCACTTCCTACATGCAAATACCTCCTTCACTCCATTCATTGTCTGTTATTGAGGTTGCACACTCACACCATTCATTGTCTCTTATTGAGGTTGCACACTCCTATTCGTTCCCCTCTTGCTAAAAAAAAAACAAAAAAACAAACAAAAACAAACAAACAAACAAAAAAAAAAAAAAACAAACAAACAAAACAAAACAAAACAAAACAAACAAACAAAAACAAAACAAACAAACTTGGATGCCCAACTTCCAATAACACCCGTCATCACTTCCTACATGCAAATACCTCCTTCACTCCATTCATTGTCTCTTATTGAGGTTGCACACTCCTATTCGTTCTCCTCTTGCTAACAAAAAAAACAACAACAACAACAACAAAACAAAACAAAACAAAAAACAAAAAACAAAAAAACAAAACAAAACAAAACAAACAAACAAAACAAAAACAAAAAACAAAAACCAAAAAAAAACAAAACAAAACAAACAAAAAACAAAAACAAAAACAAAAACAAATAAAAAAAAGAACAAAAACAAAAACAAAAAAACCATGGAAGCAGATTTTCCTTACCATGCTCATATGTGTCTTGCCTCGGTACACTTCCATCTCATCTCATGATGCGTACTGCTATGTAGACTTTTGTTGGAGTGTGTTACTCTTGTAATTCCCTTTTCGTAAGTTATCTAATGACATTGATAAAACTGATGGGGAGATTGTTGCGCACTTGCAACAAATAAATTATACATATTGTGCATGGCATGTCCATCATGCACCTGAAGAGCCACCTCTTGTTGCCTTTGATGATGACTCTATTCCTGAAATGAAACCCCACTACTCCATGGGCATGGAAGAATTGAAATTCCTTTCTCAACTCCACCTTGGTAACAACATCCTCCTTGATTACCTTGACATGCTTGGCCATCATGACTTTGATGCAAACAATATTTGGGCCCATAATCTTATCCCTTCAAACTTGTAAGAGACAACCATTCACTTCATAGAATTTGACATCTCTTCCATACAACTCCACCTTCTCCCCTCTCCAAATCCACACTCCCTTGCCTCTTTGTCCCCAAGCTAAAGCATGGCTTTCAATATCATTCTTACCCACTTTTCAAGCAACGCCTCCACCACACAACTAAAGATGATCATTTAAGGTACTACCAAGATAGGAAAGTCTTTCCTAATTTGTTGCCTCAAGGATACATTCCTAGCCAACTCTACCAATAGAGAAAGCCATCTACTCTTACTTGCTCCAACATGTGTCACAATCTTCCACATAAATGCACTAACAATACAGTTTGAAAAAAAACAAAAAAAAACACCATGGAAGCATATTTTCCTTGCCATGCTCATATGTGTCTTGCCTCGGTACACTTCCATCTCATCTCATGATGCATACAGTAGACTTTTGTTGGAGTGTGCTACTCTTGTAATTCCATTTTCGTAAGTTATCTAATGACATTGTTGAAATTGATGGGGAGATTGTTGCACACTTGCAACAAATAAATTACACATATTGTGCATGGCATGTCCATCATGCACCTGAAGAGCCACCTCTTGTTGACTTTGATGATGACTCTATTCCTGAAATGAAACCCCACTACTCCATGGACATGGAATAATTGAAATTCCTTTCTCAACTCCACCTAGATAACAACATCCTCCTTGATTACCTTGACATGCTTGGCCATCATGACTTTGATAAAATCCATATTTGGGCCCATACTCTTATCACTTCAAATTTACGAGACAACCATTCACTTAATAGAATTTGACATCTCTTCCATGCAACTCCACCTTCTCCCCTCTCCAAATCCACACTCCCTTTCCTCTTTGTCCCCCAGCTAAAGCATGGCTTTCAATATCATTCTTACCCACTTTTCAAGCGACGCCTCCACCACACAACTAAAGATGATCATCTAAGGTACTACCAGGATAGGAAAGTCTTTCCTAATTGGTTGCCTCAAGGATACATTCCTGGCCAACTCTGCCAATAGAGAAAGCCATCTACTCTTACTCGCTCCAACATGTGTCACAATCTTCCACATAAATGCACTAACAATACACTTTGACTTTCACATCCTTGTCTCCTCGATGCACCCTTTGGAAGGCTAGTATATTCTAAATTTCCAAGAACAACTTTGGCATGCCTAATGCATCCTCATTGATGAGAGGAGCTTCATTGGCCCTAAAATGCTTGCTCAAATTGATGAATTCTTGCGATAAGCATTTTCATTCAATCGAAACACCCCATTCAGTGGTCCCTCTATAATTCGTGTAGGTGACCTTGAGCAATTGCCACTAGTAAAAGATAGACCAATGTATGTGGGCATGTCTCATTGAAATTCACTTTGGTGGAGATTCACGACTGTTGTCACACTCTCAATTGTCTTGCACTAGCAAGGTGTCAACCCTTAACAGATTTCATTTTGTTTTCTGCTCTCTAACCTTTGGAATGTAACCCCTATAATGGATGATTGGAAACTTCTCATGACTACGTATAAAATCCTTACTTCCACATGATGAGTAACAAACATTTCAAAATTCAAATCACCTTTATGCAACTAACGAATTTGTCGCACTACACAATAAAAAACGCTTAAAGATTTAAACATACCAATTGCATGTTGTTATGCCAAGCAAAGGAAACAACGTGCTTTCTCTACTCAATAGGATGAACAATTTGATGCAAAAGTGCTCTTATGCATTGGACAACAATTCATACTAACAAGCAACTTACGGGTCCAAGCAGGCCTTGTTAATGGAGCACTTGGAAAAATTGTTGCTATTTTTTATGCAACTAATTCTAGGCCCCTCGAGTTGCCATCGGTTGTTGTTGTTGATTTCATTCACCACAAAGATCCACCATGGGATTCTTCAAATCCAAAGTAAGTGCCCATACCCCGTGTAACACGGGACTCTCGTACATAATTTCCCCTTCGCATGGCATGGGGCTTGAAAATTCATAAATCACTCGGCATAACCTTACAAAAGGCAACAATCAACATTGCCAACATTGATCGCCAAGGGCTAAAATTCACCACAATATTTAGAGTTAGATCATTGTGTGACCTTTGCACCTCTCCAAATTTTTCCTTCTCTCTTTACTCACACATGCAAGAAAATACTTAGGTCAAATGTAGACAACATGAGGAAGCATACATTGTCTCTAAATCTATGCAACAAACTCTATGAAGACATTCTCTTACTGGTAAATCGACTTCCTTTGCATTGCTCTTCGAAATATTTCATTTGCTCTCACATTAAAAAACATTTAACTTTGTATACTTTTTTGTCTGTTATTTTTCTATATTACTTTCATTTTTTGTTGGTCGTTACTACTTTACTTCCATGTTTTCCCTTTCATTTAATGAACTTCTGAATCTTCGCTTACAAACTTATCTTTGTCTTGAAAAAAATAGATGGATATGTAATATGTCTCCATGCTCTACAAATTCTTCCATGAAATAAATGAACAAGAGATTGTTGTATTAGATATACAAGAAATATTTCTATGCTCTCCTACTTTGCCTCTATATTGCATGCGTCCAACATCTAACTACTTTCCAGGATAAAGATTTCATGCATTTCCTCATCCATGCACATGAAAGTGATGCAATGAGGCATATTCTACTATATTCGCAAACATGAAATCTTGATCATGTCCCAAAACTAGCTTCCAAATGGTATTGTAGATGCCACTCATCAACTTGTATTTATGACCGACATGGCCTGCCTCGTTAAAATTTTACAATTATAGTGTAAAATTATGTTTGTTTTCACTTTTCCCTTCACTGAGCACAACTTTCACTTCATGGACTTGACCACATATTTTACATTCCACTATGTACCTTTGCTTTGATAGCAATCAATACATTGTCACATTGCTGTCGAAAGTTCTTTTAATTAGTCATGAATGTCTGAATTTTCTTATTGCAATGATATAATATTCAACTAGGTTGTTCCTCTTGAGGATTATTCAGGATTTTTGTGAGGTTTGACTTGTTCCGTGAACCATTTTTTTCTCATTAAAAATGTGGTAAAGCATACTTGTTAACAGTAGGAAATCACTTAGGGGTATCGCTTCTTAAAGAAATCAAAATTTATTTTATTTTTTTCTCATTTATGATCGGTAAACTTAGAAGAATTTTTTTTTCTCGTTTCTTTTTTTTTGTTTTGTTTTGTCTTTTTGTTTTGTTGTTGTTGTTGTTGTTGTTGTTTTTGCTTTTTTTTTTTGTTTTTTTTTGTGTAACACCCTCCTCCCACATCTACCCAAGTAACCATGTCAACTAGGTAAACATGCGACGAGAGGCTACTATGATTGGATTCGACCTCCTATGTGACCTTAAGGAAGTGGAATCGATGGAACACATCAACCAACCTATACACATCAACAACAAAACCCCCAGGAAACATGTCAGTTACTCAGACATCTTGTCCCTGGGTCCCACTGATGTTCTAGACATATTAGGCCTCAGTCGCTCTCATGCTATAGGAAAGAGAGCATCCAGAAACCCAAAGTCGCTCTCACGGGGTTGCCTTCCGGTGACTAGAGACTAAATTTGTTAGTGTTATGCCAGCGACTCTAGGATTTGAGCCACTTTTTCAGGCCCAAAGGCCAGGTCATTGCCCATAATGGAATGATAACTTAGGAACAGTAAAAGAACAGGGAAAAAATGATGCAAAA
This sequence comes from Pinus tabuliformis, assembly GCA_031772625.1. Classification (NCBI taxonomy): domain Eukaryota; kingdom Viridiplantae; phylum Streptophyta; class Pinopsida; order Pinales; family Pinaceae; genus Pinus; species Pinus tabuliformis. The sequence continues at coordinate 998,587,301 of CM062818.1, forward strand.
ACAATAAGTTGAACAAGACCTTAATTAAACCCCTACTAGCCATGCCAAGCATTTCATCAAACATATCACCAACATGTAAGCTACAGGTGTAAACAACAGAATTAAGTGTAGGGATATCATACTTATTTGAGAATCGCTATGAACCATTTTTCCCTCATGTCATTTGCCTCATTATCATCTGTTAGGCCATAGATACATTATCTTTTCATTCACAAGTAAAAACATGTTGAGAGCCATACATAGTTGTTGTCATAAAACATACATATAACCAACCTGTTATAGCACCATTTACCACTCTTGGTATTTGTGATGCTTGGTTTATGGCCTAGGGCAACCCCTCCTTCCAGAATTGGTCCAAATATGTAAAAAACAGTTTTTATTCCCTGTACGCTACTTTGCCCTGAGATAAAAGTGTGTACACGCGGGTCAGTCAATACCCAACCCACGAATATGTATTAAAACACTTTCAAAAATTAGATTTCCTTAATTATGGGTGGAGCTCATGGGTTTTACCTGTCGATTACCTCCTAGTGCCCGTGGCCCAACTGTTTCCCAACTAAAAAACTAATTGGGAGAGGTATAAATACACCTCTATGGGAAGGCCTTAGGGGAGAAGAGATAGAGTTATTATACTGAGATTATCCCTGACTAAGTCTGATGAATCCCTGTGCCTCATGCACTTCCCGAAGCTTCAGGAAACCCTTGTTTCCTTGATTATAGATATTCTCCCTCTTGCTTGAGATATCATGGTGTTGGTTATGGAATAATATTTTTTATGGCTGGGATAGGACGAATACGGAGGACGGTTCCGCTTGGATCCGGAAAGAGAAGACTCAGGTGAATTCTCTGCATGTTGTTTATAGCTTAATGCAATAAAAGAAATGTCATCTTGTTTCCGAAATTAACTATGTTTATGCATCAGATTATGTTGTAATTCATGTATGAGTGTTGTTTTGATGTATGATCAATCATTTGTTTATATAATATAAAGCCAATTTCGTGAATATGCTTTACTTCTATATTGCTATGTATGTTCGAATTGAATGATTTTCAGGTTTGAAAAACAACAGGAGTTGCAGAGGGTTTGAACCCTCCAGGACCTACTCGAACGAAGGAAATCTGGGTACGATCGCTCTTACATAGTTTGATTATATAAGCATTTTACCTAAGATATATGAGTGTTTCTTGTTGTAGTTTTCTTTTGCTCTGTTGGGGTTCTAACCCAAAGCCCTAGGGTACTTATTCCCGAAACACAACATAATAGGGACAGAAATATCATAAGCATATCAGTCGTGAAATCCACATATACATTAATACATTCGCACATGAAAATAAAGGGAATGAATTTATCATTAATGAATGCAATAAACCAACCGGAGATGGGACTATCACGTTCCACCTGACCATAAAATGGTTGAGCCAAATCTCTCTTCAACCATTCACCCTCGGCCATATTCCAAACATGAATGTGGGACTCAAACCAAAACAACCAACCAGGGCATACCGAGGCTAAACCACCTCACCCTCATCAATAAAAACCAGGCTTTGCCGTAATCCATCCTGGATCACTAGGCCAACATAATCAACACATCATAATGGACTTTACCGTGATATCCACCCGATCACTAAGCCAAACAAGCATGGATGGCGCCGGATTTCTCCACCTACACCGTGAGGAATTTTCTTGACTCCTAGTCTCTTAGGATTTACCGCAATCCAAACCTGGATCATTAAGCCCTAAATCGAGAACCACTCTATAGGCTTTACCACATATCCCAAATCAGAGATTACTAGGCCCAACAGAGAGAAAACCACCTCTTGGCTTTACCATATATCCTGCCATTCACCGACAAGGATTCCTAGACCCACCGAGGCAACACAATCCTGGCTTTACCACAACCCACAGTCTGGCTCAGGAGTCACTAGGCCAGTGGCTTTACTGTAATCCACAGTCTAGTTCAGGGACCACTAGGCCATGTGCTCTATCATTCAGAGATCCACCCCACTCAGCTTCGAATCCATTTGACAATCCAACTCAACCAAAACATGAGAACCTCATCACACCATGGCTATCTAGAAATGGCAAGGTTAGGATGAAAAACAATGTTACACTTCGCAAAACCCATGCCATGATAGAAAAGAACCATATGCAATATCATGCATGATAAATCTAGCAAGGAAAATACACATGCAAATCTATACTTGTAAAGAATCCTATTTTCATTGCTTGATCCCGCCTTTCCCTGCTTGATCTTTGCTTCCTCTTGCCTTCTTTGCCTTTCTTGCTACAATGCCAAAATTGCTCCAATAAAACTCTAAGTGTCCAAGAGTGAGAGAGAGAAAGAATAATGAGAGACCTTCAAAACTCAACTGAAAAAAGGTTACCAACTGATCCTTAGAAGCCTTTTTATGAATGAGACGTCTATTTTCTTAATTTTTCATTATTTTCCTTCAATTCCCTCCTCACATGTAGCTTGTAACCTTTCACCTTCCTTTTCTCCTAATTTCCATTATTTTCGTAAATAAATGTGCCAAAAATGCCATTTTGCCTTTGCCAATTTCCTTAGCCATAAATAACCAAATGAACACACACTAGGATGTCTTGCCCAACATTAAGCTTGGAATAAGTGTCCCATCAACCATGGTTATTATTTTTTCCTTTATTAACTTTTATTACATGGAATTTTCACCAGGGCTGTTACATAACCACCCCCCTTAGAGAACATCGTCCTCAGTGTTAGACCACACCAAGACCTCAACAAAACCACTGAAAAGCAAACATATTGCCCATGGAGCTTTATAACATATCTCGATGCAGTATTTACAATGATCACCCTGCTGAAAGGCAAACCAACATCATAACAACATAATGACATGACACCCATACTGCTTATTGGAGCTTTATAACTTAGCTCATGGCGATATTTACATCCATATACATATGTACATATAACAAAATCATCAAAACATATACCGGAACATATACCAAAGCATATACCAAAATCACACCAAAACACCAAGCCAAAACTGATTTGCCTCAACCAGCAAACAAGGAAGGATACATAGCCCGCATATGATCTACCATCTCCCATGTAGCTTCATCGAGCCCAAAGTGCTTCCACTGCACTTTAACTTGCTCGATTGCTCGGTTCCGGAGCTTGACCATACACTGAGGCTTCAGCTGGAATTCTCCATCTGGTTCCACCTGCAATACAGACAAGCCAATCACATGATCAACATCTCTAACATACTTCTTAAGTAAGGACATATTGAAAACATCATGGACTTCCACTACCGAAGGCAGTGCAAGTCGATAGGCTACTGGCCCAATCCTATCAATGATACTGAAGGGTTCACAAAACTGTGGTGCCATCTTGGCACATGATCTAATCCGCAAGGAGCTCTTCTTTGGTTTGATGCGCAAACACACATGTTCCCTAACCTGGAACTTATTGAACAACCTGTTCCTGTTTGCATAGATTTTTTGCCTATCTTGTGCTGCCTTTAGATTTTCTTGATCACCTGCATTTCCTGTTTCATGTCTGCCAGCATATCTGGTCCAATCAACACCCTATTAACTAGATCACTCCAACTGATGGGAGTGTTACAACTTTGCCAATACAATGCCTCAAAAGGACTCATCCTCAAAGATTCTTAATACCCATTATTGTACGTGAACTCTACCAGTGGAAGATACTCTTCCCACTTTTGTTGTTGATGCATCACATACATCCTCAACATGCCCTCCAATATCCTCTTGACCATCTCTGTCTGTCCATTTTTCTGTGGATGATAAGTTGTACTAAAGGCAAACTCTGTGCCCAAACCTGCAAATAACTCCTTCCAAAACTTGGAAGTGAACTTCACATCCCTGTTTGACACAATCTTCTTTAGAACACCATGCAATATGAGCACAACTCGGATGAATACATATACTACATCGCTAGCTGAAAATGTAGACTTTCCTGGAATGAAATGTGCAACCTTCGTCAACCTGTCCACAATAACCATGATGGGATCATGTTGTCTGACTGTCTTCGACAAACCTATAATGAAGTCCATGGAAATGACTTCCCATTTACACTCTGGGATCGCGATTGGCTATAACAGTCCATTTGGATGATTACGTTCTACCTTCACATGCTAACAATCAAAACACTTAGCCACGAACTCTGCTACATCCCTCTTCAAATTCAGCCAATAGTAAAATGTCTTCACTATTGTCAGTCTTCTGATGACCTGGGTGACCTGAATATGGTTTCGCATGAAACTCTCTCAAGATCACCTTCTTGATATCACTGTTGTCTGACACATATATCATATCTCTAAATCTAACCAATCCATCTGTTGTAAGACAAGAATCCACATCCTGTGCACCTGTACCACTACCTGTACCTCAACCTATAACTATACCTCTACATGTACCTGTACCATCACCTGTACCATCACATGTACCTGTACCTATACCACTACATGTACCTGTATCGGTACTCTATTGTAACCTGTGCACAATATCCATATATCTGACATCCTGCTGACCTGCCTGTAAGATCCTATCATGTAGATCTGTCCCATAGGAGCTCATAGTTGCTAAGTGATTTACCTATATCCGTCTGCTAAGAGCATCTACCACTCTGTTCTCTTTACCTTTGATATACTTGATCTCAAAATCAAACTCACTGATCGTAGCCAACCACCGAGCCTGCCTACCATTCAGATTCGGTTGGTCAAATAGATATCGCAAACCATTTTGATCACTCATCAATGTGAACCTCATGCCCAAAAGATAGTGTCTCCACATCTTCAATGTATGTATAATCGTTGCAAACTCAAGATCATGCATGGGATAGTTATTCTCGTGCTCATTCAACTTCTGCAACTCATAGCATACCACTTGTCCATCTTGCATAAGGACTCCACCAAGTCCTCTCTTGCAAGCATCTGTGAATACTACAAACTCTTTGTTTGGATCTACAATATTTATCGCTGGTGCATGTGTCAACAACTGCTTAAGCTGCCCAAAGCTAGCCTCACACTCCTCTGTTCATTCGAACTTCTTGCCTTTCCTCTACAATGATGTGATAGGATAAGCAATCCTTTAGAAGTTCCTAATGAACCTCTAGTAATAACCTGCCAAACCCATGAAATATCTCACCTCATCCACATTATTAGGAGCCACCCACTCCATGATGGCTCTTATCTTCTCTGGATCTACTGCTATGCCATCCTTGGAGACAACATGCACCAAGTAATGTAGCTTAGTCTAAAAGAAATTACACTTTTTGAGCTTAGCATACAACTGATGCTCTCTCAACAACCTCAACAATGTTGCTAAATGTTCGGCATGCTCTTCCTCATTTTTAGAATATACCAATATATCATCAATAATTACAATAACAAACTTATCCAAATACAGATGCAACACACTATTCATCAAGCACGTAAATGTATCTGGAGCATTAGTTAAGCCAAATGGAACAACAACAAACTCATAATGCCCATACTTGGTCCAAAACGCAGTCTTGTAAATGTCCTCCTCTTTGGTGCGTATTTGATGGTATCCAGATCACAAGTTGATCTTGGAGAATATTGTTTCTCCCTCCATCTGATCGAACAAGTCATTAATCCTCGGCAAAGGGTACTTATTCTTGATAGTCACTTTGTTCAACTGCATGTAGTCAATGCATAATCTAAGGGTTCCATCTTTCTTCTTTACTAACAACAATGGTGGCCCCAAGGTGATACACTTGGCATAATATATCCCTTGTTGAACATTTCCTTCAACTATAGCTTTAACTCAACCAACTCAGGTGTGCTCATCCTGTAACGTGCTTTTGATGTTGGAGTTTCCCCTGGCATTAACTCAATAGAAAAGTCTACCTCCCTGTGAGGTGGCAACTCTGAAATATCCTCAGGAAATACATCCCGAAACTACTGCAAAACTAGGTACCTGCTTAACACATTTTCATCTTCAACCTCCTTACCTTTATCACTAGAAATGTGCACTGCAAATAGCTTACACCCTTTCCTGGGGCTACACTTTGTTTGCAAAGTTGTCACCATCTTAATTAATGTGGCTTTCTTCTTTCCCTACAAGACTCTTGGTTCCCCATTGTCATCAACACACTCAATGGCTTTGTTATAACAGTTTACCTTGGTTCTATGTAGATACAAATAATCCATGCCCAACAACATACTGTATGAACCCAACGGTAATACATTCAAATGTGATGCAGTAGGCATAACATTCAAATCAAATACACAAGCTCTCACCCAATGATGAACTCACTTCTTCGTACCTGTAGACAACTGCACTAACCAAGACTCTGCATGTAATTCCTTATTCAAACCACACTTATCCACCAATTTAGGACTAACATAGCATAATTAGATCCAGGGTAAATCAAAATAGAAATAACTTGATCAAAAATCTTACCGTCCATCTCGATGATAGATGCCTGATGCTCTGCCTGTTTGTTATCCAATGCTGCATAGATACGCGGAATACTCTGACCAACATCTCCAACAGTCTATGCCTCCTGCGCACTGTATATCTTAGGCTACCACTCTCGTATTGTGGACAATCCCTCCTGTGATAATCTCCTCCACAAGTCCAACACTACACAGGCTCCTTATTCTTCTCTTCATATCGATGTCCATGTCCTCTATCTGATGCATTGAACCTCTTAGGTAGTGCAACATTCTCCTTGTTACCCGATTCTTGTGGTCTTACTCACTTTTTTCCCATTTTCCTTTGTTATTTGCATTACCTTTCCAATATGGTTTTGTCTTAGTTCTGTGCTTCAATTGTTCATAGTAATTCTTCAACTTTCGAATGGCCTCCTCCAATGATCTAGGCTCATCAAATTCAATCCTATCTTTTAATGCAACCGGTAATCCACTAACGAATCTCTGAATCTTGGCCTTCTCCTCTGTGAGATAAGGCACATACCTCAGTAACTCTAATAACCTACTAGTGTACTCATCATCTGTCATGGATCCCATCTTTAGCTCATAAAATTCATTCGCTCTCTCATCGAAGTATCTTTTTGAAAAATACTTCTTCTTGAATAACTGCTCAAACTCACTCCAAGTCAAATCCTCCTCATGAATTCATCTGACATTCTACACATCTTCCCACCAAATGTTTGCATTACCTTTGAGACTGAATGTAGCCACTCTAGCTTTCATTTTCTCTGAATAGTCATGCAATCTGAATAATTTCCTCATGCTAAGCAACCATGCCTCTGCATCCCACAATTTTTTCATCTCTCCGTCAAATGTGAGTGGCTTTTCTTTCTTAAACTCATCTGACAAATATCCCATATCAATCCTCCTATAAGGATGATGACGATGACGATCATGATGCCTATCTGAATCAGAACTAGAATCATACATGTGTCTATCACATCTCCTATCCAGAGTGCCCAATAATTGTTGAAGGAAATGTAACTAGGTTCAGTCCTCATAAATGTACTTTTGATATTATATTTATTCAAAAAAAGAAATATTATTTTTATAATATATGTCAATGAGTTTCTTGTTCATTGAAATAGGTCTAGCATATGTTAAAGTGCTATAGGTGAGTTAAATGGTCAAAAGAAAATGTTGAAGACCTTAAGGGCATGTTACACCATGCATATGTTTGTATAAAAGTCAAATAATAACCCTCCAAGCAAATTCAAGCCTCATCCAAAGAAAAGGAACCATCAAAGAGTCTCCTCCAAAGCAAAGACACCATCAAAAGAATCCAACCAAAGCTAAGACATCAAGTTGGCCTAAAACCAACTAGTCAGCCTTCAAGTCGGCCTAAAATGAGGGACACTCCTCTATATATAGAGGTTGTCCACTCCTCCAACATCAAGCATCCAATCTCTCTGAAATCAACGAAGTAAAGAGGCAAGAAAAGGGTGAACAAAGGACGAAAAAGAGGTCTCCATGTGCAACAAGGAAGGTGAAGCTAAGAGGATTGTTTTATAGGGTAGAAAATAGTCACACGTGCGAGAAATAGAAGCATTCCTATAGGCATAACCACAAAAACATAACATCCTTATATCTACCTTTGTTTGGGCTAGAACATAGGTCTAAAAGGGTCTCCCACTCAAGCGAAGAAGCAAGGAAGAAGAGAAAAGGTAATAGGGTTGTTCTAAAGCCTATTACAATCACACATGTGAAGAGAAGGAGGTTGCCTTTGATGTTATAACAACCCTCCCATTACAGTCATACAAGTTCGTTGGTTGGTGAAGAGAAGGAAGGGATCATCATAAGGAAAGGTTCTCATGAAAGGTATCTCTTATAGAGAAAGTGCAACAAGAGCTAACCACAGTTGGAAGGAGGACAAAGTGCTGAGAAACAAAGTGTCGGAAGAAGGAATTGTCAGGAACAAAGTGCAGAAAGGAGGAAGGACTTGGCTTGTTCTTGGAGGACATTCTAGTAAAGGGTCTAGGGTTTTGCATTGATCAATAAGAAGCTTCATTAAGAGAAACTTACTAAAGGGTTTTCCGCTCAAGAAAAGAGAGGTTTTGGCCTTGGAAGAGAGCCAACATATTGTGTTCTTATTCTTTTGTTTTTGGTAGCAGTTTGATGAAGTAGACACAAATGCATTAATAAGAGGAAGAAGATTAAGCTAACAATAAAAGTAAAAAGACTCCACAAATTGTTATCAAGTCAAGAAGAATCACACTACACCTAATTTCCCTTGATTCCTCAACATGGTATCAAAGCTAAGGTGACACATCAAGGAAACGACATCTCAAGAACACTAATCAAGGAAGGACATCTACAAAAGTTGAAGCATCTAGCCAAGAAGTCTTAATCACTTCAAGGACAAGAAGATCTATCATCTATCTTTCATCAAGAAAGACTACAAAGCTGGAAGAAGAGCCTTACATAAAGGCACCTACAAGAAGAGCAAATCAAACAAGGACCTACATCACCCTACAAGTCATCAAGCAAATCTCATCATCAAGCAAGTTCACTTGGAAAGCAACTTGAAGAACATCAAGATCTAAGGAAGCCAAACCATCAATTCTTCAAGGAGAAAGCAAGTCTACTACATCTCAAAATCTATCAAGTAAGTATATGTCCCCTTCTGAATATAAATTAATGTCTTTTTGCAAGGAAATCAACAAATTGGTAGGTACCAATAACTTTCTGCATGGAAGAAGAGGATTGATTTACTTCTCAAGGAGAATGAGCTTCTAGAATACATCAAAGGGAATTCACTATCCTTGGTTAAACCTTAGCCAAGTACAATAAGGATGAGATAAGAGCTCAAAGGATTCTAATAGAATTCATAAAGGACTCTCTCATTCATTATGTCTCCCACTTGGAGACATCCAAAGAAATCTATGACAAACTAGTAGAGATATTCTCGATAACAACAATTGGAGCAGTGATATCTCTACGAAATAAATTGTGCAAGATGAAGATATCAAAGGAAGAAATATCTCCCTACTTCATGAAGATCTATGAGATGAGGTATCAACTTCAAGAGCTAGTGGAAGTCATGTCTGACAGAGAAATGACAATTGTAGTACTCAATGCTCTACATGGGGGTTGGGGCAACTTCACATCAATCATATATGCCAAGAAGGAATCCACCCGACTAAGTGAAATGTGGTCTCTATGAAAGATAGAGGAAACAAGACTCAAAGCAAAGGAAGATGCGGGATCAAAGGAGCAAGCACTTGCTACCATGGCCAAGAGAAAGGGAAATTTTGGCAAATTTGATCCACGAAGAACAAACAACAAAGATATGTCCAAAATCCAATGCGATGGATGCCAAGAATATGGACACTATAAAAGGAATTGTCCTAAACTAAAGAAGGACAGCAACATCAAAAGAAAAAGGGAAGAAGCTCACACGACTCAAGAGGTGAAAGAAGAAGAAAATAAGCAAAAGAAGGAAGATCCTCTAGATCTCTACTATGAATAAGTCAAAATCTTTACTTAAAGTCTTCTTTCAAAGTTTTGAGTAGGATAGGAGCATGTAGGAATAGGATAAAACTGCATAGCTAGAAACATCTTCTAGAATCTAGAAGCATGAAGTACATATAGTTCTAAATACTCATGTAGAAAGAGAATTTATAAATGAGAACAAAATGCATGGTTAGAAATATCTTCTATAATATAGGAGCATGGTTGATATAGCTCAAGATATTCATGTAGAAGGAGCATACCTAGAATGGGACCTAATCCACAATGAAAGAAAATTGATCATGATTAAGAATCTTAGAAGACCTCCATCATCAAAAGGAAAGAAACATTTGTAAGGTAAGGGTCTTCAAGATCCTATGATGGAATCTTCAAAAGAAGATTCATAAACAAAAACAGATGTCTCATTGGAAATCCCATCCATGCGATTCAAGAAAAGGATGATATGCAAGAAAGCTAAGATGAAGCAATAAGGGCCACACCAGGGACAACCAAATGAAGCTAATATGATCAAAGGGTAATCAAGATGAGGTATGTATGCATCAAATTTTAGTCATGTTATTATTTGTATATTATTGAGTCATGGAAATAGTTCTATAACATGATAAAGTAGGAAAAAGTCTCTTTCACCAATGACATTCTCGAAGGAATGTACTACAATGCAATGGAGGTCAAAAAAAGAAAATACTAACATAAGGAGTATACGATTGCTGACCAAGAAGCAAATAAAGAAGAAATGTTGACTAGTCCTAGAAGCAAGAAATGAAGAAGTGATCCTGTTATCACTCATGTTGTCCTTAAAGCTCCTTAAAGGATACAGCCGAGGTAACCACAAACCAACCTTTGGACTGCAGGTCCTAGCCTACCTGCAATCAGAGAGGGCTCTCTCTTTATAATTTAGCTTTGTTGAAGATGATATTAGGCTAGCTAATGAGTTCAAGGGGGTTTTGTTTATGTTTGGTGGGATGGAGGGTTCTTTCAAACAGAGTTGGGATGCATAGTGTGAGAGGTTCAAACCATTGGGCATGGAGTCGTGGATTAGGCTTGTTGTTGCGTTTTCTTGGTCACAAGAGGAATACAGAGCAGGATAGCTACACATAAAACAATATCAAACTGGAATAAGGATGGAATGAAGGTTAGCAAATGAAAGGTAACTAAGTAGCTATCATTATGCTAACAGAGGGAAGGTGAATGAACATCGATATAGGAGCAGTCAAGGACTCCTAAACAACATTCATATATGAAGGAACTAGCGTAAATATGAGCAAATATGTATTCATATTCAGGACTAATTCAAAGGAAAACATAGATAAATGATAGAAATTGAGAACAGAATACAACTAAGTGAGGTCTGAACTATCCCTTCTTTCTGCTATTTAGATAGTGAAACAATGATGGCATAAACACATATAAACTGTAAACAGAGATAAGAAACACTTATTGGGCTATGTAGAAGCGTTAGGATTCCATAGTCACTCTTCAGTCATTAAAACACAACAGCCAGTTCATCTCCCAAACATTCCAGCGATCTTTGATTATAGAGACTCTCAGAAAATACAATGCAAGTCTAGAGGAAGTTATCGACCAACCAACCCTTAAAACAATGCAGAGGGTGGTTTAAATAGAAAATATTTACAAACATCCCTTGAACAGGTGTCAAGGGAGAAAATATCTCAAAATATCTATCAAAACAGATTCAAAAGAGATCTGTGAAATAACTGCTTCTAATGCTAAGTTGTGTTGTAAATAAATGCAATAAAATATCTAAAACAGGTGTTCATGAGGGAGCAGCCTCATCAAAATGGCTCTTTAGGGCTGCGCATGGTCATGCAGCTTCAAAAATGGACTGAAAGAGTGCCTTGAGCCGCGCGTTGTCCTCTGTGTGATAACTGTGCTTTTAAGGAAGCAACGCTGCTCCAAAAATATGACTGGGAACAATGTCTCTTCAATAACTCTGCCTTGAAAGCATTCATTTATGCCTTTAGGTGGCTTTAAGGCAACAAAAGAAGTGTTGGTGAGCCTTAATGGCTGAATGATGCTTTGTTGACTTTGCTAGGCTTGCTTTGCCTTCATCTGCTTTGAAAAACTGGACTGATACTCTTTGCCGCATCCTGATACACTTTGGCACTGAATCTGGGCCTTTTCTCACCGCTGATATGCTTTAAACTGTCTAATCGCCCCTTTATCTGCCAATTAAATGCAAAAATAACTGCTGCAAAGACTTCCGTGGCCTTTGGGATGCTATCGGCGTTGGCCAATTCAAAATAGTATTAAACTCTGAAGAAATGCCGCAAAAAGGAGGAATTGCATGCTGTTGATCGTGCTGAGGCCGAGACTGGCTTCTGGAGCTAAACAGGGCTTTGGAGCAATCCATAATGGCTTAAGGATGCATGAATTTCTTTAACTGGAGCCGGGCGCGGGCACTAGAAGAAACCCTGTGAAAAATGGCCGCTTTCCTTTTATAAGGAAAAAATGCCTTAAAACATGAAATTTTACCAAAACTAGGGCGGGAGCGATCACTGTTCATTAGATTAAATCATAGTCGTTGGATCTGGCGCGGGCCGATCCAACGGCTGGCGCTAACTCGCATCGGGGCGGACCATTGGTCCCAACATGTAAAACCTCCGAACTACTGTGGACCCGAAATGCCTTGAGGCTGCCCTTTATAACTTTTCGGCTCCGCCATATTGGAGACTTCCCTTTTCGTTGTACAAAGGATCCTTACGGACCCGAAATCCTTATTGTGCCACGCTATAATTTATTTCGGCTTTTCCAGTAGGACATGGGGAGAGCCACGAACAGATCATGACCGTTGATCTGGGAGGGCGATCGGACGGCTGGCGCTAACTCGCATCGGGGCGGACCATTGGTCCCAACATGTAAAACCCCCGATGAGCGAAATATCTGGTGGACCCGAGCTGATTATAGGCCCTTCTTTATTGCATTTCGGGTCCGGCCCATCGGCGAACCCAAATCAGCGGATTTACAATGGAACGGGTCTGCGGACCCGAAATCCTTTAAACTCTGCTGCATTTGTTATTTCGGCTCCGCCATATCAGAGCAATCCCTCTTCGCTGTGTAACGGGCTCCTTTCGGACCCGAAATCCTTATGCGCCACGCCTTAATTTTATTTCGGCTCCGCTGGTCAGAGCCATATACATGGGGTGATCGCCGATTACATATGGGCCGTTGATTTGGGGCCCAAAAATGGATGGCTGTGATTAATTCGGCAATTCGCTATCGGCGGGGTCATGGGGCTGCCACATAGAAACGCCGAAATGTGGCAGACCCGATATGCTTTTACCAGTCCACTTTATATGTTTTCGGGTCCGGCCCATCGGCATTATGCCCCATGCCTTGAGACTTATCCATTTCGCTTATATATGCCACTGCCCCCTCCCGATAGCGATATCGCATCGGAGGGGGATCAAATAGATCCTTTTCTCATCGGGGCATGCATTTTATTAAAATGCAAAGGAAACATGAATTCGGAGGAGTTATATATGGTGTTTGAACATATGATTGCCCCCTCCCGATAGCGATATTGCATCGGAGGGGGACCCAAAGGACCCATTTCTCATCGGAGCCATTATTTATTCAAAAATGCAAGTCTTTTGAATTCGGAGGGGGTAACCTTTATGCTTTTGCTTGGATTCTAAGGCATCGGAAGGGGTCTGATGGCCAAAAAGGGAGGATTTTATCATTTTTTGAAGGTTTTTCATGGTTTTTTGCGTGGTTTGCATATTCTTATGCCTTGGAAGGAGTCCAAAGGCACTTAGGAGGAAAGTGATGTGGTTTTGAGAGGGGTTTAGTGGCCAAAGAGGGTTTCATGACTTATAAAGGCAAACCAAGGTCAAAGGGGTGATTTTTAAACATGTGAAGGGGAATTATGCAAAGGAATGAGTCCTTATGCACTTGGGAGATAGTTAGGGGCGATGAAGGGTTCTATGCATTGGAAAGTGTCCAAAATGCATGAGAAGATGGTTTGAGGGGGCAATGAGGGTTCTTGCTGAGTTTCAGATAAACTTAGCAATCCCCAAGGATGCATATGGTTATTTTTCAACCAGGGGGAGGGATGAGTATATAGGGGAGTTATATACATAGTTTTAGTAGGGGAAGGGGAAATAGATAGGGAGCTACATAATAAAGTTAGTAGTTAACATGACAAAGATGAGAACAAGCGCTAAGTATGATGTCTTAGGCTATCAATGGGGGAAAATGACTGATAGAAGAAGTGTAAGCATTCCTTGAGTGAAGCAGATCTCCACCAAGGAAAATGATATGGAGAATGATGAATCTAAGAGGTATCAAGCAGATCTTGACCTCTTTGGGGAAGTTAGTGAGTGATTTGGGAAAGAGGGAGAAGGGGGAAGTTAGACATGCATTTCTTGAGGTCCTTCAAATGGAAAACTGCCTCAAACTTGTGATATGAATAGATATGACACTTGAAAATCTGAAATGGATCACAAGTCATGATTCTACAACCACAAAGCTACCTACCCGGCCTACTCACCTAGCATTTTCTCTTCTTTTTGGTTTGGGTGCACTTGAACTAGCATACCCAGCTTTTCATTCTTTTCTTCTTGCTTGTGCTCCTATCTACAACTAAACTTATTGCATCCAGGGGCTCAGATTAAGCTGTTGAGCACCCTTGTTTCTCTACCTATCTACAAATCTGCCAAGATTAAGCTGTTTGGACAGATGTTCATTCTCTATATTCTACAATAGGAAATTGAAACCTAGGGAAGCCAAGATTACGCTGTCTGGACCTCCCTTAGCTGAAAACTCATCAAAAATGGATCAACCCATCAAAAATGGAACACAGCAGTGGCATTTAGACTAGCACACTCTCATGGATACTTCTCTGGCTGGAGCATTGCAGCAAGAAAAGTATGACATATTTGGCATGTAAAAATGTCGATCATGAAAGATGATTAACCTGCTACAGCAGGAGGCTAACAGATCCCACAAGGAGCAGAAAGTGGTTGACCAATCTATCCAAGAAAAAGAAATGAAGAAAGAGATCAAGCATGTGAAGAACACCATGATCACCAAGAATCAGTATCTAACAAGATACTTTCAAGGCATATCCCAAAAGAAGGCATGACAACTCTGACAATGGAAGAAAAATATCAAAGGACCCTTGACAATTATGAAGTCCTTGGATATATGAAAGGTGCATATAATTGATTCTATTCTACGAAGATGTCATGATGAAGAAGTCATCCAACAAAATCACCATTTAATGTTGAAGCAATATCAGGAAGAAGTCATGAAGGGCTACTAGATCAAAGCATATGAACAAGCAAGTGCAAAGAAGCATGCATGTGAAGAGTAGTTTGAAGTATAGAAAAGATGACAAAGAATGACCAGATGACAAGAGAACCTGATATATGACAAGAAGGCCACTTTCCACGAAGCAAGAAATGACATGGAAAACCAGGAAGGAAAGTGATCGATGGATAGTGCCCTACCAAGAAGAAGTTCGACCAAAGACTTCATGAGATCAAAGGAAGGAAGGAGATCAAGCAGCTGGAGGACCCACGAAGAAGAAGTTGTTGATGAATGGACAAGTCCCTAGCTAAGAGGGAGCTACAAAAAGTTCCCAATTACAAAGGAACTTGGACAAGTACCTTGTCAGAGGATACTTTGGCATGTCTTCCTCAATTGAGGAAGAGATAGACAAAACATTCTTGTCTTCACTTGGGAAGAAATAATGGGAGGATTGGGTAATCCTCTGGCATTTGATACTCTTTGAGGATGTGTAGGGAATCCAAGACAAGAGTAGGCAAGAGGACTGATATTCTTTGAGGGTTGGGAACCCAAGATAAGAATAGTCCTATAAGGTCATACTCAGTGAACACAGGGGTGGTATGTACCTTGAGAGACAATGGCTAAGGTGTCTATAATTCATTGGTCTCGCCAACATTGTGCTATGATCTATTGAGAGATAGAGCTGTCAGTCAAGGCCTTGCCGTGGAAACAATGTTGGTTATTATGATGCTATAACAGATGGATTGCAAATCCGATTTCTCTTATGTGAATTCTTCAAGATTGAAACATAGCCGAACACCTTGTAATGTTGTATGAATACCTCCCTAGTTAAGAGGGAGTGTTGAAGGAAATGTAACTAGGTTCAGTCTTCATACATGTACTTTTGATATTTATATTTATTCAAGAAAAGAAATATTATTTTTATGATATATGTCAATGAGTTTCTTGCTCATTGAAATAGGTCTAGCACATGTTTAAGTGCTATAGGTGAGTCAAATGGTCAAAAGAAAATGCTAAAGACCTTAAGGGTATGTTACACCCTACATATGTTTGTTTAAGAGTCAAAGAATAACCCTCCAAGAAAAGTCAAGTCTCTTCCAAAGTAAAGGCACCATCAAAGATTCTTCTCCAAAGCAAAGACGCCATCAAAAGAAGTCAACTGAAGCTACGACATCAAGTCGGCCTAAAACGAGGGACAATTATATATATATAGAGGTTGTCCACTCCTCCAATTTTAAGAATCCAATCTCTATGAAATTAGCCAAGTAAGGTGGCAAGAAAAGGGTGAACAAAGGACGAAGAAGAGGTCTCCATGTGCAACGAAGAAAGTGAAGCCTAGGCCAAAGTCAAGAGGATTGTTTTATAGGGTAGAAAACAGTCATACATGCGAGAAATAGAAGCATTCCTATAGGCATAACCACAACAACATAAAAATCTTATATCTATCTTTGTTTGGGCTATAACATAGGTCTAAAAGGGCCTCCCACTCAAGCGAAGAAGCAAGGAATAAGAGCGAAGGTAATAGGGTTGTTCTAAAGCCTATTACAGTCACATGTGCGAAGAGAAGTAGGTTCCTCTGATGTTATAACAACCCTCCCATTACAGTCATTCAAGTTCATTGGTTGATGAAGAGAAGGAAGGGATCATCATAAGGAAAGGGTCTCATCAAAGGTATCTCTTCTAAAGAAAGTGCAACAAGATCTAATAATAGTTAGAAGGAGGATGAAGTGTCGGGAAATGAAGTGGTAGAAGAAGTGTCGGGGAATAAAGTGCAATAAGGAGGAAGGAATTGACTTGTGCTTGGAGGAAATTCTAGTCAAGGGTCTAGGGTTTGGCATTGATCAATAAGAAGTTTCAATAAGAGAATCTTACTAAAGGGTTTTCCTCTCAAGAGAAGAGAGGTTTTGCGCATGGTAGAGAGCCAACATCTTGTGTTCTTGCTCTTATGTTTTTGGTAGCAGTTTGATGAAGTACACACACATGCATTAATAAGAAGAAGAATATTAAGCTAACAAGACAAGTAAAAAGACTCCACAAATTTCTATCAAGTCAAGAAGAATCACACTACACCTAATTGCCCTTGATTCTTCAACAAAATTTTTCCATCTCTGACTATGTCATCTCTATCTGACCTGTAACCACCATGCGACTGACTACCATATGCCCCATTAGTTCTATCCTCCTGCCCATACCTGATTTGGTGTGGTCCCTATCGCTGCAAATCTGACAAACTCTGAAGTATCACTGCATTTACCTCTGCTTGTTTCTCCTATTCCTGCATGATTATGTCATTATCTTCCTTACAACTCCTTATTTCTCCCTTTAAGCTTCTCAGTGTAATTGCCAAATTAGAAGAATTCCCAACACCATACCGCTCTTTGGATTCATAGGGAGAGTCTTTGTAGTCAATCATCTTGGTAGCCATTTGATATTTCTTCCTGCAAGGTATATCATGTCAGCTAAACCAAATCACAATAAACCAATGTACCTTAGTATAGCTTGGGGAGGATACATTGTCTGCAAGATTAACAAATCAACGTGATACATGTATAACATAATCATGACAACATATAGAAACATAAAACATAAGAATATGACCGTGCAACCATCATTCTAGCCAGGGTCTAGTCATCAATGCATGACCTCAACAACAACACACACCACGACCTCATGCATGACAACCACCATCATTATGTCACCATACACTTGACCACATGCAAACATGAACATGCATAAGTGATGCATAATCATCCACACATATGCATAAACACGTATGATCAAGAATGAATGAACAATACTTGAAATCAAACCTGCAAGAATGGTACATGCAACCAAGCATACAAGAATGTTTACCAATCAAGCAAGATTGCAACCAAAATACTACAACGATACATGTAAGCAACATAAATCAACATGTAACCAATCATACACTCACGACGCTATATTCCTCAACAAAACATAAAGTTTCACATGATGACATCATTTCAATCATGAACAACACCATGTAAATGCACCAAGCACATGGAATACAAGTGTGAGATACACACATGCAATTGAAATGCATGCATGACCAACACATAGCCCATCTAGTCTGAGGGGTGAACCTGGCTCTAATGCCACTCTCTAACACCCTCCTCCCTCATCTACCCAAGTAACCATGCCAACTGGGTAAACATGCGACAAGATGCTACTATGATTGGATTTGACCTCTTATATGACCTTAAGGAAGTGGAATTGATGGAACACATCAACCAACCCATCCACATCAGCAACAAAACCCTTAGGAGACATGTCAACCACTTAGACATCCTGTCCCTGGGTCCTACTCATGTTATGGACATCTAAGGCCTCAGTTGCTCTCATGCTATAGGAAAGAGAGCGTCCAGAAACCAAAGTCGCTCTCACAAGCTTGTCTGCCAGCTACCAGAGACTAAATTTGTTAGTGTTATGCCATCGACTCCGGGATTTGAGCCACTTTTTTAGGCCCAAAGCCCAAGTCACTACCTAGAATGGAATGATAACTCATTAACAGTAAAAGAACAGGGAAACAATGATGCAAAAGCAATAAGTTGAACAAGACCTTAATCAGATCCCTACTACCAATGCCAAACGTTTCTTCAAACATATCATCAACATGTAACCTATAGGTGTAAACAACAAAATTAAGTGTAGGGATCTCATACTTATCCGAGAATCGCTGCGAACCATTGTCCCTTATGTCATTTGCTGCATTATCATCTATTAGGCCATAGATACATTACCCATTCATTCACAAGTAAAAACATGCTGAGAGCCATACATAAATGTTGTCATAAAACATACATATAACCAACATAATAGGGACAAAAATATCATAAGCAAATTGGCCATGAAATCCACCTATACATTAGTACATTCACACATGAAAATAAATGGAATAAATTTCTCATTATTGAATGCAATAAACCAACCAGAGATGGGACTACCACGTTCCACACGACCATAGAATGACTGAGCCAAATCTCTATTCATCCATTCACCCCCACGTGCCATATTCCAAGCATGAATATGGGACTCAAACCAAAAGAACCAACAAGTGCATACTGAGGCTAAACCACCTCACCCTCATCAATAGAAAACAGACTTTACTATAATCCATCCTGGATCACTAGGCCAACACAATCAACACATCATAACAAGATTTACCATGATCTCCACATGATCACTATGCCAAACAAGCATGGATGCCACTGGATTCCTCCACCTACACCATGAGGAATTTTCCCGCGTCTTAGTCTCTCAGGATTTACCGCAATCCAAACTTAGATAACTAGGTCCTAAACTGAGACCCACTCTCTGGGATTTACCGCATATCCCAAACCCGGGATTACTAGGCCCAATGGAGAGCAAACCACCTCTTGGATTTATCGTATATGCTACCATTCACCGGCAAGGATTCCTAGGCCCACCGAGGCAACACAATCCTGGCTTTACCGTAACCCACAGTCTAGCTCAGGGGTCACTAGGCTAGTGGCTTTACCGTGATCCACATTCCAGTTCAGGGACCACTAGGCCATGTGCTCTATCATTCAGAGATCCACCCCACTCAACTTCGAATCCATCCAACAATCCAGCTCAGCCAAAACATGAGAACCCCGTCACACCATGGCTATCCAGAAATGGCAAGACTAGGATGAAAAACACTGGTACACCTGGTAAAACCCATACCATGATAGAAAAGAACCACATGTAATACCATGCAAGCCAAATCTAGTAAGGAAAATACACATGCAAATCAATACCTGCAAAGTATTCTGATGTAGTTTCTTGATCCTACCTTTCCCTGCTTGATCTTTGCTTCCTCTTGCCTTCTTTGTCTTTCTTGATCCAATGCAAAATTTGCTCCAAGAAAACTCTTAAGTGTCCAAGAGTGAGAGAGAGAGAAAGAATAATGAGGGAGCACCAAAACTAACTAACAAAAGGTTACCAACTAATCCTCATAAGCCTTTTTATGAATGAGACCTCTATTTTCTTCATTTTCTATTATTCTCCTTTAATTTCCTCCTCACATGCAACCTGTGACCTTTCACCTTCCTTTTCTCCTAATTTCCATTATTTTCATAAATAAATGTGCCAAAAATGCCATTTTGCCTTTCTAAAGGGTTAGCCATTGCCTTTGCCAATTTCCTTAGCCATAAACAACCAAATGAACACCCACTAGGATGTCTTGCCCAACATTCGACTTGGAATAAGTGTCCCATCAACTGTGGTTATTATTTTTACCTTTATTAACTTTTATTACATGGACTTTTCACCAGGGTTGTTATATGTCTATAATGGTTGACATATATGAACAAAATGTACAGTTTGTTAGTCTAATTGCCTACTCATATATTTTTGCTTTCATCAAACTTGTCATCCATTCTTTCGTTACATTTGTCATCCTATAGATGGCCATTCCGCTTCGCTACAATTCTTAAAATTTAACAAAAGGATTTCAATGTTCAACATTAAACTAGAAAACTGAAGGCAAACCATTGTTTCCAGTCACTAAGTTAATTTGAGGATAAATTGGGTGTAGTGTGGAGTTAAACATTAAACTAAAAACCTTAAGGCAAACGATTGTTTTTGGTCATGAGTTTGTGACTTTGTTCACTATTTTCTATGTGGAGTTATTTATTAACTAATTATATTTAGTTTGTTGCTAAAGCGTTGATACCCCTTCCTTTACTAATGTTGGCTCACTAAGATGTCTTTTTACAGGCAATCTAAATCCCTGCATTAGTTTTCAACCCGAGGTAAGTCTTTTCATCTCAAGAGTATCAGCACAGTATTTGCAATGAACCTAGAGGTTATCTAATGATGAATCATTGCAATCACTAATGGCTAATTCTTCAATTCAATTCACACAATTCTAGAAAGAACTATATATGGAAGAAATACTCTTAACACACTGTGCAATTCTATGCAACTTGTTCCGAAATCAATTGAAACTGAATGCAAATAAGAATCACACTTAGAATTGATATCTTACTCAATCAAGGAAAGAAACTATAACTATTGAACAACACTGTTAATCTATAGCAACCCAAGTTAACTTGCAATTCTCAATTGAACAACAATAGTAATTGAACAACAATCAGTACTTGAACAACAAACAACAATTGAACAACAAATATCGATAAAGGATTTCTAAATGGGAAACAATCTATGTTGCAATCTGTAGAATTTAATCAGTCTTATCTCCAATATCTATGATAACATCAATTCGAAATGAACAAAAATCTACTATTAACACTAATTCACTCATTCAATCAAAGCGCTACTTAAGTACATCACACGGCTTCACTCTGAATCTGATTGAACAGCAGTATGAATCAATATCACAAACCTTTACGATAAATTAAGTAACCAATGACTGAACATTAAATCAATAGCAAAGACTAAATATAAAAACTCTAACACAAGGGAGCAATAGAACTTTCTGTGACTAGGCCCAGAGTCGCCAGAAGCCTATGCTTAATAAGAACTCAAACTATGAATATGTATCAAATGCAACCTTCTTTCATTAATTGCAAGTAACAACTTACAGAGTCATTGATATAACAACATATATGTTTTGAAAAAGAATAACTACAGATTATTAAAGTCTAAACCATATCTGATTGCCTTCCGGCCCTATATATAACATAAAAGACTAACTGGATAAAAGCGAATCCTTAGGATCAGGGGATCTTGAGGATTTCGCAATACATAATCTGATCATGTGATAAAATAGCATTGTTCGAGTTGATCTCCCACTTCCTTGTCTGCCCAAGACACTGTAGCTTTTCCCTTTTATGGCCTCATGTTGTTCTGTCAACTGAACGGCTTTTGCCCAGTCCGCATCTCTGCACACAAAGATAGAAAAAAATTAGTTTCTTGTACTAGATTTGCCTATTCTATCACCAAATGCTTTCATCCAACTTTAGCCGATATTTTCCTCATTTTAATCTATAAACGGAGATAATCATATAAGGATGAATGGTAAATGAAGCATTTTACGAAGAGAAATCATACCTTTTTTCCTATCCCAACATACTCCCCAGCTTACCTTGTTGCACGTCCTCATGCAAGAAAATAGTTTAGATGCAACTGAGTTAGGGAATAAGCAGGATATACTTCCTCCTTGTAATTCCTAAAACCATTTTTCTGCTTAAGAACAGTGAAAGCCTAGGTTACCTCATGATCCTTCAAGTTATAGTCACTACGGTATTGATCAAGAGGATACCATATGATTGGGGTTCTGTAACGACATCCTATCCAATCTGACCCCATTGTTAAAATCATCTTACTATATTTATAGAAACGAGAAGAGGCAGCTTGGAAGTTTCGATATCCAAATGACTCTCGACCCCTCACAGTGTTACTGGAGACTTCCCACCTCTGCCTTGATGCAGACAAGGCTTCTTCCTTAATGTCCTGGAAATATTCCTTTCCAGCCTGAATAATATTAGTATGGAGTGGCCCCAATTTGCCTACAACACCGACTCGCTGCATAAACTGTTTATGCCTGACAAATAGGAGTAATGGCTGTGTAGGATCCCCTCTGACCCATAGATCAATGCCATACTCATGTCTTCTGAAAGTCTTGTGAGCCTTGGCCCATTTGAGATGGTTGGCAGCGAATGAGAGGAATGCCTGAAATTGGATGTCTCCTATAAAAGGGCCAGGGTTGTTGTCCCTGTCATCTTCTAAAACAAAATTATGCATATAGAGTTCACAAAGGAGAAGCTGAACCTTCTCATTGTGCTCTCTGAAGAATTTGATAAAGTTGGGAGTGGTTTTGATCTCTACCGGTTTGCTAGCCTTAACGGCCTTGACTTTGAGCAGGAGGTATCTTTCCATAAGAAATAAAGCATAATTTGTAGCGGGGGCTCGGCAAGATAGGGTGTTTGAGTAAAGAGAGCAGACGGTCTCCATTTTCTCTCTAGCTTTTTGCAATTGACCCTTTAATCCTTCAACCTTATTTTGCTCAGCCTTATACTGAGCAAAGGTCTCATATTCAATCATGGTAAGTGCTTCAAACTTCTTCCTTAACCCTTGATGTTCATGTAGAGGGACCACCTTTTCCTTGTGCTGAGCCAGTTCTTATTGAACCATCAGTAGCTCATTCTGCAATTTTCTGATGACAACCTCTCTTACCAAGGGGGTGTAAAGGGGTGTCTCATCTGTTTGGGCCTCTCCATCCTGGGTCTTTGTAGGGTCTGTCTGCACAGTAGCCTCAGCTGCTTCTTAAATTATACAATCAACTCGAACATCTTTTTCAACATCTGTTTGGACAACAGTATCCACAGTGGGGTGGTCTGTTTGGGTTCCCTGCGAAAAGATACAGGGGTGCTCAGTTTGCATGGCAGTGTCTTCTATCATAGCTGGCTTAGTCTAGGTCTCTTTTGGACAGACCATAAGAAGATATGTCTGAGTCTCAACATCCTTCCCAGAACATTGTTCTGTTTGCGTTCCTGTAGTTTCCATTTCCACTTACAATTTCCTGGTTCTGGTTGCCTCTTTTAACCAATGATTCAGCTGCCTGATTAGTAGCTTCTATTTTTTGTACTTTCTAAGCCTATCTCTGTAGGAATTCTCTACTCTAGGGCCTTCATCTGATGGTGGGTTAGCTGCGTTATCCTCTGTTTCCTGTACAAGTTGTACTATGTCAGCATCAGGGATGTTCCCAATTGGAATTGTGTCTTCTGGTGGAATTTCTCCTTCTAACTCGTTGTTATTATGTATTTTGTTTTCAGGAGATCCCAATGCAATGGTATCTCCTGAACAATTATCATTCTCTGGGTCTTCTCCTTGGTAGGCCTCGTCTACAGGGGACTTTGAAAAGGGAGTATCACTTGGTTGATTGACATCTCTCAAGTTTTCATCTTCAGGGTTTCCTTCTCCTGGGGGGTCCACTGAACCGATGCCCACTGTCTGTGTTTCTTCTTTATGTACCTCGGTTTCGAGGGGTGTTTCCATAGAAGGAATTGACTCCCTCTATTCCTCCATGGCATTAGTAAATGGTTGGGTTTGCTCATGATCGGGGCTGTGAGCCGAGGCAGACCGGTCAGGGATACAATTTTGTGTTTCAATGTTCCCTGGTTGTTCTCTACCTTTGGGAAACATTCCCATGCTTCCCAATACCCTGGCCACTTCCTCCTCATAGTCTTGCAAAGGAGGGTCTTGCAGACTAGGAGGAGGTTTGCGGGATGGTTCGACTTCCTCTGCTTGAATTGGGATACACCGCTGGGCTTTCACTCGCATAGAGTGCCTATGCTTTGCTGGTTCTAAGGGTGCATAGGAATCCTTCCTCTTTAGTATTCTTTTCGGGCCTGGGGTTCTTGGTCCTTACTGCTCTGTTTCCGCATTTTTAGGTGGTGGAGCCAAGGTAGGATTTATGATACTATCCCATGTCAATTGCTGTTGGTCCAATCTATTTGTGATAATTAATTTAATTAACCCATAATGGCTTACTACACTATGTGGGTCTTTAGTTGTCCTTACCAGTCGGGCGACATCATGTAATAGGGAATTCAGATAAAACAGTAAACTAATTGAAATTCTTTGCTTTAAAATGTCTATAAGTTTCAGTTGTCGGGGTTTTACCACATCGTGTCGGTCGTCACAAGTAATGTATCTTTGGACGTTGGCTGCCAATTCTTGCCACGGTTGTTGTAACGCCAAAGGATGAATTCCTTTCCCTGTTCGTACCAACCGCTCGCTCGAGTCCTAGAATACTTCAATTGCGACGTATAGAAGGACACATTTATTTGCCCATTTCTCCCCCTTTGTCAGAAGTCCAGTGACTTCGGCTAGGACTTCTTCAGAAACCATCATGCTTATACCTTTTACCATTGTGCTACCGTTCTGCAGATTTTGCAGAAATTCCAGTGTTAGCTCCTCATGAAATCCCTGCAATCTGTTTAAATACTATAGCCAGCCAGCACGTTCAAGGATTTCGCAAGCTTGATCCGACACCATCAGCACTGGAGGTTCACTTCAGATAGCTCTTCCACCCATGGCTACTGCACCTGAGGCTAGTTCACCTGTATGCAATTGTGTTTTACCTCTGTAATTTAGAACAACAACAATGTATGTTACAGCAATTAACAGGGAAATGACGTTGTTTGGACAATTATTATCATTTTTAGTTAAGTCATTCATCCTGTCAGCCATACTTAACGCAGGATCGTAAGTTCGCATGCCCGCCATAATGGTTGCCATTCTTCATCCAATCGGAATTTCCTGCTAATTATTACACATTCATACTCATCATGCAGTTTGTACTCTGGAGGTAATCCGAATGATTGTCACACAGTTATCCATAATTGTGATATGGCCATCCCCCCTCTGATGAGAAAAGGGCGTCCACATCCTTTCAGCACGTGAAAAACAAGCAAATATACTAATGTGAAATAAATGTCGGCAACCAATCTAAAAAAACACAGCACGCAAATCAGTAAAGCATTTAAGCAATATTCGTCGTCAGACGTGAATTGGCCAAATCAAATAAAAACAACAATTTTAATTCATTATGTCAAAGATATTTATCATGAGCGATATTAATCACATCAGCATAATTGGCGGTATGTGTTTAATGACTATCATTTAATGATTGGACGTATGGAATATAATTAATATAGATTAAAGTCACCATGTTATTCGGCTTGTAAAAGAGCTACTAAAATGGAAATTCTTGTTAGAAATAAATCCATAGGTGATAAGAGCTAAATGACATATGGCAATATAAAATGGTGCTCCAATACCACAAGCAAAGCCACTGTTGCCAACAGTTTTTAACCCCCCCAAATGAGCTAAAGTCCTTCTTACAGTTAATTCTTCTTTTCTTTGTCATAAAGAGACTACTATGCTGGCATGGTGACCAGATAACCATAGTGCCACTCACCAGGGTGTAGAAAAGTGATCAGGCTGGCTCGTGATGAGACCCCCTGTTCTTCTGACATATTTAATTATCAAGAAGATCATTGCCTTGGTTTGGTAGCCAATTTGGAATGTCACCTATTACATCCTTATGATCATGGTAGGTTGGCTTGTAATGAGACCCCCTATCCTCTTTAGACAATGTTTTAAGCATTTTCATATTTTATTTTTCTTTTGGAATTCTTATTATAGAAAAAAGGAGGCTCATTTGCTCCTTGAGAGTCAGGGATGCTGTAAGAAATAAAAAGATGCCAATGAAACATGGATTAAGAAAAATGAATCATTTCATGATGTGTCCAAAAGAAAAGACGTTCAGGCAGTCATTCTAAAGATACACCATATTAGCTTATGGATTAAGATAACCATCAAAAGGCTTTTAGAAGCCATAATGATATTATTATTACTGTTTTTCTTTAGAAGAGGCACAAATCGATTCAAATGGTGCTTATTTGCAATACAAAAGAAGAAGAGAGAATGACATAATGATCAAAGAAATGAGGAAAATTCATAATTTATCTTCTTAAAATGGTGATGTTCAATCGATTGAACGACAATCGTTCAATCGTTTGAACAGAAAAATCAAGATAGAAAATGAAAAGTGTTGTTCAATCGATTGAACAGAAATCGTTCAATCGTTTGAACAATGAAATCAATTAAAAACAAAAAGTGTTGTTCAATCAGTTGAACGAAAGTCGTTCAATTGTTTGAATGATGAAATAAAAAAACTAAATGTGATGTTCAATCAATTGAACGCCAGTCGTTCAATTGTTTGAATAGCGAAATCAAAAAACAAAATGTGTTATTCAATCAATTGAATGACAGTCGTTCAATAGTTTGAAAAACGAAAACAAAATGAAAACAAATTGTGTTGTTCAATCAATTGAACGACAATCGTTCAATAGTTTGAACAACGAAAACAAAATGAAAACAAATTGTGTTGTTCAATCAATTGAACAACAATCGTTCAATAGT
This sequence comes from Pinus tabuliformis, assembly GCA_031772625.1. NCBI lineage: Eukaryota > Viridiplantae > Streptophyta > Pinopsida > Pinales > Pinaceae > Pinus > Pinus tabuliformis. The sequence goes on from CM062818.1 coordinate 998,614,430, forward strand.
TTGAACAGCGAAAACAAAATGAAAACAAATTGTACTGTTCAATCAACTGAACGACAGTCATTCAATAGTTTGAACAACAAAAAACAAAATGAAAGGAAAATGTGTTGTTCAATTGTTTGAATGGCGAAAAACAAAAAAGGAAGGTGTGTTGTTCAATCAATTGGAAAACAATCGTTCAATTGTTTGAACAACGAAAACAAAATACGAAATGTGATGTTCAATCAATTGAATGACAGTCGTTCAATAGTTTGAACAAAGAAACCAAAATGAAAACAAATTGTGATATTCCATCAATTGAACGACAATCGTTCAATAGTTTGAATAGCGAAAACAAAATGAAAACAAATTGTGTTGTTCAACCAAATGAACGACAATTGTTCAATAGTTTGAACAACGAAAATGAAATGAAAACAAATTGTGTTGTTCAATCAATTGAACGACAGTCGTTCAATAGTTTGGACAACGAAAAACAAAATGAAAGGAAAATGTGTTGTCCAATCAATTGAACAACAAATGTTCAATTGTTTGAACGACAAAAAACAAAAGAAGAACAAAATGTGTTGTTCAATCAATTGAACGGCAAACGTTCAATTGTTTGAACAACGAAAACAAAAGGAAGAAAATGTGTTGTTCAATCAATTGAACGACAAACGTTCAATTGTTTGAACAATGAAGAAACAAAATGAAAGGAAAATGTGTTGTTCAGTCAATTGAACGGCAAACGTGCAATTGTTTGAATATATATATATATATATATATATATATATATAGAGAGAGAGAGAGAGAGAGAGAGAGAGATTAAAAAAAAATGTTGTTCAATCAATTGAACGACAAACGTTCAATTATTTGAAAATAAAAATAAAAAAAGAGGGTGTCATTCAATCAATTGAACAACAGACGTTCAATTGTTCGAACAACGAAAAACAAAAACAAAAAGAGGAAAATAAACTTCCAAACTTTGTGAAACTTCCTAAAAAAATCATATTTACATGGCAATGCCTAAAAAGGTATGTACATTATTTACAATTTCTCAAGCAATTTCAATTTTTTGAAGGAAAAGCTATTGGATTATCATTCCCTGCAGCTAGAATTTGCATGGAGGGGTCCCTGCGCAGAAAGACTCCTTGGTAAGCGATTGATGGTAGAGGCGCACTCAATTCCCATTTATCTTAAAAGAATGGCCGGATCCGTCTATGGTAGTCAAGGTAAGAGTACCATTATTATGCACTTCTTGAATCTTATAAGGTCCGAGCCATCTTGTTTGCAGCTTACCCAGGAAGTCCTGGAATCGTACAGAAGTGCCCAATCCCCTTTTTGAAACGTTTTCTTCTTGATAAGGCTATCATGCCATTTTGCCCTTTGCTGCTAGATTATTGCAGCTCGTTGCAAAGCAAGCAATCGAGCCTCATCTAGTTCGTTAATATGTTGAAGACGCTTAGTTTGGGCTTCTGTTAAATCCATCCCCACTTCCTGGGCCATTCTTAGAGTCTTTATTTCGAATTTGATTGGAAAAATTGGTTCTTTACTAAACACAAGCTAGTATGGAGAGTATCTAGTAGTATTCCTCCAAGTCGTATGATAGGCCCACAAGGCCTGTGGCAGTCTAGCAGCCCAATCTTGCCGGTGTGTTGAGACTGCCTTGGTCAGAATTGCTTCTATAACCTTATTGGTGATTTCAACTTTCCCATTCGCCTGCGGGTGATACGAAGAAGTGATCCTATGCGTAATATGATGGTTCCTGAGAGTGGCAGTAATCTTGTGCCCTGTAAATTTATTTCCTCCATCTGTGATCACTTCTCACAGTAATCCATACCGCACAAATAGCCCAAAAAGGAAGTTAATAATTGCTTCCTCTGTGGCTTTTGGTAAATCTACTGTTTCCACCCATTTTGTCACATAATCCGTGGCCACCAGTATGTAGGCCTTTTGATTGAATGACAGATGGAATGGACCTACGAAGTCCAATGCCCAATGCTCGAAGGGTTCTATGACTAATTGGGGCTGCAGAGGCATTTCATCAAATTGGCCAGGCCGACCCATCCTTTGGCAACTATCGCAGGCCTGGGCATATTTTTTAGCATCCTTAAAAATAGTGGGCAAATAATAGCCCATTTGTAATACCTTATGTCCTGTCCTTTGATCTGTGAAATGTCCCCCGTAGGGTTCGTCATGGCAAGCCTTCAAAATGTCATGGATCTCGTCCTCATGGATACATTTGCGTATACACATGTTGGTCCCTGTATGAAAAAGATATCTGCCTATCCAAGAGAACCGGTCACTGCGTTGAACAATAAGTTTTCTTTCTCTTCTCATCAAATGTTTAGGTAGCTTCCCTACTGCCAGATAATTTTCCACATCTGCCTACCATGGCGGCTTGACTACCATGACAAACATGTGTTCATCCAAGAATTGGTCATCTACCGCTAGTGGATCATTCACCTTCGGGATTCAAGATAGAAAATCAGCAACTGGGTTTTCCTTCCCCGGACGATCTTTAATAGTAATGTTGAACTCCTACAAAAGCAATAACCATCGTGTTACTCGACCATTTTTTATCGGTTTATTAGCTAAATACCGAATGGTAGAGTGATCACTGTACAAAAAGACTTGGTAGCCGATTATATAGTGCCTAAATTTGTTTATTGCATAAATAACAGCTAAGAATTATTTTTCTGTCGCTATCTAATTAAGTTCCGCAAAAGTGAGATTTTTGCTAATATAATATAGGTTTCTTGTCCTCCTCTTGGCCGAGGATAACGCCTATAGCTACATCTGATGCGTTCGTGGAGATGTGGAAAGACAACTCCCAGTTTGGTCCGCATAATACTGGTGTTGTTGAGACTAGTTTCTTTAAACATGCAAAAGTTGTGTCACACTTGTCAGACCAACTGAAATCAACATTTCCAGTTAGAGCATATAAGGGTGCCACAATCTGTGATTTTTTTTTGATAAACCTATGATAATAACTTGCATATCCCAGGAAGCTACGTACCTCTGTTTGATTGCAGGGGGTAGGAAGTAAAAGAATTACCTGTATTTTTGTTGGATCCACCTGTATTCATGTTGCGGAGATGTAATGCCCCAAATCACGCCCTTGGTCATCATCATGTGACAATTGACATTGATTAAACATAACCTGGTAGCAATGCATCGTTCTAATACCTTTTCTAGCATTTGTAATGCTTGATCGAAGTCATCCCCATATGGAGTAAAGTCATCCATATATACCTCTAGTCCTTCATTTATTAGATCGACAAAGATTTTGAGTATAGCTCTCTGGAATGTGGCTGGGGCATTACACAAGCCAAATGGAAATATCCTGTATGTGAATGTGCCCTAAGGACAGGTGAAGGTTGTTTTATCCTGGTCTTCAGGGGCAATCTGAATTTGATTGTAGCTGCTGAACTCGTCTAAAAATGAGAAGAAATAATTCCCTGCCAATGTATCGAGGACCTGATCAATGAATGGGAGGGGGAAGTAGTCTCTCTGTGTTGCCTTGTTCAGCTCTCGATAGTCTACACAAATACGCCACTTCCCCTTTTTCTTAGGGACGGCGACCAATGGAGAGACCCATTTACTGTCTGAGATAGGATAAATAAAATTTACATCCAGCAGCTTCTGAAATTCCTATTTCACGACATCCTTGAGGTGTGGGTTCAACCTCCGTTGAGGTTGTCGGATGGGTCGAGCGTCCTTCTCTATATTGATGTGGTGTGTACATAGTTGTGGGTATATCCCTTTCATATCAGGATAATCCCAGGCAAAATCCTCTTTATTTTTTTGTAAGACCTAGATAAGCTTCTGCTATTGTTCGCTATCCAGATTGTCATTGATATTTAGAACCTTGCCTGGCTCGATCTCAACGAGTTTGTTATTATGAACAACAGTCGTTTGAATAGGTTGGTCGTCTGTATCCTTCATGGGATCTTCCATGGCTTCGTTATCAAGGATTGCTTTCAACGTTTGACATTGTACATTACTCACATTAGCTGGCTGATTTATGAAATTATTGATAACATCATCTTCAGTCTGATCTTTAAATTCCAGTGCCTTTGCTACTGTGAGTGGTGAACAGATGCTCTCTTCCAGGTATGATGGTGGTTGCTTACATATTTTTACAATGGGAAAACTTGGCCTAGCAGGAGGATATAACACCAGATTTTTTACAGCATCCCCCTTTGTAATTGATCCAAATTGGATCCTAAAAGCTCTCTAAGTTTTCATAAACTCATTCAAATTATGCCAAACAGATTCAAGTCTTAGAAAGATCAAGCTATCAGAAGGAATCCTCATGACAGTTGCAATTGTGATCAACGCGGAGAAACGAGGACCTTTGGTCGAGCGCACAGACCGTTGGCCCATGGTAACACGCGTTGGCGAAAAATTGGCAAAACTAGAGGCTAATTCAAGAAACGGGGGTAGTTTCTGATACGCGATTAGCACTAATCGCATATCGCAGGGCATCCCCCTCAGTGAAGGAAAGCCCCAAAGCACCTGGACCCGAAAAGGCTATGAAATGCGGAAAAGTAATAAATTTGGTTCTATGGATTCCATAAAACCAACAGGATATTGGAAGGCCTCGAGGCAGTAAGCAGCTTTGACCGAGTCCCGCCTAATGCCACACACTGAGTGACACACATCCGGGGAAGAGAGAAAACCACTCACATCGGATGGGTAAATGTCATGCTACTTACCCGCCCGATAGGAAAAACGACCATAGGATATGGGGGGCCCAGATCAACGACAGAGGCACGTCCTGATAAATGACCAGATTTGACAGGTGGTAAAGCAAGATTACATGGGACTTTAAGTCTGACATGGACGATGTGTTGGCAGAAGATTCGTATTTCGCGGGAAATCTTGGAGCAAATGGAAATAACGACCGTTCAAACAATTTCAAGAGAACTGACACTCAGTTCGTTATGAAACAGGTGGCCACCTCCCTATGAAACGTTACACAGTGATGATGACGCAGAATATGGGAGTTCGAACGAACAAAGGAAGGGAAACTAGAACATCGGGAAGCGGAAACGAACCGACAGAAAGCAGACTGGCTTTAAAGCCACGAGCTGACAGAGACAGAGAAGGCAGAGAAAAAAAGCAGGAAAGAGAGTTAATTAAGAGTAGAGAGAAGAAGCCAAGCTGACTTGAGGGCAGCATTGAGCCAAACAGAACCAGATAGCCTATGCACTCTAGAGAAAGCTTGAGAGGTTCAAGCAAGCTCCTCGGCACAGGCTTGTCATGTATGAGTTTCAGATTGGGCTCATACTACTGTGACCAGTAGAGGTCAGGTACCAATAAGGAGAGTCTATGTACTCAAATCCTATTGATTCATATCCGTTGAGTGAGACTCAAATTGAGCTCACTGTTGTAAAGAAACTCTGCTTTGAAAACATAATAGAGAGGCCACCACTAACGGCTAGACCGGGAGACGTAGCCTAGGAGTATTGGGTGAACTCCTTATTAAACTTGTTGTGTTTACATGTTTGCCTGTTATGTTTTCTCTAAAACTGCTTCAGTGTCTGTGTATTTGGCAATCTTATTGATATGTTGCATAAAATAACATAGGCACATCCATGCACATGAGTCTATAATACCTTTAATTCTTTGTCCTAGATAAATTCCAGATCATGTGGTATCAGAGCTCAAGTTTACTAAGGTTAGACAAGCTTCTGTTGGATTTTGTCGTTGAATGCTAACTAGATCAAAGCTTAAACTAGGAGAAGGAGAGTTGGTTGAAACTAACCCTGAAATTGGAAGAGTCTATCCTAAGAGGAAAATGTCAGAAGAAACTCCCTTGGAATCAGACCCTCAGTTCATGGATAGTTTCATGACCATGAGAGCCATGGTAGAGGAAATGTATAGAGAATTTAAGAAAAAAGAGAGGAAGATTCATCAAAATCCAAACAAGATAAAGGAGCAGAAGAATCTTTCCTCCATGACCACTCTAAAAGCAAAGGGGAAGAAGAAAAACTTCCCACACCTCCCAGTAGCCCCAGAAACAAAAAGAAAACATCTTTGATTAAATTAGATGTTAAATTTGATTTACCAATATATGATGGAGAGTTGAATGTAGAGAAGCTGTATAATTGGATTAGACAGATTGATGTTTATTGCAAAGTGCAGAACATTGATTCAGATAGTAGTAAGATTCAGCTGGCCAGCCTATGCCTTGGAGGCACTGCCTTGGTATCGTGGGAAGGCAGGACATAAGCTGACATGAAGAAGCATGGTAAGATTCTTTATGTCTCGAGTGAATTTATTTCTACAATTAAAAAACAGTTCTATCCACTAGCGTATATGCAGCAAGCCATGATGAGCTGGCAAATTTTTCGCCAATTGAAAGGGGAAAGTGTACAAAGTTACACTCAAGAATTTACGAAAAGAGCTTTGATTCTAGGAATTTATTTAGACTCACCTGAAACTCTACTGAAGTATATAAGTGGTCTATACAGCTACTTAAGGCACACAATTCTCATATTTAATCCCACTAGCATAGATGAGATATCTGTTCAAGCTACACATCTAGAAGCTAGAGGAAAGAATGTGAACCTGGAAGTTGGGGGATCATCAAAACCCACTGCAAGCAAGAATAAGGAGAAAAGAAAACAGAAATGGAAAGAGAGGAAGGCCAATACTATACAAAAGACCAAGTCTTCATGCACTCATTGTAAGAAGGATGGGCATGATCATGAACACTGCTGGATCTTGCATCCGGAGCTGAGACCCAAGAAGTTCGAGGGAAAGAAGAAGAAGACTGCTGCAGCTATTCAAAAGGATTTGGGGTCACACTCAGGAGATGAAACAACAATCACAGCCACAGGTATAAAAGGTTGTTCGCTTTAGAGAATGCAGAAATCAAGAAGCAGGTACAGGAGCTGCTCAAGAAGGGGTTCATCAGACCTAGTACATCACCATGTGGGTCTCCAATTGTCTTGGTGAGAAAGAAAGATGGCTCATGGAGAATGTGCATTGATTACTGAGCATTGAATAAGATAACGATAAAAAATAATTATCCTCTTCCTCGCATAGATGATCTATTGGATCAATTAAAGGAAGTTGTTTATTTTTCCAAGTTGGACTTGCATAGTGGCTATCGTCAGGTCAGAGTTGGAGAGCAAGATGCATGGAAGACTGCTTTCAAAAAAAAAAACAGGGATTGTATGAGTGGTTGGTTATGCCTTTTGTCTTAACTAATGCTCCTGCTACTTTCATGAGAATAATGAATGATGTACTCAGACCTTTTCTTGATGATTTTGTCATTGCATATTTGGATGACATTCTTATATTTAGTAAAACATGGGAAGAACATTTAAAGCATGTCAAGCAGACTCTAGATGTTTTGAAGAAAGAGAATCTTTATGTTAAGCTCTCAAAATGTGAATTTGGCAAAACATCTTTGAATTATTTAGGTCATATTGTAGGGGGTGGTGAATTGAAGATAGATCCCTCTAAGGTTGCAGTCGTTGTAAACTGGCCTAAACCCAAATTTTCTACAGAAGTTAGAAGCTTCTTAGAAGCCGCACAGTATTGGAGAAAGTTTATTTCTAACTTTTCCTTAATTGCAGCTCCCTTACATGCTTTAACATGATTGAACAAGGTGTTTTAGTGGGGAGGCAAACAGCAGAAAACCTTTGACACCTTGAAAGAAAAGATTAGTACAACACCAGTACTAGCACTGCTCAATCTTCAAAGACCATTTGAGATTGAAACGGATGCCAGTGACTATGCCATGGGAGCAGTGTTGATGCAACACAGTAAACCCATATGTTATCATTATGAGACATTTAATTCTGTAGTAGTTAATTATCCCACATATGATAAAGAATTATATGCATTAGTACAGAGTGTGAAAAAGTGGAAACATTATTTAATGGGCAAAGAGACAGTTATACATACTGACCATCAACCACTTCAATATTTTCACTCACAAACTAAGTTGCAGCAATCAAGACACTATAGGTGGATGGGTTTTTTACAACAGTTTCATCTTGTCATCAGATATAAAAAGGGCATACACAATAAAGTTGCAGATATGTTGTCCAGACCAATCATAAATGCATCCACTATACTTAAGCATAATTCAGTATTGCATGAAAGCTACATTGAACAATATGCTCAAGATATAGATTTTAAAGATGTATATGCAACTTTAAGTCATGGCAAACAAGTAGAAGAATTGGATTATCATGTTAAGGACCAACTCTTGTATCATTTGGTAAAGTTATGCATTCCTCAAACAGAAAGAGTAAAGATAATTCGAGAGGCACACACTTCTCTAATATCAGGTCACTTTGGTGTAAGTAAAACAGTTGCACAGCTGCAAAGATTTTGTTATTGGCCAAAAATGAATGAGACAGTTTCTAGATATGTAAGAGGGTGTACCATGTGTGCTAAAAGCAAGCCTAACAATAGAAAATTAGGCTTGTACACTCCACTACCAGTTCCTTCTCATCCTTGGGAAAGTGTTTCCATGGACTTTGTTGGAGGACTACCTAAATCTAGAAAAGGTCATGAATATTTATATGTTGTTGTGGATAGGTTTAGCAAAATGTGTATTTTAATACCTTGTAACAAACAGATTACCGCTGAACAAACTGCAAAGTTGTTCTTTCAGCATGTATGGGTTCATTTTGGATTACCCACTTCCACTATATCTGATCGAGATACCCGATTTGTTGGGAAACTTTGGTCAAGTCTGTGGGAATTGATGGACACCAGACTGAAGAAAAGCACAACTTTTCATCCGCAAACAAATGGCCAAATAGAAGTGGTCAACAGGACAGTGATCCAGTTGCTCAAAGGCTATTGCAGCAAGCATCCCAGGCTTTGGGATGAACATTTATGTTATTTGCAACATGCTTACAATCGAGCTAAACATTCTTCTACACAAAGATCTCCTTTTCAGACCTATTTTGGTTTCACACCAAGGTCTCCCTTGGATTTTGTCTTTGGTAAAGACACAACGGTTGATGGACACAGTGATGTGGACAAGGCAACCAAGTTCATTGAACAAATCCAAGAGATTCACCAGGCAGTACCGAAACAACTAGAATAGATCCAAGCCAAGTACAAGGCAAGGCATGACAAGCATCAGATGGAGCATAGTTTCCAAGTTGGTGATCAAGTCTGGCTGTATATCAACAAAGACAAAATGGAAGGTGAAGGTAAGAAGCTGAAGCCAATAAGGTATGGACCTTTCAAGATAGTCGAGAAAATTGGTGAGAATGTTTTTTCGCATTGATTTACCAGCTTACATGCACATCTACTCAGTTGTTAATGTAGACAACTTGAGACTATTTGAACCTTCATTGATTGAAGATCCCAAAGAGCAAAGTCAGTTGCCTTCTATTGATGATCTGTTACCTGAATATCTTAATGAATTGTAGGAAGATACATTTTTGGACAGGAAGGTGAGAACTACGCGCAGAGGGGATGTTGAGTACTTGAGGATTGGACTCAAAGGTTCAAAGCCAAGTAGTGCGAAATTGATATAAATTGGGCAAGCGAGGAATCAATACCCTCACTTGATTGATGCCTAAAAATAAACTTTTGGTGGTCCAAAAGATTTTTCAGTGGGAAGGCCGTGATCCAAATTGGATCCTAAACACCCTCTAAGTTTTCATAAACTCATTCAAACTATGCCAAACAGATTCAAGTCTTAGAAAGATCAAGCTATCAGAAGGAATCCTCGTGACAGTTGCAATTGTGATCAACGCGGAGCAATAAGGACCCTCGGTCGAGCGCGCAGACTGTTGGCCCATGGTAACGCGCACTAGAGCAAATTGGCAAAACCAGAGGCTAATTCAAGCAATGGGGGTAGTTTCTGATACGCAATTAGTGCTAATCGCGTATCGCAGGGCGTCCCCCTCAGTGAAGGAAAGCCCCAAAGTGCCCGGACCCAAAAAGGCTATGAAATGCAGAAAAGTAATAAATTTGGTTCCGTGGATTCCACAAAACCGGCAGGATAGCAGAAGGCCTCGAGGCGGTAAGCAGTTTTGATTGAGTCCCGCTCAATGCCACACACTGAGTGACACGAGTTCGGTGGAATAGAGAGAAACCTTCTCACATCAGACGGGTAAAGGTCATGATACTTACCCGCCCGATATGAACGACGACTGTAGGATCTAGGGGGCCTAGATCAACGACGGAGGCACGTCCCAATAAATGACCGGATTTGACAAGTGGTAAAGCAAGATTACATGGGACTTGAAGTGCGACATGGACGATGAGTTAGCAGAAGATTCGTATTTCGCGGGCAATCTTGGAGCAAACAGAAATAACGACCGTTCAAACAAATTCAAGAGAACTGACACTCAGTTCATTATGAAACAGGTGGCCACCTCCCTATGAAGCGTTACACAGTGATGATGATGCAGAACAGGGGAGTTTGAACGAACAGAGGAAGGAAAGCCAAAACACCGAGAAGTGGAAACGAACCGATAGAAAGCAGACTGGATTTAAAGCCACGAGCTGACAGAGACAAAGAAGGCAGAGAAAAAAAGCAGGAAAGAGAGTTAGTTAAGAGCAGAGAGAAGAAGCCGAGCTGACCTGAGGGCAGCATCGAGCCAGACAGAGCCAGAGAGAGTCAGAGAGTCTGTGCACTCCAGAGAAAGCTTGAGAGGTTCAAGCGAGCTCCTCGGCATAGGCCTATCATGTATGAGTTTTAGATTGGGCTCATACTATTGTGACCAGTAGAGGTCAGGTACCAGTAAGGAGAGTCTGTGTACTCAAATCCTACTGATTCATATCTATTCAGTGAGACTCAAATTGAGCTCATTGTTGTAAAGAAACTCTGCTTTGAAAACATAATAGAGAGGCCACCACTAAAGGCTGGACCGGGAGACATAGCCCAGGAGTATTGGGTGAACTCCTTATTAAACTTGTTGTGTTTACATGTTTGCCTATTATGTTTTCTCTAAAACTTCTTTAGTGTCTGTGTATTTCACAATCTTACCATCTGTTGCATAAAATAACATAGGCACATCCATGCACATGAGTCTGGAATACCTTTAATTCTTTGTCCTGGATAAATTCTAGATCAGTAATAGTCATGCTGCCTTCTCGGCAACCAATATATGCATCAGCTGTTGCCAGCCAAGGTCGGCCCAGAATCAAAGGATGCCCATTCAACCTACTCCTTGGGTTTATAACCAGGAAATCTACTGGATATTCCCATGAGTCAACAGAAACTATGATATCATGTAAAGTCCCTTCTGGTCTTACCACCGATCAGTCATCAAGTTCTAAGATAGTGGTGGTTGGTTCTAGGGTTGTAATACCAAGTGCTTGACAAGTTTTTGTTGTTAATATGTTAATGGCGGCTCCTAGATCAAATAGTGTATTTGGAAAAGAGCGACCATATATCTGAACTGTTACTATGGGGTTTCCAGGATCTTCGTATTTTATTGAGTTTCCTCTCCCAAGAGTAAGTCGGATAAGGTCCCTACTACATGGATATTGGGTGAGGTTTTTACCTTCCTCACAGGCTTCATTACACACAATTCTTTAACTGTTTTGGCATAGATGGGGATGTCTTGAATGGCCTGGAGGAGAGGGATCTTAATACACAAAATTTTTAGTTCCCCTACAAGATCAAAATTAGGGTAGGCGACTGGTTTGGGTATTGTTAGTCTTCCAGGGAACGGAGGAGAAGTGACTATAAATTTTTTAGGGTCATCATGCTGATCTGTTTTTTCCCCTTGCTTTGGTTCAGTATTATTTACATGAGGTGGAATATGTACAGGTGGAGTTACATTTTCAATTGAAGGTTGGTCCCTATTTTCCTCAGGGTTGATGACGCATCCTGACCTCAATCTGAGCTCATTACATTCTTTCTGCTCAATCTCATACTTTGGGTTTTCAATAATTTGTACCAACTAGACTGGTTTGTTATTAGGATTCGGGTTTGGCTGAGCTGGTAGCTATGGTCGTAGAAGAGGTTGAGAATTCTACTGTAATGTATACAGAGCTGACAGTGTGGATTGAGGCTGAGAGCCCGTCCCCATAGGTACATTAGATATCCCCAGAGGTCGCTGCCAATTTGTAGACTAATTCGGATTTTGAGAGGTGGAGGCAGGCCACTGGGATTGATAGGGATTGCCTTGCCAAACAGGAGTAAAAGGAGAATTCGGCCAGCCATTTCATGGAAAAGATTGTGTTGGCTAGGATGTCATAGGGAATGGCGAGCTCTACCAATTTGGGTAGGGTGATTTTCCTTGCCAGGCTGCCCCAAGGTTCTGCTGTTGATTAAACTATGAGGAAGGAAAAAATTGGGGTGCATCTTGTGACATACCTATTTAGCTTGCCATTGTCGACGTTGGTTCATCAGATATACCGGTTCTGTTTCTTCCTCTACTTCTTTGAATACTGCTTTTAGCCCAGGTAATGATGCACAATGTTCAGTGTCATGATCTTGAGTACAGATGGTGCACGTCTAAACCATGTCTAATGGGCATTCCCGTTGGCTGTGATTTTTTCGACAACGTGTCTAGAAGATGGCCAAATTTTGTTCTACTAAAGCCTGTTTCTGTTTAGCCTATAGGACGTCCAACTGTGTTGTAAGAGTGCCCAGGATGTCCGTCTTAAAATCTTCCAGGAGGTTACCGATCTCCATCCATGTTACACCTCCACTATGTGGTTTGCTTCCTCTGCTCATGGGATCTCGGCTTCCTGCTCCTGTGCGTGTGCTTCCCCGCAAACACCTGATACACAAACGAATAATTTCATCATAATCTTCCTGAGAAATATCTCCTTTTCCCATTAAGTTTAGAGTTTCTACCCATTCCTCTTTCATTCCTTTAATTAAGATATCTCTTAAGACTTCTTTTGGTAGGGCAGTGTGTGGAGACCTCTGCAAATTATAATTAAATCATTCTACATATTCTTCTAGTGTTTCATTATCTTTTGCAGTCATCTTGAAAATCTCATCTTTCAGTTCCCTAGTTTTACAAAAGTCCTGGTATCTTTTGAGGAAGGAGGTTTTCATTTCGTCCCAAGAGTTGATAGTTCACCCACCTAGACCCATAAACCATCTTAAAGTTGCCCCTTTCAGAGTGGAAGGGAATAGTTTTAGCTTTTGGGGGTTGGTGGTATAGTCATACCCTCTACAGAGGACATCAAACTCAAACAAGAAAGCATCAGGATCCTCTGTGATCATCCCATGGAAGGTTGGGATGCTCTACAGAGGAATAGCCTTCATAGGAGCATTGGCCACCTGGTCGACTATGGGGTACTCTAATGTTGAGGTTTGACCTTGGGGTGGCTGATCTGCCATTTGATCAAATATGTGCCAATAATCTTAGGGATTTCATGGGGTGCTTCTGGAGTAATCAGAGAGTTATCAACCAAAGTTGGCTTTACAACACTACCTAGGTCTAAGATCTCAGGAGATCCTTGTTCAGATAGTTGTGGTTCTGCTTTAGCAGCCCCACTAGTTTCTCCTTTTCCTTCTCTTAAGTTATAAGATTTTCCCTCTTGTAGAGGATCAGAGTGTAAACTTATTGTAGCTTGAAGACTCTATTTTGATCCTCCTACTTGGCTTTGAATCTCAGCGTAAGCTGCAGATGGTGAGCCTGCTGCTTGAGGGATAACAGTAGAACTTTTTCCAGGTATAGCCTGGAATCCTACTGATGCTTGAGACTTTGCTCTTCTTACGATTTCATCTATAAAGGTCGTTCTCCCAAGGTTCACCGATCCTTTGGGTTTTGTGGGTTTTGGTGGAGGATTATGCTCTTTTTCTATTTTTCTATTTCTAGTCATTCATAAAAACAAATTCCTATTTAACCTCTAAGGTTTTGTTGTAAAGCGGGTAGGTAAGCAAGCACTTTACTTGCTAGGTACGCAGGTTCTTACCTTCCATTTTTAAAACCCAATTCTTTCACAGCAAAAATAAAAACAATCACTTGAAACACTCTCCCTGGCAACGACGCCAAAATGTTGGCTCACTAAGATGTCTTTTTACATGCAATCTTAATCCCTACATTAGTTGTCAACCCGAGGTAAGTCTTTTTATCTCAAGAGTATCACACAGTATATGCAGTGAATCTAGAGGTTATCTAATGATGAATCGTTGCAATCACTAATGACTAATTCTTCAATTCAATTCACAAATTCTGGAAAGAAGTATCTATGGAAGAAATACTCTTAACACACTATGCAATTCTATGGAGCTTGTTCTGAAATCAATTGAAACTGAATGCAAATAAGAATCACACTTAGAATCGATAACTTACTCAATCAAGGAAAGAAACTATAACTATTGAACAACATTGTTAATCTATAGCAACCCAAGTTAACTTGCAATTCTCAATTGAACAACAACAGTAATTGAACAACAATTGGTACTTGAACAACAAACAACAATTGAACGGGAAATGTTATATACCTAGGGGGGATAATATGGGGTACCAAGGAAGGTACCCAAGGTAATAATGTAATAATGGGATGGGCCATAGTAATAAATAAGGTGGTTAACCCATGTCATGTAAGGGACCACAAGTAGTTAATAATAATATAATGGGCCCATGGTATTAGTTGATGGTATGAGGGAACCATGGTAATGACCCATGGTATTGTATGTATGAGGCCTATATAGAGGCTAGAGACTCCACATGGGAGAGAGTGAAGGATTATTGTATGAACAGGCATATGGCTTGTGGAGTGTTCTTCTTCCTTAAGGAGTGAATGTATGGTGTTGCCCTACCTTAAGGGTTTGATTAATAAAGAATCATTTCATATTGTTTCTGGGTTTCTTTGCATTATCTTATATTTTCATATCAGATTTATAATATTCTTGGGTTAGATATATAGCAATTGGTATCAGAGCAGTTTCTTGGGCACAAAAGTAGATATTTTTTTATTTTTTATTTTTATTTTTTTTTGCAGGGTTTCGGGGGCGGCGACTTTGTAGGTCAGATCTGTACATTTTGGTGCAAGATCTGTAAAATATAATTACAGATCTGGATTCTTTATGCAAAAATAGTCGAATTCAAAAAAAAATCAGTTGAATCGGAGTCTGGATGAAGGAGATATCACTGATCTAAAAATCAGTGGGGTTGCAGACAATTTTTAGGGCAGCGATTTTGCGGGGCAGATCTAGACGTCTTGGTACAAGATCTACAAAATCTAATTGTATACCTGGATTCTTTGGGAAAAAATACCCAATTTCAAAAAAAAAAATCAGTCGAATCGGAGTCCGGATGAGGGAGATATCGCTGATTTAAAATCAGCTCTTTTTTTCAGAAATTTTGGGTGACGGCGGGAGAGTAGCAGCGCAGATCTGGAATTCTAGTGCCTGGATCAGGATTTCTATCACATGGGCAGAGGCATAATGGTTGTTCCATTTCCAAAAACAGGTCATAATAGGGATTCTGAGCAATATTGACTAAACGGTGACAATTTCAAATTTTCGCCAACTAAGTGAATTTTTTTCAAAACTCTCTTCATGGCTTCTAGCAAGGTTCTATAGTTTACATGAAAAGATGATGGTCCTACTATTGAAGAATTCATACAAAGATACAAGTCCACACAGGGGACATATTGGAAGCTTCCAATGGTGCTTAATATGAGAGATGAGGCTATACAATGGTATTCATCACTTGACTACCAGCGGGTGATCAAACTTCCAGATGCAGAATTTGAAAAAGTCTTTTTGGACAAATGGTCTCGGGCTAGAAAAAAGGAGAATGAGACACATAAGGGGTTAATTGCTACGGGTGTCTCCTTATTGCAGGTTCATGGATTGATTCAGAAGGAGAAAATCGTTGTGACTATAAATCCTAGTTGCAAGCAAAATCTTATAAGTGTTAATTTGGCAAAAAAATTGCAAGTTCCAGAAAAACTCATTGAAACTGCACAAGTTGATAATGAGGATGTTCAAGTGTACAAGGATTTGAAGATTTCTATGGATAAATATGTGTTGCATGGTGATTCTTATGCTTCAGATATGGATAACATGGATGTTGTTTTGGGATACCCTTGGATGGAATCAGTGGGTACCATAAATATTAATGTGCAAAAGAAATTCCTGAAGCTCTGGTATAAAAAGAAGAAAATTACATTACAGGATATTTCCATTAATAAGCAGGTAGAGTCCAAGGAGGCTGAAGCAGAAGATGTTCCAGAGTCTGATGATGAGCTAGTAATGATAGATAATCAAACACAAACAGAGGCTGAAGCAGAAAAGGCTACAGGTGCTGATACATCAGAGGACGGCTCAGTGGTTGAAGTCATATTGGACAAGAAGACACGACAATAGGCATCACAGCAGGGTGAATTAAAGAAAAAGACACTGTGGGTTAAAACTTCAACATATCATCACCCACATCACCCCGCAAGAAAACAACCAACACGATGGCAACCAACTAGCCACAAGGACAACAACCCCCATATGATGGATAGCAAGGAGCCTAGATCCACCTACTACACATCAACACTGAAGAGCTGCAACGGTCAACTTCCATCTCAAGCGAGCGAGGCCCCAGCGAGATCGAGGGTTCACCTTTCTCTTGGATGGCTAGATGCACGTGCATGGTACCAGTGGACTACTCTTTTGAGTAGATCTTATTATTTATGTTCTTCCCATGTTTCAGGGACGAAACATGCTTAGGGGGGTGGAATGTTATATACCTACGGGGGATAATATGGGGTACCAAGGGAGGTACCCAAGGTAATAATGTAATAATGGGATGGGTCATAGTAATAAATAAGGTGGTTAACCCATGTCATGTAAGGGACCACAAGTAGCTAATAATAATATAATGGGCCCATGGTATTAGTTGATGGTATGAGGGAACCATGGTAATGACCCATGGTATTGTATGTATGAGGCCTATATAGAGGCTAGAGACTCCACATGGGAGAGAGTGAATGATTATTGTATGAATAGGCATATGGCTTGTGGAGTGTTCTCCTTCCTTAAGGAGTGAATGTATGGTGTTGGCCTACCTTAAGGGTTTGATTAATAAAGAATCATTTCATATTGTTTCTGGGTTTCTTTGCATTATCTTATATTTTCATATCAGATCTATAATATTCTTGGGTTAGATATACAACAGGAAATAGCGATAAAGGATTTCTAAATGGAAAACGATCTATGTTGCAATCTGTAGAAGTTAATAAGCCTTATCTCCAAGATCTATGATAACATCAATTCGAAATGAACAACAATCTGCTATTAACACTAATTCACTCATTCAATCAAAGCGCTACTTAAGTACATCACACGGCTTCACTCTGAATCTAATTGAACAACAGTATGAATCAATATCACAAACCTTTACAATAAATGAAGTAACCAATGACTGAACATTAAATCAATAGCAAAGAATAAATATAAAAACTATAACACAAGGGAGCAGTAGAACTTCTTGTGACTGGGCCCAGAGTCGCCAGAAGCCTCTGCTTAATAAGAACTTAGAATATGAAGATGTATCAAATGCAACCTTCTTTCATTAATTGCAAGTAACAGCTTACAGAGTCACTAATATAACAACGTATATGTTTTCAAAAAGAATAATTACAGATTATCAAAGTCTGAACTGTATCTAATTGCCTTTCGGCCCTATATATAACATAAAAGAGTAACTAGATAAAAGTGAATCCTCAGGATCAGGGGATCTTGAGGATTTCACAATACATAATCTGATCATGTGATAAAATAGCATTGTTCGAGCTGATCTCCCACTTCCTTGTTTGCCCAAGACGCTGTAGCTTTTCCCTTTTCTGGCCTCGTGCTGTTCTGTCAATTGAACGACTTTTGCCTAGTCTGCATCTTTGCACACAAAGATAGCAAAAAAATCAGTTTTTTGTACTAGATTTGCCTATTCTATCACCAAATGCTTTCATCCAACTTTAGCCGATATTTTCCTCATTCTAATCTATAAACGAAGATAATTGTTTAAGGATGAATGGTAAATGAAGCATTTTATGAAGAGAAACATACCATTTTCATGTCCCAACAACTGCTTGTTAAACTGCACTTTTAATCAGTTCCAATTCCATGTACGCCTGTTAGACCAAGGTCTAAATTGTAAAAACACCTTGAACTTTTATAGCCTTTCCCTAGGCAATGACTTGTGTGGAACTGTTTATGGTGTTCCATCAAAGTTTTGTGATTTCTTAGTTTTGATCGCATAAATATTTCAAAATTGAAGGGATTGATAAATCCCAGCTTAATTAAATTTGTATTGGTTAGATTACAAGATGAATTAGACTATTGAGGTGATGGTTTAAAGGGTGGTAAAGGATTTATTAAATTCTAATTTTGATTCATAATTTTGAGTCTTGTTTGAATGTTTTGTAATTCTGCAATAGTCTGTGGTTTCATTTTTCCTTTACACTTCTTCAAAGATATTTGGAAGGAACCTTCAAAGCAATGAGGCATGATCTTATCTTGTTATTGAAAGATCCAATTGTCGTATTGTATTCTACTCAATAAATGGAAGAAACCTTCAAACCAATGAGGCATGTTCTTAGCTTGTTATTGAAATATTCAATTTCATTTTTATAAATTAGAATATCTTAGTGTATTGTTTTCAGTCCAATATTATTATTGTTTTTGGCCTGTAAATGATTTTAGGTGGAACCTTTTCACACTTTCCAAGTATCACAATTTTTTTACTTTGATGTATTTGCCTCAGTGTTTGAATTCCATATTTATTTTTATTTATTCCATAAGTGATTGTATGTTTCAAGGAAGACTCTTGATGAGCTAGTTGTTATAAAGAGTATGATTGGATTTGTCCAAATTATTACCTTGGAAAACTCAGACAGAAGACTAAGAATTTTCTCAATTTTATTTATTTGTTATTTTTATAAGAAAATAAATAATAAATTCTCTATGATGAACAAAAGTAATTTTATTCCATCTTCCTGCACGAGTTCTCATTTGTGTTCAATCATTTTTTGTAAAGATATCAATAAATGTACAACAAATTTTTTACAATGCACATTAGTACTTGTCCATATATGATCTTTTTTTAATATATATATACTAAAAAACTTGAATTTAATATATCAATTGTTGGGCCTTTGTTTTGGTCTTATTTTTGCTCTAAGAAACTTACTAATCCATCTATTTCCCATCCATTTTCCCTTCATTTATCCCATTTTGATGTATTTTTGATATCCATTCAGGTATTTAATTTTAATTTCTCAATTTCTAAAGTTTTTATGAAAGTTTGGTTTTTAGTGCAAAATTGGTAGATTCAGAAATTCCCGTAATAGCTTTATGGTTGATATGGTTGCAGGACACTTGGGCATGAATTGAATGCATGGATGGACAGCTTGGGAACTAGGACTAAGCCAACTATGCTTAGTTCGAACAGAACAAGCTTTATTAGGCCCATTTGGTGCTAGTCAATCATGACTAGTCATTCAGAAATCCCATAGAAATAGGGCAGTTTTGAGATTCTATAGGATTGGTCATCTTTCTTGGGATGAGAGTAATGAATTCGACTTAGATAGGTGGATGAGAGTAGATGGGTTTGTTTGAGTGAATATAGATCAGTTTGTTTCATGAGACTTCTTATTTAAAAGCCAAAACTTTGATGGCTTATGTATTGACTTATTATACTTTTATGCTGTGACACCTTTGGATTGAGGAGTTAATTTGAAGACTTGTGTTATTATTATTTTGTTGTTCAATGCTATGGATGTGTGACTGAATTTAAGCTTCTGATATCACCTCTCAAGTGTGCAAGGCAAGGGTGGAGGGCCCCCATTCCAAGCTAAGTACACTTCCTTGTTAACTAGTTTTATTTTCTTGTAATCTGGTTATTGTAGAACTGGTTTTTCAAAGCTTTATTTCAGATTGCTTCATGGTTCATGCATAGTGATTGATTTCATTAGTTCTTAGCTTATTCATCACTTTATCAAGTTGGAAAAACAAGTGTTCAAGTTGAGCATCCCTTCTACTAAAATGATGAATTAAAACTAGTTGTCTTTGTTTGCATGCAAGTAGTTTCTTATTGAGATTTTGATATTGAGATGAATGAATTATGATGGAATACCTTATGTGTCTCTTAAGTTAAGAGCTTCTTTCATTAATAATTTATCCATCTTAAGTTCTTGGTTTTAATCTCTGATTCATTAAGTGTTAATTGAGGCAAAAGTGGACTTCTTGAGTCAATAACCATTTCAATGTTTTTCCTCTTTTAAACTAATTGAATTAGAGTTGTAGGATGTATTACTTTAAGCTTTTGAATAACTTATCTTTCAAGGTTTGATTACATCTGATCTTCACATATAGTGAACTTGCCTCAAAGCATAAACAACCCGGATTGATAAGAAATAGTTGTGTTAATTTAGGTACACAAATTAGCTCAGCATTTTGGTGCCGTTGCCTGGGAGGCAAATATCGGCATAGTCAATAGAAAGATAAATTTCAAAACAACAAAAACATTAGTTACATCCCTTTTTAGTTATGTTTCTTTATGCCTATATATAGAGATCCTCAAGGTAGATTTATTAAAAGCCCCCTCACAAATAGAGATAGGATCATCAAACACCCCAGTTACTGGTAATCCAATAATTGAGGAATTGGCAGAAAAACAAAGAACTGGACAAAGATTAACTTTAATTGAGAGGCAAACTTTGTTAGCTTGGGAAGCAAAGAAAAAACAATCTTCAATTTCTGGAAAACAAAAAGAAATTATCAAAGGAAAACAACCTGTCTTTCCATCCATAAATCCTCCTATCTTCCAACAACCTGAAACTCCACTCAAAATTGAAACAAATCAACCAATGGTAGAAGAGGGACATGGATCTGTTATTTTCACTCCTGAACAATGAGCTGAATATGAAAGATAACAAAGAGAATGGAGAAGAAAGAGAGAGGAGGAGGCAAAACAAGAAAATGATCGAAAGATAGAAAACGATCGGAAAAGACAAGAAGATGGTAATGATCAAGAGGCTACCTTTGGCTTTCCAATAGTAGACACAAGTGCAATATTAGGAGAAGAAGTGAAAATGAAAAATATTCCACCTTCTGTATTGCCAAATTTTTATGGAATGTCCACGGAAGATCCTGATGCATTTATGTTTGAATTTGATATTCTATGTAGAACATATGGATACACTGATGACATTCATAAACTTCGTCTTTTCCCTGCAACATTAAAAGCAACAGCTTTGAAATGGTTTATGGGTTTAGGAGAACAGACAATAGCTTCTTGGGATGATATGAGATCAGTCTTCCTTAAAAAATATCAAGCTTATTGTAGATCTAGAGATTCAAAGGAAGATGTTTTCAGAATGACACAACAAGAAGATTAAAGTTTAGAAGAATATTTGGAAAGATTTGAATATAATCTACAGAAATCTAAACAACACTCTCTAAATCAAGAAACCATTCGAACAATCTTTCTCAAGGGTGTAAGGGATGAATACCTTGACATTTTGAATGTGATGGGTAAAGGAGACATTTCAAACCTATCATTCGAAGAAATTGTTGAGTTATGTCAAAAATATTCTAGAGGAAGATCAAAAACAGGAAGAAGAGAAGCAAGTTCAAAAGCAGCAAAGTCAGCTGCATGAGGGATAACAAGAGCTGAAATAGGAAGCTTATTGGAAAACTTCAAAACTGACCTCTTGAGTACATTAGGGACACAAGTAGATGTGCTAAAGGCAAACAAGAAGAAAGAAGAACAAGAACAAGCTCTAGCAATCTTTTGTTCCAAATGTAGAAAGAAACATCCATTGAGAGAATGTCCTTTGGATAGTGTTCAGGTTTGTGGTCTTTGTACAGAAAATCATTCCACAGAAAATTGTCTAAGATTGAAAAAATTACAAATGAACTCAATGGAAGAAGTGCCAGGAATAGAAGGTTTTTATTATGTAGCACCACGAAGACCATGGCAACCTAGGATGCCTCAACAAAATCAACAACAATTTCCTCAACAAAGTTACCTCTATCCACCTCAAAATCCTTGGACCCCTCTAATGCCATGGCAAGCTTGGCCTCCACAACAATATTCACAACAACCTGCACAAGGTTGGAGAGGATATGGTTATGGAAACCAGCCACCTCAACAGTATCAACAACAATACCAGCAACAATACCAATAGCCATTTGCATATCCACAATATTCACAATCCATACCACTTCAACAACAACAATCTGCATATCCACAATCCATCCCATTTCCACAGCGGAATCCTCCACCGTTGTTGACCCAACCACAACAGTTACAACTACCCACAAATCAACCCAGACAAACTCAATTACTAGCCCAACCAATGGCAAATCTGCATACACTATATAGGAAGCAGCATGTTTTCCCACATATTCGATTCTTCCTCTTAATGATGTCCATCTAAGGTCTGGAAAAGTGCTTAAAAGGGATTCTCCTCCAATCATAGAAGAACCAACTGAACAAGGAGAATCACCTGAAACATCACAAACTGAGATACAAATTCAGAAAGGAACAAACATTACAACACAAACACCACCTTATCCTGAAAGGTTAGTGGAACAACAAAACGAAATAACCCTTCCTGAATTTGATATTTTAGATGAATTAAAAAATGCTTATGTAAAAATTCCTTTGTTGAAGGCAATTAAAGAAATACCAATATATGCTAAAACAATAAAGGAATTGTGCATTAAGAAATCAGGGAAAAAGAAGAAGGATCCTACTACAATCCAAGTCATTGGTAAACTAGCAAGCCTCATGTCTACACAAACCATAATAGAGAAATATATTGATCCTGGTATCCCTGTGGTTACTATATCAATAAATAATTTCTCAGTACCAAACACATTAATAGACTTGGGAGCAGCTATAAATGTAATGACAATGGAGACAATGAAAACTTTGCATTTAAACAACATTAGATCAACCTCTACAATCTTAGAACTAGCAGATAGATCTAAAGTTGTTCCTGAAGGAATATTAGAAGATATCATAGTCTCTTTGGATTCATGGGAGTATCCTGTTGACTTCCTTATCTTGCAACCAAAAACAAATTTGGGAGGACATCCTCTAATCTTAGGCAGACCATGGTTAGCTACCGCTGATGCCTTCATAGGATGCAGATCAGGAAGCATGATTATTTCACATGGAGATGAAAGGAAACACATTGCTCTTTATTCACCTGCACAATCAACTTCTTTAGAATCAATGCTTGAAACTCAAGAAAAACAGCAAACTAAATCAGTTTTAAGTATAAATCAATTCTTTGATTTTAGATAAGAATAAGAGAATGAAGACTTAATGGATCTTTTCATTTCAGAACCAAGTATTTTAGAGCAGCTTAGAGAAGTCCAATATGAAGCTGCAAGTAACCTTTTGAATCAATGCTTTCAGGAAACTTGTACTGTTCAAACTTTGCGGAAATCTTTTATAGACATCTTTCCTGTAAACACAATCTCCAATCCAACAATAAAAACAATTGACGTATATCCTGGAAAACATTTAAACATTGGAAACCAATTGCAATCAACACAAGAGCAAGAGGTAATTGCATTATTACAGAAATATTCAAAAGCTTTTGCCTGGGATTATACTGACATGCAAGGAATCCATCCTAGCACATGTATCCACCACATCTATACAGATGATCAACTCAACCCTGTAAGACAACCTCAAAGACGAATGAATCCCATGATGAAAGAAATAGTGAAAGAGGAACTGCAAAAATTGTTAAATGTTGGATTCATCTATCCTATTTCAGATAGTCAATGGGTTTCTCCACTGGTTATTGTACCAAAGAAAAATGGAAAGTGGAGGGTATGTGTGGACTATCGGGAACTAAACAAAGCTACACTAAAAGATCATTTTCCTCTACCATTCATTGATCAAGTGTTAGACTCATTAGCTGGAAAGAAATTTTTCTCCTTCTTGGATGGGTTTAGCGGATACAACCAGATAAGAATAGAAACAGAAGACCAAGACAAGACAACATTCACTTGCCCATGGGGAACCTATGCATATAATGTTTTTCCATTTGGTTTATGTAATGCACCTGCAACTTTTCAACGAGCAATGCTTGCAATATTTGCTGATCTAATTCATGAATGTGTAGAGGTTTATATGGATGACTTCACAGTTTATGGAAACACATATAATGATTACCTAAATAACCTTGAGAAAGTTCTGAAACGATGCATTGAAACAAATTTGTCATTAAGCAATGAGAAATGCTATATGATGTTGACAGAAGGAATAGTTATGGGACACCATATTTCCGCTTCAGGAATTAAGGTGGATCCAACAAAAATCCAAGTCCTAGTTAACTTAATGCTTCCTACAACACAGAAAGAGGTAAGAAGTTTCTTAGGATATGCAGGCTATTATAGACGATTCATTGAAAACTTCAGTAAAATAGCCCAACCTCTGTTCAAACTATTAGCAAAAGATATTGAATTTCACTGGACAAATGACTGTCAAAATGCATTTCAAATTCTGAAAGAGAAATTATCAGTTGCACCCATTCTCCGTGGGCCAAACTGGTCTTTGCCATTTCATATATCAACTGATGCATCTGATACCGCGATAGGTGCCTCTCTTGGGCAGAAAGAGAACTTGTTCAATTATGCAATATACTTTATAAGCAAGAATCTAACACCTGCAGAATTGAACTACACAGTCACAGAGAAAGAAATGTTAGCCGTTATACATGCAGTAAACAAATTCAGACACTATATAACAGGATATTAAGTTTTCATTCATACAGATCATTCAACAATCAAATACTTGATGAATAAACCCATCACCAATGGAAAAATAACAAGATGGTTACTGTTATTGCAAGAATTTAATATCACAATACAAGACCGGCCAGGCAAGGAAAATCAAGTGGCTGACTTTCTGTCCCGAATACATTCACCCAACGATCCAAGTCCGGTTGTAGATAACTTTCCAGATGAACACCTGTTTGCCATAACAGTAAAAACACCATGGTTTGCAGACATTGCAAACTATTTGTCTTCTGGAAAGTTTCCAACTCAATTCTCTAAAAAGCAAAACCGAAAAATTGTTAGAGAAAGCTCTAGGTATAGTTGGGTAAATGGTGATTTATTTTATACTGGTTCAGATCTGATAATTAGAAAATGTGTGCGAGAAGATAAAATATTAGACATTCTAAGAGCATGTCATGATGAACCATGTGGTGGTCATTTTGCAGATAAACGAACAACGTATAAGGTGCTGCAACTGGGCTATTACTGGCCATCCAACTTCAGAGACTCCAAGGCATATGTCAAGCAATGTGACAGTTGCCAGAGAACAGGGAGACCAATCACATCAGATGAGATGCCGCTGAAGCCACAGGTCCTCATAGAACCATTTGAGCAATGGGCACTTGACTTTGTTGGACCTATCAATCCACCATCAAATGGAAAGAGGTACATCCTAGTATGTACAGATTATGTAACCAAATGGGCAGAGGCTAAAGCAGTGAACAGAGCAACAGAAGATACAGTGGTCACCTTTCTTTTGAAGAAATTTTTGTCAGATATGGAGTACCTAGACAAATTGTAACAAATCAAGGAACACAGTTTACATCAAAATTGGTACGAGATCTAACAGAGAAATACAAGATCAAACACAGGAAATCTACACCATATCATACTCAAGCAAATGGGCAGGTTGAATCAACAAATAAAGTCCTAGAAAATATCATGACAAAAATAGTACAGCTGAACATAAAAGATTGGTCAGAATCACATGGAAGAATACAACTGGTTTTAGTCCATACCAGTTAGTATATGGAAAAGAGGCCTTATTGCCTATAGAGTTTCAGATACAAACATACAGACTAGCAGCTGAACTAGGACTAGACCTGACAGAAGCACAACAACAGCAGATCATGGAACTGAATCAATTGGATGAGCATCGTCAACAAGCCATAGAACATACTACATTGGTGCAACAACAAAGAATGAAGTGGCACGACAGATATATCAAAACAAAGACATTTCACAAGGGAGACTGGGCATTACTTTTTGACTCCAAATTCAAAGACTTCAAAGCAAAGTTCACAACACACTAGCTAGGCCCATATGAAATTGATGAAATCTTTGACAATGGAGCAGTCAAGATCAGGACAATCGACCAGGACTCCACCCCATTTATAGTGAATGGACATAGGTTCAAAGTTTATAATAAGTCTATCAGTAAAGAAGCATTTATGGAACAACTGATAGAAGATACAGAACTGGAAATCATGGCACACCAGGCTCAGCCATCTTCCAGTCTTGTAGATGAATAAAAAAAAAAAAAAAACGAAAAAAATATATAAAAAATAAAAAAACATATAAAAAAAAAACAAATAATTTGTTTGCCAGTGAAAACCAGGCAACTGGCACTTAGCAAACACGAATTCATAGGGGAAAACCAGGGCAACTTGGACTCTATGAATTCCTTATTCTTGTTCTAGTGTTCTCACATAATTTCAATGCAGGCACTCTCCACCAACAACTGACTTGAGGACAAGTCACATCTTAAACAAGGGGGAGACTTGCATCAGATCTTTAGCTGGAAAGCTGAAGTATAGAAGGAACTTGTATTGTCAATAGAGGGACCTGAAATAAGAAATCATTGCCGAGGGACCTGAAAGACCCACCAATGTCAAAACAACATGTACATATTCCGTAAGCAGTGCAGAGGGACCTGAAACAAGGAATCATTACAGAGGGACCTGACCAACAATTCAAGAACCAGAGCATGAAGAACAAGGAGCAGCAATAAAGTTTACTTTTTAATCCATCTACAACATCTGATCAATTGATTTCATCCCACTTGTACAGACATCATCCAGGGGAGTATATGTATAGTCATTTTGTGCTTGAAAATTCAAAATTTTCTTAGAAATTTTTAGTTTTTGTTAAGTTGAAATTAGTACCTGAGGATATTCATTATCATTTCATATCCTATATTCCCTATACATACCCTATAACCCTTATACATCACATTCCATTTCATTTCCATACATATTCCCTATTCATTTCATGATCATTAACCCCATTAGCCCCTAAGTATTTTTCTTTAAGAGCTTAAAAAGACCAAACTGGGACAACTTTTTCAACCTGCACATACAACTCAAGCATTAGTGATGGTGATAAATTTATTTTTATTTATTTATTTATTTTTTATTTTTTTTGAATACGTCTAATTCTATTATCATACAAAACATAGATACATATGGATTACAGTGGGCAAGGCTATGGAGATTTGCCTGTCAGCCTTCTTCTTGCCCTGATTACAGTTCCAAAATTGAGCAAAATCAAAAATTGGAATTTGATACATGGCCACTGAAGACACATAGACTCTGAACAGACACCAGGGCCATGGACTGACCCAGACAAAGACAGACATGAACATTTATAGCCGACACATAGACAAAGAAGCCGATACCAGTTGGCGGAAACATAAACAGAAGACCCTAGAAATGCAGCTGAGGTTACCGGGAGCGAGCTCATTCTTCATCGGTGGTGTAAGGCACCTCTTCTATGCGGCACCCGAAACGGAGAGAATCCTCGGAGTCTGAGAGAGGGATGACCGCTCCAGAGGTCCCTCCCGGAGCTGGCTTGCTTGGACCAGCAAGCGCAGAAGGACCGGCGGCAGGGACGCAATCCATGACTGGGCGCTCGAGGTCAATTTCAAACTCGCGTCTTGGGCCAGACGACTGGGAACCGCATCGACCGGAAGGCACGCAATTGGGGAATCCTCTCTACTGTAGCGCTGCCAATCCGATGCTGGCTCTGCCTCACACACAGGTCGGCTTGCTGCAATGTTAGTCTCAGCCTCCTCGCTTTGTGAGACTCCCGGTTCAATCTGAATGGAAATTACCAGAGTAGAATTGGCTTGAGGGCATGGGAGCCTGTACCTGAGCGTTGGAAGCTCCGACTGACCCTCCTCTGAACGAATGCTTCTACCAGCACGCTCGCCTCCATCCTCATTGCTTCCGTGGAACCTCTGAGGCACAGACGTGACTTCAATGGAGGAGGAGGGCGAATTGTGGCTTTGCCGCTGCGTGAAGGCCCTGCCTCTGGTTCCCCCTCGTCTGCTACACATACGCGGCCTCTCCCTCTGCATATCTGGCTTTTCCAGATGTATCCTCACGCAAACACCCGAAGCTTCCTTAGCACTTAGGACAAACCCAATCTCAGCGAAATTGCAGGGCGTGCTCGTCCCCGGCAGAATGGACGTCTCCTCCTGCTTCTCTGAACTCAGCAGGGCATCGCCGCTATGCCTTCCCACATTCCTCTGCAAAACAAACATCTCCCCCTTAAAATTCTCCATGGCACCAATTTCCAAGCGACTCACGCGAGCGGAGAAGACCGGCATTAATGCCCTCTGCCATCGGTTTACATGCGGGTTGATGACCCGCCTCACCTGGTACCTCCCTTCGTCATGGGCCTGCCACCTGCCCTTGTGACGGCTCATACCATCAACACGTTTAATCTACACCCGCATCCGGGAGTGATGGTGATAATTTTAAATATGACCCAAGATGATCATTTTAAAATTATAAAGATATGCTATATAATCCAAACAAACACACATCATGCGCTATATGAAAATCAAAGCATATATATACCATATGAAACTATATGCCATAGTCCAAATGGTTTGCATGCGCTATAGTCATATATATATCATAACCCAAAGCGCATATGATATAATGGTATAAAGCATATGGTATATGATATAGGTTAAAAGCATATGGTATAAACTTAGGAAGGGCGCATGTAACACAAGGTATGGTGTATGAAGGGACGGCCGCGCGCAAACCATATGGCACGACTGTGCATATAAGTATTGCGGCGGGGTATTGTTAAATGGTAATTGCATACACACTCATTGCAATACAAACGATGACTGAATATCATTGCACGCATGAGGAGCACGACGGTGGCAATTATGTTGAATGCAGCCAAAGGTTAAGCAATGAATAAAACCACATAACCAAAACGACAAACGGCCAGCACACAGGTACATGATCAACGCCGTGGCATGGCAACTGGTTGTCATTGGGCAGTGCACTGTACAAGGGTTATGCGCATGCCATTGAAAATAAAACGATGATTCGGCCATCCTCATGACACAGTCGGGCGACTGGTCAAACAGGACGGCCATACCAACCACGCATTGTAACACCAATGAACGAGAGACGCACAGTACACCCATGAAACGGTCATGAACCGACCGAGTTCTTGCACTGTTTAAACCTCATTCCTCATTTCCAAATAACTCAGAAAGATGGTGTTTGGAGCTGCAAACTAGTGAAAAGGAGAGTGAAGCGAGTTTAGGCGGATTTAAGAAGGAAAATCATCTCGGTTCTAACGACAAGTGATCACCGATTTTCGGGATTCAATCAGGTAATGGGATAATTGTTTAAGCTCGGCAAACAGTGGAGTATAAGTTGTGAACTATCTGTTATTAATGGTTACATTACTCTGCCCTTGCCACCAGTCAATTGAACGGTTGAACAGGGATTTGGAGCGCCGGATATTCCTCAGCGCTCGTTGACAACAGGTAACGCCGAAACCACAGCAATAAATCAGTTGATTCACTGCGTAAATTATGGCATAAACTACTAGTGAATCGCGCAACATTTAAATGTAAACTCATTGCATGGATAACACATTAGGGTATGGAATCATATGTGGAGTTTTAACGGCGTGCCGTGTTCACAACGAAGTCTATGAACAGAGGAGGCACCGAAATATGATTGTTATGGCGTGTTTGTGTTGCATGGCAGTATTTGTTGATTGATTGTGCGCGCTGTTGGTTGAAATGCACACTGCGCCTTGTTTTGATTATACACTTTGTTTTATTGTGCGCTGTCCCTGTTAGTGTCGGTCATGATGCCCTCCATCGGTGATCAAAAGCTCTTTGCATTATGCATAGGTAGGTGTCTCATCAATGTCAGTTTTGCATTCCGTTAGGCATGCCATAAAACTGATGGAGGAGCTGGTCCTTGTTCCCTTCTTGGCTTTGCTGGATCAGGTCATATCAGTTAATGAGCTTGTGTCACATTTGTTTTGCTTTGTCTTGAAGTCCAAAGTCTTAGGTCTAGGGTTTCGGTCAAAAGTCTTTGCAATGTCATGAGTCAAAAGTCCATGAGTCCCCAGCAAGCCAGAAGGAGGTATGTAAATATGTTTCATTGATATTTTCATCAGGTACAGCTCATTTATACCTTGGATTTGAAAACCCTGTTTTTAAAGCCAAGGTCATGTCAATTTTGCAAAAAAATAAGGAAATTTCAAAAATTCTTCAAAATGTCGGCAATAGCCCTGGTCTTCTCGCCAGAGTTAAAGCACTCAAAGAGCCAAATTCAGGACAAAGAAAACTCAAATCAGTGTTAAAAGTGAATGCCAAAACAAAACATTAGAAAGTGGGTTTGGTAAGTAAATTTTTTTCAAATTGGGCCTATAAAGAGTCAAATTCCCTCTAAAACACCCTCATTGTGCATCTAAGAGCTTGCAAGGCAAAGAGATAGGGCGAAGAGGCGAACGAAGGCGAAGTGCAGAGAAATTGGTCGTTTTTCAGGTGCGCGACCTGTCAGGGACTGTGCGCGACCTGTTGGGTGGTGCGCGACCTGTCAGGCGCCTCTCCGCAGTGCAAAAACATAACGGGTGCGACCTGTCAGCCCGTGCGCGACCTGTCAGAGTGATGTGCGCGACTTGTCAGGGAAATTTGCCTGTTTTGACCAGTTCGGCCAGCAAAACACTGTTTTCATCTTGGTTGACTTTTGAGGCATGTAAATGATGGATTTTTGTGTAATTTTCATGGCACTTAGATACTTTTACTCTCCTTCATCACTTCTAGAAGATTCTTTGATGTAAATGGTAAATATTTAATGCATGGACAGGTTTCCTAAGTTTTAGAGGCAAGTTGTTTTGACTGCCTATTATCTAGTGCTCAGTTTAGAATTAGTTGAAACAGCTCCTAGGAAGCTGAGCACGACCCCTAGAGGTGGGGAAAGGAGTTAGATCATCTATATTATGCCTTCTCTTGCTCATTTTCATGGTTGGACTATTGAGGGAGAAGCTCCTATTGTATATTTTACTTGTATCTCTGCAATTTGAGGAAAAGGAAGACCAGGGTTTTGCAGACATCATTGGGATTCTTGTGGACTCTTGTGTTGATGGTGTGTTTTCTTATTGTAATTGTAAGTGTATTTATGTGTTCCATCTCTTTCTTTACCGCAGCTTATTAAACAAATGAAGTGATAAAGTTTGAATTCGTGCTTGCCATGCTCAGCTTTCAAATTTGTTTAATGTTTATGTTTTCCACTGTCTAGAGAGGATTCAAAGTCATTGTTTGCCCTCTTTAGCTTCTCTTTTTTCTTCCTTGATCATCCATCTCAGCTAAAGGCATCAGCACAAACTCCTACCTTGCCCCAAAGACCCACCTGCAAAACCTGAGCTCAATCCCCGCACCCTGAATTGCACTCCCTCCAATTGCCACCAAAAACCCCAAATCAACCTTTATAATCAGTTTACTAGCCTAATATCAGTGTTACCGTGTTGGTCATCTCATCCCATTGAAAAATCCACCGAGATTGACCGGAGAGAGCCTTCTCCTGCCCCGTAGGGCTAGCTACGAGGCTGAATGGTTTGATGTAGCTTTGAGATTTGCCTTTTCAGCCTGAGGTGAAATTTCAAGCGCTAACATACTGGCGACCATACTGGGGAGAACAAACTTGTTTGTGGATTGATGTGTTGGTTTCATAAGTCTTAGACGGAGCCTGAAGTTACGCCAGGTAGCCTTCGAAAACGCTCTTGTTTTACATCAGCGTTAGTAGATAAACGCTGCTTCAGTCAATCTCCGTGAGCTTGTGAATACAGCACTTCATTTGCATTTTACCCCAGTACATATATCAAGTTCAGATCTGATTGTTGATAGTGGACAACGATCAGACACTTGAAAGGCTGAAATCATTCACTTGGCGACTCCTTTCACTGAAGAAATCCAGCAACCTATGCTTCATGGTGACTTCACTGCAGGAAGATCAGTAGCTGTGAGATTTTCATGATGGACCTAATTGCAAGAAGATATGCTCCCATGAGCCGAGATCACATTCCAGGTTTTCCGAATAAGATTCCCAAGGTAGATTGGTCAAGGAATTTGCCTACATTTAATGATGATGGTAAGAAGGATGCTGCTTTACATCTGGTTAGATTTCATATGCATATTCGCAAATTGAAGGTGGATTTTCCTGAAGATTGCTTGATGAAGATATTCTTGGCCACTCTGGAAGGTGAAACCCAATCATGGTATGAAAGTTTGCCGCCTGCTTGTATTTATTGTTTAAAGGATTTTCATGCTATGTTCATTGAAAGATATAAGGACTCTTATCCATCATTGAATTTAGTTCAAGACTGTTGCAAGCATGCCTATAGTTTTATTGAAAGCCTTGAGAAGTTTTATGAAGATGATAATTTCATGGATGAAGAGATCATGGAAGCTCTGTATGAGAATCCATTTCAGCAGCATAAAGAAAACTTAGAGGATTCTTGTCCAGATGATCAGGATATTTTGCAGCAAAATCAAGATCAGCAGGTTGAAGATGGTCATATGGCTGTAATTGATGAAAGAGAAGAGCTTGTTTCAGATCTGCCCACAGAAGAAGACAGCGTGCAAGGTAGTCAAGATTCAATTTCAGAATGTGATGCAGTCAAGTCAGCTATTTCAGATCAACATTCAGATCATGGTGACCAAGAATACCTTGTGCTGAATCCTGAAAAGGAGAATTTTGTTGTTGTTCTCAGTCGTGCTGCCAGTCTGTCATTAGAACAGAGCCAGCGTGAGGAGGTAATTCAGCCAGCTCATGAACATCAAGATGAGATCTTTGTGCAAGTAAGTGAAAACTCTTCTTTCAATCATAATTTGGATAGCTTGATTGCCATGTCATATGAAGATGATCAACAATGTTTCCAAGTTTCAGAAGATCAGGACTGTCATTCAGATTTTTCATGTTTTGAAATGTTATTTCAAGAAGACAAGACTTGTTTGAGCAAAGGGAAACAGAAAGTCTTATCTCCTTTGTCTGAAGAGGAGATAGATCAGCTTTTGAAAGGTCATGCTACAACCCAAGCTAAAGCAAATCGGCAGTGTGCACATGGTCACGAAAGTGTTGGTGAAACTTTTTCCTCTTTTGAAAATGATGACAGTCTTGTAATTAGTTTTATAGATCAGCAAACAGATAATATTTTCTTTCATGAAGATGATGAGGCTGTCATGTTTGATGATCTTGAGGATTGTTTTCCGTTTAAGAATGACTTAGACCATGAAATTGAGGAATATAAGCTTGAGAGAGACAATATGTCAAAATTTCTCACGGTCAAGGAATTTACAGCCAACACTCATATGGCAGAAGCTTATACTTCTCTGTGCCTTCCTATCAATCAGCAACCCACTGTTCTTTCAGATCAGAATGAAGCGAGTACTTATATTTTTGCAGCTGGATCTCCAAACAAGGTAGTGCTTCAGGATTATCAAGATCCCTTTGGCATTCTTCTGCAAGCATTAGAAAAGATAAATGTTGCCTGGTTCATTATCATAAGCTTTGGTTTCAGTGGTTATTTTGAGTTGCCTACAGGTTCATCGTTTCGCCTGCTCGAGATAAGCAAGAGCAGAAATTTGGTATGTAGCCATCTGCTGGATTGGTTACATTGGAAAGCTCATTATACATGATTGTACATATTTCATTAGTATGCAGGTGGTTGTCATCATGATTCCAAATCTTGATGGATTGCTGCCGTTTTTCCAAAAGCTTTGTAAAGTTTTGTTTTAAGTCGGTCATGAGTCATTTGTGTTTGGTCTGTTAAGCGAGTTTTTCAAGTCATTTCAGTTTGCCATCAAGTCGGTTTGAGTCAAGCTTCAGTTAAGTTTCAGTCAGTTTTCAGTCAAGTTTTCATTCAATAAATGAGTCAAAGTCTTGTGTCGTTTGCCGAAATAAGTTGACTCCATTGCCCAATGACAAAGGCACTGGTCTGCTCTCCCAGAGGTCTAAGGTTCTTGGCACCTCCAAGGAGCTACCATCCCCATTGGAGCCAATGTTAGTGTCGGTCATGATGCCCTCCATCGGTGATCAAAAGCTCTTTGCATTATGCATAGGTAGGTGTCTCATCAATGTCAGTTTTGCATTCCGTTAGGCATGCCATAAAACTGATGGAGGAGCTGGTCCTTGTTCCCTTCTTGGCTTTGCTGGATCAGGTCATATCAGTTAATGAGCTTGTGTCACATTTGTTTTGCTTTGTCTTGAAGTCCAAAGTCTTAGGTCTAGGGTTTCGGTCAAAAGTCTTTGCAATGTCATGAGTCAAAAGTCCATGAGTCCCCAGCAAGCCAGAAGGAGGTATGTAAATATGTTTCATTGATATTTTCATCAGGTACAACTCATTTATACCTTGGATTTAAAAACCCTGTTTTTAAAGCCAAGGTCATGTCAATTTTGCAAAAAAATAAGGAAATTTCAAAAATTCTTCAAAATGTCGGCAATAGCCCTGGTCTTCTCGCCAGAGTCCATCAGATGGTCTACCTGCAAAAAGAACGGAGTTAAAGCACTCAAAGAGCCAAATTCAGGACAAAGAAAACTCAAATCAGTGTTAAAAGTGAATGCCAAAACAAAACATTAGAAAGTGGGTTTGGTAAGTAAATTTTTTTCAAATTGGGCCTATAAAGAGTCAAATTCCCTCTAAAACACCCTCATTGTGCATCTAAGAGCTTGCAAGGCAAAGAGATAGGGCGAAGAGGCGAACGAAGGCGAAGTGCAGAGAAATTGGTCGTTTTTCAGGTGCGCGACCTGTCAGGGACTGTGCGCGACCTGTTGGGTGGTGCGCGACCTGTCAGGCGCCTCTCCACAGTGAAAAAACATAACGGGCGCGACCTGTCAGCCCGTGCGCGACCTGTCAGAGTGATGTGCGCGACTTGTCAGGGAAATTTGCCTGTTTTGACCAGTTCGGCCAGCAAAACACTGTTTTCATCTTGGTTGACTTTTGAGGCATGTAAATGATGGATTTTTGTGTAATTTTCATGGCACTTAGATACTTTTACTCTCCTTCATCACTTCTAGAAGATTCTTTGATGTAAATGGTAAATATTTAATGCATGGATAGGTTTCCTAAGTTTTAGAGGCAAGTTGTTTTGACTGCCTATTATCTAGTGCTCAGTTTAGAATTAGTTGAAACAGCTCCTAGGAAGCTGAGCACGACCCCTAGAGGTGGGGAAAGGAGTTAGATCATCTATATTATGCCTTCTCTTGCTCATTTTCATGGTTGGACTATTGAGGGAGAAGCTCCTATTGTATATTTTACTTGTATCTCTGCAATTTGAGGAAAAGGAAGACCAGGGTTTTGCAGACATCATTGGGATTCTTGTGGACTCTTGTGTTGATGGTGTGTTTTCTTATTGTAATTGTAAGTGTATTTATGTGTTCCATCTCTTTCTTTACCGCAGCTTATTAAACAAATGAAGTGATAAAGTTTGAATTCATGCTTGCCATGCTCAGCTTTCAAATTTGTTTAATGTTTATGTTTTCCACTGTCTAGAGAGGATTCAAAGTCATTGTTTGCCCTCTTTAGCTTCTCTTTTTTCTTCCTTGATCATCCATCTCAGCTAAAGGCATCAGCACAAACTCCTACCTTGCCCCAAAGACCCACCTGCAAAACCTGAGCTCAATCCCCGCACCCTGAATTGCACTCCCTCCAATTGCCACCAAAAACCCCAAATCAACCTTTATAATCAGTTTACTAGCCTAATATCAGTGTTACCGTGTTGGTCATCTCATCCCATTGAAAAATCCACCGAGATTGACCGGAGAGAGCCTTCTCCTGCCCCGTAGGGCTAGCTACGAGGCTGAATGGTTTGATGTAGCTTTGAGATTTGCCTTTTCAGCCTGAGGTGAAATTTCAAGCGCTAACAGTCCCATCGACACTTCAACAACAGTCATATCCCTGATATATCATATGCATGAAAACGCCGAATGAAAAAATTTAAGGCATATGTCTCTGTTGTGAACCCTTGCTGCTACGCGTTTTTGTTTTTGTTTTAACCGAAACAGGGGATTGAAGTTTCTAAGGGCCGAACGAGCCATGTCATGTGCGATTTAGTTGCTGTGTATTAAGACCGAGTTTTGGTTGCCAAAGGGAGTTCATTTGCTGAGCCATTTAAAACTCATTTTAAATGCGCTGTGTTTTTTTATTATTTTTGTTTTGAGGCCAAGAGCATGTTTGCAATCTTCAAATTTTTATGATGAGGCCGAGAGCATTTTTGCAAATTTTTTTATGATGAGGCCGAGAGCATTTTTGCAAATTTTTTATGATGAGGCCGAGAGCATTTTGGAAATTTTAAAAAACTTTTATGATGAGGCCGAGAGCCATATGCATGCGCTGTAGTCAAAACACTCCTTATTTTTCATGATTGTACATACACAGTGAAACTATGGTTTGATTTTGGCAACAGTATAGGGCGATGAGCATACATGGAACATTGTTTTCATATGTATTTTGTTTACAAGAACAAAGATTAGCATATTGACAGGGATATACAGGTGTTTGCTTGCTTGAACAGGGAATTAAAACAGTGCTGTTGCAGAGAAAGAGTAAACAGAGGTTAAGGAAATAAGAGTGAAATTGTTGATAGGAGGAAGGTAAGCTTCTTGGCTTTCAAAATTTCATTTTGAAAACAAACAATAGTTATATTTTTATTGTCAAGATGAAATTAGTAACAACAGAGGCATTCATTCACTGGTTTTCAGAAACAATGTCAGTCAGAGTGGAGCCAAAATTTCAGATAGAGAGCTGGGGGAAGGAAACTATAGAAAAACTTTATCAAGCAGGGATGATAAGCTTTTTACAAAAAATTGATGGCCACTATGAACAGATAACCAGGGACTTTATAAATAACTTCAGTCAGGACCAGACACGGGTAGGAGATGTTATTATTCCTGTAACCCAGAAATATCTTTCCCAAGCTTTAGATCTACCCATGATAGGTGAGAAGTATTACAAAGGCCTGCACTTCAAGGAGAAAGCTTGGACTTTCTTTCTTGAGAAGAACCGGAAATGGACTTTTGATAGAATAAAAGGGATACCCAGGGAATGGTTCAATGAACCATGGGGTGAATTGGTTTTGTTCATCCAGAAGTTTTTGACTTGTGATAGAGGATATAGCATTGCCCACTTGTATCATGTCAGGCTTCTACAACATATTAAGGGAGATGATATGATTAACTTGCCTTATTTCCTATATAGGAGCCTCTTGAGAATGATTGAAACAGTAAAACATGAACACAGGCCTAAAGCAGGACAGATTTACCACCAAGGATTGATCAAAATCCTAGTTGAGTATCAGATGAGGTCACAAGGCATAGTATGGAGATAGTTCATTGCTAGAAATCAGTTCATTGAACAGATTAATGAAGTACATGATAAAATAGAGTAGGAAAACAGAGGATTGATGAATTCACCCTTGTATCCCAGAACAAGAGCTAAACAGCAGAATAACATAACCATGCAGGAAAATGAAACATCTGTTATGTCTATTTCTAGAAGATTTAGGAATAAAAGTCCCATTGACTTAGACAAGGAAGTAGAAACATATTTCCCAAGACAACAAGAAGAAAATGACATTGCACAAGAAGTATTTGAGAGGGATTCTTCATATGATGATGCAGCAGCAGCATCACTAATGAAAACAACACAAGATTTTGAAAAAGAAATCAATTTGGGAAGAATCAGGGACTTAACTGACCAATTGGAAATTAGCAAAATCTTGGAAAAACAATTAAAAGAGGAAAACAAGGCAAATAAGAAAGATAATGCTAAATTGGTTAAGGCAAATGAAAAGTTAAATGAAGAATTGGGGAGACTGAAACGGAAAAATGATCTACTTTCTAAGCAAGCATTTAAATGGCTAAAGGAAAAGAATATGTGGCAGGAAAAGTATGAAAAACAGAAGGTCAAAGCAACTTTGTTCAGGGAAAGACATGATACAGGTTTGGATTGTTTGGTCAGGGCAGCACAACAGGAAGCATCTACAGGTACAACATCTACTACAGAGAGAAGAAGGTCAAAGAGGAGTAAGCAAACATGGGGACATGCTTGATGATAAGCAAGGGAGAGATGTTGGGCTTTAGTTTTGGTCTTATTTTTGCTCTAAGAAACTTACTAATCCATCTATCTCCCATCCATTTTCCCTTCATTTATCCCATTTTGATGTATATTTGATATCCATTCAGGTATTTAATTTTAATTTCTCAATTTCTAAAGTTTTTATGAAAGTTTGGTTTTTAGTGCAAAATTGGCAGATTCAGAAATTCCTGTAATAACTCTATGGATGATATGGTTGCAGGACACTTGGGCACGAATTGAATGCATGAATGGACAGCTTGGGAACTAGGACTAAGCCAACTATGCTTAGTTCGAACAGAACAAGATTTATTAGGCCCATTTGGTGCTAGTCAATCATGACTAGTCATTCAGAAATCCCATAGAAATAGGGCAGTTTTGAGATTCTATAGGATTGGTCATCTTTCTTGGGATGGGGTAATGAATTCGACTTAGATAGGTGGATGAGAGTAGATGGGTTTGTTTGAGTGAATATAGATCAGTTTGTTTCATGAGACTTCTTATTTAAAAGCCAAAACTTTGATGGCTTATGTATTGACTTATTATACTTTTATGCTGTGACACCTTTGGATTGAGGAGTTAATTTGAAGACTTGTGTTATTATTATTTTGCTGTTCAATGCTATGGATGTGTGACTGAATTTAAGCTTCTGATATCACCTCTCAAGTGTGCAAG
Organism: Pinus tabuliformis; assembly: GCA_031772625.1. Lineage (NCBI taxonomy): Eukaryota > Viridiplantae > Streptophyta > Pinopsida > Pinales > Pinaceae > Pinus > Pinus tabuliformis. Next base: position 998,653,188 of record CM062818.1, read on the forward strand.
GCAAGGGTGGAGGGCCCCCATTCCAAGCTAAGTACACTTCCTTGTTAACTAGTTTTATTTTCTTGTAATCTGGTTATTGTAGAACTGGTTTTTCAAAGCTTTATTTTAGATTGCTTCATGGTTCATGCATAGTGATTGATTTCATTAGTTCTTAGCTTATTCATCACTTTATCAAGTTGGAAAAACAAGTGTTCAAGTTGAGCATCCCTTCTACTAAAATGATGAATTAAAACTAGTTTCCTTTGTTTGCATGCAAGTAGTTTCTTATTGAGATTTTGATATTGAGATGAATGAATTATAATGGAATACCTTATGTGTCTCTTAAGTTAAGAGCTTATTTCATTAATAATTTATCCATCTTAAGTTCTTGGTTTTAATCTCTGATTTATTAAGTGTTAATTGAGGCAAAAGTGGACTTCTTGAGTCAAGAACCATTTCAATGTTTTTCCTCTTTTAAACTAATTGAATTAGAGTTGTAGGATGTATTACTTTAAGCTTTTGAATAACTTATCTTTCAAGGTTTGATTACATCTGATCTTCACATATAGTGAACTTGCCTCAAAGCATAAACAATCCGGATTGATAAGAAATAATTGTGTTAATTTAGGTACACAAATTATTTTTATAAGAAAATAAATAATAAGTTCTCTATGATGAACAAAAGTAATTTTATTCCATCTTCCTGCACGAGTTCTCATTTGTGTTCAATCATTTTTTGTAAAGATATCAATAAATGTACAACAAATTTTTTACAATGCACATTAGTACTTGTCCATATATGATCTTTTTTTAATATATATATACTAAAAAACTTGAATTTAATATATCAATTATTGTCAATAAACATTTAGAAACAGTTAAGTTGTTTACTTTGTCTGATATTTTGGGTGGACACTTCACCCATCGTGAGGAACTAGAAATCAAACTTATGATGATGATATGTTTGCTTTCAGGGCTTAATTGAGGGACTAGAAAGCGAACATATCATAATGATGTATTTGCTTTCAAGTCCTAAATAATAGGTGGAAGAAACGTACATATAAACAACTATACAATTTTTCTGAAAATTTACTGATAATATAATTAACCATAGAAATCTCCACTCTCAAACATCAATTATTATTTACTGGATTATGAAAACCAAAATATAACTTTTTCAATTTCAATTTAAGACCATGGCTAGCTTATTATTTAGGGAGACCAAATCTATTACTGATAATAAAAATAATTAAATTAAATTTGCGAAATAACTAAGTAGGTTTTTTTTTTTTCAATGCTATGAAGCCTTGATATCTAAGTCAGTCAATCAACCTAAGAATGACAAAATCAGTGTGGAGTTTTTTTTTGTACTGCACTGTGGAGAGTTTTTTGTTGTACTGTACCATTACTCTGTTGAGCATTAGGCGCATTTCGTCACATCCCTCCTAAATTCAACGGTACGGTGTTTTGACTTTCAAAATTTCGTATTGAGCCGGGATTATGTTTTCGATATGGTATTTTACAGTTATTATTTGGGTTCGGTGGAAGTGTAAAATTATGAGCAATTTTTCTGTTTTCCGAGTAGGATTCATGCTCATAGGAGGTCAACACGATCTGTAGCAATGGAAACGGGAACGGCAACGCCTCGCGCACACTCCAAATCACACGCTGCTAGATTCAGTTCTACAAGTTATCATATGCTTATGCCCATGGCTGCCTCCAAGCAAGCAGTGTCAGGTGTATTCTTGGCAGCAATCGTTATCTCCATCCTTGTTGTTAATCTTTTGTCAACAATGCCATATTCTGGACAGCATTTCATCCCATTTGCTCCCATGTATGTACGATATCCATCATTGACGGGCATTCATTTGATTTGATTTGATTTAATTTTGAGGTTTGGTTGATCTTACTTGATGATGCGGATCTGGAGCATAATCTAAATCTTTCCTCAGGTTGATCATCAATAGGAGAAAATATGTAGATATCTGGAATGTGGAGCAGCGTATTGTGGACTGGAAGCCCTGCCAATGGTGGAAAGCCAAGCCTTTAACACGTAGGTCACGATCTCACACACTATAAACCTAGTTGTTCATGTAAGACCATTTTACTTAATAAAGTGACACTATGTATTCGCTTTCATCTGAATTAGTGTGTATTATGTATTTTGACCTTGGATACTTTAAGTATGGCTTCATGCATTGGTTTGGAATTGAACTATTGAAATACAACAGCTCTGCCAGAGAAGAGCAATGGATACATCAAAGTGGAATGCTATGGTGGTCTCAATCAGATGCGAAGAGATGTATGTATTAAGAATGAGCTGCAATTGTTAAATAATGTAATATGAATAGTACTAGGATAGGACTGGCATAGGGAAGGGAGGTCTATTTGGTTCACTGGATTAGTCTGGCTAATAATAATTATCATTGGGAAGACAGACAGGCTTCATAATCGACATTGCAAATTATGTGTGGGTGTGTAAAGACGCTTACATCTTATTGTTGCTTGCAGTTATGTGATGGCGTTGGCATTGCTCGTCTATTAAATGCAACATTAGTTCTGCCAAACTTTGAAGTAGCTGCATATTGGAATGATACAAGGTTTTCTTGATCTCCACATAATACTTTTCTTTTTGGTCTTTATGCATTATAGTTAGTTATTCTCCATCAATTGCAGAAAATGACTGAATGATCATGTTTTTCAGTAGGATTGTTTGTAAATACCTAGTAACAACGTGCTAAGAAGTACTAGTAGAGTCATGATATAAGCTTGATCTGAGCTGCAGTAATAACTTTTGGAAACATTTTGGAATGGGCTTCAGGTTGATATCTGAAATCACTAATACCCTTTGCGTTTGGGGGATCAAGTATGCTGAAGCTAACTAAATTTGGTCCATTTCTACTCACAACAGCCTAGAGCTTGTTCATATGGCTGCTTGGCGCATACCCAGAACTACCTCTAGACACATTTAAATTTACAATGGTACCTACTTTGGTCTCGGTTGCCATTTACGCTATCATAGTCAGTTTATAACTTGATATTATATTGGCTACGGGATTCAAAAGGCTACCATGCATTCACTTTCTTGGTACAAGTATACAACAAGTAGGGACTTATGCAACCTATGGAGTAAATATGAAGAGATTCTTGGGGTGGATTCGTTTGAAACTGATTTCATGACTATTCACAGATCCTAAGTTCCACAGGACATATCTCCAAAACTGTAGCGATACAAATCTAAAACTTTTACTGGTTGTACCTCGAGATCTCTCCTTAGTCTCTTAAAAATTTCACAGTCTAGAGTGTCACAGAAAAAATTATAGCGAAAATGCCAAGTTCACTCATTTGAAACTAATTTCAAGACCATTCACAAACCATAACTTCCATAGTGGATATCTCTGAAAGCATAATTACACGGGGACGTGTCCCCGCAAAAAATCAGTCGTCCCCCAAGTTTAGGCGTTTCGGGGACTTTGGAACGCCTTTGGAACGTTCCTAATCACTAAGGGACGTAGTGACATTTACAACGTTCCCAAATCGTCCCTCTCAAACTTTGGAATGGCTGCTAGGGCATGTCTAGTCGGTCCTCGAGCCACCCATAAGCTAATTTGAGCATAACAAATAGAAAAATACTAGGTCACTTTACCTTTTTGCCATTTTTCTCACTGCGCTCGAGTTTTTGCTTCTCCACTTTACCCTTCTGGCTTCCATTGTTCTAACTTCTCCTATAGTTTGCTTTGCTTGTGACTTTACCCTCCCAGATTCCATTGTTACAGTGTGTGGTTACTGCTTACAGTCACAACTTAGCATGTGCTATAGCTTTCCAGACAATCACAACTCACGGATTGGTCTCATCATTCGATCTCTGTGTCAGTTGAAGGTCGAAGGTAAGCGACCAAGGTTTTTTCTCAGTTTGATTGGAGGTTGTAGGCCCAAGTTGAGGGCTCCGACTTAGCCTTAAGGCTATTGCAAGGTCTAGGTTTTTGGTGCAGTTTGAGGGCTTCTCTCAACAATCAAGAGATTCATTACAATTTTTTTTATAGTTTTTTTAAAAATTTATTTAAAAAAAAATTATGGTTCAAAATTGAAATATGGAATTCCCCAACATATTATGTTCCAGATGGACAACTCATCTCCATCTCCTCAATTTGAAATGAGACCAACTCCAAATACAATTGCTTTGTCCACTGAAAACATAGTGATCTAGAAGGATATAAAAGATGCTCAAAATTTGAAGTTGTCAAACATGATGGTAACAACGCCATTTTGAAGATCTCATCAATATGATTCCAATGGTGCTTGAATCACATCAAATGGAGTTTGTATGATGAAGTTATTACATCTTGAAGGTATTGACCAACAACATAAAAGTCAACCCTTGATGACACGTGGCAACATGGCAACTTGACATGTGGCAAGACCATACATGCTGGACTGATGACGTGATGCAGAGTTGGTAGAGCTTGGGCACAACACGTGGTAGTATGGCATTGACTGGGCAGTTGATTGGACCGTTGACTGTGTTCTCCTTTGAGATGACTCTAGGTCAGTTAATCATTCCATAGCATCTAAAATGTTTTGTTTGTTTTTAAAGTTTTTGGATGACCAATGTTATGAACAATTTGAAAATAGGTGATTAAGCCTTAATAGTTGCTAAGTTTGATGAAAGGGCTGCTATTTGCCTAAAATAGTTAGTTGATTTAAAATGAGTGAATAATAGAGTCTTGATGAAATATAACTTGCTAAATATTCAGATAGAATATTTGTTTGGTTATAAGAAAAGAATACAGACAAAGAACGTTTCCTGTAGAACAAAATATATTTAATCTAATGTAGATGGGTGTGACAATTAATTGATATAGAGGAGTTTCTAATAACATATAGTCTTATAAACTAGTCCCCAATTATTGTTTATAACTTCACAGGGGATTTAAGACTGATTGATGCTCAGTATGATCTTACCCAAATCTCTGCATAAAAGTCTTAAATACATGAAGAAAGACATAATGAAATAAGCACATAAGAAAAACTTACTAGCAGACAAACTATAGTAGGCAAATTCAGAATCCTTTCATTAACTTGAAGTAAATCTCTAGCTCTGTTACAATTCTGTTCTCAGTGCTCATCCAAGGGTTCAACCCTTAATAACTTGAAGGAGGAGTTATTTATACAAAATAAAAGTTCTTCTAGATATTTTTCAAACAAAATTAGTACAAAACTATAGGAATTTTAAAACTGCTAAGCGCTGGCACTATCCTTTAGGAATTTGTTGATGATGTGGTCCCCAAAAAGAGCTGCCCAGCTCTCTGTCAGTGGTTGATGAAAGTTACTCGATAACTTCAGACAATAGATCCCATCTGTCTTTACTTGGTATAGAAAGATTTACCAATTTCCTATAAACTTCATAAACCTCGGTGTACTTTTCAAAATTGAGCTTATTTACAAAAATGTGTTTAATCTCATGCTTAATTGTTAAGTCAAAATCTAAAGCCTCTAACATTTGTTTTCTTGTAATATGACCCTTTATGCCTGTAAAATTTGCTTTATCAGTTGCTATCATATAAAGCTTTTGGCAGTATTCTTCCAAACTGATCAACCTGTCATTTGGGGCCACTAATCTTGGTAGTCCTCTCTGATTGAGTAAATTAAACTTAAAATGAAACCTTTGAACATAAGTCTTCAAGGTTTGGCACTTAGTCTCTAACTGAGTCATAAAGTTATTTTTCTGCAAAACCTTCTTGATCTCCAAAATGGTTTCTGTTATGTCCAGAATCTGAATCTGCTCCAACTCGGCCCTGGTTTTTGAATTAAGAACTCTGATCATGTTTGTAGCTTCACTCGGTTTGTCCTTAAGAAGTTCTTTAACTTCTTCAATAACTATCTGACATCTGTTTATAAGTTCCTCTTGCTCAAAAATGATCTGTATGGAGGGCCATACTTTAGTTATGGCTTGACTAATATCTGCCCAAATGTTTTCCTTGGCTTGGGCCAAGGTTTGAGCCATTAATGACTCACTTTGCAACTCTTCTATCCTTTTGGTCAACCTGTGGGTCTTCTGCATTTCTTCAACATACAAAGTGTCATTTTTTATCTTCTGAACCTCCAGATTCTTAAATTTCTTGTGAAGCCTTTCATTTTCTTGTTTCTGGTGAGTCAGCTCCTGTAAGACTTTGTTCAAATCTCTTGCTGTTGATGTAGATTCTGCTGTGGCTGATGTCGATTCCCCTGTTGTTCTGGACACTGTAATAGGAATAGTTGTAATGGGAGCTATAGCTAACTGAGTAGATTGCTCTTTTTCCTTAAGCAATTTCTCAATTTGCTCTTCCATGGTCTTTATCTGTACATTTTGCTCAATGATCAGCTTGAACATTTCTTCCTTGTGTTGTTCACTTTTTGCTATCTCCTTGGTCTGAGGGTCCTCTGTAGAAGGCAATTTGAGCTGCTTCCTCAATGCTATAATATCTGCATTTTTCTTTTTGATAATATCTTTTGCAACTTTAACATCAGTAGGGTCATATCCAATTTTAATCACTAAGTCTTCTAATGACTTGACCCTGTTATCCTTTGCTAAAGATGATATCTTTTCAATCTTCAATTGTGACTGCACATTTGACAGAGCAGTTATGAGTTTTGACAATGTCATAGCAATATTGGTCATGTTAGAGAAAAGCATCTCACTAGATTGCCTATGCATGTCCATTTGATCAATTGGGTGTATTTGATTAGCATCAAAAGAAAATACAGTCTTCTTGTAATCAGAAGAAGCCTTGGGAAAAGACACTTGAGCTTGTAGAAATGCCATTTGCATTCTACCCTTTTCGTTGTCAAAAGTTGTCAACAACCTGTGCTGTGAAGTAGAAGTCTGCTTCCAAAACTGTGCATAAACATTTTCCTTTAAAGCTTCATTCTTCTGCTTAATTTCAAGGAAATTAGTGAAGATGTTTGGCTCCTCTGTTTCACTTGCTCCTGTAGATTGGGTGATTTCTAACAAATTCTGTGAAGATGAAGAAGAAGATGGAGTAATGATTACAGGTTCTTCTATCCCTGTAGAAACCTATGAATCATCCAAATTGATGATTATAGGGTCCTTCTAACCTTGAGTAGTAGTAGTGCCTTTGGAGTCAATCCTTGATTTCTTCTGATAATGAAAGAATTCCTTTTCTCCAATGACTGATGATGAAGATCTTTCTTTGGGCCTCTTGTCCTGCTTGCTGTGAGAAGTAGCAGCGTGAAGAGTAGAAGGAGGTAAAATTTGTTCTTCTTTTTCTTGAAGTGTATTCTCCTCCCATTGTTCTCGATTCTTGAACTTCTCAATCTCTGGTCTTGGTGTATGATTATAAGGCGTGGTTTTGAGTTCCACCCTTAAGTTGGAGATAATATTGAATGGGTCGTAAGACCAGGTGAAACTTGGTTGGAAACCCATTTGTTTGAGTATTGCATCTGCTTCTAAACCTGCTGATCTAGTATTACAAATGAATGATTCCACCTGTGACTTTATCTTAAACTGAGATTTCCTCTTCCCTGAAATAAAATGAAGTTCATCTATATTAATCATTTGCGTAATATATTCCAGAGAGAAAATTCTCATTGGAACATATTTGGGCAATTTATATGGAATCAATTCGCAGCCATATACTCTAGTCTCTGTATAGTTCTGGTAAAGATACCAGTCCCTTGTTTTAGCTTGATCATAGAGATGCAGGATCCTTTTGATTTCTAGACTGATCCTGGGTCCACTCTGGTTGCTGAGACGCTGTGCAACTAGGTGAATGAAACAACCAATGAAGTTTGAAAATTTGAACTTAGTTGAGTACTTCCTAATCAATGAGGTCCACTATGTGACTGCTTGATTCACTTGCTGATCATCCTGCTTGTGTAGAACAATAGGTAACCTGTCTCCCTGCTGAAAAATAATCATATGTACTAGCACAAAGGAGTATTTAAACACTCCTTCAATAGTAATATTCATCAATTGCTCATGCATAGTTTCAGCCAAGAATTGACTGTAATTATACATGAAGGCAGGTTTGTTTTCTTTAGAGAAAATGGATAGATAACCTAGAATAGATTCATCTACCCATTGATCTGTTTGGTAGCCTAACAAGCAAGAAACTAGGGAAATGATGTGTTTAGCTCTCTCAGGGAACATGGATGCTAGATAAGGAGGATTCCTTTTAGGGAGTTCAGCATCTTCTAGGAGAAAGATCTCAAAAATCCGAGTTCTTTGAGGGAAGGTGAGCTTATGATATAGGTCCATTAATACTGCAGTGGAGAAAAAGCTAAAGGAATCATTTTCAGGGATCAGAAGCATCTTGTTGATAATTTTTGGGGCTATAGATATCAGAATGCCCCCATTCTGAGCTACCGCGGTTCTCTGCAAAGGGTTATGCTTAGCTTAGCACCACATGACTAGACCAAGAAAAGAATGGGTTTGAGGAAACATGTATAGGGGCAAAAGGGATTCCCATAGATTTATTTCGTCTTTAGAATCAATATAGGTTTGTTTAAGCCAATTGTGTAATTCGAACATGTCGAATTCACACTGTGTCTGTGATTTTGAAAAACTGGTCAGCTAATGGAATGTGATCCAAGTCTAAGGCATCAGAGGCTTTTGGGTTTTCCTGTGATGAAGAAGAATTGGAAGATGGTTGATCTTTTCTCTTAGGAGCCATGGTTACGCAATTGTAATGAAGGATAACAGAAAATAGGAGCACGAATACCTTAAGGTGATGCGTACTGGTTGTAAGCTCGACAATGTTGTAGAATGTAAAACAGGAACAGTGAACTCAATCAAACAGTGAAAAGAGAAATTTAGGAAAAATGGTGTAACGGGGCGAGGGGATTATTTATAATAGGGATAAGTTTACCGTTACGGTAAAGTTGTTACTGATTGGGGAAATGGGCATTTAATGCAGAGGGAGAATGTAATATTCCTAATTAGCCATGGTTAATTAGAATATTCGATTTTGCTCAATTTTGCCTTCTATAGTTATTTGTAAATAAAAAGGTGAGGAAAAGGGGACATAACTCATTTTTAGAATAAAAGTCACTTCCTAGTAGCACAATGTTGTGACTTAAAGGGGAGCCAAGGGGGCCAAAGGACCACACAGAGATGGGGCCCACGCAGACACTTGGAGGGACTGCGCAGATGGAAAGGGAACACGTGGCAAGAGGGGATTACGCTGGAGGAGGTGAGCCTTGGGATTGGGAGAGGCCAATGCTATAAAGGAGAGAGGAGCCCCCTCGTTTTGTCATTCGATTATGAGCATTTCAGCTAGTCACTTCGACTTGGAGCACGTCACTGTTTAGCCTGTATGCAACACTGTTTAGTGCACTGAGTTTCTCCGTTCGGAGATCTCACCCTTAGCCCCAGGGGACTTCGAGTGCCTACTCGGGCAAGGTATTTTCAACAGTCTTTTTGCAGTAGTTTTGATCTTTGGCATTGAGGTGGAGCTGAGCATTGGAAGACTGCACAGTCTTGAGAGAGAGGGACGTAGTTCTTCTGGGAGCAGTTCCGGATTGAGGATTTGTGGAGGAGTTGAGCTGGGATATTGAGCAAGGGATCAGCTCTTGCATATTGGAGTGGTTTGGCAGAGTTTCAGGCACTATTTTGGAGGATTCTACTCAATGGCAGCGCATAGCCTTGAGGGATTGTGTGATTCCCCAAGGGGGCAATTTTCGAGGGTCGGCCATTTCAGAAAAGCTTTCTGGGTTTTCTGAGTAGGGGTGGATTCCAGAGTTTCAGCGTTTTCTGAGGAGGGGAACAACCCCAAATCCTCATTTGATTTCCAGTAGTAACAGCAACACGACAGTTTTCCAGTAGCATCCACGCAGAGGCCATTCCTTTGTTATTCTGAGTGTATTTCTTCACTTGCCTGGTGCAAGTTGAGGTGCCATCCTTCTGATCACTTCTTGTACTCATTCCATTACTCAGTATAATAAAATGGCTTAGCATTTCTCTCTACATTTCTCGAGTATCTCCCTATATTTCTTGCTTATATAATTATATGTTACACCAATGTTATTTTTATCATTTTGAGTTTCCCGGTTATTATATTATTTGTGCGTATTTTGTTGGAGTTTACTGGGGTTTTGGGGAAAATCTCTGAAATGGGATATTACAGTGGTATCAGAGCATAGATCTGGCTCAACCTGTGGAGCTAGCAATCTATGACACCGGGGGAAAAGCCCTAAATCTGTTACAGAGGTAGGAGATACAGAGACGCTGGGCGTAGGTTGGAGAACACCTATGGAGAGGGAGACTGTGTTCCGGTGGTGGACGCAGAACAGGAGGAGCCTGTGGTGGATGCAGGACAGGAGGAGCCTGTGGTGGATGCAGAGCAGGAGAATCCGATGGCAGATGATGACGGGAAGAAATTTGCGGACATGCTTCTCAAATCAGTGCAGGATCTGTCGAGGCAGATCGAGGTGATGGGGCAGAGATTCACGGCAGTGGAGTCTAGACAGCGTGAGAGCCCACGAGTTTTCCAGGTTGGAGAGGGATCGGGTGCATCTCACCATTTGCCAAAGCAGGGTGCCACTCAGCGTGATACTACTCAGCAAGTGGCCTCACATGCCCCTATATGCTCTACCATGCCCACTTTCCTAGGAGTAGATACGGGGGTCGGAGCACAGCGGGAGGCAGAATCCGGTCATATGGGCTATTATTTTGGGGAGTACCAGGCCTATGGGCAGGAGTTCAGGGATGCTCTCTCATTCAGAGACTTTGTTCAGCTCCAGCGGGATAGTAGACCCCGTGACCGTCACAGAGGATATTGACATTATCATGATGGAGACACCCATCACACTACTAGTAGTTTTCACTTGCCTACGTTTGATGGCTCATCAAACAGTTCGACAAGGTCTTGGGTGGAGAAGCTGGACATCTATTTCCAGCTTAACCAGATGTCGGAGACAGAGGCCATCAAGGTGGCGAAATTACATTTGGATGGTGAGGCCCAGGATTGGTGGTTCCATGGGATGGTTACACTCGGGCATTCCACAGTGACGACGCATGCCGAGTTCACCAGGAGATTGATGGAGAGGTTTGACCGGAGGGATCCGGAACAACACTTGAACAACACTTTGTTGAGCTGACGAGGCTCAAACAGACAGGGAGCCCAGAGACCTACATTGCGGACTTTTTGATGGTTTCAGTGATGGTGCCAGATCTATCCACGAACGGAGGATCTACATGTATGTTGAGGGGTTAGCAGAGCCACTTCGGGGTCTAGTCAGATCTGCTAGACCAACAGCCCTTCAGGATGCTATTAGCAAGACCTGGGACTTACAAGATGTCTTACTCGGGACCTGGACACCTTACCCCCAGCGAAAAGCTTTTCAGCCTAAGGGGAAGGATGTGAGGATTTCGCCTCCGAAGGGAAATCCAGGACGAGTACAACTTGATGATGATGCCAGGAGGGAGTTGAAGAAGAAGCAGTTGTGCTTCACCTGTCAGGAGCCTTGGGCACCAGGACATAGATGTGCTACTGGCAAAGCACATTTTATTGAGTTCTTCTCCGAGAGAAGCGGGGAAGAGGATGAGGAGCATGATGTGGAGGTAGGAGATAGTCATGCCATGCAGGGTCCCTTGCTGCCTCCACCACTAGCAGCAGGTGGTGCAGCTTTTGCACCTACCGGAGGAGCCCTTGCACCTACCGGAGGAGCCCTTGCAGCATTGCGAGGAGTTCCCAAGTATTTGACGCTGCGCGTACGGGGGACAGTACGTGGCTAGTGAGTATTAGTTTTGGTTGACAGTGGGGCCACCCACAACTTCATCGATGCACAGATGGTTGAGCGGAGAGGTATACCGACAGAGAGCTTCGATGGATTTTTAGTTTTGGTCCCAGGAGATCAGACCATGGTGTGTGCTCGTTATGTTCCAGAGTTATCAATGACGATGGGCACCTACACACAGATTGACCACTTCTTTGTGGTCAATATTCCAGACACCAACATAGTACTGGGTGTTTAGTGGCTCATCACTCTGGGGAAGGTCACTACAGATTGGAAGGCCCTAGAGATGGAGTGGGATGATGAGAAGACAGGGAGGCATGAGAAGATACGGGGACAGCACACATACCCACCTCAGACTGTTTCAGCTCATCGGATGGAGGCAGTCTTCCGGAAGGGAGACATCGAGTGGGCAATGGAGCTGCGTGCATCAGACGCAGGGACTACAGGGCAGACGGTGCACCTAGAGATACAGGCCATCCTTGACCAGTATGCCATAGTGTTTGGGGAGATTCCTCTGGGACAACCACCAGACCGGGGGTTTGAGCACACCATTGAGCTTGAGCAGGGCATACAGGCAGTGATTACTACCCCCTATAGGCATCCCAAGGCCTATCGGGATGAGATTGAGTCGACCATTCAAGAGTCGCTGGCTCTTGGGCACATTCGGCCGAGCACGAGTCCTTTTGCTTCTTCCGTGGTGTTGGTGAAGAAGAAGGACGACACATTGAGGATGTGCATTGACTACAGGGCCCTGAATAAGAAGACCCCGAAGAACAGATACCCCATACCCAGGATCGATGAGTTGATGGATGAGTTGAGAGGAGCACGGTTCTTCTCAAAGATTGATTTGAGATTTGGGTACCATCGGATTCGCGTGAGGGAGCAGGACATTCCCAAGACTGCCTTCAGGTGTCACTATGGGCAATTTGAGTTTTTGGTGATGTCCTTCGGGCTAACCAACGCCCTAGCTACATTTCAGTCTTGCATGAATCACATCTTCTGCAGTCACTTAAGGAAGTTTGTGTTGGTGTTCTTTGATGATATCCTCATTTACAGCAGGACTTGGGAGGAGCATCTCCAGCACATTGAGACATTATTGCGCATCTTGGAGGAGCAACAGTTCTATGCCAAGCTCTCCAAATGTGAGTTCGGGTTGACGGAGAGGTTATACTTAGGACACATCATAGGAGTGGACGGAGTGAGGGTCCATGAGGAGAAGATCAGGGCCATTAGAGATTGGCTGGAGCCGAGAAACGTGAACGAACTTCGAGGATTCATTGGCATTTGTACTTACTACCGGAAGTTCGTCAAGGGTTTCTCACAACTTGCTACACCCCTAACAGATTTGACGAGGAAGGGTGCATTCAGTTGGTCGGATATAGCGCAGCGAGCCTTTGACAGGCTCAGGGAGGTTATGAGCAGCTGCCCAGTGCTTGCATTGCCAGATTTTACGCAGCCATTTGTTTTGGAGTGTGATGTGTCGGGAGAGGGGATCGGCGTAGTGTTGATGCAGGGAGGTCACCCTATAGCCTTTGAGAGCCGGAAGCTCCTTTCGCACGAGAGGTTGTATTCTATATACGATAAGGAGATGTTGTCCATCATGCATGCATTGGCTAAGTACTGGCAGTATTTGGTGGGTAACAGGTTCAGGGTGAGGACTGATCACAACAACCTCAAGTTCTTTTTGGAGCAGAAGCAACTACAGGAGAGGCAGCATAAGTGGATCAGCAAGATCCAAGCATATGACTTTGACATTGAGTATGTCAAGGGTAAGAACAACATGGTAGCAGATGCCCTTTCGTGTAGGCCAGCCGCGTTGTCTCTTATGAGCTTGGACGCAGACTGGAGGGCTCGACTCTTAGTAGAGTACTCCAAGGACAGATTTGCATGTGAGGTTCTGGATGGGCATGTGGTGGATGACAGGTACATGGTGGTCGATAAGATCATCTACTACAGGGACCGGATCTTCTTGACTGAGGGGTCTCAGCTCAAGAAGAAGATACTTCAGGCGTCACATGATTCACCATTGGCAGGTCATCAGAGGTTTACCAAAACCTACAGGGCCATTAGAGAGAGGTTCTCATGGAAGGGCCTCAAAGAGGACGTACTCCAGCATGTTCGGGAGTGCGATGTTTGCCAGAGGAACAAGGGGGAGATGAACCATCCAGCAGGACTATTGCAGCCTCTTCCCATTCCGGAGGGGAAATGGGAGTGTATTTCGATGGACTTCATCACTGGGTTGCTCATGGTACAGGGCAAGGATTGCATCTTTGTCGTTGTTGGTCGGCTGACAAAGTACTCACACTTTTTCGCCATATCCGCACACCACGCAGTAGCGCAGGTGGCCGAGCTGTTCTTCAGAGAGATTTTCAGGTTACGTGGTCTTCACAAGACCATCACTAGTGATAGGGACAACCGTTTCATGGGCAGATTTTGGTAGGAGCTTTTCCGATTGGTGAGGACGGAGTTGACACCGAGTACTAGTTATCATCTACAGACGGATGAGCAGACAGAGATAGTTAACAAGTGGCTGGAGGGCTACTTGCGTAACTATGTCAGTGGATAGCAGCGAGCATGGCTGAAGTGGTTGCATCTGGGGGAGTACTGCTACAACACTACACATCACATGTCCATCGGCCATTCTATGCTTTGTATGGATATCATCCTTTGTCTTTTGCTGACGTGATGTTTGGTGCTAGCAAGGCTCCGAGAGCCAAGATTTGTATCCGAGAGAGTCAGGATATTCTCCGAGCTCTCAAGGATAACATGGCTATAGCGCAGAACCAGCAGAAGCTGTATGCTGACAGGGGTCGGGTGGAGAGACAGTTTGAGGTAGGAGACTTGGTCTACCTACGATTACAGCCATACCGATAGTCGTCACTGAAGCAGAAGGGGGCTGAAAAGCTCAAGCCCCGCTTTTATGGGCCATACAGGGTGATACGTAGGATTGGGCAGGTAGCATACGAGTTGGAGCTGCCCCAAGGCAGCAAGATGTTGGAAATACTGAGGGGGGGGTGAATCAATATTTCTTTTTCCCACTATTGTTTTACCAGTTAAAACATATATATTCAGAACACAATATGAACAACAAGAATAAATGCTTTTATTAATATAACTGTGCAGTAAAATAAATACAATATATAGATGGTCACAATCGGTTGCCAAGCTCCAACTTGGACTTTGGTGAGGCTCCAACCTCCAGAGCACCAACTCTATTTTCCCAAGACACCAATCTTGGACTTAAGAGCACCAACTCTATTTTCCCAAGACACCAATCTTGGACTTAAGAGCACCAACTCCCAAGGACTTCAATCCTTCTTGCTTTTGAGGCACTAACCCCAAGGACTCCAATCCAATCTCACTTCTGAGGCACCAGCCTCAAAGACTCCCATCCTTCTCACTTTTAAGGCTCCAACTCCAAGGACTCCAATCCTTCTGCTCTCAGAACTCTTCTTTGCTGAGTTCTGTCTATTTACAGCTTCACTGTAGTCTCCAAACTACAGTATCAATGACAACCATGTCTTCTTATGGATGAGTCTTCACAGCTCTGCACACTGCCCACGCGTAGTCTCCAATAGCCTTTTCTGCTGCTGCTGCCTCTGTAACTTCCGCTGCTTCTGCAGCCTCTACAGCCTCCGCTGCTTTTACTACCTCACACTCTGGTTCTTCACCCCGACAACAGCTCCAACAGTGTTCAACAGTCGCAACAGTGTTCACTAGCAATTCAAACAATGCTCCACCACCTCTGCTGCTTCTGCTACCTCATATTCTGGTTTTTTTTCAACAACCATCACACACATGCAGTCCTCTATTTACTGTTTTATGCATACCTATCTTTGTCCATTTGTTTCCTCTTTCTCGCTGGCTCTTCGGCTTCCTTCTCGCCTGCTTCAGCTTCCTCACTTGTTGGCTTGTTTGTCGCTGTAGCTTCCTCTGTCCATTCGTTTTCACAGGACACGTTGAATCAATGAGCAAGGATCGAGTCATCCGTAGAGAACACAAGTTAAAAAACTTGTAACAGCGCTGCTTTGCCAATGATTGTGGGCATACACAGGGATGGCATTTTTTAACGGACAGCCACGTCCTTATCATAATCATAATCGCCATGATTTGGTCTCCCGCACTATCGGGACTGTTCCTCACAGTATTTTCGCCTCCACACTTAAGAATCGGAGCCACCCTTTTATCACCGCTTTTATGTCTATCGAAAGCTTTCCTTAGGCTATGTGCCTTCTATAAACCTTGGACTTACTTAGAATCAGAGCCACCTTTTTATCGGCGCTTTTAATCACCCATCGGAAGCCACCGCCCAACCACGTGTTAACTATCGGGCTAAGCTTTAAAGCCCCACGAAAATGCACATATACAAATATATGGCCAACACTATAAAACCCCGCGGTCACATATATTTTAATACACGGGAACCCATGTAATTCTGCTCAATATGAACATTCGCGGATTTCAAATCTTATCCGCCTGCCTTTATAATTATTGGCGGGTCCGGATTTCGACAATCCCAATTAATCCCTTAACTCCGACCTCCGACGCCCTTGCGGACCCGATATGCCAATTACATCCCTTCCTAAAATGACTTCGGGTCCGGGATGTCGGGGTTATCGCGGCCTCTTGCGATGCGATAGTTCTGTGGACCCGACGGCCCTCTATACTCTGCTTCTTAATGATTTCGGGTCCGGCTTTTCGGCAGGTTCGCATCGGCAGTTTTGTAATACAAAGGGTCTGCGGACCCGACGCTCCTTTAGGTTCTGTTTTATAATATTTCGGCTCCGGGTCCTTCGGCGATTTCGCTGATCGCTACCTCCGAAATGATACAAGTCCTCCGCGGACCCGATATGCTTTCTATTTTGCTTGATAAGAGTTTCGGCTCCGGGTCCTTCGGCGATTTCGCTGATCGCTACCTCCGAAATGATACAAGTCCTTCGCGGAACCGATATGCTTTCTATTTTGCTTGATAAGAGTTTTGGCTCCGGATTTCGCTGATGCGATAAGGATTCTCTGCTCCGCGGACCCGATATGCTTTCTATTTTGCTTGATAAGAGTTTCGGCTTCGGATTTCGGAGCTTGCACCTTGAACATTTTCGACGACTCCAAGGGACTTTCGCCGATGCGATAAGGATTCTCTGCTCCTCTGCGATTTCTTTTGGACCGTTGATCTGACAGATCAAACGACTCCTATGTTCTCCCGCTTTGATGAAAGTTTGGCTTTAAACACAACTATATATATATGAAGTATTGTCTTCGATATGGCTCCTCTGCTCTGACACTCTTTCGGTATGGCATATATATATGCTCTGTTCCATTTGTTCTGTTTGCTCCTGTAGCTCTGCTAACTCTGTCTGCTCCATTGCTCCTCTTCTTTGGCATATATGTATGGTCTATAAGTATGGCTCCGATAGCTCCTCCGATGGCTCCTCTTGCTCCTGTAGCTCCTCCGATGGCTCTGTGTGCACCTCCTCTTTGGCATATACCGATGGCTCTATATATATTGCTCCTCTTGGCTCCTCTTGCTCCATTTGCTCCTCTCGGTCCATTTGCTCCATTTTCTTCGATATACCTGTTTTATAGGCAACGTTCCTCTTGCTTTGACATGGCTCTCCGATGGCTTGGTGGCTTTGTCTGCTCCTCTCGTCTCCATCTACTCCTCTTGGCTTGGCAGTGTCTTTCAAAGACCACCTCCTTGCATATATGTCTGTTTCCGCATATATATATATATATATATATATATATATGGCTCGGCTATCCTGATGGCCTTTGCTCCTGTCTCTTCATGAATCTGCTCTGCATCCCCTTGGCTTCATGTCATCCTCTAGTATCCAGAATATTGCCATATTGACATCAATGACAACCTAGTTCAACACAAGATTCATAACGTTTTTCACGTATCATGCTTGAAGAAGGCATTGGGACAACATCTGATAGTGACAGATGAGCTACCACCCACAGATGATGAGGGGCATTTGGTGTTGCAGCGAGAGGCTATTATTGATATTAGGGAGAGGCAACTACGGAGCAGGATGGTCTGGGAATTCTTGGTGAGGTGGAAGAATTTACCGGATGAGGATGCCACTTGGGAGAGTGAGAAAATTTTGCGGCATCCATCACTTCAGTTGCTTGAGGACAAGCAACATTTTGCCGGGGGAGACTGTGATATTCCTAATTAGCCATGGCTAATTAGAATATTCGATTTTGCTCAGTTTTGCCTTCTATAGTTATTTGTAAATAAAAAGGTGACGAAAAGGGGACATAACTCACTTTTAGAATAAAAGTCACTTCCTAGTAGCACAACGTTGTGACTTAAAGGGGAGCCAAGGGGGCCAAAGGACCACGCAGAGATGGGGCCCACACAGACACTTGGAGGGACTGCGCAGATGGAAAGGGAACACGTGGCAAGAGGGGATTACGCTGGAGGAGGTGAGCCTTGGGATTGGGAGAGGCCAATGCTATAAAGGAGAGAGGAGCCCCCTCATTTTGTCATTCGATTATGAGCATTTGAGCTAGTCACTTCGACTTGGAGCACGCTCGCTGTTTAGCCTGTTTGCAGCACTATTTAGTGCACTGAGTGTCTCCGTTTGGAGATCTCACCCTTAGCCCTGGGGGACTTCGAGTGCCTACTCGGGCAAGGTATTTTCAACAGTCTTTTTGCAGTAGTTTTGATCTTTGGCATTGAGGTGGAGCTGAGCATTGGAAGACTGCACAATCTTGAGAGAGAGGGATGCAGTTCTTCTGGGAGCAGTTCCGGATTGAGGATTTGTGGAGGAGTTGAGCTGGGATATTGAGCAAGGGATCAGCTCTTGCATATTGGAGTGGTTTGGCAGAGTTTTAGGCAGTATTTTGGAGGATTCTAATCAGTGGTAGCGCAGGGCCTTGAGGGATTGCGTGATTCCCCAAGGGGGCCATTTTTGGGGGTCGTCCATTTCAGAAAGCTTTTTGGGTTTTTCTGGGTTTTCTGAGTAGGGGCGGATTCCAGAGTTTCAAAGTTTTCTGAGGAGGGGAAAAACCCCAAATCCTCATTTGATTTCCAGTAGTAGCAGCGACACGACAATTTTCTAGTAGCATCCACGCAGAGGCCATTCCTTTGTTATTCTGAGTGTATTTCTTCACTTGCCTGGTGCAAGTCGAGGTGCCATCCTTCTGATCACCTCATGTACTCATTCCATTACTCAGTATAATAAAATGGCTTAGCATTTCTCTCTGCATTTCTCGAGTATCTGCCTATATTTCTTGCTTATATAATTATATGTTACACCACTATTATTTTTATCATTTCGAGTTTCCCAGTTATTATATTATTTGTGCGTATTTGGTTGGAGTTTACTGGGGTTTTGGGGAAAATCTCTGAAATGGGATATTACAGAGAAGAACATTAACGGGAGGAAATGGATAGCGGGTAACGGATCGGCGACAACAGATAGGGACACGCGACATGCAACAATTGGAAGCGGAAGGCGTGGGAAGATATTACTGTTGACGCGGTATCGGGAGGCGTGGGAAAACAGATATGCGGATTTCAAAGTGGGGGTGGTGGTAAGTGGTAATGAGTGAGGGCGGTGCGAAGCGTGGGGGAGGTGACACATAGCAGGGGGCCCGTGTGGATAAAACTGCTTTTTGCACCCCCGCTTGCCGTTAACACATATCATAGCGAGGGGGTGTGAAATGGCTTCCCCGCCGTTTATTTGGGAGGGAAGTGGATCACTGTCCATTTGAGTTTGATCTTTAGCGCTTCACGACAAAATCACTTTTGTTGTTTATGACTTTGACTAAAAGCATTTCAATGTTTATTTACACAAAAATTAATCACCGTTTTTAAAGGTAATTAAGTCCTAATTAAAACTTAATCTAACTTTGGCGCATTTAGACTAGTAGCCATTATTTGCCTAATTCACTTGTAATCCTAATCTAATACAACTTTGGCCAAACTTTGAGCATATTAGGCCATTAATTTATCTATTCTATCCTATCTTCTAGTGTTCGACCAAGATTAAACAGTTTGGTGAACTTATTCTCTAATCTAAAACTTAAATTTAAATGATTTGATCAAGATTAAACTGTATGATCCAAATCAGAAGAAAATGTTGTGGCATGTAAACAAGCTGCACACAAAACCTTGATTTATTACAATGCAATTTATTTCTATGAAGTGGCATTTAAACATGCACAACTATACAAATTTTGATTTTCTTTTGATGGGGTTTTATTTCATCTCTATTTTTATTTTTATTTATTTATTTTCTATTTTTTCATATTTCCATTTTTATTCTTTATTTTTTCATACCCTCTTTTATAAATAAAAAAACTAACTTATCAAAAATAAATCATGTTACAACATCGGCCTCAACTGGGGACTGCTTCCTCTTGCAGGTTGCAGAGAACTTGCAGATCCATGTGCCTTCTCCTCAGGCTAATGGGGTCTCTGTTGAAACAAATACACACTCCATGTAAAATAAACTCTCCGGTATTTATACAATGATGAATGAATGAAAACCTCTCAATACTGAAGTGCTTCAAGTATTTCCCATTGACACGCAATGAGGAATACTCTCTCTCCAAATTCTGCAGGATGAAAGTGTTATTACCCTTAACCTCAACAATGCTAAAAGGTCCCAACCAGAGGTTGTCAAACTTGCCATGTTTTCCTTTGTCTTCTCTTCTAGCATCCCATCTTAGTACCGAATCACCTTCCCTAAAATTTCTTTCCCTAGATTTCTTATCAAACAAGCTTTTCATTTTACTCTGATATTTCTTAAGCTTGTAATGAACTTCATCTCTATCCTCATTTAGTTCTATATGATCTGATTTATTCTTCGAGAGAAATCATCAGGCTCTTCATTTGACTCTTGTAAAAACTTCATGACAGGAAAAGCTAAATGTGTGGGAAATATAGCTTCTTTACCATAAATGAGCTGAAAAGGGGATTTACCTGTCGATCTTTTTGGTGAAATCCTGTTGGCCCAAAGTGCATAAATGAGATGACTGTCCCAACTCCTTTTATGATCCTCCAATGTTTTCTTTATAACTTTAACCAAACTTTTATTCGAGGACTCTGCCAGTCCATTTCCCTGTGGATAGTATGGAGTAGAATGATGCAACAAGATTTGATATTTCTAACAGAACTCAATCATCTTAGTACTGTTGAATGTTGCTGCATTGTCTGTCACTATTTGCCTGGGGCATCCAAATCTAGACAATATGTATTCTTCAATAAATTTGATAACAACAATATCAGTTGCATTTCTGACTGGAATGGCCTCTACCCATTTGGTAAAGTAATTTGTAGCAGTCAATATCCATTTGTGCTGACTGCTTGATGGAAGATGAATTTCACCAATGAAATCCAATCCCCATTGAAGGAATTTCACCATTTTTTTTTCTCACTGGAACTAGATTGGCTACCCAATCAAAATATCTCAATGGAAGTATTATTTTAGCATCAAGTAGCTTCTTAAGTTCTTTTTCAATAACAGGAAGAAGGACAAGATTAATTCTCCTCAATTTTTGTTTGAAAGGTTTTGCCTCTGGTTTTAATGGAATTTTATGTTCAATAAGAGATGTATCATATGTTTTTAATTCATTATAAGACCAAACAAAAACATCTTTGTAGGCTTTAAGGAGGGCTAAATATTTGTCTTTGGCTTCCATTGACAGGGATGCAAAAATTTTAACATTTCTGATTTCTTTAGAACTTCCAATGTTATAAATTTCAATATTTTCCTCATGTGAATTTGATAGTGGATTTTTGGGGACATCATTATGATCAAAGAGCTTCTCAAGAGGGATTAACCCTTTTGGAATAAAATTGTTAGATAATTGAATAATGCTATGATCAACAATTTTAGAGTCAAATTGTGGTGTTTGATTTTCGTTGTAAACTTCAAGATTATCAAGTTGTTCTTCCTCAACTTGCAGGTTTGAGAATTCATCAATGACTTGCAAAAAGGATTTTAGCTGCTCGTCATCATCAAAGATTTGCTAGTGCTTAAGATTGTCGGGAATAGATGGTCTATACTTGACTTGAATTTGATACTGGACAAGCATTTGATTAGGAAATTTAAAAGAACTAGCAAAAACAACCAAGGAATTTGCATGCATGTTTTGATCTCTAGGAATAACAGTGATATTGAATGCTGAAAAGAAATTTTCAATTGAATCCCAAATCTCATTCCTATAAGATCTTAGTCTGGGGTGCTTAGTTTGACACTGATTCCTAACTTGTTTGACAATAAGTTTAGAATCTGTTAGCGCTTGAAATTTCACCTCAGGCTGAGAAAGGTAAACCTCAAGGCAACATCAAACCATTTAGCCTCGTAGCTAGCCCTACGGGGCAGGAGAAGGCTCTCTCCGGTCTATCTCGCAAAATCTCCAATAAATGAGATGACCAATAAGGTATCACTGATATTAGGCTAGTAAACTGATCAGAAAAATTGATTTTGGGGTTTTTGGGTTTTTGGTGGCAAATTGAGGAGAGGGCAATTTTGGGTGCGGGGATTGGACACAGTTTCTGCAGGGGGTTCCTTGGGGCAAGGTAGGAGACAGTATTAATGCCTTTAACTGAGGTGGATGGTCAGGAAAGAAAGATGAAGAGCTAAAGAGAGCAAACAATAACTTTGAATTCTCTTTAGACAGTAGAAAACATTGAAATTAAACAAACTTAAAAACAGAGCATGGCAAGCATGAATTCTTACTTTAACACTTAATTTGTTTAATGTGCAGAAGTAAAGAAAGGAAATGAATCACATAACAAAGCTTACAAGAACATTGAGAAACACACCATCAACACATGAGTCCACAAGAATCCCAAAGAGGACTGCAAAACCCTGGTCTTCCTTAGCCAAAAATTGCAGAGATACAGTGAAATAATACAATGATAGCTTCTCCCTCAAGAGTCCAACCATGAAAATGAGCAAGAAAGTACATAATATAGATGATCTAACCTCTTTCCCTGCCTCCATGGGTCGAGCTCACTATCCTAGGAGCTGTTTCAACCACTTCTAAACTAAGCACTACAAACTAGGCAGTCAAAACAACTTGCCTCTATAAACTTGAAAACCAATTCATACATTTAATTTTTTACCTTTTTCATAAATGAATCTTCTAGAAGAGTTACAAAAGGGTAAAAGTGTCTAAAAGGTGTCACAATTACATCAAAGAGGATCATCATTAACCTCAAAAAGTCAAACTGAGTCAAATCTGCGTTTTCTGGGCTGTATAGTGCATTTTTGGACAAATCTGCCTGACGGGTCGCGCCCCCCTGCCTGACGGGTCGCGCCCCTTTGGAGCTCTGTTTGGGGTACTTGCAGGTGGCCAAATTGAGCAAAAGTGGGCTTGTTGGAAAGGTCTGTGAGTCTACTTTCCAACCCAACTGGAATTTTTGAATTTGGAGTTCATTTGCCCTGTCAAAAACCAATTCTCCCAAGACAGCTTTCTGCAGTTCAAAAAAGTGGCAGAAAGTCAAATTTTGCATGTATTTTGACCTTCTGGAGGCCCAAAAATCCATAAAAACTCAAGTCCATCCATGGGCATATGTAACTTCGCATGACAAATCAGGAAATGCTAAGTTTTTGTGAAAAGGAGTTGCCCTGATGAAGGGTCGCGCGGGGGGTGAGACCCGTTAAAGAGCCAAAACCTGTAAATTACCAAAAAATGCCAAAATTACCCAAAATTCTCAAATTTTTTTGGGATTTGAGCTGTGGCTAGGCTATTGAGTGCCATGATCTTTGAGTGAAGCCTCAACCAAGATACGGAGGGGATTTGGCCTCTTTCTCCGTTTTAGAGCCTCGGTCAACCGCCTTTGAAACATCTTCATTTTGGCCTTGCACACATGCATTCTTGCCCAGTAATGGTTTTTCATGTTCCTCAGCAATATCTTCTCTTGGTTGGCCTTAGCCAATAGCCTCTCCAAGTGTGTGTTCTCCTGGATGAGCATAGACTCTCGGTCAGCAGGCAATGGGTCACCGGGTCTTCTACGGTTCAAGGTTCGGTCACTACGAATCCTCCATAGCTCATCAAGTGCTTTCTCCTCCTCCAACTGTTTGTTGCGCTGCTCCAGGTAGGTGATGGTCCATTGGGCACCCTCAAATCTCCTCTGCAAAGCATCATTTTCAGCTCTGAGATGCTGAATGATCTCGTTTGCCTCTCGGCTAGGAGAACTGGCCTCAAGATCGATCACCTCAGTGTCTGGAACTCCTGATGGACCCTCATGAATCATGGGCTGTTTGCCCCTCTGTGCTGCCTGTGCTGGTGAAGGAAGTGAGGCCCCTTCCACCTGATGTGGAGATAACACTCGCTGAGCTGAAGATGAAGGCGAGACCCCTTCCACCTGCTGTGGAGATAGTACTCGCCTGGCTACTGCAAATAAGGCCCTTGGGCCTTTCTGATAGGTGACCAAAGGTGAGGAGCTGACATGTCTAGTGACAGGGATGTGATGCCGGTGTGACGGTCCTCTCTCCTCGTGAACAACCTCAGGATGTGGCTGTGATGGCGCTGTGAAAAACTCACGAGAGATGAACTCCTCCCATGAGATGCCCTGCTGAGTCAACTGATGCAATACTACTAGCTGAATCAAACCATAATGGTGAAGGCTCCTGTACTGCTGTGCCGGGGTCTTCCTCTGCAACATGGGCACCATCCTCTGAATGTTCTGAAAGAAGAAAACCGGGATGTTCATCATCCTCACTCGGGTGAAGTGCATCAAAAGGCGAATGTGATAGGAGTACACCTGTGAAAATCTGCCCTCACAGGTAAAATAGTGCATAATAAGCCTCATGATGGGAGCATACTCGCTCCGGAGAAACCTGAATGAAAAAACACCCGCCAAATGTCTCATGAATGGTGGCCGGACATAAGGCTCAAAGTGAACAGTATCTAGCATCTTGCGCTTATTCCACACCTCACCAACATTAGGTATCCCTGTAGCATGTGAGATCACCTCGGGTGTTAATGTAAAGTTCACCCCTGCAAGATTGACATGTCCATCATGGAGGTGTAAAACAAAAAGGCGGGCCAACTCTCTGTGGTTCTGAATCCGAGAAATCCTCTCACAGAACTCATAACAAGACATGTACTGAAAACAAGTGACTGCCATAGGACAGGGCTGTAACTCTGCTAAAGAAGTGGGCTCCTCTCGCTTATGATGTCCACCCTTACCACCCTTACGAGGCCTCCTCTGTACCTCAACATCTGCAGATGATGAATGGTCATCACTTTGCTCGTAAGTTTCGGTTTCTGACATAGTTTAGGAGCAAAGTGGACAAACTGTACTGCTGTCTCTGCCTGTAAAAAGTGCTGAATTCTATGCTGTTTCAAGGGGAAAAAGACATGAGGGAAATGTTAGGGGAGGGACCTTTTTACAAGGAATTGGGAATATATAAATATAACAGGGAATTTTTAAGGAAAATGTTGCAAACCATTATGCATATAGGAGTACATATTTAAAATCAGGGATATTGGGAAATCATTTGCAAAAATCACTGCATATGGGAAAAACATGTATGAAAGTGAACATATGGGGATATGAAAACATGCAGCATTAATAGGGGAAGATAGGGAAACATATGCACAAAACGGCTGACATATTCACCAACATTTTATATTGTTGCATATGGTAGAGGGAGATTAGGGTTTTGAATGCTTTGGGAGAGGGGTAGGGTTTACACTTTTAGTTATTAGGGAGAAGGGAGGATTTGCATTTGATTTATAAAATAGCATGGGAGAAAAATAGGCATACATACAAGTGTGAGTGGAAAGGGGAAGGAGGGAAACAATTACAAAGGGAAAACACCTTGAAACAACACAAACCCTAGCACATTTTACCCATTAACATTGCAGTCATATGAAGAGGTTTCACTTGCACAATTTCGATCATTAAAACATGTTTCATGATATCCACCAATCATAACCAGCAACCATTTCAAGTTTAGAACACCTACCTCAAACGAATTTATGGCTTGGAGAGCGTTTGAGCAAGTTTAAAATCAATTTGCAGGGAGACAGCTCGACGGGTCGCGCACCACGCCCAACGGGTCGCGCACCTCTGACGGGTCGCGCCCGTTGTATTTTTACACTGTGGAAGACCCTCTGACGGGTCGCGCGCACCTGACGGGTCGCGCACCTGGCCTGACGGGTCGCGCACCAGTCCAATGCCCGAACTCGCTCTGTATTCGCTCCTTTCTCTCAATCACTCTCTCAAACCTCTCTTGCAAGCGTCTAGGATGCACAATGAGAGTGATAGGAGGGAATTTGGGGTTTTTATAAGTTTCATTTGAAAAAATTTCATTCACAAACCCACTTTCTAATGTTTTCTCTTTGACACTTTATAACACTGACTTTTTGGTTTCTTTTGTCCTGAATTTGACTCATTGAGTGCTTTGAATTAATTCTTTTTGCAGGTAGATCATCTAAGGGATCTTGGCAAGGGGACCAGGGTTGCATTTTGTTCGCTGAAGACTTTTGAAATTTCATCACTTATTTACAAAAACTTGGAAAATGACCTTGGCTTTAAAAACAGAGTTTTTAAATCCAAGGTGAAGATTAGCTGTACCAGATAAGAAATCTTGAAGAAACACTTTTACAATCATCCCTCTGGCTTGCTGAATACTCATTGACTTTTCAGACACATGACCTTGTAAACATATTTGACCAAAACCCTAGACCTAGGAAATTGACCTCAAGACAAGATAAGACAAGCTTGAAAGAGCTTAATGACTGAAATGACCTGAACCAGCAATGCCAAGAGGGGTACAACACACCAGCTCCTCCATCAGGGTTATGGCATGCCTAACGGGATGCAAAAATTGACACTGATGAGACACCTAGATATGCAAATGCAAAGAGTTTTGATTGCTGATGGAGGGCTTAAGACCGACTCTAACAGAATCACTGTATACACTTAAATTCTGCACCTTAAGACTTCTTGCTAATTCTAATCCTAGCAGAAAGGCTTCATACTCTGCTACATTATTAGTTACATCGAATTCAAGTTTATATGATTGGGTAATATTTTCTTTATCTGGTGAAATTAATACAATTCCAGCTCCTGCTCCTTCCTTTGAGCAAAAACCATCAAAGTACAATTTCCAAATATCAGTTTTGATGGTTTTAGGCTTGTCAACAATGTTTTCAATAGTAAGCTGAGTATTTTGTGAATTATTAACTGATAATTCAAAACACCCAAAGTCTTGGTCAACCACATAAATAGGATGATTCCTAGCTTGATCAGATTTACAAACAATATTCATAAATCTAACTTCTCTGTATAATCTAAGATGCTCACCCCCATATATCGAAATAGTGGCATAAGACATGTCCATTTGTAGGCTTCCTCCTAATTTGGCACAATAAGATCTTGATAACAATGTGCCAAATTTGGGAGGGATGTCAGTGACTACAATATCTGAAACTACACTTTTGATAGGGATCTGAGCTAAAGTAACCACCAAATCTTTAATAAGTCCAAGAGAAGGTACTTTTTTGGAGTCAAAAGTGTAAAGATCATGATAAGTTCTAGTGATTTCTAATTGCAGCTGGTCCATGATTACCTTTGGCATCAGATTATGGGAAGCCCCAGAATCTAACATACAATTATATAACAAGAAATCATGAATTTTCAGTCACATAAAAAGGTGGTACATTCTCATTAATCATGTTCGAGCTAGGACCAAATACCACTGAGGGTTTTTAATCTTGCAGGCTTATCACATCCCCTTCAGCATCAACACTGGATGACTGAATCCATTTAGAAACTTGGTTTTTATACCCTGGATTCTTTGACAGTTCAGATAAGGGAATTGGTATTTTAACTCTTTCCAGTGCTCTTTCAAAATTGAAAGTTGTCAAAACAATTTTATCAATTAGGCTTCTTTTAGCTGTTTGATTCAATGGTTGAATGATTGTTGTCTGGGTTTTGGCAGATTTGATTTGAGGTTCATTTACAATGGGCTTTTTGGAGGTCTACCTGGCCCTGACCTAGGTCTTAGATCGTATCTCCTGTTCAATTTTGCAATAAAAAATTCAGAAAAGGCCCGATATTTAGAAATTTGATCTCTTCTTGATCTTAAGAACACTGGTTTAAAGGGTGAGAAACAGTAGCATTATGTACAGATGAATGATCTAGATTATTTATATCTTTAGACTAATGTCATCTGGTTGTTGGTCATCAATCATCAATGGGGGTTGGATCTGTTGATCAGTATTCGGTCTCTGCAAAATTTGAGTTTGAGGGACTCTTCTAAATTGAGTTTGAGGTCTAGCAACAGTTTGTTGTATCGTTCTAGGTTGAGTTTCTATCTTAGAAATCCTATTAGAAAGGTTTCTAAGTAATGATGTTATCTCATCTATCTTTTGATCATCGTTTTTGGTTTTTGAGGAAGACCCTTCTTCCTTAGCTTTCATTTTTCTTTCAGCCTTTTCAGCCTTGGCTTTGAGTTTAGATGATGCTGACCTATTAGCCTCAACTTCTATAGCGTTAGTTTGCATGTCCTGTAAGGTAGGGGATGTCCTTTCCCTAAGCATGATTGCAAAGTCATCATCAAAGGCTTTGGAAAACCTAACTTTTGCTGCTGTAACTGGAGGTTTACAATCAGGAGGCATCTTGTGGTAAAGTTTATTGAATCGTTTAATGAAATCTGCCATTGGTTCACCAGGGTTTCTTATAAGCTCTTCAAATTCTATAAGATAGTAAACTGGATCGTTTTTAACACCTCAATATGGTAATTAATTCATTCCAAGAATGAATTGAATCAACTCTCATTTGTCTAAACCAAATCCTAATGTTTGCCTCTAAATATTGAACAAATAATTGCATATATACATCCTCATGTTCTATGTTCATATTATCAACAAAATCTAAAAAGGCAGTTAGATGATCTTTTGCAGACAAACCAGTTTCCCCATTAAACCTTGGTAGGTGTTTCAAATACCCATCAGGAAAATTATTGAGCTGGTTGGGAAGATGCAGGGCAGCATACCTAGCTTGAATAATAGGTTGAAAGGCCATATTTGAAGATGAAGATGAAGATGATTCAGTAGAAGAGGTAGGAGATGATGTAGTGGAGGATGAAGAGGAAGATGGTGAAGTTGTGGGTGAAGATGGAGGTGTAATAGTAGGAGGAGGAGGATGGGAAAGTGGAGGATCCCTAAAAGTTTTAAAAGGTGTTTTAATAACTAACTTCTGAACCTCTGTTTCAACTTGTTCTTTATTTTCAAACAAAGGGTTTGAATATACAGAGAAAGTTTCTTTAGGTTGGGCAGAAGTAGATGGAAATGTATAATGAGTGGGGGAGATAAAATCAGTAGGTTTTAGCTCCAGTAAATGTACATCTAGTTCTTCTTCTGACTTGGGTGAATCTGAAAATATTTTAGGGAGTTTATATGATTCCAAAGATTGGACTAAGAGAGCTGACTGCAGATCAACTCCTTTAGATAATAGTTCTAAAACCCTAGGTGTTAGATCAGCCAAATCTAATTGGGATGGAACAAAGCTAAAGGGATCAGAAGCTGAAATATCTTCAGGCTGTAGTGGTACAGAAGAAGAAGCAGAAGCTTCAAGTCTCCTTCTAAACGAGGCTTCTCTCACCAGTCTCTCTGGATGAGATAAAGGAGAAACAATTTGAGAATCAGAGTGAGATTTGGTATGTTTTGAAGGAGCTAGCTAGATTTTAACCTACAATTTCTTTATTCACCTTAAAGAAAAATTCTTAATCGTTGTCCCTGGGAAAATACTTCAATTTTTGCCCCCCTGCAACAGTGTCAGTCTGATGTTGTCCTCTGCGATGACTCTAAGTCAATTAATCATGCCAGAGAATCTAAAATGTTTTATTTGTTTTTAGAGTTTTTGGATGACCAATGTTATGAACAATTTGAAAACAGGTGCTTAAGCCTTAACAATTTCTAAGTTGGATGAAAGGTCTGCTATTTGTCTAAAATAGTTAATTGATTTAAAATGAGTGAATAACAGAGGCTTGATGAAATATAACTTCCTAAATATTCAGATAGAATATTTGATTGGTTATAAGAAAAGAATACAGGCAAACAACGTTTCTTGTAAAACAAAATATATTTAATCTAATGCAGATGGGATATAGAGGAGTTTATAATAACAAATAGTCTTATAAACTAGTCCCTAATTATTGTTTATAACTTCACAGGGGATTTAAGACTGACTGATACTCAGTATGATCTTACCCAGATCTCTGCATAAAGGCTTAAATACATGAAGAAAGACATAATGAAATAAGCACATAAGAAAAACTTACTAGGAGACAAACTATAGTAGGCAAATTCAGAATCCTTTCATTAACTTGAAGCAAATCTCCAGCTCGGTTACAATTCTGTTCTCAAAGCTCATCCAAGGGTTCAACCCTTAATAACTCGAAGGAGGAGTTATTTATACAAAATAAAAGTTCTTCTAGATATTTTTCAAACAAAAATACAAAAATAGTACAAAACTATAGGAATTTTAAAACTGCTAAGTGCTGGCACTATCCTTTAGGAATCTGTTGATGATGTGGTCCCCAAAAAGTGTTGCCCAATTGTCTGTCAGTTGTTGATGAAAGTTACTTGATAACTTCACACAAGTGATCCCATCTGTCTTCACTTGGTATAGAAAGATTTACCAATTTCCTGTAAACTTCATCAACCTCGGTGTACTTTTCAAAAGTGGGCTTATTTACAAAAATGTGTTTAATCTCATGCTTAATTGTTAAGTCAAAATCTAAAGCCTCTAACATTTGTTTTCATGTATTGTGACCCTTTATACCTTCAAAACATGCTTTATCAGTTGCTATCATATAAATCTTTTGGTAGGTTTCTTCCAGATTGATCAATCTGTCATTTTGGGCCACTAATCCTGGTAGTCCTCTCTGATTGAGTAAATTAAACTTAAAATGAAACCTTGGAACAAAAGTCTTCAAAGTTTGGTACTTAGTCTCTAATTGAGTCATAAAGTTCTTTTTCTGCAAAACCTTCTTGATCTCCAAAATGGTTTCTGTTATGTCTAGAATCTGAATCTGCTCCAACTCGGCTCTGGTTTTTGAATTAAGAACTCTCATCATGTCTGTAGTTCAATTGGTTTGTCCTTAAGAAGTTCTTTAACTTCTTCAATAGCTATCTAACATTTGTTTATAAGTTCCTCTTGCTAAAAAATGATTTGTATGGAGGGCCATACTTCAGTTATGGCCTGACTAATATCTGCCCAAATGTTTTCCTTGGCTTGGGCCAAGGTTTGAGCCATTAATGACTCACTTTGCAACTCTTCTATCCTTCTGGTCAACCTGTGGGTCTTCTACATTTCTTCAACATACAGAGTGTCATTTTTTATCTTCTGAACCTCCAGATTCTTAAATTTCTTGTGAAGCCTTTCATTTTCTTGTTTCTGGTGAGTCAGCTCCTGTAAGACTTTGTTCAAATCTCCTGCTATTGATGTAGATTCTGCTGTGGTTGATGTCGATTCCCCTGCTGTTTTGGACACTGTAATAGGAATAGCTATAATAGGAGCTATAACTAACTGAGTAGATTGCTCTTTTTCCTTAAGCAATTTCTCAATTTGCTCTTCCATGGTCTTTATCTGTACATTCTGCTCAATGATCAGCTTGAGCATTTCTTCCTTGTGCTGTTCACTTTCTGCTATCTCCTTGGTCTGAGGGTCCTCTGTAGAAGGCAATTTGAGCTGCTTCCTCAATGCTGTAATATCTGCATTTTTCTTTTTGATAATATCTTCTGCAACTTTAACATCAGTAGGGTCATATCCAATTTTAATCACTAAGTCTTCTAATGACTTGACCCTATTATCCTTTGCTAAAGATGATATCTTTTCAATCTTCAATTGTGACTGCACATTTGACAGAGCAGTTCTGAGTTTTGACAATGCCATAGCAATATTGGTCATGGTAGAGAAAAGCATCTCACTAGACTGCCTATGCATGTCCATTTGATCAATTGGGTGTATATGATTAACATCAAAAGAAAATATAGTCTTCTTGTAATTAGAAGAAGCCTAGAGAAAAAACACTTGAGCCTGTAGAAATTCCATTTGCATTCTACCCTTTTCGCTGTCAAAAGCTGTCAACAACCTGTGCTGTGAAGTAGAAGTTTGCTTCCAAAATTGTGCATAAACATTTGCCTTTAAAGCTTCATTCTTCTGCTTAATTTCAAGGAAATTAGTGAAGATGTTTGGCTCCTCTGTTTCACTTGCTCCTGCAGATTGGGTGATTTCTAACAAATTCTGTGAAGTTGAAGAAGAAGATGGAGTAGTGATTACAGGTTCTTCTGTCCCTATAGAAACCTGTGAATCATCCAAATTGATGATTATAGGGTCCTTCTGACCTTGAGTAGTAGTAGTGCCTTTGGAGTCAATCCTTGATTTCTTCTGATAATGAATGAATTCCTTTTCATGATTATAGGGTCCTTCTGACCTTGAGTAGTAGTAGTGCCTTTGGAGTCAATCCTTGATTTCTTCTGATAATGAATGAATTCCTTTTCTCCAATGGCTGATGATGAAGATCCTTCTTTGGGCCTCTTGTCCTGCTTGGTGTGAGAAGTAGGAGTCTGAAGAGTAGAAGGAGGTAAACTCTGTTCTTTTGCTTCTTGAAGTGTATTCTCCTCCCACTGTTCTTGATTCCTGAACTTCTCAATCTCTGGTCTTGGTGTATGATAAGGTGTGGTTTTGAATTCCACCCTTAAGTTGGAGATAATACTAAA
Organism: Pinus tabuliformis; assembly: GCA_031772625.1. NCBI lineage: Eukaryota > Viridiplantae > Streptophyta > Pinopsida > Pinales > Pinaceae > Pinus > Pinus tabuliformis. Next base: position 998,685,609 of record CM062818.1, read on the forward strand.
TGTGTCATAAGACCAGGTGAAGCTTGGTTGGAAACCCATCTGTTTGAGTATTGCATCTGCTTCTAAACCTGCTGATCTAGTATTACAAATGAATGATCCTACCTGTGACTTTATCTTAAACTGAGATTTCCTCTTCCCTGAAATAAAATGAAGTTCATCCATATTAATCATTTGCCTAATATATTCCAGAGAGAAAATTCTCATTGGAACATATTTGGGCAATTTATATGGAGCCAATTCGCAGCCATATACTCTAATCTCTGTATAGTTCTGGTAAAGATACTAGTCTCATGTTCTAGCTTGATCACTGAGATGTAGGATCCTTTTGATTTCTGTACTGATCCTGGGTTCACTCTGGCTGCTGAGAAGTTGTGCAATTGGGTGAATGAAACAATCAATGAAGTCTAAAAATTTGAACTCAGTTGAGTTCTTCCTAATCAATGAGGTCCACTATGTGACTGCTTGATTCACTTGTTGATCATCCTGCTTGTGTAGAACAATAGGTAACCTGTCTCCCTGCTGAAAAATAATCATATGTACTAGCACAAAGGAGTATTTAAACACTCCTTCAGTAGTAATATTCATCAATTGCTCATGCATAGTTTTAGCCAAGAATTGACTGTAATTATACATGAAGGCAAGTTTGTTTTCTTTAGAGAAAATGGATAGATAACCTAGAATAGATTCATCTACCCATTGATTTATTTGGTAGCCTAACAAGCAAGAAACTAGGGAAATGATGTGTTTAGCTCTCTCAGGGAACATGGATTCTTTTTAGGGAGTTCAGCATGTTCTGGGAGAAAGATCTTAAAAATCTGAGCTCTTTGAGGGAAGGTGAGCTTATGATATAGGTCCATTAATACTGCAGTGGAGAAAAAGCTAAGGGAATCATTTTCAGGGATCAGAAGCATCTTGTTGATAATTTCTGGGGTGATAGATATCAGAATGTCTCCATTCTGAGCTACCACAGTTCTCTGCAAAGGGTTATACTTAGCTTGGCACCACATGACTAGATGAGGAAAAGAATGGGTTTAAGGAAACATGTATAGGGGCAAATGGGATTCCCATAGATTTATTTCGTCTTCAGAATAAATATAGGTCTGTTTAAGCTAATTGTATAATTCGGACATGTCGAATTCACACTCTTTGTTTGTGATTTTGAAAAACTGGTCAGCCAATGGAATGTGATCCAGGTCTAAGGCATCAGAGGCTTTTGGGTTTTCTTGTAATGAAGAAGAATTGGAAGATGGTTGATCTTTTCTCTTAGGAGCCATGATTACAGAATTGTAATGAAGGATAACAGAAAATAGGAGCACAAATACCTTAAGGTGACATGTACTGGTTGTAAGCTCGGCAGTGGCGTAGAAGGTAAAACAGGAACAATGAACTCAATCAAATAGTGAAAGAGCAATTTAAGAAAAATGGCATAATGGGGCGAGGGGATTATTTATAATCGGGATAAGTTTACCATTATGGGAAAGCCGTCACTGATCGGGACAATGGGCATTTAATGCAGAAGGAGAAGAACAGTAACGAGAGGAAACAGATAGTGGATAACGGATCGACGACAATGGATAGGGACATGAGGAATGCAATGGTTGGAAGTGGAAGGGGCAGAAAGATATTACCGTTGACACGGTATCAAGAAGCGCGAGAAAACATATAGGCGGATTTTAGGGGGGGTGGTGGTAAGTGGTAATGAGTGGGGGGGTATGAAGCGTGGAGGAGGTGGCACGTAGTGGGGGGCCCATGCGAATAAAACTGCTTTTCGCACCGCCCCCCTTTCTCTTATCACATATCATAGCGAGGGGGTGCAAAATGGCTTCCTTGCCGTTGATCTGGGCGGGGAAGCGGATCACCGTCCTTTTGAGTTTGATCTTTAGCGCTTCATGACAAAATCGCTTTTATCGTTTATGACTTTGACTAAAAGCATTTCAATGTTTATTTACACAAAAATTAATCACCGTTTTTAAAGGTAATTAAGTCCTAATTAAAACTTAATCTAACTTTGGCGCATTTAGACTAGCAGCTATTATTTGCCTAATTCACTTGTAATCCTAATCTAATACAATTTTGGCCAAAATTTGAGCATATTAGGCCATTAATTTATTATATTCTGTCCTATCTTCTAGTGTTCGACCAAGATTAAACAATTTGGTGAACTTATTCTCTAATCTAAAACATAAATTTAATTGATTTGATCAAGATTAAACTATATGACCCAAATCAGAAGAAATGGTTGTGGCATGTAAACAAGCTGCACACAAAACCTTGATTTATTACAATGCAATTTATTTCTATGAAGTGGCATTTAAACAGACACACTTATACAAATTTTGATTTTTTTTTGATGGGGTTTTATTTCATTTTTTTTTTCATACCCTCTTTTATAAATAAAAACTAACTTATCAAAAATAAAGCATGTTACAATAGACTGAGCGCTGAAATGGCAGGTTGATCAACTGACTGGGATTGTGACTAGCTGCCCTTGATCACACATTTAACTCACACTCATGAGATTGTAATTCAAGTTTTCAATGAGTAGCACATCTTTTGCTGTGGCTTTCTTGCTTTTGAGTTTGACTGTACCATTTCCTATTACCTTTGCATAGCCATCATTTCTGAAAGAGACTGTTCCATCACTATCTTCCTGCATAGATACAAATATTTTCTTATCCCCTATCATATGTGTTGAGTAGCCACTGTCTACATACCATACATTTCTATTTCTTTGAGCCTTTAAGGCCATGGCACAACTTTCGTTTTTCCTTTTCCAAACCTTTGAAGGAGCCTTGACAACATGCTGTGGTTCCCTTGGAGAAGTGATTAACGCGTAGTCTTTAGCCAAATGTCCAAAGTTGCTACATCTGTAGCATTCTACCTCATTACTCAAGTATCCAAATCTGTTATAATTATGGTTGTAATCTTCCTGAGAGTTTTTGGGATAATCATTCCTAGAGTAACTTCGAAAGTTGTTTATGCTTGTGGCATAAGCTTTACAGTTTACAACTTTATGTCCAAAATTATTGCAAGAATAGCAAACACCAAGAAAGAGTGTTTGATACCTGAGAGGAGATCTTCTTCGTGATGCTATTCTCCAAAGGCCTTCTTCTTGAGATTTCTTCTGCTGATTTTGCATCTCTTCAACCTTCTGTTTTGCCAGCAAACTTTCTTCCTTCTTGATGGAACATAAGTGCTTTTGAGAAAAGCCATGAGAGAAAGAGTACCCACTAAAATTTCAGAATGCTTCTATAGAATTAGAATCCTTAACATGGTAGAGCTTTTGTTTTGAGGTTAGGTAGGAGTTGGAACAAATCATAGAGATCGGGTTTGGGAATATTTAAGATTGATAACTGGCCAAAATAAGATTAACAAAGATATTCTAACTATAGGTTTTGTAGGAATTGGGCTGTATCCTCATGGTAGTAGCAATGATATGGATATGAAGGACATAAATATTGTGCTTTAAGACTTAGGGTCATTACAATGTGTAAATCACATTTTTTTCCATGTTATAGATGGTTTATGATAATGATAAATTGATAAAATGGCTTGATACTTGCTTCCTTTTGCCACACTCTTGCTTAGAAGTTACCATTCTAATACACTACTTCTGTTAAAAATATGTTATTTTCGGTATTTACATTCTAAATATACAAGGTACATAATTTCCCACTTACCATCAATTTATGTACACTAAAGTAGGTTGAATTTAGATTCCCTGTCTTTTTTGCCATGCACAACTGGTTCTGTACCTGTTTTTGTGTGGAGTGTGTTGAGAATAATGCTTATAGGAATGAGGTATTGATTCCTCTTTCTTGATAATTACTTGTGAGTTATGTTGACTTCTTTTACTTTTTATTAGTTTATCTTTCATCAAGCATTACCAAATTAAATGTATAAGAGACACAAGATGTAGGCACTCATCCAGGGCAAAACCCTCCAAGGGGAAAACCTAGTCCAACTCTTCCACTAGTAGGTTCAAATCAAGATGAGACAATCCAAGATCCTTTAGACCTAGACAAAGATCTCCTCCAACCACCAACTCAACCCTTCCTTCCAATAGATGATCCCTGTCAAAGTCTCCAAGTAGCAATTACAATCTAGAATTTTGACCCCCAGCTACAAATTTCCCCCCAGAAATAGAATTTTGGACCTGCAGTAGATTCAGAATTTCGGCCCCAACTACAACCTAGAATCTTCGCACATGTGAGAGATAGATTGCCCAAGAACTTTGATTTGGGTCTTCGTAACTTCTTCCTTCCTTCTCCAGCTACTTCGCTCTTCTTTCTGCTTCTATCTCTTGTAGATCGAACTTGATGAGTGAGTGCTCCAAATAGGTCGAGCTGCCTCTCTCTATATATAGCCTTTCTGTTGGGTCGAATAGCCCTAATCCATGCCAACTTCACGAGGATAGGGCCGACTTGGTGTGGAGGTGACAAACAACCTTTTTGACTCAATTTTTTTTTACATGATACAAAAGCCCAAGAAGGGTCTAATAAAAATGACAATGACTCTATTGACTCAAGACAAAACCTAGAAGCCTTCAATGGAGGCTTTGACCTAGAAAACATTGACCCAAGCATGAAACCCATGCTTTAATAAGTCATTTTCTTTAATAATAAAATTTCTTTTGACAAGTAAAATTATGAAGACCGACACTAGTTACATTCTTCAACACTCCCTCTTAACTAGGGAGGTATTCATAATTACATACATATATAGGTACATGGAAGATCTCAAAATGATATGAACTACGAAGAGTTCTAGCACACACAGTGCTACAGATTAGATACCTGACCAGGGTACTCTAATCGAGTGGGACTAAGGTGTACTCAAGCTTTAGCCACTCTAGGTACCATTAAGATTTTAAGCTCTAACACCAACCTAGGGATTTGGGTGCGTATCCAAGGTTGGAGCTCCATGACCAACGCCACCCTCCCTACTTCGGGATCTAGACATCAACACATAGGTCGACCAGATGTCCTCCCAAGCATCTTGTTGCCACAAGATGCTTCATCTCTCCATATCAACTAAATCTGTAACATCAACCAATCCAAGCATGCTTCTGAAATATTCAAACTTCTTATTCGGAAGAGATTTCGTCAATACATTAACTACCTATTTATCCGTCATAATATTTGTAGCTTCATGACCCCATCTTGTACCAAAATCCTAATGTAATGGTACTTGTTATTGATATGCTTCGTCCTGGCATGGAATACGGGGTCTTCAGACATCTTGATGCTGCTTTGATTATCACAATTTATCACTGTAGGATCTAGAGGCTTTCCAAACAAATCTGACAAGAGTTTTCTTAACCAAACAACTTCTTTTCCTACTTCACATGCAACAACATATTCTGCTTCAACACTACTTAACGCAACAGGATCTTGTTTTCTACTCATCCATGAAATCATTGTAGATCCCAAACTGAAACAATCACTGGTAGTGCTTCTTCCATCAGTCTCACTACCACCCCAATCGGAATTGGTAAAACCTGTTAACTTAACTTCCTTTCCATCATACTTTAGGTAGTGATGAATTGTTCCACGTAGGTATCTCAAGATATGCTTGGCAGCTATCTAATGGTCATGACGAGGCTCCAACTGAAATTGAATAAGAACATTTATAGCAAATCATATATCAGGTCTAGTATTTACCAAGTACATCAAAGAGCCCACCAACTTACGATAGCTTGTAGGATCAACGAGACTAGAGTTGGAGCTTCTCAACTTCTTGAGATTAGTGATCATGGGAGTGGTCATAGGCTTGGAATCCATCATACTAAACTTTTGTAACATCTTGATTATGTACTTACCTTGACCAAGATATATCTCACCGGGTTTTGCCAAACTTCCAAGCCCAAGTAATAGTGCATGAGTCCCAAATATTTCATTTCAAATTCTGTTGCCAACATTTTCTTGCATTCTAGAATTTTGCGCTCCACACCTGTAATAAACAAATCATCCACATATAGTAGTATAATGACTGGTTCATTCTTCACTATCTTGATGTAGAGGTTTGCATCGACAAAACTTTTGACGAACCCAATCCTTAAGAGATATGCATCCATCCTTGCATACCAAGCCCTAGGAGCTTGCTTCAAGCCATATAGAGCTTTCTTGAGTCTGCAAACATGTATCCCTGCTATTTATCTCAAAGCCTTCCGATTGTTCAATATATACTTCTTCATCAATGGTTCCATTTAGAAATGCTGTTTTGACATCCATTTGATGGATATTCCATCCCATAGTAGCAGCTAGCGAAACCAAAGATCTAATAGTAGTATACCTGGCAGTAGGAGCAAAGGTTTCTTCATAATCTATTCCTTCCTTTTGTGAGAAACCCCTTGCAACAAATTTGGCTTTGTATTTGTCTATGCTTCCATCTACAACATGTTTGATTTTGTAAATCCATTTGGAAGTGACAATAGATTTGTCACTTGGTCTAGGAACGATTTCCCAAACCCCATTATTCACGATGGATTGATATTCTTCTTGCTTTGCCTTTTTCCATTGTTCTTGATGAGCAGATTCTTTAAAGGTAGTTGGTTCTGCTTCGATTAACTTTGTCATGTATGCTGCATATCCTGAGTATCTCTTCGGTCTTTTGCTTTCTCTGAAAGTTCCTTTAGTTGCTCCATGTCCTTCGGCATCTTCAAGTGTAGATTTTAACCAATTTGGCCTCTTCTTTGTTTCGGGAATGATTATAGGTTGAATAGGCTCACTTGGTCCTTCTTCTTCCTCTTCTTGGTTTGTAGGTTCCTTGTCATGATGCTCTTCTTCTTCAAATGGCGGTACATCTTCTTCATCGGATTCGATTGGTATATCATTGGATCTTTTGTAGGCATGGTTTTCATCAAATATAACATCCCTGCTAACTTCGATTTGTCTTCCTTCCTTGATGTCGATTCTATAAGCCTTTGATGAAAGGCTATGGCCAATGAAGATACCTTTTATGCTTGTAGAGTCCAACTTCTTTCTCTTGTCTTTTGAACATGGATGTATGCGGGACACCCAAAGATTCAGAGATGGTCTACACATGGCTTCTTCCCTGTGAATGCTTCTTCCAGTGTCATATTATTAAGGATTCTATGAGGACTTCTATTTTGTATATATACTGCTGTCATGGCTGCTCCTCCCTATAGAAATTTTGGTAGATTTTGATCAAATATCATAGTCCTTATGCATTCTTCAATGGTTCTATTCTTCCTTTCCCCTACTCCATTTTGCTCAGGGTTGTAGGGAACAATGAGCTCTCTCTTAATACTTGCTTCTTTACAATATGCATTCAATTCTTTGGAAGTGTATTCCTCTCCATTGTCGGATCTCAAAGTCTTTATCTTTCTTTCAGTTAAGGTCTCAACTTCAGACCTAAATACCTTGAACTTTTCAAATACTTTGTCCTTTGTGTTGAGAAGATAGAGCCATGTATTTTTAGAGTGATCATCAATGAAGGTCACATAGTAAAGATGGCCTCCAAGAGATTTATTAGACATTGGCCCACACACATCATAATGAATGAGGTTTAATATCTCCTTAGACCTTGGATCGCTGCTTGTAAAAGGTTTCCTAGTATTCTTTCCCAAAGCACATCCCTTGCATATTCCTTCATGATCTTCCTTTATGTGGGGGATGCCCTTTACCATTTGACTAAGAGAGGGTATTATATTGTAATGAATATGCCCATATCTTCTATGCTAAAATTTGATAGGGTTGATCTCCATGTGAACTAGGACTTGAGATGGTGTTATAACTCTATATAGTCTTCCTTCATGAACTCTAGTAACCTTTGCCTTTTCTTTTTTTTTGCTTTTTTGCTGAAGCAAGAGACGATCCTTCTATTTCAATAAACAAAAAGTAATGTTACAGCATATACAACAAAAAAACCTGACTTCACCCTGGACTCCGGAAAAATCAAGGGCATCCTGCCATAGATATGACCCTCCATTCTACAAGAAGTAAAGCGGACTTGTCAAACTTCGGTTAACCATTATGGTTTTTAACCCAAGGTCAAACTTTGCTAACCCTCACATCACTGTTACAAAAAACCTGAAAAGACAAGCGGCCCCACCAAAAAGCACGACCAAATCTGACTATCGATTCTCTTTACAAAAATGAACGGTTTGGAGAAATATCGCAAAGCCAAGATGCTCGAACATTAAGGCGCGATGGAGGGTGGTATTCCTTACCGTACCCTTGCCACGTGTTGAGAGCCTAGTGGAATCGCTCTCAAAATTCCCAAACCACTTACCATTCAAAAGCCCCGCGATCGCCTGGAAACCACTTAAAGCCTGGTTTTCCGTTCCGTAGGAGGAAAGCAGGAGAATATCCGCCGCTGGAAAGTTCCAGCCGCCCTTCCCGCGAAAGCTTGCTACGAAACTTGCCTCGGGAACATCCGCTAGCTGTAAATGAAACCTTGTATTGCAAATCGAAGTAAGAAGGAGACTGAAAAACTTACACCAAAGGCTTTTGAAACCGCTCTGAGTTTACCCTTCTTCAAGGTACCAACTAAAGAACTGAGTTTGAGCCTAGAAAGCTTCATTCCGTGCCTTTCCCTCTGGCCAAATGTCCAAAAATTTCTCTGTCCTTTGCCGCTTGTTCGAGTAACCTTTGCCTTTTCAATACTTGAATCTTTTCCCAAAAGTTTACCATATACAAAAGCAACCCTATCTCCATTATCTTCTAAACAAGAAATGGAAAGTAAATTCTTTTTCAAGCTTGGGACATAGAGGATGTTGTTGAGATGTAGCTTTGCTCCATTTTCCAGCTTCAATGATGTAGATCCAAGGTCCTTGACAACATAGTTGTTTTTGTCTCCTAGCTCCATTGCATGTGATGATGGTTCCCTTGATAGAGTATGAAGTTGTCCACTTTCTCCCATCATATGTCTTGAGGCTCCACTATCAATGATCCATGCATTGTCATCATCAAGTGTACCTGTAAGTGCAACCAAGAATCCTTCACTCTTGACTCTCCTAGATAGATTGTAGATGATCCTTCCAATCTAGCTTCCTACAATTTTCATGATATTGAGACCCATCTTCAAATAACTTTCCATTGAGGGAGTAACCTTTCCTTCCAAGATTGCTTTTCCCTTCTTCAAATGATAGCCAACAAAGTGATCTTCAACCTTCTTCCACCTTAGCTCTAATACCATGTTGAGAAATCAATGCTTATAGGAATTAGGGTTTGATTCCTCTTTCTTGATAATTACTTGTGAGTTATGTTGGCTTCTTTTACTTCTTTATTAGTTTATCTTTCATCAAGCAATTACCAAATTAAATGTGTGAGAGACACAAGATGTAGGCACTCAGCTAGGGGAAAACTCCTCCAAGGGGAAAACCTAGTCCAACTCTTCCACTTGTAGATTCAAATCAAGATGAGACAATCCAAGACCCTTTAGACCTAGACAAAGAACTCTTCCAACCACCAAGTAAGCCCTTCCTTCCAATAGATGATCCCTGTCCAATTCTCCAAGTGACAGCTTCCCAGTGGCAGCTACAATTCGGAATTTCGACCCCCAGCTACAGATTTTCGGCCCCCAGCAATAGAATTTCAGACCTGTAGTAGATTCAGAATTTTGGCCCCAGCTACAGCCCAGAAACTTCACACGTGTGAGAGATAGATTGCCTAAGAACTTTGATGTAGGTCTTCCCAGCTTCTTCCTTCCTTCCCCAACTAATTTGCTCTTCTTTCTGCTTCTATCTCTTGTAGATCGAACTTGAAGAGTGAGTGCTCCAAATAGGTCGAGCTGCCTCTCTCTATATAGCCTTTCTACTGGGTCGAATAGCCCTAATCCAGGCCGACTTCATGAGGACAGGGCCGACTTGGTATGGAGGTGACAAATGACCTTTTTGACTCAAAAATAATTCTTTTTACATGATACAAAAGCGCAATAAGGGTCTAATAAAAATGACAATGACTCTATTGACTCAAGATAAAACCTAGAAGCCTTCAATGGGGGCTTTGACCTAAAAACCGTTGACCCAAGCATGAAACCCATGCTTTAATAAGTCATTTTCTTTAATAATAAAATTTCTTTTGACATGTACAATTATGAAGACCGACACTAGTTACATTCTTCCACAGAGTGGGCTTATCTCTATTGTTGCTTGTGGCTTTAGTAACTGCAGTCTCTTTTTATGTCTCGAGAAGCTCCATTGGTCTTTTAATTTGAGCCCCCAAAATTCAGTTTTGCTCCCTACTTTCAGACATACTTGACTTGTGGTTCTGCTGTCATACTCAGTAGCCAGTGCCTAGCTATTTGAAACTCTTTCACATTTTCTGGAGATAACATGTTAAATGAGACTTACTAGATTCTTGCTTATGCAGTGGTTTTGCAGATATATTTGATGTAGACTATTTTATTCAGCAAATGGAAGGCTTTGTACATGTTGTGAAAGAGTTGCCAGGGGACTTGGCAGGAAGGAAACCAGTGAGGGTTGATTGCCATAAACGGAAAGGACATTTTGACTATGTTGAATCCGTTCTTCCTGCTTTGCTTGATCATACATTCATTGCTATTACCCCAGCAATGAGCCAAAGATCAGATCGGTAAGAAAGACTGTCTAAGCTGTTTCTAGGTATTTCAAGAAGCTTTTTCATTATGATTCTTAGGAGAAGTTGGGATCTTGGAGAACTTGAAATAAATGTTTCTCTTACATCATATTTTCTATTTCATTTATTTAAGTTTTCCTATTAATTGTTGGTGATTATGATATTACTGGAAAATCTGTGATCTTCCCATATCTTATCCTTTATGCATTTTTTCTCATGGAGGAGTGTTACCTCCCAAGTTCTCATTAAGATGTAAAAGTCTCAACCACAAATTAAAACTCTAAGGGCAACTTAGGAAGACTATCCATTGTCACTTTGGTAGCACTTCCCTTCTCCTTAGTCCGGCTCTCCCCGAACACAATGGGAGCTTCCTAAACAAACTAAGTCTAGCAAAAGGATGATGATTCGAAAGGTGTCTAGGAATTAGGATAAATTTGGTTTCCAGTAAAATGACAGCAGTAAATTCCAGATTTATAAAACAGAAATAAATTGATTTTTAATGTTTAGAGGTGGTTGAAAGGGAAGACCGGTGCCTAGATTCCAGATTGGACATACAGGGTCTATTACTGCTCAATCTGTCATCATCAGAGTGTAAAAGCCCCAAGCACCAAGATTATAGATTTAGGCAACTAGGAGGTTGGCCACTGTCACCTTGTCAACCCTTCTCTGCTCTTCAGTCCGGCTCTTCTCCGGTTCAAGGGAGCCTTCCCTAATCAGGGTTGCTGGAAATTACAGCTATGATGTACAAGGTGATGCGAAGTGTAATATTCAGCAAAACAGGTTTGAAAAAGTTGCAGAAAAAAGTGGATGGAACGATTGGAAATTAGTGCATAATCATTGGTTGATTGGAGTAATAACAATGCTAGAATGGGAGGCTGTTCTAAAGATGGTAAAGGGACAGTATGACTGAAAAGTACAAGCTAAAAGTCCCCTTTACTGGCTGCCCTGTATTGCAGAAATATAGCCACGAGTGTTGCATATGTAGAAAACACCAATATTTAAGGATATTACAGCTATCAAGAACCATGTATGAGAGGCTTCCATGAACAAAGAAGAAAATGCATTCATAAGCAAATTTCGAATGATAATGCGACATGGAAGATGGGAGCAGTACTCCAACTTCAAACCCCTAAAATATAAGTCTAGTGATTTCAGCAACTGGAACAATGATAAGAGATATGCAAACATAATAACCCACGAGAAATTGCTGGTTCTCCAAGCACATCCAAGATATTTGCCATTAAGCTCCAAGAGAGGGAGTTCTTCCAAATCCACCCATGCCAAAGTGAGGGAGCTGCTCTTTGTATAGAGTCTCTAACTCAACCTCTTACAAATAAAAAATGATATTTTTTCTATTCTAGAAAGTGCTAGAAGTTTTGTAAGTACTCAATTTAGTCCATTGATCCATTGACCTTCTTCAAACATGTACAACCAGTTATTAAGTGTGGATCTATGTGTCCCATAGGAAAAGTCAAAGCTCCAATCTGTACCCTGGAGGAATATAAAACATAAGTCAGCCACATGACTTCATATGCACGGTGGTATATGACACGGTTTATGATGTGGTTTGGCAACATGAGTTAAGCTTGTGAGGTGAAGACGCTCACATCCTTATGTGTGAAATAACTATTGAACAAATGAGGAGAGTGGCCCTAGTAATGTGAATGCAGCTGCATCCACAGTAAGCTATTTTTCAAGTGATCAAATCGTGGACCCTAGTGCAGATCCATTGTTAAAATGGCTAATGCAATAATTTCAAAGCGGCTAGATGGCGTGGCTCCAAGCTGGCTGTGCACATATTGTGGAAAATGGTTGCATATAATATACTGCCAATGTTATGTGAATACAGCCCCCTCTAAGTATGCACAAACTGATACACAATCTTATGTGTGCCATTTTGACCTATGCCCAACGTTTATCAATTATGTAGTGGCTTCCCTGAACACATTCACATGTGACAACCCTATCCGTTGTCCAACTCATCACAAGTGAAGGCAACTCGATGTAAAATGTATATACAATTGGCATGGAATGTGAAAGCTACCTCCTCTATGCACCATCTGCCCATGCTTGATGTATATCTTGAGTGGATAATCCATGGGTTTGTTCCCTGAAAAGGACCCACTGCTGCTCATATGACAATTCATAACAATTAAAAATATTTCCTTTAGTAATTTCCCCACCATAATGTGTAACGACCGCTCCTCTCAATTCGTTGAATGTAGGCGGCATTCCTCATGTGACCCTAGTGGCTCCCTTTATAAATCATGTGGGTGAAAAAGGGCATAATTATCATGTGGAAAACAAAAAGGTGGGGAAGGGGTTCAACAAGGTGATGCATCCAACACTTAAATGTGGGAAAAGGATCCTCACATAATATGATAAGGCTCCTAATATAATAATATACTTTGTATGAACATTTGTGTTGAGAAATCGTTTGGGGCAACATGGTTAGGTTTTTATTATAATGATTTCTCTTATTTTTGACATTTTCTTGTGAAGTTATTTATTTGTTCTTCTTTCTAATTATTAAATTCTTATCATCAAGACAAATGGCAAACAATGTAAATTAGAAACACACAAGAGAACACAAAATGTAAGCACTTAGCTAGGGCAAAACCCCTATGAAGGGGAAAGCCCAGTTAAACTCTTTCATTAGAAAATTCAAATCTAATTGAGACAATCTTGACCTAAGACAAAGACCTTACTTCCATCCATCAAGCCATACCTCAAGACCATCAAACCATCCATCCAATTAGTCAATTAGGGCTTCGGTCATTTTGCAATTTATCCTGCAATCATAATATTGTTCCTTCATCCTGCAGACCTTCAACTCCTTCACATGTGTGATAGAACAAATAATTATCTAGATTCTTCCTTCTTTGATGGGTCTTTCCTTCTCTTACATGTTATGGGATAGGCTCCTTTTGATATTCGCACTTCATCTCTTCTACTTGAGTTGTAGATCCAATCTATGCCAAAGAGGTCGATTTCATTTGCTATATATAGTGGTTGGAGTCTATACTTTTGAGGCTGACATGATGATCTTGAGGCCGACTTGATGAAGGGGGTTTTACATGATTAATAATAAATCTTTCTTGACATACAAGGCCCAAGAAGGGTATATGATTTTGACTTTTGACAAACCTAAAAACCTACAATGGAGGCTTGACCTAGAAGCATAAAACCCATGCTCATAAAATAAACTTTCTTTTTCTTGACAAATACATTATATTATGACTCAAATACAATTACGAAGACCGACACTAGTTACATTCTTCAACACTCCCTCTTAACTAGGGAGGTATTCATACATACATAGGTACAAGGATGATCTCAAAATGATATATTCTACGAAGAGTTACAACACACGCAATGCTACAGATTAGATACTTGACCAAGGTATCTAACCGGGTGGGACTAAGGTGTGTTCCAAGCTTTAGCCACTCGAGGTACCATCAAGCTTCAACTCTAATACCAAGCTAGGGATCTAGGTGCGTATCCAAGGTTGGAGCTCCATGACCAACACCACCCTCCCTACTTCAGGATCAGGACATCAACACATAGGCCTACCAGATGTCCTCCCATACATCTTGTCGCCCCAAGATGCTTCATCTCTCCCTATCAACTAAATCAGATATATCCACCAGTCCAAGCATGCTTCCAAAATGTTCAACCTTTTTATGGAGAGATCTGCACAAACATAACCCCAATTAGTAATAAACTTTCAATATATACACGTTGAGCACAAAACTTCGAGGTCCTTAATCATTCTAATGCCACTTAAATTATCATCAAATTATCCAAACACATATTGTCAGAAGCTTTCTTCTTTAATTTCTATAGCAACACCAAATTCAACCTTAACACTTCTCAACACAACCAAGTCCTTGTTTGCAACTTCATCTATTTATAGTACTTTCATTTATTCTTTGATCTCATTCTTTACTATAGCTGTCATAACATGCCCTTCCTCTTAACTGGGGAGATATACACTTTCTTTCATCCAAGCTCCCTCTCAGCTTAGGGAGATCAACAACTTCATTCTTACAGGTTCTTTATCATATCATCGGAGAAACTTTGACCTTACAAAGCTTCATTCTTTCTTATGGCAACAAGGTCATCTATCATTCTTACAACTCCCTTTATCCATCATGCTTATCATTATTATCAAGTCATCTTCAATTATGAACATCTTCAACATCTTGAAGACAATGTGCCTGCAAATTTTAACAAGTACAACCAAGTACAAATATATAGAATCATGAAGTCAATTATATCAAAATCACGTCATTACAATGGAAACATCAAAATAATCAAGTATTGGACATCAAATATCTAAACCTAGTTAGATTCAACAAGGGTTATACCTTTTATATTTTGGTCTTGAACAACTTGCTAGGGTTTTTATTGCAAACCCTAGATTCCATTATCAAGACTTAAAGTCTTAGATATCAACAACTAAATCAATTTAGCAAATTAGTCATAATGCTTTATATTTAGGGCTTCAATATTATGACTTAGAAATTCATGTCAAACTCTACTAGGGTTTTGTCACAAACCCTAGATTAAACTAAATCATGAATGTCAACAATCAAGTTAGCATACTATCATTTCGTATCTAGGGTTTCATTATTGTTTCCTTGTATCAATCTTTTACTATGGTTTTTATTGTCAACCCTAGAAACAAATATCAAACTCCAAAAATTAGATATGCAATAATTTTGACCAGACAAGTGTTTCAATTATGCGGAAGCTCATACACCTTAGGGGTTTCATTCCTAGGATTTTACATTGACTATAGCAAGGGTTTTGTCATAAACCCTAATTCACCAAACCCTAAAAATCTAGGGTTTCATTATGTAACCTAAACATCAAGAACAAACCCTAAAAGGCTAGGGTTTCTTAATAGCATTATTTAAATCAAGATAGTAGGATTTCATTATGAGTTTTAAACCCTAAGAAGACTAGGGTTTCATAATTAACATACCCTAAGCACCAAAAGGCTAGGGTCTTGTAGTGAACCCTAAGGGTTAAGACTTTACTAAAGTAAACAAAAGATAGAGAATATAACAAGGTTGATTTAATCTAAAGATTAATCACCTTAAACAAGAATCTTGATGATTCAAAAACCTAGTCAAGAGAGAGTTAGTAATATAAAGCAAAATTAAAAAATAAGGTTCGTACCCTTTTAATACAAAGAAGACTAGCTATAAATCAAGTGGTCTTAGACATACCTTGAGTTGGTTCTTTTACAAACCTTGTAGGATTTGCTAAGGACTTCCTTTGAAGATTCCCTTTGAATCTTTTAGTCCTTCTAGAATATACATGCAACATTTTTCTTGACAGGTACCTCCAGAAGTATGCAAGTACAAGAATATAATCTAGGGTTTTCAGTAAACTTTTAGAAGATGAAATCTTAGGGATTCTAACAGTATGTCGACATCTAGACAACTTACCATCTCATTCTTTCCAAGGAATGCTCTATATATCTTACAAACCCTAGACATTAGGAAACAAGCGAATAATGTTACCATATTTCATACTTTTAACAAATGAATATTCTATACATACCTTAAGATTACATACCTTGTCTTTCATGATTGAAGGATTGACATTCCTTTGAACTTGTAGCTTTTTCTTGCAATCTGAATACATATTGTTAGATGACTTAAAACAAAAAGGAGAAATACCAATACTCGAGTTAGATGAGGATTCCAGGCTTGATGCTTTCTTTTGACTGTAGTAAGAATGAGCTTGCTACATGTCTTTAAATAGACTTTTTCCTTTTTGAGACATGCTTGCTCAATGATAGGATCTTCTTTCACTGCTGGATAGCTTGTCTCTTGTAGTCTAATTCTCAAGTTTAGGACTTCAGAAGTAGGATTAACTGCATTTCAAGGGATGTATACTAGACAAGATTGATGGACTTAGAGTACTGTTATGAAGTCTTGAAATAACCCTTTGGCCAGGGCTCTTTTCAAATACTGATATCATTCTCTTTAAGTAGGCTTATGGTATCACTTAATCATTGAGGAGGCTTTAGAAGTCAGCTTCCTATTCCACTGATCATGTCTGAATATGTATACGTCTCAGGACTGCTCAAATTACATTAACTACGGTGACAAATCAATTAAAATAACTCGACTTTTATATCACTGTATGGTTCACCCTCCTTATATATATGCTCAGGACTTTTGCTCTTTTCCACAGGAATTTCGGCTTCTTCAAATATGGTGACAAAAGTTTTATAATAGACCTTCTATAAGGCTTCTAAACAATTCAACTTTGGTTTCTTTCTTGAGAAGGGTCTATGCTGGAGATGGGAGTGATATTAGTGCACAAAAGACATCTTAAAACTGTGATTCAGTCATTTCTGTAATGATGCATAGAACTTGAATTTCAGACCTTTTGAGGTAATACTAAAGTTCTGATGGTGAGCACAGACCTTTGCTTTCTCTAGTTCTTCGGATCCTACAAACAATGCTACTTAACTCTTGTAGATGTCTTGAACATGTGATTTGGTTACCCATAGAACCTTACAATTTCTGAAATGGTCAATTCAGAATTTCAGATCTTATATTTCATGTACAGACCTTTGCTCTTTCTTCCAATGATCTCAGCTTTGACAAGACTTAAAGCCTCATTATTTGGTCTTTCAAGAAATATTATTCAACTTCTTTCATTGTTGAAGTTATTAGGTTCAGGTCTGTAATCATGATTACCCAGTTCTAATTGCAGAAGACTAGTCTTGTGATCATACTCAGCAAAGTGCTCCTTTTCAATTCGGTTTTCCCTTCTAGAAATTCGGCCTTAAGGACTAATGCTTGTAGTCTTATTATGATCCTCTAGCTGCCATTTTTATGCTCCTGTCCTTGGTTCTGATACCATGTTGATAAATCCTTTGGGGCAACATGGTTAGGTATTTATTATGATGATTTCTCTTATTTTTGACATTTTATTGTGAAGTTATTTTTTTGTTCTTCTTTCTAATTATTAAATTCTTATCATCAAGACAAATGGCAAACAATGTAAATTAAAAACACCCAAGAGAACACAAAATGTAGACACTCAGCCAGGGCAAAACCCCTATGAAGGGGAAAATCCAGTCAAACTCTTTCATTAGAAAATTCAAATAAAATTGAGACAATCTTGACCTAAGACAAAGACCTTACTTCCATCCATCAAGCCATACCTCAATACCATCAAACCATCCATACAGTTAGTCAATTAGGGCTTCCATCCTTCTATAATTCATCCTGTAATCATAATCTTGTACCTTCTTCCTACAGACCTTCAACTCCTTCACACGTGTTACAGAACAGATAAATATCTAGCTTCTCCCTTCTTTGCTGGGTCTTTCCTCCTCTTACATGTTATGGGATATGCTCCTTTTGATATTCGCACTTCATCTCTTCTACTTGGGTTGCAGATCCAATCTATGCCAAAGAGGTCGAGTTCATTTGCTATATATAGTGGTTGGAGTCTGTACTTTTGAGTGTGACATGATGATCTTGAGGCTGGCTTGATGGAGGAGGTTTTACATGATTAATAATAAATCTTTCTTAACATACAACGCCCAAGAAGGGTCTATGATTTTGACTTTTAACAAACCTAAAAGCACACAATGGAGGCTTGACCTAGAACATGAAACCAATGCCCATAAAATAAATTTTCTTTTATAACAATTTTCTTTTTCTTGACAAATACATTATATTATGACTCAAGTACAATTATGAAGACCGACACAAGTTACATTCTTCAACAATTTGTGCCCCCTATTTTGCACATGAAGAATATTAAGTATGGGTGTAAGAGGGGATCACTTAAGATAAGCAATTCTTTAATTGGCATGGTATAAAGTGAGGGGCTTATAAAAGGGAGTCCACATGAGCTATTTGTACCATGGTGATAAAGGTGGTATCTTCTTGTAACAACTCAACATAAGCCAAAGTCACAATGAAAGGATACTAAGGCGAACCATGAAGAATATAATCATCTACCAATAACATCAAGGATCACCTCACAACTATCAACCAATGTATCAAATAAAATTGCAAACTCTAACCTTGAAGCTCCATAAACCAAGATATGCCACCATGAAAAAGAATCAAGCTGTGACAATCCACCACATAAACCACTTCTCTACCAATGTCCCATTGTTCCGACCTTTGGAAGGCTAGGTTCATGATACTGACCTGCAAAATTCTGAAACCACATATGCAATCCTCATGCAATAAGGTGGGTAACAGGGTCAATAGAGAAAACTTAGAGGGCAGTTTTGACAATGTTATAACTTATTAGGACAAACCAAATTGCAAAATGCATGCTATAGCAAACATAACATGGACGGAAATTAATGTGGAAAATTAATAAGCGTGGGCTGTACAAGAGATGCACCTTCTAGTTAAATGTATTTCAAGAAAACAATCCATATAACTCCTCCTAAGATGCTAGATGCAATGAGATTATTTCCATTAAGAAAACAACAAAGAAATTAGATAGGAAATAATCACACCTAGTTTTATTGCAATGTGTTATATGTATCCTTCGGTTGTGGCCTCGTGCACAAGCTCTTTACATCTAGAAAATCAGCAACAATATCCAACAATAATGATCCAAAACATTAGCCTCAAATGAATAAGAAAGCATCCACATATTTCCTAAAACCTTCAATGAAATTTTAACAATAGATCTCCAAGGTTACATGCACTTTCAAGAACCATTACAAGTGGGAGGAGTCTCTGTTATATAGAGTTTTAAGCTCAAACCTCCTCAATAATACAATAATAATATCAAGGCTAAAACCCTAGGTCTAACCTGGGATTGCATAAGCAACTATATCCACCAACCTTAGTGGACAAATCCAACAATACATAAAATATCCAAGGATGAGTAGTGGCTATACCACATGGACAAATCTCCAACAAATGAGCCAATGAGGCTAGGATGCCTACTTAAAGTAGTCTGAAGACTATGTCAAGGGGCTCCAATGTCCCTCCTCAAACCTCTCCAAGAGAATTGATCCCCTAGTAAACCTCAAATCATGTGTAAAGATAACCACATATGGCATGTGTGGCTCCTCTAGGTGACACGTCTCCTTCATAATCGTGAAAATATGTGGCAATAAGCCTCCTGTGGTAGATTAAGCCTCAAGAAAGTTGAATGGAAGGTCATACATGTAATCACGTGCTAAAAGTAGTCCCCTAAGGCAAGGGTGTTTCAAGGACCAAGGTGTAACGACCCTCCAAAAGTGTGAAAATGGCTAACTCCAAGGAATAAGGAGTCGAATCACTAAATAATGGCCTCAATTCACATGCATAGTCATAATAATACTCCGCCAACTCTAGAAAGGAGGGGATGGCACCATCACTCAAGCAAGCGAAATATGATTTTTTTCCAAAGGAAAAATCGTAATTTTATTCAACCTGAAAACAAGGAACAAAATTACTTTATGCAGATGCTGGTAATGTAATGTTCCTAAACAAGAATTTAAGTGATATACAAAGCATGCAAACAATCCAGTAATTAGAAAAACGAAATTACATCAAGCACCCATGAAAAGAAATAGAGAACTGCTGACCCATTTTATTAATTCTTCAAGGGAAAATACAATGACGAAATAGAATGGTGCACCTAGGCTTGTCTCAATGAATAAGCGTGACAAACCCCAGGTGAGAAAATGTTGAACTAGGGTAGATAATATTGGCGAAATATCGCCAAATAGCGTAAATATCGCGATATTTTCGGCGAGCCGAAATATCGCCGAGAAAATATCGCGATATTTCCAAAATATCGGCGATATTTCGGCAAAATATCGCGCGACGATATAAAATATCGCCGGGCGTGTTTTGCCGCGGCTACAAAAAGGAAAAATTGGTTTTTTTTCTTCATTTCTGTTTCTGAGTGTTGGAGAAGGAAGGGAAAGAGTTTTGTGGTGCTTGTCAAGGAGGGTTTGAGGATCAAACAACGATTATCACCACCAACTAAGATTTTTTTGTGGATCAAAGATTGAAGAATAGTGAGACAAACTTCATTTCTTCCATTAACAGGTATGTTCTTAAAAAGTTAAAACCCCTATGTTAATGATTTTTTCATAGATTTAGGGTTATGCTTGCTTGCCTCTTTGCCTACCAACATTTTGTTTCTTTGTTTTTTTCCATTTGCTATGATTTTCATGCCCATGAAACAATGCAAGGGTTTTCTCCATATTTGGACAGCAAGCTTCATTTTTTTTTCAACTTTCCTATGCACCCTCTTATTGCCATTTTTCATTCACATTGCAAAATGCAAATAATGTAGTAATTTTTTTTGAATGAGGTGGTTATTACTTATTATTTTTTCATTTTGTGTTGGGGGGTTTAATGCCAATTTTTTGTTTTTTTTGTGCCCTAGGTTTGAATTAGTTCACTACAAATGTCAAATATGCCAAAAGCCTTGGACCCATTTTGGGAGTATGGGGAAGCTGTTGGTGGGGAAAATCAGGCATATATATCATGCAACTTGTGTGGGACCAAGATGTTAGGAGGGGTTACACGATTGAAATACCATCTGGCTAGACTCTCTGCATATGATGCAGATGTAATGCCTTGTATGGTTTCTAGTGCAGAGGTTATACAAAAAGCTTGTGAAGCAATCGATGAACAAGACAGAAAGAAAGCTGCTAGGGAGAGGCTAATGGTCTCAGATAGATAGCTGCTAGTTTTATTTGTTTTGCAACTTTTGCTACATATAAGTTTATAACTCATGATGATGAAATACTTTTAAAGTTTTATATATGTGATGTTATTTTGTTTGAGTCCTTGATTGGACAATTATCACTATCAGGGATCAACAGGATATGTGATGTTATTTTGTTTGAGTCCTTGATTGGACAATTATCAGGGATCAACAAGATTTGGTATCGCCTTTGAAGTTTGATGTATCATTTCTATTTGACATCATATATATCAGTGCCAATGTGTTTAGTTCATTTTGTTATTGCTTTATATGTTTAGAAATCTGAAAAAAATGAATATATTATGCATTTTTTATGCTTGCTGATATTTGCTGATATTTTGCTGATATTTTCGCCGATATTGCCGATAAGATATTTTCTGGACCCTCGCCGATATTTTCCCGATACTGATATTTTCAACACTGTGTTGAACTGAAGGCTGCCCCAACTGCTGCACCAAAACTGAACTGTGCTGCCCAACAACTGCACTGTTTGTTGACTTCAAAGGGATGGAAACACTGCTCCTCGTGCTCAAAAAATTATGAGATTTCAGCCCCTTTCTCCTTGGCCTAAGCCCAGAAAAATCCGGGAAGGGTTTGATCTGGTTTAGACTTTTGAAATTCGACCCCCAAGGAGCCCAACCTCAGCTGCAACTGCAAAACTCGGCCTGCTGAAATGAAGCTGCAAAACCTCCTAGAAAATGGCCCAAAATGCTGAGCTGATCCCTCCTATGAATCTCCTTCCTTACTAGCTGAGATTCCGGGCTGTAGCTCTTCCCCTCAAGACCCACGAATTGGATGAACTGGCCCTCTGCGCTGTCCTCCAAGCTTGAAATTCGAATTGCTGGTTTGCTGCCTTCTCTGACCCCAAAACCCCTCCTGAATGCTGGCCCAATAATGTCCCTCATATTCCTTGGCTCCTTCGGCTAATAGTTGATCCAAGGTAGCTCTCTCTCCCTCTGTGTGTTCTCATTGTTGGCCCAGAAATACGCACTCCCTGAAGATAGCTGAATGACTGTGCTGTAGATACTCCTCCGAACTTCTGAAAATGCTGTGGAACTGCCCTTTTAGGGTGGAAATCGAAGTCCCCCGAAGGTAAGGTTGAATCTCCCGCTTGATAGATTCGTGGCTGAACAACCAATTGACTCGGCTAAGCAGCTTGAGCAAACAGTCAAGTAAAATTCGATATGCAAGAGTGAATGAATCACCAAGTGAGAGGCTCCTTCTCCTTATGACTTCGCGGGCCTTTCTTTGCCTCATGTGGGCCCCACCAACAACTATTCGAATTCCCTCCAAGCCATTCGAATTGCCTAGTTCGAATTCCCACGTGTGTGGTCCCCACCTTCCACGAGCAAACTAATATGGCCGAAATTTCTCCTAAGTCCCTAAGTCGAAACTACTGGGTCCTTTTCCTTGGCAAAATTGTGTAGAGATAAGCCTGTTACAAATGTATTTGGGAAGGGACATGACAATCCTCCCCTCCCAAATGTTGCTTGCCCTCAAGCAACTTCAGAGCTGGGTGCTCCAGAATGTGCTCACCCTCCTAGGTGGCATCCTCATCCGGCAAGTTCTTCCAGTGTACCAAGAACTCCTTGATGGTCCTGCTCCTTAGCTTCCTCTCCCTCCTCTCCAAAATGGTCTCAGGCTCCAAAACCAAGTGGCTCTCATCATCCAATGGGGGTAACTCTATTGTTGTTGTCACCTGTTGCCCCAACACCTTTTTAAGGCACAAGACATGAATATATTGTGATCCTGCTCCCTGGAGGCAGCTCCAACTCGTAGGCCACCCCCCCAACTCGCCTGTTCACCCTGTATGGCCCATAAAAGCGGGGTTGTAGCTTCTCGGCCCTCTTCTGCTTCAATGTGGACTGCCTGTATGGCTGTAATCGGAGGTACACCAAATCCCCCTCTTCGAAATGTCTCTTAGTCCGGTGCCGATCTGCGTACACCTTCTGCTGGTTTTGTGTCGTCACTAAGTTATCCTTGAGAGCTTTGAGGATGGCTTGGCTCTCTTGGATCCAATCTTTGACCTTTGGGGCCTGACTGTCTCCAAAAACAACATCAGCAAAAGATAATGCATCATAACCACACAAGGCATGAAAAGAAGTCATACCGATGGACATGTGGTGGGTGGTTTTGTAGCAATACTAGCCCAAATGTAGCCACCGAATCCAAGCCCTCTGCTGCCCAGTCATGTAGTTCCTTAGATACCCCTCCAGCCACTGATTAACTCGCTTTGTCTGGCCATCTGTCTGGGGTTGGTAGCTCATGCTAGGAGTGAGCTCGGTACTGACCAACCTGAAGAGCTCCCGCCAAAAGCTTCCCATGAACCTGTTGTCCCTGTCACTCACAATGTTCTTGGGAAGCCCGTGTAACCAAAAGATCTCCCTGAAGAACAGCTCTGCAACTTGTGCAACCAAGTATCTAGTAGGGATGGCGAAAAAGTGGGCATACTTGGTCAACCAGTTGACCACTACATAAATGTAGTCCTTGCCCTGCACTATGGGGAGCCCCGTGATGAAATCCATGGAGATACTTTCCCATTTCCCCTCGGGGATGGGAAGTGGTTGTAACAATCCTGCAGGGTGAATCAACTCCCCTTGTTCCTCTAACATGCCTCACACTCCTGTACATGCTTCAGCATGTCCCCCTTGAGGCCCTTCCATGTGAATCTCTCCCTGACTGCCATGTATGTTTTCCGGAACCCTGATGCCTTGACAATGGTGAGTCATGTGCTGCCTGGAGCACTCTCTCCCTCAACTGCGAGTTGGGCACCAGAAATATGCGCCCCTTGTAGTAGATAACCTCGTCCATCACCCGGTAGCGCTCATTTGCGTGGGTACCCTCCAGAATCTCGCATGCCCTCCTGTCCTTGGAATACTCCACCAATAGTTGGGCCTTCCAATCATGGCAGATGCTCATGAGTGACAGGCCTGCGGGTCTCTGTGATAGAGCATCAACCACCACATTGTGCTTTCCCCGCACATACTCTATGTCGAAGTCATAGGCCTGCACCTTGCTGACCCATCTCTGCTGTTTGTCGTTGAGGCCCTGCTGCCCCATGAAGTGACGAAGATTGTTGTGATCAGTCTTCACCCGAAACCTGTTACCCACCAAGTACTGTCGGAACTTGGCCAATGCATGCATGATGGCCAGTATCTCTTTGTCATATATAGAATATGACCGCTCATGTGGTAAGAGCTTCTGACTCTCGAAAGTAATGGGGTGCCCATCCTGTGATAATACTGCTCCAACTTTCTCCCTGGATGCATCACACCACGGTGAAGGGCTGGGAAAAGTCCGGAAGTGCTAAAACTGGAAAACTGCTCATCTCTTTCTTGAGGTGATTAAAAGCTGCATGTGCCCCATCAGTGCATGCGAAAGCCCCTCTCTTGGTCAAATCTGTCAAGGGTGTTGCAACTGCGAAAACCCCTTGATGAACTTCTAGTAATAAGTGTAGATACCCAAGAAGCCCCTCAACGGTGTCACATCTCTGGGTACTGGCTAGTCACAGATAGCTCGTATCTTCTCCTCATGGACCTTCACCCCATCTGCACCAATGCTATGCCCTAAGTAGAGCATCTCTGTCAGGCCAAACTCGCACTTGGACAGTTTGGCATAAAACTGCTGCTCCTCCAAAATACGCAGCACCTCCTCCAAGTGCTGGAGATGCTCCTCCCAAGTCCTGTTGTAAATCAAGATATCATCGAAGAAAACCAACACAAATCTCCTCAACTGCCTTCGGAAGACATGGTTCATACACGACTAAAATGTAGCCGGAGCGTTGGTTAGCCCAAATGGCATGACTGGGAACTCGAAGTGCCCATAATGGCACAAAAAAGTTGTCTTGGGGATGTCCTGATCCCTCACCTTGATCTGGTGGTACCCCGGACGTAGATCTATCTTAGAGAAATACTTGGCTCCTCTAAGGTCATCCATCAACTCATCTATGTGGGGGATGGGGTATCGGTTCTTCAGTGTCTTCCGATTGAGGCCCTGGTAGTCAATGCACATGCGCAAGGTTCCATCCTTCTTCTTCACCAACACTACTGAAGAAGCGAAGGGACTGGAACTTGGCCTGATATGGCCCAATGCCAACAACTCTTTGATGGCCCTCTCAATCTCATCCTTATAGGCCTTAGGATGCCTATAAGGGGTAGTGATCATTGCCTGCACACCCGGCTCCAGCTCAATGGTGTGCTCGAATCCCCTGTCTAGCGGCTGCCCTAGTGGAATATCCCCAAACACCACTACGTACTTGTCCAACAAGGCCTATATGTCTGGAGGTGGTGGCTGGACCTGTCCCCCAACCTCTGAAACCCTCAGCTCCACTGCCCATGCTATGTCCCCATGTCGCAGATCTGCCTCCATCCTATGCACTGAGACTGTCTGGGGTGGATATGAATGCATGCCTCTAAGGACCACTGACTTGCCATCTGACCCGGTGAACTCCATCTCCAGTTTCTTCCAATCAGTAGTGACTCGCCCAAGGGAATACAATCATTGGACATGCATCACCACGTTGGTGTCTGGCACATCGACCACAAATAAATGGTCCGTTATAAAGTAGTTTCCCATAACTACTGTCAAAGCAGGCCAATACTGAGTGCACTGCATGGTGCAGTCACCTAGTACCAGGATTGAATAGCCCTCAAACTCAGTCATGGTGAGGCCCCTCCTTTGAACCAACTGGGCATCTATGAAGTTGTGGGTAGCCCCACTATCAACTAAGACCGACACCCGCTGTCCTTGTATAGTGCCTCTGATCCTCAATGTCAAGAATTTGGGGACCCTGCATAAAGAAGCAAGGACTCCCCCGAATGGGGCAAAGGATGCCCCTCCCTATGGAGGTGGTGGTGGTCCCCTATCTGCCAGACTCTCACCGTCTCTCATACCACACTCCTGCTCCACCGCATCCTCCTGGTCACTATCTGAAAATACCTCAATATAATGTGCTTTGCTAGCAGTGCACTAATGGCATGGTGCCTAGGGCTCCCGGCAAGTGAAGCACAACTTCCCCCTCCTGAGGTCCTTCCGTGTCTCCTCATCTAGTTGCCCCCGTCCTTGGGTGGTTCTCTGAGGTGGGGGTCTAGTGTCATGCCCCTTCTGTGGAAAAGGGGTCCGTGCAGGAAAAGGTGTTTTGGTCTTGGGGATGGCCCCCTTTAGATCTTTGGTGCACATACCTGCCTCCTGCAGCGTGGAGGGTCTGCGTGACTTCACCAGTCCATGTAGGGGCTCGAGTAAGCCCTCTGTGAAAGTATATACCCTTTGAGCCTCCGATAGGTTCGGGACCATCACTGAAACTCGCAGAAACTCCGAAATGTACTGCTCTGGGTTGCCTGCCTGGCGCAGTTGGGTCCTCTCCTTGAAATGGGCCTCCGGATCCCTTTGGTCAAAGCGTTCCACCACCCTCTTAGTGAAATCCTCATATGAAGCCACATTGGCATGCCCCAGGGTGGCCAAACCATGAAACCACCATTCATGGGCTTCCCCCTCCATGTGCAGTGTGGCCATCTTGATGGCTTCCAGTTCTGTCATCCGGTTGAGCTGGAAATAGGTATCCATCTTTTCAACCCAAGCCCTAGCAGTGCACTTGGCAGTGCCATCGAATGTAGGGAAGTACATCCTCCCTATGGTCCTCTGCAGCTTGTAGCTTTGCGTGCCCTGTCCTCCATAGCCTTTGCTCTTCTCATTCTACTTGAGCTTGCAGAAATCTCTAAAAGAGAGTGCTTCCTTGAAGTCTGCACCCATAGATTGCCACTCTCTAAAGTGTTCTCCCATTTGTGTTGGGTCTTCACCCCCTGCTGGTTCGACTTGTGCCACAGGTACAAAAGAGGGCAGTGTGGCTCAAGTTGGCCCACTAGCTGATGGGGGTTGTGCTATCGGTGAAGGGTGGTTGAATTGTTGGGAGGTTCCTGAGGTTTCCCCAAATAAGAATCCTCTAGGGGTGGTTCTCTCTCGGTTCTGCATTTTTATCTCCTCCAACATCTCTTTCTGGCCCTTCGCTAAATCATTCAAAGCCTTCAAGAGGTTATCAAAAGCCATCTCCTCCCTGCTCTTGGGCTCTACCATATCTTCCTCTGCTACCACTGCTTTCCCCCTATCCTCCATGTCTGGAGTGATTTCCAACTCTCTTTCTTTGCTTCGGTACCTCTGCCTCCTGTATGTGATGTTCTGTTGGTCCCCTTCTCTCATAGGAGAAAATCCCCACAACTGAGCCAAGACCTAGGCTCTGATACCACTGTAATGTTCCTAAACAAGAATTTAAGTGATATACAAAGCATGCAAACAATCCAACAATAAGAAAAAACGAAATATACATCAAGCACCCATGAAAACGTTGGAAATAGAGAACGGCTGAGCCATTTTATTAATTCTTCAAGGGTAAATACAATGACAAAACAGAATGGTGCACCTGGGCTTGTCTAAATGGACAAGCGTGACAAAACCCAGTTGAGAAAATGCTGAACTGAAGGCTATCCCAACTGCTGCACCAAAATTGAATTGTGCTCTTGCATTGCCTGCTGACTTCAAAGGGCTGAAAACACTGCTTCCTGTGCTCAAAAAATTATGAGATTTCAGCCCCTTGCTCTTTGGCCTAAACCCAGAAAAACCCAAAAAGGGTTTGATCTGGTTCAGATTTTTTAAATTTGACCCCCAAGGAGCCCAACCTCAGTTGCAATTGCAAAAATCGGCTTGTTGGAATGAAGCTGCAAAACCTCCTGGAAAATGCCTCAAAACGCTGAGATGATCCCTCGTATGAATCTCCTTTGTTCCCAGCTGAGATTCTGGGCTGTAGCTCTTCCTCTCAAGACCCACGAATTGGCTGAACTGGCCCTCTACGCTGTCCTCCAAGCCTGGAATTCGAATTGCTGGTTTGCTACCTTCTCTAACCCCAAAACCCCTCTTGAATGCTGGCCCAATAATGTCCCTCAGATTCCTTGGCTCCTTCGGCTAATGGTTGATCCAAGGTAGCTCTCTCTCTTTGCGTGTTCTCATTGCTCGCCCAGAAATACGCACTCCCTGAAGATAGCTGAATGATTGTACTGTAGATACTCCCCGAAACTCCTGAAAATGCTGTGGAACTGCCTTCCTAGGGTGGCACTCGAAGTCCCCCGAAGGTAAGGTTGAGTCTCTCGCTTGAGAGATTCGTGGTTGAATAGCCAGTTGACTCGGCTAAGCAGGTGAAGCAAACAATCAAGTAAAATTCGATATGCAAGAGTGAATGAATTATCAAGTGAGAAGCTCCTTCTCCTTCCACTAGCAAACTAATTTATGGCCGAAATTTCTCCTAAGTCTCTAAGTCGAAACTGTTGGGTCCTTTTCCTTGGCAAACATGTGTTGAGATAAGCCTGTTACAAATGTATTTGGAAGGGACATGACAGGTAAGCATTCAGTCATGTGAGTCTTTAGGCTAGTGCAAAATAAAAGGAAAAAAAACTGAAAACAATTTACAAAATTTTGCCAAGGCTAAGCGTGATAAAAGTCACTTAGCTTCCCCTTTTTTCGTTTCTTTTTTCCAAACTCCTTCGTTGGGAGCAATTGTTACTATTGCCAATTGATTTCCATTTGCTTGCAAGGGGCCTTCTTTGTCTGAGTTCAAGCTCTCAGATACATGGGATCTCTTTGTACCCCCAAATTCCTTTTCGATGGGTGTTTCCACTTTCTGATGCTATGATCTCTGTTGATTCATTGCCCTTTTGGCTGTGAGTCACGATTCCTGACTGATCCCCAGCTCCTTTTGCTTGGGTACTAGGTTGTGTCTGAGCATCTATATTTGGAGCATTTTCCATAGGCTCTTCTTCTTTGTTTTCATAAGTGTCAGGAAACTACCAACCCCTTGGCCTAGAGGCATGCCTGCCTCTTTTTCTATTTTGGGATCTTTTTTGCCTATGGGCAAGTGTTCTATAGGTGTCCTATTTGATAACAAGTTCAACATCTAAATGCCATATTCTCATAATCTAAATCTGGAGTCTACTGAAAGTTTTCATGTTTTAAATGAATACAATCAAGTTGACCTTAGCTAAGGTCTATCTCTACACATATTCTGGCAAATGTAAAGATGCCTTTTGTTGTTTTGTCATGCTGCTGTCATTACTGCTATATAAAAGCATTTTCAAATTTGGTTATTGGCTGTTAAGTTGCCCTAAAAGGGCTAAATCTTATCCTTTTGGTTTGATATTTTTTCTTGTTGAATTATTGGGAAATTTGGGCTGTTTGGAAGTGAGACATTGTACTCTTTCCATTGCTGTTTTCTACCTTGTTTTCGAACAACGTTAAGGCTGAAAATTTGCAGGATGAAGATTTGAGAAACCTTCTAGAATGAAGATGCAATTTCTGTTTTGCATTAAAATTTGAACTTTGAGAAATTTACACATGATTTTGGAGCTTTTGTTGCTAAGAGCACTCTAGGTGTAAGAGGGAGTTTGAATTGGAGTTTACCTTGGACAGGGACTTGACCTAGTTGAGGTCATCAGGTGAGAAACCCTAGGTTGCTTGGGAGAAGCATTTGTACCTTAAAAAGGGTTTGTCATACTTCATATACCACTAATTTTGTGAACTTGAGACTTGTTAGGATGTGTAAGGATTCTCTTAATCTCTGAGAGTGATGGATTGAGTGGAGCTTCTAATTTTGTTCTATGGAAGCTTAGGCTTCATATTCTTATGGAGGACACTTGCCCATATTCTTATTCCAAATTATACTGATCCAGGACAATTGCCTTCTCATTGAAAGAAGGCAGCTTAGGTGAAGAGAATCATTGTTGATTTTGTGAAGGATTATTTCATTTTTTAGATTACAAAGAAAATGATAGGTAAGTACATGTTTTATACTTTGGTTGAGTTATTTAAGAAATATTATGCTTCTTGATAGATGCTTTTTCCAAACCAACTCTCAACTATTTTAATGAGCAAGATAGATACTATGGTGTGCTACTTGGTCAGGATCAACGAACTGAAGAATTAGTTGGTAGACATTGGAACTAAGGTGGAGGAGATGGTATTCGTTGCCCTAAAAGGACTTGGACGCCTTTTGTTTAGTGTGTTTGTGTCCAAGAAAATATACCAAAATTTCCCAACCTTTGGGTGGATCTTGTGTAAGAAGAAATTAGATAGTAGCTTTGCTTGGAATAACAAAGGGAAGTAGATGTATTGGTTATTAAAATATTTAAACACTTAGGAGTTAGTTGAGATCAACTTGGTCTAATGCGTCTTTAGGTAAAGTGTGTTTCTTTAGTATGGATTAGTTCTCGTTTATAGTTATGTAATCCAACAATCATGATATGTTCTAGACATAAAGTGATCCAACAATTCATCTTATCCTTGATTCTAATGGCTATATTGATTTGTGGCTTAAATCTTATTGGTCCATGATCTCTATTTAAAGAGTAGTTGATGTTTGTGGCTTAGGTAGGTACTTTTGCACAAGCCGTGTGTCTAGGTGTGCAAAAGTCTCCCATAGTCTCCTTAGAACACTTGCTCTAGTTTGAGCAAGATTGCTAATGTAACTTAGCCTTAGTCTAACGTAGGAAAAAACACATATTATTATGTTAGCTTATTGAGCTAAAAGAAACGTAGGAAAGGTAAATAATTTACTTTATTGATTATGTTTTAATCTTAACTGTTGATCTCAAGTGAGGCGAGATCTAATCTCAATTGTTAATCACTTTGGAGATTAAGGTGAGGGTTAGGGATTTAACTAATGTAAAGTTATAAAAACAAAGCTAAGGAGATGAGAAAGACACACTAACACAACACAAGATTGAGAGAGACATCTTAGTGAGCAGTGTGTTGGGTTCGAGGGAGTGCAAAGAGGTTGGAGACCTAGATCTATAAAGAAGATCGAACACCATTCTAGGGAAATCTACTGGATCATATCCAAGTTTATTTGTATTTTGTATTTTTCTTAGTTGGGCCATTATTTCAGGACAAGAGCTCATGTAAGTTTGGATTATTAATGAAAAACTTTGTTGGTTAGAATCTGTGTCGTTTTATGAGATCGGTTATTTTATTTTTTGCTTTCACTGAATGTTAAGAACTTAGTTGTGCCTTTATTCAGTAGATCTCTAATCTGCTAGGTCAATAAAGTGTCGGGTGCTAGGTTTAGAGGAAAATTAACAAGGTATCAGAGCAAAATCTCTGAACTATTCTCGCAATCATAGGTGTCGGGTTCGTGCTAGATTGTTAGGGCCAGGTTTTGCTGCGATTGTATAAAGGAGAAACTTTTCTAGGTCTAGGAAGGCTGTACAAAGTAGCGTTGGGTAGAAATCGAGTTGTAAATGGTACAACGACAGAGTTAATTTTTTTTAAGAAAAAAATTGGATCTGGGTCAATTTTTTTTGGATATTAGAATGATAAAAGTAAAAAGGCCTTGCTTGACGGCTGGGGCCTAGTGGCCGACAACTACTAGCAGATTTGGTTGGCATTGACCCAAACGCTAGAGAAGGGCCGTAGTGGTCATGAGTCACTATAGGAGATAGTCAGGTTGAGGTGTTAGAGTGGGCCACAGGGACAACAAGATGCCAGTGGCCAGAGCCAATAGGCACAAGACTCAGGGAGTAGTCGATGACGTGTAGGGCGATCGAGACAAGTCGACGAGGGGGGTCGTGCGATGGTGAGCATGCTCAGAGGTGGTGATACTGAAGATTTAGGGTGACTGTAGGGACTAGTTTCTAGCCAAGAGGTGACATAGTGCTAGATGTTGGGTGCCAGAAGGGAGTGGCTGACAAACATTGTTGCGGAAGGGAGACTGCAACATGGATGCATGGGTCACAATGCGAGAGGAATCCATGGTGAGGATTATGCGGGTGCGAACAACAACATGCACATAGACAGGGTGTTGTTGGGGATCAAGTAATCAATAGGATAGAGCCACACACGAGTAGACCGACAGTGGAGGTAGCAGAATGGTTGAAATAGAGGAATTGTCGGTACGCAGGGGCACTGTGGGAACGACGACAAAGTAACTTTGCGATAGAGATGAGTGTCGCCCACCAAGACATGATAATTGTGGGCTGATAGGATCGGTTAGGTTGTAAGAGCAACTACACAAAGGAAAGCTAGTCGAGTTGCGCATAAGCCATTTGTGGCCAACGATATTGAATAAAAAACACTAGCCAACCACATAGGAAGAGGACTAGTCAAGTTGGCGCTAGATGACCAATAGATCGGGCAAGGACTTGATAGATAGTCTGCAAAAGGTCAGGGCAGTTGTTGCATGTGTCGAGCATCAATTATATCGATAGTCAGAATTGCTAGGACCAAGGAGCATGGATGAAACATAACCACAACTCATGAACGAGAGAGAACACAAAAAGTTGGAACTCAGGTCAATAATAAAAAATCCTTGATCGCAGAGGCAAACAACAATTGTTGACGAGATTGATTTCATGTTTGGGTGCAATTATTTGGCAAGATTTTCTTAAAAATGGCCGCAGTGGGTCTTCGGTACAAAGACAAATTAGACAAAGTCAAACTTCCTACCTTGGAAGGCTAGGGTCACCTTGGTACTCAAGGAAAACTATCTCTGGGAGATTGTTGAGACCAAGATCCCAAAGCTGTCAAAGCCTTAGGAGAAGGTCCTTCTAGCAAAGAAGGAGATAAAGACAAAGGGTACTTTATGTTGTAAAGGATTATTTGATCCCTCAATTGAGAAGACAACTAAGGAGATGTTCGAAGCACTGGTAGGATTATACCAGAGCAAGACAATAAACAAGAAAATGATATTCAATGATATGCTTTGGACTATGCAAATGACCAGATCTGACTCAGTGATGTGTTATCTGATGAGGATCACGTAGATTCATGATAAGCTTGCGACAGTGGGAGAAAAGGTAAAAGACTCAAAACTAGTAAATGTGGTGTTGAACGGGTTCTCAAAGGCATGGGAGCTGTTCATCAAAGGAGTCTATGCTAGTGATAAACTACCCACATTTTATAGGCTTAGGGATGACTGCATACAAGAGGAAATCAGGTTACAGTTAAAGGGCAAGATTAACAAGTAGGTAGATGACAAGAACGTGGTTTTGATTGCAAAAGGCAAAGGAAAGAGCTCGAGGAGGAGTGAGGAGTCAACTTCACAACGAAAGAAGGACTTTACAAAGGCTAAGTGTTTCTCATGTCATAAGACGTGACACTATTCGAGCAACGACAGGAAGCAGAGTCGTGACAAAAAATAGGGAGCTGGTAGTTTCGAAGTTTGAGCAGTTCAAAGGGAGTTAATTTTTAGGTTTAGGAGGAAAGGAGCAATGAGAAAATTCCTCCCAATTTGTCAAGAAGATCTCTTGGTACGAGATGACCTTACATGATGTTTCGGAGCAGGAGGCTTCTAGGAACAAGTTCACAAGGAGCAGGTCTTAAAGCATGATGGCAGGGAAGTCTTCTAGGTCAGAGGGAGCAACCATAGTAGCTGATGTAGGTCTAGGATCGAAACTAGTTCTAAGTGGTAGAAGTACCTCCCTCGCTAAGAGGGAGTGTTGACGTTTGTAGCTTGGGCAGGTACTTCTGCACAAGGCTTGTGTCTAGGCATGTAGAACACTTTCTGTAGTGTGAGTAAGATTGTTAATGTGATGAAGATTACTAAAAAGGTGATGAAGAGATATGAAGATTAGTGCTAATATCCTTTTAGGAATATTGAGTTAAAGGAATCAAGTGGCAAGATGCGATCAAGAATAAAATTTTCTTGGGCCAATTATCCAATGTTTTGTGGATTAGGGCAAGAGGTTAGAACTTGATAGCTAAATCAACTCTTGGAGTGACCAAGGAAATCATAAATCATGGCTACATTAGAAGGGATCCCTGCAAGGGGAAAACCTTAAACCACAAGATTGACTATGGCATGAAATACAATTAGAACCATTACTAAGGAACTTTGGAGTATGACCTAGCAAGGAGGATTAAAACTTACCCCAAACCAACAAAGGAAAGTGTGTGAGAAGAGCCTTTGGACATCCTCCTTCCAAGTGACAAAGTTGCCCTTCAAATGGATTGACCTTAGTAGCGTTGTGGTAGTCTTGAGTAATGAGACTTATTGGATCCCTTGTTCTCCTTGAACCTAACATCCTTACTTACAACTGTCTTCCTCTACATTGGTATGAAGATATTTTAAACTTTTGAGGCCTTGTTGTACCCAAAAAATATCCCCTTCTATCCTAAAGGCTCCATGTTTGTCCTCTTCTCCACAAGAACATGGATGCATGCTAGACAACCAAAGATCCTCAAGTGCTCTATTGCTTGCTTCACCCTTGTGAATGCCTCCTTAGGAGTCTTGTCTCGGAATATACTGTGAGGACTCCTGTCTTGCACATAAGCTGCAGCGTTACGTGCCTCTACCTAAAGAAACGTAGGCTTATCTTTGTTGGAAATCCAAGTGCATTGTAGACTAGCAATTATTTCTGAAATTGATAATTACTTGTGATGATTATATATCTTCTTTTAGCATTTACAACTTCTTCATCAAGCAACTATACTTCAAAACTTCAACGATACAAGAATAGGGAAAGTAGAGAACACAAGCACGAGAGTCAACACAAAGTTTACCCTGGGAAAACCTACTCAGGGAAAAACCCAACAATCCTTTCCTTATAGAATTAAGTCAAGAAAAAATACATCCAAATCAAGATGATAGAAAAATTGACCAACAATATGACAAGACCAACAAACCACCAAGGCGCCAAGTCAACCCTCCTCCAAGACGTCTCCAAGTCAAACTTATTCAAGGTCTAGGCCTGCAATAGGAGGCCAAAATTCAGACTTCTCTCTCAATAGAAGTTTGGCCAAATCACATAAAAGTTACCACAAAAAATTTGGCCTCTTCCTTCCACATGTGTGAGTTGCAACAAAGAATTCTTCCACATGTGTGAGCTTATTTCTTTCCTCCTTTGACTCGGTCAACTTCTCTTTATCTTCAACCTCTTTCGTTCGCTTGGGAGCAGATATTATAGATCTAACCCAAAGATATTATGATAATAGAAATAACCCAAGAATAACAAGATAGAAATAGATAGAAATGCTTCTTTATTGATCAAACCCTTAAGGTAGGGCGACACCATACATTCACTCCTTAAGGAAGGAGAACACTCCACAAGCCATATGCCTGTTCATACAATAATCCTTGACAATTCCTTTACAATCTTGATGTGGAGTCTCTAGCCTCTATATAGGCCTCATACATACGATACCATGGCTCATTACCATGGTTCCCTCATACCATCAAACTAATACCATGGGCCCATTACATTATTACCAACTACTTGTGGTCCCTTACATGATATGGGTTAACCACCTTATTTATTACTATGGCCCATCCCATTATTACATTATTACCTTGGGTACCTCCCTTGGTACCCCATATTATCCTCCCTAGGTATATAACATTCCACCCCCCCTTAGCATGTTTCGTCCCCGAAACATGGGAAGAACACAAATAATAAGATCTACTCAAAAGAGTAGTCCACTGTTACCATGCACGTGCATCTAGCCATCCAAGAGAAAGGTGAACCCTCGATCTCGTTGGTGCCTCGCTCACTTGAGATGGAAGTTGACCGTGGCAGCTCTTCTGTGTTGATGTGTAGTAGGTGGATCTTGGCGCCTTGTTATCCGTCATACGGGGGTTGTTGTCCTTGTGGCTAATTGGTTGCCATCTTGTTGGTTGTTTTCTTGCGGGGTGATGTGGGTGATGATATGTTGAAGTTTTAACCCATGGTGTCTTTTTCTTTAATTCACCCTGCTGTGGTGCCCGTTGTGGTGTTTTCTTTTCCAATATGACTTCAACCACTGAGCCCTCATCTGATGTACCTGTAACTTTTTCTGCTTCAGCCTTTGTTTGTGTTTGATTGTCGATCATCAAAGGCTCTTCATCTGATATGTCAGTTCCTGGAACATTTTCTGCTTCAGCCTCCATGTACTTTACTTGTTTATTGATGGAAATATCCTGTAATGTAATTTTCTTCTTTTTATACCAGAGCTTCAGGAATTTCTTTTGTACATTAATATTGATAGTATCCACTGATTCCATCCAAGGGTATCCCAAAACAACATCCATGTTATCCATATTTGAAGCATAAAAATCACCATGAAGCACATGCTTATCCATAGAAAGCTTCAAATCTTTATAAATTTGAACATCCTTATCATCAACCTGTGTATTTTCAATGTGTTTTGTTGGAGCTTGCAATTTTTTTGCCAAATTAACATTGATAAAATTATGCTTGCAACTAGGATTGATAGAAACAATGATCTTCTCTTTCTGAATTAATCCATGAACCTGCAATAAGGATATACCAGTAGAACATAACCCCTGACGTGTCTTATTCTTTTTTCTAGCAGAGTTCCACCATCTGTCAGCCTCTTATGTCAAATTAAGCCGTACTATAGCTTTCCAAAATATCCCATATTTGGACTTTATTCTTTGTATGAATTCTTCAATAGTAGGACCATTATCTTTTCCTGTAAAACATAGAGTCGCTATGAAGAGGGTTTTGAAAAAATTCACTTACTTGGAGAAAATTTGAAATTGTCACAGTTCTGTTAATATTGCTCAGAATCCCTATTATGACCTATTTTTGGAAATGGAACAACCATTCTGCATCTGTCCATGTGATAGAAATCCTGATCCAGACACTAGAATTTCAGATCTGCGCTGCAACTCTCCCGCCGTCCCCAAAATTACTGCAAAAAAGAGCTGATTTTAAATCAGCGATATCTCCCTCATCCGGACTCCGATTCGGCTGATTTTTTTTTTGAATTTGGGTATTTTTTCACAAAGAATCCAGATCTACAATTAGATTTTTCAGGTTTTGCACCATGACGTTCAGATCTGCGCCACAAACTCGCTGCCCTGAAAAATTGTCTGCAACCCCACTTATTTTTAGATCAGCGATATCTCCTTCATCCGGACTCCGATTCAATCGATTTTTTATTTTGAAATCGGCTATTTTTTCACAAATAATCCAGATCTGCAATTAGATTTAGCAGATCTTGCACCAACACGTACAGATCTGATCTGCAAACTCGCCACCCCTGAAATCCTGCAAAAATAAAAAAAAATTCTCCACTTTTGTGCCCAAGAAAGTGCTCTGATACCAATTGTTATAGATCTATTACCATTTGTTATAGCTCTGATACCACTTGTTATAGATCTAACCCAAAGATATTATGATAATAGAAATAACCCAAGAATAACAAGATAGAAATAGATAGAAATGCTTCTTTATTGATCAAACCCTTAAGGTAGGGCGACACCATACATTCACTCCTTAAGGAAGGAGTACACTCCACAAGCCATATGCCTGTTCATACAATAATCCTTGACAATTCCTTTACAATCTTGATGTGGAGTCTCTAGCCTCTATATAGGCCTCATACATACAATACCATGGGTGATTACCATGGTTCCCTCATACCATCAAACTAATACCATGGGCCCATTACATTATTACCAACTACTTGTGGTCTCTTACATGATATGGGTTAACCACCTTATTTATTACTATGGCCCATCCCATTATTACATTATTACCTTGGGTACCTCCCTTGGTACCCCATATTATCCCCCCTAGGTATATAACAACAGATGTATTTTTCTTATGTGTGAGACGAATTGTGTCTCATGGAGGAGGAACAAATGCTTATATATAGTCATCTAGGAGGTCCGAATGGGTGCCTCCAAGGGGCCAAGCTAACTTGAATAGGAGGGGCCGACTTGGTCATCTTGTGGAGCCATGACACAATACAAATTCAAATTTTCTCTTTTGGAAGGTCTTGAAGGACAAACCTTCTAATTTTCTTTGACAAATACAAATAATATAATTTTCTTTTGAGCATGAAGAACATGCTTTAATAATTTCTTTTTGACACTAGCATGAAGAACATGCTTATAATAAATACATAAATGATGAAAATATACATTATGAAGACCAACCATAGTTACAAAATTAAAAACTCCCTTTTAACTAGGAAGGTATTCATAATGACTATCAAGATGTTTTCAAGTTGACAATTCTATAAGGAAGGATCAAGATTAAGATAAGCATCATCATCAATATCATAATCACCAACATCAACCATACATAATCACGGTTCACCATCAAACAACTATAGACATAGTTTAGGTGAAACACCACAGGCCTTATTAATGATAAACAATCTTACTCTAGAAAGAGATCAGAGCATGATGCTCGGAGGCTCCAACTCAACTGAGTAGCCTCTAGGACCATACTCCATCCAAGGTCAACTGAGTAGCCTCTAGGACCATACTCCATCCAAGGTCAACTGATATAGGGAGTATGTCCTTTGCCGAACCATTCTCCCTAATTCAGGTCAATATACTTGACATAGTGATAACTTCCCTAATTTCGGTCAAAGTACTTGACAGAGAGAAAATGTTAGTCCACCAGACCATTCTTCCTAATTCAAGTCAATATACTTGACACAAGGATAATTTCCCTAATTCAGGTCAAAGTACTTGACACAGGAAGAATGTCAGTCCATGATGTTATCTAATCTGTCAAACCATTCTCCCTAATTCAGGTCAATGTACTTGACACAGGGATAATTTCCCTAATTTAGGTCAAAGTACTTGACATAGGGAGAAGGTATATCCATGATGCAATCTCATCAACACTCTCTCAATGAGAGAGGCATTCTCCACAAGCCCAAGCTTGTCTCGGAAGTACACAAACTTCCTTCTAGAAAGAGGCTTCGTAAGGATATCAACAATCTACTCATCAATGGAGATGTATTAGAGCTTGACTGCTCCCTTCTGCACCATGTCTCGAATGAAGTGATACTTGATTCCAATGTGCTTTGACCTCCCATGGAATATAGGGTTCTCTGAAAGCTTTATACAACTTTGACTGTCACAATGTATCATGGCCGATTCCAACACCTCATCAAATAAACCTGCAAGCAATTTACGTAGCCGTACTACTTCACAACTAATTGCATAGGCTGCCATATATTCTGCTTCTGCAGTGTTGAGTGCAACAGAGGTATACGTCCTGCTCATCCAAGAAACCACAACAGAGCCCAAGCTGAAACAACCACCAGATGTACTTTTTCTGTCTTCAACACTTCCAACCCAATCAAAATTGGAGTATCCCTGTAGCGGAATCTCACTACTTGTAACATATCTTAAGCAATAATCAACAGTTCCACAAAGTTATCTCAATACATGCTTTGCTGCGATCCAATGATCATGTCTAGGTTCCATTTGAAACTGGCTCAACGTGTTCACAGCAAAGCAAATATTTGGCCTAGTATTAATCAAATAAATTAACGAACCAATCAGTGGTCAGTACATAGATGGATCAACGAGATTAGAATCTGTTAATTTTAGTTAACAATGGTATGTTCTATGCTTAGCACAATTACTTCAATGTCCTTTAAGCAACCCAATGACAATTTCCAATTTATATTTCCAATAGCAATCACATTAACCATAAATCACATTTACAATAATTGTAGATAGAACATGAATAATAAAATGCAGAAGACAAACCAAGACAAGAGGACACCAAATTTGGCGAATGCTAGGGAAAAACCCCAAGATGGGGAAAACCCTTTGATCAATTCTTCTTATTATTATATCAAATGTTCAACATAGAGAGAGAATACAAAAGTCAAAATTGACTTGCCAAATCACAATCAAAACAACCCTGTCAAATCTGCAGTGAACAACAGTCAAATTTTGCCCTAACCAAAAAGTTAGCGTAGGTCAACGTAGCAACAGATCATCCTCTATGTAGCTTGGTCATACCCAGTCAAACTCAACCTTCTAAGGTGGTCAAAGTCAACCCAAAACATTCTTGAAAACAATGGTCAAACTTGGTCAACTTTTGTGGTCAACTCTACAGTCAGGCCTGAGATTGGTTCGTGGTCAAAGTCAACCTCAGTTCTCATGCCAATAAATGCGGCATCCCAAAAATGAAAATTTGACCCAAAAATCGCAGTCAAATGTGGTCAAAACACCCCTGGTCAACAATGGTCAAATCTGCAACAGACTCTGAAATTTTGGCCCTGTAATTTGTCTTGTAATTTGTCCTTCTGCTGCCACACATGTGAGGTAAATAGATGCCCAATAAGTTGTACAAACCAATCAGACGAGGAGAGAGGAGTGCGTGTGATGAGATGATTCCAAATGAGGTTTGAGGTCTCTCATATTTATACAAGTCGTTGAAGGTGAAGAGACATGCCTCTTGGGTTTTATGAGGCTACATGATGATGTGGTCAACCTTGACAATTTACACGTGTGGACATAAATTCAAAAACACATTTCTGCGCATCCAAATTTAATGATCTTTAGGTCGATTTTGGTCCTCTCGAAAAGAGGAATTCAATGCAATAATCATTTCCATCAAATGAGCATCCAAAGTGGAATTTGGCCCTAGTTTCCAATTTTAACAATTCCTCTCAACTAGGGAGAATTCCACCTGCCAATCCATCCATCATCATGCCATCTTGTCATCATGTACTGTCTCTACATCTCATCCCAACTCTGTTGAACACGGATGTAATAATGAAGAAGAATCAATCGAGAGTGAGTCATAAGACCTTGCCACTCTTCAATGATCGAAGTTAGTCCAAGGGTGGAACCCCAATTAGACTTGATCCTAGATCAAGTTGTTGAACACCATGCATCTTAGACATAGGGAGTACAACAGTACACGATGCGTCGATCTGTAGTGCTATCGTCCCTATCCACTTTTCTCAACTGATTGGCCAATGAGAGGTACTTCCCATGAGTTCTAGATTACATGGGTAGGATGTATGCTAGGGCATCTGCAGGAGAAGGTGAACCACTCATCCTGCTCATATGCCATAGGAGAAGGTGAACCACTCACCCTACACACGTGTCATCAATCGTAGGGGAAGGTGAACCACTCACCCTACACGTGTCATCAATCGTAGTGGAAGGTGAACCACTCACCCTACACACATGTCAACCATCATGGGGTATCACAGGGGAAGGTGAACCACTCATCTTGTACATAGCGCACCTATAGGGGAAGGTGAACCACTCACCCTATCGCCGCTCATAGCTCCAAGAAGTACCCCAAGCCCCCAGGAGCTCCCAGAGCTTAGTGTCCAACTCAAGCAAAACTCTCATGAGAGGGTCCTTCCATGACTCTAAGTCTCTCTTAGAAGGCTAAGAATTTGGCCTTCCCCAAGGGCTTCGTGAGAATGTCAACAATCGGTTCATCAATCTTGATGTCTTGGAGCCTTATTGCTCCCTGTTGTACCATATCCCGGATAAAGTGGTCCCTGATATCAATGTGCTTGGAGTGGTTGTGGAACATGGGATTCTCTGAAAGGCGAATCCCACTCTGGTTATCACAATAGATCATGGTGGTATCTAGCACGTGCTCAAATAGCTCACTGAAGAGCTTCCTCAACCATATAGCTTCACAACAGGCTATACTAGTTGCAATGTATTCGGCCTTGGCGGTGCTTAGAGCAACCGATTTCTTCATTTTGCTTATCCAAGAAATCGAAGCAGACCCCAATAAGAAGCAACATCCAGACGCGCTCTTTCGATCCACCACACTGCCTGCCCAGTCAACATCATAATATCCATGAAGCCTCAAATTCCCCGCAGTGTATCTCAATCCATAGTTGATTGTGCCACGGAGATATCTCAAGAGATTCTTAGCAACAATCCAATGTATGTGATAAGGCTCAACCATATATTCACTCAAAGTATTCACGACAAAGCATATGTCCGGATGGGAGTTTACCAAGAACATCAAGGCCCCCCCAAGTTGTCGATACTCAAAAGGGTTTGCCAATTTAGGCCCAACAACACTTCCACATAACTTCTTGAAGTTGAGTTCCATCGGAGTAGACACAAACTTGCAATCCCCCATCCCACATCTCTTTAGGAGCTTCACAATGTATTTTCCTTGAGAAAGGAAAGTCTCGCCTGACTTTTGCTAGACCTCCAGGCCTAGGAAGTAGTGCATCAGTCCTAAGTCCTTCATCTCAAACTCAGAAGTCAACTCTCTCTTGCATTGATAAATGAGAGGGTTCGCACCAGTCAAAAAGAGATCATCAATATAAAGGACTAAAATGAGAGGCATGTCCTTTTCAACCTTGAATTATAGGTTAGGATCATCATAGCTCCTTGTAAATCCCAACTTCACGAGATAACTGTCAATCCTCTCATACCAAGCCCTAGGGGCTTGCTTCAACCCATAGAGAGCTTTCTTCAACCTGCATACATGTGTCCTTCGATCTTGTACTTCGAACCCCTGAAGTTGTTCCAAGTAGACTTCCTCCTTAAGCGAGCCATGCAAGAAAGTAGTTTTGATGTCCATTTGATTTAGGCTCCATCCTTGATTGGCAATGAGAGCAATAATAGATCAAATAGTGGTGTATCGTGTGTTGACTCCGCCGCCTACACCTACCTACAAGTCATCGAGAAAAGCCTTCAACCCCACAAGGTATGGTTGGTGGCAGGGAACTCAGAGAAGGGGCTGTCAAACTAACCTTGACTCTCTTCGTTTGAGCTATCTCCTAGGTTAGCTAAGGGGGGTGGTCCCTAATGAAAAGGTAAGTTAAAAAGATGCGAGTTTCTAGGAGAATTGTTAGAGTTAAATAGATTATTTCTTTAAGATTTATAAGCAAAACTGATATGGGCAATAACCATCAAAACATAAGATAAACATGAAATACATAAACAACCAATGCCTTCAAAGTATTACTCTTTAAGAAATGAAATTGTATTTGCTTAAAATGAAGTGAAATGCTTTCAAATGGAAAGCCAAAATAATCTTGAAAAGTGAAATAAAAAATTGTTAGCACAAGATATTATAAATGCTTTTAAGATGAATAAGTCTATAAATCAAAGCATGGAAACTATCTTACTAAAAAAATACAATTAGAAATCTACTTGTGAGAATGAGATGATAAAAAGAACTCAGATGGTAGACCAAGATGACAATATGCAATTAAGTTTGCAAACCCAAAATAATAGTACTTGAAAGTGAAATCAACCATTCATGACAATATGCAATTAAACCAAAAGATAAGCCAATTTCCAAGTACAAGAAAATTAAAACTTATTGCAAAATTAAAAGGGGTTACAATGCTTACATCCAAAGTGCCTCTTGAAATAAAATTTGAATTTGAGACTTTAAACAATCAAGATAGCAAGAAATTTAAGAACTTTGCAAACAAAGCAAATGTGATGGAATGAGTTCTTAAGTTATTTTATAAGTTAGTGCTAAGGCAAAGTTGCAATTGAAATGTAGTCCTCAAACTTCATCCTCGCCCAAATATTTAGACCTCACAATGAAGAGTCAATAGAGGTAGAGGGTCCTTAAAAGTCTATTCAACCAACTTAAGTTGGAGGTAAGTTTTAGTGAGGCTTGCGGCCTTCCTATACTAAAATTCCTAGATGAAGTGCAAACTGTGTTAATTCCCCAAATTAAACTAATGCTACATGCAAATGCTTCAAAGAGAAATAGTTTGCAAAATTTGAGAGGCTAGAATGTAAATAAACTCATATGTGTTTGCACCATTAAATGGAAAATAAACAAGTAAAATTGAATAGATTTCTTTAAGCTACAATTGTTTCAAATAAATGATAGTGCTCTAATAGTTTTCATGACATATAACATAAATTGACCAAGTAGTGAAGCATATAATTGAAGAAATTATGAAACAATTAAAACTTGCCAAAGTATGAAGTGTTTACATATAAGATGAGATTTTCTCAAGTTTACAATTTGGAAGCGTATGCATGTGGGAATTTAAATACAAGATTAGTAAAAATTTGCATGTGGAGTGAAATGTGTTGATTTTAAGCATGCACAATATGAAATTAAAAGCTAGAAAGCTAAGAAAAACTAGAAGCAAGATTAGGTCACCCGCAAGAATCCTTCCTCTAAGTGAGGAACGGGGATGCCATGGGAAAAATCTATAGCTTATTCAAACAATTTTTTTTATCCTTTAATATCGCTTAAAGAGGGTAAAAATGCCTCTAAAAGGGCAACTCACAATACGAGAGAGATTCTTACAAAGATGGGACTCTAACAAAGCTAGGCTCTCTCCCCCAAAAATATAACAACAACAAACTTGAAGATGGAAAAAACTCTCCAAAAGAGATTCACAAGGCTCAAAAGGCCCACGGCCTAGATGAGTTTGCAACTCTCTCCCAAGTGCTTATGGCCTCCCTAGAAATCAATCTTTGGATAGCGTGAGGGGGTCTTGCATACACACAAGTGAGTAGTTTTCCAAAGCTTCTCTTCAAGCTCCTTGCTGCCCAATGCTCAAGCTTATGGGCTACAAAACACAAAACCAATTGTCAGTGTGAAATTGAAAAAAAAGGAAAGCAAAACTAAACTTAGAATTTAATATACAAAGTATTATCTAAAGTAATGGGAGTGAACCCCCATACTTGTTTAGCTTTGGAAATGACTCTTGAATAGGAGATATAACTTTGAAAGAACTAGAATCAAAGAAGTATTTTGAATTTGAATGGATGATCAAGTAGCTATCGAGTAAGAAAAGTCCCTTTTGTTCTTCGTTGGATGGAAAACTTGGAGCGAAAAAATGGTTTAGTCTTGGATCGCTGTGACTCTAGGAGTGAGTTTATCTAATTGAGATTTCTCCCACTTCCAGATGGATTTCTGCACAGAATACAA
This sequence comes from Pinus tabuliformis, assembly GCA_031772625.1. Classification (NCBI taxonomy): domain Eukaryota; kingdom Viridiplantae; phylum Streptophyta; class Pinopsida; order Pinales; family Pinaceae; genus Pinus; species Pinus tabuliformis. Next base: position 998,730,529 of record CM062818.1, read on the forward strand.
AAGATCTTTCCTACACACTTGAACACGTATTAGTTTGCTCAAGATTAGAGCAATATAATGAATAAGATAAACCAAGCATTCCTCCTAAAATGAATTGGCAAGCTTATTCCTAGAATATTACTCTAAATCAATGATATGTGCAAGATAGCTTGCACACATTAATCCAAGCAAGATGGGAAGTATAAATTAATATTAATTCAATATGCAAAAGAAATTAAATACAATAGCAGTAGCATGAAAGGACATCACCTCATAACGCCAAGAGAACACCAATCAGATAGCCCCAAAGTCTTGATTGTATTAAGAAAGTATGCAAGTAAAAAATGACAGAGTTTCTTCGAGCCTAATAGTTCATTACATGATACAATATGAGAGCATATAGCCTCATTATATAGAGATTTGGGAGCAAATCCCAAGGAAGAATGCATGTGAGAACTGAACTTGGAGCAAATCCCAAGGAAAGATAAGTCAAGTTCGATGTGGAGAAGATAGAGACATTAAAGCAAAATCGAATTCCATATGTGCACATCAAGGGAAATCGAATTCCATATATGGCATAGTAAACTCATCCATGAGTGAATCCAAGTACCGTGATAACTCCAGTCAACAAATGCAAACTCGAACTAAGTGATGCCACATATGTAGATGATCCCCAAATAGCTCTGCGTAGGTCCCCAGGAACTACGTGATTCCTCCGTGTACTACTTGTAGTCTGGCCAAGTGAAACTCGTAATCCTCAGGAGTGGAGTGCTAAGAGTAGAAGAACCTGAGAATATTCAGTCCAAATATACCATAGAATATTCCTTCAGTGCATGAGCTCTTCTAATAAATTTGATTTTCCACATGTGCAACTGTTGCTTTTTCTCTGGGAAATTCGATTTTATGAAATAATGGTGTATTTATGATGTAATGTGCTCAGTCATCTTCCACATGTCCGTTGACTCAACTCTCTGACTTAGGATAATTTCCAAGTCATTTCCATGTCATTCTATCACATGAAATAATTTATTTCTCTATTTTATTTAATTCTAGCCTAACTAAATGCCACAATTTCCACTAAACTTAGGAAATGTGGGTTTTGAGGATCCAAAACACATTATTAACCCCTCAAAGTGTGTCATAGTAGAAAGTTGAGGGTGAGAGGTGTAATTTTGATTATTCAAACTCCATACAACTTCTCTAGACTACACTTATTACAATTTAGATACAATTTTATTTGCAATTTTTGACCTGCGGGAAATCAAAAAAATTAAAAAATGACTACCTAGACCTAACCAAATTCCACGAATTTTGTGTGATTTAGTATGGTAATATAAATAGACTCTAGAAACTAAGATGTGTTAGGGGCTCAACCTTCAAACCGTCACCCCGACTTTGGGGTAAAAAGTGAGTGAAAAAACCCAGAAAATTATCCGCTTTTGAAAAAGAAGGGATAATTAATCAGATAAAAAAACACTCCAAGGTGTACTCGTTTGCTGATCGAGTCCCAACATCTTAGGCTTGTTACAGACTCAAAACTCATCATTACTAGTATCACTTATTACAATTCCCCGCTGGGTGTGGAATCTGGGTACACGAAAGATAATGATAAGATAGAAGTAGAGTTAAAAACCTCTGTTGATTGATGATATTTGATGGTACAAGTGTCCTTTGGAGCATCCATGGGCATGGAGTCTTTCATATAATCATCAAGTGTCATCCTAGTGGTCAACATCGGGCAACTGGTGCAAATATCTTGCCATAGGCCACTCCTTCCTTTTGAGAGAAGCCTCGAGCAACGAACCTAACCTTATATTTTTAAAATAGAAGTGACCACAAACTTGTCCTTGAGTCTAGGCACCACATCCCAGACGCCATTCTTTATGATTGACTCATACTCCTCATTCATTGCATCTTTCCAAACTTGGTGTTTTATGGCTTCCTCGAACGTGCATGGTTCAACTTGAACAATAGTACTCATAGCAACCAAATAACCTTGATACCTGTTCGACTTCTTACTTTCACGAAATGTCCCTCTTGGAGCAATATGTCTTTCAGCATCTTTGAGAGTATCTTTGAGCCATAGTGGACATTTCCTTGAGGTAGAGGTATCACCAGGAGGTGGATCGATAGGATCCATTGGGCCTTCAACATCGGGCATAGGCTCATTTGTCGGAGGTTCATCCTGTTTTTCGGCAACATCATCATCGTCCTTCCTTGGGATAGGGAGATCTCTGGCTCTCCCAAGCGCAGTGTTTTCATTAAAGGTGACATCACGACTTACTTCCACATCTCTTTGACCAAGGACATAGATTCTATATACCTTTGAATTTTCATTATCGCTGATGAATATTCCTTTCTTCCCAGAAGCTTCCAACTTATTCCTTTTCTCCTTAGGCACGTGAAGATACATGGGACACCCAAATATTTTAAAATGAGAAACATTAAGTTTCTTACTAGCTCATATTTTGAACATATATGACAGTGTTGGCAGCTTCTCCCCATAAGAACTTTGGTAGGCCTTGATCATGGAGCAGGGTCACGGGTGGCTTCCATGATTGTTTGATTCTTCCTTTCAACAACGCCATTCTGCTCAGCAGTGTATGGGACAATTGTCTCCCTCTTAATGTCGACCTCTTTGCAAAAGTCATTGAATTCATTTGATTCATATTCGATTCCATTGCCGGTCTTCAATATCATGATCTTCTTCCTTGTTTGATTTCCCACCAATGCTTTGAAAGATCGGAACCATTTGAACACTTATCTTCACCACAAGACATAGGATAGACATAAGACAACATATGTCTATGTGGTGAATGATGTCTTATGTGGTGAATGTTGTCTTATGTCTATGGTGAATGGTGAATGTTGTCTTATGTCTATGGTGAATGGTGAATGTTGTCTTATGTCTATCTAGCCAATAATTCATTAAAACCAGGTATCCTGTCATTGTTGAGAATATTGGTGACAAATACATCCCAAGGTCGTGAAAGATCTCCAAGTGCAATGAGACTGAGTTCCCTGTCAACAATAACTTCTCCAGTAGATAGTAGGTCATTCTTGATTCGAGTTATTCTCATGAAGTAAGATTGGATAAACTCCCTTTTATCCATCTTGATGTCCTTCAACTTGTTTTTGAGAAAGAGGATTTGATTTGAATTGTTCACTTTGAACATCCCAACCAGCGTATCATATGTCTCCTTAGATGTTCCTAAATTAGAAATATAGGCAACCAAATGCTTTTGAATAGAGTCAATGATAATTTTCTTAGCTTTGACCTCACCTTTCTTATACTTCGACTTAGCAACAACCGATGCATTTGAAGGGGGCTCCAACACTTTTCCCTGCACATAGTCCATTGCATCAGGCTCTTCCAAAGTCAAGTCCAAAGTCATTTCCATGCATGATAGTCAGATTTGTCACTGAGCTTGTCCTCGATCTTGAAGTAGGATGTAGAAGCCATGGAGACTTGTCCAATAGTCTTGTCCAACAGATCTCTCTTAGTGATTGCTTTTCTCTCTCTTGCTTGGGCTTTGTCTTCACCTAGGCTCTGATACCATGTTAATTTTAGTTAACAATGGTATGTTCTATGCTTAGCACAATTAATTCAATGTCCTTTAAGCAACCTAATGACAATTTCCAATTTAGATTTCCAATAGAAATCGCATTAACCTTAAATCACATTGACAGTAACTGTAGATAGAACATGAATAATAAAATGTAGAAAACAAGCCAAGACAAGAGGACACCAGATTTGGCGTATACCAGGGAAAAACCCCAAGACGGGGAAAACCCTTTGATAAATTCTTCTTATTATTATATCAAATGTTCAACAGAGAGAAAGTACATATGTCAAAATTGACTTGCCAAATGACAGTCAAAACAACCTTGTCAAATCTGCAGTCAACAACAGTCAAATTTTGCCCTAACCAAAAAGTCAATGTAGCAACAAATCATCCTCTATGCAGCTCTGTCATACCCAATCAAACTCAACCTTCTAAGGTGGTCAAAGTCAACCCAAAACAGTCCTGAAAAACAATGGTCAAACTTGGTCAACTTCTGTGGTCAACTCTGCAGTGAGGCTTGCGGTCAACCCTATGATTGGTCTGCGGTCAAAGTCAACAAAATGCTTCGGTTCTTGTTGCAATAAATGCGGCCTACCAAAAACGAAATTTTGACCCAAAAACCGCAGTCAAAACACCCCTTGGACCTACTCTCGCTACTCGAAAAAGAAACCTTGGCATTCTTGCTAAGTGCACACCCTTTGCACACACCTTGTTGCTCAACACTGAAATCTAGGAGACTAGTGACAATCTCCCTCAGGATCGACAACACTCTGTAGTGCAAGTGTCCCATCCTTCTATGCCGTAGCTCACATAGTTGGTCACTTCCATGTACCAATACCTGAACAGGATTGCCCATCAAGTTATCAACCTGTATAAATTGCTCTCTCTAATCGCGATGGCCATTGTTGTGTTTGGGCTAGACTCCTTTCGATGAATGAGCACTTTCCCATTACTGAACATAACTTCATATCCTCTATCCTCAATCCCTGAGACTGAGAGTAAGTTCTTCTTCAATCCCGGTACAAAGAACATGTCCTTGGCTTGCCATGTCCTTCTTGACTTGAGTGGGAACTTAATGGTTCCAATACCCTTCATTGCATACCTATCATCATTACCAAGTTCCACATATAAATTTGAGTCTTTCTCCGTCAAATTGCTAAATAACTCCCTTGCCTCTGTCATATAACATGATGCACCACTATCTAAGTACTAAGCAATCTTAGTGCTGGTGCAGGTAGATAGACAAGAGACCAATGAAATGTCCTCGAACTTTGCTGCAAACTCATCAAGTTGAAACTCTATTGATGTTGTTATCTGTTGCGACTTCTTCTTTGGACACTTTGATGCATAGTGCCCATTCTTGTGGAAAATGAAGCACTTCAGCTTGCACAAGTCTTTTTCCTTCCCTGACTGAGAGGTTGCCCCCTTAGTGTTACCCTTGGAACCCTTCCCTTTTCGCTTCTTGGCCGTACTAACCAACGTGAAGTTCTCCTCTCTATCTCCCTGCTTATCGGTCATAGACTCCTCCCGAGCCTCTTCTTGGATGCAATCATCACCTTTTCCAATTAGAAAGTTTCTCTTGAGCGTAGATTCCCTTAACAAATGGTTCCCATGATTTGGGAAACCCATTCAATGCTACATTTACAAGCTCTATGTCCTCTCCTTTCTCCCCAATGGTTGCAAGTTGATCTTGTGTTTGGGTGTGTTACTCCTACCACCTACACCTACCTACAAGTCAGTGAGAAAAGCCTTCAACCCCACAAGGTGTGGTTCACTGCAGGGAACTAAGAGAGGCGTTGTCACACTAAATTCCTTCTCTCTCCGTTTAAGCTATCTCCGAGGTTAGCTATGGGGGATGGTCCCTAAATGGAAAACTAAATTAAAGAAATGTGAGGTTCTAGGAGAGACATTAGAGTGAAAGTGGATTACTTTTAAGAATTATGAACAAAATATGATATGAGCAATAAAAATCATTAACATGATAAAACCATAAAACCAGTGCCTTAAGATAAATTGCTCAACAAAAATGAAACATACCTTTGCTCAAAACAAAAGTAGAATGATTCTAATAATGAAAGCAAAACAATCCTGAAATGGAAACAGAGATGTTAGCACGATAACTGATACAAGATATAAAATGCTTTCAAAATATAATCAAAGCCTAAATCAAAACATATAGAAATATCTTGCAAAAGGAAAAGCAATTAGTGTTCTACTTGCAAAAGGAAAATGAAGCAATGTTTGCCAACATAAAATATTCAATAATGACAAGTAAAATGGACAATTGCAAGTGAAATCACAAGATTTATTAGCATGAGATGCACCTATACTAGATTTGGATGCAATTAGTCTTGGTTATTTTTAATCTAAAATGCCTAATCTAGGTGAGAAGTCCTCCTCTTGAACTCTTACCAAAGGGTAAAAATTTGGATGACTATAAGAAAGGGGGGGATGGCACGGAAGTGTCATTGACGATACCCGGTCCCTGAGTCTTATGAGCCAGCGTGTGCCTTCGTTCCTACAAGGGGACAAGCCACTTTCATAACTACAGGGTCACACACTTTTACCTTACTTCGTACCAGATGGAAGAATTTTTCAAGAAAGCCTTTTTCCCTATACTTTCTATCAACCAAGCTTATGCTTGGAGGTTAATTTTAGTGATGATGCAACTATACTAAAATGCTTAATATGGTATGCAAATAACTTTTCCAAATAGAGATTTGCAATGCATTCAATATAATGGAAATAATGCTCAAAGTAAATTGCAAAATGTAAATTCAATTGGAAAAATAAATTAGCTTGCACATGAATTAAATAAGATCACTAAATGCTTTGCTTCAAGAAAATGGAAATGTGCTCAAAAGGATAACTTAGATAGTTGCTCAAGGTAGTGCAAGATACATAAGCTTCATGAACATATAAGATTGTAAGTTACTCAAAATAATTGCTTTGACAAATGATAAACCAATAACCCACTAAAGCAATGAAACTTGAAGTTTATGTGCTTGCAAAATGAGCAAATAACTTAAATAAATGAGCATGTAAACAAATGAGCCTATTGTGAGGCCAACATGAAGCAAATGGTTAAAGTTTGCTACTTGAAATTAGATGCCTTGCATAAAATAAATTGCTTCCAAAAGTAAGATTTAGAATTGTACTTGAAAGTTAAACTTGAAATGGCAAAGCATGAAAATAAGTAACAAAAAGCAAATTCAAAAAATTAGCTTGTGAAGGTGATGTGTTAATTTTAAGGCATGCGAGATGAAAAACTTATAAAACAAGCCCAAAATCAAACCACTCACACGTTCATCCTTTTACAAAAAAAAAAACGAAATGATGGCTTGGGTGAAAATCCAAGCTACCACAAGAAAAACTAAGCTTTTATTAGATGTTACAAGATGAGAAATTTTGAAGAGGTCTCAAGTAAATCTTAAAGAGGAGTCTTTACAATTAATGGGGCTTCTCAAGTTCTAGATCTCCTTCTTGAAACTCAAATTCAGAAAATGAAGTAAGTATAATGAAAAAGCTCTCAAGATTGAAGAAGTTAAGTGTCTCTTGGTGCCTCAAGGCTTGGCCTCCAAAGGTGAATGAAATGTTGCACAAAACAAGAAGTCAATCCTCCTCAAAAGCCCACGGCTTTTCCAAGTAGCAACCCTCCTCTTTATTCACGATCTCCTAAAAAATATGAACTTTGAAAGGGTAGAGAGGTCCTAAAAGAAAAAGTGTTAGAGTTTGTGTGATCCTTCCTTGATGCTCTTGTCACAAATACTCTACCTATGGGCTGCAAGATCAAGAAACAAGTTATTGTAGAGAGAATATGAAAACAAATTAAATAAAAATACAAATAATATAGAAGAAACCAAATCAAGTGATGGGAGTGAACCCCATTGTTGAAAAATGTGCAACAAGAAATGTTAAATTTAGAATATGCTAAAAATAGACCTGTTAAAAATAGCATGTCTAAAAATAGAAGTCTGGCTAGTGAGGTCATTGGTCACATTGGGTGAGAGGTGAAACTGCTAAAAATCGAAAGTTCTAAAAATAGCATTTCTGGGTCCCTTCCTATTTATAACAGTCCCTAGTGTATCTATAGGAAGTAAAATTAATTTTGGTCTTAACAGCAGTTGGAAATATTAATTAATTAATTCAGTTGAGTTAATTAGTTAAGGAAATTCGAATTTGAAGTCTTTGTGAGCATGCACATGAGTTGTCCCACTGATTGAGGAATTTATCCTTAATTTCCTCCACTGATTGAGGGAATAAGTATGAGTTCTATAATGAGAGAATCAGTTGACTTAGTTTAACTTAGTCAAGTCCAATTAGATTATTTTAACAAGTTGTTAAAATAATGAAATATAGTTTGTTAATGCTTACATGCACGTGACAACTATTATTTCAGATAACTGAGAATTCCCTCATGGATAACTGATGGATGTCAGTTCAGACAGAGACCCAGTTGAGATCAGATGAGGGACAATGTACTATCAGATGCTTGGATATTTCTAGTAAGTATTCCTTGCATGGAGGAGGATCTATTATAGGAGATTGGAGGACTTGTGGCCTATATATTGAGGCCTAGGTAGTCTATGATCTTCATCTTCTGATTACAGAGAGAGCAGGATAGCTATTGAGCTGATTCTTTTTGTATGTTGTTGAGGATCTCCACTTGATTGATAATACATGGTTGGGGTTTTATGCTGGTGCTTTCTCCTGGATATATCTTGTGTTATGTGTGATTATTTCTCTTGATAAGTTATGCATGTTTCTACTTGATGTTGCTCATGAATTCGATTATGCTTCCACTTAATGTTTTATAGAAGTAGAACAAGTATTATGCTTTAGGACATTGCATATATCGGTTTGTTCTACAGGTGAAATTTCTACATGGTATCAGAGCACAGGTGATCAAGCAAGAACAATATGCTAGCAGGAGAAATTTGAAGTTTATTATTCGGGATATAGATCTCAAGTTCTTATCACATCTATTTCATCGATGACGTTCTATGGTTTGAGGCTTGAGTATGCCCTTGATGGCAGCTCAAACTATATAGCTTGGAAGGATCGCATGGAGGCAGTGTTGGAAGATAATGGCCTTAAGGACTTCATTGATCAAGAAGTCCCTAAGCCTACTGATGCTACTCAACAGGTGGAATGGAAGAAGTGTGTGGCTAGAGCTAGGAGAATTCTCTTGGAGGGAATGCGAGATTACATATTCTCGAGCCTCCATGGGAAGGAGACTCCGCATGCAATGTGGAAAACATTGAAAGATTTATATCAGAATAACAGTGATTAGAGGAAGCTGGCACTAAAGGACAAACTTCGAAAGATCAAGTGTGAAAGGGATGAGATGATCTCTATGTATCTGACCCAGCTCATCACATGTAGGGATGAGCTTGCAAGTGTAGGGGTCGTGACATCGGATGAGGATATGGTGAGTCTAACACTCCTTGGCCTTCCTAAAAGCTGGCATAGCTAACAGGACTCGGTGAATGGAAGGGAGAAACTGCCAGATTGGGAACAACTAAGTTCGGATTTGATGCAAAAGGAGATCAGACGGAGCACCAGAGACAGTTCTTCATCCATGCATGATGAGGAGAACTGTGCCTTAGTGAGTAAGGCGAAGAAGGGGAAGGAGAAGGTTTATCTTTCCGAATCCAGTTCTTCCAATGATGGGAAGAAGGTTGACAAATTGAAAGTGCGATGCTTTCGTTGTCATAAGGTGGGCCATTATGCTGCAAATTGTCCACGGAGGAAATCCAAGAAGGGATCCGGGGAAGGATCTGAAGGTGAGGCACTTGCTTCACAGTTTGAGTTGGATTTCACACTCTTCGCATGCATGGTTTCATTCATGGTGGGAAGTGGTTGGTTTCTTGACAGTGGAGCTTCTTTCCACATGACTGGCGACAAGAGTTTGTTCAGTACTTTGGAGGAGAAAGATCTCCAGATACTCATAGCGATGGGTAATGATGAGAAGTATAGTGTCTCAGGTGTAGGCACGGTTATTTTTCAGAGGGAGCATGGATCTCTCCTTACCTTGACCGATGTCAAGTATGTACTAGGACTGAAGAGAAACTTGGTGTTGATCGCGATGCTGGAAGACAGAGGCTATGATGTAGTCTTCAGTAAGGGAAAGGTTTTCCTTAGACACTTCATCACTAGACAGGTGAAACAGATTGGTTTACAGGTCAAGAACCTGTATGCTCTTGAGGTTCAAGATGCATGCAAAGCCTTGAGCAGCAAGACAACTGATGGAGACTTGGTGGTTGAGAGGGAGGGTATATTACCTCTCAACATGCAGAGCCAGAAGAAGTCTCAGACGATTGTAGAGGAGCCATGATTGGTGCAGCAGCTCAGGAGGTTGTGGAGCAGCCACAACAGGGGAAGCTGAGTGGAGATCGAGTAGAGACATCTACTCATGCAGAGACCTCCAGTAGGGGGGAACTTTGAGCCAGGTGGGCTGAGGGATCACATGCAGCCATACCTCCAGGTAGGAGGTGGGGCGATGTGGAGTGATCATCCCAAGGAGGAGGGGCAGGATCCTTGAGGTACCCAACCTCTTGGATGAGACCTTGCTACAGGAGCCCTGATGTGGAGTAGCAGGAGCTGACTGATTGGGTAGAGACAAATGCAGATGGAGCGGTAGAGAGAGCAACAGTGTAGGGAATCCCAGGACAGCGCATAACTAGCAGGTTGCAGCAATGCGAGAGGCACAAGTGTTTTGCACAGTGCTAGGTGGCACAAAGAGGTGTGCAATGGTGTGAGATGCATGGAGATGTTGCAGTAGCGCAGATGTCAGAGAGGGAGCACTTGTCAGCAATAGGTAGAGCTTCAACATCAGAGTATGTTCCTAGCCCAATAGAGTGGTCAGTTGGGAGTGTTTTTGTTCCAAGTGTTGTTGGAGCAAGTGGACCGGGTAGATGTGTTGCATGCAGAACATTCCAGAGTTACAGGATCGGGTTCGAGAGGAAGCCTTTCTTGTTGAGAGGGAGTGTTGAAAAATGTGCAACAAGAAATGTTAAATTTAGAATGTGCTAAAAATAGACCTGCTAAAAATAGCATGTCTAAAAATAGAAGTTTGGCCAGTGAGGTCATTGGCCACATTGGGTGAGAGGTGAAACTACTAAAAATAGAAAGTTCTAAAAATAGCATTTCTGGGTCCCTTCCTATTTATAGCAGTCCTTAGTCTATCTATAGGAAGTAAAATTAATTTTGGTCTTAACAACAGTTGGAAATATTAATTAATTAATTCAGTTGAGTTAATTAGTTAAGGAAATTCGAATTTGAATTCTTTGTGAGCATGCACATGGGTTGTCCCACTGATTGAGGAATTTATCTTTAATTTCCTCCACTAATTGAGGGAATAAGTATGAGTTCTATAATGAGAGAATCAGTTGACTTAGTTTAACTTAGTCAAGTCCAGTTAGATTATTTTAACAAGTTGTTAAAATAATGAAATATAGTTTGTTAATGCTTGCATGCATGTGACAATTATTATTTCAGATGACTGAGAATTCCCTCATGGATAACTAATGCATGTCAATTCAGACAGAGACCCAGTTGAGATCAGATGAGGGACAATGTACTATCAGATGCTTGGATATTTCTAGTAAGTATTCCTTGCATGGAGACAGATCTATTATAGGAGATTGGAGGACTTGTGGCCTATATATTGAGGCCTAGGTAGTCTATGTTCTTCATCTTCTGATTACAGAGAGAGCAAGATAGCTATTGAGCTGATTCTTTTTGTATGTTGTTGAGGATCTCCACTTGATTGATAATACATGGTTGGGGTTTTATGCTGGTGCTTTCCCCTGGATATATCTTGTGTTATGTGTGATTATTTCTCTTGATTAGTTATGCATGTTTCTACTTGATGTTGCTCATGAATTCGATTATGCTTCCGCTTAATGTTTTGTAGAAGTAGAACAAGTATTATGCTTTAGGACATTGCATATATCGGTTTGTTCTACAGGTGAAATTTATACACCCATCACTTGGTTTAGTTTAGAAAGCTCTGAAATAGCTATTATGAATCAATGCAACATTATGTCAAAGATTTAAATTTTTTAAAATAATTGCTTGTATACAAGTTATGCCCAAACGAATCTCTGCAAGACACTTTTTGTAAGATAAACTAAGTGAATCCAAATGAGAGTTCCTTTGAATGGTGCTCCAAGAGTGGGTTGGTCTCTCAAAGACTTCCCCTCATGCTTGATCCAATAAAAAATCCTTTACAATACTTAAATCAAACATTATTCCATATAGATTTAGACAAGCAAACAATGAATTGAAACTTCTAGAAATTCCTTTGAAAATAAACCAGAGCTTTCAAATTCTAGAGCCTACTTTCAAATCAATGTTAATACAAGATAGCTTTGCACTAGCTTACAAGAATATATGAAAAATGAAATAATTCAAAGCATAGAAAGATTATCCCAATAGCTCACAATACACCATCCTTCAAAGGAAGAACGCCCATGAATGAACCCCCAAAGTCTTTTTATTGATATTCTTGAAAAGTGTACAAGGTAGCAGCGCTTCCACAAGCACAAGAGCTAGTAGACAATGATACAATATGAGAGCTCATGGCTTTATTATATAGAGAGTTGGGAGCAAATTCCAATGAAGAATGATAATGACAAATGGCATTGGAGCCAATCCCAAGGTAGAGAGAGCCAAGTTCTAAGTGGAGATGAGAGAGCCACTCAAGCAAATCGAATTCCTTGTGTGTCACCATCAAATCCTCAAGAGAAATCGAATTCTCTATGTGGCACAAGTAGCAAACCCAAGTGTGAAGTGAGACAAGTAGTTGACTCAAGTCCCAATCCAATCCTCATCCATATGATGACACCTCTGTAGATGATCCCAATGAAGGAATGCGTGGTCCCCTCCTTGGAGCAATTCAAATCCCTTAACTGCAGCTGAGTGTAGATGAAGTGAAGTGCTAAGTGGGACAAGCTCCCATGAAATCCTCCATCAAATCCAGTCAAATATTCTCTTGTGCATTTATTCCTCCAAGAAATTCGATTTTTCCACATGTGAAGTGCTGCATTAACTCTGGCAAATTCGATTTCTTGGAGATAATGTTGTAATTATGATGCAGTGTGCTCAGTCATCATCCACATGTCCTTTGACTCAATCTTTTGACTTGGGATAATTTCCAAGTCATTTCCATGTCATTCTGTCACATGGAATAATTTATTTCTCTCTATTTTATTTAATTCTAGCCTAATTAATTGCCACATTTTCCACTAAACATAGGAAAAGTGGGTTTTGAGGGTCTAGAACACATTATTAACCCCTCAAAGTGTGTCATAGTAGAAAGTTGAGGGTGAGAGGTGTAATTTTTATTACTCATACCCCATACAACTTCTCTAGACTACACTTATTACAATTTATTTACAATTTTATTTGCAATTTCCGTAGTGCGGAAAATCTAAAAAATTAAGAAATGACTACCTAGACCTAACCAAATTCCACAAATTTTTTTGTGTGATCTAGTATGGTAATATACATCGAATCTAGACATTAAATGTGTTAGGGGCTCAACCTTCAAACCGTCACCCTGACTTTGGTGTTAAATGTGAGAAAAACCCTAAAAAATTATCTGCCTCTAAAAAAAAAGGGATAATTAACTAGATAAAAAAACACTCCAAGGTGTACTTGTTTTCTGATTGAGTCCCAACATCCTAGGCCTGTTACGGACTCAAAACTCATCATTACTAGTATCACTTATTACAATTCCCTGCAAGGTGTGGAATCTGGGTACAAGAAAGATAATAAGAAATAGAAGTAGAGTTTAAAAACTCTGTTGATTGATGATATCTGATGGTACAAATGTCCTTCGGATCATCCTTGGCCATGGAGTCTTCATATAAACAGGGGCCACTCCAGTGGTCAACAAGGCGATCCTCATGAAGTAGCTCATAATGTTATCGGAGCTTGACATTTGGATGGATCTAAGCTTGTTTCTCAAGATCATCTTCTTGTTCACGTTGTCACTCTAGAACAAATCTACTAGAGGTTTGAACATCACCCTAGTGTTCTTCTTTCTTTCCAAGTGAGGGATGAGTTGATCCATCATGGCATCCATAATAATTCGCTGAGCTTTGATGTCCTTCTTTTCATGATCTACTAACTACATTGAGTCTATCAGTGAAGGGATTACATTATCCACAATTTTGCAAAGGCTATTTTCCTTCAATAGCAAGGTAACCCTTGCTTTATAGTGCAGGAAGCTAGATGCTCCTTCCAACCACTATTCAATTCAAACTAGGAGCTGCCATTCGTAGATTTGATAATTACTGCCTTGTGCTAAGTTTTTCTAGCACCCACAAGCAAAATGAACGTTGTTGGTCTATAGATCTACTAAGACCTCCTCGTGGATCTTGTTGAATTTTTAAGTGCAATAGGTACAAGCACAATTATGAAACTGATAATCACTTCTAATGATATTGAATATTATCTTAGCACTTCCAAATTATTATTTGGCAAGTACACTTCAAAAATTCAACCATAAAATGTAGTGGGACAGTAGAGATCACAATAGAACAATGATGCACAAAGACACAACAAATTTTTACCTTGGGAAAACCCTCTTTTAGGGAAAAACCCAACGAGCTTTTCTTAGAGAAATTATTCAATTCAACAAGAGAAACAATTTGAATTTTCAGTCAAAGTTGGTCAATATGACCATATCAACTAGCTAGGTCAAACCTGGTCCAAATTGCCTAGTATATCAGTCAAACACCTGCTCAAGAAACTCGGTCAAGTTTTCCCAGACCTCAATCAAACATTACCCAGAAATCTCTGTCAAATCAACCTTAGAAAGTCTCAGTTAACTACGTTAAATCTACCTCAGAATGTTTGGTCACACTGCCTTAGATAGACTGCAGTCAACTCAGAAATTCGATCAATAAGATGCCTTAAAATTCGATCAACTTGGCAAGAAGAAAGCCTGGTCAACCTTACAAAAGCTTGGTCAAACAAAGCATTCAAGGAATCAGCCAAACAAAGGAGATAATACATGGTCAATACTAGTCAACTTTAGAAACTGTTGAGTTTTGTAGCTTGGAAGGTACTTCTAGCCTTGTGTTTTGACTAAAAGGACCTTGATTTGCCTCTTTAGGAGCTTGCATGCGACATGCTATTTGTGCAAGTGAGTTGCACACATGTGAATGTGTTGCATGTGACATGCATGAGATGAGCATGTAAAACAAGCTAAATTTATGACTTGTATTTGAGTTAAAGTAAAGAAAGCTAAAGATATGATAGGTAACTAAAGTAAAGTTACTTATCTTTAGTTAACTTAATGAGCTAATTTTGGCCGTCAATCTTAGCTTTGGAAAGCTATAAATTGAGTTTAAGTGTTGAGGCTAAGACACACACAACAATAGCACAAGATTGAGAGAGGCTTTTTGGTGAGCGTGTGCTAGGTTCGAGAGAGTGCAATGAGGTTGGTGATCAATTTTGTAATCTGTATTTTCTTAGTTGGGCCATTATACCAGGAAGGGAGCCCAAGTAAGTTTTGTGATTAATTTATTAATGAAGAACTGTTGATTGGGCATAAATATGTTTGTGAATGTGATTCAGATTGAATAATTTTGCTTTTGCTTAATGTTTTGGTTAGGAACTTAGCCGTGTATTCCTCTAGTTAATAATTGTTGGGAATCAAATACCGGGTGTTGGGTTCGGGAAATTCTAACAGATCCTTCTTCCTCCTTTGCACATGTGAACATAAGACTTCTTGGTTGATGATGGGAATTGAATTGGATGCCAAATGGAAAGGTCAAATGGTCTTTTTATAGAGGTCAAACCATGTGGGTTTTGACCAAGGGTCAAGCCCAGTCAAATGGTCGGGGGCCGACCTAATCTCTCGGAGTTGACATGGACTCAATAAAAAAATAAATATTTTTCTTTCTTGTTGAAGATTGACTGCAGCTACAAAAATAAACACTCCCTTTTAGCTAGTGAGGTATTCATAATAACTTCTTCGTGTGATCTCATTGTTTAAATTTTCTTTGAGAAAAGGTTGAGTGAACTAGCTATATTGATGAATCTATCCATCTCATGTTCTATAATAGAACCACGTGGAAAGCATCTTGCATCAACATCATGCTCAACAAGTTGTCACTTGGAACCTGGTCAACACCTATGAACTATGGTGAAATCCTGGGCTATGACCATTCCTGCATGCCAATTGAATGGTAACATACCTGCCCGATGCTAAAGGCACTCACTCACCCACTTGGGGAGCACTCTGGGCCTTGATGGTCTTTGGGCCATTTTCCCTAGCCACATTACATGGCCCCTGGTCAATACTTTGACCTGTCAATATCCTGACCTAGGGAGAATGTCTGCCCCTTGATGCTACAACATCAATACTCCCTCTCAATGAGGGAGGCATTTTCAACCACTCCAAGCTTGTCACTGAAGTATGTAAACTTTGCCCTGGGTAGAGGCTTGGTGAGAATTTCAAGAACCTGCTCATCTGTAGAAATATACTGGAGCTTCACTGCTCCCTTTTGTACCATTTCCCGGATGTAATGATACTTGATCTCAATGTGCGTTGACTTGTCATGGAAAACTGGATTTTTTGAAAGCTTTACACAACTTTGATTGTCACAATGTATCATGATCGGATCTTGCACCTGATCAAACAATCCTGCAAGTAGCTTCTGAAGCCATTTTACTTCACAACTTTCCAGATTAGCTGCAATGTACTTGGCCTTTGTATTACTGAGTGCAACAAATGCCTGCTTTATGCTCTTCCAAGATATGATATTAGAACCCAAACTGAAACAACGTCTTGATGCGCTCTTCTTTTTTTCCGCACTCCCTACCTAATCGAAATCTAAGAATTCTTGAAACTTACTCCACTGTTTGAGACATATCTCAAACAATAATTGATTGTGCCACGTAGATATCTCGACACATGCTTTGCCGCAATCCAATGTACATGCTTTGGTTCCACCTGGAACTAACTCAAAGTGTTTACAGCAAAGCAAATATCCAATCTGGTATTAATCAAATACGTCAATGAACCAATCAATTGTCGATACATAGAGGGATCCACCAAATTTGACGTAGAGTCTCTCAGCTTCTTCAGGTTCGTCACCATGGGAGTAGACATGGACTTGCATTCCATCATCCCAAATCTCTAGAGGATCGTAATCAAGGAAAATTTTAAGGATGGAAAATTTTCTTGAAGTTTAAAACATTGGCGAATCTCACTAATCCCCAATATGCAAATTATAAATGTTTATTGATATATTTGTAAAATTAATCAAATTTATAATTATTTTATATATAGTCTCTATATAATGTTGGCGATTTTTAAGGTAAAATAATTTTATATTCTAAAATTTGGGCGAATCGTCTTTTATAAAATTGGAAATTGGCGAATCTTTTTTGTGGAAAAATCATGGAAAATTAGCCCACTGGGCGAACATTAGCCCCTAAAATTTTCCATGATCGTAATGATACTCTTCCCTTGACCAAGGAAGATCTCTCCTGGCTTCTGCCATACTTCCAATCCCAAGTAGTAATGCATCAAGCCTAGATCCTTCATATCGAACTTAGAAGTCAACTCCCTCTTACACTGATCAATGAGATTCTCTGCTCTTGTCAGAAACAAGTCATTAACATATAATAATAAAATCACAGGCTCACCTCTAGCAACCTTGTAGTAAAGGTTGGGATCAACATCACTCTTGGTGAAACCAAGACTCATCAGATATCCATCAATCTAAGAATACCAAGCTTGAGGTGCTTGCTTGAGTCCGTACAAAGCTTTCTTCAGTCTACAAACTTGAGTCTCTCTCTCATGTACCTCAAAAAATTGAGGTTGTTCTATGTACACTTCTTTCTCAATCACTCCATTGAGAAAAGCTGCCTTCATGTCTATTTGATGCAATTTCCAACCAATAACATAAGCAATATAAATATTAAATAATAGTTCTAATATAAGTGTACTTGCTAACCGAAGCATATGTTTCCTCATATTCCTCTCACTCTTTCTTGGAGAACCCTCTTGCCACAAATTTTTCTTTGTACTTCTATATGCTGCCATCCACTACACGCTTGATCTTGTAGATCCACTTGGAAGTCACCACTGACTTCCCATAAGGTCTCGACACAATATTTCTTCATAATGGACTGATATTCTTTCGTCATGACATCCTTCCAGACTTGCTGACATGATGCCTCCTTATAGCTGGATGGATCATAATCAATGATGCAACTCATCAATGCTGCATTTCTTGAGTAGGCCTTGGGACGTTTTCTTTCTTTGAAAGTGCCATGAGGAGTTGCATGTATTTTGAAGCCATGCTGGTCTCTTCTTGGGTTCAGGAACAACAACCCTAGGTGAGTCCATTGGATCATTTGGCCCTTTTAGCTCTTCCTGGGGTTTTGAAAGATGTTCCATTGGTTTAGAAGGCCCTGAACCAACATTCTTGGGAGCTTTCATGTTATTCTTCATCATCAACATCCTTGGATTTCCTGAAGGTTGCATCCTCATCAAATTTAACATCTCCACTGATTTCAATCTCTCGTTGCCCTGGAATATAAATTCTGTAAGCCTTTGATGTCTTGCTGTACCCAACAAATGTTCCCTTCTTTCCATAAGGATCCATCTTTGTTCTCTTCTCCTTGGGTACATGAATGTAAACAGGACAAACAAAGATCCTCAAATGTCCAACCTTTGGTTTCTCACCTGTGAAAACTTCTTTAGGAGTCTCGAATTCCAAAATTTGGTGAAGACTTCTGTTTTGCACATAAAATGCTGTCTTGGATGCTTCTCCGCATAAAAACATGGCCAAATCTTGAACATGAATCATTACCTTAGAAGTTTCCACAATAGTCATATTCTTTCTTTCAACCCCTTTCCATTGAGGGTTGTAAGGGACTATCAACTCCCTGTTAATCCCAACTTATTTGCAAAAAGAAATGAGTTCCTTGGAAGTGTATTCTCCTCCATTATCTGATCTTAGAGTCTTGATCTTCTTCCCTGTCGAGTTCTCTACTTGAGCCTCGAATTCTTGAAACCTGCTAAAGATCTCATCTTTTGTCTTCGTGAAGTAGATCCATGTTTTTCATGAGCAATCGTCAATAAATGTCTCATACTATAAGAAACCACCCAAAGAAGCTGCATTGGCCCACATACATCTGAATGAATTAGATCCAAGATTCCTTTGGATTTGCTGCCATTGTGTGGAAATTATCCCTCGGCATTTTTGCCAAGTGCACAACCTTTGCAATTCCTTCATGTTGTACTTGAAGCTTTGGAAGACCTGTAACAACATTCCTTAATACTAATAAAGCCTTATAGTGAATGTAAGTAAATCTATGATGCCATAGCTCACATAGATTGGTGTCATTATGAACCAATGCTTGTGCTGATCGTCCTAGGAGTCTGTATAGGCTTCTCTCTCGAACACCAATCACTTTTGCAGAGTCTATGCTTGAGCCCTTTTTCCATACAAGAACTTGTCCATCAACAAATGCAACCCTATACCCTTTGTCTTCCAAAGATGAAGTAGAGACTAGGTTCTTTTTCAAACCTGGAACATACAACACATCATTTAAATAAACATTTCCTCTTGACTCCAGCTGGAAAGATGCTGATGCAAGACCTTTGGCTTCATATTTTCCATTGTCACTGAGCTCCCTTTTAGTGTTGATTTCTCCACCAATTCTGTGAGATTGCTACAATCACCTATTATATGTCTGGTGGCACCACTATCTACTAATCAGATGTCATTGTTATCTACAATAGAACTTGAAAGAACAAAAATGAAATCTTCTTCACTTTCATTCTTGAATTTCTTTTGATTTGGATGTTCATCATCATCTATGGTTGCTATTGAAGCATGCTGCTTGTCTTTCCTCTTTTCGTCATCCTTCCTTTTAGTACATTAGCTTTTATAGTGACCGAACTTGTGGCGACAACAACATTGAATATTTGACAAATCTTTCTTCTTTTGATCATGATTGGGAGTAGGTCTTCTTCCTGTATTCCTTTTCTGAAAACTTCGAAAATTCCTTCTTCCTTTACCATTCTTTGCGTGAACTGCAAATGCCTGAAATTCACCATCTTGAGGTCTTTGAATCTTCCCTTTTGAAATTAGTCTAGATTCCTCTTGAGCACATGAGGTCCATAGCTGGTCAAACTTAGGAATCTCTGTTCTACCACAAATGCTAGATGCAAATGAATCCCATGAATCAGGTAGACCATTAAGAGTTGTAGTTACAAGTTTTGCTTCTTCAATGTTTTCTCCATTAGCCTTGAGTTGTTCTCTCAATTGAGAGATCCTCATGAAGTAGGAAGCCACCGTATCGTCTCTAGTTATTTTAACATCACGAAGTTGGTTGCTTGGGCTCATTTTCTAACCAATGTTGTTGATGGTATACATTCCTACCAAAGCATCATACACTTGCTTGGAAGTGTCCAACCCTGAAACATATGGAATCAAGTGATCTCTGATGGATTCAACAAGAATCCTCTTAGCTGTGATTTCAGACTTCTTGTACCTTACTTTTCCTTCATTATCTTGTGGTTCAATAACCTTGCCTTTCACATAATCCATAACATCATTTTCTTCAAGGATGATGTCAATCCTTGTCTTCCATGCCCTAAAATTTGAAGCACCTTCCAACTTATTCTCTGCCTTACTAGATGAACCGATGGTCAAATATTTGATCACAAAAATTAGATTGTAGAAGAGGTGTCTTCAAAGGTGATCTCAATGCCTTTTTCCTTCACCAAAGCTCTGATACCATGTTGAATTTTTAAGTGCAATAGGTACACGCACAATTTCTGAAACTGATAATTACTTTTAATGATATTGAATGCTATCTTAGCACTTCTAGATTATCTTTAAGCAATTATACATCAGAAATTCAACCATAAAACATAGTAGGATAGTAGAGATCACAACAGAACAATGATGCACAAAGACACAACAAATTTTTACCCTGTGAAAAACCTATTCTAGAGAAAAACCCAACAACCTTTTCTTAGAGAAATTATTAAATTCAACAAGAGATACAATCTGAATTTTCAGTCAAACATGGTCAATATGATCATGTCAACTAGCTTGGTCATACCTGGTCCAAATTACCAAAAATATCAGTGAAACACTTGCTCAAGAAACTCGGTCAACGCTGCCTAGACCTTAGTCAAACACTACCCAAAAATATTGGTCAAATCAATCTTAGAAAGTCTTAGTCAACTGCGGTTAAATCTGCCTTAGAAGGTTCAGTCAAATTGCCTCAGACAACCTACAGTCAGCTCATAATTTCGGTCAGCAAGGTGCCTCAAAATTTTGGTCAACTTCTGCGATCAACTCAGTAAGAAGGAAGTTTGATCGACCTGTTAGTGTCAGTCTTTCCAGCCTTCCTCCAGTGATCAAATATGCTCTTACAAAGTGGTCTCAGAGTGTCCAGGTCAAATTTTGTCATTTCAAAGAGTTTTCAAGCAAAATTTGGTCACTAGGCATTAGGTCTAGGGTTTGTTTTCACTCCTTCTAAAGTTGTCCAAATGTCAGTCCATGTCATCATTCAGCTGAGTCTATCATCATTCATAGGGTTGTCATTATCATCTTAGTGTCTAATGAGTCATTGTACACCTTGTTCATGCTTCAGTTGCGCCTAGGTAAGGTCATTTCCCTCTCCTAGGGTTTTGAAAGCTAATTTCTCTTGGACGGTCAAATCATCGGCAAAACTTGTATCCAGATGTTCATACACCTTCCCCTATCCTTCATGTACCTTATCAAACACTTTCCATCACTAAGATCCCCGAAATTCCTCATTTTTGCACAAACCCTAGTTTCTAGCTACAACTTGGCAATTTTCTAGGTTTGGCTTGTGTTTTGCCCTTTTGAACCCATTTCCCTCGCTCAATCTCTGAGATTCCACTTTCCCCTGCTTCCTAACATCCCTCCCCACTCCCAAAAATTTCCCCAAGAATTTAGAAGCCCCCTATCCCATTCATTTCGCTCCATTTCGACAAAATTCCTTGTTTCACACATCGGGACAAGTTGCATTCAAATGATGTTCCAGAGCAATAAAAGATGAATTTTGGTAAACTGAGAGAGGTTTTTGTCCATAACATGCCAAAGAAGAAAAACCTCCTTCACTTTTTGCACAGGTGTCATGGTTTTAGAGAAATGTCAAAATTGCAATCGCTAGATCCAAGGAGGTTGGCCAAGGCACTAAAACGACGGAAAAGGCCCGATCCACTCCAAATTTTGGCCAAAGCCTCTTTGACTGAGCATGGTACTTTATTGGGGACTCCCAGCCCAAATTTCAAGAAATTTGGAGAAAATTTTGTCAATTGTGAATTTTTTGTGCAAAAAACAGGTTTTGTCCCCTCAACGGGTCTCACCCCCCGCGCGACCCTTTCATTTGGCTACTCCGTTCCAGGAAAACTCAGCATTTCTGGATTTGTCATGAAAAGTTACACATGCTCACCCATTGCCAAGAGATTTTATGAAGTTTTGGGCCTCCTGAAAGTCAAAAAACAAGCAAAAAATGACTTTCTGCCACATTTTTGACACACAGAAAGCAGTCTTGGGAGATTGCAATTTTGGAGGGGCAAATGACAACCAAATTCAGAAATTCCAGTTGGGTTGGAAAGTAGACTCATAGACCTTTCCAACAAGCCTACTCTTGCCTCATTTGGACACCTGAAAGTGCCCCAAAAGTGCTCTCAAAGGCGCGCGACCCGTCAGGATTTGGCGCGCGACCCGTCAGGCAAATTGCTCAGGATTTCAGCCTACAGCTCAGCAAAACGCAATTTTGAATGTGTTTGACTTTTTGGAGTTGATTTTTATCCTCCTTGTTGTAAATGATGTAATTTTATGACACTTTTACACTTATGTATGTCTTCTAAAAGATTCATTCATGACATAGGTGAAAATTAAATGAATGAATTGGTTTCCTAGCTTATAGAGGCAAGTTGTTTTGACTGCCTAGTTTTCAGTGCTTAGTTTAGAATTGGTTGAAACAGCTCCTAGAAGGATGAGCTCGACCCCTAGAGGCAAGGAAAGGTGTTAGCTTGCCTATATTATGTATTTTCTTAGTCATTTTCAGAGGTTGGAGGGTTGGACTCTTGAGGGAGAAGCTCTTATTGTATTATTCACTGTATCTCTGCAATTTTTGGCAAAGGAAGACCAGGGTTTTGCAGTCCTTTTTGGGATTCTTGTGGTCACATGTATTGATGGTGTTTTTATCTTTATACTTGTAAGTGTGTTATGTGAATCATTTCCTTACTTTTCCTTCTGCAAATTAGGCAAATGAAGTGTTAAAGTAGAATTCATGACTGTCATGCTCTGCTTTTAAGTTTGCTTAATATCAATGTTTTCAACTGTTTAAGGGGAATTCAAGGTTATTGCTTGCTCTCTTTAACTCCTCACCAGTCATTCTCATCCATCCACCTCTATCAAAGACATCAATACTGTTTCCTAGCTCGCCCCAAAGAACCCCCTGCAGAAACTGTGTCCAATCCCCGCACCCAAAATTGCCATTCCCCAATTTTCCACCAAAGACCTAAAAATCCCAAATTAAACCTCTTGATCAGTTTACTAGCCTAAAATCAGTGTTTCCCTATTGGTCATCTCGCCCATTGAAGATCTTTACTGAGATAGACCAGAGAGAGCCCTCTCCTGCCCCGTAGGGCTAGCTACGAGGCTAAGTGGTTTGATGTTGCCTTGGAGTTTACCTTTCTCAGCTTGAGGTGAAATTTCAAGCGCTAACATATTGGCGACCATACTGGGGAGAACAAACTTGTCTGTTGATTGATGTGTTTGTTTCATAAGTCTTAGACGGAGTCTGAAGTTACGGCAGGTAGCCTTCGAAACGCTTTTGCTTTGCATTAGCGGAAGTAGATAAATGCTGCTTCAGTCAATCTCCGTGAGCTTGTGAATACAACACTTCATTTGCATTTTACCCCAGTACATGTATCAAGTTCAGATCTGATTGTTGATAGTGGACAACGATCAGACACTGACAAGGCTGAAATCATTCACTGGCGACTCCTTCACTGAAAACTCCAGAGATCAATGCTTCATGGTGACTTCACTGCAGAGAGATCAGTAGCTGTGAGATTTTCAAGATGGACCGAATCACAAGAAGATATGCTCCCTTGAGCTGAGATCACATCCCTGGTTTTCCAAATAAAATTCCAAAGGTAGATTGGTCAAGGAATCTGCCTATATTTAATGATGATGGTAAGAAGGATGCTGCTTTACATCTAGTTAGATTTCATATGCATATTCGCAAGTTGAAGGTGGAATTTCCTGAAGATTGTTTGATGAAGATATTCTTGGCCACTTTGGAAGGTAAAGCCCAATCATGGTATGAAAGTTTGCCGCCTGCTTGTATTTACTGTTTAAAGGATTTTCATGCTATGTTCATTGAACGATATAAGGACTCTTATCCATCATTAAATTTAGTTCAAGACTGTTGCTAGCATGCACATAGTTTTATTGAAAGCCTTGAGAAATGTTATGAAGATAATTTTATGGATGTTGAGATCATGGAGGCTCTGTATGAGAATCCATTTCAGCAGCACACAAAAATCTTAGAGGATACTTGTCAAGATCAGCAGGCTGAAGATGGTCATATAGTGGAAGATGATGAAAGAGAAGAGCTTGTTTCAGATCTGCCCACAGAAGAAGACCAGATTGCAGAATGTGATAATGTTAGGACAACTACTTCAGAACAACATTTAGATTATGATGACCAGGAATATCTTGTGCTGAAGCCCATCAAAGAGAGCTCTACTGTTGAGATCATAGACAGAGTTTTGGATTCAGATGTTCATGAACAGCAAGGTGAGATCTTTGTGCAAGTAAGTGATGACTCTCCTTTCAATAATTCAGTAATAAATGATAGTTTGAGTGCCCTATCATATGAAGATAATTACTGTTTAAGCAGAAGAAAACAAAAGGCATTGTCTCCTTTGTCTGAAGAGGAGATAGATCAGCTCTTGAAAGGTCTTTGTTACAGCCCAAGCTACAGCAGATTTGCAATGCACACATAGTCAGGAAAGTGTTGGGAAAACTTCTTCCTCTGTTGAAAAATATGACTGTCTTGTAGGTCAGCAAATAGATAATGTTTTCCTTCACAAAGATGATAATTTGGTTGTGATATCATATGAAGATGACCTACCATATTGTCAGACTACAGAAGATCAGAGCATACAGGATTACCTTTCAGATTCTTCATATGTTTCATGTGCTGAAATGTTTTTCCAAGAGGAGATATGCTCATCTACCTGTTCAGAGTTTTTTGAAGCCCATGAGCATACTTTTACCGAAGCATATGATGAAGGCAGATCAACATTTGAAACAAAGGACACCTTGATCTTTCAGCAGGAGATGGCAATGGCAAATCATCATGTTTTTCAGGATCCTTTAGCAAGTTTGTTGCAGCCAACAGTGAAAGTGTTTATTGCAGTGTTCAGTGATGAAGGAGATCATGGTCAGCTGTGTTTTTGGATGCCCAGTGATCAGTTTGTACTGTTGACCTGAAGATCTGATCAGGAGAATCAATCAAGAAGGCATCTGCTTGATTGGTTGCATTGGCATTTTGATATAGTTTGATGGTATATTGTCTTGTAAGAAACAAAGGTGGTTGTCATCATGATTTCAAATCTTGATGGACTGTTGCCCTTCAATAAGCTTTGTAAGTTCTTGTTTTCGTTAAGTCAGTCATCAGTCATTTATGAGTCAGTTTTCAGTCATGTTGGTTTCATAATTGTGTCGGCTTGAGTCAGGTTTCAGTCAATAAGTGAGTCAAAGTCTTGTGTCGTTTGCCGAAATAATGACTCCTTCGCCCAATGGTTGAATGCACTGGTCTGCTCTCCCAGAGGTCTGAGGTTCTTGGCACCTCCAAGGAGCTACCCACCCCATTGGAGCCAATGTTAGTGTCAGTCTTTCCAGCCTTCCTCCAGTGATCAAATATGCTCTTACAAAGTGGTCTCAGAGTGTCTAGGTCAAATTTTGTCATTTCAAAGAGTTTTCAAGCAAAATTTGGTCACTAGGCATTAGGTCTAGGGTTTGCTTTCACTCCTTCTAAAGTTCTCCAAATGTCAGTCCATGTCATCATTCAGCTGAGTCTATCATCATTCATAGGGTTGTCATTATCATCTTAGTGTCTAATGAGTCATTGTACACCTTGTTCATGCTTCAGTTGCGCCTAGGTAAGGTCATTTCCCTCTCCTAGGGTTTTGAAAGCTAATTTCTCTTGGACGGTCAAATCATCGGCAAAACTTGTATTCAGATGTTCATACACCTTCCCCTATCTTTCATGTACCTTATCAAACACTTTCCATCACTAAGATCCCCCAAATTCCTTATTTTTGCACAAACCCTAGTTTCTAGCTACAACTTGGCAATTTTCTAGGTTTGGCCTGTGTTTTGCCCTTTTGAACCCCTTTCCCTCACTCAATCTCTGAGATTCCACTTTCCCCTGCTTCCTAACATCTCTCTCCACTCCCAAAAAATTCCCCAAGAATTTAGAAGCCCCCTATCCCCTTCATTTCTCTCCATTTCGACAAAATTCCTTGTTTCACACATCGGGACAAGTCGCACTCAAATGATGTTCCAGAGCAATAAAAGATGAATTTTGGTAAACTGAGAGAGGTTTTTGTCCATAACATGCCAAAGAAGAAAAACCTCCTTCACTTTTTGCACAGGTGTCATGGTTTTAGAGAAATGTCAAAATTGCAATCGCTAGATCCAAGGAGGTTGGCCAAGGCACTAAAACGACGAAAAAGGCCCGATCCACTCCAGATTTTGGCCAAAGCCTTTTTGACTGAGCATGGTATTTTATTGGGGACTCCCAGCCCAAATTTCAAGAAATTTGGAGAAAATTTTGTCAATTGTGAATTTTTTGTGCAAAAAACAGGTTTTGTCCCCTCAACGGGTCTCACCCCCCGCGCGACCCTTTCATTTGGCTACTCCGTTCCGGGAAAACTCAGCATTTCTGGATTTGTCATGAAATGTTACACATGCTCACCCATTGCCAAGAGATTTTATGAAGTTTTGGGCCTCCTGAAAGTAAAAAAACAAGCAAAAAATGACTTTCTGCCACATTTTTGACACACAGAAAGCAGTCTTGGGAGATTGCAATTTTGGAGGGGCAAATGACAACCAAATTCAGAAATTCCAGTTGGGTTGGAAAGTAGACTCACAGACCTTTCCAACAAGCCTACTCTTGCCTCATTTGGACACCTGAAAGTGCCCCAAAAGTGCTCTCAAAGGCGCGCGACCCGTCAGGATTTGGCGCGCGACCCGTCAGGCAAATTGCTCAGGATTTCAGCCTACAGCTCAGCAAAACGCAGTTTTGACTGTGTTTGACTTTTTGGAGTTGATTTTTATCCTCCTTGTTGTAAATGATGTAATTTTATGACACTTTTACACTTATGTATCTCTTCTAGAAGATTCATTCATGACATAGGTGAAAATTAAATGAATGAATTGGTTTCCTAGCTTATAGAGGCAAGTTGTTTTGACTGCCTAGTTTTCAGTGCTTAGTTTAGAATTGGTTGAAACAGCTCCTAGAAGGATGAGCTCGACCCCTAGAGGCAAGGAAAGGTGTTAGCTTGCCTATATTATGTATTTTCTTAGTCATTTTCAGAGGTTGGATGGTTGGACTCTTGAGGGAGAAGCTCTTATTGTATTATTCACTGTATCTCTGCAATTTTTGGCAAAGGAAGACCAGGGTTTTGCAGTCCTTTTTGGGATTCTTGTGGTCACATGTATTGATGGTGTGTTTCTCT
The DNA here is from genome assembly GCA_031772625.1 of Pinus tabuliformis. NCBI lineage: Eukaryota > Viridiplantae > Streptophyta > Pinopsida > Pinales > Pinaceae > Pinus > Pinus tabuliformis. Next base: position 998,757,862 of record CM062818.1, read on the forward strand.
TTATACTTGTAAGTGTGTTATGTGAATCATTTCCTTACTTTTCCTTCTGCAAATTAGGCAAATGAAGTGTTAAAGTAGAATTCATGACTGTCATGCTCTGCTTTTAAGTTTGCTTAATATCAATGTTTTCAACTGTTTAAGGGGAATTCAAGGTTATTGCTTGCTCTCCTTAACTCCTCACCAGTCATTCTCATCCATCCACCTCTATCAAAGGCATCAATACTGTTTCCTACCTCGCCCCAAAGAACCCCCTGCAGAAACTGTGTCCAATCCCCGCACCCAAAATTGCCATTCCCCAATTTTCCACCAAAAACCTAAAAATCCCAAATTAAACCTCTTGATCAGTTTACTAGCCTAAAATCAGTGTTTCCCTATTGGTCATCTCGCCCATTGAAGATCTTTACTGAGATAGACCGGAGAGAGCCCTCTCCTGCCCCGTAGGGCTAGCTACGAGGCTAAGTGGTTTGATGTTGCCTTGGAGTTTACCTTTCTCAGCCTGAGGTGAAATTTCAAGCGCTAACACAACCCTCCAAAAACCTCGATCAAATAGAGCAATCAAGGAATTGGTCAAACAGAGCAGATAATACTTGGTCAATGCTGGTCAACGTCAAATCCTTCTTCCTCCTTCGCACGTGTGAATATAAGACTTTTTGATTGATGATGTGAATTGAATTGGATGCCAAATGGAGAGGTTAAATGGTTTTCTTATAGAGGTCCAACCATGTGGGTTTTGACCAAGGGTAAAGCCCAGTCAAATGATGGGGCTGACCTGATCTCCTGGAGCCGACATGAACTCAAAAAAAATTATATTTTTCTTTCATGTTGAAGACCGACCATAGCTACAAAAATGAATAGATCTGTGTCTTGTTCCTTGAAAACACCCACATAATTATTTTTCTGCCAAACCCATGACTGGCACGGTCTCCCTCTCTCCCTCTGAAGAGTGACCTTCACCAATCTTTGCTCGCTACAATTTAGTAACTCTGCTATTATTTTCTTTCGTAATTCTTGTTACCACGCTACTACAACGACCACCTTTTCGTTCACTGTGGTGAAAATGTATAGTGTTTGTGTTCCTGTATGGCTTGTACGACCTTGAACTTCTGTTCCTTCGTGTGTTGCTCTTAGGGCTCTCTTGTGTACTTATCCTGACACTGTGCAACTCCTTTGTGGCCTGTGGATACTTTATTTTTTCAGTGGCTTGATCCTTGGCAGCTAGTCGTGGATCTCCCACTTGCCAAATTTGTACGACAACTAGTATTTGGCGGTTATTGTACCTTTATTCTCCTGACACTTTTGCACATATTGTTTTTTAATTTATCTTTCAACTTGATCTCCGCGTGCAATTTTCCCAGTGGTTTCTTTTGGTTGCTAGTAGGTTGACTACTCTATGTTGTATGGTATTTGTAACATACTATCAATTGTGTACAATGTATGACTACAGTCCCTTTTTTCACTCTGTGGATGTCATATGACTCTCCTGCATCACTGACTATCCTTTGGCGGTTGTATGTAGAATCCTTGTGCTTCCTTGTTTGAATATGTGCAACTAAAGTTTGGTCCCTCAAAGACAAAGCTGCTCTGATACCATCTTAATTTTCTAACCCCAACAACCTGGTTAATTATTTCATGGCAGATTATTACGCAAATCTACTAAAAAAAAAGAACCACTGAGATTTTAACAGGTAAAAAGTAGATAACAATGGAGCAAACATTAACCAATCTCGTACACATGCACACATGAATTATTGTGCTTCAAATCTGTTATTTCATTAACAATAATCTACAACATATAAGGGCTTCTTTTTTAGGATAATGACCCTTTGAGGAAAAACACAAATACAACAATAAACTTGGAAATGATCCAATTAATAAAATCTTTGACTTGTCTTTCAATCTATTGGCTGATTTGGATCTTTTTCGTGTTGCCCCTTGCACTCTTCCTTGAACTTTGCACACATGGGTGAAAGTCCTCCTCCACCCAATCATTGAGATCTCACTATCTCACTGTGTCTTGTGCTTAAATATGTGTCTTCTCACTTAGTCTAGCCTTCCTTTTATAAGTTTGAGTTATTGACCCAATCCATAATTCTAATATCCAAAGTGATTAACGATTGAGATTAGATCTCATCATCACTTGAGATGAATAGTTGAAATTCATCTAATTTACTAATGCAAATAACCTTTGCATTTCATTAGATTAACTCACTTTTTCTTATAAAAGTCAATTTCTTTAATAATTAAAGTAATTGCTAAGGTTAAGAGACAATTAGGCAACTTCCACACGTATAGACACTTAGATTTGTGCAGAAGTACTTGCTTGAGTACAAACATCAACAAAAGCATGGTGAAATATCCTTCTAAGTCAACCAACTTCCAATGCTCATCCTCTTTTTGTGCAACGACTTAAAAAAGGTTGGGCATGTACCTTCAAAAAGGTGACATCATGCTAACAACTCCAAAATCATGTGAAATAATGGCCCAACACATCTAAATCATGTCCCCAAAGAGGGCCCATAGCCATGCCTTGGGTCAAGGCACTCCATGAAGCATGGGAGATGCTTCCAGAAGTCAAACTTTGGGTCATAAAACCCCTAGACAACCAAGTAATGTCAATATATAATGGAAAACAACCCTCACCTTAGCTCACTTCTTCTTTATGTGAAGGCTTCAAGGAAGTCCACATCATCCAAGCCATATCAAGAGAGTGCCATCTCATCCCAATCACCACTCCAAGTCATCAAATGTTAGAATAATACAACACAGCTATCATGTGTGCAAATTGACTCTCCATAATAGCTCCTAAGGTAACAAATAAGGACAACGCTCATTGGTGTTATACATGGCATGCATAGGAGTTTCCCAAGTGTTTATAACAACCCTGAAACTGCCTTGGGAGGTGTGCCCAATGTCTTGAACAATGTGAATTGCCTTGGGAAACGTGAAAGTGCCCAAAAACTAGAAGTCAACCAGCCCATCCATGAGAGCTAGTCCATGTCATTAGTCTGTCGTGCTTGTCAAGATGCAAGTGAAAGTGCAAAATTTTACTATAGATACCCTTTCTAAAAGGAGGGGTAACACACTCTATTGGTCCATGATCTCTATTTAAGGAGCATGGAGGGTCATTTGTCTATGATCAATTATGAGAAAATCAAATGTAAATGTTTTTCTTTCTTTTGCATTAATACATTGCTTCAAGTGGCCATGTTGGCTAGGGTTGTGGACTGTTTGAGGGTTTTAACCACATAATACATTGGTGTATTGATCCTTGATCTGTCTGTGTTAGTGGTTGCTTAAGATGTTTGACATGTCTGTCAATAACTTGTTTAGTTGGACATTGGTCTTGTTGGAAAGATGAAGAAGAATACCAAGAAAGGCTTCGAGATGAAGGATGGGATAGATACAGGAAAGGTAGACTTGAGTAAGGTGATGTACTTTTGATTTCATGAGATGGGACTTTAAGCAAGCTAGTGTCCATAGAAGAAGAAGGGAAAGGGTGAAAGACACGTTGCTGCTAGGATTCTACATGTGTACACGAGATGAATTCTTAGTTTGAGACAACCTTTTCCATGACTTCTGTTTATCTTCTAACATCGTGTCTAGTGTTAGTTGGTATGTGGATAGTAGAGCTTCAAGACATGTGACATATGATAGGTCTCTATTAAGTAGGATATAGGAGCAAGAGGAATGAATGTTTGTGGAGCTTAGAAATGATGCACTTACCTTGCTAAAGCAGTTGGTTCCATTTCCTCTTGGATTCCTTTCGCTGATGTTCTTGAAATGGGTCACATTTTATTGGTCCCTAGTTTGAGGAGGAACCTCCTTTTAGTTTCTTGTATGATATGTATACATTGGAGATTTTTCTTTGGGGGATGACAAGACACCATTAATGGTTGTAATATAGTTAGTCTAAGGACTTTGGTAAGAGGGGTGAGAAAGGTGGTGTTTATAGTTTACTTGCTGATCTAGTGGCACATGTACATTCTAGTGGGAGGCTAGAAGAGCCTTCTAGCTTTGAGGAATCACATGCATGTTGAGAGGTCATAGATCCAAGTTCAACATGGATTGTAGATGCTTTTATAGGATCTTGTGTTGACGAGGATGTGAGATCCTTCAATTCATAGGATTCTCTTGTAGTGATAGAGGAGAATGTGGAGGTTTCAATTCTAGATATGGAGGTTCGAGAGCATGGAGGAGTGCCCAAATATTTAGTGAGGTGAGTTTACCTTTCTAGGAGATATGCTAGTCATGTTGCATTGGTTTCTTCCATGTGTGAGACTTCTAGTTGTTGTACGAAGGAGGAGAGGTGTGATGATGAGATCAATTTCATCCACGAACCTTGTAGTTTTTCATGGGAGGAGAGGTGTCATACTTTGATGGAGGACGATGGAAGTATTATAGAGTATAAAGCTAGGGATCATGGATTCTCTCAGATAGAGGGAGTTGACCATGATGTTACTATTACACCAGGAGACTCTCAAGATGAGGGAGTTCACCTACTCCAAGTTTTGCTAGCGGGCAAAATATTTGGGGTGAATGAGAGGGACTCGTGTATAGGATGATGATGGTATTGCATGTATTGTTACCTGTACTATGAGCATTATCTTCTAGAATCAAGGAGTTGATTGGTATGGATTTCTATCTTTGTAACTTTGATAGTTGTGATACAATTGTCTTCATCTTGTATGGAGATGTGATCTTCTCCACAGGATGTGCAAGACAACTCATGATGTAGTGTCCATTGATTTTGGCTCGTAATGCTGACTTAGAGGATGATGGAATTGGGCATGTTTCTTTTGTTTGAAAGAGATATAGCTTCATATTCATAGGTTTTAATTATTCATTTGGAGGATTGAGACGTTGTTATAGCATCAATGATAGGTTGTTTACATATGTAGTGGTTGATTTTGGGGACTACAACATGTATAGATTTGTAGGTAATAGATTTGGTGGAGTTGTAGAACGAGTTGATAGGTGCTGGTGTAAACACTTCCATTGTAAAGAATGAGAGTTAACTTTTGAGGTTACTTTGTGTTATATCCCAAGTTGTCACTTATAGTGTAAAAGTACCAACCACAAAGTGAAACCCTAGGGGCAACTTAGAAAGACTACTCATTGTCACCTTGGTAGTACTTTCCTTCTCTTTAGGTTGGCTCTCCTCTGGCACAAGAGGGGAATCTCTAAAGACTAAGTCTTAGAGAAGGATAATGATTGGAAAGCTCTCTAGGGCTTGTTACCGCTCAATTTAGCAGGGGTCTTAGGAGGGGTTCCTATAGAGCAACTATTAGGTCAAATGGCAATAATGAAGCAATAGCCGACTGCCAACTCAGCTAAAGCTCCCTTCTGTTTACGGAATTTCACTGATGGGAGGAGTCTCGATATTAGGGAAATCACTAAGAATAATGTATCAATGGTGTGGAGGCAGTGATTTCAAGAGCCTAGTCAAAGGAGAGACTCTAATGATAGGGCTTGCTTGCTTTAGAAGTGTTGCCGCACAAAGTGTCTAGGCATCGGGACAATGCTCAGAGTAAGGGCTGTCTCTCTTAATCCTTACTCACTCCATTTAGACTCTCTCCTAGACAAGTCAAGGGGGGTAATCCCTAAAATAAATGGATGAGGATAACCTGTGAAACACAGGCTCTAGGAGATTTTAAGGATGAACAACTTGATGAATTGTAAATGAGTCTTGATTAACTTAGATGAATAAACGCTAATGTAACGAAGACACGACCACAAGATAGAAACAATTATAGACTAGTGCCTTTATGTTCAATTAACCGTAGATTAAGTAAGAAAAAGAGTTATCCAGAACAATTTTCCAATATTTGACGAATAGTGACAATCATGAATGATCAATGTAAATGCACAAAACTGAAATATGCAAGAGATTCTAGATTTAAGATAATTTTCAGTAATGACCCAAATCTAGAATTGATTAACTTTCTCCAACAGTCAATATGATTTAAAACGTTTATCGCGCTTGACAATAGAGAAATATGAAAAATGCATTTAATCACCAAATAACACTAAAGAACTTTGTTAAAATTGGCAACTAGGGCCAAACTCCATGTGGGTCATCTTATTTATGGCAGCTAATATTTTTCTTAGATCCCTCTCATTGAGAGGTGTAGGATTGATCTAAGGTCATCTGACTCCGATAAGCATTCATGGAGTTATGAATTTATTTGTGTTATAAGACAATTCGCCAAGGTCGGCCAACAACCAAATAAACCCCACATGTGCTCTACGTTTTAGTATAAAAAGAGATGACTTGAGAGTCATTTCACACACACTTCTATCTTGATTTCTCTCTACTTGTCTTGGGTTTTAGTGGAAGATAAATCTAGGAGGAGGATGCCTTAGTTGTAGTCCTAAAGGAAGTCTAGCCGCAATCTGCCCTAACCAAGAAGACGTAGTCATGTAGTAAAGGAGATAGCCCTAAGCTAGAGGCAAGGGAACTCAGTCTTAGCCACAACAAAGGAGAGATGAACAATGTGGGTCTAGAGGCCTGTTTTGAAGAGGCCTAATGCTGTCTTGAAGGAGAAGCCTCAGTGCTGTAAAGGAGGCTCCCACAACGCAGTTTAGAGGAGGCCTCTACAAGCCCTAGTCGCTGTCCAAACAAGTGCCAAAAGCTGGTGTTTTAGAGTGACCCTAACCACAGTCCTAGGTTGCCCTAACCAGTGAGAGGGACAAAACAATGTGGGCTGTTTTAGGGTCATTTTATTAAGACCGAATTGCTGTTAGAAAGGGCCTAGGTACCTTGCTTGAGGGCCAAGGTAGAGGAGGCCTGTTTTGGGTTTGATATGTGGGCCATAAAACTACAACAAGGCTGTGTGGTAGGCCGCAGGCCATACCACCACAGCAAGGGACAACGTGGGCAGTTTTAGAGTCATGTTATGCCCTACTCTTTAGTGTGACGGCAGAGGATTCACACTAAGGAAGGCTGCTGAGGTTAAGGGTTGTTTGGGTGACTGTTTGAGGGCTGTTACAGTAGTTTGAGGTGCCCTAACCAGTCACCATCACAAAAGCAAGGTACAACAAGCATGCAAGGGACAACAAGCAAGCAAGGTACAACAAGCAAGCAAGGTGTAGCAAACACATGATGGCAAGCATGGTGCTGCAAGCACATTGGGACATGGCAAGCATAGTGATGCAAGCACATTGGGACAGTATGGTAAGCAAGGTGCAACAAGCACATAGGACAGTATGGCAACATGGTGCAACAATGGCACATGATGCAGTACAATGATGGGTACAATCATGATTGGTGAAGCATGATGCGATGCAACATAATGATGATGGGTGCAACATGATGACGAGGTGCAACACAATGATAGGTGAAGGAGTCACCTTGGAGAATCAGTTGAAGCAGCATGTCTTCAATTGAGTTCAACTATCTCATGTATCATCTTCTTAGAGATGATCTATGCTCTTATTTAGATAAGTCAAAGAGTTGATTTCTATTGTAAATGTACTATCTAAATGTACTATCTCTCTCTCTCTCTGCTGAACTATTGAAGAACATATAAGAAGAATTGATCAAGGGTTTCCCCACATTGGGGTTTGTCCTTGGCTAGCGCCACATCTTGTGTCCTCTTGTCTTGGCTTGTCTTCTGCGATCTATGTTTATGTTCTATTTGCAATTTACTTTAACGCTGATGTGATTGCTAATCTCGAAAAGATATTGAGCTAACTGTGAAAATTGAAATAAATTGCTCTAAGCATAGAACATACCTAAAATTAACATGGTATCAGAGCTGAGGTGAAGACAAAGCCCGAGCAAGAGTGAAAGAGCAATCACCGAAGACAGTTGGGAAAGGACAAAAGGATCAATGAATTCCTCATCCCTCTTCAAATTCACCAAGGGTGAAGTCAAAGCAGAGAATATTATCAGAATGGCGCAGCGGAAGTTTCTGATGGCCTTCAGATCACTTCAATGGGAAGTCTAGATCTAAGGGTGGAAGGAAAGGCAGATGCCTTGGTTATAATAAGTCCGACCATTATGCGAAGGAGTGTCCGAATGGTAGGGACACATCACTTGATGATGATAACAATCATTCCAGGGACATCTTCAATGATCAGAGGAATGACTGGTAATGTAGGTCATCAAGGGAACGACCGACTCTTCAAAGAAAGCAAGGAACCCCAGGTATGAAGAATCAAGTGTTGTTTCTAATAAGATAAAGAAGCGTTATCTTGTATTGGCCCTCTCCTTCACATTCTTTGGGAATCTGGCTTATTGATTGTAGTGCTTCAAGGCACTTCATCGGATAGAAGGGTTCTCTCTCTAATTTAGTAGAGATGGAAACAATCGTGGGATGATACTTGGAGCTGATGCCACTTATCCCGGAAAGGGTGTAGGGAATGTTACCCCTCAATTGAATGAGAGTAACTCGATTCATTTACAAGAATCTCTTTTGTGTACCTGATCGCAAGAAGAACCTGGTGACCATTTCAGAAATGGAAGTCAAAGGTTTCAGGGTAGCATTCATCGATGGAAAGGTACGTATTTGAAAATGCAATTTTTCAAAGATGCTTTTGAGTTTAGGGTTGTATCAATTTGCAGGAAGTCCATTGGGGACCATGTCAGTTGTCACATCTCTCATATATAGCACCAGAGGTCTACTTATTATGGGACCCTACCCGATGTGAGTCAAATGGTGACAGGGATGCCTGAATTCAAGAAGAGCATGAAGGTACATGTCTAAGATGTACCAAAGGAAAATCTTACAAGGGGACCATTCCCCTCATGTAGCAGGTCCACATGTTTGGAACAACTCGAGGGGTTTGAGATTCATGATCGGGAATCTCATGTGTGCAGGTGGAAGAAAGCCCTCTATGGCTTGAAGCAAAACACCCCGGGCTTAGTGTGAGAGGATTGATAGCTGTCTAATGAAGCTGAGATTCACTAGGAGTGAAGCCGATCCAAACCATTGCTTGAAGGTTGTGGATGATAAACCTCTCATAACGACACCTTTTGAGGACGAGCTCTTTTTGACAGGTGCAGACCCTCTCATTTGCAAAAGTAACAAGGAGTTGGATTCCGGATTTGGAATGGTGAACTGCAAACCTGCGACTACCTCGATGGATCTTAACTTTCAGAAGTTATGTGGTAAGGATACCAGACCTGTTTTTGGAAATGCTTTTGAGTCTCACAAACTCATACTAGCATTGATGTTCTTAGTGAATTCCCCTTTGGATATATGTTTTGCAGTTAGCATGTTGGGCTCATATGTAATATTCCTAATTAGCCATGGCTAATTGGAATATTCGATTTTGCTCAATTTTTGCCTTCTATAGTTATTTATAAATAAAAGGTGAGGAAGGAGGACATAACTCACTTTTAGAATAAAAAGTCACTTCCTAGTAATACAACGTTGTGACTTAAAGGGGAGCCAAGGGGGCCAAACGGGGATGCAAAGATGGAGCCCATGCAGACACTTGGAGGGACTGCACAGAAGGAAAGAAACATGTGGCAAGAGGGGAATTATGTTGGAGGAGGTGAGCCTTGGGATTGAGAGAGGCAAAGGCTATAAAAGAGAGAGAAGCCCCCTCATTTTGATCATTCAGTTATGAGCATTTGTGATAGTCATTTCGACTTAGAGCAGACTGACTGTTTAGCTAGTTTGTAGCACTGTTTAGTGCATTGAGTGTCTCCGTTCGTAGATCTCACCCTTAGCCCCGGGGGACTTCGAGTGCCTGCTCGGGCAAGGTATTTCCATTGGCATTTCAACAGTAGTTTCATCAACATTTCAGCAGTAGTTTCATCAGCGTTTTGGAGGACTCCGCAGCACTGAGAGGGGTGACGCAGTTTTTTCTGGCAGGAGTTCTGTGTTGAGGGTTTGCAGTAGGATTTGTGCTGAGAGATAGAGCAGGGGATCAACCCTTGCATATTGGAGAGTTTTGGCAAGGGTTTCAGGCAGATTTCTGGAGGGTTTCATTCAGTGGCAGCGCAGAGCACTGAGAGACTGCGCAGAACCCTAAGGGGGTGATTTTGGGGGGTCGGCCATTTCAGAAAAGCTTTCTGGGCTTTTCTGGGTTTCTTGAGTAGAGTCCGATTCCAGAGTTTCAGCCTTTTCTGAGGAGGGGAGCAACCCCAAATCCTCATTCGATTTCTAGCAGCAGCAGCAGAACGACAATTCTCCAGCAGCTCGGACGCAGTTCAGAGAGGGGCCATTCCTTTGCTATTTTGAGTATATTTCTTCACTTGCCTTGTGCAAGTCGAGGTGCCATCTTCTGATCACCTCCTGTACTCATTCTATTACTCAGTATAATAAAATGGCTTAGCATTTCTCTCTGCATTTCTTGAGTATTTGCTTATGGTTATATTGTTATATGTTGCACCATTGTTATTTGTATCTCTTTGAGCATTCTCGGCTATTACACCACTTATGTGTTTCTCCTATACTCTTAGACAGAGTCTGGAAAGGGCCAGGTAGCCTCCGGATCTCGTCCTCTTTTCAGAGGCGACATATCTGGTAAATGCCCTCCTAGTCCATCTCTGGTTGGAGTTTGCTTGTGTTTTAGGAATATTTCTGATAAGGGATATTACATCATATTTGGTTGAGCCTCACGGGATTGATGCCAAGAATCATTTGAGATATCTTTAGGGCACAATCTCTCATGAATTGAGATACATTGTCGGAAATGTGAAGTTGCATGATTATTCTGATGATGATTAGGCAGGCAGTGTGGAGGATTGCAAGAGCACTTATGGGTGTTGACTTTCTTTGGGTTCTGCTCGATATCCTGGATGTGCAGGAAGCAGAAGACGGTTGCTTTGAGCATCACTGAGACTGAATACATAGCTACGAGTATGATCTCGTGTGAAGCTGCCTGGTTGTGGAAACTCTTCAGTGAGCTGTTTGTACACATGATGGATACCATCGTGACTTTCTGTGTCAACCAGGGGGGGATTCGATTGTTGAGGAATCCCGTATTCTATGATTGCTCCAGTATATAGACATTAGATATGACCTTATCTAGGATATGGTACGTCGATGAGCGAGGAGGCTCCATCGCATTGAGACTGATGTACAGGTCAAACATTCTGTTGAAGCCCCGGGAAAGGTCAAATTTGTGACTTTCCCAAACGACTTGGAGTCGTTGAGAGACCCTCTTATGAGGGTCTTGCATGATGCATGCATTGAGCTCTGGGTGCTTCGGGGGGCTTGGAGTACTTCTTGGAGCAACAAGCGACCATAGGGCGACTCACCCTCCCCTAATGGTGCACTGTGTACAGGGTGAATGGTTCAACCTTCCCCTGTGATACCCTGTGGCGACAGGATGAGTGGTTCTTCTGTCGAGGCATCATACCCATGCAGTCTGGGACTCATGGGAAGTACCTTTCACCTGGCCAATGAGTAGGGAAATGGGGTTAGGGACCATAGTAGTACTATCGATGGACGCATCGTTGTACCTACCGTATTCCCTATGCTAGGATGACCTCCATTGATCTGGGATCAATGAAACTGATTTGGGATCAATATGAGCGGTTTGAGACACTCTCTTGTGATATTGATCTGGGATCAATGAAACTGACTTTGGGTCAGTAAGAGTGACATAACTCACTCTCTTTTGGAACTGATATGGGATCAGTAAGAGTGGTATGACACACTCTCTTCATATGGAACTGACTTCGAGTCAGTAGAGAATGGTATGAGACATTCTCGATCAATTCTTCTTCTTCATGGTTCAGTAGAGCAAAGCAGTGCAGGGCAGTGATGGCAGAGATAGTATAGTCGGACAGATGGATCAGCGGATGGAGTTCTCGCTAGTTGAGAGGGAGTGTTAAAATTGGCAACTAGGGCCAAACTCCATGTGGGTCATCTTATTTATGGGAGCTGATATTTTTCTTGGATCCCTCTGATCGAGAGGTGTAGGATTGATCTAAAGATCATCCAATTCTGATAAGTATTCGCGGAGTTATGAATTTATTTGTGTTCTAAGACAATTCGTCAAGGTCGGCCAACAACCAAATAAACCCCACATGTGCTCAACGTTTTAGCATAAAAGGAGATGACTTGAGAGTCATTTCACACACACTTCTATCTTGATTTCTCTCCACTTGTCTTGGGTTTTAGTAGAAGAGAAATCTAGGAGGAGGATGCCCTAGCCGCAGTCCTAAAGGATGCCCTAGCCACAGTCTGCCCTAACCAAGAAGATGTAGTCATGTAGTGAGGGAGATAGCCCTAAGCTAGAGGCAAGGGAACTCAGTCTTAGTCGCAACAAAGGAGAGTTGAACAACGTGGGTATAGAGGTCTGCTTTGAAGAGGCCTAACGCTGTCCTAGAAGAGGCCTAATGCTGTCTTGAAGGAGAAGCCTCAATGCTGTAAAGGAGGCTCCCACAACAAAGTTTAGAGGAGGCCTCTACAAGTCCTAGTCGCTGTCCAAACAAGTGCCACAAGCTGGTGTTTTAGAGTGACCCTAACCGCAGCCCTAGGTTGCCCTAACCAATAAGAGGGACAGAACAATGTGGGCTGTTTTAGGGTAATTTCATGAAGACCGAATTGCTGTTAGAAAGGGCCGAGGTACCTTCCTTGAGGCCCGAGGTAGAGGAGGCCTGTTTGGGTTTGATATGTGGGCCGTAAAGCTACAATAAGGCTGTGTGGTAGGTTGTAGGCCATACCACCACAACAAGGGACAACGTGGGTAGTTTTGGAGTCATGTTATGCCCTACTCTTCAGTGTGAAGGTAGAGGGTTCACACTAGGGAAGGTTGCTGAGATCAAGGGTTGTTTGGGTGACTGTTTGAGGGTTGTTACAATAGTATGAGGTGCCCTAACCAATCACCATCACAAAAGCAAGGTACAACAAGCATGCAAGGGAGAGCAAGCATGCAAGGGACAAGAAGCAAGCAAGGGACAACAAGCATGCAAGGTACAACAAGCAAGCAAGGTGCAACAAGCACATGATGGCAAGCATGGTGCTACAAGCACATTGGGACAACATGGTAAGCAAGGTGCAGCAAGCACATAGGACAGTATGGCAACATGGTGTAGCAATGGCACATGATGTAGTACAATGATGGGTACAGTCATGATTGGTGAAGCATGATAAGATGCAACATAGTGATGATCAGTGCAGCATGGTGCAACATGATGACAAGGTGCAACACAATGATAGGTGAAGGAGTCACCTTGGAGAATCAGTTGAAGCAGCATGTCTTCAACTGAGTTCAGCTATCTCATGTATCATCTTCTTAGAGATGATCTATGCTCTTATTTAGATAAGTCAAAGAGTTGACTTCTGTTGTAAATGTACTATCTTTCTCTCTCTTTGTTGAACTATTGAAGAACATATAAGAAGAATTGATCAAGGGTTTCCCCACATTGGGGTTTGTCCCTGGCTAGCGCCACATCTTGTGTGTTCTTGTCTTGGCTTGTCTTCTGCGATCTATGTTTATGTTCTACTTGCAATTTACTTTAATGTTGATGTGATTGCTAATCTGGAAAAGATATTGAGCTAATTGTGAAAATTGAAATAAATTGCTCTAAGCATAGAACATACCTAAAATTAACAAACTTCAAATTTAAATTTAAATTATTCCTTAGGCAATAACTTCAATGCGATAAATAAAGAAGTCGAACTGAATCAAAGGGTTAAAATTTTAAGTTTTTAATGGGCCATAGGCCACATTAAAATATTTAATGAAAAATCGCAAGTCCCTTTAATTTAATTCCTTCCTTACCAGAGAATTTTTTTTAGATTTTTTAAATGTTCAGATTTTTTTTTTAATTTTTATATTTTTTTTTGAATAAAAAATAAATCATAAATAAAAAAAAATAAAAATGAGATGAAAACGAATCAAAATAAAAGTCAAAACAAATTCGAAAATCAATTAAAACAAATCCAAGTGAAAAAAGAAAATCAAAATAAAAAAAGAAAATTAAAAAAATAAAGGTCAAAACTAAATTGAAAATCAACTAAAACAAATCCAAATGAGAAAATAAAAAATAAATATAAAAAAATAAAAAAAGAAACCAAATCGAATTTCAAAATAAAAAAAAATATATTAAACTAAACTAATGCATACATAAGAAAGTTGATAGACCAAATCTAAACCAACCCTAACAAATGAAAACCAAAACGTAAAATAAAAATCGAACGCTTTGTTTGATGTTTTGCAGGTGAGACGGAGGTGAGAGCAACTCTACGGCGACAGAAAGAGAGGAGGGTGAGAAGGTCTGCTCGACGGGTTTGATGGACTGGACAGAGCAGAGGAATGGACGCGACAGATGGAGGAGGCAACATGCAGGAGGAGAAGCCGCGGACAACGATGGATAGACGTAGAGTGAGGTAGCAGAAGTATGGAGGAGTTGTAGCAATGGGTAGGTGGGGTTTCTGAAACGTGGGATGGACGCAACAAGGAATGAGGAGCTAGCTGATGAAAGCTGGAGCTGCAGACTTAATGAGGGAACAAATGCATCAATGAGTGAAAGAAAGGAGCAGTCAAGGGTTTGAATGGAGGCTGTGGGCTGACAAGGTGAGGATGCTAGTTCGGGTAGCAATAAAGGGAAACGTAACAGCGAATGGAAGTTGTGGAGCAGATGGGTAGCAAGAGGAGGACGCAGATTGAATGAAAGGGAATAGCGCGAGGGATTAGTGAGGAAAATGCAGGCAGAGAGATATGGCAGCGAGGGTTGTAATTTTTTTCTTCGAAATTTGAACAGTGAACCCAAAAACCCAGGCAACAAACCAATCTACAAAATGGTAGCCCAGAAACCCTTTGAAAACTTTCCGGAAATCTTAATTAAAATGTTAAATCCTTTTGCTTCAGATTTCTTAATGAAACCCTTATAAAAATTTCGGAGATAAAAAAAAAATTAAATTCGTGGACTGCAAAATCTTTTGAATAATCTCCCTGCAAAATTATGCAAATAAAACCCCAGAGATCCAGATCTTACCCTCCAGGGCCTAGATCTGGACTCTACACGGATTTTTTCCTCAGATTTGTGGCTGCAAGACAACAAGAAAACACCCAAATGATATATACAATGACCCAGAAAAACCCAAGTCAGAAAACCAAAAATAATTTACAAATCTATGCACAGGAATGACAGATCTATCGGATTTGAGGAGTGTGAGTTCAACTTCGTTCTCAGATCTGATAATCTAAGGCTCTCAACAACTAGATTTATCAATTTCACATATAATTTTTTTTTAATTTTTTAAAGTTTAAAGGAGGTGCTGAGCTAAAAACCCTTCATGCATCACCAGTAAAAAATCTTATGATAAGCCCGAGATCAAGTTAAGTTGGGCTCTTCAGAAAACACAGATCGGGAGTTGGCTAGTCCAACTTAAAACTTCCTCAAACGCCCGATGATCTAAAAATCAAGACTTTCCTGCAAGACTCAATCCAACCATTAAAGAGCGAGAAAATGATAATAAAATTCAAATAAATAGAGATATCTGCTATTACATTCAAAATTTAGATTATCACTTAAACCCCAGCGACTGAGCAAGATACCTGTACTCAAATTACTCTTCATAAGCTATCATCAATGGCTAAAAAGAAATCTATGCATGAAAATGACACATTTTACAATATTTCCATGAAGAGTAACATCGATGAAAAATTAACCCGAAAGTCTTTCTTTATTATCAAAACAAAGATTACACGAGAGCTTTTCATTTAGCACATGACTCAAAGGTCGGATATATCAACTGACAAATGACCTTCTATTTAAAGATAAATCTTCCAATGGCTAGTTCGAGTGATCCTCGTCAAAGCAATCTCGACCGTTGATGAGGATCAAAATTTCTTTTAATCTCATATGTCGAAATTTTAAATTCTTGAGGAAATTTGAATTTTTCAACTAAATGCATTTTAATTAATTCAAAAATTAAAATTTTGAATTAATTTCCTCAAAATTTTGACTTTGAATTAACCCCAGGGACCAAAGGCTTAAAATTTAGCAAAATAATTAATTTATCTTAGTCTCGGGACCTTTTAAATTTTGATTTTTAAGGACCAACGAATTTTGCCTTCGGAGAATTTAAATTTACTTAGGACCTAGAATTAATTTAATTTCTGGCCTAAGATTTTAATTATTTTTTGGCCAAAAAATTTAATTAATTAACCTATGAGGGGATGAATTATTTTTCCAACCCTCAAGACACTTTAAATCATGATTTTCATCTTTGTTACATCATAAGGGGGAAGACCCATTTGTGATAGACCCTCACAGACTACCCATTTTTGTGACACAAATATAATCCAGCAGACCAAGCAATTTGTAATAAAATAACCTAACCAAATAGTTAGGATTATTCCCAAATCACTTTTACATAGACTCGATCTATAACACTAGGACTCCCCTAAGATACCAATGACAAAATCTATTCCGGCTTTGGGGTAAGATTGAGGGAAAACTCTGCCGACCATCCGAGAATGGATCAGTGAGACAAAAAACTCCCGAAATGTAGATCGTCACCAGAAAAATAGGTTTACCTAGATAATTACATACATGACACAGATTTGCTGAGATTATTTATATCATATACATGCAAAATGGGTTTACATTATAACATGATCCTCAGGCTGATGATGATAGCTGGACGACACGAACACATCGATCATGCGCTATCCCTTTTGCGAAAAAGGGGGTGTACTGCTATGGGTCGTTGACACATAGTGGTCAACAAGAAGCAAGATGAGTAGTTCTCCAATGAGGGCTAGAAGGAGACCTAGACCCAGGGTTGAGTAGCATTTACTTGATATGAAATGCCCTAGACCTAAGAATCCTAGGAGAATAGGGTTCCCTAAGTAATCCTTGTGAAATTGGAGTGACAAGGTCGTGGGACTGCAAAGAAACCCTAGGGAGGCCCAAACAAGGTCAAGGGATTAAGGTGAAGCTTTGAACAAAGGGCCTTGACCAAGTGAGGGAAAAGAAAAGGATCAAAGAAATTATACTTGACTTGAAATGATCCTTGAGAGAGTCACTAACCAAAGGAAACCTAGGGAGAATGGTTTTTGAGCTAGGGCTTGGCAAAACTTGAGATTCCACCATCAGAATGGCTTCAAAATTGGAGGACCTCTCAAGGACACACCAACGCAGCTCTAGACCAAATTTCATCAATTTTGGATGGCTACAATCAAATTCGTATGATGCCCTAGGGAACCTACTAGGGTTAGGGCTTTGTTTTGAAGAAAAGATGAAAGGGCAAGATTAGGGTGACCACCAAAGGGATTTGAGGACTAGTGCCTTGTCTTTTGGGCTTCATGGAGTCAAGATACACCAAGGTCTCGAATTTTGATATGCTAAGGAGCCCTAGATGACCTTTGCTAGCCTTTCCAAGTGCAACAACTAGGTCATAGGGATTTACACTTCGTTTTGCAAGATGGATGAAGTTTCAAGGCTTGTTAAGCTCTTAGGCTGCCTCTAGGACATTCGCTCTCCCTCCCAATGAGTAACACATGCAATATATTGATTATTCAAGACTCATAAAAATTTTGCATCATTTAGGGCATGTACAAGAACAATGATAAATATTCCATGCGTTAGACAAGCAACAAGACAAAATAGCATTAAAGTGTACTTACAAGAGAGACAAGAGTATATCCATTCATCATGCTCGCAAAAATAGAAGCTCCAAAGACAATAGCGAAAATCCAAACATCATAGTGCATCAAGATACTCCAATTTCGTCCAAGAAGAGCAAGTGCGAAAATCTTTTAGAGATACCAATCCAAATCCAAGTGATGATCAAATGAAATGATCATCACATCAATATATATCCTCCTCTAAGGGGTTTGATTTGCCTAATTAGGCCTAATGATGCCCCAACTAATAAAATAATGTGCAAAAATAACATTACTTGGTGACAAGCCCACCAAGATAGCTCCATAATACAAAAATAAGCCTCTCAAGAGGGCAAAATGATAGATACAATAGGTCAAAGGGCCATTGAAGAGACTTGGTGGAGTCTAATATGTGCCAAAACGAATGAATGGGCTCCAAAAATAGTGATAAAGGGGGTGGCCCCTTGATATCCAAGCAAATGACCTGTGGTGCCCCCAAGTGGCTATGAGGGGCACAAAACATCCTCATGGGTCTCCAAATGGATCGAACATGCCTGTATCCCATTTGTAAGGGCTAGAAGAATGATGCAAGCCCTCCCTTTGTCTCCCATGGTGAGACACATCCTCATCTAGGCCCTGGATCAACTGCCAAGTGTGTGGTGCAAGAGTGTAGCCGACTGGGCAAGGTGGTCCAGGTGCATCATCATCATCAAATAAATGGAACACGAGCAAGCAATGAGTGGAGTTGAAGGATCCCATGATGTGGCAATCTTCTCTTTGCTATGGCGGAGGCTGTTCGCTCTCAACGCTCACCCTAGAAATGCCAATATGACCCTTTGGAGGACTTGGACCCCATATAGGGAGACCAAACCCACGATGAAGACCCACCTGCAATCCTGTATAAGATCCAATGTGTCCCCTCACCTTCCAGTACAACAAATCATTAGTGCAATCGAGTAAATAAGCTTACAAATCATGGAACCAAGTGGACACTTCATAGTGGCATGCCCTTCCATAATGGGCTTTAGAACATACAAGTGTTTCCAAGTTCAAGAAGAAGGTTAACCAAGGACCCTATTAGGTGGTTTCAACCTTTAAGGGGAGTGACATGTCTATGGTACATCCATCAAATGGCAGGTGGCATGTGATATAATGATGGAATGGAGTGGTGCATCATGGGAAAGCTCCAAGACACATGCCACAATACAAGGGTAGCTATAATGAGCGAAGCCCACATTTGGGTGAATGAATGTAGGAGAGAGCAATCGTGGTACATGAGTTACCCCGTCCTTTCTTTTTCTACCCTTCTTCATATGCCTTTTGCCTTTTATTGAATTTTCTTTTGTAATTGCTTGAGGCTCCAGGGGATGAGAGCATTAAGTGCATGATATAACAGTGAATATCCCTTTAGGGTTGGGCAGTTCATTGCCCACCAGGGGTTGGGACAATCATGGGTTCCTTAGTAATGTAGGGGGCTCATATAAGGGCCCTAGGAACTAGGAAGATGGCCATAATGATAGGGGTAGAGCTCATGTTGGCTTTTGCCCACGTGCTAAATATGTATGTTCTGAACATCTTTTGCATTTTGTGATACATTTCTTGTCGATAGTGGCCAAATTATGCTTTGTACTTTCTTTTAGCTGCATCAACCTCAGGGGCATCGTTCCAAGCCCGACCTAGATTGTGAACAAGGGGAAGGGGAGGCTAACTCCTTGTGGACACAATGGACAAATGTGGACCTGGATGGGAAATATGGTGAAAGGGGTTATAATGAGCGGAGGGGAGTGATGTACATGGTTTCGGGAAGTGGGACCACGCAACCAAATTTGTGATTTCCCATGTAGTGCCACCCTTGTTGAAGTTTCTAAGTCTAACTGTTAGAAACCCTTCATGTACTTTACTATTTTATTCCTACCTACTTGTTCTGTAAATTAACAAGTTATTTACCATGTAAATACTGGAAATAAATACAATTACATACTCAACACATTATAAATCATCAATTGAAGGATACAGAAACAAGCACACAAGTGACACCGTTGTTTTTGGACTAATGTCCCTGGAAAAACCCAATGCGGGAAAACTGGTGTAGCAATCTGAGGGTTTGATTTATTAAGCAGTTTCAAAATACAATCTGGGTGCCAAATCGGCTCACCCAACAGGGAAAATCTCGGCAGTAGTACCTCTCTACTCGGAAGTAGATATTCTGGCTGAAACCCGGATAAACACTCCGACAGCTCCACAACTCCAATCCACCCCACAAAACCCCAACGTCAGCCTCTAGGGACTGCATCAGCTCTCTCTGGCCAGCGGTAGCCCAACGTCACTTTGGCTTGGCTTGCGTTAGCCTCTGGAGGCACTGCGTCAGTTCTCTGGCCCTTTGCATCACTCACGTTGGCCCTTTGAGGCACTGCGCAACTCCTAGCTGCCTCTGCGTGAGCCCTGGTTGGCTCTACATGAACCCTTGGCTGGTTTTGCGTCCCTCTCTCCGGCTACTGTGCTGATCCTCCTGGTGCTATCTCTGCCTCTCTGCTTCTGTATTCACTGCCCCTCAGCTGAAACTCTGATCACTCTCTCAACTTTCTCAGCAAACCCAACCCTAGAAAGTCGAAATTTTGATCTCTTGGTGTGTTCTCCAAGTGACCCTCAAGCCTCCTCTTATACTTTTCTCGTTGACAATTCAACGGCCGAGATTAAGTCCCTAATCAACGGCTAAGATTAGATCTGGCTTGATCCATGACTTTTGGACCACTCTAACTCAGTTTTATATTAATTCACATTAATATTTTATTTTCCATAAGTTTAGAATTACGGACTCCATTAAAAATATTAATTATTTTAATATCTCCCAAACTGGTTAGATTCTACCCAAACCATTTCTGGGTATTGGAGATCTCATGTGCTTTAGCCTCTCCACCAATTTTCATCGCTAGAGCACATTCGATATGTAGGTTCTAACCCCGTACAGAAATTACCTACATATGAATTCTAAAACACAAAATAAATAATGCGAGAGCATAACACATAAAACGCAAACACACACAGATTTTCCCCTGGATCCCAAAACCGGGACTACTAGCTTGATTTTTCATTATGTTCCTTTCAATGTTACAATACATATTTATACATGCCGAAGCATCCAATACCATGGACCGAAAACCATCGCGTTCAAAAACTCATTTCATTCACAAACACTCAGGCCTGCATAAGGATCTTTTCTTCGGGCCGCCGTCAGAGTTCTGGCTACGCGGTATGTTCTACTTGTTGAATCCGTCATCGATCATTCAGGTTTTCACGCCAGACGGAAAAGATTGAGACGAAGCCAGCTTTCCGATCCACGCATGATATCTGCTGCTGTTCATTCCGTTTTAGACCCGTGTGCAACCTGCCAGTCAACAAACCAAGGGAAATCCAAAACGTATCGACATTTCCTCTGCTGCGTGAAGTATCATCGCATTCAACGGACCAGGTAAAATCGATTCATGAACTGTTAATCAAAATCGCCCAGATCAGGTAAATTCGCGGCTCAGGTAAGTTTCAAACTTTTGCATCGTGGTAACGAAAATCTGATAAGAGAATCGCGTGCCCGGTAATCTGTCTGGAATGACATACATTTGCTTCGGTCAGTTTGCCTGAGATTTTCTGCTTGTCGGCTAGGTTCTTCGCATTTTTATTTTCTTTTTGGATGCGTTTCGATTTTTTTTTCACGTTTAGGTTAGCGTTTCATTTAGATTTAAATTCATAAAAAATAACAAGAAATGTTTATGTTTAGAGTTAGATTTTAGATTTTAGATTTTTTAGATTTTTAATTTTTGTATATATTAAATCATGTTCTAATTTTTATTTTTTTTAGGTTTTCAATTATAGTTAGTTTGTAATTAGTTAGATTTTGATTTTAGTTTAGAGTAGTTTTCATTTATGTTTAGTTTAAGTTTTAATATTTAGTTCTTTTTATATCTTATGTTTTAGATTTTAGGTTTTTTAAATAGAGTTTCAATTTCTTTTTAATTTAGTTTAGCTTTTGCATAGTTACGATTTTAGATAGATTTTAAATTTTAGTTTAATTTGTAATTTAAATCTTTTGTTTTAGTTTAGGACTTTTTTAGGATTTTAAATTGACATAAAAAATAAAAAATATAATTTTTAGATTTTAGATTTTTTAAAATTTTGTTTAGATCATTTTATTTTTGTAAAAAAAAAAAAGTTTGAAAAATATAAAAATTTTTGTGGAAAATTATTTTTGCCAGTTTCAGTGGTTTTCACGTTATATCTTTTATGCTGAGATCTAAATTTTTCGAGTCGAGATACGAATACGATGTCTGGTTAATAATTCATGACTCATGGTGGTTTTAAGCATTTATCTTCTTAAAAAAAAAAAATCTCAGTCGCTGGATATCGTTTTGGTTATGTGATTTCGCTGATACCTTTTGATGACAAACGATTGTTGTTCATGGTCCATATTTTTTATACAAGTAATCGTTTTAACCGCAATCTCTTAAGGCACTGGTCTGCTAAGTTAATCAAATCTATCTGGTGTTTTTCATATCGTGTCTCGTGTCTCCCAACCAACTGGTCGACAGTTGGTCTCATCATCTCACAGGGACTACCCCCCTTAGCCGCGGGAGACAGGCTTAAACGGAGGGATCGGGGATCAGTGTGACAGCCCCCGGTCTGAGCGTTGTCGTGTCAATCTGCGCGACAACACAGTCCAAGAACCTTAAGCCTAAGATCTCTTTGAGGCCATCAAAAGAAGAAGAACGAAATTTCATTTACTTGGTGAAGTCTTACCTCAAAACTGAATCTTAGTAATTTCTTGTTTGGAAGAAATAATTTTCTCAGAAGTATGCTACAAGAGGTTCGAAAATCTCAGGAGCGTAGTTATAGGGGGTCCAAAAATCTCAAAAAGATACATGGAGGCCGAAGTCTTATCATCTCTCAAGCCCAATCTCAGTCTAAGGGCCGAAGTTCTTGAGAAGCAAATCTATTTTAATGTCAACTCGTCTTAGGTAAAGGCATGAAAGGAAATCAAAATCTAGGACTAGATGTAGAATCCCTTTGAAGAGCTAATGTCTATCTCTCTGTCATGGACAGATTTCTAGCTTAGTGAATGAAGTACTGATGCCTCAAGTGGCTAATCAAAACATGTTCACAATGATACATTGCAAGGATTCCTATCTCTTGAAGATTGAAAGAACTCAATATACCAATAAGGAACCCTTGAGGATAGACATGAATAAGTCCATCCTTTGATGAATTGATATGGCAAGGAGAAATTGACATTTAAGTAAAATTTGTGTCTTCATGAATTGAAGAATTAAAGTATGATGATGTTATATTATGTTTTGAGGAAAATATGCTCAATTTTTAAAGTAAATGGGGTCACTTCATAGAAGTTCACTTCAGTGAAGAGAAGTTGAGCCCCTCTTCAGGGTTGAAGTCCGAGTCACTCGCAGATCTAGTAGGCCTAAGATATTAGTGCCATATTTTATATATATATATATATATATATATATATATATATATATATTGAAGAAGCTGAGCCACTTGGTTTGGTGAAACCAAGGACGACTATTAATTGTTTAATGAATTTCATCTCATGTGAAATCAAGTCTAGGGTTCTAGATAGCTAGGGTTTGTAAACCCTAGCAAGCACAAGGCTTGAAGAAGAAAACCCTAGGGTTTATGGACAAGCCCTAGGATTGGACATTTCCGCTGAAAGTAGAAACCCTAGATCTTACAAGAAAGGAATGACATGATGATGTTGATGTGGATGAAGCTGATAAAGTTGCAGATGGATGCAAGAAGTCCATATATCAAGAGGGAACTCACATTCATCTCAAGGTTAATTAGGATTGTAGGTACATAATGAAGGCTCCTGAAGCCTTGGTAGTAGGTGGAAGAACAAAGCAAAGATATAAGGACTCTTCCAAAAGTAGGGATTTGTGATGAGAGGTGAGGTCTGGACTCAGAGGGAGCAAACAAATCAACAAGTTGGAAGAATGCCTTGATCTATGCCAGAAAGAAGTCAGTGGTGACTTCCAAAACAAAGTATGATTGGCTAGAAAGAAGTCAAAGCGAAGGATTACCTCTGTAAGAAAGAAGAAGACTATGAAAGGATATTTTGTCAAGTACACTTCTGTTGATATTTATTTATGATATCTAGAGATCATCTTTCTCGATTAAAGAAGTATGCACAAGAGCTACCTCAAGATGGTGAGGTACATGAAGAAGTCTTATACCTGTAAGAAAAAGAAATACTTCGTACAAATTCCTCTTGGATTGATAGATCAAGGTTGATTCTATATTTGTTTTCTGCTGAAAGCATAAGAGTTCATGTATTAGATATAGTTGCATTGATTGAAAGATTTGTTCTAGAGGGAGAAGTCAAGGCTTCTCCCACCATTGTTTGAGCTTCAGAGGGAGTTGACCTCAGAATTCAAGATGAAATATCTTGACTAGATAGTTAATAGCATCAATGGCAGAGGGAGCAGCCAGGTTTGCTATGGCAAGATCTGTTCCAGAAAGAACACCCAGTTAGTGTAACCGATGTAACCAAGATGATGGATCAAGTGAACAAAGTATATCTGTTTAGGTTGAGCCAAGGAATGTAGCTCAACATGTGTTGAAGTACCAACATGGTATAGTTGGTCATGGCATAGTCAGTTATGGTTTGAAAAATGTCTCAAACAGAGAAGTGCTATTGCAAGAATTCACATTGGGAAAGGAGTGTTGAAGACAAAGAGAGTATGTATATTGCTTTTGTTTGGGCTCCATCATGAGTAAGAAGCAGAAATCTGTTGCACTCAATGCTTGAGTATATTGGAGCTTGGTTGGAAAGATTAGCTTCAACTTGTAGGCTTGATGTCAACTTGAGGCACCTTGAGATCTAGTACCTATATGTGGTAAAGGAAGAGAGCAATGAAGCTCAAGTATATCTTCATTGATGAGCAAACAACTACTATTTTGATGAAGTTAGAGAGAAATTTGTGTACTTCAAAGACAAGCTGGGGCTTGTGGAGATTACCTGAGTGATGATTTGATAGCAACATGGATGGACATTATCCTGATAGGAAAAGAATGGTTTGAGAGGCCCTAAGTGCTCACCAGATAAGGTTGAGTGAGTGCCTCTTAGTGAGGAGACTCGATTATTCCCCATAAAGGGTTTATTAAGGCTTGGACCCGATCACTCACCAGGCAAGGGTTGAGTGAGGTCCTTGCATTTGGACCTGATCACACACCAGGAAGGGTGGAATGAGGTCCTTTAGCATCTCGACCTGATCACACACCGGGAAGGGTGGAGTGAGGTCCTTCAACATTTGGACCTGATCACACACTAGGAAGGGTGGAGTGAGGTCCTTCAACATCTGGACTTGATCACACACCAGGAAGGGTGGAGTGAAGTCCTTCAACATTTGGACTTGATAACACCCCAAAAAGTGTGGAGTGAGGTCTTGTTGACCACACTTTGTCAACAATCCAAGAAGCAAAGTACAAAGCAACAGATCAAATTTTTTCAAATCAATGTCATCATTCAACTTCTAGTTATATCACTGTAAACCCAATTTTTGCAAATTTTATTGTAAATGATGCTAGTATGACCATTGAGTCATGTAATTGCACCTATGTAAGCCTATGACTTTTGTCAAAGGATTTCATCCTAGGAGGTTTTTTTAACCTACCGGAATTCTGTGTTTGTAAACACGAGTTTTCGACGAAGTTTTCTTCCAGCTATAATGCCAAAGCTAGGGTGGAATTCATTGGCAGTGTCCTAGGTGAGTCATAGTGTTTATCGAGTCCATGTAAAAGTGTGTTTAGGAATAATTCTAGTGCATGGTCCCTCATAATTAGACACCATGGCTAAATTATTTTATTATAAACACACTTGGTTTCATACTAGATCATATTGTGTTGCAAAATTGGGTAATGTCTTGAGGGTCTATGTCTAAAGGTGTTTTCCCCTTC
Source organism: Pinus tabuliformis (assembly GCA_031772625.1). Lineage (NCBI taxonomy): Eukaryota > Viridiplantae > Streptophyta > Pinopsida > Pinales > Pinaceae > Pinus > Pinus tabuliformis. The sequence continues at coordinate 998,783,347 of CM062818.1, forward strand.
TAAGGGTTGATATTGTAATAATTTGATGTAAAAAATATTTTAGTGCATAGTTATTCATAATTAGACACCATGGCTAAAATATTTGAGGGTGGAAAAATAATTAATTCCCTCTAGAGTCAATTAATTAATTTTTCTGGCAAAATTAAATAAAAATCCTAAGCCAGAAAATTAATTAGTTTTGAGTCAAAAAATAATTAAAGGAGAATTAAATTCTCTCCGAGTGGAAAATAATAAAAATTTGTGGCTCAGAAAGAAATTAATTTTTGGAGGTTCACCAAGGGAAAAATGGATATTTAAGAAAATTGGACCACTTAAACCTTGGTGGTTAAGTCAAAGTCAAAATTTTGAGGAAATTATTCCAAAATATTAATTTTTGGATTAATAAAAAACGTTTTTAAGAGAAATTTGAAAATTTCCTCAAAAATAAAAAATCAACCGTAGAGATTAAAAGAAGATCAAGTTATTTTTGACGGATGAGATTATTTTGAGGATCTAGCCAACTAGCTGTTATTTCCACTTGGAGGGGTTTATTTCTCTCTCATTCTCTATATAAGGAAGCCATTGAGCTCCTATGGTCCATCATGATGATCTTAGATGATGTAATTTTGTAATGCATGTGCTAAGCCTTGCTTTGCTGGAATTATTTTTCTCATAATAGAAAGACTTTGGGGTTTCAGTTCATGGTGTTCTTCTATCTGTTGATCTGTGGTATGTGCTAGTATTTTATTTTCATGCTCTATATTGTGCTAAAATTCATAATTGTTATTTCAGTTGTTGGCGATAAGAACATTCTATTGGTACGATTATCTTTACCTTAGGTGATCTAATTCACCCCATGATCTAACAATTATTTTCAAGATTAAATAGAGATCTACAGGTACACTAGCCCTTGGACTCCAAGTTCACAGACTATGGGGAAGGATCGACCTTGTTTGAGCTTTGGGCTTTCATTTTGACAAATTATTTTGCAAGAGGGTTTTGGCCAGTAATTTTTTGAAATTATTCATCCATATTATCTATTCCAAAATCTCAAAATTTTATTTATTTTATGCTATAAAGATTTAATTGGCTAATATGAGCAAATATTTAAATTTTGTGAATATTTGTAAATAAATCTAAACCTTGTTTTATTTCTGTAGCACTTGGGATTTGGGGTTTCATTTTTATTTTTTTTATATATTAGGATTTTGGGAAATTTTCTTCTCATTTGTACTGGTGAATTCTCAAGCTATCAAAGGAAATTCAAATTTGATTGAAGAAACTAGCCCTAGGGCTGGGGTTTGAGGGGTTTCTCACCCCCAAGAGGAGCCGTCCAACCCATTTGTCAAGATTATTCAGAAGAAAAGGGCTGAATCAAGCCATAGAGGCCTAAATCTAACCTCCTAAGGCCCTACAAGCTCAACACACAACTAAGAAAGGAAGGTCGCAGGTCCTACAAGGTAAAATTTGAGGTTTTTGTGGTAAATTTTTATTTTTTCCTAACTCTATCCGTGTTTGCATGTGTCTGAAACTTCTTTTGAGGCCTCTAAGGCCTAGCTGAGGGCTATTCTTCCCTTGAAAGCAACCCTATACCCCTCATTACCCCTTGGGGCAGCCTTATTAAGCCTTGTTCCCTTGTGTCATAGGCCTATACAGGCCTTAATCCCTCTCGGCAACCCCTTTCCTTCCTCCTTTTGGTGTGTTGCAGGCCTATAAGGCCTTGATCTAAGGGTATGTCATTACTGTCACCAAGTGAGTGATCTCTGTATAGGCATTGTCATATATTAAGGTCATACATGTACTGTCAAACCAATTGTCATATATATTCAAATCATCTGTCATATAAATACACTGTCAAACCAAAGATAACTGTCATATATATGTCACTGTCTCATAGTCGTGTATACCATTGTCTTACATTGATCAATGTAATAAGTATTAACCCTTGATATCAAAATACTTCGTATCAAAGTCACTGTCCATACATCAAAAGATATAGAATGTGAGCTACACAAAGATAGAGAATACGATCCCAATGAGACCTCAGAGATAAACACGTGAGATATAGCAGTCTTAGAGCGATCCACTCAGTGAATGAATGCATTAGAGAATGACGAGTTGTGCAAGCCATACTGGAAACTGTAGGAGAACAAAAAAATTGACTCACCATACAAAACAGAACCGAGTCATACTATTGGAGAGCGTTGCGATGCTGGTGATGTGATACCATTGTTGGTGAGTGAAGCGATGCCACAAGTATAATCCTTGTCTCATAATGCGATGCACAGAAAACCAACAATGCCAAGCAATGTGATACTATTGTTGTCGAGGGAAGCGATGCCACAAATGTAGTCCCTGTGTCATAATGCAATGTGCAGAAAACCAACGATGCCAAGCGATGCCACAAATGTAGTCCTTGTCTCATAATGCAATGTGCATAAAAGTAGTGATGCCAAGCAATGTCCTTGTGCATAGAGCGAGCCATTGGAATGTCACAATGAACAGAGTGAGCCATTGTGAGATGACACGAGCCACAATGCAGTGTTACGAGTCATTGTGTGAGCCTTATAAGCGACCTGAGCCACAAAATCTAATATATGTGCCACTAAGATAGTCAACAAACCAAATGTAACATGCGTGCCATAGAGATAGACTAAACAAATTACAAAAGTATCGTGTGTGTCTTGAGATGATGCAAACCTCCTTTTTATAGATTCTCCCTAGACCAGATGGCTATGACCTTTATGGGGGTCGACTAAAAATATTTGGAGGGAAACCATAGCTTAAATATGATATTCAAACATATATTTCAACATGCCTTAATAGTTGATTGCTAATGATGATTTGTCACATTTAAATAATGAAAGAAATACCATGCCAAATTTGTACATATTAGAAATAGTATTTCTTTTATCAATTTGAATCCTTTTTTGGGGTGAGATGGGCTCCTCTAGGGGTCTTAGGGTTTTTATGGGAAAATTCGTCCTGACATGATTCCTTACGAAAGGGCACTCCTACCTAACCATATATATGGGGCCCTCATTATATTTAATCATATCACTTTTGTGCTCAAACATTTATATATAAATATGATTTATCCTATGATGGATATTCTTGTATTCTAGATATTTTGAATATTTGTGTGATAATGAACTTTTGTTAGTGTCACTCAAACATTATCTTCTATCTCAAATACATAACTAACCCTAGACATTTTCCATAGCACAAAAGGAGAGCCTTGAGGATTAGAGCTTTGAAGTATTATTTTATGGTCTAGGATGGAAACATCAGATGGTTTGATACTAAGGTGTGTGAGTCCATAGGATGAAAAGACATATATAATAGAGTTTCATCAAGGGCTATGTGGTGGTCATCTTGCAACAAAGACAACCACCCATAAGATATTAAGAGGAGGCTACTATTGAGCTACTATTTTCATAGAAGTAAGTTTGTTAGGGAATGCCAATCATGTTAGTATTTCACATGTAAATAGAAGATAGTAGCACTGCCTTTGCAGCCAGTTGTAGTAGAAGCGCCCTTCCAACAATGGGGCTTGGACTTCATTGGGGAGTTCAAAGACAACTCAAGCAATGGTCACAAGTGGATACTTACAATGACCTATTAATTCATTAGGTGGGTGGAGGCAATTCTCACTAGTAAGGCAACCAACACAGTGGTTATGGATTTTTTAGAAGATAAGATAATCATAAGATTCAATGTGCTTGCTAAAATAACAATTGATAATGCGAAAGCATTTAGTTCTACAAATCTTTCAAAATTTTACTTTAACTATGACATTATACTTTCACTTTCTTCAAATTATTATCTCCAAGGTAATGGGTTGGCCAAATTCAGTATAAGAATTTGATGAGCATCATTAAGAAAGTGGTTGGTGACAACAAAAGAAGTTGGGATAGTAAACTAAAGCATGCTTTATGGGTTGAAGGGATAGCAAAGAAAAATTCAAAAAGTAAAATCCCATTTGAACTAGTATATGGGATGAATGTCACATTGCCGATCCATCTAAAGCTTCCAATAGACAAGTTGTTGCAGATATTATCCACAGAAGAAGATGTTATGTAGGGAATTCATGTTTCCCTATGCAATTATCCAATTCATGTTTCCCTATGCAAGTGGTCTTGGAAGTCAAACAGTCAACTTGGTCCCAATTTGTTCAATTTGATGAGAGGATGACATGCCACATTGAATTTTTCCAAACAGTGAAGGCATTGTCAAGTTACAGTTGGTCAAAGTTGGTCAACGAGAACTACAAGTTTTTGGGTGGTAGGATAGGGGCAACATTGGATAATTTTGTACATGCATTATGTCAAAAGCAGTCTACTATAAGAGAAGAACAAAACCCATGTCTCAGATTCTTCAAATTCTTTAGGGTGTTAGAGATCTACCATTTGAGCACGAGGATATGGCATTAACTAGGGTGATATGGCAACACAGTGGACTTTGGGAGCTAATAGAGTTCATCACAGGCTTGATCGAGGAAAATAATAGCTAAAATAGGTGGAATGCTTGGCCAATTCATCAAAGCATTAGAGATGAATAAAAAGGCGAGGAAGTTGACTTTACTATCGATGAAAGGTCAAGTCAACTAGCCATTTGAGTGGATAAGATAGCCATTGGAGAGTAAATGTGGAATGTTGGGCATCATGGACCAAGGAGTTAGCATGTGTAGCCATTGGAAGTCAAAGGGGGATCATCGTCATCCAAGTCAAATTCCAAAAGGACCAAAATGAACTTAAAGCTAGTCATTGGGGTTGAGCATTGGGCTTCCAAAGGTTACTATTCTTCATTTCTTGGTCTTCTAGTGTAATATTCCAAATTTTGAATTTCTGCATTAGAGACGATTTTTGGAAGAGGCAATTCCAACATTGGGACTTAGAAGGAAAAAATTGCAGCGCTAGTGGAACATGGGGCCCACAAGAGAGATAAATTTGGCCCAAGAAGGGAACTCACATTCTTGGAGGAGAGAGAAAAGAGGAGGGGGTGCGAATTAGGAGAGAGAAAGAGTGGGAGCCACCAAGGGACAAAAAGAGGCCAACAACTATAAATAAGGAGAAGAGGCTTTCATTTGCATCTTTTAACAAATTTACTTTTGAACACAAGTTTCCTTGAGCTGTGTAGCCAAGTAAACCAGTGTTGTTTAGCACAAGGAATTCCCAAGTGGGAATTCCACCTCTACCTTTGGTGAACTTTGAGTGTCACCCTAGGAGAGTAATTGGGAGTTTGTTATGGGTAATTGAGGTGCCAATTCGCAGGTAATTCTTCAGTTGGTGCGTACTTCTTCTAGGGTGCAGAAGAAAATTCGTGTGGGTGACAAGAGCCAACAAACAAGGGAGTTTGGGCTGGAGATTTTGCAAAGAATCTCCCATAAGGATGACAATTTTTCCCTTGGAGATTTGTAGGGCTGAAAGTGCTATCAATTGGAGGGTCAAGTTTGTCTATCTAGGGCCTGCGTAGGGGTGTATGGGCAACTTTTGTGTACTTGTTGAGAACAGGTGTTTTGGAGGCTTGGGTAGTTGGAAATCACTTGGAGATTGGGAGAGAAATTTCATAGGAGTTGGGGAGGATTTCTTGAGGGAGTTTGGGCCCATTCTGCAGCAATTTGATTTCTGTAGCTTCACTGGCAGACTGGTGGATTTAGCCCAAACCCCTTTTTGGGTTTTTGTGGTTTTGGTGAATGGAGGTTAGGATTACTTTTGTAGAATTTTCTGAGCACTTACGAGGTAAGAATTCCTAGTTCCTTCTAGTAGCCATCAACAAAAATTATTGGAGGGTGCAATTCACTCTGGGACCATTTCCACCACTTGGGTTCGTGAGATATTTCTGGGTTTTTCTGGGGTTCTTGCGAGGAGGCCGCTCACCTAGTTTCATCTCATTCCGAGCACTTTACAGAGCAGTTTCTCTAGTTTCCTTCCAGCAGTAGTTAGTAGTTCTTCCTGGGCATGGGTAGTTCTGCCCGTGGGATCTTTCCAACATTTAAGCATTGTATTCACACCCGGGTCTTGTCATAGCTTGCAGTAGCAAGCCCAGGTTCCTCTACTCTCATTTGTTGTACTCAGATTTACCCATATTAATATAATGGCTCAAAATTTTTGCTCATATTTCAGTGTTTAATGTGTATGGTTGTGCATTTCTGAATTCTATAGTTGTAGCTAGTTCTTTGTTTCTGTTATATATTGTATTTTCCATTTGGAATATTATAGTGGTATCAAAGCATGTTCTTGGCCAGCTGTGGGGTAGCCAACAAGATCATGGAGGATTTGGGCATGTATGCACAATGACAGTTTAAACCATAGATAACCCATGGCTCAAGGGAGATCCAATATGCAGGAATTTTGGGGTGGAATATGCTAGAACGATGAGAGGTTGGCCCCGTTGAGGAGGGTGACAGACCAAATCCATCATCCTTACAACAGAGACATTAGAGGTGCACAGGCCGTGGGATGGTGCAACCATCTACACCATGTGGGGGAAGTCGACAGAATCAGGGCACCAAATCTCCTCAAAAGGAGTAGAAAGGACAAGGACAGTTAGAGGGTAAGACCTGAGGGTGCTTTTGCTGGTGGAGACCTAGCTTTAGATATTAGGGGCCTGAGGAGAAGGTTGAGCATGACGCTGAGGGCACGCAAGGTTGTGAGGAGCACGTAGATATACCCAATGTGACACATAAGTCACCCTTGTTGGATATTCCTTTGATAGCTTCGACTGACACCTTAGGGGAAAGAGTAGAGCATATACCCATAGGGCCATCCATTGACGAGGTGCTAGGAGACACAAAGGTGTCCACTGTTGAAGAGGTGCCATTTGTTGTTGAGGTGTCCATTGATGAGGTGTCCATGTCAATGTCTGAGTTTTTAGGTGATAGCAGTGCACAACAGATCTATGAGGTGCCAGGAGACATAACCCCAATCGATGAGGTGCCAAGAGGCACAAAGTTGCCCACCATTGATGAGGTGCCATCTGTTGTTGAGGGATCCATTGATGAGGCATCCAGGTCCATGACCAAGTCTTAGGATGACAACCACCTACAACTGACTGGTGAGAATACCTTGCATGTTGGGATGTCTATGGAGGAGCAATTGGAGGTTGATGTTGAGCCCATGATGGAGGAAGATACACAACCATCCTATGGGCTCTGAGGGGTAGCATAGAGAGCATACCTTGGGATTTTAGTACAGTTCGCTTCAGAGGCAAGCTGATGGGGCCTACAACATTATATGCCCACCCCTATGCATTGGATCGAGAGAGGCAGAGCTGTCTAGAGAGACCATAGAGGATGACTAGGTCACCAGGATTGAGCGACATGAGCTGAGTATGACACTGCATTAGCCTAGAGGGCTTATTCCTTCCACAGGAGATTGTGCCTTTGATCCCTCTATTGGGATAGGATGGCGAGAGGTATTGAGTTGGTACCAAGTGGAGCGGTCTGGGTGTCTGGATCTATTCATGGTCAGGGGCATAGTCCAACAGGGGCCATGGGTTACTAGAGGAGCTTGAGGGCCAGACTGTTGTTGGGATCCAGGTGGGGTTCCCCGCCACAACATGGGTTTGGTTAGTGGTGGTATTAGCAGTGTGATGGATTCGGTGACTGAGCGCCCACACACTTTCAGATCTCCATTAACACTGGTGACATGATGGTTTGACAGGGGAGCAAACAGATTTCATGAGTTATCTTGGCATATTGATCGTGCGTGGGGGCACATGGTGATTAGCCTACTATGGTTATTGAGAGAAAACTGTCATGGTCAAAGTTGCACAATGACAACATGGTGGCACCCTTTTTAGACTAGCATGGGATCTGGGCATCCCAAGACTTGGCAGTACAACCACCCTTGGGGATGAGCTGATTTCTACAGGGGAAGATCATTCAGGTCTTCCATTGGGCTTTTGTGACTCGCTGATGGCATGGGGACTTCATCAGCATGGCAGGTTGGTCAACAGGAGGGTATTAGGGGAAGCCCACACGGGAGAGACTTCATCCCCACGGGGATTGGGTTGTATCTTGAGGAGTTTACCCTTGGAGTGCAGGAGGTGGACTACTCGACAGGGCAGTTTCATGGGGAGTTAAACAGAGTCCTACATTATCATGATGCTCTACTTACGGATAGTATGCAGAGGGCTTCTGGTACCTATACTTGGCTAGATAGTGAGTAGAGCAAAGGGTGCTTCATAGTGATTAGGATGGCTTGGGATCCAGGTATTGAGGGATTACTTCATGACTAGACAATACAGAGATTGGGGATGACTCAGTGGCACATTTGGGACCCTGGTATTACTAGTGGTGATGGTGGTGATCAACAGTCAGCGAGGGCGCTTGTTTAGGCATTACTTGAGGAAAAGCAATTTTTGGCGGGGAGGACTGTAATATCCCCAATTTTGGTTTTCTGCATTAGAGATGATTTTTAGAAGAGGAGGCAACTTTGACATTGGGACTTAGGAGGAAAAAGGGAATTGCAGCTCTAGTGGAACATGGGGCCCACAAGAGAGAGAAATTTGGCCCAAGAAGGGAACTCACACTCTTGGAGGAGACAAAAAAGTGAAGGGGGTGCAAATTATCAGAGAGAAAGAGTGGGGGCCACCAAGGGAGAAAAGGAGACCAACAATTACAAATAAGGAGAAGAGGCCTTCATTTGCATCTTTTGACAAATTTACTTTTGAACACAAGTTTCCTTGAGTTGTTTAGCCAAGTAAACCAATGTTGTTTAGCACAAGGAATTCCCAAGCAGGAATTCCACCTTTGCCTTCAGTGAACTTTGAGTGTCACCCTAGGAGAGTAATTAGGAGTTTGTCGGACAATTGAGGTGCCAATTTGCAGGTAATTCTTTAGTTGGTGCATGCTCCTCCTAGTGCACAAAGGAAAATTCCTGTGGGTGAGAAGAGCCAGCAAACAAGGGAGTTTGGGCTGGAGATTTTGCAAAGAATCTCCCACAAGGAGGACGAGTTTTCCCTTGGAGATTTGTAGGGCTGAAAGTGCTGTCAATTAGAGGGTCAAATTTGTTTATCGAGGGCCTGCGCAGAGGTGTACTAGCAACTTTTGTGTACTTGTTGAGAATAGGTGTTTTGGAGGCTTGGGGAGCTGGAAATCACTTGGAGATTGGGAGAGAAATTTCACAGGAGTTGGGGAGGATTTCTTGAGGTGTACTAGCAACTTTTGTGTACTTGTTGAGAATAGGTGTTTTGGAGGCTTGGGGAGCTGGAAATCACTTAGAGTTTGGGAGAGAAATTTCACAAGATTTGGGGAGGATTTCTTGAGGGAGTTTGGGGCCATTTTGCAGCAATCCGAATTCTGTAGCTTCATCGACAGACAGGTGGGAGCAACACACAAATTTTGGGTCATCGGTGACTTGTGGATTTAGCCCAAACCCTTCTAGGTTTTTGTGGGTTTGGTGAATGGAGGCTAGGATTAATTTTGCATAATTTTCTGAGATCTTCTGAGTGCAGAATTCCTAGTTCCATCCAATAGCTAACAACATAAATTATTGGAGGAGGGAAAAATTCACTCAGGGACCATTTCCACTACTTGGGTTCATGAGATATTTCTGGGTTTTTCTGTTGTTCTTGCAAGGAGGTTGCTAACCCAATTTCATCTCATTTCGGGCGCTTTACATAGCATTTTCTTAGGTTTCATTCCAGCAGCAGCTAACAATTCTTCCCGAGCATACGCAGTTCTTCCTAGGGGATCTTTCCTTGGGTTCTTGTCATAGCTTGCAGTAGCAAGCTCAGGTTCCTTTACTCTCATTTGTTGTACTAAAGATTTAACCATATTAATGTAATGGCTCAAAATTTTTGCTCATATTTCAAGGTTTAATGTGTATGGTTGTGCATTTCTGACTTCTATAGCTATATCTAGTTCTTTGCTTCTGTTATCTACTGTATTTTCTGTTTGGAATATTGCATCCAAGGACATAAAGGAAATGTAGGACATCTTAGTGATTTGTAAGATTTGAACCCTTAAGTGCGAAAAATCGATGTAATAAAATATTCTTATCGAAGGTTTTACTTGGTCTCTGGCATGTGGATGAAAGTAAATTATTTTTGTAAAGAGATGTCAAACTAGCAGTGTTGACCACTACGTGTCAACAACCCATAGCAGTACACCCTCTTTTTCGCAAAAAGGAATAGTGCTTGATCGATGTGTCTGTGCCGTCCAACTATAATCATCCGCCTGATCATCATGTTCTAATGTAAATCCATTCTGCATGTATATGATGTAAATAATCTCAGCAGAACCGTGTCATGTATGTAACACCCTAGGTAAACCTACCTTTCTAGTTACGATCTCTATTCTGGGAGGTTTTTTGTCTCACCGATCCATTCTCGGATGGTCGACAGAGTTTTCCCCACAAGTCTTACCACAAAGTTGGAATGGATTTCGTGCTAGGATCTTAGGCAAGTCCTAGTGTTCTAGATCGAGTCTATGTAAAAGTGATTTGGGAATAATCCTAACTATTTGGTTAGGTTATTACAAATTGCTTGGTCTGTTGGATTATATTTGTGTTGCAGAAATAAGTGGTTTGTGAGGGTCTATTACAAATGGATTTCCCCCCTTATAATGTAAAAAATATAAAAATCATGATGTAAAGTGTCTTGAGGGTTGGAAAAATAATTTATCCCCTCATAGGTTAATTAATTAAATTTTTTGGCAAAAAATTAATTAAAATCCTAAACCAGAAATTTCATTAATTCTAGGTCCTAGGTAAATTTAAATTCTTCAAAGGCGAATTTCGTCGGTACTAAAAAATTAATTTTTAAAAGGTTCCGGGACTAAGGTAAATTAATTATTTTGCTAAAATATTAACCTTTGATCCCTGGGGATTAAGTCAAAGTCAAATTTTTGGGGAAAATAACTCAAAAATTATATTTTTGAGTTAATTAAAATGCATTTAATTAAAAATTTCGAATTTCCCCAAATATTTAAATATTTCGACGGATGAGATTAAAAGAAATTTTAATCTTCATCAACGATCAAGATTGCTTTGACGAGGATCACTTGAACTAGCCGTTGGAGGATTTATCTTTAAATAGGAAGTCATTTGTCAGTTGATCCATCCGATCTTTTGATCATGTGCTTAGCAAGAAGCTCTGGTGTAATATTTTTTCTGGATAATAAAGAAAGACTTTGGGGTTAAATTTTGCAGGTGTTATTCTTCATGGGAACACTGTAAGATGTGTTGTTTAATGCATAAATTTTTCTAAAGCCATTGATGATAGCTTTTGAAGAATGATTTGAGTACAGGTATCTTGCTCAGTCGCTAGGGTTTGAATAATAATTTAAATTTTGAACGTAATAGCAGGTATCTCTATTTGTCTGAATTTTATTATTATTTTCTCGCTCTATTTTTGATGGCTGGATTGAGTTTTACAGGGAAATATTGATTCATAGATCCTCAGACGTCAAGGGAAGTTTTCAGTTGGACCAGCCAACTCCCGATCTGTGTTTTCTGAAGAGCCCAACTAAATTAGCTCTGGGTTTATCATAAGATTTTGTTGGTGATACATAGAGGGTTTCGAGTTAGCACCTCCTTTTAAAATTTAAAAAATCTAATTTTTTGTGGAAAATTTGATAGATCTGGCTATTAAGAGCTTTAGATTATCAGATCTGGGAGTGGAGTTGGACTCATACTCCTAAGATCTGATAGATCTCTAAATTATTTGTAAGGATCTGTTATTTACTTGTGTAGATCTGAAATTTTATAACATAATTTTGAATTTTAACACTTGGGTTTTTGGAATTTTCTCTATTTTTGCACATATTGGCTATTGGGTTTTTCTCTTTTCACTTATGCAAGAATGAATCTGAGAAATCAGCCAAGGAAATCTTCAGATCTGAGTCAGATCTAGACCTTGGGGGGCAAGATCTGGGCTCAAAGATTGTTTGCATGAATAGATCTGAGAAATCATCCAAGGAAATTTTTAGATCTGAGATTTTTTCAAGGAGATTTGGGGGTTTTGAGACAAATCTAGGTCCTGGAGGGAAAGATTTTGTCCCAAATATTTTTGTAGGGCCAACCATTAAAGATTTTGCAACAAATTTGAAGATCTGAAGCAAAATAATTTTTTTTCAGAAAAAGAGTTTCAAGTTTTGGGGCTCCTAAGCCCAGATCTGCCTTCTCCTAGCCCAACTCTAGCCCTATTGGGCCTAGTGCTAGCCCTCATTGGCCCTAGATTCCCCTTGCTCCATTTCTGATCTGAATATTTAATTTTCTGAAGCTGATCATTGGTGATTTTTTGCAGAAAAATTGGTAAAAATTTGTGTTTCAGGTATTGGAATTTTTTTTGGCAACTTGGGCAAGTGATCTTCAAGGCCTAGGGCCTAAGGGTTTGATCTCTAAACCCTCTTTTTCCTCATTATTTGCTACAACAATCATATACCTTTCTAATGGTGGCAAAATTTCATGTGGGTTAGCCTAAAATCAGTTCCTAAGTTGTCTAATACATTAAGGAATTAATTTTTTGAGTTGGGAATCCATCATTAAGCCTATTTCATATTTTAATTGCTAACTGTAATAAGTATATCAGATCTGATATAATTATGGAAATCACATCATAACAGGCTGAAATTTTTTGATAATTCATGTGGGCAAGTTTGGAAAATTTTCGGTAAATTTTTGGCATAAAGATAGCATTGATAGCTTACTGTTTTCATTGTCATATTGTTGTTGTCATAACATTTGTTTGCTGCTGTCCTAAACAATTCTCTGTTGTCCTAAAAACAATTCTCTGAAAGTTAGGAGTTTTAATATCGTTGTGGAAGTAACTGTCATAAGAATCTAGAAGGATGATGTTGATTACAGCAAGAATTTCCCTGTTGTCATAAATTCTTTTTCGCTGCTCTTTTTTATCACTGAAACATATTGGCTGCCATAGATTAAATTATGAAATTTCAAGTGATTTGAGTTCATAACACAATTGAGAATTTGTTTGACATGTTTGGCTTAGTTTGACATTTTAATTTTACTGCTCTCATTAGAGAATTTGCTGTTGTCCTAAATCTAATCTTTGAAAATAAGTGCTTTTGGATGACTATTTGCATAAGTTCAGGTCAACAAAATTTTGGTACAATTATTGGCAATAAAATCCAAGTTTAAACTCCTATTTTCTGAGTTTCTGAATCACATACACACAAGCTCATTGCCTAAAGGAAATTCATTTCACACACTTGGAACAGATAAGTCTAATATTTTAAATTGCCCAAAGGTTTTCTTGTTTGGTGAATGGTAAATATTTTGAAATCTATTGAGCTAAGTATCATTGAAAAGGCTTGCATTCGATTTGGATCTAATAGAAAACTTGTGCTATTTCAATATTCATATTTCACTTGAATAATTTTTTGGGTTTGCAGCAAAAGGGTTGTGACTCCATAACCTCAACAATTGAATTTCCAACTTGTTGGAAATTCCATTTTGTTGTTTTTTTTTAAGTCATAGAAGTGCTCCAAAGTGACTTACCTTCTATCTTGTAGCCTCCCCACCCCTAGATCTTGGATCTAGATGTGTTTGGGCACTTTTGGGTAGTCTTCAAAGTGAATTTCTTTGTTGTTTTATGTAGATTTTGCAGATTGCAGTGACAGGACAACAAGCTAAACAAAAACCCCTCCAACCAAGGTACTAATGGTAGAAATAATTTGAGATTTGGTTAGCACATACTTTGTACACTCATTTTGACTACTCACACTATATATTTTGTTATATTTGGGTGTCTTTTCTTGCTGGTTTAGTATATTTTTATGCAGATTTTACACATTAAGCCGATAAGAAAACAATACATAACTCCCCCACTTCAGCCATTAGACCTCATATAAGGCATTGGTTTTGTGTTGGTTGATTGAGTTTATCCAATGGAAGCTTCCCACAACCATTTTGGAGGTAGTTGGGATTAAAGAGTGGGGGTATGGGCTAAGGTGATAGTGGTGGGTTCTAGTTTTGTGTGTCCCGGTTTTAGCAGGTTGTAAGGATCTTTGGCAACCCTACTTACAAGAGTGGTAACAGTGACACAACCAACAATAAAATTGTAGCTTTGAGGAGAGGTACGACTTGTGGGTTAAAAGAAAGCATTAGCTTGCAAGAGAATGGCAACATAGGGAGAGGTATGAATTATAGGTTATGAAAAAATGTTAGCCATTAAGAGAATGGAAACTTGGGGAGAGTTATGACCTGTGGGTTGAGAAAACACCACCCAACAAGATAATGGTATCCTAGGGAGAAATACAACTTGTGGGTTAAGAGAAAACAACAAGAGAGTGGTGGCCTAGGATGGGAGAGAAATGTCTAACAACTCATTAAAATCAATGTTGACAGCTCCAAAATGGGAACCATTGATTTCCCATCTTTGAAATCACTCAATGGTGGAGAACCGAGAGTTGTTGAGACTTGCATTTGGCATTAAACCACTCTAATATGTAGAAAGACTACAACACTACAGAGATAATTTACAGCTCATTAACTACGTAACAACCATTCAACCTATAAAGAAGCAATTAAAAGTGCCTATAGTAGCTTCAATAAACCATAGAAGAAATTAACACAGGGAAATACTCATTAGACAGAGGAAAAATAATGACTTTGAGACATGATTTACCCTAGAAACCCAAATGGTAAAACCAACATTCAGTTGGCTTCAACTAAGCTCTTCATTATGTGTCAATGGGCAAGTTACAGGCTCACTAGTTCATCTCTATGCTCCACAACAAAATTTAGGCAGCTTTCCTCTTTATTTCAGCGAAAGACCACCTTCGCACTTTGTTATCACTTCGTAATTTCCCTAGGCTGAGAGAAACCCAGAGGTAACCACAAAACTACTTTTAAAGCTGGGATCTAGCCCTTCCAGCTTCACAGATGGATCTCTTTGTTTGATTTAGATTTTTGTTTTTAAGATCTTAGGCTAGCTATTTAAGTTCGAGTTGGGTTTTTCAAAAGTTTGGTTGAAAGATGTTAGAAGAGTCCATTGGGCACGGAGTCATAAAATTTAAGTAATAAATTACAAAAATGACAGAGGAACTGTAACAGGGCAGGGTAGACAAACTCCTGGATCTTATAGAGTGCTTGTGGTGTGAATAGGATGAATATGATGTAAGTTCAATTAAATATAGTGCATACACAGATGAATTCTATACTTAATATCAGGAATAAAACATTGATATTGTAAACAAGCCAGAGCAAAGTACACTTAAGCAAATTCGGCCCTTAATCTTCTTGCAACAATAAAGAGGGAAAGAACATATGGAAACTGAGAAAAGAAACAATTTTACGTGAAATAACACATCACCAATTGCTTGACACGGGAATCCTGGAACAAACTATCTTTGTATTTCTGTAAATTGATCACTTTGAGTACAATCCACGGCTTACATCAATGCACAACTCTTTTTTTCATACATAATCCAACATAATCCAACACATTCCAACCCTTTTTAAGTTTTATTACAAAATATTTATAGACTGTCTCGAATAAATTCGGACTTCAAATCAGTGTTGCAGGAACTGTCCCCCCCTCAAGGATCCAAAGGTAGATCCGCGTCCCGTATGGATCTGCCACTGATCCTTCGACGGAACCGCGGATTGGAAAAGCGGATCCACGATTCCTCCTTTTTTTGGTGATTCTTGCAAAATTGGATTCGTGGGGGCCCGATTCGCGACTCCTACTGCCCGATCTGCAGTTCCTAATTCCTGGTCCGCGGATCCAGAAAGGACCAGGTGCGGATCTGTGGAGGTTTGGGCGTGTATCCACCGCGGATTGCAAGTGAATCCGAGAGAAGGTGGAAAGTTCCGCGGGGATTTTTTTGTTTTTGGAAATTTCGAACTGTTTTGTGATGAACCACCATTGCTGGTTCGAAACGTCAATTATAAACAAACCTAATGCGATGTATCCGGAAGATATGCTACAGAAGGAACTACACTTTCCGAATACTCCCAAGGTGCCCCTTGATGCTCCTTGACGCTTCCTAGATGCTCCCTAATGGTAATGTTAAATTCTTAAAGTAAAAGTGACATTCTCCTTTATCTTTCATTTCCGTCCTTTTACTTAAATTTTTAACATTACCATGAAATGACTCAGGATGTTTGAGAGTGGTTCCAACCTCATCAAACTTCATATGGAGAAAATAGAATTTCATATCCCATTCAAAATTCAGGATTGGCATTTAATCAAGAGCAACAAGCCCTATATGTACCCCATTGTTGGTGTTATTGATTGTTGTACTCCTTTGTCATGGCCTTCGCTATTATGTACTCTTCAGTCAAGTCAGAATCATTGATCA
Organism: Pinus tabuliformis; assembly: GCA_031772625.1. Lineage (NCBI taxonomy): Eukaryota > Viridiplantae > Streptophyta > Pinopsida > Pinales > Pinaceae > Pinus > Pinus tabuliformis. Next base: position 998,799,599 of record CM062818.1, read on the forward strand.
GGCATGTTAAGCTTTCTCTACCATATTATAAGGCTTGGATTAAGCTGTTTGATCAAAATTAGGCAATGTTGACTAAAATCCCTATAGAATTGAAGTAGAGGAAAAGGTTAGACAAGAGAAGAGGAATCCAGATTGTAGATGGTTGATGCTGGAATAATTAATAATTGATGTACAATGGATGCCATATCTATCTTGATTTATGTAAAAATATGCATGTTTTCATGTCTTCTACAACTAATTTGGTATTTTGGATGTTGTTTTTAATATAAATGCAAATATATATATATATATATATAGTAGGCGCTTTTGAGATGCTTCGCTTCCTAGATTTTTGGAAAATAATGCTTCCGCGTCCTTGCTTCCAAAAAACGTCCTTGTTTCGTCCCCGCTTCGTGCAACATTGCTTCAAATTAAAACTCATTACAAAATAATATCTAACAAAGATAGATATTTCTTGAAACAAAACTAGAAAATAGGAGCTCTGGTCGAATTTGGCTATTTCGTTGAATCTTTGAAGGAAATTTGTCACTGATTTTCTGGAAAAAATAACTGAACAATACACTAAAAATAAAAACAATCACTGAAAAAGTGTAAGAAATCTGGAACTGCTGGGAAAATCTTTAGCCTTCAAAACTGGAAATTGGTTCATTTATGCTGATCCTCTGCATTTTTGTAGCCTTTGCTGATTGTGTCCCTGAAATATGGAAATGTTTTGGTGTCCTTATTTCCACCTAGAACCTATGTTGTTCGAATCTTCTTCTTTCCCTTTTACTAGCAGTGGGAGCCATCTGTCCTTTATACTGAACATTCATCACAAAATACCCCCTTTTCAAATAGTTGTCCACAATCACAAAAGACATGGCTTTATAGCTGTCGTTGAACAGAGGGTTCGAACGTTGAATGGTGGTTTTCCGGGGGTTTTAGGTTATAAGTGGTATATGGTAAATGGAGGAGGCGCCCCAAAATCATTATGCAACTACCATGTAGTATACAAATGTTTTTTTAAAACACCACTTTTCGAGCCCCTTTTGTTAAGTCTCGTAGTGTCGGGGGGGGGGGTCCAAAAACTATCTTCATAAAATTGCAAGTAGAACTAGTGTCGGGACCATTTTAAAATATTACAAATTAACCAAGAAACGAGCGCTGTTTCTTTAAAATTAGGCCCCTCCCTTTTTTCTTAGTTCTATGACCAGGGGTGAGACCATAGGCCAATACATCGGAGTTTTAATGAAATCAAAGGTTTTGTATTGAAACCTTTTAACACGGTAAGTGGAGGAATTTGTGATACCTTCAACTCCCTTTGCTTTAGTGCTTCCTACATTTTTTTACCATAGGACTGAGGGCTGTGACCACTGACTTACCCTTTGAGGCACTATGCGTTTTGTTTGCTGTCGGGGGCTGTTTTCCTTTGTTAAATGCTTTAGCGCCCGAGTTCTTTAAATCTTAACGACCATGTGCCAACCCCGATATTGGAGCCCCCTCATCGAAACTTTTAAAGTGGAAAGTGTTACAAAGTGACGATATCCTCAACCTTCAATATGATCTCATCACTGCCATGTGGCACCTCGTGAGTGGTGACACGTGTCACCCTGATTTGCCCCCTTAGAACCCGTCAAAATGCCAAAATTGTCTGCCACGTATCATTTCGTACCGCCACGTCATGCTAACGTCAAATGCCACGCGTCTCTCTATAGGAGAGAGAAAAGGCCTGTCCACTTCTAGTTTTGTGATGAAAATCCTTTGTTAATATGTTTCGGCGTTCTCCGACGGTTTAACACTATCAACGCTTTTCGGGAGTTTTAACACTATCGATACTTTGCATATTGCAACATTCTTAAGGTTGTTACCTTGGAAAGCGCCGATATGCGATCACTGATTGTTGATATGCCATGGACCTTTCGATATGCCGATATGCGATTTTCCTTTCCTCTGATTCGCTAATCACCGATGTGCTTTGTCGCCGATATGCCTTGGACCTTCCGATATGCCTGATTGTCGATATGCTTAATGTTGCGATATGCAGAACTTTCCGACATGTGATCGCCGATTTGCTCTAGACCCCTGATATTTCTTCTTTTCAAAGGCTTTAAACCCTTAAACTTCAACATGCCATATCTTTTGATCTAGGAGTCCATTTTTGGACTTCCACATATCATTGGAAAGCTTGTACATAGCACTTTCCAATGGAGAGGGTTCGATGTAGGTTTTGAGTCCTTCTGCTGCTTGGAAAATGACTGCAAACTTCTTTGCTCATTTTCTCTTTGGACAGCTAAAATCACACCTACCATGATGGTCCTCTTCATGAAGCCTACAGCTAGCATAGGAATCATTTTGAGCCATGCACTGCAACACATTCTTGCCAGCCTGGTTGACATTAGTGCCAACATTCATGCAAAATACTAGCACAACCACCATCAATTGTTCAACATTCACTCATGACAACTCACTAATGACCCCTTAGGGACCTTACAATTCAAATCTAGACTAATGGACCTCTTTTGACACACATATTTTCAATGCCCTGAGCCATTTGAGACCTTAGTACAAAGATAATTTAGACTATAATACCTAGTGAATTTATAGGCTAAACTTTACCAACAGATTCCCAAAATAAATAATTAGACAGATCAACTTTGATTACCTATATTATAGGACCCTAACAGTGGCTCCAATGGGGATGGCATCCTCCTTGCTATGTCACAGGGTTCATCAAATTTGAATCTTAAGGTTCGAAATTCAGCGAACCCCAAAAGAAAATTCAAATTCGTTTAAGTTCGGCGAACCTAATAGTCGAACCTGAAATTCGAACCTAAAGACGAACCTGAAGTTGAATATTATAATTTTTTAATTTTTTTTAGCGTTCGAGGTTATAGTTCGGGCTGTTCTTGTTAGTTGTTTTAAGGTTTATGAGAAAAACCATGGGCGACACATGGTTTTCTCTTGTTTCGCTTCTCGCTAGTTAGTTTCCCATGGTGGCCACTGGTTTGGCTTTATTTACCATGGCTGTCGATAGATTTTCCCAAGCCAACTTTAGTCTGAGTGTACTTGCTCTATTGTGCTCAGTGTTGCCGCTGCATGTTGTATTCTTTACAATTTCCTGAATTCAATTTCTAAATGTTGCTTGTCCCTTAGGGCGTGAAGTGAATAGTGGTCGTGATTTGTGGCTAGTGGGTGCTCACCGCTACTCATATAGATTTATTGATTGATTTTGATTTTTTATTATTTTATGTCGTATATATATATTTTGAAAAAGATGTATAGTCGAACTTAATGTCGAACCTGATACGAACTTCATCGGAAAATTCGAATTTGAATTGAACTTAATCATTGCTGAACTCGAATTGAACCCAAACCGTGTGACATAGCCTCCTTGTGAGGTGTCAAGAACACCGTAGATCAGTAGCCTTCTCCCTTGGGCAATGGAATAAAAAAACAAAAAGACTAAAACTCAACTGACTGAAAACTGATTACAAAGCTGAAAACTTTAAAGAAAATAAGAAATTTGACAACACATCACCAAAGTCTTAGGGCTTTCTCCTCGGGCTTCAAACGTTGATGATGGTTGTCCACACCTGCTGAAAGTATATACACTAGGTGATCTCTTCTCTCCAATGTAGCCAATCAAGCAAATGGCTACTTGACTAAGTTTTGCTCACAGTTACCTTGAGCAGACAGAAGAAGAAAGAGAATGGCAACTCAAATCTCAAACTAAATCCAATCTTTGCACTGGTGAACAAAACAAGATCTACCTTGACTGATGATTCCAATAGGCTTGTAAAAGGATCTTCAAATGAATGATCACTGAAATTCAGCTCATCTGACAGATTACAATTTTGCTCTAGGTGGTCTACATACCAGAATACAAACCTTTATATGCATTCTTGCTTTTATGCAATTTCAACTTATAGCTGTCATGATAGGGCTGCAAATTTTCATGTGACTTTTGTAATGAAACCACTACTGGACAAAACAATGATGTTGGCTACCAAACTAAGTCTTCATCACCCCTGTTTTCAAGTTCACAACTGACTAAATGAGGAGAAATTTGACTGCAGAAACCATCCAAAAGATCGGCTATTGGATCATTGAAAACTGAAAAGGGCTGATGCAATTTATTGTGTATTGGTTCCAAAGAGACTATAGGCCCCTCTCTAAGCTCACCATCCTTTGCTCTAGTGATAGTTTTAACATTTTTCTTCAAGAACTCAAATGAACCAAAACTTAATGGCACAGAACCACCTTGAATTAATTCACAATGTTCTTCATGTTTCAACCCTCCAACCGCATCTTCAATCTCATGGTTACTCAATTGCTGTGATTTTGAACTGAAAGAGTCTTCCATATAACAAATAACAAGGTCATCAAATACATGAGAAGGTTGTTGCCAATCTATGCTATTGTCAACTTGCTTCCCTGCTTCATTAGTAATCTTATAATTTTCTTTCAACAATTCAAATGAAGCAAAAGATAAGGGTAGAGGGTTTCCATAAGCTAACTCATTGTTTTCCTCATGTTTGATGTCAAGACTATGAGATTGCTGACTTATAACACTATGAAAGTTCTCCTTTAGTAATTGAAATGAAGCAAAACACAAGGGCAAAGTTTCTTCACCTGATTTGGTATCTTCTTCATGTTCTTCATTGCTGTCTTCAAGTGAATATATAAAACAATCAATATGTAGCTCATGGTGACATGAATCAATAACCTCTCCTTCTTCTGCAAAATCTGCTTGGAAAGGAGGTCTTCTTTGTTGCTCCCTAACAGCAAGTTTGTTTTGCAAAGTGAATTTTTCCATCAACCTTTGCATGATTTTCACTAATGCATCCAACTTATTGTCTGATGATGGAGGAAACTCCTCCTTAACCACTCCCCTTCTTTCAGCTTCCATTTTGGCCCTTTTGATCAACAAATTTGCTTCTATATCAACAACATTTTTTTGCATTTCTTCCAAAGTTGCTAGGTTTCTTTCCCTTAATTGATAGGCTATCTTTGCATCAAATCCATCCGGATAGTGAAGTAAATCCAATCCTAGGGGAGGCTTTATGTCTGTTGGGATGAAATTGTAAACCTTATTGAATCTAGTTGAGAAATCTTGGACCGATTCTCTCGATTGCCTCTCTAGATTCCTATACTTAGCCATAATCTGGAAGGGGTTATTTTTAACGTCCCATCTATCAAGGAAAGCGTGCTCAAACTGTTGAAGATTAACAATACTACCTGCGGCCAATGTTTTTAAAACCGGAACCGGTGACCGGACCAGTCCACCTAATGAACCGGTTTACCGACCGGAACCAGTCTAACCGGGACTGATTTGGTCTAAACGAACCGGTTTTAGAAAAATACATTAAATAATTATTTTTTAATGAAAAAAACTATTTTTAAGATTTAAAATCATGATTCCAAGCCAATAGAGACAAAATATGCAAAGATTGCTCATTTATATACCATGTAAAGGTGAATATATCAAAATGGCACCGAGTGCAATACATATCATCGACAAAATGCATAAGCAATGAGGCACAAGTACAGATACACAAATATGGCACAAGTTTGTGCATTAGTCCATTTACTGCCTTGTTGTCGCGCAGATTGGCACGACAACACTCAGACCGGGGGCTGTCACTCTGATCCCCGGTCTCTCCGTTTGAGCCTGTCTCCCGCGGCTAAGGGGGGTAGACCCTGTGAGATGATGAGACCAACTGTCGACCAGTTGGTTGGGAGACACGAGATACGATATGAAAAAGCACTTAATTGATTTGATTAATTTAGCAGACCAGTGCCTTAAGAGATTGTGGTTAAAACGATTACTTGTTAAATGATATAAAAAAGATATGGACCATGAACAACAATCATCTATCATCAGCGAAAACACAATGCTCTTTAGAATGACCAAAACGATATCCAGCAACAGAAAATTTTAAAAGATAAATGCCTTAAAATATCATGAGAATTATAAACCGTTAACCAGATATCAATTTCGCATCTCGACCTGAAAATTTAGATCTCAGAAAGATATGACAATTCGCGAAAATAACTTGATCTAAAATTTTCCACAATATTTTTATATTTTTTTCAAAATTTTTTAAATCTCTTTCAAATTTTTTTTTATTTTTTCAATATTATAAAAATGAAAAATTAAAAAAATCTAAAATAATTAAAATTCTAAAACTAAACTATATAAAAAATATAAAACAAAACCTAAATTTTTTTTTTTTATATAAAATTAAAAAAAAATCTAAATTCTAGACAAAGTAAAGTCCTAAATTAAAATATTTAAAAAATTAAATCAAAAGCTAGAAACTAACAAAACCACAATATAAACATAAAATCTAACTAAAATCTAAAAAAAACTAAATACTAAAATCTAAACTAAAACATTTTGATTTTTTTTTTTGATTTTTTATGGATCTATATATATAAAAACAAAAACAACGAAACTATAAAAGAATTAAAATACATAAAAATAAAACAAATTAAAATGTAAAAAAAAATCTACGCTTTACCATTTTTTATATTACAAAAACCCTAACTAAACCACAAAACTATCACGCTGAGCCGTAATGAAACTACGCCTATCCAAAAAATGCTCAAACGAAACTACGCTCGTTAACATGACAGAAAACACAGCGTATCAAATCGGAAATGAGAACAGAGACTTACGCTGAATGAATTCACCCGACTGCAACGAAAATGAAACCCAGACTTACGATGAACCACGCAGAAACTCAAATGTGCACAATGAAAATCCGATTTACCTGTCGGCGGCTTGAAATTTGTTTGGTTCTCTGCAAGTGATGGTGAACAAGTGGAATTTCGAGGGTTCTTCGATGGCAAGAAAGGGGTCACGGCTTTACTGATATCTCCTTACAGCTGAATCGATGATTGATACACAGTGCAGACATGTAAAAATTTACTTGAACCGCAGATTACCTTTAAAATCGAAGACACAAACACACGCGATGCCTCAGCCGCCGGAGGAAGGAACGTGACCACAACAGAACGCATCCAAAACTGGGCACGAATATTGCGTGGGAACCCTGAGACGCGTGACAGAACTCGAGGTTTAAACGTGCTACAGCCCACGGCTTTTTACGAGTTGATGAACACCTGTAACCCTGGTTCATGCAAGAAAATCTCACGCAGGCAAAGGATCATACAAAGGACCTTTCGAATATTTCCCAAAGGATACGCATTAAATCAAATTTCCAGATTGCAGAACTAAAGTGTGATCACAACAGTAAAAGTCGATTTAGCTGTCACCGTGCGTAAATTACGTGAATGAGATCTGAAGCCCACGCAAATATTTTTTAAGAGAAATCGGAATACAATTTAAGATATTACCTGGCCCGATGTAAATATGGTGGTGAAATTTTCAACGGACCTGTGTATACTGGCCCTGGACGCGTTTTCCCCTGCTGCCGGCGTGAATATATGGTCGATTTTCTGCATGATGGCCGCTGTTTCGTTTGGAGGATTTCACGCTAGTCGTGGTGACAGTCATATCCAACCTTCACTGCAAGCTGGCTCAGAACTGAATGTTTCGACTTGGCTTTGATTCGCTGGCTGAGCAGCTTTAGTTTGCTGATCAGACGGATTGAATACGTTCTCTTTTATCCAGCTAGTGTGCTGATGCATGAAATAATGTCCATCACAGTTTTAGCACATGCTTTCACAACCTCAGATCAGAAGTACGTGAGCCTGCAAAACCCTAGTCAGATATTCAGAAGAAACCCTAATGAAAACTGCAAAAAACCTGAAACCCTAAATGAGCTAACTAATGTACAGATTGTGGCCCCTGAAATGCCAGATTTGACAATAATAACAGAAATGTTTTCAATATATCAGAAATTTTTGAACTTCACTGTGAACAGAAAGAAAATCTCTCAATGTAAAACAGAAAAGAAACTCTTAATGATTAACCTAGGGAGCAATCAGCTGGGCTCTGCACAGAAAAGCCTGTGGGAGTCGGCTGGTTCAGCCTAGAACTTCCCCAAACGCCCACAATTTCCTTCAGAAAGGTTTTCCTGCACACCTCAAGCAAACATCAGCACAGAGAGAAAGAGTGCTGCTAGATCTCAGAAAATAATGGAGATACCTGCCATTATTTCAGAAACCCTAGCAGCCCTCAAACCCTAGCAGGTGAACAAGATACCTGTGCTCACACTACTCTTAAAAAGCAAGCTATGATTAACGGCTAAAAACTGAAATATGCAGAAAATTACAGATCTCACAACAATCCCAGAGAGTAACACCAGCACGATTTGGACCCCAAAGTCTTTTTATTAACCAGAAAATCAGATTACAAGAGAGCTTTTTCAGTACAAACTCACAGATCAGATGAATCTGAAATGACCAGCTAAGACCCTATATAAAGGAAATGATCCCAACGGCTAGTTCGAATGATCCATGTAGAAATGATCTCGACCGTTGATGAAGATCAAGACATCTCTTGATCTCATCCGTCGATTTATTCAATTAAAATATTATTATTTTATTAGTTAGGGTTTTTGCTTGATTTTTTAATTTTTTATTATTTTTCATTATTTTATTATTTTTATTCCATTTTTAATTTTTTAATTCATTTTAAAATGGATCACTGAACTAAACCTTCGGAAACATCACCTAGGACCTAGGACTTAGGACTCATGAGGGGATTTAAAACATTTCTCAACCCTCAGGACACATTACATCATGACTTTTACAAAATTACATCTTAAGGGACAAACCCATTTAATACAGACCCTCACAAAACACCCAGCTCTGCGACACAACGATAATCTAGCAGATCAACACACTAGGATTCTCCTAAAGTTCAAATGACAAAATCAATCCCGGCTTTGGGGTCAGGTTTGAAGGAAAACTCTGCCGATCCGTGGATCGGTGAGACAAAAAACCTTTCGGGACGTAGATTATCATCAGAAAGTTAGGTCCACCTAGGCAAATTACATACATGACTTCATGTCTGCTAAGATTATTTACAGCTTATACATGCAGACTGGGTTTACAACAAAAAGATCAAGCTGCTGATGATGGCAGGATGGCACGGACATGCTGATCAGGTGCTGCTTCTTTCTGTCAAGAAAAACGGGGTGCACTGCATGGGTAGTTGACCAGAAGAGGTCAACATGCCTGAAGCACAATTTCTAAAACAGTCATCTTCAGTCAGACTTTTAACACACAAAACACTGGTAGCCACATTTGTTTCACTGTTATAAAGTCCTTTTCCTTATGGTCTCAGTGTCATTCAAAGGCATGTCATTACTGTTATACATTCATCAAAGCATAAAGATTAGTGCATATTTCAACTCTGGTACAACCTTCAGTACTATGAATTACATGTACAGTGCTTATGGGCAGATGTATCGTTCTAATAAACAGGTTTTTCCACATACTACTACTACAGGTAATCTCTGAGCATTTAATCATGCATTACTTAGTCAACAGAGGCACATCCATCAATATACCAAAGTTATTGTAATTTAACTTTAAATCTTCCACAGGTAATTTGATGCTCCCAGCAGCCGATATAGGGAAAAATGTTCTTCAGATCTCTTGCCGGTCCTTGTGTCATTGATGAAAATTCAAGCAACACATGATGCAAATATGGAAGTCTACAGAAGATCCCATCCCCAAAGATAAATAATTTAGCAGTAAATCTAGAAAACATCAATGAGTCTGTAGATTAAGCTGTTCTATTTTCCATGCCAGTTATTGACAACTTTGTTGCACAGCTAGCAGTTTGTTTTACTAGCACATCCAACAGATGCAACATATTTTAAATTCAAGAAAGTTTGTGACTCGGGTTGAAGAACAAGGAGTGGTTCACTCTAGTTTCTGTGCTAGGATCCAGAAAATTTTGGATCACATTTAAACCCCTGTTTGTCAACAGCTACAGACAACATCGTTATGTATTTCATTGTGTACTTTGTATAAGAGCACAGATAATCATGAAAATGTCACATTTATATGCAATCAGTATAAATGAGTGAATGGTTGCCTGACAATTTAAACAAGGACCCCTCTGTGTAGCCACGGGAAAAGTGGAAAACATTCTGTATTTCATTGTGTACTTTGTATAAGAGCACAAATATTCATGATAATGTTATATTTCCATGCAATCAGAATAAATGAGTGAATGCTTGCCTTCCAATTTAAACAAGAACTCATATGTGTGGCCATGAGAACACATTCTGTGTATCACGTTATCATGTATGCAAAACAAGTTCAGTTTAGTGGCAAAATGCAACAGTTGTAAGGTCACTAGTTCCACTGTTGAGAAACTTTAATTCATGCTTTCCAGGTTGACATGCACATTTGCAGTAATTGCTATAGTTTGAAGGTTTCAAGGGCTTCAAACTTCTTCAATTCAGACATACTGGTTGTAGGCATGTAGCTAGGGCTCCGTCCATTTCTCATATACTTAAATACCTTGCACAGTGATGAAGATCACAGGTACTATGAGCTGTTTAAGCTGATGCAAAACCAATCTTTTGCAAGTTATGGTGGGCATGCCTAAAACCGGCCGGTTTAGGACGGAACCGGTCGTACAAACCGGCCGGTTTTCACCGGTTAGGGCCAAAAATTGGAGAAACTGCCTTTCCAACCGGGTTTTTTGGCCGGTTAGACCGGTAACCGGTTTTTAAAAACGGTTTTAAAAACATTGCCTGCGGCTAGTCCTTTGTAGCATTTTTTGACCTCTCTAGCCAGGCTTTTGGCAAAAAGCCTCATCTTAAAATCATCAAAATCAAATTCTTCAACATCTACAAAGGCATTCATTTTGCCTATGTGTTGTTGTGTTGTAGTGGGTCCAGTGCCATCAAATTTAGGCAACCTTTGACCATAGTTCTGTGGTAAATCATGTAAAGGAGCTTGCAGATCTAATGGAGCATATCGGGAAGCAACCATGACTGTGGTTTTTTGAGATGGAATTGTACTGATTTGACTATGATTATCATTTGGATCTTGTTCAGGATCACTAATACAATAAGGAGATGCATTTGCAGCTTCAAAGGAATGATATACAATTTTAAAAGGAGAATTATGTGTAGATTTGTAATCTTTGTTTGGATACAACAGATAAAGGAAAATCCTTTTGACATTTTCAAGAAAGGACAGAAGGTACTTGATACCTGATTTTTTTGAGATGTGCTTCCATTCCTCTGTCAACAAGTTTCGTTCTCCAATGGAGTCTCTAAATCTGAATGTAACAATGATTGGAATCACTAGGTGAATGTTTCAGCCTTCTTGTGTCTGATCACTGTCCACCATAAGCAATCAGATCTAAACTCTGTTGATCTTTCCGGGGAATATGGAACCTTCTATGCCTAGTATGGTCGCCAAAATGTTATCACTCTGTAATTTCCCTAGGCTGAGGAGAGAAACCTAGAGGTAACCAAAAAACCACTTTTAAAGCTGGGATCTAGCCCTTCTAGCTTCAGAGAGGGATCTCTCTGTCTGATTTAGATTTCTGTTTTTAAGATCTTAGGCTAGCTATTTAAGTTCAAGTTGGGTTTTTCAAAATTTTGGTTGAAAGATGCTGGAAGAGTCCATTAGGTATGGAGTCATAAAATTTTGAGTAATCAATTACAAAAATGCCAGAGGAATTGTAATAGGGCAGGGTAGGCAAACTCCTGGATCTTATAGAGTGCTTGTGGTGTGAATAGACGAATATGATTTAAGTTCAATTAAATATAGAGCATACACGGATGGATTCTATACTTAATATCAAAAAGAAAACATTGATATTGTAAACAAGCCAGAGCAGAGTACACCCCTCAACAATAAAGAGTGAAAAAACATATGGAAACTGAGAAAAGAAACAATTTTACATGAAAGAACACATCACCAATTGCTTGACATGGGAATCCTGGAACAAACGTTCTCTGTATTTCTGTAAATTGATCACTTTGAGTACAATCCATGGCTTACATCAATGTACAACTCTTTTCTTCATACATAATCAAACATAATCCAACACATTCCAACCCTTTCTAAGTTTTATTACAAAATATTTATAGACTGTCTCGAATAAATTTAGACTTCAAATCAAAACTCATTACAAAATAATATCTAACAAAGATAGATATTTCTTGAAACAGAACTAGAAAATAGGAACTCTGGTTGAATTTGACTGTTCTATTGAATCTTTGAAGGAAATCTGTTGCTGACTGTCTGGAAAAAATAACTGAACAATACACAAAATCAAAACAATCACTGAAAAAGTGCAAGAAATGTGGAACTACTGGGAAAATCTTTAGCCTTCAAAATTGGAAATTGGTTCATCTACACTGATCCTATGCATTTTTGTAGCCTTTGTTGATTGTGTTCCTGAAATCTGGAAGTGATTTGGTGTCCTTATTTCCACCTGGAACCTATGTTGTTCGAATCTTCTTCTTTCCCTTTTACTAGCAGTGGGAGCCATCTGTCCTTTATACTGAACATTCATCACAAAATACCCCCTTTTCAAATAGTTGTCCACAATCACAAAAGACATGGCTTTATCGCTGTCGTTGAGCAAAGGATTCAAACGTTGAATGGTGGTTTTCGGGGGGGCATATGAGTGGTATATGGTAAATGGAGGAGGCCCCCCGAAATCATTATCGAGACGCAACATAGTATACAAATGTTTTTTAAAAAACCACTCCCCCCCTCTGTTAAGTCTCGAAGTGTCGGGGGGTCCAAAAACTATCTTCATAAAGTTACAAGAAAAACTAGCTTTGGGACCATTTTAAAATATTACAAATTAACCAAGAAACAAGCGCCGTTTATTTAAAATTAGGCCCTCGATTTTTTCTTAATTTTGTGACCAAGGGTGAGACCATAGGCCAATACATCGGAGTTTAATGAAATCAGAGCTTTTGTATTGAAACCTTTTAACACAAGAAGCAGAGGAATTTCCGATACCTACACCCCCCTTTGCTTTAGCCCTTCCTGCATTTTTTTACCATATGATCGAGGGCTATGACGACCGGCTTAACCTTTGAGGCGCTAGGCGTTTTGTTTGCTGTCGGGGGTTGTTTTCCTTTGTCAAATGCTTTAGCGCCCGAGTTCTTTAAATCTTAACGACCATGTGCCAACCCTGATATCAGAGCTCCCTCTCATTCGAACTTTTCAGGTGGCAAGTGTTACAAAGCGTCGATATCCTCAACCTCCGTTATGATGTCATCACTGCCATGTGGTACCTCGTGAGTGGTGACACGTGTCACCTGATTTGCCCCCTTAGGATCCCTCAAAACGCCAAAACTACCTGCCACGTGTCCTTCCGAATCTCCATGTCACGCTGATGTCAGATGCCACGTGTCCTTCCAAATCTCCATGTCACGCTGATGTCAGATGCCACGTAGCTTTATCGGAACCAATCATATTTCGCCACGCATCCCGCTAGAGGAGAGAGAAAAGGCCCATCCACCTCTGGTTTTGCAATGAAAATCCTTTGTTAATCTGTTTCAGCGTTCCCCTATGGTTTAACACTATCGATGCTTTCCGGGAGTTTTAACACTATCGACACTTTGCATATCGCAACATTCTTAAAGTTGTCACCTTGGAAAGTGCCGATATGCGATCGCTGATTGCTGATATGCCATGGACCTTCCGATATGTCGATATGCGATGTGCCTTTCCTCCGATTCGCTAATTGCTGATGTGCCTTTCCTTCGATTCGCCAATCACCGATGTGCCTTGTCACCGATATGCCTTGGACCTTCCGATATGCCTGATCGACGATATGCTTAATGTTGCGATATGAAGAACTTTTCGACATGCGATTGTCAGTTTTCTCTGGACCCCCAATATTTCTTCCTTTCAAAGGATTTAAACCCTTAAACTTCAACATGCCATATCTTTTGATCCAGGAGTCCATTTTTGGACTTCCACATACTGTTGGAAAGCTTGTTCAAAGCACTTTCCAATGGAGAGGGTCTGATGTAGGCTTTGAGTCCTTTTGTTGCTTGGAAAATGACTGCAAACTTCTCTTCTCATTTGCTGTTTGGACAACTGAAAACACACCTACCATAATGATCCTCTACATGAAGGTTGTCGCTACCATAGGAATCCTTCTGAGCCATGCACTGCGACACACATTCTTGCCATTTTGGTTGACATTATTGCCAACATTCATGCACAATACTAGTACAAGGACCATCAATTGTTCAACATCAACATTCACTCATGACAAGACACTCATGACAACTCACTGATGACCCCTCAGGGACCTTACAATTCAAATCAAGATTAATGGACCTCTTTTGACACATATTTTTAATGACCTAAGCCATTTGAGACCTTAGTTCAAAGATAATTTAGACTATAATACCTGGTGAATTTATAGGCTAAACTTTACTAGCAGATTCCCAAAATAAATAACTGGACAAAGAGACTTTGATTACCTATATTATAGGACCCTAACACACTCCCTGAGATACAACAAATAGGAGGCAAGCTCAGTTGGGGAGCTGGAAGGTCAAGCATCCCCAACCACTCAACTTCCCCCAAGCTCATTCCTACTTTTCCTTTTCTGTTCTTACCATTTTGTACATAAGGAAAGTTGTCTCGTGAGAGTTTATTTATTTAATAATTCAGTTTTTTCTTTTACAATAATACTTTGTCGTAACCTCACATCTTCTTGTGTGCTTACCCTATGTTTTTAATTAAATGCAAGGTGGACTATAAGATACCCCTAGGACTATTTCAAATTTTCCCACAAATTTTTATGAGTTTGTCACTGAAAACTTTTGTCAAATAATTTGTATGTACATGGTTTTAGGTGTATTTCTTTTACATTTTATTTCAAATAAGGCACAATACCAAAATAGAGGCCAAAATATACTTCAAGCAACAATCAATAATTGGTATTAAATTTAAACAAGGTACATATTGTTGATTTGGGGTAGCATTGAATGTGCTCTATGCCTAAAATTTTGTGGGGAGGCTTGGGACATGCGTTCCAAAGAACCCATAAACCATTTTGGGAAATTCCACCCAGAGACGATTTTATTAAAATAATTAATATTTTTAATGGAGTTCTTAAATCTAAACTTAGGAAAATTAAAATATTAATGGGTATTAATCAAATTGTGGGTGTAACCTCTAGAAAAAAACGGAGATCAAGTCAAAATGATTTGAGCCTTTGATTATGAGTTAATCTAGGCCGTTGGTTGTCCAACATGAAGATATAAGACGGGGCTTGAGGGTCATTTGGAAAATACACCGATAGATCAAGAGATTGAATTTCTGAAGTGAGAAGTTCACAGGAGGAAATGCGATTGAGGATATTTCTTGCAGTTGAGGGGCATGGATAGTTGGAGTTGGAGTATCTTCTCTGGGACCCCGAATACTCAGTAGAGAAGCACCAGTGGAGGCAGCGCAAACCCAGGCAGGATTGATGCTGGGCCAGGAGGGCCCACGTAGTGCTTGACGCAGAGCCAGAAGGGCCAGCGCAGAGGCAGAGCTGTCTTCCAGCAGAAGTCTGAAACTTGCTGGGGAGCTGCTGTATCAGCCGGGAGGGTTGATGTCAGAGCTCCAGGAGGCAAGGAGACCCAACGTAGAGCTGATGTAGAGCCTTAGAGAGCTCCACATAGGCCCATGCAGTTACTGCGAAGGGGCAACGCAGTTGTAGCCGGGGATAGTGAGTTCAACAAGCCGGATCAGCCAGATTTGCCGGGTGAAGTGAGGTAATCTCACTAAGTTTTCTGTCGGTGTCTTTTTCTCTGTAATTGGATTGCCAGAAGGGCATCCAAAATTGTATTCAAAACTACTGCTTAAAAGTATAAAACCCTCAGAACTGCTGCACCGGTTTTCCCGCATTTGGTTTTTCCAGGGACATTTGACCAAAAATAGCAGTGTCTTATGTGTTTGCATTTCCTTGCTCAGTTTCTATGTTTCAGAATCATATTTAATTTGGTGTAGGCTGCTTCAGAAATTTGCTTCAATATTTCAAGATGAAATCTGAAATAAGTTTGTAGTGTAATTTATGTTCTAGGTGAAGTAGATTCAGTTGGTTGTAGTAGGATTATTGAGATTGTTAGATCTAGGAATTTTCACATGGTATCAGAGCATTTGATGTGAAACAGGAAGAGTAGATCTAGGACTGAAGCAAGGGCCAACTTGCTGTAGCAAGCAGTAGTTCGAATCCCCTGAGGGATTGCGCAGTTCTAGGCATGAGGACTATATTTGCGAGGTTGTCTCTCTCTGAGTGAGGCGATAGAGGTAAGATTGCCAGATCGAGAATTTCCAAGGTAGAGCGAGCCATGCAGAGCCTCAGCGCGAAGCTAGAGGGACACAGTTTTCTGCAAGCTGAGTGCTGGGCAAAAAAGCCGTTGGAAGAAGGAAGCATATCGCATAGTGAGGGAATACTTCCTCAGTGGTTTCTTGCGAGGAAATAAATATTTCTCATTTGCTGGGTAGCAGAGGAGCAACAGACTTACTAGCGTCGAGGGAGTACATAAGGTAGCCTAGAAGCTACGCAGTAGGGAGAAAGAGGGAGTTGTTCGACAGTTTTGGGAGGAGATGGCAACTAGTGGCTTGAGGGATCAAGATAGGTGGACGGAGCATCCAACTACGTCATCTGGAAGGCTAAAATGTCTTTCCTTCTAGATGAGCATGCCCTGAAGACGTACGTTAACAGCGTGGTGGCTGAACTTGCGGATGCAGATCCGCTGAAAAAGTACAAGGCTGAGATGGCAAAGGCCAAGAGGATGATCCTGGATGGAGTCAAGGATCATGTAATGTGCCACGTTGCTAGCAGAGCTACTGCTAAGGAGATGTGGGATGCCTTGGCCATGTTGTATCAGGGATCTTCCGAGCAGTAGAAGATGTACTTAGAACAAAAGTTGAGATCTACTCAGATGTAGAAGGGAGAGCGTGTGGATCCATTCCTCACGAAGGTGAAGGAGACCCATGATGAGTTGTCTGCTACGGGGCATACACCTCAGGATTCAAAGTTAGTTAGATTGGCCCTCAATTTTGTCTCAGATGAGTGACAAATCTTTGTTCAGAGTATCCTGCGCAGAGCAACATTGCCTAATTGGGATGATATGTGGGAAACTCTAAAACAAAAGGCGTTAGGAGAGACTTAGTCAAGGTTAAACTTGACGGAAGCAACAACAGTGGGTTGAAGCCCAAGGAGGAGGAGGATAATGTAGCCCTTGCATCGAAGGGACAGCAGGGGCTACAAAGATGAAAGAAGGACGTCTCGAAGGTGAAGTGTTTCAGATGTGTCGAGATGGGCCATCCCAGTGTCCTTTGAAGAAAAAGGACAAGGATGAGAAGCATGATTCTAAGGTTGCAACTGTGAAGATCGAACAGGAGGAGTTTGCCATGACAGTCGAGATACCTCCAGGAAGGAGGTGGGCTGATTTGGAGTTTTAGGTCGAAAGAGCTACATATGGGTAGGATCCTTGAGGAGTCCACCTCTTGGATCAATACCTTGCTACGGGAGCCCAATTTTGCAGTAGTAGGATGGACTAGTGTTGGATGGTGCCAAGGAGTGTCAAGGAGACAGTTGCAGTGGCTAGGAGTGCCAAAGTCAGCAGCAGCAGAGGTCAGCAGTGCAGATGGCACAAAGCAAAGGTCAGTGGCAGCACAGTAGATTTAGAGGGTCAGTGCAGAGACTAGTAGCAGTCAATTCCATCATTCACGTGGTATCATACTGAACATAATTAGTTCAGTAATTTTGGATGTTTTTCAGTTGCTTCTCTCAGCGACTGAGTTGCAGTACGGATGCAGTGTTAGCAGTGGCAGTGCTAGCAGCATAATAGATGCAACATTTGGGAGGGAGCAGTAGTACAAATGTAGCATTGGCAGTGGCAGTGTCAAAGGCAACATTATAGCTGCAACAACACGTAGTTGGTCGACAGCATGTCAGACATCAACAACGGATAGGACGATGCTTCAGAGTCAGAGCAGTATGCAACAACAATATATTGCTAAAGCACATTCCTTGCTAAGAGGAAGTGTTGATTTGGGGTAGCATTGGATGTGCTCTAGGCGTCAAATATTGCAGGGAGGCTTGGGCACATGCATTCCAAAGAACCCAGAAACCGTTTTGGGAAATTCCATCCAGAGACTGTTTTATTAAAATAATTAATATTTTTAATGGAGTTCCTACGTCTAAACTTAGGAAAATTAAAATATTAATGGGTATTAATCTAATTGTGGGTGTAACTTCTAGAAAAAGATGATGATCAAGTCAAAACAAACTGAGCCTTT
Source organism: Pinus tabuliformis (assembly GCA_031772625.1). Classification (NCBI taxonomy): domain Eukaryota; kingdom Viridiplantae; phylum Streptophyta; class Pinopsida; order Pinales; family Pinaceae; genus Pinus; species Pinus tabuliformis. Next base: position 998,817,803 of record CM062818.1, read on the forward strand.
GATTAGGAGTTAATTTAGGCCGTTGGTTGTCCAATAGGAAGATCTAAGAAGGGGCTTGAGGGTCATTTGGAAAATACACCGAGAGATCAAGAGATCGAATTTCTGAAGTGAGAAGTTCTCAAGAGGAAAAACGATTGAGGAGATTTCTTGCAGTTGAGGGGCAGGGATAGTTGGGGTTGGAGTATCTTCAACAGGACTCCAATTACTTAGTAGAGAGGCAGAGAAGCACCAGTGGAGGCAGCACAGACCTAGGAAGGACTGACGTTGAGCCAGGAGGGCCCACTCAGTGCTTGACGTAGATCTAAAAGGGCCAGCACAGAGGCAGATCTATCTTCCAGCAGAAGTCTGAAACTTGTCGGGGAGCTGCCAGATCAACTGACAGGGTTGACGTCAGAGCTCCAGGAGGTAAGGAGACCTAGCTTCAGCGCTGACACAGAGCCTCAGAGAGTGCCACGCAGGCCCACGCAGTTACTGCGAAAGGGCAATGCAGTTGTAGCCAGGGATAGTTAGTTCAGCAAGCTGGATTAGCCAGATTTGTCTGATGAAGGGAGGTAATCTCACTAAGTTTTGTGCCAGTGTCTTCTTCTCTGTAACTAGATTGCTAGAAGGGCATCCAGAGTTGTATTCGGAACTAATGCTTAATAATATAAAACCCTCAAAGCTGCTGCACTGGTTTTCCCGCATTGGGTTTTTCTGGTGACATTTGACCAAAAATAACGGTGTCCTATGTGTTTGTATTTCCTTACTCAGTTTATATGTTTCAGAATCATATTTAATTTGGTGTAGGCTGCTTTAATCATTTGCTTCAATATTTCAAGAAGAAATCTGAAATTAGTTTGTAATGTAATTTACAATCTAGGTGAAGTAGATTCAGCTGGTTGCAGTAGGATTCCTGAGATTGTTAGATCTAGGAATTTTCATATGGTATCGGAGCATTTGATGTGAAATAGGAAGAGCAAATCTAGAACTGAAGCAAGGGCCAACTTACTACAGTAAGCAGCAGTTCGAATTACCTGAGGGATTGTGCAGTTCTAGCAAGGAGGGCTATATTTTCGAGGTTGTCTTTTTCTGAGTGAGTCGACAGAGAGGTAAGACTGCCAGATCGAGACTTTGCCAAGGCAGAGGGAACCACATAGAGCCTCAACATGGAGCTAGAGGGACGCAGTTTTCTGCAAGTTGAATGCTGGTAGAAAAGCCGTCGGAAGAAGGAAGCAGATCACATAGTGAGGGAATACTTCCTTAGTGGTTTCTTGCCGAGGAAATCAATATTTCTCATTTGTTGGGCAACAAAGGAGCAACAGACTTATTAGCTCCATCAAGAATACGTAAGCCAGCCTAGAAGCTACGCAATAGGGAGAAAGAGGGATTTGATCGACAATTTTCAGAGGAGATGGCAACCAATGGCTTGAGGGATCAGGACAGGTTGGACGGAGCATCCAACGACGCCATCTGGAAGGCTATGATGTCTTTCCTTCTAGATGAGCATGCCCTCAAGACGTATGTCGACAACGTTGTGGCTGAACTTGCAGATGCAGATCCGTTGAAAAAATACAAGGCTGAGATGGCAAGGGCCAAGAGGATGATCCTAGATGGAGTCAAAGATCACGTAGTGTGCCACGTTGCTAGCAGAGCGACTGCTAAGGAGATGTGGGATGCCTTGGCCACGTTGTATCAGGGATCGTCCGAGCAATGAAAGATGTACTTAGAACAGAAGCCAAGATTTTCTCAGATGCAGAAGGGAGAGCGTGTGGATCCATTCCTCACGAAGGTGAAGGAGACCCATGATGAGTTGTTGGTTGCGGGGCATACACCTTAGGATTCAGAGTTAGTTAGACTGACCCTCAATTCTGTCTCAGATGAGTGGCAAGTCTTTGTCCAGAGTATCCTGGGCAGAGCAACATTGCATAATTGGGATGAGATGTGGGTAGCTCTAAAACAAGAGGAGCTGAGGAGAGACTTAGTCAAGGTTAAACTTGACGGAAGCAGCAACAGTGGGTTGAAGCCCAAGGAAGAGGAGGATAATGCAACCCTTGCATTGAAGGGAGAGCAGGGGCTACAAAGATGAAAGAAGGACGTCTCCAAGGCGAAGTGTTTCAGATGTAGCGAGATGGGCCATCCCAGTGTCCTTTGAAGAAAAAGGACAAGGATGAGAAGCATGATCCTAAGGTTGCAGTCGTGAAGATCGAAAGGAGTTGGCCATGACAACTGAGATATGTCTAGGAGGGAGGTGGGCTGATTTGGAGCTGTAGTTCGAAAGAGCTAAAGATGGGGAGGATCCTTGAGGATGCCGCCTCTTGGATCAATACCTTGCTACGGGAGCCCAGTTTTGTAGTAGCAGGATGAACTAGTGTCGGATGGTGCCGAGGAGTGTCAGGGAGATACTTGTAGTGGCTAGGAGCGCCAGAGTCTGAGCAGTGCAGAGCAGAGTTGGCAGCAGTGCAGATGGCACAGAGCAGAGGTCAGCAGCAACACAGTAGATTCAGAGGGTCAGCGCAGAGACTAGCAACAGTTAGTTCCAACATTCACGTGGTATCATACTGAACACAGTTAGTTCAGTAATTTTGGATGTTTTTCAGTTGCTTCTCTCAGCAACTGAGTTGCAGTATGGATGCAGTGTTAGCAGTGGCAGTGCTACCAGCATAACATATGCAACCTTTGGGAGGGAGCTGTAGTACATATGTAGCATTGGCAGTGGCAGTGTCAAAGGCAACAATACAGTTGCAGCAACAACGCAGTAGTTGGTGGACAACATGTCAGACACCAATAGCGTAGAGGACGATGCTTCAAAGTTAGAGCAGTATGCAACAATAGTATATTGCTAGAGCACATTTCTTCCTAAGAGGGAGTGTTGATTTGGGGTAGCATTAGATGTGCTCTAGGCCTCAAATTTTGCAAGGAGGCTTGGGAACATACATTCCAAAGAACCCATAAACCGTTTTGGGAAATTCCACTCAGAGACGATTTTATTAAAATAATTAATATTTTTAGTGGAGTTCCTAAGTCTAAACTTAGGAAAATAAAAAAATTAATGGGTATTAATCTAATTGTGGGTGTAACTTCTAGAAAAAGATGGAGATCAAGTCAAAATGATCTGAGCCTTTGATTAGGAGTTAATCTAGGCCATTGGTTGTCCAACATGAAGATATAAGAAGGGGCTTGAGGGTCATTTGGAAAATACACCGAGAGATCAAGAGATCCAATTTCTGAAGTGAGAAGTTCTCAGGAGGAAATTCGATTGAGCAGATTTCTTACAGTTGAGGGGTAGGGATAGTTGGGGTTGGAGTATCTTCTCCGAGACCCCGAATACTTAGTAGAGAGGCAGAGAAGCACCAGTGGAGGTAGCGCAGACCCAGGCAGGACTGACGCTGGGCCAGGAGGGCCCACGCAGTGCTTGACGTAGAGCTAGAAGGGCTAGCGCAAAGGCAGAGCTATCTTCCAGTAGAAGTTTGAAACTTGTCCGGGAGCTACCGGATCAGCCGGGAGGGTTGACGTCAGAGCTCTAGGAGGCAAGGAGACCCAGCCTCAAAGCTGAAGCAGAATCTCAGAGAGCTCCACGCAGGTCCACGCAGTTACTGCAAAGGGGCAGCGTAGTTGTAGCTGGGGGGATAGTCATTTCAGCAAGCTGGATCAGTGAGATTTGCTGGTTGAGGTGAGGTAATCTCACTAAGATTTTTTCCAATTTATTTTTCTCTGTAACTGGGTTGCCAGAAGGGCATCCAGAGTTGTATCCAGAACTATTGATTAATAATATAAAACGCTTAGAGCTGTTGCACTAGTTTTCCCACATTGGGTTTTTCCGGGGACTTTTGTCCAAAAATAATGATGTCCTATGTGTTTTTATTTCCTTGCTTAGTTTCTATGTTTCAGAATCATAATTAATTTGGTGTAGGCTGCTTCAGTAATTTGCTTCAATAATTCAAGAAGAAATCTGAAATAAGTTTGTAATGTAATTTACAATCTAGGTGAAGTAGATTCAGCTAGTTGCAGTAGGATCCCTGAGATTGTTAGATCTAGGAATTTTCACACATACCATTGTGAGATGCTTACAACTAGCAATATAACCCTTAGTTCCCCTCTGGAAATAACCTCGAAAACTTACAACAGCGAAGGGTTCTCCTTGGCTGTGACCCCAACACATGTTCAACCTTTAATCTGGTACACAAAGCTCCTAAATGTATTCCTTATGCCCAACATTCATGCGTAGTTCCCTTAGACAAAGATCGGCCCTCACAGAGTGAACTGGACCCACAGAACTATGATAGAACTCGGCCTTGGCAATAGATGAGGCCGTAGGCCCACATTCAAGATGATCTTGACTTGTACATAAGAGGCTCACAACTTGATGAGTGAGCCCAGAAAATGATGCTACTGAACCCCTTTAAATAACTCAAACTCAGTCAGCAAGAAGAATAGGACTCGACCCTCAACAAATGAGATGATTTCGACCCAGTGCACTAGCAAACAAAGAGATAACTGGCCTGTAAAGAGAGAATAGAGAATACCCAAACACATTTTAAAATCCAACTGGTAACACCTTCAAATTTTCTCCATTTCTACCAATACCTTTATCTTCATCTACGATGATACCAATGTCGAAATCTTAGTGATTCTGCTCCGATACTAGGTATGGTATATAGTTTCAACACTGAAACCAACAACTAGGATGATGGTTTCCAAAAACCCTACTCTCTTCCTCAAGAGCTCTCCAAAATTCTATTTCTCAAGTGAGTGAATGAAAAAATGAGAGACTCTTCATTTTCCCTTTTTCATAACTCACTTGACTCCTTTGCCACCTTTTTACCTTTTTTTATTTTAATAGTCACTTGAGTGGGTTTTATCACTTTATAATTTAGAAGTGGCTTTTCGTTACCTAGGACCCATGTCCCCTCTTTCTCCCTTTAGCTTTTATAAGGTTTTCTCTTATGTGAATTGTGTTCCTTTGATTAATTTTCCTGTCCTAGCCTACTAGAATTCAATTAGGCTAGCAGAATCATCCCCTTATGTCTCATAAACGGATGGGGACATTACAGTCCTCCCCACCAAGATTGCTAGTCAAGAAAATTCAGTCCAAGATGTTAGAGCACCTATTCTCCTTCCCAAGTGGCATCATCAACAAGCAAATCTTTCAAATTGACCGGATATTCTTTAATGGTCCTATTTCTTAGCTTCCGCTCCCTTCAAAATTTTCTTTGGGGTTGGAATCAACTCCCCTTCTTCGTTCAATGGTAGAAGCTTAGTAGAAGTGACAATGTGTTGCCCTAGGGCCTTCTTGAGGCATGAAACATGGAAAACATTGTGTATCTTACATCCCTCCTGAAGCTCTAGCTCATAGGCCACCTCTCCTATATGCTTCACAATCCTTTAGGGTCCACAAAATCTAGGTTTTAATTTCTCTGTACCCTTCTTTTTTAGTTGATTGTTGGCAGGGCTACATACGAAGATATACCAGGGCCCCAACCTCAAATCTACGCTCCACTTGATGCCTATCTACATATATCTTCTATTGATTCTGATCCATTTGCAAATTATCTTTGAGTTGTAGTATGTCCAGGCTCTCTTGAATCCAGTCCTTAGTTATAGGAGCCCTGCTATCCTCAAACACCTAATCTACAAATGTTGGTGCATCATACCTGTTACGCTCAAACTAGTAGGGGTCCTAGGAGGGGATCCTATAGAGTAACTACTAGGTCAAGGGGCAACAATGGAGTGATAGCCCACTGTCACCTCAGCTAAGGCTCCTTGCTCTTTACGGACTTTCACCGATGGGAGGAAACCTAGTATAGGGGGAATCACTAGGAAGGATGGATCTATGAATGGATAGAGAGTGATTCCCAAGGCCTATTCACAAGAGAGGCTCAATTAGATAGCTTGCTTGCTTCAAAAGCAAGGTGGTAGGCTCTCTAGGAAGGGCTAAGAGGATTCTTGAGTCTAGGTTTGGAGGATATGCCTTAACAAGGGGCTTCCTAGACCTAAGGATCCTTATGGATGAAAGGCTTTTAGGTGATCCTTGTGGAATTGGAGTTACAAAGTTGTGGGACCACAGAGCCAAGTGGACCCAAAACTAGGTCAAGGGCATGGAGTTGATCAACCAGTGAGGGGCTTGACTTAATTAGGGTAGGGAATCAGATCAAAGGACTAATTTTCTTTTGAGATTTGAATGCAATGATCCTGATGAGGACACTAACCTAATTCAATCTAGGGCAAGGATTGGTCTTGTGGCTAGGGCTTTCTATATCTCAGGATTCCATAGTCGGATTTGCTTCAAACTTGGAGGACCTCTAGACAAAGCCTCAACGCAGTAGTGGACCAAAAATCGAGGTGATTGGATGGCTAGAAGGGAATTCGATTGATGCCCTAGGTGGCCTAATAGGGTTAGGCCTAGAAAGAGAAGGAGAAGGCAAGAAAAATAATCATTTAAGTGACCACTAGTGGTTGGATCAGAGCCTTGCCTTTGGGATTGATTTTCCTTCATAATTGCTTGGGGCTCCAGGGGATGAGAGCATGATGTGTAGGATATAGCAGTAGGTACCCCTTTTAAGGTGGGGCATTTCATTGCCCACCAGGGGTTGGGACAATCATGGGTTCCTTAATGTGGAGGGGGCTCATAGGAACCAAGGTGATGGCCATAAATAAGGGTTAGAGCTCATGTTTGGCTTTTGCCCACGTGCTAAATTTGTATGTCTCGACCATCTTTTGCATTTTTTGGTACATTTCTTGTTGAGAGTTGCCAAATTGTGCTTTTTATTTTCTTTTCAGCTGTATCAACCTCCGGGGCATTGTTCCAGGCCCGATCAAAGGCGTGGACAAGGGGAGGGGGAGGCTAACCTTATGTGGACCTAGTGGATACAGGTGGGCCCAGATGGGAAAAATGATGAATGGGGTTAGAATGAGTGGAAAAGAGTGATGTATATGGTGTCTTGGGAAGTGGGATCACACAACCAAAATTGGGATTTCCAATGTAGTACCAACCCTAAAGCTAATGGCTAGTAAAGGAGATCCCACGAGACTAGGATACAAGGTTAACCACCAAATCGGGTGGAGGAAACAAGGGTACAAACCTAGCCCACTCTTTCCGTCGAATCCCCCCACCAATCCATGCCCAAAAATGTCCATGATAAGTAAGGAAAATTACTCAACTATACCAATGTAAAGCCATACCTTCAGGGTTAGGAGGCCCACCTTCAAACATATGATCATAACAGATGGGCGAGCGACCACATAGCTAGTTTAGGCGGCGGAGACAATGGCACATCGAGCTATTTGGTGGCTATAAGGGGCTGCTGGTTGCTGGTTGAGGACCATCTAGGAGAAAATTTTTCTCCTATGCATACTACCCATAGGTAGTGGGTAACAATACCCATACAGGGCTCTGGAGGGTTTCATGCTAATCGACATGTGATAAGTGGTGTTATAACAATGCTCTCCCAAGTGCAACCACTTTATCCAAGCGTTCTGTTGGCCCAACACATAGTTTTCAGATAGTCCTCTAGCCATTTGTTGACTATCTTGGTCTTCCCATCAGTTTGCGGGTGGTAACTAGTACTCGACGTTAACTTTTCCCCAACCAACCTAAACAACTCCTGCTAACACCCCCCCTGCTCATGAACCTGTTGTCCTTGTCACTGACAATGGTCTTTGGCAGTCTGTACAATTGGAATATCTCTGAAAGATAGGTCTGCCATCTATGACGCCAAATATGAGGAATGTATGTGAAGAAGTGTACAAACTTCGTGAGCCTATCAATCACCACATAAACACAGTCCTTCCCTTGCACCTGAGGTAACCTAATAATGAAATCCATAGAAATGCTTTCCCATTTTTGCTCTGTTATGGGAAGTGGTTGGAGTAATGCTGTCGGATGAGTGTTCTCTACTTTATTTTGTTGGCAAATGTTGCACTCTATTGCAAATCTCAATACATCTGCCTTAATGCCCTTCCATGTGAATCTCTCTCTGATTTGCCTGCAAGTTTTCAAGTACCCAGAGTGCCCTGCTAGTGGTGAGTTGTGTGCTGTCTGCATGATCCTTTCTTTAAGTTGAGACTCTGGTACCAGGTAGATCTTGTCTTTGTAATAAATAATGTCATCTATGACACAATACATGTCATCCTGAATCAACCCATCAAGGATCTCACAAGTAAATTTGTTCTTGGAGTACTCAACTAGCAGAAGAGATTTCCAGTCAACTGAAATCTCCATGAGAGAGAGAGTGGGTGGCATTCTGGAAAGGGCATCGCTACCACGTTGTTTTTGCCCTTAATGTACTCAATCTTGAAATCATACACTTGAAGCTTACTGATCCATTGCCGTTGATGCTCATTCAACTCTTTCCGCTCCATGAGGAACCTTAAGCTATTGTGATCTGTTTTCACCTTAAATCTGTGTGAGTTTGGCCAGTGCATGCATGATGGGAAACATCTCCTTATCATATATCAAATAATGCACTCATATTCCCTGAGTTTGTTGCTCTCAAAAGCAATAGGATGATTGTTTTGCATCAACACAACTCTTATCCCTGCCCCTGATGCTTCACACTCAAGCATGAATGGCTGAGTGAAGTCTGTAATGCTAGCACAGGACATGAACTCATCACTTGTTTCATCTTCTCAAAGGTTTCCTGTGCCTCCTTTGTCCAACAAAAAGGCCCCTTCTTAGTGCGGTTTGTAAGAGGTGTGGTTAGTTGTGAGCACCCCTTAACAAACTTCATGTAATAGGTGCAGAGACCTAGGAAGCTCTTTAGTTCTGTCACATTCTTTGGGGTAGGCCACTTGATGATTGCCTTGATTTTCTCCTGGTGTACCTGGACCTCCTTCCCCTTGATCATGTACCCCAAATAAAGCATCTCAGTCATACCAAACTCACATTTGGATTTTTTTGCATAGAGCTGTTGTTCTTCTAGAATTCCTAGCACCTCGTCCAGATGCCTGAGACGATCCTCCCAAGTCTTGCTGTAAATGAGTATGTCATCAAAGAAAACCAATAGGTACTTCTGTAATTGTTTATTGAACACGTGGTTCATGCAGGACTGAAATGTAGTGAGGGAATTGGTTAGCCCAAATGGCATAACCAAAAGCTCATAGTGCCCATAATGGCACCAGAAAGTAGTCTTCAGGATATCCTGTTCCTAAACCCTAATCTGATGGTAGCCAGAGTGAAGATCTATCTTTGAGAAGTATTTAGCTCCCTTCAATTCATCCATCAACTTATCAATCCTTGAAATCAGATATTGGTTCTTGATTGTTTTTTTATTAAGTGCTCGATAATCGATACACATCCTCAAGGTGCCATCTTTCTTCTTGGCCGATACCGTCGAAGAAGCAAAGGGACTAGAACTAGGACAAATGTGGCCCAATCTCAACAACTCTTTGATGGATTTTTCAATCTCGTCCTTGATTACCTTGGGATGGCAATAAGGGCTGGCATGAACCCCCTCCTCTAACTCTATAACATGCTCAAATCCTCTATATGGGGGTCTACCTAGAGGAATATCACCAAACACTTTATGATATTTATGGAGTAATACCTGGATATTCTTTGGATGATGTCGAGGCTAATTTGGTGGCTTTGTGTCAGAAATATAACACTCAATTGCCCACTATATGTCTCTATGCCGCAACACTGCCTCCATGCTTTGACATGACACTATCTTGGCTGGATATTGATGCATCGCCTGCAAGACTACCTTCTTGTTGTCATGGTTTGTGAACTCCATCCCTATCTTCCTCTAATCAATAATGTATCTCTCGATGGAATAAAACCACGGAACTTCGAGTACAATATTGGTATCCAGTTTGTCCACCACAAAGAAGTCATCCATCAATGTGTAGTTCCATGGTTATTTTTAGTTTGGGGATCCATCTGGTGCACTCCATCCGATAACCACCTGGAATGACCACTGTGAAACCATCAAACTCCCCTGATGGAATCTCCTGCCGATCCACCATAACTACATCTATAAAGTTGTGGGATGCCTCTCCATCAATCAACACTGTCACTTTCTGTCCCAACATAACCCTTCGGACTCTAAATGTGTGGTATTTAGGAAGTCTTGACCTGGATGCAATAACGACGCCTTTACCCCCAGCTTGTGATGTCTCCTCACCTCTTGCCTGGCATCCTTGTTCTTGTACTTGCTCCTCATCCTCCTTATCACTGCCACTTTTTGAATAAACTTCAATGTAATAAGCCTTAATTGCTTTTTCCTTCCCTGTACACATGTGCCTGGTGCTCAAGGCTCTTGACAACTGAAACATAGCTTTTTCTTCCTCAGCTGCTTCTGGGTCTCCTCATTCAACTTTGGTGTCTCGATGTACTCCCTTTGAAAGATCTTAACCTCTTTGTCCTTTTGGGAGAAGGATGGTTTAGGAGGAAATCTGCTCCTAGGAACAACACCGTGCATGTCTCTGGCTCTACTGACTGCATCCTATAGAGTGGTGGGCTTATAAGCCTTAACCCAACCATGTAGAGGCTCAGATAGCCCCTCGACAAACAACATCACCAACCGTGCATCAGATATGTCAGTGACCTTTACTGCCAGCCTCTAAAACTTTGAGATATATCTCTAGACTACCAATCTTCTTGAGTTGTGCCACTGCCAACTCTCTGAAATTAATCTCTGGATACTTTTTGTTAAAGCGTTCCATGAGTCTTTATGTAAACTCAAAGTATGGAGTTACGTTGACATGACCCGAAGTCACTAACCCATGGTACCACCATGAGCCTTGTTACCACCACCTGTGGGTAGTGTGTATAGGAGAAATTTTTTCTCCTAGATGGTCCTCAGCCGACAACCAACAACACCTTGCAACGACCAGATAGCTTGATGTGCCATTTTCTCTACCACCTGAGCCAGCCATGTGGTCCCTCGCCCATCTGTTATGAATGTATGTTTGAAGATGAGCCTCCCGACCCAAAAGGTATGTTTCTCATTGGTTTAACTGAGTAATTTTGTTGACTTTTCATGGATACTTTGTGGCATGGATTGGTGGGGGGATTCGGCAGAAAGAGTGGGCTAGGTCTGTGCTCTTGTCTCCTTTGCATGATTTGGTGTTTAGCCTTGTATTCTAGTCTCGTGGGATCTCTTTTACTGACCACAAGCTTTAGGGTTGGCACTACGTGGGAAATCCTGATTTTGGTTGCGTGGTCCCACTTGCTGACACCATATACATCCCCCCTTCCACTCATTATGATCCCACTCATCATCCTTCCCATCTGGGTCCACATGTGTCCACATAGGGTTAATGTCCCCTTACCCTTGCCCATGTTTGTTTTTGTAGCATCACATGTGTTCTAGCCACAAAATTTGGTGGAGAGGCTAGAATGCGTGAGATCTCCAAAACCCAAAAATCGTTTCTGGAAATTCCACCTAGAGATGGCTTAATTAGATTATTAGATGTTTTTAAATATTTCCTAAGTCTAAACTTAGGGAATATGGCTAATTAATCAATATTAATTAAGTCAAGGTGAGAATCATCTAGAAACTCACACAGATCGATTCCAAGATGATCCTAGCCATTGATTAAGTTTTAATCTTGGCCGTTGGTGCTCTAACAGTGGATTATAAGAGGAATTCGATGGGCGCTTGGAGAACACACTTGAGCAATTCGATTTCCTGAGTAGCAGTAGTTAGTTGACGGAGAAAGAGCCAGAGATCGAAGCAGTGAGTGAGGGGTAGGGATAGTGATCCGGAGGAAGTTTTTACAGATTCGGAGAGGCGACAACAAGAGGGCTGAGTTCTCCTAGTGAGGCAACGTAGAGGACGCGTAGTTGCTTCAAAGAGGGCAGTTCGATTTGTTGAAGAGAAAATTCATCCTCAGTTCCAATGGTCAGGCAGAGGTTCCAGAGGGCCAGAGAGATAATTTCCTTAGCAATAGAAGGAAAAATGACTTCATCAAAGACCAGTTAGAGGCTTGACGTCATAGTGACTACACATTGCAGCGCAGAGGCTTCAAGAGGCCGAGTTCTCTGTAGGCAGGTTGTGCCGGGATTTCTTGTGGAGGAAGGGTAATTCCCTTCAATAATTTTGCCCAGATTTTCTTGTTGTGGATTGCCAGTTTCAGGCATCTAGATTGTACTCAAATTTTCACTGCTGCATAATAATAAAAACCCTTACTGTTGCACCGGTTTTCCCAAGTTGGGTTTTTCCGGGGACATTTGTCCAAAAATAAATGTCTCATATTTTATGTGTGTGTACTAACATTTCTCAGTTTCCAACGCTATTTATTTTCCACAGTTTTATTTGTGAAGGTTGCATTGTGTTTATTTCGACGTTGCCGTAGCAATAAATTGAATAATTAATTTATCCATTAAGAGAAATAATACCTGTTGTTGCAATAGGTTTCAGTTTTGGAATTTTCACAGCCCACGCCTTGGGTCGGGCCTGGAATGATGTTTCGAAGGTTGATGCAGTTAAAAAAGAAAAGAAAAAGCATAATTTGGCCACTCTCAATAAGAAATGTACCACAAAATGCAAAAGATGGTTGGGACATACAAATTTAGCACGTGGGCAAAAACCAAAACATGAGCTCCACTCCTTTTCAATGGCCATCACCCTGGCTCCTATGGGTCCTAGATGAGCCCCCTCCATCATTAAGGAACTCGTAACTGTCCCAACCCCTAGTGGGCGATGAACTGCCTCACCTTAAGGGGGTATCCATTGCTATATATTACACATCATGCTCTCATCCCCTGGAGCCCCAAGCAATTATGAAGAAAAATCAAGAAAAGGCAAAAGGTATATGAAGAAGGGTGGAAAAACAAAGGCCGGAGTAACTCATGTACCACAATTTGCTCCCTTCTACACTCACATACCCAGGTGTGGGCTTCCTTCATTATAGTTGCCCTTTGTCCCATCACATGTGGCCTGGATCATTCCTTTGACCCCCACTCTGTTCCATCATTATATCACTTGCCACCTTCCACTTGATGGATCTACCATGGACATGCCACCCCCTTTAAAGAATGAAACCACCTAATAGGGACCTTGGTTAAACTCCTTATTGAGCTTGGAGACACTTGTACACGCTAAAGCCCACTATGGAAGGGCATGCCACCATGAAGTGCCCCATTGATTGCATGATTTGTAAACTCTTTTTCTTGATAATTCTAATGATTTGTTGTATTGGAGGGCAAGGGGGACGCATTGGATCTTATGCAGTATTGCAGGTGGGTCTCCATTGGGGGCTTGGTCTCCCTATATGGGATCCTAGTCCTCTAGAGGGCCACATTGACACTTTTAGGGTGAGCGTTGGGAGCCATGGACCTCCAACATAGCAGAGATCACTTCATGGATCCCCAACATTGCTCATGGATTGCTCGTGTTCCACCTTTTTGGAAGAGGATGATGCACCTGGTTCACCATACCTAGCCGAATCGACACTTGCACCATACACTTGGCAGATGTTCTAGGGTCTAGAGTGTTGGAAATACTGAGAGGGGGGTGACTCAGTATTCCTTAGCAATTAACACTTTTAAATCTTTTCAGAACATTAGTTAATCTTCATTTATTATTAATGTTTATGCAGTAATAATAGTAAACAAAAGAACACAGTAGATACAAGAATTTTAGGTGGAAAACCCCTTCCGAGTCAAAAACCACCGAACGTTTTTCTAATAAATTCTTTAATCTTCAGCCCCAACTGAAATGAAAGCAACAACTTCCTAGAATTCTAGAAAAGCATTATTCTCCAACTCTCACTGGAAGGACGCCTTAACGCCCTGGTTTCCTCAGTAGTCAACTGAATGGATGCCCCAACATCCTAGACCAACCTACCACACTGAAGTGTTCACAGGCTCTAACCTGTAGGTGACTTCATGCACCAGCCTATCACATCCCTGCCAACCTATAATGACTAGAATGAGACAAGAGTGTGGATTCCCGTACTAGGGACAACAATCCACAATAGAATATGAATTACAATGATTTTGACCCAACACCCAGTCACACTATGACCTGCAACCCAACCATGACATCATCGGTCATCCCAACAGAGGCTCCTATATCTCCCAATAATGCCTTTTTGACTCTAGCCAGATTGACTCTTTTACAATAATGACTCTTCCAATGATGACATTTTTACAAATGACTCTTTTACAACTTTACAATGATGACTCTTGGCCTTGACACTTCTTCACAATATACGAATGGCTGTCATGTCTTCAAAGGATGTCCCGCTGCAATGCTTCCTTTGATTTGATACTTCTGCTCTTGAATTCTTGCTTGAAGTTGTACTTGAATCTTCTTCTACCTGCATGCAAATTTGCTCAGCGAAACCAATCCCAATACAAAACAAAATGCCCTTCAACTTACCTTTGCCTACAAAAACATGTAAGTGCATAATAATGAATAAATACAAATTAAAATTACAATGCATACCTGAAGTGTGCTTGTCACTTTTGTTGTTGACTTGTTGTAGCAATAGACAAAGACTCCCACTCTTGATATAGGTCTGGACTCTATGCAAGACTAAATCCAAAATTGACCTAAAGATATATACAATAAAAATTGATGACAGACCCTAGACTTGTGATGGACCAAGTTCTAAGTACAACAGCAGAGACCATTCTATCAACTATGACAAGACAAATAACATGAACTTACAACATCATATAGATTTAGCAGACTTGGTGTAGCATCAAAAATATGTAGCATCAAATGTGTAGTATCAAGAATAAGACATCCAAAATGTGGTATCAAAACTAACTATGACATATAGAGACATAGAGATATAACTGAGATCCTGTATGTACTTACGTTGTCCTGCAAAAACATATGTCAGAGATGATACTCGTATTTCAAATGTAAACACTAATCATACATACCTTGCTGTAGGAGACTTACCCTTGACTGTTGATGTGCGGTCCTTACTGCAGTGATCCTTGAATGCATGTTTTTTCTTGCCTTCTAGGAGCTCGATATTGAATCTGTTGTATCTATGTAATTTCAGATCTCCAGGGTCTGAAATTTCGTCCTGTGGTAGCCCTTGAGTCCTCTTTCCAACCCCACAGGTCTGATCAAGATTGGATTCTTCAATTAAAAGTTATGCCCAATCTCCCACGATGACCTAATTATAGACTAGTTTAGTAGAGCGAACTTGTACGAAGTGCCACGTGTCACTATTGCGAGCTTCAGCCCTGAAAACGCTACTCAACAAACTACAGTCCGTCCTCTTTCTGTGACTATTTACGAAATTTGAATCCAATGCTCAGAGAGAAAGTTATGATGATTTTCCCAACGTCACATGTTTGACATGGAATTCGGGAGCCTGCAAAAACCCTAACTTCCTCAGATCATATCTCCGAAAATATAGCGAACCAAGATCTGAAATTCGGTCACGAGGTTCATCAAGATTTCGGCTCAAATGGGTTTTAATTTCAGCTTTTGAAGCTTCGCAGAAAAAACTTATAGCAAAAATGCCACGATGACCTGTTTGAAGCCACAAAATCCCTACAAGAGGAGGATATGAGGGTCATTATTTATATGAATGTCTTGAGTTGAGAGGGTCCTCAACAAGTGAACGTTGGAGGGATTTGATGGGCAAAATAGATTTATTAATTATTGACTATTCAATGACCACAACCAATTATGAGTGCCATGCCACAACCCCATAGGGTTTTAGCCCACTAACTGGGGTTACTAACTTCAAACATGAATATCTCTCAAACCGTGAAGAATTACCTGGTATGCCATATATCAACGGAAACATCTCGACGAGTAGAATCCATTTAGAAGATCCTTGACTCAAAATAGAGTAAGTTGTCAAGTCAAAATTCCCTTGCAAGATCGGGGTAGCCCTTGGTGCTGCTTGGGTTGACATCAATGACAACCATTGATCAACACAGAGGATCTCTCCTGCTGTAGAGGGAGGACTTATGTCATCATTCTAGCCCTTGCAGATGGTTCACAGGCATTTTAGATCCATTTGGAGACCCATGAGGATGTTCTTATGCCCCCACATCCACTTGGGAGCACCACAGGTTCATGCTTGGAAAATAAGGGGCCAACCCCTTGTCCACTATGTTGTGAGTCGAGTTTCGTGTCATGGCACCATTTGGACCTCATTAGGCCTCCTCAAAGGCTCAACGACTTACGATGTTCATCATTATGCCCTCTTGAGAGGCTTATTCTTGTATTATTGAGCTATTTGGTGGGCTTGTCACCAAAAGTATTGTTATTATGCACATTATTTCATTTTAGGGGCTTAATTAGGCCAATTTAGCTAAATTGAATTCATTATAGAGTGTATAAATAGAAGTGAGATGATTCATTTTCATCATCATCTCTTGGATTTGTGTTATTTGCTCTTGTGAAATTTTCACTATCCCTTTTGGAGGACGAGTTTGGATGTTATGGATGAATTTTGATGTTTGGATATCTCTCTCTTGCCTTGGAGCTTCATTATTGGCATAATTTGATGATTGGATATACTCTTTTATACACTTATGTACTCTTTTAATGCTTATTCTTGTCATTTACTTTTGTCACATGATGTTGCTAAGATTTTCGCTATACAAGTCTGAAATTTATTGCTGCTTTATATGAAATTGTGGGGTTTTTTTTTTTCTTTATAGCGTTGCATCATGTCATGGGCCATGTATGAATGGGTGAGTGTTCCTAGAGATAATTTATGTTAAATATATCTCGATAAGTCATCATTTATTGAAAACCGAAGTATAAAGACTTTGTAGCAGCTGTTTTAATGCTCTAAATGCCATGCGAAGTTGTTGAAGGCCTCCTTGATTGGGTGAATTCTTCCCAAACCATAAATTCTCCTTGACTCCATCTCTCCCAAAGGACAAGGCATTAATCCTCCATTGGTGATCATTTTCAACGCTTATTATTTTCACCTCCCTCTTTTTCTAGGCCTATCCTACATAGGTCACCTAGGGCGTCAATTATTTGTCATGTCCCTTCTCAAACACATTAGTAACAGGGTGCTGCTACACAATTTTGCACATTTTTTACTAAGGAAGAGGGCCCCACACTTTCGATTAGGGACTTGTTGACATGGCGAATGTTCGCTATACCAACAAGGGGAACTAACCCGATCACAGGCCCCAACTAGGCTTGCTTTCGTTTGGAATGGCTAGTTACAACAGGTTTTAAGGGACCCCGTGAACTATAATAGGTGTTGAAGGATTGCTTCTGAGAAGAAGACTTTAATTAAATCAACGAAATAAAACCGCTAACCACTATATATTAAATCCTATCTACACTACTAACTACTCTAATCTAGTTCTAGCTATTCTAATCTATCCTGCAGGAGCAAAGTAAAAGAGATTAAACACCATAAATAAATTCCAAGTCCAAAAGAATCAATTACTGAGTTCATAGATGAACAAGGTTGTATTAGAGCTTGATTGCTATTAGATTACCCATACAGGAATACACATTCCTTTCCGCACAAATAACTTGCAACTTGTGTTTAATATGGTTTTGAATCAGAGATAGCTCATAAGTTAACCATGTAATTGAATCATATTCAAAATAATAGGACTAATCATGAATAGTATGCCATCAATATGCATAAACACAAATCACATTTACATTCATGCCAACAGCAACATCTTGCTTCAAAACATCTCAAAGCAAAGGAAAATAAAACAAAAACTAAAGGCTCCTCCTTCGACCAAACAGTCCTCATTATTCACAATACATCAAACTGTTCTCCTCCAGCCAAAAGCCCTTTCTCCTCTTCCGAGGTAATACTTATGCAAAAGCCCTTGACTCTAGGTCTACCCCGCCTCTTCATCTTCCTCACTGTTGTCGATATGCAAATCGAGTATACAGAGATAAGATTGTCAGCATAACCGCTAACACATAGAAAGCATCTCTGTTGGAGCGTTTCATTTCCTGAAGAAGTGAACAGATGTTGGCAAAAAGGGTGACTGTGTGTCACCTTCCCATGATGAAAACTGGGACAACTTTGCTTTCGGAATGTACAGGCAACGCATGGGGTTCCGACCTGGAACGCTTGAGGTACGCTTGAGGTCGGACCTTTAAATACAACGCTTCTGCATACATGGCTCTTTGAATCCACTCCTGCGTCCTTTACTTCTCACCTGCAAAGATAGCTATCATTAGCTTCATGATGGTGGACAATATAATAGAAATATTCACATAGAACATAAACGCTGCCTTGATTGACTTTTATAACTATGGGAACAAGTGTGAAAAGGATTTACGCATAAAACACAGGCAACACACAATTTCCCGCTCAATCGATAGGCTTGACACGATTTTCGTGGGTTTCGTTTAATCGCAATCGGTATCAGCCCCTTCGCGGGTCGTCGTACCCATGCCTTCCACTTCCCCGATGCACAATTACACTATCGGGACTCCACAAGCCCTCCTTTTACACTGAAAACCCGATCCCTTTGTTAATTCGGAAAATTTGAAAATCACGGGAAAACAAAGAAAATCCCAGCCCGATCACTCAGGCCGGACCTCAAATTTTATATATCGGGGCCTATAAATATCGTCGGGTCTAGCATATCGCATATCGCAATATGCAGAAGCCTGGGATTCCGCTGATTGCGATATGCGATGGGGCTTTGGACCCAACATATATATGAAGTATGGTTAATAGAACCATCGGGTCCAATGCCTTATGGTATGCGTTATGTGCCAAGGTTATATGCGATAAGCGAAAAGGGAGGACATATGCATGTTTTGAGCATTTCCGCTATGAAAGGCCACAACGGGAATAATGATGCGATGGGGGTTTTGTGAGTTAAACAAACAAACGATTATAATAAGGGTGGGGGCGATGGTTTATGCAGGCACAAATGTACCATGCATGTTTGTGAAGATTAAAAGGTCCCGATGAAGGGAGTGAATAAAGGGCCAGGCTGTGTCATGAATGACCCATGCAGCAGAGGTTTATTCAATGGCTTAGCCATCAGGCATTGAAAATTTGACTCGGCAAGGAGTTAACATCCATGTGATAAAACAGATCATTTCGAAAGATGAAAGATCAAACTTCTAGGGGACCCATTGAAAATTTGCTATCAGAGCATGTTTTAATAGGGTGGTAGTTGTGGCCACAACAAATGGCGAACTGCTGGGCGAACCAGTTATCTTTGTTTCCAAATAATCCTCAGATCAATAAAACATTAGGGTGTTAAGATAAACTTGAAATGCAAACTATACAGATGGACAAGCATGGGTTCCACTTCAACATCAGTTGCTTCAGGTGGGATAGAGACAAATAGCTTCTACTTACTGATAGGATTTTGACAGGCATTCTCCAATGGCAGTGTTATGGGATTTATTTACCTGTTTCCTACTTTCAAAAATCCTTTTGGGGCCATCACTGGTCTGTCAATACCTGTTTAGGTGTGTACCTCAACTCTTTATTGTTCATCAAACTTGATGTAGATATGTTTATCTGCACTTTATATGAGAATTTCAGTGCTATATTTTCATATGATTGAGTGGGGCATAGTCATGGATCATGCCATATTTTTAAACTGCTTAAGCAAGGTTGGGCTTGCTATATCAACCAGTACTCTGAGCCCAACAACAGTCCTTACTCTAACCGGCTTCCCAAACAACTTGTCCTTTCAGATTGGCACAAGGACTTGACATTTCATTTGCTTTTAAATAAGTCCTTCTAGTTTCAGGCACAAGGACTAGAGCACAATTGGATTTGCCACAGGGTATATGACAGTGAGCTTAGCCCATGAAAGGAGGTTTACTTGTAGATAACAGGTATTGGATAATTTAGTGTGGTGTATGCGACCACTGGAGAATGACTGTAAACCTTATAAGCAAGTATAGGCTAGGTCTGAGTGGGATTTACTTAAGATGCAATGTTCCTCCATGTTAGTCCAGTTGTAGTTACACATTTTTGTTTTATAAAGATGCACCTACATGCTCCAGATATCCAAGTTATCAACAGATCTCACATAATTCCCAACAGATGCCAATGAGGGGTTTTAGTTTGCAATCCACTGCTGATTTTCAAGTGCTCATGGGCTGATAGAAAGTTTGTTTGATTTGCAGGGAAATGATGGATTCAGGAACAACAAAATCATCAGCAGGTTAATGAGGATGGGAGAGGCCAAAAGTGGTGAATGCGGGTAAATCTGAAAGGTAGAACGAGACTGGAGGACCAAAATCAGCTTGCTGAAAGGGACAGTGATTCAAAACAACAGGAAAATAGACTTTGTAGAAAATAAAAAGAAAAGACAGAAATACAACTAAACTAACAGCAAAATGAAATGAACTCTAACCTACTCAAGAGGCAACCACCATGCGGTGGCTACTAGAAGTATCTCTTCAGATGCTGGCCATTAACAGGGAGCTTTTCAGTCTCTCCCTGTAACGTTTTCAACCTGTAAGTCCCTTGACCAATTTTTTCAACAACTTGGAATGGGCCCAACCATAGGTGTTGGAATTTTGTGTGCTTACTCTTTGGCTCACTCAGCTTGTCCCATTTCAGGTCTAGCTCCCCTACTTGGAAATCTTTATCTCCTGCCAGATGATGATCAAACCATCTTTTTAAAATCATTTGGTGATTTTTGAATTTAATTTTGGCTCTATCTCTTAATTCCTCCAACCTCATCAGTTGGTTGATCCTTTCTTGAAGCAAGGGTGAAGGGGTTCCTCTTGAAGCTTGGGAGAGCTGTAAGGAGGGGAGTGTAATGTTTGGAGGCAAAATGGCTTCCTGTCCATAGACGAGGAAGTATGGGGAGTTTCCTAAGGCCACTTTAGGGGTGACCCTATCGGCCCAAAGAGCATTTGTTAGGGCATTGTGCCAGTTCCTCTGGTTGTTAGTGACTGACTTGCGGATTATGCAGATAAGGTTTTTATTTGAAGACTCTGCAACTCCGTTTCCCTGGGGGTAATAGTTTGCTGCATATTTTATGTGGATTGATTTATCAATAGCATACTCAGTCAGTCTTAGAGATGAAAAGTAAGAAGCGTTATAAAAAATGAGAGTGTCAGGGATGCCATACCTGTTGATAATGAATTTCTCAATGAATGATATTACCTCATCTTCGTTCACCTTCTGGAGCGGGATGGCTTCGGTCCATCTGGTGAAGTAATTAGTCGTTGTGAGTATATATTTATGCTACTGTGAAGAGTTTGGAGTGATCTCGCCTATGACATCTAGGCCCCATTGCTGGAACGGTCGATAAATCATAACAGGCCTGAGGGGAATAACAGGCTTTCTTTCTTGTCCTGCGGCGGTTTGGCACACCTTGCACTTGCGAGCATAGGCATGCAAGTCTCTGAACACTATGGGCCAATAATATCCAGCCCTTAATATTTTGTGAGTAGTGGTCTCTCTGCCATAGGGACCACTTGTTGGGTTGTCATGCATTTCTTTCAATACATGGTTGGCATCATCCTTCTCCAAACACCTCAGCGAGATTCCATCATGATTTTTTCTGTATAAGACGCTGTTAGCCAAATGATACATATTGGATTTCCATCTGAGTGCTCTCCTCTGTGATGCATCCATGTGTTTAGGACACAATCCCTGCACTAGATAGAAGCATATGTCGTGGTACCACGACTCAGGGTCCAAAAAGGTTTCCGATGCTTCTCGCTCATACATCAACACTTCGTTACTCGCTCCTCTCTGAGTTCCATTTGTGCATATTGCGTGCTCAGCGTTCCTGATTCTTCGGATGCCCCTTTTCTGTCTGCCAAGGCTTCTGCCGCTAGCTTGTAAAGTCCCTGCCCTTGAACTATTTGTGCCGGCTTTATCTCCAAGTCGAACTCTTGAAGGGCGGTTATCCAGTTCCCTCTTCGTTCACCCATTTCTTTCTGCACGAAGAGGCTCTTACAGCAGGATGGGGAATGATGACTTTGGTCTTGGCCTTTAGTAAATAAGGGCGGAAATGTTTTATGGCCTTGAAAACTGCATAGCCCTGTTTCTCCACGTCTGGGTAGTTCAGTTCCGCTCCTTGGAGATTTGAACTCATGTAGGAAATGGGGACTTCGTTGCCTTTGTTGTTTCTCTGAGTGAGTATTGCGGCATATGAAACATCAGAGGCAAAAGTGTACAAGAAGAACTCCTTGCTGAAATCGGGGCTGACCAATGCAGGAGCTTCAACAATGGCTTCCTTGATTCGCCGAAACGCTTCCTTGGCTTCATCGCTCCATTTATACACAACGTCTTTCTTCATCATCAGCTGCAAGGGGCATATTATTTCTGCAAAGCCTGAGACAAATTTTCTAACGAAATTAATCCTCCCGAAGAAAGATTGCATGGCTTTTTTATTGGTAGGGGGTTGTATTCTCATGATGGTCTCTATTCTTTCAGGATCAATAACAATCCCTTCTTTAGAGAGGATATGACCCAACAGTTTCCCCTCTGTGACTGCAAAGATGCTCTTCTTGGGATTCAATGAAATTCCATACCTTTGGCATCTTTCGAAAATCTGTCTCAGGTGATAAATATGATCCCTTCTATGATATGAATACACAGTGATGTCATCCATGTAAACCACTACTGATCTGTTCATCAACCCTCGGAAAGCTATGTCCATAGCTCTCTGGAATGTGGCACCCACGTTAATGAGCCCAAAAGGCATTTTACGATATGCGTAGGTGCCCCATTTGGTGTTGAAGGTTGTCTTAAGTTGATCCCCATGAGATACCAGTACTTGATTATATCCTGAAAACCCATCTAATAGGGACAACATTTCAGACCCAGAAATGCATTGAAGGATGTGTTCCATAGAAGGGACAGGATAGTTATCCTTTTGAGATGCTTTGTTTAGGTTCCTGAAATCAATACACAACCTGATGTCTCCATTTTTCTTTCTCACTGGCATGAGATTGGCTACCCAGCGGGTGTGTCTGACCAGGAAGATGATTTTAGCATCCAACACCTTGTTTAGTGCTTTCTTCACTAATGGTTCTAGGCTTGGATGCATCTTACGCAGCTTTTGTTGGTAGGGATTGGCCTCCTTTTCCAAAGGGATCACATGCTGCATAACACTGGTATCAAAGGTCTTTAGGTCTTCATATGTGCATGCAAAGACGTCCTTATAGTTTTTAAATAGCTTGACGAATGCAACTTTTTCTTGTGGAGAGCATCCAAGGCCCAGATTGACATTTTTTGGGTCTTCTTTGGTCCCAAGGTTGACCGTTTCATACTTCATGGACGAGCTATGCGTTTTGCAGTTAGTCGGTTTCTTTGAATTTATCATGCAAGTCATACAAGTCCCCCATCTTAACAACTGATTTTGGAATCACATTGCACTGATCCTTTCCTTATCTTCTCTCTCATTCATAAGCTTTTCGTGCTCCTTTTCATCAATGACTGCGCTCTTGAATGTCTTCTCGCAGTGCAAGAACTCAAGGATTTGCTCATCATCTTCGAACACCTGCCAATTCGAGATGTTATCAGGCATGGATGATCTGAAAATCAATTCAACAGAACATTTATTTTTCTTCAATCTAAAATTAGGCAAAAGTTTAGCAGTCATGTTAGCCATCAGATCAGCGTCTTGGTTTCGCCCACGAGGTATGTATGTGATATTAAAAGAATCAAAACTGTCAATTAAGTCCCATACCTCATGTTGGTACCTTACCAGGTGTGGTGAATTGCAATGTATCCTCTTCCTTACCTGATCTACAATTATCTGTGAGTCACCAAAAACTTTAAGATTTTTTACATTCATATCAATGGCTTTCTTCAGGCCTTGCAGCAGGCCTTCATATTCTACTGTGTTGTTGGTGCATGCAAACTCCAACCGGTTGGCCATCAAATGTTGGTTCCCTTGCGGGTCAGTGAGGACACTTCCAACACCTGCATCTTCAAGGCAGTTAGAGCCATCAAAATAGAGTGTCCAGAATATAGCATCTAATGTTACATCAATTGAACTACTATCTAAGAAATTAGTCCTATCATCTACTATAGTACATGATAGTTCATCAGTTGGATTATGGGAGGGAATTTCCAACTGTGTGTATGTCAAAGTTTCTTCAATTGTTTCTGCATGAAATTCTCCAAAACAGGTTTTTGTAGCATAAACATTGAAACTATAGTTCCCAAGGATGGAGTTGGTAAACATTACAGGTTCATTGGGACCATTTAGTTCCGTTACCACATACTTCATGTATCTTTCACGATCAACTCTCAGCATATCACCTTTTCCCTTCTGAGGCAGCAAGAGGTGGGACCAATTAGTTGAGAAATATCCATTGAGTTTTGCTAACCAATCCCTACTAAGCAACATTCCATAGGCCTCAGGTATATTGACTACCACTATATCAATGACTTGTGTGTACTGTGGTTTAGCAGCCATCCGAATCAACACATCTTTCAATTCTCCAATTACTTTCACATTTGTCCTGTCCAATTGCATAATTCGAGTCCCAGTTTTCTCAGGTATTGCATGTAGTCTTTTAGCAACAGCATAAGGCATCACAGTGGATGAGGCATCAGAATCTACCAGGCAATTGTGCACATTCATGTTGAGGATTTCAAATGTGATAAGGAAAGGTGGGGTCATGGATTTTGACTTTCTCCCTATCATGGCTGCACTGACATCTTGGGGTTTTTTATTCATTTTGGATAGAGTGGCTTCCATAGCTGATGGCATTTTGGTTGCAACGGAGGTGTTGGCAAGTCTGGACACTGACTTCTTGGTTTGGCTGCTTGGGATGGTGGGAGTTTTGGAATTTCTCTCATTCATAGCTTTGAAGAGCAAATCTCTTTGCTGCATTAATTTCAACAAATCAAAGTATGTGATATTAGCCCTAGATTTCTTAAGGTCATCCACAATATTGTAATCAATGTTATAAACAGGATAGGGTAGAGTAAACATACCTGTTTTGCAATTCTTAGGTGGGAGTTTACCATCTTGAGTAGCCTTCGTTGCAGTGGGAGATACATTTTCCTTTTCTGGATGGTTTGCAACAGGGGTATTCTTGGATTGACCACTGGGTCTACTCTTCTCAACAAGAACTTTGGGAGCAGGTGTCTTCATGGGGCGGATATCTTTCTTGGTCTGATCTGCAGGTTTCATCACACTTGCAAGTGGCCCTTTGCTTCGTGTGTGGATCTCATTAGTGTGGATTTCTGCCATACTATCTCCTTGGTCATCATCGTTCTCATTTATATAGAAATCCCACGGCACGTTGATTTGGGATTCTTCTTCCAAGGGCTCTTCTACTTGGTATTCTTCCTCATCTTCTTGTTTTGGCTCTAGCTCCACTATAGGTTCTTCTTGGTTGAAGAGTGATCCGATAAGAGCCAACTCTTCTGTGTTTAAATTCCCTTTATTGGCTGGAGCAGGCAGTGCAAGTGGACCATGATTGCCTTCTGTCTTCTTACGATAGAAAGGCTTAAAGGGATTTCTGTTGTTATAGTCTCCTCCACTACCACTAGTACTCTCTCCATGATTCCTTTTCATATCGATAACTGTGTTTGTTAGTTTCTTAATGATCCGATGCAAACCTTCCACATCCGTGGTGTCCTTGCCTTTGGTTTCAGCCCCTTTGTTATCACTCCCATTATCCTTCTTGGATGCTTGAGAGGCTTTCTTTTCTCCGGTTGTATGGTGGCATGCTGTGAGACTGAGCATTTCATTCTCGACTTTTACTGCTTCATCGATGGCACCTTGTAAGGTTTGCGCGTTACTCCTTTTGACCCACATCGCAGTAGGGACAGGGAGAGCAGTGATGTAGAATTCCATGAGCACCTCTTCTGTAGGTTTGGCGGTGGCCTGGATTCTGTTGAATAAGGTGTTGAATTGGATATTAAAATCCTTAACCTTTTCTCTGGTTTCCATTTTCAAACGGGACAGTGTCAGGACTAAGGCAGCAGGTGTTTTGTCATCGCCATACTTGTCTAAAAAGGCCTGTTGAAAGGTAGCCCACGTGGTAATTGATCCGATTCTCAAGCTAAAGTACCAAGTGGAAGCTGCACCAGTTAGGGTAAAAGGGAATAGGCAACAAACTATATCTTCATCAGCGACCCCCAGCATGCTCACGGCCAGGAAAAATGAATTGATATGGTTTTCAGCGATGTCTCCCCGCTCAGGGACGAATTTAGGCAGTACTTTTTCTGCATTCTTGGGTAAGGGATACTGCTGCCCAGGTATTGCCATGACATCCTCAGCGAGCCAGGGAGACAGTGCTCCAGGAGGAGGTGGGGGTTGGTTTCCACCCCCTTGAGGAATATTAGCCATATCAAGGATAGGGATGCGTGGTGGAGGTTTTCTCTGTTAGGATTTTCCAAATCAACCCAGGGATTGCTTTCAGAAGGGGAATCCTCAGGAATGTCTTCCCAAGGGGAGTCGATACTCTGCAAAGAATCAAGCACAATATTTTCAAAAGAAGGGGCTGCAGATGTCTCTTCGTTTATGTGATAGACCCTTGGCTTTCTTTTTGCTATCAGAGGTAATGACCGAAATATTGGGAGTTGTGATAGGGAATGAGCGTAAGCCCGAGTAAGTCTCCTGATCGGTTGTTCCTGAGTGACAAGATACTCTCACAGCGTCTCTTCTTCGAAATGAGGTTTTTCCAAATGAGAAGAGGGGTCTTTTCGACCTTCACAATCCATGTATTAATCTTCTTGAATCCATGCGTGGCACTTCTAGATGAAATCTTGAAAAGCTATGGACGACGGTTCAGGCCCTCCTTCTAGCACCAATTTGTTGACATGGCGAATGTTCGCTATACCAACAAGGGGAACTAACCCGATCACAGGCCCCAATTAGGCCTACTTTCGTTTGGAATGGCTAGTTCCAACAGGTTTTAAGGGACCCCGTGAACTGTAATAGGTGTTGAAGGATTGCTTTTGAGAAGAAGACTTCAATTAAATCAATGAAATAAAACTGCTAACCACTATATATTAAATCCTATCTACACTACTTCTAACTACTCTAATCTAGTTCTAACTGTTCTAATCTATCCTGCAGGAGCAAAGTAAAAGAGATTAAACACCATAAATAAATTCCAAGTCCAAAAGAATCAATTACTGAGTTCATAGATGAACAAGGCTGTATTAGAGCTTGATTGCTATCAGATTACTCATACAGGAATACACATTCCTTTCCACACAAGTAACTTGAAACTGGTGTTTAATATGGTTTTGAATCAGAGATAGCTCATAATTTGACCATGTAATTGAATCATATTCAAAATAACAGGACTAATCATGAACAGTATGCCATCAATATGCATAAACACAAATCAGATTTACATTCATGCCAGCAGCAACACCCTGCTTCAAAACATCTCAAAGCAAAGGAAAATAAAACAGAAACTAAAGGCTCCTCCTTTGACCAAACAATCCTCCTTATTCACAATACATCAAACTGTTCTCCTCCAGCCAAAAGCCCTTTCTCTTCTTCCGAGGTAATACTTATGCAAAAGCCCTTGACTCTAGGTCTACCCCGCCTCTTCATCTTCCCCACTGTTGTTGATATGCAAATCGAGTATACAGAGATAAAATCGTCAGCATAACCGCTGACATGTAGAAAGCATCTCTGCTGGAGCTATTCATTTCTTGAAGAAGTGAACAAATGTTGGCAAAAAGGGTGACTGTGTGTTGCCTTCCCATGATGAAAAGTGGGACAACTTTGCTTTCAGAATGTACAGGCAATGCGTGGGGTTTCAACCTGGAATGCCTGAGACCAGACCTTTAAATACAATGCTTCTGCATACATGGCTCTTCGAATCCACTCCTGCGTCCTTTACTTCTCACCTGCAAAGATAACTATCATTAGCTTCATGATGGTGGACAATATAACAGAAATATTTCACATAGAACATAAACATTGCCTTCATTGACTTTTATAACTACGGGAACAAGTGTGAAAATGATTTATGCATAAAACACAGGCAACACACAATTTATCGCTCAATCCATAGGCTTGGCACGGTTTCGAGGGTTTCTTTTAATCGCAATCTGTATCGGCCCCTCCGCAGGTCGCAGTACCCATGCCTTCCACTTCCCCGATGCGCAATTACACTATCGCGACTCCACAGGCCCGTCCGAAAGATGAAACTGATAAAACTGATCATTCCGAAAGATGAAAGATCAAAATTCTAGGGGACCCATTGAAAATTTGCTATCAAAGCATGTTTTAATAGGGTGGTAGTTGTGGCCACAACAGGACTTAGTGGCCAAATCAACTTTATTTCGCTGCCAGTGGAATGTGGGGGCCACCCATAAAGGAGTTCGAATTAGCCAATCGATATGCTTGGAGGGAAAATCGAATGGGTGGATGGAGGGGCTCACATGAGGCTAAGGGGGCCCAAGGAGTTATAAAGAGAGATCAACTCTCATTTTGTTTTCATCTTTGACATTTGCAAACAAACACACATTTGTTCACTCTGTTGTTTAGTGAGTCTACCGACTGTTTAGCCATGGGTCTCTCAAGCGGGAGATTCAATCTCTGCTTCGGGGGACCATCCGTGCCTGCTCTAGGGAGGCTGTTCTACAGGAGTTTTTAGGAGTTCCATGGCAGTGACACACATCAGCAACAACACAGAGGAAGGGAGTACGTATTTCTAAGCAGCCAGGAATCACGTAGAGGGAGTTTGAGACCAACATGGATCACACAACTTGCCAAGAGGTGAGGGAGCTGGGGTAGCACCGTTGGGCAGGCATTTTCACTGGAGCTTTCAGCTAGCTGAGCCAGCATTCCAGAAATTCGCATTTCTAGGCTAAGAGACAGCGCGAAGGCCTCACAATAGAATTTCGTGGTGCTTGGAGAACAGCTGGGTCAGGCCAAGAGTTCATTCGAGGAGTTAGGAGTTGGATAGTAAGGGTAAACCCAACAATTTGGAGGGCTTTGCAGGTGGATTTGCGGCCAGTTTCCAACAGGTCGAATTTGGTAGCCATAGCTAGGGTGAGGCTGTAAGGGGGTCGAAAAACCAAAGTCAAAACCAACTAAAATCCCTTTTGGGTTTTTTTGGGTTTTTGCCAAGGATTTTGGGGTGAAAATGATATAATTTTCTGGGCGGTTTTAGTACTTATTCCAGCCATTCGAACTTTAATAGAGCAACAGTTTTCTGGGCAGCGTAGTGCACAGTGGTGCAGTAGCTAAGCAACCTTCAACTCAGCCCTCTTCCTACCTGGGTTTGGTCTTGCTTGTCCATTGAGACAAGCCTAGGTTCACCATTCCATCATCTATTGTATTTGGCTTGTAGAAAAGTAATAAAATGGCTCAAAAGTTCTCCATTTACACTTTTTATATGGGTGTGTGCTGAACATTTCGTTTTTGTATTTTGCTACGTAGAATATTAGTTGTTATCACTTGTATTTCCTATTTAGGATCATTACAATGGTATTAGAGCATTATCTTGGCCCAGCTGTGGGTAGCCAGTAAGATCATGGGAAATTTGGGCATGTATGCACAGTGACGAGTTACACCGTACACTACCCATGGCTCGATGGGAGATTTAGTATGCAGGAATTCTGGGGTGGAATCCACTGGAGCGATGAGAGGTTGGCTCAGTTGAGGAATGTGTCAAACTAGATCCATCCTTGTCCTTACAACATAGACACTAGAGGTGCACAAGCCGTGGGAGTACAACCATCTACACTATGTGGGAAAAGCCGATAGAATCAGGGCACCAAATCTCCTGAAAAGGAGCAGGCAGGCCAGGGACAGTTAGAGGATGAGTTAAGGAGACGATTTTGCTAGTGGAGACCTGGTCTTAGATGTCAGGGGCCTGAGGAGGAGATTGAACATGAGACAAAGGACACGTGGGAGTGTGAGGATCACATTTGTATACCCAATGTGGCGCAAGAGTCACCATTGTTGGAGGCCTCTTTGATAGCACTAGTTGACACCTTGGGGGAGAAAGTAGAGCATACACCCATAGGACCATCCATTGATGAGGTGCCAGGAGACACAGACATGTCCACCGTTGAGAAGGTGACATCCGTTGTTGAGATATCCAGGGTCGTGACTGAGTTTTTCAGGTGATAGCAGTGCATGATAGGATGATGAGGTGCCGAGAGACATCACCACCCTTGATGAGGAGCCAATAGGTACAGAGGCACCCAGATCTACAATAGAGTTGTGGGATGACAACCACCTACAACAACATGGAGAGCACATAGAGGGGCGTGAGCTAGTCATGGAGGGGCAGTTCGTGACTCATGTTGAGCCCATGGTGGAGGAGGACGAGCAATCTTCTTTGGGGCCAATCACTGACTTAGAGTTGTTAGATGCACAGACCGTCAACAGAGTTGTAGTACTTCCAGGTAATAACACTCTTTGGGCTTATATAGATGGGGCTTGCAACATTGCTAGACTACCTTTGCACCACGGAGAGAGAGATGTAGAGACTCCCCGACAAATTTTATGTGTTGACCAGGATGGTGAGTTGAGGCGACATGAGTTGCGCAGGGTGCAAAACTCGCAGGATGGAGGGCTTGTTCTATGTGCTAGAGTTTATGCATTCGATCCTTTTCTTGGGGTTGGATGGCGAGAGATTCTGAGTTGGTACCCAGTGGAGTGGGCTAGACTCATGGGGATGATCGTAGTTCTGAGTAAAGCTCAGTGGGAGCTCTCAGACATTGAGGGTGCTGGAGGCTTAGGTTGGCATTGGGATCTAAGCGGGGCTTCCTATCCGATATCAAACATGCAGGATGACTATGTCATTGATGAGGTAGTCAACCTCGTGCCTGAGCACACACATTCCTTAGGGGAGTTTCAGTTGATGCTAGTGGCCAGGTGGTTTGTGAGCAGACTCCATTGGTTTTTTGGGCATGTTGGTTGCGCATGGGGGTGCAGGATGATTAGCATTCTCTGGCAAGAGCTGGTTGGAGGAGGTGGCATGGGTATGCCACCAAACTAGATATTATATGGAGACAATGTTCTCCCATTGAGGTTTAGGACTGAGGGTCACAGAGGATTGGCACAACAACAATATCCCCCCTAGCAGGAGTGGAGTTAGGGTGCTTAGGTCTACTAGGATGGACGAGGGGACATGACGCGTGTCATGGTGTGGTCACTATCAGAGTGGCAGGCACTTTGGCACATGCAGGATACCATATGTTACAGGGTGGTATGATAGTAGGCAGTGGTACACAAGACTGCACAAAATCAGGTCGTAGTGTCTAGTTTTATATAGAAGGATGTGGCCTAATGCATACAGACCCAATTCTAGGCCATAACATCTAGTGGTGTGCAGGGCTATGCAGCAAGGAGTAGTGGCCTGCAGAGGAGCATGGAGATACATGGTGGTATACCACAACATGCCAGTTGACACTGTGGGGTAGGAGTGACTCGCATCGCATTGAGGATGTGTGAGGAGTGACAGGTGCAGTGACACAGGAAGGGCACAGGATGATACAGGTTGGTATGGCTGTAGCCGGGGGTATTCCATGGTGTACAGAGACAGGTTGCGGTATACAGTGGCATGTCGATGAGTGCGGTGATACTGGGTGGTATGCAGTGGCAGATGATGCAGTGTAGTGGGCGCTTGGAGCGTTACCTCCAAGGAGACTTATGGACAGGGGCAATAGGTGTACCATTGGATGCATCTCACCTAGGATCGATGAGGACATGGTTGAGCATCTGGTGACACCATGTTTAGCGGAGATAGGGCCTCGAGGGGGTTGTCAGTAGATCCAAGGCAGAGACAAGGAAATTCATAGGATTACTCTTGAGCATTTTAGCAGACTCTTGATCATACCCTTCGGGACATACCCACCCATCCTCCTCCGGTGTTGCTTACAATCACATAGTGTTTGGTTGTTTCCCCTTGACACTCTCCATTCAGGCAGCAGGGCATGGGAGGCTCACCCTAGGCAGTTGGATGAGACACCACTTGTCATGCGCTGGGAGGAGACTCTCCAGTTGAGACACTTGGTAGGTGCACGAGTTGACAGATACAGGCTTAGGGATAACATGGTTGATTGTTGAGGTAGCATATGTTCCACCCCTAGGCTCACACTTGGGGAGGTGACCGAGAGGGAGTTGTATGGTGCTTTTCCAACTCGACAACTTGAGACATTAGGTGAGCATGAGGTGCGAGGGATGGTAACCCTTGTTGGAAGGATGATGCCTAGGCTTCCAGTAGGACTAGGGCACATCATTGGGAGTTGGGATAATAGATCTTGTTGTGTGATTTGGCAGGTGCGGAGCAGTTGGTTATTCGCAAGACAGGTTCTTGATGCTCGGTGCCTTCCTATTGGATACCTATAGGAGTCAAAGACGGGGCACGGAGGAGTCCCAACAACTAGTAGCATATCACCGCGACATGCAAAGAGGATTGGCGGTTGTGGACCTCTAGTATGGTTATGGGATCCAGGGATCCAGTGGATTGGCAGGATTCATTCATTCACAGGCAGACACATGGAGAATCACTGAAGCCCTCACCATAGGGCGAGGTAGATTGTTGCTCAAGATTGGGGCCAACCATGGAGGGATAGGCACTGACACTATTGGGTCGCTTTGGCAGGTTGGGCCTAACCTTGATCATCGCATAGATTGTGGCCAAGACCTATGCGAGAGGAGGCTCTAGTACGAGCATGTTAGACAGTTAGTGATGACCAGGGTGTCGCGGGGTCAGCAGGACAGTTTCTTGCTGCGTTGGGCATGGGACCCTAGCATCATAGTACTTAGCAGTTTAGATACCCATAGGGGTGAGCTGGTTTCTATAGGGGAGGGTCATCAAGATTCTCCATCGGGTTTTAGTGATTCGCTAAGGGCGTGGGAGACTTCATCAACATGGCAGGATGGCCAGCAAGAGGATTTCAGGAGGAGCTCATGCAGGAGAGGCTTCATTCGCATAGGGATTGAGTTGTATCTTCAAGGGCCCACAATCAAAGTGCATGGGGTGGACTATTCGGTAGAGCAACTTCATGAGGATTTGGGCAAAGTTTTACATCGTCAGGATGCTCTAGTTGTTGGTGATAGACACAGGGGTTCTAATGCCCATATCTGGCAGGATAGTGAGTGGAGTAAGGGGGCTTCACGTTAATTAGGTTGGCTTGGGATCCTGGTATCGAGGGACTCCCTCACTATAGGATAGTACAACGATCAGGGATGATCCAATGGCACATTTGGGACCTTGGTGAAGTTTGCAGTGATAGTGGGGGTCCACAGTCAGAGAGGGTGTTTGTTCAGCCATTGCTTGAGGGAAAGCGATGTTTGGTGCATTCGAAGAACTTGCTAGATGAGGATGCCACCTGGGAGGGTGAGCGTATTTGGAGTACCCAGCTTTGAGGTTGCTTGAGGGCAAGCGACATTTGGGAGGATAGGACTGTCATGTCCCTTCTCAAACACATTAGTAACAGGGTGCTGCTACACAATTTTGCACATTTTTGACTAAGGAAGAGGGCCCCACACTTTCGACATAGGGACTTAGGGGCCAAATCGACTTTATTTAACTGCTAGTAGAATATGGGGGCCACCCACATAGGAGTTCGAATTAGCCAATCGATATGCTTGAAGGGAAAATTGAATGGGTGGATGGAGGGGCCCAAGGAGTTATAAAGAGAGATCAACTCTCATTTTGTTTTCATCTTTGACATTTGCAAACAAACACACATTTGTTCACTCTGTTGTTTAGCGAGTCTACCGGCTGTTTAGCCACGAGTCTCTCACGCGGGAGATTCAACCTCTACTTCGAGAGACCATCCGTGCCCGCCCTAGGGAGGCTGTTCTACAGGAGTTTTTAGGAGTTCCAAGGTAGTGACACACATCAACAACAACGTAGAGGAAGAGAGTGCATATTTCTGGGCAGCGAGGAATCACGCAAAGGGAGTTTGAGACCAATAGGGGTCACACAACTTGCCAAGAGGTGAGGGAGTTGGGGTAGCAGCGTTGGACATGCATTTTTGCTAGAGATTTCAGCCAACATTCTAGCAATTTGCATTTCTAGGCTGAGAGACAGCGCGAAGGCCACACAACAGAATTTCGTGGTGCTTGGAGAGCAGCTGGGTCGGGCCAAGAGTTCATTCGGGGAGTTAGGAGTTGGATAGCAAGGGTAAAGCCAACATTTTGGAGGAGTTTGCAGGTGGATTTGCAACCAGTTTCCAGCAGGTCGAATTTGGCAGTGATAGCTGGGGTGAGGCTCCAAGGGGGTTGAAAAACCAAATTTAAAACCAGCTAAATCCCTTATGGGTTTTTCTATGTTTTGGTCAAGGAGTGCGGGGTTAAAAGGATATAATTTTTTGGGTGGTTTTAGTACCCATTCTAGCCATTCGAACTTCAGTAGAGCAACAGTTTTCTGGGAAGCGCAGTGCAGAGTGGTGTAGCAGCTGGGCAACCTTCAACTCAGCCCTTTTCCTTCCTGGGTTTGGTCCTGCTAGTCCATTGAGACAAGTCCAGGTGCACTATTCCATCTTCTATTGTATTTGGCTTGCAGAAAATTAATTAAATGGCTCAGAAGTTCTCCATTTACAGTTTTTATATGGGTGTCTGTTGAACATTTCGTTTTTGTATTTTGCTACGTAGAATATTTGTTGTTATCACTTGTATTTCCTATTTAGGATCATTACATTATCTCACAATCTAGCCTTCCAAACACTTAGATTTTTGGTACACAATTGCGCTGAGGTTTGCTTTAGAGGCCCTCCAAATTTGAAGCAAATCCAATGGTGGGATCTTGAGATATAGGAAGCCCTAGCTCAATAACCATTTCTTGCCCTAGTTTTCCCTTGGCTAGTGTCCTCATTATGATAACTGAATTCAAACCTCAGAAAATTTGTCCTTTGATCCTCTTCTCCTCTCTAATTAGGTCAAACCCTTCATTGGGTGATCAACTCCATACCCTTGACCTAATTTTGGGTTTGCTTGGTCCCATGTGGTCCCACAACCTATTGATGCCAATTCCACAAATATCACACAAAGATCAGTTCTCCATAAGGATTTCCAGGTCTAGGAATCATCTTTGCAAGATATATTCCCAAACCCTAGCCTCGAGAATCCTCTTAACCCTTCCTAGAGAGCATATCACCTTGCTTCCCGAGTAGGAAAGCCATATAATTGAATCTCTCTTGTGAATAGGTCTTAGGAATCACTCCTTGCTCTCTCATTGTTCCATTCATCTAGTGATTCCCCTTTATACTAAGTCTCCTCCCATCAGTGAAAGTCCGTAAGGAGCAGGGTGCTTTAGCTGAGGTGACAGTGGGCTATCGTTCCATTGTTGCCTTGACCTAGTAGTTGCTCTATAGGATCCCCTCCTAGGACCCTTGCTAGTTTGAGCGGTAACAAGCCTCACCATCCAAATGTAACATAGCCAACTTAATGGCATTTGCCTTTGTCATCTGATGTAGTTGGAAGTATGTGTCCAACTTCCAAACCCATGATCTAGCTGAACATTTTGATGATCTATCAAAAGTTAAAACATGTGATGGTCACGTTCCCCAGTGTCTTTTGAAGCTCCTAGTTTTCCATCATAATCCTCTTAGCTCCTTTAGGTTTGTTCCTCATCTTAGGGTTGCAAAACTATGTGAAAGTCATGGCAGATTGAAAGTCTTGTCCCTACCTCATATACTCCTTGAAATATGCCCCAAAAGGCCCATCCTGATCAACCTGCTCAATTTGTCTTGCTTTTCTCTCATTTAAAAATTGTGGCATATTGGGTATAGGTGTCCTGCCATATAAGTGTGGGTGGCTTTGCATGGTTGTACGTGCATGGCTGCCTTCTCTGCTATTAGATCCTTCGCCATTAATGGGACTCTTCTTCTGCTGCTCCCCCAATGAGATCTTAGTAGAACCTTCATTGTTGGCTAATTTTTCCATCCGCTCCACCATCACCTTTGGGCCCTTGGCCAAGCCATTTAGTATGCTAATCAAGCTGTTAAATTCTTGGTTCTACTTATCTCCCATGTTTGTCTCCCTCTTTTGAAACTGTACTTTCTCCTCTTCAGAAATCTCTCCTTTCTCCCAAAAGGGAATGGGTTCTCTGCCCGGATAGCTTCTCTTATAGGTAATATAGTGGTGGGCTTTGGAGCTCATCAAACTGCTGTTATAGACTGCCCTTCAAACCACACAATTGTCCAAAACCGTGCTACGATACCACTGTAAGATACCCCTCTAGGAATATCTGAAATTTTCCCACATATTTTTCTGAGTTTGTTGAGTTTGTCACTATTGAGTTTTGTAAAACAGTTTGTATGTACATGGTTGTAACTTGTAAGTGTATTTCTTTTACATTTATTTAAAGTAAGGCACACAGTACCAAAATAGAGGCCAAAATATACTTCAAACAGCAGTCAATAATTGGTATTAAATTCAGAAAAGGTACATACCACTGTGAGATGCTTACAGCCAGCAATATAACCCTTCGTTCCCCTCTGGAAATAACCCAGAAAATTTACAGCCAACACACATTCAGCGTTTAATCTGGTACACAGAACTCCAAAATTTATTCCTTATGCCCAGCATCCATTCTCAGCTCCAATAGACACAGATTCGGCCCTCATAGAGGGAACTTGGCCCACAGATATATGATAGAACTCAACCCTGGTAATAGATGAGGTCCTCAGCCCACATTCAAGATGCTCTTGGTCTGGGCAGAAGAGGCTCATGGCCTGATGAGTGAGCCCATAAAATGATGGTACTCAGCTCCTTTAAATGACTCAAACTTAGTCAGCAAGAATAATAGGACGCAGCCCTCAACAAGGAAGCCAAAGTCAGCCCTCAACAAGAAAGTAATCTCGACCCTCAACAAAGGAGATGAACTCGACCCAGTGCACCAGCAAACACAGAGATAACTGACCTGTGAAGAGTTAATAGAGAATACCCAAACACATATTTTAAAATCAACTGATAACACCTTCAAATTTTCTCCATTTCTGCCAATACATTTATCTTTGTCTACATTGAAGCCAAATGTCGAAATCTGAGTGATTCCACTCCAATACTAGCTAGGGTGTATGGTAGTAACACCAAAAATAGCAACTAGTATGAGGGTTTCCAAAAACCCTGGTCTCTTCCTCAAGAATTCTCCAAAATTCTATTTCTCAAGTGAGTGAATGCAAAAATGAGGAGAGACTCCTCATTTTCCCTTTTTTATAACTCACTTGACTCTTTTGCCACCCTTTTATTTTAATAAAGTCACTTTAGTGGGCTTTCTCACTTTATAATTTAAAAGTGATTTTTTTAGCTTAGGACCCATGTACGCTTTTTCCTCTTTTAGCTTTTATAAGATTTGTTCCTAGGCAAATTGTGTTCCCTTGATTAATTTTCCTGTCCTAGCCTACGGGAACTTAATTAGGTTAATGGAATCATCCCCTTGTGTCTCCTAAGTGGACGAGGACATTACATTGACTTCGATTGTCTTGGCATGGAGTCCTTCACACCAATAAACCAGTCTCTTTCATCATCCATAGCTTCAAACCTTGCCAGTCCCAATCATTGTATATCTTGTGTCGTAACCAGTTGTTCTCGTTTGGAGCTGATTTAGATCAACTAGGGAGTATTTGCCAAGCACATCGTGTATCTTGAGTTAATACTCACTGTTGACCTCTACTGGTCAACTACCCATGCAGTACACCCCCTTTTCTTGGCAGGAAGGGGCAGCACCTGATCTACGTGTCCGTGCCAGCCTGCAGTCATCAGCAGCTTGATCATTTTGATTGTAAACCCAGTCTGCATGTATGAATTGTAAATAATCTTAGCAGACATGAGTCGTGTATGTGTATTGCCTAGGTGGACCTAACTTTCTAGTGGTAATCTACGTTCCGGAAGGTTTTTCGTCTCACCGATCCATGGATCGGCAGAGTTTTCCTTCAAACCTGACCCCAAAGCCGGGATGGATTTTGTCATTAGAACTTTAGGAGAATCCTAGTGTGTTGATCTGCTAGATTATAGTTGTGTCGCAGAACTGGGTGTTTTGTGAGGGTCTGTATTAAGTGGGTTTGTCCCCTTGAGATGTAAATTGTAAAAAGTCATCATGAAATGTGTCTTGAGGGTTGAAAATGTTTTAAATCCCCTCGTGAGTCCTAAGTCCTAGGTCCTAGGTGATGTTTCCAAAGGCTTAGTTCGATGATCCATTTAAAAAAATGAAATAAAATAATAAAATAAATAAAAACTAAGAAATTTAAAAAATTAAAAAAAAATAAAAATAATAATAATAATAATAAAATAATAAATAATAAAAAATTTAAAAATTTAAAAAATAATAATAAAATAATAAATAATAATTTTTTTAAAAAAAATTTAAAAAATAATAATAAAAATTAATTGAATAAATCGACGGATGAGATCAAGAGATGTCTTGATCCTCATCAACGGTCGAGATCATTTCTACATGGATCATTCGAACTAGCCGTTGGGATCATTTCCTTTATATAGAGTCTTAGGTGGTCATTTCAGATTCATTGGATCTGTGGAGTCTAAGACTGAAGAAGCTCTCTTGTAAATCTGTTTCTGGTTAATAAAAGAAGACTTTGGGGTCCATATCTTGCTGGTGTTACTCTCTTAAAATGCTGTGAGATTGTTTCATTTTTTGCATATGTTATTTTCAGCCGTTAATAATAGCTTTTTGAAGAGTATTGTGAGCACAGGTATCTTGTTCACTTGCTGGGGTTTGGGTGCTGTTAGGGTTTCTGAAGTAATGGCAGGTATCTCCATTACTTCCTGAGATCTAACAACATTTTTGCCCTCTTTATTGACAGTTGTTTTGAGCTGTGCAGAAAACATCATTGAAGGAAATTTTGTGGGCGTTCGGGGAAGTTCTCGGCTGAACCAGCCAACTCCCGCAAGCATTTTTTGCTGAGCCCAGTTGGATTTGATCCTGGGTTTATCATTCGGTTTATTTTTCTAAGTTTGCATGAGAGATTTTCTGAAGTTCTTCACAGTGACGATCTGAAATTTCTGTTCTTTAAAATGTTTTCCGTGCTTACTGCTGAATCTGGCTGTTAAGGGGCCAAATCTGTACATTAATCAGTTGTTTCAGGGTTTCAAATTTTTGATCTAGGGTTTCAAGAGTTTGCTTTGTACAGTTTTCATTAGGGTTTTGTCTTTGTTTTTACAATTGCAGGATCGCCATCGAGGTTGACACGCCGACACACTGTGCATAACCAGCAGATTTCAACGTGATGCATTCTTTGGTTGCTGGGACTTAAGCAAAACCCTGGTAAAAATCGATTGCAATCAAAGACTTGCAATTCAGTATCACCAGCCTAGTCCATACGCTGCTATTTCCGTCAATCTTTGTGCATCGAAGCAGTAAAGCAGATCAAAAGGAAACGTTGCATTTTATTCCAGATCCACGCACCTGCAAATTGAAAAAGGTATAAATCGGGACGCGTCAGGTAAGCTTCGAAGCTGGTTCACGATTTTAAGTTTGGACCATTATCGATCATCATTCGCTAAGATTCGTGGCTAGCTGTTTGAGTCTGGAAGCTGCAGGCTCTAAAAAGATTATCTGCCTTCGTCAATCCATCCTGATCACCTCCGCTAAAATTAAAAAAAAAGGGGGTCACACAGGCCAAATGATTTACAAGTTTTGGTAAGCTGATTCATGAAATGAGCGTTCAACTTTCTCTGCATCGAACGCCAGGTAACAAAACAAAACCCAAGCTCAGTTGAAATTTTGGTCCCCTTCAGCAAGCTTCGAATCGATTTCAATTTCTACCACCGTCACCGGCTCCTGCAATGAAGGATTGATTACCCACGCGTCCAGCCGTCTGCGTACTATTAGATCGGGTAATTTTCGAACCGGTTCACGCTGTCACCTTATATTTATGCAGCTAGTCATTGACGTTTCCAGATTCGGTCATCGCCAGAGGTATCGTTTCAATCTGCACATATTTGAATGACTTTTGTGTGGTTGCGTAGTCTGCGGGTTAGTGTAGTTTCGTTTCTGAGTTTTTTGATAAGAGTAGTTTCGTTGCTAGAGTAGGTGCTGTTCTATAATTCCGTCCATTGTAAAGTCTCCGCCCGTGACTTATTTTTATTGCAGGTCGTATTCCAAATTCGTAGGTCTAGGGTAATATGTTAGCGTAGATGTAAGTTTCATATAGTTTGTTATGTTTTAGATTTTTTTTAGATTTTATTTTGTTTAGTTTAGATTTCTTTAATTTTTAATGTGTTAGTGTTAGTTTTATTTGTAGTTAGATTTTAAATTTGATTTTGTTTTATAAAAAAAATAAAAAAAATTTTAGATTTAGTTTCATTTTTATATAATTAGGTTTTTTTAGATTTGACTTTAATTAGATTTTAATTTTTGTTTTATTTTTGTTTTTAAAATAAAAAATATAAAAAGTTTTTATTTAAAAATTTAGGTTTTGTTTTTTTTTTTTTTATAGTTTAGTTTTAATATAGTTTAGTCTTAAAATAGATTTTATATTTTAATTTTTTTAGATTTTAATTTTTTAATTTTCATTTTTCAAATATTGAAAAATAAAAAATTGAAAAAAGTTAAAAAAAATATATATATATATATATATATATAATTTTCGTGGAAAATTATTTTTACTAGTCTCAGTGGTTTTCATGTTATTATCTTTCATGCTGAGATCTAATTTTTCAAGTCGAGATATGAATATGATATCTGGTTAATGATTCGTGGTGGTTTAAAGTATTCATTCTTTTTTAAAATTTTCAATTGCTGGATATCGTTTTTGTCATTACAAGGCTTTGTGGTTTTAACAGATATCTTGCTTTTAATGATAAATGATTGCTGTTCATGGTCCATATTTTTATATCATTTAACAAGTAATCATCTTTTAAGGCACTGGTCTACTAAGTTAATCGAATCCATCTAGTGCTTTTCATATCGTGTCTCGTGTCTCCCAACCAACTGGTCGACAATTGGTCTCATCATCTCACAGGGACTACCCCCCTTAGCCGCGGGAGACAGGCTTAAACGGAGAGACCGGGGATCAGAGTGACACCCCTCGGTCTGAGCGTTGTCGTGTCAATCCGCGCGACAACACTCACCATGCACGTGTAATTTTTTCTCCTGCATCAAAACTGATAATATTTTCTTTTTTCTTAATACTACCAAGTATCCGAAGTATGAGTATGGTGAATTATCTTGAGTTGGTGAGTATGGGTATGGTAACCACGGTATCTGTTACCACTAGTTTTTACATGCAATGGTCCTAGGGCAATCCAGCCAGTGGTTTTATTATCAGTAGATTTAAAATATTCACATATTATTCCATACATCCATAGCCTCAACTATCACACACCAAAATCAAATAGTTGAACTTCCTTTGATAGGGATATTGAATTATTAGAGCACCGACCCTACACCTGCTCAAAAAGCTAAAATGAGAGTAAATGCAATGGCAATCAGGTTTTAATAATTCAGTGGGCCAAACTGCAGCAGTTCTACACTAGGGTAAAAGGAGCTGTAGAGTAATTATAAAGCAACTAAATGCATCCCTGAGGAAAAGATGAAATCAGCCCGAAGTCAATTAGACAAGAAAATAATTGAATGCAACCTTGCTTCATATTTCAATTCTTATGATCTGCAATTGGTTCTCATATTTTACCTGCTCAAACGGCCTAACACTTGTGATTACATACAAATCCTGTGCAGTTATCCCACAGGAAGACCTGTTTGCTTTTGAAACTATTGAATAGCAATGGATGATCTGGATTCTACCCAATGTTTTAAAACTTGGACTCCACTTGGAATTGGCTGAGGTCAACTTGGACTCTGACTGGTTTAAATTTTATGACTTGGTTTACTAAAAAATACATCAAGTAAAAAATATTAATGAAACAAGTATTCTAAAGATTCCAATCCATGATTCCAAACCATTAGAGACAAAATTTGCAAGGTCTGTTCATGTATATACCATGTAAAGGTGAATATGTCAAAATGGCATCGGTTCAATACATATTTGAAACAAATCCATAATCAATGAGGCTCTAAATGGCCTCTAGAGTCCAAAAAACAAGGAGCTAGAAGCTAGCGGCCTACTGCATATCACTGATTACATGATCAATGATCAATAATCAAATTCATCACCACTGCTGGAAATGGGATCCTTGGCATCAGAATTTGGCTTGGACTCAGGGACATTTGTGACTGTAACAGTAGTACTAGTAGAAGCACAAGTTGCATGGTTACATCAGCTAGTGCCATTGCTTGCCACTCCAACTGTTCACAAGTGCTCAATGAGTGAAGTGTGAGGTAAATAGGGGTTTTGTAGGTATTTGTGGGGGCGTGGCGGGGGGAGAATGGCTTGGCTCAGGTCTATTTGTAATGGGGGTTTAGGGTGTGTTGACCACTACGTGTCAATGACCCATAGCAGTACACCCCGTTTTTTTCGCAAAAGGGATAATCCCTGATTGATGTGTCTGTGCCGTCCAGCTATCATTATCAGCCTGGCTTTTAAAATGTTATGTAAACCCATTCTGCACGTCTATAATGTTAATAATCTCAGCAGACCCGTGTCATGTATGTAATGACCTGGGTAAACCTACCTTTCTAGTGACTATCTCCATTCTAGGAGGTTTTTTGTCTCACTGAGTCATTTTCGAATAATCGACAGAGTTTTTCCCTCCAGTCTTACCCCAAAGCTGGAATGGATTTTGTTGCCAGGATCTTAGGCGAGTCCTAGTGTTCTAGATCAAGTCTATGTAAAAGTGATTTGGGAATAATCCTAACTATTTGGTTAGGTTATTTTATTACAAATTGCTTGCTCTGTTGGATTATATTTGTGTTGCGGAAATGGGTAGTCTGTGAGGGTCTATTAAAAATGGGTTTTCCCCTTTATGATGTAAAAAAGTATGAAAATCATGATGTGAAGTGCCTTGAGGGTTGGAAAAATAATTTATCCCTTCATAGGTTAATTAATTAAATTTTGTGGCAAAAAATTAATGAAAATCCTAAGCCATAAATTTAATTAATTCTAGGTCTTAGGTAAATTTAAATTCTCCAAAGGCAAAAGTTGTCGATCCTAAAAAAACTAAATTTTAAAAGGTCCAGGGACTAAGGCAAATTAATTATTTTGATAAATTTTAAACATTTGATCCCTAGAGTTAAGTCAAAGTCAATTTTTTGGGGAAATTAACTCAAATTTAATTTTTGAGTTAAATGAAATGCGCTTAAATGAAAATTTCGAATTTCCTCAAAAATTAAATATTTCGACGGATGAGATTAAAAGAAATTTTTATGTTCATCAACGGTCGAGATTACTTTGATGAGGATCACTCGAACTAGCCGTTGGAGAATTTATATTTATATAAGAAGTCATTTGTCAGTCGATTTATCCGATCTCTGAGTCGTGTGCTTAAAAAGAAGCTTTGGTGGAATCTTTTTTCTGGATAATAAAGAAAGACTTTGGGGTTAAACTTTTGCTGTTCTTACTCTTCATGGGAATGCCGTAAGATGTTTCATTTTCATGCATAATTTTTTCCAAAGCCATTGATGATAGCTTCTGAAGAGTGATTTGAGTACAGGTATTTTGATAATTCGCTGGGGTTTGAATAATAATTTAAATTTTGAACGTAATAGCACATATCTCTATTTGTGTAAGTTTTATTATTATTTTCTCGCTCTATTTTTAATGGCTGGATCGAGTTTTGTAGGGAAATTTTGATTTAGATCCTTGGGCGTTAGGGGAAGTTTTCAATTGGACCAGCTAACTCCCAATCTGTGTTTCCTGAAGAGCCCGACTAAATTAATCCCGAGCTTATCATAAGATTTTTTGTTTTATTGATGCATGACGGTTTCAAGTTAGCACCTACCTTTTTTTCTTTAATTTCTGTGTGGCATAATGATAGATCTGGCTACTTAGAGCCTTCAATTTGTAATTATTGCAATTATTTAACTGGGTTTTTGAGGTTTTTAATTTCATTATTGTATATATTGTTTTTGGGTGTTTTGTTTTTGTCATTGCAGGTACATATTTGAAGGAGAAATTTTTATTTGAAGCTAGATCTAGGCACTAGAGGGTAAGATCTGGC
This sequence comes from Pinus tabuliformis, assembly GCA_031772625.1. Classification (NCBI taxonomy): domain Eukaryota; kingdom Viridiplantae; phylum Streptophyta; class Pinopsida; order Pinales; family Pinaceae; genus Pinus; species Pinus tabuliformis. The sequence goes on from CM062818.1 coordinate 998,861,619, forward strand.
CTCAATTTCATCTTGCAGGGACACTATTCTTTTTATAGTTCGAGGGTTCGAAAAATTTAAATCTGTGGTTGTTATAAGTTTCTCATGGAAGCAAATCTGAAGCAAAAAAATATATATATTGGTTTGAAATTTTATTTTATTTTTTATTTATTTATTTATATTTTTTTTGGATTTGTTCTAGAGTTTTTGAGGCTACCATTTTCTGCTTGGAAACCTCTCTTTTCTCTGTTGCTTGGTGTTTTCCATCTGCTGCAAATTTCAATTTTTTATTTATTTAGAAAACCCTTATTCCTCCATTCTCCTTTGCTTGCTCTCCTCCATTGATTCACTGCCATTTCCGTCTGTGTTCTCCCTGTCTTTCTTTGCTGCTCGCAACTCCTCCCTTTTCCCCAAACGCTGCCTGTAAAACACTGCCATTGATCCTCATCCAGGCCCTACGTCCAAACCAGCGTATCCCTTCAAACCTGCAGACGCATCCCTCTCATTTGCGCTTCGAATCGCGTCCTCTCCTCCTGCTCGCGACTGCCATAACCAGCATTGTCTTCATCACCCGCCGTTGCCCGCGTCGCTCCTCCTCTCTCATCTTGTTCGCAATCAAGTCCCTCCCTCCATCTGCAACCTTCCATCCCTCGTTGCTCCCTGCTCGTTGCACATTTGTGGCTCCAAACACTGCCTCTGTCGTCACTATTGCTAGTCGAAACCTGCACAATCTCCTTCTTGACCCTCGCTCGAGCTCTCTCCGCTACTAGAGCTTGCATACACAACCAAACACAAACATTCAACTTCCTTTTTTTATAAATTCCTTTATTGTTGGGTATGCATTAGGGTTAGTTCCTTTTTTAATAGAATCTGATTTCATTTTGTTTTTTTTTTAATTTTGGTTAAGAGTTGGGTGTTTTACAAACAAATTCGATTTTTGTTTTACTTGTTTCTTTTTCAATTTGTTTTACTTTTTTTTTGCTGAAGCAAGAGTCGTACCTTCTATTTCATTAAATCTAAAAACAACTTACATAAAATACAACAGTCCCAAAGGAACTGTGGGCCAAAGAAAAACATCCGCTTACTGCCGAGGGCACCGAGCTAAAGGCTTAAACACTGAGCCACGGTCCCTAAAAGAAAAAACTACAATATCCACAAAATACAGACAATGCCGAGACCGTTTGATCTCCCCTCAGAGATCGGACAGACGAGGCTCAATTTGGGCCAGAAACATTCACACAATTAAAATTTAGAATTGGATTCGATGAGGAATTAGGGACCCAACTAAAAGGATTTTGGGTCCGAATGGGGGGATAACCCTCGAGCATGTAGAGCGCACGAAAGCCACCGATTCCCACCATGACTCGAAACAAGCCCGAAAGATATTCTTCCCTGGATCAGCCCCATTTTCCTTAACCGTCGATCCTCCTCGCCAGATCCAACGACGGAGGATAATATCGCAATACCTAGTAGCCCGGTGATTAACCACGCAATAACCATCCTGGACCCACCAACCTGCTTGCTTGTTCCTGACCGTAGATCTGTCTTGCATGATCCGACAGCTGAGGAGCATATCGCACGAGCCTAACGCACCGATAACTACCGCGCGATGAGGGCGGTATTCCTTTCCCTTCCTATGCCACGTGTTGTTTGGTGAGTGGAATCACTCCCAATTCCGCAAAACCGCTTCCTGCGTGAAGGGCATGCGATGGACAATAAACCACCCCGTGAGCGGTATTTCTACCACAGAAAGGAAAACAGGGGTTTTAAGGCTACCGGGAAAGCCAGACTTCCGGCCCCACGCATCATCCTATGTTCGTGGGCGCATGAACCAGTGTAATATGAAAATCCATTTGTTCGGTTGACCATCCATAGAACAGTGTCTGCTCAGCAAATTCCATTTGAAACTTCTGTGTTTGTACTATCGAGGGTTGGGGAGGCCGACAATGACCTGCATCCCCAGAATGTTCTTTGGAAAAAACACTGCATAAAGAATCCAAATCAACTAGACCCCGCCTCTGTGTCTTTGTTTCGAAACACCATTATGTCCTCATCTTCCTGGTCATGACATTGCGTCTTTAATCTATTTAGAGGCACCTCAGACCAACTCAGCGCGACCGTGCTTTTGGTGCAGAGCACTCCTTGATTGGCCAAGATGTCTGCCAATTTATTTGCTATCCTTCGCACATGGTTAAAACAATAAAACTCACTATACGTAAGCCTCGGAGATGAAGCTGAATCTTTTGAAAGACTTGGAGCAGCCTCCATTGCTTTGAGGCTTTTTCCGGCTCCGTGCCATAGTTGATTCTCTTGACCGAGTTTATGATTAACTCCGAATCAGCTTCGACAATAACGTTTTGGAGATTATCCTGCTTTAGGAATTCTAAACATTGCTCGAGAGCCATTAATTCTGCCATATTGTTAGTGGCTGTTCCCAAATGGCAATGGAAAATGAAAAGGAGACTGCCGTTTTCATCTCTCAACACCCCTCCAAAGCCAGCAATACCCGGGTTATCTTTGGAAGCCCCATCAATGTTGTATTCCAAAAAACCCTGAGGGGGAGGATGCCAATAATCCTGCTTAGTATCCAGTTCCAAAACCTTCCTGTCCAGGCCCTATGGAATAAGCCCCTGCATACCCAACTTAAGAATAATCTGCGTTTCAGCTTCTAAAGGTGGATTCTTAGGGGAAGTTCGCACAATGGTACTTACCGTCCCCTTGAGTTGTCTTAAGATTTGCTCAAAAAGGCGTTGGGAGGAACCTTTTTCATTCTTAGAGATTCTGTTGTTCCTTTCTTTCCAGATAATCCATATTATGAAGCTTGGCGTTAAAGCCCAGGCTGAGCCTAGAAGTTCATAATCAGAGAAGTTGCATCTCCAATTGTTTAGGGTATTGATAATGCTTCCTTTGTCTCTGTCTGTCTGCTGGAAAATAGTGGCAAAAGTATCCCACAACCAAGAGGTGAACATGCAATTATTGAGAAGGTGCTCCATTGTTTCCTCTTGGGCTTCACAGAGTTGGCATCTAGAAGGGCCCAGAACACCCCTCTTCCGAATGTTATCCCAAGTCAGAATTTTCTTATGATGAACCAACCACATGAAGAGTTTAATCTTCATCCATCCTTGATGTCTCCATATGTTCTGCCAAACCCTGTTCGGTACATTGGAATCCAGCTCAAGGAGTATGCATTTTGCCTCCTTAAGATTGAAGGTGCTTGCATTATTGTTGCCCCATCTAAGTTGGTCATGCCCCCCTGTCACTAATATTTTCCTTTGTTCCAACATTGTCAGAAGTGCCTCTGCTTTGGCTTTCAGTGGGCTGTCTTCCCTGTGATCCATATTCTTCCAGGTTCTCCATTTTCCTTCACTATTGGTTTGATCCCAAAAATCTTTTACCTTAAATAACCCTTTGGTATTTGTTTCTTTCTTGAGGTCCAGAAGGTCCTCTCTTAACAGTGTAGGTTCTTGTTGCCATTTGTCCTCCCAAAACAATGCAAGATCACCATCTCTGATCTCCCAGAAGCTGTTTTTTTGTACTAATCCTCTATTCCCCTAGGCCTTATTCCAGATGTGTGAGCCCTTTATGATGCCAGACATCCTTATGTGATCATTTTCTTGCCAAGTGCTGGCATATTTTTCTTTCCAGATACTAGCCCATTGCTCCTTTCGGTCTTTTACCCAACGCCACCATAATTTCGCCCCTAAAACTTTACTTAGTGCTTCTGGATCATCCAGTCCAAGACCCCCATGTTTTTTAGGTTTGCAAATCTTCTCCCAGGCTACCAAGGCCCATTTCTTTCTCCCCCCCCCCCCCCCCCTTACCCAACAGAAAGTCTCTCTGAATGGTTCTAAAAAGTTGCAAAACTCCTTTTGGAGCTGGAAGGGCTGATAGCATGAAGACGGGGATTGATTGGAGAACAACTTTTGTTAGCACTAACCGACCAGCCAAGTTTAAATATCTAAAGGTCCATTTCCTGATTTTATCCTGCATCTTATTAATCACCAGCTCCCAAATGCTCTTGTGCAAAGGTTTATCAGTAAGAGGAACTCCCAAATATTTGGAGGGAAGGACATCCCTTTGAAAGCCTAGAATTCTGGAGATATTTTTCTGAATAGCAATATTGGTATTAAAGAAAAAAATCTTAGATTTGGAGAGATTAACTTCCAAACCTGTAGCCATGGCAAAGTCAGACAGGATATGTTTGTACGCTAGAGCTTCTTTGACCGTGGGGATTCCCTGCAACATAGTATCATCAACAAATTGTTGATGGGTCAAAGCCTGACCAGTCTCTGAAAGTTGGAGGCCTTTGATATTACCAACTTCTTTCACATGCTTGATAGACCGACCAAGTCCTTCCATCATGAGGATGAAGAGAAAGGGAGAGAGCGGATCACCCTGCCTGAGGCCTCTGGAAGGAGTAAAAATCTTGGAAGGAGAACCATTAACCAGAATTGAAAAGCTGGAAGAAGTAACCAAGACCATGACCCATCTTACCCAGTTATGATCAAACTCAAAAGCAATAAGGACCCTCCTTATATAGGTCCAATTCAACTTATCATAAGCTTTGGCTATGTCCAATTGCATAATCATACCTGCCTTCCGATTACTTGTCAATGAGTGCACCACCTCATGTGCTTGAATGATGTTATTGAGAATTTGTTTGCCCTCCACATAACCAGATTGCTCCACAGAAACTAGAGTATGAAGAAGTGGTTTGAGTCTGTTAGCAACAATCTTGGATATTATCTTATATATCACATTGCACAAGGCTATGGGTCTAAACCTGTCTGGAGTCTGAGCATTGTCCTATTTGGGGATCAGGGAGATGAAGGAAGTATTGAGCACCTTCAAAATAGTTTTATTCAACCTGGAATCTTCCACTATGTTCAAAATATCTTGTTTAACAATATTCCAACAAGCTTTAAAGAAATCCACATTGAAACCATCAAGGCCTGGCGCTTTACCATTCTGCATTTCTTTGATGACCTCACTAACCTCCTCTTCTATCACTGGCCTATTGAGATTGAAATTATCCTCTCTAGTAACCAGTCTAGGAATATGCCCTGTTAAATTCCTAATAAAATACTCTCTGTCTGAAATGGTTTCCTGTGCTATCCCATGAAAGTGCTGAAACTAACACATCTTCTATATCTTCATGGGAATTAAGAAGATGAGCTCCCTTGTCCTTAATCGAAGAGATCCTATTATGAGATCTGTTAGCTATGGTCGATTTGTGGAAAAATCTAGTGTTACGCTCCCCTTCTTTTAGCCATTGAACTTTGGATTTTTGTCTCCAAAATATTTCCTCTTGTTTACATAAATTCTCCTAGTCTTGATGGTGTTTGGTGACTTGATCATTTCTAACTTTATCAAAGCCATCCGTGATAAGGGTTTGATTGAGTTCCCGCATTTTATCTTCAACAGCTTTTTTCGCTGCAAAAATATTGCCAAATTCATTCTTGTTCCAATCTTTAAGTCTGAGCTTGATGTGCTTTAGTCTTTTGTGTAGCTGGAACATTCTTGTACCCTGAATAGGCAGATCTTCTGTCCACCATTTTGTAATGTTGCTGATGAAGTCTGGGTGGGTGAGCCAGATATTCTCAAATCTGAAAGGTCTGTTCTTGGGGGTACCAATGCCTTGAACCTCAAGTTGAATAGGCCAATGGTCCGAGCCTCCAAAGGGGAGAATTCTCGCTATTATTTCCTTGTTGGTGAGCATAAGGTCCTCTGAGATTATGAATCTGTCTAACTTTGAGGCTACTTGAGACTCTCCTCCTCTTTTATTGTTCCAAGTAAAGAGACCATTACTCATGTCAGTATCAACAAGCTTCATATTATCTATAAAAGTTTGAAATGCTGAAGAGTCTCTGCTTAAAGTTCTGGTTCCCCCTTTTTTCTCTGAAAGTGATTTGATCATGTTGAAGTCCCCACACAAGATCCATGGTACATCTACATGTTTGTCTCTAAGCTCCATAAGAGAATCTAGAAACTTGAGTTTATCATCCATTCTTTGAGGGCCATAAACATTCGTGACCAGATAGGTCTCCCTATCTCCCACTGGTTGAATAACCACTGATAAATAATTTCTAGATGCCTCAACATCTATTATGCGAATCTTTGGGGGTTCCAAAGAGTGAGTATGCCCCCTGCTGTGTTATCTGCTTTGACTTCTAGAAACTCGAATTTGTTGAGCCATTTGCTGTGAATTTCTTTTATTTTTTGAATGGAACATTTAGTTTCCTGGATAAAGATCATATCCGGAGCTTCTTGTTTCATTCTATTACTAAGTATTCTTTGTTTTCTTTTACTACCTAGACCTTTGATATTCCAAGATGTGAACTTCATTATTAAAGATTTGTAAAGGAGTAGCTAGTTAGATCTTTCATCTTACCTGAATCTATCATTAGCTTTCCACATTCCATCAATAACTCGTTCTGCTTTTTCCTGCCTCTTTTCTTTCCTGGGTTTCTGGGTGCTAATCCAGGTGTGATTTTCATAGTTTTCACACCTTCGTTGCCCTGCCTTTCATTTTTTCTTTGCCTTTCCAGCCCTTTAGCCTGAGTTTTCCATAGGAACAGCTGTTGTACTCTATTGAACTCCTCTTGTGGTAACGACTCTACCCCACTCATGGTCCCCTGTTTCAAGAACCCTTCCAGATCTAGGTGTTCCCTATCAAGAATCTCCTGCAGTTCATGATCCTCCATTTCCATCTCACTCTGGGTCATTTCTTGGTCCATCTCTAGTTCTGCATCGCTTAGCATAGTCTCTTTCTGTTTGTTAATATCCTGTGTTTGTACTCTGTCTTCTTCTTTCTCCTTCTCCACTGGGCTTCCTTCCATTACCTGATCTACTTTTGTTATCTCTTCTTCTTCTTCGAGTACTTGGAACCTATTCAGATTAGCCTGATGCCCTTCTGTTTGATGTTTCTTTGGCCCCCTCTTGCCCCCTTTTCCTCTATGTACCACTTTGTGAAAGCCTTCAGTATCTTTCATTGTGGTCGCTTTACTTCTGTTCTCTATTTTATTGAGAGGGCAATCTCTAAATAGGTGCCCATGCTCATGGCACCTCCGACATCTGAAAGGAATATGTTCATAGTCTACTGTTTGCACCCATTCTTCATCAAATACTTCCAAGATGACCTCATCCGGTAGAGCTCCAGAGAGATCCATCTCCACACATATTCGTGCGAAGGAAGTGTACTTTCCCCTTTTGGTGGCCTCAAAAGCTTTGACAAAACGCCCTAATTTGTTTCCTATGGCAGATAACGATTCCGTTTGCTAGTAATCAAGAGGTAGAGAGTAGAGTCTTACCCAGACCGGGACCGAAGTGAAAGTTTCTCGCTCCGGGACAAAATTCATCATCCATGGTCGCATGTAGAGGCCTGCTGCTGCATAAAAGTAGGGCCCTCCTTCAAACACCCTGTCTTTATCCTCAATATTTGTAAAAACCGCAGTGAAGAAACCCTTTGATCCCAGATGTAGGTCAATGCTTCCTTTTGGTTTCCAGTTGTATTTAATCCATGTCTGTAAAGCCTTTTCAGTGGGCCATAATCCCATGAATTTGCAAATGATAGCATATGTCCACATGTGGTCCATATGCGCCTGCAAAGCAGGATCATTTAAAACTACCCTGAGTGTGACCTCAGCTTTGGGTTTACATGGCCCCTTTTGTGCTTTGTTTTCCGCTCCCTGTTCCTTGTCTTCTTCCTCATTTTCTTTATTGCTATTATTCTCCCTTGACTTGTTTAATTCTTGCTCCTCTTCCGTGTTCCTTATCCCTTCACTTGAAGGACCTCTGACACTCTCTATTGGTTCCTTACCTTAGCTAGCCATTGCCTGCCTGTAGGAGGGAGTGGAGCTCCCTCCTTTGCGCCCTTCCATGGAGTTCAACCCCTGCAGATCCCTGAAAACCCTAGCTCTTTGACCCTTTCCTCCCGACCTTCTTCCGTAATCCACATTCGGCTCCATTAAAGGATCTTCCATATGTGTTTATACATATTGTTATGCATGCGTTTTCAATTTGTTTTACTTTTCATTTTAACTTTGGTTTTAATTTTTTGATTTTTTGATTTTTTTGATTTAAAAAAAATCCAAAAGTTAAAATTTTAGTTTTACTTATGACTTAGAGTTGCGTTTTAATTTTTATTTTTGATTTCATTTAAAAAAGATTTAAAAAGATTATTTATTTATTTATTTTTTTCATTTGGTGACTTTGAAATTGCGGATGAAATAAATCAAAAGAAGAATTTAAGCTTTCACATTTAAAAAATTAAATTTTTATGTGGTTTACGATCCATAAAATTTTTAAATTTAATTATGTTATTTTGATTTTTATTTTTGGTCACATAATTTTTTTTTTATTAAACATTTGCCACATTAAACTTTGCTTCATAAGCTTAGCACATTAAAAATTTACCTAAGGGATAATTAAATTCTAATCTAAAGTTCCTTAGTGTCTTTTTGTGTGTTAGGTGTAAAATTTTAAATTTTGTGGTAGTGATTTATCTATTGTCAAGTGCATCTAAAGATTGGCTATAGGAAAAAGTTAAATTCTAGATTTGGGTTATTGAAGAAAATCATTTTAAATCTAGAACCATTGCTTAGTAGTTAATTTTCATAATTCTTCACGATATTTAATTGGTAGAATATATTGCATGATAAAGTTTTGGGCATTTGCATTTAATCGTTCATGATCGCCACTTTCATCACATTTATAAATTGCTTTGGATAACTTGTTTTTATTTAGTTTATGGTTAATTGAATATAAAGGCACTGGTCTAAAATCATTTTTATCTTGTGGTTGTGTCTTATTTAATTAGATCTATCCATTTTGGTTAACTAGGACTCGTTTACATTCATCAAATTGCCATCTTTAAGTCTCTTAGAGCCTGTGTTCCACAGACTGTCCTCATTCATTCACCTGAAGGACTACCCCCCTTGACTTGTCTAAGAGAGAGTTTAAACAGAGTTAGTAAGGATAAGAGTGACAACCCTTACTCTGAGCGTTGTCGTAGTGCCTAGACACTTTGTGTGACAATAGGGGTGTATTTTTTATTTTTATTTTACAACTTTAGTTTACCCTCAAAATCCGTGTCATAGGACTGTAGGTTAGACTCAGCCTATTTTGAATTGACCGAATTTTAAAACCTTGATTCTACATCCCTGCTAAATTTTGTTTGCAAGAAGTCATCTAAGCCTCAACAAATCTATCTCACTGGGAGACTTAATCTATTTCATGATAAGATGTCATTTTCATATATCTGTATGGTTAATTTTAAAGCCATATACTATTGTACGCAACCCTCAATGGTCAATTATTAATCTTTGTTTGGGTCATTAAAATCTCCTTCATATGTCACTTTAGGGTATGAGTTTGGGCTAATTATTTCATGCATGTTTTTTGATATTCTCTCTTATGAGTCAAGGTTATGTTGGAAAATCATAAAGGTAGAAAGATTTTCTTTATGTTGATTAATACTTGTGATATTCTTATGTTCTTATTAACTTTCTTGTGTTCTTATTTGATCTTAGTTCATCAAGCAATTACCAATAACCTTAACACGAAGATCAAAGACACCAGATGTAGGCGGACAGCCAAGGCAAAACCCTTATCTAGGGGAAAAGCCAGTCAACAACTCTTCCTTTAATAGTTTCACAAGATGATCCAAGACTCCTGACCTAGACATAGACTTCCTCCAATCACCAATTCAACCTTTCCCTTCTTCTGCAGATGATAACCTTCCAGTAACAACTTTGACCTAAAACTTCGACTTTGCAGCGACAACTGAACTTCGACCTAGATGCAACACTTCGATTTTGAAGCAACACTTCGACCTAGAAGAAACACTTCGACCTCAAAGAAGCAACAAAAACCCAACAACAACAATGGAAACTTGGATCCTTTCCAGCAGAATTTTGATCTCTCTAGCAACAGATTTTTGATATTCTCTCTGATGAGTCAAGGTTATGTTGGAAAATCAGAAAGGTAGAAATATTTTCTTTATGTTGATTAATACTTGTGATATTCTTATGTTCTTATTAACTTTCTTGTGTTCTTCTTTTATCTTAGTTCATCAAGCAATTACCAATAACCATAACACGAAGATCAAAGACACCAGATGTAGGCGGACATCCAAGGCAAAACCCCTATCTAGGGGAAAAGCCAGTCAACAACTCTTCCTTTAATAGTTTCACGAGATGATCCAAGACTCCTGACCTAGACACAGACTTCCTCCAATCACCAAGTGAACCCTTCCCTTCTTCTGCAAATGATAACCTTCCAGTAACAACTTTGACCTAAAACTTCGACCTAGATGCAACACTTCGATTCTGAAGCAACACTTCGACCTAGAAGAAACACTTCGACCTAAAAGAAGCAACAAAAACCCAACAACAACGGTGTAAACTTCGATCCTTTCCAGCAGAATTTTGATCTCTCTAGCAACAGATTTTTGACCCCAGTAGCAATCCAGTAACTTCATACGAATCAGAGAGAGAGATAGCCCAAAACTTCGACTTTTTTCGTTCTCCTTATTCTCTAGGAATTTCACACGTTTTTTGCTTCTTCTGCTTGTATATCAAACTTGTGTGATGTGTATTCCAAATGAATCAAACTGCACTGAATATATACCCTTTTCTGGAGTTCGAATTACCTTCATGTAGGCCGACTTGACCACGTACGAGCCGACTTGGTGTGGAGGTGACAAATGGCTTATTTTACTCAATAATAATTCTTTTTACATGATTCAAAAGCCCAAGAAGGGTCTCATTAAATGGACAATGACTGTAATGACTTAGTATAAAACCTAGAAGGCCTTAATGGGGACTTTGACATAAATCATGATGACCCAAGCATGAAACCTATGCTTTAATAAGTCATAATAATAATAATAATAATAATAATAATAATAATAATAAATTCCTTTCCCTTTTTTTTTATAAATACATTTCGTTATGACTCAAATACAATTACGAAGAGCGGACCTAGTTACATTCTTTAACACTCCCTCTTAACTAGGGAGGTCTTCATACATACGTAGTACATGGAAGATCTCAAAACACATGAACCATGAAGAGTTTAGGCACTCGCGGTGCCACGAACTAGATTCTTGATCAGGGCAATCTATCTGGGTGGGATTAAGATGGACTAAAGCTTTCAACCTCTCTAGGTACCATTAGTCTTGCTAACCATCAACCCAGGGAACTAGGTGCGTAATGCAAGGTCAGAGCTCTATGACCAATGCCACCCTCCTTACTTCGAGAACTAGACATCAACACACAGGCCGACCAAATGTCCTCCCAGGCATACACAATGCCTCAACACATCAAATCTCTCCCGATCAAATAGATTGGTAACATCGAGCATGCTCCCAAAACTTTGAGAGATTTATCTGAACAATCACAACCCCAATCAGTAACAAACTTTCAAATATACATAAGTAAACACATATTTTCGGGGTTTTCAGTCATCTTGATGTTGCTTCACAATTTAGAGGCTTCCCAAATAGATCTTGACAGAAGATTTCACAATCATACAACTTCCTTTCCTACTTCACATGCATCAACATATTCTACAACTAGATCTTGCTTTCCTTCTTTCAGCAGTATCTCAATATACATTCTCCAATTTCTTCTTCAAGGTATCCATCATGACTATAATATGCCATCCCTCTCAACTTGGGAGATATTCCCTTTCTTTTATCCAAGCTCCCTCTTAACTTAGGGAGATCAACTTCTTTCTATGACATCGGAGAATCTTTCATGGCTTCCATCCTTCTTATCAGAGTCATCTTGATCATCATCATTCATATAACTTCCTTCATCATGCTTATCAATCAAATCAACTTTACTTACAAATATCTTCAGCATCTTGAAGCACAACTTAGACAACAAGTACAACCAAATACATATATAGAAGCATGAACTTAACTATATCATAATCATGGAAGTATTAAACTTTAGATATCAAATACCTAGACTTAGTTAGGTTCATGGCAAGAGACACATACTTTTAAACTTCAACTTTTTGCTTGGTTTAGGTTATAACCCCTAGATCACATCAGTAACTCAATCAAGATATTAGTCTCATTATATCTAGGGCCTCAATATTTCTTACAGAGATATGACATCCTCTATTATATTATATTGCAAACCCTGAAAGCAATTCAAACAAGTACACTTACAATGCATCCACCAACTTTATAATTCATATGTTAGACTTCTACTAGGATTTTGATGCAAACCCTAGATTCCATCTACTAAGCCTTAGATGTCAACAATCAAAACCAATCACAACAAAATATAAGGTTTCAACTAAATGACCAACTTCTATTAGGGTTTGTTGTAAACCCTAGAACTTATCAACAAACAGGTTAGCACATATACATATCTAGGATAATCATGCACAAGCATATTATATATTGGACAAACCCAAGGCACAAATATCAATACATTTAAAGTTAGACATATAATGATCTTGATTAGGCTAGGGTTTTGATTAGATGGACAAACATACACCTAGGGTTTTATTCCTATGAGCTTACTCTCGATATATAAGGGTTTTGTTCATAAACCCTAATTTACCAAAACCTCAAGGTCTAGGAATACACAACCCTAAAGGACTAGGGTTTGCATAACAATACTAAGACTCCAAACATGGCATTATCATCAAAACCCCAAACATCAAAAGAATAGTATTTTCTAGATTTCATCAGTAATCCTAAGTAGACTAGGGTTTTTCACATTAGCATACCCTTAGGTTAGGGTTTTACAGAGAACCTTTTCGGGTTCCACAAACATGATGATTTTAGTGAGAGTAGATTTAATCTAATGATTAATCTCCCAAATAAGAATCTTTAAGATTCAAAAGTAGACATAGCACTCGTTAGTAATGTAAAGCAAATTTATTTGAATGAGTGAATATACCTTTATCACGAAGAGAACAAGGCTTATGGTCTAAAACATACCTTTAAGTTATTTTCTAGACAAACCTTATAGGACATCAATAGAAATTCTATCATGCTTTGCCTTGTGAGATCTTCTCCATAGCCCTTGAGCATATCAATAAGTTTTTCCTAAACAAGGAAAATATAAAAAGAAATGTTATTAACATCTAATATCAACACATCTAGATAAGAGAAGGAAACCAAATATAAAAGGATAATACAAGGAATAAGATACTTATCTTTGAAAAATGGTGAGGGCTCCCTCTCAATCCAATCTCTAGGGATACCTATAACTTTTAAGAATTCAAAAATATTTTTCCAAAGCATGTTAAACGTACAAATATTAGAAATCAAAGCATAAAGGTAAATAATTCAAAACTTTAGAGTAGAAGGATAGAGTCCCTAGCAAATAAGTCTTTGACTTCAAATTATTTGTTCTTGTTCTTCTTTGGTGATCCTTCATCAACAACATTTGCATGTTCCCTTTCTCTCTTCTTACTTCTCGATTCCTAGGACAATCGCTTCTATAGTGACCCATCTTGTGATAATTGTAGCATTCAATCTTGGATAGGTCTACCTTCCTTCTAGACCCTTTAGACTTCTTAAAGGTTCCTTTGTTCTTGTGACGAGCAGAATAGGCATTTGAAACTTTCTCCTCTTCATTCTTTTTGTTGCTTACTAATGAAACTCTGACTTGTTCTTGACTACATGCATTCCATAATTGTTCGAATGTAGGAGTTTCCTTCCAACTGTTGAAACTAGATGAAAAGGCACTCCAAGATGTTGGTAATCCTAGAAGTGCAGTGATTACAAGCTCCTTTTTAGGTACTATCTCATCTATTGCCTAGAGTTCATCTCTGATTCTAGCTATCCTTACAAAGAAGGATGCCATAGCGTCATCCTTTGTCATCTTTATAGTTTTAGTTCATTCTTAAGACTTGCAATTTGACCAAGATTCTTGATTGTGAATAATATGGATAAGGCCTCATACATATCTTGAGCGAAACCAATGTTGGATATATATGGGATGAGTTTATCCTTTATTCCATCCACTAGGCCTCATACATCTGTTGAGTGAAATCTATGTTGGATATATATGGGATGAGGTTATCTTTATTCCATCCACCATTAGGGTCATGGCCAATATTTTTGTTTCTCTGAACTTTTCTTTTTCTACATCACTTGATTGATTTGTAGGCTTCTTTACTTTTCCTTTGACTAAATCCAAGACTTTATTCTTCTCGAGGAAGAGATCTATCCTCTTTTTCCATGCCCTGTAATTGGATGATCCTTTTAATTTGTTTTCTCCCTTCATTGAGTTAGACATTGTTCTTGAAGATGGTAGGCTTGAATTTTTGTATGATCCTTTTCCTCGATGACCTTTCTTCAAAAAAATCCTTATTCTCCTTTGAATAGATTTTCAGGCTGCGTTTTTCCTTCTTCTTCACCTTACCTCTGATACCATGTTGGAAAATCATAAAGGCAAAAATATTTTCTTTATGTTGATAATTACTTGTGATATTCTTATGTTTTTATTAACTTTCTTGTGTTCTTATTTTATCTTAGTTCATCAAGTAATTACCAATAACCATAATACGAAGATCAAAGACACCAGATGCAGGTGGACAACCAAGGCAAAACCCTTATCTAGGGGAAAACCCAGTGAACAACTCTTCCTTTAATAGTTTCACGAGATGATCCAAGACTCCTGACCTAGAAACAAACTTTCTCCAATCACCAAGTCAATCCTTCCCTTCTTCTGCAGATGATAAACTTCCAGTAACAACTTCAACCTTGCAGCAACAACTGGCAGTAGCAACTGAACTTCGACCTAGAAGCAACACTTCGACCTAGAAGTAGCAACAAAAACCCAACAACAGAAGTAGAAACTTCAACCCTTTCCAGCAGAATTTCAATCTCTCCAGCAACAAACCTTTGACCCTAGTAGCAACCCAGTAACTTCGTACAAATGAGAGAGAGAGAGATAGCCCAAAACTTCGACTTTTAGCCTTCTCCAACAATTCTTCTTCTCTAAGAATTTCACACTTTTTACTCCTGATATATAAGGGTTTTGTTCATGGGTTTTGTTCATAAACCCTAATTTACCAAAACCTTAAGGTCTAGGAATACACAACCCTAAAGGACTAGGGTTTCCATAACAATACTAAGACTCCAAACATGGCATTATCATCAAAACCCCAAACATCAAAATAATAGTTTTTTCTAGATTTCATCAGTAATCCTAAGTAGACTAGGGTTTTTCACATTAGCATACCCTTAGGTTAGGGTTTTATAGAGAACCTTTTCGGGTTCCACAAACATGATGATTTTAGTGAGAGTAGATTTAATCTAATGATTAATCTCCCAAATAAGAATCTTTAAGATTCAAAAGTAGACATAACACTCGTTAGTAATGTAAAGCAAATTTATTTGAATGAATGAATATACCTTTATCATGAAAAGAACAAGGCTTATGGTCTAAAACATACCTTTAAGTTATTTTCTAGACAAACCTTATAGGACATCAATAGAAATTCTATCATGCTTTGTCTTGTGAGATCTTCTCCATATCCCTTGAGCATATCAACAAGTTTTTCCTAAACAAGGAAAATATAAAAAGAAATGTTATTAGCATCTAATATCAACACATCTAGATAAGAGAAGGAAACCAAATATAAAAGGATAATACAAGGAATAAGATACTTATCTTTGAAAAATGGTGAGGTCTCCCTCTCAATCCAATCTCTTGGGATACCTATAACTTTTAAGAATTCAAAAATATTTTTCCAAAGCATGTTAAACCTACAAATATTAGAAAGCAAAGCATAAAGGTAAATAATTCAAAACTTTAGAGTAGAAGGATAGAATCCCTAAGAGTCCTTAGCAAATAAGTCTTTGACTTCAAATTCTTTCTTCTTATTCTTCTCTGGTGATCCTTCGTCAACAACATTTGCATGTTCCATTTCTCTCTTCTTATTTCTCGATTCTTAGGACAATCGCTTCTATAGTGACCCATCTTGTGATAATTGTAGCATTCAATCTTGGATACGTCTACCTTCGTTCTAGACCCTTTAGACTTCTTGAAGGTTCCTTTGTTCTTGTGATGAGCGGAATAGGCATTTGAAACTTTCTCCTCTTCATTCTCTTTGTTGCTTACTAATGAAATTCTAACTTCTTCTTGACTACATGCATTCCATAATTGTTCGAATGTAGGAGTTTCCTTCCAACTGTTGAGACCTGATGAAAAGGCACTCCAAGATGTTGGTAATCCTAGAAGTGCAGTGATTACAAGCTCCTTTTTAGGTACTATCTCATCTATTGCCTAGAGTTCATCTTTGATTCTAGCTATCCTTACAAAGAAGGATGCCATAGTGTCATCCTTTGTCATCTTTATAGTTTTTAGTTCATTCTTAAGACTTGCAATTTGACCAAGATTCTTGATTGTGAATAATTTGGATAAGGCCTCATACATATCTTGAGCGAAACCTATGTTGGATATATATGGGATGAGATTATCCTTTATTCCATCCACTAGGCCTCATACATCTGTTGAGTGAAATCTATGTTGGATATATATGGGATGAGGTTATCTTTATTCCATCCACCATTAGGGTCATGGCCAATATTTCTTTTTCTCTGAACTTTTCTTTTTCTACATCACTTGATTCATTTGTAGGCTTCTTTACTTTTCCTTTGACTAAATCCAAGACTTTATTCTTCTCGAGGAAGAGATCTATTCTCTTTTTCCATGCTCTGTAATTGGATGCTCTTGTTTTCTCCCTTCATTGAGTTAGACATTGTTCTTGAAGATGGTAGGCTTGAATCTTTATATGATCCTTTTCCTCGATGACTTTTATTCAAAAAAATCCTTATTCTCCTTTCAATAGATCTTCAAGTTGCCTTTTTTCCTTCTTATTCACCTTAACTCTGATACCATGTTGGAAAATCATAAAGGCAAAAATATCTTCTTTATGTTGATAATTACTAGTGATATTCTTATGTTCTTATTAACTTTCTTGTGTTCTTCTTTTATCTTAGTTCATCAAGCAATTACCAATAACCATAACATGAAGATCAAAGACACCAGATGTAGGCGGAAAACCAAGGCAAAACCCCTATCTAGGGGAAAACCCAGTGAACAACTCTTCCTTTAATAGTTTCACGAGATGATCCAAGACCCCTGACCTAGACACAAACTTTCTTCAATCACCAAGTCAACCCTTCCCTTCTTTTGCAGATGATAACCTTCCAGTAACAACTTCGACCTTGCAGCAACAGCTGGCAGTAGCCATTGAACTTCGACCTAGAAGCAACACTTCGACTTAGAAGCAACACTTCGACCTAGAAGCGACAACAAAAACCCAACAACAGAAGTAGGAACTTCGACCCTTTCCAACAGAATTTCAATCTCTCCAGCAACAGACCTTTGACCCCAGTAGCAACCCAGTAACTTCGTACGAATGGGAGAGAGAGAGATAGCCCAAAACTTCGACTTTTCGCCTTCTCCAACAATTCTTCTTCTCTAGGAATTTCACACTTTTTACTCTCGATATTTTGTTCATAAACCCTATTTACCAAAACCTCAAGGTCTAGGAATACACAACCCTAAAGGACTAGGGTTTCCATAATAATACTAAGACTCCAAACATGGCATTATGATCAAAACCCCGAACATCAAAACGATAGTATTTTCTAGATTTCATCAGTAATCCTAAGTAGACTAGGGTTTTTCACATTAGCATACCCTTAGGTTAGGGTTTTACAGAGAAACTTTTAAGGTTCCACAAACATGATGATTTTAGTGAGAGTAGATTTAATCTAATGATTAATCTCCCAAATAAGAATCTTTAAGATTCAAAAGTAGACATAACACTCGTTAGTAATGTAAAGCAAATTTATTTGAATGAATGAATATACCTTTATCACGAAGAGAACAAGGCTTATGGTCTAAAACATACCTTTAAGTTATTTTCTAGACAAACCTTATAGGACATCAATAGAAATTCTATCATGCTTTGTCTTGTGAGATCTTCTCCATAGCCCTTAAGCACATCAACAAGTTTTTCCTAAACAAGGAAAATATTAAAAGAAATGTTATTAGCATCTAATATCAACACATTTAGATAAGAGAAGGAAACCAAAAATAAAGGAATAATACAAGGAATAAGATACTTATCTTTGAAAAATGGTGAGGGCTCCCTCTCAATCCAATCTCTAGGGATACCTATAACTTTTAAGAATTCAAAAATATTTTTCCAAAGCATGTTAAACCTACAAATATTAGAAATCAAAGCATAAAGGTAAATAATTCAAAACTTTAGAGTTGAAGGATAGAGTCCCTAGCAAATAAGTCTTTGACTTCAAATTCTTTCTTCTTGTTCTGCTTTGGTGATCCTTCATCAACAACATTTGCATGTTCCCTTTCTCTCTTCTTATTTCTCGATTCTTAGGACAATCGCTTCTATAGTGACCCATCTTGTGATAATTGTAGCATTCAATCTTGGATAGGTCTACCTTCCTTCTAGACCCTTTAGACTTCTTGAAGGTTCGTTTGTTCTTGTGATGAGCAGAATAGGCATTTGAAACTTTCTCCTCTTCGTTCTCTTTGTTGCTTACTAATGAAATTCTGACTTGTTCTTGACTACATGCTTTCCATAATTGTTTGAATGTAGGAGTTTCCTTCCAACTGTTGAAACCTGATGAAAAGGCACTCCAAGATGTTGGTAATCCTAGAAGTGCAGTGATTACAAGCTCCTTTTTAGGTACTATCTCATCTATTGCCTAGACTTCATCTTTGATTCTAGCTATCCTTACAAAGAAGGATGCCATAGTGTCGTCCTTTGTCATCTTTATAGTTTTTAGTTCATTCTTAAGACTTGCAATTTGACCAAGATTCTTGATTGTGAATAATTTGGATAAGGCCTCATACATATCTTGAGCGAAACCTATGTTGGATATATATGGGATGAGATTATCCTTTATTCCATCCACTAGGCTTCATACATCTGTTGAGTGAAATCCATGTTGGATATATATGGGATGAGGTTATCTTTATTCCATCCACCATTAGGGTCATGGCCAATATTTATGTTTCTCAGAACTTTTCTTTTTCTACATCACTTGATTCATTTGTAGGCTTCTTTACTTTTCCTTTGACTAAATCCAAGACTTTATTCTTCTCGAGGATGAGATCTATCCTCTTTTTCCATGCCCTGTAATTGGATGCTCCTTTTAATTTGTTTTCTCCCTTCATTGAGTTAGACATTGTTCTTGAAGATGGTAGGCTTGAATTTTTATATGATCCTTTTCCTCGATGACCTTTCTTCAAAAATATCCTTATTCTCCTTTCAATAGATCTTCACGCTGCCTTTTTCCTTCTTCTTCACCTTACCTCTGATACCATGTTGGAAAATCATAAAGGCAAAAATATTTTCTTTATGTTGATAATAACTTGTGATATTCTTATGTTCTTATTAACTTTCTTGTGTTCTTCTTTTATCTTAATTCATCAAGCAATTACCAATAACCATAACACGAAGATCAAAGACACAAGATGTAGGTGGACGACCAAGGCAAAACCCCTATCTCGGGGAAAACCCAGTGAACAACTCTTCCTTTAATAGTTTCATGAGATGATCCAAGACTCCTGACCTAGACACAAAATTTCTTCAATCACCAACTCAACCCTTCCCTTCTTTTGCAGATGATAACCTTCTAGTGACAACTTCGACCTTGCAGCAACAATTGGTAGTAGCAACTGAACTTCGACCTAGAAGCAACACTTCGACCTAGAAGCAACAACAAAAACCCAACAACAGAAGTAGGAACTTCGACCCTTTCCAACAGAATTTCAATCTCTCCAGCAACAGACCTTTGACCCTAGTAGCAACCCAGTAACTTCGTACGAATGAGAGAGAGGGAGAGATAGCCCAAAACTTCGACTTTTAGCCTTCTCCAACAATTCTTTTTCTCTAGGAATTTCACACTTTTTACTCTTAATATATAAGGGTTTTGTTCATAAACCCTAATTTACCAAAACCTCAAGGTCTAGGAATACACAACCCTGAAGGAATAGGGTTTCCATAACAATACTAAGACTCCAAACATGGCATTATCATCAAAACCCCGTACATCAAAAGAATAGTATTTTCTAGATTTCATCAGTAATCCTAAGTAGACTAGGGTTTTTCACATTAGCATACCCTTAGGTTAGGGTTTTACAGAGAAACTTTTCGTGTTCCACAAACATGATGATTTTAGTGAGAGTAGATTTAATCTAATGATTAATCTCCCAAATAAGAATCTTTAAGATTCAAAAGTAGACATAACACTCGTTAGTAATGTAAAGCAAATTTATTTGAATGAATGAATATACCTTTATCATGAAGAGAACAAGGCTTATGGTCTAAAACATACCTTTAAGTTATTTTCTAGACAAACCTTATAGGACATCAATAGAAATTCTATCATGCTTTGTCTTGTGAGATCTTCTCCATAGCCCTTGAGCATATCAACAAGTTGTTCCTAAACAAGGAAAATATTAAAAGAAATGTTATTAGCATCTAATATCAACACATCTAGATAAAAGAAGGAAACCAAATATAAAAGGATAATACAAGGAATAAGATACTTATCTTTGAAAAATGGTGAGGGCTCCCTCTCAATCCAATCTCTAGGGATACCTATAACTTTTAAGAATTCAAAAATATTTTTCCAAATCATGTTAAACCTACAAATATTAGAAATCAAAGCATAAAGGTAAATAATTCAAAACTTTAGAGTAGAAGGATAGAGTCCCTAGCAAATAAGTCTTTGACTTCAAATTCTTTCTTCTTGTTCTTCTTTGGTGATCCTTCATCAACAACATTTGGATGTTCCCTTTCTCTCTTCTTATTTCTCGATTCTTAGGACAATTGCTTCTATAGTGACCCATCTTGTGATAATTGTAGCATTCAATCTTGGATAGGTCTACCTTTCTTCTAGACCCTTTAGACTTCTTGAAGGTTCATTTGTTCTTGTGATGAGCGGAATAGGCATTTGAAACTTTCTCCTCTTCATTCTCTTTTTTGCTTACTAATGAAATTCTGACTTGTTCTTGACTACATGCATTCCATAATTGTTCGAATGTAGGAGTTTCCTTCCAACTGTTGAAACCTAATGAAAAGGCACTCCAAGGTGTTGGTAATCCTAGAAGTGCAGTGATTACAAGCTCCTTTTTAGGTACTATCTCATCTATTGCCTAGAGTTCATCTCTGATTCTAGCTATCCTTACAAAGAAGGATGCCACAGTGTCATCCTTTGTCATCTTTATAGTTTTTAGTTCATTCTTGAGACTTGCAATTTGACCAAGATTCTTGATTGTGAATAATTTGGATAAGGCCTCATACATATCTTGATCGAAACCTATGTTGGATATATATGGGATGAGGTTATCCTTTATTCCATCAACTAGGCCTCATACATCTATTGAGTGAAATCTATGTTGGATATATATGGGATGAGGTTATCTTTATTCCATCCACCATTAGGGTCATGGCCAATATTTTTGTTTCTCTGAACTTTTCTTTTTCTACATCACTTGATTGATTTGTAGGCTTCTTTACTTTTCCTTTGACTAAATCCTATTCTTCTCAAGGAAGAGATCTATCCTCTTTTTCCATGCCCTGTAATTGAATGCTCCTTTTAATTTGTTTTCTCCCTTCATTGAGTTAGACATTGTTCTTGAAGATGGTAGGCTTGAATTTTTAGATGATCCTTTTCCTCGATGGCCTTTCTTCAAAACAATCCTTATTCTCCTTTTAATAGATCTTTAGGTTGCCTTTTTCCTTCTTCTTCACCTTACCTCTGATACCATGTTGGAAAATCATAAAGGCAAAAATATTTTCTTCATGTTGATAATTACTTGTGATATTCTTATGTTCTTATTAACTTTCTTGTGTTCTTCTTTTATCTTAGTTCATCAAGCAATTACCAATAACCATAACACGAAGATCAAAGACACCGAATGTAGGCGGACAACCAAGGCAAAAACCCTATCTAAGGGAAAACCCAGTGAACAAATCTTCCTTTAATAGTTTCACGAGATGATCCAAGACTCCTGACCTAGACACAAACTTTCTCCGATCACCAAGTCAACCCTTCCCTTCTTTTGCAGATGATAACCTTCCAGTAACAACTTCGACCTTGCAGCAACAACTGGCAGTAGCAACTGAACTTCGACCTAGAAGCAACACTTCGACTTAGAAGCAACACTTCGACCTAGAAGCAGCAACAAAAGCCAAACAACAGAAGTAGAAACTTCAACCCTTTCCAGCAGAATTTCAATCTCTCCAGCAACAGACCTTTGACCCCAATAGCAACCCAGTAACTTCGTACGAATGAGAGAGAGAGAGAGATATCCCAAAGCTACTTTAGGCCTTCTCCAACAATTCTTCTTCTCTAGGAATTTCACACTTTTTATGCTTCTTCTGCTTGTATATCGAACTTTTGCGACGTGTCTTCCAAATGAATCGAACTGCACTGAATATATACACTTTTCTGAAGTTCAAATTACCCTCATGTAGGCTGGCTTGGTGTGGAGGTGACAAATGACTTATTTTACTCAATAATAATTCTTTTTACACGATTTAGGTCTCATTAAATGGACAATGACTCTAATGACTTAGTATAAAACCTAGAAGTCCTCAATGGGGACTTTGACCTAAAACATGATGACCCAAGCATGAAACCCATGCTTTAATAAGTCATAATAGTACTAATAATAATTCTTTTTTCTTTCTTTTGATAAATACATTTCATTATGACAAATACAGTTATGAAGACCGAACCTAGTTACATTCTTCAACAGGTTAATGCAAAGAATATTGATCTTGATTCTTAGTTAGATGTAAGTTTCGGATGTATTTCATGTAATGGAAATCCTGAAGTAGCGAGAAAAATAGGCTTCTCAATTTAGTTTTATCTTATCGATCAAAAGGACTGTTTTGACTATTCATGTAATAGATTGAATTTTTTTGATAAATTTACTTCACACTGATGTACTTAACAGTCCCATTTGACATATTTGTGGTCATTTGTTGGGCATTAATAAAATTATCTTATCCTATCTTTAGCACTCTTTGTAGCTAATTTTTGGAACTTGTTAATTGGATCGATAATGCTTCTTGATGCTGTTGCACATTGCAGGTACCCAATTTATGCCAAGGCAGCCCGCTGTCATGCATGCTTTGAGGCTCTACACCTTGTGAAGCACCTTGACCAAAAGGGTTCACAACTTCTGAAAATGATTCCTCAACCGTTTTTATCATTACATTTGAGGTTTGAGCCTGACATGATAGCATACAGCCAATGCCAGTATACAAATCTTTCCCAGAACTCCATAGATGCAATAGAAGCAGCTCGAGATGGGAGGAAACCCTGGGCAGGGAATGCTGCATTATCATGGAGGAAACGAGGCAAGTGTCCTCTTACTCCAAAAGAGACAGCTTTTATGTTGCAGGCCCTTCAGATACCTGTTGAAACAAATGTATATTTGGCTTCTGGTGATGGCCTGCTGGAAGGAGAGGGATTCACTAGTGTTTACATCAACAGCTACACCAAATCGTTACTTTTGAATGAAACCAGCTTGATGGGAATGCGTGGCAATAGCAGAGCTGCATTAGATTATTATGTTTCAATCAACAGTGATGCTTACATCGCTACATATTTTGGAAACATGGACAAAATGGTCTTTGCAATGAGAGCTCTGAGGGGACTACCAAAAACATTGCTTCTAAATAGGCGGGTATTTGCAGAAGCTGTTTATCATGATCTTCATGGACAGAAGCTAACAGAGTTTATGTGGAAAACACACAAGAACGATTTAAAAACAGGAAGAGCATCTGCTTTACCTGATTGCTTCTGCCAGTCCATCCTCCAAAATCCACTTTGACAGTCAACTGGCCCATATTGGAGCCATCTTCCATTTATCTTCTTCCCTAAAACTGATTCTTAATTTAGTGCCTTCTTAAGTTTCTGGGCTTTGATAATGCCTCCATCTGAGATAAGATAGCTTTTCATCATCATATATCTATTGGAAAATGTAGATTGACGTTGCTAATTTTTATTTAGAAAAGTTAAATATCTGCAGAGTTGGAGAGAAATATCATGTATTTCTATTGTCATAGTAAGAAGTTTGCCTCCAAAAGTAGCCAAGGGTAATTGCCACTGTAAGGAGAGCAGTCTGTTCCTTTATTCTAATAAAATCTAATACATGAAAAAAATTAATACATGCTAGCAATATGCAACACACTAAACCCACAAATTTGGAATTATTGTCACGTCACAAACTGAGTAAAAAATTCAAATGTCTTTGTGAGTAGGATAGATGAAACTAATGGAGCACTAATGCAACATATTGATTTATAGGCAGATGTGCACCTGATCACAAAGACTGCATTTAAACAGTCTGATGTGCGAAATAATGAACGATGACTTTTTAATCGATTTTTTTTTTTTGTATCTGTGAAATTTTGGGTAAGCGGATTGAAGATAGTTTCTAACAAATTTGATGGAAGATATTATGTTGTCTACAATGCAGGAAACAACTATATTGCACGAGTTTCTGGGACAGGCAAGAGAACAAGGGGGATGGGGGACAGGGAACAAGTTTCAGTGGTGGTTGAAAGTTGGCCCTGAAATTCTAGCGGCGACCAAAAAAGTGAATGGCAATGATAATTATAATTATAATAGTTATTATTATGATTATTATTATTTTAATAAAAACAATCCAGTGCAGCTGAGCAGAAATGCCCCTATTATGGGGAAACTAAAACAATCGAGCACAATTTTTGGGAGTGTATGCTTACAAGACTGCTGGAGTAAAATACATATCAGATATGCCTCTGCTTTACAGAGAGCTATACACTAGTGTGCAGCTTTGCTAGGGGATTGCAAATCGCTATTGCTCAGCCATTCTTGTGATTTTAAACATAGCCTCTGTGCTTCAGAATTGTATACAATCTGGAAGATTTCGTGTAAGCTCATTTTTTATAATCAAATAGTTATTGTTGAATCTGCCTTCCAAGCATAGCTAATAATGAATTCGCTGCCCAAACTACATCCTAGGGGTGCTTATTAGTTAGGGATGCGGAAATTTGTCTGTTTATGCATATTCTAACTGCAATAAGGTAGCCATTATTATCTTTTGTACATATATGAATTTTCTGTATGATGTAAGTAATGTTTCAAATAAAAAATCCCAAAAAAGACCATCTGGGAATCTTAAGAAGTTGATACATCATACATACCATTAATTATTCCACACAACAATTTAAAAAACCAAAATCTATATAAGAAAAGTGAGTAGGTACGTAGTACTAGTGCAAGATGGCAAAATACTTGAATTAGTATAGTCCAAATTAGTTGTTGGCTTAAAAAAATCTCATCTGTAAAGCTTTATTTATAGACTCATGAGTCAAACTCATGATATCCAAGTTTGTCTTCACTATCCAAACAAGCCAAATGACTTGGGGGAGTTAATTTTTCAGAGTTATATGCTTAACACATTCACTTATTACAATTCTTCTTCAGTTAGCAATCAATTTATGCAATATAAATTCAATCTTCTAGCAACAATAAGCAATTGTAAATAGAATAATAAACCAATGCATAATAGAAGACAACTAAGAAC
The DNA here is from genome assembly GCA_031772625.1 of Pinus tabuliformis. Lineage (NCBI taxonomy): Eukaryota > Viridiplantae > Streptophyta > Pinopsida > Pinales > Pinaceae > Pinus > Pinus tabuliformis. Next base: position 998,887,211 of record CM062818.1, read on the forward strand.
AATAGAGACATGAGATTTGGTCAAAGACCAGGGAAAAACCCCACAAGGGGGAAAATCTTTTCAAAACTCTTCTATTAGATTGTCATCAAATGTTCAACAGAGAGATACAATGTCCAAGGTCATCAATAACGAGTCAAAGTCAAAGCTTTGACTAATACAAATTCCAATCCAATATCCAATCAAATGATGAGCCCAAAGTCAAATATGATCCAAAGTCAAATCTGTCAATTCTAGTCAAAGTCAACAACAACAAAAGAAGCCTTAACCAGTGAACGGTCAATGGTCAAAACACCTCCAAACAACTCGGTCATTAGTAAAAAATGTGGCCTCCTTAGCTGGTCTAAGTCAACAAAAAACAATACCAAAATAGTGTCTGCAAATTTGGTCAAAGTCAAACTTTGACTTGTGAAAACCCTAGCCCTGAAATATGAAGTCAACATAGGTCAAAATGCCTAGAAAACTTAGTCAAATCAAGAGTCAACTTGGCCTCTCAGATAGACCAAAAATTTGGTGAATCCAAGTCAAAATCTCCAAGTCAAATCCAAGTAAAAGGTTAGTCAAATAGATCCCAAATAGAAGTCAACACTGGTCAACAAATTCCCTTCTCTCTCCTTCGCACATGTGGCCTTGGACTTGCAATTTTCAGAGCTATACAAACCAATCAAATCAAGAAAGAGAAGATTATGATGTGTGATGATGCCATACAAGTGATGTGACATGATGTGTATTTATATGTGGTTGATGAGGTGGCTTTTCTTTGCCCAAGTCGACTTTTACTTTTATGCACATGTGGGGTTTATATTAAAAATAATAATTTTCCTTGACCAAATTAAATTCTTCCAAGGGCTAGGAGAGGCTTCTCTAGATGAGGAAGCCTTCCCAATGGACGGAATTTCTCCTTGAGCTGCCGAATTTCAACACTATCTCTCAGTTAGGGAGCAATATCTAAATGTATCATACATGCATAACAAATGTTTTGTCATCGTCATTGCTGTATCATGTCTCGTCTCTACTTGTCTATGTTCATATTTTGAACACTCTCGAATCTGAAGAAGAATCATCATAGGGGAGCTTCGACTACCATCCTATATCCAAGGACAATAGGCAAGATACTACTTACCTTGAAGTAAGGATACCAACTATCCTATTGTCCATTGATCTTCCCACCTTGACCCTCAAGAGTCAAGTGTAGAACACTTGCATCCTCTCTAAATTAGGGGAGATACCTGACATACTAGTGGTAAGGATCACATACACCCAAGTGTCCTCACCCATTGGCCAGATGGGGAGGGACAATCTCAACAAGCCTAGCTTGTAGATAGAATGCCAACTAGCATATACTCTATCAAGTCCTAGAAGTGACAATAGGCATGATACTACTTACCATTGTTGAAAATGTAACTAGGTTCAGTCTTCATAATGACATGTGTAATTGTGATTTTATGTAATTGATGAAAAGGAAAAATAAAATTATTATTGTAATGCTTGTCTCATGGGTTTCATAAGCAAAGAATTTTAGTTTAGTATGACTCCCATTGTGAGTCTTTAGGATTGGTCATAAAGTCAAATTGAGTCGATGTTATGTATGAAAGATCCTTCTTGGGCACATTACATTTTGTATGAGTCATTAGATAAGTATAATTAGCCCTCCAAGACCAAACAAAGTCTCCTCCTCTAGTCGACTTCAAAAGGAAATAACATAAACCCTCCAAAGGACATGCCAGTTCACATCCACTCATTTCGGTTAATTACAAAGGCAAACCACTATAAATAGGCAACTCGACCTAAGTTCAGAGGACAAAAATTTCACTGATACAGTTAGGTCAAGATCTGAAGTGCGAGGGTCATCAAGAGAGTTGAATTACCAATGAGGAAGAAAGAAAGAGCAACAAGGTATTTTGCGTTGGTTTGTTCTATGGGCCAACTTATCTCCACACACACAAAATTGCAAACTTGTATATTGCAGCAATGAAGGCTGAGGAAAGGTGAAGTCTATTGAAGCAGTAAAGGCATAGAAAGGATGAAGTATATTGCAGCAGTGAAGACCAAAGTTTGTTGCGGCAGTGGATGCTAAGGAGAAGTGCAATCCTCCAAGGGAGCTGAAGTGGAATAAGGTCGAAGGTCTAAAGCAGAAGAAAGCCATGGTTAAAGAAGAAGTCGAGAAGGAGGAAGGAGCAGAAGGTTGACTATCGTCGACTAAGGATCTTGTATCTTGGTCTTGCAGTGGAAGATAGGTCAAGGGTCTTGGTCTTGGTATTCATCAATTGGAATCTCTATAAGAATAATTTGTTCATGTTTTTCTCTCAAAGAGAGAGGTTTTGGCCTTGGTTGATAGCCTATATTATGTGTCTTTTGTCTCTTTATGGTTTATGTATTGGTAGTTGTTTGATGAAGAAGAGCACTAATAACTTAAGTAAAAGAAGATCCTAATCTAAATAAGTACAAAGCACTCACAAGACGTTACTAATAGAAGAGAAATCACTTAATCTCTATGCCCTAGATTTCTCAACATGGTATCAGAGCCAAGGCGACTAAGTCAAATAAGGGCATCTTATAAAGGGACACTCAAGGATCAAATCTTAAGGATGGAATCAAAATGAATATCTTGAAGCATCATAACCCTAGATCAAAGAATTCTACAAAGAAGTATTGGGATCATCATCACGAAGGAAAAGGCCAAAACCCTACATCCACTCAAGTTGAAATTATCTACAAATCAGGTTGAAATGTTTTGAAGTCTATTCATCCAAAGGAAGCTAGAGGCCTTGTCATAAAGACTCTAAGGCGATCTCTATTACTGAGATATTCTTCCTCACCTAAGTTCTTTTCAAATTCCTAAGTCTTCTGTTGTAAGATATTGCTATCATGATTCACTAAATGGAATGCATCAAGGCGTCATAGAAGCATTAAAAGCAAGAGCTCAGGACATCATCATAGAGAAGCATGAAGGATGGTTAGAATCTATGAAAGTCAAGGATATAGCCCTTAGGAATCTCATTGGGAACATAAGTGGCAAGGTCATCTAATACAAGGTTCATCATACATCTGTCAAAAGGAAACATATGCTAATGGGGATACTTTAGATCCTCAAGATTCTCTGATGGAGTCTTCATTGAAAGGTTCACTGATCATGAGGAAAAACAAGCATTTCATCAAGAATTCCAAACTTGTGGAATTCATGGGATGATGGTATGATGACATAAAAAGTAAATCAGATCAAGGGATTGAAGCTCTTTCAATCAAGAAAGCTGTTATAGGAAGTCTAGATGACCCAGAGGAAAAATGAGTTATGTATGCTTACATTTGATATTGTGGAAGTCATGTCATATGGTTGCAGATAACAAGGACCAATGCTCTATGTTGAGAAGCATAATCAAAAGGAAGGATCTCCTCCCTCGAAGGAATGCAAGAATGCATGGGTCATACATTCACTAGATGAAATCAACATAATATGTCCTCATATGAAGTATGAGGTGGTTGACAACAATTGAGGAACTCTAATTGGAAGCTCCTGGGAATGCAATGTGTGAAGAAAGGAAGGAAGAGATCATGGAATATGCAACCATGGTAAAGGAAATTGTCAAATTATGGTATGTTCTATGCTTAGAGAAATTTACTTCAATTCTTCTTATTAGCCCAATGTCAATTCTCCGTATATCAATCACATTAACATATAAGTAAAATGCTGATAGAACATAAATGAAATTGACAGAAGACAAGCCAAGACAAGAGACACAAGATGTGGCGGCTAGCCAGGGACAAACCCAATGCGGGGAAACCCTTTGATCAATTCTTCTATGTTCTTAAATAATTCAACAAAGAGAGAGATAGTGCAATATCACAAATATGTGATTTATAACAACAACAACATAAATCAAGTCAGCAAGGTCAAAGCTGGTCAAACAACTCACCAATGACCTTAAGATATCTTAGGAGAACTCGGCCTCCAATAGCAAGTATGTGCAGCCCAAAACAGTCAAAGAAAGATGGTCAAATCATCAATGAATGCTACAACAAACTGTAGCCAGCCCTAACCAGTCAATGTTGTCCCAAATCAGCTCTCTAAAAGTCAATGCAACACTTTGTCTAGCCTAGGAAAGGCTGCCCATGCAAAGCTGCAGTCAAAGAAGGTAAGACATTGGTCAAAGCAGGGCTAAATCACCCAAACAAGATGGATGTACTTTCCTGCATCCTCGCTGCCCTAGCTATGTCCTCATAATGATGCCCTAATTGCGTCCTCTTTTCCCACGTGTGAGAGAGTCTTCTTTCTCCTTCGTATACCTAAGAGACAAGGAGGGAGAAGAGATGTGAGGATGAGAGTGAGTGAAATGAGACACAATGTCTCCTCCTTTTATATGCAATGTTGAGGTTAGTTGGGGGTGTGCCACACAACTTAACGTGATCGCCGACCTTGACAAATTGTCAAGAAATACAAATAAATTCATATCTCCATGAATACATTTCGAAAACGGATGATTGTTAGATCAATCCTACACCTCTCGACGAGAGGAATCCAAGAAAAATATTTGCTTCCATAAATAAGATGACCCACATGGAGTTTGGTCCTAGTTTCCAATTTTAACACCCACTCTCAACTAGGAAGAACTCCATCTGCTAATCCATCTGACTGTCAGTGCTATCTCTGCCATCAAATGCACTGCCCTGCACTGCTCGGATCTGCTCTGCTGAACTATGAAGAAGAAGAAATAATCGAGAATGTATCATACCATCCTCTACTGACCTGGAGTCAATCCCAGATAAAAGAGAGTGCCCAATAGTGCTCTTACTGACTCGAAGTCAGTCCCAATGAAGAGAGTGTGTCATACCACTCTTACTAATCCCATATCAATTCCAAAAAAGAGTGAGTGAAATCATTCTTACTGACCCGAAGTCAGTTCCAATTGATCCCAGATCAATGTCATCCTAGCATACGGAGTACCGTAGATACACAATGCGTCCATCGGTACTACTATGGTCCCTATCCTCATTTCCCTATTCATTGGCCAATGAGAGGTACTTACCATGAGTCTCAGAGTGCATGGGTAGGATGTCTTGACAAGAGAAGGATGAACGACTAATCCTGCCTGCATGTCGCCATGGGGTATCACAAGGAAAGGCTGAACCATTCACCCTGTACACAACACACCACTACGGGAGGGTGAGTGTTATATGGAATTTATACCTACAGATAAGTACATCTTCCCTAAGTGGGTAGTTACACTTAGAAAAATAGAAGGAAAGTGGTTTATCCTTTTCCTACAATAGATAGATGAGATGAAGGAACCTAACTTGTGATCTTTCGCTTCCTTTGATCTCCTTTGAATTGCTTCCGTCGCTCCTGCTCAAACTGAATTCACTCAATTGGTACCTGTCAACAGAAACAAAAGACGACAACGATCAAAGCATATGATCTATCTACTATAAACAAATGGAATCAACAACATTGAAACATATATGCATCACATATATAAACAAGAATATGCGAAAAGGAACAAACAACTTTATTGATTGTAGAAGGAGTTACACCCAATGCGGTTCGATCTCGTTTCACTCATCCAACTTAGTCCAAACCCTCATCACACCAATAACACATCAATCCAACAGCATAACATTACTTGACAATGAACTCAAGTCTCAAACCAACAATATTTCTCTACAATCTTATAATTCCAGCCCCTAATCACTATGATGAGTGGTCAATTTATAGGGAAATGCAAGTGGTTTTGTCATAAATTGGGCATTGAATGGTTTTCAAAAATTGGAGTTAGTTTCCATGGAGAAAGGGATGAGAGGATAGAGGGCTAATATATCCGTAGCCTATCCAAAGTCGAGCTCATAGGATGAGATAAGAGCTGGGCATCCTTCTAGAATGCTCTAGAATAAAGGAATATTCATAGAATCTTATGCCAATTTCGCTCATTCTCACCCAACACAGGTCAAAGTGGGCCTAAGTGCACTGCAGTGCAAGTCTGAATGGGCCTACCTGCTCTGCAGCGCAGTTACCCCTGACCAAGGCTGCGCTGGTGTCCCAAGGAGGCATTTCAGCAAGGTTTCAAGCTAGGAAACTTTCATGGATGAAATCATTCAATTTTATGACTTGTTTAAGGCATGTAGCAACTGAATTAGGGTTTGATGAGCCCTAATTGTACTGATCTAATCATCGGGAGTGATGTGTCCAAATAAACCTGTAATAGTTTCCCCCTAAAGCATGAAGTCGAAAATGATAATGTTGAGTGATATGCTTTATGATGTGATGAGGAGGATATGAAGTGGACGTAGACCTGCATCGATTACAATACATGATATCATGATATCTTTGAATGTTTCATGAATTGCTGAGGGAAGGCATACCCATACTCAACATATAAACTTTTCATTACATGTACATAAATCAGATAGTTGTCTACAGATATAGACCCATGATAGGATGACCTTCTGTGTAAAGCCATCGTACAGATGATTTTGTACTCTCCTAAAATCATAGCCCGGATGGATGAAACTAGATCCAGGGTCTTCTCACTCGTCCAATCATTCACTCAAGTACGAGTCTAACCATATGAAAATGTGATATGAAGTTGAACATGGGAAGACACCGTCTGATTACTTGCCAATGATGTAATTTATTAACAGATGTGAGAGAAATCACCGATAATGATAATGACTCTCAAGGTACTACGGTACATTCTACATGGTGTGAATGGATGTTTTGATGTCAAACACCATACAAAGTCTTTCGGTCGAAGGCCTGTGATGTCAACTTTTTGCCATAAGCGAGAAACTTGCCATTGATGTATGCAAGCCTCAAAGTACTGGAAGGGTGTTTCTAAGTCAACTTCTTGGATAATATGTTGATGTCGACAAGAAGCGTCTTGTCACAGGAGGGCCTTGATGTATCCCCCATCAATGACACGAAATGAGTGTAATGATTTTGAAGACAAAATGTGACTAACGACACAATGTTCAGGAATGGAGGTCATGAAAATGAAGGTTTATGAGTATTGCAAAGGATGAAGTTTACTGAGTGACTTCTCTTGAACATGTCGGCGACACTGAATGAATTGGTAGCATTGACCCAAAACCAAAGTGATGGATGGTGTGATAGACCATAGGTATGATAACCATCAAGCAGATAACCCAACCCAAATAGTCACAGAGATGAAGCGAAAGTGTCATGTTCAAGAGTGACTTGCTACCATAATGTGATTTATCCCTTTTTCCATTTTCCCAAGTCATTGCTGACCAGTACCTCTTTATTTTTTAACAAGTTTGAGGAGGATAACATATGCTTGTAGTATACTTCCACCCTTCGAGTGAATCCATCGCTATGTGATGTTTTAACGAGTCTAGTGAAGGTGAAACTCGGACTTGTCATGATCGACAAGTTTGTTGCTATTTGATGGTTTAACAAGTTTAACGACAATGAGAACTCAGCCATTTTCATGTTTAGAGAGTTTGAAAAGGGACAAAAATAAAATTCCACAAGTTCTTTTTCGTAAATTTGTCTCTCGAGTTCGAAAAAGCGTAAAATAATACAAGAGAGAACCTATTGACCATGTTCGATCAACGTATTCCTTTTTCGTAAGTAATCTATCTCAATCCAACACAGGGTTAAACTCATACTGAGTAGATGTCTTTTCCAATCCATTTATGAGCTGAAAAGGACAAGCGCTCGGCAATATTTTCATATTTTGAGAGTCTGAAAAAGAGCTTAAAGGGAACTCCAGGGGGTTCCTTTTTCGATGTTTAACAAAGCTCGAAAAAGAGATAAAAGTCTGTGGTCAAATTCATTATGTCAGTTGTGAACCTACTCAAAGAACCACCAATTGGATTAAACATACATGTTTCATTGGTAAAAATAGGTAAAAACTATATTTTATTCATTTAATGAACATGAAATAACCATAAAACAAGAATTTACCAAGTCATTTTTACCATTTGATATTTATCATTCAATTTTGTGCTCTGAACTAGGTTTTACCTCAAACTTCAGTAGCTGATTGCAGGAGATTATGTGGATCATTCTTCGTGCCGTTAGGACCAGGTAGGAGATCGACTTCTTCTCTTTCATTTAAGGTCATTCATTTTCAGTTTCAGGGAATTTTTTTTATGGTTTTGGGATCCCTAGGGAAAATATACCTCACCCTGGGATCAGTGCAACCCAATGCATCGAAAACTGCATTGCAGTGTAGTCAAGCAGAAGGGTACCTGCTCTGCAACGCACTGTCTCAAGACCAGGGCTATGCTGGGTGCAATTTAGAAATTTGTTTCATCAATTTTACCCAAAATCTCTCCAATTTTTTGCATGAAATGGATCCTAACTAAGACTATGGTGTGATTTCAAAAATTGATTAGATCAGAATGGCTATTACTTGGCGTGAAAGAGAACATGAAGAACAGGATATGGTTGCCCTAAATGATCTTGGTACTGTTGAGGCCCTCAGAGATTGTGGATTACTCAAATATTTAAGATTATTAGGGATGAGGCAACAGTTAGAACTATTGCAGTTCTTGGTTCATTCATGGGATCCAGCGGAACATGATTTTCACATAGGTACAAAGTGCTTCCTATATTGATCGATGACATTTACTTTCTCATAGGATTGTCGAGACGTGGTGCCCCCATTTCTCTTTCAGGTTTTGCACGTGGGGGTGAATCAGTGAGGGACTACATTCGAAAATTCTGTGGGCTCGGTACACAGCCTAGCAAAGATGGGAATATAAACATCAGGGATGTTCATGATTTGAATTTGCGAACAATCCTCTTTACTATCGCAAAGTTGGCAGGTAGTGCGACACTTCATCTGGAAAATAAATCATACATGCAGTATGCGCTCGAGTGTCTTGAGCCAACTATATTCAACTGGTGTGAGGTAGTACTCTCTTCGATGAAAGAGCAAATGACCAAAGTAAAGAATGGTAAGACACAATTTTTTGGCTATGGTTCGATCTTGATTGATTTTACTTTGGAGAGAATTCCATTGATGCAACCTCAGCATGTGTCACTGAGTTTAACTGGTCCTAGAGATCCACGGATGTAGAGATGGGTCAAGTTGATGGCTAGACATGCTGGTCAGTCATCAATCTCATTTCCTACTGCATTCTTCAGTTGGCTCTATCGACAACACATTTTCATCGAGGAGCATCCATATGCAGGGATGGATTTTCGTGGAGATCCAGATTTGAGATTACCAGTGGGTGCTCAATGGGGTGTTATAGGTAAATTGTTTTGACCATGTGTTTTGATTTTTTAAGTTTTTACATGTTTTTGTGTTTTTGATGTTTCCAAGACTAAACTAAAAATGTTCTGATGCATACAGATGTTGGCATTGTTCGATTAATGGGTCATCAACAAGAGGCGGGTGAACCAGCGCAGAGAAATGTCAGAAGAGCAGTTCTCTAAGATTTGGATCTGACCGACACACATGCGGAGTTGCAAGATCATATAGAGGGGTTAACCCTTGGTATACCGGATGTCTGAATCAAGGAATTACCGATGAGACTATAGCGCCATACTATTGGTGTACCTAGCCATTGGATGAGGCTATTGCTCATGATAGCTCAGGCAATGACCTATTATCGTGAGCATCATTAGATCTACTTCGATTGATTTGCTGTATGCATTTTGAGTTTTGAGGTCAGATGACCAAAATGTCTTGGACACAAATTTTTGTAAAAACTTTAAACATTTATCTATTTTATTTTCAGTGTTTTTATATGGTTATGTGTAATCCTATTCAACTGTTGATGTGAATTGAAAATTTACTTTTTACTTATGTTGTAAATGTTTGTTTAACCCATAGTTTGCTAAAGAATCAATCAATGTGTTAAAGTTCATGGAAATGTGTTGATATTGAATGTAATCAAAATGTATTTCCAAGAGACGAACTCTAAGGAACATACAATAAATAGTTGGATTTCGGACGGTATAAACATTTGTAAGTTGTAGTACGACAAGTTGTGAGTCTAGCCTAATGATGATTCGGCAAATGCCAAGCGAAATGGCATCAGAGAGGAGTTCGATAAATGTCAACGATATTGTTCGTAGAACGACCAATACAAATCCCTTGAAAACTCACTAACTCGCCACTTGGAGCGAATATGGCCCATGCTACAAAAGATAGGTTCTGCGTACTATGACTAGCACCATCGGCATAACCAACAAATGGTTCCAAATATTCTGACATCTGCAACAAATGCAAAGTGGATTACTTAACCACATAAAAACTCTAAAAGTCACACTGTGACACACACACACAATCAAAGCATATACACAATGTTTTTATTTTACTACGCACAATCAAGCATAGTAACGTTTAAGATACAACCCGTTTCAGGGCTGCGACAATGGAATTCCATCATAATCAATTGACTTGTAAGCGCCTTTTGCCAAAACACGCTTGAAAATATAGGGGCCCATCCATAGTGGTTCAAATTTTCCTGCTCCTAATTTATCAACTTCCTGATCATAAAGCAAGACTAGGTCTCCTTCTGAGAATATGTGAGGCTTGACATTGCTGTCATATTGTGCCTTAATTCGTTTCTTATGTGCCTCATTGGCCAATGCGGCTTCATGACGTGTTTCATCTAGATGGATGAGTTCTAAGAAACGTGCTTTCTCATAACAAGTGTCAGGTAACAAGTCAATTGCAAGTGTTAGTGACAAAATTTCACATTGTATTGGCAAGATTGCTTCCAGACCATACACCAATTTAGAAAGGTGTGAATCCAGTTGCGTTTCTTACCGAGGTTCGGTAAGCCCACAAAGTTGAGTATATGATCAAATGCTAGTTTCTTTTGTGAACTCCTATCATACATTGAAGCATTCACTTAAGGATTTTGTTGATGGCTTCAACTTGTCCATTAGCCTGTGGATAATAAGGAGTAGAACTATCATGTGAAAGTCCTAACTTGGCAGTTAATTCAGTCATCATGTGATTGCGAAAATGCGAACCATGATTTGTAACTATAGCTTGTGGTACACCAAACCATGCAACCACATGGCTAAAGAAAAAAATGCAGCTGTCTCACCATTGTTGTTTAATGTAGGCATAGCCTCGGCCCATTTCATGAAATAGTCAACGACGACAATAATATACACATGTCCCTCGGCCGAGGGAGGGTTACATGTCATGAAATCAATGCCTCATTTTGCAAATGATCCAACAACGACGACATGATGTAGTGGTGCAGGTGGTAATCGAGTTTTTCAGTCAAAAATCTGACATGCATGACAACTTTGACAACAATAATGCAATCGTTGAATATGGTAAGCCAAAAGTAACCAGCACGGAGAATATTTTGTGTGGTAGAATAACCAGATAAATATCCACCACAAGCACCAGAATGGAAATAATTTAGAAATTTCTTGACTTCCTCATGTGTGAGGCACCTCCGTAAAATCATATCGATACCGTGATGGTAAAGGATGTCGCCAAAGATCAGATGATATTTGGCTTGATATCGAATATGTCGTTGTTGTGAGCGAGAGGTATTGGGCCGAAAAATTTGGGTTTGGAGATAGATCAGTATATCTCCATACCAAGGGTCAGATGACAAGATCAGAAACAAAGACTCATCTGGAATTGATGGTTCCATTATTGAGTCGATGGCGGTAGAGGGAAGGTCGCAAAGAAGCTCGACAAAAACTAGAGATTTCTTTGACTTGGATTTGATGAATTCCAAATCAAATTCCTGCAAAATGATGATCCATTTTGAATATTTTCCCCCAGCAATTGATGTGACAAGATGTATGTCATAGGGTTGCAATCTGAAATGACAGTGGTCTTTCAGAGCAGGATATAATGGTGAAATCTCTGTACATCTTGAATGGTAGCAAAATCTAGCTTCTCAATGTAAGAATACTTAACTTCTGTGTCATTGAGATTATGACTCAAATAATATATCAGATGTTCAATCCCATCTTCTTCTTGGACTAAAACCATAGCAATGGTTGTATCTGCAGTGGCGAGATACATGAAATAGTCATTTTGATAATTAGGGGCATACATTAATGATGCTCGAATCAAGGTATCTTTGAGAGCATCAAAGGAAGCTTGCACAACTTGGCCCCAATGGAAGGGAATTCCCTTATTCAAAAGACGATTAAATCCTTTAGCCATTTCGGCATAGTTGGGAATGAATCTCCTTAGAAAGTTAGCCTTCCCTTGGAGTCTCTGTGACTGAAGTAAGTTGGAAGGTGAAGGCAGATCAAGAATTGCCTTAATCTTCATGGGATCGAGTCGAATTCTTTCTTTAGACTCTACGAAACCAAGAAAATGACCATAACCAACATAAAACACATTTATGTGGATTGAGTCGAATTTTGTAGTGTCGGCACCGTAAAAAGATGGCTCTCAAATGTTGCGGGTGATCAACTTATTTTCGTGAATGAGCAGGTAAATCATCTAGCTAGGGTTGAACAATGTGTTTGATGTCGTGGAAGGCATAATTCATTGCCCTTTGAAAACTTGCCCTAGCATTCTTCAACCAAAAGGGAGTTTCCTATATGTGAATGTGCTCCAGGGGCAATAAAGGCAGTTTTATATTGGTCTTCTGGGTGGGTATTGATCTGATTATAGTCAGAAAAGCCATCCATAAATGAAAATATTTCAAATCTGACACAATCATCAATTATCTGGTCGATAAAGGGAGTGGGATAGTTGTCTTTTGGACAAGCATGATTAACATCCCTATAATCAACACACACTCGTATTGTTCCTTGTTTCTTCATGACAGGAACAAGATTGGAAACCCAATCGGTAAGAGGAACGGGGTAAATGAAACCAACATGCAAAAGTTTTTCAATTTATGCTTTTATGGTAATAGCCTTCTTCAGATGAACAAGGCGGAGGCACTGTCGTACCGGCTTGACATCATGATACATTTTAATCTCGTCTTCAACTATACTAGAATCAATACCTGACATTTCCTCATATGACCAAGCAAATATATCATGGAATTCATGAAAAATAGCAATGTAAGCTTCAAGTTCCAATGGAGAACAAGATTTTCCAACATGGATGTTTTCTACAATTCCAGGTTTGGTCGAAATATCGATAGAAATGGTTTCTTCGATATTTGATAAGTTTCATTCGGAATCGATTGTGTCTATAAATACAAAATTCGAAAGGAAATCAACAATTGAAGGGTGATTTAGTTCATTTGGAATATCTTCTATTTGATCTGGAAGATGGGATCGATGATGATAATCTTCCCATGGTTCTTCTTCTGTCATCATTGATTGGATGATTCCTTCATCAGTAGAAAATGTACGTGAAAAAGGATCAGAGGAAGTACCATATTCTAATGAACGATCAACCCATACAATTGGTGATGATGGATTTGGATTGCCGCGCAAGCCAAAAAGATTGATTGCTATGCAAGCTCAATGGGGCTTATCGGAATGGTTTCATTACGCATATCAACTTTGGAATTATTGGAAATCTTCCATGAGTCAGATGAAGTGGAAGATATCATGTTACTGGTATCAACTTTTGCAATTTCCACCATTTGTGATGGTGACGGTAGCGAAAAAGTGCCCAGTAGGGAAGAATATTTGAAGAGACCTACTCCAACATTCTGAAGAGAGAACGGGGATCCGTGAACTAACAGAATGCTTCCAGTTGCCTGTGAACTAGAGGCAAAGAAGGCGAGTTGATCAATTACTGTGATTCCGCCTTTATGAGGGAAAGCGATCATATGAAAGTACGTCGAAACCACAACAGCCATAGCGTAAACCCACAGTCTTCCTAGTAAAATATTGTAGTTAAGGGGTTCATCAATGACCTCAACTTCAACAGTTACAAATTTTCCCCCTTGTTCTATCTGCAGGTTACTTAAAATCCCACAAGGTGTATAAGTGCGACTGTCAAAAGCTTTTAAGATCGTAGGTGATCGTGACAAAGGCAGTGAGCCAAGTGTTTTCCAGTGATTCATTGACATGATACAAGTAGATGCACCCTTGTCAATAGTGGTTCGATGAACAAGTTTATTCAAAGAATTTACTTGGATCAAGAATGCTAATTGTGTTGGTAATTGTGGCATATAACCCACATGGTTAAAAACCACGAGATTGGAATCCATTGGATCAATTCCACCAATTACTGAAAATAAAGCCTACTTTTGGGAGGGACAATTTTGAAGCACCTCAAGCGTCGACATAACAGAAGGTGTTAAAATTGGAAACTAGGGAAAAACTTCATGTGGGTCATCTTATTCATGGCTGATAATATTTTTATTAGATTCCTCTTGTCGAGAGGTGTAGGATTGATATAAATATCATCTGATTCCGATAAGTATTGATGGAGATATGAATTTATTTTGATTATGGAATTATTATCAAGCCGACCTACAACTCATGTAGGCTCAGAAGCCCAACAGTCGCATCTATTCAAACACCAACATTGTGTGTAAATACAGGAGGACTTTTCCTCATTTGGACTCACTCATCTCATCACATTTCTCTCTCTCTACTACGCAGAAAAGAGTCTCTTCTCTACTGTGCAGAAAATGATCTCTCCCTCACACATGTGAAGCCGGAAGCTGCTGAAACTGAAGCTGCAACTGCAGAAGTAAAGATTGAACTGCATGGACTAGAAGATCTCCTCATATGAACTGTGTTGTAGGTTCCTATGAACCTCCTCTGAAAGCCGCAACTTTTGGTGGTGGAATCAAGTCAATCCGACGGACGGTTTGCAAGATATCAACTACCCTAGTTTGAAGCTGGAAGCTGCTGAAACTGAAGCTGCAACTACAGAAGTAAATATTGACCTGTGTGGACTAGAAGATCTTGTCATTTGAACTATGTTGTAGGTTCATCTAAACCTCCTCTGAAAGCCGCAACTTTTGGTGGTGGAATCAAGTCAATCCGACGGACAGTTTGCAAGATATCGACTGCCCTAGTTTGAAGCCGAAGGTGCCGAAACTAAAACTGCAACTGCAAAAGTAAAGTTTGACCTGTGTGGACTAGAATATCTCCTCATCTGAACTGTGCTATAGGTTCATCTGAACCTCCTCTCGAAGCCGCAACTTTTGGTGGTGGAATCAAGCCAATTCGACAGTCAGTTTGTGAGATATCGTCTGCCCTAGTTTGATGATGAAGCCGCTAATGCTAATGCTGCTGATCTAGGGTTTGCTACTGCTGATATGAATAAGATTTATTGTACTATTTCTCTCTGTTGAATTATTGAAGATAAAAGAAGATTTGATCAAAGGGTTTCCGCACACATTGTGGGGTTTGTCCCTGGCTAGCCGCCACATCTTATGTCTCTTGTCTTGGCTTGTTTTCTGTCGATTGTTTAATGTTCTATCTGCACTTTACTTTATGTACATGTGATTTCTATTAGTGGAATATAATAAGGAAAAGAAGTAAATTGTTATAAGCATAGAACACACCATAACTTAAAAGAAGGTAACTGAGCCAAATCTTCTACTATGTTATAATTTTGTGTTGCTCGAGCTCGAGGGTTGAATGTAGATTTATGAACAACTCCCTTAGGTGGTTTTATTGTTAACTCTGGTGCAATGGGTGATGGAATGGAATAAGATGAAGTCGAAGTCAAAGTATTGGGTTGATCAGTAGCCTAGTTATTCGACGATGACGATAAATTACCATAATCTTTACTTCGTGTAGTCACCAAAACACTAGTCTTAGGCTTAGTGGCGAATAGCATAAGCACTTGTGAAGTGGAAGCATGATTTGTAGCAACCAAATGAGTCTTTGGGTTTGGAAAAGGGTCTATCAACACAACGGATGTACTAGAAGTCTTAAGAAGTTTTGAGACTTCCGAGTAGTGAGGACAGTCTCGCGTAAAGTGCTTCTCATTACAAATTAAACATGGGTAATGAGGTTTCCTAGCCGGAGAGGAGGAATCAGATGATTTATCTTGAGGGGGGGGGGGATTTTGTTTCTTTTTGGTTTTCCCATTTTTCTTGATTCCAGGTTGATTTTCATTTTTACCTTTGTTAGATGACACAACATTTATTTCGGAAGCAAGTGTATTATTAGGTGCATTAGAAGTTTGATTGGAAATAGAAAGTGTTTGAATAGATGGTCTACTTGCTGTTTGAGTGCTAGAAGAACCTATCACATCGTACCGGCATGAGAGTCCTTACTGGATGGAGGTGGTGGAACAATAAAAGCTGGTCTAGGTGCATTTGGAATCTTATCATAGAGCGTGCCAGATTGGGTGTAAATCAAGTCTAAGTATTTGGCACGAGCAATTATTTGCTCTTCAGTAACAACTCCTCCTTTAGCCACATCCTTGGTGATAGATGGAAACAAGGATTTGATAAACCTCTTAGCTAAAAGCTGATGAAGAACAAAAGTTTTGACCATTCGACAATGACGACGACACTCATGAATATGATCAGAAATGTGAGCAGTAGTGGTCTGTTTAAAGTTGGTCAACAGTTCTGTTCCAGTTTCATATTTGATGGGTAACTGGAAGTGGTTTAAAAGGGTAGTGGCTAAGGTTGTGAAGTTGTCAAAGGAAGCTCATGGTAATTAAATATACCACTTTGTAGCCGGACTAGTAAGCATTCGCTAGAAAAGACGTAGTCTTACTGAATCATCATTTAGGGAGTTGGATGAACATCATAAATGAAAAGTCATAATGTGATTGGATGGATCTTCTCCAGGGTTTCCATTGAACTTAGGAATATCAGAAGGCAATTTGTGTGGAATCACCGACCACCAAGGTGCATAAAGAATGGGATCATTGGTAAGCCGATTTAAATCCAGTAATTCAAGTGTTGCAACAAAAGGCAATTGTCGATTTAGGTCGGGTTGAGTGTAACCAGGGTAAGATGGAATTTCTTGGGCAATAGGCCTTTGCATACCAGCATAAGGAATATATTGTTGGTAACCTTGATAGGGGTAGGTTTGTTGAGCATATCCAATATAAGGTAGTTGTTGGGAACCAGGATAAATTTGTTGTTTTCCAAACCAAACATAGGATTGTTGACTAGGACCTGGGTAAACTTGGTGTTGACCAAACCCAACATAGGCTTGTTGACCAAGTCTAGGATAAGTTTGGTACTGTTGGAATTGCTGTTGTTGATATTGTGGCTGCCACGGTTGTTGATGTAACAGTTGTTTCCCACCAATGTAAGTTTGACCAGGTTGTGAATAAATTAGACCAGTATAAGTCTGAGTCATCCCAGTTAATGGTAAACTGGCCTGAGGTTGTTGGATTCCAGACACAAATGATTGTTGTAAAATGGCTTGAGAAGACTGAGTTTGTAGACCTGAAACTTGAGGGTCAAAGGTTGAAGGACCAACTTGCAAAGGTTGAGATACAATTAACTAAGCTTGCGACTGTGGTAAAGTCGTAATGACAGGTGTAGTAGGTATGGATGAAACAGATTGCATTGGTTGTGATGGATACACAAGCCTTGGTTGAACAGGAATTGTAGGCTTCCATTGACAAATAATCATTCCAAAATAAGTTGGACCTAAATATGATGGTATTCTACCATATGATTTCCCCCTAGAAAATGGAGGATAAGAAAATTGGGCATATTGTTCTCCATATGGAGGTAATCCAGTGTAAAGTGGATACATTTGACGGTAACTAGATGGAACAACTTGATATTGACTTGATGGATCAAACTGTTCAGTATCCGTAAGTGAAGAACCAGGTAAAATTCCTGTGGATGACATGGGTGAAGACTATGGACTAGAAGCAACACCAGAGTGATTTCTAGATAATCATTGATAACCTGGTGGGATGGACGGAACACCATACAGATGTGACTCAAGTGTTGTGGTAAACATTGAAGAAATAACGACAGTAGATGCGGTCGCAGCTATAACAAAGGATACAATCTAGGATGTCTTTTCAGCCATAGTCAAATGACCCAATAAATGTCCTAATGAATCTACGAGAGTTTGAAAGTAAACAGGATCAAAAGGAGAAGTTAACTGAGGATAAGACGAATAAAGATAAAGCCCTGGTCCAAAACAAGTTGGAGTTCTGGGTGAAGTTTCTTCTTCATATTCCTCTTCAATAGCAATCAAACCAGGTGGAAGGATTTCACCGTCAGGTCTGTAATAAATTTCTGGTGTTTGACTCTGCGGTAAAGGAGAAGTCTCAACAGTTACAAATGTCTGAGGATAAACCGGTCAATTGTCTTCCGGTACGGGAACAACTTCTGATTGTTCAACTTCGATATCCAAGTGTTTTGGTAAAAGAATAATGGGTTCATGATGAATTTCTTGAACGACTTCTGGTTCAGAAGTAACTTCTAGTTGAACTGTGATAGGTTCGGGATCAACTTCTGGTTAAACAGATTCACGTTCAGAAGTAATTTCTTGTTGAACAACTTTGGGTTGAATATCAACTTCTTGTTGGACAACTTTAGTTACCGTTTCACTAAGTTCACTTTTAGTGTCCTCAGGTAATTGTAAAGGTTCCACTTCAGTAGTAGATAAACCAGTAATAGTAGGAGTAACTGGGATTACAGTA
Source organism: Pinus tabuliformis (assembly GCA_031772625.1). Classification (NCBI taxonomy): domain Eukaryota; kingdom Viridiplantae; phylum Streptophyta; class Pinopsida; order Pinales; family Pinaceae; genus Pinus; species Pinus tabuliformis. The sequence goes on from CM062818.1 coordinate 998,905,678, forward strand.
CTTACCGGTATAGGTGACTCTGGTAAATCAGATGAAGAACCATAAGTTTGTGATGTAATGGACTCAGTTAAGCGAGACCACTTTTGCCAACTAGGTGTAGCTTCAAGTGGTAAAGGAGGTTTACTCGCTGTCCTCCATGAACGATGCGGTAAAGGTTGATTTTCCTCCACGATTGCTAATTGATTTTATTACAAAAATAAATAAACAAAAAGAGGGTAATCTAGGCAAAAGGATTACCAAGTAACTGTGAACTGCAATATACTGCCTCAGTAAACCAAGGACTTAACATACGTGCAAGAAATCTCCCCGAATGTTGTTTTCGGTGTATCACAGTATACAATGTAGCCGACTCAGTTACCTATGGATGGATAACAACCTAATTTATTCCTCCCATATATACCTGAAAGTACATGGAGGGCCATTCCGTGTTAGTGCCGTCTAATGCAAAACCACACAGTGAGAGCATTCCTTTATACTTTTCATACTATAACACACGCCCTATATACCCGAAAGTATGTGGATGAGCTACGATATACTTACATACCTGGAATGAGGTGTCACACTCGGAATGTATCACAGACAATTAGAAACAACTGCTATGTTTAACGACATTGGAACACATCTCTAGCCTAGACCTCTAAATGTTATGCGTTAAGTTACAATGCTCCATTAGGTTAATTGAGATAAATTTTAGTTGATCTTGTTTAAAAGTTTTCCTTTCAGGTTCACCGCGTGATGTTTCTAAAACTCCTAGAATGCAACTATGATGAGAAACATTCTTTTCATTTGATTTAAACAATGAAAACCGTAACTAAAAGGGATAAAGTAATCAGAATCTTTAAACAAAGAGCGTATAGCACATCTAATGCAACTTTCCCTATATTATTCCTACAAGAACACACAAACTTCTAAATGCATCATGCATGTTTTTCTTTTCATTCCTTTAATGTTTATATGAACATAAGGAAACTAAATGCACAAATGATCAATCAATGCTTTTCACAAGAAACGAAGACTTTACAACAGCTCCTTTTTTCAAAGAAATGAAGACTTTACGACAATTATTTTTCAGAAAAGACTAATCGATGTAAGCTAACTTTGACAATGAATTGATAATGATAAATAAATCTCTTAAGAAACACTAAACAATAAAGGCCAAAGTAGCGCTAGGAGAAGAGATGCAAATTGATTTCAGAGCCATAGAAAACATTAATATTTCAGCAAACAACATCAGAAGAAAATTTGGAATAAAACAAGCAAAATATGAGTTTTTGGCTTGACAGGTATCAGCACAGCCCTGAGTGGGAGACAATACATTGTAGTGCACTATCTCTAAGATAAGGCTGCTCTGCAGCACACTGTTTCAAGACCAACACTGTGCTGGTGCCAGAGAGTCCAATCAGGAGACATTTAATCACACTTTTTTACCAAAAAACAGTTCAAGATGACTGAAAAGAGATCAATGAAGTCAAGTAAAGTCTACTAGGATGTAATATGATAAGGGTAAACTACCAGGAATGATGGCCATTCCCTAGTATGGTTGCCAATTTGTTATATGGAATTTATACCTACAGATAAGTACATCTTCCCTAAGTGGGTAGTTACACTTAGAACAATAGAAGGAAAGTGGTTTATGATTTTCCTACAATAGATAGATGAGATGAAGGAACCTACCTGTGATCTTTCGCTTCCTTTGATCTCCTTTGAATTTCTCTTATCGCTCCCGCTCGAACTGAATTCACTCAATTGGTACTTGTCAACAGAAACAGAAGACGAAAATGATCAAAGCATATGATCTATCTACTACAAACAAATGGAATCGACAACATTGAAACATATATGCATCATAGATATGAATAAGAATATGGGAAAAGGAACAAACAACTTTATTGATTATAGAAGGAGGAGTTACACCCAATGCGGTTCAATCCCGTGTCACTCATCTAACTTAGTCCAAACCCTCATCACACCAATAGCACATCAATCCAGAAGCATAACATTACTTGACAATGAACTCAAGTCTCAAACCAACAATATTTCTCTACAATCTTCCAATTCCAACCCCTGATCACTATGATGAGTGGTCAATATATAGGGAAATGCAAGTGGTTTTGTCATAAATTGGACATTGAATGGTTTTCCAAAATTGGAGTTAGTTTCCATGGAGAAAGGGATGAGAGGATAGAGGGATAATTGATCCATAGCCTATCCAAATTTGAGCTCATAGGATGAGATAAGAGCTGGGAATCCTTCTAGAATTCTCTAGAATCAAGGAATATTCCCATAATCCTATGCCAATTTCGCTCATTCTTGCTCAGCGCAGGTCAAAGTGGGCCTAAGTGCACTGTAGTGCAGGTCTGAATAGGCCTACCTGCCCTGCAACGCAGTTACCACTGACCAAGGCTACACTGGTGTCCCAAGGAGGCATTTAAGCAGGTTTTCAAGCTAGGAAACTTTCATGGATTAAAGCATTCAATTTGATGACTTGTCTAAGGCATGTAGCAACTGAATTAGGGTTTGATGAGCCCTAATTATATTGATCTGATCATCGGGAGTGATGTGCCCAAATAGACCTGTAACAGTGAGTCACCCCATGGTTGCTCATCGCTCCAAGAAGTACCCCAAGACCCTCGGAGCTCCCAGAGCTCAATGTATGCATCATACAGGACCCTCATAAGAGGGTATCTCAAAAACTCCTAGTCGTTCTTGGAAAGTCAAGAATTTACCTTTCCCAGGGGCTTCATCAAAATGTCAGGGACCTGCTCATCTGTCCCAATATGATGAAGCCTTATTTCTCCTCGTTGTACCATATCTTGGATAAAGTGGTACCTGATATTGATGTGCTTGGAGCGATCATGAAATACAGGATTCTCGGATAAACGACTCCCACTCTGGTTGTCGTAGAGGATCACGATAGTATCCAATGTATGTCCATACAACTCACTGAAGAGCTTCCTCAACCAGACAGTCTCACAGGAGGCCATACACGCAGTAATGTACTTTGCCTTAGCGGTGATCAAAGCCACTGACTTCTACTTCCTACTCATCTAGGATATTGAGGCAGAACCCAAAGAGAAACAACACGCAGAAGTGCTCTTTCGGTCCACCACACTTCCTGCCCAATCAACATTGGAAATCCATGTGGCCTCACATTTCTGGCAGTGTATCTCAACCCATGAGTGATTGTGCCCCAAAGATATCTCAGAAGATTCTTGGCACCAATCCAATGTGAGTGATGAAGCTCAACCATATATTGGCTCAACGTATTGACTGCAAAACATATATCCAGACGGGAGTTCACCAAGAAAATCAATGCTCCTATGAGTTGAAAATACTCAGAAGCATTTCCCAAAGCAGGTCTGGTAGCACTACCACATAACTTCTTGAAGTTAAGCTCCATCGAGGTAGTCACGGGCTTGCAGTGCACCATACTGAATCTCTCCAATATCTTCACCATGTATTTTCCTTGAGATAGGAAAATCTCTCCTGGCTTCTACTAGACCTCCAGTCCTAGGAAATAGTGCATGAGTCCTAGGTCCTTCATCTCAAATTCGGAAGCCAACTCCCTCTTACATTTGTGAATGAGAGGGTCTGCACTTGTGAGGAAGAGGTCATCAACATACAACACTAGTATGATAGGCTTATCATCCTCAACCTTAAAGTAAAGGTTTGGATCGACTTCACTCCTAGTGAATCCCAGCTTCATCAAGTAGCTGTCGATCCCTCATACCAAGCTCGGGGTGCTTGCTTCAGCCCATAGGGTGCTTTCTTCAACCTGCATACGTGAGATTCCTGATTATGAATCTCAAACCCCTTGGGTTGTTCCACATATACTTCCTATTTAATCGAACCATGAAAGAACGTGGTCTTGACATCCATCTGATGTAGGTTCCATCCTTGCAAAGCAGCAAGGGCTATGATCGAACGGATGGTGGTGTATTGAGAAACAGGTGCAAATATCTCGTCATAATCTACACCTTCCTTTTGAGAGAAGTATCGAGGAACAAAGCGAGCCTTATATTTTTCAGCACTCCCATCAGCTCCATGCTTTATTTTTACAAAGCCACTTCGAGGTGACAACTATTTTGTCATGGGGTCTAGGAACCACATCCCAGACATTGTTCTTCATGATAGATTCGTATTCCTCATTCATAGCATCCTTCCATACTTGATGCTTCACGTATTCTTCGAATGATGAAGGCTCATTTTGAATGATGGTGCTCATAATGGTCAAGTATCCCTGATACCTGCTCGGCTTCTTACTTTCATGGAAAGTCCCTGTGGGTGCAATATGTCCTTTGGCATCATAAGTGTCCCCCTAAGCCATAAGGGCCTCTTCCTAGAAGAGGAAGGCTCTTGCGGAGGGCGATCAATAGGATCCATAGGTTCTTCTACATCGGGCATCATCTCATCTTCCTTTTCATCCGATTTCCTGGTGTCAGCTTCTTTAGTTTTCCTTAGAATAGGAAGATTGTCAACCTTGCTAAGAGCCATATCTTCATCAAAGGTGACATCATGACTAATCTCCACTTCCCTTTGACCAACCACATAGATTCTATAACCCTTAGAATTTTCGCTATAGCCCACGAAGATTCCCTTCTTTCCAGATGCACCCAATTTTCTCCTTTTCTCTTTCGACACATGAAAATATACGGGACTTCCAAAAATTCTAAAATGGGAGAAATCAGGTTTTTTACTAGTGAACATGTCTTTGGGAATCTTGGAATCCAATGCTTGATGAGGATATCAGTGTTGAACATATACAGTGGTATTCACAGATTCAACCCATAGAAACTTTGGAAGCCTTTGAACATGAAGCATTGCATGAACAACTTCCACAATCGTACAATTCATCCTTTCTGCCACAGAATTCTGCTTAGGAGTGTATGGTGTTGTGGTATCCCCCTTAATGTCAACCTCTTTGTAAAAGTCATGGAACTCATTGGATTCATACTTGGTCCCATTATTAGCCCTTAAGAACTTGATCCTCTTCTTGGTTTGATTCTCCATCAAGGCTTTGAAGTGACAGAACCAGGAGAACACTTCATCCTTCTTTTTCAAGAAGTATATCCAAGTCTTGTGAGAATAGTCACCTATAAAAGTGAGATAATATAATTATCCTCTTAACGAGTTCATGGGCATCATACCAAATATGTCGAAGTGAACCAACTGCGAAATATCAGAGGTCTTGCTATGGCTTGAGGGGTATGGTCCCCTTTTGAGCTTTCCTTCGGTACATCCTGGACATACACCTTCATGCTCTATTTTGAACTCAGGCATCCCTGTCACCATTTGTCTCACATGAGGTAGAGCTTTGTAATGAAGGTGGGCAAACCTCCGGTGCCATAGTTTAGACTGAAGAGATGTGTCACAAGACATGACTCCCAATGGACTTCCTCCAACTTGATATAAATAGTCAACTTGAAACCCAAGAGTGAAAGCATATTTAAAACTATTTTTCCGCACATGTACCTTGCCATCGATGAAGGCCACCTTGTAGCCTTTGTCTTCAATTTCCGAAATGGACAACATGTTCTTCTTGAGATCAGGTACATATAGGACTTCTTGCAAATGAATTGTTTTACCCTGATTTAATTGAAGAGTAACATTCACTACACCCTTTATGGGATAGATGGAATTTTCTCCAAGAATAATCTCCAAGTTTTTCTCCTTCTCTATCGGATTAGAGAGAGATTCCTTGTAAGAAGTGAAGTGCCTTGAGGCACCACTATTAATAAGTCAATTGCCCAATGAGTCTGGAGGAGAGGTAGTGGAGAGGGTCGATATCAGATATTCATATTTCTTATTGTTAACAACATTTGATTCGTACCAAGAGTTCCTTGCTTTCTTGGAGGGTTGAACACTTCCTTGATTTCTGACATTCCTCTTTCCTTTGCCATTGAACCTGCCATTCCTTTGATTTTGGTTGGAGTTTCCCCGAGAGTAATTTTTATCATCGTCATGAGATGTGTCCTTCCTATTTGGACACTCCCTCACATAGTGGCCAAATTTATTGCAAGCGAAGCATCTTCCCTTCCTTCCAACCTTCGATCTGACCTTTCCTTTGAATTTAGACCCATAATTATTTCTCCTTTTAGCTTGAAAGGAGAAAGCACTAGGGTTGCCTTTGCTTGAAGGCATTTCTTGCTCCACCATCCTTGTATCTTCTTGAATGCATCTTGCCATCAATTCCTCAAATCCCAGAATTCGATCGTTGTTGAGAAGAGTGGTTCTAAATACATACCATTAAGATGGGAGTCCTCCAAGAGTAGTGATAGTTAGTTCCATGTCAGCAATGAATTCTCCAATCAATAAGAAGTCATTTTTGATCTTAGTGATCCTTAAGAAGTAGGATTGAATATCCTCATCTTTTCACTTCTTAATATCCTTCAGCTTATTTTTTAGGAACAAAACTTGATTTGCATCAATAACTTTAAACAAGCTTACCATTCTATCGTAGATCTCCTTGGAGGTGTTCATATCATAAACGTAGGCCACTAGATGCTTGTCAATAGAGTCTCAGATGATCTTCTTTGCTTTGAATTCACCCTTAGTGTACTTGTTCCTTGTAGCAACCAATGCATTTGATGGAGGCTCCATAATTCTACCTCTCACATAATCCAATACTTCCTGCTCTTTTAATGTCAGATCAAGAGCAATCGTCCATTCGTGATAGTCAAACTTCTCATGGAGCTTGTCTTCGGTGGGGAAGTGTGATGAGGAACCCATGAAGCCTTTTTAATTTTTCCAATTATCTTCGGTGATTTCTCTTGCTCTTGCTTGGGCTTTGTCTTCACCTCAACTCCGATACCATGTTAAATTATGGTATGTTCTATGCTTAGGGAAATTTACCTCAATTCTTCTTATTAGCCCAATGTCAATTTTGAGTATAGAAATCACATTAACATATAAGTAAAATGTTGATAGAACATAAATAAAATTGACAGAAGACAAGCCAAGACAAGAGACACAAGATGTGGCGGCTAGCCAGGGAAAAACCCCAATGCGGGGAAATCCTTTGATCAATTCTTCTATATTCTTCAATAATTCAACAGAAAGAGAGAGATAAAACAATATCACAAATCTGTGATTTATAACACCAACAACATAAATCAAATCAACAAGGTCAAATCTAGTCATACAACTCACCAATTACCTTAAGATATCATAGGAGAACTTGACCTCCAACAACAAGTATGTGTAACCCAAAACAATCAAAGAAAGATGGTCAAATCAGCAATGAATGCTATAGCAAATTGCAGCCAACCCTAACCAGCCAACGTTGTCCCAAGTCAGCTCTCCAAAATTCAACGCAACACTTTGTCTAGCCTATGAGAGACTGCCCATGCAAAGGTGCAGTGAAAGAAGGTAAGACGCTGGTGAAAGTATGCTTAGATCACCCCAAACAATATTGATATACTTTCCTGTTTCCTCGCTGCCCTAGCTGAGTCCTCACAATGATTCCCTAACTGTGTCCTCTTTTCCCACGTGTGAGAGAGTCTTCTTTCTCCTTCGTATACCCAAGAGACAAAGAGAGAGAAGAGATGTGAGGATGAGATTGAGTGAAATGGGACACAATGTCTCCTCCTTTTATATGAAACGTTGAGGTTAGTTGAGGGTATGCAACAAAACTTAACTTGCTCACTGACCTTGACAAATTGTCAAGAAATACAAATAAATTCATATTCCATGAATACATGTCAGAATCGGATGATCGTTAGATCAATCCTACACCTCTCGATGAGAGGAATCCAAGAAAAATATCATTTGCCATAAATAAGATGACCCACATGGAGTTTGGCCCTAGTTTCCAATTTTAATAAAAATCAACATCTGAAAGACCAAGAAGTTTTGACTAGGATATCTCCATGGAAGATATGAAGAATATAATGGAGTATGAAAAAGAAAGAGACCCTTGAAAAGATATATCTTTGGAATACATGTCGATATGTATGTATGATGCTGATGCAAACTAAAAGATGTCATGGTGAAAAACCATAACAAAGGTAATGATGATTTTAATGTTCATTCCTTTATTTTTGAATATCTGGATGGGTTTATGCAGGGTTTCCAAGGGAAGATCTATGGATATCTTCCACCACTGATGCACATGAAATAGGATGAAATATCCTTAAGTAAACATGACATGAAGGAAGGCCAGATATGGACTGATGGATCACTTTTTGATGATGACATGACTGAATCATGGATGAAAGTGATGGATGGTCGATGCCCTATGTAGAAATTCCAAACATGAAGACTCCTAGATGACGAAAATAAGTTCATGACATCGTGAAGAGGAGTTATTCAAGAAGTTGGTTGTCCCATCATCTCCACCCGAGAAGTTGTTGTAGGTCCCTAATTAAGAGGGAGCCTGGAAACAAATTTCTTACTTGGAAGAAACTTGGAAATGCCTAAGCCAAGAGGGAGCTTAGGTACATTCCTTTTGTAGGAATGAGTACATTCCCTTATTGGAATAGATATGACCTCCCTAATTAAGGGGGAGAGATAGACACATCATTCTTGTCTTCACTTGGGAAAACGAAATGGAGGATTTGGTAAGAGTATGGCATTTGATGCTCTTTGAGAATGTATTAGGGCATCCAAGATAAGAGTAGTCGTAGAGGACCGATATTCTTTGAGGATTGGGAATCCAAGATAAGAATAGTCCTGGTGGAACACACCCTGAGAACCTGGGTGGAGTATGTTCTGAGAGAGACAATGATGAGGGTGTCTATACATCAATGGTCTTGCCAACATTGTGCTCAAATATCATGGATAGATAGAGTTGTTAGTCAAGGCCTTGTTATGTGACAATATTGGTTGATATGATGCTATAAATATGGGTTACCAATCTGAATCTTCTTATGAGAAATTATTCAGATTGATAATGACCAAGTACCATTATGAATACCTCCCTAGTTAAGAGGGAGTGTTGAAAATGCAACTAGGTTCGGTCTTCATAATGACATGTGTAAGTGTCATTATTTGTAATTGATGAAAAGAAGAAAAATAAAATTATTATTGTAATGCTTGTCTCATGGGTTTCATGAGCAAGGAATTTTAGTTTTAGTATGACTCCCATTGTGAGTCCTTAGGATTGGTCATAAAGTCAAATTGAGTCGATGTTATGTATGAAGGACCCTTCTTGGGCATATTGCATTTTGTATGAGTCATTAGATAAGTATAATTATCCCTCCGACACCAATCAAAGTCTCCTCAAGTCAACTTGAAAAATAAATAATATAAACCCTCCAAAGGACATGTCGGTTCACATACACTCATGTCGGCTAATTATAGAGGAAAACTACTACAAATAGGCAACTCGGCCTAAGTTTAGAGGAAAACAATTTCAGCGATATAGTTCAGTCAAGATCTGAAGTGCGAGGGTCATCAAGGGAGCTGAATTACCAACGAGGAAGAAAGAAAGAGAAGCGAGGTATTTCGTGTTGATTTGGGACTGTTCTGTGGGTCAACTTACCTCCACACACGAAATTGCAGACTTGTATATTGCAATAGTGAAGACCGAGGAAAGGTGAAGTCTATTGAAGTAGTAAAGGACGAGAAGAGGAGAAGTATATTTCAACAGTGAAAAGCGAAGTCTGTTGCAACAGTGGAAGCTGAGGAGAAGTGCAGTCCTCTGAGGGAGCCGAAGTGGAATAACGTCAAAGGTTTAAAGCAGAAGAAAGCCATAGTTGAAGAAGAAGTTGAGAAGGAGGAAGGAGAAGAAGGTTGACCATCATTGACTAAGGATCTTGTGTCTTGGTCTTGGAGTGGAAGATAGGTCAAGGGTCTTGATCTTGGCATTCATCAATTGGAATCTCTATAAGAAGAATTTGTTCGAGTTTTCCTCTCAAAGAGTGAGAGGTTTTGGCCCTGATTGATAGCCTATATTTTGTGTCTCTTGAATCTTTATGGTTTATGCATTGTTAGTTATTTAATGAAGGAAAAAACTAATAACCTAAGTAAAAGAAGATCCTAATATAAAGAAGTAAAAATCACTCACAAGCTGTCACTAATTGAAGAGAAATCACCTAATCTCTATGCCCTAGATTTCTCAACATGGTATTAGAGCTAGGGTGACTAAGTCAAGGAAGGGAATATTATGAGGGGATACTCAAGGATCAAATCTTAAGGATGGCATCAAATCAAATATCATCTTGAAGAATCATAACCCTAGATCAAAGAAGTCTATAAAGAAGTATTGGGATCATCATGAAGAAGGAAAAGGACAAAACCCTAAATCTACTCAAGTTGAAAGGATCTACAAATCAAGTTGAAATGTTTTGAAGTTTATTCATCCAAAGGAAGCTATAGGCGTTGTCATAAAGACTTTAAGGTGATCTCTATTACTGAGATAATCTTCCTCACCTAAGTTCTTATCAAATTCCTAAGTCTTATGTTGTAAGATATGTCTATCATGATACACTAAATGGGATGCATCAAGGCATCATAGAAGCGAGACATCATCATAGAGAAGCGTGAAAGATGGTTTGAATCTATGAAATTCAAGCATTTAGCCCTTAGGAATCTCATTTGGAACATAAGTGACAAGGTCTTCTAGTACAAGGTTCATCATACATCTGTCAAAAGAAACATATGCTGATGGGGATACTTTAGATCCTCAAGATTATTTGATGGAATCTTCATTGAAAGGTTCACCGATCATAAGGAAAAACAAGTGTTTCATCAAGAATTCCAAACTTGCGGAATTCATCGAATGATGGTATGATGACATAAAAGTAAATCGGATCAAGGGATTGAATCTCTTTCAATCAAGAAAGCTGTTACAGGAAGTCTATATGACCCAAATGAAAAATGAGGTATGTATGCTTACATTTGATATTGTGGAAGTCATGTCATATGGTTGTAGGTAACAAGGACCAATGCTCTATCTTGAGAAGCATAATCAAAAGGAAGGATCTCCTCCCTTAAAGGAATGCAGGAATGCATGGGTCATACATTCACTAGATGAAATCAACATAATATGTCCTCATATGAAGTATGAGGTGGTTGAAAACAATTGAGCAACTCTAGTTGGAATCTCCTGGGAATGCAAGGTGTGAAGAAACGAAGGAAGAGATCGTGGAAAATGCAACCATGGTAAAGGAAATCAACATCTAAAAGACCAAGAAGTTTTGACTAGGATATCTCCATATGAAGACTCTAATGGAGTCTGAAAAAGAAAGAGACCCTTCACAATATATATCTTTGGAAGACGTGTCACTATGTATGTTGGATGTTGATGCAAACTAAAATATTTCATGATGAAAGACCATCACAAAAGTAATGTTGATTTTAATGTTCATTCCTTTATTTTTGAATATCTATATGGGTTTATGTAGGGCTTCCAAGGGAAGATCTATGGATATCTTCCACCATTGATGCACATGAAGTAGGATGAAAGATCCTTAAGTGAACATGGCATGAAGAAAGTAGTGTGTCATGAAGGAAGGCCAGATTTGGACTGATGGATCACTATTTGATGATGACATGTCTGACTCGTGGATGGAAGTGATGGATGATCAATGCCCTATGTAGAAATTCCAAACATGAAGACTCGTAGATGATGAAAATAAGTTCATGACATCGTGAAGAGGAGTTCTTCAAGAAGCTGGTTGTCCCATCATCTCCACCTGAGAAGCTGTTGTAGGTCCCTAATTAAGAGGAAGCTTGGAAACAAGTTTATTACTTGGAAGAAACTTGGAAATTCCTAAGCCAAGAGGGACCTTAGGTACATTCCTTCCTTTTGGCTAGATAAATCGATCTTACGGACAAGGCTAATCTCCCTAGTATCAGAAGATAGTCTAGCAACAAACGGACAAACAAACCTATCTTTCTCTAGACATATGCGATTTATAAATAAATACTACAAAGGTGTTAAGATCCTACCTTAGATTCAATGCTTGTTCGTAGAAGTCGTCCCCTGGTCGTTCGAAAGAGTTATCTTTGAGGACCTGCAATCACAAACAAGCAAACATTAAATAGCACCTGCATAGTAAATATTATAAATCATGCCTATTATGGTGATCAAGGAATCCATAAAATAAACCATGAATCAACAGCTTATTGAGAAAAACAAATTTATTTGTATTAACTTTGAATAGTAGAAGAACCTTACAACCTTTTCAGCCTTGATGTTGAATAAGCTCTTCCTGGGGTCCGAAACAGGAATTTCCTTTACTTTGACAAGCCTTGCACTCTTCCAAATGAGATCTTAGAGGTATGTAATCTTTCCTCATAAAAACTCAACTAAAGAAGACTAAGTTCCAGCAGCATTTCACCTCAAAAATATTTAGCTTCTAACCTCCTAAGTAACTAGCCCAATGCTTCTTTTTATAGTGCAGAGAAGGAGGTTACAGGTCCACCTACGAAGGAATAGAATCCTCCTTCAAAGGGATAAGCTCCTCACATCAAGGGGTTAGCTCCTTAAGGTATGGAGTTCATGAACCTTAAGAGAGCAAACTTGCCACCTCAAGATTCCTTCCAGAAGCTTCTAGAAATGACTGAAAGTGATTTTTTTAGAGTATACTCACGCCTTTTTAACTTTTATTGGGGTCCGCACCTTTAACACAGAGACAGTGCGGTCAGGTGCGCAGGAGATATGACCATTAGGTGCGGGACCACAGGTAAGACAAAGAGAAAGTGTGGAACCAACGTTTTAAAGACTTTTGAGAGCTTTCCTCTTATTTTTCAGGCTTGATATGAGGAACTGATGTTTTAGACTTGCAGAGGGGGAAGTATGAATGGTAATGAACTCACACAGATAGCAGAATGTCAAGGTGACAATTTTTAGTGCAACAGATTGCCCCCTAAAGTGCGAAGTTTGTAATAGATGAAGATAGAGTCTGTCATTTATGAAGAGTGAAGTACTTTATCATTTCAAGGATCATCTTGTGGACACCTCAGTCAGAACCTGTAAAAACATTCAATGCAAAATATATATATGTAGACATATCATCGCTGAGGTAGGCATTCCCATACTCAGATCAAAATTGACTAGAAACTAACTAAACTGTTTTGATATAGGAATGATTTTGTAATACATCAAGAGTATAGACATGTGTAGACACAGTATGGACGCAACCATTTGTTTATGAATAGTCCACTGTATAATGAATAACAAAATTCCTCGCAGCCTGGATGGTAGAAACTAGATCCAGGGTCTTGATTTTGGCTTCCCAAACTAGTACGATTCTATCCATGTGAATGAATGTGTTGAAGTCGAACATGGTAGAAACCACTTGATTACCAGTCAATGATGTGAATTGTTAACAAGTGTGAGAAAAACCACCATTAATGTTAATGGATCTCAAAGTACTCAGTACAATCCATGAAATGTGAATAAATGAGCTGAAGTCGAACATGTCATAGAATCATTCGATTGAAGGTAAATGATGCAACCTATCATCGAAGGCGAGAAAACTGCCATTAGGGCATGTAGTTTTCAAGGTACTGACGATTTCTAGATCAACTTCTTAGATAATGAGCTGAAGTCGATAGAAAGCTATTCGTCGTAGGCACTCCCACAACACGAAATCATAGATCAAGTTTTGAAGAAATATATTGGCAAGGACTAACTCAGGGATGGTCAAAATGGATGACAAATATCTCGCAGATGATTGGTTTGTTTGAACTGTTCTCTTGAACACATAACAACACTGTAGATGGCTTGGTGACAATTGACCCAAAGCTAATACCCAGAAACCGGCTGAAGACTTTCAATGTGGTTTGATTAACTGTTAGGCGAAGGATTTTCCCAACCCAGGTGAAAAAAAAGTTCATGTTTAAGAGTTGACAACTTCTTCAAAAAAAAGTGGAACAAATAGGTTCATTTTTCTCTCTTTTCCCCCACCATTTCTGGCAAATAATTCTTTATTTTTTACAAGCTTGAGGAGGATAACATTTGCTTGTTTATAAGCTCATCCTTCGGATGAGTCCAACTTAGTTTAAAATTCGAACCCTAAGAAGGAGTGTTTCGTTCCTATTTAAAATTGAACAGGTCCTTTACTGTTAAATTTTAACTCTCAATTTTAGGGAGTCAAAATAAAAACTTAATAAAACTCCATGGGGATACTTTTTCGTAAAATAATCCCTCAGGTCCGAAAAATGATAAAATAATACAGGAGGGATGACATTTCCAATACTTTAACGAGCTGGAAAAGACAAGTGCTCGAAAATCTTTTCATATTTAACGAGTCTGAAAAGGGTTTAAGGAGGACTCTATTGACTATAATTAGTCAACGCATACCTTTTTCGTAAATAGCCCATTTCAGTTCATAAAAGGGGTAAACTTATACTGAAGGGACGATTATTCATTTATTTTAACGAGTTCAAACAATCAAGTGCTCGACAATCTTTTTAATTTTCAAGAGTCTAAAAAGGGCTTAAAGAGGACTCCAATGTTTCGCTTTTTCATAAATTTTTGAGATAGTCCGAAAAAGTGATAAAAGTATGCTTTTTGTTGAAAAATGATCAATTTCCTTGAAAAATGCAATATTCTGCACAAAAACTCAAAACATTACACATACTTGTTTAAGATAAATAAAAATGATTTAAAAATTTACCTTTTTAAAGTGAAAAATAAATAAATAAAAAATTCATTCATTTGAAAAAAATTATAAAAAGGGCTTTTCTAACTTCATTTTTACCATTTGAGTTTAGAGTGAGAAGTGAGAGCTTTTGGGTAAGAAAGTTCCTGTGAAGATTCTGGAAAATCCGTCCATCGGAATCGAAAACCGTCAGCTTGAAGTAATCCACGTCCTCAACTTGCATTTCATCCGTTTATATTTCATTTTTAGGCTTTAAATTTGATTTTTGAAGGAAAAATAGGTTTAGAAAGTCGCTCGAGGGGGTCCGCAGGTGCAACATGTGGCCCCTGCGGACCCCGACTTTTTACTATAAAGGAAAAAGTCGTGGGTCCGCACCTATTTCTCACAACCCATGTGGACCTACGCACTGTTTGTAAGCAGCGGGTGCGGACCCCACGAAATGAATTTTAAAAACTTATATTTCTCCATTTTTTCCCAAAAAATTTCAAACTAGCTTGTTCTAATATGTCTTTTTATGCATTGTAGGACATTCAAAATTCTTATTTGGTCACAACGCGAGCACGAGGATGTAGATTTTGCCACACTAAATCATATGCCCACATTGCAGGCATTGAGAGCATGTGGATTGCTTAAGTTCTGGGGCATACAGGGCATGAGGGCCAAGTAGACCTCTTGCAATGGCTGGTAGACAGATGGAACACACAGGACTAGTGCTTCGTGATTGGTGGCCACCGGCTCGAAATCAAGCTGGCAGACATATACTTTTTGACTGGTTTGTCCAAGAGGGGTGAACAATTATCTCTTTTCGGGACTAGGGCAGGTGGCCAGTCTGTCGCTAGTCTCTGATTGGAGTTTTGTGATGATCAATCAAAGGATAAAAGGATTGATATTAAAACTATCAGCCATCCTAAACTTAAGGGTATTGAATTCACTGTTACTAGACTATGAGGGAGTGCAGCATTGCACGTGCCTACTAGATCCCAGATGCAGATGGTTGTAGACTGTTTTTAAGGCACCATATTCAACTGGTGCGAGGCTGTGTTGGCAAATGTGAAAGGCCAACTAACCAGAGCAAAGAATGGAAAGCTGAAGAACTTTGGATATGGATTTATCGTAGTCAAATGTGCTCTAGAGAGGATCCCCATGTTAGCCCTGCAGCATATTCTTGTTGATTCTGGTCTTCTTCGAGAACCTAGGATGGTTCGTTGGGTTTCTTTGATGGCCTGCCACCCTGAGGAGGGCATAGAGGTTGTCCAATTTACACCTAAATACTTTCGTTGGTTGAACAACCAACTTTTTGTGATTTAGGACTTTCCATATGCTGTGATGGATTACCACGGCAACCCAGACATGATTCTTCCACCAGGAGAGCAATGGGATGATTCAAGTAAAAACCATTTTCAACACTTTCTAAGTTTAAATATTTTTTATTTTTAAATTTTCTAAAATTGCAATCAAAAGTTTAAATGCAAATGTGGGTCCACGTCAACCGGTTGCTCTCCAGCCTTACGAGAGGAGACAACCAGCTGCAGCAACACCGGCCCCATAGGACCAATCAGTAGAGATCTTGACCGACTTGGAGCATCATCTAGAGCGCTTGACACTAGATATTCCAGAGACTGATATAGATGATATTCCACTTAGGTTATAGAGATATATGATTGGGTCCCAGGACCTTTTAGGAGGTTCCTATGTAGCGTGGCCCGAGCAGTGGTTTCTTATCATGATCATCGTGAGGGATAGGATGATCGATTTTGTAGACTCATGACATTTTTGTCTTTTTGTATTATCATTTTTGCTGATCATAAGGTGTTTTTCAACCTATGATCGAAGACGATGTATATTTTGAAACACACTTCTATGCTATGATATATCATTATTACCGGCTATCTCGTGCAACATGTTATTGAATGTTATTAAATTTACTGTTTTGATTATTGCAAATGTCTATTTATCATACTAGAAGCAACTGCATCTGCTAATGTATTTATATGTCTTGAAATATGCTGATATTCAATGTAATCAAATTCACGTTCCAAGAGACAAACTCTCAAAAATAACCTTAATAACACTAGATTTCTAATGGCATAAACCCTATTAAGCTGTAATACAACGAGTTCAGAATCCAACCTAACAATCAAACTCCGAATCCCAAATGAGATGGATTCAGATAATAACTCAATCACTGCACTATACTCTGCAATGTTATTCGTTGTTTGACCGAGGCTTACCCCATGCATAGAAACTAACTCATCAGAGGGTGAATAGATAACCCAAGCCGTGGAAGAAATGTTCCGTGTACTGCGACAAGCACCATCAGCAAAACCAATGTATGTTTGAAAAGACATCGACATCTGCAATATCAAGAGTAAAATCAAGATACGCAGGAATAATGATAAGAGCACTCTCTAAACTAGGCACACTTTTCTAATCTAAAACACACCAGTTGTAAAGAAACTAATCTAACAAAAAATCTCCACACAGAATTTAAGCATAATATCTCTTCAGATAAAGTCCATTTTTGGGTTTACCCAAAGAGACACCATCAAAATATATCAATTCATAAGCCCCTTTTGCCAGCTTTCGCTTAATAATGTAAGGACCATGCCACATAGGTAAAAATTTTCCAGCCCCTAGCTTATCGTTCACTTGATCATGTAGCAAAACTAGGTCTCCTTTTGAAAAATTACAAGGTGTAACACTTCTGTTGTATTGGGCTTTCATTCATTTCACATGAGTTTAGTTTTCTATTACAGCAGTGCGTCAATTCTCATCTAGTTGAGCTAAGTACAAAAAATGTTTCTCTTCTTCAGAAGTAGCTGGGAGTAATTCTATGGCTAATTGTAATGATGGAATTTTACATTCAATAGATAACACTGCTTTCAAACCATAGACCAGTTGAAAAGGAGTGAAACCAGTCGATGTTTTTACTGAGGTCTGATATGCCCAAAGTGCTAAAAATAGCATTGTTTTCCAATTCGACTTATGAATACTAATGATTCGTTTGATCATAGTGACTAAAAATTTATTGATAGCTTCAACCAGACCATTAGTCTGTAGGTAATACGGAGTAGAACTATCGTGGTGTAGGCCAAGTTGATCTGTTAGTTCAGTCATCATGATGTTTCGAAAGTGACTTCCATGATCAGTAATAATAGCTTGAGGAACACCGGATCTAGCAATTATATGATTGAATACGAAAGTTGCAGCAGTCTTGTCGTCTGCCGAAAATGTAGGCATCGCCTCGGCCCACTTAGTAAAATAATCTACCGCTAGAATAATATATGCATGCCCCCCGGCTGAGTGAGGGTTACATGTAATAAAGTCAATACCCCACTTTGCGAAAGGAACGACATTAATTATAGGGTGAAGATTAGTTGCAGTTAAATAGGAATCAGAAAATGACTATAAAGCTTGATATGTAATTTCAAAGGGACTTAGAGGCATCGCGTCACCAAATGAATCCACCTCAGAATTGGAAGGTACGATCCAAGGATCATCAAAATTAACAGTATTCGATGAAATCATATGAATAGTTGCAATAGAAGGCGATACGTTAGGAGGAGGGAAGGAAAAAGTTCTTAGTAAACCAGAATCTTTAATCAAACCTACGCCAACATCCTTGTAAGGAATAGTCATTTTATCGATGTGCTGAATACTATCTGTAGAGGTTGGGTCGGATGAGAAATAAGTCAGCTGGTCTATCATAACGATCTTTCCGTTATAAGGAAACTTGATAAGATGAAATACCGATGAAACAATAGCAGTCATAGCATAAGACCAACTACGACCCAAGAGAAGGTTGTAATCTAGAGGGGCATCAACCACTTCCACATCTAGATTTACGGTTTTGCCTTTGACCCCTATAGGTAAATCCTGCAAAATACCAAAACGATGGAACCATCGCCATCAAAAGCCTTTAGAATTGTCGGAGACTGATTGAGTTTGGAAGAACCAAGCGATTTCCAACACTGGATCGACATAATACATGTAGAAGCCCCTTAATCAATCACAGTCCAAAAGCAAGGTCTATTTTTGACTAAAACTGGAATCTGCAAAGCCATTTGATGAGGTAGGAGAGGTGTACTATTCTCTAAATCGAAGATTATTAGATTCGAATCCTAAATATAGACAGCCCCTATAGCAGACAATAGTAATTTACGTTGTGCTGGGCACGATTGCAGCACTTCCAAAGCCGACATTGCTGAAGGGGAAATAGCTAAGTCTTCAAGAATGTTGTAATTCTGAGCAACTCTCGCATGTGGATTGAAAGCTAATTTCTGAAGTACACCTTTAGCAGGCGGTTCGATTACTAAGTCAGGGTTGGGTTTCTCGATCTGTAGTGGACCGGAACCAGGAGGAGGTGTAGTTGATGTGTTTGAATTAGAAGATTCTGCTTCTCTACCACCAATACGATTTTTACTACCATAATCTTACGATCGCGTCACAATCCTGACATGATACATCATCATAATGGGTTCTTCTAAGGCATTCGAGGAAGAACCAATCATCTTAGTATCTTGAGTAGGAAAAGGATCCTTCAAGACAACAGGCATTTGAGAACCTTTAACGAATTTCGAAACCTCTGCTCGATGTGGGTAGTCTTTGGTAAAATGATCCTTGTCGCAAATGAAACAAGGATAGCGAGGTTTCCATTTTCCGTCAGTAGATTCATTTTTATCCATTTTATCTTTTGAATTTTGTTTGTTTTCTTCTTCCATTTCTTTTTACTATCGGATTTTGATTTGGTCGTAGATGATTCTACGACATGGATGTCGGCAAAAATTTCAGCGGAAGAATCTCCTGTCGGAGAATCAGGTAAAGTTATTATAGGAGAAGAATTCTTTGAAGATTTCTTCTTACTTTTATTACTAACTGAACCAATCATACCATCAGCGGCATGAGACCCTGAAGGAGCTGTAGTCATTTGACCATGTTTTGGAAGATCAGGGATTTTTTCATGTAAAGTACCTGACGGCGTATAGACGAGGTCAAGGTACTAAGCCTGAGCAATGACTTGCTCTTCAGTAACAACTCCTCCCTTAGCTACATCTTCGGTGATTTTGGGTAGCAATGATTTAATGAACCATTCCGCTAAAATTTGATCCGGAATGAAAACTTTCACTAAATGCCTTCTACGTCGCCATTCATGAATATGATCAGAAATATATGTGGACGTGGATTGTTTCAGTGAAGTTAAAAATTCCGTGCCATTGTCATATCTGACAGGAAACTGAAAATGAGTTAATAAAGCAGTGGCTAATTGATTAAAGTTATTAAATGAGGCTTGTGGTAACTCAATGTACCATTTGGCGGCAAGACCAATAAGAGTTCGTTGAAAAAGACGCAATCGAATTGAATCATCAATGATTGAATTAGATGCACACCAGAGGTGATAAGTCATAACATGATTTGACGGATCCTCTCCTGACTTACCCTCGAATTTCAGGATATCACTAGGCAACTTACTGGGCATTGTCAGCTAATACGGAAGATAGTAAATCGGATCGTTCATAAGTCACGACAAATTAGGTAAATCCAAAGTTGCAATAAATGGTAACTGACAGTTAGGGTCACGAAAACCTTGAGTAATGAGACCAGTTCCAGGAGGAGGATATCCAGGATAACCTGGAATCGGATTTTCATTAGGAATGTTATAACGTCTTGGAAAACTAGGATTAACCGAACCAAACTGGGGTTGTTGAGGCTGTTGATAAGTATAGCCAGGATACGGTTGATACTGTTAAACTAGATTTTGTATAGTAGGACCAAATTGATACTGTCCCTGGTATAGTTGATATGTGAACTGTGGTTGACTTGTGGCAATTTTAGCAATCATACTAGCTTGTCCTGCAGGCATCTGAATCGAAGTTTGAACCGTAGGTCCTGACTGTGGCACAGAGACTTGAGGACTTTGCCCTAATGCAGGGGTATTAGAAACCGGAGCTGCAGATACTCCAGAAACAAGTGTTGTAGGTTGAATAGAAGTTGCAGTAGTTGCAGTTTGAGGCGGAGTACGAGGTGAGCTAGGCCTAGGCTGCTGAACTGTACCAGATGCAAGGATTTGAACAGTAGGTTGGACAGGTTGCTGGGTTGGACCAGAAACCAAAGGCTATCTAGATTGATTATGTAACTGCACATTAGGTTACAAAGTCTGTTGAGTTTGAGACGGATCCACACCATGTTCATTCCGGAGTATGGACCCATAAAAGGTTGTGCATATGGAGGACCATAACCTAGTTGAACATAGGGCTGATAATTAAGCGGTACATTTCCAACTCCTTGTAAAAATGATTGACTAGAAGGTGGTTGGAAACCTTGAGTTGGGTACTGACTTTGAGGTTGATAACCCTGAGGCAGGTACTGAGTCTAGGGTTGACCTTGAGGTATGTATTGAGTCTGGGGTAGACCTTGAGGTATGTGCTAAGTCTGGGGTTGACCTTGGGGTATGTATTGTCCTAAAGGTTGAAAACCTTGAGGTAGACCTCCAGGTGGTAACTGACTACCTTGAGGTTTCCCCCCAGGTGGTAACTGACTACCTTGGGGTTGGCCCCCAGGTGGTAACTGACTACCTTGGGGTTGCCTCCCAGGCGGTAACTGACTACCTTGAGGTTTCCCCCCAGGCGGTAACTGACTACCTTGAGGTTGAGGATTTGGAATATTACCAGACATCATAATTATTTGCTCTGCATTCAACGTTTGAGTTCCATTACTACCAAATGATAACTCATGTTCAGTCGGTCGAGGAGTTGCTCCTGAAAAAGTACCAGAAAGTGACTGGTACCCAGAAGGAACAAAAGGGCTGCTGGACAAAAATGTTTCCGATAATTGGGAAAACATAGATGATTGTCTTGATATGATCGATGAAGGATACTAACCTCTTAGTGTAGGATGAAAAGGAATTCGAGGTGGTGAAAAACTAAGACCCGGGTTTTCTAAAAAAATTGTCAATGATAAATACCAAGCGTTACTCCTAAAAGGACTGTAGAATATTGATTCACACTCCCTAAGATTTAAAATCTGTTGGTTTTCATGAATAGTTACGTCTTCGTCTGGACTAACAAGTTCTTCAATAGAAATGAGGCCAAAAGGAAGATTTTGAATAATGATATGTTTTACCCTAGGTGAACTAGGATCACTAGAAGTTGGAGTAGAAAATCCTGAAGTTGGAGTAATAGGAGGTTCAGTGTCAGGCTCAGAAATTTCAGGTTCTTTAGCTAATTCACTGGAAGGAGAAATACTACTAGTAACTTCAGAATATGAAATTGGATCTTGAATATGCTCTATTGTTTGTATTTGATAATCATGATGAATAATTAAAGATGACTCTCCGACTTTTGATGATCCAACTCTGCTACCACTAGGAGATACGAGAGCTCGTAGCCCTTCAAGCTGGCTTGGTGTATACTCAGGAGGTTTCCCCTGAAGTCTATGAGATTGTCTCAGTAATTCAGCCACGATTAAATATTAATTAATCACATGCAAACAAAGAAAATTTCAATAAAAACACCTAAAGTCTCTAAAGAAACAAATAGCTAAATCACAAGCCTAAAAAATCTAAGAGTTCAAACCACACACAAACAGTAACTTCCCGTACTAAAAACACTAGTTGGTGATGAAATCCAACTTAGTAGAAGTTTAATACAGAAAGAGCGGTTGGAATAGTTACCCTGACAACCTGCTTAATGAAATAGACTGGCACAAGTTTCTTCACAGAACCATCTCGAGTGAAGAGAACCCCCCAGAGAGTCCAAGTGAGTTTAGTTGACGTCTACTCCAAGTACAATGAGATCCTTCCTTCACCATCACCTTAGGAAATAATCTTAATTTTATGGACACTAAGGTTATCAACAACAACAAATACAATTGGGGGAACAGTCTACGATCCGATCTATGCACAAGGGCCGAGTAACAAAGCTCAATCCCCTTGAAGGCTCCTCGACATGGTCAATTCGAGTTTTACCAACAAGTGACCCCAGGCTCCTCGACAATGGTTAATCCGAGGTTTACCGTTTATAATACGCACAAAGCTTCTATCTTTCCCAATGAAACAGAATTGATTGTCTCAAAGGTTCGGACATGATCTCGTGATTGACTCCTTTAAGAGAAGCTTTCCAAAATGTATCAATTACAATTGGATTTATTTCCTACCGCAAGATGTAGCTACTTGTTTGTTTTAACTATCTTGGGGAGTTAATTACTCCCTACTCCAAGATACTAGCCTAAGCTATATTGGTGATAAGAGCCCTAGAAATAAAAAAGATTACTAGATCAATTTTAATTAAGCGTTGCTTTTATGGGTTGTTCTTTAAGTCAATAGGTATGGAAATGAAACTTTGATGGTGTGAAGACTCGACTCCAAAAGCACTAAAAAATGCACCTAAAATGATAAACAATTCGTTTTTCTTTCAATGAAATTCTAGCTAAAAGAAAGAGTTAGAGAATGCAATTCTTTAAGAAACAATTCTTTCTTTCAACATGGAAATGGAAAGAAAATACTTTTGTATTTTTAATAAGAACTCAAAATGAGAAAAATAACTAATGCTCACAATAAATCCCTTTTCCTTTTCAAAACTCGAAACCACAAAAAAAACAATTTGATTCAAAAGAGATCTACAAGTTCTAGGAAAACACTCAAAACTACAAAAACTAATTTTGAGATCTAAAAACTTCAAAAATCTAATTGAATAAAAGCTTCAATTTTTTTTGAGGACATTTTGCTTAGTTGTTCAGTAAAATAAGGATTCATTTTCTCAGAATAGCAAATCAATCAAAAACATCCAGATATGTTTTCTTTTGTAAAAATGAAATTCAGAACTTATAACAAAGTTTGTTCAAATATTTGCAACAAGAAAACTAAATTTATTTCTCACAAAGGATAGATTTCACAACCAATTTAGACTCATCAAGAAGACTAAAAGACACCAGGGTTATCTAAGGTTTCTCAAGCTTCTGATCTTTGAGTCACTACAGAGACAAAGTGAAAACCACTCCAAGCATGCAAAACTTCTAGAAAATCATCCAAAACGAAAATACTATCGGAACTCACTCACAAGATATTTTTGACAGGAAAAATACAGATCTGGGTAGACACTAAAAATCCTAAATCAAATCTAAACTTAACTAGAAGAAGATATTTTAGGTTTTTCAAAATTTTTTAACAGGGTCCGCAGGCTCCAGAAGCAACAAGTGTAGTCCCGCACTATTTACAAAAGGAAAAGTGCGGAGATGCCCGCACTGTATATAAAGATAAAGTGCGGTCCCCAGAAAACTTCGAGAAAAACAAAAAATACTTCCAGAAAGCTACCAAAGCCAGTATACATCAATAAAAAACCAGAAAACAAAACAATTTTCTCAAGTCAAAACAAAGGAAAACCAGAAAACAAAACAATTTTCTCAAGTCAAAACAAAGGAAAACCAAAAATCAAATACCATTCCCAGTGGAGTCGCCAATTTGTTGGCCGGATAAATCGATCTTGCGGACAAGGCCGATCTCCCTAGTATCAGAAGATAGTCTAGCAACAAATGGACAAACAAACCTATCTTTCTCTAGACATATGCGATTTATAAATAAATACTACAAAGGTGTTAAGATCCTACCTTAGATCCAATGCTTGTTCGTAGTAGTCATCCCCTGGTCATTCGAAAGAGTTACCTTTGAGGACCTACAATCACAAACAAGCAAACATTAAATAGAACCTGCATAGTAAATATTATAAATCATGCCTATTATGGTGATCAAGGAATCCATAAAATAAACCATGAATCAACAACTTATTGAGAAAAACAAATTTATTTGTATTAACTTTGAATAGTAGAAGAACCTTACAACCTTTTCAGCCTTGATGTTGAACAAGCTCTTCCTGGGGTCCGAAACATGAATTTTCTTTACTTTGACAAGCCTTGCACTCTTCCAAATGAGATCTTAGAGGTATGTAATCTTTCCTCATAAAAACTCAACTAAAGAAGACTAAGTTCCAGTAGCATTTCACCTCAAAAATATTCAGCTTCTAGCCTCCTAAGTAACCAACCCAATGCTTCTTTTTATAGTGCAGAGAAGGAGGTTACAGGTCCACCTATGAAGGGATAGAATCCTCCTTCAAAGGGATAAGCTCCTCACATCAAGGGGTTAGCTCTTTAAGCTATGGAGTGCATGAACCTTAAGAGAGCGAACTTGCCACCTCAAGATTCCTTCCAGAAGCTTCTAGAAATGACTGAAAGTGAGTTTTTCAGAGTATACTTGCACCTTTTTAACTTTTACAGGGGTCTACACCTTTAACATAGAGACAGTGCGGTCAGGTGCGCAGGAGACATGACCATTAGGTGTGGGACCGCAGGTAAGACAAAGCGAAAGTGCGGAACCAGAGTTTTAAAGACTTTTGAGAGCTTTCCTCTTATTTTTCAGGCTTGATATGAGGAACTGATGTTATATACTTACAGAGGAGGAAAGTATGAGTGGTAATTAACTCACACAGATAGCAGAATGTCAAGGTGACAATTTATAGTGCAACACTTCCGTAGGAATGAGTACATTCCTTTATTGGAATAGATACTACCTCCCTAATTAAGAGGGAGAGATAGACACATCATTCTTGTCTTTAGTTGGGAAGACAGAATGGAGGATTGAGTAAGAATCTGAAATCCGATGCTCTTTGAGGATGTATTAGGGCATCCAAGATAAGAGTAGTTGTAGAAGACCGATATTATTTGAGGACTAGGAATCCAAGATAAGAATAGTCCTAGTGGAACACACCCTGAGAACCCAGGTGGAGTATGTTATGAGAGAGACAATGATGAGTGTGTCTATACATCAATGGTCTCGCCAACATTGTGCCCAGATCTCATGGAGAGATAGAGTTGTTAGGCAAGGCCTTGTTATGTGACAATGTTCGTTGGTATGATGTTATACAGATGGGTTACCAATCCAACTCTTCTTATGAGAAATTCTTCAGATTGATAATGACCAATTACCATTATGAATACCTCCCTAGTTAAGAGGGAGTGTTGAAAATGTAACTAGGTTCGGTCTTCATAATGACATGTGAAATTGTGATTTTATGAAATTGATGAAAAGAAGAAAAATAAAATTATTATTGTAATTCTTGTATCATGGGTTTCAAGAGCAAGGAATATTATTTTTAGTATGACTCCCATTGTGAGTCCTTAGGATTGGTCATAAAGTCAATTTGAGTCGATTTCATGTATGAAGGACTCTTCTTGGGCATATTAAATTTTTTATGAGTCATTAGATAAGTATAATTAGCCCTCGAAATCCAAGCAAAGTCTCCTCCTCAAGTTGAGTTCAAAAAGAAATAATATAAATCATCCAAAGGGCATGTCAGCTCACATACACTCATGTTGGCTAATTACAGAGGAAAACCACTATAAATAGGTAGCTCAGGCTAAGTTCAGAGGTAAAAAATTTCAGCAATACAGTTCGGTCAAGATTTAAAGTGTGAGGGTCATCAAGGGAGCTAAATTACCAACGAGGAAGAAAGAAAGAGTAGCGAGGTGTTTTGTGTTGATTTGGGACTGTTCTGTGGGCCAACTTACCTCCATACACACAAAATTGCAGACCTGTATATTGGAGAAAAGAAGGTCGAGGAAAGGTGAAGTCTATTGAAGCAGTAAAGGCCAAGAAGAGGAAAAGTATATTGCAGCAGTGAAGACCGAAGTCTATCGCGGCAGTGGAAGCCAAGGAGAAGTGTAGTTCTCCGAGGGGCCAAAGTAAAATAAGGTCGAAGGTCTAAAGCAAAACAAAGCCACGGTTGAAGAAGAAGTCGAGAAGGAGGAAGGAGCAGAAGGTTGACTATCATTAACTAAGGATCTTGTGTCTTGGTATTGGAGTGGCGAATAGGTCAAGGGTCTTGGTCTTAGTATTCATCAATTGGAATCTATATAAGAAGAATTTGGTCGGGTTTTCCTCTCAAAGAGTGAGAGGTTTTTTCCCTGGTTTATAGCCTATATTATATGTCTCTTGTATATTTATGGTTTATGAATTGGTAGTTGTTTGATGAATAATAACACTAATAACCTAAGTAAAAGAAGATCCTAATATAAATAAGTAAAAATCACTCACAACAAGTTTCTAATAGAAGAGAAATCACTTAATCTCTATGCCCTAGATTTCTCAACAACCATGAGAGGTATGGACCACAACTATCCTATTGTTAGACAATAGGTAGGATACTACTTACCATGAGAGGTAAGGAGAACAACTATCCTATTTTTTAGAGTTACTTTAACCCCAGGAGTTCTCCAACTCAATTCTTGTCCCTAGGAGCTCAAACAGGGGGGAAGAGCATAACTCAGTCTCCTCGATCAAGCATGACCCTTACCAGGGAGGGTCACATCTATCAGTCCAAGCTGCTATCTGAAGAACAAGAACTTCCCTTTCGACAAAGCCTTGGTAAGAATATTTGCTATTTTCTTATCAGTTGAAATGTGATGGAGTCTTATAGCTCCTCTCTACACCATGTCTCAAATATATTGATACATGATCTCAATATGCTTGGACTTGTCATGGAACACAAGATTCTCTGCCAGTCAGATCCCACTCTTATTGTCGCAATATATAAATATTGTATCTAGAACCTACTCAAACAACTCTCCAAAGAGATTCCCCAACCATATTTCCTTGCAGTTAGCCATGCTAGTGATAATATATTCAGCCTCAACTATACTAAGGGAAACAAACTTTTGCTTCCTTCTCATCCAATATATCATGGTAGATCCCAGGCTAAAACAACATCTTGTCTTTGATGTTTCTGCGAGTTTCATTATTGTTCAGATTATCTTCTGGATACATCGCATAAGGATTCTTTTTCATCGACGTTTCGAACCAGCAACGATGGTTCATCTTCAGGATGTGAGAGAATATTGAAAGACTGGTCTTATTTTTCCACTTATATATATGGAGATGCTTAGCCGACATATATAATTGATTTAATTATTTTTTTCCTTTAGGTTTATGGTTAATTATATTTGTTTTAATTATCTAATTCTTTTTTAATTTAATTTTGGTTAATTATTTTTATTTTAATTAATTTAATTTACTTTTAATTAATTATCTCTACTATTCTAATTATTATTATAATTATATTTAATAATTAATATAATTATAATTAGAATAATTATATAATTATAATAGTAGAGATAATTAATTATTAAATATAATTATAATAATAATTAGAATAGTAGAGATAATTAATTAAAATAAAAATAATTAATCAAAATTAAATTAAAAAGGAATATATAATTAGATAATTAAAACAAATATAATTAACCATAAACCTAAAGGAAAAAGAATAATTAAATCAATTATATATGTCGGCTAAGCATCTCCATATATATAAGTGGAAAAATAAGACCAATCTTTCAATATTCTCTCACATCCTGAAGATGAACCACCGTTGCTGGTTCGAAACGTCGATGAAAAAGAATCCTTATGTGATGTATTCGGAAGATAATTTAAAACAACATCTTGAAGTGCTCTTTCTGTTGACAATATTTATGGCTTAATCAAGATCAGTGTATCCATGTAGCCTCATATCTCGAATAATATATCTGAGTCTAAGATGAATTGTCCCATGTAAATATCTCAGCACATGCTTAGCATCGACCCAGTGTGCATGAAGAGGCTCAGTTATAAATTGACTCAGAGTATTAACTGCCTGGATGCGTCTTCACAAGGAACATCAATGCCTCAATCAATTGTCGATAATCAGAGGGATTTTTCAAATCAGGTCCAACAACTTCTTCACATAGCTTCCTGAAGTTCATCTCCATCGAAGTGGCCATGGAATTGCATTTTGTTGTTCCAAATCTTTCCAGCAAGTTCACAACGTATTTCCCTTGAGAAAGGAAAATCTCACCAGGCCTTTGCCACACCTATAAGCCCATGAAGTAGTGCATCAATCCAAGGTCTTTCATCTCAAATTCAAAGGCTAGCTCCTTCTTGCACTCGAGAATCAGAGGCTGACCACCTGTTAAGAATAAGTCATAAACATTTAAAAAACCAAAATCAAGGGCATACTTTATACAACTTTGAAGTGGAGGTTCAAGTCGACATTGCTTCTCATGAGTCCAAGCTTCATCAGGTAGCCATCAATGTGAGCATACCCAACCTTTAGGGCTTGCTTCAATCCATAGAGTGCCTTCTTCAACTGACACACATGAGTTTTCTTGTATTGTACTTCAAATCCATCTGGTTGCTCAACATATACTTCTTCATGTAGAATGCCATGAAGAAATGCGGTCTTCACATCCATATGGTGATGAGTCCATCCCTGACTAGCAACTTGAGAAACAATAGATCTAATGGTTGTGTAGCGGGAAACCAGTGCAAAAATATCATCATAATCTTCTCCTTTATTTTGGGAGAAACCTCTATCCATGAACCTTTCCTTATATTTCTCAATACTTCCATCTGATCCATGCTTGATCTTGTACATCCATTTGGAAGTCACAACAAACTTTCCTTCAAACCTCAGAACTACTTCCCACACATCATTCTTCATTACAGATTCATATTCTTCAGCCATAACAGCCTTCCAAACCTACTTTTTCATTTCTTCTTCAAAGGTGGGAGGTTCAACCTATATGATGGTGTTCATAGCTACAACATAGCCTTGGTATTGACATGACTCCTTAATTTCTCTAAAGGTTTCTTTTGTAGCGACATGTCTTTCAACATCTTGTAAGGTGTCATGAAGCCAAAGTGGTCTCTTCTTGGCAAGAGGATCACATGGAGGAGGATCGAAGGGGTCTATGGGTTCCAAAAGATAATCAACAACATCTGTCTCAGATCCAAGAGGACCTTCCAAAAGATCATCATCCTTATTCTCAACATTGGTTGGAGGAGGAGTGTCCCTTTATTTTCCAAGGGAAACAAATTCATTGAATGTTACATCCCTGCTAAACTTGATATTCCTTTGACTAGTCACATATATTATAAAAGCTTTAAATTTTTCACAATATCCAACAAATATGCCTTTCTTCCTTGAAGCTTCCAACTTTTTCCTCTTGTCCTTTGACACATGAAAGTATACGGGACAACAAAAAATCCTTAAGTGTCCAACATTGGGCTTCACACCTGTGAAGCTTCTTTAGGAGTCTTATCACCCAAGGCTTGATTAGGAGTCCTGTTTTGAACATAGACTGCAACATTTGCAACTTCACTCCACAAAAACTTAAGTAACTTTTGATCATACAACATGGCTCAGGTAGCTTCCATGATGATCCCATTCTTTCTCTCAACCACTCCAATTTGTTGAGGGGTGTAAGGTACGATGGCCTCTTTCTTGATCCCAACTTTCTCGCAAAATTTAATGAACTAGTTCGAAGTGAATTATCCACCATTATCAGACCTGAAGATTTTTATTCTCTTCCCAGTTTAATTCTCTATTAGTGCCTTGAAGTCCTTGATCATATCCAATGCCTCGTATTTGTGATTTAAGAAGAATATCCATGTCTTATGGGATAAGTCATCTGCAAAGATTACATACTATAGATAGCCACCAAGAGATTTCACTGGCATGGGTCCACATAAATCAAAATGTATGAGTTGTAGAATACCATTGGTCCTGCTCCTGCTAGAAGGGAATGGTTCCTTCAATTTCTTTCCACTGGCACATCTTGGATATACCCGATTATGATTTGCTTGAACCTCAGGCATTCCTACAACCAAACTTCTCACTTTAGGAAGAGCATCATAGTGAATATGAGCAAACCTTCGGTGCCATAACTCACTTTGATGATTGTTGTCATACACCAATGTTCGAATTGGTTTTCCATTGACTCTATAGAGTCGTTCAATTCTTGATCCCAAATTGAATGCATCCCTCATGCGAGATTCCATAGGCTGAGTGAGGACCTTTCCTCTTATGAAGGCAACTCTCATCCCTTTGTCTTCCAAGAAAGATATAGATACAAGATTCTTATTCAATCTCGGTATGTACATAACATCATGTAGGTGTATGATTTCACCATAGTCCAAACAAAATGAAACAAAACTAAAACCCTTCACATGATAATTAGAATTGTCCCCAAGAATGATTTTAAATTTTGTCTCCCTCTCAACCAGGGTTGAGAGGACTTCATGATACCCAATGAAGTGTCTAGAGGCCTCAATATATACTAATCAACTATCAAATGAATCGGGAGAGGAACTAGAAAGAGCATAAATAATAAAATATTCAGATTGAGTAGCAATTGCATTATTTCCACACCTTGAGTTTCTTAATCTATTTTGAGGATCATGGTCTTCACCACAATCATTAGGAGCATCTCTTATTCTTGTATAGTCATACCAGTTGTTGTTGATGCACGATTGTTGTTGTAGGGCTTAACAAAATTTCTCTTCGCTAGACAATCTTGGGTATAGTGACCATGCTTGTGGTAGAGGTTCAATTTTTGTTAGTCCCCTTTTAAATCTTCTATTATACTCCTGGAATTCTGGAGAAAGATTTCTAGGACTAGATGGTACTCTTCTTCCTTCTTCTTAACTTGAGCAACAAATGTAGAGAGTTATCTTTCTTCATGCTTTTGAATCCTCCCTTTAGAAATCATCTTCGTCTCTTCTTGAGTGCACTTGCCAACTAGTTCATTAAATGTTGGAAACTTGTCATTGTTGATAATAGTTGTCATGAATTTCTCCCAAATTGGAGGAAGGCCTCCAAATGCAACGAGCACCAACTCTCTATCAGACATAAGTTCTCCAACAATTAGTAATTGATCCTTTAGTTGGGATATCCTCATGAAGTATGACTGCAAAATCTCTCCCTTGTTCATTTTGATGTCCTTGAGTTAATTTTTCAAGGATAGAATATGGTTCAAATTATTGACCTTATACATCCCAACCAACTTATCATAGATATCCTTGGACTTCTTCAACTTAGAAATATAAGTAAAAAAAATGATCTCTTAAAGAATTAATAACTATTTTCTTTGCTTTGATCTCACCTTTCTTGTACTTGGCCTTGATAGAAACAAAGTAATTCTCCAAAGGTTCAGGTACTTTTCCTTCCACATATTACAAGACATCATTCTCATCCAAGATCTCTTCCAAATTGATTTTTCAAGTAGCAAAATTTGATGAGTCATCAATCATTTATCAAAATTCATTTTCATTTTAAGGGTGGTTGGGTGGTGCTACATTGTTGGTTGAATCCGCCTTCAAGTTGGAGCCTGAAAACACATCAGGGTGGTTCTAGGGATAGTTGGGGCTTCCTATGGTGTTGGAACATCCTTTCAACAATTGCTGATAAAACTAGGACATTGGAGTGTCCTTCCAGTTGGAGCTAAAACATTGAACACTTCTCTAGAGTACTAGGGATATGGGTCTTCCATTTTAGTTGGAGCTGAAGCATTATTGTACTCATAAATTATTATGAAGCGTTTGGAAGTTTTTGTTCCAGACGGGGTTTCCACCTAAAATTTCTTGTGTCTACTGTCTATTTCTCATCTATGTTTTGAATTTATGTTGAAGATTAATTAATGCTCTGAAAAGATTAATAAGTTAGTAATTGCTAAGAAATACTGATTCACCCCTCCCCCTCCAATATTTTGAACAATTGGTATTAGAGTAAGTTCCTTCACTAGCAATTTAACAACTGGAAGGGGATCGTGAAGTGGAATAAGATGAGAATCTAGTATTCAATGGGAACAACTATTCTTTTTGGACTAGAAAGATGAAGGGATATCTTCAAGCATAAGTCTTTGATGTTTGGGATGTTGTGTTGACCAAATACAAGGAAAATACAACTCCTCCTTAAGATGAAAATGCCCAAAAGGATTTACGAAAGCCATGGTAAAGCTAAAAATTCCTTCGTGACTGGCATGAGAGATTATATAAATTTAAAAAATAATGCACTACAAATCAACAAAAGAAATCTAGGACAAGCTTCAAAATACATATTAAGGAGACAAGAAGGTAAAGGATGCCAAGCTTCAGACCCACCGAGGTGAATTTGAGTAGTTGAAATAATGAATGCTCTAGAAGCATTGGGAGAATCAATATCAAGCAAGACAATTGTTCTAAGATCTCTTCCAAA
The DNA here is from genome assembly GCA_031772625.1 of Pinus tabuliformis. NCBI lineage: Eukaryota > Viridiplantae > Streptophyta > Pinopsida > Pinales > Pinaceae > Pinus > Pinus tabuliformis. The sequence goes on from CM062818.1 coordinate 998,938,283, forward strand.
GAGATTCAATGCTAAAGTCTCTGTGCTAGAAGAAAGAGATGATTTGGAAAATATCAGCATAGGCAAGTTGCATGGAATACTTATGACATAGGAAAAGAGGAAATAATAAGAAATTCCTTACTGAGAAGCAACATTTATGACATCCAAGAAGACCGAGATGAACTGACATGAACCAATATCGATCTCTAGTTACCGCGAAGAAGAATACTTAGATGAAGAAATTGCTAACTTTGTGAGAAATTTAAAAAGAAGAATATGTATGTTCAAAGGTAAAATTCCATTAATATGTTTCAGTTGTGGTGGGATTGGTCACTTTGAATCTAAATGTCCTCATAAGAATTATGGTGATGATGATGAAGCTCCCACAAAAGGCAAGAGGGGTCAAAGAAGATTCAATAAACAAAGTAAAAGGAAAGGCTTTAAGAAAAGATTTTTCTCTAAAGAAGACAACTCCTCATCTAAAGAAGAAAGTGACAGTGATGAAGGAAACGACACATGAAGAGTGTTATTTATGGCTAGGGAAAACATGAAAGGAAGTACTTGAAGAATAATAAGGAGATGAAGAAAAAATGGACGAGATCAAATTTCAAAACGATATGGTTAGAGTTATAAAGGATCTCAAGGTTGAAAGAGGAAACATCAAATCTATGGAAGATGAATTAAAAGAAGTAAAAGAGCATGCTAGAAGCCTCAACATGAAGCATGAATAATCAAATGAAACCATCATCAACCTTAAAGTACAGTTGGAAGAAGCTAGAAAAATTGGAGAATCACTTAGGAAATAATTGGAGGAAAGCAACAAAGCAAGGGAAGATCTAGAAGCAAACATAGTCTCTCTACAAAAGGAAGCACACAGAAGAAATGTTCAACATAACTTTGCAAATAGTTCCAAAGATTTGGATGCACTCATAAGCAATCAAAGGGAACACAGTGACAGGACATAATTGGGCTACATGGAAACATTCGTAAAAGGCTTAACTGTTAGAAAATATATATTACGGAGCAATGGAACACATAAAATATTGCAGAAATATAAACACAGAAAACACATAAAACAAGAGAGACACAGATATACGTGGTTCACCCAGTTTGGGCTACGTCCACCTCAAACAGCTAGTCCTTCCTTTCTATTATCCAGCAAAATGAAGAGACACAACCTACAACAGATCCGCTCTAATATCCTCTGTTTTCTCTCACAGTCTCACCTCTTTGTTTCTCACTCACAGAATACACATCTATTACACAACCTCAAATACAATGCCCTCATACAAAGAGAGGGGTTGCCTTCTAGGGAAAAAAACTCTAAACTAAACATAAGTTTTATTGTCAGATCATTCGCCTAATTAACGACCCAGATTGACTAGAAATTACTATACTTGTACAAAGCAACTTTACATCTGTTTTTAGCTTCAGGGGTGCTGCCACCGAGCCCCCGCGGGGGGACCGCTGGCCCCTGGACCCCTAGCCCCCGGACCCCCCAGCCGGGGGGGATCAGCCCCCCCGGACCCCCACGGGGGGGAAAAGCCCCCCCCGCACCCCCCCGCGTGGAGGGGTGTACAAACTTCCTGGGGTATACATCTGGCTGAAACAAAGACCTCTGAACAATCATGCTCCACACACAACAATCTCCCACTTGGAGAATGATTGTAGCAACTCCACCGCTGCTTCATTTGCTGGACAATGAGTCCTCTTTGGACCTGGCTATTTCTCATCTTCATCATCATCCTTGAAGACCAATTGAAACTGCGCATATTCTCAGTTTCACCCTGGTTACAACTTTTGTTAGCATATCTACAGGATTCTGGCTAGTGTGTATCTTTTCCAGCTTCAACTCTCCATCTTCCAACATTGATCGTATGAAATGGTACTTGAGCTGTATGTGTTTAGTCCTGGAATGAAAAGCTGAGTTCTTTGCAAGATGAATGGCACTTTGGCTATCACTGTATAACATGCCCATATCATGCTTCTTACCCAATTCACCCATAAACCTTTGTAACCAAATCATTTCTTTACTAGCCTCTGTAGCAGCAACATACTCTGCTTCTGTTGTTGAAAGTGCAACAACACTTTGGATTTTTGAAACCCAACTGACAGTTGTTCCACCAACAGTGAATACATATCCTGTAGTGCTCCTCCTGTTATCTCTGTCACTTGCCATATCTGCATCAACATATCCCTGTAGAGAAATGTTTGAACCACCAAAGCATAATGCTTGATTTGTGGTACCTTTCAAATATCTAAGAATCCATTTTACTGCCATCCAATGTTCCTTTCCTGGATTGTTCATGTACCTGCTTACAACTCCCACTGCATGTGCAATATCAGGCCTTGTGCAAACCATTGCATACATTAAGCTTCCAACTGCTGATGCATATGGAACTTTAGACATATAATCCATGTCTTCTTGGGTCTTTGGGCACATTTCCTTACTAAGTTTGAAATGGCTAGCAAAATGTGTACTAATTGGTTTTGCATTGTGCATGTTAAATCTTTTCAACACCTTTTGTATGTACTCATTCTGAGACAATGCTAACTTGCGATTTTTCCTGTCTCTAGTGATTCTCATACCAAGGATTTGTTTTGTAGCTCCAAAATCCTTCATTGCAAATGAATTTGCAAATTTTCTTTTGAGCACATTTATTTCCTGCATGTTAGACCTTGCAAAAGGCATGTCATCTACATACAATAACAATATAATATAGCTGCCATCATTTTGATTTTTTCAGATAAACACAATGATCAGAGTGACATCTAGTGTAACCTTATTCAGACATAAACTTGCCAAATTTTAGATACCACTACCTTGGAGCCTGTTTTAAGCCATACAATCTCTTCTTCGACCTGCACACTAGTTTCTCATTCCCTTTCACTTCATATCCTTGTGGCTGCTGCATATATATCTCTTCCTCAAAATCCCCATGGAGAAAGGTTGTCTTTACATCTAACTGCTCAAGATGCAAATCTTCAGCTGCTACAAGACTTAAAATAGTTCTGATTGAAGTCATTTTAGCAACAGGAGAAACTATTTCATCAAAATCAATACCTTTCTTTTGTGCAAACCCCTTCACCACAAGTCTAGCTTTGTACCTCTGTTTTCCTCCATCTTCTTCCTTCAGCCTGTAAACCCATTTATTCTACAATGTAGTTTTTCTTGCAGGCAACCTGACTAAGTCCCAAGTCTAGTTATGCATTAAGGAGTCCATCTCTTCTTCCATGGCTACCTCCCACTTCTTCCTGCTTTCAACCTGCATTGCTTCTTCATAACATTCGGGTTCACTGGAATCAGTCAACAATAAATAATATAATGAAGGAGAGTATCGTTCAGGGGGTCTACTTATCCTGGTAGATCTTCTAACACCACTTTCAGGTGTTTGGGGTGCCTGTTGTTGTTGTTGTGGTTGTTGATTATTATTATTTTCAGGGCCCTTTAATTTTTCACTGATTTCATCAAGGACTGCATATTCCTTGTTTTCTTTTTCCTATTTCTTTTCTTGCAACTGATTCTTATACAAGACCTTTTCATTGAATATTACATCTCTGCTCCTAATGATTTTGTGATTTTCATAATCATATAAGCGATAACCAAAATCATTAACACCATATCCAATAAAGGTACATTTCTTTAACTTTGCCTCAAGCTTTGCTCTATTTTCTTTATCAATATGGACAAAGGCCTCACAACCAAAAGGCTTTAAAAAAGAGTAGTTTACCTTTTTACTTGTCCATGCTTCCTCCAGAACACCACCATCCAAGGAACTTGAAGGCCCTCTATTTATTAGATAAGCAATAGTATCTACAGCATCTGCCCAAAACTGTAAAGGCAACCTTGCATGCAATCTCATGCACCTTGCACGCTCCATGATTGTTATGTTCATCCTTTCTGACACACCATTTTCTTGTGGTGTTCTTGGAACTGTCTTCTCTCTGTGAATTCCATGCTCTGAACAATACCTATCAAACTCTTTGTTGCAATATCCACATCCATTGTCTGATCTAAGACACTTCAATTTCTTTCCTGTCTCAATCTCAACCAAAGCTTTCCATTTCTTGAAAGTATCAAATACATCAGATTTATTCTTAATACAATAAATCTAAGTTTTTCTAGTTGCATCATCAATAAAAGTAACATAATAACAAGAGCCACCGAGAGATGATACCTGAGCAGGTCCCCATACATCTGTATGCACAAGATCTAATTTTTCATTCTTCTTTTCTTTCCCAACTCTAAGAAATCTGACTCTATTCTGTTTTCCATAAATGCAAATCTCACAGAAGTCCAAATCAACATTCTTCAAACCCGGCAACAAATTCCTTGAGTGAAGAATCTTCATCCCGTTTTCACTCATGTGTCCGAGCCTATGATGCCATAATGCTACATCTTCTCCTTTGGAAGTTAAAGCATTAACAAAGTTAGAAATACCATTGCATAAATACAATGTAGCAACCTTTTCGCCTTTTGCTATTACCAGGGCTCCTTTGGTGACCTTCCAAGCTTTATCTGTGAAAGTTGTCACACATCCTAACTTCCTTATTGAAATCATATTTTTCTTTAGATCTGGAACATGCCTTACCTCCTTTAGTAGCCATTGGTTTCCATTCTGTTGTTTTACAAGAACCTTACCCATTCCAACAATTTTACAGGGTTTATCATCACCCAAACAAACTTGTCCAAAATCTCCTTGAACATAGTCATGAAAGTATTTCTGATCAGGTGTGGCATGGAATGAGGCCCCTGAGTCTACCACCCAGGAATTAGTAATATTTTCGAAAGAAAGAACCAAAGCATCTTGTAACACCTCACCTGTCACATTTGCTTCATGATTGTTTTCTTGTTGTGCATCTCCTTCTTTTCCCTTCCGAGATCTACAGTCTTACTTTAGGTGTCCTTTCTTTCCACATTTCCAGCACACTATCCCTGATCTGGACTTGGATCTGCCTTTCCTTGATTTACTGCGATATCCTGAGCTCTTTCCTCTTTCCATTTTTCTTCCCCTAGACTCTGCACTCAAAGCATTTCCTGATGTATCACTGGAGATTTTCTGTCGCATTTCCTCGCTAAGGATAGCACCGACAACATCATCAAACTTTAAAGTACTAGATCCAGAAACAGAGTTACTAATGGCCATTACCAAACCATTCCAACTTTTTGGCAATGAGCACAATAATAACAGAGCTCTGACTTCATCATCAAAGTTTACCCCTACAGAACATAACTGACTTGTAACAATATTAAAATCATTTAAATGGTTTGCAACAGATCCACCTTCCAACATCTTCATATTAAATAACTGTTTCATAAGAAATACCTTGTTTGAGGCCGAAGGTTTTTCATATAGTTTCTCCAACATCTTAATCAAACCCTTTTTTGTTGTTTCCTTCGAAATGTTGAAGGCGACCGACGTTGCGAGGCACAACCGTATTGTTCTGAGTGCCTTTCTATCGAGAAGGTTCCATTCTTCATCTTTCATACCCGTCGACATCTTTGCTTTTCCGCCCAATGGTAGGTATAGATCTTTCTGATACAGATAATCTTCCATATGCATCTTCCACAGTGAGAAGTTTTGGCCGTTAAATTTCTCAACCCTAAACTTACCATCTTCCGCCATTTCTCCCACTTGAAATAGGAACCCTTCTTTCCTGCGAGTTTATCAGCCAAATAGACCTTCGGCTCTGATACCGGTTGTTAGAAAATATATATTACGGAGCAATGGAACACATAAAATATTGTAGAAATATAAACACAGAAAACACATAAAACAAGAGAGACATAGATATACGTGGTTCACCCAGTTTGGGCTATGTCCTCCTTGAACAACCAGTCCTTTCTTTTTATTATCCAGCAAAATGAAGAGACACAACCTACAGCAAATCCGCTGTAATAGCCTCTATTTTCTCTCACAGTCTCACCTCTTTGTTTCTCGCTCACATAATACACATCTATTACACAGCCTCAAATACAATGCCCTCATACAAAGATAGGGGTTGCTTTCTAGGGAAAAAAACCCTAAACTAAACATAAGTTCTACCGTCAGATCATCCGCCTACTGAACGACCCAGATTGACTGGAAATTACGATACTTTTACAAGGAAACTTTACATTTGTTTTTAGCTTCGGGGGCGCTGCCCCCGAGCCCCTGCTCGTCCCCAACCCCCCAGCCAGGGGAATAGGCCCCCCTGGACCCCTGCGGGGGGGACAAGTCCCCCTCACACCCCCCCTCGTGGAGGGCTGTACAAACTTCCCGGGGTATACATTTGGCTGAAACAAAGACCTCTGAACAATCATGCTCCACACACAACATTAACCTCCTCCACGATTGGAAATGAAGATGGACACAAATGTTATGCATAAATTACTAGAGGAACTATTGAGAAGGAAAGAGGTTTCCCAATAGAAAAGATGGTTCAAGTTCAACAAAAAGGTTCTTGGAGAACAATTTCATGAAGAAGGTCTCCTCCTCTCAAGTATCAAACCATATTTCTTGGTGACTACTATTCTTTCAAAAAAAATTGGACATAAAGTTGTAAATTGTGAGGCTTATGATAGGAACAAAGGCAATTTTGGAAGGTCATTCAAGAATGATTATCCCCAAAAATTTTAGATAGGGTTATAGGTAAAGCTATAATAGGTTTGGACCTCTAAGAAATGAAGAAGAATGTCATAAATGAAACAACTTTGGACATTTGGCTAAATATTGTAGTCTAACCGCTCCCCCAAGGGAATCATAGTAGAATCAAAATGCCTAGGTTTGGAGGAAGAAAACTAAAAGATGTGCACTTTCCCTAAAATATCAAAGCAAGAATAATGTGTGGTATGTTGACAGTAACTTCTCAACGCATATTACTAGAGACAGGAATACATTCATATCTTTGGAAGAAGGAAAGGATGGAACAATGCCTTTTGGAAATGACATATTTACAATTGTTATAGGAACTGTTAGCGCTTGGAATTCACCTAGGCTGAGATAGACAAACTCTCAAGGCTACATCAAACCATTTCACCTCGTAGCTAGCCCTACGAGGTATGAGAAGGCTCTCTCGGGTCAGATTTGATAGATCTTATAATATAATAAGCTGACCAATTAGGATCAAATATATTAGGCTAGTAAATTGATAAGGGGGGTTGATTTAATGATTTTTGGGGTTTTTGGTGGCAATTGGAGGGAGTGCAATTCAGGGTGCGGGGATTGGGCACAGTTTTTGCAGGTGGGTCTTTGGGGCAAGGTAGGAGTTTATGCTGATGCCTTTAGCTGAAAGAGATGATTAAGGAAGAAAGAAGAGAAACTAAAGAGGGCGAACAATGAATTCGAATCCTCTCTAGACAGTGGAAAACATAAATTTTAAACAAAATTGAAAGCTGAGCATGGCATGCATGAATTCAAACTTTATCACTTCTTTTGTTTAAATAGCAGCAAGAGATTAAGAAATGGAACACATAAACACACTTACAATAACAGTAGGAGAGACACCATCAACATAATAATCCACAAGAATCCACAATGAAGTCTGCAAAATCCTGGCCTTCCTTTTCCTCAAATTGCAGAGAATACAAGTCAATAATACAATAGCACTTCTCCCTCTAGAGTCCAACCATCAAAATGAGAAAGAGAAGGCATAATATAGAAGGTCAAACCTCTTTCCCCACCTCTAGGGGTCGAGCTCAGCTTCCTAGGAGCTGTTGCAACTAATTCTAAATCAGTCACTAGATAATAGGCCAGCTCAACAACTTACCTCTAAAACTTAGGAAGCTTATCTATGCATTAAATATTCACTATTTACATCAAAGAAGCTTCTAGAAGTGGTAAAGAAGAGTAAAAGTATCTAATGCCATGAAATTTACACAATAATCCATCATTTACATGCCCAAATAGTCAACCAAAGTGAAAATAGTGCTTTTCTGGCCGAACTAGTCAAAAACTGGCAAATCTGGAAGTTCTGGTCGCGCCCTTGGAAGTTCTGGTCGCGCCCCTTTGTAGCTACTTTTGAGTGGGTTCCACTGATCCAAATCAGGTGCAAGATGGCTCATTGGAAAGCTTGGCCTGTCTACTTTCCATCCCAAGTGGAATTTCTGAATTTGGTGTAGATTGTACCCCTCAAAAACCATTTCTCCCAAGGTCACTTTCTGCAACTCAAAAAGTGGGCAGAAAGTCAATTTTTAGGTGTATTTTGAGCTTTTGGAGGCTCAAAACTCAAAATTAGGCTGCCCCCAAGTACTGGTAATTTTTATTTTTGCATACCCTTTCCAAAAATGCCAAGTTTGCAAAATTCCGAGCAGCCCTTCAAAATGGTCTCACCCGGGGTGAGACCAAACCGTGGGCAAAACCTGTAATTTAACCAAAAATTTGCAAAATGCTCCAAAATTCTCAAAATTTTCAGATTTTGATGCTAGATCAAGGCTGATCAGTACCATGATGAGTGAGGGATGCCTCAGCCAAGATGCGGAGTGGATTTGTCCTTTTCTTCTTCTTTCGGGCCTCTGACAGCTCTCTTTGGAGAATTTTCATTCTCGCCTTGCAAACATGTAATCTTGCCCAGTAGTGTGTCTTCATGTTTCGGAGCAGCTCTTTATCACGGTTTGCCTTGTCTAACAGTCCCTCCAAGCGCCAATTTGCTCGGATGAGCAATAACTCTCTATCCTTGGGCAGTGGGTCCCCAGGCCTCCTGCGGTTGATGACTTGGTCGAATCGAATCCTCCATAACTCATCCAACTCCTTCTCAGTCTCCAGCTGTTTGGTCCGCTGCTCTAAATAAGTGATAGTCCACTGAGCCATCTCAAGCTTCCGCTGCAACACAAGGTTCTCTTCCTTGAGCTCATAGAAATCTGAAGAGGAAGGAGAATGAGCATCACGACCAGTGAAATAATCATGTGCCTCGCCAACTGCCTCATCCTCAACCATGGGCTGCTTGCCCTCTCGTACTGCCTGTGCCGATGAAGAAAGCGAGGCCCCTTCCACCTGGTGTGGAGATAACACTCGCTGCTCTGATGATGAAGACGAGACCCCTTCCACTGGCTGTAGAGAAAGTACTCGTCGGGCTGCTGCAAATAAGGTCCTGTGACCTCTCTGATATGTGACCCGAGGAGAAGAAGGCATGCGTCTCGGGATGCTGGTCTCGGGCTGATGTGATGGCCCTCCCTCCTCATGAACTGCCTCAGGCCCTGAATGTGGCTGTGTGAAAACATCTCGGGAGATGAAATCCGCCCAAGGGATGCCCTGCTGGCTCAGCTGATGGGAAACTACTAACTGAATAAGACCATGATGGCATAGGCTCCGGAGCTGCTGTACTGGAGTCTGTCTCCGAAAGGTAGTGGATATCCTCTGAATGTCATGAAATAAGTATGCCGAGATGTTCATCATCCTCACTCTGGTGAAGTGCATCATCATGCGGATATGACAAGAAAATACTCGTGAGAATCTCCCCTTGCATGTGAAGTAGTGCATAATGAGTCTCATGGTGTCTATATACTCTGCTCGGAGGAACTTGATAGGAAAGTTCCTTGTCAAGTGATGCACATAGGCAGGCCTAACATATGGCTCATAGTATACCAGGTCCACCCACTTGCGCTTTGGCCATACCTCACCCACATTGGGTATCCCGGTAGCATCTGTGATAGCCTCTGGAGAAAACACAAAATTCACCCCTGCAAGGGTGACCTGCCTGTCATGGAGATGGAGGACAAACAACCGGGCCAAGTCTCTGTGATGCTGGATGTGTGATAGCCTCTCACAAAACTGAAAACAAGCCATATGCTGAAAGCAAGATACTGCCAATGGGCAAGCCTGCAATTCTGTCAATGATGTGGGCTCTTCCCTCCTGTGATGACCACCCTTGCCTCCCCTACGAGGCCTCTGCTGTATCTCAATCTCAGTAGATGATGATCGGTCATCACCTTGCTCATTAGTCTCAGTGGTTGACATGGTGTTATTGAGCAAGGTGGAATAAATAAGTCAAAATGACCGCTGCCCTGCCTGCAAAATGCTGTGAAGTATGCTGTTTTCAAGGGGAAACATCATGAGGGATATGTTAGGGGAGGAAATTTACATATAGGAAAGGGAAAAATATATATATATAAGCAGGGAATTCTGAAGGAAAACATCACATAATGCTAAACATATCATTCTATCTTTCATCATTTGCAAATCAATACTTTATTTAGGGAAACTGTGTTTTTCAAGCACCAAGGGAAAGGACAATGAAAATCATCATGATGGAGGGAAGGATGTCATGGGCGGAATAGGGTAGCATCAACTGTGTACAAGTAACAGGCAGCTCATTTCATTTTGTTTAGAATGTCATTGAGGAGCATACTCTGTTTTTACTCATGTGAAAATATCCATTTGATGCTAATAAAAAACAGGGGTTTAGGGTATTTAATTGCAAGATGATGGGAAGGGGTTGCTGTGATTATTCTGCAGCGGAAGGAAGAAGGAATTGGTAACTTGGGAATTAGGGAAAAAAGAGGATATTAGGAATTAGGTTTAGGGGGACCATGAAACCCTCTTTACAAATCACTGCCAATCTAATTTACATAACAACAATTCATTTAGAACAGAGGCAGCTTCATCACGCTTTTACCATGGGGAATTAGGGTTTCACTGTGTGCTTTGATCATAGGGAGGGACATTCAATTGCATATGGAGTTTTAATGAAGGGAAATGCAATTGAATTAGGGTTTTAATATAGGGAATAGGTGGGGAAAAACAGAGTCTTAAGGATGGGGAAGAATACCATGTTAATGCAAAACCCTAATCACAGCAAAAGTAGTCTTTTTTGATAGCTATGCAGCTGATACCTTTAATGAATTTTGTCATGAATTTTATACAGCTTGTAGCCTTTGACATTATACAGCAAGATGACATTTTTCTTTATTTTTTCTAAGGCTATGCAAGTAGCAATTTTCACTGTTTTTTACAATTCTTGAATGTATGCCTTGTCATCACTTTTCTATTTGTTTTTTTTTTTACAATGTTTTCTGTTCATTCTTTTGCTGTGAATTTGATATATAATTTGCTGTGTATACTAGTGCTTAGGTTTTGAGCATATAACATGGGGAAAAGGTAGGGTTTGAAATGATTAAAGGGGACTAGGGTTTGATAGGATTTAGGGGTAGGGTTGGTATGATTAATTTGCAAATGAGATCAATAAATATGACATGTTAACATATGTAATTTACATGGGAAAATGAAAGGAGGGAAAAAGGGAAAAATTTCCTTGAAAAATAACAAACTGTCACACATATTGCTTGCAAAAACAACTATTCATTTAACCTATTTCTTTATGGATTTCTTGCACAAAATTTATGATCATTACCTTCCTTTCCAATCCCAACACCATCATCAAACATGTGAATGAGGCATACCTTAATAACTTGAGAGAATTTGAGGGTGATTTCAGCGTTTGAATGAGTTTCAAGGCGGGCAGACTTTTTTGGTCGCGCAAGCTGCCAGTTTGGTCTCACCCCTCCGTTTGGTCGCGCCTGTGTAATTTAACACAGCGCGTTGGCCTTTTTTTGGTCACGCCCACCCACGTGGTCGCGCAGCAGAATTACCCTTGTAATTTGCAGAATTTTGCCCGAGTTGCCTCCTCTTGCCTCTAACATGAATTTTTGACCTTCATATGCACAATAAGAGTAACTAAAGAGGGAAAATTGCTTTTATAGGTTCATTTTAAAAAAAATTTAACTTTAGAACCCACTTTCTAATGTTTCCACTTGGACATTCTTTTTTAACACTGTTTTGGAGTCATTTTGTCCTGAAATGAGCCTTTTGATGCGTTTGACTCCTTTCTTTTTGCAGGTTGACCGCCTGATGGACTGTAGCGAAGGAACCAGGGTTGTTGCCGGCACTTTTACAAATTTTTGAAAATTTCTTTGTTTTTTCAAATTCCACATGACCTTGGAATTAAAAACAGTGTTTTTAAATCCAAGGCATAAAATGAGTTGTAGCTGAAGAAGATGACAATGAAACATATGTACAAAACTCCTTCCGGCTTGCTGGGCACTTACTGACCATGACTCATGACCTTGAAATGATTTTGACTCATAACCCTAGACCTAAGACCATGGGACTTCAAAACAAGAATAAAAACAAGCATGACTCAATTACATTGTTGTATGACCTGATCCAACAAAGCCAAGAAGGGAACAAAGACCAGCTCCTCCATTCAGTGTTATGGCATGCCTAGCGGGATGCAAAACTGACACTGATGAGACACCTATAAATGCATATGCAAAGAGTTATTGATCACTGATGGAGGGCTCAAGACCGACACTAACAGGAACAAGCACATTCAAGCTTGGAGGAAAGGATGCTACAACAAGGGATGTGCTTCTCATTGAAAAAATGAATCATAGTCTGCTAAGTGTAAGTAAAATTTGTGATCAAGGACATACACCCCTCTTTGACTCAAAGAAATGTGGAATAAGAAGAGAGAAATCCGACCAACTAGTGGTTATTTCATCTAGGACTCTAAGTGACATATACACTCTGGATGAGATTGTTAAAGGTTGTTTCTTGGCAAAAGAAGACGAAAGTTGGATCTAGCACAAACATAAGGGACACATAAAATTTGATAACCTTGTCAAAATTAGTAAACATGAGGTTATGAAAGAAATGTCATTGATCTCAAATCTAGCCAGTGCTACATATAAACATTATAGACACGGAAAATAGGAAAGGGTTGAATTCAAGACCAAATAACATTCCATGCCAAAACCATTGGAATCGATACACACTGATCTATGTGGAGTGATGAAGACTAAAGGACTAGATGGTAAACAATAATTCATGCTAATGATTGATGATTATACTAGGATGACAACATTAAATTTTTTGAAGAAAAAGTTGGAAGCATTTGAATGTTTCAAAATCTACAAGGAAATGGTTGAACATGAAATTGCTTGGAAGATCAAATGTTTGAGATCAGATAATGGTGAAAAATTCACATCCAAATAATTTCATCATTTCTATGAGGAACGTGGAATAAAAAGGTAGTTCTCAGTGACTAGGACACCACAACAAACTGGAGTCGTCGAAAGGAAAAATAGAACTACAGAAGAAATGGTCGAAATAATGCTAAATGATTCAGATCTGGATAAAAATTTTTGGGTTCAGGCAGTTGATACAACAATATATATTTTGAACAGAGGATTGCTTAGAAGAAATTGTGTTAAGACACCATATGAACTATGGAAGGGAAGACCTGCAAGTGTTAAACATTTTCAAGACTTTGGAAGCAAATGCTACATTAAAAGGGAAGATCACAAGATAGGAAAAATAGTGTCTCAGGTAGATGAGGGAAATTTCGTTGGATATTCACACAAAAGGAAAGCATACAAATGTTACAATCAGAGACTCAAATGGATAGTTGAAAGCACCAATGTAACATTTGTTGAAGCTCGTGGACCAAAGATTAAACAGGGAAACCCATATTTAGGTGAACCAGAGGCACAAGAGACAAAACTAGAAAGGTCAAAGAGGAAGCCTGGGAGAAAGTTCAATCAAATGAAGAGACAACAAATAACCAGAAAGAGACAAGAAAAGAACAACAAGTATCTTCCAAGTCTCCAAAGAAATGTTATCAAAAGAACCATCCTTCAAACTGGATCATTGGGGACATCAATGAACACTTCAGAACCAGAACAAATTAATAGCTACGCATGCCAAAATAAGGACATCTTGCACTGTTGGCCACATTTGAGCCTAAAAAATTTGAAGAGACTAGTCACGATGAACATTGGGTAGCAGTTATGAACGAAGAATTGGATTATATTGAAAATAATGATACTTGGGAACTGGTTCCACGACCAAAGGAAAAAAATGTCATTGGCACAAAGTGGGTTTTCAGCAATAAATTGAATGAGGATGGACATGTGAGCAAGAATAAGGAAATATTGGTCTACAAAGGGTATGCACATGTTGAATGAATATATTTCGAATAGACATTTGCACCCATCGCTAGGATGGAATCCATTAGAATGTTCTTGGCCTATGCATGCTTGAGGAATATCAAGGTGTATCAAATTGATCTAAAATAAACCTTTCCAAAAGGAGAATTGGAAGAATAGGTATATATAGAACAACCTGAGGAATTTTTTCTCACTGACAAGAAGGATTATGTTTGCAGGTTGAAGAAAGCATTATATGGTCTCAAACATGTTCCTAGAGCTTGTTATGGTCATTTTGATAGGTACTTGTAGAAACAAGGGTTCAAGAGAGTAAATGTCGATATCAACCTTTATGTGAAGGTTGAACATGACAAATTGACCATCATTGAAGTTTACATAGATGAAATTATCTTTGGCAGTGATGATGACAAGTTAAGCAAGAAGTTTGTAGTAGATATGTAGAGTGTGTTTGAGATGTCATTTCTCAGTGAGTTGACCTTCTTCTTGGGACTTTAAATATCTCAAGAAGACAAGGGGATATTTATTTGTCAAACCAAATATATCAAAGAAATGTTGAAACAATTTCAGATGGAAGATTGCAAGCCAGTTAGCACCCCAATGGTGACTGGTTGCAAGTTGATCATAGATGACTTATCCAAGGAAGCAGATGAAAGAATGTAAAAATCAATGATTTGTACTCTTTTATATGTAACAACTTCTAGGCCAGATGTAATGTAGGTAGTTGGACAAGTAGCACCAAAATAATCTCATGTTGTTGCAGTAAAGAGAATCTTTTGATATCTCAAGGGAACAACATATTTTGGCTTATGGTATACAAAAGGAAATGACTTAACCATCATAACTTATATAGATGTAGATTGGGAAGGAAACATTTACGATAAAAAAAGCACCAGTGGAGCATCTTTCTTCCTAGGTGGTTGTCTTGTATCACGGTTGAGTAAGAAATAGTGTTCAGTCTTGTTATCCATAGAGGAAGAAGAATGCATAGCAACAAAAGCATGTTGTACTTAGGTCCTCTAGATGAAACAAACATTGTAGGATATTCAAGTGAATTTTGATGATCCCATTCCAATGTTTTGTGACAACACCAACACCATAAGAATCTCCACGACTCTTGTCATGCATTCAAAAACAAAACACATTCCTATTAAATATTATTTTGTTTGAGAACATGTAGCAGAAAGGAACATAATATTGGAACAATTGGGACAAAGGAGAAAATAACTAACATATTCACCAAACCATTGCCACGTGAGATGTTTGAGTATCTTCGAAAAAAACTTGGGATTCTCCCATTTTCACATTGAAATGCACTTTTTTTAGCCAAGAATTCGGGGGGAGTAGAGGCAAGTTACAGGTTCAAAGTAGTAGGCAAATTGTCATGGGAATTCATACTTTTTCATTGATGTCAAAGGGGGAGAGAAAGTAGGACATGAAGATCAGAGGCACGATATCAGAGGGAGTACGTGTGTTGCCATCAATGCCAAATGCTAATTTGGAAGCTCATGGAAAAATTCCCTCCTTTGGAAAACCTTCCTCATCCAGAGAAGACCCTATTTTCCCTTGGAAGAATTCAATTTGGTCAAGGAAAATATCATTTTTAAAGGAAAACCCACAAGTTCACAAAAGTACAAGTCGACCTGGACAAGGAAAATTCACCTCCAAAATCACATATAAGTACAAGGCTAGGCAACCTCATTTGGACATCATTATCACACATATTCTTTTTCCCTTTGGAGGTTTGATCTCTTATGAAATATTGTAGGTCTCTTTCACATGTTTGAGTAGGAGATAGAAGTTTTTTGGATGGGACGAAATCTGTCTTTGACCAATGTTGACTTTTTGGTGTTTAGGAAGAGTTTGACTTGGTTTGACTTGATTTTTTAGATTTTTTTTGTAGGCTGAATTCTTTGGCAAGGAGGATGGATATTTCTGGGCACTTTGGCCTTGGTTGACTGCATCTCTACAACTAGGGTTTCAACAGAATTTGACTTTGATCGATTTTGGAGGAATGTTTTGACTACATTTTGGCAAGCATTAAAGGCCTCATTTTTGGAAAATTAACTGAGCTCTTTTGGAGGAAAGTTGACCATTGACCATTTGGGACAGGTGCAACTACTATTGACTTTAACCAAAATTGTAGATTTGACTTGTTGACTAGATTTGACTACTAGGCTCATCTTTTGGATATTGGTTGGCTAATCTTTTGGATAGTCAAATAATTGACTTTGAATATTTTGTTGATGAATTGAATCATTCTATCTCTCTACTGAACATTTGATGATAATCTAATAAAAGAGAAATCTGTAAGGGTTTTCCCCCTTATGGGGTTTTCCCCTAGTCTTTGACCAAATCTCTTATCTCTTCTTATTACTCTTGGATGTCTTCTATTATGTATTGGATTTACTATTCTAGTTAAAATTTCTATTTTTTATTGGAAGATTAAATTTATTTGAAAGTGATTGCTAATTGAAGAAAAAATTGGGCTAAGTGATTGTACTAAGCATAGAACAATGGAAAATTAACATGGTTCCTGACCTGAGGTGAAGACAATCCCAAGGAATCAAGAGACAAGAGCAATCATATTTGGAAGAAGATAAAGGAGTCTATTTGACTTGGTCAAGATGTCTACCTCTTATTTCAAGGTCATAAAGAAGATGGGTGACTCATCAAACTTTGCTGCCTGGAAGATTAGGTTGGAAGTCATTTTGTATGATAATGATGTTTTGGACTATGTGGAAGGAAAAGTACTAAAGCCACTGGAAAATTCTCTTGATACTACCAAATCAAAATATATGAAAGATGAGCTCAAAGCCAAGAAAATTCTTATTTATTCTTTGAAAGATAATTTGCTTGCTTTTGTTGGAAAATTGAAGAAGTCCAAAGATATCTATGATAAGTTGGTTGGGATATATGAGGCCAACAATTTGAATCTTGAATCACATCCTCTCCTTGAAGAATCAAATCAAGGACATGAAGATGAACAATGGGGAATCTATGCAATCCTATGTCATGAGGATATCCCAACTAAGGGATCAATTGCAAACTACCGATGAGCCTAAATTTGATAGAGAGTTAGTGTTGGTATCTGTTTAAGGTCTTCCTCCTATTTAGGGAACCTTCATTACTACTATTAGCAATAATGACAAGTTCTTGACATTTGATGAGCTTGTTGGCAACTGTACTCAAGAAGAAACCAAAATGATCTCCAAAGGGAGGATTCAAAAGCATGAAGAAGGAGAGCCTTTTGAATTTGTTGCTCAAGATAAGAAGATAAAAGGAAAAGGGAGACCATCTAAAAGGTTTGCTCCAGATTCTAGAGATTCCAACAGAAGATTCAAAAGGGAATTATAAAAATTTGAATGTTACAACTTCCACAAGCATGGTCACTATGCCCGAGACTTCCTAGAAAAGAGAGATTTTCCAAGGTCCTACCATGGCTTAAACAACAATAGGTTCAATGATAGAAGAAGAGGAGATGATAGAAGAAGAATAGATGCTCCTGATGATCGTGAAGAAGGCCATCACTGCAAAAGAGATCAAGGAACACTAGGTATGGAAATAATGTTGTTTCTTCTCAATTTGAATATATTCTTATTTATGCCCTTTCTAGTTCCTCTCCTCTAGATTCTTGTGATAGTCGGCTGGTAGATAATGGGGCTTCTAGACATTTCTCTGGGTATCAGGAAGTCCTCTTAAATTTGGTTGAGAGGGAGTCTAATCTAAAGCTTATCCTTGGGAACAAATCTACGTATCCAGTGAAGGGATTTCATTATGTTAAATTTCATTTGGACTCTGGGGAATCCATTCTAGCTCATGATGTTAGGTATGTTCCAGGATTAAAGAAGAACTTGGTATCTATATCTACATTGGAATACCAAGGGATAAGAGTTTCCTTCATAAGGGGAAATGTCCTCACCTAGCCTATGGAGTCTCACATGAGGGATGCTTTCACCTCGGGATATAGAATTGAAGGACTCTATAGAGTCAATGGAAGACCACTACAAACATTGGTTCACGATAGTAATCATCAAAGTGAGATATGGCAGCAAATTCTGACACACCTACAATATGAAGCCCCACCTAAAGTTAGAATATTGGTTTATGGGATGCTTTATGTTCAATCTATTCATGATGGTGTATGCCTGAGGTGTGCTAACGGAAAGAAGACAAGGGGACCATTCCCCTCCAAAAAAATTTGGACTAATGATATTCTATAACTCATGAACTCTGACCTATGTGGACCCATGCTTGTGCACTCCATTGGTGGCTACCTCTATTATATAATATTTATTGATGAATTCTCCAGGAAAACATGGATATTATGTTTGAAACATAATGACGAATAATTAGACATGTTCAAGGAATTCAAGGAATTGATAGAGAATCAAACATGGAAGAGAATCAATGTTTTAAGATTTGAAAATGATGGAGAATATACCTTAAACGAGTTTGTTGACTTTTGCAAGGAGGCTGGAATCAAGAAGAGACTATTGTGCCATATAATATCGAGAATAATGTTGTGGCTGAAAAAAAGAATAGGTTTGTCATGGAAGTTTCCTGAGCCATGTTGCATGCTCAAAACTTGCCAAAGTTCCTTTGGGGAGAAGCCACAAATACAATGGTCTATGTTCAAAATAGGGTTCCTCATCAAGCCCTGGGTAACTAAACTCCTGAAGAAGTGTTTACAGGTGTCAATCCTTCTATTGGTCATCTAAGGATATTTCGCTGCCACGCGTACTTTCATGTGCCGAAGGACAAGAGGAACAAGATGGAAGCCATTGGAAAGAAATGTATGTTTGTTGGATATTGTGAAAATTCCAAGGCCTTTGGAATATATGTATCTGGTCAAAGTAAAATCGAGTTTAGTAGATATGTGTTAATTTGGAAGCTCAGCACAAATTCCAACCTTTGGACGAGATTCCTCTTTTTGAGAGGACCAAATCTGATTATTGAAGCACTCAATTTGGACAAGGGAAAGTGTATTTTTGAATTAAATCCCACATGTGCACATTTGATCAGGTCGACCCTAAAGAAAATTGGACCCCCTTGGAAGGCTATAAATAAGAGTGAACTCAACCTCATTTGGACAACATCTTGGATAATTCTTCTATTCTCTTTCTTAGTTTTGGTTTCAATAGGTCTGAGGTAGATTTGCGGAGATTGGCTCACACAGGTCAAAAATTGTAGGGTCTGAAGCTTGCACATGTGTTCTAGGGTTTTGGTTCTCAGTCGCATGCATCACACAGGAAGATTTCGGTCATAACCGCAGGCTAGTAGGCTCATGCATGCGGTTGGAGGGTTTCAACCGCACACACGTCACTCTCCAGGTGTGGTTGGGACCTAGGGTTTGGTTTATCAGTTGAACGCAGAATTCACTTATTGACTGTAGGGTTTAACAGGTGACTGCAAAAAGTAACAGTTGATTGTAGACTTTTGAAGCTGGGTTTTGAGTATTAGCATTGTTTGGTTCATCTCATGATATTTTTTAGTTGATCTTGCTGGATAGTTGTATGGATGAAGATATGGATCATTGTACTATATTTTTATGAATTATTCAATGAAAATATAATAAGAATAATTTGAAAGGGTTTTCCCCATAGTGGGTTTTCCCTAGTCTCCGACCAATCATGGTGTCTCTATGTGTGAATTATTTTCTTCTATTGTTCCTTTATGTTCCACTACATTGATGATGATGATGTTATTTCTACATAATTGCATATGTTGCTGAATAATGTTGTAAATCTGAATAATGTTATGGTGCTATGGGGTGAATTCTATATGTTAATGATGAAATGCAATTATTAAAGCAAATAAAAATATATCCTTAAGAAAGTTAACATGGGATCAGAGTTGGGCTGAAGAAAATTCATTTAGATCACCCCTATAAAGACACCTTTGATGAAAGAAAGAGAAGATGGAGGAGACCTAAAAGAATACCAGGGGTTGAAGGATACCCTAGGGAATTTGGTTATTAGAGTTAGAAACCCTAGCATCATCAGTGTCAAGATGTTCAAGCACTTGTAACACATTTTGAAGAAGCCCTAGATGGGATAGTATCTAATAGGCCTGATTGCTGATAAAATTGGTGAATATATTGAAGGAAATAATGTTATATGGTCAATGTACAACCATGACTCTTGAAGGCTAGTTCAAGAGGGAGTTGATCTCCTATTGTTAAAAGATAAATACCTTTTAGATTTATGTTACTTCCTTGTGATTCTATTCCTATTTGAGTTTCTTGTTTTGATTATTACTTCATGCATGTATATGTGAGTATTTGGATACTTCTAACCTCTTGATGAGATGTGATACATGGATCCTTCTTTAGGATCATCCGAGATGCAAGAATGGATGGCTTCTTCATGAAGAGAAGAGCTACAATTTCCCTTAATAACGAAGTTTACAAAGTGCTCCCGCTGCCAATGTCAAAAAAGAAGATGCACATGTATCTAAATACTACAAGGTATGTATGGTGTATTGTTTCAATGTTATGTTTCAACTATAAATATGTAGAAAAACCTGTAGATTCACAAGCTCATGTAATCTACTAAAACAAGAGACAATAGTATACTTCAACTCTTTACAGCGGAAGCCCATAAACATAGAGCAAACAATAATCAATACCACAAGTGCGGGCTTGTCTTCTACTATGATCTCTTCTTGCAAGAGAAATTTTGTTGTTTGTTCAAGAAGAGAATCAAAGGCACATAACACAATAAATATTGAGGGAAAGCCACAACTCAAAACCCCAATATTTGTTTTGTATTAATCCGAAAAATCAAGATGAAATTACAATGCTTTTTCTCTCTAGAACAATCCCAGCACTTAGTAAATTCAATCTCCAACTTATAAGCAAGCTCAAGGCCAAAGCTTAGCCAATTCACAAGCCTTCCAAGTCTCTATTCCAATATGTAATTCATATGAAGGATAACTTGTATTTAAAGGGAAATAAATCCTCTAAAAATAGCGCAATCCCTCAAGGACCAGTTCCTAATTGCATGCACTGTCAGTGCAACTCAGAAAAACCTAAAAAAATAGCACATTATTCCTGCACTCTAGTCTCAACTGGGTCTTTCTTAGAATCAACATGCATGGGTTTTTGATGGTGGAATCTTCAGTTAACTAGAGTAGCACTAATTAGGTCACTAGTGTCCCAACTGACTGTTTACTCACTATTAGTTCCTAAAACTGATTGGAACTAATTTAACTAGACTTAACTCAATAAATTGATTTAACTAATTACAACACATTCATAGCTCATCCTTAACTCCTATAAGTTATGGAGAAAATATACGTGTTTTCTAAAAGACTTCCAATTCAAAGTTCCTAAATTAATTAAGTTAATTAAACTTAATTAATTATTTTCAAATTTCTATGAGAAAAGAATTCTATTTTAATTCACAGTTTAATTCAAGGACAAATTAAACTGGAATTTCTTGTTTCCATTTCTCAACACTCCCTCTCAACAAGAAAGGGATTATCCACTACCCTCATCCTGTCTCTGTGAAACTTGAATTTACATCTTGGCAATGCCTTTGTCAAGATGTCAACAAATTTCTCCTCCGTGGGAATGTAATCTAACAACATGATCTGCCTCAATTCACAACCTCTGAGATGATGATACCAAATATCTATATGCTTGGACCGATCATGAAAAACTAGATTTTCAGAGAGTTTGATACAACTCTGATTATCATAATAAATCATTGTCGAATCCATCTGTTGACCAAACAAACCAACCAGGATCTTCCTCATCTAGATAGCCTCACATGCTACTTGACTTGCAGCCATGTACTATGCCTCTTCCGAGCTGAGTGCAACCGATCTCTGTTTCCTGTTGTACACAACTGACCCAATACTAAAGATCCCTCCTGATGTGCTCTTCCTGTCAGATGGACTCCCCACCCAATCTGCATCGGTGAAGCCTTGAAGCTTCACTCCCTCTATCCATTTGTACCATAACCCAAACTGAGTAGTGCCTCTGAGGTATCTCAATACATGCTTTGCCACCTTCCAATATAGCTTGGTAGGCCTAACCATCGCTTGACTAAGATGGTTAACTACATAACACATATATGGTCGTGTGTTCACCAAATACATGAGTGAACCCACAAGCTGCCTGTAAACAGTAGCTTCCACTACTTCTCCTGAAGTAGCATCCTCCTTCCTCTAGTTACCAGCTAGAGGAGTCTCCATGGGTTTACTGCTCTCCATGGGGAATTTCTTGAGTATCTCAAGGCATACTCAAGCCTCAACCCATGGAACACCATCTGCCAATCCTGAAGTATGTATGCAAACTTGACTTTAACCTATAACCCAGAAACTCAAAACTTCGAAATCTCATCTAGAGAGATGATTTTAAAACAACGATATCTCCCTCATCCGAACTCTAATTCAGCGATTTTATTTTTGAATTTGGGTATATTTTCCAAAGGAAGCCAAATCTACAATTTGTTTCTGAAAATTGTGCACTTAAATTCTCATAACTTCTTTGCAAACTCTCATCCCACAAAATAATCTTTCTCTGATACCATGTAGAAAAACTTATAGATTCACAAGCTCATGTGATCTACTAAAACAAGAGACAAGAATCTACTTCTACTCTTTACAGAGGAAGCCCATAAACATAGAGCAAATAATTATCAATAGAGGAAGAGAATCAAAGGCACATAACACAATAAATATCTAGGGAAAGGCACAGATCAAAACCCCACTATTTGTTTTGTATTAATCCGGAAAATCAAGATGAAATTACAATGCTTGTTCTCTCTAGGAAAATCCCAACACTCAACAAATTCAATCTCCAACTCATAAGAAAGCTCAAGGCCAAAGCTTATCCAATTCACGATCTCTCCAAGTCTCTATTCCAATGTATAATTCCTATGAAGGATAGCTTGTATTTAAATGGAAATAAAGCCTCTAAAAATAGTGCAATCCCTCAAGGATAAGTTCCTGATTGCTTGCACTGTCAGTGCAACTCAGGAAAATATAAAACAAATAATACATTGTCCCTGCACTCTAGTCTCAACTGGGTCTTTCTCAGAATCAACATGCATGAGTTTCTGATGGTGGAATCTTCAGTTAACTAGAGTAGCACTAATTAGGTCACTAGTGTCCCAACCGACTGTTTACTCACTATTAGTTCTTGAAACTGATTGGAACTAATTTAACTGGACTTAACTCAATAAACTGAGTTGACTGATTACACCTCATTCATAACTCATCCTTAACTCCTATAAGTTAGGGAGAACATATACATGTCTTTTAAAAGGCTTCCCATTCGAATTTCCTAAATTAATTAAACTTAATTAATTATTTTCAAATTGCTATGAGAAAAGAATTATATTTTAATTCGTAATTTAATTCAAGGACAAGTTAAACTGGAATTTCTTGTTTCCATTTCTCAACATTCCCTCTCAACAAGAAAGGGATTATCCACTACCCCGATCCTATCTCTGTGAAACTCAAATTTACATCTTGGCAATGCCTTTGTCAAGATGTTAGCATATTGCTCCTCCATGGGAATGTAATCTAACAACATGATCTGCCTCAATACACAATCTATGAGATGATGATATCGGATATCTATATGCTTGGACCGATCATGAAAAACTAGATTTTCAGAGAGTTTGATACAACTCTGATTATCACAATAAATCACTGTCGGATCCATCTGTTGACCAAACAAACCAACTAGGATATTCCTCATCCAGATAGCCTCACATGCTGCTTGACTTGCAGGCATGTACTCTGCCTCTGTTGAACTGAGTGCAACTAATCTCTGTTTCATGTTGTACCAAGAAACTGCAACTAACCCAATACTAAAGATCCCTCTTGATGTGCTCGTCCTGTCAGATGGCCTCCCTGCCAAATATGCATCGGTGAGGCCTTGAAGCTTCACTACCTCTGTCCATTTGTACCATAACCCAAACTAAGTAGTGCCTATGAGGTATCTCAATACATGCTTTTCCACCTTCCAATAGAGCTTAGTAAGCCTAACCATCGATTGACTAAGATGGTTAACTACATAACACATAACTACTCATTACAAGCTGCCTGTAAAGAGTAGCTTCCACTACTTCTCCTGAGTCTCCATGGGTTTACTGCTCTCCATGCAAAATCTCCTGAGTATTTCATTAGCATACTTTCCTTGAGAAACAAATAACTCCCCATCTCCCTGCCATACCTCCATGCCAAGAAAGTAATGCATGAGCCCCATGTCCTTCATCTCAAACTCTCTTGCAAGATCCTCCTTGCAGTATTTGATGAGCTTCTCATCACCTGTTAGTATGAGATCATCTACATAAAGTACAATGATAAAAAGCTTACCTTCCACCACTATGTGATACAGGTCACATCCGCTTCACTCTTTGTGAATCCCAACCCAATGAAGTAGCTATCTATCCTGGGGTACCAAGCACATGGTGCTTGCTTCAGCTCATACAATGCTCTCTTGAGTCGGCACACATGTGATTCACGCTCCAAGGTTTCAAAACCTTCGTGCTACTCAATGTACACCTCTTCCTTAATCATTCCATTAAGGAAGGCAATCTTCACATCCATCTGATGGATACTCCAACCCATCTGTGCTGATAGTGCCAAAATAGATCTGATTGATGAGTACCTTGCAATAGGAGCAAAGGTCTCATAATAGTCAATACCCTCTACCTGTGAAAAGCCACGGGCCACAAATCTGGCCTTATGCTTCTCCACACTACCATCTGTAGCTTGATGTACCTTGTAAATCCAATGGGAGCTCACAACTAACTTGTCCTCAGGTCTCGAGACCACATCCCGAACACTATTTCGAACTATGGAGTCATACTCCTCCACCATCGCATCAACCTGAA
Source organism: Pinus tabuliformis (assembly GCA_031772625.1). Lineage (NCBI taxonomy): Eukaryota > Viridiplantae > Streptophyta > Pinopsida > Pinales > Pinaceae > Pinus > Pinus tabuliformis. Next base: position 998,963,039 of record CM062818.1, read on the forward strand.
CTGGCTACTGCACTACTTCCTAAAAGGAAGATGGCTCTGTCACAACACATGCACCCATAAGTCCCATGTATCTAGTGTACCTCTCTGGTGACCTCCTCTATTTGTGCTAAGAAGAGGGTGCTCTCACATTCTCTCGTGCATCATCCAACAATCTGTCAGCCTCTTTAGTGCACTTTCTTCCCTCTCTAGAAGACTCTACCTGAGTGGATGTCTCCACTCCTGGAACCTCTGCATGTGGCTTCTCCACATCAATCTGAGGCTCCTCAACCTTAGGAACTAAAAGTTCCTCCTCCGCATGTAGCTCAAGGTCCCTCTCAAGGGATACTCGCATGGCCTTCTCCTCATCAAACTTGACATCCTTGCGAACCATTGTCATCTGACTGGTTTGCATGTACACCCGATAGTTATGGGGAGTATCAGTGTACCCCACAAAGATCCCCAACTCTTCTGTTGGCTCAAGCTTCTTCCGTGCATCTTTGGTCACATGGAAATAAACCGATGACCCAAAAATCCTGAATTGACCAACATTTGGCCTCTTACCAAAATAAGCTTTCTTTTGTGTTTTACTCTCAAGTATCTGATGTGGGCTACGGTTCTGAACATAAACTGCTGTGTTTCATGCCTCAACCCACAAGTGTAGTGGTAGGCCCTAATCATGCAACATTTCCCTTGCTGCCCCTACTATTCTCATGTTCTTCCTCTCGACAACCCCATTCTGTTGAAGGTTATGAGGTGTCGTTAGCTCTCGTTTAATCCCTTTCGCTGCACAGAAGTTCTTAAACACATTGGAGACATATTCTCTACTACTATCAGTCTGTAGAGCTTTAACCTTCTTGCCTAACTCTTTCTCAACCAATGCTTTGAATTTACAAACTTTGTGAATGTATGATCCTTTCTCTGCATGAAAAATATCCAGCATTTACGAGAATAGTCATATACAAATATAACATAATACCTGTTCTTGGAGGTGGATACTGTCGAGAATGGTCCACACACATCTGAATGGACTCTCTCCAGAATAGACTATGCTCAACTGTCTCTATCTCCAAAGGAAGACTTGGTGTATTTTCCCAAAGTACAACCCTTGCATGTATCAACTTTCTCAAGTGAGCCTTTGGGAAGACTGTTAGAGATTTGCTGCAATATCTTCAAAGAACCATGATGCAAGTGGCCCAATCGCCTGTGCCACAACTCGTCGATGTCTTGGCTCAACATATTTTTCGCTTTTGAATTCAAAGCAGTATAATCCTCTACCTCTATATTATAGAGATTATGAACTTGAATCCATATCTTCTTTACTTGACCCGTGGCTATGTGTCAAAGGAATGCCTTTCCTTTCGAAAATATCACATCATAGCCTCTATCCTCAAGCATGGAAATAGATACCAAGTTCTTCATTAGTCTAGGTACATGCATAACATTCTTCAAGGTGAGTGGAGCCACATGCTCTCTCTGAAAAGTAATAGTGCCCACACCAGTAACACTATACTTACTGTCATCACCCATCTTGATATGCATCTTGAGATCTTTCTCCTCCTGTTCACTAAAGAACTCTTTGTCACCAGTCATGTGGAAAGAAGCTCCACTTTCTAAGTACCAAACACTTCCCATCATTGAAGACACCATGCATGCAATGAGGGAAAAGTCCAATTCGAATTGGGAGGCCAAAGGCTCACCCACCGCTCCTCCTGAGGACTTCTTCAATGGAAAATTTGTAGCAAAGTGACCCATCTTGTGACAATGAAAGCATTTAAATTCTGTCATGCCTTCTTCTTACCTCCATGATAAGAATCTGATTTGGAACGAGAAATTTTACCTTTCCCCTTCCTTACCTTAATCACAAAGGCACAATTCTCTTCATCATTAGTCTTTGATGAAGATCCATCCCTGGTGTTCCTCTCGTCTCATCCTACACCAAATCCAACCATAGTTGTTCCCAATTTGGTAGCTTCTCCCGACCATTGACAGAGTCCTGATAACTATGCCAGCTCTTTGGGAGTCCAAGAAGAAAAAGGCTCACCATATCCTCCTCGGAAATTGTTATTCCAATATTTCCAAGTTCGTCCTGACATTGAGTGAACTTGGTCAAGTAATTTGGAATTGTCTCGCATTTCTCCATCTTGATTTTACAAAGTTTATCCTTCAGTGCCAACTTCTTTTGATCACTGCTATTCTGATACAAGTCCGTCAATGTTTTCCACATAGCATGCAGAGTTTCATTGCCATGGAGACTTGAGACAATTTGTTCTCGAACACCATCAAGGATTATCCTCCTTGCCTTCGCCACACACTTCTTCCATTCGGCCAAGTTTTATACATCCATAGTTGATGGCTTGGTAACTTCTTGATCAATGAATTCCTTCAAGCCATTATCTTCTAGCACAGCCTCCATCCTGTCCCTCCAAGCTATAAAATTTGAGCTTCCTTCCAAGGCATACTCAAAGCTTAACCCATGGAATGCCATTTGCCAATCCTGAAGTATATATGCAAATTCGACTTTCACTTGTAACCCAGAAACTCAAAACTTCGAAATCTCCTCTAGAGAGATGATTTTATATTAGCGATATATCCCTCATCCGAACTATGATTGGGCCGATTTTTTTTGAATTTGGGTATCTTTTTCCAAGTAATCCAAATATGAAATTCGTTTCTGAAAATTTTGCACATAAGTCTCATAAATTCTCTGCAAATTCTCATCCCAAAAAACAATATTTCTCTGATACCATGTAGAAAAACCTGTAGATTCACAAGTTCATGTAATATACTAAAACAAGAGAAAAGAATCTACTTCTACTCTTTGCAGAGGAAGTCCATAAACATCAAGCAAACAATAATCAATAGAGGAAGAGAATCAAAGGCACATAAAATAATAAATATCCAGGGAAAGCCACATATCAAAACCCCACTATTTGTTTTGTATTAATCCAGAAAATCAAGATGAAATTACAATGCTTGTTCTCTCTAGGACAATCCCAATACTCAACAAATTCAATCTCCAACTCATAAGAAATTCAAGGTCAAAGCTTAGCCAATTCACAAGCTCTCCAATTCTCTATTCAAATGTGTAATTCCTATGAAGATAACTTGTATTTAAATGGAAAAAAAGCCTCTAAAAATAGCGCAATCCCTCAAGGATAAGTTTCTGATTGCATGCACTGTTAATGCAACTCAGAAAAATCTAAAACAAATAGTACACTGTCCCTGCACTCTAGTCTCAACTGGGTCTTTCTCAGAATCGACATGCATGAGTTTCTAATGGTGGAATCTTCAGTTAACTAGAGTAACACTAATTAGGTCACTAGTGTCCCAAATGATTGTTTACTCACTATTATTTCCTAAAATTGATTGGAATTAATTTAACTGGACTTAACTCAATAAACCTAGTTAACTAATTACAACTCATTCATAACTCATCCTTAACTCCTATAATTTAGGGAGAACATATACATGTCTTCTAAAAGACTTCAATTCGAATTTCCTAAATTAATTAAGTTAATTAAACTTAATTAATTATTTTCAAATTGCTACGAGAAAAGAATTCTATTTTAATTCACAGTTTAATTCAAGGACAAATTAAACTGGAATTTCTTGTTTCCATTTCTCAGCACTCCCTCTCAACAAGAAAGGGATTATCCACTACCCTGATCTTGTGTCTGTGAAACTCGAATTTACATCTTGGCAATGCCTTTGTAAAGAGGTCAGCATATTGCTCCTCCATGGGAATGTAATCTAACAACATGATCCGCCTCAATACACAATCTATGAGATGATGATACTGGATATCTATATGCTTGGACTGATCATGAAAAACTAGATTTTCAGAGAGTTTGATACAACTTTGGTTATCACAATACATCACTGTTGTATCCATCTGCTGACTAAAAAAACCAACCAGAATCTTCCTCATCCAGATAGCCTCACATGTTGCTTGACTTGTAGCCATGTACTTTGATTTTGCCAAACTGAGTGCAACTGATCTCTATTTCCTGTTATACCAAGAAACTACAACTGACCCAATACTAAAGATCCCTGCTGATCTGCTCTTCCTCTCAGATGGACTCCCCGCTCAATCTGCATCAGTAAAGCCTTGAAGCTTCACTCCCTCTGTCCATCTGTACCATAACCCAAACTGAGTAGTGCCTCTGAGTTATCTCAATACATGCTTTTCCGCCTTCCAATACAGCTTGGTAGGCCTAACCATCGCTTGACTAAGATGGTTAACTACATAACACATATATGGTCGCGCGTTCACCAAATACATGAGTGAACCCACAAGATGCCTATAAACAATAGCTTCCACTACTTCTCCTGAAGTAACATCCTCCTTCCTCTTGTTACCAACTAGAGGAGTCTCCATGGGTTTACTGCTCTTCATGAAGAATCTCCTAAGTATCTCATTAGCATACTTTCCTTGAGAAACAAACAACTCCCATCTCCCTACCATACTTCCATGCCAAGAAAGTAATGCATGAGCCCCATGTCCTTCATCTCAAACTCTCTTGCAAGATCCTCCTTGCAATATTTGATGAGCTTCTCATCACCTATCAGTATGAGATCATCTACATAAAGTACAATGACAAAAATCTTATCTTCCACCACCATGTGATACAAGTTCACATCCGCTTCACTCTTTGTGAAGCCCAACCCAGTGAAGTAGATATCTGTCCTAGTGTACCAAGCACGTGTTGCTTTCTTCAGCCCATACAATGCTCTCTTGAGTCAACACACATGCGACTCACAGTCCAAGGTTTCAAAACCTTCGTGTTGCTCAGTGTACACCTCTTCCTCAATCATGCCATTGAGGAAGTTAGTCTTCACATCCATCTGATGGATACTCCAACCCATATGTGCTGATAGTTCCAAAATAGATCTGATTGACGAGTACCTTGCAACAAGAGAAAAGGTCTCATCATAGTCAATCCCCTCTACCTGCGAAAAGCCACGGGCCACAAATATGGCCTTATTCTTCTCCACACTACCATCTATAGCTTGCTTTACCTTGTAAAGCCAACAAGAGCTTAGAACTAACTTGTCCTCTGGTCTTGGGACCACATCCCAAACACTGTTTCGAACTATGGAGTCATACTCCTCCACCATCGCATCAACCCAAACTAGCTGCTACATTACTTCCTAAAAGGAAGATGGCTCTATCACAACACATGCACCCATAAGTGCCATGTATCTAGTGTACCTCTTTGGTGACCTCCTCTATCTGCGCTAAGAAGCGGGTGCTCCCACATTCTCCCATGCCATTCAATAATCTATCAGGCTCTCTAGTGTGCTTTCTTCCCTCTCTGTAAGACTCTGCCTGAGTGGATGTCTCTGCTCCTGGAACCTCTGCATGTGGATGCTCCACATCAATCTGAGGCTCCGCAACCTTAGGAACTAAAAGTTCCTTGTCCGCATGTAGCTCAAGCTCCTTCTAAAGGGATACTCACATGACCTTATCCTCATCAAACTTGACATCCCTGCGAACCACTGTCATTCGACTGGTTTGCATGTACACTCGATAGTTGTGGGGAGTATTAGTGTACCCCACAAAGATCCCCAACTCTGTTGTTAGCTCAAGTTTCTTCCGTGCATCTTTGGTCACATGGCAATAAACCAATGACCCAAAAATCCTGAATTGACCAACATCTGGCCTCTTACCGGAATAATATTCCTTTGGTGTTTTACTCTCAAGCATCTGATGTGGTCTACGGTTCTGAACATAAACCGTTGTGTTGCATGCCTCAACCCACAAGTGTAGTGGTAGGCCCTGATCATGTAACATCGCCCTTGCTTCCCCTACTATGCTCATGTTCTTCCTCTCAACAATCCCATTCTATTGAGGGTTATGAGGTGCCGTCAACTCTCGTTTAATCCCTTTCATTGCATAAAAGTTCTTAAACTCATTGGAGACATATTGTCCACTATTATCACTCTGTAGAGCTTTAACCTTCTTGCCTGACTCTTTCTCGACCAATGCTTTGAATTCACAAAACTTTGTGAATGTCTGATCCTTTCTCTGCATGAAAAATATCCAACATTTATGAGAATAGTCATCTACAAATATAACATAATACATGTGTTTGGCAGTGGATACTGTCGATAATGGTCCACACACATCTGAATGGATTCTCTCCAGAATAGACTCTACTTGACTGTCTCTATCTCCAAAGGAAGACTTGGTGTATTTTCCCAAAGTACAACCCTTGCATGTATCAACTTTCTCAAGCGTACCTTTGGGAAGACCGATAGAGATTTGTTGCAATATCTTCAAAGCCCCATGATGCAAGTGGCCCAATCGCCTGTGCCACAACTCACCGACGTCTCGACTCAACATATTTTCCACTTTTGAATTCAAAACAACACAATCCTCTACCTCTATCTTATAGAGATTCTGAACTCAAATCCATATCTTCTTTACTTGAATCGTGGCTATGTGTCTAATGAATGCCTTTCCTTTTGAAAATATCACATCATAGCCTCTATCCTCAAGCATGTCAATGGATACCAAGTTATTTGTTAGTATGGGTACATGCATAACATTCTTCAAGGTGAGTGGAGTCACATTCTCTCTCTGAAAAGTAATAGTGCCCACACCAGTAACATTATATTTACTGTCATCACCCATCTCGATATGCATCTTAAGATATTTCTCCTCCATTTCACTGAATAACTCTTTATCGCCAATCATGTGGAAAGAATCTCCACTTTCTAAGTACCAGACACTTCCCATCATTGAAGACACCATGCATGCAATGAGGGAAAACTCCAATTCGATTTGGGAGGCCAAAGCCTCACCGCTGCTCCTCTTGAGGACTTCTCCTTGGACTTCTTAAATGGACAATTTGTAGCAAATTGACCCATTGTGTGGCAATGAAAGCATTTAAATTTCGCCATGTCCTTCTTCTTAACTCCATGATAATAATCTGATTTGGAACGAGAAATTTCACCTTTTCCCTTCCTTGCCTTAATCAATAAGGAACAATTCTCTTCATCATCAATCTTTGATGAAGAGCCATCCCTGGTGTTCCTCCCGATCTCATCTTGCATCAAATCCGACCATAGTCGTTCCCAATCTGACAGCTTCTCCCGACCATTAATAGAGTCTTGATAACTATGCCAACTCTTTGGGAGTCCAAGAAGAGCAAGGCCCACCATATCCTCCTCAGAAACTGTGATTCCAACACTTCCAAGTTCATCTCGACATTGAGTGAACTTGGTCAAGTACTTTGGAATCGTCTCACCTTTCTCCATCTTGATTTTACGAAGTTTATCCTTCAATGCCAACTTCTTTTGATCACTGCTATTCTAATACAAGTACATCAATGCTTTCCACATAGCATGCAGAGTTTCATTGCCATGAAGACTTGAGACAATATGGTCTCGAACACCCTCAAAGATTATCCACCTTGCCTTCACCACACACTTCTTCCATTCGACCAAGTTCTGTGCATCCGTAGCTGCTGGCTTGGGGACTTCTTGATCAATGAATTCCTTCAAGCCATTATCTTCTAGCACAACCTCCATCCTGTCCCTCCAAGCTATAAAATTCGAGCTTCCTTCCAATGTATACTCAAGCCTCAACCCATGGAATGCCATCTTCCGAGCTTGAAGTATGTATGCAAATTAGACTTTCACCTGTAACCCATAAACTCAAAACTTCGACATCGCCTCTAGAGAGTTGATTTTAAATTAGCGATATCTCCCTCATTCACACTCTGATTTGGCCGATTTTATTTTTGAATTTGGGTATATTTTCCCAAGGAACCTGGATCTGCAATTTTTTTCTGAAAATTTTGCACATAAATTCTCATAACTTCTCTACAAACTCTCGGCCCAAAAAACAATCTTGCTTTGATACCATGTAGAAAAACCTATAGATTCACAAGCTCATGCAATCTACTAAAACAAGAGACAAGAATATGCTATTACTCTTTACAGAGGAATCCCATAAACATCGAGCAAAAAATAATCAATAGATGAAGAGAATCAAAGGCACATAACACAATAAATGTCCGGGGAAAACGACAGATCAAAACCCCACTATTTGTTTTGTATTAATCCAAAAAATCAAGATGAAATTACAATGCTTGTTCTCTCTAGGACAATCCCAAAGCTCAACAAATTCAATCTCCAACTTATAGGAAATCTCAAGGCCAAATATTAGCCAATTCACAAGCTCTCCAAATCTCTATTCCAATGTGTAATTCCTATGAACGATAACTTGTATTTAAATGGAAATAAAGCCTCTAAAAATAGCGCAATCCCTCAAGGATAAGTTCCTGATTGAATGCAATGTCAGTGCAACTCAGAAAAATCTAAAACAAATAGTACATTGTCCCTGAACTCTAGTCTCAAATGGGTCTTTCTCAGAATCAACATGCATGAGTTTCCGATGATGGAATCTTTAGTTAACTAGAGCACTAGTGTCCCAACTGACTGTTTACTCACTATTAGTTCCTGAAACTGATTGGAACTAATTTAATTGGACTTAACTCAATAAACTGAGTTAACTAATTACAACTCATTCATAACTCATCGTTATCTCCTATAAGTTGGGAAGAGCATATACATGTTTTCTAAAAGACTTCCAATTCGAATTTCCTAAAATTAATTAAGTTAATTAAACTTAATTAATTATTTTCAAATTGCTATGAGAAAAGAATTCTATTTTAATTCATAGTTTAATTCAAGGATAAATTAAACTGGAATTTCTTGTTGCCATTTCTCAATAAAATATTGGATGGTAAGGTAAGCCCTAAGGTATGATGGAAATATCACCTTTATGAATGAATCATATTTCATATGAAAGTAAGTTTGATTTATGGTACTTATGATGAGATGGTGCACTTGGTATGAAAAAGTATCTTAATTTCTATTAAGTCATGGTATAACTACTTAGAAACATTGATTTTTGATATATTGGTATACTTGAAAAATTATCTTACATGATGAATTTCTAGATGTTGTAAAGCAATCTAGATACATTGCTTTTGATATGATGATTTGATATTATTGTTGATCCTTGTGACAAGCATGATAACCATGTTGATAAAAGTGTAACAATAAGATTGTTTCTCAAGATCCCCTTGTTGACCTTTGCTTAGTCATTTGACAATGTAGTAAATTTGGATGCCTTGACTTGATGGACTAAGTTATGTAAGTGATATTGTGTTCATGTCAGTTGTCCTAATCATATGAATCTAACCCTTGATGAAAGTTTGATGTCATGTTCATATGTGATGATGAAGTAGAAGGTGTTAAAATGTTATGGCCATGATAGCTATATTTTTGGAGCTTGATATAGTTTGATTTCATGATCTAACAATTCTATTGATGCATGACAATATTATGATAGACGGGTTGATAATGATGAAGTCTAAAGTGACTGCTCATTAAGAGGGAGACTCTTCATAAGATCCCTATAATTCAAGGACAAATTAAACTGGAATTTCTTGTTGCCATTTCTCAATAAAATATTGGATGGTAAGGTAAGCCCTAAGGTATGATGGAAATATCACCTTTATGAATGAATCATATTTCATATGAAAGTAAGTTTGATTTATGGTACTTATGATGAGATGGTGCACTTGGTATGAAAAAGTATCTTAATTTCTATTAAGTCATGGTATAACTACTTAGAAACATTGATTTTTGATATATTGGTATACTTGAAAAATTATCTTACATGATGAATTTCTAGATGTTGTAAAGCAATCTAGATACATTGCTTTTGATATGATGATTTGATATTATTGTTGATCCTTGTGACAAGCATGATAACCATGTTGATAAAAGTGTAACAATAAGATTGTTTCTCAAGATCCCCTTGTTGACCTTTGCTTAGTCATTTGACAATGTAGTGAATTTGGATGCCTTGACTTGATGGACTAAGTTATGTAAGTGATATTGTGTTCATGTCAGTTGTCCTAATCATATGAATCTAACCCTTGATGAAAGTTTGATGTCATGTTCATATGTGATGATGAAGTAGAAGGTGTTAAAATGTTATGGCCATGATAGCTATATTTTTGGAGCTTGATATAGTTTGATTTCATGATCTAACAATTCTATTGATGCATGACAATATTATGATAGACGGGTTGATAATGATGAAGTCTAAAGTGACTGCTCATTAAGAGGGAGACTCTTCATAAGATCCCTATAGCTATTATAATTTTAATTGAATAGATGGAAGATTCTTTAGTGTTTTCAAGACATAAATAGACAAATATCTGACATTGTTGGTCTTAAGTTCTGGTCTGAGAAGAGAGGGTTTCTCTTAGTCTAAGCCCCAACTGCATAGAAGAAATATTAAGAGTGTGGTTATAGGCCTCCAATTGCACGAAAGAAATCCTGTGGGTGAAGTTATGTCTGTAGGTCACAAAAATTGAAGATTTATGCATAAAACCAGGAATGCACCAGGAGTATGACAGTCCTATAGATATGGAGCAGACATTAGTATTTCCTATGAGCATGGAAGTTTGTATTTTTGACCTACTATAGAGAAAGTGAATGGATTGACCAAATTTGTGTTTGCAGGGCACTGAAATATGCATATTAGTATGATATTTAGATTTGATCATTGTAGCCAGTATATGATAGTATGTGATAACAATTGCAATGGTTTGACAAGATTTGGCTTGTTGGCTTTACTTAGTGAGCATATTGGCTTGGATGATTGATGATTCTTGATGGTTCATAGACATGTTTTGGCTTATGGATTGTTTGAATTCACAATGATAACAAGTTAGATTTTTGATCTAATTTGGTAATTGATTACTCTTGATTTTCCTTGATAATAGTGCTATGTGGACATAATGACTTTTAGTGATTGATGTTGGCATTTATTTTGTATTGACTTAATTGAATTTGGCACATTGGTTGAAGTGTAAAAAGACTTATTATTGGTATATGTATCTATATCTAGTGACAATTCATGTTATGATGGCTAGATGAAATTTGACATTGCTTAATAACAAGTTGTTGACATAACAATAACATTTGGATGTGAGCTCTACCTAAAACCTTGTTTGAAGAATATATCATAGTGATATTGGCAGAAAATTTTATGAATTTAATATTAGTTTTGATCTAACATTTAAGGCTTGATAAGCTGAGTTGTTTGATGTGATTGCACATTAATGATTTGTGTAAGGTTGAGCATATTGGTTTGGTCAAGTGTTATATTTTCAGAAAGAATTGTATAAAGAAGGCTCCCCAAGCCTGGTATGTTTGCATTAACAGTTACCTGATGAATCCAAGAATATGTGTCGATCCAAACCTCTAGTTCGAAAGAGGTTAAAGGTATGACTTTGATTTTGGTTTTATATGTTAATGATCTATTCTTGATAGGTAATGATTCTCTGATGATCAAAATAATAGGCAGTTGGCATGATGAATTAATTTTTGAAGGGGAAATCTATATCGTAAAGATATTGAAGATTTTTTGGAAAGTGGAAATGAAAATCCTTGGACACTCTGACTGAATTTCAAGAAGTTATGACGATATATTATTGAACCTGACTTGGAATTCGACAATTGATTGAAGCATTGATGTTCCATGTGAACACTTGTCCGTATATTCATATGTTTTGCATAGAATCTGTGAGTCAATTCATGATTGAGCCTCGTCATACACATTGAGTTGTCATTGAGTACCCTTCGAGATATTTGCATGGGATCAATTTTTGGTTTGAGACATTCTTCTTGTGATATGTAACAGTATAGATGCACTGATGTTGTTTGGGATCATTATTGATGAGATGAGCACATCTGGGTTCTGCCTTAGTATGAGATATGCCATGATATTTTTGGATGAGAAGTCCGTAGACTTAAGCACAAATGAGGTTGAGTATGATGATGTTGGCATGGCTAGCTGTGAGATAGGTTGAAGAATCTCTTTGAAGAGTTGTTTGAGCAGGTTCTGGATATGACATGGATACATTGCGATAATCAAGAGCGGGATATGATTGGCAGAGATTTCCATATTGTTGTTGGGAAAAGTATCCAATACGGAATGACCCTATCCCACTCTAAGGGTGATAGTACCTCAGCAACAATCAAAGCAAAGCTATTCGAGATTACTTCTTTATGAGATGTAAGAGAGGGGAGAAAGAGATCCACTAACCGATGTCTTCCGCTAATGATTGATCCAATCTTCTCTCTTTGCTGCTTGCTCCCAGCTCCTTGCTCTTTCACTGGCCCAGCTACACCAAGATCCTGCAAAATAACAAGAGAGGGAAACTACAAGAAGCATACATTCATAATTGATTCAAGGATTAGAATAAATCAAATACACAAGTATAACAACACACCATTGAGACACATGCATATAGAAGAACCTCAAATGCTTTATTAATGGAAGAAGTAAAGTTCAGGAAGTGATACAACCATAAATGGCCCAATCCAGCATCACCTCCCAGCAGAAAGAAATCTCCTCTTCACCTCCTTCAAGCAAATCACCCAATAGTTCTATACTCAAACCAACAGCACTTCCTTACATTCACAAGATTCCAGCCTCCCTAGACCTCATGAGAGAGCTCTATATATAGGAGTTTTGGAGAAAGGATGAGTCAGCTTGTAGCTGGCATGAAGCTGACTAGTGTCCTCTCCCACTTTAGTTATTCTTCAGTTCTTGAGTCCACTTGGAGGTTCTTGCTTCCACTTGGAGATCTAGACCCTCTTACTCATCACCAGTCGAATTCCCTGATCCAAGTGTCATTTTGGAAGCTTCCTGGGCATTGACACCTTGAGGAATGACTGTGCCACTTGGCCAAACTCGCCCAGCGCAGGTAGCCTTCTTTGCAGTTGACATTCAGCGCAGGTACACAGTGGAGCAGTTGACATTCAGCGCAGATGCTCAGTGGAGCAGTTGACATGATCCAGAATTAGCTTGTTTTTGAGTGTTTTCAGGTGGAGAACTGATATTTAGTGCTGTGGTTTGCTGACCTTGTTCCTCTAGGGGTAGGAACAACCTGTTTAGGGACTTTGGATCCCTTAGATTATTGACATTTCATGCTTCATGCTGTAAGGCACAAAAATGTCTATAACAGTTGCCCCCTAAAGTATGAGGTCGTTTATCGGGTGAAATGCTTTATCAGGAGGATCCGAAGTTCATTCAATCGCTGAGAGGTGACCTGTAATAAAATACAATACAATACATTATTTTTCATTCTACTTTCATGATCTAGCTGAGGCGGGCATTCCCATGCTCAGCTTTATAAATTCATTTTGGTACATAGAACAGACGATCGTCTGATGGTAGACTGATAATTCTCTGCTGAAATTATCATCCTTTGAGTAGGATGATCATCTGCTGTAATAATGTACATATCAAATGTCTTTATATTTCCTGAATATATATCGCAGCCCGGATGGATGAAACTAGATCCGGGGTCTTCGAACTCGTTCGATCTTCACTCTAAGTACAAGTCGATCCATGTGAGAATTGCGCTGAAGTCGAACATGGAAAGACATCGCTTGATTACCGGTCAATAATGTAAACCGTTAACAAGCGCGAGAGGAATCACCGATAATGATAATGACCCTCAAGGTATTGCAGTACAATTCACGTGGTGTGAATATAGGACTTGGCGTCGAACACCATGCAAAATCTTCTGGTCGAAGGTCATTGATGTATACCTGTCGCCGGAAGTGAGAAACTTGCCATTGAGGCATGCAAGCTTCAAAGTACTGAGGGGGGTGTTCCTAGATCAACTTCTTGGATAATGAGCTGAAGTCGACAAGAAGCGATCCGTCAAAGGAGGGCCTTGATGAATCCCACATCAGTGACACGGAACGGAGCTAATGATTTTAGTGGAGGTGAAAACAATCTGTGAAATATGATTCAGGGTGGCGATCATGGGTGGATGAAGGATAATGTATGGCAGTGGATGGGACACGGTTGACTCTTTCTGAACAACATCTCTTGAACATATAACGACACTGATGCGATGGATCGGTAGCATTACCCCAAATGTGGACGGTTTGGCGAAGACCATGGTGATGAGACCGGTGAATGAAACAACCCAACCCGATGTGATATGGAGGAAAAGTGTCATGTTCAAGAGTGACTTGCTACCATTAAAGCTTTGAGGTTCTCCCAATTTTTCCCCAGTCATTTCTGACCAGTACCTCTTTATTTTTGTCAAGCTTGAGGAGGATAACATATGCTTGTTCTATAACCTGCCCTTCGGGCAAGCCCATCGCTATGTTTTAACGAGCTTAGCGATAGGGAAACTCGTTCTCGTCTAAAGACAAGTTTGTCGCTATTTAATCATTTTAACGAGTCTAACGACAAGGAAAACTCGGTCCTTTTCATTTTTAGAGAGTCTGAAAAGGTACATAAAGTTAACTCCAAAATTCCTTTTTCGTCATCTAATCCCTTAAGTCCGAAAAAGTATAAAACAATACAAAAGGGATGAGTTTTCGATAACTTTAACGAGCCGAATAAAACAAGCGCTCGACCTTTTTGTGCAATAATCCCTCAGGTCCAAAAAGATTAAAATCTAGAGGAGGGATAGCTCTTCCGGTCCTTTTAACGAGCTGGAAGGCCAAAACTCGGCAAACTTTTCATATTTTACGATTCAGTTGAAAAGAGCTCAAAGAAGACTCGTCTTTTGAGGAACGAGTGATAAACAGGGATAGCAGCAGATTCCAGGTACAGGTTGGAATTTTCCAATCACGGCAGTGTCACAAGGATGGCTAGGTGAAATCACTCTTCGCAGCTGTTCCTCAAAATGGGTAAACAATCATATGGGGGTGAACGATCGGCCAAATGACGGTGGAGGTGGCAGGTGCAAACACGACCAAGGCTTTTATGGCTGATAAATTTACGATCACAGAGGTTATTTACCGGAATAGGTTCATTTTTTATTTAAAAATGAGCTTAAACTCTGGGGGAAACATTGCTCACTGCTTTTATTTATTTTTTAACGAGCATGAAGACCGCGTTAAAACTGCTCGGATCTTGCGTTTATTTTTTAACGAGCATGAACTTTATGCTAAAACTGCTCGATATACCATTCATAAGATAAGAAATGTCTCCTGTGAGATCTCTATTTTTTAAGGAGTTTCATCTTCACTAAGCTTTACTCCATATCCTTTCTTTATGCAAGTTCGGAAACGGCTAATCCCAAAAACAGATAAATAACCGCTCTTAGCTTGCACTCCAAAAGGTTTGCATGCCCCCAGGTATAAAGTACAATTTCAAGGCTACCCCTACTTATCCGTCAAAACATTTGTTTTAAAGGGTGAGGCTTGCCTCTTTCTGGTTACCCAAGGATCGTTTCGTTAATCTTTCAAACAAAACATTTCCTCGGCACCGTCTACCGAAATAGACAAGGGTGGATGACTGTTGTCAAACACGTAACCTTGACAAAAGAATCCTATTCTAGAACAACCCCTCTTCCATCCACGGACGGGGTACGGACTAGTCATATTCTTTCGCGGAAATTCTACCTTATACCCAAGGTTTCCTCTGCCCGAAGCAGACCAGGATGCATGCCCCCTGGGTTCCAGTCCCATCTTTCCGAATCACTCGCACTCATCGGGAAGGAGGACTGGGGGTGGAGACATTTCTTGATTGAATAGACCATTCAGGGTTGGTATGTGACTATTTGCGATGCATGATCCCGGAAATGAAAGTTGGTCTACGAGCTTGACCACCTTTCTTTCGTGTGGAAAACACATTACTCTAAAGAGTGAGGAGACTATAGCTCCCATGCAATATATATAGTCTCGTCCAAGGAGTAGGTTATAATCCAAGGGTCCTTGAACGACCATCACGTTCATTTGAACGGTCTTCCCTTTCAATGTAACAGGTACATTGGGGAGGATCCCTAATGGTCGACTGGTTCCTTTATCGAAACCCGAGAGATTTCTTATCTCAGGCAAAAGCGCCGGGGAACCCAGTGCTTTCCAAGCAATAGAGGAAAGGATACTCACAGATGCCCCTTCATCAATGATAGTGCCAGCCATTACCATCCTGTAAATTTGGACTATGATTCTGAATGGTATACTGGCTGGCAACCGGGGTCTGCCTAGTTGATTCCAATCAAAGGATACAACTAGGTTGCTTGGTGGTGGGACCGAATACACGGCCGGATATGACCCTGATGATGTTCCTTCCTGCGATAAAGGAATGGGCGCATTGCCCTGATGCTCATCAGAATCTGTGTTGATGAAAAGAATCTGGATGGTGTCATCCTTATTCTCTTCAGTGAGGGTGTCATTTGAAGATGAATCTTCAGTGACGGTGTCATTTGAGGATGAAACCTCTGAAGGAAGAACCGGGTCAACTGCCGTTTCGACCTTTAGACTTTCGTCTGGTCTAGATTCAGTAGGTTCATTTTCAATGACTGACGCTTCAGCCGACCACTTGAGCGGGCCAGCTGTATTCTCAACCAACGAAGGACTTGTCACGAGTTTTTTGTATCCAGGAGGAAGTCTCAACGGTGAAACCGGGTGATCTTCCAAAACTCTCTTTGCTTCGTCTAAGAAGGGACAACGGTGGATGGCGTGATCGCCTTCACACAGTCTGCAGGGGGATCTTGCCCCCCCTCTTTGTCTTGAACCTTCACTTTCGCTGGTTGACGGTAAGCATTCAACATGAGTATCAGAGGTTGATGCTCCCGAATTGTGCAACCGAGGGGACCAGTCCCTTAGTATCCAGGGAATACAGGGACAATCTCTATGGAAGTGGTCTCCTCTACATATGACACATGGCGATTTAGACCCGGTCTGTGCTGTGTGTGGATTTTTGTCAGATGTCTTTTGCTTGCCCCCAGTCCCCTTAGGCTCCTTCTTCTTCTTCTCTTTCTTCTTCTTCTCCTTCTTCTCCATGGGAGCTTGGCTTTTGCCGGCTCTACCTTGCGAAGATGAAGGATTGGAGGAAGAGTTATAGGAAGTAGAAGGCTGGTGGGCAGCTCTAGACTGATCTAACTGTTGACTCGACTGTTCAGGAACCATGGTGTTCTGAACTACATTGGTTGAGAATAGCCAAATCGGCAGACCAATTTTCAGTCCTGGAAGCGACAATGTGGCCATGTGGGGCGCACCAACTTCTCCCCAAGAGGAGAAAGGACTAGGATTTCCATCATGTGGAATTCCTTGGTTGGGGCGTTCCATGTTCTCAACCTACAGATCAACGCAGGAATAGGAGGTGATTATGTTCCGTTTAAAATAAATTTTATAACGACGCTTTAGACACAACTTGCTTTTTCACTTTTTAAGAGTCGAGAAAAAGCTAAAGATGACTCTATTCTCCTTCGATGTTTTAACGAGCCCGAAGTGACAAATGCTCGGATGGACTTTTTCAGTTATAGAGTTTGAAAAAGGCCAAAAGAAACTACTCTGGAGTTCTAGGCAGAGGGTGTGCCAAACTTTTCGCAAAACCACAGAATACGTTTTACGGTACGAGTGGTCGATCTTCGTGAATGCTGTGTTCACTGCATTGCGATCAGTAGGGTGGCCGACACGGCTTCCTATGGATAAAGGCTTTGTTCCTATAGGGGTCTCCCAATATATACGCGACGGTACGTGGGAGCACAAGTCCGTATTGATACTTATCGCTTCACCGTGGAGGAATCACCCAACCACTCAACGCTAAGATATCACGTTTAACGACGCCGGAACATGTCTCTAGCTTAGACCTCTATGTGTTTGCGTTATGTTTCAATGCGTTGTTATGTAAATTCAATTTATTTTAAGGTTGATCTTGTTTAGCAGTTTGCCTTTATGGATCACCACGAGATGTATAGTAACACTCCTAAATGCAGTCTAAGATGATAAGCAAGCTTTTCAATCTTTCAACTTTGAAAATCTTAACTACTGAGGGAAAAGAAAGACATCATCTTTTCACACAGATCATAGAGCACACACTAATGCACTTTTTCCTAAATCAACATGCAAGCTGCCAAAATGCACATGCACAATGCAGGTATTTCTTTTCTCTTTCTTAATGTTGGTGCAATACAAAAAGAAAGCTGTTGTATAATTTTGAATTCAATTTCAAGCGAAAGCAAACAAGCTTGTCCAAAATCAAAAGACACCTTAAGATTTACTTGTTTCGACACTAGAAATATATAAATTCAAACCATATGACGAAAGCAAAAGCTCAATCAGATATGAACAGCAAACAAACTAACTCTTAAGATCAAAACGACACTTATCACAGGTCTAGATCTAAGAGGCCATAACAAGACTAGTTCACTTTCATTATGGGAAACTGCAAATGATATAAGAAATACACAAAGAACAAACACAGTTTCTTTATACAACCGAGGCGGAATAGTGGCAAGGAAAGTTGGTTTCAGATAGGCACATTGACTGACAACAGGCTGCAAAAACAAGGATGAAAACAGGGCAATAAACAGGAGGGAACCCCAGTAGCACTAGGCAAAACTGGTTCAGCGCAGGTGGTACACTAGCAGTTTGAACTTCAGCGCAGGTAGCCCCTTCGGGAACTGCACTGAAATGCAGACTGCCTTCACAGTGCCTGCACTGAAGAGATAAACTTTCGTTTTTCTCAGTTTCCGGGTCACAGATTGCTCAAAAATTCACAGTTTTTGGCCAAATCAGAAGCTATCAATCAAGTACACACTAAGGGATGAAAAGGAGGATGAAAAGCTATCACTAAGAGCTGTTTAGAGTCCTTGTGGATCAGCTCTTCAAATCATAAACTTGCCCAGAAACTGAGCTAGAGTAGCTGCCCTCTACTTTGCATTTGAAAGATCCAAATGCAGTTCGATTCGGTACTCCCTGTGTTTATGAAATGAATATCAAAAAACACAAACAACCAACAAGATACGATCCCCAGCGGAGTCGCCAATTTGTTGTTGGGAAAAGTATCCAATAAGGAATGACCCTATCCCACTCTAAGGGTGATAGTACCTCAGCAACAATCAAAGCAAAGCTATTCGAGATTACTTCTTTATGAGATGTAAGAGAGGGGAGAAAGAGATCCACTAATCGATGTCTTCCGCTAATGATTGATCCAATCTTCTCTCTTTGCTGCTTGCTCCCAGCTCCTTGCTCTTTCACTGGCCCAGCTACACCAAGATCCTGCAAAATAACAAGAGAGGGAAACTACAAGAAGCATATATTCATTATTGATTCAAGGATTAGAATAAATCAAATACACAAGTATAACAACACACCATTGAGACACATGCATATAGAAGAACCTCAAATGCTTTATTAATGGAAGAAGTAAAGTTCAGGAAGTGATACAACCATAAATGGCCCAATCTAGCATCACCTCCCAGCAGAAAGAAATCTCCTCTTCACCTCCTTCAAGCAAATCACCCAATAGTTCTATACTCAAACCAACAGCACTTCCTTACATTCACAAGATTCCAGCCTCCCTAGACCTCATGAGAGAGCTCTATATATAGGAGTTTTGGAGAAAGGATGAGTCAGCTTGTAGCTGGCATGAAGCTGACTAGTGTCCTCTCCCACTTCAGTTATTCTTCAGTTCTTGAGTCCATGTCAGGCGGAAAGAGTCGATTGTGCGGACACAACCAACCTCCCTAGGAGCCTAAGACTCTTTAGTGACAAACAAGAGCAATCCTTCCCTAAACATGCATTTACTATATAAGAAATCAAGTGTTTAGATCCTACCTATAGTCCCTCGCTGTTGTAGCAGTCCAGCTCCGCTGATCCGGATGAGCTCCTCCTTCACTTTGAAACCTGCATCCACTAACAATCAAACGATTAAATAACACTTGATAATCTCATAGAATAAAACATATTTAACACATAGACCAAGGAGTACATGAAACAACTCATAAATAACAAGTTATTGAGAAGAATGGACTCATTTGCATTAATAGGTAACAAAAGGAACAAATACAACCTGAGCCTTGGTGTTGTGCAAGTCCCTCCCAGGGTCCATCAAGAGTTCTCCTTTACTTTGACAAAGCTCACCCACTTCCAAATAGAACAAGCAAAGATGGCAATCTCTCCTCACAAGCTTCTAAATGGGAGTCCTAATTCCAGCAGCATCTACCCATAGAAATGTATAGCTTCCAACCTCCTCTCCTTCTGGCCCAATGCCTGTATTTATAGTGCTCAAGAGGAAGTTAATCAGGTCCACCATCAATGGGATAATCCCCTCTTTGGATGGGATAGCTCCCTTATTGATGGGATAAGTTCCTCTTTGGTAGGGGTACATGAACCATCTGGAGGCGCTCAATACACGTTGAACAACCTTCTAGAATGCTCTAGAAATAACCACAAGTAACTTTTTAAAGATGAAACTTGCGCATTTTGACCTTTACAGGGGGACGCAGCTGCCCCTTTACATATAGAGCGTCCAAAGACGCAGCTTTTGTGAACATTGGGTGCGTACCCGCAGGTAAGGTTGAGAGAACCTGCATACCCAGAGATAAATACATTTGTAAAGACTTTCTCTCTTTTTGGAGTTTGACATGGAGAGCAGAGGCATAAGACTTGCCTAAGAGGATAGCATGACTGTTGATAGAGCCATACTAACTGTAAATAGTCATGGTGACATTTTTTAGTGTAACAGATTGCCCCCTAAAGTGCGAAGCCTGTAATAGATTAGGGTTTTGTATTATCTAGGAAGGGTGAAGCGCTTTATCATTTCAAGGATTATCTCGTGGAGAGCCTGGTCAGAACCTGCAATTTTCAACACAAAATACATGTATAAGATTATATCATCACTGAGGTAGGCATTCCCATACTCAGATCTAAACTTTAACTAACATACTAACTACTCTGATACAGGAATGATCTTGCAGTACATCATAATCATAGAATTTTGTAGACACAGTATGGGCGCAGCCATCTGTTTATGATTAATCTACTTAGATAATGAATACAAAACTCCTCGCAGCCTGGATGGTGGAAACTAGATCCAGGGTCTTCATTTCTACTTCCCGAATTGGTACGATTCTAGCCATGCGAATAAATGAGTTGATGTCGAACATGGTAGAAACCACTTGATTACCAGTCGATGATGAAAACTGTTAACAAGCGTGAGAGAGACCACCAGTAATGTCAATGGTTCTCAAAGTACCCAGTACAATCCATGAGATGTGAATGAATGAGTTGATGTCGAACATTTCACGGAATCCTTTGATCGAAAGTCAATGATGTAAACTGACGTCAAAGGCGAGAAACCTGCCATTGATGCATGCAGACTTCAAGGTACTGACGATTTCTAAGTCATCTCTCTAGATAATGTGCTGATGTCGATAGAAAGCGACCCGTTGCAGGCAAGCCCACAACACGAAATCATTGTTCAAGTTGAAGAAATGTTGCTGTAAGGACTGACTCAGGGATGGTCAAATGGATGACAAGTATTTTGCAGATGAAAGTTTTGCTTGCAGACCTCTTGAACACATAACGACACGACAGATGGCTTGGTGATGAATAACTCAGAGTTAATCCCCGGAACTCGGCTGAAGACTTTCAAAGTGGTTTGATCAACTGTGAGGTAAAAGATTTCCCAACCCAGGTGAATGAAAAAGTGTCGTGTTCAAGAGTGGTAATAAAGTTTCTTCTGAGACAAAAGATAACAAATAGGCTCATTCTTCTCTCTTTTCCCCCACCATTTCTGGCAAGTACCTCTTTATTTTTAACAAGCTTGAGGAGGATAACATATGCTTGATTATAAGCTCATCGTTCGGATGAGTCCAACCTAGTTTTGATTCGAACCCTAGGAAGGAGTGGTTCGTTCCTGTTTGTAATTGAACAGGTCCTTTACTGTGAAATGTTTAACGAGCCCAGTATAGGAGAAACTTGGCGTTTTTCAATTTTAGAGAGTCTGAAAAACTTAAGAAGACTCCAAGTTGAACTTTTTCGTAGATTTGTGTCCCTCAAGCCCGAAAAAGTATAAAATAATACCTGGGGGAACCGCTTGATCTTGCGACCAAGGAGTACTTTCATAATTAGTGTCACTGACCTGAAAAGTAAAAAGCGATCAAGGACACGTCGTTTTATTTCCGTATCGAGTTTGAAACGACAA
Source organism: Pinus tabuliformis (assembly GCA_031772625.1). Classification (NCBI taxonomy): domain Eukaryota; kingdom Viridiplantae; phylum Streptophyta; class Pinopsida; order Pinales; family Pinaceae; genus Pinus; species Pinus tabuliformis. The sequence continues at coordinate 998,985,021 of CM062818.1, forward strand.
AAACCCGGCAATCTTTTCCTGATTTTACGGTCAGAAAAGAGCTATAAGGGGACCGTCTTTTAATTCCGTTTTAACGAGTGTAAAAGAAACGCTCGGCAATCTTTTCATATTTTAGGAGTCAGAAAAGGGCTTAAAAGATGACTCTGATATTTTGGTTCGTGAAAAATGACAATTTTCCCTTTAAATCCCTTTGTCCTGCACAAAAACGACACATTACTCATACCTGTTTAAGATAGGCAAAAATGCATTGAAAAATATCCTTCCATGGTGAAAAATGAACAAACCTAGCATTCATTCATCCAAAAAACCTATAAAAAGACTTTTTACCATGTCATTTTTACCATTTTACTGTTGAGGTTGAAAAAAGGGCTTTTGGCAAGAAACTTCCCGTGGTCGCTGCGGAGAATCCGACCGTCAGAATCGAACGTCGTCTCTTTCAGGTATTTCACAACATCCTCCTCTTCAATTTCATCCGATTAAAATTGTATTTTAGGTTTTAGTTTTGATTTTTGGGGGGTTTTGGGTTTCAAAAATCGCTCTGCGGGGTACACAGGTGCCCTTAGGGTGACCTGCATCCCCCGACTTTTTTCCACACAGGAAAAAGGTCAGGGGACGCAGCCCACCTTCAGGCCAACTGCGTCCCGACGCTCTGTGTTCTAAATGCGGGGTGCGTCCCCCGCGAAAGGCGGAAATTGAAACCCCAAACCCCAAAAATAACCATCTGAATTTTCCCAAACTAATTTTAATCTTTGTTTCTTGGTGTGTAGGGCACTCACCATGTTGGATTGGAGAGAAAGAGAGCACGAGGACGTTGATTTAGCCGCAATTAATCATCAACCTTCCATTGATTCCCTAAAAGCATGCAGACTATATAAATACTGGGCCATACCTGGCATGAGGGCTCAGGTGAGATTCTTGGAGTGGCTGGTTGAGAGATGGAACATTCATGAGCAATGCTTTTACATCGGAGGGCACCAGCTCGAGATAGAGCCCTCTGACATATACTTTCTCACTGGCTTGCCAAATAGGGGCGAGCAACTCAATCTAGCCGGGACTAGGCCGGGTGGCCAATCCCTTGCTAGTCTCCGGGCAGATTGGTGCACACCCAATGCACACCATGCGAAAGGCGTAGAAATCAAACACATCTCTCTGCGTGAACTCAAGGTTATAGCTTTCACGGTTACCAGAATTTGCGGTGCAGCCGCTTTACATATTGCCACCGGGTCCCAAATGCGGATGGTGATTGACTGTTTCCAAGGCACCATTTTCAACTGGTGTGATGCTGTGTCGGCCAATATGAAGGGCCAACTGACTAGGGCAAAGAACGGACAACTGAAGACCTTTGGATATGGGCCTCTAGTTGTGAGCTTTGCCTTAGAGAGAGTTCCGATGCTGATCCCTCAGCAACTCACTGTTGAAATCTTGGGTCCTTGGGAATCAAAGCTGATACGATGGGTTACGGTGATGGCCCGGCATCCTGACGAGGGCACAGCGGTTGTTCGATTCCCTGATAGTTATTTTCACTGGTTAGAGGACCAGGTTTTTTCGATCCAGGACTTTCCGTATGCCGGAGTAGATTTTCGAGGTGATCTGGACATGGTTCTTCCACAGGGAGAACAATGGGACGACAGAGGTACTTTATTTTTCACAAGTTTTCAAATTATATATTTTTTTGTTTTTTATATATATCGTCTCAAAACTGACAGTAAAAATTTTCAAAATGCAGATGTTGGTCCACAGCGCCCAGCCAACCTCCGGCCTTTTGAGAGGAGACATCCAGTTGCACCGGTACCGGCCCCACAGGATGCGGCTGCAGAGTCACTAGCTGAGTTGGAGCAGGATCTAGAGTGTCTAACGGTGGATATACCTGAGACTACCATAGATGATATTCCTATCAGACTTCAGCGCTATGTAGTCGCAGTCCCTGGACCGTTTAGGAGGTTTTTGTGTAAAGTAGCCCGTGCAGTGGTGTCGTATAGGGAGCACCACCAGTGATTGGCTAGTCACTTTTGTAGACACATATGACATTTTTGGCTTTTTGTACTTGTCATTTTTGCCGATCATAAGGTGTTTTTCAACCTATGATCGAAGACGATGTATATTTTTTGACACACTCCTATCTATATATATATCACTATTACCGGCTTATCTTGTTTAACATATGTGATGAAATGTTTTTAAATTTACTCGTATGATTATCGTAAATGTCTGTCCAACATTCGAGAAGCAATTGCATCTGCTAATGTATTTAAAGACCTCGAAATATGCTGATATTCAATGTAATCAAATTCACGTTCCAAGAGACGCACTCTCAAAAACAACCTTAATAACACAGGATTTCTAATGGCATATACTCTATTAAGCTGTAATACAACAAGTTCAGAATCTAACCTCACTATCAAACGTCGAATTCCAAATGAAATAGATTCGGATAATAATTCAACCACTGCACTGTATTCTGCAATGTTGTTCGTCGTTTGACCGAGGCTTACCCCATGCATAGAAACTAACTCGTCAGAGGGCGAATAGATAACCCAAGCTGCGGAAGAGATATTCCGTGTACTACGACAAGCACCATCAGCAAATCCAATGTATGTTTGGAGAGGCGTCGACATCTGCAATATCAAGAGTAAAACCAAGATAAGCCAGAATAACGACGAAAAACACACCTTCTAAGCTAAGCACACTAACTAAACTAACAAACATACTAGCTAGAAAGAAAACCTAACCTAACTAAAAATTCTCCATACCCACCATTTAAGCATAATACCTCTTTAGGTAAAGTCCATTTCTGGGTTTACCCAAAGAGTCCCCATCAAAATCTACCAGCTCATAAGCCCCTTTTGCTAGCTTTCGCTTTACAATGTAGGGTCCATGCCACATAGGAACGAATTTTCCAGCACCTAGCTTATCGTTAGCTTGATCATATAATAGCACTAGGTCTCCCTCCGAAAAACTTCGAGGGGTCACATTTCTATCATACTGAGCTTTCATTCGCTTCGCGTGAGTCTCGATTGCCAATGCAGCGTCACGTCGAGTCTCATCTAATTTAGCTAAGTATAATAAATGCTTCTCCTCTTCGGAAGTAGCTGGAAGTAATTCGACAGCCATTTGAAGTGATGGGATTTCGCATTCAATGGGTAACACAGCTTCCAAGCCATAAACTAGCTGGAAAGGAGTGAACCCTGTTGAAGTTTTTACTGAGGTTCGGTATGCCCATAGCGCTGAAAATAACATGTTGTGCCAATTCGACCGATGAATACCAATGGTTCGTCGGATCATGATAACCAGAACTTTGTTGATAGACTCAACCAAACCGTTGGCTTGCGGATAATAAGGAGTAGAGCTATCGTGGCGCAAACCAAGCTGGCTTGTAAGCTCAGTCATCATGATGTTTCGAAAATGGCTCCCATGGTCAGTAATGATTACTTGTGGGACACCAAACCTAGTTGTAATATGATTGAATACGAAAACTGCAGCTGTTTTACCGCTTGCGTCGAATGTAGGCATCGCCTCGGCCCATTTAGTAAAATAATCAACCGCGAGGATGATATACGCATGCCCCCCGGCCGAGTGAGGGTTACAAGTAATAAAATCGATACCCCATTTGGTGAATGGACCAACGACAATTATAGGGTGGAGAGGAGCAGGTGGTGCGCGCATCTTGCGATCAAACACTTGACAGTTGTGGCACTTCCGGACTGCAATGATACAATCTTTGAACATGGATGGCCAGAAATAGACAGCGCGCAACACCTTCTGAGCTGTGGCATACCCAGACATATGACCGCCACATGCTCCAGAGTGACAATCATTCAAAACCGTCTCAGCCTCTTCGTGAGTTAAACAACGTCGAAAAACTAAGTCTGCCCCCTGGCGATAAAGTGTATCTCCAATAATTTTATATTGCTGGGATTGAAACCGAATTTTTCGACGTTCCGACTTTGAAGCTTCAGGCCGAAAGGTTTGGGTTTGGAGATAGATGATTATATCCCCCTACCACGGATCTACAGTACTAATAAGAAACAAAGATTCGTCCGCAATGGACTCCTCTGCCACAGTTTCTATGTCAGCACGCGGGAAATCACACATCAATTCCGCAAAAACTAAGGATTTCTTAGACTTGGACTTCTCGAACTCCAAGTCGAACTCTTGCAGGATAACGATCCATTTAGAGTACTTGCCCCCTAGCAGTTGTTTTGTCAAAATATAAATCATAGGGTTGCAATCCGAAATAACTGTAGTTTTACGGAGAAGAATGTAGTGACGAAAACGCTGGACAGCTTGAACGGCTGCCAGGGCCAATTTCTCCACATGCGAATATTTTAGCTCAGTGGGATTTAAGGTCCTACTAAGATAATATATCACATGTTCCGCTCCGAATTCATTTTCTTGAACTAACACCATTCCAATGGTGGAATGCGAAGCTGTGAGGTATAAGAAGTAGTCCTGGTTGTAGTTGGGAGGATGCAACAACGGTGCATGGGTCAACGCGTGTTTAAGTGCATCAAAAGATTGTTGGGCAATCTCGTCCCAAAAGAATTGAGCGTTCTATTTCAACAACCGTGTAAAACCTTTAGTGACCTCGGCGTAGTTTGGAATGAATCGGCGTAAAAAGTTTGCTTTCCCTTGCAAACTTTGGAGTTGGTGCAAACTCGAAGGAGGAGGCAATTTGATGATAGCTTCGACCTTCGAGGGATCGACGCGAATGCCGGCTTTTGAAACAACAAATCCCAGCAATCGACCCGTCTCTATACAGAACACACACTTGTGGGGATTCAACTGAATTCGATAATGCCTACACCTCATAAAGATTGCTCGTAAGTGGACAAGGTGATCAGCTCGATGTAAAGAATGAGCAGGCAAATCATCGAGATACGGTTGCACAATGTGCTTGATGTCATGAAATGCATAAGACATCGCCCGTTGAAAAGTGGCCCCGGCATTCTTAAGCCCAAAAGGTAATTTGCAATAAGCAAATGTCCCCCATGGACAAATGAATGCTGTTTTTGGTTGGTCGGTGTTGTGGGGAAAAGTATCCGACTCGGATGACCCTATCCCTACTCTAAAGGTGACAGTCTTTAGCAACAACTGAAAGTAAAGCTTTAATGTTTTCCTTTATGAAAGTACAGAGAAAAGGAAGAAAAGATTAACCAACCGGTGTCTTTCGCTTTTGTCGATCCTTATCCTCTCTCTTTGTCTCTTGTTCCCAGCTCCTTGCTCCCTTTGCCGGTCCAGCTACACACAGATCCTGCACAACAGAGAGAAGAAAACTACAAGATACATGTACTCATAACTGATGCATGGATTAGAGTGAATCAAATATACAAGTAAATACAATACATCAATGCAATACAAGTATATAGGAGAACATTCAAAGCTTTATTGATAAAAGTAACAGGGTTCTGAGAAGGTTACAACCATCAATGGCTCCAATCCAGCAGCACCTCCCCAGCAGCAAGAAATCTCCTCTTCACCTCTATAAAAGCAATCACCCAATAGCTCTAACTGTAAACCAACAGCACTTCCTTGCTTTGCACAAAATTCCAGCCTCCTTAGACCTCATAGAAGAGCTCTATATATAGGATAGAAGAAGAAAGGATGAGTCAGCTTGAGACTGACATAAAGCTGCCTTGTGTCCTCTCCCTCTTCAGTTAAAATTCAGTTCTTGAGTCCACTTGGAGATCCTTGCTTACACATGGAGATCAAGTACCTCTTACTCATCACAGGGCGAATCCCATGAACCCAGTGTCAGTTTGGAAGCTTCCTGGGCAATTGACACCTTGCAGAATGACTGTGCCACTTGGCCAATCTCGCCCAGCGCAGGTAGCCTTCATTAGAGTTGACTTTCAGCGCAGGTACAAGGAGGAGCAGTTGCATTCCAGCGCAGGTGCTCAGTGGAGCAGCTGACATGATCCAAAATAAGCCTGTTTTTGAGTGTTTTCAGGTGGAGAACTGATGGGAAGTGCTGTGGTTTGTTGACCTTGTTCTTCTAGGGGTAAGAACAACATGTTTAGGGACTGAGGATCCCTGTAGTTATTGACATTTCATGCTCCATGCTGCGAGGCACAAAAATGTCTATAACAGTTGCCCCCTAAAGTATGAGGCCGTTTATCGGGTGAAATGCTTTATCTAGAGGGTCCGAAGTTCATTCCAGTGCTGAGGAGGCGCTCTGTAATACAATACAATACAATACATTATTTTTCATTCTGTTTTCATGATCTAGCTGAGGCGGGCATTCCCATGCTCAGCTTTATAAATACATTTTGGTACATAGAACAGACGATCGTCTGATGGTAGACTGATAATTTTCTGCTGAAATTATCATCCTTTGAGTAGGATGATCATCTGCTGCAATGATGTACATGACAAATGCTTTTATATTTCCTGAATATGTATCGCAGCCCGGATGGATGAAACTAGATCCGGGGTCTTCAAACTCGTTCGATCTTCACTCTAAGTACAAGTCGATCCATGTGAGAATTTCGTTGAAGTCGAACATGGAAAGACATCGCTTGATTACCGGTCAATGATGAAAACCGTTAACAAGCGCGAGAGGAATCACCGATAATGATAATGACCCTCAAGGTACTGCAGTACAATTCACGTGGCGTGAATAAAGGACTTGGCGTCGAACGCCACGCAAAATCTTCTGGTCGAAGGTCATTGATGTATACCTGTCGCCGGAAGTGAGAAACTTGCCATTGAGGCATGCAAGCTTCAAAGTACTGATAGGGGTTGTTCCTAGATCAACTTCTTGGATAATGAGCTGAAGTCGACAAGAAGCGATCCGTCAAAGGAGGGCCTTAATGAATCCCACATCAATGACACGGAACGGAGCTAATGATTTTAGTGGAGGTGAAAACAAACTGTGATATATGATTCAGGGTGGCGATCATGAATGGATGAAGGATAATGTATTGCAGTGGATGGGACACGGTTGACACTTTCAGAATGACCCCTCTTGAACATATAACGACACTGATGCGATGGATTGGTAGCATTACCCCAAATGTGGATGGTTTGGCGAGGACCATGGTGATGAGACCGGTGAATGAAACAACCCAACCCGATGTGGTACGGAGGAAAAGTGTCATGTTCAAGAGTGACTTGCTACCATTAAACTTTGATGTTCTCCCAATTTTTCCCCAGTCATTTCTGACCAGTACCTCTTTATTTTTGTCAAGCTTGAGGAGGATAACATATGCTTGTTCTATAACCTGCCCTTCGGGCAAGCCCATCGCTATGATTTAACGAGCTTAGCGATAGGGAAACTCGTTCTCGTCTAAAGACAAGTTTGTCGCTATTTAATCATTTTAACGAGTCTAACGACAAAGAAAACTCGGTCCTTTTCATTTTTAGAGAGTCTGAAAAGGTACAGAAAGTTAACTCCATAATTCCTTTTTCGTCATCTAATCCCTTAAGTCCGAAAAAGTATAAAACAATACAGAAGGGATGAGTTTTCGATTTGCTTTAACGAGCCAAACAAAACAAGCGCTCGATCTTTTTGTGCAATAATCCCTCAGGTCCAAAAAAGATTAAAATCTAGAGGAGGGATAGCGTTCCGGTCGTTTAACGAGCTGGAAGGCCAAAACTTGGCAAACTTTTCATATTTTACGAGTCAGTGAAAAGAGCTCAAAGAAGACTCGTCTTTTGAGGAACAAGTGATAAACAGGGATAGCAACTGATTCCAGGTACAGGTTGGAATTTTCCAATCACGGCAGTGTCACAAGGATGGCTAGGTGAAATCACTCTTCGCAGCTGTTTCTCAAAAGAGGTAAAAACACAAATGGAGGTGAATGATCGGCCAAATGAACAGTGGAGGTGACGGTGCACAAACACGACCAAGGCTTTTATGGCTGATGAATTTACGATCTCAAAAGGTTATTTACCGGTTCATTTTTTCTGAATGAGCTTGAACTCTAAAGGAAAGCCTGCTCATAAACTTATGTTTATTTTTTAACGAGCATGAACTATGCGCTAAAACTGCTCGGATCTTGCGTTTATTTTTTTTTTTAACGAGCATGAACTATGTGCTAAAACTGCTCGATATACCAGTCATAATAAGAACGCCTCCTGTGAGATAGCTATTTTTTAAGGAGCTTTATCTCACGAAGCTATGCTCCAATTTTGGCAAGTTTTTACCTTTGCCCCACAGGCTTTCTTCATGTAAGGTCGGAAACGGCTAATCCTACGAGTTTAAAGGGTTAGACCTACGGGTTTAAAGGGAGGACCTAAAATTTTAAAAAATAAATAGTCGTCCCTTGCTCACAATCCAAAAGTTTGCATGCCCCCAGGTATAAAGTATAATTTCGAGATACCGCCATCTCTTACTTATTATCCGAAGAGGGTTCTATTTGCTGCCGCAAATCAATCTCTTTCTTCGGCGATGTCTATCATTGGGGTTACTCAAAGATGGTTACCCCTTGTCACAACAATATAGTCTCCTTCTTTGGAGGCTGCCCCTACTTATCCTTCAAAACATTTGTTTTAATGGGTGAGGCTTGCTTTTCCCCAAAGATGGTTACTACTTGTTACAATAAAGGGAATTCCTACTTGGGCAGTGCCCACCTATTTAGACAAAGGTGAATGACTCTTTTGCCAAACACATAACTTTAACAAAAGAATACTATTCCAGAACAACCCCTCTTCCATCCACGGATGGGGTACGGACTAGTCATATTCTTCTGCGGAAATTCTACCTTATACCCAGGGTTTCTTCTGCCTGAAGCAGACCAGGGTGCATGCCCCCTGGGTTCCAGTCTTTCTTTCCGAATCACTCGCACTCATCGGGGAGGAGGACTGGGGGTGGAGGCGAATCTTGAGTGAACAGACCATTTAGGAATGGTATTTGACTATTTGCGATGCGAGATCCCGGAAACGAAAGTTGGTATACGAGCTTGACCACCCTTCCTTCGTGCGGAAAACACATTACTCTAAAGAGTGAGGAGACTATCGCTCCCATGCAATAAATATAGTCGCGTCCGAGGAGTATGTTATAATCCAAGGGTCCTTGGACGACCATCACGTTCAAATTAACGGTCTTCCCTTTCAACGTGACAGGCACATTGGGGAGGATTCCTAATGGTCGACTGGTTCCTTTATCAAAACCTGAGAGATTTCTTAACTCAGGTAAAAGCGCCGGGGAACCCAGTGCTTTCCAAGCAACAGAGGAAAGGATACTCACAGACGCCCCTTCATCAATGATAGTACCAGCCATGATCATTCTATAGATCTGGACAATGATTCTGAATGGTACACTGGCTGGTAACCGGGGTCTGCCTAGTTGATTCCAATCAAAGGATACAACCAGGTTGCTTGGTGGTGGGACCGAATATACGGCCGGATATGACTCTGATGATGTTCCTTCCTGTGATAAAGGAATGGGCGCATTGCCCTGACGCTCATCAGAGTCGGTGCTGATGAAAAGAACCTGGATGGTGTCATCCTTATTCTCTTCAGTGAGGGTGTCGCATGAAGATGACTCTTCGGCGACGGTGTCATTCGAAGATGAAACTTCTGAAGGTAGAACCGGGTCAACTGCCGTATCGACCTTTGGACTTTCGTCCGGTCTGGATTCAGTTGGTTCATTCTCAATGACCGACACTTCAGCTGACCACTTGAGCGGGCCAGCTGGATTTTCAACTATCGAGGGATTAGGCACGAGTTTTTGGTATCCAGGAGGAAGTCGTAACGGTGAAACCGGGCGATCTTCCAAAACTCTCTTTGCCTCATCTAAGAATGGACATTTGTGGATGGCATGATTGCCTTCACACAATAGACAGGGTGATCTTGGTCCCCTTCTTCGTCCTTCACTCTCGCTAGTTGACGGAATGCAATCAACATGACAATCAGGGTTGATGCTACCGCATTGTGCAACCTTGGGGACCAGTCCCTTAGTATCCGGGGAATACAAGGACAATCACGATGGAAGTGGATCCCTTTGCAAATGACACATGGCGATTTAGGCCCGGTCGGTGCGGTGTGTGGGTTTTTGTCAGCTTTCTTCTGCTTGCCCCAGTCGCCTTCGCCAGAGGCTCCTTCTGCTTCTTTTCTCTCTTCTTCTTTTCCTTCTTCTCCTTGGGAGGCTGACTTTTGCCAGCTCTACCTTGCGAAGATGAAGGATCAGAGGAAGTATCATAAGAAGTGGAAGGCTGGTGGGTAGTTCTAGATTGTTCTGACTGTTGATTCGACTGCTCAGGATTAGTGGCGATCTGGACTACATTAGTTGAAAAGAGCCATACAGGGAGGCCGATTGTCAATCCTGGAAGTGACAATGTAGCCATATGAGGCGCACCAACATCTCCCCAAGAGGAGAAGGGATTTGGACTTCCGCCAAGGTTACTTCCTTGGTTGGTGGGCTCCATACTTTTCAACTGAAAGATCAACGTGGGAATAACAGGTGATTATGTTCCGCTTAAAATAAATTTTATTAACGACGCTTTTAGACACAAACTTGCTTTTTCATGTTTTAAGAGTCGAGAAAAAGCTAAAGATGACTCTAGTCGCCTTCGATGTATTAACGAGCCCGAAGTGACAAATGCTCGGTTGGACTTTTTCAGTTATAGAGTTTGAAAAAGGCCAAAAGAAACTGCTCTGGAGATCTAGGCAGAGGGTGTGCCAAACCTTTCGCGAAACCACAGAATACGTTTTACGGTACGGGTGGTCGATCTTCGTGAATGCTGTGTTCACTGCATCGCGATCAGTAGGGCGGCCGACACAGTTTCCTAAGGATAAAGGATAAATGCCTATAGGGGTCTCCCAATATACACGACGGTACGTGGGAGCACAAGTCCGTATTAGTGCCACCGACTCTCAGTAGGAATCACCCACCTTCGTAGAGATCGACAGTCACTATGTTTAACGATGCCGGAACACGTCTCTACCTAGACCTCTAGATGTTTGCGTTATGTTACAAAGCGTTGTTATGTAAATTGGGTTTATTTTAATGTTGATCTTGCTTAGCAGTTTGCCTTTAAGGATCACCACGAGATGTATATATACAACTTCCTAAATGCAATCTAAGATGAGAAGCAAAAAACTTTTCAATCTTTCAACTTTGAAAACCTTAATCTACTGAGGGAAAAGAAAGACACAACTTTTCGCACAGATCATAGAACACACACTAAAATGCAAATTTTCCTAAATCGTCAAGCACACAGTCAAATGCAAAAATGCACAATGCAGATATTTCTTTTCTTTTTCCTTAATGTTGATGTAAGACAGAAAGGAAACTGTTGTATAATTTCGAATCTAATTTCAAGCGAAAATAAACAAGCTTGTCCAAAATCAAAAGACACCTTAAGATCGACTTGTTTAGACACTGGAAATGTATAGATTCAAACCATAAAATGAAAAACAAACAAACTCAAACAGCCATGAATAGTAATAAAACTAGCTCTTAAGATCACAAAGACACTTTTACAGTTCAGGATCTAAGAGGCCACAGCTATACTAGTTCGCTTTTCACAATGGGAAACTGTAACTGAAACAAGAAATACTGAAAGAACAATCACAGTTTCATCACACAACTGAGGCGGAATAATGTCAAGGAAAGTTGGCTTACAGCAAGTACAATGACAAGCAATCAGCAGCAAAATAACAGTGAAAACAGGGCTCAGACACAGTGGGAAACCTCAGGAAGACATAGCCTAACTGGATCAGCGCAGGCTCTGGTCTGTCAGTTTGATTCTCAGCGCAGTTCCCGAAGGGAGTACCTGCGCTGAAATGCAGACTGCCTGTGGACAGCCTGCACTGAGACACGAGAGTTGCGTTTACAAGGAATTCCAGGTCATAAAAAGCTCAAAAATGCACTGTTTTTGCTGAAATAAAAAGCTATAGGTCAAGTACAAGCTAAGGGATGATCAAGAGGATGAAAAGCTATCACAAAGAGTACAAGAGTCTTTTGTAGATCAGCTCTTCAAATCATGAGTCTGCTAAAAAATGAGCAAGAGTAGCAGCTCCTCTACTTCGCTTTTGATATAGTCAAAAGCTTTTCGATTTGGTACTCTTTGGTTCAGGAAATGAATAGCAAAGATACTACAAACACCAAAAAGATACTAGGCTCCCCAGTGGAGTCGCCAGTTTGTTGTGGGGAAAAGTATCCGACTCGGATGACCCTATCCCTACTCTAAAGGTGACAGTCTTTAGCAACAACTGAAAGTAAAGCTTTAATGTTTTCCTTTATGAAAGTACAGAGAAAAGGAAGAAAAGATTAACCAACCGGTGTCTTTCGCTTTTGTCGATCCTTATCCTCTCTCTTTGTCTCTTGTTCCCAGCTCCTTGCTCCCTTTGCCGGTCCAGCTACACACAGATCCTGCACAACAGAGAGAAGAAAACTACAAGATACATGTACTCATAACTGATGCATGGATTAGAGTGAATCAAATATACAAGTAAATACAATACATCAATGCAATACAAGTATATAGGAGAACATTCAAAGCTTTATTGATAAAAGTAACAGGGTTCTGAGAAGGTTACAACCATCAATGGCTCCAATCCAGCAGCACCTCCCCAGTAGCAAGAAATCTCCTCTTCACCTCTATAAAAGCAATCACCCAATAGCTCTAACTGTAAACCAACAGCACTTCCTTGCTTTGCACAAAATTCCAGCATCCTTAGACCTCATAGAAGAGCTCTATATATAGGATAGAAGAAGAAAGGATGAGTCAGCTTGAGACTGACATAAAGCTGCCTTGTGTCCTCTCCCTCTTCAGTTAAACTTCAGTTCTTGAGTCCACTTGGAGATCCTTGCTTACACATGGAGATCAAGTACCTCTTACTCATCATAGGGCGAATCCCATGAACCCAGTGTCAGTTTGGAAGCTTCCTGGGCAATTGACACCTTGCAGAATGACTGTGCCACTTGGCCAATCTCGCCCAGCGCAGGTAGCCTTCATTAGAGTTGACTTTCAGCGCAGGTACAAGGAGGAGCAGTTGCATTCCAGCGCAGGTGCTCAGTGGAGCAGCTGACATGATCCAAAATAAGCCTGTTTTTGAGTGTTTTCAGGTGGAGAACTGATGGGAAGTGCTGTGGTTTGTTGACCTTGTTCTTCTAGGGGTAAGAACAACATGTTTAGGGACTGAGGATCCCTGTAGTTATTGACATTTCATGCTCCATGCTGCGAGGCACAAAAATGTCTATAACAGTCGGCAAGTAGAATATTGATTTGATTATAGCCCGAAAAACCATCCATGAAGGAAAACATTTCACTTCCGGCACAATCATCAATAATTTGATCGATATAAGGCGTAGGATAGTTGTCTTTTGGACAAGCTCGATTTATATCCCTATAGTCGATACAGATTCTTATTGTTCCTTGTTTCTTGTTGACCGGAACAATATTCGATACCCAATCCGTTAACGGGATCAGATAAATGAAACCTGCTTTCAACAGCTTTTCGACTTCTGCTTTAATCGCAGCCGCTTTCCGAGGGTGAATCTGACGCAACCGTTGCCGGACGGGTTTAGCATCCGGGTAGGTCTTTATTTCACGAACAACAATGGCAGGGTCGATTCCCGGCATTTCCTCGTAAGACCAGGCAAACACGTCGCGGAATTCTTGGAATAGGGCCTTGTAAGTTTGGATTTCATCTTCTGTACATGCGGCACCTATATGAATGTTTTCCTCAATTCCGGGCTTCACTGAAATATCAATGGGAATAGTACGAGAAATATTCCCTAAATTCAACTCGGAATCAGAATGTTTCGTTGGATTCTGAGCGTCTTTGACATATTCAGCGGTAAAGATAGATGATAAATCATTTTCAAAAGCATCATCCTTAGGTAAAAACAAAGATCTGTGATGGAGATCTTCCCATGGTAGATCGTCTACACTTAGGATTTCACGAAGTTGCTTGTCAGATGACACGACTTCAGGAAACGCTATCCGTTCTAAGGTTGATGTGAAAAGTGATTCTTCACTGACCACATTCATTTGGTCGAGCTCGGTTGAATGCAAGTCAGTAAAAGACATGACAGCTTCATAAGCAATTTCATATGGACTCAAAGGCATAGCATCACCGAATGAGTCTATTTCAGATTCAGATGGGACGATCCAAGGATCATCATAAATAATGTTTTCTGATGTAATCATATGAATTGATGCAAATGAAGGGTCTGCGTTGATTGGAGGGAAAGGAAAAGTTCCCAGTAAACCGGAATCTTTAACTAAACCTACGCCAACGTCCCTATAAGGGATTGTCGTTTTACCGACATGCTGGATACACTCTGAAGAGGCTGGGTCGGATGAAAAGTATGTCAGCTGATCAATAGTCACAATCTTACCGTTATATGGAAACTTAATTACTCTGAAGACCGATGAAACTACCGCTGTCATAGCATATGACCAACTTTGACCCAAAAGAAGGTTGTAGTCTAGAGGGGCATCAACCACTTCCACATCCAGACTAACGGTTTTACCTTCTACCCCTATAGGCAATTCCTGTAGAATACCAAACGGACGGAACCCACGGCCATCAAAGGCCTTAAGGATGGTCGGGGATTGGTTCAACGAAGGAGAACCAAGCGATCTCCAACATTGAATCGACATAATACATGTAGAAGCTCCCTCATCAATCACAGTCCGATGAATAGGCCTGTTTTTTACTATCACTGGAATTTGGAAAGCCATTTGATGGGGTAGACGCGGTGTACTATTTTCTAGATCGAAGATTATCAGGTTCGGGTCCTGAACATCAACAGCTCCGATAGCCGACAAAAGTAATTTTCGTTGTGCTGGGCATGATTGCAGCACTTCTAACGCCGACATTGCTGAGGGTGAAACAGCTAAGTCCTCAACAATGTTGTAATTCTGGGCGGCTCTCGCATGTGGATTGAAAGCAGACCTTCGAAGTACACCCTTGGCGGGCGGTTTAATTACTAAGTCCGGGTTAGGTTTTTCGATCTGTAGTGGATCGGAACCAGGAGCTGAGGTTGATGGGTTAGAATGAGAAGATTCTGCTTCCTTACCATCAACAGGATTCTTACTACCATAATCTTGCGATCGAGTCGCAATCCTCACATGAGACATCATCAAAATGGGTTCTTCACTGGCATTCGAGGAAGAACCTATCATCTTATTCTCCTGCTCCGGAAATGGATTTTTTAACACAGCAGGAGTGGGAGAACCTTTGACTATTTTCACAACCTCGGCCCGATGAGGGCAATCTCTCGTAAAATGATACTCTTCACAAATAAGACAAGGATATCGAGGTTTGCGCTTTTCGTCATTGGTTTCCGACTTTTCCGTTTTCTCCTTCGGAGCCTTGTCTGCTTTAGCCTTCTTCTTTCCTTTCTTCTTTCCACCGTTTTTTGATTTGGCCGTAGATGACTCTACAGCGTGAATATCGGCGGTAAGTTCAGGAGAAGACTCTCCTGTCGGGGAATCAGGCAAAGTGATAATAGGAGTAGTTGAAGCCTTGGAAGACTTCTTCTTGCTCTTTGTATTCACGATACCAATCATACCATCAGCGGCATGAGATCCCGAAGGAGCAGCAACGATTTGATTCGACTTTGGAAGATCTGGAATCTTCTCGTGTAACGTACCCGACTGAGTGTAAACCAAGTCAAGGTACTGCGCCTGAGCAATGACTTGCTCCTCAATAACTACTCCAGCCTTAGCTACATCTTCAGTAATCTTCGGTAATAATGATTTAACAAACCATTCAGCTAAGATTTGGTCCGGGATAAAAACTTTCACTAACCTTCTTCGACGTCTCCACTCATGAATGTGATCAGAAATATACGTGGACGTCGATTGTTTTAGTGAAGTTAATAATTCCGTGCCGTTATCGTATCTGACAGGCAACTGAAAGTGAGTTAGGAACGAGGTAGCTAACTGGCTGAAATTGTAAAAAGAGGCCCGTGGTAACTCAATGTACCACTTGGCCTTGAGACCAATGAGTGTACGCTAGAAAAGACGTAAGCGGATCGAATCATCCGAGATAGAATTTGAAGCGCACCAGAGCTGGTAAGTCATCACATGATTGGACGGATCCTCTCCAGACTTACCTTCGAACTTGGGTATATCACTGGGCAACTTATTTGGCATTGGCAGCTAGAACTGAAGATATTGAATTGGATCATTCGTCAGGCGCGTCAAGTCTGGTAAATCCAAAGTTGCGATAAACAGTGACTGCCAGTTAGGATCTCTAAAACTCTGGGTCACAAGACCAGTCCCAGGAGGAGGAAACGCTATCCGTTCTAAGGTTGATGTGAAAAGTGATTCTTCACTGACCACATTCATTTGGTCGAGCTCGGTTGAATGCAAGTCAGTAAAAGACATGACAGCTTCATAAGCAATTTCATATGGACTCAAAGGCATAGCATCACCGAATGAGTCTATTTCAGATTCAGATGGGACGATCCAAGGATCATCATAAATAATGTTTTCTGATGTAATCATATGAATTGATGCAAATGAAGGGTCTGCGTTGATTGGAGGGAAAGGAAAAGTTCCCAGTAAACCGGAATCTTTAACTAAACCTACGCCAACGTCCCTATAAGGGATTGTCGTTTTACCGACATGCTGGATACACTCTGAAGAGGCTGGGTCGGATGAAAAGTATGTCAGTTGATCAATAGTCACGATCTTACCGTTATATGGAAACTTAATTACTCTGAAGACCGATGAAACTACCGCTGTCATAGCATATGACCAACTTTGACCCAAAAGAAGGTTGTAGTCTAGAGGGGCATCAACCACTTCCACATCCAGACTAACGGTTTTACCTTCTACCCCTATAGGCAATTCCTGTAGAATACCAAACGGACGGAACCCACGGCCATCAAAGGCCTTAAGGATGGTCGGGGATTGGTTCAACGAAGGAGAACCAAGCGATCTCCAACATTGAATCGACATAATACATATAGAAGCTCCCTCATCAATCACAGTCCGATGAATAGGCCTGTTTTTTACTATCACTGGAATTTGGAAAGCCATTTGATGGGGTAGATGCGGTGTACTATTTTCTAGATCGAAGATTATTAGGTTCGGGTCCTGAACATCAACAGCTCCGATAGCCGACAAAAGTAATTTTCGTTGTGCTGGGCATGATTGCAGCACTTCTAACGCCGACATTGCTGAGGGTGAAACAGCTAAGTCCTCAACAATGTTGTAATTCTGGGCGGCTCTCGCATGTGGATTGAAAGCAGACCTTCGAAGTACACCCTTGGCGGGCGGTTTAATTACTAAGTCCGGGTTAGGTTTTTCGATCTGTAGTGGATCGGAACCAGGAGCTGAGGTTGATGGGTTAGAATGAGAAGATTCTGCTTCCTTACCATCAACAGGATTCTTACTACCATAATCTTGCGATCGAGTCGCAATCCTCACATGAGACATCATCAAAATGGGTTCTTCACTGGCATTCGAGGAAGAACCTATCATCTTATTCTCCTGCTCCGGAAATGGATTTTTTAACACAGCAGGAGTGGGAGAACCTTTGACTATTTTCACAACCTCGGCCCGATGAGGGCAATCTCTCGTAAAATGATACTCTTCACAAATAAGACAAGGATATCGAGGTTTGCGCTTTTCGTCATTGGTTTCTGACTTTTCCGTTTTCTCCTTCGGAGCCTTGTCTGCTTTAGCCTTCTTCTTTCCTTTCTTCTTTCCACCGTTTTTTGATTTGGCCGTAGATGACTCTACAACGTGAATATCGGCGGTAAGTTCAGGAGAAGACTCTCCTGTCGGGGAATCAGGCAAAGTGATAATAGGAGTAGTTGAAGCCTTGGAAGACTTCTTCTTGCTCTTTGTATTCACGATACCAATCATACCATCAGCGGCATGAGATCCCGAAGGAGCAGCAGCGATTTGATTCGACTTTGGAAGATCTGGAATCTTCTCGTGTAACGTACCCGACTGAGTGTAAACCAAGTCAAGGTACTGCGCCTGAGCAATGACTTGCTCCTCAGTAACTACTCCAGCCTTAGCTACATCTTCAGTAATCTTCGGTAATAATGATTTAACAAACCATTCAGCTAAGATTTGGTCCGGGATAAAAACTTTCACTAACCTTCTTCGACATCTCCACTCATGAATGTGATCAGAAATATACGTGGACGTCGATTGTTTTAGTGAAGTTAATAATTCCGTGCCGTTATCGTATCTGACAGGCAACTGAAAGTGAGTTAGGAACGAGGTAGCTAACTGGCTGAAATTGTAAAAAGAGGCCCGTGGTAACTCAATGTACCACTTGGCCGTGAGACCAATGAGTGTACGCTAGAAAAGACGTAAGCGGATCGAATCATCCGAGATAGAATTTGAAGCGCACCAGAGGTGGTAAGTCATCACATGATTGGAAGGATCCTCTCCAGACTTACCTTCGAACTTGGGTATATCACTGGGCAACTTATTTGGCATTGGCGGCTAGAACTGAAGATATTGAATTGGATCATTCGTCAGGCGCGTCAAGTCTGGTAAATCCAAAGTTGCGATAAACAGTAACTGCCGGTTAGGATCTCTAAAACTCTGGGTCACAAGACCAGTCCCAGGAGGAGGATATCCAGGATAACTAGGAACAGGAGTCGCATTTGGGATATTATATCCTCCTGGAAAACCAGGATTAACCGGACCGTACTGGGGTTGTTGAGGTTGTTGATAAGTATACCCAGGATACGGTTGATACTGGTAAACCGGTTGTTGGACAGCTTGCCCAGGTTGGTACTGTCCCTGGTACGGTTGGTGAACAAATTGAGGTTGAGTACTGACAACCGTACTTATACCAGGCTGACCTGTAGGCATCTGGACCGTGGTTTGAATCGTAGATCCAGATAACGGTAAAGATGTCTGAGGCGTGGTCGTAGAGACAGTAGAAATCGGAGCTGTCGATACTCCAGAAGTAAGTGCGGCAGATGTAGCAGTAGTTGCAGCAGCCGTTTGAGATGGAGTACTAGGTGCGATTGGCGGCTGAGTAACTACCGAAGTTACAGAAGTTTGAACATTTGACTGGACAGGTTGCGGTTGCTGGGGTGGACCAGAACTACGGGTTGTCCAGCTTGAGGTACCAACTGTAAACTTGGCTGCAACACCTGTTGACCCTGTGATGGATCCCACACTAACATTCCGGGGTATTGACCCGTAACAGGTTGAGGATACTGAGATCCATAACCGGATTGAGGATAGGATTGATAATTGTAAGGTGCAGTTCCCATACCCGGAACATATGACTGACCTTGAGGTGGTTGATAACCTTGACCCAAGTATTGACCTTGAGGTTGATAACCTTGAGGTAAATACGGATACTGGGGTTGACCTTGACCTTGAGGTTGATAGCCTTGAGGTTGATACCCTTGGGGTTGATACCCTTGGGGTTGCCATCCTTGAGGTTGCCATCCTTGAGGTTGATATTGATACTGAGGTTGACCCTGGGGTACATATTGAGGCTGGGGTTGACCTTGAGGCATGTATTGCACCATAGGTGCATACTGACCTTGAGGTTGCCCCCCAGACACGATTTGTGTACCTTGAGGTTGCCCCCCAGGCGTTAACTGAGGTTGCCCCCCAGGCGGTAATTGGCCACCTTGAGGTTGGGAAACAGGAACTGAACCTGACATCATGTAAATGTCTCCTACACCCAATGGTATATTACCACTGTTTCCAGTTAATAACCCATGATCAACGGGTTGAGGAGATGCTCCCGCAAAGGTACCAGAAACTGATTGATACCCGGTGGGAACAGAAGGACCGCCGTGTAAGAAAGATTCAGGACTTTGAGTAAACACGGACGACTGACCAGACATATTTACAGGAGTATAAATACCTCCAGGTGGAAAAGGAGTACGAGGTGTAGAAAAACCTACCCCTGAGTTGTCTAAATAATTGGTTAACGAAAGGTACCAAGTAGTACTTCTAGGGGGACTGTAAAAGATAGATTCACGCTCCCTTAGATCAATAGTAAGTTGATCTTCAAGGTTAGAGACGCCTATTTCTTCCTCTGGAGCAAGTTCTTCTATAGCAATCAAACCAGTAGGAAGATTTTAGGTGATAACTCGTTCTATTCTTGGTGAATCTGGAACACTAGAAGTCGGAGTAACAGGTTCAGATATTTCAGGTTCTTCGCCTGTATCACTAGCAGACGAAAAACTACCAACAAGTTCAGAAACTGTAACAACTTCGGGATTAGAACCTGTCTCTAAGCCTTGGTAATCTGAATGGACTACCAAGGAAGATTCTCCTTCTTCAGGTGAACCTACTCTACTGCCACTAGGAGGAGTTACAAGGACCTTTAAACCTTCTAGATTGCTGGGGTCGTCTCGAGGAGGTGATCCCCTAAGTCTACAGGATCTTCTCAACAATTCGGCCACAGAAACAACTTCAGGAGACTGGCCCCGAAGTCTACGGGACTGTCTCAGTAATTCCGCCACAGTTAAAAACTTTTAACTACTACACACGAAAATAAAGTAAAATTTCAAATCAAACCACCTAAAGTCTCTAAAGAACCAAACAAATTTGAATCACACGCCTAAAGAATCTAGGGTGTCAAACCAAGCACAAACAGTAGCCTTCCAGACCGAAAGTGCTAGTTGGTGATGAAACCCAACATCGCCGGATTCAATACAGAAGTGGCGGGTGGAACAGTTACCCCGGCAACCTGCTTAATGAATAGACCGGCACAAGTTCCTCCACTTTAACCGTCTCGAGTGAAGTGAACCCCCCGGAAAATCCAAGTGAGTCTAGCCGACGTCTGCTCCAGGTACAGTGGGATCTTCCCTCCACCGTCACCTCGGTAGAATCCTAAAGATAATGGTCTCTAAGGTTACCAACCGCAACAAATGCACCTGGGGGAACAGTCTACACTCCGACAGCACGCAAGGGCAGAGTATCAAGCTCAATCCCCTTGCCGGTTCCTTGACAATAATCCAAGGTTTACCGACAAGTGACCCCTGGCTCCTCGACAATGGTTAATCCGAGGTTTACCGTTTGTAATACGTGCGTGTCTGGCGTCGTTCCCAACGAGGGGGGATTGATCCCCTCACTGGTTCGGACATGAGCTCGTGCTTCTCCTTTAAGAGGAGCTTTCCCAGAGTACAAATGAGACAATTGGATTTATTCTATCACAAGATAAGCTACTTGTTTGGTTTTGTTGTCTTGGAGAGTTAATTACTCACCTACTCCAAGACATTAGCCTGATCTAAATTGGTGTTTCAGAGCCCTAGTAAATAAAAGTTACTACGTCGATTTTACTTTAAGCGTTAATTTTATGGTTTTTCTTAAAGACAAAAGGTAGTGGAAGTGAAACCAATGGTGTGTAGACTCGACTCGAACCACTACAAAGATGCACCTAAGATGATTTACGCTATTTTTTCCTTTCAATGAAATTCTTAACTAAGAGAGTTGAGAGATGCAAATTTTATAGAAAACAACTTTCTTAGTAAAGACAATCAAAGAAACAATTCTCTTTATCTTTCCAAGCATACAAACATGACCACTCCTTACGTGCACGAAAATCTCTTTTTCTTTCAAAATTCTTCAAAGCTACTTGAAACAAAACTTTTCAAAGGAGATGTTTTTGTATTTTCTCTTTTTTAATAAAGCATATAAATCTACTTTAACGAAAATCAATCTTAAAAGCTATAAAACCTATGAAAACTTGATTCACAAGCAAATCAAAAGAAATTTACTCTAAGCAAACCTAACGAGGCAAAAGCCTACAAAGATGATTCTAGGTTGTTTTACTTGACCAAAATCAAATCAAGGACCAGCTAATGCAGAATCAAAAGACTAGTCAAAACAAAACTCAAATCTTTTTGTTCTTTTTGTAGAATGGAATTCAATACTCAATCAACAAGCACTTCGAAATTTGCCCAAGAGACCAATCAAAGGTAAGTTGCTCTCACAGGTAGACTTTATGACAGGTCTGACTTCTAAGAATGCTGACAAAACCAGAGATATCTAAGGCTTGACAACTTCTACCGCCAAAGTCACTACAAGACCTACTCAAAAAATCAAACCCTAGGGCTTAAACTTCTATGAAAACCACTAAAACACTCAATGCTATTGAAACAAGTTCAGGTGAAGATCTTTGACAAGAGACTAATGAATCTGGGCAGTAAAAACTGAGAAAAAGCAAAATCTAAGAGAAAAAATGCAAAAAATGGAATTTTCTCAAATTTTAGCAGGGGACGCAGGCAACCCGTTAAAACAGGTGCGGGCCCGCTCTGTGCACACAGCAACAGTGCGTCCAGGGACGCGCTGTGCAATACTCAGAGGGTGCGTCCTACTGGAAAATTCAAGAAAAACCAAAATGAAACTAACCCTAAGCTAGCCCACCCAAAAACAAAGTCACAGAGCCAAAAACCAGAAAAATAAACCAATTTTCTCAGAGCAAAGTTCATACAAAGGAAAAGACTTTCACATCAATGGAGTCCCCAGCGGAGTCTCCAGTTTGTCAGGCAGAAAGAGTTGATTGTGCGGACACAACTAACCTCCCTAGGAGCCTAAGACTCTCTAGTGACAAACAAGACAAACAAGAGCAATCCTTCCCTAAACATGCATTTACTATATAAGAAATCAAGTGTTTAGATCCTACCTATAGTCCCTTGCTGTTGTAGCAGTCCAGCTCCGCTGATCCGGATGAGCTCCTCCTTCACTTTGAAACCTGCATCCACTAACAATCAAACGATTAAATAGCACTTGATAATCTCATAGAATAAAACATATTTAACACATAGACCAAGGAGTACATGAAACAACTCATAAATAACAAGTTATTGAGAAGAATGGACTCATTTGCATTAATAGGTAACAAAAGGAACAAATACAACCTAAGCCTTGGTGTTGTGCAAGTCCCTCCCAGGGTCCATCAAGAGTTCTCCTTTACTTTGACAAAGCTCACCCACTTCCAAATAGAACAAGCAAAGATGGCAATCTCTCCTCACAAGCTTCTAAATGGGAGTCCTAATTCCAGCAGCATCTACCCATAGAAATGTATAGCTTCCAACCTCCTCTCCTTCTGGCCCAATGCCTGTATTTATAGTGCTCAAGAGGAAGTTAATTAGGTCCACCATCAATGGGATAATCCCCTCTTTGGATGGGATAGCTCCCTTATTGATGGGATAAGTTCCTCTTTGGTAGGGGTACATGAACCATCTGGAGGCGCTCAATACACGTCGAACAACCTTCTAGAATGCTCTAGAAATGACCACAAGTAACTTTTTAAAGATGAAACTTGCGCATTTTGACCTTTACAGGGGGACACAGCTGCCCCTTTACATATAGAGCGTCCAAAGACGCAGCTTTTGTGAACATTGGGTGCATACCCGCAGGTAAGGTTGAGAGAACCTGCGTACCCAGAGATAAATACATTTGTAAAGACTTTCTCTCTTTTTGGAGTTTGACATGGAGAGCAGAGGCATAAGACTTGCCTAAGAGGATAGCATGACTGTTGATAGAGCCATACTAACTGTAAATAGTCATGGTGACATTTTTTAGTGTAACAGTCCACTTGGAGGTTCTTGCTTCCACTTGGAGATCTAGACCCTCTTACTCATCACCAGTCGAATTCCCTGATCCAAGTGTCATTTTGGAAGCTTCCTAGGCATTGACACCTTGAGGAATGACTGTGCCACTTGGCCAAACTCGCCCAGCGCAGGCAGCCTTCTTTGCAGTTGACATTCAACGCAGGTACACAGTGGAGCAGTTGACATTCAGTGCAAATGCTCAGTGGAGCAGTTGAGATGATCCAGAATTAGCTTCTTTTTGAGTGTTTTCAGGTGGAGAACTGATATTTAGTGTTGTGTTTTGCTGACCTTGTTCCTCTATGGGTAGGAACAACCTGTTTAGGGACTTTGGATCCCTTAGATTATTGACATTTCATGCTTCATGCTGTAAGGCACAAAAATGTCTATAACACATATATAGTTGGGACTAAGATATATTTATCTGATACTATTGTAAAAGAAAAGCTTGGGCTTGTGGTTGCTGCCTCCATGAGAAGGAGGATAAATAAGGTATCCTTTTTGTGATATATATTTGTTCTAATATAATATTTGATTTGATGTCCTGTATGAATAGGAGACTACTGCTATTGTGACAGGATGATTAAGACGATACCAGATATGAGCACAATGATATGTTTTTGATTTACAGAGAGCAGGACTGATTGAGAACACTGAGCCAACTCCCCCTCCCCATGTCTGAGCTCCCAGGGTGAGGAATTGAGATGGAGGGCTCTTGGGTTTAAGGGAACTATAGAAAATAGTGTCGTGGATGTTACTCCCCTATCTGTCACCCATAAGGTGTGTGTGATCCTTGTCTATTTTGACAAGTCAAATATCTCCCCCTATCTTAGTTTATGGAGAGTATACCCAAGTTGGAATCATACACACAAGTTAGGCTTGTTGGTATTGTCCCTCCCTGTCTGGCCAACAGGTTGAGGAGGCTAGGGGGTGTGTGATCCTTACCTTTGGTAAGTCAGGTATCTCACTCAAGCTCAGATTATGATGTAGGTGTTCTACCACACGACTCTTAAGGGTCATTGTTGGGAAGATTAGTGAGAAATAGGATGGGTTAGATGTCCTTCCCCATATCACCTATTGCTCAATATGAGGTTGAAGATGTTTAGCTCCCCCATGATATTTCAGGTTGATATGTGCTCCCTGATATGTTTTTTTGGTTGATATATGCTCCCCTATGCAGTTACAGGTTGAGACTAAGCTCCCCGATGTGGTTTCAGGTTGAGATGTTGTTATAGACATTTTTGGGCACTGCAACCCCAATCATATATGTCCATAAACCAAGGGCTTCTGAGTCCCTAAAAGTTTTGTTTCATGCCCTAAAGGAACAAGGTCAGCTGATTACATCATCTCCCAGAAGTTCTCCACAAAAAACTACTCAGAACTAGTCAAAACTGGACCATACAGGTTGCTCAGTACTAAGGGTGCGATGCATCTCACCTGCCCGGTGTAAAAGGTGTGATGCATACTAGAAAGTCCTTCTGTAGGGTGTGATGGGTGAGAATGGACAAATGGCAGAGACATTTTATGAGGTGGATGATCATGGAATCTTCCAGAAACTTCTCCTGTGACACTTGCCTCTCTGAATTCGCCCAGGGATGAGTAAGAGATCATCAATATCCAAGTGGAATCACGAACTATCAGAGAGAAGACACTAATCAAAATCCTAGAAGCTGAATGACCTCCCTGCAATCATTTATATATGGATCCCTCATCCTAGAGATCCAGAGGCTAGAATTTTGTATCTTGTAAGGAAGTACTGTTGGTTTCCTGGTGGAATATCATAGTGTTGGGTGATCTAAGCTTTTCATGAGGTGAAGAAGGGCTTTCATGCTGGGAGGATGACGCTGGGTTAGATCAATGGGTTGTAATCCTCTCTTCTAATCTTTATATCAATAAATCTATTCAAGTTTTCCTCCACATTCTTGTATGTCTGATAGTATATGAATTTGTGTGGTCAATATATATCTAGTCCTATATTGCTTATGATTTTATATCTCTACACTTTGAAGGTGTTATGCTACTTTGACCTTACAGGTACTCTTTGAAGCGGAGTGGTCAAGGGAAAAGCGGCAAAGACCTGTCGGTGAGGAGAAGGAACAAGAAAAGAACCGAGCAAAAGATCGAGGTTGGCATTCTTTGATCCTCTCCTATCTACTTCTCATAAAGGAAAACGAAAGTAACTTTAATCTGTTTGTTTCTAAGATAGATACCCGTCTTAGTGGGACTAGCAGCTCTGCATAGACACTAGATTTCCCGATAACAAAATGGCGACTCCACTGGGGAGCGAATATATTGTTTGCTTGTCTATATTTTTTTGTTTTATAAACCTACAGACGGAGCCTGAAGTCAAGCCAGTTAGCCTTCGAATTGCATTTGCTATGCAAGTACAAAGTAAATCAATGCTACTTTAGTCTATCTCCAGGTTTTGTTTATAAATTGAATAATCGATTTGCAAACATCCTAATTGCCCTAGTGGTGGCTCTAGTAACCTCATTAGATCAACCCCTGTGATTTCTATTTATTGACTATCATTAGATCAGCCTAAATTCTTGAACTAAGCTGCAAACTGTGACCAAGAACCAAGTTGAAGTCTCGTCCCTGGACCATCGCACTTTCTCCTCTTGGGAATCTGGATGCATCGCACCTCTTGTGTGTAGTAGGTGTGCTGCATCGTACTTTCCCTGTGTTGCAGGTGTGCTGCATCGCACTTTCCCTGTGTTGCAGGTGCGCTGATTAGATAAGACCTCTTCTACTTCCAGATTTTGGTTTCTTTGTTCACTCTCTTCAGCTTTATTCAAGAGTTTTTCTCTCTGTGATCAGTATACCACTGTGGAAACTCCCTTCCTTTGCATGATTCCGCCGCCATAGTACAAAGAATTTTGAATGTTTTTATGTATTGTGCGCCATTTACAGTTCTCTTTTACAAAAAGTAGCGTAATCAAACTGTCGTCTTTTGATTTGGAAGTGTCGCAAGTGTCGTTTTCAGTCAAAGAAAAGAATCCTATCGTTCTTGATAGTCGATTATACAGTTACTCTTGTATTTGATTTGAATTAGTAGTTTTTCAAGTGTCGAAAGTAGTTTTCAATTCAAAGTCGCAAAGTGTCGTCATTATCTTCCTTTCGTTTTTGAAGAGAAATTTGTTAGTACTATCGCTTTGAATAGATAATTCAGATTTGTACTCAGTGTTCTTTATGTCATTCACACATTAAGAAAGCGGAAAACAAATACATGCATGTGCATTTGCATTTAGACTGCTTGTTGGTTTGATTTAGGACAGTGCATCTAGTGTGTGCTCTCTGCTCTATGTTGAAAGAATATCATCTCTCTTTCTTTAGTAGCTAGGAATTTCATTGCAAAAAGAAGATTAAACGATTGTTTATCATCTTAGATTGCATTTTAGGATTTGTATATCTAAATCACGCGGTGAACCTGAAAGGAAAATTTCTTAAGAAAGATCAACTGTAAAATAAATTCAATGAACATAAAAACGCTTTGGAACCTAACGCACAACATCTAGAAGTCTAGGCTAGAGACATATTCTGGCGTCGTAAAGCCTGGTAACTATCGCTTTCATCGTAGGTTGGGTGATTCCTCCTCTTTGAGATGACAAGTGCCAGTACGGACTTGTGCTCCCACGTACCGTCGAGTATATATTGGGAGACCACAATAGGCTATATCCTTTATCCATAGGGAGCCGTGTCTGCCACCCTATTGATCGCAATGCACTGAACACAACATTCAGGAAGATTGACTGTCGTACCGTAAAAAGTACTCTACAGTTTTGTGATTGGTTTGGTAATCCCTCTGTCTAGATTTCCAGAGTAGTCTCTTTCATTCCTTTTCAGACTCCTTAAAGGAAAAGGTCCATCTGAGCACTTGTCACTTCAGGCTCATTAAAAATCAAAGGCGACTAGAGTCATCTTTTGTTTTTTCTCGACTCTTAAAATCTGAAAAAGCAAGTTGTGCCAAAGCGTCTAAAATTCATTTAATTCGGAATCATTTTCCCCTTTATTTTTAGTTGATTGAGTAATCCGCAATTGTGGAGGAAAGTCAATAGAAACCTCGTCGTTCGCGAAGACTTACGAGTCAACTGTCTTTGTCTCCAAAAACAAAACTGTTCTGGACAAAGCGAACTCATTTAACAGGATCAAAGTCCCCTAGTTTGGTTGGAACAAGTTTTCTGACACCCTCAGAGACTCCCATTACTCCAAAAATTTATGGTATCCTTGCCTCTACAGAAGAAGTTCCACAACCACAAGAGGACAGTAGAACTGATCCTAGTGTGATGGTAAACACTTCTATTCTTGAACCGGCTCCATCTACAGCTGATTCGGAAGGTGTTATAACCCAAACATCTGTCGCTGTAGAATCTATACCTTCTTCGGCACCAGAAATATTTTACGGACTTGACAGTCTCCCTCTTCCACTTGGATTGATTGCTATAGAATAGATTGTGGAGGATCCTCCATCTAGTACTCCATCGCATTTTGGAGTTGGGATCACCCTGTATCCTTCGTCATCAGAAATTAGTCTCCCGTCATCGGAATTTCCTGTAGAATTGCTAGGAAATCTTTTGGATAGACTAGATATGTTTGAAAAACTGTTGACATCTAGGACTGTGTCATTTGACATAGCAGCAACAGAACTTCCTGCTGTTATTCCAATAATGTTCACTGGTGCACCGTCTGTCCCAACTAGCTCCCAATCGCTGGATGGAATCCATCCAGCAGCTGTTTCAACAATATGGTCTGTTTCCATTTGTTCATCCGAAATAATATTTGGAATCTCTTATGTTGAGTCTCAACAAATTGATCCTTCGCAGTGTCAATTTCGGCAGTCCGGTCCTCAAAGGCAAATCATTCCTTTGAGCACTGTATTACCGCCATATGGGGGGCAATATACCCTTTCATTGTCTCCTCTGAGAGAACAAACATACGAGAGTTCACAACAAAATTCAGGTCATGCTGGAATTACATCCAGTGGTTGGGTGCCAATACTACCTCAACAACCAAGAGTTGTATACTCAATGCAACAAAGTCTGCCTATGTCAAATATCCCCACTACATCGGCTATTGTGACGGTGTCGCAAGTACAAGCGTTGCCTGTTGTATGCCAAACTCAAGTCTCTCAGGTCGCAATTCAATAGCCTCTTATCTCTATGACGCCACCACAATCATCGATTAGTGGCTCCTTAACTGGAGTGACCTAGGCTGAAACGGATACCATCAGCTCTCATCTTGGTCAAACAACAGCAAATGGTTTCACAACCATGGCTGGTGCAATATCAACAACCGCAATTCCAACAAGTTTACCAAGGATCTAAGCACCAAATCTTTGCAAGTAATGGGCAGTCATATATTCAAAATGGTCAACATCAACCATTTCATAGTGGTTATGCCCATCAACCTTACCAAAGTTATCAGCATCAAATGCACTATGCTGGTATGCAAAGACCCACTGCTCAGGCAATCCCATCTTATCCTAGGTATGCTTCGCCGAACCTGAATCAACAGTTGCCATTCGTGGCAACTTTAGAGTTACCAGATCTAAATCGGCTGACAAAAGATCCAATTGCTTACGCCCCGTGGTGGCCAGTGATCCCACATAAACTTCCGTTGGATATTCCTAAATTTAATGGAAATCCAGGTGAAGACCTGTCGAATCATGTGATGACCTTTCATCTGTGGTGTTCATCTAACACTCTAAATGATGATTCGATTAGGCTTCGCCTTTTTCAGCGAATGTTAACTGGTCTGGCAGCAAAATGGTATGTCAAATTGCCTAGAGCTTCATTCGATAACTTTAGCACCCTAGCCACAACCTTTTTAACCCATTTTCAGTTACCCATAAAGTACGAAACAGGAACAGAGCTTCTTACCAATTTCAAACAGACAATGGCCACTCACATATCTGATCATATTCATGAGTGGCGACGTTGTCGTAGAATGGTAAAAACATATGTTCCTGATTAGCTGCTAGCTGAATGGTTTATTAAGTCATTATTACCTTCTATTACGGAAGATGTGGCAAAGGGAGGAGTCATCACTGAAGAGCAAGTCATTGCTCGTGCGCAATATCTAGACTTGATATATACTCAGTCTGGCACACTCTACGATAAAATTCATGATGCTCCTAGGAATTCTCCGTTCCTCCCCATCCTAAATCAAGCAAAGACTCTCATGCCGATGATGGTGTGATAGGTGCAACTAGCACAAAAACTGTAAAAGCTACATCAAAGAAGGCTCGTACGGTTTCAAGTCAAAATGAAAATGAGGAGCTTCTCGCATAAGAGGTAAATGCTGTGTTGATTGACAAAGGCAAAGAACCAAGCCAACTAGGGGGCAAGAAGAAAAAGAAAGGGAAGAAGAAAAAATAGGAGGAGTCATCCCCTGAAAAATCTTCTGCAAAGCCTTCTGGAGATAGGAAACCAAGTCATCCATGCTTCATATGTGATGAGGATCATTGGACGAAATATTGTCCACATAAAGCCGAGCTTAGAAAATTCTTTAAGAGTTCAAAAACCTCGGCGGTATTGATTGATCCGTTTCCGAATCCAGGAACAAATCTGGTTGCTAGTGACAATGCTTCCCCATCCCAAGTGCTAATGTTGTCTATTTTGAAGCAGCAAAATGATGCTTTGATATCGACAAGGAATAAAGATTACGGGAATCCACAACTGTCGGACAACAAGGCTAATGATCAACCTAGTAATTCAACAACAACTTCGACCGAAGTTGTGCCACCCATCATTCCTGAACTAACGATAAAGCCACCGAAGGGAGTAGTACACAAATCGACATTTAATCCTCATGCCAGAGCAGCACAACATTATAATATAGTGGAGGATCTGGCCCAATCACCGTCCGCTATGTCGACACTTGAGGTACTGCAAAATTGCCCCTCCCAAAAGCAGGCTTTATTATCAGCAATAGGTGGGATTGACCCAATGGATTCCAATCTTGTGGCCTTTAATCATAAAGGATATGATCCTCAGTTACCAGCTCAACTAGATTTCCTTATTCAAGTGAAAGCCCTCAACAAAACTGTTCATCGGAAAATTATTGATGAGGGGGCATCTACATGTATTATGTCGATGAGTTGCTGGAAAACTTTAGGATCTCCACCCTTGTCACGATCTTCGACGACATTAAAAGAATTTGATGGATGAACATACACCCCATATGGGATTTTAAGTAACTTGAAAGTCGAACTAGGGGGAAAAACAATAGAAATTGATGTTGAAGTGATCGATAGAAACCTTGATTACAACATCCTACTAGGAAGGCCCTGGATATATGCTATGGCTACCATTGTGTCAACCTACTTCAGGAAGATTGCATTTCCCTTCCAAAGAGGTATTACAATCATTGACCAGCAAACATTTCTCCCCAATAGTTCACAAATTACGGGAAGCGTTCCGATGATCCATGGAAGCCCTCATTCGCTTAAAAATATCGGAGTAGGCCTACTAAAAGACCCTATATTAATGGGGACTTTTGCCCTACCACCTCCAATCAATCTGGCGAAAGTGGCAACGGTGGGAACCTGTAATGTGATATCTTCTATTCAAAATATGTTTGAAAATGATATTAGCATGGATCATCTGCAGGTATTGCCTCCAAGCCCAATAGAAATATTGTAGCAATCAATGTTTTCGGCATGGGAGGCAAATCCAAATCAACACTCATCAAGCGTTTGGATAGATAGGTCTAAGGAATATGGAACCCCTTCAGATCCTTGGGCGGAAGTACATTCTATAGATGAGGAATTGTTCAGTCAATGATGATTGACAGGGCACCATGGGAAGATTACCACCATCGTTCCCATCTTCCGGATTACAAGGAAGATAGTTCCAGTGAACTTCATCATCCCTCAGTTTTTGATTTGTTATCAAATATTGTAAACACGGTGGATTCCGAATGAAACTTGTCCAATATTGAAGAGACTATCGCCATAAAGATCTCTGCCAAAACAGACGTTGTAGAGAATATTCATGTCGGCAAATCTTGTTCTTCTTCAGAACTGGAAATATATTATGCTCTTTTTTGCGAGTTCAGAGATGTCTTTGCTTGGTCGTATGATGAAATGCTAGGCATTGACTCGAGCATAGTTGAACATGAAATTAAGATGTATCCAGATGTCAAACCGATACGACAACGGCTATGGCAGGTGAACCCCAAGAAAGCCACTGCCATCAAGGCAGAAGTTGAAAAACTTCTCTATGCTGGTTTTATTTACCCGGTTCCTCTAACCGATTGGGTATCGAATATTGTTCTTGTAATGAAAAAACAAGGAACGATTAGAGTGTGCATCGATTATAGGGATGTAAATCAAGCTTGTCCGAAAGACAACTACCCTACACCCTTCATTGACCAGATAATTGATGAATGAGCTGGATGTGAAATCTTTTCATTTATGGATGGATTTTTCGGGTATAATCAAATTAACATCTGCCCACAGGACCAATCAAAGACTGCATTTATTTGTCTGTGGGGCACATTCACATATCGCAAGCTACCCTTTGGTTTAAAGAATGCAGGGGCAACATTTCAGAGGGCAATGAATTATGCCTTCCATGACATAAAGAACATTGTTCAACCATATCTCGACGATCTTCCGGCTCATTCGCGAAAGTGGACCGATCATCTGCAGCATTTGAGAGCGATATTTCTACGTTGCCGACACTACAAGATACGACTCAATCCACACAAATGTGTGTTTTGTGTTAGTTCTAGTCGTTTACTTGGCTTTGTGGTCTCAAAGAATGGGATTTGTCTGGACCCATGTAAAGCTCAGGCAATCATTGATTTGCCTCCACCTTCAAATTTGCTTCAGATTCAGAAACTCCAAGGGAAAGCAAACTTTCTGAGGAGGTTCATTCCAAATTACGCCAAACTTGCTAAAGTTTATACTCGTCTATTGAAAAAATAAGTACCCTTCATCTGGGATCAGGTTGCGCAAGCTTCCTTTGATGCTTTAAAGGAATCCCTAATAAAAGCATCATTAATGTATACTCCTGATTATCAAAAAGACTTTAACCTGTATCTAGCTGTAGCAGATACAACCATCGCAATGGCTGTAGTTCAAGAAGACAACAGAATTGAGCATCCTATATATTATTTGAGTAGAAACTTAAATGATACGGAAAGAAAATACTCCTACATTGAAAAGCTAGCTCTCGCAGCTGTTCAAGCGATACAGAGATTTTGACACTATGTCCTCCTTCGAAAAACTACCATTTTGTCAAATTGCAACCCCATGACTTATATATTGTCACGGCAGTTGCTGGGGGGCAAATATTAAAAATGGCTAGCAATTTTACAAGAGTTTGATCTAGAATTCATAAAATCCAAATCGAAGAAAGCCCCGATTTTCGCGGAGTTACTATGCGATCTCCCATCATCGTGCAACGATGCAACATCAGAAGAAGCGATCGTGGAAGAATCTTTGTTTCTGACATCTTCAAGCAATCCATGGTATGGAGACATAATAATCTATCTCCAAACCCAAACATATAGGTCTAATACCTCCCGCTCGGAACAACGACGCATTCGATACCAAGAAAAATACTACATGATCGTCGGTGATATGCTTTACCGTCGTGGTATCGATATAGTTCTGCGGAGGTGCCTCACCCACGAGGAGGCCGAAAAAGTCCTGAATGATTTCCATTCAGGCGCGTGTGGGGGGCATCAATCTAGTTACGCTACAACGCAAGAGATTTTACGAGTAGGATGCTTCTGGCCAACAATATTCAAAGATTGCATAACCGCAGTTAGAAGTTGCCATGCCTGTCAAATATTTGATCGCAAAACTAGAATACCACCCACACCTCTGCAACCAGTAGTTGTTGTTGGGCCATTCACCAAATGGGGCATAGATTTCATGACATGTAACCCCAACTCAGCTGGGGGGCATGGGTATATCATAGTCGCAGTAGACTATTTTACCAAATGGGCCAAGGCGATGCCTACATTAAACAACGATGACGAAACGACTGCCCTCTTCTTTTTCAATCATGTAGTCTCTAGATTCTGCATTCCACAGGCCATAGCTATAGATCATGGATCGCATTTTCGCAATCACATGATGATTGAGTTGGCTACTAAATTAGGACTATCCACGATAGCTCTACTCCATATTATCCACAAGCTAATGGACAAGTTGAGGCAATCAACAAGGTCCTGAAGTGAATGCTGCAAAGGATGATCAGAGTCCATAAACAGAGTTGGCACCTGATCCTGTACTCGACCTTGTGGGCATACCGGACATCAGTGAGGAATGCAAATGGGTTTACACCCTTTCAACTGGTGTATGGCCTGGAAGTGATCTTACTAGTTCAGTGCAAAATCGCTTCCCTCAAGATCGTAGTCGACCTTCTCCTTGGAACTTTAGAAGAGGAGGCTCGTTTCTTGGAACTAATCCAATTGGATGAAACCCGTCGTGATGCCGCATTGGCTAACGAAGCCCATAAGAAATGAGTCAAGGTGCTTAGAAGGTGACCTGGTTTTACTTTATGACCAGGAGTCTGATAAATTAGGAGCAGGTAAGTTCAAGTCTTTATGGATGGCCCCCTATATTGTTAAGCATGTACTAGGAAAAGGAGCCTATGAGTTAGTGGATTATGATGGGATTCCACTGGCGCAACCCTGCAACGGGTTGTACCTTAAGCATTACTATGCTTGACTCAAGATGGTAACCCCTATGCTTTTGTTACATTTTTGTTTTCACTAAGGGTAATTGTTTTGGTTAGGTGATCCACTTTTGCATTTGTTGTAGATGTCAAAACTATTGGAATCATTTGTTGGATATGCCGATGAAGCGAGTCGTAGTTCGCAAAACCTATCTTCTACGGCCTGGGCCATCTTCAATCCAAGTGGCGAGTTAGTGAGTTTCAGAGGGGTGTGTATTGGTCGGTCAACGAACAACATTGCTAAATATAGCACGTTGATAGAAATCCTCTCTAATGCCATCACACATGGCATACACCGACTTGTCGTCAGGCTAGACTCACAACTCGTCATTCTACAACTCACTGGTATTTATTCCGTACGGAATCCAGCTATCTATTGCATGTTCCTAAGGGTCAAGATTTTGGAAAGACAGTTTGATTCTATTCAATATCAGCATATTTCCAAAAACTTAAACACATTAACAGACTCATTGGAAAATTATGTGTTAGATAGACATTTGCAACATTTATAAAAGAAGCATTTCATCAATATTTGCATCCAGATCATGTAACTTAACCAAAATAAAACTCTGAAAATCAATATATATATATATATATATATATATATATATATATATATATATATATATATATATATATATATATATATATATATATATATATATATATATATATATATATATATATATATATATATATATATATATAAAACTGTTTATGGTTTATACATAATGTTTTGTAACCAAGACAAAATCGGTTAAATGACCCAAAACTCAAAATGCTAGGGGGCACCCTAGTCTAATGATGCTGGTGACAACAAGTCATTGCTTGTGCAGTCATGCGTAGAAGCCTAGTCCATCGACTCGGCACGCCAGTAGTATGTTGCTGCAACCTCAGAGGAACCTCGTCAGTCCTCACGTCCGGAATACCAAGAGTGAGACCCTCAACCTGATCCTGCAATTCTGAAAGAGTCTCGGCCAGTTCAAGGTCGCGAAGGATAGCCCTCCCCACAGCCTCTCCTACTAGAACGGCAGCTGGTGCTCTCAGACGTACTGTTGGTCGAACTGGTCCAATATTTGCATGAGCACATGAGTTTTGATTAGTCTTGATAGAAGAAAGCACGAGATCATTATAAAAAA
Source organism: Pinus tabuliformis (assembly GCA_031772625.1). Lineage (NCBI taxonomy): Eukaryota > Viridiplantae > Streptophyta > Pinopsida > Pinales > Pinaceae > Pinus > Pinus tabuliformis. Next base: position 999,020,315 of record CM062818.1, read on the forward strand.
ACAATAAACAAAGATATGGTCATAGATTTTACCTATAGCACCCCACTGCTCACCAGCCGGCAACACCAAATCCGGGTCACCCTGGAAATCCATACCAGCATATGGACACTTGGCAAAAACCATCTCCTGACGGTTGAACCACTTGAAGAAGGTATCAGAGAAAGAAACTTGGGACTTACTAGCATGTTGGGCCATGAGGTCAACCCATCGCTGCATCCGTGGCTCAATTGGTGGAGGTAAATCAAGTGAAATGTACTGCGGCTGCACCAATGCGATCTTTTCCAAGGCGAAAACGGTCAAAATAGAACCATAGCCGAAATTCTTGGATTTTCCACTTTTTACCTTGGTCAGTTGTTCTTTCATCACAGGGAGTACTGCGTCATACCAGTTGAACAACTTTGGTTCGAGGCATTCCAAGGCGTACTGCATATAGGACTTGTTAGCCACGTGAAGAGCTGCACTACCAGCCAGTCTAGCAAAAGTGAACAGAATGGTCCTCAAGGACGAGTCAGTGACATCTTGGATGTTGATCTTTCTGTCCCTACTCGGCTGAGATCCCTCTCTGCAGTACCGGCAAATATAATCTCTCACGGATTCGCCCCCACGGGCAGAACCTAATAATGAGAGAGGGGCACCACGCCTCGATAAACCGGTCAAAAAATAGATGTCCACGATGGTCAAGGGGATGAATTTTCCTCTGATCTGGAACATTTGGTTGGTGGGATCCCATACATCGAGGAAATATTGCAACAAGTTGATTTGTTGCCTCATGCTAGAGATGCGGAAAAACTTGAGCAGGCCACAGTTCCGCAATGTAGTTACCGTACCCGGATCATGTAAAGCAATCATGTCCTCTTCTTCATGCTCACGTTCTCACCATGTAACAACCATTTTTCTCCGATGAATCTCTGCAAAACAAACAAGAGAAGAGTCAAGATCCTGATTTGGTGAAAAACATGCAAAATTCCATGAGAAAACAGTGCCAAAGTTTCTTTTCTTGCACCCATCACACCCCAGTAGTGTACTGAGTGAGATGAATACTAACCGGCCAATGGCTAGGCCAATATGCATTGCACCTTTTGATATAGGAAGGGTACGATGGAGCCAGGGCAAATTTTTCAAACCCTAGGGGCTCAGAAAAACAAGGAAACATGCTCATAATTCAAAAAGGAAGGAATGCAACTGAAGAGCTCAGGTTTAGCTCTTACCTAGTCCAGACGACGCCGAGAATCATCCACAGAATCTCCTAGAATCAACTACTGAAAATCAAGGGGGAAGGCACCTCCAAAGCTCCAACAAACCAAAGTTCAAATGAAATGGTAAAATGAGGGGTAAAAACCACTTTTAAATTACTTTTCATGTAATTCGAGTAAGGTATTAGTGTTTTAACTCATTTTTCAAGCATGTATTTTTCATTTCTAATCAATTTGATGAAGAAATTGAACAGGTAGTATGACCGTTGAAAGAACAAAATGTTAGCGATGAAATCAAATAATTGATGACCATTATCACGAGTAGTTTTTATGTGAAGTTCAAGCTCGTTTAAAATTAAACCTAAGAAATGAGCAAATGTTTCCCCCCAGAGTTTAAGCTCATTAAAAATTGAACCAATTTTTGGTAAATAACCATTGTGAATGCATTATCATCAGCTCTTGAGCCTTGGTCGTGTTCTCATCATCACCTCCACTCTGTTTTAGCCGATCATTCGCCTCCATTTGATTGTTTACCCCTTTTGAGGAACAACTATGAAGAGTGATTCTATTAGCGATCCTTGTGACACTGCCATGATTGGAAAATTCCAAACCTTACCTGGAAGCAGCTGCTACCTGAAATTATCACTCGTTCCTCAAAAAATGAGTCACCTTTAAGCTCTTTTCGTCTGACTTGTAAAATATGAAAATATTGCCAAGCAGTTGGCCTCTCCAGCTCATTAAAGCTACCGAGAGTGCTATCCCTGCTCTAGATTTTAATCTTTTTGGACCTGGGGGATTATTACACAAAAAGATCGAGCTCTTTTCTCGTTCGGCTCGTTAAAACTATTGAAAATTCATCCCTTTCATATTTTTTTATACTTTTTCGGACTTAAGGGATTACATGACGAAAAATGATCACTGGAGTTTCCTTTCCGTCCCTTTTCAGACTCTCTAAAATTGAAAAAGGACCGAGTTGTCTTTGTTATTAAACTCGTTAAAACCAATAGCGACAAACTTGTCCATGCAGACAAGAACGAGTTTCATTGTCGCTAGGCTTGTTAAAACATAACGACGGGTTTCCCCGAAGGGAAAATTATAGAACAAGCATATGTTATCCTCCTCAAGCTTGATAAAAATAAAGAGGTACTGGTCAGCAATGACTGGGGAAAAATTGGGAAGAAAACTTGCAGAAACTTTATTGGTAGTGAGTCGCTCTTGAACATGACACTTTCACTCCATCACCATGATTGAGTCGGGTTGGGTTATTCCATTCACTGGTCATATTACCATTGGTACTCCATACCATCCATCTTTGGGGTTAATGCTACCGATCCATTTCAGTGTTGCCAATGTGTTCAAGAGAAGTCGATCAGAGAATTCACCAACCCATCTTGTGTCTCATCTGCTGCAATACCTTTACGCTTCATTCTTTCATGATTGCCACCCTAAACCCTGTATCATCAGACCGTTTTCACCTTTGAAAATTATTTGCTCCGTTCCGTGTCATAGATGTGGGATTCATTAAGGCCCTCCTACGATGGATCACTTCTTGTCGACATCAGCTCATTATCCAAGAATTTTACCTAGGAACAACCCTTTCAGTACTTTGAAAGCTTGCATGCCTCAATGGCAAGTTTCTCACTTTCGACGACAGGTTTATATCAATGGCCTTCGACTGAGAGATTTTGCGTGGTGTTCGATGCTAAGTCCCATTTTCACGCCATGTGAATTGTACTGTCATACCTTGAGGGTCATCATCATTATCGGTGATTCCTCTTGCGCCTGTTAACAACTTACTTCATTGGCTGGTAATCAGACTATGTCTTTCCATGTTCGACTCCAGAACATTTTTCACATGGATTGACTTGTACTTCGGGCGAAGATTGGATGAGTTTGAAGACCCCGGATCTAGTTTCATCCATCCGGGCTACGATATATTTAGGAAAATAAATACATCAAATGTACATCATTGTTGCACAGATGATCATCTGAATCAAAGGATGATGGCTCTATCAGAATCATCAGTCTTCCACACAGACAGTTGTCTGTCCTATGTACATGAAAATGAATTTATAAAGCTAAGCATGGGAATGCCCGCCTCAGCTAGATCATGAAAATATTATGAAGATAATGTATTTTATTGTATCTTATTACAAGTCACCTTCCAGTTCGAAAAACCTCGGATCCTCATGATAAACCATTTCACCCGACATCAAAAGATTAATGACCTCATGATTTAGGGGGAAAATGTTATAGACATTTTTGGGCACTACAACCCCAATCATATATGTCCATAAACCAAGGGCTTTTAGTCTCTAAAAGTGTTGTTTCATGCCCTAAAGGAACAAGGTCAGCTGATTACATCATCTCCCAGAATTTCTCCACAGAAAACTGCTTAGAACTGGTCAAGACTGGACCATACAGGTTGCTCAGTACTAAGGGTGTGATGAATCTCACCTGCCCAGTGTAAAAGGTGTGATGCATATTGGAAAGCCCTTCTGTAGGGTGCGATGGGCGAGAATGGACAAATGGTAGAGACAGTTTGCGAGGTGGATGATCATGGAATCTTCCAGAAACTTCTCCTGTGACACTTGCCTCTCTGAATTCGCCCAGGGATGAGTAAGAGATCATCAGTCTCCAAGTGGAATCAAGAACTATCATAGAGAAGACACTAATCAAAATCCCAGAAGCTGATTCACCCCACTGCAATCATCTATATATGGATCCCTCATCCCAGAGATCTAGAGGCTAGAATTTTGTATCTTGTAAGGAAGTGTTGTTGGTTTCCTGGTGGAATATCATAGTGTTGGGTGATTTAAGATTTTCATGAGGTGAAGAAGGGCTTTCATGCTGGGTGGGTGACATTGGGTCAGATTAATGGGTTGTAATCCTCTCTTCTAATCTTTATATCAATAAAGCTATTCAAGTTTTCCTCCACATTCTTGTATGTCTGATAGTATATGCATTTGTATGGTCAATATATATCTGGTCCTATATTGCTTATGATTGTAGATCTCTGCACTTTGAAGGTGTTATGCTGCTTTGACCTTACATGTACTCTTTGAAGTGGAGTGGTCAAGGGAGAAGCGGCAAAGACCTATCGATGAGGAGAAGGAACAAGCAAAGAACCGAGCAAAAGATCGAGGTTGGCATTCTTTGATCCTCTCATATCTACTTCTCATAAATTAAAACGAAAGTAACTTTAATCTGTTTGTTTCTAAGATAGCTACCCGTCTTAGTGGGACTAGCAGCTCTGCATAGACACTAGATTTCCCGATAACATATGTGCTCCCTGATATTGTTTCAGATTGATATGTGCTCTCTAACATGATTAAGGGTGGTAGCCAAGGCTCCCTAGATGAGAGGGAGTGTTAATTTGGAAGCTCAGTTATAAATTCAAACCATGGGATGAGATTCCTATTTACGAGAGGACCAATTTTGACTATTTAACCTATCAATTTGGAGAAGGGAAAGTGTATTTTTGAATTAAAGCCCATATGTTCACATTTGATCAGGTTGACCCTAAATCAAATTTACCCCCTTGGAAGGCTATAAATACAAGTGAACTCAACCTCATTTAGAAAACATATTGGACCATTCTTCTATTCTTTTTCTTGGTTTTGAAATTACAGGGTCCGAAGCTTGCACGTGTGTTCTAGGGTTTTGGTTATCAACTGGCATGAAACATGAAAATTTTGGTCATAACTGCAGGGTAGTAGGCTCATGCATGTGATTAGAGGGTTTTAGCTATGTACACATCACTCTTTGGGTGCGGTTGCGACCTAAGGTTTGATTTATCAGTTGAACAAATAATTCACTTTTTGACTGCAGGGTTTAGCAGTTGAATGCAAATAATAACAGTTGATTGCAAGATTCCGAAGCTAGGTTTTGAGTATTAACATTGTTGGGTTCATCTCATGATATTGTTTAGTTTATTTTTCTTGATAGTTGTATGGATGAAGATATGGATCATTGTACTCTCTTTTGCTTAATCATTCAATGAAAATCTAATAAGAAGAAGAATTTGAAATGGTTTTCCCCATAGTGGGTTTTTCCCAGGTCTTTGACCAATCTTGGTGTCTCTATGTGTGACTTTTTTTCTTCTATTGTTCTTTAATGTTCTGTTGCATTGATGATGATGATGTTTTTCTTTCTACATAATTGCATATGCTGCTGAATAATGTTGTAAATCTGAACGGTGAATTCTATATGTTAATGATGAAATACAATTATCGAATCAAAGAACAATATATACCTAAGATAAATTAACAAGATGCAACCTTTTATGGAGATGCTTCCATTGTAAAGGCAAGGGACCTTCCTCTGTCTCCTCCTATTGAGAAGAATGATGATGACATGGACCTACTAGATGGCCCTTTTGTGCCTCAGCCAGAGAAAGATGTTGTTGATGATCCCATGAATCCTATGGACCCCTTGGAACCCCCTCCATGTGACCCCCGTACTAGGAAGAGACCCCTTTGACTATGTGATACATTATAGGATGCCAGAAGACATTTTCCTATGAGATGAAACATTAGAGAAAGAAAGAAACCATGCTAGTATCAAAGATACGTTGTGGTTATGAGCTCCATCATAAAGGACGAGCCTCCCACTTTTGAAGAAGCTATGAGAGAGTAGGTTTGGAAGGATGCCATGGCCAAAGAGTATGAGTATATTATGAAGAATGATGTATGGGATGTTGTTCTGATACCTAAAGGAAAGTCTATTGTGAGCTCGAAGTTTCTATTCAAGGTCAAGCATGGAGCCGATGGGAGTATTGAGAAATATAAGACAAGGTTCTTGGCTAGAGGTTTCTCCGAGAAAGAGGGAGAATATTATGATTACATATTTGCACCAATTTCCCGATACACTACTATCCATTCTATTCTTGTCCTTACTGCAAGTCAAGGATGGACCCTTCACCAGATGAATGTAAAGACTGCATTCTTCATGGAATATTACATGAAGAAGTATTCATTGAGCAACCATAGGGATTTGAAGTGAAGGGCAAAAATAATCATGCTTGCAGGTTGAAGAAGGAACTTTATGGCTTGAAGCAAGCCCCCAAAACCTAGTATGCCCACATTGATAGTTACCTGGTGAAGCTTGGATTCACGAGAAGAATGTTGAGCTGAACCTCTACTTCAAAGTGGTCCAAGGTATGCCTTTGATTTTGATTTTATATGTTGATGATTTATTCTTGTTAGGTAGTGAGCCTCTGATGCTGGAGTGTAAGAGGGTGTTGGTCTCTAAATTTGAAATGAAGGATATTGGTTTGATGCATTACTTCTTGGTATTCGAAGTGTGGCAAAGACCTGGCGATGTTTTTATTGCTCAAGGAAAATATGTTGTGAAATTTTTGGGAAGATTTGGAATGGTAGAGTGCAAGTACCTGGCCACATCGATGGAAATAAACTTCAAGAAGTAATGTGGACATGTTGCTGGACTTGACTTGGCGAACCCCTCTGAGTATCGAAATTTAATTTGGGCATTTATGTTTCTTGTGAACATTCGTCTGAATATATGTTTTGCAGTCAATGCTTTCAATAAATTCATGAAAGAGCCTCTTTATGCACATTGGGTTGCTGCCAAGCATGTGCTAAGATATTTGCATGTGATGGTCAATCTTGCTATGAGATATAGTATCGGAGATGTGAGACTTCATGGGTATACTAATGCTGATTGGGTTGGTAATGTTATTGATAGGAAGACCACTTCAGGATGTTACTTTATTTTCGGTTTTTCCATGATATATTGGATGAGTAGGAAGCATAATTCTGTAGCTTTGAGCAAAACTGAGGCATAATATATTTCTGCTAGCATGCTAGCTACGTGGCAGTATGGTTGAGGAAGTTCTTTGGAGAACTATTTGAGCAGGTCCTGGATATGATAGTGATATATTGCAACAACAAGAGTGGGATCCAATTCGTAGAGAATCCCATATCTTATGACAAGTCCAAGCTTATTGATATCATCTCACTACATACGAGACATGGTGCAAAGAGGAGTTGTGAGACTCCATCATATTTCGATTGACGATCAGATACGAAGCCTACTCACCAAGGCTTTAGAGAAAGGGAAGTTCTTCTTCTTCAGAGAGAAGCTTGGATTGATTGATGTGACCCTCCCAAATATGGGTCTAGGATAATTGAGGACATTGATCTATGCTCTTCTTCCCTATCTGAGCTCCTAGGGAGAGGAATTGAGCTAGAGAGCTCTTGGGGTTGAGGGAACTCTAGAGAATAGGATAGTTGTGATCCTCACCTCACGACAAGTAGTATCCTACCTATTGTTTGAAAATATGATACTTGAGATCCTTACCACATGGTAAGTAGCATCATGCCTATTGTCATATTTAGGACTCGACAAAGTATACCCCAGTTGGCATTGTACCCACAAGCTAGGCTTGTTGGGATTACCACCCGTCTGGCCAATGGGTGAAGAGACTTAGGATAGTTTTGATCCTTACCTCATGGTAAGTAGTATCCTACCCAAGTGAGAGGATGTAGTTGTTCTACCACTGACTCTTGAGGGTCAAGCTAAGAAGATCAACATGAAATAGGATAATTGTGATCCTTATCTCTCGATAAGTAGTATCCTTTTGTTGTCACTATGAAAACGACCATCCAAAATTATGGCTGATCTAATTTTGGAGCGTACATGAACTTTCATTCCAAGATACCCATTTTCATCACGATGTTTTTTTACTATCCTTGTGTTATCCCTAAGTGTCGTCTCCTCCTAAGTCAATTTTTTCTAAGCGTCGTCATATTAACTTTAGGAGTGTTTGCATCATCTTATCTATGGATAGGAAAAGGCCTAGATTTTCTTGAATTGGTAACTAAATTTGTTTGACATGCCTCACACACTCAAAAGCGGAAAAATAACATATTTTCTAGGGAAAAAACACTTTTCTAACACAACATTCACAAAGGGCCACTATTGTATGAAACTGCGCCCTCCTTGAGTAAAAGCGCACTTCAAACAAATAGTGAGCACACTCCATGTTGACATGCACTGTGACCTAGTTGAGTGCACTTGTTCAGCTCAGTGATTGTGACCTAGTTGAGCATACTCCTTTGGTTCAGTGAATCCGCCCTCGTTGTTGTCAAGAGATGCACCCTCCTCATCCTCATGCATGGGATTTCCTTATTGCATGTGGGTGCACTCCTAGAAATTAGGAGCCCACTTCACTTCATTTAACTAACTCACTCATATTTTGACAAGTGATGAGCATGTATGGCTTTGTTTTGCATGTAATTTCCTTATAATCAACCCAATTAATATCTTCTTTCACATAATCATTCTCATTCTAGCTGAGTGCACTTCTTTGAATCAAGGATCTCCTCATCGATATTATTTACAAGTAAGTTTTGCATGTCACTTTTCTTGGTTCCTTTTGGTGTTTTTACTATCATTCTTATTTACTTTGCTGTTGTTTTTACCCATTCTTTCGAGTACAACTGTCATTCTACTGTCGCAGGTAGTTTTCTTGTGACTGTTTGCATTCTATAACCTTTCATATTTTGGTCATGATTGAAAAAGAGTCTATAAGTATTTTTCAGACCCACCCTCTTATTATTACAGTGATTTTATCTTGTTTCTGGAATTGTTTAGCTGATCTTGAGCCATTTCAAGCAAGATCATGCTTTTGGAAAGGAAGGATTCATTGTCTTGGAAAAATGCATCCTCCTTGAGCACATGGCACATCAAAAAGCAACATCGTGCTTCCTTCAACCTTTAGCTTTTGCCCTGCACCTTCCTCAGTCCCTCTTGAGAGCACAACACATTGGGAAGGCTCAAGCCTAACCCCTTCAGCCTTTGGCTTATGCCCTGCACACTCTCCAATTGTCTTGAGCACATAACACACTCATAATCAACAGCGAGACCTCCCCCATCCTTCAGCTTGCACCCTACACTCTTGAGGTATCTCTCTCCCTTTTATTAAGCACACAACACACCTTGAAGCCGCATTGAGCCTTAATACTTCACTATTGATCCGACATGCACCCTCCTTTGTCTTGATTCAATTTTTTCTTCACAACTATCTAGTCCCATCTATGGAAACCTTATGCTCTTAGTTACATATGGTTTTCCTTTGACTACTGTTTGTTGAATCATTACTTATAATAGATAAATAATTTATGAAAGCTAATCTTTAGTTGCTATAAGTGTACTTCCACGTGTAGGTGTTCTAGCTACAAGTCCCATTACTCTCTCATTATCTATTGGAACAATGCCTCCCACTACTTGTCGTGTGACTTCAAAAGAAATTTCATAAGAAAGTGTTGAAGATATAATCGAAGTTGCAAAGCCTACCATTCCCATCCTTTCAGATACACAATTCATTATATATAAATCTATTTAAGTCTCATGGAAGGACATTAAAGACACATTCATGCAAAATCAGTTTCCTCAAGATCTACAAGACAAGGAAGTTTACATCAACATCAAGCGGTCCCAGATACACATGATTTCATGTAGGTTTATGGTGATGCCTTATGCAGATGCCATTGAGTGGATATTATCTCATATGGATGATACAAATTTGGTGCTACATAGTGAGAGTGGTGGAAAAATTGCTACCTACTATTCAAAATACCTACATATTTATTACAAGATGTTGAGACCCAAAGAGTATGCTAACACCAAATTCTATACTATATGGGGAAATATCAACGCAGGTGAAATCATCATGTCCTGGTATCTAGAACCTGCCAAATACCAACACCAATCAAGTGCAGTTTACCCAACTAGAACATTGAGGAAAGTCTATCAGTACATTATTGCTATGTGTTGTAGGATGCACATCCTGAAGAATATGATAGTCTTTGAAGACAATTGGATATACATGCTCGACTTGGTTTCTTCATGAGAAAAAATATTCAATTGGGAAGATATCCTTTCCTTTGAATTGAAATGACATGTTGGACAGGCCAAAGAAACATTGCAAAAAAATCAAGCACGATAGTTTTACATGTCAACTTATCTACTAGATGGGATCACTGCATGATATGCTTTCCTAGGGATGAACTAGAACTAGACCTTAGATGACAAGCTTCCGTCTACTTTAATCGCAGGGTGTTGTCAGATATAAATTTAAGAGGAGTGTATGACAAGATAGCAAAACATTTCTTTGCAGTTCTTTTCTAAATGATATATGAGATTGATCCTCCTTGCATGACCGACCAAGCGAAGGAGGCACTGCATGACATCGTAAATTGGTTCGTTGCACCAAACGGTACATATATTAGATGCTTTGGATGCCAAAATTCTCCCCATGTTTGCGATGATTCATAGGAGGAAGAAGTATCCTTGGCCCGTTCTCCCTTTGAGAATTGGAATGTATGAGTTGAAGAGCCTCAAGGCAGCATATGCTAAAATAGATTAACTAAAGCACCTACACTTTAGAACTAGGAGCTTTCACAAGTTAGATCCCAGGAAGGTGTGTATAAAACATTATGACATGATAGGGTATGCTTGGGGATATGTACCAATGGCTACTGCAGAGGATGAAAAGGTGAAGAATTGGTACAATGCATTAAGGAAGACTCACCCATTCCACAAATGCTAGATACACAAATGAGGGAGGAACCACAAGAAACAACTACCCAAGCAAGCATAACAACTCCCACGAAAAAGATCAAGCGTGATCCAGTAGCAGAGAGTAGAAAAAAGTGGAAAGTTTATCCATTAATAAAAAGTGCTATTGAGGCTAAATAGGAAAAGAAACAACAAGAAGAGGAGGCGAAGAGGAAGTAGGATGAAATGCTTAGATAGAAACAAGATGAAGAAAAAGAAAGAAGGATAATAGAAGAAGAGAAACAAAGCCACTCACAGGACGAGGAAGCCACAAAAAAGTTGGAAGAAGAACAACTAACCTAGGAGATAGAAGCAAAGATTGAGGAAGAAGATGTCTTTGAACCCATTTATGATGAATCAGATTCCCCATCAGAACCTCCCCTTATAGGTTGTCATCTCCCCATTAGAACTAGGAAGAGATAAGGAAACCGTTATGCGATAAGTGAAGCAGTTTGTCGAGAAAATCAAGCAGGTATCATAACAACAAAGCTTGGAGATTACTAAGCACATTATTCTACAACATGCGATTGGAACAGAAAAAGTTCACATGAAATTTTCATGGGTGTGGAATAATGTACAATCTGGATCCAAATTTATATTGATAGAAGCATTGGAGGTTAATATGTGGTTTGTCATTGTATGAAACCGTTGTTGGCTGCGTGCGCACCCGTGACCTAGCCTCTGCCTCTCGTGCTGCCTCCTGCAGCTACCCTGCCTAGCAACCTACTGCTGCTGGGCTCCCCCCCTTCCTTCTGGATATATACCTTCGACTCGTTCTTATTGGGCTGCCCTCTGCTCTCTGCCATCGAGCTTGGCAGCCTCCTGCTGCTGAGCTTCCCCCTGATCCATGCCTTTCTTGTTTGGGGAAGGCTCCCCTTATTTGAATGAAGAATCCAATCAAGAAGCAGATTTTGCCTCTCTAATAGCAGAACATGGAGCTCCAAAAGCGAGGTCATCTTCAAGCAAATTTGTCAAAAAGCTAGATGACATTCCTGAGATATCCTTACCTCCAACTCTCCCTCAAAAAACAACCATTTCTCTAGCTGAATGGGGATTGGTTGGGTAGTTTACAAGACTATGGCCCTCCCCCAGAGCAATCCAAAAATGGGTGGAGAGAAACTAGAGTGCCAACATACAAGGGAAAATCGCCATCAGATTCTGTGGAAGGGGATACTATAAATTTTTATTCGAATCCAAAGAAGACATGAACCTTATATTCAGGAATGGACCATACTTCATGGACTCGAGAGGCCTGTATTTGAATAGATGGTCTCCGAATTTTGACCCCGAGATGGACACCCCAAACATAGTGCCAGTCTAGGTTAGGCTGCTGCATCTTCCTCTCCACTGTTGGGGTGATGAGTCGGTCAAAGCTATAGGGAACGCGGTAGGCAAGTATATCGATAGATGCGAACCAAAAGATAACATGCATGCCTGTCCCAGAATCTATGTGGAAGTAGATATGGGAAAAGGGCTTCCGGAGGCAATAAAACTCAAGGTGGATCAATGGAGTCACATTCAGCAGCTGAACTACGAGTAAATCCTCTTCAAATGCAAGGTATGTCATGAGTATGGTCATTTTGCAAATAGTTGTAGCAAACTAAAGGATGTGGAGACAGTTGAGAATGTAGAAGCCAAAGAAAACAATTGGCAACAAGTGAAAAGGAAGAAACTTAGTAATAAACAAGCTACCCAAAACTCCACTCAATCTCATGGAAATACTCCTACTATCTCTAACCCCCCCATAAACCCAGCCCCTTCAGTCAATCCATCCTCTAATCCCTTCAAACTCCTGGATGAGGATCCTCCATCCCCCTGTTTCCCCCCCAGCCCAAAATTATAGCCACCAGTATCTCATCCCCACCCCTCAGTTTCTCTCCTCCCTCGCCCCTCCATTGATCAAATCCTGACTAGAAATAAAGTCAAATAAACAAACAATGCTTTGGAACAACCAAAAAAAGCTGGGAGGAAATCCAACAAGGAACTCAGAGATGAGGCTGCAACAAAGGATATGGCCATTGGCACCCAACAACCAATGGACTCCTTCCTCGGCAAACAGAAAGGAAGTGGGGAGAAAATGCAGCAGAAGGAAAAGGTTGGGAACCACCACAAACCAAGTAAATAATGATTTTAGTCTCATGGAATAGCAAGGGGTTGGGTTCTGCTATAAAACTCAATGCAACAAGAGACCTAATAAAGGAGGAACAACTAGATATATTAATGATCCAAGAGACCAAAATCAGCAACCAAGAGTTTCAAAACTTGATAGCAACACAAAAAAATTATGAGGGAATAGCCATAGACTCCAAAGGGGCCTCAGGAGGCATTGGCATGTTGTGGAATAAATGGAATTTGGAAATTGTCAGCCAAAAAATCAATAGCAGTTGGGTCAGGACAGATTTAACAAAGAAGAACACAAACGTCAAATATATTGTTATAAACATCTACTCACAAAATCATTACAGAGACAATGCTTTACGCTGGGAGTCACTAAAAGAAGAGGTACGGGATGTTCGGTTAGATAACCTAGTCATGGGAGGTGATCTAAATCTGATACGGAATATAGAGGAGAAGCTGGGAGGTAAATACTTTGGCGATCCGTCAAGAGCAGCCTTGGAGGATATTATTGTTGAGCATAAGTTGCTTGATATCCCTCCTAGCAATGGGAAATTCACTTGGAGCAAAAAAAGAACGGGTGCTCATATCATAAAGGAAAGGCTTGACAGAATTTTGATTCAAGAAGATATAGCAGTAATTTTTTCATCCATCAAGAGAAAAATCATGCATGCTTCAACATCTGACCATAAGCCAGTTGTGCTCATTCTGGACAAGTGGGAGAATCAGGGCTTGATTCCATTCAAATATAGCAAAATTTGGGACAACAAGGAAAGCTTTGGGAACATAATAAAAGAAAGATGGGACTCAGAGGTGTTGGGCTCCCCACAACATGTATGGGAAACCAAGATTAAAAATGTGAGAGCAAAAATAAAAACGTGGGCCAGAGAAGAAGCTCTCAGGGACAAGAAAAAAAAAATATGAGTTGCAAGAGAAGCTAGAAAAGTGGAACAAAGAAAAATAAGTTTAGCAACACACTGAACAAGACAAAGCCCATGAAACAGAAATGTTTTTGGCCCTCTACAAGAAAAATAGACATGAAGAGGAGGAACTCAGGCAAAAGTCTAGATGTCTATGGATTCAAGCAGGGGACAAGAACACTGCTTTTTTTCACAATAACCTCAAGATTCGACGAGTGGGCAATCAAATTGAAAAAATCCAAGTGGAAGGATAGGAAATAAATGGAAAAGAAGAAATAAAAGAGGCAGCTCATAACTATTTCAAAAACCTCCTCACAGCTGGGAGCAGCAAGTGGACAACGCTGATTTTCTTCGGCAAATAAGTAGCAAAGTTAGTGAACCGCAAAATAGTGAGCTTGAGAAGGAGGTAACAGCGGAGGAAATAAGGGAGGCTATTTGGAGCATGCACCCAGAAAAAGCTCCAGGCCCTGATGGATTCACCATTGCTTTCTACAAGAGCCATTGGGAGACAATTAAAAAAGACCTGGTCCATATGATTAAGAATGTCTTCAAAAAACACAAAGTGGGAGAAAACACCAAAACCTCACATTTGGCCCTCATCCCCAAAAAGCCAAATCCTATCTTCTTCAATAGATTCAGACCAATTTCCCTTTGCAACTCCTCATAAAAAATAATCACTAAGATTTTGGAAAACCAATTAAAAAAAATCATGCCTTGTATCATCTCGGACAACCAAGGGGGCTTCATCCCAAAAAGGCAAACAACAGACAATGTGATCCTCATACAAGAATCCATTCATAGTAGCATCCAAAGCAATGAAAGAGGTATGGTCATAAAGTTGGATATGGCTAATGCCTTTGATCGTGTTTTCCATCACTTTCTTGTTGTAGCTCTTCAAAGGTTTGGCATTTCCCCCAAGTTTATTGGGATCATTGAAGCGTGCATCTCCAATCCATTAATTGCAATGCTGATTAATGGAAGGCCCAGCAGATACTTTCGCAGCACTAGAGGATTGAGACAGGGATGCCCGCTCTCCCCTTTTCTTTACATCATTATGGTAGAAATTCTTAGTATACAGCTGGAAAATCAAAGAATCAAAAGGGAAATCACTGGTATCAGAATAGCTCGAGGGGTTAAAGAAATTAACCACTCACTCTTCGTTGATGATACTCTCCTGATTGGCGGCGCCTCTAGTATTATATCTAGAAGGTTCAAAAAGGTGTTAGATGACTTCCCAGCTGCCTCTGGAGGTCTTTTTAACAATAAAAAATGTAGAATATACACCTAGAATGTGCCAAACAATATCATGCAAAGGATCTCCCAAATCACGGAAATTCCAGTTTAGAAAAAATGGAGTCATTTCATTTACTTGGGGTTACCGTTGGCCAAAGAAGGGATTAAGATAGAGATTTGGAATAAAAAAATCAAGAAAGTGAGGGGGAAATTCAAAGTTCGAGGATGATGTGGTTAAACTTGGCTGGCAAAACCATCTTAATCAAAGCTCTTCTTTCGGCTTTGACAATTTACCAGTATGCTTTAACTTTGGCTCCAGCTAGTATACATAAGCAAATGGAGCTTATAATCAAAGGCTTCCTTTGGCGGGGTGGGAGGCAAGACTCCAAAAAGTTTAGTTTGGTTTGGTGGGATCAAGTGACTCTTCCCTTTGAATATGGAGGCATCTCCATCCGTCTCCCAAACTTAACAAATAAGGCTCTTAGTACCAAGCTAGTATGGCGCATGCTGAATGGGTAGAATCAATGGTGGGGAGAAGCCTTGGCTAGGAAATATCTCAACGGGCAGAGGTCCCTGTTGCTCAATGAGCTAATTCCTGATCGTTCTTGCACCCGAATTGGGAGGCTTATTTAAAAAACTATTCCTCATATTAAAGATCAAATCTCAAAAAATCCTGGGAACGGAGAAAACATTTCCATTTGGAACGATAGAATTATGGGGACAACTCCCTTAAAAAGAAACCACAATTTGAGAGACCTCCAAGACTGGTTGGAGGAGAAGGGTATATCCTCCTTATTCTCCATCTTGGAGTGGGATCAAAATAGATGGACTGCTTGGAAAAAACCTCCTCTACCAAATCGTCTTTCTGCTCAGTGGGAAGAGTTGAAGGCTTTGCTCTATGGCTCAGCTCCGATAAACAAAAAGAGTATGGACAATTATATTTGGGATCCTAGCGGAGGAACTTACACTGTCAAATATGGATACAATTTCCTCTGAAACCATAGCAACTATGATAATTGGAGCCTTTGGCCAGCGGTTTAGAAGAATGCATGCCTTCCTAAAATCAAGTTTTTCGCTTGGACCTTGTTGAAAAGCAGGATTCTTACAACTAAGAATTTGAGGAAAAAAGGCATCCATGAACCTTCTATGTGCATTCTTTGCCAGGAAGAAGAAGAGAGTACCTAACACCTCTTTTTGAATTGTGTTATAGCTAGACAATGCTGGAAGCAAATTATCAGCCCCCTCGATTTGAATATTCACTCAATTGAGCAGCTGTCTCCTTTAAATAAGAACTGGAAACATAGCTACCCTTATACCAAGAAAAATAAGACTGCCATCATGAGTGTCTGGAAGTGTCTCCCCTCCACCCTTTGCTGGCACATCTAGTTGGCAAGAAACAAATGCATCTTCAAGGGGAAAAAACCTAGCTCAGGCTCTATTCTAACCAAAACTTGGGCCCAAATTGCGGAAATGGTCAGCGCTAAAGGAGTGCCACCCACGGATCAAACCAGTTGGAAGCAAATAGAAAAGGATTGGTACAACAAAATCCCCATGGATGGCCCAGTTAAGAACCATATTCCAAAGACGATCGATCGGTAACAACCTTAAAAACTAGAAGCTTCAGGGCAATGAAAGAGAAATAGAGAGGTGGATCAAAAATCAAAGAAGCTACATCCTCTTCTTTAATGGAGCCTCAAAGAACAACCTTGGAAGAGTAAGGGCAGGTGGGCTAATCTTGGATCAACAAGGCGAAACAGTATCCACGTATGAATGGGGGTTGGGGACTCTATCAAACAACAGGGCGGAGGCTTATGGTTTGCTTATGGGCACCAACATCCTCACAAAGCTTTAGGCGAAAGATCCAATCATCATTGGTGATTCTAAAATTATAATAGCTACAATGGAAGCAAGAAGAGATTTCAAAAATCAAGCCTTGAATAAAATTAAGCAAGGAATCAACGATAATGTTAATCTGCTAGGGAAAGTTGTCTACAAGCATGTGTTAAGAGCCCATAATCAAGTTGCAGATGCTTTCGCCAACAAGGTGGTGGACAGAGGGGTAGGGACAGCTAGGGAAAATCAGGATGTCTATGACAAACCAATTCCATAATCAGCCCTCGATGGTGGTCTGGCTCATCATTCAAGACTTGGTAAATTATAACAGCCAATTCAAAAAAGGGGATAACAGTACAACGCAGATTCAGAAGGAGATTCTCCCACATATGCCTGACATGAAAAACATAGAAAATCCACCTAGAGCTGTGAGGAATATCTCCTCTGATCAGAACTACAGGCTTTGTATTTTGCTTCCGAATAATTCTCACCTTCAAGATAAAACAACAGTTAGTATATGTATCTTCATGTGCAGGGGTACTCTTCTTGCCATGAATTGTCATGATTTCACTGTTGGGATGGTTCACGAGGAGTTACACACCATAGATTATAAGAACTAGCTCGGGATAAGGCTTCCTCACCAGAAGATTCATCTCAGCAGAGATAATAGAAGGTTTCCAGGTCTCAGTGAATGTCTAAAGTGGTTTCTGTGGAGTAAAAAAAGCACCCCCTCTTCACTAAGTGTGGGCAGAGGTAATTTGGTTCTGTTTTTCTTAAGGTTCTACATTATTTCAGCTAATCTCCCTTCTTCTCTTGTGTTTTCGATTAGAATTGTTTTCAGGGTGTCTCAGGTCTTCATAGTTGTGCTTTGTTTTTTCCATTTGCCCAGTTCCTTTACTCGCCCTCCACAGAGTTTCTTTCAGCCTCCCCATCACTCCTCCTCCTCTTTTCTCATCGGGCATGTGGACTTTAGAAGACACAAGGACCACTCCCATTGGCTAGATCTTTTCTGTAGACTCGTCCCTCCCCCCATCAGTTCCTACATTTGTTGGCAACAACTTCAGCGTATCTCTTGTGATGGCCTGAACTTCAAGAATCTCTCGGGCATCATCAGGCTCTTGAAATAGGGTGACAATTCTGTCACGAATCTGAGAATTGTTGCCTCCCACTCAACCACATTCAGAAGTCTTCAGTATCAGAACAGTAATAAGTATAACACCTCTTCTGTCACCAAAATGTCTGGCAACCCCCTTGAACAGATTGAGAACAATAACAGATGTGTGCTCTACTGGGAAAACTGCTTTATGATTGGGAATTTCATCAAAACTCTCAACGAACTCCGGGCTGAGATGGAAAAGGAGAACAAATCCAAGAAGAAAAAGTTTGAGAAGTAGAAAGCTGAGATTGAAGGGCTCAAGGAGAAATGTCAGCATCTTGAAGAAGCTATGAGCTACATAAAGACTCTGAATCAAAGTGAGCAAGGTGAAGCTTCGACCAAACTCAACAACAAGAAGGATAAGCCCCTCGAGGACTCGGTCACTCAGTTTTGGTGATCTCATTGTCAATCATTATATGCTTTGTAAATTTTGTTTACTATTAGGACAGTATGTCCGTCAATATAGTTATTTTCTATTTCAATTCCTAAGAATCAAGACCAGTGATACGGAGGATGGGACTGCGCTCCCCTTTTGCACCTCCCTCACCGATCTTCCCCTCTCTTTATGTACTGGGACCTTGTCCCTCCACTGTTGTTTTATAATATAATAGTACCTGACCATGTTAATATATATATATATATATATATATATATATATATCTATATATATGTATATATATATATATATATATATATATATATATATATATATATATATATATATATATATATATCTATATATATATATATATATATATATATATATATATATGTGTGTGTGTGTGTGTGTTTTGTGGTCGAGCTACCAATCCGGGTCAAATTCATAGCAATGGAGTTCAAATCATGGCATTCATACATCACTAATAAGCTCCATGAAAAAGAAAATGCTTTATCTATTTCAAAGTATTTTGTCTTATTAGGAGTTTTGTCTCAAATAGCCACCGTCTTATATGTTTCTATTCTTTTGTAATAAGTTCAATGTAATGGATTCCAAGAGACACATGTGGGATGTGAAAGGACACATGTGGAATGTAAAAGGTCATATATAGAATGTAAAATGTTATATGTGTTGAGAAATCAAAGGGTAACTAAATTTGGTGATTTATCTTACTTTGACAACTGCTTTGTGATGTATTTTTACTTAACTTGATTAGCTTCTTATTTCACTTAATTATAATTAGTGTTATTATCATGAAACAAATACCAAACACTAAAGAACAATGAGACAAGAGGACACAAGATATAGGCTGTCATCTAGGGCTAAAACCTATCCTCTTGAGAGAAAAAACCCACAAAGAATATTTTCTTATAGAACTTCAAATGTCGAATTCCAAGACCTAAGACCCTTTTCAAAGTCCCCTCCAAGACCAAGTATATCCTTCCTCTAGCAACTTCAACCCCAACAAATTCTGCAACTTTGATCCCCAGTATCTTCTCCAACAACTTCGACCCCCAACAACTTCTACTACAACTTCGACTGTAGAAACCCTAGATGTTATGTGTGGAATAATAGTGATGAATTTTATTCCTTTCCTCCTTCACTTGGATAGCCTTATCCGTCTTGACTACTTCGTCTTGCAAACTTAGTCTTTTTCACAATTGATTTCGATCTCTTAAGATAGCTGCAATTTTGGTCTTATTTTTGCAATTGATGCCCTAGTTCTCTTGCACGTGTGAGGTGTAAATGACATAAAAACAATCTTCTATGACTTCACTTTCCTTCCTTGGTTTCTTCTTCCCTTTGTTAGGCATTCTATGCTCTTCTTATGCTTCCACGAGTTGCTCTTCCTCCTTCTCAAATGAGGTCAAGGTCTTCCTTATATACAGGTCTTTCTCTAGGTCGAATTTCTCCATGTAGGTTAACTTTGACTCTTTTGAATTTACGTAAATTTTCTATACAAGATGTAACATGTCCAAAAGGTCTTCCATACATGACAATGAATCAATTGACTTGTAGACTCAATGAAAAGCGCTAGGAGCACTCAATGGGTGCTTGACCTGTAAAATTTCCTTGAGCATGAAACTTATGCCGCAAGAATGGAAATAATAAATTTATTTTTCTCTTTACATCAAATACATAAATCATGATTACATATTTCAACAATATGGAATACCATAGGCCATATATGTTGAAATTCATGAAGAAAATCAAAAGTAATTGCCGCTTATATATAGGTCCTCATAACTCAAGGAAAGGGCTTGGATTCTTAGAGGTTTTCCTTCGTTTCTCGTGTTTCATAGGAGGTAAATCGTTCTTTGGAAAAGCAAGTTGTAGCTTCATGTTTCACTACTGTATCTAGTGTTCCACCAATGTAACAATGTACTTGGAATATTTCATTAATAATCAGAAGTTCTTAGAGCTAACACTTCTTCATGTATGTATCATGAACGTAGTAAGACTATTCTTGATATGTTTGCAGTATATGTGGGCGTAATACATACTAAGTATAATGAACTATTTCGTTGCTTAGATATGGATATTGTTGAATGAGCTTTGGTATGCTTTTACAATTGTTGTTTATCTTGTGAACTAATTTCTAGGTTAATCAACAAGTCTTTCTCCTTCTCTCGCAAGTCTCTCTTAGGATAGTAACATAGTTACCAATCAAACGGGAACTATTACCTCAAAACAGGTACTCGAGCCCAAAAATCCCCAAAAAAACATGAAAAAACACCTTGAAATCGAAAAGTGTTGAGGACGGAATAAAGTTTAAGTTTTTTTTTTTTTTTGTAAGAGTAAATTTTCAATATTTTTTAAAAATAAGAGTAAAAAACAATAAAAGTCATTTTGTTTGGTGCAAAAAACACCTTGAAATCGAAAAGTGTTGATGCCAGAATAAAGCTTTTTTTTTTTTTTTCAGGGTACATTTTCAACACTTTTTAGTAATGACGTTAAAAACAAAATATCGTGACTATGAAAAACTTTAAATTTCCAATGATTTTCAAGCATTACATTAATGATAAAATATCACATCTTTGAAAACCCTTAAAATTCCAATGATTTTTAAGCATGACATTAAATTTAAAATTTCAACGTTTTTCAAGCATGGTGCTAAGAAAAAATATTTTTAATTGTTTTCAGCCATAACATTGAAGATAAAATATCACAACTTAGAAAAACATTAAAAATCTTGACAATTTTTCAACCATGGAATTAAAACCAAAGATTATGACTACAAAACAATCTTAAATTTTCAAAATATTTTAAGCAGGACATTGTGGAAAAAAAAATTATGACTAGAAAAACTTTAAAAATGAACACCTGAATGAAAGAGTTATTATACTAAGAGTAATTTTTTTAAATGCTAAATGTATAACGATTTTGAAATCTTAGCCTAACACAACTTGATACATTGCGAAAAAAATTTAAAAATCAACTATCAAATTGACATGCAGTGTAGGTGAGCTCAACCCATTGTAATGAAAACTTAAAGACCAATCATGAAATTAACACATTGTGGGGCAGACTCGATTCATTATAACGAAAAATTTAAAATCAACTATCAAATTGCACATAATGGGATCGGGTTGCTAGACAAGCATCGACACATAACCTATAAATTTTTATTGTGTGTGTGTGTGTGTGAAAGATACATAAGAAAACAAAAATTCAAATATTGAAAAAAAAATAAAAATACAAGTAAAAAAAAAAAAAAACAATATGACAAAAAAATTCAAATATAAAAAATTTATAGTAAAAAAAAAAAAAAAAACTATAAATGTAAAAAAAAAATTAATCATACCATGTAAAAAAAAAAAGAATTAAAAAAAATGAAGAAGTAAAATAAAATAAAAAATAAAATAAAAAAAATTACAAAAATAAAATACAACACTTAAAAAAAAAAAGGATTTCCCCGGTGACCCCAAGACCTGACTGGCCAGGGGTGGCAAGGGGACGATTGATAACAAAAAATAAATTAAATTTCATAAAATATATATCAAAAAACAAAAAAACAAAAAAAACCACAAAAATCAAAATTAACTTGTAAAAATGAAAAATTTAAATAAATAAATAAAACATATATATATATATATATATATAAACCAAAAAAAATATAACAAATATAAATTAAAAATAAAAAGAACATTTTTAAAGTTATATATATATAATTAAAAAATAAAAACATCATTTAAAAGAAGTTAAATAATTATCAAAAAATAAAATAAAAACAAAAAAAATTCAAAACAATTAAAAAAATAAAATTAAAATTAAAATTATATATATATATATATATATATATATAAATTAAAAAAGTTTTAAATTTGTTTTTTTTTTAAATTATATTTTAAAATTTAAATTATAAAAAAAATTAAAATAAAGAATATTTAAATTTAAAACTTAAAATAAAAAATATTTAAATTGTATATATATATATATATATCAAAACAAAAAAAAAAAAAACTTACATTAAAATTAAAAAATAAATAAAAATAAACAATTAAAAAAAAATAAAAATAAAACAATTTAAAAAAAAACCAATTAAAAAAACAACAAATAAAAAAAAATTTAAAAAAAATAAAAATAAAAAACAATTAAAAATAAATAAATAAACAATAAACATAAATAAATAAATAAAAACAATTAAAAAAAACAAAAAATAATTACAAATTTATTAACGTCGGCGCCCTCCCCTGTCACCTCCCACACCCACCTCTGCTCCCCCTCCCTCCCCTCCACTCTCCCCTCCCCCACGCGACCCCCATCCCACTGCCCCTCTCCCCTCTTGCCTCCCTTACCCACCTCCGCTCCCCCTCCCTCCCCTCGCCCACTCGGCTGCCACCCTACCACCCTCCCTCACCGCCCTCCCTGTCCCCCCTTACCCCCATCCCCTCCTCGCCCGGGCCCCCAGCCAGCAGCCAAGAGGCCGCAGGCTGGGCACCTGGGCTGGGAGGGGAGGGGGGTAAGGGGGGGATGGGGAGGGGGGAAGGGGAGGGCAGTGAGGGAGGGGGATGGGGTGAGGGCTGGGTGGGAGAGGGGAGGCAGGGAGAGCGGAGGTGGGTGCGGTGAGGGAGGGCGGTGGAGTGGGGAGGGAGGTGGAGCAGAGGTGGGTGGTGGAGGGAAGAGGGGAAGGGATGTAGGGGGAGTGGAGGTGTGAGAGGGAAGTGAGAGGGGAGGGGGACGATGTTAATAAATTTGTAATTTTTTTTTAATTAATTTATTTTTTAATTTTAATTTAAGTTTTTTTTTTTGTTTGTTTTGATTTTTTTTAATATATATATATATATATATATATATAAAAGGATAAGCAGCCCATCTGATCTTGATAAGCAGCTCAGGCTTCTTAAGGATTTCTGCTCCACCATGGGTATGACTGTTGACACTGACAAAACAAAAGTTGTGATTATTAAATCCAAGAAGGACACTTACGCTAATTTTATGTATGACAATAATACCTTGGAGGAAGTGTATTCTTACAAGTACCTAGGAATTGATATTCATCACAAGCTCAATTGGAACTATAGCATTGAGAAAAGGATTAATGTGGGGTGGAAAGCTTATTTTGGTCTTGAAAATAATTGTAAAATGGCAAACCTCGTAACATGGGATAAAAAGAAGTTCCTCTTTGAAACTGTAGTCACTCCTGTTATCTTATATGGATGTGAGGGTTAGGGTTGCAGCATCTCTAGAGAATCCTGGAGAAATATTGAGCAAATCCAGAAGCGTTTTATAACGTATAACCTGAAAATTAAAAGTAATACACCCTTGCTACAGGGAAAAGTGTCTATATAGAACTGCTCTATCCCACTAAGGTGTGACAGCTGCCTTAGAAACAAACAGAGAAAAACTACTTTTGTCTTTCCTTTATGAATTATAGATAGAGAGGAACAGAAAGACCAACCTCTGTCTTGCGCTAATCCTTCGATTCGATCCCTCTCCTCTTTGATAGTCCTCAGCTACCTGCTCCCTTGCACGCCTAGCTTCACAAAGTACCTGTAAGATCACAGAAGCATAGCACTATACAAAGACATGGATCTATATTCATAAACAATCTAGGATCAGATATAAATTGACCATACAAATGTAACAAGCATCAATGATACAAAAGCATGGAGGAAAACTCAAATAGTTTTTATTGATAAACAAGAAAAGATCCAGGAGGAGTTACAACCAGTTGTTCCGACCCAGCATCAACCTCCCAGCAAAGAAGCCCCTCTTCACCTCAAACAAAGCATAGATCACCCAACAATCTGATGTTTGTCTCAAAAAACCAACAACAATTCCTTACAATATGAAAAATTCCAGCCTCTGGATCTCTGGGATGAGGGATCCATATATAGATATCTGTAAGGGGGATGAGTCAGCTTGTGATTTGATTAGTGTCTTCTCTCTGATAGTTCTTGCTTCCACTTGGAGACTGAAGGCCTCTTACTCATCCTTGGTCGAATTCAGTGAGGCAAGTGTCACAGGAGAAGATTCTAGAAGCTTCCATTGTCTCTCCACCTCGCGGAATGACACTGCCATTTGTCATTTCTCGCTCATCGCACCCCACAGAAGGGACTTTTGAAATGCAACGCACCCTCACAGTGTATTTAGGTGCAATGAAACGCACCTAGCCAGTGGAGCAGCTGAAATGATCCTGTTTTGACCAATTCTGAGCATTTTCTCATGGAGAACTTCTGGGAGAAGCTGTAATCTGTTGACCTTGTTCCTTTAGGAGTTAGTGTAGGAATTTACAGGGTAAGTTCCTCAGAAAGAATACCAAAAGGACACCGCTCACAACCAGATCACAAATCAATACACCAGTATTTTTGACGTGGTTAAAACCCTCAAAGAGGGAAACAGTCCACGGCCTGTCCCAACGTGGGTACTACAGGCAATTTATTAATCAAAGAATGAAAATTTACATAAGCTTCTCTCATGCACGGATTACCCGAACAATGACCCTCCATGTGCTTTAAATAGAACTCATGGACCAATCGGGTGTCAAGCCACGGATCAAGTGTCGGTAATACCGAGGAGAGAATGAACCGTCGGATCACTACATATCGTGACCGTCGGATTGTAAGTTACAAAATGTACAACGGTAAAGAAACACACTTTACCTAACTCTATACCTAACTCTATACTAGACCAAGTTGAACTTAACTATTTCCTATGTGTCGGAATATCCTAACATCCCCCCTTAAGAACAACTTGGGATAGGATTGAAGGATTTACAAATATGACACAATAGGAGAAGGAAGGAGGCACTAGAGCCTATCCCCCCTTAGTGACAACTTCCTGAACTCCAAGCATATATCGAAGTTTAGTGAACTTCGCCTCTGTGAGAGCCTTTGTGAAGATGTCTGCAACCTGATCATCTGTTGAACAATATTGCACTTCAAGAACATGGTCATGAATGAGCTTTCTGATGAAGTGCATGTGTAGTTCAATGTGTTTTTTGCGCTGATGCTGGACTGGATCTTTGTATAGCTGAATGGCACTTTGATTATCACACCAAAGTGTGGTTGGATGCTGCTGCTCAAAGCCAAACTCTGATAGGATCTGATGAAGCCACAAGGCTTCCTTACTAGCTTCCACGGCACCACGATACTCTGCTTCTGCTGACGAAAGAGAAATGGTAGCCTGTTTCTTACAAGCCCATGTAATAGGTCCTGAACCAAGAGTGAAGACATAACCGGCAATAGACTTCCGATCATCAGGGTCACCAGCCCAATCAGAATCAGTGAAACCAACTAACAGAGGAGCTGCTTTGGCACTGTAATGAATCCCAAACTGTACTGTACCTCGAACATAACGAAGTATTCTTTTAGCTGCTTTCCAATGACTTTCACGGGGGTTTTGCATAAAACGAGCAACAAGGCCAACAGCAAAGGAAAGATCAGGACGAGTATGGGTTAAATACAAGAGTTTTCCTACAAGTTGACGGTATAAGGTAGCATCAACTTCAGGAGAAGTACAAGAGACTGAAAGTTTGACTCCAGACTGAAAGGGAGAAGGGGCTCACTTATAGTCTTCCATGTGAAAATGACGAAGAATATCACAAGCATACTTGGACTGGGAAAGGAAAATACCCTCCTTGGATTGCAAGACTTGAAGACCGAGAAAATAGTGTAAGTGTCCTAAGTCTGTCATTTCAAATTTCTTTTTAAGGATGGACTTCACATGGTTTATAAGGTTGGGATCACTACCAGTAAGAAGAAGATCATCAACATAAAGAACAAGGATGATAAGAGAGTTGCCCACTTTCTTGGTGTAGACAGTATTGTCAGAATGACACCTAGAAAAGCCAGATTCTAAAAGAAAGCTTTCCATTTTGGCATACCAAGCCCAAGGAGCTTGCTTGAGGCCATAAAGGGATTTATTAAATCAAAAAACAAGGTTGGAGTATGTTTGTATGAAGCCAATGGGTTGTTCCATATAGATTTCTTCCTGCAAGTCCCCATGCAAGAAGGCAGATTTAACATCCATCTGATGGACTTCCCATTTTAAAGAGGCAGCAAGGGAAAGAACAAGGCGGATAGAGTTCATTTTGGCAACAGGGGAGAAGGTTTCAGTGTAGTCAATGCCTTCAACCTGTGAAAAGCCCTTAGCAACGAGACGAGCTTTATGTTTATCAACTTTCCCATCTGGTCCATACTTGGTTCTGTAAACCCATTTACATCTAACAAGTTTGCGTCCCTTTGGTAGAGGAACAAGATCCCATGTATCATTTGTCATCAATGAATGATATTCTTCATTCATAGCTGCTTCCCAATGTGGATGGCCTGAAGCTTCTGCAAAAGTGTCAGGATCATGATTTACTGGAGCTTGAGCCAGTAAAGAAGAGGCTCTTTCAAACTGAGAACGTGTACGTCGCTGATCTGTAGGATCACCGGCAAGATCACCTGCTGCATCCCGAGTAGCACGGACCCATCTTGGAAGTTGAGGATCCTGAGAAGGTGGGGGAGGATTATCATCCTCACTTTCATCATCTGAAGAAGAAATGTTTTCAAAAGTAGAAGAGATAGGAAGAGGTGGCACATCCGCCGGACTAGGCTCGCAGGCCGATTTATTTTCATCAAATTTTACATCTCTTCTAATGATAACATTTTTGGACTTAAATGGAATAAGTCTATAACCTTTTACATCTTCAGAATATCCAACAAAAGTACATTTCTCACTCTTAGGTTCTAAAGCTTTATGCTTTTCATCTGGAATATGGGCCCATGCTTCACTTCCAAACACACGAAAGTGACTTACATCTGGTTTAATGGAACTCCAAGCTTCTTCTGGAGTGATATTCTCTAGAACCTTAGTAGGAGTGCGATTGATTATATAATTTGCACAATTAATTGCTTCAGCCCAAAAACTAAGACTGAGTCCTTTAGATTGCAGCATACAATTAGCCATTTCCTTTAAGGTGCGATTTTTCCTTTCAGCTACACCATTTTGTTGTGGAGTGTATGGAACAGTATGTTGCATTTGAATTCCATTTTCGGTGCAAAAGTTGATGAATGTGTTTTTAACATATTCTCCACCATTATCAGTTCTTAGCTTAAGAATTTGATGTCCAGATTGTTTTTCAACAAAGGCTTTGAAGGCCAAAAATGTGTTAAATACTTCGCTCTTGAGTTTTAAGAAGTATACCCAAGTGAGTCTGGAGAAATCATCAATGAAAGTTAAGAAGTACTTGCAGCCAGAGAATGAAGCAACAGGAAGAGGACCACATAAATCACTGTGCACAAGCTGTAAAGGGGCTGAGGCGTGCCAAGAGGCACGTTTGTCAAAACTTTCCCGATGATGTTTTCCGAGTACACATCCGGAACAAACACCATCTCTGCAAGATACCATAGGAAGACCTGTCACCATATTTTCTTTATATAGATGCTGAAGGGAGCGATAGTTTAAGTGACCAAATCGCTCATGCCAAAGTTTGCTCACTTCATCATTATGAGCAACAAATAATGAGGGAAGATTTGATGACCCAAAGTTGTGAAACTTATACAACCTTGTGGAATCATCAGCAAGACCAGTAGCTAGAATCTGTTTAGGATCTTTTAGATCCTTGATTACAACATCATGAGGTGAAAATTCAACAATTTTACCTTCACCTGAATGAGTTATCTGATAGACAGATAGAAGGTTGTAGGATAAGGTTGGAACACATAATACATCATTAAACTGACCATTTTCTAGATGAACAGTTCCAGTCCCTACAACATTAAGAGATCTATCATCACCAACATATATATTTTTGGTGTTACAATCATTTAAAGAAGAAAACATGGCTTGGTTTTTGGCCATGTGATAAGAGGCTCCAGAATCAATGAGCCACTCATGAGAATGAGAAGAAGAAGAAGATACATTTAATGCATAACCAGACTGAGATGATTGACAACGACATGCAGAAAGTGCCATTCCGGAAGTTGAAGTTGAAGTAGGCTCCACATGGATGTTATGCTTCTTCATTGCGGCTTCCAAGGCTTCCATCTTCTTAAAGCATTTAGATTCTAAGTGGCCATCTCGATTACAAAAGTTACAATGTCTATCAGTCTTCTTCCATTTGTTTTTATTGGTCTTATCATTTTGCTGAAATGATCTTCCATTTTGAGGCTGAGTTGGTTTAGGACCATTCTTTTGAGGATATGACTTCTTAGGATTCTTTGAATTTGGTTGCTGCTGGGCGGCTAACGCTTTCGTGGAAGAGTTTCCAAGATTAAGAAGACCAAGGTGTAAGAGTTTTTCTTGTTCTCTTATTAAGGAATCACAAAAGGAGTCAAAGGAAGGGGCCTTGTAGTCTTTTCCTTGACAAATGAAAGCTTCCCTTGTAGAATGGAAAGTGGAAACAAATACAGAGTAGGCTGGTCCCAACTTAGTAAGGATGGAATAAATAAGGTTACCATCTTCTTTCTTAACTTTAACACCTTCCAAGAGATATCTAAGGGTCTTGAATTTGGACAAGAAATCTTCAATGCAAGAAAAATTATTAGGATCCAAAGTAAGCAACTCATTTTCAAGTTGATGGGCTCTAATTTCATTTTTAATCCCAAAAACTTTAGCGAGTTTTTCTAATGCTTCATGAGGAGTCTCAAGTTCTGCAATGTGGAATCTAAGATCAGGAGAAATAGACATCCCTATCAAACCACGTGCTTGATCTTGTATATTTTCCCATTTTGCAGCCTTGTCTTCATATTTTGGTTTATTCTCTTGGTCTGTGGCTATTCTGAAGAGACCTTTACTTCTAAGTAAATCTTCCATGTAGGCTACCCATTGGAAGTAGTTAGTGCTGTCAAGAATGACTTGGCATGGAATTTCCATTTTTTTTTTTTTAAACTGAAGCTGAAGATGCTAAAAGTAAGTGTTCCAATGGATAGATCTCGAAAAAATAGGCGGTTTTAAAAAAAACGGCTCTGAAAAAGGCTTCCGGATGAAGAAGTTATGGCTGTTTGAAAAAAATTGTTGACGTTGCCGGCAAAGTGCGCGAATGAAAAAATCCGCCCCCACAAAATGGAGACTTGAACCCAAGACCTCTACTCTCTTAAAATAGCTTTGAACCAATTGATCTATACAAAAAATTTGAGAGAGAGAGAGAGAGAGAGAGAGAGAGAGGGGGGGGGCCTTGGTTTGCGTGCTTGCCTTGAGAAAGCTCTTTTTCCCTACAAAACACAAAACACAAAACCCAACACGAAAATGCAAAGAAAAACGAACCTTGCGGCTCGAAGTTAGCTTTAGCCAAAAAACTAGAAATTTAAAAAAAAAAATCTCAAAGTTAGCTTTAGCCGAAAAACTAAATATTTTTCTCAATGTTTCTGATTTTCCGAGATCACACTAAGGTGCAGGGAAAAGAGCATACGCATGAGAAAAATCCTTCCTTTCTGTTTCTGATTTGCCCAGATCGCACAGAGTCGCAGGGCAAAGAGCATACGCAGAAATGAAAGGTATAGATCCGGTTAAAAAAAAGGCTAAATAAACCGAAACCGAAATAAGCAGAGAGAAAATAACAGTAAATTGCAAAAAAAACTGTATACCTCCCGATTTGAAAAATGACGCAGCTAAGGCTACCGGAAACCTTTTCGCGTGAAACGAAAGGGGTTCCTCACTGGAACAGATGCTCCGAACGCAACAGAGCAGTCCTTTCGGCCCGAAAGCAGTCAGAAACAGCAGATCTAGGAAACGACAGCCGCATGCAGTTCTACCGGCTTCAGATTTGGATCACCAACGGACGCGGCCCTCAAATAGCTCTGATACCATGTAGGAATTTACAGGGTAAGTTCCTCAGAAAGAATACCAAAAGGACACCGCTCACAACCAGATCACAGATCAATACACCAGTATTTTTGACGTGGTTAAAACCCACAAAGAGGGAAACAGTCCACGGCCTGTCCCAACGTGGGTACTACAGGCAATTTATTAATCAAAGAATGAAAATTTACATAAGCTTCTCTCATGCACGGATTACCCGAACAATGACCCTCCATGCGCTTTAAATAGAACTCATGGACCAATCCGGTGTCAAGCCACGGATCAAGTGTCGGTAATACCGAGGAGAGAATGAACCGTCAGATCACTACATATCGTGACCGTCGGATTGTAAGTTACAAAATGTACAACGGTAAAGAAACACACTTTACCTAACTCTATACCTAACTCTATACTAGACCAAGTTGAACTTAACTATTTCCTATGTGTCGGAATATCCTAACAGTTAGAACAACACTTTTAGGGACTTAGGAGCCCTTGGTTTATGGACATTTCATGCTTGTGGTTGCAGGGCACAAAAATGTCTATAACAACCCTATCCTATTCTCCTTATTGAAGTAGGTCTTTCCCCTATCGAAAGCCTAGCTATGATTAGGCTTTTGCTGTACAAGCACAAATTCAATAACACAGGTGATCATAGACTTCCTAAGATGGCTTTAAATTCTAGCCAAAACCACCTAAGGCTCAAGCGGGGGTGGTATAAAGACACGAGGGCTTGGTTAAACTATTGGGAGATCAACGAGAATGATGCATTGCAAAACATTAATAACGTTAAAGATATTGTTACTTCTAAGTTTAAAGAAAAATTGTGGGTGTGAGAAATATTTACGGCTAAAAGAAAATTAAGTTATTATAAGAAGGTCATCAACCCCACACTAGAGGATCAAAGGTATCTCTCTATTTTAACTAGCTCAAAGAAGAAAATCAATATAACAAAGATTAGAACAAATTCTCATGAGCTCCATAGTGAAATAGGTCATTCGGTAGTTCCTAAGACACCATGGATGGAAAGGATCTGCCATCTATGTGAGAATAGGAACATCGAGGATGAAAACCACTTCCTCTTAGAGTGCCCCGCTTACAACCACATTAGATCTCAATTTCATAATATTTGTCACAATACTGACCTTCCTAACCTTTTACAATGTCAAAATTATAGTGAGCTTGCGAGGCTTCTCTTCAAGCTTTTTGAGCATAGGAATAAAATCTTAAATCAAAATAAATAATTTGCTTCTTTAGGTCCGATAGACCAAAGTTTGGTCTCAGTGGACATTAACCACCACCATCATCATCATTCATATATATATATATAATTTTTCAATTGAAATATTTTTTATTTTAAGTTTTAAATTTAAATATTTTGAATTTTGAATTTTTTTTTTTAATTTAAATATTTTTAATTTTTTTTAGTGGTTTTTTTTTTTAATTTTTATAATTTTTTTTTCTTATAGTTTTAATTTAAAAAAAAAATAATTCTTAAATTTTTATTTTATTTTTTATTTTTAATTTTTCTTATTTAAATTATTTAATTTAAATATTTTTTATTTTTATTTTAATTTAAATTTCTTTTTCTTTTCATTTTTTTAAATTATTTTAAGTTTTCTTTTTGTAATGAGGTTTTTTTTATTATTATTTTGTTTTTAACTTAAAAAAAATGTATTTAGATTTTTTGTGTGTGGATCAATTTGTTTTTCCTTAAGAAATATTGAGATACATGATGGAAAAGAAAAACGCCATACCGACAAGCTCTTCAAGTGCTAAGCAAGCTAGAGAAGAGGATAAGCCTGAAGAATCGACCGCGAGGCATATCAGCCACATTAAAATAGATTGACGATGTTTTGCAAATGTTGTTTCTTAGTGTTTCAGTTTGTTAGAATTTATTTCTGTTTAATCTTTACCTCAAAGCCTAGAAGGCAAGAACAAGGAGGATTTTGTTATTGTAACTCCTACTCTCCTCGCATCTCATGGCAACTCATTATGTATCTCAGGGGAACAACTCTCTCCTCTTTTTTTCGAAATATAATATAGCAACCGATGATGTTTAAAAAAAAAAATTGTTTTTCCTTAAATTATATATTAAAAAAAAACATTTTTTAATTTTTTGTTTGTTTTTTATTAATTTTTTATTCAATTTTTATTTTTACGAGTTAATTTTTTTGTTTAATTTTTTTTTTCCTTTTTAATATATTTTTTTGTATTAGATTTTTTTGTCATGTTTTTTTATTTTTATTTTTATGTTTTTTATTTTTTTGGTTATGTTTTCTTTTTATGTTTTATTACTAGCATGTTTTTATTATTTTTATTTTTGTCATCCTTTATGTTTTATTTTTATGTTTTAAGTTTTTTTTACATTTTTATAGGTTTTTTGTTTTTTTATATATTTTTTTGTATTTGATTTTTTTTGTCATGTTTTTTTTTTTTTTTTTACTAACATGAAAATCACCAACATTTTAAAAAAATATCTACACTTAATTCATTATAAAATTTAAAGTGTAAAAACTAATCCCTCTCGACAAAAATGTTTGATGCTCATCATCACTTTTCAAAATCAAGATGAAAATCACTAACAAAAAAAAATGTTCACACTTGATACATAAAAAAATTTAAAGTGTCAAAAATAAGCCCTCTAAAAAAAAGTGTTGATGTTGCATCAACACTTTTCAAAATCAGCGTGAAAATCATTAACATTTAAAAAAATGTGTTGATACTGCATCAATACTTTTCAAAATCAGCATGAAAATCACTAACATCGAAAAAAATGTTCATACTTGATACATAAGAAAATTTAAAGTTCCAAAAATATGCTTAAAAAAGAGTGTATTCTTGTATCACCACTTTCCAAAATCGGGTGATTTTTTGCTACCTCAAAAAAATGAGTACCAGTTCACTTTCTCGTTTGATCGGTAACTATGTTTAGTACTATTACTGTTAGAAAATTATATATTATAGAACAATGGAACACAAAATATTACAGAAATATAAACACATAAAACACATAAAGCAAGAGAAACACAGATATACATGGTTCACCCAATTTGGGCTACGTCCACGGAGAAACAACCCATCCTTCCTTTTATATTATTCAGCAAAATGAAGAGATACAACCTACATCAGATCCATTGTAATTCCCTCTTCGCTCTCACACAATCTCCTCTCTCTTTCTTGCTCAGAATACACATCTACATAGACGCAATACAATTCCCTCATATATAGCGAGGGGTTTCCTTCTAGGGAAAAAAACCCTAAATTAAACATAACTTCTACCATCAGATTTCTTCCTAATGAACAACCTAGATTGACTATGAAATTACAACATTTTACAAGGAAATTTTACATCTATTTTTAGCTTTGGGGGTGCTGCCCTTGATCCCCCATAAGAGGGGGGGGTTTCCAAATAATCACCGTCACCCCCCCTGGACACCCTTGGTGATGCACATAAACGGGCGGTGTTGCCACCACACTAAGAAATGGGGTCCAATGCAGTGATACCTTTGAATAAAGAAGATAATCAGGCTCCACACCCAACAATCTCCCACTTGGAGACTAATTATAGCAACTCCACCACTGCTTCATTTGTTGGAAAATGAATCCACTTTAGACCTGGTTGTTTCTCACATTCATCATCATACTTGAAGACCAATTGAAACTAAGCAGAATCTTAGTTTCTCCATGGTTACAACTTTTGTTAACATATCTGCAGGATTCTGGCTAATGTGTATCTTTTACAGCTTCAATTGTCCATCTTCCAACACCATTCATATGAAATGGTGCTTGAGTTGTATATGTTTAGTCTTGGAATAAAATGCAGATTTCTTTGCAAGATGTATGGCACTCTGGTTGTCACTGTATAATCTGCCCAACTCCTGATTCTTACCCAATTCATCTAGAAATCTTTGTAACCAAATCATTTCTTTACTATCCTCTATAGAAACAACATACTCTGCTTCTGTCGTTGAGAGTGCAACAACATTTTGCAGTTTTGAAACTCAACTAATGAGTGCCAATATTGCAGCAAGGATGCTGCAACTCTTGGGCTACCAACTTTACCTATCAACCCGGGGTTCGTACAAACTTGGATGTGACAGTGTTATATGCACAAGTAGAAGTGAAGGTCCTGCCTGTTGTTACTTGTTCATCTGCCGAGAGACCCAAGGGTTCCAAGCTAGACTTCTATAGAGTCAGAAGAAGATTGATTCTTTGACGGAAGAAGAGAAAATCTATTCTAAGAGAGCTACTCTACTACAGTAATGAAGAAAACAACATGTAATGCTAAATCACACCATATCCTAATTAACCATTTAAACAACTATCCTAAGCAAAATTTCTAAATCAATGCTAACCTAATGTTGTTATCTAGGTTACCGAAGTAAAGAGCATCAAACCAAACTAATGTGTAAGCGAGGAAACTAGACTAAATCTGTTTTCACTTTCTTGGTTTTTTTATGATCGGATAGTGTTAGAGTTTGATTGAATAACCAAATCGAAGCTCAGAAGTGGCAGCGTTTAAATGATATGCAGAAAAAAGTTAGAGAAGGAGTCAAGTGGAAAAGAAATCGAAGATCGAAATCTGCGAAGAGAGGACGTAAGGAGGCAGTAGTGCATAGGAACCGTTGGATCGATCAACGAATAGTAAAAACGGAAGATGAGTAGTGGAGATCTTATCACAGGAGATTACGTGAATAGATGGACAAACAGGACTAACAGGAGATGAATGGAGGAGATCTTATCGCAGGGGATTAAGTGAATAGATGGATGGATGGATCAACGAACATGATTGACGAAAGATGAGTGGTGAAGATCTTATCACAGAGATTAAGTGAATATATGGATGGATCACATTAAATCATGTGGCGACAAGAAGGAAAAAAAACGTGTGGAATGATGGAGCAGTCTTTGTAGGTGGTAAGAAGTTTCTCGCGCACCCTCAAAGTTGTAAGTGGAATTCCTAAATTTTACGCAGTTAGCCTAAGTGAGTGACATGTAGCATGAGAAAACCACTTTTCTTGCGTGCTCTCCAGTGGATATCGGTCATGCAAGAATTCACGCGAGATTGCGCGATAGCCGTTGGATCATGCGGGATTGATCAACAATGGAGATCAGCCAAGCTAGTTGGTGATCAAGTGATGCGATGGCCATTGGATCAAGTGAAACAGATCGATGGTGGAGATGTGGAGCACCTAAAGTCAAACGTTGAAATGGTGGTAAGCAATATCTCACGCGCCTTAAGAGTTGTAAGCTGTATTTCTAAATTTCACACGATTAGCCTAAGTGAGTGACATGTAGCATGGGAAAACCACTTTTCTCATGTGCTCTCGGTCGAGTATCGGTCATGCAATAATTCACGTGAGATTGCACGATAGCCGTTGGATCAAGCAAAACAAATCGAAGGTGGAGATTTGGAGCACCTAAAGTCAAATGTTGAAATGAATATGCGACACGTGGTTAACGGCGATTGGGCAAGTTTTTTATGGATCAAACGGTAAGGAAATCTACGGGCATAATCTAATTAAGACGTGATTTATTAGCTTCTGCATATATTATGCATGGAGAAAGTGCTGAAGGAAATGAGAATATGAATGAGATCTTATTACAGAAAGAGAGTGATGGAAAAAGATGACGATGAAATGAACCTAAGTACTGAATCAATACAAAAAACTCCAAAGCTCATGCGAGAACCAAAAATTTGTGATTTTGTGGTTGCTGAAGGGTCTCTTCCTCAAGTCATGGTCCTAGAGGGAGGAGGTGACGCCGAGACACCTACTGACAACCTTATGGTGATCTTTTTCTCCTTTCTAACCTGCTAATTGAAAGAAGGCACAAATGGAAGCAAATTGAAATACATCCAATCTACGCTACACTGGTGTAATGGAAATGCAACTACTTAGGCAAATGAATGATTAAACCATGAATCTACGCTAGCATACATGTATAATAAAGAGGATCCTTAGCTACTAGGGTTGGGCCCTAACCTAAGAGCTTCAGTGCTCTGAGTTAACTCAGTGCTGGCTCAAAAAAAACTCATTCTTATTATCAAAACAATGGATTACATAAAAAACTGTCACAAGTCTTGCAGATCAAAAGTAAAGTAGAATTTTACAATCAAAAGTCTGAATCCTACTGAGGTCTTAGGCCTCTCTACTTATACGTCTGAAGTCTTTGAATAATTCCTTAAAATTAGGGAGGTTCGGCTCCCAAACTCGAGATAAACTAGTGCTTTGACTTTCACTTACTCGGTTGCCTTCTAGTCCTCATGATTTGGCTGTTTGCACTCTAAGCTGATGGAGGAATATTCGAATGGGGGGGTAGTAAATGAGGAGGATTTACCTCCTATAATTCCTCTCCCTTGTCCCATTCGATTTTTGACCAAGGTCTTTGCCAAAATTCCTTTCTTTTATTCTTTAATCCTGCATTAAATGCACATTAGACCACAAAGCAAAATATCCAACTCTAACTCATCTCATAAACAAAATATAATCAAAAGTATGCAATAAGTTGTGAGAATAGTTGGTTTGACTAAGCTAGGAGGTGAATTAAGGCCCATATAATTACCCAATGATGAGGCTCATCATCACCCCCTACTAAAAGTGTTTCTCATCCTTTGAGCAACTTAGTCAATTTCCATGTCCTTCATGGCTCTGGTAGCCTCTTTTACATCCGATGCCTCTATTGTGGTCTCTTTTTCTTGTTCATAGAAGCCTTCTTTCATTTCTACTTCTTCCCACTGCCTCTTTTCCTCTTCTTCTTTTCTCCCTTCTAGCATCCCTAGGAGTAGTGGTGGACTGAGTTTTAGGCCTATCCAATTGACCTTCAACCTTTGCATTGATTTCTTATACATAGGTGTCCTATTGAGTGCCTCTCTCAACCTTTGAGGGGAGTGATATTCTCTGATCTTCAAGCTGTGTGGCAGTGTGTTCCATCTCCTTAAGCAGGCATGTATACTATCATCTCCTAGCAGCCTAAACATATCCTCAAAATGTGAAATTGCTTGCTCTTGGGCAGCAAGATATCTAGGTGCCAGCTGAGGATCATTTGCAATTAGATTATTGTTGTTGATTAGGGCCATGGGATTTGATTGTTCAACTCTGATGAAAAGAGGTTCATTTTGCTTTTTGGCCAATATTATTTTCATCTCTGTAGCCCTTAACTCCTCATGGTTCATCGATGATGCCAAAGCCATTAATTGTAGATCTCCTAGCTTAGCATTAGGATCCAAAACATTCATGTATGTGAGGGCCTTGTTGTTCAAGTAAAACTCAACCATTTTTGCCCTATCCTCAAGTGTACTTTGATCACAAATATCAATAAACTTTCTTTAGTCCTGAAATGGCATGGTGCCCCTTTGTGCTAGTGTTTTAATATGAAATTGCAGCCATTGTTTTCTGAGGTAAAGAGCATAGGATTTAGCTGGCATCCTACACTAGATGGCCTCCAAGGAGAGGCTGGCCATACATGCTAGTTGGTTTTCCCTTTCCCGCAACTGTCATCTCAGCCATGCATTTTCCCTCTCAAGTTGATCTCTCATTATTGCTTCTTTGTCCCTTGGTGTAGGGGAATATTCAATATCAATAGGGATTTTTGTTGATATTTGTGGCTTCCCTTGTTTGATTCTTGTGCTTTTTCTTGTTCTGAAATATAGAGGGGTTTGCCTCCTTTTCCCTTTTTGCTTGGCTGGGGTGCTGAGAGTAGTGAGGGTAGATCCTGCCTCCTTCTTAGGGGCCTCTAGAGGCACCCTAGGTGACTCTTCCTTGTGTTCTTCCCCTTCTATTTCAATTCCTTCTTCCTCTTTGTTTTTCTTATCTTCTTCCTATTGTTGTTCTTTCTCATCTCCATCAGTTTCTTCTTTCGTTTCCTCCTCTGTTTCAACATCATCCTCCTGCTCTTCTCCTACATCATCATGTTCCTCTGTATTAGTTTTTTTCTTCATCCATCTCATCCCCATCTAGCTCTGTATATTCTTCTTCTTGTTTTTCCTCCTCCTCATTGGCAGAAGGACTAACATCATAGGTGAGGGTTTTGATGTCATCCTCTGTTGGTAATTCTCTGAAGACTGACCATGTTATAGGGATCTTGAGGTTTTGGAGGGAATCCTCAATGAGGATCCTGATCAACCCATGGTGAGCCAATTGTTGGGGATTCCCTTCATTTACTTTATTGTTGGAGTCTATGAGTGATTTCATCAAGAAATAGGGTATGTTGAGTCTTTGGTGAACTGGTGTTTCTACCCCAAATCTTAATTCTTCAAGCATCCTAAAATGGTAGCCATAAACAACACTATATCTATGGAATGGTAGATGAGGTGACAGGGTACGGTGAATGAGGTGGACGGTAATGAATGAGGGTGGCGGATGATGTGGAGGAGATGAGATGGAGTGGAGTGATTGGGGTGGCCCACTGCGGGGGTAGGGAGTGTACGGGATGTTCATCAGGCTTGAACCCCCCCGCAATAATCTCAGGCCGTAGATCTCAATCAAACACCTTGACATCATGGTCAACTGCGGGGTTGAGCCTGAGTTATAACTCATGCTCGTTGCTCCCCCGCATAGCACTTTATCTACCTCTCGAACCCACACTTACTTAAATCTTGTGTTATCGCTCGAACTTTAATATGGGTCGGGGCCCCACCTTACATCGGATTTGAATGCCATCAAAAATAAATCACTGTTTTCAAACTCTTGCATTCTCTTTTGATTTTAAAAATAATTTCCTTTTTGCCACCTGACTGTCTACTTTGTCGAAGGTGGCCAAGTTAACTGGCCACCTTTTCAATTATAAACCAACTACCTCGTAACCCTAACAAAATTCGATCACATGATGCATATGAGTGATTGAGTGAGATACTTACCTGTGGTATCGATGCCATGCTCTAGTTGTAGAAGATCAGAGGTGTTGCGTTGTTTATTTGTTGCATGGTCATTCTTCTTCCTTCTCTGTTGTCTACTGTCTGATGTCTGCTATTTGTTGTCTGGAGCTCCTGGATCATCCTAGTGAAGGCCTGTAGCCGATGATTGATATTTTGTG
The DNA here is from genome assembly GCA_031772625.1 of Pinus tabuliformis. Taxonomy (NCBI): domain Eukaryota; kingdom Viridiplantae; phylum Streptophyta; class Pinopsida; order Pinales; family Pinaceae; genus Pinus; species Pinus tabuliformis. Next base: position 999,059,549 of record CM062818.1, read on the forward strand.
GGATAGTGATTCGGGTTCGGGTGTGACAAAGGAACCTTCCAAGACCTTTTACTTTCGTGATGTTTTAAATTGCATTTTTAAAAGAACATAAATGAATACATGTACATGCTATAAAGAAGAGGAACATGACATTCATCAACACATGAAAACATAAGTCATTGATAACGGAGTTCGTCTAGGAGGGACTACGTCTCCGAGCCCTAGTGTCAAGATGGTGTAGGCCGCTGCATTAAGTTGTGTCAATAGTGATGATGTACATAAGAGATGATGTCGCTATCATACAAGGAAAATGCCCTCACACAAGAGTGGCTCCAATAGATGTTCTGCTACGGGAACTCTCAGTCAAAAAAAGGACTCCTATTAGTATGACACAAACTCATGCATGATAATGAGCATCCCGCCAACATGGCATAAAAGGGATCTTAGTGCAAACATACATGGCGACACATGAGTATCCCATCAACATACAACAAAGGGATCTCAAATAAAACATGACGAATCATGACAACAAGTACATCCCACAAATGATTCCGCATCACATCAAGCAGGAATCATAAAACAAGTAAGGAAACAAGATTCCACATCAAACATCAAACAGGGATCTGTGTAGCACGATGCATAGAAAAAAGAAGTACATGAACACACTGCATATACCTCACATCCTTGGGACATCTAAAGAAAAGGATGTCAAACTGCTGAAGCTGGTTGCACCATCGATCTCACTATGTCGAATCACATGGAAATGACTACTCACACATGAATGCTAACACTTGCATTCCACTTAGAAAAGTGGCCAAAAAATTAAATGAGCAAATGGAAAATCTGAACACACCATTAGATTTGTGGTGTCGAATAGTGCAAAATCTACTGTCAAATTTCTGAATTCTGAGAAAGTAGAAATTTAGGGCTCAAGGAATCTTTTAGATTTCCCTAGATTCCTCAAAGATTCACTCCTCTGGGTCCTTTGCAAATCTGCTGCTCAAATCAAGAAATTGACTGCGCCATCGGATTCATGTCACCATGAGGTGTAAGATTAACATAAAATTTGTCCAATTTGGACACTGCAAAAATTTTACCCTCTTGAAAATTTTGCTCAATCATGGTTCCACCTACAAATAAATTAATTAAAAAATCACCTCGATTTATGCCCACTCTTGGTTCCTCCATGCTACCTCGGTGCACTGTGAAAATGAAAGTTTATATAATTTTTTGTGGTAGATTAAACAAGAAATGTCGTTTAGGCGGATTGGTATGAGATTCGTTTGTTATGGAGGAGGTGGGGCGGTCAAACCCCGCCCCCTCCCTTTTTTTACATAACAGAACATTAAATTGGAAGGAAGGTCGGGCTAGGCTCGCCCACTTCACCTTCACTCCAATGGCCCCTTATCAATGTTCACGTGGGCGGTGTTCGTTTAGTGGGTTGTGGTTGGGTCCGTGCCCCAAGGGTCGGCCCACCACCTAAACTTTTGTGTTGTGTAATGGTTCCCGTGGTATGGGGGGAGGGGCTGGGGGTAGTGGCCCATCACTCCATAATATAACATGTGATAAAGATTTTGGTGGCGGGGTTGGTGGCTCGCCACACCCTTTTTTAAATATTTTTTTTTTTTTTAAACAATATGCCTTTTTTGAAAATCTAAAATTTGGACCGAAGGAGATTTTTTAACAAGGCGACAATTTCACCTGGAATCCGGTCAGAGTTGGCCAGATTTCGTTCACCGGAAAAATTCTAAATTGTGTCTCCATTAAGCCTGCCCAGTCAACAAAAGTCAACCAAAACTTTGATTGCCTCTATCTTCCTCTTCCGGACTTGGATGGACAAACTGTTTACACCACCATGATCATGACGACAAGATATTTAACATGAACCTAATTCAAGCATAATCCAAACTGTTATGCTCTTAACCTGCAATATGATACAAGAATACCAAATATGCGTAGAAATATACCCAAAACATAAAATAACAGCAATAACAACAGGTATTTTATTATTTAGAAAGTAATGTTCACTTGCCTCTTCAAGGGGGCAACCTCCAATAGAGCAGAGCTCGATTACAAAATAAGACACGATGCTCCTCGCAGGGAGTCTCTATCCTTTATATATGACTCATACATGTAATACCATGGTTCTTATTAATACCATGTATCTAATACCATGGCCCATTTGCAACTAACTGTGGTCTCGTCATTAAATGCGGGTTAACCACTTACAATTATTAATATGGGCTTTATTGACTCTTTACTTAACTATAACTATGACTCGATCCTACTACATAAATGAGAGGGTTAGGGTGGGACCCTAACATGCCATCCCCCTTAAGAATAGCCTTGTCCTCAAGGCTGAAGCTACGGAAACTGCTGAAGAATAGTGGCTGGTTCCTAGGTTGCATCTTCTGGAGAGGTGTCTTTCCACTTGACGAGGACTTCCTTGATCATGCGGCCACATAGGTGTCGTTCTCGTGTGTCGAGGACCTATTCAGGTTGGAGCCAGATTGACCCTTCTTCATCCAATTCAGGTAGACTAGTTTGAATTTTGCAATTGTTCCCAATCACTTTCTTGAGGCATGAGACATGGAAAACTGGATGGATTTTTGCAGTGGGTGGCAAAGCTAGCTTGTAGGCCACTTCTCCAATGCGCTGAAGTACTCGATATGGTCCGTAGAATTTTGGAGATATTTTCTGACAACCCTTGTCTTTGAGTGATGTTTGCTTATATGGTTGCAACCTCAAAAATACCTGATCCCCTTCTTGAAATTGGCATTCTGAGCGATGCTGATCTACCTATTGCTTCATGCTGTTTTGAGCTTGATGAAGATTCTCTCTAATATGGGCGAGCATGGTTGTGCGATTTTGTAGGAGTTGATCCACTGCTTGTACCTTTGAGCACCCCTTGATATAAGAAGTAGGGGAAGGAGGGAGTTGACCATAAACTGCTTCATAGGGAGTCACTTTGGTGGTGGCATGATAGTTGGTGTTATACCACCATTCAGTAAGAGGTAACCACTGTACCCAAAGATGTTGCTTTTCTGAAGTGAAACACCTAAGGTAGGTTTCCAGACATTTGTTGACTGCTTCAGTTTGACCATTCGTTTGTGGATGATAGGAAGTACTGAGTTTTAGTTTGGTACCTTGTAGCCTGAAGAGTTCCTACCAAAAATTACTGGTGAAGATCGGGTCACGATCAGACACAATAGATGTGGGCGTGTCATGCAATTTGAAGATCTAATCCATGAAATATTGAGCGACCAAAGTCGGTGTAAAAGGGTGGGGTAGGGCGCAAAAATGAGCATACTTAGAAAGTCGGTCCATAACCACCATGATGACTGACTTGTTCCCTGACTTTGGAAGACCTATAATGAAATCCATAGAAACCTTCATCCATATTGATGCCAGGATGGGAAATGGTTGTAATGTGCTTGGTGCTTTGACTGTCTCCCCTTTGTGGCACTGAAAGACATCGCATTCCGCTACAAAAGTAAGAATTTCCTTTTTCATGCCTGTCCAAAAAAATGATATTCTAGTGCGAGCATACATCTTTTGAAAGCCTGAATGTCCTACAGTGGGGGATGAGTGCAACTCCGCCAAAATGCGGCTTTTGAGGGTGGATGTTGGTGATATTCGACCCTGTCCTTCTAGCGAAGAATCTCATCCTGCCACGAGTAGCCCTTGGTGGAATTTGGATCCGCCTGCAATTGAGTAATGAGTTGGGAGATCCAGGGATGTGAAAACCATTCCCTACGAGCCTCTTTAATCCATTCTGGAATGGGAAGGGAAATTACGAGCAGGGTACTTTCCTCCTCAAATTGGCGAGATAATGCATTTGCTGCAATATTTTTGCGCCCTTTCTTGTAAATGATCTCATAATCATATCCCAGCATTTTGGCGAGCCATTTATTTTGTTGTGGTGAGGATAGGCATTGCTCCAAAAAATATTTAAGACTATGATGGTCTGTGCGGATTTGGAAACGTCGCCCCAATAAGTAAGGTCGCCAGGTATCTACTGCATGTAAGATGGCCATCATTTCCTTCTCATAGGTAGATTGTCCCAGATTCTTCCCACTTAGTTGTTGGCTTGTGAAGGCCAAGGGTCGACCTTCCTGCATTAAGACCGCCCCAATACCCATACCTGAAGCATCACATTCAATGACAAATGATTTGGTGAAGTTGGGTAGTGCTAAGACTGGAGTGAAACACATGGCATTTTTGAGAGCTGTAAAGGCATGTTGTGCTTCATCATTCCATAGGAATGAATTTTTCTTGAGGAGTTGAGTGAGGGGTTTCGCAATGCAACCATAATTGTGGACAAATTTGCGATAGTAGCCCGTGAGACCCAAAAATCCTCTTAGGCTCTTCAAGGTCTTAGGTTGAGGCCAATCCTGCATTTCCTGGATCTTTTTGGGGTCCACCCTGGCACCTTCACACCCACAATGTGGCCCAAATACTCAACTTCTTCCATGCCAAAAGAACACTTGGACATCTTAACAAATAATTTATGCGTGCGGAGCAGTTGCAAGAGCAGACCTACATGCTGAAGATGTGCAGCCCAAGTGCAACTGTAGATGAGGATGTCATCGAAGAAAACAAGGACAAATTTTCTGAGATATGGTTTGAGGAGGTGGTTCATAAGGCTCTGAAAAGTAGATGGGGCTTTACAAAGACCGAATGGCATGACCAGGAACTCATAATGGCCTTCATGAGTTCTAAGTTTAGTCTTTGGAATGTCGACTTTTTTCATGCGAATTTGGTGGTATCCTGAGCGAAGATCCAGGTTAGTGAAGAATTGAGCCCCATTTAGTTCATCCAGCAAATCATCAACAACTGGGATGGGAAATTTATCTTTGACGGTCAACTTATTGAGGGCCTTGAAGTCTGGACACATATGCCATTCCCCATCTTTCTTGAGCACCATGACCACTGGTGATGAATAAGGACTAATGCTGGGACGAATGACTCCTGCTTCCAAAATTTCCTTGATTATTTTTTCTATTTCATTCTTTTGGGCGAATGGATATCGATATGGGTGAACATTTGGTGGTTGGGCCCCTGAGACCAAAGTGATGCTATGATCATGTTCCCCTCTCGAGGGTGGAAGCTCATGAGGCTTGTCAAAGACTGGCAGATGGTTATTTAAAATCTGTTGCATCTCAGGATGAATCGGAAGCAAATTGGGTTCGACGGCCTGGATGGCATTAAATTGAGCTATAACTCCATGATGGCCCCTTTTTAACAATTTTTCCATCCTATGTGAGCTGATGATAGAGGGAGCTCCCACCTGGAGGCCGCAGAGGTTATGTGTGAAGTTGTTTTGCTTAAAGCTCATATATAACTCCTAGAAATCCATTGTGATTGGCCCAAGTGTACAAAGCCATTCAGCGCCGAGGACAATGTCGCACCCTCCCATGTGTATGGCAAACATGTGGGTCTTCAACTGATAATCCCCCATTTGGAGTTTGACATTTTCACAGCGACCTTCACATTTCATTGTTCCCCCGTCTGCAATTTGGACTTGGAAGTTAGAAACGGCTCGTACAAAACAATGCATTGCTTCTATGACTCTTTGATGGATAAAATTATGTGTGCTTCCATTATCAATCAAGACTACTACTAGGTGGTGCTTAATAAAACCTCTAATTTTGAGAGTTTGAGGTGAAGAAATCCCTGCCAAAGCATGCAGCGAAATAACTGGTTCATCAGGGACATTGTCCTTTTGGTTGTCCTCTTCGTCCTCCTCAGGTTCCTCAAGTGGTGGGGCTTCCTCCGATGAGCTGTAATCAGTAGCATCAATTTGAAAAAATTTGGGCTCCTTGCATTTGTGACCTGGGGAGTATTTTTCATCACAGTAGTAACATAATCCCTGCTTTCTTCTTTCTACCATTTCTGCAGGTGACACCTTTTGAACCTTATGTGTTTGATTAGTGTTGTGAGCCTCTGGGGGGTGACCCTTGGCAGTGAAATTTGGGCGATTGGACTGGGCCACTAACACACGTTCAAATTTACGAGCTACCCTGCAAGCCTCCGACCATGTGGGAGGGTGGTGCAGTCGGACGTGAGCTTGTATGGCCTCTTTAAGACCACTGATAAAACATTCCGTGTAGAACGCATCTTGGAGACCCGTAGTGCAGAAAGCTAAGGCTTCAAAGGTTGAAATATATTCATCCACTATGCCAGCCTGTCAGAGCTTAGTGAGATGACCCAAAAAAGTAGAGTCATGATCAAAGCGCTCTATAAGAGCTTTTTTGAAGGTGTCCCAAGTCAAGAACCTTCCATTGCAACATTGATGCCATTTCCACCATTGCCATCTTTCATTGTCCAAGTACATGCTCCCCACCATAAGCTGTGTCTCATTATCTAAGATGTAATTCATATTGAATACTGCTCCATTTATGCTACCCATGTTGCCGGGTGAGAACCATCAAATTTTATGCATATCCAACTTGGTTGGTCACAGACGGGATTGTTGGTGGGTGCCCTAGAGGTGAAGAGAGTGGCTAGACTCACCCTCACTGTGTTCATTGCCAATATACGCCTCCTCACAGGCTTCCGCCTTGCCCTTTGAGAGTGCGTTAGTTAGTGTTGTCAGCTGATCTTGGAGGTCTTTCAAGGATTGTTCAAGTTTGTTGATCTTCTCATTGGCCATAGCTTGAGCTCTAGTTTCTACCATAGACTGATCCGATGTACTTGAAATTTGGGACTGCCCAAAAATTGTTTTGCACTAACAATTGAATGGTACCACCTTGCTCAGCTCATCGTCCTGATTCCGATGGGCTAGATCACCAATAAGGGCCCGGGGGGTCTCAGACTTCTTTTTGAAAACTCCTAACAGAGTTTTACTCCTTGCTTAGGAATAATGCAGTAGCAGAATCCCCAAAATGTCAATGCTGCCAAAAGTCCTGCGAAAATCACGCCCTAGTATAGGAACCCACACAACTACTCAGATCTGGATGGTGGCTTTGGTGGATCTGAGAGATCTAAATGGCTGATCGGATAAATCTGAGTGGTGGAATAGATTGTTGCTGCGGATCTGATGGATCTGAGCTGCGGGACTGATTTCTGCTACTGCTGCAAGCCCCACTCGTGAGATCTGATCTGGTAGAGATTATGCGTGCTCCAGAGATAGAAAAAGGGAACTATGGTCTTGAGGAGTGTTAGGTGCTACAAATTACAATATACATAAGGGTCTGACAGTAGTACTCGGCCCAATTTTTCAGGGCACTAACCAAGGAGGATCAACCGTACCCTTAGCCGTACAACCCGACTACCCTATCGTACGGGCGAGTAATCTCTCCAAGTGATGCTCTCGGTGTACCGTAGCAGCCAGACGGCCGACGTTTTATCTATGGCGAGGTTTCAAGGGAGCTAGGGGGCTTCCAATATACCAGAGGGTACTTGGAAGATAGTCCGTGCGCGGTTCTATCTAATGCACTACTACTTGAAGGGGTACCCACAGGGGTTACAAGGGAGTCCAACAAGTGTGACCACCTCTTGTATTTCCTGTGTGCATGCCTCCCCAAATATACAGGTTTATGTGCTCAACGACAGATCTCGTGGTTTAAAGACGCCAGAACACATCTCTAGCCAAATTTTTTTGCTAAAAATGGAGATCCCACCGGCCTTGGAAAGCGCTCTGATACCACTTGTTATGCTCTTAACCTGCAACATGATACAAGAATACCAACTATGCGTAGAAATATACCCAGAACATAGAACAGTGAGAAATAACAGAAGGTATTTTATTATTCAGAAAGTAATGTTCACTTGCCTCTTCGAGGGGGCAACCTCCAATAGAGCAGAGCTCGATTACAAAATAAGACACGATGATCCTCGCAGGGAGTCTCTATCCTTTATATATGACTCATACATGTAATACCATGGAGCAATACCATGGTTCTTATTAATACCATCTATCTAATACCATGGCCCATTTTCAACTAACTGTGGTCCAGTCATTAAATGTGGGTTAACCACTTACAATTATTAATATGGGCTTTATTGACTCTTTACTTAACTATAACTATGACTCGATCCTACTACATAAATAAGGGGGTTAGGGTGGGACCCTAACACAAAAACTTTGATTTTTTACCCTTCCTAAGTCCTCTTTGTCCTGTGTGTGTCTCTGGAGCCACCTAGATCAATCCTCCCCACTGAGGATCTTTTGGTCCTCCAAAAGCATGAAAAATATTCTGCAACTTCTCTGTACCTTGTCTGCATCACGAGCATCCTGAAAGGTCTCACTTCCCTCTCCTTCACCTTTGTTCTTCGGAGCCTTAAGCGATGAGCCAACACCTGCAACCTCTAGTACATGGTTTTGCAAATTACATTCTTGAATTTCATGACAAACTAATGACCCAAGCATCTCGTACTTGCCATGAGTTTATAACACATACTCGGTGGTCAATTTTACATCAAGATGGATGCAATACCCCAACTACGAAAATAAGGCCAACATATCATTGTTGCTTCAACAAGTGATGGAAAACACTTCATCACTACAACATATGATTTACAAAGATAAGGCCAAACACTATTTTGTTTTGACAAGCGATGGAAACACTACATCACTTTCATAGTTTATCGTGCAACTCTTTCAGACCAGGAGGTAACTCCTCAAATCAAAACGTTGTTATTCATTCAGGTTGTTCATTATTATATACAAGAGGGAGTGACTGTTTGGTCCATTTCCCAATGAATCTCTATCTTCTATATTATTTATTTACATTAATTACAGTTGTACACCAAATCCCTCTGATTAGGTGTCAACATTCCCCCCTTAATCTGAAGGGATGTTGGTGAGTCCAAGCATAATTCTGAATCTTTCAAGCTTTTCTCTTCAAAGTGCTTTGGTGAAGAAGTCTGCAATTTTCTCATTAGTGGAACAATGGCGGAGATGGATTTTTTTGGCCTCAACATGATGTCGAATTAGATGATATTTAGTATTGATGTGCTTTGTTCAATCATGGAACTTTGGGTTCTTGGCGAACTTTATTGCAGAGGTATTTTCAATCATGAGTGGAGTTGATTGTACTTGTTTTACATGCAAATCTTCAAGAATTTTCTAGAGCCAGACAATTTCTTTTGTTGCCTCAGCTGCTGCCACATATTCTGCCCCTATTGTGGAATCTTCTAGAACTGATTGTTTGCGTGATCTCTAGGAGACAGCTCCTGATCCAAGACTCATAGCATAACTTGAAGTAGATACCCCAGTTTCTTTGTCTCCATCAAAGTCTAAGTCAGAGTATACAATCAAGCTGAAGTCACCCACCTGTGTATACTTGATTCCAAAGCCTTGAGTTCCCTTCAAGTACTTTAGAACTCTTTTTGAAATAGACCAATGTCCCTCACAAGGCTTTTGCATAAATCTGGAGAGGATTCCAACAACAAACGAAATGTTTGGTCTGGTAGTAGTTAGGTAGTTGAGACTTTCTACAAGCTATCTATACTTTGTTGCATCCTCAAATTATTTTCCTTCAATGGATGTGAGCTTTAAGTTTTGTTCCATTAGAGTAGTCAGAGGATTGCATTCAGTCATGCCAAACTTTTTCAAAAGATCTCCAATGTACTTCATTTGAGAAAGGAACATGGACTTCGGATGTTGAGTTACTTCAATACCAAGATAGTAATGAACATAGCCCAAATCAGTCATTTCGAAACCTTTCTCCAATTCCTTCTTTATGGATGTAATGTAGCTTTCATTGTTCCCTATCATGAAAAGATCATCTACATATACCACAAGATAAACAACTGTTTTGCCAACTTTCTTGACAAACAAAGTTGCATCATCAAGATCATAATGTTTGAAATTGAGTTTCAGAAGAAGCTCAGTGAGTTTTTCATACCAGGCTCGTGGTGCTTGTTTGAAGCCATACAAGGATTTCACAAGTTTGCATACTTTATGTTCATGTCCTTTCACAACAAATCCTTCAGGCTGGGACATAAAAACATTTTCTTTTATATCTCCATTCAAGAAAGTAGTTTTTACATCCAATTGATGGACTTTCCAACCATTCTGAGTTGTTAGGGCAAAGAGTGTCCGGATGGTAGCCCATTTTGTTGTGGGGGAAAAAGTCTCCTCATAATCAATCCCTTCCTTTTGTTCAAAACCTTTTGCCACAAGCCTGGCTTTGTGCTTGTCAAGTGAGCCATTAGCTTTATACTTGTTCTTGTAGACCCACTTGTAGCCAATTGGTTTAGTTCCTAATGGAGGATCAACCAGCTTCCAAGTGCCATTTTTTTATCAGGGCATCATACTCGTTTTGCATCGCTTCTTTCCATTCTTCATGATAAGTAGCTTCTTTGAAGGAAGTTGGTTCAAAACATGTAGAAAACTTCAATTCACAATCATAAGAAACATCCATATCAACAGGTGAATCAGAGTCATCTACATCACCTCCATTTTGTCAGTTTGAATTTCTAGTACCTGTCTTTCCAACCTCATCGGGATGAACACTTTCAAGTGTTTTTGTCAGCCACTTTGGGGGACCTTTCTCAGATTGTCCAGGGTGCTCCGTTGATTGAGTTGGGACTGAATCAAGATTGAGTATCCCAATTCTGTCAATCACATCACTCAAAATATCATCCATTGTTGGAGTTTCATGTAGGTGAGAGAGTGCTTCAGAAGAAGATTCCACAGGTTGATCTATAATAGGAATCCCCCCTTCAAGATGTGGAATCTAATTATCAAATTCTTGAAATGATTTTGCATTTGTGAATCTATCCAAGCGATCAAGTTGCCTTTCAACAACATTGTCAATTTTGGATGATTCAAGAAAGATTACATCTCTAGATACAACAAAACTTTTGTTGACTTCATCATAGAGACAATATGCTTTGGAGGTGTTTGAATACCCCAGGAAGATACACTTATGACTTCTTGCACCAAGTTTGTTTCTATGTACCTTTGGTATCAAGGGATAACAGGTGGAACCAAAGACCTTGAGACGCTTTACCGAAGGAATGTGCCCATACCACATTACATAAGGAGTCTTGTTTCTGATAGCATTAGATGGACATCTATTCTTCATATATATAGAACATAGAACTGCATCAGCCCAAAACATCATTTTTACATTTTTGAAGAACAACATGGAGTGTACCATATTTAATATTGTCCTATTCATTCTTTCAGCTACACCGTTATGTTGGGAATTATAAGGCACAATTGTTTGATGTTTGATCCCATGTTGGTGAAGATAGTTTTCAAATTCATTTGAAGTGTATTATTTTCCATTATCAGTGTGAATAGAGCCAATATGAGATTGTGCATCATTTTCAATCCATGCATGAAAGTTCTTGAATGTTTGAAAAGCATCAGATTTGTTCTTTAATAAATAAACCCAACACATTCTGGTGTAGTCATCAATAAATGTCATCATATATTTATTCCATTTGCAGAAGAAATAGGCATTGGACCACATAAATCTGAATGAATGAGTTCATGTTTTCTATGTGCTCTGGAGTGTGAATCATGAAAGGATTGTTTGCTATGCTTTCCTAGAATGCAAGCATCACATTGCTTAAGCTTCCTAGGAATTGTAGGCAAACCAGAAACACCATTTTTCTTGAACAAGCAGAGGTTCTCATAGTTCAAATTTCCAAATCTAGCATGCCATAATAAACTTGATGGAAGTGTACCTTCTTCATAATGAGAATTGAGAAATGTTGTGCATGAGCAGAGGTAGCCTGCAGCTTGAGAAGCCTTTCTTCTATTATCCCTATCATGACAAGTGAGTGGTCGGATGCTTTTCTCACCTCAAGCTTGCCATCAAACATATGAATGGAGTGACCTTGCTAGTGGATGTGGACCAAGGACAACAAGTTTCTCCTTAGCTGTGGGAGATATAAAACATGATGCAGAAGAAAGTCTGGAAGACCAAGCAATTTAAGCCTGATTGTGCCAAGCCCAGATGCCTTGAGTTTTGATTTGTCTACAAAGTATACTGCTCCATCAACATCAGTAAATTCTTCAAAAAAATCTTTTCTATGAGTCATGTGGCAAGTTTCTCCTGAATCAAGCAACCAATCATTTTTCGAAGAAGCAAGTGAAGCATTAAATAAGTCTTCATTTACTCCAATATTACATTGTGCCACAACATAATGAGCAGATTCAGGTTCTTTACCTTTGTCTGTGTCATTAGTTTTACCTTTGGGTTGGTTTATTTGCTGCTCAATTTTGTCCCAAGGTAACTTGCATGTGCAGGCGTCATGTGATCGATTTCTTTTACAACGTATGCAGTTCAAATTCGACTTTTCTCCTTGAGAGTGTCTGCCCCCTGCCTCTGAAATATCTTCCTCTTCCTCTTCGACCACCTCTTCCTCTGGAAGAATCTTGGGCAAGATTCTTTTCTTTATGAGCAAGGCACATAGCCTCTTCAGAAGATTCAGGGGTTGTCTTCTTTCCAAAATCTTTCTCTCTTTCAGCAAATTTTTACACAAGGGAGTCAAAGGTAATAACTTTGAGATTTCCATTTGCTTGCAATGACTCAAGATAATTGGAGTAAGCAGGATAAAGAGCCTTGAGAAAAGAAATCAGAGGAATATCCAATTCAACCTTAGTGACTTTGATATCATGCATTATAGATTTTACTTCGGATGCAAGAGCAAGAAGATCATTATTTTGTAATTCAAGAGTGAAGAGTTTAATCATGAGTTGAACAACTTCAAGTGCAGAGTGTGAGTCATAGAGTTCCTTCAGCTTTTGTAAGACTTCGAATGCATTTGAAAATGGCGAAATGTGTCGACTCACCTCTTCACTTACTGATGCTGCAATCAATGCATAGGCTTTACTGTTCTTATTTTCCCAAATGGTGAGCTCTTTGTCTAAGGTAGGCTGGACTGGTGCTTTGTCTCCTTCTCCCACACACACTCCTTTCCATAGCTCATTAAAAATGAGAGTGTGTTGGATTTTCTGCGACCATTCAGGATAATTCTTGTTTCCATTGAGAACTATTCCCACAATATATATAATTGAATGCATTGTAAAATTCGAATATCAGAGTCTAACTATAGTTGTAGTTCTTTTGTTGCTATGTATGGTAGAGATGAATGGCGGAGATGAGTGGAGGAGATGAGTGGATGAGATGAATGGAGGAGATGGACAAAGGAGATGAATGGAGGAGATGGACGAAGGAGGGCCGTCGATGGTAAGCGATCAATGGTTATCACAAGAAAACAAGTCGGGGTGTTAACCAAGACTAAGGGCGGTTTTAAAGCGATAAGTAGGATTTCAGGTAGATAAAAAATGGTAGGTAGTATAGAGAGGGAAGCGCCCAATTCCACTAAGCAGTTGACACGTAACGACTAGGGGAGAGAGAAAAACCACTCATTTCAGGTGGGTAACTCTCATGCAACTAATGCACTTGAAATCACTATAAACCGTCAGATCTGGAGGTTATGATCAACAGTGGAGATTAAAAGGCACTTTTCAGGTGGTAATCACCGTGCAAGTGGTCCCCCTGAAATCAATGTCAGCCATCGGATTTGGAGGTTTAGATCAATGGTGGAGAATGACCCAGATAAAGTGAAACCATGGGAACTGTGTCCGAGTGGGTTTAATGAAGGGTATGATCGCAAACATGCAGCGGTATTGATCAGGGCAAGAGATTTGCGATATGTGATTAAAAAAAGGACCCGACGATATTTATATATAGGTTTATAAAACTTGAGATATGACTCAAGGGAATACGAAAATGGATATATGTGAATACGAAAAAGGATATATGGTTCTTCAATGCGAAAAGGTATATATACCATACTCAGAGTAGGAGGAAATCCAAGTCATTACAACACCTTCGGCTTCAACAGCTAGCTCCAATGCAACGCACTTCAACGAATGTATTAAATGATAAATGCGATTTCGCAAGGGTTTGATAGAGATGTCAGCCTGCAAAAGATGCAAAAAAAAGGCAAGACAGAATAAGAGTTACAAATTAAAAAGGAAGCAAAAAAATGGCACCTGCTTTGATACCATGTCCGACTAGGAGGTAACTCCTCAAATCAAAACGTTGTTATTCATTCAGGTTGTTCATTATTATATACAAGAGGGAGTGACTGTTTGGTCCATCTCCCAATGACTCTCTATCTTCTCTATTATTTATTTACATTAATTACAGTTGTACACCCAATCCCTCTGATTAGGTGTCAAGAAAGTCAAAATAAGACCAGACATCATTGTTGCCTAACAAGTGATGGAAAACAAATCATCATTTTTACATTTTAAAATGAAACAAATGATTTGCAAAAGCATGACCATGAAATGCTAACATATTTAAAAACCATTTCTCACTTATCAAGGTGAACAGTCATCCCCCTGTGGTGGTTTTTCTAGTCGAACAACTATTTCATTTGGTTCATGCATCGACACTTTGTCTTTAAGGTGCTACTCTGGATGGAGCCTCAAACATGTGGCTCTTTGATGGCCACTTCTGTCGCAATGACTGTAATAGGTCTTCTTCCTCTAGATCTGCTTAACTTGTTTCTTTACCTGCTGTAGAGAGGGTCTTTCATGCCTCATCCTTTTGTGTGTTGTCATTGTTTTCCAACACTTAGAAAATGTATGGTTATGTAATCCACAAAAGATACATGTTTTTCGATGTCATGTTTTACATTCATCATTAAAAACATGATTATAATCGAAATAAACATTTGAATGTCGAAACTGGTTATACCTCTCCTTTCCATTTCTGATGTAATTATAGCGATGAGAGCTTGCCTCAACTCTTTCCCTGCCATGGGCATTGCCCTGGGATGATGGGGATGTGTTCCCATCATTCTCTTTCCTTGACGATTTTGATAATGTCTTGGAAGAATCTGACACCTTCAAGCATTCTCCTTTGGTGTATCTCAAGCCTGCAAATTGAGGTCTCTGCATAACCTCCAATGGTTGAGTTATGCCTGGTTATTAACACCAATTTTTTCTTCCTCCTCATGCCTCGTCCTTTTAAGGAGCCTCATGTTTGTCCCTATAATTGGGATCTACACATATCCAACAAAAATCATACTATGTGATGACGAAACTGAAATAAAATCAACATCTTTTACCTCCTCTGTCGATTTGGAAAGAACTTATGAGGGCTGCTCATCATCTATTATTGGTGGTTCGCTAACTGTCGTGGCGCATTCCCCAACTTCCTTTCTGACATACCCAAGTCCTATTCGACACCATAATTCCTCTACTTTGATGGGGTTGACAATGCCTTGGCCATTGACGCCCAAGCATTTTCCTTCATACCCCATTCTCTTCAATATTTTTGAGCCAATTCCTGTGGTATGATTTTCAAAAATAGCGAAATCATCATTAGGACATACCCATGAATTCGGAGAATTACATTTTACCTCCCATGGATCACGCTGCAGGTCTTTCAAGGCCACATCCTTAGCTTGCAGTTGTTGTAGAAAACTCTGTTTCTCCTCTTTCTCTTCATGTAGGAGCATCTTCAATTCAGCGTTCTTTGTTTGAAGATTTTGGTTGTTGTGCTTCAGTTCTTCCATGGCCTCTTCTGTGGCTTGCAACTGAAGCTACAATCTCTCCTTTTCCTTTGTCTCTTTCTGTAGAGTTTCATACATTATTTCCACCCTTTTGGAAATTTTAAGCATGGTCTCGTACATCGCTTTTTCATACTTTATTGCTGCACGTTCCATTGTTCACGCTTGCAATTCACATCCATGCAAAGACCGCTCTGATACCACTTGATTCGGGTCCGGGTGTGACAAAGGACCCTTCCAAGACCTTTTACTTTCGTGATGTGTTAACTTACATTTTTAAAAGAACATAAATGAATACATGTACATGATGTAAAGAAGAGGAACATGAAATTCATCAACACATGAAAACATAAGTTGTTGATAATGAAGTTCGTCCAGGAGGGACTACGTCTCCAAGCCTCGGTGTCAAGATGGTGTAGGCTACTGCATTAAGTGTTGTCAATAGTGATGATGATGTACATAAGATATGATGTTGCTATCATACAAGGAAAAATCCCTCACGCAGGAGTGGCTCCAATAGATGTTCTGCTACAGGAACTCTCAGTCACAAAAAGGACTCCTATCAGTATGACACAAAATCATGCATGATATTGAGCATCCCGCCAACATGGCATAAAAGGGATCTTAGTGCAAAAATACATGGTGACACATGAGTATCCCATCAACATACAACAAAGGGATCTCAAATAAAACATGAAGAATCATGACAACAAGTACATCCCACAAATGATTCCACATCACAAGCAAGAATCATAAAACAAGTAAGGAAACAAGATCCCACATAAAACATCAAACATGGATCTGTGCAGCACGGTGCATAGCAAAAATAAGTACATGAACACACTGCATATACCTCACATCATTCGGCCATCTAAAGAAAAGGATGTCAAACTGCTGAAGTTGGTCGCAGCATCAATCTCACTGCGTTGAATCGCATGGAAATCACTGCTCACACATGAATGTTGACACTTGCATTCAACTTATAAAAGTGGTCGAAAAATGAAATGAGAAAATGGAAAATCTGAACACACCATCAGATTTGTGGCGTCGAATAGTGCAAAATCGACTGTCAAATTTATGAATTTTGAGAAAGTGGAAATCTGGGGCTTAAGGAATATTTTAGATTCCCCCTAGATTCCTCAAAGATTCCCTCCTCCAAGTCCTCTGCAAATCTACTGTTCAGATCAAGAAACTGACTGCGCCATCGGGTTTGTGTCATCGAGAGGTGTAATATGTTATGAAACCAGCTCATAAAAAGATAGAAAAGATAGATCAACGCCTTAGAATTCAGCCTCTTCAAGGGGGCAACCTCCTTTACATTACATAAATGAACAATTCTTGGATAATGGAGTAATCACTAGTATTATAGGGACCTAACATAATATTGACATAAAATTTGTCCAATTTGGACACTACAAAAATTTTACCCTCCTGGAAATTTCGCTCAATCATGGTTCCACCTACAATAAATTAATTAAAAAATCACCTTGATTTCCATGCCCACTCCTGGTTCCTCCATGTTGCCTCAGTGCACTATGAAAATGAAAGTTTATATAATTTCTTGCGGAGGATCAAATAAGAAATTATGTTTAGGTGGATTGGTATGAGATCCATTTGTTATGAAGGAGGTCGGGCGGTCAAACCCCACCCCCTCCCTTTTTTCACATAACAGAACTTTAAATTGGAAGGGAGGTTAGGCTGGGACTGCCCACCTCACCTTTGCTCCAATGGCCCCTTATCAGTGTTCACATGGAGGGTGTTTGTTTAATGGGTTGTGGTTGGGTTCGTGCCCTAAGGGCCAGCCCACCACCTAAACTTTTGTGTTGTGTAATGGTTCTCGTGGTACGGGGGGAGGGGTTGGGGGTAGTGGCCCGCCCCTCCATAATATGACATGTGATAAAGATTGGGGTGGCGGGGTTGGTGGCCCGCCACCCCCTTTTTTTAATAATTTTTATTTTTTTTAAACAATATGCCCTTTTTGAAAATCTGAAATTTGGACCGAAGGAGACTTTTTAACAAGGCGACAATTTCGCCCAGAATCTGGCCAAAGTTGGTCAGATTCCGTCCGCCGAAAAAATTCTAAATTGTGTCTCCATTAAGCTTGGCTAGTCAGCAAAAGTCAACCAAAAATTTGGCTACCTCTATCTTCCTCATCCGAACTCATATTAATGAACCATTCACACCACGATGATCAAGACGACGAGATATTTAACATGAACTTGGTTTGAGCATAATCCAAACACTTTGATTTTTGACCCTTCCTGAGTCCTATTTGTCCTATGTGTGTCTCTGGAGACACCTGGATCAGATAGGCTGCTACAGGACCTAACCAACCTATCATTCACCCTCGGATTGCTTCCTGTAGGTTTTCGGGGGATCCTGTAGAAAACACAGTCTTCGCCTAAATTGAAGCAGTGGAGTGGAAAATGATAGAAATGATGGAGTGATGCATGGTAAGGAGTGGAGGAGATGGAGATGGATATGTGTGAGGCAGGTTTCCCTTTGGATCCTCTTTTTGCTCCTTCATTGTCTTTCTCGTCC
Organism: Pinus tabuliformis; assembly: GCA_031772625.1. NCBI lineage: Eukaryota > Viridiplantae > Streptophyta > Pinopsida > Pinales > Pinaceae > Pinus > Pinus tabuliformis. The sequence goes on from CM062818.1 coordinate 999,077,567, forward strand.
ACCTGCAAATAACAATTACATCTTTTTTTTCTTGAAAAACACCTAGGCTGCCACAAAGAGGTTTTCACCGTAGATGTTTTCCTTGGGCGCCTCAAGGAAGGTTTTCACCCAGGGTGATCTTCTTATTCTTTTTCCCTTTTTTTTCATCATTGGGCTGCCTCATGAGGTTTTCAACCCAAAGATGGGACTCAGGTGCCTCATGGAGATTTTCACCTGAATCCTTATTTTTTTTCTTTTTTCAGTGACCTGATGAGGGAGGAGCTGGAACTTGCTCCAACATCATCACTGTCTTATTGATATTGTCAATTAACTCTTGTTTTGATAAGGCCTCTTGTAGATTTTCAATCAGTGTCCATGAACAAGAAATGTAATGGCTTCTTTATCTATAGTTTTAATTTGCACTGAACCATTATCATGGCATCTTTCCATCACATAAGGTCCGAGCCATCTTGTCCTTAGTTTGACCTTGAAGTATTTATACCTAGAATCATATAAAAATGCCCAATCTCCCTCTTGAAATTGCTTCTCTTTAATATGTCTATCATGCCAGGTCTTCCTCTGAAGCTAAACTATATTTGTATGTAGGAGGGCTTGCATTCTGAATTCATCCAAGCCATTCAAATGGAACAATCTTTCTTTTTGTGCATGACTGAGATCCAAATATAGTTGTGTTTCCATCCTCAATGGACAACAAAGCCTTTTCCCATAGACCAGCTCATAGGGTGTAAATCCAGTGGTGGTCTTCCATGTTGTATTATAGGCCCAAGTGGCCTCAACTAGTCTCTCTACCCAATCCTTCCTGCTACTACTCACTACCTTGGTTAAGATGCTCTCAAGTTCCCTGTTGGTCACCTCCACTTGCCCACTAGCTTGTGGATGATAAGGAGTGGAGGTTCTATGCTTGATTGTGTGATGGCTGAACAATTCTTCAATCATGTTGGAGGTAAACTGGATGCCTTGGTTTGTGACTAGCTCTCTAGGGTACCCAAATTTGTAGAATACATTCTCCCTTAGGAACTCAACCACCTTCTCTTCTGTTGTTGCCTTAATTGCCTTGCTTTTAGCCCACTTAGTCAAATAATCAGTGCACGTAATAATGTAATGTTTTTGCTTTGAAGGAGGTTTGATATGCCCAATGAAGTCCATGCCCCACTTGTCAATGGCTCAAAAGTCACTTGAGGTTGTAGGGGAATTTCATCTCTTGGAGTGGGCTTTCCCATCCTCTAGCACCGATCACACTAACTAATGTACTTTTTCACATCCTAATGAAGAGTGGGCCAATAATAACCCGCTTGTAACACTTTGAATGTTTTACTCTTTGTTGCAAAGTGACCTCCACAAGGCCCATTATGACAGGCCAGAAGGTTGTCAAAAACTTCCTCTTCCCTTACACACCGTCTTAATATTTGATCTAGACCAAGTTTGAAAAGGTTGCCCCCAATCCAGGTGAAGGGGGCGCTTTTCTTGACTATCTTGCTCTTTTCTTTGGAGGGAAAGTTTGGTGGGAACTGTGTTGATACCAAATAGTTTTCTATATTAGCCAACCATGGGGAGAGAATTTAAATAGCAAACAAATGCTCGTCTGGTAATTGGTCATCCACCATTCCTTCTTCACCTGCAGGCAGATTCATCCTAGATAGAAATTCTGCAACAACATTTTCCTTACCAGGCTTATCAACAATAGTTAGATCAAACTGTTGTAATAAAAGCAACCATCTTATAATTCTAAATTTCACATCTAGTTTGTTCATTAAATATTTGATTGTAGCATGGTTAGTATGCACAAATGTTTGGTAGCTTGTAATGTAATGCCTAAATTTGTTTAATAAATGCACAACATCTAGGAGTTCCTTTTTGTTCACAATATAATTCAGCTTAGCCTTTGATAGGTTCTTACTGATAAAATAGATGGCATAGGGAAATTTCTCCTCTACTTGAACTAAGGATGCTCCTATGGCTTTGTGTGAGGTATAAGCATGAATATGAAAAGGGAGGGCCTAGTTTGGGCCTCGAAGAATTGGTGCAGTGGTTAACTTACCCTTTAAAATGTATAAGGCCTATTGACAACTTTTTGACCATATAAACTCATAATCTTTGGCCAACAACCAAAATAAAGGAGAGGCCAACTTGCTAAAGTCCTTTATGAACCTTTGGTAGTATCCAGCTAACCCTAAGAAATTCTTAACATCCCTCTGCTTTTGAGGAGGTGGGACCCTTTGGATGATTGCGATTTTGTTTGGGTCCACCTGCAGTCCTTGCTGAGATATTGAATGACCTAGCATGGTCCCTTCAGTCATTAAGAATTCACATTTTTCTAGACTGAGAGACATGTTCATTTCAATGCATTTGTGCAATACTTTTCCTAAGTTAGTCAGTGCTTCTTGAAAATCACGGCCATAAGGTGTAAAATCATCCATATAAATTTCCACCGCATCATGTACTAATTCAACAAAAATACTCAAGACTGCTCTCTGGAAAGTGGCAAGAGCATTGCACAGGCCGAAAGGAAGGAACCTATAGGAAAAATTACCCCAAGGATAGGTGAATATGGTCTTATCTTGGTCTTTTGAGCAAATTTGGATTTGGTTGTACCCACCGAATCCATCTAGGAAAGAAAAGAACTTCTTCCCGACCAGAACATCTAGAACTTGGTCAATGAACGGTAGGGGAAAATGATCCTTCTTTGTGGCTTTGTTCAACTCCCTGTAATCGACACAAATCCTCCACTTACCATTTTTCTTTGGAATTAACACTAAAGGAGTGACCCACTCACTGTCGGAGATAGGGTAAATGAATCCTGCATCTAGCAGTTTTTGCGGTTCTTCTTTGACTACATATTTAAGAGTTGGATTCATCCTCCTTTGTGGTTGTCGGACTGACTTGAAACCTTCTTTGATGTATATGTGGTGAGTACACACTGAGGGGTGTACTCCCTTCATTTCCTTGTAACTCCAAGCAAAGGCTTCTAGGTTTTCTCTCAACATGTTGCATAGCTTTTCCTCTTCAAGAGAAGAAAGAGATGGATTAATTTTCAAAGTTTTCTGGGCTAAATTCTATGGGTTTGACATGGAGTGGGTTGGAATTGGCCAAGCATAATTCAATTGGATGATTGTTCTGGGTTTCCCTTACTTCTTCTTCTAATGGTAACGAACCAAGTGTTGGAATTTGGAGCAGGTGTTCAATTAAGTCATCCTCATCTTGTTGTCCTCCTCCTATGGTTTCTTCCAAAGCATAAAGTTGGGCTGAATAAACTTGATCTTCTTCCTCCTCCTCCAACCATAAAGGTAAATAATTCTCTAGATAAGGTTGAGCAAGAAGGTATAAGACTAACTGTTTGGACATATGCCTGTTTTTTATGGTCATATTCCCAGCTTTGTAACTAATGTAGGCATCGGCTGTGGCCAACCATGGCCTCCCAAGGATGAGAGGGTAACCAGTAAGCTTAGCCTTAGGCTGGAGAACTAGAAAATCTGCAGGGTGCTCCTAGGAGTCAATGGAGACTATTACATCCTCCACAATTCCCTCAGGGGTGACTGTGGAATGGTCTGCAAGTTACAGAACTGTTGTGGTCTTCCTCAATGATCCTTGGAGGTTGATCTTGAGCATGGTGTCGTTGGTCATCACTTTAATGGCAGCCCCAAGATCAATTAGAGTGTGTGGGACGATGGTTCCATTGATGTGCACATCTACTACAGGGCTTCTAGGGTCCAAATATTTTAGACATATTAGCCCAACATTAAGTCAGATAGCTTCCCAATGAAATTAGTGGTAGGGGCATCCATTTTTCTTCTTCCTGGATGCTTGAAGCATTTCTCCTTAATCAACTTATTGTAAATGGAAACATCTTTTATTGCCTGGAGAAGGGGGATCTTTACACATATATTTTTCAATTCTCCTAAAGTTCAGTTTCTTCTAAGGTAGGCTGGAGTGGTTGGGCTAATCTCTCAGGAAAGGGTGGCTTTAATTTAAGGTTGCTTTCCTCTCTTTCTTCCTCAACCTCCCTATGTGGAGAGGGAGGTTGGTTATTTGGGAGAATTCTCTTAGATCTTAGGTTGATCTCTTGGATTTCTATAGCATAAGTTGGGTATGATGTCTCTCCACTGTATACTTGTTGAGCTTTCCTATTGTTCGGGTTCGGATTTGGTTGGGCAGACATCTGGGGTCACTTGGGTGGAGCAGAGTGTAGGAGTTGTGGTTGGGTAGGTGGTGGAGGCAATAGAGTTGGAGCATTGTTGTATTGGGGCCTCCACCCCTGGTGTGGGATATTCCACTGAGGTTGTGGTGGAACATAAGGTTGAAATGACTGGTTGGCTGGTTGGGAATGATACTGATATGCATAGGACCAAGGAGGGGGTGTATACCAAGAAGGATGAGCAGGGGGTCCCCAAGAAGGTATAGTTGTGGTTTGGTTGGGTTTGTAATATGCATGGGATGACCCTTGCATACCCTCCTAGTATGGTCTAGGCCCAGGAGGTCTCCTTTGGTTGATGTAGCAAAGCTTCTCATTGACCCCTTCAGCTCCTTGATATACAACTTTAAGTCCGGGTAAAGAAGGGCACTTGTCTGTGGAGTGGTTTTCTTCATAGACCGAGAAAATCTCAATGCAGTTCAATGGACATTTGTTCCTAGGATGCCTCCTGGTGCATCTAGGAAAAAATATGGCCAAGGCTCTCTCTGCTTCCTCTTGATCCCTTTTGATGTTCATGGTGTCCAATTGCAAGGCAAGGGTTTGCAACATCTCAGTTTTGAAATCTTCCAACATATTTCCAATTTCACCCTTGAGGGATGAGTTGGAAGATGATGTATTGGCCACAGGTTGACTACTCCTACCTTTTTTCCTGGCTACCCTAGAATGGTTTCTAAAGATAGTGTTGATATCCTCATAGGGTAATTGGTAGATATCTCCTCCTGTTAACAAGTGTAAGTTATCCAGAAGATATTCCCTTACTCCTCTAAGCAGGACCAACTTTAGTGACTCGGGGTTAAGTGTGCACCTGGCCCTTTTGTAACTGAGTTGGAATCTTTCTTCGTAGTCTTCTAAGGATTCATCTTGGCCCATGGTCGTCCTGAAAATCTCTTCTTTAGTATCCTTTGACCTACAGTAGTCCCTATATTTGTTGTTAAAAACCTTCTACATCTGAGCCCAAGTTGTGATGCTATCTCCAGGTAAACCCATGAACCAGTGCAATGCTGCATCCTTGAGGGTAGATGGAAATAGTTTTAACTTTTTCTCATCATCTGTATAGTCATAGGTTTGGCATATAACAACAAACTCAAATAAGAAAGTGTCAGGGTCCTCTGTGGTCAGGCCATGGAAATGAGGTAGAGCAGAGGGGCTTATATTCTTCATCTTAGTGTCCCCATTGGTTTCCCTGATGGGGAAGGCACCCTCAATTCTCTCTCTATTTCCTCTATCATTTTTTTTTAGCCATTTGTTTAGTAGGAATGGGTTCTTCTTCTTCTTCTTCCCTATAGGTTCCTCAAATAAGTCAAGTTTCTCACCTAAAGGTTCCTCCAGTTCATAGCCACCGAAGAAGATAGAAGGTTGGTTGTTGGATTCAATGGGGGTATTTAGCAAGAATTTCCCTAAATTATCCCTATTCCTATGAGGCATGAAAGGAAATGTTTTTGGGTTGGCTTTTATAAGATTTTTCTTTAAGCTGGACAATACTTTGCAGAAATGAAATTGTTGATTGAATGAAAACTACTGATAGAAGAAGAAAAAAAAAAAAAAAAACTACTTGCTGAATTGAAATTCTACTTGCAAAATGGAAAGGAAAGCAGATAATGACAATTGAAAGAAAGGAAGCTACTAGATTACTTTTGTAAAAATAAACTAATGGTAGAAAATTGGAGACTAGAAATAGAAGAAAAGAAAGCAGTACTCACATTCTACTCAGACACCTCCCCGGAAACGGCGCCAAAAAGTGATGAGCGCCAGTATTGCAGCAAGGATGCTACAACTCCTGGGCTACCAACTTTACTTATCAACCCGAGGTTCGTACAAACTTGGAGGTGATAGTGCTATATGCACAAGTAGAAGTGAAGGTCCTGCCTGTTGTCACTTTTTCATCTGGCGAGAGACCCCAGGGGTTCCAAGCCAGACTTCTATAGAGTCTAAATAAGCTCGATTCTTTGATGGAAAAAGAGAAAATCTATTCTAAGAGAGCTACTCTACTGTAGTAATGAAAAAAACAAAATGTAATGCTAAATCACACCATATCCTAATTAACCATTTAAATAGTTATGCTAAGAAAAATTGCTAAATCAACACTAACCTAATGCTTCTATTTAAGTTATAGAAGTAAAGAGCATCAAACCAAATTAATGTGTAAGAAAGGAAACTAGACTAAATTTTTTTCACTTTCTTGGTTTTTCGATGATCGGATAGTATTAGAGTCTAATTGAATAACCAAATCGAAGCTCAGAAGTGGCAGCATTTAAATGATATGCAGAACAAAGTTAAGGAAGGAGTCAAGCGGAAAAGCAATCGAAGATCGAAATTAGCGAAGGGAGGACGTAATGAGGCAGCAGTGCATAGGAACTGTTGGATCGATCAGCGAACAATAAAAATGGAAGATGAGTAGCAAAGATCATATCACAGGAGATTACGTGAATATATGGACGAACATGACTAATGGGAGATGAATGGCGGAGATCTTATCGTAGGGGATTAAGTGGATAGATGGATGGATAGATCAACGAACAGGATTGACGAAAGATGAGCGGCAGATATCTTATTGCGGAGATTAAGTGAATAGATGGATGGATTACATTAAGTCACGTGGTGGCAGAAGGAAAAAAACGTGTGGAATGATGGAGTGGTCTTCGTAGGTGGTAAGTAGTTTCTCACGCACCCTCAAAGATGTAAGTGGAATTCCTAAATTTTGCACAATTAGCCTAAGTGAGTGACACATAGCACAAGAAAACCAATTTTCTTGCAAGCTCTCGGGCAGATATCGATCATGCAAGAATTCACACGAGACTGCGCGATAGCCGTTGTATCATGCGGGATTGATCAATGGTGGAGATTAGCCAAGGTAGTTGGCTGTTGGGTGACACGATGGTTGTTGGATCAAGTAAAACAGATCGACGGTGGAGATGTGGAGTGCCTAAAGTAAAACGTTGAAATGGTGGTAAGTGGTATCTCGCGTGCCCTAAGAGCTGTAAGTTGTATTTCTAAATTTCACGTGATTAGCCTAAGTGAGTGACACGTAGCACGGGAAAGCCACTTTTCTTGCATGCTCTCAGTCGGGTATTGGTCGTGCAATAATTCACGCGAGATTACGTGATATCTGTTGGATCAAGCAAAACAGATCGACGGTGGAGATTTGGAGCATCTAAGTCAAATGTTGAAATGAACTGCGACACACGGTTAATGACGATTGGGCAGGTTTGTTATGGATCAGACGGTAAGGAAATTATGAGCATAATCTGATTAAGACATGATTTATTAGCTTCCACATATATTATGCATGGAGAAAGTGCTGAAGGAAATGAGAATACGAGTGAGATCTTATTACATTCTGGTTCACCAGAATCAGTCAACAATACATAATATAATGAAGGAGAGTATCGTTTAAGAGGTCTACTTATCCTGGTAGATATTCTAACACCACTTTCAAGTGTTTGAGGTGCTTGTTGTTGTTGTTGTTGTTCTAGCTGTTGATCACTGTGATTTTCAGGCACCTTCACTTTTTCTTTGATCTCATCAAGCACTCTGTATTCTCTGTTTTCTTTTTCCTGCTTCTTTTCCTACATCTAATCCTTATGCAAAACCTTTCATTGAATGTGACATCTCTACTCCTAATGATTTTGTGTTTTTCATAATCATAAAAGCAATAACCAAAATCATTAACACCATGTCCAATAAAGGTACATTTATTTGATTTTGCCTCAAGATTTGTTCTATTTTCTTTATTAATGTGGACAAAGGCTTCACAACCAAAACTCTTTAAAAATGAGTAGTTTATATTTTTACCAGTCCATGCCTACTCTGGAATACCACCATCCAAGGTGTTAGAGCCTAGATTTGTCTCAGGCTGAAAAGACAAGGTTCTAGGTCCACATCAAACCACGCTCAGCCTCGTAGCTAGCCCTACGAGGATAGGAGAGGGCTCTCTCCGGGTCAATCTCGGCAAAAGGTAATTGATGAGGTTCGAGATGACTATATTTGCAATTAATCTTAGGCTAGGTATGAAGTACAAGGAGTTTGAAGATTATTCTTGAGGTTTTTGTTGAATCAAAGGGAAAGGCAATTTTGGGTGCGGGGATGAGACACAGTTTTTTGCAGAGGTCTACTTGGGGCAAGGTAGTCTATCGTCTTGATGCTTTTATAGAGAATGAATGGCTAGATCTGACTGGTGAGAAGTTAAGGAGAGTAAGAAGCTTTCAAGGATTCTCCTTAAACAGATGAAAACATGGAAAATCAAACAAATTCAAAGGCAGAGCATAACAATCTATGGATTCTACCTTAACACTTCATTTGTTCAATTGCAGAAGATGAGAGAAGGAAGATGATACACATAACAACTTACAAATACTGAAAGAAGCACACCATCAATACATAAAGCCACATGAATCCCAAACAGTGCTGCAAAACCCTGGTCTTTCCTTTGCCAAAAATGCAGAAGTGAATGTACAATAGAGTGTCAAGCTTTTACGTAAGAGTCCAACCCTGAAAATGACTTAGAAATTAAATAATATAGGCAATCCAACCTATTCCCTTGCCTATAGGGGTCGATCTCATCATTCTAGGAGCTGTTTCAACCAATTCTAAACAAAGCACTACAATCTAGGCAGTCAAAACAACTTGCCTTTATAAGGTAGGAAACTGATTCATTCATTAAATTTTCACTCTTTGGTGAATGAATATTCTAGAAAAAGTAACTAAGTGTCAAAATTACATCATGTTCAATCAATTACATCAAGATAAGTCAAAAATTACATCACAAAGCAAAACTAGTCAAACTGGCCGAATTCCTGAGTTGAAAGATGAAAAATTGGGCAAAAAATCTATATGCGTCGCACTGATTTCTATATGCACTACGCTACTTTTCTACTGATTTTGAGGCACCTGCAAGAGTCCAAATTGAGCTCAGGTTGGCTTATTGGAAAGCCCTACCTGTCTACTTTCAAACCCAAGTGGAATTTTCCAAATTGGTGTCCATTTTCCCCTCCAAAAATGCTTTCTCCCAAGGTTGCTTCATGTGTGTCAAAATAGGGGCAGTGAGGTCATTTTTTGCATGTTTTTCTACCTTTTGGGGACCCATAACTCACCCAAATTTCTTGTCCAAATACCAAAATTCATGATTTCTCATGACAAATCCAAAACTGCAAGCCATTTGTAATTTGGAGCTCCCAATCCTATGCGCCGCGCTAGGGAAAAAACCTATTTTTTACACAAAAAATTCCAAAATGACCAAAAATGCCCCAAATCTCTTGAAATTTGGGCTGGAGTTTCCTTATCAAGTGTGATGATGGGCTAAAGAGGCCTCAACCAAAATTTGAAGACGATCGAGCTCCCTTTGCTTCTTTTGCTTACTGATTGCCTTCTTCAATTTCGCCTTTAGATTCCTTATCCAAGCCTTGCAAACTTGGTTCTGTGCCCTGTAGTGGACAAACATGTGCCTCAACAATGCATTATCTCTATTGGCCTTGTTTAGCCGCTTCTCCAAGTAAATGTTGACCCTTTCGAGATTAGATTCTCGATCCTCATTGACCTGTTGCTCTAGAGAAGTGAACTCAATCCTCCTATGTCGGGTAGCTTGGCGATTCTCACGAATGTTCTGTAGCTCCATGATCGCATGCTGGTATTCAAGCTGCTTATTTCTCTATTCCAGATACTTGATGTTCCATTTTTCCATCTCCAACTGGATTTCCAAGGCTTGAATGTCGGTTTCTTGTTCCTTGATAATCCTTCTATATCTGGACTTCTCTGAATCTATAGTTGTCTCATCATCGAGAATGAGAATGAAACTTGATGGCTCACCTGAAGGTCCCTTCTCATGCTTGGGCTTCTTACCCTTGTCCTGTACCTGTACCTGTGGTGCTGATGTCGGAAGCGAGGCCCCTTCCATGCCAGGTGGAGATAACACTCGCTTTGCTGCTGCAAACAAAGGTCTGGTGCCTTTCGGATAGCCTCTCTAATATGTAATGAAAATAGGCCTGGTCTCATGATGCTCATACTGCTGAGAAGGTTCACCCTCGTGTTTCACCTCTGATACTGTTATAGACATTTTTGTGCCTTACAACATTGAGCATGAAATGTCCATAATCTAAGGGATCCAAAGTCCCTAAACATGTTGTTCCTACCCCTAGAGGAACAAGGCTAACAAACCACAGCAATTCACAGAAGTTCTCCACCTGAAACTGCTCAAAAACAAGTCAATTCAGGATCATTTCATTGGCTACACTAGCTGTTTGCGCTGAATGTCAAAGCCAACACTGGCTACCTGCGTTGAATGTCAACTAGAACAAAGGCTACCTGCGCTGAACGAGAGTGGACAAGTGGCAGACTCATTTCTCAAGGTGTCAAAACCCAGGAAGCTTCCAAAATGACACTTGCCTCAGGGAATTCGACTGGTGATGAGTAAGAGGTTCCAAATCTCCAAGTGGAAGCAAGAACCTCCAAGTGGACTCAAGAACTGACAGAGGGAGAGGACACTAGTCAGATCTCAAGCTGACTCATCCTCTCTCCAAACATCTATATATGGATCTCTCCTCCATGAGATCTGGAGGCTGGAATTTTGTTATTGCAAAGAATTGTTGTTGGTTTTAGACTGGAATCATTGGGTGCTTAATGCTTTGAAGGGGGAAAAGAGAGGAATTCCATTTGCTGGGAAGGAGATGCTGGATTGGAGCCCTCTGGGTTGTATCTCTTCCTGAACCTTGTTATTCATCAATAAAGCTATCTTGGTTTCTCCTATATGCTGATGTATTTTGATGTATGAATGTATTAGTGTATTTGGTTTATTTCTAATCCTAAACTAGTTATGAATGTGAATATCTGTCTTTGTATAGTGTTCTTCTCTTGTCGCAAGTAGCTGCCCTCTTGTGATCTTGCAGGAAGTGGAAGCTGGATAAGCAAGAAGGCAAGTAGCTGGGAACACCCAAAGAGAAGAGAGACCGGATCGAGGGACAAACGGAAGACACCGGTAAGTCTATTGATCTCTCTTCTTTCACATTTCATAAAGGAAGAAACCAGTATAGCTGTACTCGTTTGTTGCTAAGGCACTATCACACCTTAGGTGGATAGGATCGTCCTGCATAGGCATTTTTCCCCACAACAAATTGGCGACTCCGCTGGGGACATTTGTTTAGTCATTTTATTTGTGTTTCTATCATTGTTTGCATCATAGACTTGACAGCAGCAATTGAACTGCATCTTTCCCGGATGCAAAGTAGAAAGTTGCTGCTTTGATCCAATTGCTGGACTTGTCTATGATCTAAACAATGGATTCACAAATGATTTGATGATCCTTGTGATAGATCTTAGTAGCCCTTCAAAGCATCCCTTTGATTACACCTTGCTTGTTTCTTTTATTTGGCCTAAAACAGTGAATTAAAGAGCAATCTGTGACCCAGAACCGGAGGGAAATGAGAGTTTCTCCTTCAGAGCAGACCCAGTGAAGGGATTCTGCATTTCAACGCAGGTCCCGTGAAGGCTACCTGCGCTGAATGTCAAAACCCCTGTGTTGAGGTTGCGCTGAACCAGTTTGCTCTTGTGCGGCTGGGGTTCTCTACTCTGTTTTGCCTTGTTTTGATCTCTGTTTTTTGCAGCCTGTAACCAACATAGGTACCAGTCTGATAACTCCTTTTCTCTACTTAGATTCCGCCTCCTTTTGTACAAAAATACTATGAGTGTTTTTATGTGTTTGTGGCGTCATTTACAGTTTTCCTTTGCATGAGTGAAATAGTCATCCTGTAGCCCTTGATTCAGATCTGTTGATTGTGATCTTAGAAGAGAGTTCATTGGCTGTTTGTAGTTGATTATACATTTACTCTTGCTTATTGGTTTGAGTTTGTCTCTTTTAAGTGTCGAAACAAGTATTCATTTCGAAAATCGTTAAGTGTTGTAATCTCTTCTACCCTCTCTGATTTCGAAAAAGTAAACTTGTTTGTACTTGTCATTTAAAAGCAAATTCAAAGTTGTACAAAAAGCTTTCTTTGTAGGCATCAATACTAAGAAAGCGGAAAACAAACACCTGCATTGTGCATTTGCATCTTGATAGTTTGCATGATTGATTTAGGAAAAGTGCATTAGAGTGTGCTGATTGCTCTTTGAGAAAAGATGGTGTCTTTCTTTTCCGTTAGTAGTTAGGATTTTCAAAGTTGAAAAGATATAAAGCTTGCTTATCATCTTTAGACTGCATTTAGGAATTGTATCATACATCTCGTGGTGAACCTTGAAAGGAAAAATTTAAAAAGATCAACCTAAAATAAATTGAATGAAGTTAACAACGCTTTGCAACATAACGCACAACATAGAGGTCTAGGCTAGAGACGTGTTCCGGCGTCGTAAAGCCTGGTGACTGTCGATCTCGTGGATGGTGGGTGATTCCTCCTGAGGGATGATAGCGCCAGTACGGATTGTGCTCCCACGTACCGTCGCGTATATATTGGGAGACCCCTATAGGCATAAAACCTTTATCCTTAGGAAGCCGTGTTGGCCGCCCTACTGATCGCAATGCACTGAACACAGCATTCAGGAAGATCGACCGCCCGTACCCTAAAAAGTATTCTGCGGTTTTACGAAAAGTTTGGCACACCCTCTGCCTAGAACTCTAGAGCAGTTCCTTTTGACCTTTTTCAGACTCTATAACGGAAAAAGTCAATCCGAGCATTTGTCACTTCGGGCTCGTTAAAACATCGAAGGAGACTAGAGTCATCTTTAGCTTTTTCTCGACTCTTTAAAATTGAAAAAGCAAGTTGTGTCCAAGCGTCGTTAAAATTTATTTTAAACGGAATAATCATCACCATTCCCTCGTTGATCTTCGAAGTTAGTCTCTTTTCATCGTAAGTTCTTGTAGAATCGCTAGAAAATATTTTGGATAGACTAGATATGTCTGAACAACCGTCGACATCCAGGACTGTGTCATCCGACACAGCAGCGGCAGAGCCTCCTGCTGCTACCCCAACGATGTTCGATGGTATACCATCTTTCCCAGCAAGTTATCAACAACAAGCCAGAGTCCCATCAGGGACTGCTTCGACGACATGGTTAGTTCCTATTTCTTCATCCGGATTATCATTTGGTATTTCTTATGTTGAAACTCAACAAATTGATCCAATGTGTCTTCAAAGGCCAATCTGCCCTTTAAGTACTGGATTGCCACCATATGGAAGGCAGTATGCCTTTTCATTGTTCCCTCCCGGAGAACAACCATATGGGAGTTTACAACAAAGTTCAGGTCAAACTGGAATTACATCCAGCGGTTGGGTACCAATACTGCCTCAGCAACCAAGGGTTGTATATTCAATGCAACCAGTCCACCCTGTGTCGAATATTCCCACTATACCTGCTATGGTTACTGCGTCGCAAGTACAAGCGCTACCTGTTGTATGTCAACCCCAACAGCCTCAGGTTGCAATACAACAGCCTCTTGTCTCAACGACTCAATCACAACCTCAGGTTAGTGCCTCCTTATCTGGAGCGACTCAGGATCAAACAGCTACTGTGACTCCTCATCTTGGTCAATCATCCAGTATTGGTCAACAGCAAATGGTTCAACAACCAGAGCTGGTTCAAACTCAACAACCCCCATTCCATCAATCATATCAAGGACCTGAGCAACAAGTCTTTGTAAGTAATGGGCAATCGCATTTCCAAAGCGGTAATCAACAACCATATTATAATGGTTATGCCCATCAACCTTGTCAAAGTTGCCAGAATCAAATACATTATGCTGGTATGAAAAGACCCACTGCTCAGGCGATTCCATCTTATCCTGGGTATGCTTCGCCTAACCTGAATCAACAGTTGCCTTTTGTAGCAACTCTAGAATTACCAGATCTAAACCGGCTGACGAATGATCCAATTGCTTATGCCCCTTGGTGGCCAACGATTCCGCATAAACTTCCGTCATATATTCCTAAATTTAATGGAAATCCAGGTGAAGATCCGTCGAATCATGTGATGACATTTCATATGTGGTGTTCATCAAACACCCTGAATGATGATTCGATAAGACTTCGCCTTTTTCAGAGGACGTTAACGGGTCCAGCGGCAAAATGGTATATTGAATTTCCTAGAGCTTCGTTCGACAATTTCAGTACCTTAGCCACGACTTTCTTAACCCATTTTCAATTACCAATAAGGTATGAAACGGGAACGAAACTCCTAACCAATTTCAAACAGACAACGGCCACTCACATATCTGATCATATACATGAGTGGCGACGTCGTCGTAGGATGGTAAAAACGTACGTTCCCGATCAGCTATTAGCTGAATGGTTTATCAAGTCGTTACTTCCTGCCATAACGAAAGATGTGGCAAAGGGGGGAGTCGTAACGGAAGAGCAAGTTATAGCTCGTGCGCAATATCTAGACTTGGTCTATACTCAGTTTGGTACGCTCTACGACAAAATACCTGACGCCCCTAGACCGTAATTCTCAATTCCTCCCCCTCCTAAATCAAACAATGACTCTCATGCCATCGATAGCGTGATTGGCACGACAGACACGAAATCGACAAAGGCTACATCTAAAAGGGCCCGTACGATTTCCAGCCAAAATGAAAACGAGGAACTTCTTGCCTCGGAAGTAAATGCCGCGTCGACCGACAAGGGCAAACAACTGAAGCAACCAGGGGGCAAGAAGAAAAAGAAAGGGAGAAAAAGGAAACCCCCTGCGGGGTGTCATATATGCGATGAGGATCATTGGACGAGAGATTGTCCACATATAGCTGAAGTTAAGAAACTCTTTAAGAGTTCAAAAACCTCAGTAGTATTGACTGATCCGTTTCCAAGCCCGGGTACCAAACTGGTTGCTAATCAAAATGCTTCCCGATCCCAAGTGCTTATTTTGTCTATCTCAAAGCAGCAAAATGATGCTTTGGCAAGGAATAAAGATTACGGGAATCCACAGATGTCGAATAACAAGGCTAATGAACAACCTAGTAGTTCGACAACAACTTTGACCAAAGTTGTGCCGCCCACCATTCCTGAACAAATGATAAAGTCGCCAAAGGGAGCAGTGATAATTCGACATTTAATCCTCGTGCAAAAATAGCACAAAATTATAATATAATAGAGGACCTGGCCCAATCGCCGTCCGCTATGTCGACACTTGAGGTACCGCAAAATTGCCTCTCCCAAGAGCAAGCTTTATTATCAGAAATAGGTGAAATTGACCCAATGGACTCCAATGTTGTGGCCTTTGATCATAAAGGATATGACCCTCAGTTACCAGCTCAACTAGCTTTCCTTATTCAAGTGAAAGCCCTCAACAAAACTGTTCATCGAACAATTATTGATGAGGGGGCATCTACGTGTATTATGTCGATGAGTTGCTGGAAGAATTTAGGCTCACCACCCTTGTCGAGATCATCAACGAAGTTAAAATCATTTGATGGACGATCATACACTCCATACGGGATTTTAAGTAACTTGCAAGTTGAACTAGGGGGAAAAACAGTAGGAATTGATGTTGAAGTAATTGATGGAAACCTCGATTACAACATCCTACTGGGAAGGCCCTGGATATATGCCATGGCCGCAATTGTGTCGACCTACTTCAGGAAGATTGCATTTCCCTTTCAAGGAGGAATTACAGTCGTTGACCAACAAACTTTCCTCCCCGACAGTTCACAGGGCATGCACCTCGATTTGCGTTGTTATGCTGGGGGCATGCAAACTTATGCTGGGGGCATGCAAACTTATCTTCGAGCAGTTTTAGCACAAAGTTCATGCTCGTTAAAAAATAAACGCAAGATCCGAGAAGTTTTAGCGCATAGTTCATGCTCGTTAAAAAATAAACATAAGATCGAGCAAATGTTTCCACCCGCGTTTAAGCTCGTTAAAAAATGAACTATCCCGGTAAATAACTACTGTGAATGTAATATCATCAGCCATTAAAGCCTTGGTCGTGTTTGCACCGTCACCTCCACTTTTCATTTGGCCGATCGTTCACCTCCATATGATTGTTTACCCATTTTGAGGAACAGCTGCGAAGAGTTATTTCACCTAGCCATCCTTGTGACACTGCCGTGATTGGAGAATTCCAACATGTACCTGGAATCAGCTGCTATCCCTGTTTATCACTCGTTCCTCAAAAGACGAGTCTCCTTTAAGCTCTTTTCAACTGACTCGTAAAATATGAAAAGATTGCCGAGTCCTTGGCCTTCCAGCTCGTTAAAGGGACAGGAAGAGCTATCCCTCCTCTAGATTTTAATCTTTTTGGACCTGAGGGATTATTGCACAAAAGGATCGAGCGCTTGTTTTATTCGGCTCGTTAAAACTATCGAAAACTCATCCCTTCTGTATTGTTTTATACTTTTTCGGACTTAAGGGATTAGATGACGAAAAAGGAATTTTGGAGTTAACTTTATGTATCTTTTCAGACTCTCTAAAAATGAAAAGAACTGAGTTATCCTTGTCGTTAGACTCATTAAAATCATTAAATAGCGACAAACTTGTCTTTAGACGAGAACGAGTTTCACTATCGCTAGGCTCGTTAAAATATAGCGATGGGCTTGCCCGAAGGGCAGGTTATAGAACAAGCATATGTTATCCTCCTCAAGCTTGACAAAAATAAAGAGGTACTGGTCAGCAGTGACTGGGGAAAAATTGGGAGAAACTAAAGAAAACTTTGATGGTAGCAAGTCGCTCTTGAACATGACACTTTTCCTCCATACCACAATCGGGTTGGGTTGTTTCATTCACCGGTCACATCCATGGTCTCGCCATACCATCCATATTTGGGGTAATGCTACCAATCCATCGCATCAGTGTCGCCATATGTTCAAGAGAAGTCGTTCAGAAAAAGTCAACCGTGTCCCATCCACTGCCATACATTATCCTTCATCCTTTCATGACCGCCACCCTGAATCATATGTCACAGATCGTTTTCACCTCCATTAAAATCATTAGCTCCGTTCCGTGTCACTGATGTGGGATTCATTAAGGCCCTCCTTTGACGGATCACTTCTTGTCGACATCAGCTCATTATCCAAGAAGTTGATCTAGGAACACCCCCTTCAGTACTTTGAAGCTTGCATGCCACAATGGCAAGTTTCTCACTTCCGGCGACAGGTATACATCAATGACCTTCGACCGAAATATTTTGCGTGGTGTTCGACGCCAAGTCCTGTATTCACACCACGTGAATTGTACTGCAGTACCTTGAGGGTCATTATCATTATCAGTGATTCCTCTTGCGCTTGTTAACGGTTTACATCATTGACCGGTAATCAAGCGATGTCTTTCCATGTTCGACTTCAGAACATTTCTCACATGGATCGACTTGTACTTAGAGTGAAGATCGAACGAGTTTGAAGACCCTGGATCTAGTTTCATCCATCCGGGCTGTGATATATATTCAGGAAATATAAAGAAATTGACATGTACATCATTGCAGCAGATAATCATCCTACTCAAAGGATGATAATTTCATCAAAATTATCAGTCTACCATCAGACGATTGTCTGTTCTATGTACATAAAAATGAATTTGTAAAGCTGAGCATGGGAATGCTCGCCTCAGCTAGATCATGAAAGCAGTATGAAAAATAATGTATTGCATTGTATTTTATTACAGGTCTCCTCCCAGCATTGGATGAACTTCGGATCCCCCTGATAAAGCATTTCGCCCGATAAACAGCCTCATACTTTAGGGGGCAACTGTTATAAACATTTTTGTGCCTTACAGCATTGAGCATGAAATGTCCATAATCTAAGGGATCCAAAGTTCCTAAACATGTTGTTCCTACCCCTAGAGGAACAAGGCTAACAAACCACAACAATTCACAGAAGTTCTCCACCTGAAACTGCTCAAAAATAAGTCAATTCAGGATCATTTCAGTGGCTACACTAGCTGTTTGCGCTGAATGTCAAAGCCAACACTGGCTACCTGTGTTGAATGTCAACTGGAACAAAGGCTACCTGCGCTGAACGAGAGTGGATAAGTGGCAGGCTCATTTCTCAAGGTGTCAAAACCCAGGAAGCTTCCAAAATGACACTTGCCTCAGGGAATTCGACTGGTGATGAGTAAGAGGTTCCAAATCTCCAAGTGGAAGCAAGAACCTCCAAGTGGACTCAAGAACTGACAGAGGGAGAGGACACTAGTCAGATCTCAAGCTGACTCATCCTCTCTCCAAACATCTATATATGGATCTCTCCTCCATGAGATCTGGAGGCTGGAATTTTGTTATTGCAAAGAATTGCTGTTGGTTTGAGACTGGAATCATTGGGTGCTTAATGCTTTGAAGGGGTAAAAGAGAGGAATTCCATTTGCTGGGAAGGAGATGCTGGATTGGAGCCCTCTGGGTTGTATCTCTTCCTGAACCTTGTTATTCATCAATAAAGCTATCTTGGTTTCTCCTATATGCTGATGTATTTTGATGTATGAATGTATTAGTGTATTTGGTTTATTTCTAATCCTAAACTAGTTATGAATGTGAATATCTGTCTTTGTATAGTGTTCTTCTCTTGTCGCAAGTAGCTGTCCTCTTGTGATCTTGCAGGAAGTGGAAGCTGGATAAGCAAGAAGGCAAGTAGCTGGGAACACCCAAAGAGAAGAGAGACCGGATCGAGGGACAAACGGAAGACACCGGTAAGTCTATTGATCTCTCTTCTTTCACATTTCATAAAGGAAGAAACCAGTATAGTTGTACTCATTTGTTGCTAAGGCACTGTCACACCTTAAGTGGATAGGATCGTCCTGCATAGGCATTTTTCCCCACAACAGATACACTTCGTGAAGCTCTGAAGAAATCACGTGAGGTGAAGTCATCCCAAGTGATGCCCTGCAAACCAAGCTGATGAACCACCAAAATATTTATAAGAGCAAAATGATAGACATTGTTAAGTTGCTGCTGAGGGGTTCTATGCTGTATAAAGGTGGTCATCCTCTCTATATTCCGGCAGATGAAATACGGAATGTTCATCATCCGCACCCTGGTGAAATGCATGAGTAACCTAATGTGATAAGCATAAAGACGAGAAAATCGTCCCTCACAGCTGAAATATTTCATGATCAATTTCATGAGTGGAGCATATTCATCTTTCAGGTACCGAAACGAGAACACTCTTTTGAGCTGCCTCAAGAAATTGGTTTTGATGTATGGCTCATAATGTTGCCGATCAATCTGTTGTTTTTTGTGCCATAGCTCACTAATATTTGGTATACCTGTTGCTAACGAAACAGTTTCTGGTGTAAGCGTAAAGGTAACCCCAGCCAAGGTAGCTTGATCTCCGTGCAAATGCAAGACAAAAAGATGAGCCAACTCATAATGAAATTGGACCTCAGCCACCTTTTGACAAAACTCATAGCATGATTGATGCTCAAAACACCGCATAGCAAGAGGATATGCATGCAATTCTATAAGGTTGATTGGTTCTTCCCTGACATGTTTGCCAATTTTACGAGGCCTTCGGGGTTCTTGTTCTCCCAAAGGAGAATCACTTTGGGTCTCTGCCTCATATTCAGATGAGTGACCAGATGACATCACTGCTGATATGCAAATTGCCTTGAATGATGCTGATATGTGAAACTGTTGTATACAAGTGAATGTGAACTGCTCTTTTGTTCTAAACAATGTTGTGACCGAGGGGAAAACAAAATGTAACAAGGGAATATTAGGAAGGGGAAAATATCAGGGAATTAGGGACTTTTTAAAATAAAATGCAATTAGGGAGAGGAAGGGAAATAAGGGAAATCATATGTGGGAATAGGGTTTTAGGGTTTGGGATATTGAATAGGGTTAAGGAGTTTTTTATAGGGAGAAGGGATTAAGGATTTGAGGATTGTAGTCTAGGATTGATGAGTGAGGTTTGGGAAATGAGGGACAAAGGGAAATGGGGAAAGGAGAAAAAAGCCTTGGTGACAAAACAGTGTTCAAACCCTACAACAAGTTTTCCTTGTTTGCCAAGGGAAGTTTTCAATGCATTATTTCAACAGCTATTATCCACGAGCCCATCACATTCGCCATCAAATACAAAGCAATCGTAGTGAATGAGACCCTACCTGGCAGATTGATGCGAAGTCCGGGCGATTTGATGAGTTTGCAGCAAATTTTCGGGCTCAAATCTGTAAGCGCCACGCTCATTACCCAGTGCATCGCGCAAGGTATATCCGCCGCGCAGGTTCATTTTTACACTGGATGGAAGTCCTGTGTGCACCGCACAAGGTATATGTGCCGCGCTGCCTGTTATATGCGCCGCGCAGGTGAATGTAAGTCGATCTCCTCCAAAACGCACAAATTCAACTTGAAACACCTTTCTCCACCCTTGGCATGTACAATGGCTTGAATATTCATTGAAAAACCTTTATATAGACACCAATTTGATTTTTGCCTCTTCAATAACCCAATTTGTTATGTTTTGCAATTGACACTTTTTCAGGATTAATAGCATTTTGACCTTTTTGTTTTCTCCTTAAATTCGGTTGAAATAATGAATTTCTTTGACAATTTTTTGCAGGGATAGCTGAGATATGATCTGGCAAAGGAGACCAGGGCTGCGCCTGGACAATTCAAGAACTGAAATTTTTGAAAAATTATTACAAAAATGAAATGTCGACTTATCTTCAAAACAGAGTTTTGAAGAGAAGTCATAATCTATCCATCTGACGATAAAAATATTTGAGATAACAACTTAACAAGGACCTCCCTCTGGCCTGCTGGCTTTATGAGACTTTGTCAAAGACCAAATTGACTAACCCTAGACCTAATGACTAAAATAACTGTTATGACCTAGAAATTGAAACAGGACTGCAAACAAACTTTTCAAGACTTGATTTTTATGAACAGACCTGAGCCAACACTGCCAAGCATAAGGGGAATGAGTGACACAAGCCCTTCCGTTAGATTTATGACATGCTTCTAACGAAATGCAATTGATCGAAACTGATGGGACACCTAAACATGAAATGCAAAAAAGAGTTTTGATCTCTGACGGAGGGATGACCAGACCGACTCTAACACAAGGAACTCGAAGGCCCTTTATTTATTAGATAAGAACCAGTATCTAAAACATATGCCCAAAATTGTAAAGGCAATCCCACGTGAAATCTCATGCACCTTGCACACTCCATGATTGTCCTATTCATTCTTTCTGACACACCATTTCTTGTGGTGTTCCTAGAACTGTCTTCTCTCTACAAATTCCATTCTCTAAACAATACCTATCAAACTCTTTGTTGTAATATTCACCTCCATTGTCTGATCTGAGACACTTCAACCTTTTTCCTATCTCATTTTCAACCAAAGCTTTCCATTTCTTGAAAGTATAAAATACATCAGATTTATTCTGAATACAATAAATCCAAGTTTTTATGGTTGCATCATCAATAAAAGTAACATGATAACGAGAGCCATTGATAGATGATACTTGAGTAGGTCCCCATACATTTGTATGCACAAGCTCTAATTTTTCGCTCTTCTTTTCTTTCCCAACTTTGAGGAATATGACTGTCTTTTGTTTTCCATAAACATAATTCTCACCGAATTCCAAATCACATGCTTCAAACTTGGCAACAAATTTCTTGAGTGAAGAATCTGTATCCCCTTCTCACTCGTGTGCCCGAGCCTATGATGCCACAATGTTGTATATGCTCCTATAGAGGTTAAAGCACTAACATACTTAGAAATACCATTGCATAAATACAATGTACCAACCTTTTCTCCTTTTGCTATTACCATGGCTCCTTTAGTGACCTTCCAAGTTTTATCTGTAAAAGTAGTTACACAGCCTTCACCTCCCAACTGCCCTGTTGAAATTAGGTTTTTCTTCAGATCAGGAACATGCCTTACCACTTTCAACAACCATTTATTTCCATTCTACTATTTTATGAAAATTGTACCCATTCCAATGATTTTACATGGTTTATCATCACCCAATCAAACCTATCCAAAATCTCCTTGAACATAATCATGGAAATGTTTCCTATCAGGTGTGGCATGGAATGAGGCCCCTGAATCTATCGCCTAGGCATCAATAATATTTTCTAATGAATGAATCAAAGCATCTTGCAACACATCACCTGTCACATTTTCTTCATGATTTTTTTCTTGCTACGCATCTCCTTCTTTTCCCTTTTGAGACTTTCAGTCTTTCTTCAGGTGTCCTTTCTTCCTGCATTTCCAACACACTATCGCCAATCTGGACTTGGATCTTCCTTTCCTTGACTTACTACGATATCCTAGGCTCTTTCCTCTTTCCATTTTTCTTCCCCTAATCTCTATAGTCAAAGCATTACCTAATGTCTCACCAGAGCTTTTCCGTCAGATTTCCTCTCTAAGGATTGCACTAACAACATCATCAAACTTTAAAGTACTAGATCTAGAGACAAAGTTACTAATGGCCATAACTAAACCATTCCAACTTTCTGGCTATGAGCATAGAAATAATAGAGCCCTAACTTCATCATCAAAAGTTACCCCTACAAAAATTAACTGACTCGTAACTGTATTAAATTCATTTAAATGATCAACAACATATCCACCTTCTGACATCTTCATAATAAATAAATTCTTCATAAGAAATACCTTATTTTAGGCTGATGGTTTTTCATATAGTTTGTCCAATGTTGACATTAAACCCTCTGTTTTCATTTCCTTTTAAATATTAAAGGTTACCGGTGCCGCTAGGCACAACCATATTGTTCCAAGTTCCTTTCTATGAAGAATACCCCATTCTGTGTCTGTCATCCTCGTTAGCTTCTTTGTCTTTCCACTTAATGGTAGGTACAAATATTTTTAGTACAAATAATATTCCATCTACATCTTCCATAGCTTGTAGTTTTGGTCGTTAAATTTTTTGACCCTAAACCTACCATCTTCCACCATTGCTCCCACTCAAACCATGAACCCTTCTCTCCTGTCAGTTTATCAACCAAGTAAACCTTCAACTCTGATACCAGTTGGCGCCACATTAAGAAATGAGGTCCAATGAGGCAATACCTCTGAATAAAGAAAATAATTAGGCTTCACACCCAACAATTACTTCCCTAATTGGAGTATCATATCTCTTTACAATCATGGAATCTTCCTATACATTCTACATTTAGTGTCACACAAAGCCTACGTACTTGCTGCCCCAATGAGGTGTTTATGATCTCTTGTGTATGTGTTTTAACCAAGGTGGACCTCTAAACCATTCGTAGTGATGGCTGGACCATATAATCATATGGAAATACTACACTAAATAGTGTGAGGTTTAATTGGGACCTCATATTGGAGAGATCCCCTGTATGTTTGTGACATCCAACACCGTCAACACCTGCCTATTGTCCTTGTATAAAGGGTGATAACTTGAGCTCTTATATGATGTCAAATTCTTCTTCTTTAAGATCCGAGAGTGTTCAACAAATGAGTAGAGATGTTTAGTAGATGAGTAGAGATGAGAAGAGACAAGAGATGACTTGATTCAGTGATGATGATGACGATTTATTTGAGATGAGATTCATGATGCAAGTCAAAAATTTCTCCCTAGTTGAGAGGGAGTGTTAATTTCGTAGCCCAGGGACAAATTCCCTCCTTTGGACAACCTTCCTCACCCAGAGAAGACCCTCTTTTCCCTTGGAAGAATTTAATTTGTTCAAGGAAAAATATTATTTTTAAAGGAAAAACCATAAGTTCACAAAAGTACAAGTCGACCTAGACAAGGAAAACCACCTCCAAAATCACATATAAATAGAAGTCAAGGAAACTCATTTGGACATCATTATCACACATCTTGCTCTTCTCTTTGGAGGTTCACTCTCTTCTAAAATATTGTAGGTCTCTTTCACATGAGCGAGTAGGAGAGATAAGTCTTTTGGATGGGCCGAAATTTGTCTTTGACCAAGATTGACTTTTTGGTGTTTGGGAGAGTTTGACTTGATTTTTTGGATCTGTTTTGGAGGAAAAATTCTTTGGCATGGAGGATGAATATTTCTGGGCACTTTGACCTTAGTTGAATTCAATTTTACAACTAGGGTTTCAATAGACTTTGATTTTGACTTTGATCGATTTTGGAGTATTATTTTGGGACTATTTTGACCAGCATTCAAGGCTATATTTTTGGAAAATTAACTGAGCTCTTTTGGAGGAAAGTTGACCATTCACTACTGACCATTTAGGACTATTACAACTACTTTTGACTTTGAATATAATTGTAGATTTTACTTGTTTACTAGATTTGACTATTGGGCTCATCTTTTGGATATTAGTTGGTTGATATTTTGGATAGTCAAAGAATTGAATTTGACTCTTTTGTTGATGAATTGAATCATTGTATCTCTCTGCTGATCATTTGATGAAAATCTAATAGAAGAATATTTGAAAGGGTTTTCCCCTTGTGGGATTTCACCCTAGTCTTTGACCAAATCTTGTGTCTCTTGTTATTGGTCTTGGTTGTATTATATTATACATTACATTTGCAGTTCTATCTATCGTTTCTTTTTATTATAGGAAGATTAAATTGATTTGAAAGTGATTTCTAATTGAATAAAGAATTGGGCTAAGTGATTATACTATGCGTAGAACAATGGAAAATTAACACCAAAGGGGGAGATTATTGACATGTGGTTGTCATTGATGTCAACCCAAGCAACACTAGGATATGCCCCACCTTTATTGAACAAAATGAAATGGAAATTCATGATGTATTGATTCCATATCATTATTTTTGGATTCTCCTCATTGAGCTGATTCCATTGGTATGTGGCACACCATGAGAGCCTTCATGGTCTGTGATTTATACTTATTTGAAGCTGAAGCCCCCAAATTCTGGGAAAAAACCCCAAGGGCTGACCATATGGTACCTCCACCTTGGTTAAGTCAAATGATAGTTCCTCACCATGAGTTAGAATAATATTTCATATGGAAAAGGCTAATTGTGAATAATTATTTTCTAATGATCAAGGGTGTATGAGGATTTATTTGGCTTTAAAAGTGAATTGAAGATTAAAATTTGCAAAACCCTCAAAAGTATTTTCCTACACAAATTTAATTTTAAAGTCACTCTCCCTCCAAAGATAGACCCCCTCCAAAATCTATAAATTGGCACTACATCTCACCTCCAAAGATACACATGAACAAACATCATTTGAAGATTTGAAAATTATCATTTTCGGCCATGTGGTGTAACACTGGATCAAATGAGATGGTTTGAGTTTTTGGTTTCATTTTGAATTGGTTAAGGGATTCACTTGGAATTTGTTGGTCACTTGTGCAAGAATAAGAGTTTCGGCCCTCATTAGGGTATCAAAGTTTGGGATTTAATATTTGATGTTGACCTAGCCACAATCTTGGAGACTAGTCAACACACAAACCTAAGGTCATATTCTAGAATATTTTTGGCACTTCGTTTGTTGCTTGTTTTATTCCTTCTAGAGATATGATACCTCATGTGCGATATTGTTATTTTATGAGCATAAGAGTAGTGAAAGGATCAAGAATGTCCCGTGTATTTTTCACTGTCCTATTCAAGGGTTTGTACACTCTGTGGTCAACCATCTTTGCAGCCTAAATAAAGGACTTGAAAACTCTATCTCTAGACATTGTGAAACCTAATTTCAAGCCTCGAATTCCTTGTTGATTTTTGTTTCAAAAGGTATAAAGGTTCAGACACTATGATTTTCATTTATTTGAATTTCTTACAGTGTTGCAGTGTTATAGTCTGTAAAAGCACCGAGTCTCAAATGAAATATTGATGTTAGAATTGGATGATTGAAAACAAATAAAAATACTTGTCCTCAGTCTATGGTTCTAATATTCTAATTGACAATACAACAAGGAGATCATATCATCATTTCACATTGAAGGTTAAATTCTGGTTATTTTTTAGGTATGGTTGACTATCCTAATATACTCCAATGCAACAATAAGAGCAATATGTGTGAAGTTTTGAAATTGTACAGTAGATCCTTTTGCGACTGAAGTATATATCTCTCTCTCTCTCGCTCGCTATATATATGTGTGTGTGTGTGTGTGTGCCATTGAAACAACTTTAGCCAGTCTGTGTTGATTGTACTACAAGCTTAATTTAGAGCAATCATTGTATAGTGTGCATAATGTTGATAATGTTAAGAATATATATATATATTCTAAGAGTTTAGACAAGCATCAAAATTCCAGAAATAAGATTTTATCTTCAAAGGTATTGTAGGAGTAGTGATAGAAATCATGCTTGAAGAAGTATATATGGTTAGATAGTAAGAATTCATTACCACATTATTTCATCATTGTCTTGCAATAATTGAGTTACATTTTCCACATATTGAATATTTCTAGGGGTCTCTACAGTGGCATCCCATGTAAGAAAAGAAATATCACTATGCCAACTTCATTTCAGAAACACATGGTTTCATACTATTGCTACAAATGTGTAGTAGTATGCTCACCATCACAATATTTAGTTTTGAGGTTTGTACAAAAGTAAGAACATCATCATCAAGTTTGGGACTTATCATCTTTATCTTACAACTATCACATCATTCTGAGAGTTTCTCCAGGCAAAAGTACATTTTTTCATTGGTATTATCATGTTACAATAGTTTGGCTGGAAGGGTAACTTGGCTCAATGCTAGTAGTAAGGGTTTTTGGTATACAAGTCTTGAAGATTGATTATAAAAGTTATCATTGCTACTCAATGTAAGTGGGCCATTTTCCTTGGTACGAGAGTCCATGATCGTTTATCTAAAATCATTGTTGTTTTAAGGGTTGTTGGGTGGTGCTAGGCTAATGGTTAAAGTCACCTTAAGGTTGTATCCTGAAAACACTTCAGGGTGGTAAAGTGGTGCTAGTGCAAGTTGGGACTTGCTAGGGTGTTGTAGCATCCTTTCAACAATTATTGATAAAACCAGGGTGTTAGAGCATCCTTCTAGTTGGATTTAGAAAATTGAACACTTTTATAGAGTACTAGGGAGTTGGGGTTTCCCTTTTAGTTGGATCTGAAGCATTATTGTACTCATAAAATATTAGAGAATCGTTCAATGGTTTTTGTCCCAGAGGGGGTTTCCACCTAAAATTTCTTGTGTACATTGTCTACAGCTAACTTATGTTTTTGAATTATTTCTGAAAATGAATTAATTCTCTAAATATATTAATAATTTACTAATTACTAAGAAATATTGATTCACCCACACCCCCCCCCCCCCTTTAATATTTCCAATAAATTGTTACACCCATGTTTTTGTGCCATTTTGGGTTTAGTAGAATATGGGATACCCCAACATTACTAGGACATCCTTATTATGTTAGGGGGCCCTTGAAATACATTGGCCTGTCCTAGAATAAAAGTGGATGCCCCTTCCCTGCCACGAAGTACCTTTGGATGCAAGAATCCTAGGAATGGGTGCTACAAGTGTGGGGATAGATTTATGTGCTACATAGGAAAATAACTAAGTCATTTTTTTCTAAATGTGTCATTGATCAACATACACATTTTTGAAAATTTTATTCTATTTGAAACTCTTGACTTTATATATGAAAACTCTTTAGATCCATAGAAGTGTTGTGATATTGCTATAAACATGATCTGATAGTTTTAATGGATGATAAGATGAGATGAGATATACTTTGCTTCAACATGAAATTTAAGACACACACACACACACACACACACATATATATATATCATGAATAATTCATCAATTGTACATTTAAATTGTTAATATGAGGTTTGTTTAGAACTTGTTAACTATCGTGCAAAATTTATGATAGTTCAATCTGTTATGTGTCATGAAGTTGTAGTAATATAATGGTTGTCACAGTTCAAGATATGGATGCTTTCATAGGTCATTGATCTAGAAAATCATACCACACTTCTAGGAAGTAAATTGTAGGAAAACTAAATCACAATTGGAGAAAATAAAACACACCAATTACTAGAAGTGACATGTTCCAATGTATTGATATTCTTGATTGGTTGTAACAAAGATGCAATGGCATGTTCCTATAATGCAATGTAGGATGAAAAAATGGCCTAGAAATAATATTCACACATAACACAGTTCTCAATCACAAGCTATTTCTAAAAACAAAGTAAAAGTATGCTACATGCGAGTTACATGAACAACCATATTGACCAAAAACAAACAAATACAATTTCCAATCATTAATCTCGTGATTAGTGCTTAGAATAACATAACCTAGATTCACAACAACAAGTAATATAATTATAGTAGTAAAAAATATAAAAATTGTATCAAAAGGAAACCAATTGTGTTGCAATCAAGTACACTATGAGTTACAACGAAAGGAAGTTATGAGATGTATCAAAAAGGAAATTATGAGCTGCAATAAAATGAAAATTAACAGAATTACAGGAAAATTTAAATTGAGTAGCAACGATATAAATTAGTTGTAAATTAACCACGATGGTAAAGATTAAGCTAGTTGTAAAGCTACCTAACGGTACTAGCTTAAGGAGGGGGGCCTACCTCCTTAGATGAGGTGTTGGAAAACCTTCAATCACATGATCACAAGATGCGAAACAAATGAATGGAACAAAAGAGTATTTTTATTATAATAACAAAAAATTATACAACAATTAGCAATAATTTTCTATCGTTCTCCTCCCTCTCCCTATGCTTTGAGAGAAGCCAAGTATTTACGCAAAAATAATAATGCCTAAACGAGTTGATAGTTTGGATGGCCAACTTGAGTGAATCAAGTAGCACTTTTTTGTTACAACTTTCAAGGTTGGTATGATTTGGGTAAAGGTTGACTTAGATTAGTTGTTTGTTGTTGGCAGTTGAGTTATGCTTCCTGATTAGTCACCCACTTGCCTCTATTTCCTTCCATCGTGAGGAACAGATGTTGGTTATAGAGCATTGACCATCGAATTGTTATAATGTATCGGAGTTGTAGCAACATAAGTTGCAACAATAGGAATTGCAACAATGAAAATTCAAGGCACTCATGAGTTTCAACAACTTTTTTGGTCCTAGGGAAGTTGCATCATCCCTTTCAGTGATCAAGCTAGAATTGCAGTGCTACAAAAACATTTCAGTGACTGGGTGGAAGAGAGTTGCAGCACTCTACCTATGGTATCTCATGAATGTGGATAGGTGGTTGTCATTGATGTCAACCCATGCAACACCAGAAGCTACCATGATCTTCAATGGAAAATTTGACATGGAAATTCATGGAATCTCGTGTTAGGATCTTTTTAAAGAGATTCTCCTCGACGAGATGTTTCTGTTGATATGTGGTATGCCCTGTGGTTCCTTCTGGTTTCCGAGAAAATTGAGTTTGAAGTTGAAGACCCAGTTTTGTGGGCTAAAACCCCAAGGGTAGTGATATGACACCTTATTCACCTATGGTTGTCAATATATGACAATGATTCTTGTCGAAATCTCATTGTGTATAAGTTGAATAATTTCAAGAACTAAAGAGAATAAATCAATCACTGACTTCACAACTTAGGTAGGAACATATTGACTAAGCCAATCATTGATTCCAAATTTTAAATAGGATCCTTAAGGGTTAGTTATTATTATTTATTAATTATTAAAGGGTGCTTATTGATTTTTGGCACAATATTAATTTAGGTAGGGCATCATTATATATCTCCATCCATAGGATATCGCTCTTACCACTTAAAAGAGAAAAAATACCATCTAAAGGCTAATGACTCTCTTTACTTTGTATACAAGGTATACATTAAGTTGAATCCTTAAACTCCTAAACCTTCATGTCTAATCCTTGAGCCCATCCCCCCATATTATCTAACAATCACCTTTAAGGTTCTCTTATAAAAGGGATACTTATCTCCCTCTAAGAGATCGAACTCAATGTATATTTTGTGAGGCATTTTGCTATGAAATTTCGACCCTTGAGCGTCAACACAAAATTCTGTAAAGGAATAAGGTTCGTTTGCTTCTGTTCTTTGTAAATTACCAAGCAAAGAAGGAAATAAAATGTTGGGTTACGGCTTATTTTTCTTTTGATTTTTAACTCTTTTGTAATTTGTTTGGACTTATTACAGGCACTATTTTTTCATTGAAAAGCCTTGAACAAGTAGTTTTAGATCCACACATTAATTCAATACTTGGCCAAATTGATGTCTTGAACCTTGACACCTATACCCCTGAAGCAAAAATTCAATCATTTTTTACAAATTCTCCACTCAGACTATCCTTCAATATTGATGGCATTAACATACTGCATAGCACTTTGAATTCATGTTTCAGGTTCAGTAAAGCATCAATACCATACATTGAAGGTCAACATCCATAGAAAAATCATAAATATAACTTATCTGCCTCTTGAAATATGAATAAAAGAGGATTAAGCGGTCTTACATTCATATATGTGTACTTGTCTACATCCCTAAGTAAAGTCAACATGTTGCAATCACTTTAAATTAAGAAAATTGAATCGTTGTCACGCACGGTTCTATTAAAGTTATAGGTCTAATTCAAGCGTTGGATAGAATTTTTACAGTGATCAACTTTAGTGATGACTTGAATTCTATTTAGAGCCATTTCACACTACAACTCTCATTGTTGAGTAAAGTCTGCAGAAATCTTGCTACAATTTTGGGAAGTTTTAAACTCTAACTACAGTGGCATGCTTTTGTTGTAAATCTCTTTTGTGATTTTTCTTTGGTCAATTGTTAAACTAACAAGAATTCTAGTCTAGGTAGTAAAGTGTCTTGTAGGTCTATCATAGTTGATAGTTAGTCCAGTCGTAGGTTGATGGTCAAGTTGGTGGACAAGTCAAGAGACAGCATAAGGGAAATACACAAGGCACAAGCTCAATTTAGGTACATATCATTTTCATTTAATTTACAAGCCTTGCATGTTCATTTTTTTGTACTAACAAGTGTGTTGCAGGCAAAGTTAAGTGTCATTGAAGAGTTTTTTGCTTTATCTTTGGGATTGGGTTTCATCTTGCAAATATTTGTGTGCAAGTGGAAGAAGGACCAAGGATATATATATCTTGAACTGTCAAGGACTTGAAGTGACAATCAACAAGAATTCATCATCACCTCTTGAAGACATCCTTATAACAAGAAAAAGTGCACATTACTTGAAGACATCCTTATAACAAGAAAAAGTGCACATTAACCAGTAAACAAATTAAAAGGAAATCGTTTGAAAACCCTAGAATCTCCCTTCCCTATATCAAAGGAACCACAGATAAAATTGCCAAAGTTCTCGCTAAGCACAACATCATGGTAGCTTTCACACCCCCTAACACCATAAGAAACATGCTTGAATCTGCTAAAGATGCTATTGACCCAAAAAATCACAAAGGCGTTTATTCAATTCCCTGTTCGTGCGGTAAAGTTTATATAGGGGAAACAGGAAGATCCTTTGGAGTAAGATTAAAAGAACACATTAGTGATATTACTAGAAATAGGTCTGATAAATCAGGTCTAGCAGAGCACGCTTGTTCCTCCTCTCACTATATATGCATGGAACAAGCTAAATTAATCCATAAGGAAGACCACTATTTAAAAAAAAGAATTAAAGAAGCAATTGAAATTGAAAAATCCTCTAATAATATGAATAGGGATGATGGTCTGAAACTTAGTAGTACCTGGAAACCCTTACTAAATAAAGTAAAGTAACTTTAATTTATACAAATTCTTCCTTGAGATAGCATTTACATCTCATAATTTTAATATAAAAATAAAAAAAATAAAAAATAAAATCCAATTTAATTAAAATAAAAATTATATATATATATATATATATATATATATATATATATATATATATATATCTTAATTAACTAATTAAAACAAAATTTAAACTAAATTTAAAATTAATTTAATTAATTAATTAATTAAATTGATTTTATTTTAAAATTAGTTTAAATTAATTTTAATTTTAATTTAGCTTTATCTTAGGTTAAATTAATTCAATTTAATTTAGGTCAAAGTAATTTAATTTAGTTTGAATTAATTTAATTTAAGTTAAATTAATTTGAATTTTATTTTTAATTTAGGTTAACTAATTTAACTTAGATTAAAATAAAATTTTATTAGGTTAAATTAATTTAACCTAAATTAAATTAATTTAGGTTAAATTAATTTCATTTAGGTTAAAATTAAAGTAATTTAATTTAATTTAGGTCATATTAATTTAATTTAGGTTAAAGTAAAGTTTGTTAGGTTAAATTAATTTAGGTTAAATCAATTTAGGTTAAAATTAATTTAATTTAAGTTAATTTAGGTTAAATTAATTTTTAATTTTATTTTTAATTTAGGTCAGATTAATTTTATTTTTAATTTAGTTTTAAGTTGATCAATTAAAGTAAAATAAAATTTAAAACAAAATTAAAATTAATTTAATTAATTTTTCTATAAATATATGAAAATCTAGCCGACCTCACAAGCCCAAAGTTATCTCTCTATCCTCTCTATCCTTCTATTAATAGGTTCACAATTTCTTGACTCTCTCTTCTCAAAATACAGATCTCATTACCCTGATGATGGACTCACCTAGCTAGTCCGAAACGTCGGTTTCAAAAATTGCTCACAGGTTTTTTCCATTGATTAAAATTCTCTACCAGCCTGTATGGAATCTCTCTTCAAAACCTTCATGAGGCTAATGGATAACATCTTGTGGCCATTCACTAACTCATTTGTAGTGGCATACTTGGACGACATCCTGATCTTCAGCCAGAGTTGGGAAGAGCACCTCCACCACATTCGACAGGTTCTCGAAACACTACGACAACACAAGTTATGTGCCAATTTGGAGAAATGCACTTTTGGAATGGCCTAGGTTTAGTATCTAGAATACATTATTGATGAATAGGGGGTGTATGTGGATCCAGCCAAGATCCAAGTCATTCGGGATTGGCCATATCCAACCACTTTAACAGAGCTCCGCAGCTTTCTAGGTCTTGCCAACTTCTACTGCAGGTTTGTGTTGGGATTTTCTCATATCACTTGGCCCTTGAGTCAAGTCACCAAGGGAGGAGCGCAAGAAAAATTATTTTGGTCTAAATCTCAACAAAAAGCATTCACAAAGTTGAAAGATCACCTTTGCTTGACACCAGTGCTCGCATTACCAGACTTGCAACAACCATTTGAGGTCGAGACAGATACCTCTGACTATGATATTGGGGCAGTCCTTACTCAACACGGGTATCCAGTGACATATCATAGTGAGACACTTTCAAACACAGTCCAGAAGTATCCCACTTATGACAAAAATATGTATTCCATTGTGCAAGCCTGCTGACAATGGAAGCATTACATTTTTGGGAAGGAAACGGTCATCCACACATACCACTGACCCCTATAGTTCATACAGACCCAAGGGAAATTGCATAATGATCGCCATCAGAAGTGGTCCACATACCTGCAACAATTCCATTTGAATATCAAGTATAAGAAGGGTAGCACCAATAATGTTTCAAATTGCCTCAGTCGACCACCAATCATGGTGTTAACCACCGTACTCAACTCTTGTGGGAATGATACTTCTGATTGGCCACTTCTCTACAAAAGCAACCCAGAATTTGGCCACACATACCAGACACCCTTGGAGGGTCAGCATGTTCCAGATTTTCACCTCCAAGATGCCCTGTTATGCCACCTGGGTCACCTTTGTGTTCCTTCAAGCGAGCATGCCAAGATGATTTGGGAAGCACACTACAGTTGAGCTACTGGGCATTTCAAGGTCGATAAAATAGTGGAAATACTACAAAAGTATTTATATTGGCCGAATCTTTGACAGGATGTCAGGAAGTACATCAGATCATGCACTGCCTGCGCCATTGCCAAACCGACCATCAAGAAGCAAGGCCTCTATACCCTGCTGCCTACCCCTAGTCGACCTTAGGAATCCATCTCCATGGAGTACATGTTAGGCCTTCCTTCCATTAAGCATGGAAACTACTATGTTTTTGTGGTCTTCAACAGGTTCTCGAAGATGGCCATTATGGCGGCCTGCAAGAAGAATATCACAGTAGAAGCCACTGCTAAACTCTTCTTTGAATGAGTGTGGGGACACTTTGGGATCCCACAGTCTATCATCTCAGATCAGGATAACAAGTTCCTCAGTACATTTTGGTCTAGTCTCTAGTCGATGTTGGACACCAGACTCACTAAGTCCACAACCTTCCATCCTCAAACTGATGGCCAGACAGAGGTTGTCAACAGGATGATCGTACACATTTTGCGCATGTACAACTCAAAGCATCCACAAACATGGGACGGGAGCCTCCCCTATGTTTAGCACAGCTACAATCGGGCTCTCCACAGCTTGACTGGCCACAACCCTTTTCAGGTGGGCTTCGGATTCCAACCACTATGTCCCATTGATGTGGCCAAGCCATTTGCAACTACTCACGCAGATTCGGTTCATGTCCAGTCTGAAACAGATAAGGAAAACAACTTCATTGATCACATCCAACATATTTTCTGGTAGGTCCATGACATTTTGGAGAAATCAAATGCCAAGTACAAGCAGCGACATGATCAACATCCGGTGCCACACTTTTCAGGTGGGTGACAAAGTCTGGTTGCATTTGAAAATGGAACACCTTACCGGAGCCTATCGGAAACTCAGACCACTCTGATATGGTCCTTACACCATCACCAACGCCATGGGAGACAATGAATTTGAGCTCAGCATTCCCCCATTCCTTGGCCTGCACCTAGTGTTCAATGTGGATTGCCTTTGGCCATACTTTCCACCATTACTAGACACATTCAACATTGCAGAATAGCTCACACCCATAGAGTTGAATCTAGATTGCATGGAACAAGCTGGAACTCATTGGATCACAGACACACCGATCAAGCACACTCACCAGCATAATATCCAACTGTATAGAGTTGTCAAAGGAGTCCAACTCCTTCACCAGGGCAAGTGGCTCACTAGGAACCAAGTTCAACAGAAGTTTCCTCATCTCATGGAGGAACTCAACGCAATGCAGACCATTGCTTCCTAAGGGGGGAGGAATGATATAGGTGGATATTGGTGGCCACCCGCCAATTCCACTTGGACCCCCACCATTTATTCTTTCAATTTTCAATTTTTTTAATTGTAGCATAGTTTACTATTTTTAGCAGTTTTTCGAGCCCTAAAGTTCTGAAGCCGTTTTGAGGCCCTAAACGATGTTTTTTTTTTAAATCTACTGCTAGTGATTTGCTGTCTATAATTGTCTTTTTTGTCGCAGTCCTTCGAGAGATATTTCCAACGGGTTATCATGCGCGTCAAATGGAGATAATATGACCAAGTCACGACCCCGGGAAGTTGGCTGTCCAACTTACCCCAATGGGGCCCACAAACCCTTGGTGTTACATCTCCTCAGGTTAGGGTTTTGGTTGTTTAGGGTTTGCTCTTATTGTTCAATAATAAAAAGGCCCTTGAGCCTCATTGTAAGGCCGTTCAGAGGCATGTAGTCACCACATCTCTTCTCATAGATAAGCTACGATCGCCCTAGCTAGTTTATTTCCATTTCTGTTTGTAAGCATATTTCAGTATTTTACATTAATGAAGTGAAGTATTATTTCCGCTGCATCTCTATGTTTATGGTTATCTCTATAATTTGTTGTGTTCCTGTTTAAATCCGGATTAGGTGAAGCCCAATCTTGGTATGAAAGTTTGCCACCTTCTTGTATTTATTGTTTAAAGGATTTTCATACCATGTTCTTTGAAAGGTATAAAGAATCTTGTTCGTCCTTAATATTAGTTCAGACGAGTTGTAAACATGTTGATAGTTTTATTGAAAATATTGAAAATGTTTATGGAGATGATGAATTCATGGACGATGAGATCATGGAAGACCTATATGAGAATCCATTTCAGCAACATAAAGAAAGCTTAGAGGATACGTGTCAAGATGCTCAGGAAAGTTCGCAGGAGGCTGAAGATCTTTGTACAGTTGAAAATGATGGAAGACAAGGCCTTATTTCAGATCTTCTTGCAGCAAAAGATGGTATGAAGAAAAATCAAGTTCCAATTTCAGATTGTGATAAGGTCAAGTTGGATACTCCAGATCTAGATTCAGATTGTTATTATGAAGCGTATGTTATTCTGGATCCCATGAAGGAGATATCTATTGTTGAGATCACCTTGAATGAAGAAAACGAAGTTATTGACCCAAGTGTTCTCACCTCATCAGAACAAAGTTTTCAGAAGGAGGTAACCTAGTCCCTTTATGAAAAACAAGACGAGATCTTTGTTCAAGTAAGTGAAAAATATTCTTTGGATGACTCAGTGGTAAATGATAGAAATTTCAGTTTTGAGTTTCAAGAACAATCTGAATAAGCTAGTCACTTTGATACATAAGGCCATATTCATCATCCTTGTGAATATTTAGGAGGGAAAGAAGAAAATTATTGTTTTAGCAAAAGAAAACAAAATGTACTTTCTCCTCTGTCTGAAGATGAGATAGATCAACTCCTGATTCATGTTACAACCCAAGCTAATGCAAATGATAGGGTTGTCATCTTTGATAATATTGAAGAATGTTTTCTATTTAAGAATGACTTAGACTTTGAATTTGAGGAGTATGAGCCTGAGAGAGACAGTGTGCTAGAAATTGAGTTAGAATTTATCATGCTCAAGGAATTTACAACCAACACTCAGATAGAAGAAGGTTATACTTCCCTATGCTTTCATATCAATCAAAAACCAATTGTTCTTTCAGATCAAAATGATGGGACTACTTGTATTTTTGTTGCTGGATCTCAAGACAAGGTAATGCTTCAGGATTTTAAAGATCCCTTCAATAGTCTTTTTCAAGCATTGGAGAAGATTAATGTTGTCTGGTTTGTTAGCATACGCCTCGGTTTCAGTGGTTATTATGAGTTGCCTACATGTACATCATTCTGCCTACTCGAGGAAAGTGAGAGAAAAATTTCAGTAAGTAGCCATCTACTGGATTGGTTACACTGGAAGGAACACTTCACATGATTGTACATATTTCTTCAGTAGGCAGGTGGTTGTCATCAGTATTTGAAGCCCTCAAACCTTGATGGTCTACAGCCATTAATAAGTTTTGTAAGTACTTGTGTTAGTTAAGTAAGTCAATATTGAGTCATTTTTCAGTCAGTTTTCAGTTTGTCACAAGTTAGTTTGTGTTATTTGAGTTGTCAACATTCAGTCATGCATTTCAGTTTAAGTTTTTGACTGTATTGGCCCACATGGTTAGGAAATTCGTCTACAGTGTTCTTAACACCTCCAAGGAGCTTCCATCCCCAATAAGGCCGATGTTAGTGTCACTATTTTCATACTGTCGTCAGTGATAAAAAAAATCCTCTTTTCATATCATATTCGGGTCCCATTTTGAAAATTTTGTCATTCCACTAGGTTGTCATGCAAAAATTTTGTCACTGAAGGTTGAATTAGGGTTTCCTTTACTCCTTTTAGAAATTTACCCCTTGCTGGCTTATTTCAACCTTGTTGAGTATCCATTGTCCATAAAGTTAATGACATCATGCCATCACATCAGTCATGTCATCTTGAAATTCAGTCCTGCAACGTCTCATTAGGTCTTTTAGGGCTTTTCAGGGTTTCATTAGGTCATTAGGGTTTCCAAGGTTCCAATAAAACTCCATTCCATTGCATAAGACCAGGAAGTAAAGGGTGATCAAATAACATCTATTCACCATGTGAAGATGATTTTTAAAGAGAAATGCTTATTTCACCATGTAATTTTATGTTCACTATATGTAATAAGTATTGTTCCTAAAGCTGCCAACTCAATCTCTATATGCTAACTTCATTAAAGCAAAGTCAAATTCAAAGAGTTCTAAAAGACCATAAAAATATCAATTTGTCAAAGGAAATAGTCAAGTGAAAGGGTGATGTTTCAAAAATTTAAGTGAATTCCAAAGGGAGTTGTCTTTTTTCAAGGGTGTCCAAATCATCATTTCCCACAAGCACTAAACCCTAATTTCCTCTCCCACTCAGATAGGGTTGGCTATGGAATCAGAGATATCTAAGTAGAGGAGGCCTAAGGGAGGTCATTTCAGCAAGTATGAGGCCATTCCAACTCATAAACATCATGTCTCCATCATTTTTCAAGAAGTCATTCCAAGGGACAAATCATTTGCCACACATAGGGCCAATTTTGCTTCAAAGTATTTTTCCAACCAAATAGAGATGAATTTTACAAAAGTGAGAGAGGTTTTTGTCCATAATAGTCCAAGGATGAAAATTGCTCTTTCGTTTTTACACTAGTGTTATGGTTTTGGAGAAATTTCAAAAATACAGTTGCTACAAGAGAGTTGCTGCACTTCTTGAGTGACCTTGGGAAATCAAGTTTTCTCCTAGTTGGAGTGTCCAAATGACTTGCTTGATGAGTCAAATGATAACTAGAAAAAAATAAATTTCCAATGAGATATAATGATCTCAATTTGGATTTGAGTAAGACCTCAAAAAGTTTCCTGCAAGATCACACTTCATTTTTTCACCCTCATTCTCCACGTTCTGACCAGTCTTGGCAGAATTAATTTTTGAGGGGCTATAATTGATCATTTGCAGTTCTTTATAGGGCCATTGTGTAGCCAAGAGAGATATATTTCAATGAGCTATCATGGTATCAATTTGGACTTTTTGGAAGGCAATAAAAATTCGATTTGAAGATGGCACTATGCACTTCCTTTTAGCACTACGCACTTGCCCAGAAATTAGCAGCATGGTCAAATGCGCAACGCCCTAGGTGCTGCGCATTTTTTTGGGAAATTTTTTGAGAAAAAGAGACCACCACTGGGTTAATAATGACACATACATCTAAAAAAACCATGTTTCCATACCTGGTTTGCAAAACAACAGGTGAAAAGGGAAAAAAGCAAGAAAAAAATCATGTTTCTACTTCAGTTTTGGCCCAAGCGCTGCGCACTTGACCAATCTTGGAAGAATGAATTTTTGGAGGATCAAATCAAGCCCATTTTGGAAAATAAATGCGTATTTGGAAACTAGATAGGACAAGCTTTCCAATGAGCTACCCTAGGCCAAATTTTGACACCACGAAGTCAGTCAAAAACAACCTCCAAGATGGAGAGCACACATGACACTGTGAGGGCGCACTTGACAATTTGCTTGATTTTTCACTGTTTTTCTCCAATTTTGATTTTCATAATTGGGAATGAAATTTTTATTGATGTAATTGATATGGTAAATGTAATTATGGTCTTTTACTATTACCTAGGGGTAAATACATTAGGTAAATAGACTCCATCAAGTCAAATGAATCAGTTTCAACATAATTAGGGATAAGTCACTTTGACCACCCTACACTCTAGCTATCAGTTCAGTTTTTTTGGGACTAACCCTCTTCTCATAGATTCGACCACTGAGGTTGGGAGGAGTTTGTTTTGATTTCTATATCTTTCCTTTCTTCTCTCTTTTCAGAGGTTGGACTTAGTTGGATATTGTACTAGAGATCAAAGACACTATTGTATCAGATTTTGGCCAGTATTAATAGATGAGTTTCAACTATTTCTTTGGGATACATGTGGTATGGATGTTTAGCATTGTTTCTTCTTTTTTATCATTTGTATGAATGTTTTTTATGCTCATAAACCATTTCATGTCTCTTATATGGTTATTTTCAAGTTGATAGGCATAATACATGTTTTCTCATGCTCTGTTTTGGGAAATTTATCATAATTTGTCAACTTTTCTTCAATTTAGGAAGAATACATATCATATGCTCTTCCTAAATCCTCATCAGTCTTAAACCATCTCACCAAATCACTTTTTAAGTGCTAAGCATCCTGCCTACCTTTCCCCTTTGGATGTCTGCAATCATATCTGATTTGCCCTGACCTAGCCTCTTTGACCTTATATCCTCATCCAACAATAACCCAACCAAATCAAATCAAAACAACCTTTGCACTTTATACCTAGCTTAAAACCCTAATCTATCTAGCCCTATTGGTTGTGATTATTTGGAGGGAGCCCTCTCTCGCTTGGTAGGGCTAGCTACCAAGTCAAAAGGTTGGTCTGTGGTTACCTCAGCTGGACTCTTCCTCAGCCTTAGAGATCCAGAGGAGTGATAACGTACTGGCGGCGTTGCTGGGGAGTGAAAGCTCTATCTTCCCCAGGAAATAACGATAATTATTTAGATCTAATTGTTCGAAGTGAACAACAATTAGACACATAGGAAGGTTGTACCATTCACTTGGTGACTCCATTAGCTGAAACATCCAGAAAATCAACACTTCATGGTGACTCCATTGCATTAAGATCAGTAGCTTGAAGAAATTTCAAGACGGGATCTGTTGCAAGAAGGTATGCTCCAATGAAAAGAGATCACATTCCAGGTTTCCCAAATAAAATGCCTAAGGTGAATTGGAAAAGCAATTTTCCTATGTTCAAAGATGTGAAAAGTTATGATGTTGCTCTTCATATGGTGAGATTTCACATGCATGTGCGTAGATTATAGATTGATTTTCCTGAAGACTGCTTGATGGAGATATTCATGGCCACTTTGGAAGGTGAAGCCCAATCTTGGTATCAACGTTTATTGCCTGCTTGTATTTATTGTTTAAAGGATTTTCATACCATGTTCTTTAAAAGGTATAAAGAATCTTGTCCATCCTTAATATTAGTTCAAAACTATTGTAAACATGTTGATAGTTTTATTGAAAATCTTGAGAATGTTTATGGAGATGATGAATTCATGGACGATGAGATCATGGAAGCCCTGTATGAAAATCCATTTCAGCAGCATAAAGAAAGCTTAGAGGATACTTGTCAAGATGCTCAGGAAAGTTCACAGCAAGCTGAAGATCTTTGTACAGTTGAAAATGATGGAAGACAAGGTCTTATTTTAGATCTGCATGCAGTAGAAGATGGTATGAAGGAAAATCAAGTTCCAATTTCACATTGTGATAAGGTCAAGTTGGCTATTCAAAATATAGATTCAGATTGTGATGATGAAGAGTATGTTGTTTTGGATCCCATGAAGGATATCTTTATTGTTGAGATCACCTTGAATGAAGAAAACAAAGTTATCGACCCAAGTGTTCTCACCCCATTAGAACAAAGTTTCTAGAAGGAGGTAATGCAGTCCCTTTACGAAAATCAAGACGGGATATTTGTTCAAGTAAGTGAAAAATATTCTTTGGATGACTCAGTGGTGAATGATAAATTCCTCGAGCATGATAAATTCACTATACATTCTATTGCATAAGACTAGGAAGTAAAGGGTGATCAAATAACATCTCTTCACCATGTGAAGATTATTTGTAAAGAGATTCTTATTTCACCATGTAATTTTATGTTCACTATATGTAATAAGTACCGTTCCTAACGCTGCCAACTCAATCTCTATATACCAACTTCATTAAAGCAAAGTCAAATTCAAAGAGTTCTCAAAGAACATCAAAAGATCAATTTGTCAAAGGAAATAGTCTAGTGAAAGGGTAATGTTTCAAAAAGTTAAGTGAATGCCAAAGGGAGTTGTCTTTTCCCAAGGGTGTCCAAATAATCATTTTCCACAAGCACTAAACCCTAATTTCCTCTCTCACTAAGCTAGAGTTGGATATGGAATCAGAGACATCTAAGTAGAGGATGCCTAAGGGAGGCTATTTCAGCAAGTATGAGGCCATTCCAACTCATAAACATCATGTATCCATCATTTTTCAAGAAGTCATTCCAAGGGACAAATCATTTTCCACACATAAGGCCAGTTTTGCTTCAAAGTATGTTTGCAAACAAACATAGATGAATTTTACAAAAGTAAGAGAGGTTTTTGTCCATAATAGTCCAAGGATGAAAAAAATCCTTCTGTTTTTACACAGGTGTTATGGTTTTAGAGAAATGTCAAAAAATACAGTTGCTACAAGAGAGTTGTTGCACTTCTTGAGTGACCTTGGGAAAATCATTTTTCTCCTAGGCGGAGTGTCCAAGTGACTCTCTTGATGAGTAAAATGATAACTAGGCAGAATTAGTTTTCCAATGCACTATCAGGAGCTCAATTTGGAGTTGGGTAAGATCTCCAAAAGTTTCTTTCAAGATCACAATTCATTTTTTCACCCTCATTCTGCACTTTTTGACAAGTCTTGGGAGAATTGATTTTTGAGGGGCTATAATTGATCATTTTCAGTTCTTGATATGTCCATTGTGTATCCAAGAGAGATATATTTCCAACGATCTATCATGGGCTCAATTGGGACTTCGGGAAGGCACTCAAAAGTTGATTTGAATTTGGCACTGCACACTTTCTTCTGGCGTTATGCACTTGCCCAGAAATCAACAGCATGGTCAAATGCGCAATGCCCTAGGCGATGTGCACTTTTTAAGGGAAATTTTTGGAGAAATGGAGACCACCATTGGATTCATAATGAAACATACATCTAATAAAACCATGTTTCCAGCCCTGGTTTGCAAAACTGGCAGGTGAAAAGGGAAAAAAACTAGGAAAAAATCATGTTTTTGCCTCATTTTTGGCCCATGCATTGCGCACTTGACAAATCTCAGGAGAATGAAGGTTTGGAGGGTCAAATAAAGCCCATTTTTGAAACTAAATGAAGCTTTGGAAACTAGACAGGACAAGATTTCTAATGAGCTATCTTGGGCTTAATTTGGACACCGGGAAGACAGTCAAAAGCAGCCTACAAGATGGAGGGTGCACATAACATTGTGAGGGCGCACTTGAAAGAAATATGGTGCACTTGAAAATTGTAAAACCAATCCCTTGTATACTACATTATTGTAAACCTAAGCTAAGTTAAAGTTAGGTGTGATATCCTCCCTTGTGTGTAAAATGTTGTAAAACTAAGCTGAGGAAAGCTAGGTTTGATACCCTCCTTTGTGGGTTAAACTATTCAAAACCTAAGCTGAAGAAAGCTAGGTGATATGTAATATGAAAAGAAAATTTATTTTTAAATAAATTAATAAAATAAATCACTTGGAGGGTGGAGAACCAAGAGAGAGGAGATGCTTTCCAAATTCCATGAGGAATGGGATAGAGATGAATCTTTCATGATAAGCTTCTAGATGTGATTGTAGATAAGCTTGGATGGATTGGATATTCATCGGATGGATGGGAGATAAAGATCCATCACACATAAAAGCTTTGTAGGAGATAAAGGCAAGCTTTTATGTGGAAAAGCGTTGTGGGAGATAAAGACGAGCTTTTCCGGATAAGACCTAGGCAAATGGAAAAATCCATAAAGCGGGACGCCGCTAATGGTAACTAAATCATGAAAGAGGGTATTAAATACCCTTGACCAATTGAGGACAGTTGATCCTTGGAAATATCTTCAGCTTGGGGGGAATCAGAGGTGATTCATGGCTGGGTGGTGGTGCTCCTCCCTTCAAGTTAGATTTAGTTGGTGTCATTTCCATGGAATAATTGTATGTTGACTCTTACTCTCTCTCTCTCTCTGTTATAGTTTCCAGTTTGTTTATGAGACTATTTTCATAAGTTTCTATTATAGTTCCAGTTTGTATATGATAAGATCTAAGTTTCCTTGCATGAATGAATGAGTTGAATGAGATGCGTATGAGTAGATTACTGGTGTTTTCCCTTCATTCTTATCTGAGTCACTTGCATGAAATATGGTTTATCTTAATCCTTACTATGAAATTGTTAAATCATTCATCTCAAGGTTATCTTTATTATGGAGATAATGGTTTTTCATTATGCATGT
This sequence comes from Pinus tabuliformis, assembly GCA_031772625.1. NCBI lineage: Eukaryota > Viridiplantae > Streptophyta > Pinopsida > Pinales > Pinaceae > Pinus > Pinus tabuliformis. The sequence continues at coordinate 999,121,294 of CM062818.1, forward strand.
TGCATTCCAGTGTGAAGTTAGTAGTAGAAGTGTAAAAAGTGGGTGACAGTACTTGTACCCATGAGCTATCTGATTCATGATAGAAATTGCATGTGCCAATTATACGTAAGTAGATTACCTGTGTTAATGATTTTTATGATAATGTATTATACCTGTGACTCCTTTTATATCCAAGAGCAGAGTTCATAGTGGAAGCATAATACGTGGTTATAAATACTAATGGTGTTTAAGAGGAGATCATATATGAATATGTGAGATAGATATGAAATCTACATCTTACATTTAAATAAGAAATATAGTTTGCCTATAATGTTATGTGATAAATTAAATGTTTATGCACGTGGAACAATTGTCAAAATTAATGCTTAATGCTCCTCAGTGTATGGCCAATGGTTCAAATTATTTGTGCCTGCATGTCTAAGACTGCCTCCTTTAGGCTAGTCCAACTAGTTATGCATGTGAATGAAGGGTTGTTCAGTAACATATTGACTATGTGGAGAGGACTATGATCATGATACACAACCATACTAATTACAGTAAACTTGAATCAATGTCCATTAATGCTTGTGGGGATTAACCCAAGTGTTTCATAGGATGCATGCCATGATTAGTTTTTTTAACGGTTGATCATATATTGTAGAAATGTTAATGAATCTAAGGTTCCATATATTTTACCAAGTAAAACAATTAAGGAAAAATTGTTCTATGGCCTAATAGTAATATGGCTGAGGTAATTATGGGGTAAAGATTTAACTGTGAATGAACCCAAAATTTTAAATTTATGGGTCCTAGAGGCTAAATTGCTAGGTAGGCTCACGAGGTTTGTTACAAATGGTATCAGAGCATAGGTTCAAATGTTGAGGCCTATGGACTAATCCATCTCTGCAACGTTTTCATTGATGGGTTTTAATTATAAAAAGTTTATAAAAAATAAACCCAAATTTGTCTTGAAATTTAAATACCTGAATTTCATAATGATTTCTCGCCACCAAGTGAAATCAGGATTATTTGAAGATCAATTCAAGATAAACATGGCTACTGAATGATCAATAAATAAAATAATATAATATAATATATATATATATATATATATATATATAAAATGTTATATTTCAAACTAATGGGGTTTTTAGGTATATTGTCCTTATCAAATAATGGTTTTAATTGATTAAAATAAGAACTAAATAAGTTCGTCCTTTTGGACCAAACCTTCATTCTGTCTAAATTACACAATGCCACGAGTCAAGTCACAAGTGCATATTCATATGGGTTGCTTGTAATACATGTTCTCGTTGTTGTACAAAAGTAATGTGAGAAATTTCTTGAATTGTTTCCATGCGAAACTGTAATTGGCTATATAAGAAATAGCGGAGAATGTATGCATTTATTAAAAATAGAACTACACATCATACTCAGGTTTGTACTGACAATAATAATGGGTTATTTTTTTTATGGTCAACACATCAAGTGACGGTTCATTTTGGAACGATCGACCAGCAATGAAAGGAGCAACGGAAAACTAATCTGCTCTGTCATAAGATATAAAAATATATGAGTACATGCGTTGACTTCTTGTTGACCCCATCATGGTTAAAATAAGATTATACACTGTAGAGGCGTACTAACGTGAATCTGCCTCTGAGATTAACCACTCCATGCATTCACCATTGTTCAATAGATGTCGATTGTTAGTGGGTTTCTTAATATCACTTCACAAGCGGGTGTGGCCAAGCTTAGAGATCTTGCTGAACGCAGTCAGAGGACCAAGAATTTCTTCAGATAATGCACTCACAGAAGGTTATCATCTAGTGATTAGATGTTTCATTGCTGAGTATATAGCAGGGATGTTCATTTTCTTATGGATATCATTTGGAATGCAAAATATAACAACCATACATCCGGTGGTTAAACATTGTGGAGTTTGTAATTACAGGCTAAGAGAAGGGAAGGATGATGGTTTGATGGTTGAGGAAGGAATTCGACATAGACCGAGACATGGCCACAAAATTTTTCAAGGAGCTCCACAAGATGTAGAAACATACATATAACCAATGGTGAACCTTTGACAAATTCTGGTACTTTTCCATTCGTGGAAACCTTGCCCCGATCGCTCCAATTGGAGGCTCGACTGTTCAAACCAGACCAAAAAGGAAGGAACATAGTTTCCGTCGAAGTCAGGGAAGAATACTAGTGATTAACCACATGGTTACTCCTCCCTTGTGGCTTGGCGTTGTAATCTACGGTGATATGTGTATTATGCATACGTTGTTATTCTCCGCGAATACGTTAAAGTTGTTTCGATAGATGATGTACACTAGTCAAGGTTGGCTATAGACCCATGTTTTATGGGTAGTGATTAAGAAACAACACATTCAAAACCACAAAATTTATCACCCTCTCTGATAGTTCGTTGAACTGAAGGCGGTTGCGAGAGGATAGAGTTACCTCAAAAAATGATGCAGAAAAGTCATGATCACTGTTCCCCTTTTAGATGTCGTTCAGATTGTTGTAGTTTCCTTCTTTTTTTGTCTACCTTATCACAAGTTGGAGGTGCGAAGTTGGAAACAAAGCCAACTGATACTGTTTCCATAAAGGGATCGAGGAAAAGCAGTAGCAAAGCTATTTCCTTTTGTAAATTATAAAGGCATTTTCATTGGAGGTGTCCTCATCCGTTGTGGGTCATAACCTTATCCATGCGATAAACATAGGTGTGGAAGGTAAAGCCGCAGCTCGAATGTTTCCCTTTTGAGAGTGGTTATCCGCAAAGTCTAGAAAGCGGGAATGATTTTCGTTCCAGTACTCATATGGATTCAGGAGTATTCGACCTTATCCACTAATCCAGATAGGTATGAATATCTTTAAACCTTAAAGCTGATTTATGGCTTAAGTTTATCCTCGGTTATAGAAACACATATCCTGATTGAGTTGTATTAAAAACCATAATCCTAGCTTGATGGCACGGATACGTCAATACTTGGCGTGTGCTTGTGATGCATATTGGACCAGTATTTATATGAGATTGTGCCCGAGGATGGGACAAATTAATGGTAATTAACTTGGGTTGTTTAGGTGGGAAAAGGTAAATTGTTCTTTGGCAGGGTGAGGAAGCTCTATGCAGTAGTTGTCTATGTCCACGCCGATGCCTCAGGAATGTGTCTTAGACCCTAATGGTTTAGAACAAAATTCACTGGCTCGGATTTTGCTTGCTGCTTGTTGTTTCATCATGAGGGTTTTTATTTATAGTGGTGATATAACAATCAGGTATAAAAGTTGGCTCCCTAAGTTCTCAAGGACAGTATATCTGTTTTCTTGAGGAATCCATATTGAAAACGTATTTAAAATGGTGGGAATTTTAGTAATAAATCGATGATGCTCTTTCTATGGTTATTACTCTGTTTTGATTGTTATTGCTCTATTGGGTAAATTTGTTGCAGTCTTACAAGTTATTACTCTGTTTTGATTGTTATTGCTCTATTGGGTAAATTTGTTGCAGTCTTACAAGCCCTTATAGTTATGGATTTGGTAAAACCATAACTGAGTATAAACAATTTCCTATTGTTACATAGAAGACTTTCATAATCCTTCTTGTTCGAGACTTACTCGTCGCTTTGTTGCGACCTCACAGTCAGATCGATCCTCTTTGCAGCAACCAATGACATAATCGATGTGTTATATCGATGCCACATGCTTCGGGTTCAATGATGGATATGGCAGACACAAAGAGATGAATATAAGGAAATGAAGTTTAGTTGTTAACTATAAACCGCATGTAATAGATTACATGGGTTTGAATTGTGCCAGAAGTTTTGGTTTTATTAGGTTTGTTTATGTTTTTTATATTTATGTTAAATATTAATTCCTAATTGTGAAAAGCCACCGCAATTCTGTTAACATCTCAAACTCATGTGCCCCAATTTTGTTAAACATAGTTGTAAAGATTATTTGTAATCAAGAATAATTCGGTCTTATTAGAGATTATTATTAACATTAATGTTTATACCATTCTACTTAATGTGTATACTATTCGACTGTATTTTAGAAATTTATAATTTTGATGCAGAATGTGTCGACGTTGGAAAAGCTCTTGTGTATGTAATGATTCATTGCTGAAAGTCAGGATATAAGATAGGTTTTGCATTTCCACTGGTAAAAATGCCAAAGTGTAGATCTACTGATTTAAATAAATATGTATTCTGAGCGCTATTTGATTGTGGTCCAAAGTCAACGCTTTTGTATGTGTCTGCAACAAGAATGTGGAGTTTCATGCACTCTCTCCATTTGTATACATATTTACGTATTTGTAGATTTCATGCAAGCTCCACATCTCTTCTAAGCTCTGTCTATCATAAGAAACACCAGCTCAATATACAGAGTTCTGTGTGCACATGGTGTTTTTCATCCATTAAAGGTCGGATAATATGGCAATTAAAAAGCAATATGAACGTAGGGCATTGTTCAACTCCTCATTAGGAAATGCGCTTACTTGTTAAATTTTCATTAAGGATATGGTTGTGCTTATATGCATGTTTGTGTTTATTAATATTCACAATAATGGTTAGGACTACATGCAAATCCATTATAATCTTATTGAAGTCACCTGAACTATTCTTGTCCTTGCGGAGAATTAAAGCAAGGAATGAGATAAATTATTCTAAGAGGTGGATAACATGGATGAATTCACAACTATAATCAAAGCAAATTGATACCCCAAGTACTATAAATGGAGTCAACTAAAAATTGTATAAAAGAAGAAATGTCAAACCCTAGTAAGGTGTTACGTAATGAAACAGGTTTTCATGAACAATGTTACGAATATAAATAGCATGTGTCTCTATTTCATCCAATAGTAGATTTAGTGTAAGTGGCATAGTGGGTAATTGTTATCACACTCATTAGAGCTATCCTACTCATGATAGCATCTGCATGGATGATGATGTGTAAGCAGGAATACTTCTATTTTTAACGTATATGGATGGGTAAGACCTCTTTTAAATCAAAATTTGATCATTATTATGTTTAGTGACAACTAGATAAATATTTATACATTAAATCAATATGTATAATGACTTCCGTAAATAAGAAAAGCCAATTCTAGTTTATCTTAGTAGGATGATTTTCATGTAAATCTCCAAATAGTTTCGGAAGTAAAGGTAAAATACATAAAGGCATGATAGCAACTAGATGAAAACTTGGGAAAAAATTGGTATTATGAATGATGAAGAGAAATCAGAAAGTTTTAACACAAACCATAACATGTATCGGTTAAGGAACCGTGTGGAAAACTATATTAGGTAAGAGATTTAAATAAGGATTGGTGAATAAAAACAAATCTCACCTAATACCTGAAAGGAGGATTATATAATGGAGGAAGTCCATGGTTGTAACTGGCTTAATTGTTGTATATACATATACCTATGCTTTGTCATGGATAGTTTACATGTTGTTACCATAGTTGGTTAAGTAGTCATTAAGATGAACATGTTGGAGAGGAACATGCTTAATATCCATGCATGTTAATGAGTTATATGAATTTACCATGCAAGCACATGTGTGTGCAGTATTATAGACTTGAAAGAGTATTATATTTATCAAATGGTATAGTATAGTTTCATAGTAATGAGTCATACAAACCTTCCATGTAAGCACTTCCTCATGAATTATGGTATTGATAGCCTCTTACATGTTGAGTCAGTGCTCAACAATCATAAAGATATTGGTTACCCTAATGCCTATTAAATGGGAGTATGTTCTGTAGAAGGAAAGAGCATGATTGACCTAATGATAAATTTCATGTTTTGTTGCCTATACATTGGCATAGTTGTGATTTGCAGAATCAATGGTATGCTGCTATCAATGTTTACAGATATGCATAACATGTAGGAATTTGGCCTTTCCTACATACAGGGGATTGGAATTGATTGAACTATATTGAATTTATATATTGGGACTGTTATATGCCAATAGTAATAGGCAAGTATGCATGACTGTGTTAGGAGTCATGCTGTACAAAGAAATTGAAGGTTATTAATCTTACTGACAGGAAAAATATTACAACTGAAAATGTTATAGCATGTAATAAAGAGAAAATACCTTAAAAGTAAGGTTGTTCGATTTTGTTAAAATTGACAACAAGTAATGCAAATGGTGGAAGATATCATTACTTAAGTGGCACACAAAAGTAGACTATGATTTTGGTCAAAGATTAAAGTAAGGTCATCATGCTATAAAAATAACTGATAAATGGTATAATTTCTATAAAAGTATTATACCAAAGTAAAGGATGGTGAGAGCATGTTATAGTATAAAGGCTATATAACTGTACAAATTGTGGTCAAATTAATCCTTTGATTAATGCATCTGCTTACAATGTGACTCATTCTTCAGTTGGAAGAAAGTATGGTTAAAGGGGAAATTTAACTTAAATTGATTTCTAGGACATGTGCATCTTTTGAAGGATATGTATAATAGAACCTATAAGTATCCTTGAGTGAAAAACGTATTGATTGGTGAAGTAGCACAAATGATATGGACCCTTGGGTTAATTAAATGATATTTAACAATCTATTTAAAATAGATTGATATCATAATTTGTACCAAGAAATTTTGAGAGGATCTCTTATCAGATTGCATTGATAAGGTGTCTAGACAACATAAGGAAATGTTGCGTGATTCAAACAAGAATTCATAAACAAATAACTCAACTTTTGGTAAAGGGTGATTTAATGTTAATAATGAGCTAACATGTAAATACCCTGAGATCATAAACACTTACAACTACAAGGAGTGTAGGATTGTAAGTAGTAAAAAATTTCATGTATAACTACACTAATTATGCATGGTCAACAGGTTGTTGAAGCATAAATAGGGCAATAGTAAAACATACGAGGTGAATTAATGATCTCATGAATATTAAACTTCAACAGCTATGAGTTAATAATAATTTGCTTTAGAACATTAAGCAAAAGGTATGATTAAGAGGAAAATATGCATGAATCCAATAATATGTGATTGATATTGTAACCACATGACATCTGGAATTGATTTACACATGACATAAAATATTTTTTAATTACATAGATGAACCATGAAAATGAATGTTGGTATGATACTAACATGGTGGAAAAATATGTGGATAAATTTTATGTCATGCAGGTGATACCATGAGGATGGTATTATAGGTTGTACCACAACTGGACTATGTACAACAGTACATATGGGACCATATGACTACATATGCTACAAGGTTGTAAAATGAAATGTGTATTGGTGTGTATAACATACCTTGTGTGTAGGGTATACAATAGTCATTGGATGGATGTATGGCCAGGTAAAGAAACCTCAAGATTACCCAGAAAAAGGAAAGTAAGTTTGGTATAAGTAACTATGGTTAATCGCAGTTTGGCGTACATACAATTATGATGAATATATATTGTGATGTGAAATAATATGTTATGACTTTGCAGGCATATTAATGTGGAAAATATGCTAACTAATGTATTGTATGTAGAGAGACTGCAAGAAGCAGGTGTTCGACAAGAACACAAAGGCTTGAAAGAATGCAAGTAGAGGACATGCATTCTTTAGATAAAATAAATGATAAGCAATAGCTTCTTTAATAATAACAAATTATGATATTTATCATAGTTAAACTTTGCATCGATAAATTCTCACAAATGGTTTGAAAAGAATGTGTGACAGGTAGCTATGGAAGGAGAGATGTTGGGAGCACTCCTTGAGACCGATGTAGCTATGGAAGGAGAGATGCTGGGAGCACTCTTTGTGAAAGATGTACATCGGAAAAAATGCATCGGATGTCAGAGCCATGAGAGCTGTTGATTTAGAAACTAGCTACTCGTGAACGAGAACATGATGCACTAATACACTGAGGACGGTGTAAAATTTAAGGGGAGGAGTATGTAACACCCATCCCTTGTGTACTACATTATTGCAAACCTAATCTAAGTTAAAACTAGGTGTGATATCCTCCCTTGTGTGTTAAACATTGTAAAACTAAGCTGAGGAAAGCTAGGTTTGATACCCTCCTTTGTGGGTTAAACTATTCAAAAACTAAGCTAAGGAAATCTAGGTGATATGTAATATGAAAAGAAAATGTGTTTTTAAATAAATTAATAAAATAAATCACTTGGAGGGTGGAGCACCAAGAGAGAGGAGATGCTTTCCAAATCCCATGAGGAATGGGATAGAGATGAATCTTTCATGATAAGCTTCTAGATGTGATTCTAGATAAGCTTGGATGGATTGGATATCCATCGGATGGATGGGAGATAAAGATCCATCAGACATAAAAGCTTTGCAGGAGATAAAGGAAAGATTTTATGTGGAAAAGCATCGTGGGAGATAAAGACGAGCTTTTCCAGATAAGACCTAGGCAAATGGAAAAATCCATAAAGCGGGATGCCGCTAATGGTAACTAAATCATGAAATAGGGTATTAAATACCCAATGCATCGATCAATTGAGGACAGTTGATCCTTGGCAAGATCTTTGGCTCGAAGGGAATCAAAGGTGATTCATGGCTCGGTGGTGGTGCTCCTCCCTCCAAATGAGATTTACTTGGCATCATTTGCATGGAATAATTGTATGTTCTCTTAATCTCTCTCTCTCTCTCTCTGTGTTATAGTTTCCAGTTTGTTTATGAGACTATTTTCATAACTTTTTGTTATAGTTCTAGTTTGTCTATGAAAAGATTCAAGTTTCCTCGCCATGAATTAATGAGTTGAATGAGATGCGTATGAGTAGATTACTGGTGTTTTCCCTTCATTCTTTTCTGAGTCACTTGCATGAAATATGGTTTATCTTAATCCTTACTGTGAAATTGTTAAATCATTCATCTCAGGGTTATCTTTATTATGGAGATAATGGTTTTTCATTATGCATGTTGCATTCTAGTATGAAATTAGCAGTAGAAGTGTATGAAGTGGGTGACAGTACTTGTATCCATGAGCTATCTGATTCATGATATAAATTCCATGTGCCAATTATAGGTAAGTAGATTACCAGTGTTAACGATTTTTATGATAATGTATTATACCTGTGACTCCTTTTATATCCAAGAGCATAGTTCATCGTGGAAGCATAATACATGGTTATAAATACTAATGGTGTTTAAGAAGATATCATATATGAATATGTGAGATAGATATGAAATCTACATATTACATTTAAATAAGAAATATAGTATGCCTATAATGTTATGTGATAAATTAAATGCTTATGCATGCGGAACAATTGTGGAATTAATGCTTAATGCTCCTCAGTGTATGGCCAATGGTTCAAATTATCTGTGCTTGCATGTCTAAGACTGCCTCCTTTAGGCTAGTCCAGCTAGTTATGCATGTGAATGAAGGGTTGGTTAGTAACATATTGACTATGTGTAGAGGACTATGATCATGATACACAACCATACTAATTACAGTAAACTTGAATAAATGTCTATTAATGCTTGTGGGGATTAACCCAAGTGTTTCATAGGATGCATGCCATGATTTGTTTTAGTGGTTGATCATATACTGTAGACATGTTAATGAATCTAAGGTTCCGTATAATAGAACCAGTAAAACAATTAAGGAGAAATTGTACTATGGCCTAATAGTAATATGGTTGAGGTAATTAAGGGGTAAAGACTTAACTATGAATGAACCTAAAATTTTAAATTTATGGGTCCTAGAGGCTAAATTCCTAGGTAGGCTCAGGAGGTTCGTTACAACAATTTGCTTGATTTTTCACCGTTTTTCTCCAGTTTTGATTTTCATCCTTGGGAATCAATTTTTTTACTGATGTAATTAATATGGTAAATGTAATTATGGTCTTTTACTATTACCTAGGGGTAAATACATTAGGTAAATAGACTGCATCAAGTCAAATGAATCTGTTTCAATGTAATTAGGGATGAGTCACTTTGACCACCCTACACTCTAGCTATCAATTTAGTTTTTTCTCGCACTGCTCCTCTTCTCATGGATTCGACCCCTGAGGCTGCGAGGAGTTTGTTTTGATGTCTATATCTTTCCTTTCTTCACTCTTTTCAAAGTTTGGGCTCAGTTGGATGTTGTACTAGAGATCAGAGACACTATTGTATTAGATTTTGGCCAGTATTAATAGATGAGTTGTAACTATTTCTTTGGGATACATGTGGTATGGATGTTTAACGTTGTTTCTTATTTGTGATCATTTGTATGAATGTTTTGTATGCTCATAAACCATTCATGTCTCTTATATGGTGATTTTCAAGTTGATAGGCATAATACATATTTTCTCATGCTCTATTTTGGGAAAGTTATCATAATTTGTCACTTTTTCTTCAGTTTAGGAAGGATGCATCTCATATGCTCTTCCTAACTCCTCATCAGTCTTAAAACATCTCACCAAATCACCTTTTAAGTGGTAAGCCTCCTGCCTACCTTGCCCCTTTGGATGTCTGCAATCATATATGATTTTACCTGACCTAGCCTCTTTCACCTAATATCCTCATCCAACAATAACACAATCAAATCAAATCAGAACAACCTTGCACTTTATACCTAGCCTAAAACCGTAATCCATCCAGCCCTCTTGGCTTTGATTCTTTGGAGAGATCCCTCTCCAGCTTGGTAGGGCTAGCTACCAAGTCAAAAGGTTGGTCTGTGGTTACATCAGTTGGACTCTCTCTCAGCCTTGGAGATCCAGAGGAGTGATAACAGAAGGCAAAAGGAAGGAAGGAGAAAGCAAGGAAGAGCATGATCAAACAACTATAATAGGAGTCTTTGAAAGTATCGATTTACATGTGTATTTTCCTTGCTATATTTGGAATGCATGGTATTGCATGTGGTTATTTTGTTGTGATGGCATGGGTTTTGCTTGGCGTGACAGTGTTTTCAGCCTAACCTTGCCATTTCTAGATAGCCATGATGTGATGGGGTTCTCATGTTTTGGTTGAGCTAGATTGTTGGATGGATTCAAAGTTGAGTGAGGTAGATCTCCAAATGATAGAACACATGGCCTAGTGGTCACTAAACCAGACTGTGGATCATGCTAAAACCACTAGCCTAGTAACGCCCGATTCAGACTGTGGGTTGCGGTAAAGTGATAGTTGTGTTCCTTGGTGATCCTAGGAATCCTTTTCGGTGAATGTCAGGATATATAGTAAAGCAAAGAGGTGGATTTCCCTCCATTGGGCCTAGTAATCCCAAGATGGGATATGCGGTAAATCCTAGAGAGTGAGTCTTAGTTTAGGGCCTAGTGATCTGGTGTGGATTACGGTAAAGCCTGAGAGATTAGGAGACAATAAAATTCCTCATGGTATAGGTGGAGAAATACAGTGGCATACATGCTTGTTTTGGCCTAGTGATCTGGTGGAGATCATGGTAAAGCCTATTATTACATGATGATTGTGTTGGCCTAGTGATCTGGGATGGATTACGGTAAATCTTGGTTTCTATTGATGAGGGTGAGGTGGTTAGCCTTGGGATGTCCTAGTTGGTTCCTTTGGTTTAAGTCCCACATTCATGCTTGGAATATGGCACAAGGGTGAATGGATGAAGAGATGTTTGGCTCAGCCGTTCTATGGTCAGGTGGAACATGGTAGTCCCATCCTGGGTTTGGATTTTGCATCATCAATATGAGGCTATTTCTCCTTGTATTTCTGTTGCTATTATGCTGGTTATGTATATGTTTTATGATAGTGATGATATATGGCTTTCCTCATGTTTTGATTGGTAAATGAATGAACAATGTATCTATGACCTAATTGACGATAATGCAACAAATGATATAAGGGAACAATGCTTCATATTGGTTCTTAGATAAGTATGAGACACTTATGCTTAAATTTGTTGTTTACACCTATAGGTTACATATTTGTGATATGTTTGATGAAATTCCTGTCATGGCTAGTAGGGGTCTGGTTAAGGGCTTGTTCAAGTATTTTCATTGGCATCATTGTTTCATTGTTATCTTTCTGTTATGAAGGTGTCATTCAATTCTGGGTAGTCACCTAGGCTATGGGCCTAAAAAAGTGGCCCAAATCTTGGGGACACTGGCACAACACTGAGAAAAATAGTCCCTAGACGTTTAGAGGCCTTGTCATGAGAGCGTCTAGAGCCTTGTGGATGTTGTCAGGTCCATGGAATGGGAGTGTCTAGAGGTCAAGTGGTCTAAAACCTCGGTGGGACCCAACTGTTAGTTACTAGAAATGTTGGGAAGGTTCTTAGGGGTCTTGTAGCTGATGTGGAAGGTTTGTATGATGTGTTTATGTGGATTCCATTTCCTTAAGGTCACCTAGGAGGTTGAATCCAATCATAGTAGCCTCTTGTCACATTTTTACCCTTGTTGGAAGGTTACTTGGGTAGATGTGGGAGGAGGGTGTTACAGAGTGGTATTAGAGAGGGTTTCACTCTCTTTGGGTCATATCTGATACCATAGAGTGGTATCAGAGCATGGTTCACCCCTCGGACCGGATGGGAAGTGTGCTGGTCATGCATTCATTTCGGTTCAATATGTTTTGCTTATGATTGTAGTCCACATGCTTGTCATAGTGATGTCACCTTGTGAAGGTTGATGGTGATGTTGTGGGATGTGTCGTCATAAATGTATCGTTATATATGCATTTGTTATGCATGTCGGTGTATATAAGTTGTTATGCATGCATTGTCATATGACATAAATGCATTTCGAGGTAGGTCATCATGATGATATTGGTATGTTATGATGCTAATGTGTTGGCTAAGATAGAGCAGGAGATGCAGATCATTAAAGTGAAGTTGCAACAATGGACTTCGGGGTAAGAGTAGATCATTATATAGGTATTGTATGTTTGGCATGTGGGTATGTAGGTTAAGGATTTTTATATGCATTATGGTTATGTGTATGCCTTTCATTCTATTGATGTTATGGTTACGTACATGATATATGCTAGTTGATTAGTGTAGTCATATGTTCATGTGTCAAATAGTCATTAATGATAGTAACATGTGGTTGTATGCATTGTTGTTGTTGTTTTATGTTAGATAACTTGATGAATATGTTATATGTTATTGAGGAGTATGTTATAGGTTAACTTGTTGTTCTTATATGATACTTAGCTTGATGATTAGGTTATATGTTTTTTATGAGCATGATATATAACTTCTTGTTGTTATATGCTAGTAACTTGATGATTAAGGTTATTACATTAAGATATTTATGTTATGTGTATCATACTAATTTGGATTGGACTATGAAAATGGTTAAGGATATGACATTCAGGTACGAGTTAATATGTTTTGATATATGTCATACTAATCTAGACTGATCATACATACGTGATTTTTATGCATGAAAGATAAATGTTTATGAGCTTATGATGTGAATATGTTAGTTAGTTATTGTATGGATATCATGCTCTTATTTTTGCTTGAGCTGATGTGTTGTGAAGCTATACCTTGCTAACTAGATTGATTGTGTAGACAAGATAGTCGACACTGAGATACATTAAGGTATGAGCTTTCTTATGTCATCTACTTTGTGCCTGAATGTTTGATTATGTCATTTATTTGTTGTTTGAATGTTTGATTACTTGCCTGATATGATCATGTGTCTACAAGGTTGTATGAATGAATGGTCTTGTTTTAAGATGATTTTACTAACGCATATGTGTTGAGATAGATGACATGTACTTGAGTGTAGTAGGTGACAATTGTAGCATTATGTCTGATGACTATGAGTTGAATATGAATTATGACATGATTGCTTGTCTTGGTAAAGGTTGATTTCAAATTGATAGATATGATTGTCTTGTTATTTGGAACATGTTTTTGACATGTGTAAACAGTTTAGGAAAACATGCTTGGTATTAGCATGACAAGGTAATAATTTACATGTTTATATAAATAAGAATTGGGTGATGTGACAGTGCATAGTAACACTCAATTGCAGCAAGGAAAAGGTCAAAGAAAGGAATTGGGCAAGAATTCTTTTGGTTATGTTTGGAAACCCTAATTCCAAACAAATGAGTGCTTTGCATACAAGAATTCTTCTTAACCTTAAATTTGTTTGACATGATGTGTATATGTTCTAGATTCATGAACATGTACTTGATGGGTATATTAGCTAGTCTCTAGTTACAAGTGGATCTGTCAAGGGAGTTGGAATCCCTTGAGATATAAAACAAATATGTTCAGTTACAAGGCAACGTGCTTAGCACAAAAATATAAGGTAATTGGTGTATTTTTATGTTTATTTATGCTTTGAAAGTTATGTGTTTTTAGCAGTATGATGCAAGGGATTGCATGGAAAAGGAGACTACCATGAAATTCTGAAGAAGGCTCAGGTTGAGCTTTCCCTTGGAAGCTCTAGGAACCATGGGGATTGTTAGCTCTACTACATACTTCAGCATTTGAGGGTCAAATGCAGGTCTGCACCGGTCATCTTCCTCTATCTCTTTCATCCTGTTGCCTCCATTTTTTTTCCCACCCGACATAAACCTCCGATCTCAAAGCCCTAAGCACTAAGTTTAAGGTCCCATATCACCATAACCACATGACCCCGCGCTTATATGTTTGCACGCCTTCATAAACCCTTCACCGTAATCGCAGTCGTTGATTTGCCGCATACTGATCTAATGGTCCCTCGCCGCATCTGAAAAGAAACATGTGTGCCAATCTTCCACCGTCTGATCATCTCTAACATGATCAGATGTCATTTGCTTCCCCTGCTCCCGCGAACCACCTGCACATTAGCTCACGGGGAAAGTGGTTTTGATCCTGTCACATCCGCCACGTGTCGAGCGCTAATTGTGATCGCGTGCCCGTGTACGATTACCACCCGACCCCCGTAATCGATGCGATGCATACCAGTTACCACCTGTCTCGCTCATCCCCGCGCGTTATCTCCCGCGCTACTCTTCCGCCTGATAGCCGTCGGATCTGTCCAACCACGATCTGATGGCTCGCATTTTTCCATTCATGTTTTCTCCCGATATCTCCTGTAAGTTGATCTCCGCCGTCCATCTGCAAGATCTGGCGGCTCACAATCATTTTGCCTCTGTTTCCGCCCGATACTCCATGCCAAGAGATCTCTGTCGTCCATCTCTATGATCCAACGGTCGATATCTATTCTCCGCCCGCTCGTACATCCACCATGCAGTCAACACACCCGGGTCATGCCGTGCATTCGAAGAATGAAGGTGGCTAGTGTTCAGTACTCCGAGCAGTTACTCCTCAACAACTACATTCAAGAAACAGAATGGTAGAGAAGAGAAAGGACACACCTCGAGCAGTTAAATTCATTCAATAGTTATGGAATTTCTCCCATATGACACTCCACTTGCTCAAGAAGGACAACAGAGCACCAGAGAATGTCAAATTCATTCGCAGAACATAGTCAGATTGTAGCATAGACTCCATCAGAGAGTTAAAGCGGTTGGTGGTCCATTATGACCCATCCACACATTAAGCAGCAGAATATATTTGTAAACAAACTCTATATATACCCAGAAGAAAGAGGTAATCAGGGTTGATGGTTGTTGTTTTGATGTAAGGTTCAACTTCTGGAGACTGTAACTACTTTGATACTTGCAGTGTCTGGTCCTCATTTTCAGCTAATACAAGCTTCTTTTGCTGTTAATTGCTCAGTTTCCATTTCTACTCTATTCTAGGCTGTGCCTGTTATGCATTTGTTCATGTGCTCTTGATATTTAGCATTAGAGGGGCTTTCATCCCACCTCTGTGTTGAAGTCTAGTATGTATCATTGAATGTGTTATGCAGGTTTTTATTTACTTAGTGCCAGAGAGCTGTCATCCTGTCTGTGCATAAGGAAATAGATTTGCAGACCTCTTTACTAGTTGCAGCCGACCATCACATGGTCTTGTGCATCTGCTAGTGTGGTCAATATTCTCCATGTTCACCTAATCCTCAAACTGTCAGTAATTAGTGGTATAAAGCCTTGTAGTCTGGGGGTGTTCACCCATGTCTGGAGTTAAGCATAGTAGAAGTGGTTGTCTGGCTTGGACAAGCATCATTCCTTCCATTCATCCATTTCCAACATTTTTTTTGAGTTTGTAATGTTCCCGAGCATCTCTGAGATACAACCTAGGAGAGTTTCTTGGGGTGATAACATTAAATGGCACCGTTGCCGGGGAGAGGAGATTGAAGCTCATCTTCCCTAGGAGACAACACAGTTCCAGATTTTGATGATAGACAAAGTCTGGGCACATTTCTGGTTGTAATCATCTATCTGGAACTCCACTGGAGGAAGACCAACCTTTGGCGACTCCACATTGTAGTTCTGGCTCAGTTTGTGAGGCATGCTTGGAGAAATCCTCAAAAATCACCAGCTGACCCAGTGCCTGATCCTGAGAAGATCGTTAAGCAGAAGAAAGCATCGTAGAAAGGAGCATCAGGACTAGGTAAGCCTTAGAAATCCCATGTATCTTTGCTAGTGAAAATCACCTTTAGAGATTCATAAAGCTCCTTAGTCATTCATTTTCCTTTCGGATTTTAGTCCAAAAAAAAAGCCTCCCATACAGTCCATCATATTCCTCTGTTTCTATCATCCATTACATTGCTTTATACCACTCAATCTACTAGTATCCTTACACCTAGCTCTAGTCATGGTAGGCCAGCAAGCCCTCACAAAGATAGAAAGAATCGTAGCTGCTAGGTATGGACCCTTGGTCTTGCCTATTCCTTTAAATGCCATGCCTGCAGGAGATTATCAGGAATATATGCCTCAGTTTACTGGTACAAAAGGAGTAACAGCTGAAGAGCATCTAGAGTATTTTTACTGTTATGTTGATAACCTGGATATCTATGAAGAGGATGTGTGGATGAGGGTTTTCGTCCAAAGCCTGGATGGGGAAGCCAGAAAATGGTTCAGAGAATTACCCCCTAGGTCTATTGCAGACATTGAGGCTTTAGATGATGTGTTTCTAAAGCATTGGAGTGATAAGAGAAATCTGCGCTATTATCATACTGAATTTTGGAACTTGCAGAGGGAGAATGGTGAGCTGTTGTCTGATTTCAACAAGAGATTCAATCATTTGTACAGCAGAATACCATACGAAGTGAAACCCACCCCTACTTCTGCTATGATCACTTATGCCAATGCCTTCAATTCTCAGTTTTGCCTACTGTTAAGAGAAAGAAGATGTGCTTCTCTGGCTGATATGCAAGATGCAACCTTTGAAGTAGAATCGAACATTTTGGCTGCAGAGAGACTCGAAGGTGATGCTGATAGGAGAAGATAGAGGGGTGAGCTCTCATCATCCTCAGATCTTAAGGTCGATATATTGGCCAGGATGATAGAATCATTAGCCTCTAAAGTTTCCAGATTAGAAGCTGAGCAGTATTCTGAGGTAGCAGGAGCTCCTTGTGCCTTTTCTCTTCCAAGTCCAAATCTATATAGAGGAGCAAAGGAGCAGTTGCATATTTTGCAAAGAAACAAAGATGCAAACGAAGACAGAAGGGTGAAGACCCTTTTTCAGAGTATAGTCATGGAGGAAGAGCAGTTTAAAGAAGAGGAGGAGGTCCTTGGTTTGGAAGATAAGGGCAGCGCCCCTTTCTTAACCAGAGCTGCATATGAGAGGTCATTATCTATAGGCACTGCTCACTAGTTTGTTGTACCTGCAGAACAACAAGCTGATCAGCAAAAGCAGCCAGAAGCAGGTCCCACCATCCTCAAAGAGCCTGAAGCCAGCCCATCTTCCCATGACTATGTAGATCTGCAAATTGACCAGCCTGTGGTTGTCCCCAGTCCAGTGATCAAAAGGGGTGAAGTTAATTTCCCATCATCCTATGCTTCTCTGTCTAGTCAAGTGACAATCCCTCACAGTTTCCCATTAGGCACTGAGGTAGGCTATAACTCAATGCCCAAGGTTGATACTTATCATCTCAGTCTTGATATTCTGATGCCTGCCCAGGTGGCCTCCACACAGATTGAAAGGGAAGCTTGCCAGATGACAGAGGAAGAGGATGCACAGTTTTGGGACTCCTCCTTGGATGTGGACGGTTCTAAGAAAAATGAAGGAGAAGATGGTGTCTCTATGTCCCCCGCACAAGAATACCATGGTTCACCATTCATAGTGATTGTGCAGGCCACAGATAACACAAACAAGTACACAACAACCGTGGTTATTAAGTAGGTGTACAGAAGCTCCCATGAAGAACATCCAAGGAGGAGAGCATACAAAGAGGGGATGAAGTATAGATCATCTATACCCGATAAGGCCAAATGTCCTAAACTGTTTGAGGTAGATGATCAAATAAACCCAATTTTGCAGATCTATGATGAACTGGCCGAGAGGAGGAGAAACAGTTTTGATGGCCCAGCAGATGGCCAATTTTTGAAGATTTATGTTGTTTAAGATTCTTAGGCCTTAATGATTGTAAGCATTTTATTTTACAGGCTTTAGCGTAAACTTAATTAGACTCCATGCCCAATGGAATACTAGGCAAATGTTTTCAAGCTTGTTTTGTATGAAGGCATTGTTCTGTAGTTCTTGAGACCTCACAGGGAGGATCTCGTCCCCAAAAGGAGCCAGTGTTAGCTCTGCTACATACTTCAGCATTTGAGGGTCAAATGCAAGTCTACATCGATCATCTTCCTCTATCTCTTTCATCCCGCTGCCTCCGTTTTTTTCCCACCCAGCATAAACCTCCAATCTCAAATCCCCAAGCACTAAGTTTAAGGTCCCATATCACCATAACCATGTGACCCCGCACTTATATGTTTGCATTCCTTCATAAACCCTCTGCCGATATTGCAGCCATTGATTTGCTGCATCTTGATCTAATGGTCCCAGCCACATCCGACAAAAACATGTGCGCCAACCTTCCACCATCTGATCATCTTTGACATGATTAGACGTCATTTTCTTCCCTTGCTCCCATGAACCGCCTGCATGTTAGCTTGCGGGGAAAGTGGTTTTGATCCTGTCACATCTGCCACATGTTGAGCACTAATTGTGATCGCGCGCCCGCGTACGATTACTACCCGACCCCCATAAGCGGTGCGATGCATACCACTTACCACCCATCTTGCCCATCCCCGCACGTTATCTCCCATGCTACTCTTCCGCTCGATAGCCATCGGATCTGTCCGACCGTGATCCGACGGCTCACGTTTGTCTCCCGATATCTCCTATAAGCCGATCTCTGCCATCCATTTGCAAGATCTGACGGCTCACAATCATTTTTCCTCCGTTTCTGCCTAATACTCTGTGCCAAGAGATCTCTGTCGTCCATCTCTGCGATCCAACAACCGATATCTATTCTCCACCGATCGTACATCCACAATGTAGTCAACACACCTAGGTCATGCCGTGCATCCGAAGGACGAAGGTGGCCAGTGTTCAGTACTCCGAGCAGTTACTCAAAAACTGCATTCAAGAAACAGAATGGCCGAGAAGAGAAAGGACATGCCTTGAGTAGTTAAATTCATTCAATAGTTATGGAATTTCTCCCATACGACACTCCACCTGCTCAAGAAAGACAAAAGAGCACCAGAGAATGTCAAATTCATTCGCAGAACACAGTTAGATTGTAGCAGAGACTCCATCAGAGAGTTAAAGTGGTTGGTGATCCATTATGACAGCTCCAAGCATTAAGCAACAGAATATCTTTGTAAACAAGCTCTATATATACCCAGAAGAAAGAGGTAATCAGGGTTGATGGTTGTTGTTTTGATGTAAGGTTCAACTTCTAGAGACTGTAACTACTTTGATACTTGCAGCGTCTGGTCTTCATTTTCAGCTAATACAAGCTTCTTTTGCTGTTAATTGCTCACTTTCCATTTCTACTCTATTCTAGGCTGTGTTTGTTATGAATTTGTTCATGTGCTCTTGATATTTAGCATTAGAGGGGCTGTCATCCCACCTATGTGTTGAAGTCTAGTATGTATCATTGAATGTGTTATGTAGATTTCTGTTTACTTAGTTCCAGAGAGATGTCATCCTGTCTGTGCATAAGGAAATAGATTTGCAGACCTCTTTACTGGTTGCAGCCGGCCATCACATGGTCTTGTGCATATGTTGGTGTGGTCAGTATTCTCCATGTTCACCTAATCCTCAAGCTATGAGTAATTGGTGGTCTAAAGCCTTGTAGTCTGGGGGTGTTCACCCATGTCTAGAGTTAAGCATAGTAGAAGTGGTTGTCTGGCTTGGACAAGCATCATTCCTTCCATTCGTCCATTTCCAACATTTTGTTGAGTTTGTAATGTTCTTGAGCATCTCCGAGATACAACCTAGGAGAGTTTCTTGGGGTGATAACAGGGATCGAGTCATTGTGTCGTTATTAGTCTTGTGCTTTTGATTTTTTGTGATTTTTTGTGCTTGATTGCGGCTTTGTTTATGTCTAGTGTATGGCCATAACACCTTGTTTGTGATGTAGTATTGTGATTGGTTTTCATGGTTTTCTCTTATTTGCTTCTTATTCTTGCCTTTTATGTTTTGAATCTTGGGAATTGGTTGGGAAAGAGAAAAGTTAATGGAGCTCAGGGAGAGCTGAATGAAACCTAGAAGGTAATGTAAGACCCGATTGAAGCTTTGTGAATAAGGGAGGTTGAAGGTAAGAATATGAAAATCAGTTGGATTGGTTTGGTTCATTGGTGTAAATGGACAGTGGCAGTATATTCATGGGAAAGGTAACAATAAAGGTGAAGTAAATGGATCTGAGGCATCAAATGCCTTGGCTATGTGGGAATGATTGTTATCAATTTTGTGCATGGTGTGCGCAGATAAAGATAGTTCTCTTAACCTTGACCTTACGCTATTTGGTAATTATGTTGTGATTGTGTTTATGATAATATATGAACGTATATATGTATTATGTATGTCATTGTCTGAAAGGATCATGATTGTCATATGTTGATGCTTATATGTATATATATGTATGTATGCATATCATTGTTTGAAATGATCATCAAGAATCATTTGTGTGGATGAATGATTACTTATGTAGGTGAATGACATGAAGAGATTCCTGGTTCATGAGGAATCAAGTGGGAAGACTAGCTTGACAGATATTTGAGGTCAGTATCATTTGGATACGAATTGATATTATGTGATTATACTATGTTTATGTTTATATTATGACATGCTATAATGAGGGATACATCAATGAAATGAAAGCAATGTGGTATATGGCATGCTGGGACAAGCATTGATAAGACAATGGAAGAGAGGTTTCTTGGTAGAGATAGTGTGGTTTGGGATGTGTCGTACTACTATTATGCATATGTTGTATATGTTGTACATGTTTCATCTATGATTTTGTGCACCTGTGGTGCTGTGTATATATAGTGTGTGTACATGTTGTTTATGCAATTTTATGTACAGGGTGGTACATATAATGTTGTGTGAATATTGCATGTTAGGTCCCTATACTACTAGTGTAACCCCTTATTGTTATTAGTGCAACCCCCTTATTATATTTTTGTGTCCATGTAGTCCCCATATTGTTATTATTGTGCCCTATAGAAGCCCACCATTGTTATTGTTGTGCCCTTACATTATTATTTTTATGTCAGCTTTGATTATATTATGACCCCTTAGACTCCTATATATAGAAAGTAGGTCATGTCATTTGTATCATCCAATAAATGTTCATTTGTGTAATGTAAAGGAGGTTCCCCAATTGAATAGGTTGATTTTTAAGGCATTGATATATATTTTATATCTTTTTGTGTGTTGGTTTCATAACATTTGGTATCAGATGCTCCAAACAGGTCGTCGTGGAATTTTCACTATAACTTTTTTCTGCGATGTTTCAGAAGCAAAAAAAAAAATCATTTGATTTGAAATCTCTCTAAACCTTGAGTCTGAATTTCAGATCTTGTCTCACTATATTTTCGGAGATATGATCCAAGGAAGTTAGGGTTTTTGTGGGATCCTGAATTATATCTCAAACAGGTGACCTGCGGAAAATCATCATAACTTTCTTTCTGTGTATCAAATCGAAATTTCATCAGAAGTTACAGAAAGAGGACGACCTGTAGTTTTCTGTGTATCAGTTTCAACTTCTAAGGTCAAAATAGTGACACATGGCACTTCGTATAAGTTCTCTACACTGAAAAAAGTATATAATCAGGTCATCTTGGGAGATTGGCATACATCTTTCTTGGAGAATTCAATTTTGATCCAACTGGTCGCATTGGAAAGAGGATGCAGAGGGCTACTGAAGGTCGCAATTTTAGACCTTGGAGATCCAAAATTTCAGAGATACAACAGATTCAAGATCAAGCTCCTAAAATCAAGAAAAAACGATATGAGGAAGTTTGATGGCAAGGATCCGGTAAATTGGATACTACAGATGGAGCAATATTTCGATCTACATGATGTACAACTATTAAAAAAGGTACATATTGTATCTTTATACTTAGAACCAAATCAATTTGTATGGTATAGAGGGCTTTGTTCTCGTAAACCACTTGTCACCTAGTCATTTTTCACAAAGGAAAAGATAGCACATTATGAGGATACAAAGAGAAACACCTTCTGCCAATTGATAAATCTCAAACAAAAGGGTTCAATAGCAGAGGACATTGAGGACTTCCAAAAATTGAATATAAGGGTAAATGATATTCCATAGAAGCAAAGGATTGATGTCTTCATAGGGACTTTAAATGATAACATTCAACATGAGGTTCGTATTTGGGAACCTGATTCATTGGAGAAGGAATTCAAATTGACAAGAAAAATTGAAGGCAGAATTATGGAAACAAGGAATCCTACGACTTACAACTATAAATATGGAAGTGTTTTTTCTCCTAGCCTTCCAAAACCTACAAGGTTTACACCACAAGAATTGGAAGAAAAAAGAGAAAAGGGCTTTGTTACAGTTGTGATAGCAAATACACTAAAGGTCATAAGTGTGCTGAGGAGAAATTATTTTACATAGATTGTGAAGAGGAGGAAGAAAAGGAACAAGAAACATCAAAATAAGAGGATATACACCAGGAACCAACCCTAGAGAAAGAAGAAATGAATCCAACCATATCTTGTAAAGCATTGGCAAGAATTACCACTCCTCAAACTCTCAAGATAGAAGGACATATCAAGAAGAAAAATGTTCAAGAAGTGAAAAATCACATCGAGCATCAAGAAATAAATCCGACCATATCTTGTAATTCATTGACAAGAATTACCACTCCTCAAACTCTCAAGATAGAAGGACATATCAACAAGAAAAAGGTTCAAGCAGTGGAAGATCATATCGAACATCAACAACAAGTTCTCCAACTTTTAAAGGATAACCCCACTTTGGTGTAGAATAGAATGAAACAACATGCAGATAAACATCACAATGAAAGAAGTTTTGATGTAGGCGATTGGGTATTTTTATGAATACAACCATACAAACAAATGTCCCTCAAGCAAGATAAGAGGGATAATAAATTATCACCAAAGTATTGTGATCCTTACAAGGTGCTACAAAATATTGGTAGTATGACATACAAATTGGAGCTTCTTGCATCTTCCCGAGTGCCCCCAGTTTTCCATGTTTCATGCTTAAAGAAGGTTATAGGTGACAAGCTCCTAATTCAAACAATATTGTCGGAACTTGACGAGGAAGGAAAAATCATATTGGAACTTGAAGCAGTCACGAAAACAAGAACCAGACAGCTACGAAATCGATCAATTTGAGAGTATCTCATTAAGTGGAAGAACTTACTTGTTGAAGATTCCACATGGGAGGATGATAATTTTATACATAAGCATCCAAAACTACTCAAGCGTTGAGGACAAAATGTTTTGAAGGAGAGGGGCATGTTAGGTCCCTATACTACTAGTGTAACCCCTTATTGTTATTAGTGTAGCCCCCTTATTATATTGTTGTGCCCATGTAGTCCCCATATTGTTATTATTGTTCCCCATAGAAGCCCTGTCGGGCGGATAAATTGTTCTTGCGGACAAGATCGATCTCCCTAGTATCTATGGATATCTAGCGACAAGCAAGACAAACAAATTCTATCTTTCTCTAAATATTGTGATTTATAAATAAAAGCCAATAGATGTTTTAGATCCTACCTCAAGTCTAGTGCTAGTTTGTGGAAGCCACGCTCCATTCATCCAAATGAGCTCCCTTTTAAAGAACCTGCAAACACAAATAGGAACACATCAAATAACACCTACATAGCCAATATAATAAACCATATTTATCATGATGATCAAGGAATTCATGAAATAAACCATAGAAGATAGCTTATTGAGAAAAATGAACTTGATTGTATTAACTTTAAACAAAGAATAACTTTACAACCTTGGTGCCTTGATATTGTACAAGCTCCTCCCAGGGTCCAGAAAGAATCTCCTATACTTTGACAAGTTTCACTCTCTTCCCAATGAAGCCAAAAGGTATGTAATATCTCCTCTCAAGCTCAATTAGGAAGTCTAAATTCCAACAACATTTACCCTAAAAAATATTCAGCTTTCAACCTCTCTAGCAACTAGCCCAATGCCTCATTTTATAGTGCAGAGGAAGGAAGTTACTAGGTCCACCTTCAAAGGGATAAAGTCCTACTTCAAAGGGATAAGCTCCTCTCATCAAGGGGTTAGCTCCTTTAGTATGGGATGCATGAACCACCTAGGAGCGAACTTGCCACCTCAAGATTCCTTCTAGAAGCATCCAAAATTAATCCAAAGTGAGTTTTTAATAATAAACTTGTGCCTTTTTTACTTTTACAGGGGTTTGCACCCTTTCCTTTAGAGACAGAGCGGGCAGGTCCGCAGGGGACATGACCAGGGGGTGCGAGACCGCAGGTAATGTTAAGAGAAAGTGCGGAACCAGAGTTTTAGAGATTTTCAAAGACTTTCTCTCATTTTTAAGGCTTGACATGAAGAGCTGAGGTTTAAGACTTGCAAAGGAGGACAGTATGAGTGGTGATAGACTCACACTGACTGCAGAAAGTCATGGTGACAATATTTTGTGTAACAGATTTCCCCCTAAAGTGCGAAGTCTGTAATAGATAGTATTTGTCATCTAAGAAGAGTGAAGTACTTTATCATTTTGAGGATCATCTTGTGGAGAGCCTGGTTGGAACCTGTAAAAACATTCAATACAAAATATATATATCAGATCATATCATCGCTGAGGTAGGCATTCCCATACTCAGATCAAAATTGACTAGAAAACTAACTAAACTGCCCTGATATAGGAATGATCTTGCAATACATCACAAGTATAAACATAGGTAGACACAGTATGGGTGCAACCATCTGTTTATGAATAGTCCACTGTATAGTGAATAACAAAATTCCTCGCAGCCTAGATGGTGGAAACTAGATCCAGGGTCTTGATTTCTACTTCCCGAAATAGTACGATTCTATCCATTTGAATGAATGTGTCGAAGTCGAACATGGTAGAAACCACTTGATTACCAGTCAATGATGTAAACTGTTAACAAGTGTGAGAGAAACTACCAGTAATGTCAATGGCTCTCAAATTACTCAGTACAATCCATGGAATGTGAATAGATGTGTTTATGTCAAACATGTCATGGAATCCTTTGATCGAAGGTCGATGATGCAACCTATTGTCGAAGGCGAGAAACCTGCCATTGAGGCATGCAGATCCCAAGGTATTGACGATTTCTAGATCATCTTTCTAGATAATGAGCTGAAGTCGATAGAAAGTGATCCGTCATAAGCAAGCCCACAACACGAAATCAAAGATCAAGTTTGAAGAAATATGTTTGCAAGGACCGACTCAGGGATGGTCAAGATGGATGACAGATATTTTGTAGATGAATGGTTTATTGCACTGACCTCTTGAACACATAATGACACTGCAGATGGTTTGGTGACAATTGACCTAAAGTTAATACCCAGAAACCGACTGAAGAATTTCAATATGGTTTGATTAACTGTTAGGCAAAGGATTTCCCAACCCAGGTGAAGAAAAAGTGTCGTGTTCAAGAGTGGTTAAATGTTTTTCTGAGACACAAAGTATGACAAACAAGTTCATTTTTCTCTCATTTCCCCCACCATTTCTGGCAAGTACCTCTTTATTTTTGACAAGCTTGAGGAGAATAACATTTGCTTGATTATAAGCTCATCCTTCAGATGAGTCCAACTTAGTTTAAATTCGAACCCTAAGAAGGAGTGGTCCATTCCTGTTTGTAATTGTACAGGTCCTTTACTGTTAAATTTTAACGAGTCCAGTATAGGAGAAACTTGGCGTTTTTCAATTTTAGGGAGTCTGAAAAAACTTAAGAAAACTCCATGGTTGTCCTTTTTCATAAATTTGTCTCCCAAGCCCGAAAAAGTATAAAATAATACTTGAGAGAACCACTTGACCATTACGATCAAGGAGTACTTTTCATAATTAGTGTCTCTGATCTGAAAAAGTAAAAAAAGTGATCAATAACACATCGTTTTATAACCAATATCGAATTTGAAACGATAAAAATCGGGCAATCTTTTCGTGTTTATACAGTCAGAAAAGAGCTGTAAGTGGACCGTCTTTTTAATTCCGTTTTAATGAGCTTAAAAAGAAAAACTCAGAAATCTTTTCATATTTTAGGAGTCAGAAAAAAGCTTAAAGATGACTCTAATGTTTTTGTCGAAAATGATCAATTTTGTCTGTAAAATCTGATATTCTGCACAAAAACTCAAACATTATTCATACCTGTTTAAAATACATAAAAATGCTTCAAAAATTACCTCTTTAAAGTGAAAAATAAACAAATTAAAAATTCATTTATTCAAAAAAGCTTATAAAAAGGGCTTTTGTAAATTCATTTTTACCGTTTTACTTTAGAGTGAGAAAAGAGAGCTTTTGGGTAAGAAACTTCCCTTGAATATTGCGGAAAATTCATCCGTTGGAATCGAACACCGTCACCTCCAGGTAATCCACATCACTTTACTCTTGCATTTCAACCGTTTGAATTTTGTTTTTTAGGTTTTTATTTTGATTTTTAGGAAGAAATTTGTTTAAAAGTCAGCTCGCGGGGGTCCGCAGGCGCAGCACGCCAAACCTGCGGACCCTGACTTTTTCCTATGTAGGAAAAAGCCAGGGGCCCGCACCTGCTGTTCAGGCAGAGTGCGGACCTATGCACACTCTCTAACTAGAGAGTGTGGTCCTCGTGGCATAGGTTTTAAAATTCCAAATTCTTCAAATTCCACCCAAAAACATTGATTTAAAATGTTTTAATCCGCCTTTTCTTTGAATGTAGGATATACACCATGCTTAGTTGGCAGTAACGGGAGCACGAAGATGTGGACCTCACCGCAATCAATCATCAACCTTCAATTGATGCATTAAAGGCATGCAGGTTAATTAAATTCTGGGCCATACCTGGCATGAGGACCCAAGTAGACTTTCTGCAGTGGCTAGTGGACAGGTGGAATATATAGGACCAGTGTTTCATTATTGGTGGCCACCAGCTCGAAATGGAGCCAGAGGAAATTTAATTTTTTGACTGGTTTGCCTAAGAGAGGTGAATAATTGACTCTATTTGGGACTAGGCCAGGTGGCCAGTCTATTGATAGTCTCCGGCTAGAGTTTTGTAATGACCAAACCAAGTACAAAGGGATTGATATCAAAACCATCTCCCATCCTGAACTCAAAGTGATTGCATTTACTGTCACCAGAATCTGCGGAAGTGCAACACTACATATGGCCACCGGATCCCAAATGCGGATGGCAGTGGACTGCTTTCGAGGCACCGTCTTCAACTGGTGCGAAGCTGTGTTGGCTAATGTAAAAGGCCAACTGATTAGAGAAAAGAACGGAAAACTGAAAAACTTTGGATATGGTTTCTTAGTTGTGAGCTTTGGTCTAGAGAGAGTCCCAATATTGGTCCCACAACATCTTTCTGTTGAAGCTGGACTTCCCCGAGAGCCCAAACTAATGCGTTGGGTTGCAGTTATGGCCCGTCATCCTGAGGAGGGTTCAGAGGTTGTTCGATTTCCTCCTGAGTATTTTCATTGGTAATAGAACCAAGTTTTTGCGATTCAAGACTTTCCTTATGCTGGGATGGATTATCGTGGTGACCTAGACATGGCTCTTCCACCAGGAGAGCAATGGGATGACTCAGGTAAAATCATTTTCAACATTTCTAATTTTAATTAATTTTTTTTTGTTTTTAAATCGTCCCAAAACTGATAGTAAAAAGTTTCAAATGCAGATGTAGGTCCACGACGACTAGCCACTCTCCGGCCCTATGAGAGGAAGCAGCCAGCTGCAGCAGTACCAGCTCCATGGGACGAATCAACAGAGACCCTGGCCGAATTAGAAAACCATCTAGAGCATTTGACAGCAGACATTCCAGAGACTAGCATAGATGACATTCCTCTTAGGCTACAACGCTATTTGATTGGGGTCTCAGGACCTTTTAGGAGGTTCCTTTGTAGGGTGGCTCATACAGTGGTTTCTTATTGTCATCATCACCAGTGATAGGATGATCGCCTGTTGTATATTCATATGGCATTTTTGCTTTTTGTACTATCATTTTTGCCGATCATAAGGTGTTTTTCAACCTATGATCGAAGACGATGTATATTTGACACACTCCTATGCTATGCTATATCCCTATTACTGGCTATCTTGTAAAACATGTTATGGAATGTTTTTAAATTTACTGCTTGATTATTGCAAATGTCTACTTAACATTCGAGAAGCAATTGCATATGCTAATGTATTTAAATATCTTGGAATATGCTGATATTCAATATAGTCAAATTCACGTTCCAAGAGATGAACTCTCAAAAATAATCTTAATAACACTGGATTTCTAATGGCATAAACTCTATTAAGCTGTAATACAACGAGTTTAGAATCTAACCTCACAATCAAACTCTGAATCCCAAATGAGATGGATTCCGATAATAACTCAATCACTGCACTATACTATGCAATGTTGTTCATTGTTTGACTGAGGCTTACCCCATGCATAGACACCAACTCATCAGAGGGTGAATAGATAACCCAAGCTGCGGAAGAAATGTTCTGTGTATTACGACAAGCACCATTAGCAAAACCAATGTCTGTTTGGAGAGACGTCGACATCTACAATATCAAGAGTAAAATAAAGTAAGCAGGGATTAATGACCAGAAAACACTCTCTAAACTAAGCACACTTTCCTAATCTAAAACACACCAGCTAGAAATAAAACTAATCTAACTAAAATCTCCACGCCCAGATTTAAGCATAATATCTCTTCAGATAGAGACCATTTTTGGGCTTACCTAAAGAGACACCGTTAAAGTCTACCAATTCATAGGCCCCTTTTGCCAGCTTTCGCTTAACAACATAAGGACCATGCCACATGTGTACGAATTTTCCAGCACCTAACTTATCATTTTCTTGATCGTATAGTAAGACTAGGTCTCCTTTCGAAAAATTACGAGGTGTAACATTTCGATCGTACTGAGCTTTAATACGTTTGGCATGAGTTTCAATTGCTAGTGCAGCATCACGTTGATTCTCATCTAGCTGAGCCAAGTACAACAAACGTTTCTCCTCTTCGGAAGTGGCTGGAAGTAATTCTATGGCTATTTGCAATGATGGGATTTCGCATTCAATGGGTAACACAGCTTCCAAACCGTAAACTAGTTGGAAAGGAGTGAAACCAGTTGATGTTTTTACTGAGGTTCGATACACCCAAAGCATTGAAAATGGCATGTTATGCCAATTCGACCTATGAATCCCAATGATTTGTTGGATCATAATGACTAGAACTTTGTTGATGGCTTCAACCAGACCATTAGCATGTGGGTAATATGGAGTAGAACTATCGTGACGCAGGCCAAGTTGATCTGTTAGTTCAGTCATCATAATGTTTTGAAAATTACGCCCATGATCAGTGATAATCACTTGTGGAACACCGAATCTAGTAATTATATGATTGAAAACGAAAATCGTAGCAGTTTTTCCATCTACCGAAAATGTAGGCATTGCCTCGGCCCACTTGGTAAAATAATCTACCGCAAGGATAATATACGCATGGCCCCTGCCGAGTGAGGATTACATGTAATAAAATCGATACGGGTTACATGTAATAAAATCGATATCCCATATCACAAAAGGACCAACAACAATTATAGGGTGGAGAGGAGTAGGTGGAGTGCGCATCTTTCGATCAAAAATTTAGCAGTTGTGGAATTTTCGGGCCGCGTCAATACAATCTTTAAACAGAGACGGCTAGAAATAGCCAGCGCGCAATATCTTTTGGGCTGTGGCAAACCCAGACATATGACCGCCACACAATCCAGAGTGACAGTCATTTAGAATCCTTTCAGCTTCCTCATGAGTTAAACAACGTCAGAAAACAAAGTCCGCCCCATGACGATAAAGTGTATCTCCAATAATTTTGTATTGTTGGGATTGGAATCGTATTTTCCGATGCTAAGATCTTGAAATTTCAGGCCGAAAGGATTGGGTTTGGAGATAAACTATGATATCTCCATACCATGGATCAAGAGTGCTAATAAGAAACAAGGATTCATCCGCAATGGGCTCTTCCGCCACAGTTTCAGTATCAGCACGTGGGAAGCCACACATCAACTCCACAAAAACTAAAGATTTCTTTGACTTAGATTTTTCAAACTCCAAGTCAAATTCCTGCAAGATTACAATCCATTTGGAATACTTGCCCCCTAGCAATTTTTTTGTCAAAATATAGATCATAGGGTTACAGTTGGAAATTACACTAGTTTTGCGTAGTAAAATGTAATGACGAAATCATTGGACAACTTGAACAGCTGCCAAGGCCAATTTCTCCACATGTGAATATTTTAGCTCAGTTGGATCCAAAGTTCGACTAAGGTAATAAATCACATGTTCACTACCGAATTCATCTTCCTGAACTAACACCATCCCGATGGTGGAATGAGAGGCGGCGAGATACAAGAAGTAATCCTGGTTGTAGTTGGGAGGATGCAATAATGGTGCATGGGTCAACGCGTGTTTTAGTGCATCAAAATATTTGTCAGCTATCTCATCCCAAAAGAATGGAGTATTTTGTTTCAACAACCTGGTAAAACCCTTTGTTATCTCAGCGTATTTAGGAATGAATCGACGTAGAAAGTTTACTTTCCCTTGCAAACTTTGGAGTTGGCAAAGAGTCGAAGGAGGAGGCAATTTGGCAATAGCTTCAACCTTCGAGGGATCGACACGAATGCCGGCTTTCAAAACAACAAATCCCAGTAAATGACCCATTTCTATACATAAAACACATTTGTGTGGGTTCAACCTAATTCGATAATGCCTACATCTCATAAATATTGCTCGTAAATGAATGAGATGATCGGCTCTATGTAATGAATGAGCAGGTAAATCATCGAGATAAGGTTGCTCAATGTGCTTGATGTCATGAAATGCGTAAGACATAGCTCTTTGAAAAGTTGCTCCGGCGTTCTTCAACCCAAAAGGTAATTTGCAGTAAGAAAACATCCCCCATGGACAAATGAAAGCTGTTTTTGGTTGATAAGCAGGTAGAATGTTGATTTGATTGTAACCAGAAAAACCATCCATAAAGGAGAATATTTCGCTGCCGGCACAATCATCAATGATTTGATCGATATAGGGAGTTGGATAATTGTCTTTTGGAGAGGCTTGATTAATATCCCTATAATCGATACATATTCTTATTGTTACTTGCTTTTTATTAACAGGAACAATATTTGATACCCAATCCGTTAAGGGAATTAGATAAATAAAACCTACTTTAAGTAATTTTTCAACTTCTGCTTTAATAGCAGCAACTTTTCGTGAGTGAATCTGATGCAAATGTTGCCGGACGGGTTTAGCATCTGGGTAAGTTTTGATTTCGTGAAAAACAATTGTTGGATCAATTCCTGACATTTCTTCATATGACCAGGCAAACACGTCATGGAATTCTTGAAATAGGGCCTTATATGTTTGAAATTCATCTTCCATATAGGAGGCATCTATATGAATGTTTTCAACAATTCCAGGTTTAACTGAAATGACAATAGGAACTGTTCAAGAAATATTTCCCAGATTTAACTCAGAATCAGGATTTTGCAATGGATTCTGTGGTTCCTTGACATAATCAGTTGTATAGATGAAAAATCATTTTCAAAATGATCAATCTCAGGTAAAAACGAAGATCTATGATGAAGATCTTCCCATGGTAAGTCATCAACAGACAAAATTTCTCGAATCTGCTCATCAATGTGAACAAGTTCGGAAAAAGTTGTTGAATCTGAGTTTGATGTTGAAAGTGATTCTTCATGGACCACATTCATTAAGTCAATTTCGGTTGAAGAAGGGTTGGAAAACGACTGTACGGCCTAATACGCAATTTCATAAGGACTCAAAGGCATAGCATCACCAAATGAATCCATCTCAGATTCGGAAGGTACGATCCAAGGATCATCATAAACAATAGTGTCTGATGAAATCATATGAATGGTTGCAGTAGAAGGCGATACGTTAGAAGGAGGAAAGGAAAAAGTTCCTAGTAAACCAGAATCTTTAACTAGTCCTACTCCAACATCCTTATAAGGGATTGTTGTTTTGCAGACATGTTGGATACTTTCAGAAGAGGCTGGGTCGGATGAAAAGTAAGTTAGCTGGTCTATAGTTACGATCTTTCCATTATGAGGAAACTTTATAAGCCGAAAGACCAATGAAACAACAGTAGTCATATCGTAAGACCAACTACAACCCAAGAGAAGGTTGTAATCTAGAGGGGCATCAACCACTTCCACATCTAGATTAACAGTTTTGCCTTCAACCCCTATAGGTAAATCCTGTAGAATGCCAAAAGGATGGAACCCACGGCCATCGAAAGCCTTTAGAATCATCGGGGATTGATTGAGTGTAGGAGAACCAAGAGATCTCCAACACTGGATCAACATAATACACGTTGAAGCTCCCTCATCAATCACAGTCCTATAACAAGGTCTGTTTTTGACTAACACTGGAATCTGGAAAGCCATTTGATGAGGTAAGTGAGGTGTACTATTTTCTAAATCGAAAATTATAAGGTTCGAGTCCTGAATATCAACAGCTCCTATAGCTGACAATAGCAATTTATGCTATGCTGGACATGATTGCATCACCTCCAAAGTCGACATAGCTGAAGGTGAAATAGCTAGATCTTCAACAATGTTATAGTTCTGAGCAGCTCTCGCATGTGGATTGAAAGCTGAATTTCGAAGTATACCCTTGGTGGGCTGTTTGATTACTAAGTCTGGGTCAGGTTTCTTGATCTGTAGCGGATCAGAACCAGGAGTTGAAGTTGATGGGTTCTAATTGGAAGATTCTGCTTCCTTACCACCAACATTACTTTTACTTCCATAATATTGCGATCGTGTCGCAATCCTAACATGGGACATCATCATTATGGGTTCTTCTGAGGCATTTGAGGAAGAACCTATCATCTTACTGTCATGACTAGGTGTTAGTGTCAGCCTTTCCAGCCTTCCTTCAGTGATCAAATATGCTCTTACAAAGTGGTCTCAGAGTGTCAAGGTCAAATTTTGTCATTTCAGTGAGTCTTCAAGCAAAATTTGGTCACTAGGCATTAGGTCTAGGGTTTGCTTTCACTCTTGTCAAAATTGTCCAAATTTCGGTCCATGTCATCATTTTGCTGAGTCTATCATCAGTCATAGGGTTTTCATTATCATGTCAAGTTCCATTGGGTCATTTTACACCTTGTTCATGCTTCAGTTGAGCTTAGGTAAGGTCATTTCCCTCTCCTAGGGTTTTGAAGGCAATTTCTCTTGGACGGTCAAATCATCAGCAAAACTTATATCCTAATGTTCATACACTTTCCCCTATCATTAAAGTACCTTATCAAACACTTCCCATCACTGAAATCCCCCAAATTCCTCATTTTTGCACAAACCCTAGTTTCTTGCTACAACCTGGCAATTTTCTAGGTTTGGCCTGTGTTTTGCCTTTTTGGACCCCTTCCCCTCACTCAATATCTGAGATTCCACTTTCCCCTGCTTCCTAACATCCCTCCCTACTCCCCAAAATTTCCCCAAGAATTTAGAAGCCCCCTATCCCCTTCATTTCATTTCATTTCGACAAAATCCCTTGTTCCACACATCGAGATAAGTTTCACCCAAATGATGTTTCAGAGCAATAAAAGATGAATTTTGGACAACTGAGAGTGGTTTTTGTTCAAAACATGCCAAGGAAGAAAAACCTCCTTCAATTTTTACACAGGTGTCATGGTTTTAGAGAAATGTCAAAAATATCGTTGCCTCAGGAGAATTGAATGCACCTCTGAAGTGACCTTGGGAAAATCAAGTTTTCTCCTAGCTTTGTTGGCCAAATGACTTTCTTGATGAGTCAAATGATAACAAGACACAAATATCTTTCCAATGAGCTATCATGAGCTCAATTTGGAGTTGAGGAAGGCATTCAAAAGTTGACTGCAACAGCACTCTCCCTTGAGGCAGCCTCATTTGGCACATTTTGACCAGTCTTGGGAGATTTAATTTTTGACAGGGAAAATGAACTCCAAATTGAAAAATTCCAGTTGTTTTGAAACTTAGACTCAAATAAATTTCCAACGAGCTATCCTACGCCCAATTTTGACACCAGGAAGGCCTCCAAAAATCATCTTAAAGTGGCATTACGCATCAGGGTTTTGGCTCAACGCGTAGCGCGCCGCGCGCTACCCTTAAGTTGGGGAGGTCCATTTCACAAAAACTCAGCATTTTTGGATTTTTCATGACAAATTACACTTTCTCAGCCACTGCCAAGAAATTTCATGAAGATTTGGGCCCCCAAAAGGTCAAAAAACAAGAAAAAAATGACCTTCTGCCACTTTTTGGACACACAGGAAGCAGTCTTGGGAGATTGCATTTTTGGAGGGGCAAATGGCCACCAAATTGAGAAATTCCACTTGGGCTGGAGAGTAGACATCCAGAAATTTCCAACAAGCTCACGTGTGCCTCATTTTTATGCCAGGAAGTGCCCCAAAGGTGGGCTCAAAGGCGCGCTACGCGTTGAGAACTGGCGCGCTACGCATCAGGACATTTTCTCAAGTTTTCACCTTCCAACTCAGGAATTTGGCCAATTTTGACTAGTTTTGACTTTTGATGGAATTTTTCACCCTCCTTGATGTAATTAATGTAACTTTATGTTTACTTGACACTTATTTACCTATTCTATATGATTCATTCATAAAATAGCAAAAAATTAATGAATGAATTGGTTTCCTAGCTTATAGAGGCAAGTTGTTTTGAGTGCTTAGATTGTAGTGCTCAGTTTAGAATTGGTTGAAACAGCTCTTAGGATGATGAGCTCGACCCCTAGAGGCTAGAGAATGGGTTGTCATGATCTATATTATGTATTTTCTAAATCATTTTCATGGTTGGAGGTGTTGGACTCTTGAGGGATAAGCTTAGACTGTATTACTCTTTGTATCTCTGCAATTTTGGCAAAGGAAGGACCAGGGTTTTGCAGCACTATTTGGGATTCCTGTGGTGATTTGTGTTGATGGTGTGTTTCTCTCATGTACTTGTAAGTTTGTTATGTGTATCATTTTCCTACTCTTCTCTTTTGCAAATTAAGTAAATGAAGTGTTAAGGTAGAATTCATGGTTTCTATGCTCTGCCTTTAAGTTTGCTTAATATCTATGTTTTCATCTGTTTAAGGAGAACTCTCGATGGTTTCTTGCTCTCCTTAGCTCCTCACCGGTCATTTCTATCCATTCACTTATCTCAAAGTCATCAAGACAATCTCCTACCTTGCCCCAAAAAGACCTCTGCAAAAACTGTGTCTCATCCCCGCACCCAAAATTGTTGTGCTCAGTTTTCCAACAAAACCCTAAAAATCTAAAATCAAACTTTCCCTATCAGTTTACTAGCCTAAAATCAGTGTTCTTTATTGGTCATCTCAGCCCTTTGAAGACCTTTTTCCGAGATAGACCCGGAGACAGCCCTCTCCTGTCCCCATAGGGCTAGCTACGAGGCTAAGTGGTTTGATGTTGCCTTGGATTTTGTCTTTTTCAGCCTGAGGCCAAATTCAAGTGCTAACATATTGGCGACCATACTGGGGAAGAACAAATGGTTGGCTTGTTGATGTCATTTGTTTTATAAGCTACAGATGGAGCCTAAAGTTATGCCAGGTAGCCTTCGAAACACTTTTGCTTTGCATTAGCGGTGTTAGTGTCAGTCTTCCTAGCCTTCCTCCAGTGATCAAACATGCTCTTACAAAGTGATTTTGAAGTGTCAAGGTCAAATTTTGTCATTTCAGTGAGTCTTCAAGCAAAATTTGGTCACTAGGGATTAGATCTAGGGTTGCTTTCATTCTTTTCAAATTTGCCCAAATGTCAATCTATGTCACTATTCAGCTGAGTCTATCACCATTCATAGGGTTGTAATTATCATGTCAGCGTCTAATGAGTCATTTTACACCTTGTTCATGCTTCAGTTGTGCCTTGGCAAGGTCATTTCCCTCTCCTAGGGTTTTGAAAGCCAATTTCTCTTGGACGGTCAAGTCATCGGCAAAACTTGTATCCAGATGTTCATACATCTTCCCCTATCCTTAAAATACCCTATCAAATGCTTCCCATCCCTTAGATCCCCCAAATTCTTCATTTTTGCACAAACCCTAGTTTCTAGCTACAACTTGGAAATTTTCTAGGTTGGGCCTGTGTTTTGCCCTTTTGGACCCCTTTCCCTCACTCAATCTCTGAGATTCCACTTTCCCCTGCTTCCTAACATCCCTCCCCACTCCCAAAAAGTTCCTCAATAATTTAGAAGCCCCCTATCCCCTTCATTTCGCTTCATTTCGACAGAATTCCTTGTTTCACACATCGGGATAAGTTTCACTCAAAAGATGTTTTAGAGAAAAAAAAGATGAATTTTGGGAAACTGAGAGAGGTTTTTGTCCACAACTTGCAAAAGAAGAAAAACCTCCTTCACTTTTTGCACAGGTGTCATGATTTGATAGAAATGTCAAGAATACCGTTGCCTCAGGAGAATCAAAGACACCTCTGAAGTGACCTTGGGAAAATCAAGTTTTCTCTTAGCTTGGTTGGCTAAATGATTTTTTTGATGGGTAAAATGATAACTAGATACAAAGAGAGCTTTCCAATGAGCTATCATGAGCTCAATTTGGGGTTGAGGAAGGCATTCAGAAGTTGACTGCAACAACACTCTTCCTTGAGGCAGCCTCATTTGGGACTTTTTGACCAGTCTTGGGAGATTTAATTTTTGACAGGTCAAATCAACTCCAAATTGAAAAATTCTAGTTGGGTTGGAAATTAGACTCATATACCTTTCCAACAAGCCTACTCTTGCTCAATGTGGCCACCTGGAAGTGCCACAAATGTGGTCCCAAAGGCGCACGACCCGTCAGGTAGAGGCGCGCGACCCGTCAGGCAAACTTCTCCAGATTTCAGTGTACAGCTCAGAAAAACGCAGTTTGACCCTGTTTGACTTTTTGGGGTAGATTATTATCCTATTTGATGTAATTAATGTACTTTATTGACACTTTTACTCTTATGTACCTCTTCTAGAAGATTCATTCATGAAAAAGGTGAAAATTAAATGAATGAATTGGTTTCCTAGCTTATAGAGGCAAGTTGTTTTGACTGCCTAGTTTTCAGTGCTTAGTTTAGAAGTGGTTGAAACAGCTCCTAGGATAGTGAGCTCGACCCCTAGAGGCAGGGAAAGATGTTAGATGATCTATATTATGTACTTTCTTGCTCATTTTCTTGGTTGGACTCTTGAGGGAGAAACTATCATTGTATTATTCACTGTATCTCTGCAATTTTTGGCTAAGGAAGACCAGGATTTTGCAGTCCTTTTTGGGATTCTTGTGGTTACATGTATTGATGATGTGTTTCTCTATGTACTTGTAAGTGTGTTATGTGAATCATTTCCTTTCTTTTCCTTCTGCACATTAAGCAAACGAAGTGTTAAAGTAAGAATTCATGACTGTCATGCTCTGCTTTTAAGTTTGTTTAATTTCAATGTTTTCGACTGTTTAAGGAGAATTCAAAGTTATTGTTTGCTCTCCTTAGCTCCTCACCTATCATTCCTGACCATCCACCTCAATCAAAGGCATCAATACTGTCTCCTATCTCGCCCCAAAGAACCCCCTGCAGAAACTGTGTCCAATCCCCGCACCCAAAATTGCCATTTCCCCAATTTTCCACCAAAAACCCTAAAAACCCCAAATCAACCCTTTTGATCAGTTTACTAGCCTAAAATCAGTGTTACCCTATTGGTCATCTCGCCCATTGAAGATCTTTACTGAGATTGACCGGAGAGAGCCCTCTCCAGCCCCGTAGGGCTAGCTACGAGGCTAAGTGGTTTGATGTTCCCTTGAGGTTTACCTTTCTCAGCCCGAGGTGAAATTTCAAGCGCTAACAAGCGGAAGTAGATAAACGTTGCTTCATTCAATCTCTGGTCTAGCTTGTAATCGTGACATCTAACTTGTTAATTGTCCCAGTACATGTATCAAGTTCAGATCTGATTGTTGATGGTGGACAAGGATCAGACACTGGCAAGGCTGAAATCATTCACCTGGCAATTCTTTTCACTGAAGAATCCAATGATCAGTGCTTCATGGTGACTTCACTACAGAGAGATCAGTGGCTGTGAGATTTTCAAGATGGACCGAATCACAAGAAGATATGCTCCCATGAGCCAAGATCACATCCCTGGTTTTCCAAATAAAATTCCGAAGGTAGATTGGTCAAGGAATTTGCCTAGATTTAAAGATGATGGTAGGAAGGACGCTGCTTTACATCTGGTTAGATTTCAAATGCATATTCGCAAGTTGAAAGTTGATTTTCCTGAAGATTGCTTGATGAAGATATTCCTGGCCACTCTGCAAGGTGAAGCCCAATCCTGGTATGAAAATTTGCCGCTGGCCTGTATTTACTGTTTAAAGGATTTTCATGCCTTGTTTATTGAAAGATATCAAGCATCTTATCCATCATTAAATTTAGTTCATGACTATTGCAAACATGCTTCAACTTTTATTGAAAGCCTTGAGAAATATTATGAAGATGATAATTTTATGGATGATGAGATCATGGAGGCTCTGTATGAAAATCCATTTCAGCATACTTGTCAAAATGATCAGGACATTTTGCAGCAGAATCAAGATCAGCAGGTTGAAGATAATATGGCTGAAAATGATGAAAGGGAGAATGACATTTCAGATCTGCCCACAGAAGACAGCAGCATGCAAGTAAGTCCAGTGTTGATTGTAGATTGTGATAATGTCCAGTCAGCTACTCCAGGTTCTGTTGAAATCATTTGGAATGCAGAAGACACAGTAATTCATACTGTTAGTCCATCATTAGAACACAACCTTCATGAAGAAGCAATCCAGTCAGTTCATGAACAGCAAGGTGAGATCTTTGTGCAAGTAAGTGATGAATCTCCTTTCAATAACTCAGTAATAAATGATAGTCTGAGTGCCCTGTCATATGAAGATAATTACTGTTTAAGCAGAAGAAAACAAAAGGCATTGTCTCCTTTGTCTGAAGAGGAGATAGATCAGCTCTTGAAAGGTCTTGTTACAGCCCAAGCTACAGCAGATTTGCAGTGCACACATAGTCAGGAAAGTGTTGGGAAAACTTCTTCCTCTGTTGAAAAAGATGACTGTCTTGTAGATCAACAAATAGATAACATTTTCCTTCACAAAGATGATAATCCGGCTGTCATATCATTTGAAGATCACCTACCATATTGTCAGACTACAGACGATCAGAGCATACAGGATTACCTTTCAGATTCTTCATATGTTTCATGTGCTGAAATGTTTTTCCAAGAAGAGATCTGCTCATCCATTTGTTCGGAGTTTTTTGAAACCCATGAGCATACTTTTATCAAAGCACATGATGAAGGCAGATCACAATTTGAAACAAAGGACACCTTGATCTTTCAGCAGGAGGTGGCAATGGCAAATCTTCATGTTTTTTACGATCCTCTAGCAAGTTTGTTGCAACCAGCAGTGAAAGTGTTTATTACAATGTTTTGTTGCAGCCATGGTCAACTATGTTTTTGGATGCCCAGTGATAGGTTTGTACTGTTGACCAGAAGATCTGGTAAGAAGAATTAGTCAAGAAGTCATCTTCTTGATTGGTTGCATTGGCATTTTGATATATTTTGAGGATATATTCTCTTGTAAGAAACACAGGTGGTTGTCATCATGATTTCAAATCTTGATGGACTGTTGCCCTTCAAAAGCTTTGTAAAGTCTTGTTTTAAGTCAGTCATGAGTCATTTGTGTTTGGTCTGTTGAGTGAGTTTTTTCAAGTTATTTCAGTTAGCCATCGAGTCAGTTTGAGTCAAGCTTCAGTTAAGTTTCAGTCAGTTTTCAGTGAAGTTTTCATTCAATAAATGTGTCAAAGTCTGTGTTGGTTGTCGAAATAATGACTCCATCGCCCAATGGATGAAAGCACTGGTCTGCTCTCCCAAAGATTTTCCGTTCTTGGCACCTCCAAGGAGCTACCATCCCCATTGGAGCCAATGTTAGTGTCAGTCTTTCCAGCCTTCCTCCAGTGATCAAATATGCTCTTACAAAGTGGTCTCAGAGTGTCAAGGTCAAATTTTGTCATTTCAGTGAGTCTTCAAGCAAAATTTGGTCACTAGGCATTAGGTCTAGGGTTTGCTTTCACTCTTGTCAAAATTGTCCAAATTTCGGTCCATGTCATCATTCTGCTGAGTCTATCATCATTCATAGGGTTTTCATTATCATGTCAAGTTCCATTGGGTCATTTTACACCTTGTTCATGCTTCAGTTGAGCCTAGGTAAGGTCATTTCCCTCTCCTAGGGTTTTGAAGGCAATTTCTCTTGGACGGTCAAATCATCAGCAAAACTTATATCCTGATGTTCATACACCTTCCCCTATCATTAAAGTACCTTATCAAACACTTCCCATCACTGAAATCTCCCAAATTCCTCATCTTCGCACAGACCCTAGTTTCTTGCTACAACCTGGCAATTTTCTAGGTTTGGCCTGTGTTTTGCCTTTTTGGACCCCTTCCCCTCACTCAATATCTGAGATTCCACTTTCCCCTGCTTCCTAACATCCCTCCCTACTCCCCAAAATTTCCCCAAGAATTTAGAAGCCCCCTATCCCCTTCATTTCATTTCATTTCGACAAAATCCCTTGTTCCACACATTGGGATAAGTTTCACTCAAATGATGTTTCAGAGCAATAAAAGATGAATTTTGTAAAACTGAGAGAGGTTTTTGTTTAAACCTTTCCAAGGAAGAAAAACCTCCTTCAATTTTTACACAGGTGTCATGGTTTTAGAGAAATATCAAAAATATCGTTGCCTCCGGAGAATCAAATGCACCTCTGAAGTGACCTTGGGAAAATCAAGTTTTCTCCTAGCTTGGTTGGCCAAATGACTTTCTTGATGAGTCACATGACAACTAGACACAAATATATTTCCAATGAGCTATCATGAGCTCAATTTGGAGTTGAGGAAGGCATTCAAAAGTTGACTGCAACAGCACTCTGCCTTGAGGCAGCCTCATTTGGCACATTTTGACCAGTCTTGGGATATTTGATTTTTGACAGGGAAAATGAACTCAAAATTGACAAATTCTAGTTGTGTTGGAAATTAGACTCAAATACCTTTCCAACGAGCTATCCTGCGCCCAATGTGAACACTAGGAAGGCCTCCAAAAAGCATCTGAAAGTCGCACTATGCGTAGGGCTCAGGCGCGCTACGCATCAGGGTTTTGGCTCAACGCGTAGCGCGCCACGCGCTACCCTTAAGTTGGGGAGGTCCATTTCACAAAAACTCAGAATTTTTGGATTTTTCATGACAAATTAAACTTTCTCAGCCACTTCCAAGACATTTCATGAAGATTTGGGCCCCCAAAAGGTCAAAAAACAAGAAAAAAATGACCTTCTACCACTTTTTGGACACATAGGAAGTAGTCTTGGGAGATTGCATTTTTGGAGGGGCAAATGGCCACCAAATGGAGAAATTCGACTTGGGCTGGAGAGTAGACATCTAGAAATTTCCAACAAGCCCACTTGTGCCTCATTTGGATGCAGAGAAGTGCCCCAAAAGTGGGCTCAAAGGCGCGCTACGCGTTGAGAACTGGCGCGCTACGCATCAGGACATTTTCTCAAGTTTTCACCTTCCAGCTCAGGAATTCGGCCTGTTTTGACTAGTTTTGACTTTTGATGGGATTTTTCACCCTCCTTGATGTAATTAATGTAACTTAATGTTGACTTGACACTTATTTACCTATTCTAGATGATTCATTCATAAAATAGAAAAAATTTAATGAATGAATTGGTTTCCTAGCTTATAGAGGCAAGTTGTTTTGACTGCCTAGATTGTAGTGCTCAGTTTAGAATTGGTTGAAACAACTCCTAGGATGATGAGCTCGACTCCTAGAGGCTAAGGAATGGGTTGGCATGCTCTATATTATGTATTTTCTAAATCATTTTCATGGTTGGAGGTGTTGGACTCTTGAGGGATAAGCTTAGACTGTATTACTCTTTGTATCTATGCAATTTTGGCAAAGGAAGGACTAGGGTTTTGCAGCACTATTGGGGATTCCTGTGGTGATTTGTGTTGATGGTGTGTTTCTCTCATGTACTTGTAAGTTTGTTATGTGTATCATTTTCCTACTCTTCTCTTCTGCAAATTAAGTAAATGAAGTGTTAAGGTAGAATTCATGGTTTCTATGCTCTGCCTTTAAGTTTGATTAATATCTATGTTTTCATCTGTTTAAGGAGAACTCTTGATGGTTTCTTGCTCTCCTTAGCTCCTCACCGGTCATTTCTATCCATTCACTTATCTCAAAGGCATCAAGACAATCTCCTACCTTGCCCCAAAAAGACCTCTGCAAAAACTGTGTCTCATCCCCGCACTCAAAATTGCTGTGATCAGTTTTCCAACAAAACCCTAAAAATCTAAAATCAAACTTTCCCTATCAGTTTAATAGCCTAAAATCAGTGTTCTTTATTGGTCATCTCAGCCCTTTGAAGACCTTTTGCCGAGATAGTCCCGGAGAGAGCCCTCTCCTGTCCCCGTAGGGCTAGCTACGAGGCTAAGTGGTTTGATGTTGCCTTGGATTTTGTCTTTTTCAGCCTGAGGCCAAATTCAAGCGCTAACACTAGGAAAAGGATCCTTCAAGATAGCAGGCATTTGAGAACCTTTGACGATTTTCACAACCTCAGCGCGATGAGGACAGTCTCTTGTAAAATGCTCTTCATCACAAATGAGACAAGGATAACGAGGTTTACGTTTCTCATCAGTAGATTCCGTTTTATCTGGTTTCTCTTTCGAATTTTTATCTGATTTATTTTTCTTCTTCCCCTTATTCTTACCGCCGAATTTTGATTTGGCTGTAGATGACTCTACGATGTGAATATCGACAGAAATTTCAGCGGAAGAGTCTCCTGTCGGGGAATCCGGTAAAGTTATAATAGGAGAAGAATTCTTGGAATATTTCTTCTTACTTTTGGTGTTAACTGAACCAATCATACCGTCAGCGGCATGAGACCCTAAAGGAGCTACCGTTATTTGATTTTGTTTAGGAAGGTCCGGGATTTTCTTATGTAAAGTACCCGACTGCGTATAAACGAGGTCAAGGTACTGAGCTTGAGAAATTACTTGCTCCTGAGTAAAAAATCCTTCTTTAGCTACATCCTCAGTGATTTTAGGTAATAATGATTTAACAAATCATTCTGCTAAGATTTGATCCAGAATAAAAACTTTCACTGAACGTCGTCGATGTCTTCATTCATGAATGTGATCTAAAATATAAGTGGACGTTGACTATTTTAATGAAGTTAATAATTCCATGCCATTGTCATATCTAACAGGGAACTGAAAATGAGTTAAAAACGAAGTAGCTAACTGACTAAAGTTATAAAAAGTGGCTCGCGGTAACTGAATGTACCACTTGGCCGCAAGACCAATTAGAGTGTTTTAAAAAGGATGTAAACGAATTGAATCATCTGAAATGGAGTTAGATGCACACTAGAGGGGATAAGTCATCACATGGTTTGAAGATCCTCTCCTGATTTAACTTCAAACTTTGGGATATCACTGGGCAAATTATTCAGTATTGGCGGCCAAAACGGAAGATAATTAATCGGATCGTTCGTAAGGCGTGACAGATCAGGCAAGTCCAAAGTTGCAGTGAATGATAACTAACGATTAGGATCTCAAAAACCCTGGGTCATGAGACCAGCCCCAGGAGGAGGATATCTAGGATAACTTGGAATTGGAATGGCATTTGGGATATTATATCCTCCCAAAAAACCAGGATTAACCAGACCGTACTGGGATTGTTGAGGTTGTTGATAAGTATATCCAGGGTACGGTTGACACTGATAGACTGGGTTCTGTATAGCAGGACCAAATTGGTATTGTCCCTGGTACGATTGATAAGTAAATTGAGGTTGACTTGTGAAAACCGTACTTGGACCAGGTTGTCCTACAGGAATTTGAATCGAAGTCTGAATTGTAGGTCCAGACTGAGGTAAATATTCTTGAGGAATTGATGTAGGAACAGTAGAAACAGGAGCTGTCGATACTCCAGAAGTAGGTGGGGTAGATGAAACAGATGTTGGAGCAGTTGTAGCAGTCGTTTGAGGCGGAGTTCGAGGCGAACTAGGCCCAGGCTGAGAAACTACACCAGGTGCAGAAGTTTGAATAGTAGGCTGGACAGGTTGCTGGGTTGAACCAGAAACCAAGGGTTTTCCAGATTAAGATGACAACTGCACATTCGGTTGCAAGATCTGTTGAGATTGAGATGGATCCCACACTATGTTTATTCTAGGGTATGGACCCACAAAAGGTTGAGCATATTGAGGACCATAACTGGGTTGAGGGTAGGGTTGATAATTCAAAGGTACATTTCCAGCTCCTTGGACAAATGATTGACCTGAAGGTGGTTGGAAACCTTGGGTTGGGTACTGACCTTGAGGTTGATAACTTTGAGGCACGTACTGAAACTGGGG
Source organism: Pinus tabuliformis (assembly GCA_031772625.1). Classification (NCBI taxonomy): domain Eukaryota; kingdom Viridiplantae; phylum Streptophyta; class Pinopsida; order Pinales; family Pinaceae; genus Pinus; species Pinus tabuliformis. The sequence goes on from CM062818.1 coordinate 999,166,163, forward strand.
TTGAACTTGAGGTACATATTGATACTGGGGTTGACCTTGAGGTACGTATTGAGTCTGAGGTTGACCTTGAGGAATGTATTGTCCCGAAGGTATGTACTGTCCTTGAGGTTGCCCCCCAGGCAGTAATTGAGTACCTTGAGGTTGCCCCCCAAGCGATAATTGAGGACCTTGAGGTTGCCCCCCAGGCGGTAACTAACTACCTTGAGGCTTCGGATTTGGAATGGTACCTGACATCATAAGAATATATTCTACACTCAATGGTTTAGTTCCGTTATTACCAGTTAATAACCCTTGTTCAACAGGTTGAGGAGATGCTCCCAAAAAAGTACTAGTAAGTGACTGATACCCGGAAGGAACAGAAGGACCACCATATAAAAATGTTTCTGGAGATTGAGAAAACATGGATGACTGTCTCGACATATTCAAAGGAGGATAATAACCTCTAGGTGTTGGATGAAAAGGAATGCGAGGTGGTGAAAATCTTAGTCCCAGGTTTTCTAAGCATCCCTCCTAGGTGCACTGTAAAAGATCGATTCACACTCCCTAAGTTCTATAGTTGGTTGATTTTCAGGGATAGATATACCTTCTTCCGAAGTAACAAGTTCTTCAATAGCAATAAGTCTAGAAGGAAGATTTTGGGTAATGACTCTTCCTACCCTGGGTGAACGAGGACCATTGGAAGTTGGAGAAGCAAATCCTGATGATGGAGTAGCAGCAGGTTCATTTTTAGGTTCAGAAATTTCAGGTTCCTCGGCTAACTCACTAGTAGAAGAAAAACTACTAGTAACTTCAGAAAATGAAATAGGTTCAATAACATACTCTGGTGCTTGAACTTGATAATTAGGATGCACAACTAAAGAAGATTATCCTTCTTCGGGTGACCCAACTCTACTGTCACTAGGAGTTACAAGAGCTCGTAGCCCTTCAAGCTGGCTTGGTGAAAACTCAGGAGGTTGGCCTCGAAGACTACAGGATTGTCTCGGTAATTCAGCCACGATTAAATATTTTAATTACTTCACACGCAAACAAAGAAAAATATCAATGAAAACCACCTAAAGTCTCTAAAGAACCAAACAATTTGAATCACACGCCTAAAGAATCTAGGAGTTCAAACCACACACAAACAATAACTTTTCGTACCGAAAACACTAGTTGATGATGAAATCCAACGTCGCAGAATTCAATACAGAAATGGTGATTGGAACAGTTACCCCAACAACCTGCTTAATGAAATAGACTGGCACAAGTTTCTTCACTAAACCATCTCGAGTGAAGAGAACCCCCCAGAGAGTCCAAGTGAGTCTAGTCGACGTCTGCTCCAGGTACAGTGGGATCTTCCCTCCACTGTCACCTTAGGAAAGAATCCTATAGATTATGGTCACTATGGTTACCAACAGAAACAAATATACCTGGGGGAACAGTCTATGATCCAATACACACACAAGGGTAGAGTAGCAAAGATCAATCCCCTTGAAGGCTCCTTGACATAATCCAAGGTTTACCAACAAGTGACCGCAGGCTCCTCGACAATGGTTAATATGAGGTTTACTGTTTTTAATACGTGTATATCTGCTATCATTCCCAATGAGGAAGGATTGATTACTCCACTAGTTCGGATATGACCTCGTGCTTGACTCCTTTAAGAGGAGATTCCCAGAGCATAGATGTAACAATTGGAATTTATCTCCTACCGCAAGATACAACTACTTGTTTGTTTTACTATCTTGGAGAGTTAATTACTCCCTACTCCAAGATATTAGCCTAAGCTATGTTGGTGATAAAGAGCACTAGAAATAAAAAGATTGCTAGATAGATTTTACTTTAAGCGTTATTTTTATGGTTGTTTCTTAAGTCAAAAGGTGTGGAGATGAAACTTTATGGTGTGAAGGCTCGACTCCAAAAAACTAAAAATGCACCTAAAATGTTAAACAATCATTTTTCTTCAATGAATTTCTAGCTAGAGAAAGAGTTGAGAATGCAATTGCTTGAAAAACAAATATTTCCTTAATAAACAAATGAAAAGAAAAACTTTTTTGTCTTTTTCAATAAACTTAAAAATGAGACTACTAATTATGCTCAAGAAAAAAATATCCCTTTCTTTTCAACATTCAAATACTACAGAAACAAACTTTTCAAAAGAGATTTTAAATTTCCTAGAAAACACTCAAAACTATTAAAAATCTAATCTTGAGATCTATAAATTCTAAAAATCTAATTGAAGTAAAAGGTTACAAAATTTCTTTTCGAGGATGTTTTACTTAGTTATGAACAAACTAAGGACTAATTTGTTTAGAATAACAAATTAATCAAAAAACAACAACTTATGTTTTCTTTTCAAAAATGAAATCCAAAACTTTCAAAACAAGTTCTTTCGAAGCTTCGCAAAGAGAAAAACGAGATGTATTCCTCACCAAAGGCAGATTTTACAAATTGGTCAGACTCATAAAGAAGACCAGCAAAAACTAGGGTGATCTGAAGTTTCTAAGGCTTCTAAGCTCTGAGTTACTACAAAGACCAAATGAAAATCAAGCTAGGCACACAAAACTTCTATAAATTCACCTAAAACCTAAATGCCAATGGAATTCACCTATAAAAAGTTTCTGACAAGACACGTGCAGATCTGGGCAGAGGCTGAAACACAAAAACAAATCCTAAGCTCAACCGAATGAAAAGATTTTAAGTTTTTCAAAATTTTGACAGGGTCCGCAGGCTCCCAGTATAACCAGATGCGGTACCGCTCTGTGTAGCAAAGCAACAGTGCGGGGATGTTCGCACTTTGTTACAAACAGAACGTGTGGTCCTCTCTCAAAAGTATGAAAAACAAAAACAATTCAAAATCTAAAGAACCTACCCAATCCCACACACATCAAGAAAAAATTAGAAACAAAGAAAAAGTTTCTCAAGTCAAAGTAAAAGCAAAGGCAAAAACCAAAATTCAAGTCCCCAGTGGAGTCGCCATTTTGTCGGGCAAATAAATCGTTCTTGCGGACAAGACCGATCTCCCTAGTATCTATGGATATCTAGTGACAAGCAAGACAAGCAAGACAAGCAAGACAAACAAATTCTATCTTTCTCTAAATATTGCGATTTATAAATAAAAGCCAATAGATGTTTTAGATCCTACCTCAAGTCCAGTGCCAGTTTGTGGAAGCCATGCTCCGTTCATCCAAATGAGCTCCCTTTTAAAGAACCTGCAAACAAAAACAGGCACACATCAAATAACACCTGCATAGCCAATATAATAAACCATATTTATCATGATGATCAAGGAATTCATGAAATAAACCATAGAAGACAGCTTATTGAGAAAAATTAACTTGATTGTATTAACTTTAAACAAAGAAGAACTTTACAACCTTAGTGCCTTGATGCTGTACAAGCTCCTCCCAAGGTCCAGCAAGAATTTCTTCTACTTTGACAAGTTTCACTCTCTTCCCAATGAAGCCAAAAGGTATGTAATCTCTCCTCTTAGGCTCAATTAGGAAGTTTAAATTCCAACAGCATTTACCCTAAAAAATATTCATCTTTCAACCTCTCTAGCAACTAGCCCAATGCCTCTTTTTATAGTGCAGAGGAAGCAAGTTACCAGGTCCACCTTCAAAGGGATAGAGTCCTCCTTCAAAGGGATAAGCTCCTCTCATCAAGGGGTTAGCTCCTTTAGTTATGGGATGCATGAACCACCTAGGAGCAAACTTGCCACCTCAAGATTCCTTCTAGAAGCGTCCAGAATTAATCCAAAGTGAGTTTTTAATAATAAACTTGTGCCTTTTTGACTTTACAGGGGTCCGCACCCTTTCCTTTAGAGACAGAGTGGGCAGGTCCACAGGGGACATGACCAGGGGGTGCGGGACCGTAGGTAATGCTAAGAGAAAGTGCGGAACCAGAGTTTTAGAGATTTTCAAAGACTTTCTCTCATTTTTAAGGCTTGACATGAAGAGCTGAGGTTTAAGACTTGCAAAGGAGGATAGTATGAGTGGTGATAGACTCACATTGACTGTAGAAAGTCATGGTGACAATATTTTGTGTAACACACCCACTATTGTTATTGTTGTGCCATTATATTATTATTGTTATGCTGGCTCTGATTATATTATGACTGCTTAGACTCCTATATATAGAAAGGAGGCCTTGTCATTTGTATCATCCAAGAATTTTTCATTTGTGTAATGTAAAGGAGGTTTCCCCCTTGAAGAGGATGATTTCTAACGCGTTGATCTATCTTTTATATCTTTTTGTGAGTTGGTTTCATAACATTGCATATGCACTGCTAGGTATAGATAGTGCTATGTACATGTTGGATATGCGATGCGATGTACATATTGTACTATGCACATGATGGATATGAGGTGTTGCGTGCATATGGTGTGGCGCACATGTTGGATATGTAGTGTTGTGTGCATATGATGCTATGTACATTTTGTATATGTAATGTTATGTACATGTGGTGTTGCATGCATATTGTACATGTGGTGATATGTAAATATGGTGTTATGCGCAAGATTGTACAAGTGATGTTGTGTACATGTCGTACAAGTGGCACTGTGTGCAGGTGGTGCTATGTACATGTTGTGCATCTGGTGCTGTGTATAAGTGGTGTCAAGTACAAGTCGTGCATGTGGTATTGTGTACACGTTGTACAGGTGGTGTGGTGTACTTGTGGAGCTATGTACATGTTGTGTAGGTGGTACCATGTACATGTGATGTTGTGCACATGTTGTGCAGGTGGTGTTGTGTATAGGTGGTACTGTGTACATGTTGTACATATGGTACTGGTGTACATGTGGTATTGTGCCCATGTTGTACATGTTGTGTTGCGGGCATGCGATACTATGTATGTGCATTATGTAGTCTTGGTATCATGACATGTGTATTCATTATGTTGTACTATGTGTACGTATTTATGTTGTGTTGTGCATAAGATGTAGGAGTATGTATTGTGTTGCATTGTACACCATATGTAGGAGTATGTATTGTGTTGTGTTGTACACTAGGTGTAGGTGTATGTGTGGTATGTCATGTGTGGTTGTATGTGTGTGATGCACACTATGTGTATGTGCACATGATTGAGGAGAAGGAATTGGGTGTTTGTAGGGCATGGAAACAGATCTCATGTGCATACAAAATAAATACAAAGTTAGAAGCTAAGGATGGATTAAAGGATAAGTATACAAAATTTATTTCATTTTTATTATGCATGCGATTTATGATTCTGGTTTATGATGATTACATGTGATCTATGATTTTGGCTTATGATGGTTGCACATGATTTATGATTTTGATCTATCATGGTTGAGTTTGAGATAACCAGATGTGATATGTTTATTCATGATGATTTGATCAAACAATTAGTTTGACTTATTGTGATAGGAAGTAAACATGATTGCAAGTAAACCTTATTGACGAGCTACCAATGAGGTATGATTTGAAGTTATTTCAATTTATTTTGAATCTGATAGAAATTATGTGCTTGAAACAAGAATGCATGAACATGCTTGGTTGAGTGGCCGAAATTGACTGCAATAATTAGTAGCACTAGTGAAAGGAATTGGAGCATACAACAATATGTTGGTAAAGCACTTCAGGAGCAGGGCCATTGTGGGACACTGGTACCCAATAGTGACCATCGATTTCCATGAACATGATATGATTGGTATGATGGTTTTGAGGTAGGTATATGCCTTAGTTTTTTGATATTCCGATGCAAGGAAGCCTTTCCAAGGGATGGATCGCCCGGGATAGGGGATGCCAGGGAACTTGGAAGGTGAGTGACTACACAGAAGGGGGTGACTGGATTTCCTGGGGGACTGTGTAGAAGAGAAGAGAAGGTCGAGGATATATTTGTTTTGGTTATTAGCATTTCCAGATGGAATCATATGCACATTGGGAGTGTGCCCTCGAATAATGAGTTGGTAACTGTTCACTGAGAGGATAAGTGGAGTAGAATTATAACGCTAAACATTGGATGCAATTTGACTATGGTAGTTGATTATAAAATTCCTAGGAAGGAGGTGAATACTAGTATTATTTTGACACTGGAGGTGTCAGCTTATGGATTCCCTTGTTGCGGATATATGCATCATATCCTTTTATTTTCTTGTTGATAAAATGTGCATATGTGTGTATATCATTGTAAATATTGTATCGAGATGATTTATAAAGCTCCATAGACAATATGATTATTTTCTGAATGAAGCAAATGTGTATGTGTGTATCTGTGGTTGTTATTGTAAATACAATAATGAGTTGTGTTATAAAGCTCCAGTAAACGGTATGTTTGTCATGTTTTAGCAAATGGTCATTGTAAATATTGCAATGAGTTATTTTATAAAGCTCAATAGGAAGTATGTTTTTTTTCAGTGGTCTTGCTGGTTATAGGTGTCATTGAACACTGAGGATGGTGTTCCCCCAAGGGGGAGGGTTTTATAACAACCATGGTTAAAAATCCATGTAAAAATAATAAGGCCATAGTCATGGGACACATATTCCAAGCTAAATGGTGGGAAAAACATCCTAGTGTGGGTGTTAATTTTGGTTAATATGGCTAATGAAACTTGTGAAGGCAATGGAAAAGGTTTTGGAAAGGCATGAGACATGTATTGCCATTTTATTTATGAAAATAATGGAAATTAGGAGAAAAGGAAGGTGAAAGGTCATAGGTTGCATGTGAGGAGGAAATTGAAGGAAAATAATGGAAATTGAAGAAAATAGAGGCCTCATTCATAAAAAGGCTTCTGAGGATTAGTTGGCAAGATTTTTCTCAGCTTTTGCTTTGGAGCAAGAAAGGCAAAGAAGGCAAGAGGAAGGAAGGATCAATCAAGGAAGATCAGGTTCAAACAACTACAACAAGATTATTTGTAGGTATCAATTTACATGTGTATTTTCCTTGCTAGATTTGGCATGCATGGTATTTCATGTTGTACTTTTGCTGTGATGGCATGTGTTTTTCTAGGTGTGACATTGTTTTTTAGCCTAACATTGCAATTTTTGGATAGCCATGGTGTGATGGGGTTCTCATGCTTGTTTGAGTTGAATTGTCGAATGGATTCGATGCTGAGTGAGGTGGATATCTGAATGATAGAACACATGGCATAGTGGTCCCTGAACATAACTATGGATTATAGTAAAGCCACTAGCCTAGTAACCCCTGAGCCATAATGTGGGTTGCGGTAAAGCCAAGATTATATGCCTTAGTGGGCCTAGGAATCCTTGCCGGTGAATGGTAGGATAAACGGTAAATCCAAGAGGTGGATTTCTCTCCACTAGGCCTAGTAATCCTGGGATGGGATATGCGGTAAATATTGGAGAGTGGGTATCGATTTAGGGGCTAGTGATTCATTGTGGATTGCGGTAAACCCTGAGAGACTAGGAGACAAGAAAATTCCTCACGGTATAGGTGGAGAAATCTGGTGGAATCCATTATTGTTTTGGCCTAGTGATCTGGTGGAGATTATGGTAAAACCTATTATTACATGTTGATTGTGCTGGCCTAGTGATCTAGGATGGATTACGGTAAAGCTTGGTTTCTATTGATGAGGGTGACATGGTTTAGCTTCAGGATGCCCTAGTTGGTTCCTTTGGTTTGAGTCCCGCATTCATGCTTGGAATATGGCATGGGGTGAATGGCTGAAGAGAAATTTGGCTCAACCATAGTATGGTCGGGTTGAACATGGTAGTCCCATCTCGAGTTTGAATTTAGCATCATCAATATGAGGTTATTTCTCCTTGTATTTCTATAAGTATTATACTAGTTTATATGTGGATCATATGGTTGTGATTTCCTTGCTATTTCCGTTGCTATTATGCTGGTTATGTATATGTTTTATGACAGTGATGATGTATGACTTTCCTCATGTTTTGATTGGTAAATGAATGTACAATGTATCTATGACCTAATATATGATAATGCAACAAATGATATAAGGGAACAATGCTTCATAGATATTCTCAGATAAGTATGAGACCCCTATGCTTAAATATGTTGTTTACACTTGTAGGTTACATATTTGTGATATGTTTGATGAAATGCATGTCATGGCTAGTAGGGGTCCAATTAAGGGCTTGTTCAAGTATTTGAATTTGCATCATTTGTTCCTTGTTATATTTCTATTCTGGAGGTGTCATTCAATTATGGGTAGTGACCTAGGATCTGGGCTTGAAAAAGTGGCTCAAATCCTGGGGACATTGGCACAACACTGAGAAAAATAGTCGCTTGACACTGGAAGGCCTTGTTATGAGAGTGTCCAGAGCCTCTTGGATGCTGTCAGGCCCATGGCACGGGAGCGTCCAAAGTTCAAGTGTTTTAGAACCTTAGTGGCACCCAGGAGCTGGTTACCAGAAATGTTGGGATGGTTCTAAGGGGTCATGTAGCTGATGTGGAAGTTCTGTATGATGTGTTTATGTCGATTCCATTTCCTTAAGGTCACCTGGGAGGTTGAATCCAATAATAGTAGCCTCTCGTCACATGTTTACCTCGGTTGGCCGACTATTTGGGTATATGTGGGAGGAGGGTGTTACAAAAATTTCCTCTTCTAGGTCTCAATCACACGGAGGAGAAGACATGCGAGAAACTATAGCTTCCCAATCATTTTCTTAAGCTTAACATGTGAGCGACTGGGGTTAGATATAGAATGTGAAAACCATAACTCCCGGTCGCATGGATGGAGAGTTGTTTGTGCGATTGGAAGGCTCTAGTCACACATATGAGATTTTGTGTGAGCAACTACGGTTGAATCCTTCATGTGTTATGCCTGTGACTAAGTTCCAAAACCCTAAATCAGATATGCGATCTTCAGAACCTGCAATTTCACCTCAGAGTGAACCTAATCCTCCGCAGACGAGCCTCAAACCTGTGTGAGCCAAAAAACCAGATAGAAGATTTTCCATTGATGGTGTACAAATGAGGTAGAGGTCACTTGTATTTATAACCTTCCAAGGGTTTCCACTTTTCTTTATGGTCGACCATATCAAATATGCACATGTAGGCCTTTATTCATAAGTACAATTTCCCTTATCCATTTTTAGTGATAATTAGGTTGATTTTGGTCCTATAGAATAGAGGAATTCAATGCAATTATTATCTCCATAAAGTGAGTTAACCAAAGTGGATTTTGACCATAGTTGCATATTTTAACACTCCCTCTCAGTTAGGGAGAATTCCACCTACATCATGTCATGTGTATCCTGTCAACAAATCATATCCAATCTTAAGTATCTCGTCATCACGTATCATCACAGATCATCTCAATTCATCTCTTGCTCATTCTTGAATATCGTTTGATTGTCCTTGCTCATATGTTGAATATTCTCGAATCTAAAAGAAGAAGAATTTGTCATCAAAGGGGGCCTAAGCTACCACCCTTTTATTCATAAGACTACTACTCAAAATCTTTGTCAGTGGGATACTATGTGGAATCTCTGCCAGTGGGCTACTACCGTAGACTATTGGTGGGGAGTCAGATCTATGACCTGCATCATCATCAAAGAGAATATCATCAGGGAGCCCATCTCAAACTTAAACCACATTCAGGAGCTACTACTAAACCCATAATATCATGTGGGAGGTACTACTATGAACCCATATCAAGAAATAGGTGATATAGGGGAGCTACTACTTAAACCATCCTATTGCTTACTGGTCTTCCTAGAAATGACCCTCAAAAGTCATGTGGTAGAACACCTGCATCATAATCTGATCTTGGAAAAGATACCTGACTTAACAAGAGGTAAGGATAACATGCCTCCAAGCCTCCTCAACCCATTGGCGAGACGGGGAGGGACAATCCCAACAAGCCCTTCCTGTGGGTATGATGCCAACTAGGTATATTCTGCAAAGAACAAGATAGGGTGAGCTATTAATCCAACCCTATGGGTAACAGATAGGGGTGATACCCTATTTTCTAGAGTTCCATCAACCTCAGGAGCCCTCTATCTCAATTCCACACCATGTGATCTCAAACATAGGAGGAAGATCTAGTTTAGTATCCTTGATCAACGACACTCTCTGTAGATCAACAACATATCATCGTACTCGTTTCTGGTAAACACCATGTCTCAATAGAAACTGTATCTTGTTCATATAGGACATCAAGTCAAATATAATATTAGCACAAATATATATATATATATATATATATATATATATATATATATATATCATAAAAAGGATATCATAGTTATCCTCCCTGTCAAGGAGGTGCCAAACAAAAGCTTGAGCTTGTCTCAATAGATGAAGGTAACTCAGTCCCACCTATATGCAGGATTCTCTGCTAATCAATTATAGCTCTTTGTTATCATAATGCACCCATGTCATATCCAGATCTTTCTCATATGGATATCTTAGGAGTTTCTTCATCTTGCCACATAGCTAGTCATGCTAGCAACATCATACTCAATCTCGGTTGTGCTTCAAGCTACAAACCTCTCATATCATGGCATATCTCAAATTAAGGAAACTTCTAGATGCACTCATTAATAATAATCCCAAACGTCATCAATACATCCATGAAGTGACATATAAAAGTTAGATCATCCCATGAAAATATCTTGAAGGGTGCTTAGTGGCAACTCTACATGAGTGAAGCGACTCGATCACAAATCAACTCAGGTTTTATGTACAACACATATATATACAGACATGTGTTAAAAACAGAACATCAATGCTTCAATCATCTATCGATTCCCATGTCAAGTTCAACAATATCTCTTCACAACTTCTTGAAATTCAATTGGATTTGCATTTCCACTTTTCAATACTTCAATAGCTTCAAAATATAGGTTATCTTTTCCAAATTTTATAAATCGATTCATCATGCCATGATTCATTATTTCGAGCTTCAAAAGCAATCTCCCTCTTATTTTGATTATTAGGGGCTCCTTTCCTATCAAGAGTATATCATCAACATATAAAATCAAATTCATACCTTGGAACACTTATGAAGTAGAATTTTGGATCAACACATCATCTTAGCTTCACCTGATAACTGTCAATGCAGACATATCTGGATTAGGGAACTTTCTTTACACAAAAATTTCTGCAAACATAACACTTTACCAAAGCAATATGCTTAACCTTACATGAATCATTGTTGTCAGATAAAAAGTAATATCAAACTCTTCAATATCATTTGTATCAAATTAATTAGACCAAGTGGAGATAGAGCTCTCATTAAGTCATGAAATCATCTATTATCATGCTGACAAGTTGTCATAAGAAATATTAATCCAAATTTCTTCAAGCCATCCTCATGATCATAATGTAAGTCACTAGATGAAAATGCATACACCAAGAATAAGTCATGCAGGCTCCATCCATTTATCAAGAGATTACTTCATATTGAATCACAACTTCCAATACTTCAACCATTGTGCTAATAATGAGGAGGCCAATACAAAACCATTATCAAATACTAGTATTGGTCACTGAAAGTCACTATGCCCACATAACATTGTCATCAAGGAAAATCATCGGTTGTCAAATCAAATAATTAAGTTTTAGGTCAAATCCAAATTTGCTATCATAGTGAGATATGTAGTCCAGAACATATCTCAAGATCAAGTCAAAGTTCTAAGTCATTGTCAAGCATCATTTCAAAACTTCAAACATTGCTCATATATGTCAATCATGTCAAACTATTGTAGCACAATATTAAATCATAATGACATATCTATATGCATGTCCCAGTCACCTGTAAACACAAGTTCAATCTACATATTCAAAACATTCAAGTTTCCCTGCTCATAGAACTTTATATTGTCTACTTCATGTCTGTACGAATCACATCCTTCAGGTGAACATCTGATTTCATGCACAAAACTTCACTTTTATGACCAAAAAACATAGTCACACCCATAAGTCTTATTGTGTGTAGTTGGGAGACTACAATCACACCATTGACCTTGCTTTCGTGCGACTGAAAGGCTACAATCGCACCTGTAAATCTGCTGCCATGAAACTAAGGTTTAGGGTAAGGGATAACTCTCTCTTTTGATATAAAAAATTTGATGCAGATCAACAATTTCATATATTTATCTATTCATGATGATGATGATGATGATGATGATGGTTAACGTCCACTGAGACCAAAATGGTCTATCGGACCTATAATTTCTTAATTTCTAATTGTCTGACTCCTTGTCTTTCTTGGCGAGATTGGTGATGTAGCTTTCTTTTTCTTCTCTATGGTCTTCCAACTTCCTTTATCTTGCATCTCCTTCATCTCTTCTGGATCTTGGGACATTGGTGTCTTAGCTTCGTGATCTATTGTGTTCGTCCTTTTGGAGATAGTCGGAGAATGCGCGTTATTTGAAACCTCATAACTGTCGATGCTTGAGGGGTTGTTGAGTTCACCTTTTTGTTGTTGGGCGGGGCTTTCCCCCTGCTTGTCTTGAGAGTTGTTTCTATCTTGCCCGATTTCTTGTAATTCAGAGTTTTCTCGAGAGTATTCTTCTTGCATGACAGTGTAGTGTTCTTTTTGTGCTCCTTCCCACCATGTGGATCTGTGGTGAGTTTTTCTAGCAAAATTTTTCTCGGAGGCTTTTGGGCAATTTTTGGCTAGGTGGCCTGTCTCAAAGCAAGATCGACATCTGAAGAGGACACTTTCATAATCGAGTTTCTGGTTCCACACATAGTCTTTACTTGTTAGGTGTATTTCCGCTGGGAATCCGGCGCTGAAGTCCATTTCCACACAGATGCGTGCATATGTGGTTCTGGCATATTCCTCTGTTTCTGGGCACCTACAGTAAAATTTTCCAATTGCATTTCCAATGGCTTCTAGCGAAGAGAAATTCCAGAGATGCAAGGGTAGATTTGGCAATCTCACCCAAACTGGTGCTGAGGTTATGACTGTTGTTGAGGGATCGAAAGATGGGTTCCATGGCCTCATGAATAGGCCTGATTTCTCCCAAAACCAAGGGCCAGAATCTAGAATACATTGTCTGCTTTCACGGTTTTCAAAATCTACTATAAAGAAACCCCTAGCACAGGGGTAGATATTAATTGCATCAGAAATTAGAGGCTTCCATACCTCCGTGATCCAACTATGGAGAGCTGTGAGCCGCGGCCAAAAACCATTGAATCGGCATATTAGGGCACTCTCAGAGAACTTCAAAGCCTCATCGAGTGAAGCCTGGACCACCTGGACAGTGGGAGCTGGGGCTTCACTGACTATATGGGCAGGAGCTTGCCCCCCAGAGGCGGACGGAGAGCCAGCAGCTATTTTCGCGAAGCTGGGAGCCATCTAGAGAATGTTCTCCTTAGTAAGCGAGGTAACTTTGATTTTATGGAATTAGGGTTTGCCGTAGGGATTGAGGAACCCACGGACGTTCTAGATCTCGGAGGTTTTGGCGCCACAGATCTAGAGAGCCGCAGATCTGGACGGCCATGAGCCCTAGAGCATATAAAGAGCCGCAGAGCCGCAGATCTGGGCTTCGATAAACTACCAGAGAGCCGGAGTCGAGCCGCCGTATAGCCGCAGTGAGCCGCAGAAGAACTTCGATGAGCCGCAGTCTATATGGGCCGCAGAAGAGCTCGATGAGCCGCAGAAGAACTCGAGATCAAAATCAAGATTTATGTTACACCCAGTCGAGCCGCAGTGGGCCGCAGAAGAACTTGATGAGCCGCAGAAGAGCTCGAAGAACTCGATGAACTCGATTACAAATTACTTCGATGAGCCGCAGAAGAACTTCGATGAGCGATGAACCGATGAGCCACAGAACCGATGAACCGATGAGCCGCAGAAGCGATGAACCGATGAGCCGATGAAGCCCAGATCTAAAGATCAAAATCAAGATTTATGTTACACCCAGTCGAGCCGCAGTGGGCCTCAGAAGAACTTGATGAGCCGCAGAAGAGCTCGAAGAACTCTTCTGCGGCTCGACTGGGTGTAACATAAATAGTAAATAATATACGTATAATGCAAATGACAACAGGAGAAGGGATCTTATGGAGGTTCTCCATCTGAATGGGAATCCACTTTAGTCATCTTCATTCATGCCATCAACCTATCTTTAATGCGATCATGCATCAGTAGATATGTTATATCAAAAATTCAGACTATATCACATATTCATCATGGTTATATTATGTTATCATTGGCTACTTCATTTATGACATCAATCTGTCATCAAGGGTTAGTGTCAAAAAGCTAATAGGAGCAGGCTTCAAGAATCATGATCACAAGCATTACTTCTTTGTCACATAACTAAATCCATTAAGTTAGGGCATTCAAATTTATGATATTCTACAATCACTAAGCACACCAAAACATAACCATGGTCAACAAAAAATAATGAATACCATTCTCATTGTTACACTTCTATCATCATGGCTACCATGCTTTTCATAAACAATATCATTAGTATCAAGTTATCATCTATCAAAATCAAGGTGGTAACCTTTTAAGGAATCAAGATATCCAAAATGATAGATGTTAGCCAAACATAAAGTATACCATTATGTAAAAGATCAACATTAACTAGCCTCATAGAAGAAGTTCATCACGTTCAAGAAGTAAGATACTTGTTCATTATCAAGTGCACCATTTCATCACAAGAACCCAAAATCCAAATCACTTTCACATGTATGATCCATTTGTGAAAGATACATTTTCATCATACTCGAGGTCTTATGTTGCCATCATGTTTGTAGCTGAAACATACCACCATACATACCTTGTAGTGTTTAGATACTTGTGCACCTTCTTATTTTAAATAGGTATCTTGTAGCACATTGTCACCCTTTTCATCAGATGCCTCTTCTCCAATGTTGGATCTTATATTCCTGCACTAGCCATGATCCTCCAGAAAAATCCACTTATCACGTCTCATCAAGAATTTAGGAGCATCCAAATACTCAAATATATATGTGCAAGAAACATAAGTAATAACCAAAACAATAATTAGATCCATAATTCAAAAGTAAAGACATAAAGGATCATGATAAATCGAAAAGCACTTATCTTCAATGAGAGGTGATCATCTCCCTTTTGAACCAAACTTCAAGAGCCATCACTACTGTTATCCATGTAACAACGTTTCCTTCAATATTTCAACCAACTCTATCAACAACCAAGGCCTAATAGAGACTATCCTATCTAGGGCTTCATCAAATCTGTCACAAATGCTTTAGCATATTCACATTAATCATGTTAGGTTTCAAATATTTGTTATAAACCAGGGTTTCTCTCAAACCATAACTTCATAATATCCATCAAACCCTAATACACAAATTGACTAAGGTTTTCTTCAAACCTTAGAATTCTTTTAGGTTTCCACCATCCTCTTCTTGCTTCCGTCAAAGGTGTCTCCATGGGGGTGATCTCCATGAATTTTCTTCAACCCATATCTGATACCATGTTAGTTTTTCATAGGCCTATGTTGTTCTTTGCTTTGATAATTGGATTTCTTCATTAACACATTAATTTCACCTAGTAACATCATAACATTATTCATTTTTACATAATTATTCAAGAACATATGTAACTGTGTAGAAAGAACAATATCATGATCATCAATGCAATGGAATATAAAGGAACAATAGAAGAAAAGCATTCACACATAGAGACACCAAGATTGGTCAGAGACTAGGGAAAAACACACTATGGGGAAACCCTTTCAAATTCTTCTTCTTATTAGATCATCATCAAATGATTTAACAAAAGAGAGTACAATGATCCATATCTTCATCTATGCAACTAAACAACAAAAACAACTACAACATCCATAAATTAACCTAATAAAGCTTATACTCAAAAATATGATTCTGAAGTCTATAATGAACTATCCCTATCTTTAGTCAACTTCCAAACCCTGCGATTACTAAGCAAAATCTTTGAAACACTGAAATTTCCTCTTCCAGGTCCTAGTCGCACAAAGGAGGAGACATGCGAGCGGTTACGGCTTCCAAGTTGCTCCCTTAAGCTTGACACACGAGCGACTGGGGTTAGATCTGGACTACAGAAACCTTAACTCCTAGTTGCATGGATGGAGTGTTTTCCATGTGACTGGAAGCCTCCAGTCACACGGATGAGCTTTTGTGCAAGTAACTGTGGTCGAATCCTTCTTGTTATGTGCTTGCAACTGAGGCCCAAAGCCTAAAGAAGACATGCGAGCTTTAGACCCTGCAATTTGACCTCAGAGCGAACCTAATCCTCCACGGATGAGCCTCAGACCTATGCGAGCCAAAAACCAATATAGAAGAGTTTCCATTTATGGTGTACAAATGAGGTAGAGGTCACTTGTATTTATAACCTTCCAAGGGTGTCCACTTTTCTTTAGGGCCGAACTTATCAAATATGCACATGTGGTCTTTTCTTCATAAGTACACTTTCTGTTATATGTTTTGAGTGATCTTTAGGTCAATTTTAGTCCTCTATAAAAGAGGAATTCACTGCAATTATTATCTCTATCAAGTGAGTTGTCCAAAGTGGAATTTGACCGCAGTTGCATATTTTAACAAATTTGACATGGTAATTCATGGAATCTCATGTCGGGATCCATCTAGATAGATTCTCCTCGAAAAAACATTTTTGTTGATATGTGGTACACCTTGTGGTTCCTTCTATTTTACTAGAAAATTGAGTTTGAGGTTGAAGACCTTGTTTTATGGGCTAAAACCCCAAGGGTAGTGATATGACACCTCATTCACCTACGAGTGTCAATATATGACAATGATTCTCCCCAAAACCTCATTGTGTATATGTTGAATATTTTCAAGAACTAAAGACAATAAACTAATCACTAACTTCACAACCTAAGTACAACCATATGCACTAAGCCAATCATTGATTTCAAATTTTAAATATGATCCTTAAGGGTTAGTTATTATTGTTTATTAATTATTAAAAGGTGCTTATTGATTTTTGACATAATATTACTTTAGGTAGGCTATCATTATATATCTCCATCCATAGGACATGGATATTACCACTTAAAAGAGAAAAAAATACCACCTAAAGGCCAGTGGCCCTCTTTACTTTGTATAAAAGGCACACATTAAGTTGAATCCTTAAACTCATAAACCTTAATGTCTAATCCTTGAAGCGCCACCCCTCCATATTCTCTAATGGTCACCTTTAAGGTTCTCTTATAAAAGGGATACTTATCTCCTTCAAAGAGATAGAACTCATTGAATATTTTGTGAAGCATTTTTCTCTGAAATTTTGACCCTTGAGTGTTAATGCAAAATTCTATAAAGGAATAAGGTTTGTTTGTTTCTATTCTTTGGAAATTACTGAGCAAAGAAGGAAAGCGAAGGTTGGGTTAAGTCTTATTTTTCTTTTGATTTTTTAGTAATTCATTTAGGCTTATTACAAGAACTAGTTATTCATTGAAAATTATTGAACAAGTAGTTTTAGATCCATGCATTACTTTAGGACTCAGCCAAATTAATGTCTTGAACCTTGACACCTATAATCCTGAACAAAATAGTTAATTATCTGTCTACAAAGTCTTGACTTAGACTGGTCTTCAATATCGATGGCATTAACATATTACATAGCACTTCGAATTCATGTTCAAGTCTCAGTAAAGCATCATTACCATACACTGAAGGTCAACATCCATAGAAAAATAAAAAATATAAGTTACAAGCCTCTTGAAACTTGTGATATTATGAAGAATAGAGTATTAAGAAGTCCTGCATTCATATATGTATAGTTGTCTACATCCCTAAGTAAATTCAACATGTTGGAATCACTTTAAATTAAAAAAATCGATTCGTTGTCACACAAGGTTCTATGTTGGGTGTGAATCCCTTATAAAATGTTGTAATTTCATAGTCAATCTGAGCCATTCATTAGGAATAAATGTGACGGTAGAAGTTATGTTTAATTTAGGGTTTTTTTCCATAGAAGGCAACCCCTCGCTATATACGAGGGAATTGTATTGCGACTATGCATGTGTGTATTCTGAGCAAGAAAAAGAGAGGAGATTGTGTGAGAGCGAAGATGGAATTATAGCGAATCTATTGTAGGTTGTATCTCTTCATTTTGCTGGATAATATAAAAGGAAGGATTGGTTGTTTCTCTTTGGACGTAGGCCAAATTGGGTGAACCACGCATATCTGTATCTATCTTGTTTTATGCGTTTTCTATGTTTATATTTCTACAATATATTTTATGTGTTCCATTTCTCTGTAATATATAATTTTATAACTAGCATCAGAGCCAAAGGTCTATTTGGCTGATAAACTCATAGGAGAGAAGGGTTCCTCGTTCAAGTCGGAGAAATGGCTGAAGATGGTAGGTTTAGGGTCGAAAAATTTAACGACCAAAAATACCAGCTATGGAAGATGCAGATGGAAGTTAGTAACTTGTATCAAAAATATTTGTACCTACCATTGAGCTGAAAGACAAAGAAGCCGATGAGTATGATAGACACAGAATGGAATATTCTCGACAGAAAGGAACTTTGAACAATACGATTGTGCCTAACGACATTGGTAGCCTTTAATATTTCAATGGAAACAACAAAAGAGGGGTTAATGTTGGCATTGGCCAAACTATATGAAAAAATCTTAGCCTCAAATAAGGTATTTCTTATGAAGCATTTATTTAATATGAAGATGTCAGAAGGTGGATCTGTTGCTAATCATTTAAATGAATTTAATATAGTTACCAACCAGTTAAGTTCTGTAGTGGTAACTTTTGATGATGAAGTTAGGGCTCTTTTATTTCTATGCTCGTTACTACAAAGTTAGAATGGTTTAGTTATGGCCATTAGTAACTCTGTCTCTGGATCTGGTACTTTAAATTTTGATGATGTTGTTGGTGCAATCCTTAGCGAGGAAATTCAATGCAAAAGCTTTGGTGAGACATCAGGTAATGCTTTGACTACAAAGACTAGGGTAAGAAAAATGGAAAAAGGAAAGATCCCAGGATATCACAGTAAGTCAAGGGAAGTCAGATCAAAGTCCAAATCAGGGATAGTGTGCTAGAAATGTGGGAATAAAGGACACCTGAAGAAATATTGCAAGTCTTGGAAGGGAAAAGAAGGAGATGTGCAATAAGAAAACAATCATGAAATGAATGTGATAGGTGATGTGTTGCAAGATGCTTTGATTCTTTCATTAGAAAATATTATTGATGTCTACGTGGTAGATTCAGGGGCCTCATTCCTTGCCACACCTGATAGGAAACATTTTCATGATTATGTTCAAGGAGATTTTGGACAGGTTCGATTGGGTGATGATAAACCCTGTAAAATCATTGGAATGGGTACAATTTTCATAAAACATTAGAATGGAAATCAATGGTTGTTGAAGGAGGTAAGGCATGTTCCAAATTTGAAGAAAAATATAATTTCAACGAGGAAGTTGGGAGGTGAAGTTTGTGTAACTACTTTTACAGATAAAACCTGGAAGGTCACTAAAGGAGCCCTGGTAATAGAAAAGGGAGAAAAGGTTTTTACATTGTATTTATGCAATGATATTTCTAATTATGTTAATTATTTAACCTCTACAGGAGAAGATACGACATTATGGCATCATAGGCTTGGGCACATGAGTGAGAAGGGGATGTAGATTCTTCACTCAAGAAATTTGTTGCCAGGTTTGAAGCATGTTGATTTGGAATTCTGTGAGAATTGTGTTTATGAAAAACATAAGAGAGTAAGATTCCTCAGAGTTGGTAAAGAAAAGAAGGGAGAAAAATTAGAGCTTGTGCATACAAATGTTTGGGGACCTTCTCAGGTATCATCTCTTAGTGGCTCTCATTATTATGTTACTTTTATTGATGATGCAACAAAAAAAAATGGATTTATTGTATTCAAAATAAATCTGATGTATTTGATACTTTCAATAAATGGAAAGCTTTTGTTGAAAATGAGATAGGAAAAAGGTTGAAGTGTCTCAAATCAGACAATGGAGGTGAATATTGCAGCAAAGAGTTTGATAAGTACTGTTCAGATAATGGAATTCACAGAGAGAAGACAGTTCCAAGAACACCGCAAGAAAATGGTGTGTCAGAAAGGATGAAAAAGACAATCATGAAGCATGTAAGGTGCATGAGATTGCATGCATGATTGCCTTTACAATTTTGGGCAGATGTTGTAGATACTGTTGTTTATCTAATAAATAGAGGGTCTTCAAGTTCCTCGAATGGTGGTATTCTAGAGGAGGCATGGACAGGTAAAAAGGTAAACTACTCATTTTTAAAGACTTTCGGTTGTGAAGCCTTTGTCCACATTAATAAAGAAAATAGAACAAAGCTTGAGGCAAAATCAAAGAAATGTACCATTATTAGATACGATGTAAATGATTTTGGTTATCGCTTTTATGATTATGAAAAACACAAAATCATTAGGATCATAGATGTCATATTCAATGAAAAGGTTTTTTATAAGGATCAGATGCAGGAAAAATGAAATAGAGAATACAAAGTGCTTGATGATATCATAGAAAAAGTGAAGGTGCTTGAAAATCATTATGATCAACAACTAGAACAACAATAGCAAACACAACAACAACAAGCACCTCAAACCCATGAAAGTGGTGTTAGAATATCTACCAGGATAAGTAAACCCCCTAAATGATACTGTCCTTCATTATATTATGTATTATTGACTAATTTTGGTGAACCAAAATGTTATGAGAAAGCAGTGCAAGTAGAAACCAGGAATAAGTGAGAGAAATCCATGAAAGAAGAGATGGACTCCTTATTACATAATCAGACTTGGGACTTAGTCAGGTTGCCTACAGGTAAAACAACATTACAGAATAAATGGATTTACAGGTTGAAGGAAGAATATGGAGATAGAAAAAGGTATAAAACTAGACTTGTGGTGAAAGGGTTTGCATAGAAAAAGGGTATAGACTTTGATGAGATATTTTATCCTATTGTTAAAATGACTTCAATCAAAACTATTTTAAGTCCAGTAGCAATTGAAGATTTGCATCTTGAGAAGTTAGATGTAAAGACAACCTTTTTCCATGGGGATTTGGAGGAAGAGATATATATGCAGCACCCATAAGGATATGAGATAAAAGAGAAGGAGAAACTAGTGTGCAGGTTGAAGAAGATCTTGTATGGCTTAAAACAGGCTCCAAGGTAGGTATCTAAAATTTGATAGGTTTATGTCTAAACAAGGTTATACTACATGTCACTTTGATCATTGTGTTTATCTTAAAAGGCAAAATGCTGGAATCTATATTATATTGTTATTGTATGTAGATGACATGCTTGTTGTAGGTTGTAACATGCAGGAAATAAATGTGCTCAAAAGAAGATTGGCAAACTCAATTTCAATGAAGGATTTGGGTGCTACAAAACAAATCCTTGGTATGAGAATAACTAGAGACAAGAAGAATTACAAATTAACATTATCTCAGAGTGAGTACATACAAAATGTGTTGAAAAGATTTAATATGTAGAATTCAAAACCAATTAGTATACCTTTGGCCAACCATTTCAAACTAAGTAAGGAGGTGTGTCCCAAGACTCAAGAAGAAATGGCTTATATGTCTGAGTTCCATATGCATCAGCAATTGGAAGCTTAATGTATGCAATGGTTTACACAAGGCCTGATATTCCACATATATCGGGAGTTGTAAGAAGGTACATGAACAATCCAAGAAAAGAACATTGGATGGCGGTCAAGTGGATTCTCAGGTATTTGAGAGGTACCACAAATCAAAAATTATTATTTGGTGGTTCAAACATTTCTCTACAGGGATATGTTGATGTAGATATGGCAGGTGATAGAGATAATAGGAGGAGCACCATAGGGTATGTGTTTATTGCAGGTGGAACAACTGTCTATTGGGTTTGAAAACTGCAAAGTGTTGTTGTACTCTCAATGATGGAAGCAGAGTATATTGCTGCTATAGAGGCTATTAAAGAAATGATTTGGTTACAAAGGTTTTTGGATGAATTGGGTAAGAACTAGGAGTTGGGAAGGTTATACAATGACATCCAGAGTGCCATACATCTTGCAAAGAAATATGCATTTCTTTCCAAGACTAAACATATACAACTCAAGTACCATTTTATACAGTCAGTGTCGGAAGATGAACAGTTGAAGCTAGAAAAGATGCACACTAGCTAGAATCCTACAGATATGTTAACAAAAGTTGTAACTAGGGAGAAATTGAGATTCTTCTCAGTGTCAATTGGTCTTCAAGTATGATGATGAAGATGAGAAACAACTAGGTCCAAAGTGGAGACATTGTCCAACAAATGAAGCAGCGGTAGAGTTGCTATAATCAGTCTCCAAGTGGGAGATTGTTGGGTGTGGAGCCTGATTATCTTCTTTATTCAAAGGTATCACCGCATTGGACCATAGTTCATAATGGAGCGGCAACACCACCCATTATTTGCATTGTAAGGGGGGTCCAAGGGGGGCGACAACGCAAATAATAGGCAGTGTTGCCACCCCATTACGAACTGGGGTCGAATGCAGCGATACCTTTGAATAAAGAAGATAGTCAGGCTCCACACCCAACAATCTCCCACTTGGAAGAATAGAGGATTAAGCAGTCCTACATTCATATATGTATACTTGTCCACATCCCTAAGTGAAGTCAACATGTTGCAATCACTTCAAATTAAGAAAATTGATTTGTTGTCACACAAGGTTCTATGTTGGGTGTGGAGCCTGATTATCTTCTTTATTCAAAGGTATCATCGCATTGGACCCCAATTTGTAATGGGGCAACAACGCAGCCTGTTATTTGTGTTATAAGAGTGGTCCAGGGGGGGGCGACAACGATATTTAGGAGCCCCCCTCGGCGGGGGATCGAGGGCAGGCCCCCCAAAGCTAAAAATAGATGTAAAATTGCCTTGTAAAATGTTTTAATTTCGTAGTCATTCTAGGCTGTTCATTAGGCGAAAATATGACGGTATAAGTTATGTTTAATTTAGTTTTTTTCCCTAGAAGGAAACCCCTTGCTATATATGAGGGAATTTTATTGCAACTATGAATATGTGTATTCTGAGCAAGAAAGAGAGAGGAGATAGTGTGAGAGAGAAGAGGGAATTATAGTGGATCTGCTGTAGGTTGTATCTCTTCGTTTTGTTGGATAATATAAAAGGAAGGACTGGTTGTCTCTCTTGTTTTATGCATTTTTTGTGTTTATATTTTTGAAATATATTTTATGTGTTCCAGTGCTATGTAATATATAATTTTCTAACAACAATCACTTTAAATTAAGAAAATCGATCCATTTTCACACAAGATTCTATTGAAGTTACGGGTCTAATTCAAGCACCAATTCAAACTTTTATACTAATAAACTTTAGTGATGACTTGAAGTCTATTTAGAGATATTTCACATTACAACTCTCATTGTTGAGTATTGAAACTATGACTACAGTGGCATGATTTTGTTGTAAATCTCTATTGTGATTTTTCTTTTGTTAATTGTTAGACCAACAAGAATTATAGTCTAGGTTAAGTATCATGTAGGTCTGTCATAGTTGAATCAGTCTAGTCCTAGGTTGACGGTAAAGTTAGTGGAAAAGTCAAGAGACAACATAAGCGAGATACACAAGGCACAAGCTCACTTTAGGTACATATCATTGTCTTTTAATTTATAAGCCTTCCATGTTCATTGTTTTGTAGTAACAAGTGTATTGTAGGAAGAGGTAAGTGTCATTGAAGGGCATTTTGTTTTATCTTTGGGATTGTGTCTCATCTTGGAAATCTTTGTGTGTAGGTGGAAGAAGGCCCAAGGGTATATATATTGAACTGTCAAGGACTTGAAGTGACAATCAACAAGAATTCATCATCACCTCTTGAAGACATCCTTACAATAAGACAAACTGCACATTCCTTGAAGGAAGAGTAGATATCTTTGTCACATAATCAACAATTGTCCTATGTATTGAGAAGCATTGTCAAAGGTCAAGAGTCAAATCATTGTGACTGAGCCATTATCCCTATTATGGGAGCCCATATTTTTTAAAGAGTCAAGTTTCATAAGATTTGTAAAAGGAATTGTTGGGGAGAGTCAGTTCTACTGTCAGTATTTGTCAGGATAAGGGTATGGTCCTAGTGTTCTCTGTCGTTTATTGAAAAACCATTGTAACGTAGATCATTGTCCATGTTACAAGTTTCCACATATTTTATTGTATTATGTCTTTATAGGGTGGTAGAGTGGTGCTAGGCTGGTGAATGAAGTCACCTTCAGGTTGGGGCCTGTAAACACTTCAAGGTGGTAGGGTGGTGTTAGGGCGAGTTGGGGCTCGCTAGGGTGTTGGGGCATCCTTTCAGCTAACTGTTAATAAAACCACAGAATTAAGGTGTCCTTCCAGTGGGAGCTAGAGAAGAATGATTTTCTAGAGTTCTAGGAAGTTTCAGCTTTCTTTTCAGTTGGGGCTAAAGATTAAAGAACTTATTAGAAAAATGTTTGGTGGTTTTTGACCTAGAGGGGGTTTTCCACCTAAAAATATTGTACCTACTGTCTCTATTTTTGCATTATTGTTTACTTCTCTTACTGAACAATAATAATAATAATTGAATATTAAATAATGCTCTGAAAAATATTAATAAAGTGATAATTTCTAAGAAATACTAATTCACCCCCCTCTCATTATTTCCAATAATGGAGTTGCAATGGCTATTGTGGTTTTACAACTAAAATTGCAACAACATGAAGGAGTTGAAACCACATGGAGGAGTCACAACCATGTGGAGGAGTTGCACGGCACATTATTTTTCTCCCGTTTGACAATATTAGTATGAAAGCATAAAAGTGGCGAAAAAGAGAGTAGTCATACCTACACTAGGAATGGGGTGATAATGGATAAAAAGTGCATAAAGCGATGATGGAAAGTGGAAAAATCATATAAAAAAAGTTATAGATGGGTGTTGAAAATATGTTAATTTTAACACTCATTAGATGTTATGAACCTTGCACCTTAAAAATGATAAGAAACCAATAATTATAGTCTTCTTCGAGGGGGAAACCTTCTTTTACAATGAATATAATGTATAAGGCAATATTTGACGATTCTTAGACTAGGTCTCCTTAGTGTGTGTGTGTGTGTGTATATATATATATATATATATATATATATATATATATATATATATATATATATATATATATATATATATATATATATATATATATATATATATATATATGGATGGAGATGGAGAGAGAGAGAGAGAGAGAGAGAGAGAGAGAGTACAATTATAATAAAATGGGACTATGAGAGGTTCTAGCCAACATAACAATAGAACAATCTAAATGTCACCACCCAAGAGCTAGGGCTTAATAAGGGGTTTATGGTAAACATGGGGCTTCTTAGACTAGAGTGTGTGTGTGTATATATATATATATATGGAGAGAGAGAGAGAGAGAGAGAGAGAGAGAGAGAGAGAGTACAATTATAATAAAATGGGACTATGAGAGGTTCTAGCCAACATAACAATAGAACAATCTAAATGTGACCACCCAAGAGCTAGGGCTTAATAAGGGGTTTATGGTAAACATGGGGCTTATATAGGGCTTAACATTCCCCTCCCCTTCAAAGAAGTGTTGTCCTAAACACTTCACTATTTGTGGGTGTTTCTTCATGAATACCTCATCTTCTCATGTTGCTTCTTCCAATGATAGGTTCTTCCATTTGAAGAGATACTCGGTAATTGCTCAATTTCTCAACTACTTAGTCCTTTTTTCGAGATTTTTTCTGGTTCTATTATTATTTTCCCTTCATCATTAATCATTGGTAGAATATTTTGGACTGAGATCTTGTCACTAATTACCTTCTTTAAGAAAAAACATGGAATACTGCATGTACACATGAATATGGATGCAAATCCAATTTGTAAGCCATATTTCCAATCCTTTGCAGCACCTTATAGGGCCCATAATGCTTTAGTGCTATTTTTTCCCCTTTTGTTGTTTGAGAGACATTTGTTTATACAATTGTAGTTTCACAAATATCTAATACCCTACTTCAAATTCCCTTTCATTGCAATGTTTATTTGCTTGTTGTTTCATCATATTTTGTGCCATAACCAAGTTGTCCTTCAATAGTTTGAGACCCTCTTGTTGGTGTTGTATGTGGTCCTCTACTGCTTGAGCTTTATAGTCCCTTTCAAGGGTGATGTGATGAATGGAGAATTATATCATAAAGTTCCATAAATGGTGACATTTTTGATGAGGTATGGATGTGTTGTACCGCCATTTTGGTAAGGGAAGCCATTTGACCCCTTATGTCTGTTTATCAGTTGTAAAGAAATATAAATATCATTCTAAAAATTTATTCACAATCTCAATTTTACCATTAGATTGGGGATGGTTAATCTAATGGTAAAATGAATTGTGAGCCAATTGAGTATGAAAACAATAAAATAATTTATTTCAAAAAATTCCTATGTAAATTGGATCTTTTTCGCTTACGACAATCATCGGTATTCCATGTAACTTTTGGATTGTTTCCATGAATGCTTCTTCCATTGTACTTTCTTTAAAAGGATGGGAAAGATAGTAAAAATGGGCATACCTTTTCATTCAATCTTCCACTACCATAATGACACTCTTTCCTTCATATTTGGGTAAACCCATAATAAAATCCATTGAAACTTCTTCTCAATAATGGCTTGGTATGGCTAATGGATGAAGGTGCCTCACAATCTTGATTGTCTCTTCTTTATTTTGTTGGCATACCACACATTCCTCCACAAACTTTTGCACATATGATTTAATACCTTCTCAATTTTTTTTTCTTGATCCTATTATATGTCTTCAAGAACCTTGAATGTTCTCATATATGATAAATGTGCAATTCCAAGAGGACTTTATGTTTGAGTTAAGAATTCTTACATAAATATAAGTAATATTGATACCATAACAAATCATTTTTCCACATGAATTTTTTATTGCATTAGGATCATGTTGTATTTGTTGAATAATATTGCACATGGAAATAATGCATAGTAAACCATATATGTCTTCCTACTTCATTCATAGTGCATTTTCCACAACATTTTGTTTCCCTTTTCTAGATAATTTCAGTCATAACCCAACATATTTGTGACCCATTATTATTTCTATTTTGAAGACAGTATTTGATCTAAGAAGTACTTTAGATTATCATGATCCGTTTTTACTTTGAAGTGTATTCCTATTAGGTATGAACAACATTTTTTCATAGATGGGCCTGAATAAGTTCTTACCTTTAAGTCTGCTATTGCCAAAGGAAAGGGGCTTTATTTGTTGCATCAAAATTGCACCAATGCCATGTATAGATTCATCACACTCAATAATGAAGGTTTCTGCGAAGTCAGGTGTCATCAAGATGAGGGTTCACTAGTATAAAATGATGAAATTAATGACTAGGTGACTAAAAACGTTAGTCACTGCAATTATTTCAAGTAAATTACTACTAAAATTGAGCAATTTTAAGTGACCAAACTAAAAATGACTAACTTAAATGACTAATTTAGTCTAGGGATAAAATATATGACTAAACTAAAAGTGACTAAATTAAATGACTAATTTAGTCTAGGATTAAAATATATGACGAGATAATAAGTGACAACATTATTTCATGATGAGACTACCCTACAAGCCACCAAATTTCTATCATATCCATGAGGTCAACAACATTTTGTGGTTCAAGATATAGCTAATTTGGAACAAACTTAGCTCTAGAGCCTAGGATTTTTTGTCTACCTCTAATGTTTTTTTTTGTAAGCTAGAGTAGGACCTTTGATTTTCTATTTAACCAGGTTAAAATAAGTACAAAAATTTGGTGACCTCAACTCGCCCCGAAGGGAAACTAGGTCTGTTGGCCACCTTAAGTCTTTATAACCTGACCAGTAGCAAAAAAGAATAAGTATGCTTATCCATGCCAAATAGACATTACTGCAAAAATTACTAATCTGATTTCCTATCGACATTAGAGACTATAAACAGAAAAAAAAAGGAGAGCTTGTTCTCAGCGAACTAACAAGGAAAGCCATTAGAACAACTAGAAGGATTAATCTACCATGTTTTTATGTGGAGTGTCTTCATCTTTTGTCACTGGAACTAGCTTCTTCAGCTGTTGTTGAATCTCCTCCAACTTGTTGTCTTGCATGAGCAGAGTGATTTGGAGATTCTTCATTTCTCTCCTTAAATTGGGAATGCCCTGAGCCATCTCTGCCATTTCCACTGCCACCTGCTCCATTGCCTTTGCCAGTAATCTCTTCAACACCCAATATACATGTAAAGCCTACTTGTATAAGGACAGGTGTCCCCTGGTATTACCCGGGTCAGGGATCAGGTTACCCCAGTCTTCCATCTCTGGTTCCGAGTCTTCCTGCATTGCATTTGCTTCTAGTTCTTGAATTAGCCTGTGGATATCGGCGTCAGTTCCTTCGTTATAAGCTTTTTCTGCCTCCTGCACCATATGCCTCATGGTTTTCCGGCCTCGTCTCTGACAAACTAGAGATGGGGGTCTGAATTCCTGTCTACCAGTTTGTCGACCTCTTCCTCTGCCCCTACACCCTCTTCCGTGACCTGGGCGAGCTGGTTTGTTCCTGGTAGCTGCCCGACTTCCTTGCCCAATGTCGAAGGATTCGTTCCCTGTAAATTCCTCACCTCCAAGCACCTTAGCTTTCTTTTCCAGATTCGTTCCTTCCCCTTGTTGCTCTTTTTCGGGAGTTTTGACCTTCACCGCTCCACCTTTCCTAGAATGGAATTGATAAATATTCTCGGGGGTCTTCTCTTCCTCCCAAACCATTTTCTTTTCTATCTTCGACTGCCCCTAATTTGAATCTAACTGAGAACATTGCATGCTCTTATCCTGAACTGTCCAACTCCCTTCCTTGCTAGATTCGACCACAACCTTTCTCATTCTCCCACCCACTGTCTTCTGACTGATATTAAGATGGATGAATTTCCCGTCCCTTTCCCTTTGTCGAACTTCTGTAGCAGTTGAACCTCTTCCCGTTTCCTTAATATTACTGGTGATATCAGAGAAAGCAATGGACAATTTTACGAATTCATACCCCTTTCTATGACGAGTTGCAGAGAAAGCCAGCCAGCCTCTAACTCCCTTCATCTCCTTCCTTTGCTGCATGCAATCTTCAGGTCTGCCTTCTCCTATCCTTATTAATCCTCTGCCAGCTACCTGAAGTCCCATCGTCTGTTCACCACCATTCTTACCTCCTTCCTCCTCCACTTCTCTGTCGCCTCTACTCCTCGGGATTCTACCTAGCTTGTAGGTCGTCACGACGTCCTGCGTAATTATAATGTTGCGAGGTGACTTGCATTGCCACCTTCCTACCTTCATTATATTTCCACATGCCTCCACCTCATCCACCCTAATCGGGGGTGTCTGCCTCTAATGTTTATAGACAAAGAGATCAATTTCTAAATCATGTGGGAGCCAAACTATCACCTTTCCCATGTTGACTCCCTCTATTGAACATCATGGAAATCTCCATAGATTAGTTATCCTTACTAAAACAAACATTTCATTGGAAATGATCATTAATATTATGACATTACTACTTCACTTGACCACACAAAGCTTATTTTTATGTCTACCCCTCTTATTTTATGACAATACTACGCTACAAGTCACCAAATTTCTATCATATACATGAGGTCAACACCAATTTGTGGTTCAAGATATAACTAAGTTGGAACAAACTTAGCTCTAGAAGCTATGCTATTTTTCCACCCCTAATGTTTATGGACAAAGAGATATCAATTTTCTAAAACATGTGAGAGCCAAAGTATTACCTTTCCCATGTTGACTCCCTCTATTAAACATCATCTCAACCAGGGCAAAATCGTTATTTAAATGAAGGAAGATTCCTTCAAAGAATTTTGACTATTATATATGTAAGAAGAAAGGTCATCAAGCTATGAATTTCCCACAAAATCCAAAATCCAAATGTTAGCAGACGATCGTGGAAAATTTCACCAATGCATGTGAACCTGCTCAAATATGGGAAGAAATTTCCCAATATAGATCTAATGGAGAAAAATTTCTAGTAACTGGTCTCTTTGAAATTGAAGGAAAAGAACTTCAGTACCAACTAGCCCAAGCTCAATTATCTTCTTCATCTGCTGATACTCAAGAAATTTTCTTTCATATTGTTTTATGTTTTCTAATATTACTTTTATTCAATAGTCTCTTGCCCTTTTATAACATTTCCAATGCTCTCTCACAATTGGATATTTTGTTATGCGCCAGCACTACCAAAGCTCTCTCACCATTGAATTATCCTTATTAAACCAAACATTTAATTGGAAATAATGATTGACCATTACCATAACATTAGTACTTTTATTCACTTTTTAACCACACAAAACTTGTTTTGATATCACCATAATTCACTTTTGATAAATCAACCAAAACCCCTCTCAATTGATATTTAGTGACACAAAAACCTAATTTTTTTCATAAATTAATAATTATTTATAATAAAAAAATACCTTCCATAAACCAAAGAAAAGGCTCAACCTTTTATTTATTAAATAAACTATAAAATGATCCTTAATTTTATATAAAGATGTAAAAATAATAATTTGTATGTGTAATCAATGAAGAAGAGAAATAATCTCATATTAAACACCCTCTAACAGTTCCATGGCATATTAACATGCATGTTACCTTGCAGGTCTGCCTTCCCTGCTAGTAGAAAGTCTTGAGCAACAACAATCACGATTTCCATGAAAAATGGCAAGGAGAATTGAAGTTCTGGAAGGTGCATTGAGGCTTTGTTGAGAATTAAAGTTGGTATCCTTTTCAGTTTATATATCTTTCTTTTTAGATCTGGCTTATCTCTTTAGATTTAGCCTAGGAGATCTAGAGCCTCGTTGGACATTAAGCTTGTGCAAAGGTTTTGTTTGCCATTAAAGCTTTATTATAAAAAAAATTCATGAACATCTGTTTATCTAATAAGCATTAAGAAAAATTAATACTTGTATGTTTGTTTTTCAAATGTCTAACAAAATTATCTTTTGGTAGACTCAACCTTTTATTTAATTCCCTTGATAAAAAAAGAAGAGCATTTCATTTAATTTTCATTAACATTTCATGGATTTGTTTCTTTCAAATATTAAAATGGTTTATTTCCCTCCATTTGAAAGTTTTGTCCAAATATCAAAATGGTTTATTTCCCTAGATTTGAAAGGTTTGTCCATGAGGAAGAAGGAGAAGGAAGGGCACATTTGGAAGAATCGAGGGTCGATGCCACTTTTGGCTAAGCATGCTCGCCATATTTTAGATCTATTCTCTAGGAGGCGAAGAAAGACAACATTGTGAACCCAAAGCCAAGCTTTCTTACTCTGCAAGTCTAGGACTAATGCCAGCCCTTGGCGCCTTCTCTCTCACGCATTTGTTCGTGTTATCACATATAATTTTTTGTTAAAAATGATTTATATGGGCAAATTTTGCTGGTGTTTAAGGCGGCAAGAGCTCCAGGCATTCCTATGTTTGAAATTTTCTTAACAAAAGTCATAAATATAAGGAGCAGGTGGTCTACTTGCAACAGAATGGACAATCTGTAGATGTTTCCTTTTCATTATCACTTAAAGCTACTAAAGACTCAGATACTGACACACAGAAAAATGATGATGCAGATGTGGGAGATGAGGGATTGAGACAAGTTCTTAAATTTCTTAAAGCTGGGATGCCTGGCCTAAAATTCAAGGTGTTGAAAGTTGTGACTCCAGAACAGATAACAAGGATTTAGAGATTGTTCCATCAGTTGCAGTTAGTGCATATCTGCAGCAAATACAAAGGAGCAAGCTTATTCATCCATTTGGGTGCATGGTTGCAGTGAATGAGAAGACTTTTGAAGTGATTGCTTACAGTGAAAATCCCCCAGATATGTTTCAAGTGTCAACTCATGCAGTTCCCAGCATGGAGGACCAGCAAATTCTTTGTATTGGCAGTGATGCAAGGACCTTGTTCACTCCTTCAAGCACCATGGCATTGCAGAAGGCTGCCAAATTTGAAGAACTCAATCTTCTGAATCCTGTTTTGGTCCATTCCAAGAGTTTTGGTAAGCTCTTCTATGCTATAATCCATAGAATTGATAGATTTTGAGCCTATTGGGACTTTGGATGTTTTCACCTCTACAATGAGAGCATTACAATCCTATAATATTGCTGCAAAAGGCGATATCACGGTTGGAAATCGATTCCTGGTGGAAATATTAGGCTATTGTGTGACATGATTGTACAAGAGGTGTGTGACCTTATAGGCTATGATCGTGTTATGTCTTATAAATTCATGGTGAGGTGATATCGAGGATTAGAAGATATGATTTAGAACCTTATTTGGGTCTTCACTACCCTGCAACTCATGTCCTTCAGGTTTCAAGATTTTTTTTTATGAGGAACAGAGTAAGAATGATTTGTGATTGCTATACACAACCTGTAACAGTGATTCAGGACAAGAGATTGCCTAGAGACCTAAGTTTCTGTGGATCTACATTGATAGCACCTCATGGTTGCCATGCTCAATACATGGCCAACATGGGTTCTATAGCATCTCTAGTAATGGTTGTAGTAATCAATGAGAAGGAATTGGATGGAGGTAGCGAGGGGCAGATGCAGCAGAAAGGAAGAAGGCTTTGGGGACTGGTGGTTTGTCATCACACTAGTCCACATTATGTTCCATTTCCTTTGAGGTATGCCTGTGAGTTCTTAATGCAAGTTTTTGGAATTTAGCTAAACAAGGAAGTTGAATTGGCTGCTCAGATGAGAGAAAAGTGAATTATGCGCACTCAAGCATTGCTCTGCGACATGCTGCTTCGCAACACACCCTTAGGAATTGTCACTTGGAAGCCCAACATCATGGATCTTGTTAGATGTGATGGTGCTGCCCTTTATTATGAAGAAAAATTTTGGCTTCTGGGGGTAACTCCTACTGAGGCTCAGATCCAAGATATTGTTGCATGGTTGTCTGAGCATCACATGGATTCCACAGGTTTGAGCATAGATAGTCTTGTTTATGCAGGCTATCTCGGAGCGGGATCATTAGGGAATGCAGTTTGTGGAATTGCCGCAATGAGAATTAATTCAAAAGACTTTTGTTTTGGTTCAGATCCCATACTACAAAAGAAATCAAATGGGGAGGTGCCAAACATGACTTGCAGGACAGAGACGATGGTAAGAAAATGCATCCACGATCTTCGTTTGATGCATTCCTTGAAATGTAAAAAATGAGGAGTTTTCCTTGGGAGGATGTTGAGATGGATGCCATCCATTCATTGCAGTTAATACTGTGAGGTTCCTGCAAAGAAACTGATGAAAGTAGCAAAAATATCTCGATAAATAGGTAACTCACTGATTTGAAACTTCAGGAAATGGATGAATTGAATGCAGTGAAAAATGAGATGGTGAGACTGATTGAAACAACAAAGACTCCAATCTTGGCAGTCGATGCTTATGGAGTAGTAAATGGATGGAATAGAAAAAGTTGTCAAACTTATAGGGTTGTCAGTGGAAGAGGTCCTGGGGGAGCCTCTAATCAATATCGTCAAGGAAACTTCAGCTGAGAACGATGCTACATTTGGCTTTGCAAGGAGTTGAAAAGCAAAATGTTCAAATTGAGCTAAAAAGACATGGCTCAGAGGAGGAAAAAGGTCCAGTAGTTTTACTCGTTAATACTTGCTCGAGCAAGGACCTGAAGGAGAATGTTGTGGGAGTGTGCTTTGTTGCCCAAGATGTGACCGCATAGAAGATCGTTATGGGAAAGTTCACTCATATTCAAGGTGACTACATGACAATAGTTCAGAATCCAAGTCCCCTAATTCCTCCCATATTTGGAAGAGATGAATGTGGATGGTGTTCTGAGTGGACTTTTCCCTGGAGACAAAGAGGCTCTAATTCTCACTTTTAAAGCTGCCAAAGTTTTGGATTGCATTTTTTATGAGAAGAGTTTCAAGGCATACAATCCATAGCTCTAGATTTGAAGGGCATAAATATATCAGTCAAAATGACAGCTGGTTAAATAGGTGGCATAATTTCCCTCATTAAAGGAACCCTTGGCAGCAAAAGGAGCACCATTAAGAAGGCTAGTTGCAGGTTGATCTACTGAGTAAGAAGGATTTTTATTGAAGGCGACATGGCTTCCCAAGGGTATTTCACAGTCTGCGTCGGACCGGCCCGCACCAGATTCATGATAAAGACAGAATCGTTTAATCACCCTCTGTTCTGTATTCTGTTAGAGGACGCAGAGAAGGAATACGGTTTCAACTTCGCGGGTCCTCTCAGTCTGCCCTGCGAGGTCTTCGTCTTTCGCAGTATTCTGGAGACCTTGAATACAGATTGTGGCGGTGAGGATTCTCTTAACGACAACGATGTCTACTTCCGTGTGGCAGGGCTCTGCACATTCTGCGGTCATGCGTTCACTCAGTTCAGTGCCAGGAAAGATCACGATGCTCTGGGTACAACAGATATATTGGAAGGTCTGAACAAAACAAAGGTAGATCGGAAGGAAGAGACTAGGAAACCGAGCGAGGACAGAGGCTGGCAAACAATTTTTACTTTTTCGCTCAGAATCCTACTCGGGGGCGGAGAATCGTTAGGGCTTGGGCCGATCTATGAAGATCTAGCCAGTAGGCCGTTCTTCAGGCCAATCGCCTCATTGCCATACCTTGCATGTAATGATGGGGGACTGCATGCAGCAGATCCAACCCACCTCACAAATGCTCGGCCCATTTTTCACAGATCCAGGCCGGATCTAATAGATCGGAGCAAGTTACAAGTCTACTCAGAACCAAGGAACCAGATCAGCCGGATCAGGCATCAAATGAGCGGAGGGATCGTCTCCCTGAAGGCAGATCGACCCAATAAGAGGCACGACCTGGAAGAACACACACAACCGGACCATCTGGCAACCAGCACAGACACCGGTTCACGCAGAGCTCAGATAAACAACAGACATCAGGTAACCAATAATCGTTTCCAGATTTTCATTAAAACCCCTAAAAAGAAATCTATCTTAATCTGGGTAAGTGGAGATAGCTATGTTTCGCTGTTAAAGCAGCAAATCTGTGCTTTGACTGGCTATCCTGGCCAGATCCAACATTTAGTCAGTGGCAGGTGGTCTCTCCAGGACAACAGAACCTTGGGAAGCTACGAGATCAGCCCAGGAGAAACCATTGCTTTGAATCTCAGGCTGAGAGGAGGGGCACCATTCCAGGGACAGTCAAGCAGCACAGGAGGGGAAAAGGGGAAAACAACACCCCAGCATAAATCTAAAGGAGCTCCATCCTATAAAAATATTCTCCAAGGCAACAGAGAATCGGGATCCTCCCCAGATCAAGGCGGACACACACCCCGGCCATACATAGTAGACCAGCTAGGGCAAACTCCAGCCCTTAATTTTGATTCCATAGGGTTGGATAACTATGTTGAGACTTTTGAATCGCAGGCCCTAATATGCCGATTCAACAGCTTTTGGCCAACACCTACGAAGCTATTTCATTGGATCTTTGTCAATTGGACCATGGAATGCGAGATACACTTATGCTCCAAAGGATTCTTCATAGTCATATTTGCATCCAGGGAAGCCAGAGATACAATCATCAATGCTGGGCCTTGGTTTTGGGGAACGGCGGGGCTGTTCATGACCCCATGGTTTACAGACTTCGATCCAAACAAAATGACAGTCTCCAAAATGCCGGTCTAGGTCCGTCTACACAACCTTCCCCTACATTTCTGGAGCGAACGAGTGTTAGAAGGAATCGGGAACAACATAGGGAAATACATCAAAACAGATACAGAAAGGATTGACGAAAGGATTTTCACTTTTGCACGAATTTGTGTGGAAGTGGATCTAAGCAAAGGGCTACCGGACAACATAAGGCTGATCTACAAACAAAAAAACTGGTTGCAAGTATTAGACTACGAAAATACTGCTTTTAGGTGCAGACTCTGTAGACAAACAGGGCACCTGCAAAGCACATGTCCAAAAGCCAAAAAAGTAAAAAACAAAAGGAAGCAGAAAGGAAAACAGAAGAAAGGATGGTTCTTTTCCCCTCCAGTCTCAGAAGATGAAGAATCAAAAGTCGAAGAAGAAGATACCACCACAGAGAAAGTGGAGGTCTCCCAAGAAATGGGGAATCAGAAGGAAACCACATCAGATACCAAGGCATCACAGCTTTACCCAAATCAGGCAGAGAAGACTACTGATGACCAGATCATGGGAGGGATAAAGCGGCACCATCAATCAGACACATCAGATTCAGACAAGGAATTAGGCACACAGAAAGCAGAAACACAGCTAGTCATAGCCTCGATCGAGCCCACTCAAGGAGAGTGGCGCAAGGTCGAAAAGAAAAAAGGAAGGAAAACCTGAAGCATGAGTCTTACTCATATATGATTCTCAGTTTTCTTTTACTTTCACTCCTCTCCTCTCTCTCTCTCTTCTTTTCTCATCATTTTTTGCACGTTAGTTTTGTAACGTTGCGAAGGGTGCCATCGCACTCGAGCCCATTGGGCAGCTTATGGAAATGCATCATGCATCTGCAATTGTAACTTTTCATTTTTTAATAAAAGGTTACAGATTTTTTCTCCGGAAAAAAAGGAGCACCATTAAGCTACAAAAAATATCATTTATCAGAGGAAGAATTGTGTAAGCATTGTGTTGACCTGCTCAGAGATGATCCTTTTCTCTGTAGAGAAGGATGATAAATTCACATATGAAGAGTCTGATGGTCAAAACCAGAATTCATAGTCAAAGGTGCAGTGAAATATGCTTTCCTTTTTGCATGTCGAAGGAGACTCAATTATTCTTTCATGTTGAAAAGGTTGCCCTCATAGCAAGCCAATTTTGTTGACTGAGAACCCATGAAAAAATAGAGGACAGTGACAAACATCGATCATCAAACATCACTGACAGAAATAAAAATATCAGAGAAATAAGAACAGAAGGGATCAAGAAACAGGGCATGGCTAGAAGAAATCAGCTAGCAAAACTAGTCTTCCTCTATGGATTCCTCAACAACCTTTTCTTATGAATAGAGTTCATGTAGATCCACCAATTGTACTAGTTCCTTCACCATTGTCTCATCTTCATTCACTAAGAAAATTATACATAATGGTAGCTTGGATTTTCATAGATGCATCACCAAGCGGAAGACCAAGAACATCTCACAAATGCTGCTCAAAACTTCATTATCCTGCACATTTGGTGACTGTGGGGAAGATCTGATGTTTCCTACAGCATAACCATCGAAATCCATTCTATTAATCTATAATGAGAGATGTGAAATATTTCATTCAATTCAAAAACTAAAACCTAAGGTAGTCAAGTTAGTATGGGAAGGAGTGTTTTCTTTGAAATCGATTGCAGCTTCATCAAACCTTAGACTTGCAAGGGACAATTCTGCTTTAACAATTGAGAGTGGATCAATGCTTGGGGAGGTTTGTTCTGTTTTGACAACCACAGTTCCAGTTCTGTGAACACTGTGAAATTTCAGGTGTTTACTCATTATTTCTTTTCAGGTGCTTGATAGGTCACTTTCCTTTATATACACCATTTCCAATCTAATGTTTTTTTAATTCCTTTGGGCTTTTTCTGTCAAACTTTCGCTCGTGTGCTAAAGAATTATTTTTTCTGTAATATAAGAGTATCCTGTAGACCTTTCATTCTTGGTTTGATATCGACATTACCATTATCTACTTCGGAACAAATGAACCAAGCACATAGAACATTTGTGACCACATTCAAAAAGTCTTTGTTTGAATTCTACTATGGCATCAAAGTTTCAAACAACCTCCAATTATAAGTTTTGTTTGCCATGAAAAACCTGCAAGTGTTGCTGCAAAGTCAATTTTGAACACAGACCATGTAACTTTCTTTATGCGCATTTGACCCATTCATGCTGTTTGACTTGAATTGAGAACCATAACAGTCATATGCCCTTTTGCATATTTTTTTCATTCACCTTATGAAAGTCATTAAAAATCCTTTAGACCTTCAATTAGCCCTGTGATTTCTTGCACAAACCAAGGGGTAACCGTGTCAACATTGACACATTTATGGTGGTGGATGTTGATGGCTCCTCTTTGTTTCAAATGCTAGTAAGGATGTTTCTCTTCCTCACCTCCATAGTATTTTCTTTTGAGAGGACTAGTCATGACTTGGAGGATTTTCTCTCTCAAGTATTATCTATTATCAATTCCACTTTCTAGGGATACTCTTTTGGGTTCCCTTCCTTTTCTATTTTATTATCTACTCTTCTTTCATTCTTCTTAGATTTTAGAACTGGTTGATAGATGCTCTAGGCACTCCTTATTGTTGTTGTCAAATGTTGTCCTCCTAGTCCCATTGACATAGTTTGAAGTATTCTTTTGTCACATAGAAGGTCTCCCTCTCTTGTTTTTTGTTGAGAAATGTTGCATATATACTTGATAGATCAAATAAGTACATCATGGAACATGAAGGATTACAACAAACAAACAACAATGGTACCCCAAAGGGTGAGGGCAAGGGATTTTAAAGTTCCCCTCTCTTTTGTGAACTTTGATATCTATGGATGCTTTCCTGTATGTGTTTTTATAGGTTGACAATTTTAGGCTATTTTTATTTTATTTGTTTACAGCAGCATCCAACACATGTTTCGAAGTTTGGGAACTAGAATACTAAACAAGATATTGGTTACACATCTTATTTTGAGGGTGCCCGTGTTGTTAGAGGTGCAAAACCTGGCCATGAAGAACAATTTAACAAGGAATATGAGGGTATCAGATGCCAAAGATTTGGCAACAAACCTAGAGCAGATTGCATGTTATGACCTTCAACAACTGGGCAAGAGTGATAGGGTGGAAACATATGAACCAACGAAACTGTACGTATTTCATAGTTTTTCTTTCTTGTAAATTGCTTTTAGTAAAAACTGACATAATTCAAATTTAAACCATAATTTATGATGTTAAAATACCTGTTAAGGTAATAGTTCCAAATGTAGAAATAAATCAAATTTTTGGAAGTTTTCTAATTAGTCACTGGATAAAGTGGTCAATAACACTGGAAAAGGGCATTATTTTTTTCTTGTGGTTTGAATAGCCATGATCTTGGATTGATAGATATCCTGTCTAAACATAATAATTTATTATCTATATATCTATATATCTATATATATATATATATATATATATATATATATATATATATATATATATACTCCCAATTTGTGTGTCTAGGACCAAGGTATGCTATTACTTTCATGCAGATTTTAGAAATCAAGCCATGAAATTACATGCTTTGTGGAGAATGGGCGTGCAAAATTTGTCAGCGTCCTGCAAGCCATGAATACAAAGCTTAGGTACTTATGAACCAAGTCTGCACACAGTTGATTTGAGAAATTATTAATGGCATAGGTTGATTAAAATAAAGGCCCTTCCATCTGTAACATTTGAAATTAAATATTTTAGGTTGATTGAGGACATTTCTCACCATCTATTGTTCAAACTCATTATTCTAAAAATTCCAATGATTTTGCACCTTCTGTGAGACAATACAGGTCTTTGTGAAGCCTTCTTAAGTTAGGTACTAGCAGGGCCTAATTTTGCATCATAATCTGTAATATGGATATTTATTATACCTATACTTCTAGGAAAACATTAAAATATTGTTGCGTATTATCTAACGGGTGAGAGGAATCCATTAGCATTTGGTTAGGCAGATTCTTAGCTGAAGCAAATTGATTGAGCACTATCAATATTTGTTGCAAGGTTCATCATTAACATAAGATTTCATAAATCAATAACTCTCTCCAAGGAACAACTCTATATTTCATTGATGTAAAGGTTATTCAACATGCTACAGCTTGGCAGAGGTGCACCTATCCCCAGTGTTGGAGCCTTGAGTGAAAGCAACCCTATATTTAACAAAGCATGGGAAGACAAGAAGACAAGAGGAACAACCAAAATTCCAATAATACCATCAGAAACTCCATCTCGTAACAAGCCACCCCAAAGGTCATCAGTAATTAGTTTTGAATAAGATAGGTTGTATCTACAACAAATCTGGTCATTTTCATTTGGGGCCTCTGAAAGTTGAACATGTTTATGTGTTTGTAGTGTTGGTGTTGCTTCAAACCAGGAGTTGATTTTTACAATAGAATTTGTCTACAAACTTTGCAATTATTGATTTTAAAATTTAAATCACTCAAATTCTTGCAAGAATTATTATGTGCTTTTCCTGAAGAAATTTCATAGAATAATTTTTTGGAAATTAAAATAAATTTGAAAAGAAATATTGCAATGATACCCATCAAGGTAGGGAGTTACTTCCCACCAAGGGGAAGTCAACAATGCCACAGATCTAGACATACCATGAATAAAACAAAACTAAAAGTAGCCATGAACATCCACACCAATGGGGATCTTAGAGTCACTTTCATAAAATAACACACACCCACATGACTTTACAAGGCTATAGGGCACATTCTTTGGGCTTATATGGTGTGTCCAAAATTTTTTGGAGTACCCCTGCCGAAAGAGGGGTAACATGACCTTGGGCTTACAATAATGGTGATAAATATTGCAAAGTGTTCATATGTACCCATGCTTACATGAGAGGCAATAGGTCCAAAAAAGTGACCCATCTCGAAAAAATGAGGGGAAGAAAGGTCGTGGTGCAGCATCCAGCCTCCAAAGGCCCTTCAAAGGTACTTCTCCTCTACAAATTAGCCAATAAACTCCCTAATTGTCATCCAAAGTAAAAGAATGGGCTCCAAAGTAAATTGTCCACCCTTAGTGGTGGGTCTTCTCCTTCAATCCTATTAAGAATGATCCCAAACCCTCCTACAAAATGAGCACAGGGGCTTCAGAGTGGACACATCTAACTTTCAAGAGGTGGAACAACTATTCTTATCATGTACATGA
Organism: Pinus tabuliformis; assembly: GCA_031772625.1. Classification (NCBI taxonomy): domain Eukaryota; kingdom Viridiplantae; phylum Streptophyta; class Pinopsida; order Pinales; family Pinaceae; genus Pinus; species Pinus tabuliformis. The sequence goes on from CM062818.1 coordinate 999,206,955, forward strand.
GACCTCCAAGTGTCCACCAATGTGGGAAAAATCTTCTAAGGTGAATGCTCAACATACAAATCTACCAACAATACTCCCAAACAGGCTTTAGCTCTACTTCTCATATCTATAACCCACCCAAAACAGAGGTTAGCACCTAATTGTTGTAATGACATAGGCCGGATCCATATATAATCGTTGATTCAAAACACATTATAAATAGGGCCTCCATGAAATATGTTTCAATACAGCTTGTAGGTTGGTCAAACAGGCCAACCCTTACTCCTTTAAGTGATTTCTGCACAAGTATATATATATATATATATATATATATATATATATATAAAACCTAAGTGGCCCTTTTGAAGAATACAAATAGAAGTGTTTGACCTTGCTCCTATAAAATCTGAAATAGGTACGGAGTATTGGCTTCATAGTTTAGATAGACTTTTGATATCCACGAGGAGGCTTGAGTTTGCATCCGATCCAAGCATTCTTCATTGGGGAAAGGCTTTGCCGCAATTTCCTGCTTCATTACAGCATATCACACCAAAATTCAGGCTTCAAGAGAGCAGTATTTCCGTGTTGTTGGTCAAACAGGCCAACCCTTACTCCTTTAAGTGGTTTCTGCACAAGTATATAGATATATAAAACCTAAGTGGCCCTTTTGAAGAATACAAATAGAAGTGTTGACCTTGCTCCTACAAAATATAAAATAGGTATAGAGTACTAATTTCATAGTTTAGATAGACTTTTGATATCCTCGAGGAGGCTTGAGTTTGCATCCAATTCAAGCATTCTTCATTGGGGAAAGGCTTTGCCGCAATTTCCTGCTTCCTTACAGCATATCACACCAAAATTCAGGCTTCAAGAGAGCAGTATTTCCATGTTTGGCTGAAAGTAGCCAAAACACATTAATATCATCCCTTTATACTGATTCAAGTGAAATTTCAGGTGTTTTCACCTTATTTCTTTTCAGGTGCTTGATAGGTCACTTGCCTTTATATACACCATTTCCAATCTGATGTTTTTTTTATTCCTTTGGGCTTTTCTGTCAGACTTTGACTTGTGTACTGAAGAATGCTTTTTTCTATAATATAAGTGTATCATGTAGACCTTTCATTTTTGGTTTGATATGGACATTATCATTCTCTACTTCAGAATAAACTATCCAAGCAGAACATTTGTGACCGCATTTAGAAAGTCTTTGTTTGAATTCTGTTATGGCATCAAACTCCCTCCAGTCACAAGTTTTGTATGCCATGTAAACTCTGCAAGTGCCACTGCAAAGTAATTTTTGAAACACAACCCATGTAACTTTCTTTATGTACATTTGACCCATTCATGTTGCTTGACTTGAACTGAGAACCATACCAGTCATATGCCCTTTTGCATATTTTTTTCATTCACCTTTTGAAAGTCATTAAAAATCCTTTAGACCTTCAATTAGCCATGTGATTTATTGCACAATCCAAGGGGTAACCGTGTCAACATTGACACATTTATTGTGGTGGATGGTGATGGCTCCTCTTTCTTTCAAATGCCAGTAAGGATGTTTCTCTTCCTCACCTCCATAGTTTTTTCTTTCGAGAGGACTAGTCATGACTTGGAGGATTTTCTCTCTCAAGTATTATCTATTATCAATTCCACTTTCTAGGGATACCCTTTTGGGTTCCCTTCCTTTTCTATTTTATTATCTAATCTTCTTTCATTCTTCTTAGATTTTAGAACTAGTTGATAGATTCTCAAGGCACTCCTTATTGCTATTGTCAAATGTTGTCCTCCTAGTCCCATTGACATAGTTTGAAGTATTCTTTTGTCACATAGAAGGTCTTCCTCTCTATTTTTGTTGTTGAGAAATGTTGCAGATATACTTCATAGATCAAATAAGTACATCATGGAACAGGAAGGATTAGAACAAACAAACAACAATGGTACCCTAAAAGGTGAAGGCAAGGGATTTTAGAGTCCCCCTCTCTTTTGTGAACTTTGATATCTATGGATGTTTTCTTGTATGTGTTTTTATAGATTGACATTTTTAGGGTGTTTTTCTTGTATTTGTTTATATAAACAACCAACACATGTTCCAAAGTTCGGGAACTGGAATACTAAATAAGATACTGGTTACACATCTTATTTTGAGGGTGCCTGTGTTGTTAGAGGTGCAAAGCCTAGCCATGAAGAATAGTCTAACAAGGAAGATGAGGGTATCAGATGCCAAATATTTGGGAACAAACTTGGAGCATAGGGTCTGTTCCCACCTTCAACAACTAGGCAAAAATCACAGGGTGGAAACATACGAACCAATGAAACTGTAAGTATTTCATAATTTTTCCTTCTTGTAAATTGCTTTCAGTCAAAACTGACATAATTCAAATTTAAACCATAATTTATAATGTTAGAATACATGTAAGATAATAGTTCCAAATGTAGAAATAAGCCAAATTTTTGGAAATTTTCTAATTATTCATTGGATAAAGAGGTCAATAACAGTGGAAAAGGGCATTTTTTTTTCTTGTGGTTTAGGAACTCGTTCGGATTTATAGGGAATCTCCTAATTTCTAGGAACTAGAGCATGCATGCACAAGAAGAAACTCATTGGGGTTCCTTTTATTAAGGCACAAATCAAGGAACCCTTTCTCACTATTATTTTTAACAAGAATTTGGCCATGGCTTCATTCAGGTTGGAACCAAAGAGAGGTTTTTGAGCCATGAAAGTGAGATCTCCAGCTGAGACACCATTAATGCCCTCCTTTTTGGCTTCAGCTTCTGCTATCAAAGATTGATTAGATGCAATCAAATTCTCTTCTTCATCACATCCATGCTTGTCCAGTAGTTATTTTCAGTTATATGTCCAACAGGAATCTTCCTAAAGGGCCTTCAAAAAACCCGTGAGCTCAAAAAGTTTGGCTTTGGAGAGGAACTTGGGCAGAACTTGGTCCCTCATTTCTGCCCTATTTTTTATGTGGAGTAGTGCCCTCATTAATTCTCTGCAACTATGAATGGATTTGATTGTTAGCACTATGAACAAGAGTGAAATGACCATGAGTAGAGAATCTAAAGCCTCAAAATACCTGGGGCAGATCTCTAAACAACACCAACTAGCTTCCAGTCATGTTAGAAATTTTCCCATGCAACTTTCAACCTAAGAATCTACTCCTAGAATATATATGGAATTTCCACATTACTGGTTTATGCAACCATTTAGATGAAATACAACATGCATGTTTCAATATGTAGTAGCTGATTTCTAGTGGAAATTTGTCCTAGTTCACATGCAAATTTTGCAAAACAGCATACAAAATAACATTGCCACACAAAAACTACCAAGTTGCAAACTTAAATCACATTGATGAACCAGGAATGTGTGTTGGCCCTAGCTTGGGCAGTGCACCCTAGTGAGGACTAATGGTCATGGCTTTGAAATATCTCCTTCTCTAAAATGGGAATTTTATATGGTAATGCACATACCATGCTACTTTTTTTGCTGCACTTTAGTTTGTTGATTTGATTTAACATGAAATAATTGGATTCATGTAGGTGACAAATCAGGTTATCTAACAAAAGTATGTATTTACTATAACACATAATAGTATCTTTTCCCAATCTATTTTTGAACCATTCCCAACCCTCTAGGCTAGAAATTTCTTCTCAAGAGGGAACACTAATGAAAAATATTTCCAATGATTAGAACCTCCCTAAAATCATTTTAGCTCCTAGTGGATCCAGTCATTGAACCAAGAGCAATATAATTTTGCACAAGAATTTTTTCCAAAGTATTTTAGAGGAAATGAATAGATTTAGCCATTAATGAACACCCAAAGGTAAAATATCCTTCAATCCCCAATCTCCCCTAGCCTTAGGTTTTTTTATCTTTTCCTAGCCATCCCAATGATACCTCTTAAAGTTTAAGCACCCTTTTCCTAGCAACAATTCCAACAGTTATAACAACAAGATCGACAGCAGCAAGCCCAACAGTTAGAGCATGCTCAAAAGTAGCAAGCCCTGCAGTTAGAGCATGCTCGACAACATCAAGACCAACTCTTAAAGTAGTATGTACAACACCAGTTGGAGAAGCATGCTCAACAACAAGAAGTGCAACAGTTAGAACAACACTCTGGGAAACAAAAACTACATCTTCTTGCTGGTGACAAACAAAGTTTAGGGAACCAATTTTATCCATCACCCTCTTGTTCTTCAATGAATAATGTGTCTAAATGTATGCATTTGGGTGGCTTGATGTCTCAGATGGCCATTGAAAGTAATAATTTTATAGTGGCAGAATATCAACCCAACAATTCTTATATGGAATTTAGATAAATATATGTTGTAATTTCTCTCCCAATTACAAGCCTGGGGTGCTAGTGCATTTTTTGTATAGAGGAAGGTGGAATATAATAAATATAGTAATTTACTAAATGTATCTGAGTGTGTAAAAATCTAAAAACTCAGCAGTTCATCCAATGTGACACCATGGGTACAAAATCTGCACAGTAGGTTGCCACAGTTTAAGATAGGGCCAGGAAAGTCACTGTTGATTGCACATTAGCATATACAACAAATAATTTCAAGATTCTTGTTGGCCCTTGAATGTATATTGTAACAATGAATGGAATAACTGTTTTCTTTTGATATTAGGCTACTGTTTTAAGCCTGGTAACAAGAAAGTAACAGGGCAATAAGTTAAACAGAAATTGTGATGAGACTTGGTCTAATGAACATGTGAACTATATACTAAAATTGTACTTTTTATGTACTTTAGTAGGATTTTAAATTGATCCCTTGCCCACTTCATTGTATTTTATTGTAAGACACTGTCAACTTTGAACACACTCCACATGCTTTTGTACCCTAGATATAGTAATGCAAACGAGTGCAAACTATGTATACAGTTCTGGCAATCTCTTTTCAAGATTGCCTTCTTGTGCTTTTTTGTATGTGAGAATATCCTTGCATTGTTGATATTGTGCTCCTATCCAAATTATATCTCTAAATATGTTAACTTGATTAGTAAAAAAATTGACTATGGAGTTTAGGCATGGTGTGCCAGATTTCACTGCCCTGTTTCTCTAACATGAAGGTCATCACTCGAGTTTCTCACCTTAAGGATGAGGATAAATGTCATAGCTTCCCAGTTTGTGTTCACTCTCGTTCAAGCAAGACGAGCAATACAATTGTATTTTCAACTTATACTCTTCACATTCATGCAAAAGTGATTGCCCATGACAGTGTACCCATCCTTAGCTCGTTAAAGAAAATTCACTTACAGAACACATCAACATTTGTATTTAACAATCGAAGAACATTCTATCCAAGTAAAACACATCACATGGAACACTGAGAATCAGTGAAAATATGCATTTCAATATTTCATTGATGGCAAGTATGCAACAAAATCATATTGTTTCTCACATATTCACTATCAAAAGATTTTCTATAAATACATTGCAACATATCAACTACAAATTACATCTGTTACATATATTTTTTCAACTTCTGATTCTTTAGCTTCCCTCTTGATCTCTTCCACTTCATTTTCCTGTTGATCTATTTTTTCTTCCACTCTCTTCAATATTCACAAACCTTGTGATGCATCATTTAACCTGCAACACAACCTTATGGGGTGTTTAGTCTTCTGCAACTTGTCAGACTGCAACCTAATCTTGTGGTACAACATGGGGTCCTCCAACTAACTGATCCCTATCTGCTTTTATGTATGTAGCACGATGTCCTAAACTCTAACGTTTTGGTGTTTCCATAGGCTTATAACCCCATCTTGTAGTTCCCATAACTTATTATAATTGACTAGCCTGATACCTAGCCCTTTGGAACTTGTAGAGGACAAAAGACTAACCTTGCCATTCTCAAGTGTAATCCCACAACTTCCTCAGGTCTGGAACGAATCCTTAAGGGGCACAATATACCCACAAGATGCTCAAAGAATGTAGAATTTTTATTGTATGGCCCTCTTTGGTTGAGATACAATGTTTGGAATCCAGGGACAGTTTGACTAGGTTTCACCTGAATATTTCATAATTCAGATGTTGTGTATCTATTAAGATGCCACATGTTATTCTTGAGGAATGTGAAATAAAGAATCTGACGTATAGTTATCTTTTAAAGGTCCATTTTGAGTATTTTGTTGTAAATTCTTCCATAAACTTTTAAAGTTTTAGGGCTTCTGCTAATCATTATGAGTATTTACGTTGTGGTACAATAGATATCGAATGCATTCAATAATACTCATCTACATTTCTTTATGTAGCTATAAAGTAAAACTGTATCAAATAGAAAATATTGATTATTGCCATTCATCAAAGTCTGCATCCCACTACAATCCAACTATTATGTAAGCGACCAGCCAAAATTGCAAAAAGACACATCACCAATCATACAACCACCCCTTTGTGATCTCCTTGGTCATGGTCCACTATATTAAGAGGTCAAACACATGCAATATCCATATGTTGATATGGACCACAAATAGTTTCTATGAATGTTCTCGTTTTAACTAATGGAGTAGGCAAAGTGTTTTCTATCACCTACATCTTCCCTTCACCACATTATACAATTGTTGTTTCTTTGGTTTGTGGTAACGTTATCTTTATATGTTCTTGGAATTCTATTTGTTTTCCTATTGAAGCAAAATAATAATTGTAATCTATTTGACATTTCTTAAGACTGATATTATTGCTGCTTCAAAGAATCTTACTTGCTATAACATGTTTCATTTACAAGCTTTTGTAATCTCAGCCCTAAGGTTGAGGAGGGAATCTGTCAAGTGCTTTCTGATATGTGACTAGAGTCAGAGGTCATGGCAGGATCAAGCAGCAATATAGCTTCAACATTAGCAGAAGCTTCTTCCTCTTCATCAAAAAAGGAAAATAGGTCTCAATTTGAAAATAAACTTAGGGAGTTCTTCATGCACTAGATTTCAGCGGACACATCACCGACATATGGAGAAGGTTTTAGATTGGGTAATGCAACTGTAGTTCAGTATGGTCTACGTCGAATATTGGATCATATTCGTTTGATAGGAAACTTTCCTCTATAAGTTCTGAGGCATGTAAAGATGGTGTAACTCTCCCAATTTCTTCAAGAACACCCAAGAAAGCTGGTGGATTGCAAGAAAAGACTCTTTATCAACCTTCTGAAAAAAGTCACAATATTCACTCTCACACTAGTTTTGATGACCTACAACAAAATTCTTGGAAAAGTCAGGATATTGAAATTTTTCCTCCTAATGGTAGGGTATCTTCCCACTATATGAATTTTGATGGAAGGCAATAATATAACTCATTAGGGGACCAAGGTAAAGTCTGAGTCTGACAGAATCTTTCATCTTACATCCAAGGAGTAGAGTTGTTGGAGAAAAAGTGAAGCACAAGGATCTGAGCAGAATATGATTTTAGTAAATGCCAACAAAGGGCATGATAAGAATGAAAATGACAATATCACACATTTAGAACTAGAGAAACTGGGTAGTCATGTGAAAAACGTTGAGGATCAAACAATGTTGCTAAAATCGTGATAATATCGCGATATTATAGTTTTAGCGCGATAATTTCCCTACGCCAATATTATCGTGAGTTTTATTCGATATTATCGCCGATATTTTTTTTTACCTGATTTTTTTGAAATAATCGTGATTTTTTCAAAAAATCACGATAATTTCCAAAAAATCCTGATAATTTCCAATTTTATTGCGGGCAATTGGGGCAGCGAGGTTTAATAATGAAAATTTGGTTTTTTTTGTCAATTCATTTGCACAGTTAGGCGCGCGGAGGGCAGAGGAGCGTTGGAGAGAGTTGGGAGACATTGCTTGGAGAGGGTTTGAAGATTTTTCAAGTGCTTAGAGGAGAAAATCAAGAGGAGGAGACCGATTATCTCCATAGAAACGGTATGGGGACCAATTTTTTTTGTTTTTTTTGTTTTCATTGTTTTTAAACATTGTTTTTGTATTTTTTCATTGTTTTTGGTTGGGTAACTTGGTATGGGCACCAATTTTTTTTTTTGTTTTCATTGTTTTTGGTTGGGTGACTTGGATTTGGAATGGGGTTTATGAAATTTGCCCAATGTAATATTTTTTTTGTTTTTTTGTTTTTTTGGTTGGGTTTGGATTTTGGAAAGGGGTTTTTGATGTAATGTTTTACTTTTTTTAGTTTTTTTTTGGTTGGGTTTGGATTCTGGAATGGGGTTTCTTAAAATGTATAATTTTTTTTTTTAGTTTTGTACAATGTAAAAATTAAAATACTAAATTGTAAATTGGTAACTTGTAAATACTAAATTGTAATCCTTATTTTCCCATAGGTTCACAACTTCACTGAAACACCATTCAAGTTTTCAACTTCAAAGTTCAAAAATAAACATGCCAAGGAAATTGGATCCTTTCTGGGAATATGGTGAACCTAAAACTCCGAATGATAGACTAAACTTGAGTTGCAAGTTGTGTGGCCACCCTATGTCCGGGGGGGTGTACAGATTGAAGTATCACCTTGCACAAATCCCTGGATATGATGTGGGGCCTTGTTCAAATAAAAATCCTGAACTCATCCAAAGAGCCATGAAAGCATTGGAAGTTTTAGACCAGAATAGAGAGGCCAAAGAAGAAATGAAAAGGAAACTAAAAATTCAGATGAAGTAAGTGGCACTGGTTCTACTGCAGCATCAACCAATCCTGTAGCTGCCACATCATTTTTTGTTCCTCGAACCACACTTGGTTCACAGCCATTTATTAGTTCAATGCTAAAAAGAACCGAGAAATAACAAGCTGACAAGTTGCTGGCAAAATTTCTCCTCTAGAGTGATATTCCTTTCAGCATTGTAAGGAATAATCCATTTTTATAACCTGTTGTTGATGCTATTGCAAGTGTTGGCCCGGGGTACAAAATCCCTTTTTATCATGATTTCAGAGGCCAGATTCTTCAAAATGAAAAGCTCGACTGCACCCAAAGATTGGAGGATTTTAGGGCATCATGGGCACAAACAGGATGCACTATTATGTCAGATGGTTGCACTGACCAAAAGGGAGAATCCTTATAAAATTCTTGGTTAGTTGTCCCAAGGGGACTATGTTTATCAAATTTGTTGATGCATATGCACAAATCAAAGATGCAAGAACTTTATGTGATTTGCTAGATGTGTTTATTTTGGAGGTGGGTGCAGAAAATGTTGTCCAAGTCATAACAGACAATGCTGCAAATTATGTTGTTGCTGGTAGGATGATTATGGACAGGCATCCTACTTTATTTTGGACACCTTGTGCTACACATTGTATTGATTTGCTGTTGGAGGATATAGGGAAAATTCCCTTTGTCAAAGATATTGTTGATTCATCCAAAAGTATTACAAGTTTATATACAACCATACATCTGTGCTTAGCTTGATGAGAAGATTCACCAACAAAAAAGAGTTGGTGTGCCCCATCATTACACGGTTTGCCACCAGTTTCATATCTCTTCAATCCCTTTTGAATTCTATGTGGTATGTGAAAAGAATGTTTCTTTTAGAGGAGTGACGTGCTTTGCCAATGAGCTGTAAACCAAAGGGAGAGGCTGTATGTAGACTAGTTTCATACTAGGAAGACTTCTAGGTGGGAGTGCAGGAGGTGTGCATCGTTACTGAATCTTTGGTAAAGGTTCTTCGGTTGGTTGATGGTGAGAAGCCCGCAATGGGCTGTTTGTCTGAGGCCATGGACAGGGCCAAAGAAGCCATTCGGACCTACTATGATGATAAGGGAGATGATGGGTTTCAGAGACAACTCCTCCTATGGGGAGTGATTGATGAGCGATGGAACAACACACTCCATCGTCCTATTCATGCTGCTGGGCTTTTCCTGAACCCCACATTTTCTTACGCATGTGGGTTTGTATTTGATGCTGAGATCATGGATGGATTCTTAGCCTGTGTCCAGAAAATGGTGTGATCTCCAGAACAATGTATAGATATCTCTAAAGAAATTGAGACATATAAGATGGCAGGTGGCACATTTGGCTTTGAGATGGCTGTCATTGATAAGACAATTAAAATGACAGGTATTTTTTAGTTTGTAACTTTGTTTCAAATTTCATTTTCTCTTCAAATTCCATTTTCTCTTCAAATTCCAATTTTTTCTTATGTTTATTTAAAATTTTATTTGTAATTTTGTTGTAGATGCATGGTGGAGAATGTATGGTGGCAGGGTACCCCTTCTGCAAAATCTTTCCATTCGCATCCTCAGCCAAACATGTATCTCCTCAGGATGTGAGCACAACTAGAGTGTATTTGAAAAAATACACAACAAGAAGCGCAACAGGTTAACACTTAAACATTAAAAATATTGCGAATTTCCAAATAAATTTTTGAATTCATTAAACATTTTTTTTTTTTAAATCATTAATTATTATTTCATGATCTTTGTACAGGTTGGAGTCCCAACGACTTAATGACATGGTCTACATCTACTACAATCTTTGATTGTGGGTGAGGCAACTTGAGAGGACACCTGATCTGGAGGCCATCTCATTGGATGGGATTGACACCATTGTTGCATGGAGGGTTGAGACCGAGAGGCCTCTCATGGAGTCTGCTGATGATTGGTTAGTGCAGGATGTAGTGGAGGGGAAGGAGGAGGAGGAGCAGGAGGAGGAGGAGGAGGAACAGGCGGAGGAAGTGATACCACCTGCCCAGGCTAGCCCTACCACTAGTAGAGGACGTGGTCTACCTCCTATAGTTCCTACTTCTAGTTTTTCAACTTCTAGAGCACATCAGAATGCATTGCCATCTCCACCAGCACGGGCACCAGCATCTACATCTAGAGGGAAAGGGAAAGCTGTGGCATTTTCTCGCAAGAGGGGCAGAGGAAATAAATAGGATTAGACTTTAGTTATTTTCTTCATTTTATTGTATATGGCATTATGACATGATGAGATATATTATTATATTTTTTGTTGATATTTTGAGGTTGAGTTGGGACTCAGGAGTCAGGACTTACTATTGAGGACATGATTCAATGTTATGTGTGATTTTAGCATTAGAAATGATCTTAAACATCTTTTATATTAGTTCTTTTATCATATATTGTGTCAATGTACTTATTTTATGTTGTAGATGGTTTAGATATTAAAAAAATTGGAAAAAAATGAATATTTTTGTACCAAATGATTATTTCCCGATTATTTCTGATTATATCCCGATAATTACAATTTTTTTAGATTTTTTCCTCACGACGATATTATCCCAATAATGATTAATGCAACATTGGGATCAAACATATCACAGAAGAAATGAGGTAGACAAAGACACAATCATGTCATTCCAGCATCAAGATCCAAACATTAATTCAAGCCAAAATGGGTAGATAATATAGCAAGAAGGTTTTCACATGGGTAGATTTACAAGGAATCCTAATGTAGATAATCAGGAGAGAAATGTAGAAAAGTATGAGCAAGCAATATAAAGAATTACCAGTTGAATTCTAACAATGTTATTTGTGACTCTTGTGCCAAAAACAGACATGTTGGGAACACTTGTGCATCCTTTTATCTCAATTGAGAATACTTCGCACTTAGATTGATATCATATGCTCGATTTGTTTGCAACCCTTTTGTAGTGAATAGTTGTTTCTTTTGCAGGATGTTCTGAATTCAAATTTGCAAACCAATTTAAGGGAACATCTGGGAGGAGGACATCTGAGGGACTTTTCTATAGGTTATGCTTCTGAAAACTCATATGTATTTGACAGCCCAACAAACATATTTGGTTCAAGCAAACCATTATCTTTATTAGGGCAAGGTTTTAGTTCATGTTTTGTTATTAAGTAATTTGTCTATTTGTTGTTCTACCAACTTTTACTAGTTTTCTATATTACAATATACTGAGATGTTCAATTTCTGCATATAAATTTTTTCTGTCCAACCAAAACGTTCTTAACCTTCTAAGAAAGTTAGATAATCCAAATGAAAGTGACACATTAAAACACACTGTATTTAGTGAGCAGAATGCATCTGTTGACCCCAACAAATCTGCTTCACCTTATGTTTCAGTTACTCATTTTGGTCATAACCAGTCATCAAGCCCTCTCTCTCCTCAGGGTTTTGGACTTAGACTGGCTCCACCAGCCCAACTATTGCAAAGACTGCAAAATCGATCTTTACAAACAAGTGCATCTATGCAAACTACAAATGTAATATTGGATAGGTAGATCCATCCATCAAAAGGAGAAAGTTCTCACAAGAGTGTAGCTTTAGAAACTCATCAATATTGTTTATCAAAAGTAGGTGATGCGCTACCATAGCTGAAGGAAAAAGCTTGCAAGTAACCACCTCAATAATGCCATTAAGTGTTCCCTCTAGATCATCACCAACAAGTGTAAAAGAGAATGTTGTAAAGTTGGACAAACCACCATACTTCACAACCTACAATATTCATCCTTCAACTCAGTTACAATATATTCAACACCCAAATGCTAGTGGACAACTTATATCAATTCCTTAATCAACAGCTCCACGTGAGTCACCTATCTTTAGGCCAACATGCAGGGTAACATGATCTCCACTCATCTACTTCAAGGCTCAGAGGATGTAGATATTACAGGGAAAATGATATTAACTTGCCATTTAGCGATGTTGTCTACAGTTTCTTCTGTAAATTCTATTATAGAAAGGGAAACTGATATGTAGGGTTCTCTCACCCCCTCAACTCGACCTTTTAGTCAAATCAATTAACAAAATTATTTACATGTTCAAGATGGGCTTGGTAAAAGCCATCAGTTTATGCTTGTAATCATTTTGTTTGTTTAGGTTTCTCTTTGTGATGGCCCCACCATATCATCCTCTCGAATTTTAAGTTGGGGGTTGCTTAAAACTAAAACAATTATCTAACCATCATGATTTCACACACATTTTCCATGCTCTATGGTACAATACCCCGTGTCATTATTAAATGAGCTAGAGTGGAGGAACCCTAGAGCTAGAATGTAGCTAGGGTTCTACAAGGGGCACCAAACAACTGGCCACATCTTTCACTCTTTGTGTCATTATCGGAGAGGCCCATCATTTCTCTTTGAAACTATTTTTTTGATTTGTTGGCTTTTGCAAGGCATTTGACTCTATCGTGACTCATGAGAGAGGCCTTGTTTTAGAGTTGATACAACGTTGGATTCTATCATGAGACTATATGAGTCAGTTCTTGGTCATTTCTACACTATACACATCTTCTTAGACTACCTTAGGAGTACTATAGAGGTCAAATAGGAATTCCCTCTCTTACTAACTCTCTTTCGGTTCTATATCGATGAGATGGACTCCTTTCTTAGGAGCACATATAGGATGGTGTTGGTTGTCTTCTACCCAACATCTTGATCTCCTTGCTTTTAGTTTTCAACAACATGATCCTCTTGGCACCTCACTTAAGGGGTTGTAGAGACAAATTGATGCCTTATCCAACTCTTGTGATATTTTATAGTTGACATTTGAACTTAGTGAGACTAAGGTTATGATCTTCAGCATGTCTCAACATGCTCTCTTCGACTACCATTTTTATGTTGGAGGGGATGGGATTGATATTACTACAACCTACACATACTTTGGGGTCAGATCTTAGGAGTCTAGCTTAGCTTGAGGCATGCTTTCTAGCCCCAACTTAATAAGGAATATGGTTTTCTTGGCTAAACAGATAGTTCTCTAGGACATCTCTTTCAAGATGCACATCTTTGGACATGATCATTAGAGCCATGACCCGTTATGGATTGAAGGTCTGCGGACTTGGCTTGCTTTGTGTTGATTGGGATAGGATAGAGAGATTCTAAATCCTTATATTACGATGCTTCATCCGCTGCAAACATGCAATTCCTCAATCTATCATCTAGGTGGAGTTTAGGGTATTACTTCAATAGACCCCTCCTTGGTGCAATTGTTATGGGTTCTTCTTAATTGCTTTAGTTAGTGGCCATTTCTATCAATTGACTTGCCCTTTTTCAGGTAATATTTAGACACTCTAGGTTAGCTCCTACTATCTAAATGAGACTTAACCTAAGAGATTAGAGAGGATATCTACAAGCTACATCAAAATCAATTGGATTTCCCTCCTTGAGGGTGTTAGCTTGAATATTTCATTTTATTATTTTGAGTATTTTATGTAGCTAAGCTTCTTAATATTTTTTTCTTCAATCCATACATATCTATTGCTGCATGTAATTGATGGACAATCTCTTCCTCTTTGAGTTCTACTAGGGCTGATTCAATTGATATTCTTACATGTGAGGCTATAGACTGTGAATCCATACTCACTTTTGTAAGCATATGGCAGAGAAAATTAGGTTCATTTTCCTGTGCCTGAATTTGTCATTTTTTTTGCTACATAATTCTCCATTACCAAGGCACATACATTTTTGTGAATTTCCTCCTGTGCATTCACTTTCCTTGTCAGTGAAAAAGTTGATATACTGTTACCTGCTATCAATTACGCATGCCTCAAAATCCTTTGAATATTGTGATATATGTGAAGAGGGAAATGCCCATGATAGTTATTGTTGCCAATGTATTCATACATCCCAACAACAGTGCCAATTTTAAATTTCCATGTTGAATTGGTCTCTTAAGGAGCAACCACATGTCTAGGGTGAGACAACAGAGAAAACTCAAGAGTCCAAAATCATAAACAGATTTACCAAAAGCATAAGCCTTATTCCCAAACTTAACCACAACAAACCTAGAATTGGAAAAGCTATATATTTTCCTGTAGCCTGATCTCAATGCCATAGTACTGTTCACAGAGGGCAAGAGAACAAACGCTCCAGAGAATGTTGCATGAAAGGAAATTCACAAGTTTGCTTGGTTCCTCCTAATGCAAAGAACACTTTTCCTTGAAAAGAAACCGCGAGACACAGACACTACAGACCCTCTGATGAATGCATTTCCTTTAAAATTCAAAGCATGAATACAATCTTTGTGAAGGCCACAATGACTGGTCTTGGGAGAATTTAGCTCTAATTTGACAATCAGAGGCTTCACTTGGGATCTGATGGTTCCTAGGAATCAAAGGTTGAGCCTGTGCAATTCCATTTGGTTGAATTCCAAACCCAAGCGATCAACAATGATGATATTCATAATCCCACCTGCATAAATTTTCACTAGCGTTGTGAATTGATTAACCCAGTGCCACTTTAAAACCAAAATATCTGAACATACGAAGTGGATGAGGGGAATATGATTGCATGTTATGAATTGAAACATGCCTTACCACATTTGGTATAGGGAAGGCATGCAATGTTTGATATATACCTTCCGTTTGCACCACTGTTGATGATGAACTCCCAATTGTGAAAGAAAGGTATTGGCAAGTGTAAATGATTTGCACCATAGTGAGAAGCCATGTAACCCACGACGGTCCATGTCTTACAGTTTTTTCCCACCTATATGAGTGGAAGAAATTTGCAGTTGGATTTGAAAAACCTTAATGATGGTATTGTGATATTCATCAGAGTTCAGGGACAGATAGCATCAAAGAAGCTTCTGAAGGTCTGTTGAATAGCGTATATTGTTCTCCAGGATAATTTCCAACATCGAATCTCTGAAATCTTTGTGGGTCATATGATGATTTCACCATCGCAAAGCTACTAGAGAACGAAATATTCTTAGTCGCTAGCAGGATGTTCATCACAGTTTTCATACTCAGGAAAGCGACCATGTGAACCATTTTGAGAATCGAGCTTGAGCTTGTTTAACCCTCCTCTCAGTCTTGGCAAATAATCCTTCATATTTTCTTCTACTTTGGATGACTTGAGACCTTGATCCACTAGACATGTCCTGGTTCACGTCCAATCCTTTATAACTGTAGAAATTCATGTGAGAACTCGAACTAGGTTTCCCAGAATCATACTTGTTATGAGAAGATATTTTCTCAGAGTGGTGTTTGGTTTTCTTCGGAACACCAATTATCTACTCCATACAAGATTTTCTCAAATCGTTCCTAGAATTGTTATTATCAATAATTATTGTTAACACTTCTAATAGTATTATTTTAAAATATTACCTCTACCACTACCATTACCATCACTACATGGTATTAAAACCACTACTTTATTGCTATTACTACTAGCGCTATTACTGATACTACTACTGTTGTTATTACTATTGTTACCTTTTCTAGTAACCCACTGGATTTTCTTTTGCTTCACTGCGTTTTTTGTGCAGTTTGCTTTATTACATCACTTGTGCACTTTGGTACCACTCTCTACTGATGTGCCTGCACACTACTAATATGCACTAAGGTCATCCTTTTTGCAGTCCCATTGGTCAACTTTGGCCACTACTAGAAACTAAATTAAATTTTAATATATTATTATTATTATGTACTGCCATAAAATTTGCCCTAATTTTTTGGTCTCCATATCTCTTGTACCTTCATATCGTGTTAATAATTTACTATACAATTTACGCCTCTTTTTTCAAAAGTAATCTTTGGCACGTGCTCTGCATTTTTGAATGTAGTTGATGGATGCTTAATGCTCTCTGGCCCCAATTCTTGGACAAATTTCTTCTAGTTCATCTCCAAAATCGAAGTATTGCTGCCTAGATCAGGGGATTTTATGTTGAACAATGACACTTCTACACTGATTTCTTCCTTTGATAACTCCTCAGGAGTTAATGAATTAGAGTCACTTGACCTACAACTGCAAGAGCTAGAGCAAGTGATACTTGTGGTACTCACCATGAATGGCTCATGAACAATATCAAACATTTATTTCACAGTTTTCTCAAGGGGCTAATCAAAATTATGACTCTAGTCTTAATCAACATCATCTTGTACAGGGCTAGGCAATCGAGCCACATTATTAGAACCATACTAAAGAACATATTTTCTTACCTCAGGCCTTTGTAAACTGCTAGTTTTGTTGGACCAAGCTAGGTTCTCTCTAATTTCTCCATAGATTGCCTATTGTAATTCTTCTTTTTAAGTTGCATAGAACAATCATATATTTGCAGAGCTTCATGATCTTCCAAGCTTTCACAACTCCATATATTATCATTTGTGAGCTCCCTTGTTTTCCACACTGAGCTGACAATAGTTCAGCAGTTGCAACCAACAAAGATTCTTGAGTCAATCAATGTAGTTGATCTACACTTGCTAGCTATCTCCTTCTTCCCCTTGCTTTTTCTCTTGGATTCATTCATCTGCTGATCAACTTCATTTCTCTGCTTTGCTTGCTCTAGAAATGGATTTTTTGTGGTGCAAATCATTTACACTTGCAAACACTTGCCAATATTGTTCTTTCACAATTGGGAGCTCATCATCAACAATGATAAATTGGAGCAGTTGCACTTCTATTCACTTTGTTAAATACAACAAGTTGGGTTTTCTGCGCTGAGTGAGAATAGATGATCTTTTATATGCGCATTTTAAACTTTGAAATATGTGTTGGTGGAAATGGACCGTATATTAAGACTTGCTAGCTATGTCATAATGCATGAATCACCCCAGTTTGCAAATAGTGTCATAATAGCTTTTCATCTTCTTGGTAGTCTCTCTCTGGAAAGATCAAATCTTATTCCCTTCATTTTGAGATCTTGAATACATCTACTCATAGCCCTAGAAGTAACCCTCTAATTACCATTTTGCATTCTACAATGAACTTGGATTTATCCTTTATCCGAAGAAAGTTTATACCTCTTTCAACAACAATTTTTGGCATCAACAAAGTGCAAATATCTCTACTCTGTTATTAATATCAACCCCGACTTCTGCCTTTAAAGAAACAACATGGTTGTCTCCAATAATTACATTGCATCCTCCTCCATATTTTCCAAGAATACCTTGACAAACTCCATCCATCAAAATACCTCCATGCCTTTCATTTATCAATCTCATAGTTTTTCAAATTTCATTGGTTGTTCGTCTTTATAGGTTTGCAAATACCTCGATATGCATATATGACACGATGAACTCATGATACCTAACTAATACATGATATTCATGATACCCACTCAGATATCTCCTCTTTCTAGCACAACAAAATTCCTATTCTATTTTCCTAAACACTATAGCAAAGAACACACATCTAGCATTCTACCACCTGATTCTGCTCAAATGAAAATTTTAACCTTGAGGAAAATTTGGCCACAACATGTAACTTCATTCAATATTCAATGAAGCATAAATGGTCCATAAAAACTAGAAGCATGAGTAGAAACAAACTATACTTATCAATACGTAGAAAGCGTATGAGATAATTGTCATGTAGCCGAAGTACATAATACCAAAGACAAGGTTCATAAACTCCATCTTGGTGAAGAAGTAGAATGTAGCATACATGAATAGTTAAAGTGTAGACGATCCTGAAGTTAGATAGCTCTCGACCACCAGTGGTAGTCCTCACTACACAACTGAAAGTAGCAAAGGACAATAGTGATCTCTACACAAGTAACAATAAGGATAACAAAGACAATGAACATAAACCCAAAAATGTAATAAAATTGATGCAGCCAAATAGATGTTTAGATGAAGAATAAAACTACACCAAAGGGTGATATGCCTCCAATGAGTACTGAGAAGACTAGCTGCATGTACCATGCCAACTTTGGAATCTAACTAGGAATTTTATTTGTCTTAACCTAATCTTCAATTACAGGTTTCTTGTAGCAAAGTAACTACCAACAAAGACCAAAGACACAGATATCACAAACCATAAAAATACCAAAGCGGCCATTGTCCCAATTGGTACGACACTAGAGGGCTCTTTACCCTAAATCAGTGCATTAAGGACAAAGAAAATGCCAAAAAACAATGTCGGGGAAGATTAATGCGGTATTTAGCTTGTTTTTTTTCCATTTTGTGCCCTTGAACATCTTATATAGATGACCAGAAGAGTAACCAACAAACAAACCCATGAACACCCACAAGAGAACCATCATTTTCATAAGTCCACCACGATGGGATGGTGAAAGAAATCCAAGCATGGAAAATATCATTGTGACAAGTGTCATCCATTTTCTTCTTGGGCTTCATCCCATGTCTCCAATTGATTGTAATTTGAGATTGTAAGATAATCCTCACTTACCTAAACTCCGCATAAGGTCAGTTCCTGGATTGACATGATCTATTGTTGCCCATTTAAGGTCTTCGTCAACCTTTTCATGCCTCACAAATGTTAGTCATTAATGTCTTACCTAACCTTGTAATCTTTGCCATCAACTTCCTCTTCCAATGGGATTGTAGAGAGTTTCATCCACAAGTTTTCACCTTGTTATGAAAGGGATAATAGGTCAATGTTATGTGTGCCCTCATTCTGACATGTATAAGCCAATTGACTTCTATTTGATCAAATCTACTCTAGCATGTGTTGTTTTGATCAATCTCCCAACTACCTTTGTCTAGTGTAACGTTTGACTCAGGTTTGACTTTGAAGGCAGATGCATAGGCTTCTTGAGGCACATTCAGGAATGTTAACATAATTATCCTTTTTGTAACCCTATTCTATTCCCCTATTTAACATGTGATACATCCATCTATCTTGCAAAGTATTATGAAGGTAGGGGATATGTGAGGGATGTATGTCACATACTCAAGAAAAGGCAACAAACTACCTTTAGTTTTACATGCCAATAGAGAGATGTACAACATTTCTTATGGTTATAAGTGCTAACATGGTGGTTACATATTGCTCAATACGATGATGTACTCAACTTTGGCATGAGACGATTTGCTGCAACACTACTTTATGCCTGTGCATTAGCATAGTGGTCCTATACATTAGTCTATGTTGTGTGTCAATAGTTCCATGTGCTGCAGTAATACATTATGTGTTGGGTAACACATTAATGGACTACAACAGGTGTCTATGGAAACCATTTTAACACAAAAATTGGTATACCACCATTACTTTGTGTTCCAACAGAACTCTTTTTACTGCCAACGAGTGTTTATGTGATAGTGAGGACATACATACACTCTGGTGTTAGAGAAACAATACAACAGAGGATCTATGAATCAATTAAGAGGCTCACAAACTATGCGAGATCGACAATGCTCCAACATAACGACAATTCTCTCATAGAACTAAGTTACATCACCACAACATAATAAAAACATATAATAGTTATTAAAATGTATGGTGTGTGAACCATTAAGGTTTCATGGGAAATGAGTACCATATTATCATATTTTAGGCAGGGAGATCATGTAAAGACTATACATGAAGCCTTTTTGAGGCATCAATTCACTTTCTCAATAGTTAATACCTGGTGGCCTAGATTTATACCTCTTGTTCCATATCAGTGTCAAGGAGGTTTGTATATTGTTTAACCCAAAAACACCTAACCTTATTACCATTTGAAATTCATGAGTTTGTTTATTTAATTAACAAAATGCGTAAAAAGATACAACATTGTAGTTTGTACCTTACCTAGATAGTTAATGAAACATTCAACAAAATGTGACTTAAAATGGGCATTGGGATCAGGTTTTAGAATTTCCTCCCAACCACTGATAGACTGCTCAAATATACAACTGTCACCCCCTAGCAAAAGAACCCTGTCCTAATGACTAGATCACTAGATACTCTACCGGTTCCAGAGATCTTTTCCCACCTCCACTCTTCTCACTTAGGATATTTAACTACAAGCTTGCTCAAAAATTCCATTGAAAGCTTTATTGGTATTGCTTATGGTTAAAATATTGTCACTTCTATCCCTTTACGTGGACAACATGGTTCAACATAAGATGCATAAACTTATCAAAGAGTATAACCTAAATGGTTAGTTTTGATGGATATATGCACAAAAGAATAGAGTACAAAATGGTGAGTTGTATTGCTACATTTGTAACACATGCGGTCTTTTCAAGTACATTTGTACTGCTATATTTTTCTTACCTATTGCATTTATATCGAGTTGTACTGCTACCTCACAATGACATTATTTTTTTGAATTATACTTGAATTTCATTGATAATAACTTGGATTTATATATTGATTTTAACACCAAATTGACATCACGGTAAACATACGAATATCCCATTAAATATGACTTAGATGATTCAAATAATCTCACCTTTAGCCTAATAACACAACATAGTAATTTATGAGGTGTGAAATTTTATTAGAGGCGTTGTTTGTTTTTTTGTTTTGGCTAAAAAAGGGTTTTTTTTCTTGGTTTTATGTGACTTACAATTCATCATATGTAGCATGTTGAGAAATGTGAAAGAATAATGTGTGCCATTTATCTTGTATAAATTGATGTTGAATAAAAGGATACAGAGTTTAACCAAGCTATAGTCTGCTTTGGTAAAGGTGGAGGAACATCTTAAAAAGATTCCTAAGAATACACCATATACAGAGTTTGAACATAAGTAATATATGGCTTTTTCTTTTGTAGATATGTTCATTTTTCTATCCAAGATATCACAACAAGAAAAATATTGATATTGTAGAAATTGTTTGAGGACCTCATTGAGTTCGATTTTTCTGATGTCCTACTTGATTGATACCTTCTCACAACAAGAAGATTTTAAATATGAATTAATATGTTCCTAAAACAAATCAAATTCAAATTTTATAGATATAAAAGATAAAAACAAATTTTAATGCATTCGTTTGATTGTTAATTGACTTTGGTGTGGGAAGGTTACAAGACATATGATTGGAAAAAATATGGGAAGACAATGCAGAGCATGTCTTGGATATGATTCATTTACTGTTAGAGATCCATCAGGCACTCGTGCCATCGACTTTGGAAATGTTTCTAGTAGGGATTCCTATGGCTTTTAATGTTGTGATTCTTTCACCTTATGGTTATTTTGGGCAAGCACATGTTTTAGGAATGCCAGACAAGACATCGGTGGGCAGGTAAAGAATTTTTTTATAATTGCAACATTCATTCCATGATATCCTCCCTTTATTGTTTGATTTTATTTTGAAAGTTTCTTTTGATTTTGTTTCTCTTTTAACTATGGAATTGAAAATACTTGGTATCATGTCCATTTAAACAATGACCAAACCTTGAAGATGAAATTAGTATTACACGATATTGATTGAAATATTTTTAGTTGTTTTGTGTTAAAATATTTTCATGACTATTAGAAAAGTTTATTTTCATGTTCTTATTTGAGCACATGTTTATATATTTTACCAAGTTCATGCGTTAGAGAATGAAATGTTGTTGCAAATAAAATGACAGGGATTAAACATCACACCTCAGATTATTTGCTTTCACAAGTTATCTACAGCTTGAGCCTTTTAACATATAACTTAGTTGACATGATTGTGCCTAAGCTTTCCTTAAAGATAGAATACTAAGTTACTAAGGTGTTCTTTTCTATGGTGACATTTTATTTGCTTTGTTTATACAGGTCATCTTGCCACATAGTGGCCATTATCTCCCAATTGAAGAAAACCTGTTCGAGTTTCCTGTTTTTATGGGGACAAATGGCTTTGACATCTTTGATGTTGAGGTATATGTCGTATAAATCTTTTATAGTCTACTTTAGTTTATATTATAGTATTCATCGTTTTTCATGTCTTACACTATTTATTTATTTATTTTTAGAAAGGAAACTCAATATTGATAGTAAGTAGAAATTGAAGAAAGCAGAGAACAAGAACATTGGAGCAACAAATGCGAAGGTGAGAGATAAGAGAATTGGTCTAGTGATATCCTCATAGCCAATATCTCACATAAGACACACATATAGATATTGATGGTCGAATCTTCAGAGTTGGTGAATTCACCTGTAAATGCCTTGGGAACACAATAATAATGTTTTGAAGTGATGAAACAATATTTCATGTGTAAATTGTAGTCCAACCAATATTAAGTTGAAAACTCATATTGTAATATTTGACATTTGATATAATATAATTTATGTGGTTGTAATTATTTATAGTTGCACTTGCTATTGTTTAGTATTGTAATTAACATATGTAACTTTGTGTTTTCATATTGGATGAACATGCACATTGTATAACACTTTTTTAATTTAGTTACAAAATCATACTAATTAATTTATGCTGATTAATAATGAACACATAAAATCAATTTAAAACTATTAAATTAGTAGTTTATATTGATTAGTGATGAACATAAATAAAGTAAATATACGACTAAATTAGTCATTTATAAAGATTATTAATGAAAGTAAATGAAATGAATATAAAATACTAAATTATTCATTTATATAATGAATATGAAACTACTAAAAAACAATAAATGACTACTGCAAATCATAAATTTGTGATTACAAATTACGACTAAATTGTGCATATGTATCGACTATTAGTAGCTAATTCACAGTATTTTATAACACAACCAAAATTTAGTCATATTTATCTGGTAATTAATTGGTTTCAAACGATGACTAAATTTGCATATATATGACTATTAGTAGCGAATTTACAATATCTTATAACACGACCAACATTTTAGTCATATTTTTTAGTCATTAATTGATTTTCTTGGGTGATCATTTAGTAATATATTTGGTTGTATATTTAGTCATTAACTATGGCAATTAATGATTAAACCAATGACTAATTTAATGACCAAATTTATGATTAAATATACTGTAAATTAGCTACTATTGGTCATTGACCGAAAAAGTCATTTATATGCAAATTTTAGTTGTTTTTTTAGTAACTAATTAGTCATTTTATACTAGTGGTTGTACACAACATATTTGAGTTTCAAAAGATTTAGTTGCTTCTTTAGTCCAAGAAAATGCTTCCTTCGTCAATAAATTTGTTAGAGGTGTTTCCATTTGACCATAATTCTTTAAAAAATTGTAGTAACATCCTGTCAATCCTATGAATCCTCTAAGTTTTTTCAAGGCATAGGGAATTGGCTATTTTCTCATAGCTTTGATTTTGTTAGGATCCAGCTTGACACCCTCATGTGATATGATATGACCCAAGTATTCCACCTCTTGAACCCCAAAGGTACAATTGGAAGGATTTACATACAGTTGTTGCTCATCCAATATTATGAAGACCCTATCAACATGTTGTACATGCTCATCCCAAGATTTGTTGTAGATTAAAATGTCATCCAAAAATATGGACACGAATTTTCTAAGGGTGGGTTTGAAAATAGAATTAATTAAGCTTTGAAATGTTGAAGGCATATTTTTAAGTCCAAATGGCATAACCAAAAACTCATAATGACCTTCATGTGTTCCAAAGGTTGTTTTGGGAATGTTTCCTTGCCTCATTATGATTTGATGATATCTAAAACAAAGATCCAATTTAGTAAAGAAAATATCTCCATGCAATTCATCTAATAATTCAACAATTATAGGAATAAGAAAATTATCTTTTATTTTCATTTTGTTGAGTTATCTGTAATCTTGACACATACACCATGTACCACTCTTTTTGATAACCATCACCACTGGCGAAGATAAATTTCTCTGACTAAGTTGAATGATGCTCACCTCTAACATTTCTTGAACAATCCACTCAATATCACTCTTATATGCATGTGGATCCCTGTAAGGCTTGATGTTAGGTGGTCCACTTTTCAGGTCACAAATGAATAGCATGATCATGATCTTGGGTAGGTGGAAGTCCCTTAGGAATATTTCCATAATATACCTTAGAATGATTTTTGATAACTTTTTGCAGATCCATTGGAGTAGAGGATATAGATGTTTGAACATTTAATGAAACAAAATTGTGCAATAACACCTTGTTGTCCATTTTTTTAATAATTTCCAGGGCTCAAAATTGGCTTGGTTTCATTCTAGTGTTTCTCTTTTTTGACCCCATATAACGCTCATTTTGACTAAGTAATATCATCTTCTCATTTCTTTTCGATAAAAATTCACTAAAAGAGACCTACAAGCTAACTTGTTGATATTATGCTTTATTCCAATATCCCCAAGGGTTAGCCCAACTGGTCAAGTCGTGCCTCGCCAAAACGGGAGGTCACAGGGTCGATTCTACCCGAAGCCCTTGGGGTTAGGTCTGTGATGGCCGAGGGGTGTGATCCTACAGATCAACGACGTACACATTCTCAGTTTGAAAGAGCCTCTTCTTTACTGGCTCAAGCTCCAGTAAATCATGATCCTGACACTTTTGCAGAAGCTTCAGGCCATCCACATTGGGAAGCAGCTATGAATGAAGAATATCATTCATTGATGACAAATGATACATGGGATCTTGTTCCTCTACCAAAGGGATGCAAACTTGTTAGATGTAAATGGGTTTACAGAACCAAGTATGGACCAGATGGAAAAGTTGATAAACATAAAGCTCGTCTCGTTGCTAAGGGCTTTTCACAGGTTGAAGGCATTGACTACACTGAAACCTTCTCCCCTGTTGCCAAAATGAACTCTATCCTCCTTGTTCTTTCCCTTGCTGCCTCTTTAAAATGGGAAGTCCATCAGATGGATGTTAAATCTGCCTTCTTGCATGGGGACTTGCAGGAAGAAATCTATATGGAACAACCCATTGGCTTCATATAAACAGACTCCAGCCTTGTTTGTCGACTTAAGAAATCCCTTTATGGCCTCAAGCAAGCTCCTCGGGCTTGGTATGCCAAAATGGATAGCTTTCTTTTAGAATCTGGCTTTTCTAGGTGTCATTCTGACAATACTATCTACACCAAGAAAGTGGGCAACTCTCTTATCATCCTTGTTCTTTATGTTGATGATCTTATTCTTACTAGTAGTGATCCCAACCTTATAAACCATGTGAAGTCCAGCCTTAAAAAGAAATTTGAAATGACAGACTTAGGACACTTACACTATTTTCTCGGTCTTCAAGTCTTGCAATCCCAGGAGGGTATTTTCCTTTCCCAGTCCAAGTATGCTTGTGATATTCTTCGTCATTTTCACATGGAAGACTGTAAGCCAGCCCCTTCTCCCTTTCAGTCTGGAGTCAAAATTTTAGTCTCTTGTACTTCTCCTGAAGTTGATGCTACCTTATACCGTCAACTTGTCGGAAAACTCTTGTATTTAACCCATACTCGTCCTGATCTTTCCTTTGTTGTTGGCCTTGTTGCTCGTTTTATGCAAAACCCCCGTGAAAGTCATTGGAAAGCAGCTAAAAGAATACTTCGTTATGTTCGAGGTACAGTACAGTTTGGGATTCATTACAGTGCCAAAGCAGCTCCTCTGTTAGTTGGTTTCACTGATTCTGATTGGGCTGGTGACCCTGATGATCAGAAGTCTACTGTCGGTTATGTCTTCACTCTTGGTTCAGGACCTATTACATGGGCTTGTAAGAAACAGGCTGCCATTTCTCTTTCGTCAGTAGAAGCAGAGTATCGTGGTGCCGTGGAAGCTAGTAAGGAAGCCTTGTGGCTTTGTCAGATCCTATCAGAGTTTGGCTTTGAGCAGCAGCATCCAACCACACTTTGGTGTGAAAATCAAAGTGCCATTCAGCTTTGCAAAGATCCAGTCCAGCATCAGCGCAGCAAACACATTGAACTACACATGCACTTCATCAGAAAGCTCATTCATGACCATGTTCTTGAAGTGCAATATTGTCCAACAGATGATCAGGTTGCAGACATCTTCACAAAGGCTCTCACAGAGGCGAAGTTCACTAAACTTCGATATATGCTTGGAGTTCAGGAAGTTGTCACTAAGGGGGGATAGGCTCTAGTGCCTCCTTCCTTCTCCTATTGTGTCATATTTGTAAATCCTTCAATCCTATCCCAAGTTGTTCTTAAGGGGGGATGTTAGGATATTCCGACACATAGGATATAGTTAAGTTCAACTTGGTCTAGTATAGAGTTAGGTTAGAGTTGGGTAAAGTGTGTTTCTTTACCGTTGTACATTTTGTAACTTACAATCCGACGGTCACGATATGTAGTGATCCGACGGTTCACTCTCACCTTGGTATTACCGACACTTGATCCGTGGCTTGACACCCGATTGGTCCATGAGTTCTATTTAAAGCGCATGGAGGGTCATTGTTCGAGTAATCCGTGCATGAGAGAAGCTTATGTAAATTTTCATTCTTTGATTAATAAATTGCCTGTAGTACCCACGTTGGGACAGGCCATGGACTGTTTCCCTCCTTGCACTTTGAGGGTTTTAACCACGTCAAAAATACTGGTGTATTGATCTGTGATCTGGTTGTGAGCGGTGTCCTTTTGGTATTCTTTCTGAGGAACTTACCCTGTAAATTCCTACAAAAATACTTAATTAGACGTTTTATGCTACTAATGATGGTTTTGAGCAGATTCGGTAATCTCCATGGGTTCTTCTAACCAAGTTCCAAGTTCATGATGGTCCCACTACTCCTAGGTAGAAATGACGACATGATTTTTCTTCTACACACTGCCAATATGCTTTGGTGTCCATCATATTAGGTCATGGGTTGTTACATTGTGCCCTATCCACTAGTCAAACTTACAATGACCAAACCCCAAAATTTGGAATGAAACAAAACTATCGGCCCTACATAGTTCAATTTTACAAATTGTAAACATAACACCAAGTTGTAGCTGGATGGATTGGGTCATTATCATGAAATGACTATAAGATCCACTCATATTTCCTTTTCTTGACTTTTTTTAGGATTGACATTGTTGATGAACAAGATAGGGTATCCCCTGGTTTCACTTACTCACTCAACTTTCTCATGTATCTGTATAAATTTTGACCCTTTGGGCATCACATGAGAGGCAGGAAAAGGCTAGGAGAATAGATTGATCAAAATTATTTATTTTATCATAGATCGAACCACTAATAGGGTTTTCCTACTTCGATTGTCATGTAATTCATTAGGATCAAGTTAATACAAATGTGTTGTGTTGGTGTTACTTCACATATGATGTCTGTGCAAAATTTGTGTCTAGTTTAGATCGTTAATATAGGTGATGTAGCTGGTTAGGAGATCCCACCAATCTAGCCACATCTTCCTTGCATATTCATTGTATAATATTTCTTAAATGTGTGGTAATGCCCTATTCCGAATATCTTTCTTTGTTTTGAATCCTAGTGTGT
Source organism: Pinus tabuliformis (assembly GCA_031772625.1). Classification (NCBI taxonomy): domain Eukaryota; kingdom Viridiplantae; phylum Streptophyta; class Pinopsida; order Pinales; family Pinaceae; genus Pinus; species Pinus tabuliformis. The sequence continues at coordinate 999,234,858 of CM062818.1, forward strand.
ATGTGTGCATTTCCCCTGTCATTGCTATTGTGTGTTGTTATATGCTTGTTGTATATTGCGTTAGATTTTTGTGGTAGCTCATACAGGTACTTCCACATTGGTGGTGCCTAGCATGTGGGAGTGTAAAAGTGACACTCTTTAGATGGTGAATTTATAAAATGATTCTATAAAGTTCTTTTTATATTAATGTCTTTATTGGCATATTGTTGATACAATATTTCCATATGTTTGGCCACATCACACTTTTCATCCAATCCATAAATTTGGTACAAATGTAGAGTCCAATAATTATAGAACAATCAATGGTGGGCCACACCTTCTCTAAGATCTATGCTAGAATCCTTGATATGAAGTTCTCTAGGGAGCATGAGAGGAGACTCCTTATAGCTAAGGGATGTTGAAAAATGTAGCAAGAAATTCTCAATTTGATTTTTCTTTGATTAAATTCGAGTTGGAGGAGAGTTCAATTCAACATGTGATATTGCTATTTTGTAGTAATCAAGGTAAGTTATCTTAGGTTGTTTTCAGTTAAACAAGTTCCAATTTTTGGAAGAACTAGTGGAAAGTCAGTTAAGTAGTGGGACTCTAGTCAAACTCAGTGATCATCTAGTTAACTGATCAATCAACCCAAAATTCCTAGTGCATGTAGATTAGCCAAATTACCTAGTTGAGGTGGAGATTCCAAGGTAGTGTAACATCAACTATAGACTAGTCTTGAGTGTATAAGTGTTGCATGCAGTCAGATGATCAGGCTAATGAATTGCACAATTGAATTAGAGGAGTTTCCTAAATAATAGGGGCTAATTCCTCAAGGGAAAATGCAAGGAAATAGGTTCTCAAGCCGAGGAAAATTTTGACTAAGTCTTGGTCAGAGGCCTTTAGTGAGTAGAGAGATAGGTTATGACCTTGCAGGGTTTTCTCGGTTGAGAAAAGAAACCGTAATACATCTCTATTCATTTGATTGATGCAAGCATGAAATACAATTTTTAGTAGATATCTTTCCCCAAATAAAAATACTTGTTGCATGTGTGTTATACCTTCTTGCATGTCTAATATTTTTGTTCTAAGTTGTGAATTAATGTGTAACAACCTTGGATAAAAATCCATGTAAAATTAATAAAGGTAAAATAAAACCTAGGTCATGGGACATGTATTCCAAGCTAAATGTTGGGCAAAAACGTAGTGATGGGGATCATTTGTGATTAATTAATGGCTAAGGAAATTGTCAAATGAAATGGCAAAGGCTTCGGAAAGGCATGAGGAATTTATTGGTATTTTATTTATGAAAATAAAGGAAATTAGGATAAAATGAAGGTGAAAGGTCACAGGTTGCATGAGAGGAGGAAAATGAAGGAAAATAATGGAAAATGAATAAAATAGAGGCCTCATTGATAAACAGGCTTCTGAGGAGCAATTTGTAACCTTTTATCAGTTCAGTTTTGGAAATCTCTCTATTATCTCTCTCTCTCTCATACTCTTAGACACTTAGAGTTTTCTTGGAGCACTCTTGGACAAGTATGACATACTTGGAGATTTAGAGCTAGAAGGAAAAGGAAGAGCAGGAAAGCACAAGAGGACATCAAGATCAATACCTACAACATGTTTTTCTTGCATGTACTGAGTTTCATGTATGTTTTCCTCACTAGTTTTGGAATGCATGACATATGCATGTGGTTTCTTGGTTATGATCAGTCATTGGCATGGAGGATTGCCCAGATTGATAGTGGTTTTTCCTAGCCTTTCCATTTCCTGGATAGCCATGGTGTTATGGGTTCATTTCCTTTTGTTTTTTGGTTGGCTCTCACGTTCCTTTAGCGATGGGTTGAGTTATCCTTGGAGCCTTGGTTGGACAAATGCTTTGGAGCCCTGTAACAACTTAGGTTCAGTTACTAGTCCTAGAGCCTTGGTTGGAAAAATGCTCTGGACCCTGACATCAACTGTGGGTTTAGTTACTAGTCCTAGAGCCTTGGTTGGAACAAACACTCAGGAGCCCTGGACAACTTGGGTAGAGACCAATCTGGTGATGTTCAGTGATGTCCAGCCGTGAGGTGGAATCATTGGTTGAGGGTTGAGGTGGCTTGGCCTCAGGAAACCCTGGATATTTTTGATTGATTTGTTTTATAAGATCCCACATTCATGCTTGGAATATGGGATGGGGGTGACTTGCTGAAAGAAATATTTGGTTCAACTTAGTCTACGGTCAGATGGTTCGTGGAAGTCCCATACCTAGTCGGCCTAGGCATTCATCAATAAGAGCTCTCTTTATCATTGGTATTTTACAAGTAAATATACTTGTTTATATGTGGATTATATGGTTTTTATATCCATGATATTTCTATTGGTTATATGTTGGTTATGAATAAGTTTTATGATAGTGAAAATGTATGGCTCTCATCATGTTTTGGTTAATCATTGAATGTACAATGAATATGTGACTTAATAGATGGTAATGTAATTATTGTGATGAGGAATCCAATTTTCTTATTGATTCTTAGATAAGTATGAGATCCCTATTCTCATATTTGTTGTTTAAACCTATAGAATGCATATTTGTGACATGTTTGATGAAATGCCTATCATGTCTAGTAGGGGTCCAGTCAAGTCCTTATTCAAGTACTTACATTTGTATCATTATTCCACTTCTATCCTTCATTTATGGAAGTTTCATGGAGTTTTGGGTAGTGACCTAAGCTATGGGCCTGAAAAAGTGGCACATAATTCAGAGTTGCAGGCACAAAAGTGCTTGGAAAAGTTCCTAGTCGTAGGCATACCCATGTCGCAGGAGCGACTGGAGGATTCCAGTCACACTCATGCCCATGTCATGGGAGAAACTGGGGGATTAACGTAGCAAAAGCTAGTTTGTCTCATGAGCTAGTCACCTGGAAGGTTTGGATGGATCCCGGGGGTTCTGCAGTAGGTCTGGAAGTTCTGTGTTGTTATGTTCCATTGGTTCCATTTCTTTAACTAACACATAGGGAGTTGAATCATATCATAGTAACTCTTTGTCACATGTTTACCCTAGTTGGTCGGTTACTTAGGTAGATGTGGGAGGAGGGTGTTACATTATGTTCGCAGAGAACTAGAGTAGGTTTGTGTCTTATGATTTTGATTAAAACTTCATGAGTAGTTTCAAATCTACAACCTAATTCGTACATGGTACCAGAGTAGGATTCATATTAGAGCAGGAAATTCAAAGTTGTTTCTCAGAGGTTCGAATTTGAAGATCAGTGTAGTAGGATTTCTTCAGAGCTGATAATATGGACTTTAAAATGGACTGAGGCTAGAATATGCCTTGGAAGGAACCTCAAATTTTGTTGCATGGCAAGATCCCATGGAGGAAATATTGGATGGCAATGGATTGCTTGAAAATGTCAAGACATATATTCCAAGACCAGCACCAACTGATGTCCAAGATCTTGCACAGTGGAAGAAATATGTAGCCAAGGTGAGGATAATAATGTTGGAGGGATTACAAGATCATATTGTCTCGAATCTCAATGGAAAAGAACTCCATTCCTGATGTGGAAGCACTGATATAATTGTTTGAGAATAGTAGTGACCACAAGAAGCTGGTGCTCAAGGATAAAATTTGAAGTATCAAGATGCAGAAGAATGACACTATACTGCAATATCTGAGAAAGTTCACACAATTTCATGATGAACTGAGTGGGGTCAGTGTTACTATCCCTGAAGATGGCTTGGTAAGCCTAGCCCTTATGGGCCTTCGCTAGAGCTAGCATAACTATCAAGATTTGGTGAATGGGAGGGAGAAACTGCCAAATTGGGAATGCTTATGGTCCGATTTGGTATAGGAAGAAATAAGGCCGAACACCAGAGATGGGACTTCATCCAAGGGAGAGGATGAAGAAAACTTTGCATTGGATGGAAAGGAAAAGAAGGGGAAGGGGAAGAAATCCCAATCAAAACAAGAATCCAATCAAGGGGGTAAGAAGAAAGATTTTGCAAAAATTAAATGCTTCCATTTCATGAATTTAGGCATTATGCCACAAAGTGTCCACATAAGAAGGAAAGCAAGAAGACCTCAGGAGGAGTAGCAGGTGAAGATTTGGCTTCACATTTCTAGCTTGAAGTTACCCTCATTACATGCATGGCCAACACAATGATGGGGAGCCTATGGTACTTGGACTCAGGTGCATCGTTCCACATGATAAGGTGTAGAGACATTTTTAGTAACCTAGAAGAAAAATATTTTCAGATGCACATCGAGGTGGGGGACAATGTAAGGTATAGTGTAACGGGGATTGGTATAGTCACCTTTCAAAGGGAGTCAAGCTCCCTCCTCAAGCTTAAATATGTCATGTCCATTTCAGGCCTAAAGAAAAATATTGTCTATGTGGTAGTTTTGGAGGACCGTGGTTATGCTGTGATCTTCAGAAAAGGAAAGGAATTCTTGAGACACATAGCCATGATATAGGTGAAGCAAATTGAGGTTCATGTGAAGAAACTACACAAGCTAGATGTGGAGGATTATGATACATTGAGAAAAGTGGTGGAGAAGATGTATAGACCCAATGTCAGTGAAATTTGGCATAGAAGACTTGGCCTTTTGCATCATGGTGCTCTGAAGATCATGTAATAGATAACCATAGGCCTCCCAAAAGGATCACTTGAGAAGCAGGATGTATACAAAGGATGTACTTTGGGGAAGTACACAAAATCCATATTCCATGATCCTTGAAAGCATCCACTCTGATTTCTGTGGACCTTTCTTGACAGCCTCCATTGCTAGACACAAATATGTGTTCATTTTTATTGATGACTTCTTACGAAAGTGCTGGATCTTCTTCATGCAGAAGAAGGATGCATCATTCTCTAAGTTTGTAGAATTCAAGGAAATGGTTAAGAAAAAATTGGCAATAAGGTGAATGATCTCAAGAGAAATAATGGAGGTGAGTAAGTGTCGAATTAATTTGAAAATTTCTTGAAAAGGAAGGAATTAGATGAGAGTTAACAACACCCCACAACCCACAACATAATGGGTGAATGAGAGAAAGAACCATAGCATTGTGGGAGAAACAAGGGCGATGTTGCATGAGGCATACCTTTTCATTTCTGGGCCAAGGCATTGGACACAAAAATATATTTGTAGAACCAGATTCCTCATTGGAATTTTGGCATGATTACATCGAAGGAGGCTTTCTTTGGGAGGAGAAATCTAGATGTGTCACACTTTAGGATTTTTGGAGCCCCTGTTTACTGCAATGTATCCAAAGAATCAAGGAAGAAGCTAGAGCTAACATCAAAATTGGGAGTATTTGTGATTTACACAAAAAATCCCCACAACTACTGTGTGTACTTTCCATCCCTCAGAATGACAGTTTTGTGAATGGATATAAAATTTGATGAAGATAAAGCCATGCAGTGCTCCCTTGAGAGGGAGTTTCATATCCCACCATAAGAGGAGATTTTAGCTCCAAAGGAGGAACCTCAAGAAGTTGTGGAGCAGCTACAACTTGAGGATAAGAGAGTCGGAAAAACCACTCAAGTAGAACCATCCAGAGAAGGTAGAAAAAGCACCAGGGAAGCTGAGTGACTTGTGTAGGATGCAAGGGAGAATGTGTGTGCTCCTTCAAATCAGCGCAGGCAGAGAAGGTCACTAGATCGATACACTAGCTACGTGGCTCTGATGAATGAGCTTGTAGAGATTAAGCCATCCTCTTTTGAGGAAGCAATAGAGAAACTTGTGTGGGTTGATGCAATGGTGGAGGAATACAAATCCATTGTAAAGAACAATGTTTGGGAAGTGGTGCCAAGACCAGTAGACAAATCACTTGTAGGTTTGAGATGGATCTTCAAGGTAAAGCATGTAACAGACGAAAGCATAGAAAATTACAAGGCCAAATTTGTGGCCAAGGGATACTCTCAAGTTGATGGGATTGAATATGAGGAGATCTTTGCTCCTATAGCAAGGTATTCATCCATTATATCAATTATTGCTATGACTGCATAGGTGGGTTGGAATATCCATCATATGCATGTAAAAACAAAATTCCTCAATGGATTTATTGAGGAGGAGGTGTATATCGAGCAACCAGAAGACTTTGAGACTTTTGATCAGGGGTCTCATGTGTGTAGAATCAAGTGAGAATTGTACGATATCAAGAAAGAACCCTGTGCTTGGTACACCAAGATCGATAATGATCTCACTGGTTTGGGCTTCACCAAAAGTGAAGCAGATGAAAACCTCTATAATATTTTGGTAGAAGGTAAATGATTGATTATTGTCTTATATGTTTATGATTTGATTTTAACTAGTGATGAGAAGCTAACTAGATCTTGCAAGGAGGACCTTGCAAGAGAGTTTGAAATGAAGGACATGGGTCTCATGCACTACTTCCTCAGATTGGAAGTTTGTAAAGGAATTAGGGAACTGCTTGTCTCTCAGTGCAAGTATGCCACCAAGATACTTTAGAGGTTCCACATGGAAATTTTCAAATCCATGGAGAAACCTATAGCAACCAACTGGAGGAAGGAGGATACCACTTTAGGTGAGGAAGTGAATGCTATTGTTTACCGAAAATTAGTGGGTTCACTATTGTATCTTGTGAACACACGACCAAATACTTGCTATGCCATACACCAGATAAGCCAAGCTCTAGTTGGGCCAACCAAATTATTTTGGAGGGAAGCTAAGTATGTTCTATAATATCTCAAATGCACTGCCTAGATTGTACTATGGCACATACAGATAGATGGAGTGAAGCTATGTGGCTTCATAGATGCAAATTGGGCAGGGAGTCCATTAGACTGAAAGAGTACATCAAGTGGAATTTTCAGTGTTGGGTGCACAATGATTTCTTGGTACAACAAGAAGCAAATATGTGTGGCACTCAACTTGGAAAATGCAGAATAGATGGATGCTAGTTAAGAAACATGTGAGGCGATATGGATGAGAAAATTACTTGCTGTATTGTTTGGTCAGATTATGGATCCAACTGTGATCTACGATGATAATCAGAGTTGTATCAAGCTCTATGGAAATCTTATTTTTCATGATTGATCTAAGCATATAGATATTTGATATCACCATTTACGAGACTGTGTGCAGAGGAAACTAATGTTGTTGTTGTACATTATGACAGAGGAACAAGATGCTTACATTTTAAAAAGGGCCTTGTCAAGATGGGAGTTCGAGTTCCATAGGTGTTAGTTAGGGGTGGTTGATAATCCATTTCTTGCTGAGAGGGAGTGTTGAAAAATTCAGTAAGAAATTCTCAATTTGATTTTTCCTTGATTAAATTAAAAAAATTTGAATTTCCACATCAACAAACTTGGATGATGTTAACATGTGTGGCATGGCTTGTGTCTCCCAGTTTACTCAATAAATTAGAGTTGGAGGAGTTAGAATTCATTTCATCATGTGTGATTTCAAATTTGTAGCAATCAAGGTCTGTTATCTCAAGTTGTTTTCATTAAAATAGTTCCAACTTTTGGAGGAACTAGTGGAAAGTAAGTTAAGCAGTGGGACTTCAATCAAGTTACCTAGTTAAGGTGGAGATTCCAAAGTAGTGTAACATACGTTATATACTAGTCTCGAGTGAACAAGTGTTGCATCCATTTAGATGATCAACCTAAGGAATTACACAATTCAATTAGTGGAATTTCCTAAATAATAGGGGCTAATTCCTCAAGGAACAACACAAGGAAATAGGAGCTCAATCCGATGCATAAATTGACTAAGTTTGGGTCAAAGACCTTTAGTGAGCAGGGAGATAGGTTATGCTCTTACAAGGTGTGGTCCGTTGACCAAAGAAATTGTGATACATCTCTATTCATTTGATTAATGCAAGTAGGCATTAGGGTTTTGTTGTACTACGAAATAACCTCCCCATTTATAAAAACAATAGCTAGGGTTAGAGTTATAAATGGGGACCCTTTTAAATTTTTAGGCTTAGGATAATAATACCTAACTCTAAGAAAATACCTAGAAAAACCTTGCAAAACTAACTAAGGATGAAATCCATATCGCAAATCGCAAATTGCACTTTTCCACATGACTATGTTAAAATACCTTCGAAAAATTGCAATATGCGATTAAGTCTCCCACTGCGAAAACATCACCTTGTCATTTCACAATTGCATTTTGCACTTCGCATAGTTCACAAGAAACTTAACCATCCCATTAGAACAACCAAAAACGATTTGCGAAATGTGATATTGCGATATCTGCAATCGCATTTCACTTGATGCATCCGGTAGCATTATATTGTATCCCTTTAAACACCACGATGCCCGATTAAGAGCGATAAAACATGTGGAATAATTACATTTTAAATACCAAAACAAACGAGTTGACAGTTTAATAAATATTTAGTGGCTCGAGGAAGGATAATCATTTTCCAGGTTATGGGTAGTTATAATCGAATATCTCATTAAAACCTTTCTCATGATCCAAAGTCATTTCACAGAAGCTTTCAGTCTTAATTACTAAATATCGTCTACGCTAATATATCTTGTCTATTTCAGGCAAGTGATAAAAGACATGTCACTAAGAAAGGTGATGTAGAAAAAAGAAAACAGACCATTGTTGAAGTTCAGTTTATAGAGATGGCTCCTATCTTCGCTGATACAGTTTGTGATGTTGTCGGAGGTGCAACAGCTTGGGAAGTAATTTACAATAGGTTGGAGGATGAGCGTCCTAAAATCACTATTACGAGAGAAACAACTGACTCAAAAAGGCCTTCAAAACTTCAATGCAGATATTCTTCTTGTTCATTCCTTCATAGGATAGGAGCAAGAGCCAAAATCCTCCCCTATACAGATACGATCAGGTGGGTGATCTAAAGCCTTATCATTGAAGATAGGTAGTTCAAGAATTCAAGGATGGAACTCATAGGGTCGTTCAGAGTAGAGGATTTGAAGAATATTTACCACATACCTGATTCGCAAGATATCTACGACATCACATTTGTGGCTAATTTCGCAAAGAATAAACCAGACCCCTTCAAGCTAATGCAGGGTTGGAGGGTGTTGGACAACAAATTCAAGTATGAAAAATTAGTTATGTGTGCTATAGCCTCTTGGCAAACCCCTACAATTATGCAGCAACCATGTTATATAGATTGTATGGGCTACCCAATAATACTAAGTTTTCAATAGAATGGATTCCTTTGATTGATGCTTGTGTTAATTCCCATATCATGAATTAGCCTTCCATCCTATTTAACAACCTAGCCACCACCATTATTGAATATTGATAGAAGAAAGCTTCCTTTTTAGATAACCTCCCTCCCTTCTAGTTTAGTGCTTACATTATGGATGCTATCCGTTTTTGCACAACATTTCCAACCATGGGTTGGAGATGAACCTTACAAGATCCTTACCCAATCCATCTCAGTCATAAACAAATATGGGAATCGCATTACATACCTCACTTCTATAAGATATTCCATGTTGTTGTGTTGCCCCTACATCAAATTATTTTCAATAAGAAAGCCCCTAGGTTTTCCCAAGAAGTTGCAGCAGACCTGCTTACTGTCGGCAAGTATTTTATTGAAGAGTGGTTCACCTACATTAGGGTTTTTGGTAGCACAGTTGATCCACACATTCTTCGTTTATATGTTTCTTATAAGTTATTAGTAAGAGAGATTACCTACCAGACTATGGGAAAGGGCCTAACTAAAGTTCTCAAAGACGACAAGAAGTCATTATGGCCCATTTTCTCTGTCAAATGTGGTTCTTTTGCTTTAGCCAATTTTGTTCATGCTACTAAGGAATCAACACATATGGAAGTCCCCAGGCTTAATACGTTGCCTAAGAGGCAATTTGATCCAAACAAAGTGGCATATAATGTCACTATTGGAGTAAAGCTCAAGCCATACGACCATGACGATAATTATTTTGAGGATTTGTTACAGTCAGTTGTATCCTTCGAACAAGCCTTTGAATGGGCAAAGGAAAATCTGAAACCTGAAGATTTTCAAAGATTTTAGGAATTTAGAGATGAGAGGTTTTGGGTGATCCCAATGCATCTATTAAAGCCCGAGGATAAGCCTACTCCAAGTGTCACTATTGATAGTGGAGGTCATAGCTCTCAAGTAGACTCTCACGTAAACACTTAGAAGGCACCAGACATAGAGAAACCCCAAGACGTCGACAACATAGCCGAGTCCAGCAGGAAGTCAGCTAAGAAGAAAGTGATGAGTACCCCAACTAGATAGATCGTTTTAGAGGCCAAAGTCTGTAGTTTGGAGTAGGAGTGGGAACAGCTTAATCAGAAATTGCAAGGCACTCCCAAAGCCTCAAATACCCAAGAAATAGAGGAATGAAAGACTCCTCTACATGTTCATAAAGATGCAGATCCCAAGTCTATCGTCGAACAATATACACCTGTGGAGGAACAAGAAACAACGTCTCAACATACTGAAACTATCCCTGCTTTGCCCACATTGGAAATTTATATGAAAGTAACTGAAATACCTCCACTTGATGTGTTCTATATCCCTCTCCACAAAGCCGTAGTTAGAAGGCAGAGAAAAAGGAGAAGGGTAGATACACCTAAATTTCAACATGGAAACGAGCTGATGGACATTGTATGGAAGGAAATTCCTTTCAATCTGGCCGAGAACATGACTAGACTATCATAGTTCACGGGAGCATACACATCGGCCACTATGGACAAGGTTACTGAGGTCTCTAATTTACTAAGGGAGAAAGAGGAGAGAATTGCGCAGCTCGAACTAGAAATCGAGGCACAGAAAGCAAGTGCAAATAGGCAAGTGGCAGAGCAACTGATGCAATTATAGCAAGACATGGAGGTCTTGAAAATAAGCCATGAGGCCAATATATTGGAAAAAAATATGCAACTCTAGGAAATGCAATAATCCATGGAAAGATACAAGGATGTTCCCACTACTGAAGAGTTCATCAAGGAGGCCCTGGAATTAAATTCCCTTTTGGTGAAACAACAATATTATTTCTGCTAGAAGATGTCACACATTACTCCCTATCTAACTACTAGAAACCAGCTGACAGATAAGGCAATCGACCAGAGAACAGAGTTTAACGATTTAAACACCAGAATCTCTGAGTTCATCGAATGGTAGGAAACAGAAGATGGAAGGAAAGCCAATCTACTCGAGACTGAAGAAACTCATAAAGACATTCTTTTCACAGATTGGGATGCGAGAATCAAACAGGCCAAGCTAGCAGTCACAAGGGAGTTGGAGTATCAAAGAACATCATCAAAGCAATGAATCACATCTTGTCCACCACTAATCTCATCAAAGAAGGAAATACAAAAGAAATGCCCGATTTATCTGCTTTGTATAAAGACTGGCAAGAAAAGGTGGGGAATCAAAGAGAGACAATTACAAAACTAACCATGACCATCTGGGAGTCGTATTGGCAGTATCTTGTTAAGCCACATAGCCAGATTATGAATCTAAATTATTCCCTTCACACGACTCAAAGGATGTTTCCACCACTCACCGAGGCGATATTCACAAGACAGCTCAGGACTCATTTGGGGCCACATCCTCAAATTCAACCGATGACCAATATTTTCGATTTAAAGGACAAGCTGGAAGACAACAAGTCATCCTATTAGTTTTGTTTATTTAGCCTCTATTTATTTCTGGAGTTAGTTACCTAGTTAGGAGGAAGGTTGTTTGAAACCTCTTCAAATTTTGTATAATCTATTTTTTCACATTTAGTTAGAATAATATTTATACCCCTCTCATGCATTTAGAGAAGGGTCCAGAATTTTATCAAAAACATTTGCAAAGAATTCACTATTGTAAGTTTGTGAATGATTTGGTGAAATTATGGAACATGATCATTTCTTTTAGATATCAGACTACTTTCCTTTATTGATGCACTTTTGTATTCTTGGGAGACAATTTGATTTGAAGAAAGAATTTGGTCTATGTCATTTGTCAAATGAGCAAGACTTCACACATATGGTACTATTATCATGTATGATTGATTATGTTTACATTTAATTAGTGGCAAAACTTTACTTTCATGAATTATATGTGAGGTTTATCATTTCTGTTAAGTGTTAATTGCACTTTTGTATGATGCCTAGCAAAAGTTGTGATTTTCGTATATAACTCATAATATATGCGATATATTTTATAAATTCCTTTAACTAACTATTTAGTCAAAGGAATTATCTTTTATATTATCATCTCTGTTTATCCATGTTCAATCTTTATTATCAAATGTTAAATAGATATCTTTGTAGATCACATACCACACAGGAACACCCGGGTTTATATTAGAATAAGTTAGTTAGATAAATTTCATTATAGAATAGGTCACTTAGATTATCATTATTCTATTGCAAAGCACTCATGAACCACTCACTCATCTTAAAACCCACACTGGGAAATTGGTCCCATTATCCCTAGTCGGAGCCACCACTTTATGCGGAAAAGGAGTTGTCTTAAGGTCCAGACCAGGTGGTTATCCCCCATGGTTCGACAACAGAATTTTGAGGCCGTAACATTTTGGCGCTAGAAGGAGGGAATTCAAATGTGAATGGAAGATGAAGCTAAAAATCATTCGAAAAGTATTCATAAGAGTCAAAACCCCTCCACCATTTCGACACCTTCTGAAACTCATTCATAATCTCCTGATCGAAAGCTTGAAGTTGTAGAAACATCCCCCTAACCTCTTGAAGTATTAAGGCAACCACCTTCTCCAGATTACACTCCCAGGTCTCCTGAACTTCATTCTTTGATATAGAAATTGGAACAGATATCCATTTCAACAGAAAAACGACAGAGACTCGAAGTGCCTGAAGAAAGTGTTACCTCCTTATTACAACAAACTAGTGTATTGACTAGACTGCAAAGTGAGAGACTTGGGGTTACCCCTTTTGAGTTCCCCATTCCTCCACGATGTAGGAAAGTCACTTCATCAACATCTGAATTAGATACCAGTGAGATCACATCACCTTTCCATCCATTTACTCCTCCATCCACTTCTATTCAATCAACGACTTCTCAAATATCCACTATCCCAATTAGTACTACAATAATCAATACTGATCCAGTAGTAAGTTCTTTGCCATATATATCTACTTCTGGACTGACCTTCCCATTTTCTAAGTCCCCAACTCAAGTTATGGCCAATCAACCTTGGACAAATCTTAGTGCTATACTAGTTGCAAATCCAAATGCATTCCCAACAAACCTAGAAAAATGGCTGCCTAAGTACAATCCTGATGATGCTCTCCCGGCCAAAGAACATCTAAATAATTTTATGTTAGCCATGAATCTCAATGGGGTTTCACATGAAGATGTTGTAATCAGACTGTTTCCTTATACTTTCCAAGGATCTACTGGGTCTTGGTATTTTCCCCTCCCAGTAGGTTCAATTAGAGACTGGGATACTTTTCAAGAAGTATTTCTTGCAAAATTTGGTGATGATAGGACCATAGCATCCTTGATCAATGATATTTCTAATTTAAAAGATAACCAAGATGAAAAGGTCAAAGATTTCAACTCTAGATTTAACAAATTGGTAAACAAAATCCTAGTTGCCTCTAAACCTGTTGTAGATGTACAAATAGCATGGTATATATCATCTCTTCCTTCTAATATTGCAATTTTTGTAGATAGAGCTAATAAGGCAACCCTTGTAGAAAACATGAAAGAAGTTCTGTTTGTAGAAAGAAGAATCATAACTTTGGAAAAGAGATCACAAACAGACGAAAGGAAGATAAAAAAAAAGTAACATTTAAGGATGACCCTAAGAAGAAAGATTCAAAGGACCCTTTCGATCTTGAAGGCCTTCAGAAAGTGTTAAAAACAACGTCTAAAAAAATGGTTGAAATAAAAAAATAAGTCGCAGAATCCTATGCTCCTAAGAAACCTTTTCGATCTTTCAAAAGGAGCCCTTCTTCTACATCACAACCCCTGAATACCATTTCAAATGCTAAATCTGACCAAGAAGTAGAAGAAGATTCGCCAAACGAAGAGGAAGTTGAAACGAAAGACAAAATTGAACTAAATGGGATGTGGGATTTTATTCTCCCAACTGAAGAAGAGGCACAAGAAATGTCAGTGACTACAAGAAGTAAAAATTCTCCTGACATGTCTATCACAAATCAGAGACAAAAAGTTGATACTCCTACAAAGGAGAAAACAGTAGCTAAGAAATCTAAGACTAGCCAAACCGATCCTATCCCTCCAGATTCCCCAAATGCCTCAAAAACATTGGTAATCTCAGATACGGTCGAATACAATATAGTGGAAGACATGAAAAATATTAGAGCTAACATCTAGTTGTATGAGCTCACCTAACTCAAACAACAATAGAAGATCTTATTAAGGGAGTTGAAAGTAGTTCCAGTATCTCCTCTGCCATCTGCTGTAGTTACTCAAGCTGCCTACAATATGGGAAAACCTCCCTCATCCTCAAACAAAGTAGATCCTTCAGATCTAGTTTTGATTGGTGATAGGTCTGTTTCTCTTGTTCCTCCATCTTCTCACTTATGAAATTTTCAACAGGAATGTTCACAACTACCTTGTTGATTCATGAGCCTCCTCAAATATAATTCTAAGAGCTGTGTGTACCAAATTGAACATTACACCTCAAAAATCTATGGTGCACATAGTTCAGTTAGATAGGACAAAAGTTGAGGTGCTTGAAGAAATAACATCAGTTTCAATTAGGTTTTCCTCTAATCCAAAATTTCCACAAATAATTGATATTTTGGTGGCTGATATCCCTGAATTTTATGGTTTAATTCTTAGTAGGGAATGGTCTGAAAAGTTGCACGTTATTTCGCAACTGATTGGTCACACAGGTGGTTGCCACACAACGGTAAACCAAACCAAATTAGGGTAGACCGAGAGAAATTCATGAAATATATAGTCACCGACCTCAAGGGAAGCAACAAACCTGTTTCCTTCACTAATAATATCATTGGAAATTACTCGGTTAAGTCCTCTTTAGGATCCTTTAATGTCCAGAGGTCTCCCTTTTTAGATAACGATGTAGCCACTCAAATCAAATTTTTTTCACAAACAGACCCTTCCAAATGTCTAAATTTAGTAGATAAATTTTCTAATAACTCTTTGTTCTAGACTCTCTATTTTGATAATTCTAAATCAGAAGACGGCGTAGGCACATGATGCATTTTGATCAATCTGCAAGGAGAGAAAACCAAGCTAGCCTGCAGACTCGAATTCCAGTGCACTAATAATGTCACTGAATATGAAGCACTGATCCAAGGACTATATAAATCCATCGGTCTTAATGTCAAATACCTACAAGTCTATAGTGATTTGGCAATAATCATGAAACATGTAAGAAATACAATCCATTGTGTCTCTAGGCACCTTAAACACTATCTCAGAAATTGACTTCTCATTTTTCTGCTTTCAACATATCTTCAGTCCTTAGACTACAAAACAAAAGTGCTGACTTGCTTGCTAATGTGGCATCCAGGCTTATACCCTTAGAAGACTTTAGTCCAGACAAATTTTCAATAGAATTAATATTTAGGCCATCAATTCCTAACAATATAACAAATTGGGGAGTATTCAACAACGATGCAGATATAGTTAATTTCCTTACATCAAAGGGATCATATGAATAACAGATCATAGATGAACATGAGCATGATCTAGAAATTAAGAATAATCATGAACATAACCCAATCCCAAAGTCTATGGTTAAAATGGAAGATCTTTATGATCTAAAGGATAGATTCAAGAAAATTACTAACTCCAAAACTCAAAGTTCTACTTTAAGATTTAAAGCAGTAAACCTAGGGTCAAACAAAAAACCTCAAAATGTCAACCTAGGTCTTGGCCTATCATCTGAAGAAAGAATATCATTCATTAGGTTATTGAAAACATATAAAGGTTTCTTTTCTTTGGATTATGCAATCTCAAGACTTATGATGCCTCTATAATTCAACATACCATACCCATGATTTCGAATGAAAAGCTAGTTCAACAGAAGCTTCGCAAAATTCACCTAAAACTTGAAAGTCAAATCAAATCGGTATTGAACAAGCTTATGAAGGCCAAAATAATATTCCTTGTTATACATTCTAAGTGGGTATCAAACATGGTACCCGTAAGGAAAAATTAACAGAGATATTAGGATTTGTATTGATTTTAGAAACCCGAATCAAGATTTCCAAAAATATAATTTTCCCTTGCTACTATGGAATAGATATTGCAATCAGTTGCAGGTTCTGAGTTAATGTCCTTTCTAGATGGATTCTCAGGATATAATCAAATACTTATGCATCCAGATGATAGATTAAAGACAACATTCAGAACCAAGTGGGGAACATATGCCTATTAGAAGATGCCTTTCAGACTCATTAATGCGGGTGCCACATTTCAACGTGCTATGGACATTGCCTTAAGAGGTCTAATCAATAAGTTATTGGTTATTTACTTGGATGATATCATATTCTATTCCAAGGATAGGAAAAATCATTTAAGTGACCTGAAACACATTTTCAAAAGATGCAAGAAGTATGGCATTCCCTTAAATCCCAAAAAATCCCATTTTTCTTTACCGGAAGGCAAACTCCTTGGGTCTATAGTATCCAAGAAAGGAATTCACATTGATCCTGATAGATTCCAAGAGAATGAAAAAATTCCCCTCCCACACAACAAGAAAAACATGCAATCATTCCTAGGCCAAATAAATTTTGTAAAAATATTTGTCCCAGATTTTTCACAAATTGTTATACCCCTTCAAGTAATGATAAGATAAAATATAATTTTCAGATGGAACAAGGATGAAAGAGAGTCATTTGAGTTGATTAAAAATGCCATTATTAATGCTTCCTCATTAAAAACCATGGAATTTCTCAAACCTTTTTTTATGATATACTTTTTCATCTGATACATCATATGCGGCAGTTCTGACATAGCTGAATGATGAAAATATCAAGGCACCCATCTCCTTTTTCAGTTCTAACTTGCAAGTCGCCGATTTAAATTATTCAGTTGTAGAGAAACAAGCGTTTTTTGTTTTTAAAACTTTGAAACATTTCATACCTTTTCTTCTTAAAAACCATAAAAATATAGTTGTAGCCTACCCTACAGTAGGACAACTATTGATCCAAAGAGAAGTAGGGGAGAAAAGAGCTAATTGGGTAACTGCACTCCACGAATACGATGTAGAAATCTGACCAGCTAAAATTGTTAGGGGCCAAGGTTTTTGCAGGATGTTAACAGGAGCTTCCCAGTTACCACTAGAATAATATCAAGGTAATTAAGTGAAAATATCTGAAGTAAGCCTCAATGATATGCAAACACAATACGCTGATTTGAAATTTTATCTAAAAAATGGATATGTTCTTATGCATCTTAATTATAAAACAAATCGAGCTTTAATATTGAAATCAAATCAGTATGAACTAGTCAATGATGTATTTTTTAGTAAGAATTATGATTTAGTATTACTGAGATGCCAAGAGAAACCTGAAGTTGAAAAGGTCATGCAGGAATTACATGATGGACCAGCTGGAGGACATTTTGGAGGAAATACCACTGCTCACAAAATCCTACATGCAAGGTATTATTGGTCAACGATATTTAAATATGCACATGAATATGCAAGGAAGTGAAAAACTTGTCAAACCACAGCCAGAAGAGAAAGAAAGCCATCATTCCCTTTACAACCAGTTAACATCCAACAACCATTCGAACAATGGGGATTAGAGATAATTTGTGAGATTGTTCCTAACTCTTCCAAATAGCATAGGTACATCCTTACAACTACTGATTACTTTACTAAGTGGGTAGAAGTTGTCCCATTAAAGATAGCTAATACAAAAAATATTACAAACTTCATTGATCAATACATAATTACCAGGTTTGGCTTACCCTCAGCTTTAATTTTTGACAATGCATCTTACTTTTCTGGAAATACAATGGTAGAATTTGCTCTTAAGCAAGATTTCAAGTTGAAACATTCAACCGATTATTATTCTCAAGGTAATGGATTAGCAAAATCAACAAACAAGAACCTCATTAGAATTATCAAAAGGACTATTGATCAAAATCACAGGAATTGGCACAAATCATTAACATTTGTTCTATGGGCAGACAAAATTACTCAGAAAGTCTCTATTGGTTCTTCTCCTTTCGCTTTAGTTTATGGAAAAGAAGTTGTTCTTCCCAACAACGTAGCAATCCCATCTCTTTCCCTAGTACAATTTATCTATGAAAACCCTTCATCTTCTCTCCACACTAAACAATTTTAAATTCTCAAGCTTGAAGAAGAAAGAGAAAAGGCTAAAGCAACCCACTTCCATCATCAACAATTAGTCAAATCTTCTTTTGACACAACTTCTGCCAGTAAAAAAACTCTTGAAGTAGGTGACATGGTTCTGAAATGGGATAAAGAACACAAGGAAAAGGGTAGACATACCAAATTCCAAAGACTATGGCTTGGCCCTTTTCAGATCATTGAAAAAATTGGACAATCAACGTTTCTTTTACAAGACTTGTTAGGTAAGAAGGATTCTTTGCCCGTCAATGGGAAAATTTTGAAAAAGTACTTCTCCTAGGAGATAACCTCTTCCAATTTTGTAACGTATTGCTTTCTAGGAAAATAATGGTTAACTAATATTTATTTTTGGCTTTCCAAAATAAAATCTTTGATAACATTTCTGTTTTTCGCTTTTATAAGAAATCTAAGAGTTAAAATGAATAATTAGGACATTTGAGTACTAAAGTAAACTTGATTTCTTTGGAAAAACTTGATCTTGCTTCAAATATTTATTTTACGAAAAAGCTCTTATCCTTATAGAATATGAAGGTTTTGTTATTAGTCAAGAAAATAATCTTTAACCTAGTAAGGGCTTTCTGCAAATCAGTATCTTAAAAAAATCTATCATTATCACCCAAAACTCTCAAAAGAGCCAATGATCCACCCCATTTGTTAAATTTTTCCCTTTTAAGAGTGTAATTTTAAAATATATAAACTTAAAAGATAAAAAGTCTCATTACGAGCTTGTTTACCATGTTCATAGGAAAGTGATTAAAACTGATATTACCAATACTGCATATCAAACAGGGTAATAGCTAATGATCTCCTAGATCAAAAGACAAGGGGTCTCATCAAGAGCCAACTTGTTTAGTTTAGTTACAACCAGTGAATGGAATTATCATTAGCAGGTTACCACACCTAGAAAATGTCTTTTAAGAAAACAAAAATGAAAAAAGTTTACATTCAAAAGGGAAAAAAAGGGACAAGGTCCAAGTGAGATTCAATCCAAGTGAATATCGTTTTGAAATTTGAAAATTCATACAGATGGGATAATGAATAATTGTTGGTTAAAAGATAACCTTGTCGAGGCTATGAACGCCTGTTGGCAGCAAAGGCTCTATATGTGATAAATGAACTAATCTGTAGAAGACACCTGCTATATTACTTTAAACTTTATTGATTGATGTGATCGTTTATACTTCTATCATTACAAGGGTAAAGTAATTAAGTAAATAAGCTGAGCAAGTAATGATGATCCCAAAATAATGTTGTTTACCTTATAATTCATGTAATCATTATTCTTATAACTCCAATTACTTTGAAAGTTTTTAGAAATTTCAGAAAACTACTCAGAGACAACTAGTTCTCCCAAGTGAATCATCAATTGTTGTACTACGAAACAACCCCCCCATTTATAAAAACAATAGCTAGGGTTAGAGTTATAAATGGGGACCCTTTTAAATTTTTAGTCTTAGGATAATAATACCTAACTCTAAAAAAAGAAAATACCTAGAAAAACCTTATAAAACTAACTAAGGATGAAATCCATATCACAAATTGCAAATCGCACTTTTCCACATGACTATGTTAAAACACCTTCGAAAATTGCGATATGCGATTAAGTCTCCTATTGTGAAAACATCACCTTGTCATTTCGCAATCACATTTCGCACTTCGCATAGTTCGCAAGAAACTTAACCATGCATTGGAACAACCACAAATGATTTGCAAAATGAAATATTGCGATATCCGCAATCACATTTCGCTTGATGCATCCGATAGCGCTATACTGTATCCCTTTAAACACCGTGATGCACGATTAAGAGCAATAAAACGTGTGGAATAATTACGTTTTAAATACCAAAACAAACGAGTTTACAAGTTAATAAATATTTAGCGACCTGAGGAAGGATAATCATTTTCCAGGTTATGGGTAGTTATAATCGAGTATCTCATTAAAACCTTTCTCATGATCCAAATTCCTTTCACAGAAGCTTTCAGTCTTAATTACTAGATATCGTCTGTGCTGAAATATCTTGTCTATTTCAGGAAGGCGACAAAAGACATGTCACTAAGAAAGGTGATGTAGAAACAAAGCAAACAAACCATTGTTGAAGCTGAGTTTACAAATATGGCTCCTATCTTCACTGATATAGTTTGTGATGTTGTGGGAGGCACAATAGCTTGGGAAGTAATTTACAATAGGTTGGAGAACGAGCATCCTAAAATCACTCTTACGAGAGCAACAACTGACTCAAAAAGGCCTTTAGAACTTCAATGCAAAGATGCTTCATGTTCATTCCTTCATAGGATAGGGACAAGAGGCAAAATCCTCCCCTATACAGATATGATCAGGTGGCTGATCTAAAACCTTATCATTGAATATAGGCAGTTCAAGAATTCAAGATGGAATTCATAGGGTCGTTCAGAGCAGAGGATTTGAAGAAGAAGTACCACATACCTGATCTGCAGGATATCTACGGCAACACATTTGTGGCTAACTTAGCAAAGAAGAACCCAGACCCCTTCAAGCTAATTCAGGGTTGGAGGGTGTTGGACAACAAATTCAAGTATGAAAAATTGTGAATGTATGTTATAGCCTCTTTAGCAAACCCCTACAATTATGCAACAACCATGTTATGTAGATTGTCTAGGCTACCCAATAATACTAAGTTTTCAATAGAATGGATTCCTTTGATTGATGCCTGTGTTAATTCCCATATCATGAATTAGTTTTCCGTCCTATCTGACAATCTAGCCACCACCATTACCGAATATCAACAGAAGAAAGCCTCCTTTTCAGATAACCTCCCTCCCTTCTATTTTAGTGCCTACATTATGGATGCTTTCTATTTTTTCACGACATTTCCAACCATGGTTGGAAATGGACCTTACAAGATCCTTACCTAATCCATATCAGTCATATACAAATACGGGAATCGCATTACATACCTCACTTCTATAAGATATTCCATGTTGTTGTGTTTCCCCTACATCAAATGATTTTCAATAAGAAAGCCCCTAGGTTTTCCCAAGAAGCTGCAACAGACCTGCTTACTGTCAGCAAGTATTTTATTGAAGAGTGGTTCAGCTACATTAGGGTTTTTGGTAGCACATTTGATCCACTTGTTCTTCCTTTATATGTTTCTAATAAGTTATTAGCAAGAGAGATTGCCTACCAAACAGTGGGAAAGTTCTTAAAGACAACAAGAAGTTATTATGACCCATTTTCCCTGTCAAATGAGGTTGTTTTGCTTTATCCAATTTTTTTCATGCTACTATGGAATCAACACATATGGAAGCCCTCAGGCTTCATAAATTGCCTAAGAGGCAATTTGATCCAAACAAAGTGGCATATAATGTCACTACTGAAGTAAAGCTCAAGCCATACAATAATGACGATAATTATTTTGAGGATTTGTTACATTCAACTGTATCCTTCGAACAAGCCTCTGAATGGGCAAAGGAAAATCTGAAACCTAAAGATTTCAAATATTTCAGGAATTCAGAGATGAGAGGCAATGAGTGATCCCAATTCATCTATTAAAACCCAAGGATAAGCCTACTCCAAGTGTCACTATTGATAGTGGAGGTCCTAGCTCTCAAGTAGACTCTCAGGTAAACACTGAGAAGGCATCAGAAACAAGGAAACCCCAAGACGTTGAAAACACAACTGAGTCCAGAAGCAAGTCAACAGAGAAGCAAGTTATGAGCACCCGACTATAGAGATCGTTTCAAAGACCAAATGTGGTAGTTTGGAGTAGGAGTGGGATTAGTCTAATCAGAAATTGCAATGCACTCCCAAAGCCTCAAATACCCAAGAAACAGAGGAATGCAAGACTCCTCTGCATGTTCATAAAGATACAAAGCCCAAGTCTGTCGACGAACAATCTACACCTATGGAGGAATAAGAAATAACATCCTAGCATACTGAAATTATCCCTACTCTGCCCACATCTGATATTGTTCTGAAAGTAACTGAAATACCTCCACTTGATGTGTTCTATATCCCTATCCATAAAGGACAACTATTGATCCAAAGAGAAGTAGGGGAGAAAAGAGCTAATTGGGTAACTGCACTCCACGAATACGATGTAGAAATCTGACCAGCTAAAATTGTTAGGGGCCAAGGTTTTTGCAGGATTTTAACAGGAGCTTCCCAGTTACCACTAGAATAATATCAAGGTAATTAAGTGAGAATATATGAAGTAAGCCTCAATGATATGCAAACACAATACGTTGATTTGAAATTTTATCTAAAAAATGGATATGTTCTTATGCATCTTAATTATAAAACAAATCGAGCTTTAAGATTGAAATCAAATCAGTATGAACTAGTCAATGATGTATTGTTTAGTAAGAATTATGATTTAGTATTACTGAGATGCCAAGAGAAACCTGAAGTTGAAAAGGTCATGCAGGAATTACATGATGGACCAGCTGGAGGAAATTTTGGAGGAAATACCACTGCTCACAAAATCCTACATGCAGGGTATTATTGGTCAACGGTATTTAAATATGCACATGAATATGCAAGGAAGTGAAAAACTTGTCAAACCACAGCCAGAAGAGAAAGAAAGCCATCATTCCCTTTACAACCAGTTAACATCCAACAACCATTCGAACAATTGGGATTAGAGATAATTTGTGAGATTGTTCCTAACTCTTCCAAATAGCATAGGTACATCCTTACAACTACTCAT
Organism: Pinus tabuliformis; assembly: GCA_031772625.1. Classification (NCBI taxonomy): domain Eukaryota; kingdom Viridiplantae; phylum Streptophyta; class Pinopsida; order Pinales; family Pinaceae; genus Pinus; species Pinus tabuliformis. The sequence goes on from CM062818.1 coordinate 999,257,780, forward strand.
TACTTTACTAAGTGGGTAGAAGTTGTCCCATTAAAGATAGCTAATACAAAAAATATTACAAACTTCATTGATCAATACATAATTACCAGGTTTGGCTTACCCTCAGCTTTAATGTTTGACAATGCATCTTACTTTTCTGGAAATACAATGGTAGAATTTGCTCTTAAGCGAGATTTCAAGTTGAAACATTCAACCAATTATTATTCTCAAGGTAATGGATTAGCAGAATCAAAAAACGAGAACCTCATTAGAATAATCAAAAGGACTATTGATCAAAATCATAGGAATTGGCACAAAGCATTAACATTTGTTCTATGGGCAGACAAGATTACTCAGAAAGTCTCTATTGGTTCTTCTCCTTTCGCTTTAGTTTATGGAAAAGAAGTTGTTTTTCCCAACAACGTAGCAATCCCATCTCTTTCCCTAGTACAATTTATATATGAAAACCCTTCATCTTCTCTCCAGGCTAGACAATTTTAAATTCTCAAGCTTGAAGAAGAAAGAGAAAAGGCTAAAGAAACCCACTTCCATCATCAACAATTAGTCAAATATTCTTTTGACACAACTTCTGCCAGTAAAAAAACTCTTAAAGTAGGTGACTTGGTTCTGAAATGGGACAAAGAACACAAGGACAAGGGTAGACATACCAAATTCCAAAGACTATGGCTTGGCCCTTTTCAGATCATTGAAAAAATTGGACAATCAACGTTTCTTTTACAAGACTTGTTAGGTAAGAAGGATTCTTTTCCCGTCAATGGGAAAATTTTGAAAAAGTACTTCTCCTAGGAGATAACCTCTTCCAATTTTGTAATGTATTTCTTTCTAGGAAAATAATGGTTAACTAATATTTATTTTTGGCTTTCCTAAATAAAATCTTTGATAACATTTCTGTTTTTCACTTTTATAAGAAATCTAAGAGTTAAAAGGAATAATTAGGACATTTGAGTACTAAATTAAACTTGATTTCTTTGGAAAAACTTGATCTTATCTTTATAGAATATGAAGGTTTTGTTATTAGTCAAGAAAATAATCTTTAACCTAGTAAGGACTTTCTGCAGATTAGTATCTTAAAAAAATCTATCATTATCACCCAAAACTCTCAAAAGAGCCAATGATCCACCCCATTTGTTAAATTTTTCCCTTTTCAGAGTGTAATTCTAAAATATATAAACTTAAAAGATAAAAAGTCGCATTACGAGCTTGTTTACCATGTTCATAGGAAAGTGATTAAAACTGATATTACCAATACTGCATATCAAACAGGGTAATAGCTAATGATCTCCTAGATCAAAAGAGAAGGGGTCTCATCAAGAGCCAGCTTGTTTAGTTTAGTTACAACCAGTGAATGGCATTATCATTAGCAGGTTACCACACCTAGAAAATGTCTTTTAAGAAAACAAAAATGAAAAAAGTTTACATTCAAAAGGGAAAAAAAGGGACAAGGTCCAAGTGAGATACAATCCAAGTGAATATCGTTTTGAAATTTGAAAATTCATACAGATGGGATAATGAATAATTGTTGGTTAAAAGATAACCTTGTCGAGGCTATGAACGCCTGCTGGCAGCAGAGGCTCTATATGTGATAAATGAGTAAACACCAAAAAACTAATCTGTAGAAGACACCTGCTATATTACTTTAAACTTTATTGGTTGATGTGAACGTTTATACTTCTATCATTACAAGGGTAAAGTAATTAAGTAAATAAGCTGAGCAAGTAATGATGATCCCAAAAAAATGTTGTTTACCTTATAATTCATGTAATCATTATTCTTATAACTCCAATTACTTTGAAATTTTTTAGAAATTTCAGAAAACTACTCAAAGACAACTGGTTCTCCCAAGTGAATCATCAATTGTTGTACTACGAAACAACCCCCCCATTTATAAAAACAATAGCTAGGGTTAGAGTTATAAATGGGGACCCTTTTAAATTTTTAGTCTTAGGATAATAATACCTAACTCTAAAAAAAGAAAATACCTAGAAAAGCCTTGTAAAACTAACTAAGGATGAAATCCATATCGCAAATTTCAAATCGCACTTTTCCACATGACTATGTTAAAACACCTTCGAAAATTGCGATATGCGATTAAGTCTCCTTTTGTGAAAACATCACCTTGTCGTTTTGCAATCACATTCGCACTTCGCATAGTTCGCAAGAAACTTAACCATGCCATTGGAACAACCACAAATGATTGACGAAATGAAATATTGCGATATCCGCAATCACATTTCGCTTGATGCATCCGATAGCGCTATACTGTATCCCTTTAAACACCGTGATGCACGATTAAGAGCGATAAAACGTGTGGAATAATTTGTTGGCATTATGATGCATGTGTTGTACTTGATGGCAACCCCCCTCATAGAAGACCATCTCACTTATATACATTCAGGAGAGATATCAGATGTAACATAATACATAGATGCAGGACAGCTCAAAGGAATCAAATGGACAGCTCAAAGGAATCAAATGGCAAGTTCTTAGTAAGCTTTGCCATCAAGTCCAAAGGGGGAGATTGTTGGCATTATGGCTAAAGTGTTGTCCTTGATGGCAACCCATTCAGGTGGTAGTTCACTATTCTCCAAGTCAGCAGCAGAAGTTGATGATCAGCTCTCATTTTATTGAAAAATTATGAAGGACGCAGGAAGCCAGTTCAGAAGATGCGTACCCGCAGGTACACCATGCAGAAACTGCGTCCGGGGACGCAGGCCAGCCGTTCAGGGGGTGCGTCCACCCAGTGCACACATTTCAAGGCAGAGAAAAGCACGTGGGGGTTTCTTGTGTGGTATCTAGCCGACGGTTTTATATTTCTATGGTGTCGGCTCGTGGTATTGTTCCATGTTTTGAGGAGGAGCTTGCCTATATAAAGCAAAGGAGATCATTTGGATTTGGTAAGTCTTGGGTTGAATATCTTATGAGGGCTAGATCTGGTCTAGATCTAATGAAGGCGAATCTATTAATGGACCGAGATCTCTTGGCGCATGTTCAGATCTGTGGATCTGATTGTCTGGGTTACTTCTGAAGTCTTGAAATCATCTATGCCCGGAGGGACGCAGGTGCAGTAAGGGTTCAGGTGCGTCCGGGACGCAAGAGCGAAGAGTTTCAGGTGCGCCGGACGCAGCCGCAGAAGGGTTCAGGTGCGTCGGGACGCAGGCAGTTCAGTAGACTCAGTGCGAGGGACGCAGGCCAGCAGTTGAGCAGGGTGCGTCCAGGGACTCAGGCCAGCAGTTGAGCAGGGTGAGTCCGGGACTCAGGCTAGCAGTTGAGTAGGGTGAGTCCGGACTCAGGCTAGCAGTTGAGCAGGGTGCTTCCTTCTCTTAAAATCTTTGTTTATCATTGTTGTATTCTGGGTTTGGTCCTATTATTGTTGATCTGGTTACTTCAGTTGATTGGGTGTTTCAGAAGGTTGTTTGAGCTTCAATGTTGTTATTGGGTCCAGTATGAAAATTGGATGAAATGTGGCCTTTCAGTTTATGGGTTGTGCTTCAGTGTATCCAGTATGAAAATTGATGAAACGTGGTACTTGAAGGAGAGAAGATTGTAGGCCGGCGCCTACGTACTAGTATCTAAGCTAGTACAAGAGCTAAAGGAAATCTTTGGAGCATTGTAGCACGTAGTAGCCTACGTACTAGTAAATGGATCGGCTAGTACAAGAGAAAAGGGGGTTGTAGCTCCCGTACTGGTATAAGGCTGCACCAGTACAAATATTGTAAAAGAATTTTCTTATTAAGAAGAAGATTGAGATGACTTGCAGCAGGTGGTTTTTCTCCCGCATTGGGTTTCCACCTTAGATCATTGTGTTCATGTGTGTGCCTTATGTGTGATGATATACTTTATGTTACTGCATCTGTTAACTGATAATATGGTTGATAATGTTCTAATGCACTCATTGAAGATCGATTAACTTAATCATAAGAAGTTGTGGAAGTAGCATATATGAATCTGATTATGGAAATGAAAAAGTTTTATTAATATGATAATACTGATTCACCCCCCCCCTCTCAGTATTATTTCCAAAAATTGGTATCAGAGCAGGTCCTTTGATAGAAGTTTGATCGCTTGAAGGAGATCCGTGGAACAATGGGAAAGAAGCTTAAGAAGAAAGCTAATAAGAAAAAGAAGTCATCTCAGAAGAACTATGACAGTGGAAGAATCGATTGGGGATTAGGCATAAGAAGCTCTTCAGATTCAGAATCAGATTCAGAGTCATTATCAGGTATGAATGTGTTATCCTCTGATGTTCCAGCTATATTTCCTTGTGAAAGAGATGAAAGTGATAGCGAAACTACTGAATTTGCTCTTATGGGTGAACAAGAAAGATATCAAATAGAGGCAGAATTTAAAAGGCTGACAGACAAAATTAGAGATCAACAAGATCTATTAAACAAAAAGGAATGTGATTTCAAAGAAGAAGCTACCAAACTAAGGGCACAACTAGAAGAAGGAAACAAGGTAAGAAAGCTACTCAAGGACAAGGAAGACCAATGTCAAAAATTGCAGCATGAAGTGACATCATTAAGAAAAGAAGTCAACGAAAGAAGCACAACCATCAAGAAACTCAAAGATAGATCCAGCTACTATGAAAATCTTGAAGCTACAATCCTCTCACTAAAAGGAGATCTTGAAGAATCAAAGAAGCAGAATACAGATCTACTCCAAGCTGTTGCAAAACAAGAAAACGAAGTCACCAGCTTAAAATCTCAACTGGAATGTGCCTTCCGAGTTCGTCAAATGCAGCAGGATCTGTATGAAGAACAAGAAAAAGAAATTCTCAAACTAAGGGAACAAATGGAAGAAGGAAGGAAAGCTGAAGAAGTTTTGAAAAAGAAATCTCTTGAAAAGGAAGAACAGCTTCAGGTTGAGGTAAATATCTTGAAAGGTAAACTAGAAGAAAAGGATAAGCTTTTACGATTTCAAGATAGCTCTAAAGTATTGGATGATATTCTTAGTAGTCAAAGGTCCCCTGCTATAAAGACTGGTCTTGGTTTCCATGAATCTGTTGAAGGTGAATCTAGTTCACAAGGTGAGGCAAGAAACTCTAAAAGGAAATCTAAAGTGATCAACGAAGAAGTGAAAGATCAATCTCATCATCAACCAAGGAAAGAGATTCCTCAAAGAAAATCCTTTACTCCTCCTATGAATAATGTTGAATGTTATGTATGTCATAATCTTGGACATGTTGCAGCTAGATGTAGAAGAAGAAGAGTTCAAGACCATTATGCAGAAAGGTCATCTCAATCAAGGTACTTTTATGGATATTGCTTTGCTTGCAATATGTTTGGTCACAAAGCTACTGATTGTTACAGGAGGAATATGAAACATGTAAGATGTTATGCATGTAACAAGCTTGGACATATAGCCAAGGAATGCAGGAACAAAGTTTGGGCACCATATCAAAAGGAGAAAATGTCATCATCACGCTTGAAGATATGGAGGAAAAAGGAAGTACAGTCAGAAAAGGATGGCACAGTACAATGTACAGACATAACAGAATCAGAGGAAGCTGAAAGTACAGGACGCAGTGCAGTAACAGGAGACCTGCGTGCGGACGCAGGCCAGACCAAGTCCAGGTGCGTCCAGGACGCAGTTCAGTAACTGAAGATCTGCGTGGGGACGCAGAGCGACTGAGGATCAGGTGCGTCCCTGAAGCAAAAGGACGCGGCGCGATAGTAATTTTGGGTGCGTCCCTGAGTAAAAGTACGCGGCGCGATAGTGTTTTTGGGTGCGTCCCTGCAGCAACAGGACGCAGCGCAGCAGAAGATGAAGTGCGTACCTGTCTCAAAGCATTTATTGGCTGATTCTTCTTGATATGCATGACCAGATTTAACAGATGGCACTGGTTCAGGGGGAGCATATGTCCTAAATGCATTGTTGGCATTATGGTCCTTGGTGACAATGTTTATGATTCATCTTGCTATTATGAGTTGATCACATGATCAGATGTATGGTTGATTCTCTAATGATGCTTGTATGAAGTCTTTATTATCCTTGGCACATATATGGATGAGGTTGGCTGATCTCGTGGATGATTACCCAAAGTCGCATTGTTGGAGACATGATGATGATGAGTTACTCATATGCATTTCATGATGATGTTGACATGAGCAAGATGCATGATTTCTTTCTTGGCACAAATGGATGAGGATTGTTGGCTGGATACAGGGATGATTATTCATACATATGTTGATTGATGCTGATGCTTTCATTTGATGGCTCTTGATTCATGTAGATCTGGATGGTTATGAGTTAATGTTGACAGATACTATGGAGTAGATTATACAGTGCTGTTGTTTGTTATGATCTTTAGATGTTTGGAAGGTCGTAGCAAGACTCATGTTGTAATAGTCTATCTATTATCATCATCTCTTCAGGTCATGTAAACGGCCTATGTCCCCCCACTATGTATAGGATGAAGATGTAATGTATTTGGTTTTCATATTTCTGATGTATTCCCACTTGGTTGGATGGATGATCCTTATTGTGATGGGTGATGGATGTATGTATTTTATAGAGTCATGTTCTTCTTGTAGAACATCTTTTTGCAGACCTTGCTTACAGTCAGGGGGAGCTTGAGCATGAACAACACTATATAGCAGAGCAGACATCTCAGCTTGTTCTCAGAAAGACCATTATCAGATTGGAGCACCATGTCATATTCAAAGGGGGAGCTCATTCAGAGACTTCAGCAGATCTGGTTTATAGTCAAAGGGAGCATGTTCTTAGGGGGAGCATACCCCTTTGCCCTTGATGTCAAAGGGGGAGAGTGATCTGGTGTTGTTGCCATCAAGTCCAAAGGGGGAGATTGTTGGCATTATGATGCATGTGTTGTACTTGATGGCAACCCCCCTCATAGAAGACCATCTCACTTATATAGATTCAGGAGAGATATCAGATGTAACATAATACATAGATGCAGGACAGCTCAAAGGAATCAAATGGACAGCTCAAAGGAATCAAATGGCATGTTCTTAGTAAGCTTTGCCATCAAGTCCAAAGGGGGAGATTGTTGGCATTATGGCTAAAGTGTTGTCCTTGATGGCAACCCATTCAGGTGGTAGTTCACTATTCTCCAAGTCAGCAGCAGAAGTTGATGATCAGCTCTCATTTTATTGAAAAATTATGAAGGACGCAGGAAGCCAGTTCAGAAGATGCGTACCCGCAGGTACACCATGCAGAAACTGCGTCCGGGGACGCAGGCCAGCCGTTCAGGGGGTGCGTCCACCCAGTGCACACATTTCAAGGCAGAGAAAAGCACGTGGGGGTTTCTTGTGTGGTATCTAGCCGACGGTTTTATATTTCTATGGTGTCGGCTCGTGGTATTGTTCCATGTTTTGAGGAGGAGCTTGCCTATATAAAGCAAAGGAGATCATTTGGATTTGGTAAGTCTTGGGTTGAATATCTTATGAGGGCTAGATCTGGTCTAGATCTAATGAAGGCGAATCTATTAATGGACCGAGATCTCTTGGCGCATGTTCAGATCTGTGGATCTGATTGTCTGGGTTACTTCTGAAGTCTTGAAATCATCTATGCCCGGAGGGACGCAGGTGCAGTAAGGGTTCAGGTGCGTCCGGGACGCAAGAGCGAAGAGTTTCAGGTGCGCCGGACGCAGCCGCAGAAGGGTTCAGGTGCGCCGGGACGCAGGCAGTTCAGTAGACTCAGTGCGAGGGACGCAGGCCAGCAGTTGAGCAGGGTGCGTCCAGGGACTCAGGCCAGCAGTTGAGCAGGGTGAGTCCGGGACTCAGGCTAGCAGTTGAGCAGGGTGAGTCCGGACTCAGGCTAGCAGTTGAGCAGGGTGCTTCCTTCTCTTAAAATCTTTGTTTATCATTGTTGTATTCTGGGTTTGGTCCTATTATTGTTGATCTAGTTACTTCAGTTGATTGGGTGTTTCAGAAGGTTGTTTGAGCTTCAATGTTGTTATTGGGTCCAGTATGAAAATTGGATGAAATGTGGCCTTTCAGTTTATGGGTTGTGCTTCAGTGTATCCAGTATGAAAATTGATGAAACGTGGTACTTGAAGGAGAGAAGATTGTAGGCCGGCGCCTACGTACTAGTATCTAAGCTAGTACAAGAGCTAAAGGAAATCTTTGGAGCATTGTAGCACGTAGTAGCCTGCGTACTAGTAAATGGATCGGCTAGTACAAGAGAAAAGGGGGTTGTAGCTCCCATACTGGTATAAGGCTGCACCAGTACAAATATTGTAAAAGAATTTTCTTATTAAGAAGAAGATTGAGATGACTTGCAGCAGGTGGTTTTTCTCCCGCATTGGGTTTCCACCTTAGATCATTGTGTTCATGTGTGTGCCTTATGTGTGATGATATACTTTATGTTACTGCATCTGTTAACTGATAATATGGTTGATAATGTTCTAATGCACTCATTGAAGATCGATTAACTTAATCATAAGAAGTTGTGGAAGTAGCATATATGAATCTGATTATGGAAATGAAAAAGTTTTATTAATATGATAATACTGATTCACCCCCCCCCTCTCAGTATTATTTCCAACAATTGGTATCAGAGCAGGTCCTTTGATAGAAGTTTGATCGCTTGAAGGAGATCCGTGGAACAATGGGAAAGAAGCTTAAGAAGAAAGCTAATAAGAAAAAGAAGTCATCTCAGAAGAACTATGACAGTGGAAGAATCGATTGGGGATTAGGCATAAGAAGCTCTTCAGATTCAGAATCAGATTCAGAGTCATTATCAGGTATGAATGTGTTATCCTCTGATGTTCCAGCTATATTTCCTTGTGAAAGAGATGAAAGTGATAGCGAAACTACTGAATTTGCTCTTATGGGTGAACAAGAAAGATATCAAATAGAGGTAGAATTTAAAAGGCTGACAGACAAAATTAGAGATCAACAAGATCTATTAAACAAAAAGGAATGTGATTTCAAAGAAGAAGCTACCAAACTAAGGGCACAACTAGAAGAAGGAAACAAGGTAAGAAAGCTACTCAAGGACAAGGAAGACCAATGTCAAAAATTGCAGCATGAAGTGACATCATTAAGAAAAGAAGTCAACGAAAGAAGCACAACCATCAAGAAACTCAAAGATAGATCCAGCTACTATGAAAATCTTGAAGCTACAATCCTCTCACTAAAAGGAGATCTTGAAGAATCAAAGAAGCAGAATACAGATCTACTCCAAGCTGTTGCAAAACAAGAAAACGAAGTCACCAGCTTAAAATCTCAACTGGAATGTGCCTTCCGAGTTCGTCAAATGCAGCAGGATCTGTATGAAGAACAAGAAAAAGAAATTCTCAAACTAAGGGAACAAATGGAAGAAGGAAGGAAAGCTGAAGAAGTTTTGAAAAAGAAATCTCTTGAAAAGGAAGAACAGCTTCAGGTTGAGGTAAATATCTTGAAAGGTAAACTAGAAGAAAAGGATAAGCTTTTACGATTTCAAGATAGCTCTAAAGTATTGGATGATATTCTTAGTAGTCAAAGGTCCCCTGCTATAAAGACTGGTCTTGGTTTCCATGAATCTGTTGAAGGTGAATCTAGTTCACAAGGTGAGGCAAGAAACTCTAAAAGGAAATCTAAAGTGATCAACGAAGAAGTGAAAGATCAATCTCATCATCAACCAAGGAAAGAGATTCCTCAAAGAAAATCCTTTACTCCTCCTATGAATAATGTTGAATGTTATGTATGTCATAATCTTGGACATGTTGCAGCTAGATGTAGAAGAAGAAGAGTTCAAGACCATTATGCAGAAAGGTCATCTCAATCAAGGTACTTTTATGGATATTGCTTTGCTTGCAATATGTTTGGTCACAAAGCTACTGATTGTTACAGGAGGAATATGAAACATGTAAGATGTTATGCATGTAACAAGCTTGGACATATAGCCAAGGAATGCAGGAACAAAGTTTGGGCACCATATCAAAAGGAGAAAATGTCATCATCACGCTTGAAGATATGGAGGAAAAAGGAAGTACAGTCAGAAAAGGATGGCACAGTACAATGTACAGACATACCAGAATCAGAGGAAGCTGAAAGTACAGGACGCAGTGCAGTAACAGGAGACCTGCGTGCGGACGCAGGCCAGACCAAGTCCAGGTGCGTCCAGGACGCAGTTCAGTAACTGAAGATCTGCGTGGGGACGCAGAGCGACTGAGGATCAGGTGCGTCCCTGAAGCAAAAGGACGCGGCGCGATAGTAATTTTGGGTGCGTCCCTGAGTAAAAGTACGCGGCGCGATAGTGTTTTTGGGTGCATCCCTGCAGCAACAGGACGTAGCGCAACAGAAGATGAAGTGCATACCTGTCTCAAAGCATTTATTGGCTGATTCTTCTTGATATGCATGATCAGATTGAACAGATGGCACTGGTTCAGGGGGAGCATATGTCCTAAATGCATTGTTGGCATTATGGTCCTTGGTGACAATGTTTATGATTCATCTTGCTATTATGAGTTGATCACATGATCAGATGTATGGTTGATTCTCTAATGATGCTTGTATGAAGTCTTTATTATCCTTGGCACATATATGGATGAGGTTGGCTGATCTCGTGGATGATTACCCAAAGTCGCATTGTTGGAGACATGATGATGATGAGTTACTCATATGCATTTCATGATGATGTTGACATGAGCAAGATGCATGATTTCTTTCTTGGCACAAATGGATGAGGATTGTTGGCTGGATACAGGGATGATTATTCATACATATGTTGATTGATGCTGATGCTTTCATTTGATGGCTCTTGATTCATGTAGATCTGGATGGTTATGAGTTAATGTTGACAGATACTATGGAGCAGATTATACAGTGCTATTGTTTGTTATGATCTTTAGATGTTTGGAAGGTCGTAGAAGACTCATGTTGTAATAGTCTATCTATTATCATCATCTCTTCAGGTCATGTAAACGGCCTATGTCCCCCCACTATGTATAGGATGAAGATGTAATGTATTTGGTTTTCATATTTCTGATGTATTCCCACTTGGTTGGATGGATGATCCTTATTGTGATGGGTGATGGATGTATGTATTTTATAGAGTCATGTTCTTCTTGTAGAACATCTTTTTGCAGACCTTGCTTACAGTCAGGGGGAGCTTGAGCATGAACAATACTATATAGAAGAGCAGACATCTCAGCTTGTTCTCAGAAAGACCATTATCAGATTGGAGCACCATGTCATATTCAAAGGGGGAGCTCATTCAAAGACTTCAGCAGATCTGGTTTATAGTCAAAGGGAGCATGTTCTTAGGGGGAGCATACCCCTTTGCCCTTGATGTCAAAGGGGGAGAGTGATCTGGTGTTGTTGCCATCAAGTCCAAAGGGGGAGATTGTTGGCATTATGATGCATGTGTTGTACTTGATGGCAACCCCCCTCATAGAAGACCATCTCACTTATATACATTCAGGAGAGATATCAGATGTAACATAATACATAGATGCAGGACAGCTCAAAGGAATCAAATGGACAGCTCAAAGGAATCAAATGGCATGTTCTTAGTAAGCTTTGCCATCAAGTCCAAAGGGGGAGATTGTTGGCATTATGGCTAAAGTGTTGTCCTTGATGGCAACCCATTCAGGTGGTAGTTCACTATTCTCCAAGTCAGCAGCAGAAGTTGATGATCAGCTCTCATTTTATTGAAAAATTATGAAGGACGCAGGAAGCCAGTTCAGAAGATGCGTACCCGCAGGTACACCATGCAGAAACTGCGTCCGGGGACGCAGGCCAGCCGTTCAGGGGGTGCGTCCACCCAGTGCACACATTTCAAGGCAGAGAAAAGCACGTGGGGGTTTCTTGTGTGGTATCTAGCCGACGGTTTTATATTTCTATGGTGTCGGCTCGTGGTATTGTTCCATGTTTTGAGGAGGAGCTTGCCTATATAAAGCAAAGGAGATCATTTGGATTTGGTAAGTCTTGGGTTGAATATCTTATGAGGGCTAGATCTGGTCTAGATCTAATGAAGGCGAATCTATTAATGGACCGAGATCTCTTGGCGCATGTTCAGATCTGTGGATCTGATTGTCTGGGTTACTTCTGAAGTCTTGAAATCATCTATGCCCGGAGGGACGCAGGTGCAGTAAGGGTTCAGGTGCGTCCGGGACGCAAGAGCGAAGAGTTTCAGGTGCGCCGGACGCAGCCGCAGAAGGGTTCAGGTGCGCCGGGACGCAGGCAGTTCAGTAGACTCAGTGCGAGGGACGCAGGCCAGCAGTTGAGCAGGGTGCGTCCAGGGACTCAGGCCAGCAGTTGAGCAGGGTGAGTCCGGGACTCAGGCTAGCAGTTGAGTAGGGTGAGTCCGGAGTCAGGCTAGCAGTTGAGCAGGGTGCTTCCTTCTCTTAAAATCTTTGTTTATCATTGTTGTATTCTGGGTTTGGTCCTATTATTGTTGATCTGGTTACTTCAGTTGATTGGGTGTTTCAGAAGGTTGTTTGAGCTTCAATGTTGTTATTGGGTCCAGTATGAAAATTGGATGAAATGTGGCCTTTCAGTTTATGGGTTGTGCTTCAGTGTATCCAGTATGAAAATTGATGAAACGTGGTACTTGAAGGAGAGAAGATTGTAGGCCGGCGCCTACGTACTAGTATCTAAGCTAGTACAAGAGCTAAAGTAAATCTTTGGAGCATTGTAGCAGGTAGTAGCCTGCGTACTAGTAAATGGATCGGCTAGTACAAGAGAAAAGGGGGTTGTAGCTCCCGTACTGGTATAAGGCTGCACCAGTACAAATATTGTAAAAGAATTTTCTTATTAAGAAGAAGATTGAGATGACTTGCAGCAGGTGGTTTTTCTCCCGCATTGGGTTTCCACCTTAGATCATTGTGTTCATGTGTGTGCCTTATGTGTGATGATATACTTTATGTTACTGCATCTGTTAACTGATAATATGGTTGATAATGTTCTAATGCACTCATTGAAGATCGATTAACTTAATCATAAGAAGTTGTGGAAGTAGCATATATGAATCTGATTATGGAAATGAAAAAGTTTTATTAATATGATAATACTGATTCACCCCCCCCCTCTCAGTATTATTTCCAACATAATTACGGTTTAAATACCAAAACAAACGAGTTTACAAGTTAATAAATATTTAGCGGCCTGAGGAAGGATAATCATTTTCCAAGTTATGGGTAGTTATAATCAAGTATCTCATTAAAACCTTTCTCATGATCCAAATTCCTTTCACAGAAGCTTTCAGTCTTAATTACTAGATATCGTCTGTGCTGAAATATCTTGTCTATTTCAAGCAAGTGACAAAAGACATGTCACTAAGAAAGGTGATGTAGAAACAAAGCAAACAGACCATTGTTGAAGCTGAGTTTACAAATATGGCTCCTATCTTCACTGATATAGTTTGTGATGCTGCCGGAGGCGCAATAGCTTGGGAAGTAATTTACAATAGGTTGGAGAACGAGCATCCTAAAATCACTCTTACGAGAGCAACAACTGACTCAAAAAGGCCTTTAGAACTTCAATGCAAAGATGCTTCATGTTCATTCTTTCATAGGATAGGAACAAGAGGCAAAATCCTCCCCTATACAGATATGATCAGGTGGCTGATCTAAAACCTTATCATTGAAGATAGGCAGTTCAAGAATTCAGGATGGAATTCATAGGGTCGTTCAGAGCAGAGGATTTGAGAAGAAGTACCACATACCTGATCTGCAGGATATCTACGGCAACACATTTGTGGCTAACTTAGCAAAGAAGAACCCAGACCCCTTCAAGCTAATTCAAGGTTGGAGGGTGTTGGACAACAAATTCAAGTATGAAAAATCGTGTATGTATGTTATAGCCTCTTTAGCAAACCCCTACATTATGCAACAACCATGTTATGTAGATTGTATGGGCTACCCAATAATACTAAGTTTTCAATAGAATGGATTCCTTTGATTGATGCCTATGTTAATTCCCATATCATGAATTAGTCTTCCGTCCTATCTGACAATCTAGCCACCACCATTACCGAATATCAACAGAAGAAAGCCTCCTTTTCAGATAACCTCCCTCCCTTCTATTTTAGTGCTTACATTATGGATGCTTTCTATTTTTTCACGACATTTCCAACCATGGGTTGGAAATGGACCTTACAAGATCCTTACCTAATCCATATAAGTCATACACAAATACGGGAATAACATTACATACCTCACTTCTATAAGATATTCCATGTTGTTGTGTTTCCCCTACATCAAATGATTTTCAATAAGATAGCCCCTAGGTTTTCCCAAGAAGCTGCAGCAGACCTGCTTACTGTCAGCAAGTATTTTATTGAAGAGTGGTTCAGCTACATTAGGGTTTTTGGTAGCACATGTGATCCACTTGTTCTTCCTTTATATGTTTCTAATAAGTTATTAGCAAGAGAGATTGCCTACCAAACAGTCGGAAAGGGCTTGATTAAAGTTCTTAAAGACGACAAGAAGTTATTATGGCCCATTTTCCCTGTCAAATGAGGCTCTTTTGCTTTATCCAATTTTGTTCATGCTACTAAGGAATCAACACATATGGAAGCCCTCAGGCTTCATAAATTGCCTAAGAGGCAATTTGATCCAAACAAAGTGGCATATAATGTCACTACTGGAGTAAAGCTCAAGCCATACAATAATGACGATAATTATTTTGAGGATTTGTTACATTCAACTGTATCCTTCGAACAAGCCTTTGAATGGGCAAAGGCAAATCTAAAACCTAAAGATTTCAAAGATTTCAGGAATTCATAGATGAGAGGCAACAAGTGATCCCAATTGATCTAATAAAACCCAAGGATAAGCCTACTCCAAGTGTCATTATTGATAGTGGAGGTCCTAGCTCTCAAGTAGACTCTCAGGTAAACACTGAGAAGGCATCAGACACAGGGAAACCCCAAGACGTTGAAAACGCAGCTGAGTCCAGCAACAAGTCAACAAAGAAGCAAGTTATGAGCACCTGACTATAGAGATTGTTTCAAAGACCAAAGGTGGTAGTTTGGAGTAGGAGTGGGATTAGTCTAATCAAAAATTGCAAGACACTCCCAAAGCCTCAAATACCCAAGAAACAGAGGAATGCAAGACTCCTCTGCATGTTCATAAAGATACAAAGCCCAAGTCTGTCGACGAACAATATACACCTATGGAGGAATAAGAAATAACATCCTAGCATACTGAAATTATCCCTACTCTTCCCACATCCAATATTGTTCTGAAAGTAACTGAAATACCTCCACTTGATGTGTTCTATAGCCCTATCCATAAAGCTGTAGTTAGAAGGCAGAGAAAAAGGAGAAGGGTAGATACACCTGAATTCCCACATGGAAACGAGCCAATGGACGTTGTATGGAAGGACATTCTTTTCAATCTGGCCGAGAAATTGACTATAATATCACATTCCACATGACCATACACATCGGTGACTATGGAAAAGGCTACTGAGGTCTCTACTTTACTAAGGGAGAAAGAGGAGAGAATTGTGCAGCTCGAACTAGAACTCGAAGCAGAGAAAGAAAGTGCAAACAGACAGTTGGTAGACCAACTGACACAATTGCAGTAAGACATGGAGGTCCTGAAAATAAGCCATGAGGCTGGTATATTGACCAAAAAGATGCAACTCCAGGAAATGCAGCAATCCATGGAAAGATACAAGGACGTTCCCACTACTGAGGAGTTCTTCAAGGAGGCCCTAAAATTAAATTCCCTTCCGGTGAAACAACAAGAGTATTTCTGCCAGAAGATGTCATACATTACTCCCTATCTAACTACCAATGACCAGCTAACAGATAAGGAAATCAACTAGAGAACGGAGTTTAATGCTTTAAACACCAGAATCTCTGCGTTCATCGAATGGAAGGAAACAAAAGATGGAAGGAAATCCAATCTACCCGAGATTGAAGAAACTCATAAAGACATTATCTTCATAGATTGGGGTGCCAGAATCAAACAGGTCGAGCTACCTGTCGCAAAGGCAACTGGAGTATCAATGAACATCATCAAATAAGTGAATCACATCCTATTTGCCATCAATCTCATCAAAGAAGGAAATACAAAATAAATTCCCGATTTCACTGCTTTGTATAAAGACTAGCAAGAAAAGACAAGGAATCAAAGAGAGGAAATTACAAAACTGACCACGACCAACTCGGAGTCATATTGCCAGTATCTTGTTAAGCCACATAGCCATATTATGACTCTCAACTGTTCCCTTCACACGACTCAAAGGATGTTGTCACCACTCATCGATGAGATCTTCACAGGACAGCCCATGACTCATTTCAGGCCACCTCCTCAAATTCAACCAATGACCAATATTTGCGATTTAAAGGACAAGCTAGCAGACAACAAGTCATCCTCTTAGTTTTCTTTTTATTTAGCCTCTATTTATTTTTGGAGTTAATTATCTAGTTAGGAGGAAGGTTTTTTGAAACCTCCTCAAATTTTGTATAATCTATTTTTGCACATTTAGTTAGAATATTATTTATACCCTTCTCATGCATTTAGAGAAGGGTCCATAATTTTATCAAAAAAAATTGCAAAGAATGCACTACTGTAAGTTTGTGAATTCTTTGGTGAAATTATGGAACATGATCGTTTCTTTTAGATATCAGACTACTTTCCTTTGTTGATGCACTTTTGTATGCTTGGGAGACAATTTGATTTGAAGAAATAAGTTGGTCTATGTCATTTGCCAAATGGGCATGAATTCACACATATGGTACTATTATCGTGTATGATTGATTCTGTTTACATTTAATTAGTGGAAAAACTTTACTTTCATGAATTATATGTGAGATTTATCGTTTCTGTTAAGCGTTAATTGCACTTTTGTATGATGCCTAGCTGAAGTTGTGATTTTCATATATAACTCATCATATATGCGATATATTTTAGAAATTCCTTTGACTAACTATTTATTCAAAGGAATTATCTTTTACGTTATCATCTCTGTTTAGTTGTGTTCAATCTTTATATCACATGTTAAACAGATATCTTTGTAGATTGCATACTACACAGGAACACCCGAGTTTATATTAGAATAAGTTAGTTAGAGAAATTGTATTATAGAATAGCTCACTTTGATTATCATTATTCTATTGTAAAACACTCATGAACCACCCACTTGTTAGCCTCCTGTTGCAACAGGTGTTCATCTTTCATGATCGACCTTTTTACATGCCAAATATGTCATACTTTGCATGTTGCAATGCTCCATATTTCCAGAAAGAGGTCAGAAAAGAGACCATGAAAGTGTGCCAATCTAAATGCCACTGTTGTATTACAAATTTTGATGAGTTAACCATTTTTGAAGAATTTTTTGTTAAGGATAAGTCAAAACAGCCTAATCTTGGTTTCCCTAGGTTTCAATTTCTTGTTTTAGAATATAGAGAATGAATATTTGTCCAAACAGTTTAATCTTGGCAGATTTGTAGATAGGTAGAGAATCAAAGGAGCCCAATTGCTTAATCTGGGCCCTTGGCAGAAATAAGGATAGATTTAGATAGGAGGGCACTCAAAAGAAAAATTGTAAAGCAGGGTCTGCAAGTCTAAGTGCACCCAAACCAAAAAGAAGAAAAAAAGTTAGGTAAGTAGGTTGGGTAGGTAGTTTTGAGGTTGTAGAATGTTGAATTGTGGTCAATTTTGCGTTTCAAAGTGATATTGTACTTTAGATCACAGGTACAAGGTATTTTTCATTTGGAAGAGCTCAAGCGAGGCATGGCTAACTCCCCTTTCCTCTTATCCCCAAAATCACTCACTAATTTCCTGAAGAGGTCAAGATCTGCTTGATACCTCTTAGTTTCATCATTTTTTTTTCATATCATTTGCCTTGGTAAAGATCTGCTTTACTCAAGGAATGTTCATACTTCCTCTATGAGTCACTTTTCCCCCCTTGATAGCCTAAGATCCACATACTTAGTGCTTTTTTTCATCTCCATATTAACTACTAACTCTATTATTTAGCTCCCTAAATCATTTTCCTATCCCCTACTATGCAAAAATATATAAAATCCCAAAAATATTAAATAATCCTCCCCTTGGCACTATAGCCATATTTTTCTAAGTCCGGGAGGCAGTAGTCCATTTGGGGCTCCTACTAACCCATCTGTGTCCTAACTGGAGTTAGTCTGACACCTGGTCATGCTAACAACCATTCCCCCTTAACCCCAACCCTGCATCACCCATATTCCGCCCTTATCCTAAAGTTTTACATGTAAATATCTACCTCGCCTGCTTATAACCCCGTAAACCCACTCTTCTAATGTTTAAACCCCCCTGCCATTTAATAAATTATTCAAATGCGTCACGGGCCTCGTCCATTATCCCTCCGCCGCCTCATTTGTGCCGCCGACCGTCAGATCTGGCACGCCGCAGATCAACGGTGGGCGGGTCTTGTCATCTCCTAAGCCGTCGAGGGTTAACGCCCGGGAGATCGACGATTTTACCATCGTACTTCCGCCATGCGTCGCCCTCTCGACTGTGGCAGAGCCCCCTCTACCGAAACCACTTCTGCTCAAAGGCGGTGCGCCCGCAACCGGATACCGTTTTTGCCCCCTCCTGCATCAGCACCACGTCATGCTGACGTCACCATCCCGCGTCGGCCCCTTGCCACCATGAACCTGCCACGTAGCTGCCACCGTACTACCACGTCACCTCCTTCGCCGTACTACCACGTCACCTCCTCCGTCGTACTACCACGTCACCTCCTTCGCCGTACTACCACGTCACCTCCTCTGTCGTACTACCACGTCACCTCCTCCGCCGTACCGCCACGTCACCCGGCCGTACTGCTGATGTCACCCAACATGACTTCACCCTGCCACGTCACCGCCGTACTGGGACCCATCACTGACGTGATGCTGACGTCACCGTCAAAAAGCATGAAAGGCGGAAATCGCAGCCTGGGAAGCCCGGAATCAGAATTTGAGGCAGTTTTTCATGTGCAATTAGCGCCTAGCACTAATCGCGCATGGCTACGGGAAATAGGCCAAAATGGAAAGCCCCTTTGTGACTCGGCCTCCAGCAAGCCCGAAAGGCGCAAAATGACCAGAATTTCTTCGCGAAGCATACAGAAAGGGGAAAACGCAGTTTTTAAAGCAACAGAGGGCCGAACAGCTGCCATGAAAGGTCGATGAGACAGTCTAAAGCACTCAGAAGACGTTAAAGAGGCCAGGTTCAACACCAAAGTGTACCAGAGGAAGTGGCAAAGAGTATCAGTCGAATGTTTTTAATGAAAACTTTTATTCCCGATGCAGGTGAACATTAAATGACCTCCAACAAAGTCAAAGAAAACAATGGAGCTCTAATCAAGGCTCCCCATCACAGTTAATGCACCTCAGAACCACTCAAGAGCATGGATCAAAACCCAAAGCACTGTTATGGCTATGTGATCAGCACAGAGCCATAAAGGCAATACATTAATTCCTTTTTGTTACAACTGCACCCAACGTAGCTCGAGGATATTTTCCCGCATTTATTTCAGACATGTGTTAGGTTTAGGACATTTAGTACAGCAAATCTATCTGAGATCTGATTAGTGTAGATATTTTGCTTATATAAACAACCCTAATTCACTGTTTAAAGGGTTGGTTGGTTGATAATCCTCAAGAGAGACTCACAATGTATATATGAGATATTTTTCTTAATCAAAGATTGCTGAAAGCTTGGAGAATGGACTGTTTGATGTGTTGTTAATGGTTTCTGAAGGATGAATTTGGAATTCTTGTGCTGCAATATGAATCAATAAGTGTTCCTCACCTCTGTTATTTCAATTTCACATATGCTCAAGTTACAGAACGAAGGATTGGTTTAGAATTTGCTTAGCTGCACTCTATGCTCAGTTTCTGTGGCTTCTTAATGTTTTTCCTCTTGATTTAGGCATAAATATGAATTCTTTTATGGCTCATGTTTGATCTATTTCACATACGAATGACTGTTATCTAGGAATTCTTATCTGGTCCTAGATAGGGCTCATTTATCTTCCCCTTGCTAACCTGAATGAGAGATTCTTAATTGCCTCTCATTCCTTAGCCTTTCAATCCATCTCTTTACCTTGAATGATTGTTTCATATGCAGCTGTCTTGCTCCACTTTCCTCCCTTTTGACCAAGAAAATGCACCAACAGTCTTACTCCATGACTCCACGCCCAATGGTTTGAAACTTACCACACTATGCTTTTCCTCTTTACTTGAAAGCATCCTCCTTCCCACCAAAACACAAACAAAACCCCTTGACCCAATAACTAGCCTAAAATCATCATCAACAAAGCTAAATCAGAAAGAGAGAGCCCTCTCTAATTGCAGGTGGGCTAGAACCTGTAGTCCAAAGATTGGTCTGTGGTTACCATGGCCGTATCCTTTTGAGCTAACCAGAAGGACAACTTGAGTGCTAACACCACTCTCATCTTAAAACCCACACTGGGAAATTGGTCCCATTATCTCTAGTCAGAGCCACCACTTTAAACGGAAAAGGAGTTTTCTTAAGGTCCAGACTAGGTGGTTATCCCCCATGTTTTGGCAACAGAATTTTGAAGTCGCAACAAGTTTTTAGAATATTTCTTTCCCCAGATAAAAATACTTGTTGCATGTGTGTTATTTATTCTTGCATGTCTAATATTTTTGTTCTAAATTGTGAATTAATGTCCGTAGAGCAGTGGTTTATTGTGTCTTGTGATTTTGATTAAAAATTCATGAGAAGTTGCAAATCTACAACCTAATTTCTATAGGGGACAAGTAGGGTTCCAACCAACTCATCAGACCTTTTATCACATTCTTAAACTCCGAGCCATTATTTAGGAAGTGAGGCATAACTATTTAAATATCTATTGTTGATTTGTAGAATTTCAAAAGGCTTTCAAGATTTTTTCTAAGATTCCTTATTCCAAAAACTAGGAGTCATTGGTATTTTTAAGGCACTCATGACTGCTATTATGCACCTATATGAGTTAGTTCTTCATCATATCCACATTACACATGGGATGCATGACTTTATCAAGAGTACCATTAGGGTCAAACAAGGGTGTTTTGTGTCCCCCACCCTTTGGGTATATCCATAGATGCATTTGAGTCCTTTCTATAAGATCATTTCAAATAGAGTGATGGGTGCCTCCTAAACCAGGTCTTGATCTCTATCTTACTCTTTGTTGACGATGTGGTACTCTTAGTATTATCTCTAGAGGGGCTACAAAGATAGATATATGCTTTGGTACTTTTTTGTGATCTTAAACATTTGATAATGAACCTGGGTAAAACCACAGTGATGATCTCTAATGCATTGAATAAGACTCTATAGACCACCATTTATTTTTAGGCGAGACGGGATTCAAGTCACCAATACTTATAGTTATTTGGGGGTGAAATTATTAGGGCCTCAAATTAGTCTTCGACATTCTTTTCAACCTCACATCAATAAAGGTTATGTATACTTAGTTGTTCTTGAGAGAAAGTGTTTCTATTATCGTTTTCATGATGTTTCGTTCAATATGTCTCCTATGGATTCCCTTATTTGGCCCATAGTCCTTTATGGTTCAAATGTTTGGGGAGATTGTTTGTTGGAGGCTAGCTAGGATTTAGTTGAGACAATGCAAACACTTCTCCTTCGACACATTATTATATGAAAATTGATAATTCCCCAACACATCATCCTTGTAGAGTTTTGTGCTTTCCCCTTTCATCTCAAGTATATTTTTCTTTTGATTTCACTTCTGCAATACTTTTAGAGTTCCACTTATTCAATGATGAGTCGACCTCGATATGAGTACCTAACTTATTTCTCATAAGAGTCCATTGATTGATCGATCCCTCATGGTCACACTAGGTGTTGGTTTGTAGGGATCTCAGATCTTTTAGACTCCATTGTTATTTCAATGGATCAACTTCCTCCTTTTAAATACTCCATGAATGCACCTAATGCCTCCTACCTACTATACAAGAGTTTAACATGATCCTATAGGATCACATATACAAATAGTTTGTGTAGGTTACTTGGACAAGGAATTAGGGCTAGGTACCTCTAAATATGTCCTTTTATGATTAACAACTCCTAAAGGTGAGGGATGAACTCATTACCAAACCCCCATACACTTATCATCATTGTATGCACTCCCTTTGCATCCCCTTAGGCCAATTCCAAGTGATCTCACATATATCTCAAGTTGATATGGACCATTTGACTATATAAGTTGAGAGGATTTTTGTATAGTGCCATATTCATGAAGTTTATATAGAGGAGCACTTCATATTCTTCCACCCCATTAATTATGAGATTTGTGAGAGATTCCATCGTTTGTTCAGGGTGACCTAGTTTCTTTTGATACATAGAGTAGAGATGTATATCCATTTATATGCAATATGCCCTAAGGCTTCATTCCCATACTCTCTAGCCTCCTCCTAGACTAGGTCTCACTCAGAAGATTACTCCCTTGTTTTAGTGCTCCCATCAGCTTGAGGCACCAAGATATAAATTGATAACAACATTGCATCCAAATCTAGATGAATTTCCCTTGTGATTTCACTTCTTCACTGCCTCCAGTGTTTCACTGATTCAACGATGAGTTGACCTTGGTACCAATGCCTAGCTTATTTCTCATAATAGTCCATTTATTTATCTATCCCTCGTGGTCACATTAGGTGTTGGTTTGTAGGGATCTCAAATATTTTACTCTATTGGTATTTCAATGGATCAACTTCCTTATTTTAAATTCTCCTTGAATGCACCTAATGCCTCCTACCTACTAGATGAGAGTTTAACAGGATCCTCTATGATCACATATACAAATAGTTTGTTTAGGTAACTTTGACAAGGAATTAGGACTAGTTACATCTAAATATGGCCTTTTATGATAAAAACTTCCTAAAGGTGAGGGATGAACTCATTATCCAAACTCCATACACTTCTCATCTTTAGATGCACTGTCTTTGCATCTCTATAGGTTAGTTCCAAGTGAGCTCACATATATCTCAAGTTGACATGGACCATTTGACTATAGAAGTTGAGAGGACTTTCTGATTATGCCATATACACGAGGTTGATATAGAGGAGCACTTTATATTCCAATACCACATTTATTATAAGATTTGTGAGAGATTCCATTGTTTGTTTAGGGTGATCTAGATCATATATAGTTTCTTTTGATACTCAAAGTAGAGATGTCTAGCCCTTTACATGCAAGACACCCTAATTCTTCATGCCCATACTCTCTAGCCTCCTCCTAGATTAAGTCTCACTCACAATATTACTCCCTTATTTCTAGTGCTACCATTAGCTTAGGGCACCATGATATAGATTGATAACAACATTACACATCCAAATCTAGATGATCTTCCCTTCCCAAAGACCTTAGGGACATTGTTAACCTATATCTCCTATTAGCAGGTAGAAGATATCACCTAGACATTAGTGGCAAGCTACCTCTTATAGACAACATCATAAGAGACTATCCAAATCCTCCCTTAAGGCACTATACCATCTCTAGTTTTCTTAATTCAGCCATATATATTAGGAGAGATAGATGTAATGGACCATGATCTCACTCCTAGATCCTCTCTTTATAAATTTCCTTCCCATTGCAATCACTTTCACTTGGAGTTGAATGTGTTCCATGTTTTAGCATATACCTCATGCTTCGCATCTTGTTTCTTTTATATAAGAGGAATTTTGGTATTCCTAAATTGTATCAACATCATTGTACTCAACAACCCCATTGAATTTGTTTTGTGGTCATTTGTTGGACATTAATATAATTATCTTATGTTAGGTCCCTATAATACTAGTGTATTCCCTTATTAGTATTGTCATTGTAGCCCTTATTGTTATTTTTGTGCCATGTTGTCCCCATATTGTTGTTATTGTGCCCCATAGAATCCCACTATTGTTATTGTTGCACCCTTACATTATTATTGTTAAGTCGACTCTTATTATATTGTGATCCCATAGACTCCTATATATAGAAAGGAGATTTTTTCATTTCTATCATCCAAGAATTATTCATTTGTGTAATGTAAAGGAGGTTTCCCCCTCTAAGAGGCTGATTTTAAAGTCATTTATCTATTTTTTATTCTATTTTGTGACTTGGTTGCATAACATTTGGTATTATAGCTTTTGGATTCTAGGGTTTCGCTACTCCAAACATGTAATTGTGGAATTTTCGCTATAACTTTTTTTCTACAATGTTGAAGAAGTTGAAATCAAAACCCATTTGAATCAAAATCTTGATGAACCTCAAGTCTGAATTTCAGACCTTTTCTAGGGTTTCACTGCTCTAAACAGGTAATCGTGGAATTTTCACTATAACCTTTTATCTGCGACGTTGAATAAGTTGAAATTAAAACCCATTTGAATCAAAGTATTGATGAATCTTGGGTCTGAATTTCAGACCTTTTCTAGCTAAATTTGTGGAGATAGGATCTAATGAAGTTAGGGTTTTTGCAGGCTCCTGAATTACATACCAAAGAGGTGACCTTGGGAAAAGCATACTAAATTTATTTATGAGCATTGGATTGAAATTTAGTAAGAATTTACAGAAATAGGAAGGATTGTAGTTTTTTATGTATCATTTTTAGGTCCAAAGGTCAAAACATGGACACGTGACAGGTCGTACAATTATGCTCTATGAACTAGTCTATAATCAGGTCATCGTGGGAGATTTGGCATAGCTCTTTATTGAAGAATCCAATATTGATCAGACTGGTGGGGTTAGAAAGAGGAATTAGAGGTATACCACATGACACAATTTCAGACCTTGGAGATCCGAAATTACAGAGATGCAACAGATTCAATATCGAGCTCCTACAAAGTGAAAAAAGTTGTGTAGTTTTTTTTTTTTTTTTTTTTTTTTTTTTTTTTTTTTAAATTTGCATAAGTTTGGTTTGAAAAATTAGTTTGAAGTGATTCAGAAGGAATAGTGAAGCATAATTATCATTAATTGATGCCCCTAAGAAGTAAAATGGAAACACCTAGTTAGCAACCTTAAAGATCTACCATGACTCATGAAGAAGAGGAAGAAATGCAAAGTGATATATCAAAATTACGAGACCAAGTGCAACAATTTTCACTCTCACAAAAAGTAAAAAAACCTAAGATGGATGGTTTAAAGAAAGGCATGGAAGCTAATATGAATGGCGTGGAAAATAATATGGATGGCATGGAAGCTAGAATGGATGGCATGGAAGCTAATATGGATGGTATAGAAGCAAAACTTAAAGGCAACATGGAAGATTTGAAGATAGATTTGACAAAGTTGCTACAAGAAATGCTTACTAATGGCAAAAGGGTAGTAAAGGAAACTCATGATGAGAAAAAAATAAATGTTAATTATGATTTCATAGACTGTAATGTTAGATTGAAGACCCACCATGTTCTAAAGATCAATACGAGGAATTTTGATGGCAATGATCCCGTAACATGGATACTACAGATGGAACAATATTTCTATCTCCATAATGTGTAAAAAACACAAAAGGTACGCATTACAACTTTATATTTGGAACCCAATCAGTTTGTATGATATCAATGGCTTTTCTCTCATAAACAAAGTGTTACTTGGGCAATCTTTACGGAAGAAAGGATAGCACATTATGAGGATACAAAAAGAAACACCTTTTTTAGCCAATTGATAAATCTCAAACAAAAGGGTTCAATGGTGGAGCACATTGAGGACTTCCAAATTGAATATAAGGGTAAAAGATATTCTAGATGAGCATAGGATTGATGTGTTCATAGGGAATTTAAAGATAACATCCAACATGAGGTTTGCCTTTGGGAACTTGATTCATTGGAGAAGGCGTTAAGATTGGCAAGAAAATTTGAAAGAAAAATTATGTCAATAAGGAAGCCTACCACTCATAACTATAAAGATGGAAGTGTTGTTACCCCTAGCCTTTCACAACCTACAAGGTTGAAACCACAATAATTGGAAGAAAAAAGAGAAAAAGGGCTTTGTTACAGTTTTGATAGAAAATACACTAAAGGTCATAAGTGTAATGAGAAGAAATTATTTTACATAGATTGTGAAGAGGAGGAATAAAAGGAACAAGAAACCTCAAAAGAAGAGGATATGCACCAAAAACAAACACTAGAGAGAGTATAAATGAATTCAACCATATCTTGTAATGCATTGGCCAGAATTACCACTCCTCAAACTCTCAAGATAGAAGGACATATCAAGAAGAAAATAGTAATAGTATTGATTAATTAAGGCAGTACCAATAATTTTATTCAATGTAATATAGCCAAGGAATTGAATTGCTTCCTATATCCAACACCACAGTGTCAAGTGATGGTTGAAAATGGAGGAACCATAAATTTCTCTGGAAAGTGCCATAATATCAAGCTATCCATGGGAGACTATGTATTCAATAGTCCAATTCTTTCCATTCCAATGGGTGGTGTTGATGTTGTACTAGGATTCTGATGGCTACAATCTTTGGGGACGATAGCTTTTAATTTTCAAGAATCTTTCTTGTTTTTTTTTTGGAAGGAAAGGAAGTTGAATTAAGGGGTATCACAGGGAAACTGGAAAATATAATCAGCTCTAATGGCATGACAAAGCTTCTAAAGAAACAACAACTAGGCGTAATTGCACAATTATGTTCGCTAGAGGCTCCCACATCGAAATCGTCCATTTCTCCATATCTCCAAAAAGTCTTGGATAATCATTCTAAGGTATTTGAGACTCCCAAAGGCGTCCCACCTATTCATGATCATGTTCATGCTATTCATTTGATTCTAGGAAATTTTCCTCCAAACGTTAGGCCTTACAGATATCCCTATGCCCAAAAGAGTGAAATTGAACGTATGGTTGCAGAAATGCTAGAGGCTGGTATAATTCAACCTAGTCAAAGTTATTTCTCTGCTCTAGTAGTATTGGTGCAAAAGAAGGATGGATCACGGCACATGCATACAGATTATAGGGAGATCAACAAGCTCACTATTAAAGATAAATTTCCCATTCATGTAATTGATGAATTGCATGGATCAATTTACTTCACCAAGTTGGATGTTCATTCAGGATATCATCAAATCAGAATGAAGACATTCAAAAAACAACATTTAGAACTCATGAGGGTTATTATGAATTTTTTGTCATGGATTTTGGCCTTACTAATGCACCTTCTACACTTCAAGGTTTGATGAATTCCACTTTCAAACCCTTCCTTAGAAAATTTGTTTTAGTATTTTTTGATGATATACTAATCTACAACAAGTCTTGGAAGGATCATGTTCAACATGTTGATAGGGTGCTCAAACTATTGGAGGAAAACAATTATATGCAAAAACCTTGTGGAGTAGGTATATCCTGTCTGCAGATAGAGACGATCCCTCTAGCCCAAGAGTGGGTCTAGCTGCAAACAAGACAATCTAATGTAAATTTCCTTAGATTAGAATTAAATAAGAGGTCCTACCTCTTATAGCTCTAATCCACTTGATGTTGATCTTGTTCCCTTGCTCTAGTTTCCTTTCATTCCTTTTGTTCAAATACCTGAAACAAACATGTAAGAAACAATATAAAACGTGATAGCATAAAATCGAATTCAATCTACTTAAAAGGTCAAGGAGTTTTAATATATCAAATGTAATATTACACATGATATAGGAAATAAACTATTAGTTGTATTAATATAAACTTCAAAGAGAAATACAACCGGAGCCTTGATGTTGCAGGTTCCCTTTGGCATGTCCGGGTTCCATCACCACTGTAAGCATCTCATGATTCACCCTCAAAACAATGGAAGTTCAAGGCCTCTTTCCTTTTTCTCCAAACCAAACACTATAACCTTATTCTCCCTTCACACAAAAACTAGAAGGCTAAGGTTCTCAATATGGCTCTCAATATTTGCAGATTATTTCAGCCCTTTCATTAGCTACTTGAGGGAGTGAAATGAGGAGTTTATATAGCTTTGATAGAGGGGAAGTGGATCCTCTTATGGTAGGATAAGCCTTATCCCTTTTGGTTTGTTCCATTTTAATAGGGGAAAGGAGCCCAAATAGTCTCTTGGCTCTATCTTTCTCAACCATTTACCAAACTTTCGTTCACGAAGCTTCTAGACCTGGAAGCTTCAAATCCATTTTTAAAACTTGCCAAAAGATGGTCGGTGCGGGTGATGAATGGCTAACTTGCACCGTTCGGCTCTAGTCCTAGTTTTAAACTCTGCAAATTGGAGTAGGGGGGAATTGAGCACTAGCACTAGTCTCGAAAATTGAGCTTGAAGGAAGATTCTTGGGAAATGATGTATGATGAAAATGTTTTGCAGATGAAGATGGATGTAGGGACACATTCTTCATGGTAGGGAAACATATGATGGTCACTGTAGAGGTTCTCCAGGATCAAGGAATGGGGGTTACAGGGATAGTGAAAATATGTTGTGTAACAGATGCCCCCTAAATCATGAAGGCCAACCAAGAGTGGGGTGAAATTCTTTATGAATAGATGCATGGAACCGAACACCACCATTGAAAAACCTACAAGAAAATATAGATACATATACATCATTGAAATCTCTAATAGATGAATTGTGGTATGGACACAAACATCCAAAGAAGTTCATGTAAATGGATCCAAGGTATGGGAAAAAAAATCCAGTAAGAAGGATCATATCAAACCCAAGGTATGGTCGCAACCATCCAATAATGAGAAGGATCACATATAACAGACTCATGGTATGGTCGCAACCATCCCTCTGAAAGAGACATGTATGTAAGCATGATCATATCACATTGCCTTGCAACCTAGACTTGTGTAATTTGAGCCGAGGGTCTTGCACTCCAACATGACCCGATAAAAGTACAATTATAGCACATGAATAGATGTGTTGAAGTCAAACATGCTAGAAAATTTCTTGATTACCAGTCAATGATGTGAATTGTTAACAAGCGTGAGAGAAACCACCAATAATGACAATGGCTCTCAAGGTACTAGCAACACAATTCACGGAGTGTGAATAAGGAACTGAATTCGAACACCTGTGAAATCACTCAATCAAAAGCCAATGATGAGAACTTGTTGTCGATTTTGAAGAACTTACCATTAGGGCATGCAAGCTCTAAGGCACTGGAAGGGAGTTTCTCAGCCAACTTCCAAGATAATGAGCTAAAGTTGGCAAGAAGTGACCTTGATCTGAAAATCACTCGTGAATGATATCAGTTAATTAATGAAGGTATTACAGACTCATGTGGTGGGGTGTGCCTATGTTATTTTAAGAAATGAATTGATAAGATTGCAAAATACATAAACACTTGAAACAGTAAGAGAAACATAGTAAGAAAATGCAAAAACACAACAAATTTAATAAGGAGTTCACCCAATCCTCCTAGGCTACATCTCCTAGTCCAGTCTTTAATGGTGGCCTTTCTATTGTGTCTTAAAGTAGAGTTTTTACAGTAAGGAGCTCAATTTGAGTCTCACTTAACAGATGATGATCAATAGGGTGGTACTTGGATCCCCCAAGCCTCTAGAGTACACAGACTCCCCCTTACTAAATCTTGACCTCAATTGGTCTCAATGGTATGAGTCTAATTTGGTACTAAATACCTAACATGTATACACAGAGGAGTTGCTTGAACCTTTCAAGCCTTCTCTGGAGTTCACGGACTCTTGGACTCTCTCTATCTCTGTCTGATCGATGCTGCCTTTGCTTTGCAAGTCAACTCGGCTTCTCTGTTCTCTACGATTCACTTCTTTATCTACTTCTGTTTCCCCTCTTCTCTTTGTCTGTTCATGGCTTAAAGCCAATCTGCTCCCTGACTATTCATTTCCTCTTCCCGGCTCTCTGGATCGCCTGCCTCTGTCCGCTGGAATTCCCCTGCTCTGCATCATCATCGTTGTGTAATGCTACACAGAGAGGTGGCCACTTGTCGCCTTACGAACTGAGTGTCAGTTTTCTTTGAACGGTCATTATTTTCGTTACTCCAGGATTTTCCCGTGAAACTGATTCTTCTGTCAGCTCATCGGTCATGTCGGACCTCAACTCTTTATGTGCCTCGGTCTATTTCCTCATCGAATCTAGTCATCCATCGGGTTGATTCTCTGTCGTTGATCTAGAGCCTCCAGATCCTACGGTCTCCATCTATATCACGCGGGTAAGCTGCTCGGCCATTACTCACGCGATGTAAGTAGTTTTCTCTTTCATCCGCTGGACATGTGTTGCCTAGTGTATGGCATCGCGTTGAACTTGGCCAAACCCAATTACCACTAGAAGTGCACGCGATATCCTACCAGTTTTTGGCGCGGGACCCGCCTTTTGACGGTTTTCGCATAGTTTCATATTTTCCTTGTGATCGAGGGCTCGGGGCTTTCCTTCCTGATGGTTTTTCCCTGTGATTACGCTAATCGCGTATTAGAATCTACCTCTGTTTTTAGATCTGGGCTTCTAATTGCCAATTTGTGTCCATGCGCGGTCTCCATGGGCCAACGGTCAACGCGCATTGACCGAGGGTCCTCGTTGTTTTGTGTTGGCCACAATTTCCATTGTCCAGAGGCCATTTCTAATAAGCTTGTTATTCATAAGGTTTTGAAGCCTGGCATAATTTGAAACAGTCATGGAAATGTTTAAGGATCCAATTTAGATCACGACCTTCCCACTGAAAAAGCTTTTGGACCACAAAAATTTGGTTTTCAAGCATCAACTAAGTGAGGGTATAATTGTCTCACTTGTCCAATCTCTATCCATTTTTCACTGCTTGGCTTTGAACCCTTGAGTCCAATCCTAAGGTACTCAACATCTCCCCTACTCGTCGTCCTCACCTTCCTATCCAAAACTGTGTCTTCCTGCAATTCATTGAGATATTCAGGTAACAAGTCATCAATAGAAGGCAATTGACTTTGCTCTTCGAGATCTTCAATTAATGAAGGTTCAAATAGTCTCAAGTTGTCTACATTAACGACTGAGTAGACATGCATGTAAGCTGGTAAATCAAGGCGAAAAGCATTCTCACCAATTTTCTCAAGTACCTTGAAAGGTCCATACCTTATCGGCTTTAGCCTTTTACCTTCACCTTGCATTTTGTCCTTACTGATATACAACCAAACTTGATCACTAACTTGGAAACTATGCTCCATCTGATGCTTATCATGCCTTGCCTTGTACTTGGCTTGTCTCTTTTCCATCTGTTCTTGTACTGCCTGGTGAATCTCTTGGATTTGTTCAATGAACCTGGTTGCCTTGTCCACATCACTATGTCCATCAACTACTATGTCTTTACCAAAGCCAAAATCCAAGGGAGACCTTGGTGTGAAACCAAAACAGGTCTCAAAAGGAGATCTTTGTGTAGAAGAATGTTTTGCTCGGTTGTAAGCATGCTGCACATAACACAAATGTTCATCCCAAAGTTTGGGATGCTTGCTGCAATAGCCTCTGAGTAGCTAGATCACTTTCATGTTGACCACTTCTGTCTGGCCATCTATTTTTGGATGAAAGGCTATGCTTTTCTTCAGTTTGGTGTCCATCAGTTCCCACAAACTCGACCAAAACTTCCCAACAAATTAGGTGTCTCGATCAGATACAATGGAAGTGGGTAATCCAAAATGAACCCATACATGCTGAGAGAACAACTTTGCAGTTTGTTCAACTATAATCTGTTTGTTACAAGGTATCAAAATACACATTTTTCTGAATCTATCCACAACAACATATAAATAGTCAGGACCTTTCCTAGCTTTCAGTAGTCCTCCAACAAAGTCCATGGAAATACTTTCCCAAGGATGAGAAGGAACTGGTAGTGGAGTGTACAAGCCTCGTTTTCTATTGCTGGGCTTGCTTTTAGCACACATGGTACATCCTCTTACATATCTAGAAACTGTCTCATTCATTTTTGGCCAATAACAAAATCTTTGCAGATGTGCAACCATTTTACTTACCCCAAAGTGACCTGATATTAGAGAAGTGTGTGCTTCTCAAATTATCTTTACTCTTTTAGTTTGTGAAATGCATAGCTTCCCATAATGATACAAGATTTGGTCCTTAACATGATAATCCAATTCTTCCACTCGTTTGCCTTGACTTAAAGTTGCATATACATATTTGAAATCTATATCTTGAGCATATTGTTCAATGTAGCTCTCATGCAGTACTAAATTATGCTTAAGTATAGTGGATGCATTTATAATAGGTCTAGATAACATATCTGCAACTTTATTGTGTATGCGCTTTTTATATCTGATGAATAAATGAAACTGTTGTAGAAAACCCATCCACCTATAGTGTCTTTATTGCTGCAACTTAGTTTGGGAGTGTAGATATTGAAGTGGTTGATGGTCAATATGAACTATCTCTTTGCCCATTAAGAAATGTTTCCACTTTTTCACACTCTATACTTTTTCGACTCAGACAAGAGTAAGATTCAACTGGCCAGCCTACACCTCCCCCTTACTGAATCTCGACCTCAACTGGTCTCAATGATATGAGTCCAATTTGATACTCAATAATTGATAGGTATACATAGAGGAGTTGCTTGAACCTTTCAAACCTTCTCTAGAGTTCACAGACTCTCGGACTCTCTCTTTCTCTGTTTGCTTGATGTTGCCTTTGCTCTGTAGGTCAGCTTGAATTCTATGTTCTCTGCGATTCATTTCTTTCTCTACTTTTGTTTCCCCTCTACTCTTTGTCTGTTCATGGCTTAAAGCCAATTTTCTCCCTGACTGTTCGTTTCCTCTTCTCGGCTCTCTGGATCGCCTGCCTCTGTCCGCTAGAATTTCCTTCTCTGCGTCATCATCGTTGTGTAACGCTGCACAGAGAAGTGGTCGCTTGTCGCCTTACGAAGTTAGTGTCCGTTTTCTTTGAACGGTCATTATTTCTGTTACTCCAAGATTTTCCTGTGAAACTGATTCTTTCGCTGGCTCATTGGTCATGTCGGACCTCAAATCTTTATGTGCCTCAGTCTATTTCCCCGTCGAATCCAGTCATCCATCAGGTCGATTCTCCGTCATTGATTTGGAGCCTCTAGATCCTATGGTCTCCGTCTATACCGCGCAGGTAAGTTGCTCAACCGTTACTCACGCGATGTAAGAAGTTTTCTCTCTCATCCACTGGACACGTGTTGCCCAGTGTATGGCATCACGCTGAACTTCGCCAAATCCTCTTACCACTCAAAGTGCATGCGATATCCTGCCGGTTTTGGGCGCGGGACCTGCCTTTTGACGGTTTCTGCACGGTTTCTTGTTTTCCTCGTGACCGAGCACTCGGGGCTTTCCTTCTTGAGGGTTTTTCCTTGTGATACACAATTTATGCTAATCGCGTATCAGAATCTGCCTCTGTTTCTGGATCTGGGCTTCCGATTGCCAATTTGCATCCATGCGTGGTCTCCATGGGCCAACAGTCAACGTGCTTTGACCGAGGGTCCCCGTTGTTCCGTGCTGGCCACAATTTCCATTGTCCAGTGGTCATTTCTGATAAGCTTGTTATTCATAAAGTTTTGAAGCCTGACATAATTTGAAACAATCATGGAAATGTTTAAGGATCCAATTCAGATCAAACCTTGTCGAAGGAGGGCCATGATGTATCGCACATCATCGACATGAGATAAGGGATGCAATGATTATGAATGATATAGAGAATCAAGAATGAGTGTAAACTGCAGAAGGATTAACTCTTGAACATATCTGCGACACAATTCTGGAGTTTGGCAGCTTTTGTATCCATAGAATCGAAGGTCATGACAACGTGGAAGAGATCAGATGGAAAGACAAAAAATGGTTGCCCAAATCCAGGAAGGTCAATGCTTAAGTGGGGATATCCCAACCCGACACGAAGCAGAAGAGTGACATGTTCAAGAGTGACTAACTGCTGACACAACTGGTAAACATTTCCCCTTTTTCCCCACCATTTCTGGCAGGTACCCCAATTACTTTTTATCACAAGCTTGAAGGGGATAGCATATGACTGCATTATAAGTCCATCCTTCGGATGAATCCAACCTAGTAAGATTAATGAGCCCTAGGAAGGAGAAGCTCATGTTCGTCATGGTAATGAATCCAATGCCATTTAAAGTTTAACATGTTCAACAAAGGGAAAACTCGATATCTTTTTCATTTTTAGATATTTTGAAAAAGATACGGAAAAGAAAACTCCAAAAGGTCTCTTTTCATACAGTTGTCTCTCGAGCTCGAAAAGGTAGAAAACAATACTTGAGAGAACCTCTTGACCATGTCAGCGAAGAAGTGCCTTTTTCGTAAATAGTTTATCCCAGCACAAAAAGGGGTAAATGTATATTGGGTAAACAACGTTTCGTAGCCTTTAATGAGGTCAAAACGACAAGAGCTTGACAATATTTTCGTGTTTAAGAGTTAGAAAAGAGCTTAAAGAAAACCCCCTGTTTTTATTCTCTTTAATGAGTCAAAAAGGGAAAAATACTCGGCGATCTTTTCATTTGAGTTTTTATGAGTCGAGAAAAGAGCTTCAACATGACTCTAGTTTTGCATCATCAACAAACCATCACCTGTCGTTGCACAAGAAGCAAACATATTATCCGTTTCTAAGGTAAAAATAGCGACAAAAATTCTTTTAAAACCCTAAAACATGATGAAAAGTTTATAAACAAGGAAAAAGTAAAACAATTTTTACCATTTACCTCTTTTACCAACATAGTTACCGGTCAAATGAGAAAGTGAACTAGTATCCGTTTTTTTTGAGGTAGCAAAAAATCACTCGATTTTGAAAAGTGGTGATGCGAGAATAAACTTTTTTTTTAGCATATTTTTAGCACTTTAAATTTTCTCATGTATCAAATATGAACATTTTTTTTTGATGTTAGTGATTTTCATGTTGATTTTGAAAAGTGTTGATGCAACATCAACCCCTTTTTTTAGAGGGTTGATTTTTGACACTTCATTTATTTATTTATTTATTTTTTATGTAGCAAGTATGAACACATTTTTTAAATGTTAGCGATTTTCATCTTGATTTTGAAAAGGGTTGATGTAGCATCAATCCTTTTTGTTTAGAGGGCTTATTTTTTACACTTTAAATTTTGTAATGTGTTAAGTGTGGATATATATTTTTAAATGTTTGTGATTTTCATGTTCGTGTAAAAAAAAGAAAAAAAAAAAAACCAAAAAACTCAAATAATAAAAAATATATAAAAAAAAATTAAGAAAACACCCATTAAAATGTAAAAATAAAAGAAAATTCAATTGTAAAAATAAAAGAAATTAAACAAAACATAATAAATAAATTAAAATATTAACAAATAAATTAAAAAAGGGAAAATATTTCAAAAAAATATAAAATTCAAAGGAAAAATTTGAATATTAATCAAAAGAAAAAAAAATACATCAATAACTATTTTTTTTAGTTTAAAAAAAAATACAACCACACAATAATAATTGAAAAAAAAAACCTAAACAAAATTATAAAAAGAAAAATGAAAAAAAAAAAAAAATATTTAAATTAAAAATAAAATTATATTAAAAAAAGCTAAATTTAAAAACTAAAAACAATCATAAAAGTTATAAAATAAAAATTAAAAAAATTAAAACAAAAAAATGAAAAAAAAAAATGAAAAATACAAAAATTAAAAATAAAATTAAAAAAAAAAAAAACATTTACATTAGAAAACAAAAAAAGCAAATAAAAACCAAAATATATAAAAAAAAAAAAAAAAAAAAATTAAAACAAAAAATTTAAAAATAAAAATTTAAAACAAAAAAAAATAAAAAAATAAATAGAAAACAAAAGTTCAAAAAAAAATAAAATAAACAATTTAAAAAATGATTAGTTAAACAAAAAAAAAATATTTAAATTTGTTTACCCTGTGCGGGGTTGGCTGGCGCGGGCATGTAGCCGCCCCCCCCGCCCTCCCCCCCGGACCCGCGAGCAACACCGCCTTGGGGTAAACGATTTTTTTTTTTTTTTTTAATAATTTTTTTAATTTCTTTTTTGTAATTTTTTTATTTTTTTTGTTTGTTTTAATTTTTTTGTTTGTTTGTTTTTTTTTGTTTATATATATATATATATATATATATATATATATATATATATATATATATATATATTTTCAATTTTGTTTTTTTGTTTTCTTTTTTTATAATTTTTTTTTTTTGTTTTTATTTATTTTTTTAATTCAATTGAATTTTTTAGTTATTTATTTTGTCTTTTATTAAAAAAAATGTTTTGTGTTAAAAAAAAATTTATTTAAAAAATTGATTTTTATTTTAAAAAAATGTTCTTTGAATTGAGGCTTTTGTGATCCATAAAAGTTTATGAGAGGTTTTTTAGCATAAATCACATGATATTTCATGATAAAAAATGTTTTTTGTTTAAAAAAATGTTTTTATTTTTATTTTGTTAATTTAATTTTTTCTTTTGTTAAATTGTGTTTATTTTTGTTTTACTTATTTTATGATATTTTTAATTTATTTATTTTTTGTCTAATTTTTTATAGTTATAAGTTAATTTATGTTATTTTTTACATTTTTAAAGATTTTTTTGGCTCTCTATTTATTTATTTTTTTATTTTTTAAATGTTGTATTTATTGTTATTATTAAAAAAAACTATTAGGAATGTGATGTGATCGTGGGCAATTTTTTTTTGAGATATTGAAATAGAATAATGCCTCTTCATGTTTTAAGAGTTGAGAAAAAGGTCAAAGATGACTCTAGTCACTTTCGGTTTGAACAAGATCGAAAGGACAAGTGCTCGATAATCTTTTAAATTTAAAGAGTCAAAAAAACTAAAATGACTACTCAGGATAATCTAGGCAAAAGGATTACTAGGTAACCGTGAAGTGCAGAATACCTCCCAGCAAACTGAGAAGTACAGGAAGGTAATCTCCCCAAATGCTGTGTTCAGTGTATCACGTTTATAAGGCGACAGACTCAACTTCCTATGGATAAAGGATTGTAAACCTAGTGGGGTCTCCCTTTATATATGCGACGGTACGGGGAGCACAAGTCCGTACTAGCATTATCTAGTGCCGAAGCGAATGACAACTACTAGGTTTAAAGACGCCAGAACACGTCTCTAGCCTAGACCTCTAAATGTGAGCATTTAGTTTCAAATGCACCTTAGGTTAATTGAATACATTTTAAAGGTTTATCTTGAAATTAAGTCTCAGTTTTCAGGCCCTATCGATGTCACTTGAAAAAATCCTATATGCAGCTATATGAGACAAAACTCTTTCAATTCGATGAATGTTTACACTGATTTAGAGTAGAGAAAACAATCGATGCAACAAACAAGCAACTGAAAGCAAGATGACTCTTCACTACTTTGCTTTTCAAAACAAAATAATGAAATTTATTTCCACTTCCTATCCTTCCTATCAAATGCACTTCAACGAGTCCTTTCAAGAGTAAAATAAGTCTATTTCATTTCACATGTTAATGATGATGCAATTCTAGTTTTCAATGATGCTACTTATTGCAACATATCAATTTAGCAAACTAGAATGATGTATTTTTTCAATGGAATGATAAAATGAATCTTTCACATAAACATTTCAATGAATTTTTTTTAAACAACCAACATCAATCATATACCAAGCAAGATAAGAAGAACTCCTCTCAAACCAAGTATGCAAAGACTCAATCGAAACAAAACAAGCAATGTAATCTATGCTTGAAAAGAGACGTTCAATCAAGAGAAGATAAAACGAAACTTTTTTACTTGTTCAATTGAAAACAAAGCAATACAAGGACTAAAACATGAAATGCATGGGGTAGCTAACCAACAACTTGACTTGATGAACAAACAAACAACTGAATGGATGATGACCTAGATGCCCTAGGGACACAAACCATCCAAAAACTCAAAAAATCAAGTAAGGAAAACTCAAACCAATCAAGCAAACAAATCAAGCTTACGAAGCTTTCTAGCTAGGGAGAATACATGAAAGCAAGCTAAGAAATAGAACTTATGAGGGCAGGACACATTGGCAATGATTCAAGAGAAGACCTAATTTTAACCTACACGAATCGACACGACTGCCTAACTGACAACAAGCGCCACAAGGTAGTACAATGCAACTGTTTAAGAGTAAATCGCTTTGGTTGGTGCAACTATGAGAAAATAAACAACACTGATCAAGGATTTCAAAGAAAAAATTTTAGAAATCAAAACCAGACCTATCACTCTAAATTCAAGAATCTAAGCAGCAGACTGTGTAAAGCACAAAAAACCAAAAATAAAGAGCGATACGACAAAAGTCAACATAAATAATGAAATGCAAACAATCCAAAGAGAGGGATGGACTCCCTAGTATGGTCACCAATTTGTGGAGTAGGTATATCCTCTCTGCGGACAGAGATGATCGCTCTAGCCCAAGAGTGGTTCTAGCCGCAAACAAGACAATCTAATGTAAATTTCCTTAGATTAGAATCGAGTAAGAGGGCCTACCTCTCATAGCACTAATCCACTTGATGTTGATGTTGTTCCCCTACTCCAATTTCCTTTTGTTTCGTTCATTCAAATACCTGAAACAAACATGCAAGAAACAACAACAAACATGATAGCATAAAACCGAATTCAGTCTACTTAAAAGGTCAAGGAGTTTTAAGCTATCAAATGTAATATTACACACGATATAGGAAATAAACCATTAGTTGTATTAATATAAGATTCAAAGAGAAATACAACCGGAGCCTTGACGTTACAGGTTCCTTTTGGCATGTCTGGGTTCTAGCACCACTATAAGCATCTCATGATTCACCCTAAAAACAATGGAAGTTCAAGGCCTCTTTCCTTTTGCTCCAAACCATACACTATAAGATTATTCTCCCTTCACACACAAACTAGAAAGCTAAGGTTCTCAATATGGCTGTCAAGATTTGCAGATTATTTCAGCCCTTTCATTAGCTACTTGAGGGTGTGAAATGAGGAGTTTATATAGCTTTGATAGATGGGAAGTGGATCCTCTTATGGTGGGAGAAGCCTTATCCCTTTTGGCTTGTTCCATTTTAATAGGGGAAAAGAGCCCAAACAATCTCTCTCGGTTCTATCTTTCTCAACCATTTACCAGACTTCTGTTCCCGAAGCTTCTAGATGTAGAAGCTTCGACTCCATTTTTAAAAACTTTCCAAAAGAGGGTCGACTCGGGTGATCAATGGCTCACTTGCCAAAAGAGGGTTCGGTGCTAGTCCTAGTTTTAAGCTCTGCAAATCGGCGCAGGGGAGGAACTGAGCACTAGCACCGGTCTTGAAAACTGAGCTTGAAGGAAGATTCTTGGGAAATGATGTAAGAGGGAAATGTTCTATAGATGAAGAGGAATGTAGGGACATGTTCTTCATGGAAGGTAAAAATATGAGGGTCACTATAGAGGTTCTCTAGGATCGAGGAATGGGGAGTACAGGGATAGTGACAAAATGCTGTGTAACAAACCTCCAAATGTTTCTTTGGAGTACAAGAGGTGGAATATCTGGGTCATTTTGTATCTCATGAAGGTGTTAAGGTAGACCATAGAAAAGTTAAAGCCATTAAGGAATGGAAATCCAATGACATCCATAAAACATATGCAAGGATTTCTTGCATTGACAGGGTATTATCGCAAGTTTGTTAAGAATGATGGGAGAATAACAACACCTCTAACAACATTATTGAATAAAGATTCATTTTCATGGAATCTAGAAGCAACAAAGGCCTTTGAACATCTTAAAGGGGCAATGTGCCAAGCATAAGTCTTAGCTACGTCAGACTTCACAAAAACCTTTATTATGGAATGTGATGCCTCAGGAAATGGAACTAGTGTTGTTTTATTGCAATAAGAAAACCCCATTGCTTTCGAAAGTCGTCCAATAAAAGGAAATTATTTACACAAAGATATTTATGTGAAAGAAACGTTGGAAATACTACATGCACTTAAGAAATGGAGACCTTACCTAATGGGAAGACACTTCAAGGAAAAAATGGATCATGATAGTCTTAAATACTTTTTAGAACAAAGTTTATCTTCAGAAGAGCAGAAAAATGGGTCACAAAGATTTTGAGTTATGTATTTGAAATAATCTACAAAAAATGGAAGAAAATGTTGTTACAAATGCACTCTCAAAAAAGGATGAGGATGTGGAAGCATTGCTTTGTGCCATTTCTATTATCCAACCAGATTGGAAACACCAAACTGTGTGAGGTCTAGTTGGGACTTCATATTGTGGTGATCCCCTGAATGTTGGCGGGTCCATCACCATCAACATTTATGGCGCTAGAAGGAGGGCATCCAGTTGTATATGGCTAAACATCCCGTCACACTCATCCATCAACCATATGGTCAAGGTAGTAACTCTCACTCCCTCTCACCTACACGTGACTCTACAGTTGGTTACTCCTCACCTCCCAGGATTGAACACGAGATTCTGTATCATCAACTTCGCTCTGCCCATCCCATTACTCACTAGTTCGCAAAAGAAGTCGGACTAATCCCAAGCATATATCATCTTCCATACACATCAAGGAAATCAAAAGCCACTCCCATAGGAGTTGTTGTATCACCGATGGAAGAAGTAGTTCTTGCCACACTTGAAGGTTTAACAGAAGTTATTGAAGATGGAGAGGAACCTCTAGGCTTTCGGCAAGGTGAACAAGACACTTTTGTGATCTTGGGATCAAACTCTAGTACAGGAGGTGGGGGGGAAGGTAGCGGAGGAGGTGGAGATGAAGATGAACCAACAGACTCAGAGCTAGAACCATCAGACTCTGAAAGAGAGGAAGAGGGTGAAGAAGAAGAAGAGATGGCTGACCCAAATATTGAATAGATGACTTAGGTACCATTGGCTCTCCCACATATTCTACACAAGATGCCAAAGCGAGCGGAGAGGATGGACATAAAGTTCAACCCTGACAGTACAGTGAAGGCAGAAGACCACTTAGACAACTTCTACCTACAGTTGCAGATCCTTGAGGTATGTTTTGATGATGTAGCATGTATATTGTTCCCATGTTCCTTAGATGGTCAAGTAGCTGCATGGTATTACAACCTTCCAATGAAATCTATACAGAATTGGGGTGCATTCAAATGTATGTTTCTTAAGAAGTTTTCTAATGAGAAGACCCCAACCGTGCTACTCAAAGAGTTGGGAAGCCTCAAGATGGAGGGAAAAGAGAAAGTGAAAGATTTAAATCAAAGGTTTACATGCATATTAAACAATTTTGTAGCGGACACTAAGCCTCATGACTCCATCACTGTTGACTACTACACGTACACACTTCCAACCAACATTGCATAGTTAGTCAAGCGAGCTGCGAAACCAACACTTCTGGAAAACTGCAAGGAGGCTATCACTATTGAGAAAGACCTGCGTGCAATTGGAGTCATCAAGGATGATGAATCAGCTAAGGAATCCAAGGACATGAGAAGGAAGTCCCAAGCAGTGGCAAGCAAGGGTAGAGACAAGGAAGCAACCGATATTGAGACCCTCACTCACCTTGTAAAGAGCTTGACCACTAAAGTGTCTAAACTTAAACAACGTAAAATGAACACATTTGCAAGTAGTCATCCGCCTAGGCAGAGATGGGCAAGAAGCTCATCAATAAAAAACCAGTTTGCTTCAAAAACTACATAGAAGGCTGTCTTCTAGCTCGAACAATGTGCAGATCCTAAGTCCCGTTCATTCCATCAAGAACATCACCTCGATAACTCTTTTTCGGACTGGAAGCGAATCACAAGTGCTTTCTACAGTCTTACACTCGATGCAGGAAGCAACATGCAGGAGTAGCCGAAAGACACTGGCGATGACAAAGAGGTTGCACCTGATGAGCAATCAAGCTCTGGGCACATGGTGAATGCGTAACAATGCTTGCAGACGATGTCAAAGACAAACACCAATTATTAGCCCTGAAATCAAACTTACCATTACAATCTTAGGAGTAAAGGGGATCCCCCTACACTTGGGGAGATGCAAGAAAAGATCAGACTGCTGATAAGGAAGGTCGATCCACCGGTCACCCCAAAGTAGAAAACACAAAGCAAGTTTGGGAAGATAGCGACAGAAAATGGCACATCCTTGAGTAGCAAGTCGCAAAACACTCCGCCAGAAAAAATTAACACCCTTTCTACCCCGGACACCTCGGTAATTCTACCACCTCCGGACTACAACATTGTTGATTACATGAAGAAAAATCGAGCAAACATAAGTTTGTTCGAGTTGGCTAAGATCCAGAGTTAGCGAGATATCCTATTGTGCGCATTGGGACAGACAACAAAAGACAACACAACCTCTACTAGCACGGGAGCAAGCACACCTCCCAGATCACTTTGCACTGTGCTCAATACACTCTGGATGGAAGAAGAAAACTCAGGTTGCCCTCCATTCCTACTATCTTTTGAAATTTTCAACTGCAATGTTCACAAATATTTAGTTGATTCCGACACAACAGCCAATGTCATGCCGCTCTCCATTGCAAAGAAGATCAATGCACGATGGAGCGAGACATCCGCGTGAATCATCCAACTTGATCGAACATTGGTACCAGCCATTGGTGAACTAAGAGACATAATCATCTGACTATCTCATCACAGTCGAGTCCACCAATGCATTAACATAGTGGTTGCGAACATACAGGAAGCATATGGTTTGTTACTCAATAGAGACCGGTCCAACAAGCTAGATGGATATTTTGCTACAGAATGGTCTCACATGTGGCTTCCATACAAGGGAAAGTGCAACCAAATCTGGGTAGTATCTGAGAGGTACATGAAACATAATGTCACTCCCCTCAATGCCGAGAATGAACAGTTAGCCTTCACAGAACTCATGTTTGGCAACTACCTCCTTTAGACAACATTGTGGTGTTATCCTACACGACCAACTCCAACCCCACCAGATGCGTAGTTGGGACTCCTTCCTTGCCCAACTGGTGGTAATGAAACTTGTACAACACATTGTACCAATAGTAGCAATAGTAACAGCAATAGTAGTAGCAGTAGTACTAGCACATCAAGCCGTCCATGTACAAATGAAGTGTGGGCCATTATTTTGACGGATCAAAGACATAGGATGGCTATGGATCCAGATGTGTTCTGATCAACCCTTACAACAGGAAGCATTTGGTTTCAAGTTGCTTGGAGTTCGAGTGCACGAACAATGTAGAAGAGTATGAAGCACTTGTGTTGGGCTCACAAAAAGGCATCAACCTCAAAGTGGTCACACTCAAAGTGGTAGGTGATTAAGAGATAATGGTGTGGAAGGTATGTAACACCATTCACTATTTATCACCGCATCTACAAAGTTACCAACAAGAGGTATGGAAACTAATCTCAAACTTCCAAGCTTTTAATATCATTGTTGTACCACGTACACGTAATGCAGTTGCTAATGCACTCGCAAATGCAGCTTCGAGAATGTCACCGATTAGGGATAGGTTTACTATTGAAATTTTGTACAAACCATTTATCCCAGACAACATAACTAACTTACGCATGTTTAATGATGATAAACAGATACTACATTTCATGTCCAACACTAACGTCTTCAAAAATGCAGCGATAGATGATGATGAGCACGAGTGCTCTTTGAAAGTATAAGCTAGTAACAGGAAAGGACACCTTATCACAAAAGGTGTGGCAACATTGGAAAAGCTTTATGACTTGCATGAACGTTTGTAGGGGCCAAGGAACAACAAGACCCACAGTTCCACCATGAGGCACGAACTGATAAACTTGGGAACAAAACAGGATCTAAAGTTTTTCAATCTCGGTACATGTTGTACATAGCAAGAGTGGAAAGCCTTTATCTGCTTGTTCAAATGGTACTAATATGTGTTCACATGGACGTATGATGATATGAAAACTTATGACACATGTATTGTCCAACATATCATCCCAATCAAAGAAGGACTCAAGCCATATCGGCAGAAGCTGAGGAAAGTACATCCGTCGCTTGAACCCCTCATATAGAAAGAGCTTACTAAGTAGATGCACGGATCACATGCAAAGTTCACCATTCCACATGGGTCTCCAACCTTGTTCTTGTACGTAAGAAGTCCTGGGAAGTTTGCTTGTGTGTCGATTCCAAAATGTAAACTGCGCCTCAGAAAAAGACAACTACCCTGTGTTGTCTATGGACCATATTTTGCAAATAGTATCTGGGGCACATATGTTTTCTCTTCTTGACAGTTTCTCAGGATACAATCAGGTTCTAGTAGCAGAACCTAATAGACTCAAAACTACTTTCTGTACCAAGTGGGGTATGTTCTCTTATAGATGAATGTTGTTTGGGCTTGTAAAAGTAGGCGCAACATTTCAACGCACCATGGACATCGCCTTTCGTGGAATTATTGGACAAAGTGTGGTGGTATACGTTGATGATGTGACTATGTTCTCAAGAAGACGAGAAGACCACATACGTCATCTGAAGAAAATATTTGAGAGATGTTGGAGATACGGGATTTCCTTGAATCCCAAAAAGAGTGTATTCGCAGTGTTGGAGGGGAACCTCCTCAGACACATTGTTTCCAAAAGTGGGATCAAGGTGGATCCGGACCTGGTCCAAACCATTACACAGATCCCTGATCCAGA
Organism: Pinus tabuliformis; assembly: GCA_031772625.1. NCBI lineage: Eukaryota > Viridiplantae > Streptophyta > Pinopsida > Pinales > Pinaceae > Pinus > Pinus tabuliformis. Next base: position 999,302,134 of record CM062818.1, read on the forward strand.
TTTAAACAGGAGTGTAACAAATTATAGAGATAACCATAAACATAAATATGCAGCAGAAATAATACTTCATTTCATTAATGTAATATACTGAGATATGCTTACAAACAGAAAATGGAAATAAGCAGCTAGGGTGATGGTAGCGTATCTTTGAGAAGAGATGTGGTGGCTACATGCCTCTGAATTGTGTTACAATGAGGCTTGAAGGCCTATTTATTGTTGAGAAACAATGGAAAACCCAAAACATCCAAAAACCTAACCCTAGAAGATGAAACGCCAAACTATGGGCCCCGTTTGGGTAAATTGGTACATCAACTTCCCGGGGTCGTAACTTTGGCATACGATCTCCATTTGACGCGTAAAATATTTCATTAGAAAGATCTATCCAAGAACTACAACTTTGCAAAGAGAAACATTAGTCTGTGGACCCATGTTGCTCCCAGTTTTCCCAAAAAATGTTGTTTAGGGCCTCAAAACGGCTCTAGAAGTTTAGGACCATAATTAAGGAAACTGAAAAGCTGAAAGAAACCATGGTGGGGGTCCAAGTGGACTTGGGTGGCCACCAATATCCACCTAGATCATTCCTCCCCCCTTAGGAAGTAATGGTCCCCATTACATTGAGTTCCTTCATGAGATGAGGAAACTTCTGCTGAACTTGGTCCCTGGTGAGCCACTCGCCCTGGTGAAGGAGTTGGCATGCTTTCACAACTCTATACAGCTGGAAGTTCTACTGGAGAGTGTGCTTGATCTATGTGTCCATGATCATATTAGTTGTAGCTTGTTCCCTGTAATCTAGATTTAACTCTGTGGGTGTGAGATGTTCTACAATGTCGAATGTGTCTAGCAATGGTGGAAAGTATGGCTGAAGGCGGTCCACATTGAACAATGGGTGCAGGCCAAGGAATGGGGGAATTTTTAGCTCAAATTCATTGTCTCCCATAGCCTTGGTAATGGTGGAAGGACCATATTGGAGTGGTTTGAGTTTTCGATAGGCTCCGGTAAGGTGTTCCTTTTTCAAATGCAACTAGACTTTGTCGCCCTCTTGAAACTTGTGTGGCACCTAATGTTTATCATGTCACTGCTTGTACTTGGCATTTGATTTCTCCAGAATGTCATGGACTTGATGGCGAATATGTTGGATGTGCTCAATGAAGCTGTTTGCCTTATCTGTTTCGGATTGGACATGAGCCGAATCTACGTGAGTAGCTCCAAATGTCATGGCCACATCAATGGGACATAGTGGCTGGAATCCAAAGCCTAGCTGAAAAGGGCTATGGCCAGTCAAGCTGTGGAGAGCCAAGTTGTAGCTGTGCTGAACATAGGGGAGGCTCTCATCCCATGTGCATGGATGCTTTGAGTTGTACATGCGCAGAATGTCTACAATCATTTGTTGATAACCTCTGTTTGGCTATCAGTTTGATGATGGAAGGTTGTGGAATTAGTGAGTTTGGTGTCCAGCATCGACCAGAGATTGGACCAAAAAGTATGAGAAACCTGTTGTCCCAATCTGAGATGATAGACTGTGGGATCCCAAATTGTACCCACACTCATTAAAAGAAGAGTTTAGCAATGGCTTCTGTTGTGATATTCTTCTTGCAGGCTGCCATAATGGCCATCTTCAAGAACCTGTCAGCGACCACAAAAACACAGTCATTTCCATGCTTAGTGGAAGGAAGGCCCAACATGTAATCCATGGAGATGGATTCCCAAGGTTGAATAGGGGTAGGTAGCGGGGTATAGAGACCTTGCTTCTTAACTGTCGGTTTGGCAATGGCGCAGGCAGTGCATGATCTGATGTACTTCTCGACATCCTATCGAAGATTTAGCCAATAAAATACTTCTACAGTACTACCACCATTTTCTTGACCCCGAAATGCCTAGTAGCCTGACTATAGTGTGCATCCCAAATCATCTTTGCATGCTCGCTTGAAGGAACACAAAGGTGGCCTAGGTGGCATAACAGGGCATCTTGGAGGTGAAAATTTGGAACATGCCAACCCTCCAAGAGTGTCTGGTATGTGTGGCCAAATTTTGGGTTGCTTTTGTAGAGAAGTGGCCAATCAGAAGTCTTGTGCCCACAAGAGTTGAGCACAGTGGTTAATGACATGATCGGTGGTTGACTGAGGCAATCTGCAACATTATTGTTGCTGCCCTTCTTATACTTGATATTCAAATGGAACTATTGCAAGTATGTGGACCACTTCTGATGGAGATCATTATGCAATCTCCCTTGGGTCTGTATGAACTGGAGGGGTCGGTGGTCTATGTGGATGACCATTTCCTTCCCCAAAATGTAATGTTTCCATCGTCGGCAGGCCTGCACAATGGAATACATCTATTTGTCATAAGTGGGATACTTACAGACTGTGTCTGAAAGTGTCTCATTGTGATATGCCACTGGATGCTCGTGTTGAGTAAGGACTACCCAATAACATAGTCAGAGGCATTTGTATCAACCTCAAATGGTTGTTGCAAGTCTGGCAATGCGAGCACTCGTGCTGAGCAGAGGCAATCTTTCAACTTTGTGAATGCCTTCTGTTGAGATTCAGACCAAAAGAATTTTGCTTTCGCTCATCCCTTGGTGACTTGACTCAAGGGCCAAGTGATATGATAAAATCCCAACACGAACCTGCAGTAGAAGTTGACAAGACCTAGAAAGCTGCGGAGCTCCATTAGAGTGGTTGGAGAGGGCCAATCCTGAATGACTTGGATCTTGGCTGGATCCACATGAATCCCCTATTCATTAATAATGTATCCTAGATACTGAACCTGGGTCATGCCAAAAGTGCATTTCTCCAAATTGGCACATAACTTGTGTTGTCGCAGTGTTTGGAGAACCTGTTGGATGTGGTGGAGGTGCTCTTCCCAACTCTGGCTAAAGATCAGGATGTCATCCAAGTATACCACTACAAATGAGTTGGTGAATGGATGGAAGATTTCATCTATTAGCCTCATGAAGGTTGCAGGAGCATTCGTCAATCCGAAAGGCATAACCAACCATTTGAAAAGTCCTTCCTTCGATTTGAAGGTAGTCTTCCACACATCAGAGGGTTTGATTGGTACCTGGTGATATCTTGACTTCAAATCAATCTTGCTGAAATATTTTTCCCCCTTCAGCTGGTCCAGGAGGTCATCAATCCATGGGATCAGGTACCTATTACGAACAATGATTTTGTTCAGCGCCTGATAGTCAATATAGAGTCGCCAAGTCTCATCCTTATTCTTTACCAACACGATCGGGCTCCCATAGGGCGATGAAGTCGGACATATGTGACCTTTTTGTAGCAGCCCTTGAATCTGCCTCTTGATTTCATTGTTCTCCAGAATGGAGCACCGATAGATTGGTCCATTGGGCAGTGGCGCACCTGGGGTTAGATCGATTGAGTGATTGACCTGACAATGTAGAGGAACCCCTGCGAGGGAGGTGAAGATGTCCTTGTACTCCTCCACGACCTTGTCCATCTGTAGTTGTCATGCAGAGGGGCCCTGTTTGGAGGTCGTGGCCACCATATTCTTCCTTCCTTGAGGGCGTATCATCAGGAAAACAAATTTCCCAGTTTTGGAAATGAGGTTATTGCATTGTTTTGTAGTAACCAAAGAGATGGCGGTAGGTTGTGCTACTTCCGGTACCCTGTAAAACTTATTTCCCAAAGTAATAATAATAGCACGAGGCCTTGATTCATACACAAGATGTCGCTTCCACAAGTATGGTTGTCCTAATAATACATCACAAACTTCAAGGGGAGCAATGTCACACAATACCTCATCTGTGAAGGGCTTGATGTTGTATGGAAGGCGAAACTACTGGCTCACGCGAAGATCTCGTCCTTGGTGAAGCCACCTGATGGTGTACGGTTGTGGATGTGCTGTGGTTGATAGGCCTAGCCACTTCATGACCTCTGCCGAAATGAGGTTCTTTTGGCTCCTGCTATCGACAATGAACTATATCGGGGATCCCTTTACCCACATCTAGGAGTGGAAAAGATGCTCCTCCTTTGGATCTTTAGGTTCCTCCTTCTGGATCTTCGTGGTGGCAACGATGGCATTGGGCTCCGCATTGATAATCTACTTCCCTTTTTCATTCCCCTTGTCGGGTTCTGACTTAGAGTCGGAACATGCATCTAATTCTGAAACCTTTAGTTTAGCCACCAGTGACTGCTTAGCCTGACACTCACTTGTGTTGTGAGTGGAGCTCTTATGGAACTCACAACATTTTCCCGTGTCCTTTTTCGGCTTTGCGGCATTGTTCTTTGCTTGCAGCTTTGGTGGGTTGTCTTGGGCCATGCTACCTTGGCTTTTTCCTTTGTTCTGTAGTTTTGGGGCACCTTTCCCTTGCTTCGGATTCTCAGATCCAAAGTCTTGCTTCTTTTGTTTAAACTTTTGCTTGACCTTGACAGCATATCGGTATGTCATGCCGAGCGAGGAGATGTTAAGGAATTATATTTCTTCTTGGATGTACTTGTGCAGGCAACAACGATATTTGAGTATCAAATGTTGCTCCGAATCCTTGATACCCAACTTTGTGCGAAGGGTATGGAAAATATTGGTAAACTCTGGTACGTCTTGGTCCCTTCCCTGCCACAGCGTGGTCCACTTTATGTATTGATCCTCATAGCTTCCGACAGGGTAATACTGCTCCTTGATGGCATCTCGAAATTAATTCCAGGTGGGTGTGGATGAAAATAGTGAGTTGGTACTTTCATCCTTTTGCTCGCAGTAAGTTTCCCACTAGTCCTTGATGTGGGGGGATGCTTTGAGAAGAGCGAAAATAATCTTTTCCCGACTGGAAAAATCATGAACAGAAAAATAACCCTCTAACATATTTAACCATTTAGCGACAACATCTACATCTATCTGACCCTCGAATATGGGGATTTCAAAATTAACTTGTACCTTAAACGGTGTGGTGTTTCCAGAGTAGCTGTGGGAAGCCGATGCGTTCTCCCTGGGTAGCCGCTGAAGGATTTGGGCAAGGTTGTCCATCATCGCTTTCCTTTTTTGCTCGAGGGCTTCTTCGAGCAAGATTTTGATAGGATCTCTTGCCCCCTCATCTTTCTTTTCATCTGCCATGGGAGGCCATTGGGTTTTGCGAGGATGGTTTTGCAAAGGTTCGACCAGTTCAAGCCATAACTCCTTATATCCCGACCTCGTTGGGGACATGCAAATAAAAAGAGAGAAAAAGAAGACCGCTCTGATACCTCTGATCTGGATTTAAGCAGGAATGCAACAAATTACAAAGATAACCATAAACACAAAGATGTAGTGGAAATAATACTTCATTTCATTAATGTAAAATACTGAGATATGCTTGCAAACAGAAAATGGAAATAAACAGCTAGGGCGATGGTAGCTTATCTCTGAGAGGAGATGTGGTGGCTATAAGCCTCTGAACTGTGTTACAATGAGGCTTGAAAGCCTATTTATTTTTGAGAAACAATGGAAAACCCTAAACATCCAAAAACCTAACCCTTGAAGATGAAATGCCAAACTGTGGGCCTCATTTGGGTAAATTGGTACATCAACTTCCCGGGGTTGTAACTTTGGCATACAATCTCCGTTTAACGTGTACAATATCTCATTAGAAATATCTATCTGAGAACTACAACTTTGGGAATAGCAAAATTGATCCATGGCTCTATGTTACTCCCAGTTTTCCCAAAAAACATTGTTTAGGGTCTCAAAACAGCTCTGGAAGTTCAGGACCCAAAAAACTGCTAAAAATAGTAAATTGTGCTACAATTAAGGAAACTAAAAAGCTGAAAGAAACTATGGTGGGGATCCAAGTGGAATTGGGTGGCCACCAATATCCACCTGGATCAATCCCTTACCTAGTCAACAGGAAAACGATGCAATCTTTCTTGGGCAAGATAAACTTCCTCCAGAATTTCATCTTGGATTATGCGCAGATAGTTAAGCCCATGCAGGACATGATCAAGAAATATGTATTCTACAACTAGGGTAAGAAGGAAAAGTGTGAATTCACTCGAATCAAGTAGGCCATTGCAGAAGCACCTATGCTCTACAACCCAGATTTCAAGAAATACTTCATGCTATACACCTTTGCCAATGATAATTCACTAGTTGCAGTACTCACTCAGAAGGACGAATCTGATGATGAACGTCCCATCTCCTTCATGAGTGCAAGTAGGCAGGGACCAAATCTCAACTAGCCTACCATTGACAAGCAAGCTTATGTAGTTTACAAGGTGGTGAAACACTTCAGGCCCTACTTATTGAAGAACCACTGCATAGTCTTTGTCCCCCACCCAACAATCTGCACATTGCTTGTACAACAAGAACTGGGTGAACGATGTGCAAACTGGATGATAGGTTTGCAAGAATATGATCTTGAAATCAAGCCAATACACATGATCAAATAACATGGGCTCTGCAGACTTGCAGTTGAAGCAGTATATGCTCTGGAGAGCGAAGAAGAGCGCGTCGGTTGGGAGTAGGAAATTGAGATGTATGATACAAGTTGAGCAACACACATTGAAGACGAAACCTCTTGGTACGTAGATGTATGCCAGTACCTTGAGCATGCCACCATACCCTCTCACTTTTCCATTAGACAAAAGAGGGCATTGCACCTGAAATCCTTAGCATATCATTCGATGCATGGAGTGATTTACAGAAAGCACAACAATGGAGTTTTTCTCAGGCACCTGGAGGCACATGAATCAGAGAAGGTACTTCAAGATCTGCATGTCGGACCCACTGGGGGTCACTTCGAGGGAAACACCAGTCTAGACAAAGTTATGCGAGCCAGTTTTTACTGGCCGACATTATTCAAGGATGCACATGCTTATGCCCGCAAGTGCCCAGTATATCAACGATCCACCGAAAGAACACGGAGATCAGTAGCCCCACTGCACCTTGTTGTAGTGACCGAACCATTCCAACAGTGGGGCTTGGACATCATTGTCAAAATTTTCCCTCATTTGTCAAAGAAACAGTGCTACATCCTAAAAGAAACTGACTACTTCACGAGGTGGACAGAAGTAGTTCCGCTCAAATAAGTGAATGACCAGGAGGTCATCAACTTCCTCTAGCAGAACATCATCTCATGCTTCAGAGTTCCAATATCATTTGTTTTTGATAATGCAACTTATTTTTCGTCTTTGAAACTCTATGACTTTGCATTAAAGAATGGTATTGTGTTAAAGCATTCATTTAACTGCTACTCGCAAGGAAACAGTCTAGTAGAGTCCATGAATAAAAACCTCATCCATATATCAAGAATACTGTTTTCTCTGAGTAGTGCAGCTGGCATACCACCCTAACGAATGTATTATGGTCTGACTGTGTAACACCCAAGCCCTCTCTGAATACCTCACCGTACTTCTTGCTTTATGGTAAAGAAGCCATCCTTCTACCAAATGTCTACTTTCCTACACTTCAGCTTTCCCAAGAATCCTGATCCAAGCCTTGCCAGCTAGTTCAGAATAGGATGGATGCCCTCCATAAGCTTAAGGAAGAAAGGATGAAAGAAAAAGAAAAATTCACACTCCACAAAAACTGTATCAAGAGATGGTTCAATAAGAAGTATGCGGGGAAAGCTAACTTCGATGTTGGTGACTTAGTTCTGAAATGGGATAAGCCCCATGAAGACAAAGGAAAACATACGAAGTTCCAGTCCCTGTGGATTGGTTCTTACACAGTCCATGATAAGCTTGGCTCGCACACGTATCATTTGAAATCACTTGATGGGAGGATTGAAAACCTTCCTGTCAATGACCAAGACCTCAAGAATTAATTTTAGTAGGCCGGGTCGCGCCCGTGCTATGTACATAGTCTGCCTGCTGCTTGTTGTTTTCATCTTGCTTTCTTTTCTTATTACCTTGGTTTTTACTTTGTTTGATTCTGCTTACTATTTTTGTTTACATTTGTTTTGTTTGCTTGGTATAATACTATTTTTGTCTTTGGAAATAGGTGCTGCCAACTACTACGTTTTGGCTTTTGTATAGAGTATGTGGCTGAAATTTGAAGAGACTTGTGACACCGAAACACTTGGCCAGTCTTGTGTCCATCTTCTCTGTGCTTTTAACCTTCGGTTGATGAAGTATTAACGGAAAATACGAGCCTTTCGAAAGGGAATTTTTGGTCCAACCATGAACCTATGTCGACACTGGGAAGCCCCATGCATGTACTTAGCTTTCTGTTCTATGTGTTCAAGCTCATCCAACTAATAGAAATGGAGAAGGGGAAATCCCAAATGAGCAAATCTACGTCAGAGGTCTTACATGCTTCTTTGAAGGAACAACCTCTTGTTCTCTCAATAAGTCAAGATCCCTCTTCTACTCCAAAAATAAATAAGTGCCTATGCACAGTACTCTTGAAAAATACAAAGGCGAAAGAAGAGAAAGGCTTCTTGCGAAGAGAGGTGAAGCATGCAAATCCATCGGGGTACTGACCAGGCTCGCTGGCAGTGGGGAAATGCGTGTGTTCTTGCGTGGCTTTTTCAGGGTATTTTTGAGGCCTGCTAGTAGTAGAACAACACCAGAGATGAAAACTTATACTCTGAAAATCTTCAACTCGTGAACTACACTACCCTTCTCGGATTTGAAACACTAAGATCTAAGCTGAACTTTTGATTGTGTTTGATTGAGTTTGTAAAGGGTGAACCATGTATGTCCATGGGGTAAGTGGGGAAGCCAAAGTAACCCATGCAATGATTCAATACTCCCTGAAGGACCAAGGCCCTGAGCTAGAAATGAACCAAAACTGAGATGATGGAGTTCTACCAGTGTGTCGCCAAGTGTTGTAGTGGCTACAATCACCCTCCAAAATTTTGGCCTGCACGTAATTTCAGAGCCTCCCTTGGGAGTTTTGCTTGATGACTTTACACCCTGAGGTTCACTCCATGAACTCGTGGGAGTCTTTGCATCTGCCTTTCTTGTTCATTTCACCCAAGTTTCTGCATGTTGGTGTCTAATCCATGCTTAAGACCATATTTTAGTTATTCTCAAGGTCTTCGCTTCGTGTGTCCTTGTTGTGTTCGCCATGAAATCATCTGTTGCACTCACACACAGAGTCACATTCACTTTCACACAAGCATCGTCACATTCGATCAACGATCAATCACGAGTGCCACACTTGTCTCTTGCACCATTGGTCAGTCATGTTGAACATGTGTGTCTAGATGTTTTGAGTCGTTTTGTCGTCGAGTCATGTGAGTGTGTGTTTGCATGATCACCTATGCAGCTTTTGATCCTTCACACACTTAGTCAATTTGTTGAAGATATGATGACCAGGCTCCCATCTGATAGTTGAACCATCACCCTACCATCGAATCAATTGTCTATCATCCAGAACAACACAGAAGCAACAAGCAAGTATTTTCAAGCTGCGTTGATCGAAAGCAATCCAATCAGCTTTCATGTTGACCACCTAGGCAGTCAGAATCGACAGCCACCCTAGGAATCACTCCCTTCAAAATTATGGCTACTAACCTCACCCGCTATGCTAACTGAGGAAATCACGTGGAAAATCCAGACAGACACCAATTTCCCGTCCTTGTCTCCCTAGAAAATTGGGCATTTTTCCCAGTCAGTCCTCCCTACAGTTGATCAACTGCTCATCCAGGAAATTGCACAGTTTTCATGAGAATGCCTTCTACTAGACAACAATCCGCTTAGCTTAGAAACTACATAGAGATGATCAGCCAGCCAACCTATCAGCCTTAGTGCAGTTTTCCTCACCAGCAGCTCCAAGCCGCAGATTTCTAGTTCCCTCCAGGAATTGCACAGTTTCTGCTGCCAAGCACCCAACAAATAACTAACAGTTCCCCTTGGGAATTGCATAGTTTATGCTTCCAGTGACCCAGAAGCCAACTGCCAGTTCCGTTTGGGAATTGCATAGTTTTGACTGCCAGGCTTTCGGCCAATTCCTCCCAAAAACTATGCAATGTTTGCCTGTTGATCCTCCTTGCAGCCTGGCCTGTTCTTCCAGAAAATTGTGCAATTTTTTCCTTCCAGCCCCTGCTGCCCGCTCATTCCAAAAAATGCACAGATTCTTCCTACCTTTCCTTCCTATAACTCGGACTATCCCTCCCAAAATTTGCGCAATTTTTCCTTCCAGCCAAGCTAGACCTCGCGGACAGTCACTATCGACTTGGATTGACCATCTTCATCACTTAGTAACTCTTGCGTAGTTTTCATCAACAGTTCCTAGAGCCATCATCCCCCTTTGCAACCTTGTTTCCTACCTCGGTCACCTTCAATCAAAATGATCATGTGTCATGGTAGACTAGGAGGTTTTTGGATTTGATGTCATCTCGTCACGAGTGACTGCAGGCACATGTACACTAACAAACATGGCATGACAACAAAGTGGATGAACGAAAGGAGTACATGGAGAAGGACAAGTTCACCAACGGACGAACGGATGATGCATGCGAAAATATGTGCTCACAGATGGACGAACGGATGAACATGCACCTTTCGCGAACAGATGAACCTGTTAAACCTTCCAACATGCAAGCAAGGAACAATGTGCCAAAGCATCATCAAGTGAACCAAAGACCATCGAAGACTCCATGCACTTTGCTATTCGGAGGTGAAATTGTAATACACCATGAAGATATCCATCACCTAGTAGCATTGTAGGTCGACATGTACTCTAGCAGCAGCATAGATGTACTAGCATTGTCATGTCGAGTCATGTCATGAGTCATGTCGCCCACATCTCTACTATGGGCTATGTTGTCAATCAATGTAATGTAATGTGGAATTCCAAGAGGCCCACTTGTTGTACTAAGAGTCATGTAAAGTCGAAAAGTCATGGAAGTCAAACAATCATGAGGGTAGTCGAACATCCACAAGGGTCAGTTTCACCCTTGGCTATAAATACCCCCTCATTTGTACATGCAAAGGAATTTTCACCTCAGCTCCTCCCACATAGCCAAGAGAGTCTGTAATATTTTCTTTGAGGAGTAAGTAGTGGATCCAATGCCCCCCTCACAGGGTTAGTGATGTATGGTGTAATGATGTGTCTTGGAACTTTCACTTAATTCAAAAGCCTGCTAATAGGCCAACACGTTTTCACACATATATTGTAACTATCGTAAGACTAATATTTAAAACTTTTAATGCTTGTTGCTTTAACTTGTGTTGAACACTTGAACTATTTCACTTGTTGTAATAAATAATTTGTTTATAAAAATGTGTTGTATATGTTGTTAACGTTGTCTCACCTGTGGTGGCTATCTCCCCAGACATCAGACAAACCTTTCACATAAATCTTGCTATAACAACCATTCCACTCATTCAGACTCATTTGTTGAGTGTTGTATGTGTTATATTACCTTGCGTGTTGTAACTCTCCTCCAGAAGTTGTGCACATCCTATTATGTTGTGTGTTCCTAACTGAGTTGGGACTTCATCCCAACCAACTTGGGAATCACTCTCACCCTCTCCCCTTACAATGAAAGAACCATTAACAAAAGTACACTAGCATTCACCAGGCACATAAACCTCACTTCTCAAAGGCAAAGTAGACCACTCTCTTTTGCTAACAAGCAATAGTTGATGCAAATCCTTAAGACAATGGAAATTGGTTCATCATATCGAATGGGACTCCTACACCAAACGCTGTGAGGTCTAGTTGGGACTTCATATAGGGGTGATCCCCTGAATGTTGGTGGGTCCAACACTGTCAACGGAATGGGATGACTTCCCTTTCCATTTCTTTTCCTTTCCAGCTAAGGCACAATTATCCTCATCATCATGCTTGGATGAGGATCCATCTCCACACCGAATATTATCTTACACCAAGTCAGACCACAAATGCTCCCACTCTGGTAGTTTTCTCTCCCATTTATTGAATCCTGGTAGATGTGCCAGCTCTTGGGAAGTCCTAGAAGTTCTAGGCTGACCAGATCATCTTCAACGACTATAACACCAACACTTCCAAGCTCATCCCAACATTGGGTGAACTTGGTCAAGTAATTTGGTATTGTGTTTCCCTTCTCCATCTTGATTTTCTTGAGCTTTTCCCTCAGTTCCAACTTCTTGTAGTCACTTTTGTTCTAAAACGAGTCTATTAAGGCCTTCCACATTTCATATGGAGTCTCCTTCCCGTGGAGGTTTGAGACAATATGATCTCGAACTCCTTCTAGTATGATCCTTCATGCCTTTGCCACACATTTCCTCCACTCTACCAAATCTTGAGCATATTTGCTGGAGGCTTAGGAATATATTTGTCTATGAATTTTCTTTAGCACGTTATCTTCAAACACTACCTCCATCCTATCCTTCCAAGAAATATAGTTCAAAATACCCTCAAGGGAATATTCAAGTCTCAATCTGTAGAACAACATCCCGCTAGCTCTGTATAATGATACTGCAAATTTGATTTCACCTGCAAAAGACAAACTCATATTGTCCTCTTATAGAGTGATTTATTCTCTAATACCATGTAGAAATTCCTTGTAGATTCAAACTACTAATTGTAGTTTACTAAAAAAATAGACTTTAATCCACTATACTCATCAGTGGAAATAATTAAACGACTGTGAAATCATGAAGCATACAAGAGAAAGAATTTAATCAACACATTACACAATGATTTCCTGGGGAAAGCCACAACTAAAAATCCCTGCTATATTTATATTTCATTAGTAAGAAAATATGAGAAGATTACAATGCTTTGCTCAAGGTTGAGCAACCTCTGCACTATCTCTATTTGTGTCACTGCTTCCTAGACAAGCCCAAACACATACTTAACTAAAATTTGGCTTGCCCAAGTCCATATTTCCTTGCACTGGTTCCTTGGGAATTATACCCCTATTAATTATGGAAATTCCTCAATATGAATTTCACAATCCTCATAGGCCTCCCTTTGACTGCATGCACCACCTGTACAATTCGAATGATTATACAAATGATAGTAAATTGTCCCTGAACTCCAATCTCAACTGGGTAACTCTCAGATATGACATGCATGAATTATTTATGAGTGAATATTCAGTTAACTGGTTGAACACATGAAGCAACACCCCATTGTCTGACCTCCTACTAGTTCCTCCATCAATCATAACTAGCTTAACTGACTTTAACTCAGTTAAACTGAATTAATTAATTACAACTCAAAATAAATTCAACCAAGGCTCCTATAATGTAGGAGACACTCTACATGACTCAAGTTAAACCCTAATTAGAATCTTATTCCTAATTTAATTCAAGAACAAAATTAAATTAGGATTTTATTGTTGCATTTTCAACAATTTGTTACTCCAAACAATTATTACATCTCCTTCAAGAATACTTTTATTTATTTTTAATGTTTATAAATATATATTTTCCTCTTATAAATATTTTGAATATATGCAATTATTTATTAGTAATTTTGAATATATTGTGAATATATGTAATTGTTTATTACTAATTATTTGGTGATGAAGAAGGGACATGATCTTGTAAAGGATTAATTTGCACTCTGCACATCTATTTCATTTTAATTATAGGTATTGTAACTTTTGACAACTAGTTAATTCTTAATAGTGTCCCTCTAGTATTACTAAATATATCTTGAAATTTATTTTTTATAATAATCTACACCCTTAAGGTTAACAAAATCTAATGCATCTAATGCAATCAATAAAATAGGATTATAAAAATAGCATCTACATTGAAATCAATGCATCTAATGCAAGAAAACAAATGATATTAGAAATCAACATCTACACTAAAATCAATGCATCTAGTGCAAGCAATCAAATAGGATGAGAAATCTACATCTCCACTGAAATAAATGCATAGAGTGCTCTACATGGTATACCTGGCTTGCGCGGAATCGAGTTGTCTTCGAGGATCGATCGGTATCTTGGAGTCGGGTTGAAGCCACCATCATCGCTGCCTATCATGAGCTACCCGATCCGCCTCCATCTCGGCCCAGAATCATTCAACCCATGCCCAACATCGACAGAGCCACCCGGTGGGCCTTCTTCGACGGGGCAGCAAACCAAAAGGGGTGTGGAGGGGGCTTCGTTCTACATATTAACGAACATCACCGTTACCTTGCAAAAATGGGATTCAGAAATGGATCAAATAATTATGCTGAACTTTCTGCCATCCGAAATCTATTACACTTTACTCTATCACATCAACTCACAAATATCAATATTTTTGGGGATTCAATGGTGGTCGTTAACTGGATCAATAATGTCACTACATGTCATACACACACTCTCAGCAATATATTACATGATGCTCTCACTCTCAAAGCAACATTTAATCATTTCTCTTGTTTACACATTTACAGAGAACATAACAGCGTCGCTGACAAATTATCCAAAGAGGCCTCGACACTTCCCAGAGGCGAATGGCTAATTGTGGAGCAGAATGGAACCGAAGAGCACCGGTTTTACCACAGGCCATTCATAGATCAGAGAGAACAGAGGGACAACAGTCCCGATAACTGACAGTAATGGAGACTATTTTGACATGATGAAACTGTTTTGAACTATGGCTATTTTGTATACAAAAAGGATATTTTTGTGATAGAGATTAGGCTTGAACAACTAGACATATGTATGTACCCAACACAATTTTGTAACTACTTTCTGATACAACACCTTGTGAGGTGAATTTTGTATGAACAACACAGTAATGCCAAGGCATCTACTATATGTAATTTTCTAATATTAATGAAAATTACTGATTTTTCCAGTGGAAAAAAAAAATGCATAGAGTGCAAGCAATGAAATAGGATTAGAAATCTACATCTACACTAAAATAAATGCATCTGATGCACGTAATCAAATAGGATTAGAAATCAACATCTATGCTAAAATCAATGCATCTAGCTAATCAATCAAATATAATTAGAAATCAACATCTACACGAAAATCAATGCACCTACTGTAAGCAATCAAATAGGATTATAAATTAGCATCTACACTAAAATAAATGCATATAGTGCAAGAAATCTTCTTCATTCTCTCCCCCCTCCATCTAATATTGAAAAATATTTTCAATAATTTACAACCTCAACATTAACAACATTTAATCCATCTAATGCAAGCAATCAAATAGGAATAGAAAACAACATCTACATTGAAATAAATCCATCTAATGCAAGCAATCAAATAAGATTATAAATTAACATCGACATTGAAATCCATGCATCTAGTGCAATCAATCAAATATAATTAGAAATCAAAATCTATGTTGAAATCAATGCATCTAGTGCAAGTAATCAAATAGGATTATAAATCACCATTTACACTAAAATCAATGCATGTAGTGCAAGAAATCAAATATAATTAGAAATCAACATCTACAATGAAATCAATGCATTTAGTAAAAGAAAACAAATAGGATTAGAAATCATCAAATACACTAAAATCAATGCATCTAGTGCAAGAAATATTCTTCCCTCTCTCCCCCATCCATTTATATCTATATCTCCCTCCATCTCTCAGTTGTCTCTCTATCTTACCCCCACCCACCAAAACATGCATGCTCTCTTCCTCCCTCCCTCTCTCTATCACTCCTTCCCTCCCTCTCTCTCTATATATTTATCTTCTTCCCTCTCTTCACCTCCCATCTATATCTCTATCTCCCTCTGCCTCTCCTTTGTCTCACTATATCACCCCTAAAACATACACAATCTTTCTTCATACCTATCTATCTCTCCCTCCCTCTTTCTCTCCATCTCTCTTCCCCTTCTCTCTTTCTCTCCCCCTTCTATCTCCACGGAAAATTTTAAGAACCACCCCTAAATTTATAAATATAATAAATGGGCGAATATCCATGGTATATAGGAAAAATGGAAGGCGATTTTATCAATAATATAATATGTATATATAATTTTTTGGTGAATCTCTCACTAGGCATGGCGAATATTTTACTCAATTATAAAATCTTATAAGATCTTGGCGAGTCTTTCACTAAATAATAAAACTTTGTAAAGTCCTAGTGAATCTTAGCATAGGCTACATGCTGGTTTAATTCCCCCATTTAAATAGGCTACATTCTAGGTGAATACCATGGGTCAATACCATGTGCCATTTTGGTGAATACCATGGGTCAATACCATGTGCCATTTTTATTTTTATTAATTCTAATATTAGGGTTAATAATGGTTTTTTGCATGGTATTAATAACAATCTAGTCCATGGTATTTGTCTCATAGTATTTTGGCCATAGGTTTCACCTAAATATAACCCATTTTTTAGTGTTCGTAAATATAAGGTGACTTATGGAGTAAATATAAAAATATGTTTTATTTGTTTACCATACCTCTCGTTTATTTATATTTTTATTTATTTACCATACCTCTTTTACAAATATGGTATTTGGCCCATAGGATTCACTTAAATAAAACCTCTTTCTTGAGCCTTCATAAATAGAACAAGGGTTATGGACTAAATATAAAAAGAGGTTTTATTTATTTACGATACGTCTAGTTTATTTATATTTTTATTTATTTACCATACCTTTTGAGTAAGTATAAAAAGATGTTCTATTTATTTACTATACCTCCACTTTACCTATATTTTAATTTGTTTACACCCTTACATGTATATAAGGTGACTTATGGAGTAAATATAAAAAATGTTTTATTTATTTACCATACCTCTCATTTATTTATATTTTTATTAATTTACCATACCTCTTTTATAAATATGGTATTTGGCCCATAGGATTCACTTAAATAAAACCTATTCTTGAAAATGGGCGAATGGAAAGTTGTAAGTCCTAATTTCAAGGGCTAAATTTACCTTTTTTACCCTCTCCCTTAAAATAAGGTGGGCTATTTGAAGTGATTTGTAAAAATGTACTATGATACAAAATATTCTCCCACTAAAAATTTAAAACCCCTTAATTTCGCCAAAGGGCGAACATTCGCCCCTAAAATTATCCTTGTCTATCTCTCTTCCCTCTTGCTCTCCTCTCTACCTCTCTCTCTATCTCCCTTTATCACTCCCTCTCTCTCTTTCTCACACTTGTTGTTTTCTTTCCACAGGGGGCCACAAGAGAGCTTACTCATTTATCCAGCCCTGCAACACCCATTATTTCTCTACACCAAGAGAACTTCTCGAAGCTCACAGATTTTGTCAATGGATCTGCAGTATTCTTCAAAGTGTCTACCTTTACCAGCAACACCTTTTTGTCTTCTATCATATCCCTCACAAAGTGATACTGAACATCAATGTGCTTTGTCTTTGAATGATATGCAGGGTTCTTTGCCAAGAAAATTGCACTTTGGCTGTCACAGTCTATCCTTATAGCTCCCTATACTAACCCCATACTTGAACACAATCTCTCCAACCAAACTGCTTCCTTGCTTGCATGAGTGGCTGCCATGTATTCTAATTCTGTAGTTGATAGTCCCACTACAGATTGTTTCTTACTCATCCAACTGACTGCACCTTCAAATAGGTTAAACACATGCCCACTTGTAGAACTTATTTGATCCAGATCTCCAGCCCAATCTGCATCAATAAAGCCATGAATATCCAACACTATGTCCAATCCTGGTCTTCCTTGGTAGCACAAACCATAATCACTAGTGCCATGCAAATACCTGAAAACCTGCTTCATTGTTGTCTAGTGCTCCTTCCCTGGTTTTGACATAAACCTGCTCAATTATCCCACTGCATGTGCAATGTCTAGTCTAGTACAGACCATCGCATACATCAGGCTACCGATTGCACTTGCATATGGAACATGGGACATGTCATCTTCCTCTTCTTATGTCTTGGGACATTGTTCAACAGACAACTTTACACATACAAGAATAGGAACCTTCATCTTGCATATTAAACCTCTGCAATATTGTCTCGACATACTTCCTTTGGTTTAACCAGAGATTCCTCTTTGTCCGATCTCTTTTAATTTCCATGCCCAAAATATAGTTTGTAGCACCAATATCTTTCATGTCGAATTTGGAGGACAAATGGGTCTTCAAATCTTGGATAATTTCTTTGTCATTTCCAACCAGCAACATATCATCCACATACAAGACCAAATAAATAACATGGTCACCAATTAATTTAAAATACACACAGTGATATGCTTTACTTCTGGTGAATCCAAGTCCCCATATAAATGTATCAAATTTCTGATACCACATCCTTGGTGATTTTTTTAACCCATACATAGACTTATTTAACTTGCATACCAGTTCTTTATTACCCTTCACCACAAAACCTTCAGGTTGCTTCATGTAGATCTCCTCTTCTAGATCCCCGTGAAGAAATGCTATCTTCACATCGATCTGTTCTACCTCAAAATCAAAAGCAACAACAACAGATAAAATTAATCTAATAGAAGTTACCTTGGCAACAGGAGAAAAAATATCACCAAAATCAATTCTCGGCACCGGGGAATAACCTTTTGATACCAACCGAGCTTTGTATTTCTTCACCTTTCCTTGTGCATTTGTCTTCTTCTTGAACACCTATTTTTTTCCAATGGGTTTCCTTCCAGCCGACAACTCCACCAGATCCCAAGCCTCATTTTTGTGCAAAGATGCCATTTCATCAACCATGGCCTCTTTCCAGAGTTTTCCATCCTCTGAATCCACTGCTTCCTTCACAGTTCTGGGATCATCATCAGTAATAGATAAAGCAAAATTTGAATAGAAATCAGATGGACTATACCTTTTTGGCTTCCTTCTTTCTCGAACTGATCTTCTCACACCCAGAGTTTGTGGCTCTTCATCTTCTAATTCCTCCTTTAGCTCAAACTCTATCTTCTTAGGTTCCTTTTATGGGACTTCATGTTTAATAAGATCTTTCACCTCTCTGAACACCACACCTTAGCTGTACACAACCTTCCTTGTTACTGGGTTCCAAAGCTTATAACCCTTTAAACCATCCTTATACCCAATAAATATGCACTTTTCAGATTTACTATCCAACTTGGTTCTTTTCTCCTTTGGAACATGTACATATGCATCACATCTAAATTCCCTCAAATGTGAAAGAGAGGGTTTATTACTATTCCATACCTCTTGTGGAGTCTTATCCTCCAATTTTGATGAAGGTGAGCTGTTGACCAGGTAACATGTTGTCTCCAACGCCTCTGCCTATAATTCTTGTCCTAACCCAACACCACTGAGCATGCTTCTTTCCATTTCCATCAACGTCCTGTTCATTCTTTCTACAACTCCATTTTGCTGGGGTGTATATGGAGTAGTCTTCTACCGTGCTATACCACACTTCTTACAAAATTCTTCAAATTCCTTACTGCAAAACTCTCCACCGTTATCTGTTCTCAGCACCTTTATCTTCTTCTATGTCTGGTTTTTCACCGGAGCCTTAAATTCTTTAAACTTGTCAAAGACTTCAGATTTCTTCTTAAGGAAATATATCCATGTATTCCTTGAGAAGTCATCTATAAATGATACATAGTACATAGAATTACCTAGTGATGGAACCTTCACAGGTCCAAACACATCACTATGCACAAGCTCTAATATATCTTTTGCCCTCTTACCACTAGAGGGGAAAATCACTCATGATATGATAGACCCAATCCGAACTCCCCACATCAATACCAGTGCTCCCCAAACCATTTTGCAGGTATCCTTCTTGAACACTATTTTTACACTTGCATCATCCAGCTTGCTTACAGAAATTAGATTTTTGGCCAATGAAGGACTATGAAGAACACCCGGAAGTGTTATAACCCTTCCACCTTGCAACTTCAACTTTACTTTTCCACAACCAATGATTCTAGCCTTCTTGTCATCCCCCAAGAAGACATCACCACCATCATATTTATCATACTCGCAGAACCACTGCCTATGGGGAGTGACGTGAAAGGATGCACTTGAGTCAATCAACCATGCCTCATGATCTACATGTGTACTTGAAGAAGCCAAGTACACATCCCCACTTTCATCTGAGGTGGTTTTCACCTTTGCAGAAGGAGCATCATCAAATCCCTTTCCTTTGTCAGGAGCTTTAGATTTACAATCCCTTTTGTAGTGCCCTTCCTTTCCACATTTCCAGCACACCACCTTTACAAGTTTTCCTAGAGATTTAGATCTCCCTCTAGATTTAGATCTCCCACTCAATGAATTATTTTTATTTTTGTTATGGGACCGTCCTCGTACAGACAAAGAATCACCATTCTGGCTCTCCATATATTTCCGTCTCATCTCCTCCATCAACAAAGATGAGACTATTTCATCAAATTGCAAGGCAGTTGCATTGCTACCTATTGCAATAACTAAACTATCCCACGAATCTAATAGAGAACACAACAAATTGATGCACTTATCCTCATCTAAAATTTTAATATCAACAGATAATAACTAACTTACCACAATATTAAATGAATTCAAATGTTTTGTCACTGAGTCTCCATCTTTCATCCTCAGGTTATACAAATTTTTCCATAGGAGCAGTTTCTTCACCAAAGACTTAGATTGGTACAAAGTCCCTAACTTGCCCCACAAATCCTTTGTCGTAGCTTCCTCTGATACATTCAATAATAATGAATCTGAGACACACAATCGCATTGTGCTCTTAGCCTTTCGATCCAACTTCTTCCATTCTTCATCAGACACTCCCATTGGTTTAGTACCCAAATCTACTGCAATCCAATGATCTTGATCCACCAAAAGATCCTCCATCTTGAGTTTCCATAACTCAAAACTCTGACCATTAAATTTCTTGATCTCTATCTTTCCACTGCTCGCCATCCTCTTTCACCATCAGCATCGATCCCACAGATCTCCCACTGAACAAGGTCTACCATAGGCCCAAGTGAAACCCCTCATCAACAAAGGCGTCACCTTGAAGCCATAACAACTCTGATACCAAATGTAGGTTTTAACCCCATACAAAAATTACCTGCATACGAATTCTAAAACACAAAACATAAGCAATGCGAGAGCATAACACATAAAACACATATACATAGAGATTTTCCCCTGGATCCCAAAACCGGGACTACCAACTTGATTTTTCATTATGTTCCTTTCAATGTTACAATACATATTTATACATGTTGAAGCATCCAATACCATGGACTGAAAACCATCACATCCAAAACCATGGAATGAAAACCATTGCATCCAAAACCATGTGCGAAAAATCATGCACAAAACCATAGGTAGGTCCGCCCAACCTAATATAGGGTCCAAAAACAAAATTTTCTGGGGCGCTGCCCTGGACCCCATAGAGTGGGGTTTCCTGCACCCCTCAAACCCCCTATGACCCCCCCCCCATACGCAATCGAAGCAACGAGGGGGCGGCTCCGCCCCCCTTCTAACCCTGCATTTAACTACGTGGGCTAGTCTTGGAAAGAATATAACACAACGCAACATATCCACCTTTCTCTCTCTATGTCCTTCTTCTTACCTCCCTCTGTCTTCCCCTACAACTCCATCTCTCTCTCCCTTTCTCTCCCACCTCCCTGAGTCTACCCCCCCCCCCATTCTTTCTCTCTTTGCCCTCCAACTTTGTCACTATCTCCCTCCCTCTCTCCTTATCTCTCCTTCTCTCTCCCTTCCATCCATATATCTTTCTTTGTCTCTCTATCTCGCCCCAAAACATAGACACTCTCCCTTCATCTCTTCCTTGTCACTCCATCTCTCTCTCTCTACTTTTCTCTCTCTATGCCTTTCTTCTTCACTCACTCTCTCCCCCTCCAACTCCATCTCTATATCCCTCCCTCTCAAGTCCTCCCTATGGTCCTTTCCTCTCTCCCTTTATCTCCTACCCTCCCTCTCTCTCTTCCCTCCAACCTTGTCACTATCTCCCTCCCTTTCTCCTCCTCTCTCTCCCCCTCTCTCCCCCCACCATCTTTGTCTCTCCCTCTCTCATTCCTCTCTTTCTCTCTCCCTTCATTCCTCCTCTCCCCTCTCCTTAAGTCTATCTACATCTCTCCCTTGTCACTCCATCTATCTCTCCACCTCTATCATTCTATATCTTTGTTATTCCCTCTATATATATCTAGAGTTAATATATATATCATGATCTATGAATATATACTGTAATATAAAAACTATTACATAAACTAAATTTAATATTGTATTAATCCAAAGTTATTAAATTTAATAATATTAATATTAATCTCTTAATATCAATATTAGATTTAAATATGTTTTTTACATCTCATGATAACAAAATTTATAATAAAACTACGTAAAATTAATGGTCCATTTAAATTCACGGATATGATAAAGGAACTGTGAAACCCATGAGATAATTTATTATTCATTGAAATTATATATAATAATACATAGTTTTATTTTAATAATTAATCTTATTTCATTAATAATATTAAAAAGTTATTTATAATCTAAAGATTCAAGTTATACATAATTTAAAATTCAAGCAAATGTTTTGGCCAACATTAGTGAAAATTATTTTTATTATTTTTTGAGGTTCACATTCGGCTGTAGAATGAGCCTCCTGATATAATAAAAACACATCAAATCAAAATTTTCAAATATTACAACTTTGATGTGGAAATATTTATGTCTATAAAGATTTTAATATATCGATAGGATATGGTTTTTCCTATTAAAGATTCATTTTACAAATATTTAATTAAAAGAAATATTAAAAGATTTTGGAGCAGGATTTTCAATTTTTTTTTATTTTTGTTTATTTATTTATTTATTTTATATTTTATAATTTTATTTTTATTTATTTATTTTTTATGTTGAATTAACCTTTTTCCTTTTATTTAAGAAATGGTATTGGATTTATTGAAGAGTAAAGATGTTTAAAATTTTATCTTATTTGGAATTTTAATATGGTGAAAAAAATTGTTAAACATAAATTTTTGATCCATTTATATGATAAAAGAACTATTAAAAGCATGAGATATTTATTATCCATTCAAATTATATATAATAATACATAGTTTTATTTTAAAAATTAATCTTAGTCCATTAATAAGATTAAAAAGTTATTTATAATCTAAATATTCAAGTTATATATAATTTAAGATTCAAGCTAATGTTTTTGTCGATATTAGTGATTTTTTTTATTATTTTTTTGAGGAGAAACATAATTACACATAGGGGTCATACTAAGTTGTAAAATGCAACTCTCGGTGCAATAATCTCAATAGTAGAAACAACTTCTTACTGCATGCATATTCTCCAAAATACTTGCACCCCATGGAATGTTCCTCGTGATGTCCATGTAGTCCCTATCATCGTCTAACTGAATCAAAAGCATATTCGCGCAAGTATTTCATGCAAATTCTAAAACATAATAGCATCACAAAAAATGTTTCGCCGGATTTCAATGTTGCCCCTACTATTATCTAACTACATAAAAAAAGAAACTAATAATTATAGATGAACTAGAATAGACTATCCATCTACCAAAATTATATTGAACTAAATAATATTTGGCATTGTTCAGAGAAAGGAAGACAAATTCAAGGAATTAATGTGCCAGATCCTTGCTAATTCATGAATATCTTAGCTGGTCCATTGTGAATCATTTCAGATTCTACTCACTTCAGATTCTACAACATGGTTGGTAGTGGGATCGAGCTCATCCCAAGCTTCAATCTAGGTGACCATGGTATCTGTCGGCTTTTGGAAATATGAATATAATACCCCAAGTTTGTCCCTTACCTGCTTTGAAAAATCAATGCAGCATTGTTGGACAAACGTACATTCCTTTGGAAGTGTAACAGGTTGGAAATTAATTTTGTTTAAATTAGGTAATAATGTGTTTTAAATCATAAGTTTAAGTTGTGTAATTTATGAAATTTTAGTGTTTTATGTATTTTTTAGAGTTTTTATGGGGTGAATATTTATGGGGGTTTTGAACTGGTAGCCTTTTCGCATGAAGTGCTTTCACAAAACACCTGTTCACCCTCAATCTAAAGTCTTTCCCCATGGGCAAGTGCTAAATCTATTTATGCCTTCAAATATTTATTTTAAATAATTAGAAACTACAATCTATCTAATAATTAGAATTAAAGTCTTTTTGGATGACCAACAAGAAACTTAATTAGGCACAAAAGTGTGGAAATTAATGTGTATATTCGAGACTACTCATGAAATTTACTAAATCACAAGACTAGAAGCTACTCTACTGATCTGCAAAAGTTAATTCACCATATATAACACAAAGCATAGACATAAAAAAGGGAACATCACACATGCACAAATATTTATCTAGAGGAAAGAAATTGCTCAAAACCCTTTCCTATATGTATTGCATTAATCAAAGAATATAGATGAAATACATATTCTTTCTCAATCATGGGCATAACGTGCAAGTGTATAGTCTATCCCTCTACCTGACTGACTGACTTTGGCCAACACTTAGCCAATTTTTATACCCTCCAAGCTACTATTTCCTTGTGTTGCTCCTCAAGGAAATTAGCCCTTATTATTTAGGAATTTCCCACTATTGAATTTCACAATTCTTTTAGGTCCTTCCTTTGCCTGCATGCATCGTCTATACACATGGAAATATGCTGCAACTAATAGCCCACCGCCTTGGAATCTCCATTTCAACTAGGTAACTTGAATTCTTTGCATGCAACAATTAATTTGGGTTGATTGATCAATTAACTGGTTGATCACTGAGTGAGGTTGAAGTTCCACTTCCACAACTTGACCTCTGCTAGTTCTTTTGACAGTTAGAACTAGTTTAACTAACAATAACTCGAATTAACTAAAATAGATTGCTACAAATTATCAATCAATAATACTGAACTAAAATCAATCTTCCCCAACTCGAATTAACTAATTTAACTAAGTGACAGTGCCATGTCACCTTAGTTATCTACCTCCAAGATCTCTGCTGAAATAGAAATTTATTTTTTCTTTAGTTTTACCAAGGCAAAGTCAAAGTGAGATTTTGTTGCTGCACTTTCAACACTCCCTCTCAGCAAGAAAGGGATTATCAACCACCCCTATCCTGCACTTGTGGAACTCAAACATCCCTCTTGATAATGCCTTTGTCAAAATATCAACATCTTGTTCCTCTGCCAGAATGTACTACAACAACATAATCTGCCTCTACACAATCCCATAGATGGTGATACTGGATACTAATATGCTTGGATCAATCATGAAAAACATGATTTTTATAGAATTTGATGAGACTTTGATTATCACAGTAAATCAAAGTTGGATATATCATTTGATTAAACAAGCCAACACATATTTCTGATCTAGATCGCCTCACATGCTGCTTGACTTGCAACCATGTATTTTTCTTCTACCGAGCCGAGTGCCACAAATATTTGCTTCCTGTTGTACCAAGAAATTGGTGTAGACCCAACACTAAAAATTGCACCTGATGTACTCTTTCGGTCTAATGGACTCTCTGCCCAATCTCCATTTGTGAAGCCACACAACATCACTCTCTCTATCCATCTATACCATAGTCCAAACTGGGTAGTGCCTCTAAGGTACCATAGAACATGCTTCATTGCACAAAAAAATATTTGGTTGACCTAACCATAGCTTGGTTCAGTTGGTTTATTGCAAAGCACACATTTGGTCATGGGTTCACAAGATACATGAGTGAACCCACCAAATGTCGGTAGACAGTAGCATCCACTTCCTCATCTGAAGTGGCATCCTCCTTCCTCCATTTGGTTGCTAGAGGAGTCTCCATGGGTTTGAACCTATCCATGTGGAAATTTTGAAGTATCTAATTGGCATACTTTCCCTGAGAGACAAACAGTTCCCCATCACCTTCCCATACTTCCAATCCGAGGAAGTAGTGGATGAGACCCATATCCTTCATCTCAAACTCTCCTGCAAGGTACTCCTTGTAGTATCTGATCAATTGCTCATCACCAGTCAAAATCAAGTCATCAACATGTAAGACAATAATAAACAATTTACCTTCTACCAAACTATGATAGAGGTTTGCATATGTTTCACTTTTGGTGAAGCCCAACCCAGTGAGATAGCTATCGATCTTGGTGTAACAAGCAAGGGGTGCTTTCTTGAGACCGTACAATCTCTCTTGAGTCTACACACATGAGACATTTAATCGAAAGTTTCAAAGACTTATGGTTGCTTGATATACACCTCCTCCTCAATAACTCCATTGAGGAATGTTGTTTTCACATCCATTTGGTGGATCTTCCACCCCATCTATGTAATGAGAGCAAGGATTGATATGATGGATGAGTTCCTTACTACAGGTGCAAAGGTCTCCTCATAGTCAAACCCCTAACCTTGAGAGTACTCCTTGGCCACAAATTTTCCCTTGTACTTTTCTACACTTTCTTCTGTTGCATGCTTCACTTTGAAGATCCATCTCTAACACACAACTGATTTTTCTACTGGTCTTGGGACCACTTCCCAAACACTATTGTTTACAATGGATTCATACTCCTCCACCATTGAATCAACCCATACATGTTTCTCTAATACTTCCTTGAAAGAGGATGGCTCAGTCTCTACTAGCTCAGTCATCAGGGCCATGTAGCCAATGTACCAATATGGTGACCTTCTTTTCCTGTGATAATTTGAAGGAGCACCCACATTCTCCCTTAAATATCTCAACTTCCTTAGTCATTTTCTTGTCTTCTTTGGATGGTTCTACTTGAGTGGTTGTATCCATTCTCTGCTCCTCAACTTGTGGCTACTCAAAAACATCCTGACGCTCCACCATTGGAGCTAAAAGCTCCTCCTCTGGTGGGATTTGAAGCTCCCTCTCAAGAGAGCACCACATGGCTTTGTCTTCATCAAATTTTATATCCCTTTGCACAAATTTCATTCTAAGGGATGATGAATACACTTGGTATTTGTGGAGAGTTTCTGTAACCCACAAATACCCCCAATTCAGTTGTTAGCTCTAGCTTCTTCCTTGATTATTTGGAGACATGGCAGTAAGCAGAGGCTCCTTGATTCCTTATTTGCATATAAATTTTAAACTCATTCAACACATACTCACCTCCATTATCACTCCTGAGAGAATTCACCTTCTTTCCCATTTCTTTCTCGATCATTTCCTTGAACTCAAAAAACTTGTAGAATGTCTCATCCTTCTTCTGTGTGAAGAAGATCCAACACTTATGTGAGAAGTCATCAATAAAAATGAAAAAATAGTTGTGACTCACAGTGGAGGTTGTTGAGAAAGGTCCACAAACATCAGAGTGGACCATTTCAAGGACTGCATGTTCTATACTGTCCTGATCATGAAAAGTGGCTTTTGTGTACTTCCCCAAGGTACACCCTTTGTATGTATCCTGCTAGTCTAGTGCTCCTTTAGGGAGGCATGTGGTTATCTGTTGCATGATATTCAAAGTGGCATGATGCAAATGGATAAGTCTTCTATGCCAAAGTTCATCGACATCATGGCTCTTCACCTCCTCCAACTTTGTGCTCGATGCAACATAATCCTCCACATATAGCTTGTAGAGGTTCTTCAAACGAACCTCTATTTGCTTCACATGTACCATGGCTATGTGTCTCAAGAATTATTTTCCTTTGTTGAAGATCACATCATAACCAATATCTTCTAAAACTGCAATAGAGACATGATTTTTCTTTAGACCTTGAACAAGAATCACATCCTTGAGTGTGAGAGGGGAGCCCAACTCCCTATGAAAGGTGACTATACCAATCTCAATTGCATTGTAACTTCCATCATCTCCCATCTCAATGTGCATTTGGAGATATTTATCCTCCAAAACACTGAAAAATTCTTTATTCCCTTTCATATAGAATGAGGCACCGTTGTCTAGGTACCACACGCTTCTCATCACTGTGCTGGCCATATATGTGATGAGAGTAAAATCAAGCTCAAACTGTGAAGCCAAAGCTTCACCCACTACTCCTCCTAAGGTTTTCTTGATTGTCTTCTTGTGTGGACACTCCGTGGCATAATGCTTGAATTCATGACAGGGAAAGCACTTGATTTTGGAGAATTCTTTGTTCTTGCCCCATTCACTAGATTCTGGTTTGGATTTAGATTTCTTCCCTTTCCCATTCTTTTCCTTTCCATCCAAGGCATGGTTCTTTTCATCCTCTCCCTTGGATGAATTCTCGTCTCTCATATTCCACCTTATTTTCTCCTGTACCAGTTCAGACCATAAGTTCTCTGAACTCAATAGTTTCTCCCTCCCCTTCACAAAATCTTGATAGCTATGTGAGCTCTTGGAAAGGCCCATAATGGATAGAGCTACCAAGTATTCTTTATGTACATTAACACCGACTCTGCCAAGTTCGTAATTATATGGGTGAAGGGGAGGATGTGCAAGGAAGCTCAACTATTAGGAGAAGAATTTATTGCTTTCTTTACCTTTAAGGAATGCAAGGAATTTATTGCTTGCTCGACCATAGGGAGGGAAAGGAAATGCAAGAAGGATTGCAAAAAAATAAGAGGAGAGGGATTTATTGCTTTACCCTCCTAAATTAAGGACCTCTACAAAGAGTTGTGATGCAGGTATGGAGGTATGATGAAATTAAGACCAGGTAAACCAACCATTTTTTTATATGTGTTAGGGAATTGTAGTCTTGTTTCAAGTTATAGATTGATAAAGAATAGGTTGGAGATTTTTTAGGTAGGAGCCTCCTATGGATTGTATCATGTAGAAAATTTATGGGAGTAGGAGATTCCTTGCAAGTTGAAGCTTGCAAAAGAAGTTGAGGTAGCAACCTCTTGTAGTTTAGATCCTATAGAAAATCTGATGTAATAGAGGAACTAGGAGATTTCCTTTACATCACAACAATAAAAAAATTCCGTGTTTTTCTCCCTTTATAGGTTTCTACTTATATTTGGTGTCCATATGTGTTGCTTTTATGTGTTGATTTGATTATATGGTTTAATATTAAATATTATTCACATATTAAATCTATTGTTCATAAGATGTTATGTTGTTGATTTAATAGTCCAATTAACCATTTTAAAAGAAAAGTAATTTATGTCCATAAATGTACTAAACTGATTCACCCCCCCGCCTGCACTCCCTATTCCCGCCGTGCGCCACCCCCCCCCCCCCCCCCCCCCCCCAAGTTTAATCAAGTTTCCAAAAATTTGAAGACCTAATATATATGGTTCAAAGACAAATTTTAGTTTTTGTTTATATTTATTAAAGTATGTACTTGTAGAAACAATTTAGAGTGGCAGGTCTTTATGAATGAATAAAGGTTGAGAATGATAGCTATTATTTTATATGATTAAAATGTGGTTTGAATCCATGTCTCTTATTCTTGTTTTCTTTTAAAGTGTCATTTTGATATGGAGTGTTGTGTAACTCCACTTTTCTAGATAGCAAGAGCATTAGAAACTACTTAAGGGACATCTATAAAAGATATGGATAAACACATTTGATAAAAATGTTCCACTACTATGGGATACAAATAAAATTGCATAATTCAACTTAGAAGCCTATGTTATGGCAATGTATTGTATCTTGTACATCACAAATGCTTATTACACATGGGAATTACTTCCAATAAAATATGAGAAGAATTAATTCACAATAATGATAAAAAAAATGGAAACTAAATCAAAATAAATAAAACATCAACTCCTATCTAATTATATCTAAATCCTTGTCTAAGGTATCTTTGGATTAGTAAAGTTGAAATATCTAGATTTGATAAATATGATATACACGTTGACCTACTACCAAAAA
This sequence comes from Pinus tabuliformis, assembly GCA_031772625.1. Taxonomy (NCBI): domain Eukaryota; kingdom Viridiplantae; phylum Streptophyta; class Pinopsida; order Pinales; family Pinaceae; genus Pinus; species Pinus tabuliformis. The sequence goes on from CM062818.1 coordinate 999,331,680, forward strand.
AGATGAGGTTGAATTCTTATATGTATATATTTTAAGTGCACATATGATGTAATCACCTAGAAGCAGAGAACATGACAAATCAATGCATAAGAGGCATACAAATGTAGAAATATTGCATCAACAATTTTGCATTAGGGAAGTTGATGTCATGCACAAGGAAGGTGAAGTGTCAAGAAGAATGAAATGAACACCATTATCACTATTATAATCCACAAACAAAGAAGGAAACCCATCACAAATTATTACAATGGTTATTTGTGGGAGGAAAGTGAAGAGCCAACAGGGGAGATGCAAAAGTTATATTGACATCAAATATCAAAACTAGGATCTGAGCTTGGGCTAATAGGTTATTGGACTTCCACTACCTCACTTTGATATGGTTTCAATTATAGTTAATAAAATTTAATATAAACACAAGAATAAACTATTGATTCAATAATATAAATGAAATAGAAATAAACAATTGCCATCAAACCAAACAAGGAAATAGATTTCAAACAAATAGATGATTAACATGAAAAGAAATGTAAAATAATTTCATTAAGTCATTGTAGAATAATTTTGTACAGTAGCCAAGTCAACCTCAATGTGGCCTATAGTTTACTTATTTTTCTAATGGGTTATAGGAATGCATGTCTCCATAATGCATTCATAGTCAACTTCCACAATCTTCAATTTTCTTGGTTCACCTTCCTTCAAAGTTAATTTTTGTTGGTCATATTTGAGGTACGACCACCAATGCAATGTTTTGGACATACATATATTCAAGTAGAAAATATCTATAGATTATATAATCACCATGTTTTTTTTAAATCACCCATTGCAACCATGTGACCACTCCAGTATGTGTAATTTCCATATTGATATAGCTACACCAACTTGGTTTTTATTTGCATGCATTGCATCAAATTGTAGGCTACATTGTCTTCATTTTTGTTGAAAATAGCAACAAGAAATGTTAAAAATAGCATCAAGAAAAATCCTAATTTAATTTGTCCTTGAATTAAATTGTAATTCCACATCACATGACAACTTGTAATAGTTAACTAAGTTAATTTGACTTAGTTGTCTTAGTTAATTCGAGTTGAGGGTCTAACTAGAGTCATGTAGAGCGTTTCCTACAATTAGGAGCACTAGTTGAGTTTATTTTGAGTTTTAATTATTTCATTCAATCTAACTAAGTTAAAGTCATTCAAATGAGTTCCAACCAATGAAGGAATTAGTGGGAGGTCCAGTAGTGGGGTGTAACCTGCAGTAGTGGGGTGCTTCCTGAATTGCACTATGGTGCTTCCTAAAGTGATCAACTAGTAAACTGAAGATTCACTCATAATTAACTCATGCATGTCATATTAGAGAAAGACCCAATTGAGATTGGAGTCCACGGACAATGTACTATTAGTTTTAAAATCATCTAAATTAACAGATGGTGCATGCAATTAGAAGAAGGACTAAAATAAATAATTTTTTAATTAGAAAACTCACTAATTTTAACCATTCGAATTTCCTTTAAAAGGAGGAATGAATGCACAATTTTAATCATTATTTTTGTGAGCACAAGTTGGTGAGACCAATCAATAGGAAGCACACATTTGTGCATGGAGTTTGTGAGGGCAAGAAATTAGGGACTTGGGCGAGAAAGAAATTGGCTAAGTATTGGCTTGAGCTTGTCTAGGAAGTAGTGGGATAGATATAGATAGTGCAGAGGTTTCTCGGGCTTGAGAAAAGCATTATAATCTTCTCATATTTCTTGATTAATGAAATATATAGATAGAAGGGGTTTTTAGTTGTTTCTTTGCCAAAAAAGTCATTGTGCTATGTGTGATTGAACCCTTTCTCTTATATGCTTAGTGATTTCATTGATCGTTTATTGTTTCTTCTTATGAGTAGAGTAGATTCAAGTCAATTTTTTTATCACATTACAATCTGTAGTTTGAATTTACAAGGAATTTCTACTTGGTATCAGAGCTTAGTTTATAGAAATTTCTACATTGAATCAAAGATAGATTTGTAGAAATTTCTACATGGTATCAGAGCTTGGTTTGTAGAAATTTCTACATCGAATCAGAGATAGATTTGTAGAAATTTCTACATGGTATCAGAGCTGAAATCACGATAGAAGAGAATAATTCGAAGTTATCCTTGTATATTTATGGAGCTCTAGTTCAGGGGAGATCTAGAAGACCCTATATACAGACTTCTTAATGGAGCTAGAAGGCTGCTAGTGGGAATATCGGTGAGCCAATGTTTAGTGACACAAAAGGAGTTGTTATCATTGATATTGGTATATTGAGGAGCAAACAGATTTCCCATAGGGAGATCGAAACTTAGAGGGAACTTAGTTTCAAAGGGACGAGCCCTATGGAAGCTAGTACTTCAAGATCTAGGGAGATCATACTCATTATTGCAGTAGTAGTGTGGAAGAATTAACAGAGTAGTATCAACAACAATATGAGTAGATCAAATTTAGTTCATGCATGTAAAGCCTTGAGGATCAAGGTTAAGAGGGAGCATGTTATACCTCTCAACATGCAGCCTCAAAAGAAGGCTCGGTAAGTTGTGGAGCAGCCACCAATGGAGAAGAAAATAGGAGGAAGAGTGGAGACACCCACTTAGTCAGATAACTCCAATAGGAGGAGAGTTCGAGCCAAGTGGGAAGAGGGAACACATGTAGTTATACCTCCAGGAGTGAGGTGGAGTGATGTAGATTTTTAGTCCCAGGAGTGCAAAGATTTCAATAGGGTCTAGTGCAGTTGCAATAATAATATTAGTAAGATCAATTCTATATTGTTGCAAGGGGATCATCACCTTTTCTACAAGAACGTGGAGTATCATAGTAGAAGATTCAATGTCAGTAGGTGTAGGCAGTCATCTAGATGGAAATTTCATAACTAGTTGCAGTCAGTACCTGAGAGACAGTTGCAGTGACATAGGTAATGCGAATTTCCCAGTTGTAGTATGCAGGTGAAATTCTAGCCAGGAGATTCCTAGCATAGAGCTTTTCAGTCCAGTTTACAGTGCAAGAGGACAGTGCAAGTTTCCAAGAGGGAGCGACAATATTTCCCATAAGTAGATCGAGACTCAGAGGGAACAACCTTATTGAAGATAGTACTTTAGGATCTAGGGAGATCATACTCATTATTGCAGTAGTTGCAGCAGGAGTGTGGAAGTAACAACAGATTAGCAGTAGCAGCAATATCAGTAGATCAAAGTTTTCTTTGCATGCAATTATACTTATTGGTGTGAGGTGGGGCGATGTGAAGCAATAGTCCCAAGAGTTTCAGAAGTTGGGCAGGATCCATTTAGGTGTTTTTTGTCTCATGGATCATTACCTTGCTATGGGGGCCCACAATATTTAGTAGTAGGAAGATTAGTGTAAATTAGATACTGAGAAGTGTAGAGAAGTGTTGAAAAAAGAGCAGGAGGCTTAGTAGTAGAGTCAACACTAGCACAATTTTTTCTAGTAGACAATTGTAGACACAATTGATTCAATTTATTTTGTTTGGATGCTTTTTGGTTGCAGATGTTGCACTAGCAACAACATTAGTGACAAGAGTTGCATGCATAACATTCCAAAGGTACCAGATCAGGATATAGTAGAATTCATTTCTTGTTGATAGGGAGTGTTGAAAATAGCAACAAGAAATGTTAAAAATAACATCAAGAAAAATCCTAATTTAATTTGTCCTCGAATTAAATTGGGAATTAAATCATAATTCCACATCGCATGAAAACTTGTAATAGTTAACTAAGTTAATTTGACTTAGTTGGATTAGTTAATTCAAGTTGGGGGTCTAACTAGAGTCATGTAGACTATATCCCACAATTAGGAGCACTAGTTGAGTTTGTTTTTATTTGTAATTATTTAATTTAGTCTAACTGAGTTAAAGTCAGTTAAACTAGTTCCAACTGATGGAGGAATTAGTGGGAGGTCCAGAAATGGGGTGTAACCTAAAGTAGTGGGGTATAACCTGCAGTAGTGGGGTGCTTCCTGAAGAGCATTATGGTTCTTCCTACAGTGATCAACCAGTAAACTAAAAATTCACTCATAATTAACTCATGCATGTCAGATCAGAGAAAGACCCAGTTGAGGTTGGTGTTTAGGGACAGTGTAATATCAGTTGTAAAATCATCTAAATTAAAAAAATGGTACATGCAGTCAGAATAAGGCCTATAATTGATCATTCCTTAATTAGAAAACTCACTAATTTTAACCATTCAAATTTCCTTTAAAAGGAGGAATTAAGGCACAAAGTTTAATCATTGTTTTGATGAGCACGAGTTGGTGATACCAAATAATAGGAAGCACAAGTTTGTGCATGGACCTTGTGAGGGAAAGGAAATAGGGACTTGGGCAAGAAATAAATTGGCTAATTATTGGCTTGATCTTGTCTAGGAAGTAGTGAGATAGATAGAGATAGTGCAAAGGTTGCTCAGGCTTGAGAAAACCATTGTAAACTTTTCATATTTTCTGATTAATGAAATATACATATAGCAGGGGGTTTTAGTTGTTTCCTTCCCCATAAAATCATTTTGTTTTGTGTGAATGAATTATTTATCTTATATTCTTTATGATTTGATCGATCGTTTATTGTTTCTGTTAATGAGTATAGTAGATTCAAGTCAATTGTTTTAGCACATTACAATCTACATTTTGAATCTACAAGGAATTTCTACATGGTATCATAGCTAGATTTGTAGAAATTTATACAATTTCCCTATGGTGTATTGACAACAAATAGATCACCTACAACCATACTTTAAGCATAAAAAAGTATAAAATCCACAAATCATGCATACTTTCTCCTGTTGAAGGAAAAGATGCCATCCATGTTTTTACCCTAAACAATGTAATTCCCTCATGTTAGTTTCACAATATGAAGGCATGCTTTTCTTCAAATTTCCATGTGTAGCATTGCAAAGGAACCTTCATCATATTAAATAAACATTTAATTTTTCTACTAAGAATTTGTGTCAACGTATGTTAAAAATTTAAGCTTCAATTTCACACCATATCTCTTATCAACACATCAATCTTTCCTACTCATGGCCTTCATGGATTGAACACAATTTGTAACATCCAACTATTTCAATAGATTATTTGAGTTGGACTACATCATGGTTCATTTGGTGTCTCCCAAGAGTATTATTCTACAATAATGTTGGTTAAGGAAAAAGTATCCCAATGGGTAGGTGATGGGACATAAAACAAGGATTGCTTGTTGAAGGTGGAGCAAGAACTAGAGTTTTTTTACTCTAAATAGTTCACTAGAAACTTTAGAAAAGATCTCCTGGATAGGACCGCCTCATTGTAATAGAAAAAGAACAAGGTTGTATTGGGTAAAGAAAAAGAGTGGAGAATCAAGAACTTAGCCTTTTGGATAAATGTTGGTAACTAAAATACCAAGCACTTCCAAAATTTTGCTAAGCACACGAGGATTAACAACAATGGTTGGGAAATAACAAATAGGGGTGGAAACAAGGTTTGGGGGTTCCATGATTTGGTAAATATGGGGGTTCATCACTTCGAGGAGATATTTAAAGAACATGATAGACCAAACTTAAGGGAGATACTAAAAATTGTGCCATATTTTCCTAGATTTGTTAATAAAGAAGAGAATAATATCCTCTATAGACCAATGAATAAGGAGGAATTGATGTTTGTAATTAGTACTTTTTATAAGGATAAGAGCCCTAGGCTATATGGGTGGGCTGTAGAGTTTTTTATAGACTTCTTTAATATTCTTGGAGATTATTTACTAAGAGTTGTTTACAAGATTAGGGAGATTAGGAATATGTTAGGAGTTATTGTTCCACATTCCTAGTCTTGATTCCTAAGGGGGTTTCCTTAATACATTTGATGACTTCATACCTATTTCCTTGTATTATTACATTTTTAAAGTAATATCTAAGGTGATATTTATTAGAATCAAACACTTAGTGTCTAATGTCATTTCCTCTAAACAATTTGGGTTTCTAAAGTGAATACCTATAGATGGGTTGATAGGAACTACTAAGGCTTGTAGTCAATTAAAATTTCTCTTATTAATGCAATAGATCTCAAAATAGATTTGTCTAAATCCTATGACAGGGTGTCATGGCTATATCTAAGTCTTTTCCTCACTCTTATTAGATTTAACCCACCTTTGGTAAAATAGATAATAGGCTATGTGACATGCTCCTCCTTTTCTATTCTAGTTAATGGTTCTCTCTTTGAGTTCTTTAAACCTTCTATGGGGTTCATGAAGGGTTTCCCTTTGTCCCTATATATTTTCTGTTTGGTTGCATAAGACATAACTAGAGCCATTTTTTAGGCTAGAAGATAAAGGAAAATATTTGGAATTAAAATGGAAAGAGGGAACAACTAGCCCATCTACTATTTGTAGATGATGTTTTCCTACTGTGTTTCTTCTCTGAAGAGGAATGCTGACACTACAAAGAGATTCTAAATTCTATTCTCTAGCCACAAAGATGGAAATTAATATTACAAAATCTACTTTATATTTACCTGAAGTGGAGGCTCAAGAAAGGAACAATATTGAGCATAGTTTTCCATTCCCCTCTCATGATTTCAGTGATGGAATAAATTACTTAGGTTGTTCTCTCAAACCTAAAAATTATGAAAAGGTTAATTCAATGTGGCTATTATCTAGAATTGAAGTAAGAATGAAATTTTATGTAGTTGTTTGATTTCATGGGAGAGAGATTATCGCTGACCAAGGAAATTCTAGAAGTCATTCGAGTCCATTCATATATTATGGCTCATATTTCATAAGGTATTTTGGATTTGATAAAGAAGGTGTGTCGTAAGTACACATGCAAAGGAGATTATGATTATAAAGGACCCCATTTCACAAATTGGAAGGTAATTTGTTTGCATAAGGATCAAGGTGGTTGGTGCATCAAGAACATCTTTATTTTCACTATAGCCTTAGTTTCTAAGTAACTTTTGAATTTCCCAACTAGAGATAGTCTATGGAGAAGGATTTTACTTGAAAAATATATTTCCCCTGGCACTGTCACAGACTAGAGTAGGAGGAGAAGAAATACTATTCATAATGTATCCAATAGGTGGAAATATTTGATGTTAGCTAGTTGGAAATATTTGGAATTATATTTTCTAGTCAATTCCTTACTTGGAAAGTTGGTTCAAAGGTTAAAGTCAGAGTATGTATTGTTTGATACTAGGATGTGGTGAAGGCATTTTCCTCCCATAATATTTAGTATTCTAGTTTTTGGAACAAGGATAATGCACATTGAAAAAATCTGATAACGTAATACCTACCTCAGTTTGGAGCTAGGGCTAGCTACAAACCATGCAATATAGCTAGGGTTATATCTTCATACCCATGGTTTGCACGTGCCATTTTCATAGAGTGTGGGAAATTTGAGAACTCGACCGAGAGTGTGATAGTAGCTCGACTGACAGTATTGGAGTTTGATCAAGAAATTAAAGTATGGAGGATTCATATCAATCTCACCAATGACCTCATCAATGTCCCAGATGCTCAAAGGAAGGTAGGTATTCTATCGTTTTGTCTTTATTATTTATTTATTTTTGCAAAATTAAACATGTTAATAGAAAAAAAAACAAAAATACAAAACCCATGAAAACTAATTAATTAAAAAAAGAAAAGAAAAAACAACCATACAAAAACCATGAAACCCACAAAAAAACCCTTCAAAAAAACTTATAAAATCACAAAACCAACCAAGAAAACAAAAAAAACCATAAAAAACCTTTAAAACAATTTAGAAAACCACAAACCAACCTAGAAAACCATCAAAAAAAGCCTTCAAAACAACCTAGAAAATGCTTCAAAACCACCAAAAAACTATAATTTAGGTCTTAAATTGTTTTCTTACTTGTAATGTTTTGTTTATTAAATGCATATTTTCTGATTTTGAATGGTAAAAACATTTTTTTTCTAATTATTTTAGGGTTTAAAGGTTTTCTTTAGGACTTTTGTGAAACAAATTTTCAATTTTTGTTTGTTAATTTTAAATTATTATTTTTAAATGTATTTTAAATTTCTAACAAATTTGACCAAAAAATATACCCCAAAAAATTCCAAAATAGAAAACAATGAAACTATAACGAATAAATAAGTAAATTAGGAACTTGAGATTGACATGATGTTATTTTATTATTTTAAATTTAAATTAATTTATATTTTAAATATTTTTTAATAATAAATAAACAATTCATCTAGGATGACAAGATTGAAAAATGAAGAAATGATCTCTGTTAGGGTTTTGTGCAAATCTTGAAGCATCTGACAACACTAGATCTGCATTCTATGCAACCATGATTTTCGTATTGGAGGGATCTAACACAGGGAAATGAGCACCCTTATTTTTTTTTGGGGGGGGGGGGAGATTTGCTCAAATCTAATTGTGGTAGTAGGTGAAACCAAAGGAAGAAAAGGAATGTTGTGTGGACATGGATCAAACCCTAATGAGGGACCTATAATGGGAGCCCAATGGCAAGCACAAATCAGTGGGCAATGCCTCCCACGCGTAACCAAGAAACCAAGATTCATGATACCCTCTAACAAACTGGATAACTACCGTAAGTACATGAAGAATCACGCCCTAATCTATGAATCTATTAGGATCTGGCCATTAGAAAAGGATTTGATAAATTGGATCTTGCTAAAATGGCAACCCAAAGGCCATATAGATTTGAAGCCTAGAGCTCGAGGGTTTTTTACAGTAATATTCACCAGCCTGGAGGACAAGAAGAGGGTTTTTGAAAATGAACCATGCTTTTATTACAATGTAATGCTTTGTATGAGATGATGGGAGGAATTCTACAATCCAAAGCAGGAACATTTTATGGCCGTCCTCATCTGGGTTCGCCTCTTTACTCTACTAGTAGATTTTTGGGATCCAGAAATTCTGGAAGGGATAGGAAACTCCATTGGAATATTCGTGAAAGTAGTTGAATCAACCCGTCCAAGGAGATACACTTCGTATGCTCGCATCTGTGTTTACATGAATATCACTGAACCCCTCCCTGAATGTGTATAACAAGAATACCAAGATGAGATCTGGCAGCAGCCATTGGATTACGAGCACATCCATTTTCGTTGTCATCGCTGCCATGAGTACGATTGTTCCTATAAAGCCTACCCATTTAATCAAACAGAACCAGCATTTGGGTCTCAAGCCAAAGGTATGGCTTCATTGCAAGAGGATAATGAGAGTTTTGAAGAGGTATCACATAAGAAGAAGAATTTGAAACAAGCCCAAACACATTTGCCAGCAAAGCAATAAAATTCAGACAATCAAAATTATTTTAGGGTTTTGTAGGATATTAGGGAAAGTTCCAAAGCTATAGATCAGTTGAAAGAATCAACACACATGAGAGAACCAACCAAAAAAAATTCTAAGCCAAAACGAAAAGCCCAGGTGGAAACCTTAGAAAAGGAAGAACAAGAGCAGTCCATGGAACTCACTATCATGGATATTGATATACCAAAGGAGTATCTGAGCACTGAAGAAATAATTCTAAAAAAACAGATGCATGAATGGAGGAATCTAGATGAGAGGTTCATTCTGGAGGACCACAAGAATCTTTATCAGGACATGTTCTAGTAATATTAGTCGAAGTAAAGTCAAAAGCCACCTGATCTGTCAGATACCATTGGCTCCCAGTTGGGAGGTTCACAAGAACCCGGAAGTCTAAACAAGGGAGGCAATAAAAGTGGAATTGATCCAAATGATAGGAGATTCATTAGTCAATTATGGATGGGTGGTATCGCTATTAGTGGTTTTCCACCAAATCAACAAATTTCTCAATGACTGTAATATCCTAGAATGTGAGGGGCCTCAAAAACCGATGTAAACAGAGAAATATGTAGGATCGCCTAAAAAAGGAGAGAAACCCCCAATAGTGATGCTCCAGGAAACCAAGGTTACGAGCGAAAAAATATAAGTAATACTCATTCAGATGCGTCCCAGGCATGAAGTAATAACTTTAGATGCAAGGGGTAGTGCAACGGGTATTGCCATACTCTGAAATCCTACTGAGATTCTTTTTGACTATTGGATCAGTATGCCCCATATTTTATCTGGGAGATTGAAAATATTGGGGCTAGAAAGTGGGTATTACTATTGGCAGTCTACGACCCTCATATTCTAGGTGAGAAAGAAGCTTTCCTCCAAAATTTAGGAAATCTTTGAACTATGAGTGAGGAAAAACTTTTGTTGATTGGGGGAGATTTTAACCTCATAACCTTGCTATAAGAGAAAAGGGTGGGATAAGATGGAAGGAGCCATAAATGGATCTTTTCTTAACTTTTATAGCAGATTTTAAACTAGTAGATATTCTCACTATCAACAGGATATTCATACGGAACAACCGGAGAGGTGGAGCTCACCAAGTCGCTTCTAGGTTAGATAGATTCTTGGTTTCTAAAGACCTTATCAGTAAGGAAATTTTCTTTGAAGCCTCTATTATGCCATGTCTTTGATCTGACCATTGGCCAATCTGGTTGGAAATGGACCTTAAGTTGGGCCACCATAATCGACCCTTCAGGTTCGAGTCCTTTTAGTTGCGGGACCCATCCTTCCTAGACAAAGTAAAGGATTGGTGGAGATCTAGTTCGGTTTAGGAAAAAAACTATATGAACACCTTTCAACTCTTTCTGAAGGATCTTAAGCAACTGATAAAAAAGGGAATAAATCAGAATTTGGGCACATTCAGAAAGGCCAGGAAATCCTGCAAGCTTGCATGAAAAAGGCACAACAACAAATTATCACCCAAGGGCGTTCAGTACCCCTAATAGTAGAAGAAGGTCAAATCCTAACTTAGATAGAGGAATGAAGAAGGCAGGAGGAGACTCTGGAAACAAAAACCCAAACTTCAATGGTTGCGGGAAGGGGAGAGAAACACTCGTTTCTTTCACAAAGCTATGATCCAGCATAGGCAACACAACCGTATCTTTTTACTACTTGATGTAGAAGGGAATTGACTGGTCCAACATGAAGATATGGAAAACCTTTTGGTTGACCATTTTCATAACCTCCTGTTAGAACTGGGTCAGGATAGATCAGAAGCAATCAGGTGCATTACAAGACATATCCCACAATTGGTCAGCAAAGACCAAAACTTGTCACTGATGAGGGCCATCACTATGGAGGAAGTTGAGGAGGTAGTTAAAGTCTTGGCGAAGAACAAAGCCCTAGGACCTGATGGCTTCACTACAAAATTATTTCAGGCACCCTGGCCTATTTTAGGTAAGGATATCTTGGAAGTGGTTGAAGAATATCGGCTATCTAGGTAGGTACATCTTACTCTTAACTCTACTTTTATAGCTTTGATTCCAAAAACAACTCATTCTGAAGATCCTTAAGGATTCAGACCTATTTCTTTATGTAATGTCATATATAAAATTATCTCCACCATTATGGTCAATCATCTCAAACCTCTTCTTCCTACTCTAATTTCTCTTGAGCAAACTGGTTTTGTCCAAGGTTGCCAAATTCTAGATGGCATTGTCACTACCCAGGAGGAAATTCACTCTCTTAAGAGTCTTAAATCTAAGGGCATGATGATAAAATTGGACTTATCCAAAGCCTATGATCGCCTGAGTTGGTCCTTTCTGCTGAACATTTTGAAAGCCTTTGGTTTTGACCAACGATGGATCCAATGGATTTCCTCTCTTATTTCCTCCCCGATATTCTCGATTCTCATCAATGGCTCTCCCTCCCACACTTTCAATGCATCTAGAGGCCTCCGTCAAGGTGACCCTATTTCACCCTTCCTCTTCATTCTGGCTGTGGAAGGGCTGGGAAGATATATAAAATCAGTTGTTCAGGCTGGCCATTTAAAAGGTATTCGTCTATGGGGCAATGACCTTCCCTTATCTCACCAACAATTTGTGGATGATATAATGTTATTCTGTCAAGTCTCTCTTTGGGAAACCAGGGCTCTAAAATCCATACTGCAAGACTTTATGCAAGCTTCTAGTACTTAGATCAATAATGAGAAATCAAATATCTTTTTCTTCAACACCCCAGTTCCTTCCCAATCCTTCCTGGCCAGGATTTTGGGATTCCACATTGGCTCCCTTCCATCCAAATACCTGGGAATTCCCCTAGTGACTAATTCTCTTAGGACCTCCTATTGGAAAACCCTCCTTGAGCGCATCCAATCTTGGCTTCAAAAATGGTCTTTCTGATCCCTTAACATTGTTGGGCAGGTGTTTTTACTGAAGGTTGTGTTGCAATCGATCCCAATATATCAAATCTTAGGTCTAGCTACTCCTAAAACTTCTTTCTCTGATATGACAAATATATTCAAAAAATTCCTATGGCAGGGGGCTCAGGAAGCTAAAAAATGGGCGCTTCTTTCATGGAATCGGTTGACTAAACTCAAAATGGCTAGGGGGTTGGGTTGGATCCTTTTCTCCAAAACCAAGTGATGGGGGGAAAGCTCTAGTTGTGATGGATTCAAGGAGGCACTTATCTTTGGAAGGTCATTTGGGGTCGGAAATATAACATGCCCTCAACTACATAGAAAAGACTAAGAAAGAAGGGAACTCCAAGAGGATCCTCAATTTGGAACTTAGCTTTAGAGAATAAAGAGTTAATCCACAACCATACCTTCTAGGAAATCAAAGATGGGAGGAGAGCTCTATTTTAGCAAGATTTGTGGCAACAATGGGAAAAACTCTTGAGTCGCTAGGAATTGGCTGAGATATTCCTTTTTACTAATATATATGAAAAAAAATTAACCTACCCATATACCATTTCATGTATACCTTTTTTAAGTATTTCAATCAATTTCTTGTCTCAAGGTTCAATTAAAAAACACAAATAAGATTGAAATAAGTTTAATTCAATTTTAAAAGATGTCATGTAGACAACAAAGAGGTTTTATTCAACATTATTTCCTTTGAGATTATCTACAATAACTTATTCATTACCTGATTCAAGTCAATCGTATTGAAATTTAATATATAGGTAAAAAAAATATGAGAAAACATTTCTATAATTTTATATAATGTTATCAACTTTCATAAATTTACAAGTAGTTATACAAGCGTTTCATCAATTCCTTATGATTTAAATAAGTTTTATTCAATTTTTAAAAACTCAAATATGATTGAAATAGTTATATTCAATTTTAAAAGATGTGGAGATCTAAAAGTTACAAATACAATTTTTATTCGATTTTATTTTGTTTGAGGTTATCTACAAAAGCATAGTCATAATGCACATCATTAATATTTTTTTTGTGCTTACGCTAAAACCAATGCACAATGTTAAACTAATTACCTTGAAATTAATGTACACCATATATCTAGTTACATCAAATCGAAAATCAACATCTTCACTAAAGTCAATGCATTTAATGTAAGATGTCAAATAGGATGAGAAATCAACATCTACGCTAAAATCAATTCATATAATGCAAACAATAAAATAGGTTTAGAAATCAAAGCTAATGTTGCAAGCAATCAAATAGGGTTAGAAATCAACATCTACACTGAGATCAATACATCTAGTGCTAGAAATCAAATAGGATTAGGAATCAACAGCTACACTGAAATCAATGCATATCATGCAAGATCAATCAAATACGAAATTAATCAATGCATATAAATGCATCTAATCCAAGCAAATAGAATTAGAAATCAACATCTACGAATTAATCAATGCATATAATGCAAGAAATCAAATAGGATTAGAAATCAACATTTGTACACTAAAATAAATGCATCTAGTGCAAACAATATTCTTTCCTTTCTCTCCCCCCTCCATCTATATCGATATCTCCCTCCATCTCTCATTCTATGTCTCTCTATCTCACCCCATAGATACACACACTCTCTATCTATCTCCCTTTGTCTCTCCTTTGTCTCTCTATCTCACCCCCTAAAAACACATGCTTTCTCTCTATCTCCCTCTATCTCTCCATTTTCATCTATCTATATCACCCTGCAAACATACACATTGTTTCTCCATTTCTATCTATATCTCCCTCCCTGTCCCTATCCCTCTCCCTCTCTCTCTCTTCCCCTTTTCTCCCTCTGTTTCCCCTTCTATCTCTCTTCCCTTCTACTCACTTCTCTCCCTCTCTCTTCATCTCCCTTGTCACTCCCTCTCTCTCTTTCTCCACCTTTCTCTCTCCACTTCTATTTCTTCTTACCTCCCTCTCCCCCACTTCAAATTCCACCCCTCTCTCCCTCCATCTCAATCCCTCTCTCTCTTACTTTCTCTCCCACCTCCATCTGTCTCTTCCCCTCGTCACTCACTCACTCTCTCTCTTGAGCTTTTTCTTGCAACTCTATTGACTATCTCTCTCACTCTCTCATTCTCTCCCCTCCTTCTCTTCTTCTTTGTCTTTCTATCTCACCCCCAAACATACACACTCTCTCTCCATCTCTCCCCCTCTCTCTCCATCTTTCTCTCTCAATATGTCTTGAACTTCTTCCTTCCCTATATTTTCCTCCAACTCCATCTCTTGAGCTCTGTCTCTTTCTCAGAGACTCTATCCTCCTCTCCCTTTCTCCATTTTTGTGTCCCCCCCTCTCTCTTACCCTTCTCTCCCACTCTCTCTCCACTATATTTCAAAAAATTTAAAATACTTTGATAATTAAAATATTAGGTTTAAATGATATATATATATATATATATATATATATATATATATATATATATATATATATATATATATATATATATATTATATATTTTTTTTTTTTTTTGATGCCATACAACAATTTAAGTTTTTTATATAATACATATTTAAAATGCAATATTTCAAATGTGTGTTTTACATTCACGTGGAGGGAAAATGATAATTTTCCATGGAAATATTATCTAAAATTTTCCAAAATATTAATGGTCTAGCTACCTCCATCAGAGATACATACAGTGCTTCATGTCTTCAAATTGAAATTGTCTAGGTTTTATTTCTTTAGGTAGTTTTAGGTTATGATTACTTCGAGATTTCAAAAATATTATATATTTTATTATGTTAGATTTATAAAAACTTTAGGTTAAATAAAATTAACATATTAAGTCAGTTTGTATGACTCTTGTTGTGCTAATGAATATTTTGTTTGTGTATATCAACCACATTTATTAATGTGGTTGTGCTAGTATATATTATAATATAACAAAATTGATTTTATATTAAAGTTAATAATATTATATTAATCCAAAATTAATAAATTTAATATTAACATTAAAATATATTAATAGTAAAATTTCTATATTAATATCAGATTTCATAATTTAATTTAATAATAATAATAATAATAATTTAGTATTAATATTAAATTTAATAAGGATTCTACATGACATGATAACATAAATTATAATAAAATTTTCAATTTTAAAATGTGGTATAAACTTAAATTTTAGATCTTTATTGATTCTAAAATCTAAATTATGGGAGTCAATTTTTTTTTATAAAGGCTTGATCCATCATATTATTCTTTATTGAGCCCATGCTAACCATGTATATGGCTAGATCGAGGGTTTACGAAACCCTGGATCGAGCTATTTTAATTTTTAATTTAAATGCTCGATGGAGCCTTTGAAGTCCTAAAATTTAAAATTTCAGCACCCCTTCTGCAAAATTACCTGCAACACCATTTTTTACCCTAGTAGACTTGGGGCAAATTTTTTCCTTAGGTGGCGAAGTTGATCATGTTGTAATGAAAAATGAATCTTCTATCCAATGGCAAATGAGTTTGACATTTTCGAATTCATATGATATTTTTCATCTAATTTGTTTTTAAAACATAACGTTTGAAATTTTTTTAATAGTTTTAAAGAGGTTGAATAAAAAATCAATATCATAAAATATACACAACAAAAAATTTCAAAAAATATTTTACGAGTCCTCTTAAAAAGGTGCTCTTTGTTTTTCAATTTATTTAAAAATAATTGAAAAAAACCTTATGTGAACATATGTGTTTGCAAATTGCAATTGAATATTACTTAGCCAACTTCGAAAAAATAATAAAAATATAATTTTGCATAAAAAATAAAAATTTAATATGAAAAATTTATCTCTCTCCATGTAGATCATGCTTATATATATATATATATATGTCTTACACACTTCAGACTAAGTTATGCTACATAAACACAAGCAACAAGCATACATCTTAAACATGTGTGAAAATTTGCAAGGACAATCATTTCATTTACTGGAAAATTGAAATTTTATATGACATTAAATATTTTTGTAAAATATACCATTAGGACAACAAAATAACTCTCCACAATTTGTCTTTTTACTCTGAATCAAAATTCACAGTGCTTATATGAATTTTGAGGGCTTCAATTTGATAAAAGAGGAAAAACTTGAAATTTCATAGCCACATTTGGCCCAAAAGTGTGACTGATCTTCATGCATTCACCCTCATAAAATAAAGATAAGTTCATTTCTTTGTTAATTTTTTTTCTCCTCCATTTTTCTTCATAAAATAAAGATAAGTTCATTTCTTTGTTAATCTTTTTGCTCTTCCATTTTTCTTCAAATAAAACTTTTAATGGTGTCATCTAAAGGACCTGCTCACTACAAGGATTTATGAATATGTGTGGTGAATGCACGAATATGGGTTATACTTTTGGGTCAAATGTGGCGATGAAATCAAGTTTTTCCTCTTTTATCAAATTGAAACCTTCAAAATTCATATAAGCACTGTGAATTTTGATTCAGAGTAAAAAGATAAATTGTGGATAATTATGTTGTCCTAGTGATATTTTTTTCAAAAATATTTAGTGTCATAATATGCCAATTGTCCATTAAATGAAATGCTTGTCCTTGCAAATTTTCACACATCTTTAAGAGGTATGCTTGTTGCTTGTGTTTCTGTAGCATAACTTAGACTAAAATGTGTAATTTAATATATATGTATATGTATATGTAAAAGCATGATTTAGACATAGAGAGCTAAATTTTTCATATTAATTTTTTATTTTATTTTATTTATTTATTTTTTAATTTAACTTAATTTAATTTTTTATTTTATTTTTGTCGATGTTTCCTAAGTAATATTTCAATTGCAATTTGCAAACACATATGGTTTTTTTCAACTATTAAAATAAATTGAAAAACCAAGAGCACATTTTTAATTGGACTCGTAAAATAATTTTTGAAAATGTTTTCTTGTTTATATTTTATGATATTGATTTTTTATTCAACCTCTTTAAAACTATTCAAAAAAATTTCAAACATTATGTTTAAAAAAAAAATAGATGAAAAATATCATATGAATTCGAAAATGTCAAACTCATTTTCCATTAGATAGAGGATTCCTTCATGATTCCAACATGATCAACTTCGCCACCTAAGGAAAAAAATTTCTCAACTTTGCTAGGGTACAAAATGGTGTTGCAGGAAATTTTTTAGAAGGGTGCTGAAATTGTAAATTTTAGGAATTCAAAGTATCCATGGAGCGCTTAAATTAAAAATTCAAATAGCCCAATCCAGGGTTTTGTAAACCCACAATCTAGCCATATACATGGTTAACAGGGGCTTGATCGAGCATAATATGTTGGATCAAGCCTTTATAAAAAAAATTAAATCCCATAATTTAGATTTTAGAATCAATAAAGATCTAGAATTTAAGTTTTTACCACATTTTAAAATTCCAAATTTTATTATAATTTTTGTTATCATGTCATGTAGAAACCTTATTAAATTTAATATTAATTCTAAAATATTATTATTATTGTTATTATTATTGTTAAATTAAATTATGAAATTTGATATTAATATAGGAATTTTAACATTAATATATTTTAATGTTAATATTAAATTTATTAATTTTGGATTAATATAATATTATTAACTTTAATATAATATAAAATTTGATATATTATAATATATACTAGCATGACCACATTAATAAATGTGGTTGATATATGCAGACAAAAGATTCATTAACACAACAAGGGTCATAAAAGCTGACCCAATATGTTAATTTTATTTAACCTTTTTTTTTTTATAAATCTAACATAATAAAATATATAATATTTTTAAAATCTTGAAGTAATCATAACCTAAAGCTATTTAAAGAAATAAAACCTAGACAATTTCAATTTGAAGACATGAAGCACTGTACGTGTCTCTAATGGAGGTAACTAGACCATTAATATTTTAGAAAAATTTAGGTAATATTTCCATGGGAAATTTTCATTTTCCCTCCATGTGAATGTACAACACACATTTGAAATCTTGCATTTTAAATATGTATTATATAAAAAATTAAATTGTTGTATGACATCAAAATAAAATAAAAATATTTAAACCTAATATTTTTTTTTCCCTTAAGGAAAAAGTCGTAATTTCTATTAATAATAGGAAATTACATTTTGTAGATGTTGGTCGCATATTCATATGAGGTCAGTGACCTGTCTGTATATACAAAAATAAACTGAGAGAGCTGGATCTCCACGCAGGGAGTCATATAGTTGACTGTTTACTGAACCCAAGTTTTTTACAAAAATATTGCTCTGCACAATGAGTACTGCTATAGGCCGTGCATAAACTTAAAAATATACAATATAAGTCCATGTGTCAAAATTTGTCAAAAATGGCTATGACTGTTTTTGGGCGGGTCAATGACCCGTTCTATTGAGGTCGTCAAAAGGCCTGTGATAATATTGATGGAAGGTTCCATCAATCTGCTCCTGTATCAGCCATTGATCTAGATGGCTGTGCGCCGCTTCTTTGGAAAGTTGGTCCGCTTCTGTATTCTGTTCCCTGTATATATGACGACAGACAAAGGATTCAAAAGATGATGTCAGTCTTTTGGCTTCATCCAGTATGTTTCTCAAAGAATATGCATGACAATGAGATGCAGAATTTAGCCAATTGCAAACAATCTGTGAATCTCCAAACAGTTGCAGGTGTCTGCAGTGTTTTTGGTGAGCAAAATGAATGATGTGCTTTGCGGTGCATAATTCGGCGAAATTATTTGTGCCATTTCCAAGTTTGATCTGTATTTTGAAGCAGTGTGATTCATTGATGAATAATACAGCACCACCACCACAGCCCGCATCCTGTGCGGAACCATCGAAGAAGGCCCAGGGCTTTGTCTTATCAATAGCAATGGGATTAATAGTGCGGGGTGGGGGGTTGGATACAACATCTGGTATTAGATTGTAGTCTGCAATGGTATGATTTAGGATTGTAGGCCAGTGGGGAGCTTTGTTGTTGAATATGATATGGTTCCGAGCTATCCAAATAGCTCTACACACGATGAGAGGCATGTTAATGATCTTTCCTGAGTGTGCTCGAATCCAAGAGCTCCAAGCCTCCTGTATGTTCGCGCCATGCCACGCTGTGAGGAAGGTATAATGTGATGATATTCTGTGCCAGAACTCTCTAGTGACTGTACAGTGGAGGAATAGGTGATCCGTGCTCTCCTCTTCGCTACAGCAGAGGTGACATCTGTAAGGCCCGTGGTAAGATCTTTTCATGAGATTTTTCCCTGTGGGGATCTTGTCGAATAAGATGTTCCACATTAATAGACGGCAGCGGGGGGCAGCTTGTAGCTTCCATAAATTTTTCCAGTGAGGGAGGATATTCGGGGGCATATGTGGCTCCATTAGTTTCAGGTACCCCATTTTGGGGGTGTACATTCCATGTTTTGAAAAGGCCCAAATGAGCTCGTCCGGTCCCTCAGTCAATCTAATGTGTGCCTGGGTGAGAGCGTCGGTGAAATTACCCCATTCAGCCTGCCATTGCTCAGGAATACCCAGTGTCTCGGATGAAAGCCAAGCCTGTTGTAGGAAACTTGAGTTATCACCGTCGCCAACTTGATTGATATGTGAGATGCCTCTGCTGTGTAGGTGTCTGATGAGGCCTTCCGAGAGTCTGTGTGTATTACCACATCCGACCCATGGGTCCTTCCCAATTCTAATGCTCTGCCCACTCTTGATGCGCCAGGTAATTCCCTCCCTTAAAAGAGGAAGGGAGCGTAACACTGCCTTCCAAATGTTGGATATGTTATGCCCAGGCTCTTGATGCTGTCGGAACCAGTCCATAAGATGAGTAGGTCTGATGTATTTTGCTTGGGCGACACGGGACCAAAGGCTATCAGAGGTCAGTAGCTGCCATCCGAGTTTAGCAGCTAGAGCATTTGCAAAGAGATCAAGCCTTTTGATTCCCCAGCCACCCCAGCGCTTTGGCCTGGCTATAGTGTCCCATTTCACCCATGCAAAGATCTTCCCAGATTGCTGTCCTTTCCATAGAAATCTAGAGCATATACTCTGGATTCTGTTGAGTACTCCACGTGGTATCCAAGCAAGGGTCATCCAGTAGACTGGCGTAGCTTCTATAACCGCTTTAATGAGAATCAGCCGACCCGCTCGAGAGAGGTATTTGTGATACCATGTCTGAAGTCTTTTTTCCACCTTGGCTATCAGCCAAGTCCAGTCGGCAATTTTGTAGCCAAGGGGTTTTAGTCTATACCCCAAATACTTGATACCATCAGCAAGGGTAGTTGAGATGAAGGGGAACCGATGAGTAGCGTATGCTACTTCATGTCTAGAGCAACCAACCGATGTGATAGTGGATTTATTATCATTTACCATCATCCCCGTAGCTTGCTGAAATAGGAGAAAGTTGTTGTGGAGGGCTGTGACATCTCCAATACCTCCATTGAGGAATATGAGGATATCATCCACAAACAGTAGGTGCGTGAGGAAAAATTTTTCCGATATATTGATGCCAGTAATCAGGTGCCTATCCCTGGTTGCAATGATAAGCCTACTGAGCCCC
Organism: Pinus tabuliformis; assembly: GCA_031772625.1. Lineage (NCBI taxonomy): Eukaryota > Viridiplantae > Streptophyta > Pinopsida > Pinales > Pinaceae > Pinus > Pinus tabuliformis. Next base: position 999,352,438 of record CM062818.1, read on the forward strand.
TCCATGACAAGTAGGAAGAGGAGAGGGGAGAGAGGGCAACCCTGTCTAAGCCCTCTTTCCGATGTGAAAAATGGTGTGGCTTCCCCGTTGAGGAGGACACTATATGGCACATCAGTGATGCAGCTCATGACCCATTTAGTGAAGTGGTATGGAAAGCCGAGGTGAGTCAGTAGCAATCTGATGTAGAGCCAATTGACTCTATCAAAAGCTTTGGATAGGTCCACCTTCAATATCATGCCTTTCTGTTTTTTAGTGTGGAGGGTATGAAGGAGTTCCTGAGCAGTAGCTATGGCTTCATGGATCTGTCGGTGGTTTAAGAAAGCGAATTGTTCTGATGAAATATGGCGAGATAAGATAGGCTTCAGACGGTTGGCAATGATTTTGGCTACAATTTTGTATAGACAGTTGCAGAGAGATATGGGTCGGAAGTCATTGAAAGATGTAGGGTGGTCGGCTTTAGGGATGAGGGCGATGAAGGTAGATTTTAGGGCCGAAGAAACTCTACCTTCCTGCCTGCAAAGCTCGATGACTTTCAGGAGATCATTTGCCAGGATGTCAAAGAAGGCGATATAGAACTCAATGGACCATCCATCCGGGCCTGGGCTCTTATCTTTCTTAAACCATTTGATGGTCGCTTCAAGTTCCTCCATGGTCACTTCCTGAGTGAGGTCGTCTTGTTCCTCTTGAGTGACGAATCTGGGGAATTTCTCGGCCACCCTCATGATTTCGAGTATGTTGGCCTCCCTGGGTGCCTTATATATGCTTTTGAAATGATCAGTTGCTAGCTTTGCCAGGTGCCTCTGAGATGTGACTGTATGGTTCTGATCATCTTTTAATTCCCAGATTGTGTTAATGGCCTTCCTGCCATTGGCAAAGTTGTGGTAGAATCTGGTGTTGTCATCCCCAGCTGTGAGCCATATGGCTCTGCTTCTCAGCCTCCAACTTTCTTCTCTTTCTTTCAGGATCTGTGTCCATTTGGTAATGAGAGAAGTGTATAGCTCCTTGCTTTCCTGGGTAGGGAAGGTGCCTCCCTCATCTTCCTCATGAGTAGCAATGATCCTTTCAGCCTCGCTCAATGTGTGGTCATCACGGAGACGCTTCTGATGGGCCCAGAGCTTAGAAATTCTTTTGAGCTCGGATAACTTCCTGGTGAAGCCTTCAATAAGGTTTTCACCGTCTCTGATGGGGTTATTCTGCCAATACTCAGTGATCATCTGAGTGTAGGATGGGTCCTGTAACCATGAAGAGTTAAACTTGTAAGGGCTCTTAATTCTGTTGTGGGAGTCAGAGGTCTCCAGGTAGATTGGCCGATGATCCGAGATGCCCCCTGATCCAATCCACTGTCTGATGTGAGCAATGCTGTTATGTAGGGGTTCTTTAATCAGGAATCTGTCAAGCCTCCTGGCTAAGCTCTGGTCACCGCATCAATTGTTAGACCAGGTGGGTTGAAGTTTTGCCATAGGAGTATCTATCCAGTGGTGATCATCCAACAGAGGAGATATAGTTTCCGAGAAAGGATCCACCCTGGCTGCATGTCCCCGGGATTCACAAAAGCCCATGGTGAAGTTAAGGTCTCCTCCCATAATGATGTTATCTTCACGTAATAGGGCTGATCCCAGAAGGGAGTTCCAGAAGGTCGCCCTATCAGAGCATGGGCCATATACATTGATGAGGCGAAGGTCAAGTTCCATGGAGCGAGCATATGCATCAATTCCAATATACCCTCGTCCACCCCAAGAATTCTTAAGCCTCAGGGCTTTATTATTGATGCCAATAGCCAATCCACCAGATCTCCCAGCAGCATCTAATGCGAAGAAGGTCCAATTGGGTAACCAGGACTTGAATATGGGAATAAGAGTATCAGCAGGGCAAAGAGTCTCTTGTAGAAAGATAATATCCAGTTGTGCAAGGGAGAGCAGTCTCCTGAGGGCTAGTTTTTTGGGATTACTAGCAAACCCTCTGCAGTTATAGGATAGAATCTTCATGACGGTAGGGAGGCAGGGCCAGTCTGTGCTCTAAGGGCCCTAAAGATGGTCTGCTGTCGTCCAATGGCGACTTCAGCATCTGCAGTGTGTCTAGCTTTCGATATGCGTGATGGCCTGCCCCTAGTGTGCTTGAGAGAGGCAGGCGCAGAATCCAGGGCAAGTCCAATAACATCCGGGCCTCTGTCTTTAGATCTGGGGCGGAGGGAGTATCTGGGGGGAACAGGGGAAGATGGGGCCGGGAGCTCTTCAGAAGTGGGGGGGAGAGTAGGCGAGCATGAGGAGGAGATCAGAGGGGGGGAGGGGATAGGGCAGATGAGAGAGGGAGGGAGAGAAGCGATGGATGAAATTGAAGATGTATGTGCATTGTGCAATTGATGCAAATGTGCAGATGCAGAACCATGATGTTCAATCAGGGGCGATAGAATGTAAGTTGAAGATGGGACAGACATACCCGGCATATCGGTCCTCATCGGTGCAGAGTCTGCGGGAGCTGTGGCGGATGATGCGCGGGTCCGGACCCCAGTCGAGGAACTCGGAGGATCTGGAGGAGATCCATCAACCTGCCCCTGAGTGTCCCCGGGTTCTCCTGTAAGTGGATGAGCAGGTGATGGGGGGGGACGAGCCTATGTATCTTCATGGTTTTGTACCATTCCTTTACGAAGTAGAGGGCAATCCCGATAGAGATGCCCAACTTTGTGGCATCTGCGGCATCTGTATGGGATTCCTTCGTAATCTATGATCTGCCTCCAGGATGTGTCCCTCCATTGTATCGTGATATATTCCAGAAGACCGCCCCTAGTGTCCAGGTTGATGAGGAGGCGTGCGTAAGCCATCATACCCGTGTGAAGATACGATTTGTCGTAGTCCATGAAGCCGCCGATGGCATTTCCAATTCTCCTGAATATGTCTTCTGACCAGTACTGCAGGGGGAGACCGGGAAGCCTGATCCATACCGGACCTATCCCAATCTGCTCCGTTGCCGGGTTGAATAAAGGGGTCCATCGTTTAAGAAGTACCGGAGCGTGTTCGAAGTGCCAAAACGAGGATAGGACCCAATTTGTGTGGTCGGCACGAGCGAATCTAAATGCAAACCATCCTCTCACAAAGGTTTGCACAAAGGGGATGTCAACCAGATGATGACCTTATACTTCCGTAGCCCAGGTCTTGAGTCGAGCTGCCGAGTAATGTCTGCCTCTGAACCGTCCCACGAGGACCCTGTCTGCGAAATCCATAATTTCGCCCCACTGTATATCTTCTTCAAGCCTGAGAAAAGTATCCTCCGCCCTGGATTTAAAACAACGGTACTTCTGTTTGTGACCAGATCTCGACGGAGGGTTTGATACCAAGTCGGGGCCGAAACCCTGGGGGGGAGGAACGCTGGGAGCGGGGTGCAGGGGGCTGGTACCGGTGGTGAAATGAGGTCCAGAGAGAGGCGGGATCCCGGTGAAGCTACCCGATAGAGGTCCGGCTGATGAGGAGGCGGTTAAGGGGGGAGCGGAAGGCGGAATGACATTAGTTGACCGGGGTTCCGAGGTATGAATAGGGGCGGAACTAGGGTTAGGGTTTATACAGCCCGCCACAAAACCCAGGGTGGCCGGAGAGTGAGGAGGAGTAGACAAAGCCGGCCAGGTGGGGGGGGAGTCCGGGAGAATCACTGGATAGTGACTCGTCGGCAACCCATCGGAATAAGAAACCAAATTTTCCGGGAGATCTGTATGGAACATACCTTGAGATGTAGAGTAGGGTGTACGCCAGATGGAGACGCCCTCCAGCGGGTCCTCAGAGTAGTCGACAGCGTCCTGATCCTCCATCTTGACAGCGACAAACCTCGGAACAGTGGACACCTCGGCACAGTTAACCGCAGAGAACTTAGGGTTAGGGCAGTGTGACCGAAAACGGTTGTGGAGTTCCGGTAGCAGGTGCGGAGGAGGCGGAGGTTGAACAGGAGAGCAGGGGAGAGCCCGAGCCCGTGAGCGTTCTAGAGAGGGAACGGCGACCGGGGAAGCGGTGAGAGTGATCGGGAGGATATTCGATGCGAACCACAGAAAAAAACAGGAACCCTTGTGACTAACCAAAACCGCTGCGCTCCATTTCCGCAGAGCCTCTCCATCAGTTTTTAATTTTATCTTAAACCTAATATTTTAATTGTCAAAGTATTTTAAATGTTTTGAAATATAGTGGAGAGAGAGTGAGAGAGAAGGGTAAGAGAGAGAGGGAGAGGAGGATAGAGTCTTCGAGAAAGAGAGGGAGCTCGAGAGATGGAGTTGGAGGAAAAGATATGGAAGGAAGAAGTTCAGGGCATATTGAGAGAGAAAGATGGAGAGATTGAGAGGGAGTGACAAGAGAGAGATGGAGAGAGAGTGTATGTTTGGGGGTGAGATAGAAAGACAAAGAAGGAGAGATGGAGAGAAGTGGGAGAGGGAATGAGAGAGGGATGGAGATAGTCAATAGAGTTGTAGGACCAAGCTTGAGAGAGAGAGAGAGAGAGAGTGAGTGATGAAGGGGAGAGACAGATGGAGGCGGGGGAGAAAGGAAGAGAGATAGGACTTGAGAGGGAGGGAGAGAGAGATATGGAGTTGGAAGGGGATATAGAGGGAGGTAAAAAGAAAGGCATGTAGAGAGAGAAAGGTGTAGAGAGAGAGGGGGTGACAAGGGAGAGGGAGAGAGGAGAGTAGAAGGGAAGAGAGATAGAAGGGGAGACATAGGTTGAGAAGGGGAAGGTAGAGAGAGAGAGGGAGGGATATATAGATAGATATGGAGAAACAATGTGTATGTTTGTGGGGTCATATAGAGAGATGAAAAAGGAGAGACAAAGGGAGATAGAGAGAGAGCATGTGTTTCAAGGGGGATAGATAGAGAGATCACGTGTGTCTTGGAGAGACAAAGGAGAGACAAAGGGAGATAGAGAGAGTGTGTGTCTAGGGGGGTGAGATAGAGAGACAAAGAAAGAGAGACGGAGGGATATATTGATATAGATGGAGGGGGAGATAAAGGGAAGAATATTATTGCACTAGATGCATGGATTTCAATGAACATATGTTGATTTCTAATCCTATTCGATTTCTTACATTAGATGCATCAATTAATTTGTAAATGTTGATTTCTATTTCATTAAAGATGTTAATTTCTAATCTTGTTTGTTTGATCTTGCATTAGATGCATTGATTTCAGTCTATTTGATTTCTAGCACTAGATGCTTTGATTTCAGTGAAGATGTTGATTTCTAATCCTATTTGATTGCTTGCAGCATTAGATACATTAATTTTAATGCAGATGTCGATTTCTAATCCTATTTGATTATTTTTATTATATGCATTGATTTTAGTGTAGATGTTTATTTCTCATCCTAATTGATTGCTTTCATTAGATGCATTGATTTCAATGAAGATGTTGATTTTTGATTTGGTGTAATTAGATATATGGTGTACATTAATTTCAGGGTATTTAGTTTAACATTATACATTGATTTCAGTGTAAGCACAAAAAAATTATTGATGATGTGCATTATGATTAAGATTTTGTAGATAGCCTTAAACAAAAATAAATTGAATAAAACTTGTATTTGTAACTTTTACATCTCCACATCTTTTAAAATTGGATATAACTTATTTCAATCATATTTAAGTTTTTAAAAACTGAATACAACTTATTTCAAACATAAGGAAGTTATTGAAATACTTGTACATGTAAATTTAGGGAAGTAGATAACATTATATAAACTTATAGAAATGTTTCCTTATATTGTTTTTTGACCTATATATTAAATTTCAATACGATTGAATTATATCATGTTATGACTAAGTTTTTGAAGTTAATCTCAAAATAAATAATGTTGAATAAAACCTATTTGTTATCTACATGACATCTTTTAAAATTGAATAAAACTTATTTCAATCTTGTTTGTGTTTTTTAATTGAATCTTGAGACAACAAATTGATTGAAATACTTAAAAATGTTGTCCACACATTTTCATATATATATATATATATATATATATATATATATATATATATATATATATAATATGGATGAATTTATAATTCAAATAATTTATTTTTAAAATTTAAAACTGTAATAACATACATTTTTACTGTGTTAAAAGACACTTTCTACAATCCAATATGAAGTATGATTGTAATTATTTGCATGTTTGATATTAAATTGATACATGATATATTTTAGTTCATTTTAAGTATCAAAGTGACTTGCATCATAACTTGAGATCGTACTTATTTTCTTAGTTTATGAAACTGGAAATCAAAATTATCATATTTTACTAATAAAAGTTATAGTATAAAGAAATTTTTTCAAATTAGTGAAATAATTTTAATAGATCCATAAACTTAAAAAATTAATGAGCATCCATAAGAAAGATTAATACAAATTCATAAATTGAAATAGTGAATATATGTATCAATAAACTATCCATATGAATATATTTACAAATTACAAATATCACATGAACATCTATAAACTAAAATAATAAGCATCCATAAACTAAAATAGTGTCCATGTACATCCATAAACTGTCAATGTATGAAAATATACAAAGTATATATCACATGTGAATGTGCCCTATGAAATGAGCCTGAAAATATACAAACTATCCACTCTAAGTACTACCAGAACTCCTATGCGAGTTTTGTCGTGCAAAGTAAGTGTCCATAAGTTGGTACTACAATATAACACAATCAAATTCAAACTAATTAGATCATTACTTGTGCATAATAAACAATATGGAAATAAATTATTTTGAACCACATTTTTAATTACATATACATGAATCTAATAACTTCAGTCAAATCCAAATGCAAGTTAGATAGGATGGGGGTCTAATGAATCTAGGTTTGCTGCTCCCTTGCTTGTGGCTCAATGATTGGGGCCTGCATTGATGGACCTGCATCATCAGTGCCTCTAAACCCAACATCTCATTCATGTCTCCACATAACAATGACATCAATAACACTCTGCATATGGGCCTGGATACGCAATGGCAAGGACAAATAATAATTAGTCTACAAATTAATTTGGAGGTGGAGGTGGAGGAGACTCAATGGAAACATGATCTGGTTGAGGATGTCTTGGCTAATCAACTTCCCCCTAGGATGACCTCATAAGGTCATCCATGTAGTTGGTTTGTGTCTACATGTTATCATGAACTTATTAATATAAATGTAATCTAATACGAACTAGAAATTAATATAAATAATTATGTATAATTTGAAAATAAGAGTCAAACGTTTCATATATATATGTACCTGGCCTATGTCACGCAGGTCATGCACTGTCCAAGACTCATAGATGACATCAAAAGACATACATGTATATGTTAAAAGTTGGTCAAATGGTAAATTTTCTAGAAATGCATCATCATATAAGAGCACTAGTGGGTCATGAGGCAATGGTGGTGGTATCCTAATCTTTCCATCCAATGGAAAACATGCACTCGCTGTGATAGCTCCTCTAGCTCTATCAATAATACCAAGCTCCAATACGGTAGTGGCAAGAATCTTGGAGGTGGTGGTACATGCCTAGGGTCCCTACGAACTCCGTCGTGCTCATAGGTATGTCTTAAGCTAGGTCCATAATAATAAGATCTAATATCAGTGTAATATGACCTGGTCATGGTGGAGGAACTAGCCCCAAGATCCAATGAATCTATCATACACAAAAGGGGTTGCATCAACATTCCTAAAATATTTCAGTGGAATCGAACCTCTATTTCTATCAGGGCGATCTGGAGGGATGTCGAACAACTCCCCATGACTCCTAATCCTTTGTATGGACTATAGGAGGTGGACATATCAACTCGATCTCTGGTATGTCATAATCATCCTTTTACAAAGCTTCATGAGCATATACACAATGGGAACAAGGGATATCTATCTAAGAGGACTCATAATTGGAATCAATTTTCATTTTGATATACTGGAAAAGAGGTTTCATGCAACAATTTTCATAAAATTGTGAGCTCGACCACACCAATAACACTGAAGAAAGAAGACAATTCCCCAATATTGAAAGAGGAAACTGAGATGTAGTGACCTAACTAACAATGTCCCAATTGTGCAATGAATTATGCTATTAAAAACAAATTCTTCTTAATTCACCAAAGCAAGTGAATTTGTTTAGTAACCTAAATACCCAATACTGACAAACTTTCTTTGAGCCATAGATGTCTTTAAAACTTTGAAAGTGAAAGGTATTTAAACGGTTTCTAGTAGAGCCTCTACCAATTCTAGAAAACTTGAATTAAAGTTCTAAACATTGATATAGGAGCCTTTCTAGAGGGTTTCCCACCCAAGCCTTTTCTTCTACGAGTTTCCAAATAAAACCCAGGGATCGAAGAATTACCTTCACATAAAGGATCCCTCATCTGTTTGTGACTAATAGTAGAGGAGATACTAGGCACTGTTAAGGTCATTTGAGAACCATAGAGCCCTTTACACCAAACTTCCCACGAGCTTGAGTGTCAAGCCCACAATTCCACTATCCAAAGTTTGAGAGCTTGAAAACAGAGAAGAAGTTCTTTGTAGCACTACCCAAAAAAGCACGCTTGGATGCCACAATAAAAATCAAAGGTAGAGCTATCACCAAATTAATGTGCAAAAAAGGTGGTGGATCAATGCATAGAACATACTTAGATGAGAATGAGGCAAGTGCTATAATATAGACAAATTTATTTCCCATTTTCCTATCCATGCACACGATTCTAATCATTCTTCCATTACTTTCACCTATGCAACTATTAGAGAGATTCACCATGGTTCTGAGCGGGGTTCAATTTCAAGGACTTGGTAGATGAGAACCATAATGACAAGCATGCGAAGGCAAGGAATCTACATATGCATGGCAATGGAGTGTGTGTGTTACCACATCAAGGGAACCACATGTTCGATAAATTAGTCCAACAACTAATTATTCCAAGTATTTGATAAGGGAATGAACTATATCATAATGGAGGGGAAGGGGAATATTAGGGGGAAAGGGGAGTAGGAATGGGGAAATAAGATAAATTAAGGGGTACAAATAGTCATAGAGAGTATTTTAGGGAGAAACCAGATGTTTAGGAACATATCTTCTTAGGGGATTGGGTAGGAATGATTTGAGTCATTGATTTTGAATCTTGGTCTCTCCCATAGAGCAAGCTCTATTTACTTGTGAATCTGCACCCATGTTGTTGATTCTAAGCATATGGAAGAACCATTTGGAATGAAAGGATGTAATCAGATTCATGATTCTTTAAAGCACTGGGACTAGGGTATTATCCTTTGGGCTACCCCTCTTAATGAAGTATTGGATTATGACCTACGAGTCTCCTAGAGAAATAATATCTTGGATGCCTTTATCTTAAGCAATGTAGAGTCCTTAAAGAAGACCATACATCTCAACCTAATTATTGGTTTTCCTTCCCAGGCCCCAAGCATACTTGATTTCAATTACTCTATCGGGATTGAGTAATATCCCTTCCCCTCTTGCCACCCTTGTATTTTTCTTAGAGGCCCCGCCAAATTGAAGAATCCATTTTTGATGTTGTTTCTTCCTATTGCAGGAGCATCTAGCTCAACAATTTCATCGTATTCTAGTTAACTTAGGGGGTCTTGTGTTTTCAAGGAAGTTGGTTTCCTGAATATTAAATTAATGTAATTATTAAGGTTTTGAGTAATTTTAATGAGAGATATTAAGAATAGGATTTAATTAAGTATTGTGAGGCATATTTGTAAATGTTCTCGAATGTTGGGGAACATGAGAGAATTAGGACAATTGAGAGTTCATAGGGATTGATAGGTCTGGAAATTAATTGTAAAAGCTTAGATTAGGAATTAGTTGATGATTTTGTGGATTAGAGAGGATCCTTAGAGATAAAGAAGAGATTTTAGGATTTTGTTGAGAAGGTTATGGATCTAAACCAGGAATTGGTTATAGAATCCTTTTGTATAAATGTAAGCCTAAAATTCATAGAAGAGGGTTAGCTAGCTAGGAGTTAGAGAGTGAGTTAATTAGATAGGGTTGATTGTAAGCCTATGGTAAGGAAAGGAAAATGCCACTGATAGTGAAGATCAAGCCATAAAGGAATCCTTTTGTAATTATTTGTTTATTACAGATAACTCGATTTCTAAGTTTGTGTGGTGTGAATGGAGTAAATGAATGAATTGTGAGTGAATTAGAAGTAATTCTGCATAACATAGGTTTGCAGGTGTGCAAAACCAAAGATGAAGTGTAGAGAAGTGTGTTACGAGTTTATACACAGACAGTATTGGAGAAACCTTAATGTTACAGTAAAGGTATACTGTAAGGGTTCTTAAAACCTAAGGAGTTACGCAGCGGAAGCATAAAGGTGTGAAGGAATGAAGAACGAAGCTGAAGATCAGAATCAGAACAGTTGAAGACTGGAAGGAAAGAACAAATACACAGGCAGAAACCCAAACAAATGGACTATTACACAGTAAGAAACAAACTAATGTAGTAGCGAAGCACAGTCGTTGGATCAATTAGATCAACGAACAAGAGTGATGGATATAGATGTCTAGGATTAAGTCGCGTAGAATAAAGTTAAGAAGATGGATGGTGAAGATTAAAACCGCGTGCAGAATAGTGGAGCAGCCTACAAAAACATTAAGTGGTATCTCGCAACGGTCTTAAAGCGGTAAGCAATATTTATAAAATTCATGCGATTACCTTCAGCAGGTGACACGTAGAAAACGGTGGAAAGAGAAAACCACTTTTCTCACGTGATCTCAGTCTAATATTGATCGTGCATGTAATCTATGTAAGATTACATGATCACCGTTGGATTGAGGTAGGAGGAATAAAGGGTGGAGATTTAATGTGCTAAGGAGTCAATTTGAAGAAGTGAGTGGACGACGCGATAACCATGGGATCAAGGAGACAGATCAATGGTGTAGATTGAATGTGATAAAGGGAGCATCCGTATACGTGAAAAGGTCCGTGGAGTGGCAGAAAGGTAAGGTTTAAGTTTGTTTATGAAATATTTCTATTATAGAGAAATTATAATAGAAATAAGTGGAATCAATGGATTATGGTTTAAGTTTGGGTTAAACTGAAACCAGAGTAAAATGGGTATGGTTAATATGCGTGGGTAATAAGAATTAACCTATGATTATGAAGGTTCCGCTCAAAGGTTTATTAGAGTCTAAACTTGGGATAGTTAGATGAAATATTTCCGCTTAAGGAATTGAATTTTGATAAAGTGGGTTTTCATCAGATGTTATATTTCCGCTGGTTAAAACTTTGGTTTAAAAGAATTTTCCCTAGGTATGGAATTTTGGAATTCCTAGGACATAGTATGACATGCAATTTTATTTGCATACTGTGGGTATATGCGGCTTAGGCTACATCATTATGGCATTTGCAGCTTGGGCTGCCATCATTTGGTATCGAAGCAGAATAAGATTCTGTGTGCAAAAGGAGGTACAATTATGTTAACGATTGGAGAGTTTGTAGTCTTATTCCTGTCTACAAATAGTGGCAAAAGAAGGTGAGAATATTGCAACAACCTAGAGCAAGGAGTGCTCAATTGGTTCCAAAGGAAAGAACTAGAGAGAGGCTAAAAAACTAAGCTCAGAGACGAGAAGCTTAATGAGGTATCATGTAGCAAGGAGGACTTGTTACTGCAGGGGTATTTTGTAGCTCATAGCAAGATCATAAAGGAAATTCCACAGAGGATGTGGGTAGAATTGGTAAGGGATGAAAGAAGCTGGTAAGAGTTTATGAATGAAAGTAGAATGTGGCAGAACCTTGAATAATTCTAACAGAGGTTGGATAAAGAGGATAGTTGTGTTATTAAAAGGTGCAGATGAGTTGAAGCCTAGAAGGAGCAGAGAGAAGTGCTCAAAGAGGTTCCATAGATAGAGAACCAAGTGCTTGCCAAAAGACCAAGTATAGAGGAAAATTTGGTAAGTTAAGTGGTAGTAGGGAGGACTTGCTGTTGCACAGGCTTTAGTGTAGCTCATATTAAGTGAGTGAGGAGCTAATGAAGATAGAGAGGAATATGACTACTGATAGTCACAACAGAGATAACAGAGGTTCTGAGGAAGACTACAATAGAAGAAAAGGGAAGAAGGAGGATGCCAAGGCTAATGGCAAGAGGATGAGTCAAGAGGAGCTTGACAAGGAGATTGTGGAGTTAAAAAAACAACTAAATCTATTAAGGATGCTACTAGAGGAAAACCAAAGACAAGGTTGGGTCTTGAGGAAAAGGGCTATGAAGTGGTCTAAGTTATAGAGAAGGCTACAACAAAGGAAGTGGCTGGTGGAAAAACTCAAAGAAGCTAAGTTGAAAATGGAAGTTTCTATTTGTGAAGCAGAACAGGGGGAAGTTCTAGGTGAAGATGAAGAATGGAGATCAGTGAACTATTGGGATAGTTCAAAGAAGCATGAGGAAATGTGGACAAAGGTAGTAGAAGAGGCTATAAAGCCTTGTATTTTTTAATCTAATAGTTTTGGTGTGTTTGCAGGTTCTGCAGAGGATTGGCAGTCTTATGAAGTTGTCATAAAAATTGATAAAAGTCACCAGAGTTCATAGGAGAACTTGGATCAGCATACTAATGTGCTGATAGAGGATGAAGAGTACTTCTCAGAAGATAAGTATTCTAGAGCAGAGTATGATGGAGAATGCCTCTTGAATGAGGAAAATATTGAATTGTTGCAGCAGAAGAAAATTATTGATGAATTGATATTTGGAGCTGTTACAAAACAAGGACAATTCCTTGTGGAAGAAGGAGATGAAGTTCAGCCTGAAGAGCTGATATGTGAAACATTAGTTGAGGCTGTTGAGCCTTACATTTTTCAAACTGACAATTGTTGTATGAATACAGGGATTATAAGTGTTGAAGGAGGACAATTCTCAAATACTATTACACAGCATGGAGTTGATGAAGTATTGATTTTTGAAAACGTAAGGAGAGAACAAGAACTTATTTCTGTGAAGATGAATGAGACAGAATTGTCTATGGAAGACAATCCAATTGAATCATTGAGCAATAGTGACCATGTAAAGGATGAAGCTGGAAATGAAGAGCATTGTGATAAACCACTTGCTAAATGTAAATACGAAATTGAATTGCCAGAGAAGTTGCTAGGAGGAAATGGAAATAGAAAATAAATGGTTACAACAGTACTTGGCAATAGCAGAGAGTCTCTAAAAGACATGGAGACAAAAGAGTGTTTTAATTCACAAACCAATAGTTTGTTTGCAGGAACAGTGAATAGAATGAATGAGTGTGATGTTGTGATTGAAGAAATTGAACAAAGGTTATTTGGAGATGAGATGGAAGTTCAGAAGCAACAAGAGGGTAAGGATGTAAGGGTGGTAGTAAGGATCCAACAACTCCAAAGTGAAGGTAACCAACAGAAGATTAAAGGCAAACCTAAAGAAGAGACTATGTTAGCTAAAAACATAGTAAAGGATCATCATTCCATCATGATGATAGGCATAGTAGATATAACCATGGAAGTTACTGAGTCAAACAATAAAGAAGAAGGACTAAAATCTCATCAAAGGATCAATGAATGGGAGAAATAATTGGAGCTACTGGTGAAATGCCTAAAAGCACCAGTAGGGAAGAAAGAACTTGATGAAGATTGCAAAGGATATGTAAGAGAGGAAGAGAAAACATTCCAACAAAGAAAGGAGTTGGACATAAGAATTGAATTTGATGAAGGAATTGATGAGAAAAGTGTATCAAAGGGAGAAGACAACAACAAGAAAGCAAAGCAGCAAGAAAAAGACAACAACAAACTGTGAGAGAATGGCTAGTGGGGCAATGCAGCATAAAGTGTGGACACCTGGGGAACAACAACAAACAATAGTAGCAACCAAACATAGACTATAGAACAAAGTATGGGATCCAGGCGGACAAAGATTGAAAGCACATAATCAGGAGATCATGATTATTTTAACCTTGGGAGTCTGATGCAGGAGCATCCAGCTCAAAAATTTCATTGTATTCTAGTTAACTTAGGGGGTCTTGTGCTTTCAAGGAAGTTGGTTTCCTGCATATTAAATTAATGTAATAATTAAGGTTTTGAGTAATTTTAATGAGAGATATTAAGAATAGGATTTAATTAATTATTGTGAGGCATATTATTAAATGTTCTTGAATGTTGGGGAACACGAGAGAATTAGGATAGTTGAGAGTTCATAGGGATTGATAGGTCTGGAAATTAATTATAAAAGCTTAGATTAGGAATTAGTTGATGATTTTGTGGATTAGAGAGGATCCTTAGAGATAAAGAAAATATTTTAGGATTTTGTTGAGAAGGTTATGGATCTAAACCAGGAATTGGTTATAGAAACCTTTTCTATAAATGTAAGCCTAAAAGGCACAGAAGAGGGTTAGCTAGCTAGGAGTTAGAGAGTGAGTTAGTTAGATAGGGTTGATTGTAAGCCTATGAGTAGGAAAGGAAAAGGCCACTGATAGTGAAGATCAGGTCAAAAAGGAATCCTTTTGTCATTATTTGTTTATCAATACAGATAACTCGATTTCTGAGTTTGTGTGGTGTGAATAGAGTAATTGAATGAATTGTGTGTGAATTAGAAGTGATTTTGCATAACATGGGTTTGTAGGTGTGTAGAACCCAGAGATGAAGTGCAGAGAAGTATGTTACGAGTTTATACACAGACATTATTGGAGAAATCTTAATGTTACAATGAAGGTATATTGTAGGGGTTCTTAAAACCTAAGGGGTTATGCAGCAGAAGCGTAAAGGTGCAAAGGAATGAAGAACGAAGCTGAAGATCAGAATCAGAATAGTTGAAGACTGGAAGGAGAGAACAAATACACAGGCAGAAACCCGAACAAATGGACTATTACACAGTAAGAAACAAAAGAATGTAGTAGCGAAGCACAATCATTGGATCAATCAGATCAATGAACGAGAGTGATGGAGATAGATGACCAAGATTAAGTCGCATAGAATAAAGTTAAGAAGATGGATGGAGGAGATTAAAACCACGTGCAGAATAGTGGAACAGTCTACGGAAACAGTAAGTGGTATCTGTTATAGACATTTTTGTGCCTTATAGCTCTAAGCATGAAATGTCCATAATCCAAGGGATCCAGTCCCTAAAAGTGTTGTTCCTGCCCCTAAAGGAACAAGGTCAACCAATGACAGCTTCTCCCAGAAGTTCTCCACCAGAAACTGCTCAAAACTAGTCAAATCAGGATCAATTCAGAAGCTCCACTAGCTGCCTGCGTTGCAAAGCACCCAAATACACTGTCTAGGCTCGTTGCAACGCACTTGAATGCACTACCCAGGTGCGTTGAGCGGGAAATGACAAGTGGCAGAGTCATTCAACGAGGTGGAGAGACAATGGAAGCTTCCAGAATCTTCTCCAATGACACTTGCCTCACTGAATTCGACCAAGTGATGAGTAAGAGGCTCTCAGTCTCCAAGTGGAAGCAAGAACTGACAGAGAGAAGCCACAAGTCAAAACATAAGCTGACTCATCCTCTCTGCTTACATCTATATATGGATTCCTCATCCCAGAGATCCAGAGGCTGGAATTTGGTACTTTGCAGAGAATTGTTGTTGGTTTGAGATTGAGATTAGTACATTGGGTGATTTATGCTTTGTTGGAGGAGAGGAAGGGATTCCTTTGCTGGGAGGTAGATGCTAGATCGGGACTCACTTGGTTGTATCTCCTCTTGGACTTCCTTATCATATCAATAAAATTATTTGAGTTTCTCCTACATGCTGTGTATCAATGATGTTTTGTTATATTTGCATGTTTAGCTTAATCTGATCCTGAGATTTTTATGAATGTATATCTATATCTTTGTGTAGTTTCTCTCTCTTGTGATCTTGCAGGAATTCGGTGAAGTTGGGCCGGTAAGGGAGTAGGGAGCTGGGAGCTATTGAAGAGAGGAGCGATTGGATCAACAAACTAGCGAAAGACACAGGTTAGTTACATCCTTCCTCTTCATTTACATTTCATAAAGAAGAATACTCAAGTAGTTTTCCTTGTTTGTTGCTAAGGCACTATCACACCTTAGAGTGGGATAGGGGCGTTCTGAATAGATACTTTTCCCAACAACAAATTGGCGACTCCGCTGGGGATCGTATCTAGTTAGTTTATTTGTGTTTATATTGTTGTTATTCTCATAAACTTAGGAGTGGCGAATCGAACTGCATTTGCCATTTACAAATGCAAAGTAGAGATCTGCTACTCTAGTCCATTCACTGGGCCTGTTTATGATCTGAACAGCTGATCCAAAAATACTCTAACTGCCCTTTGTGATAGCTCTTAGTCCTCCTTTAAATCATCCCTCGAATTGTACCTTACTGATAGCTTTTATCCAGCCAAAAACCATAGATTAAACTGCAAACCGTGACCCAGAACCCAGAGAAAATTCTCGTTTCTGCTTCATCGCAGGCTCTGTGAAGAGGTTCTGCATTTTAACGCAGGTCCCGAGAGGGCTACCTGCGCTGCAATTCCGTTTCTCTGTGCAACAGGTGCGCTGATCAGCCTTTGCCCTGTGCAGCTGTGGTTCTTTGCTTCATTTTTTCAGTTTTATCTCTGATTTTTGCAGCCTGTTATCAGTGTGTGTACCTATCTGAAAACCCCTTTTCTTTGCCTTAATTCCGCCTCAGTTGTATAAAAGAAACTGTATTTGTTTTTTTGTATTTGTTACATCATTTTCAGTTTCCCATTACAAAAGTAAACTAGTCATAATGTCGCCCTTAGATCTAGACCTGTCGTAAGTGTCGTTTTGATCTTAGGAGTAAATTTGTTTGCTGTTGACAGTTGATTGCGCTTTTACTTTTGTCTTTTGGTTTGAATTTGTGAATTTCTAGTGTCGAAACAAGTGTTTACTTCAAAATCATAAAGTGTCGTAATTGTCTTTTTGATTTCGAAAAGAAGCTTGTTTGTGTTTTCACTTGAAATCGAATTCAAGTTTGTACAACAACTTTCTTTTTAGGCATCAATATTAAGAAAGTGAAAACAAATACATGCACAAGTGCATTTGCATTTTGACAGTTTGTATGGTTTGATTTAGGAAAAGTGCATTTACAGTGTGCTCTATGCTCTTTGAGAAAAGATTGTGTCTTTCTTTTCCCCTTGTATCTAGGATTTTCATTGTTGAAAAGAGATAAAAGCTTGCTTATCATCTTT
Source organism: Pinus tabuliformis (assembly GCA_031772625.1). Taxonomy (NCBI): domain Eukaryota; kingdom Viridiplantae; phylum Streptophyta; class Pinopsida; order Pinales; family Pinaceae; genus Pinus; species Pinus tabuliformis. The sequence continues at coordinate 999,369,562 of CM062818.1, forward strand.
AGACTGCATTTAGGAATTGTATCTACATCTCGTGGTGATCCAAAAAGGCAAACTTCTAAGAAAGATCAACCTAAAATAAATTGAATGAACTTAACAATGCTTTGTAACTTAACGCACAACATAGTGGTCTAGGCTAGAGACGTGTTCCGACGTCGTAAAGCCTGGTAACTGTTGTCCTCACTGTTGGTTGGGTGATTCCTCCACTGTGAGACAATAAGTGCCAGTACGGATTATGCTCCCACGTACCATCGAGTATATATTGGGAGACCCCTATAGGCATAAAACCTTTATCCATAGGAAGCCATGTCGGTTGCCCTACTGATCGCAATGCACTGAACACAGCATTCGGGAAGATTGACCGCCCGTACCTTAAAACGTATTCTGCGGTTTTGCGATTGGTTTGGCACACCCTCTACCTAGAACTCCAGAGCAGCCCCTTTCATTCCTTTTTAGACTCCTTAACGGAAAAGGTCCATCTGAGCACTTGTCACTTCAGGCTCATTAAAAATCGAAGGAGACTAGAGTCATCTTTTGTTTTTTCTGGACTCTTAAAAACTGAAAAAACAAGTTGTGTCTAAAGCGTCTAAAAATTCATTTAATTCGGAAACATACTTCCCCTTTGTTTTAGTTGATCGAGTAATCCGCGATCGTGGAAGAAAGTCAATCGAAATCGCTAGAAAATCTTTTGGATAGACTAGATATGTCTGAACAACCGTCGACATCCAGGACTGTGTCGTCCGACACAGCAGTGGCATAGCCTCCCACTGCTACTCCAACGATGTTCAATGGTATACCATCTGTCCCGGCAAGTTATCAACAACAAGCCGGAGTCCCATCAGGGACTGCTTCAACGACATGGTTAGTTCCTATTTCTTCATCTGGATTATCATCTGGTATCTCTTATGTTGAAAATCAACAAATTGATCCAATGTGTCTTCAAAGGCCAATCTACCCTTTAAGTACTGGATTGCCACCATATGGAGGGCAGTATGCCTTTTCATTGTTCCCTCCTAGAGAACAACCATATGGGAGTTTACAACAAAGTTGAGGTCAAACTGGAATTACATCCAGCGGTTGGGTACCAATACTGCCTCAACAACCAAGGGTTGTATATTCAATGCAACCAGTCCACCCTGTGTCGAATACTCCCACTATACCTGCTATGGTGACTGCATCACAAGTACAAGCATTACCTGTTGTATGTCAACCCCAAGTTTCTCAGGTTGCAATACAACAGCCTCTTGTCTCAACGACTCAATCGCAACCTCAGGTTAGTGCCTCCTTATCTGGAGCGACTCAGGCTCAAACAAGTACTATGACTCCCCATCTTGGTCAATCATCCAGTATTGGACAACAGCAAATGGTCCAACAACCAGGGCTGGTTCAATCTCAACAACCGCCATTCCAGCAATCATATCAAGGACCTGAGCAACAAGTCTTTGTAAGTAATGGGCAACCACATTTCCAAAGTGTTTATCAACAACCATATTATAGTGGTTATGCCCATCAACCTTGTCAAAGTTGCCAACATCAAATACATTATGCTGGTATGCAAAGACCCATTGCTCAGGCGATTCCATCTTATCCTGGGTATGCTTCACCTAACCTGAATCAACAGTTGCCCTTTGTAGCAACTCTAGAATTACCAGATCTAAACCAGCTGACGAATGATCCAATTGCTTATGCCCCTTGGTGGCCAGCGATTCCGCATAAACTTTCGTCAGATATTCCTAAATTTAATGGAAATCCGGGTGAAGATCCGTCGAATCATGTGATGACATTTCATCTGTGGTGTTCATCAAACACCCTAAATGATGATTCGATTAGGCTTCGCCTTTTTCAGAGGACGTTAACTGGTCCGGCAGCAAAATGGTATATCGAATTGCCTAGAGCTTCATTCGACAACTTCAATACCCTAGCCACAACCTTTTTAACCCATTTTCAGTTACCGATAAGGTACGAAACGGGAACCGAACTTCTTACCAACTTCAAACAAACGACGACCAATCACATATCTGATCATATACATGAATGGCGACGTCGTCGTAGAATGGTGAAAACGTATGTTCCCGATTAGCTCTTAGCTGAATGGTTTATTAAGTCATTATTGCCTTCCATCACGGAAGATGTGGCAAAAGGGGGAGTCGTCACAGAAGAGCAAGTTATCGCTCGTGCGCAATATTTGGACTTGATTTACACTCAGTCCGGCACGCTCTACGATAAAATACCTGACGCCCCTAGACCAGAATTCTCAGTTCCTCTTCCTCCTAAATCAAAAAATGACTCTCATGCCATCGATGGCGTGATTGGCGCGATAGACACGAAATCGACAAAGGCTACATCTAAAAAGGCCTGTAAGATTTCTAGTCAAAATGCAAATGAGGAACTTCTTGCCTCGGAAGTAAATGCCATGTCGACTAACAAGGGAAAACAACTGAAGCAACCAGGGGGCAAGAAGAAAGAGAAAGGGAGAAAAAGGAAGCAGGATGAGTCATCTCCTGAAAAGCCTTCTACAAACCCTTCTGGGCAAAGGAAACCCCCTGCGGGGTGTCATATATGCGACGAGGATCATCGGACGAGAGATTGTCCACATAAAGCTAAAGTTAAGAAACTCTTTAAGAGACCAAAAACCTCAGCAATATTGACTGATCCATTTCCAAGCCCGGGAACCAAACTAGTTGCTAATCAAAATGATTCCTGATCCCAAGTGCTTATGTTGTCTATCTCAAAGCAGCAAAATGATGCTTTGGCAAGGAATAAAGATTACGGGAATCCACAGGTGTCGAATAACAAGGCTAATGAACAACCTAGTAGTTCGACAACAACTTTGACCAAAGTTGTGCCACCCATCATTCCTGAACAAATGATAAAGTCACCAAAGGGAGTAGTGCACAAATCGACATTTAATCCTCGTGCAAAAATAGCACAGAATTATAATATAATAGAGGACCTGGCCCAATCGCTGTCCGCTATGTCGACACTTGAGGTACCGCAAAATTGCCTCTCCCAAGAGCAAGCTTTATTATCAGCAATAGGTGGGATTGACCCAATGGATTCCAATCTTGTGGCCTTTAATCATAAAGGATATGACCCTCAGTTACCAGCTCAACTAGCTTTCCTTATTCAAGTGAAAGCCCTCAACAAAACTGTTCATCGAACAATTATTGATGAGGGGGAATCTACATGTATTATGTCGATGAGTTGCTGGAAAACTTTAGGATCTCCAACCTTGTTGTGGTCTGCGACGACGTTAAAAGCATTCGACGGAAGGACATATACCCCATATGGTATCCTAAATAACTTGAAAGTTGAACTAGGAGGAAAAACAGTAGAAATAGATGTTGAAGTCATAGATGGGAATCTTGATTACAACATCCTACTAGGAAGACCATGGATATATGCCATGGCAGCTGTTGTGTCGACCTATTTCAGAAAGATTGCATTTCCCTCTCAAGGAGGGATTACAATCGTCGATCAGCAAAACTTCCTCCCCAGTGGTTCTCAAGTTACTGGAAGCATTCCAATGATCCATGGAAGCAATCATTCGCTCCAAAATATCGGAGTAGGTCTCCTAAAAGACCCTGCCTTAATGGGTACTTTTGCCCTACCGCCTCCGAGTAATCTGGCGGAAGTGGCCACAGTGGAATATGAAACCTTCTATATCTGATGGATTTGGACTCCGAGGATGGTTCTTATCTCGTGTCAACCTCGTTAAAAAATGAAACAAGGAGCCATGAGGATAGTTCTTTTACTGTGTCAACCTCATTAAAAAATGAAACAAATCCCCTTTTCAAATCGAGTTGAATGCAATGAAGCTTGGGGGGCATGCACCTCGTTTTGCGTTATTATGCTGGGGGCATACAAACTTATCATCGAGCAGTTTTAGCACATAGTTCATGCTCGTTAAAAAATAAACATAAGATCGAGCAAGTGTTTCAACCCGCGTTTAAGCTCATTAAAAAATGAACTATCCTCCGGTAAATAACCACCGTGAATGTAACATTATCAGCCATTAAAGCCTTGGTCGTGTTTGCACCGTCACCTCCACTTTTCCATTGGCCGATCGTTCACCTCCATTTGATTGTTTACCCATTTTGAGGAACAGCTGTGAAGAGTGATTTCACTAGCCATCCTTGTGACACTGCCGTGATTGGAAAATTCCAACCCTTACCTGGAATCAGCTGCTACCCATTTTATCACTCGTTCCTCAAAAGACGAGTCTTCTTTAAGCTCTTTTCATTTGACTCGTAAAATATGAAAAGATTGCTGAGTTTTGGCCTTCCAGCTCGTTAAAGCGACAGGAAGAGCTATCCCTCCTCTAGATTTTAATCTTTTGGACCTGAGGGATTATTGCACAAAAAGATCGAGCACTTGTTTTGTTCGGCTCGTTAAAGCTATCGAAAATTCATCCCTTCTGTATTGTTTTATACTTTTTCGGACTTAAGGGATTAGATGACGAAAAAGGAATTCTGGAGTTAACTTTACGTACCTTTTCAGACTCTCTAAAAATGAAAAGGACCGAGTTATCTTTGTCGTTAGACTCGTTAAAAAGATTAATAGCGACAAACTTGTCTTTAGACGAGAACGCGTTTCACTATCGCTAGGCTCGTTAAAACATAGCGATGGGTTTGCCCGAAGGGAAAATTATAGAACAAGCATATGTTATCCTCCTCAAGCTTGACAAAAATAAAGAGGTACTGGTCAGCAATGACTGGGGAAAAATTGGGAAGAAACTCAAAGAACCTTTATTGGTAGCAAGTCGCTCTTGAACATGACACTTCCACTCCGTGCCTGAGACGGGTTGGGTTGTTTCATTCACCGGTCACATCACCATGGTCTCACCATACCATCCACCTTTGGGGTAAATGCTACCAATCCATCGTATAAGTGTCGCCGATATGTTCAAGAGAAGTCATCCAGAGAAATCAACCGTGTCCCATCCACTACCATACATTATACTTCATTCTTTCATGACCGCCACCCTGAACCATATATCATCAGATCGTTTTCACCTCCATCAAAATCATTTGCTCAGTTCCGTGTCACTGATGTGGGATACATTAAGGCCCTCCTTTGATGGATCGCTTCTTGTCGACATCAGCTCATTATCCAAGAAGTTGATCTAGGAACACCCCCTTCAGTACTTTGAAGCTTGCATGCCTCAATGGCAAGTTTCTCACTTCCGGCGACAGGTATACATCAATGACCTTCGACCGAAAGATTTTGCGTGGTATTCGACGCCAAGTCCTTTATTCACACCACGTGAATTGTACTGCAGTACCTTGAGGGTCATTATCATTATCGGTGATTCCTCTCGCGCTTGTTAATAGTTTACATCATTGACTGGTAATCAAGCGATGTCTTTCCATGTTCGACTTCAAAACATTTCTCACATGGATCGACTTGTACTTAGAGTGAAGATTGGACGAGATTGAAGACCCCGGATCTAGTTTCATCCATCCGGGCTGTGATATATATTCAGGAAAAATAAAGACATTGACATGTACAGCACTGCAGAACAGATAATCATCCTACCAAAAGGATGATGGTTTCATCATAATCATCAGTCTACCATCAGACGATTGTCTATCCTATGTACATAAAAATGAATTTATAAAGCTGAGCATGGGAATGCCCACCTCAGCTAGATCATGAAAACAGTATGAAAATAATGTATTGTATTGTATCTTATTACAGGTCTCCTCCCAGCATTGAAAGAACTTCGGATCCTCCTAATAAAGCATTTCACCCGATAAACGGCCTCATACTTTATGGGGCAACTGTTATAGACATTTTTGTTCCTTACAGCTCTAAGCATGAAATGTCCATAATCCAAGGAATCCAAAGTCCCTAAAAGTGTTGTTCCTACCCCTAAAGGAACAAGGTCAACCAATGACAGCTTCTCCCAGAAGTTCTCCACCAGAAACTGCTCAAAACTAGTCAAATCAGGATCAATTCAGAAGCTCCACTAGCTGCCTGCGTTGCAAAGCACCCAAATACACTGTATAGGCGCGTTGCAACACACTTGAATGCACTACCCAGGTGCGTTGAGTGGGAAATGACAAGTGGCAGAGTCATTCAACGAGGTGGAGAGACAATGGAAGCTTCCAGAATCTTCTCCAATGACACTTGCCTCACTGAATTCGACCAAGTGATGAGTAAGAGGCTCTCAGTCTCCAAGTGGAAGCAAGAACTGACAGAGATAAGCCACAAGTCAAAACATAAGCTGACTCATCCTCTCTGCTTACATCTATATATGGATCCCTCATCCCAGAGATCCAGAGGCTGGAATTTGGTACTTTGCAGAGAATTGCTTTTGGTTTGAGATTGAGATTAGTACATTGGGTGATTTATGCTTTGTTGGAGGAGAGGAAGGAATTCCTTTGCTGGGAGGTAGATGCTCGATTGGGATTCACTTGGTTGTATCTCCTCTTGGACTTTCTTATCATATCAATAAAATTATTTGAGTTTCTCCTACATGCTGTGTATCAATGATGTTTTGTTATATTTGCATGTTTAGCTTAATCTGATCCTGAGCTTTTTATGAATGTATATCTATATCTTCGTGTAGTTTCTCTCTCTTGTGATCTTGCAGGAATTCGGTGAAGCTGGGCTGGTAAGGGAGTAGGGAGCTGGGAGCTATTGAAGAGTGGAGCAATTGGATCAACAAACTAGCGAAAGACACAGGTTAGTTACATCCTTCCTCTTCATTTACATTTCATAAAGAAGAATACTCAAGTAGTTTTCCTTGTTTGTTGCTAAGGGACTATCACACCTTAGAGTGGGATAGGGGCGTTCTGAATAGATACTTTTCCCAACAACAGTATCTCACGCGGTCTCATAGCGGTAAGCGATATTTATAAAATTTAGGTGATTACCTTCAGTAGGTGACACGTAGCACATGGTGGAAAGAGAAAACCATTTTTCTCACGTGCTCTTGGTCTAATATCGATCGTGCATGTAATCTACGTGAGATTACGCGATCACCATTGGATTAAGGCAAGAGGAATAAACGGTGGATATTTAATGCGCTAAGGAGTCAGTCTCAAGAAGTGAGCAGATGACGCGATAACCGTCGGATTGAGGAGACAGATCAACGGTGCAGATTGAATGCGATAAAGGGAGCATCGGTATACATGCAAAGGTTCGTGGAGTGGCAAAAAGGTAACGTTTAAGTGTGTTTATGAAATATTTCTATTATATGGAAATTATAATTGAAATAAGCGGAATCAATGGATTATGGTTTAAGTTTGGGTTAAAATGAAACCAGAGTAAAAGGGGTATGGTTAATATGTGCGGTTAATAAGAATTAACCTAAGATTATGAAGATTCTGCTCAAAGGTTTATTAAATTCTGAACTTGAGATAGTTAGATGAAATTTTTCCACTTAAGGAATTCAACTTTGATAAAGTGGGTTTTCATCAGATGCTATATTTCCACTGGTTAAAACTTTGGTTTAAGAGAATTTTCCTTAGGTATGGAATTTTGGAATTCCTGGGACACAGTGTGACATGTAATTTTAATTTGCATACTGTGGGTATATGCAGCTTAGCCTGCATCATTGGTGTATATGCAGCTTAGGTGGGCATCACTTCCTATCAACCAATTCTTCAGAAGGTAAACAGAGCTTCCAGCTGGGAGGAACTAGATTTGGCAACCAGGTAGGAGAGGGATGGGGGAAAAAGGAACCTACCTAACGATATTCAATTTTTCAAGGGAAGAATATTTATGAAGAGGGTTTAGTTCGAGACAGAAGGAGATGGTTTCAAAGTAGCAAATTTGGCTGAGAGAGAAGTAGATTTACATATACCAGAGTTAAGAGAGAGCCAAAATTGCTAGCAAATGAACTTTGGAAGTGCGAGTGTCATGACCCCAAGCTGTTATGCTTTATGATCACCGTGGGTGTTATGCAGCACCGGTGATATTTTTCTTCTTGTTAAACTACTTTCACCTGGACTATGCCTAATACTTCAACACTTAGACAATTTTTCATTCAAGTGTTCTTATGTTCAATTATGAAAGGGAAATAAAATTCATTCAATTCACTTTACTTCATTTACATTCAACTTCATAGAAGTGTCATAAACATAACAACAATATGATATCACAAGCAATAAGCAATAAACACAATTATGCGATGGGAGGGGGAAGCTCCCCAAAGTAGTTCACCCCTGGTTTTATTAAACTGTACCAAATAATGTACAACAATGTTTTACAAATATAATGGTGTGGTAACTACCTAGCCTAAGCTAGCGAGCTCATCTTCCTAATATTGCAAATCATGCAGTCCTACCCTACACTCTCAACTTGCCCAAAAAGCCCAAATATTTGCCCCAAAATAGAACCAATAAACATCCTAGTCACGCAGACTGATTGGGCGAGCCGCACCTTGCCCTACTCTCTCCTTTATTGCATCCTTTTGCAATGTGCAACCTCTTCATTTTTTTATGATATCACAGACTTGCCCTTGTTGTGTGACCTATTCTACAATCTTCTTATGCTTGGTTGAACTTGCTTTATCCTTTGGTCGAATGCCTCTCTCCTTTTTTTATATGCATATGACATATTTCCTTGCCATGGGCCGACACCCCTTCTTAATTAGGTTGACCCTTCAACTTTTGTGGGTGCCCTGTCATGGGTGGGCATTACTCTAGGTTGACCTTCCTGTGGGCATGCGAGTGCCCCTTTGCTGGGCAGGTGCACCCATGCCTAGGCGCTTCACTTGTCGTGTTTTCCATGCTATCATCATTGGTCATTTCCTTGTCAGTCCCATCACGTCGTACTACCCCTTACTCTCTCATCGTGTCCCCTCTCGCTACGTCTCATCCACCGTAGTAACATTTCTTGCCTTGGTCATTACGTCCTGCAACTCGCCTAACCTAGAAGAGCATTCAATCAAGCATCTGAAACAAGGAAAGAAGTGTGAGAATCACATAAAAATATTCTTTCTCCAAGTGAAGAAAGAAGAGCTAGAAGCTAAGTTGTTTTGGGTCTATTTTTGGGCTAATATATGTCACACGTGTGAAGAGAAGTGGTATCATTTGTTGCAGGAAAAGTCGAGATTGTGATAGTCATCTTAGGAGGATGAATTAAGAAAGAAGACGTGTCTAGAATGCAAGCAAGTTGAAGTAGAGTAAGTCTCCATCCAAAGCAGGGAACAAGGGTATAAAATTGGTGGTAATACTTACCACATGATGCATCTAGGGTTTTTGAGGAGGCCGAAAGTTGCAGACCTGATCCTAGATGCCAAAATATAAAGGGTAGTCAATGTTCAAAAAAACGAAAACAATTTGACTTGTGTTGACTTGGGCAAGAGGGAGAAGCACTGAAGAAGGATCTTGTGACTTGGTCTTGGAGTGGTTGTTGTGTCAAGGGTCTTGGTATTCATCAATTGAAGTCTTTATAAGAATAAGAATTTGTTTTGGTTTTCCTCTCAAGTTGGAGATATTTTGGCTCTGGCTTATCACTTACATTATGTGTCTCTTATTTCTTTATTATTTATGCATTGGTAGTTGTTTTATGAATAAGAACACTATAATAATCTAAGTAAAGAGAAGACCCTAATTTAAAGAAGTAAAAAACATTCGAAAGAAGTTATCATTAGAAGGGAGATCTCCTAATTTCTATGCCCTAGATTTCTCGACATGGTTCAGTTCTAACGTGAAAAATCAGGGAAAGGGCATCTCATCAAGGGACACATAAACACTCAAGGATCAAATCTCGAAGGATATCAAAGTGAAGCAAAAATATACAAAGTAGTGTCAAAACCATAGATCGAAGAAGAAGTCTACACTATCAGAAGTCGTGGGATCCTCAAAAGACCACGAAGACCCTACTCAAGTTAAAGGGACCTGAAAATCAAAGTTTCTTGAAGACTATTCATCCTAGAGAAGCAGGATCAAGGACGTTGTCATCATCTTCAAAATATTCTAAGGTGATCTGCCTCTCATTGAAGAAAGGTCCTTACCATTGAAAAATTCATCCAAGAAGCATCAAGACATCATCAAGAAGTCATCATTGTTCATCATCAACAAGGACATCACCATCAAAGGATCTAAAGTAATCTCCCTCTTGTAGGGTCAAGGATCATTCTTGAAGAGAACTATCTTCATCAAGGAGAAGCTCTCTATTCTCAACTTATGCTTACCTCCCAATACACCTTAGAAACAATGCTACATAATCTTTATAAGCAATAAGAAAATCATTAAATCACATACCAAATATTAAATATTTAAAATGATGATTTCATACTATACGTAAAAACTAATAAATAATAAACTTACAATAGTCACATCATTTATTAAAACATACTCCTACACTAATTAATTACATTAATAAACTTATCAACTTATACTTACCATTACACCTTATAATTATCAATATGCTACATAATCTTTATAAGCAATAAGAAAATCATTAGATTACATGCTAAACATTTAAATAATTAAAAATAATAATTCCTCACTAAACACATAAACTAATTAATAATAAACATACAATATACCTCATACAATAATAATTTTCTTTAACTAATATTAAATCAATTCTTTTCATACACCTCATAAACACTAAATATTCAATCAACTAATAAATCATTCTTCACAACCATCTCTCCTCATAAACATCAAGAAACTACACAAACTAACATAATATCGTTAGATTAAAAATGAATTTTTAAATATCTACAATAATGAATAAACCATTATATGATATATAATGTTAACTAAATATTTTTTCAAAGAAAAAAAAAATTAATTAATTAGACACAATTTAAATAGGTCCTAAAAAAAATAAAAAATCACTACATTTAATTAAATAAAATTCCTACATACACTAACAAAGTAGTATATTAAATTAATAAGGATTATACACATTATTACATATTAAATTAATTAATACAAATATTTAGCTGACTAAAATTTCCAAAAGATTTTCTCATCAACACATATAAATCATTAGTCTTCTACATTAAATATTCTCAAGATATTAAGCGTTCCCCCTAATGATGGACTCACTTTGAAGTCCGAAACGTTGGGTAAAAACCTCCTTCACAGGTCATTCCACACACTTTCAATATACTCCACCTGTATGGACTCATTATTCAATAACTATATCATCATCAAAATTCGAGGCAACAAGTGGAAGAAGCATATTCACAAGTAAGTACATTTATGTCTGAATCTATCAAAATTTCCTTTCCCAAGGAAGGAAACAAATTGGTCAAGGCTTCAAACTATCTTGCATGGAAGAAGAAGATAGATTTGAATCTCATTGAAAATGAGGTGATGGATCATATGAAAGGCTCTATCATCAAACCATCAAAAGAATATTTTAAAGCAGTTGCAAAGTTCGTGAAAGGGGAAGTGAGGGCTCAAAGGATTCTCATGGAATCCATTAAGGATCCCCTCATTCCATATGTATCTAAACTCGACACCTCACAAGAATTTTATGACAAAATGGTGGAGTTGTTTTCTATAAGCACTGCAACAGAAGTTATCTCATTAACGAAAGAACTCTACAAGATAAAGATATCAAAAGAAGAAGGAATAGCCTCATAATTTATGACGATATCTGAAATAAGGGATCAACTTCAATATCTATGAGAAATAATGTTTGACAAGGAGATGACCATTGTAGTAGTAAATGCACTACCAAAGGAGTGAGGCAACTTTACTTCAAGTATTTATGGGAAGAAAGAAGCTACTCCATTCCAGGATCTATGGTCTCTATGCAAAATTGAAGAAAACATACTAAAGGCAAAGACCGATGTGGGATTAGGTGAGCAAAATCAAGCATATGCTGCTATGGAAAAGAAAAGAGGAAAGTTAGGGAAATTTGGTCCTAAGAAAAAGAAGAAGAACATGGCTAAGATTCAATGATGTCAAGAATATGGGAATTACAAAAGATATTTCCATAATCTTAAGAAGGACAATAACGAAAGAGGTAGAGAAGAAGCCCATATCACCGAAGAAGAGGAGGAAGTTGAAATGAAGCAGTCCAAGAAAGAGGAAGTAAAAGGTCTCTACTATGATTGAGATAGTCTTCCTCACCTAGTTCCTTTTTGTTGGAAATAATACTGAGAGGGGGGGTGAATCAATATTATCAGACCAATAATTTTTCATTTCCCAAACGGATTTATATACACTACTTCTGTAAAGTGAAATATTGTGTACGGGCTATTGTGATTAGTGAAACCAACATATACCCAGAGAACTTGTGATTTAGTTAATTTATCATGTGTTGATATTTAACCAGTGCATCAGTAACTTATTAAACAGTGCAATAAAAACAAAATAAACCATCACACATAAGAAACACACACAAACACAAGATTTAAGGTGGAAACCTAATTTGGGTGAAAACCATTTGCTGCTGTCATCTCTGTCTTCTTTTAATAAGAAGAAAAATTATTTACAATATTGTACTGGTGCAGAATCATACTAGTACACAGGTACCCACATGCAGAAGGCTACAACCTTCTCTCATATTTTAGCTTCTACTGGAAGGGATCTAAAACCCCCTAACTCTTGTACTAGCCAATGTGTTTACTAGTACGTAGGCGCTGACCTATAGAAGGCTATGACTTTCTCTCTTCCTCTAGGGACCACATTTCATAAATTTTCAGACTGGATGCTCCTGGTACACAACAATACACATGAAGGCCTCATTTCATCAAATTTTCATACTGGACCCATCAGAAATTTTAAACTGCATCACCCAATAATTAGTTAATTTGAACAGTTAGATCACTACCACCAGAACACTGTGCTGAACCCAGAAACCTGCATTATCATTTAGAACCAGCTGTAACCTCAAAAATCATGCATCAGAATGTATATGCTACTTTACTGAACTCAACCTGCGTGTATATGCTACTTCCTTTAATCAAACCTGCATATACCTTCAAAACTACTAAAACATAAAACTTGTAAATCAAGTATGTACCAACCAGCAATATACTGAACATATATTGTCAATTTAAAGAGCTTTACACTAGCAATAGTAGAGATCACCCTTCTCACTTATACAATCAATCAATCAGATATCAAACTCCTTATGCATTCAGTTTTACATTCATATCTAAGAAGACTTCATTGACAGACAATAGTAAAACAATAGAATTGATCAGATAGATCAGTCAGATCTTGAAGAATAGGATTTTATTTTGTATACACTACTTGGAAGAGTAGAACCTGCATGTACACATGCTTTTATCGAGACTAACAAGCGTATAGATCTGCAAATATTAACTCATAACTTCGCTGCTATTCTGAACTTCAGAAAAACTCAGATCATGACATTTAAAGAATAAAATAGGTGTACACAATCAGATCTGGCCCAACCAATATCAGATCATTCAATGATAAGTCATTTCAGGTCTCATGATCCTAATCCAACATTGAATTCAAGGTGCACAAAATATTTTAGATCAAATCACAAACATAGCCCCTACAACATAAAATATACTTCAGATAGAAGTATTCCTTAGAAACCCTTTTCACCTGCTCACTGTGGTCTTATGAACTTCTCCTCCTTATATAGTTTTAGGCCTTTCTCAATACCTCGGACCAAAACCACTTAGGACCCATGGTATTCTTAGATAGGATCAAATAGTCATTACTCTGATCAATATTGTGGGATAATACCATGGTATTGACCCCCGGTATTGTCTCCTCTTGAATTTCCTTGATTTTCCAACATATACACGCTTTTCTTCTTGTGAAAGTGCGTGTGTACGTATATGCTCTTTTTGTTTTGTGAACCATCGTGTAGACGTTGCTTTGACTAAGTGGACTTGCGTATACATCTTAAACTTATTTTCACCATCCTTTACCTTCAACTTCTTCATTTTGATTAGTATACTTTAGTTCCATCTTCCCGTTCTTCTATACCAATGCTCTGTTACATCTAAATGGACCTGTTACACTGTGGGTTTCTTTTCATCAAAACTGAACTGACCTATGAGTGAGTTTCCATCATGGACAACACTTGTATCATAATGACAACAATCTCCCCCTTTGGAATTGATGGCAACCATTTTGGTGTTGATTACTGCAGGCTGTAGAAACTGTTAGAGATAACAAACAACACTAAAATACTCTCCCCCTTTGACATCAAGGGCAAAGGGCAGACCAAGCTATTCTCCCCGTTTGATATACATTATGTTGTCCATGCTCCCCCTGAGTACATGTTGAGTTTGTAGAGATATGTTTCAAAAGAATAACATGAATCTATAACCCAACTAAGTGAGTATTACCTCCTTATGACCAATGATTCATACATACATCAATCACCCAACCAAGTGAGGATACACCATATTTGACTCATAGACCCAACCAAGTGGGGATATACCAATTGTTTATACATGAAATAAATACAACAATTATTACATCATCCATTTTTGGGCATGGAATCCCCCCAAGATATGTTTTGGGGCTTAAAACCAAGGTTTTGACCAAATATTCTTGTAAAATCTCGGCGAATTGTGGGCACAGAGCTCGAAATTATGATAGAGTCACAGGGTTGTCCGCCCTCGTTTTGTAATGTAATGTTGGCTTAATAGAACTACCCATGGTTTGTGGACCATGGGATTGTATAAATAAGAGCGAGGCTTCAAGTGTAGAAGATAGCATAGAAGAGAAGAGCAGGATAAGTCTAAGTAATTGAGCAATAATGTAAAGTGTGTCTTTGAGTCATAGGGTAGGGGAAGGCTCTGCAGTTGAGTGCGCAAAGGCCTAGTAGTCCGCAGCTGAGTGCGTGGACCCCTACAGCTGAGTGTGCAGGGCATGTTGAGTCTGTAACCGTTGGAATAATCAATAAAGAGAAGTTTACCATATTTTTTGCATCTTTTCTTGTTTTAATATATATGATTGGGTATAATTTGCAAGTATACTGTTTATTTGCTACGCGAACTTATATGAAGGTTTTGTATAACTAATTATAACATAAGACATCCAAGTACATGAAGGTAATTAACTGGTATAAGAACATAAGTAAGATCTCGAGATAATGGTGCATAACGCGGCTTTAGCAGTGCAAAATCTCCACAACCCCCGGTTAGGGTTGTGCGAGGACAGTGTATCAGGGCGTGAGGAATAGGGAAGTGCATGAAGTGACCTATGTGTAGGGACAACTAGTGGGACCAGTCGAACCTTTTAGACATCTCAAGGGTGTAGAAACCTGGTTCTAGCACCCTCCCATACTACATTGGGTGAGACCTCAGTCCACGCTCCTCCAACTGTTGCCAAAAGGGCCAGTAGTACCAGGATTTTTTTGGCTAATTAACTCCGAACCTGGGTTAGGCTCCAATAAGACAACAAATGGTTCTGTTGCTGGGACCGAAATCTGCATAGAGATGTCTAATGTCGTATCACTGGAATGCGACAAAGAAAGGAATTGAAGATTGGTTGGACAGGAATATTCATGAGTTCGCGGCGCAGAAAAACAGGAATCCATGGCTATCAATGGAAGAGTGGTTAGACTGCTACTTATATACAGAGATCCATGAAATGTTCTTTTCATACTTCCCCACTGAGTTGTACAAGTGGATCGCGAAGCTAGCAGATAGCCAAGGAAGGTGTAAACTTGATAAACCTATTGTGTGGACTCCGGAATTGGTGTGTAGACTGGAAGCACCGAAAGATAAGATCGAGCGCGCGATCGATCACTGGCTCGATCGAATCATAAGAGGATTCATCATCGAATTTGTGGTAGATACTTCAGTCAATTATAGCAAGGCAAAACAACCCTTCCTCAAAGGACCACGAGGTAAGTACGTTAAATCTTTGAACACTTGGATTAAAATGCTATAGTGTGAAAAATGGGTTATGCGAATAAGTTAATGTTTGGGGCTATGCAAAGTGGGAAGATCTATAGAAACAAAGGTAGCAGAGAATTAGAAACAAGCCCCTTGATTTCACCTCCATGAGGGGGAGAAGAAGAGCTCGTGAAGGTATCGCCAAGAAGTGTAATCAATCTGATAATACAGAGAATTCCGCACGTACCACCCCCACCTACACCACTGCTAGTTTCACCGTCTTCACCCTCGTCTTTGCCCATACCACCTTCACCACTACCGCGAAGCAGTATGGAAAGCGTGATAAAGCTACCAATGTTCAAGGGAGTAGGGAATGAAGATCCGGACCAATTTTGGTTCATGATAAAAGATGTATGGGAAGCATAGGGAGTCACGGATGACAATATAAGGCAACATTGGTCAACGCTCTACAGGATCGCATGTGACCTAGTACATTAAGCATTCCAATGAAATTGCAAATATCCAAGCTACGATAAACAAAGAATTTAGCCGGCTAAATTTAGAGGCACAATTGATAATTCGATTCAAGGAAATCACAATGCTACCAGGCAAGACCCATGGGAGCTGGATCAAAGATTGAAGTGCAAAATTCGTGAATCAAACATGACATTAACAGATCAGAAACACCGTGAATGGTTTGTAGCATCGTTAACGCCGCATCTACGGAACGTGATGTTGCAACAGAGGCTAAGAACTCAAGCTAAGGCCTTGGAGATTGCGATGAGATTGCATAAGACCTCGGTACAAGATCCCAACCTGGGAGTTCAACAGATTCACGTGCAGTTGAAAAACTTGTGCCTTGAGATGTAGAGTTTGAAACAATATAGGACAACCCGCCCAGAGATGTGTGATGAGGTATGGTGCGTAAAATGCAAGGGCCAGGGGCATGACAAGGACCACTTCTCAATGTTCGCGAACTACCTTGCAAGAGGAGGGCTAATGCCACTAAGATCGGAGGCACAAGTAGGACCAAGCACAACGCCTGAACTATGGTGTGCGATTTGTCAGATAGGAGGAAAGCATGCTACAGATAATTGCCATCTATTACAGAAGTATACGCAAAATTGACAATAGTTGTTCTGTAATTTTTGTAGGTCAGTAGGACATCATGAGCGCACCTATCGAAGCTATGAGCTGATGATGGATCGAACTCCTACCTACAGAGTTCAGGCTGAAACACAACCCCTTGATCAAAACACAGAATGGCACACACTGGATTTTAGGGACACGGATGAGGCTAAGGTCGAGGGGGACTAGGAAGAGGTCACAGACAGCTGATATGTTACAATTGTGGAGGGCCAGGGCATTATGCCCGTGATTGTACAAATCTGACACGACCATCATGCTTGTATTGTACATTGTTTGATCATGAGATGGGGGATTGTCCCACACTAATAGTGAGGCTGCGCGACAAAGGAGCACTCCAAACTCCCCCGACTCAGAACCTGCAAATGATGAGGTATGAGCCGCGTGAGGAAGACCCTGATGTAAATATCATGCTCTAGAGTGGAATTATGACAGGGGATGACAAAGGCAAGCAACCTGAAGAAAGTACATGGTTCTCAAGGCTCCAACGAAGGAACCAAAATTTGATTTGGAGCACACCAAGGAGACCTTCATGGAATCTAAGAGGAGCTTCACTGATGCCTCCACTTCAGGAAGTAAAGATAGATTGGAGTTGGAAATGGACCCATTGATTCTCACTACATTCTTGGAGACATGCATGAAGCTGCTGCATGACAACAAGGCTATAAATGGGCTACAAGAACTCATAACTAGATGTGCTGGGACCACACTAGGAGAATCACGCGTAGTTTGGAATCTCGGGAAGCACATGACGAGAATAGGAAGGGAGATGAGATTTACTGCATAGATTGGGGAATATGAGATGGACCAAGTGATTCTGGATCTAGGATCAGATGTGAACATCCTACCAAAGTAGACATGGGAGCGCATGGGTAGGCCTGCACTGCAATGGTCTCCTATCCAACTGCGAATGGCGAATCAATAAAAGATCCTACCTATGGGGATATTGTAGGGAATCATAGTAGATATCGAAGGAGCAAGCGCACTGGCAGATTTCGAAGTGATAGAGATTGTTAATGATAACAATCCCTACTGCGCGTTATTGGGAATAGATTGGGCCACCAGAATGAATGGAGTGACAAATTTGAAGAAGTGTAAGATGATATTTGAGAAAAAGTCACTCCGCATAGTGGTACCTCTAGGCCCTACAGAAGGATCATGCTACACGAAGCCAGTGCACGACTACGAAAGCGACAACGATCTAGACTGCATCTACAAGATAACTGCGCGGGAATAAGACTGGGTAAATCCAACTGTGGATGGCCGAATCTCATGGGAGCATGAAAAATCCTGCACATCAGATTCTGACGAGGAGATAGAACGATGGCAGAAATGGTTACACGAGGTCACCATGCTCAACTATAACATGATGAAGAGGTCGATGTGTTGCATAGCGACAGAGGTAAGAGATCTACCTACGTATGATAGGTTAAGAGAGGTGTATGACTTCATAAACAAATTTGAAAGAGAAGTACCAGAATAGATACGTGTCAACACTCTGAAGTGGGTACTGCATGCTATGCCCACGAGGTGGTGGGGTACACACCAAAGAAGTTTTGAGGACTGGCGTCACTGCCGAAGGATGATGCACACACGGTTTGGGAAGCCTCCAATGTGATTAATAGAAAATATTGTTGGATGAAATGACCTGCGCACCCACCTATCCAGGTGGATATAGGCATATGGTGCGAAACCTGCATTAATGCACACAGTCCTCATGGTAGGAGACACGATCAGTAAGCAGGTGCAAGTAAGGCAATGGCGCGAATGCCCCTCCATTTGGGACCATGACATATGGAAAGACCAAATGCGTAGAAGGATATCCACATAGAAGCCTTTAACAAAGTACGTGAAGTCTTGAATAAGGTCCACAATGTGAAGCGGACTGACTGGGACCTGCATGTACCAGTGGTTCTATGGGCTTATAGGACAATGTGCAAGAACCTGACTGTGCAAGCACCACCAAGGTTGGAGTGTAAAGCAAACGCTGTAAGTCCTATAGTACACGAAAAGCTTAGACCATACATGATAGCATCGGTAGATACGATGGTTTGCGGAACCTTGAAAGAAGAACTCCAACAGGGAAATTCTAGGCTCCAAGAACTTGAAGAGGAAAGGGTGTGATTAAGGAAGAAAAGTGCTATGGCAGATGCAGAAGTCAAGAAGTTGGAGGATGAAATAAAGGAAGATTTTCTCGGTAAAAGGACCAGGGTGATAAGGCAGGATGCACATGATCACGATGACAGGTTTGAGGCCTATCGCCACAAATTGATTAGTTTGATGCCTTTGCTTAGACGCACCTTACTAAGCGAATCAACCAGGGTAGCACATTGCAGATGATAAAGTGCACGATTATGCCTGTAACAATAAAAGGTGGGTATTTTCTAGGAACCGCGATGGATGATGGGATGAAACTTTACACAGGTGGTGCGATCACCTGACTAGCTGAGGGAAGTACAGTCTTAGTGCTCCAGGCAGTTGAAAGGAAGCACGCGACTATAAACTATTCTGCCCGAGAGCTACACGATGTTGGAACTGCACACAGAAGCAAAGAGTCACAAGGTCTGCGACCGCGCACAGGGGGTTGTGCTGCCACGCAGGTTGGCTAGAAAGTGACCTTTGAAGTCATTATTCATGATGGGATGCTCAACTTGAGACCAAATGGAGTGGGCAGCAAGCATTTAAGACATGATTTATGGGCAAGATTTGGGAAAACCTGCCGAGAAGGGAGCATTAATGAACTAGATTTGGGGGGAACGGTCGAATTCAAATTCAAAAAGTGCTATAAATTACAAGGGGCTACCCAACAAACGACACTTGGTCATTTGTGAATTGATCTATTGAGCAGAGCCCTATTTTTTTGGTGACAAGTGTTGATTGAGCCCCTAAGTTCACGAGTGATAGATTTCTAGACAGACACAATGGTAGCAGCTGAGGAAGTTATGGAAATAATATAAATGACCACTGAAGAGGCTGCACAGGCCTTGACTATGGGGGATGCTCCGAAAGGCACTAGGATTGTGGCAGAAATCCCAAAATCACCACGCATGCCAAGACCAAAGAAGGACAAATAAGCGATGGCTCCCCTACGTGTGTCCCTGTGTTACAGGAAAAGTGTCTATGTAGAACTGCTAATCCCACTAAGGTGTGGTAGCTACCATAGAAAAAAATAAAGTAAAGCTACTTTCGTTTTCCTTTATGAAATATAGATGAGAGAAGAATAAAGGAGACCAACCTCTGTCTTGCACTTGGCTCCTAGTTCAATTCCTCTCTCTTTTGATAGTCTTTTGCTACTTTCTTCCTTGTATACCCAGCTTCACAGAGTACCTGTAGAATCAAAGCAATATAACACTATACAAGAACATGGATCTATTATCATAAACAATCTAGGATCAGATGTAAATTGACCATAAAAATGCATAAAACATAAACGACACAAGAGTATGGAGGAAAACTTGAATAGCTTTTATTGATAATCAAGAAAGAGCCAAGAGAGTTACAACCAGTTGTTCTGACCCAGCACCATCCTCTCAGCAAGTAAGCCCTTCTTCATCTCATGCAAAGCCTAGATCACCCAACACTATGATGTTGCCTCAAGAAACCAACAACAATTCCTTACAAGATGCAAAATTCCAACCTCTGGATCTCTGGGATGAGGGATCCATATATAGATATCTGTAAGGGAGATGAGTCAGCTTGTGATTTGATTATTGTCTTCCCTCTGATAGTTCTTTCTTCCACTTGGAGATTGATGATCTCTTACTCATCCTTGGTCGAATTCAGAGAGGCAAGTGTCACAGGAGAAGTTTCTGGAATATTCCATGCCTCTCCACCTCGCGGATTGACACTGCCATTTGTCACTTCTCTCCCATCACACCCCATAGAAGGGGTTTTTGAAATGCAACGCACCCACATAGTGTACTTAGGTGAGATGCAACACACTTTGCCTATGGAGCAGGTGAAATAATCCTGTTTTGACCAGTTCTGAGTAGTTTTTCATGGAGAACTTCTGGGAGAAGCTGTAATCAGTTGACCTTGTACCTTTAGGGGTTAGAACAACACTTTTAGGGACTTAGGAGCCCTTGGTTTATGGACATTTTATGCTTGGGGTTGCAGTTCCCAAAAATGTCTATAACAGTTGCCCCCTCAAGCATGAGGTCGTTAATCTTTTTGATGTCGAGTGAAATGCTTTATCATGAGGATCCGAAGTTCTTTCAAGTTGGGAGGAGACCTGTAATAAGATACAATACAATACATTATCTTCATAATATTTTCATGATCTAGCTGAGGCGGGCATTCCCATGCTCAGCTTTATATATTCATTTTCATGTACATAGGATGGACAATCGTCTGAGTGTAGACTAACGATTCTGGTAGAGCCATCATCCCTTTGATTGGATGATTATCTGTGCAGCAATGATGTACATTTGATGTCTTTATTTTCCTGAATATATATCGCAGCCCGGATGGATGAAACTAGATCCGGGGTCTTCAATCTCATTTGATCTTCACTCGAAGTACAAGTCGATCCATGTGAGAGATGTTCTGGAGTCGAACATGGAAAGACATCGCCTGATTACCAGCCAATGATGTAAGCTGTTAACAGGCGCGAGAGGAACCACCGATAATGATAATGAACTTCAAGGTACTGCTATAAAATTCACGTGGTGTGAATAAAGGACTTGGCATCGAACACCACGCAAAATCTTTCGGTCGAAGGCCATTGATGTAAACCTGTCACCGGAAGTGAGAAACTTGCCATTGAGGCATGCAAGCTTCAAAGTACTGAACAGGGTGTCCCTAGATCGACTTCTAGGATAATGAGCTGATGTCGACAAGAAGCGATCCATCATAGGAGGGCCTTAATGAATCCCACATCAATGACATGGAACGGAGCAAATGATTTTAATGGAGGTGAAAACGATCTGGTGATATAAGGTTCAGGGTGGCGGTCATGAAAGAATGGAGTGTAAATGTATTGCAGCGGGTGAGACACAGGTGAATTCTCTGAGTGACTTCTCTTGAACATATCGGCGACACTGACGTGATGGATTGGTAGCATTAACCCCAAATGTGGATGGTGTGATGGGACCATGGTGATGTGACCGGCGAATGAAACAACCCAACCCGACTTGGATGCGGAGTGAAAGTGTCATGTTTAAGAGCGACTTGCTGCCAACAAAGTTTCTTCAAGTTTTCTTCCCAATTTTTCCCCAGTCATTGCTGACCAGTACCTCTTTATTTTTGTCAAGCTTGAGGAGGATAACATATGCTTCTTCTATAATTTGCCCTTCGGGCAAACCCATCACTATGTTTTAACGAGCCTAGCGATAGTGAAACTCGTTCTTGTCTGCTATGGACAAGTTTGTCGCTATTAGGTTTTAACAAGTTTAACGACAAAGATAACTTGGTCCTTTTCAATTTTAGAGAGTCTGAAAAGGGACGTAAAGGAAACTCCAAAATTCCTTTTTCGTCATCTAATCCATTAAGTCCGAAAAAGTATAAAACAATACAGAAGGGATGAATTTTCGATACTTTTAATGAGCTGAACAAAACAAGCGCTCGATATTTTTGTGTAATAATCCCTTAGGTCCAAAAATATTAAAATCTAAAGGAGGGATAGCACTTCCGGTCCCTTTAACGAGCTGGAGTGGCCAATGGCTCGACAATCTTTTCATATTTTACAAGTCAGTTGAAAAGAGCTTAAAGGAGACTCGTCTTTTGAGGAACAAGTGATAAAATTGGATAGCAGCTCATTCCAGGTAAGGTTTGGAATTTTCCAATCACGGCAGTGTTACAAGGATGGCTAGCGGGATCACTCTTCGCAGGTGTTCCTCAAAAGGGGTAAACAATCAAATGGAGGTGAATGATCGACCAATACAGAGTGGAGGTGATGATGGGAACACGACCAAGGCTTTAAAGGCTGAAGTACTACATTCACGATGATTATTTACCAGGAATTGGTTCATTTTTTATTGAGCTTAAACATTGGGGAAACATTTTCTCATTGCTTATGTTTATTTTTTAACGAGCATGAAGTCCGCGTTAAAACTGCTCGATTAATCCAGTCGTATAATAAGAATTTCTCATATATCAAAACAACAATTTTTTAAATCTTTGCCCCACATCCTTTCTTTATGCAAGTTAGGAAATGACCAATCCTACGAGTTTAAAGGGTTAGAGGACCTACAAATTTAAAAAAATAAATAGTCGCTCTTCGCTTGCATGCCAAAATGTTTGCATGCCCCCAGGTATAAAATAAAGCTTCAAGGTCACCTTTTATTCTACCGACAAAACATTTGTTTTATCAGGAAAGGTCTACCTCTTTCAGGTTACCAAAGATTGTTCTATTCACACCGCAAACAAAACACTTCTTCGGCGATGTCTACAGAAATAGACAAAGGCAAGCTAATCCACTCACATAACTTTGACGAGGGAATCTTATTCGTCTAACCCCCTTTTCCAATCACGGACGGGAGTACAGACTAATCATATATCTCTCGCAGAAATACCTTATACCCGAAGTTTTCCTGCCGAAGTAGACCAGGGTGCATGCCCCCTGGGTTTCAGTCATATCCCCCAAATCACTCGCGCTCATCAGGTGGACAGACTGGAGATTGATGAGACATGCCTTGTGTGAAAAGACCATTCAGGGATGGTATATGACTATTTTCTATGCGTGATCTGGGAAATGAAAGCTGGTCTACGAGCTTGACCACTCTTCCTTCATGCGAAAAACACATTACTCTAAAGAGTGATGAGACAATGGCTCCCATGCAATAAATATAGTCTCGTCCAAGGAGTAGATTATAATCCAGGGGTCCTTGGACTACCATTACGTTCATATGAACGGTTTTCCCTCTCAATATTATGGGCACATTGGGAAGGATCCCTAACGGTCGACTGGTTCCTTTGTCAAAGCCTGTTAGATTTCTCATCTCAGGCAAAAGCGATGGCAAACCAAGCACTTTCCAAGCAGTCGAGGAAAGGATACTCACAGAAGCCCCTTCATCTGTGATGGTACCAGCCATAACCATTCTATATATTTGAGCAATGATTCAGAATGGTACACTAGCTGGTAAACAGGGTTTGCCTAGTTGATTCCAGTCAAAGGACACACCTAGGTTGCTTGGAGGTGGGACCGAATAGACGACCGGGTATGACTCTGATGAACTTCCTTCCTACGGTAAAGGAATGGGTAAATTTCCCCCATGTTCATTGGAGTCTGTGCTTACGAAAAGAATTTGCACGGTGTCATCCTTATTCTCTTCAGTGACTGTATCATCTGAAGATGGAACCTCTGAAGGCAAGACCAGGTCAACTGCCACCTCGACCTTTTGACTTTCGTCTGGTATGGGTTCAGATGGTTTGTCTTCAATGATAGATGCTTCGGTCGACCACCTGGGCGGGTCGGCCGGATTTTCAACTAGTGACGGACTCGGCAAGAGTTTTTTATATCCAGGAGGAAGTCGTAATGGTGAAACTGGACGATCATCCAAAACTCTTTTAGTCTCGTCTAAGAAGGGACAATGGTGGACGGCATGATCGCCTTCACACAGTTTACAAGGGAATCTATATTTTCCTTTTTGTCCTGGGGCTTCACTTTCACTAGTCGACGGTGTGTTTTCAACATGACCATCAGAGGTTAACAACACCGGGTTGTGCAAACGAGGAGACCAGCCCCTTAAGATCCGAGGGATGTAGGGACAACCTCTATGATAGGGGTCTCCTTTGCAAATGACACATGGCGATTTAGGCCTGGTCGGTGGAGTGTGTGGATTTTCGCTAGACGATGCTTGGTTGCCCCCTTTCGCTTTTGGCTCCTTCTTCTTATTCTTTTCCTTCTTCTTCTCGAATACTTGATTTTTGGCTTTACCAGCCCCATCAAGTGAAGAGGAAGGAGGATAGGAAGAATTGGAGGAAGTAGAGGGTTGGGGGGTAACTTTGGATTCGTTTAATTGCTGATTCGATTGTTCAGGAATTGCGGTGTTTTGAACGACAGAGGTTGAGAAGAGCCATACGGGAAAGCCAATTGTCAATCCTGGAAGCGACAATGTGGCCATATGGGGTGCACCAACATCTCCCCAAGAGGAGAAGGGACTAGGATTTCCTCCAAGAGGAATTCCTTGGTTGGTGGACTCCATCCTCTCAACCTAAGACCAACGTAGGAAAGGTGATTATTATTCCGTTTAAAATAAATTTTAGACGCTTTGACACAACTTGTTTTTTCAATTTTAAAGAGTCGAGAAAAAAAAAAAGATGACTCTAGTCGCCTTCGATTTTTAATGAGCCTGAAGTGATAAGTGCTCAGATGGACCTTTTCCATTAAGGAGTCTGAAAAGGAACAAAAGGGACTGCTCTGGAAATCTAGGCAGAGGGATTACCAAACCAATCGCAAAACTGCATAATACTTTTTACGGTACGACAGTCAATCTTCCCAAATGCTGTGTTCAGTGCATTGCAATGGATAGGGCGGCAGACACGACTTCCTATGGATAAAGGATTAAGCCTATTGTGGTCTCCCAAAATATAATCCACGGTACATGGGAGCACAAGTCTGTACTGGCACTTATCGTCTCAAAGTGGAGGAATCACCCAACCAACAGTGAGAACAATAGTTACCAGGCTTTACGATGCCGGAATACGTCTCTAGCCTAGACTTCTAGATGTTGTGCGTTAGGTTCCAAAGCATTGTTAGATTCATTAAATTTATTTTATAGTTGATCTTGCTTAAGAAATTTTCCTTTCAGGTTCACCGCATGATGTAGATTTACAATTCCTAAAATGCAATCTAAGATGATAAACAGTCTTTTATCTTCTTTGTGCAATGAAAATCCTAGCTACTAAGGAAAGAGAGACAGTATTCTTTCACAAAGAGCATAGAGCACACACTATATGCACTGTCCTAAATCAAACCAATCAAACAGTCTAAATGCAAATACACATGCATGTATTTGTTTTCAGCCTTCTTAATATGTGAATGATAAAAAGAAAGCTAATGCACAAATCTGAATTACTTTTCAAGCGACAATTACTAACAAGTTTCTTTTCAAAATCAAAATGAAGATAATGACAACACTTTACGATTTGGAAATGAAAACTTGCTTTCGACACTAGAAAACTACTACTTCAGATCAAATACAATAGTAACAAAGTAATCGAATATCAAGATCAATCAGACTCTCTTCTACGACTGAAAATGACACTTGCGACACTTTCAAATCAAGAAACGACAGTACAATTACGTTACTTTTTTGCAAAGGAGAACTGAAAATGACTTAACAAATACACAAAAACATTTACAGTTCTTTGCACAATGGAGGTGGAATATCAGCAAGGAAATGGGTTTCAAACAGAGGTATACTGACTACAGGCAACAAAATTCATGAATAGAACTGAAAAGAATGAACACAAAAACAAAAATTCAGGAACAATGCCTAGTCTGATCAACGCACCTGTAACATAGTGAATTTGAAATGCAGTGCACCTACTACACTCGGGAAGTGCATCGAATTTCAGATTCATAGAACAGAGACTGCGCTGGGCCAGAAACGAGACTTTGCTTGGGTTCCAGGTCACAGTTTGCAGTTCAGTTCAGGGATTTTGGCCGAGAAAGTGGTAATCAGTAAATCAACAACAGGGGTGGATCTAAGGAGGTTACTAGAGCCACCACAAGGGCAATTAGAGAGTTTGTAAATCAGTTGTTTAATTCATAAACAAAACTCGGAGATTGACTGAAGCAACATTTATCTACTTTACATTTGTATAGCAAATGCAGTTCGAAAGCTACCTGGCTCGACTTCAGGCTCCGTCTGTAAGTTTATAAAATGAACAAAATGTAGATTAACAAACAACCTAGTCGCTCCCCAGCGGAGTCGCCATTTTGTTACAGGGAAAAGTGTCTATGCAGAACTGCTAATCCCACTAAGGTGTGGTAGCTACCTTAGAAACAAACAAAGTAAAGCTACTTTTGGTTTCCTTTATGAAATATAGATGAGAGAAGAATAAAGGAGACCAACCCCTGTCTTGCGCTTGGCTCCTAATTCAATTCCTCTCTCTTCTGATAGTCTTTTGCTACTTGCTTCCTTGTACACCCAGCTTCACAAAGTACCTGTAGAATCAAAGCAACATAACACTATACAAGAACATGGATCTATTATCATAAACAATCTAGGATCAGATGTAAATTGACCATACAAATGCATAAAACATAAACGACACAAGAGTATGGAGGAAAACTTGAATAACTTTTATTGATAATCAAGAAAGAGCCAAGAGAGTTACAACCAGTTGTTCTGACCCAGCATCATCCTCTCAGCAAGTAAGCCCTTCTTAACCTCATGCAAAGCTTAGATCACCCAAAACTATGATGTTGCCTCAAGAAACCAACAGAAATTCCTTACAAGATGCAAAATTCCAGCCTCTGGATCTCTGGGATGAGGGATCCATATATAGATATCTGTAAGGGAGATGAGTCAGCTTGTGATTTGATTATTGTCTTCCCTCTGATAGTTCTTGCTTCCACTTGGAGATTGATGATCTCT
Organism: Pinus tabuliformis; assembly: GCA_031772625.1. Classification (NCBI taxonomy): domain Eukaryota; kingdom Viridiplantae; phylum Streptophyta; class Pinopsida; order Pinales; family Pinaceae; genus Pinus; species Pinus tabuliformis. The sequence goes on from CM062818.1 coordinate 999,397,009, forward strand.
TACTCATCCTTGGTCGAATTCAGAGAGGCAAGTGTCACAGGAGAAGTTTCTGGAAGATTCCATGCCTCTCCACCTCGCGGATTGACACTGCCATTTTTCACTTCTCGCCCATCGCACCCCATAGAAGGGCTTTTTGAAATGCAACACACCCATAGAGTATACTTAGGTGAGATGCAACACACTTTGCCTATGGAGCAGGTGAAATGATCCTGTTTTGACCAGTTCTGAGTAGTTTTTCATGGAGAACTTCTGGGAGAAGATGTAATCAGTTGACCTTGTACCTTTAGGGGTTAGAACAACAGTTTTAGGGACTTAGGAGCCCTTGGTTTATGGACATTTTATGCTTGGGGTTGCAGTGCCCGAAAAAGTCTATAACATCCCGCGGAACCCGTTGTGCACCAAGCTATCAATGGAGGACAAGGGGAAAGCCGTCACCATAGAGAATGATGAATAAGAAGAAGACCTAGAGGACATTATTATCGAAGAGGACGAGAACGAAGGCATGGAGGAGGAAACTAAGCCTGTGCACTGTTATAGACATTTTTTGGCACTGCAACCCCAAGCATAAAATGTCCATAAACTAAGGGCTCCTAATTCCCTAAAAGTGTTTTTCTAACCCCTAAAGGAACAAGGTCAACTGATTATAGCTTCTCCCAGAAGTTCTCCATGAAAAACTGCTCAGAACTAGTCAAAACAGGATCATTTCACCTGCTCCATAGGCAAAGTGTGTTGCATCTCACCTAAGTACACTCTGTGGGTGTGTTGCATTTCAAAAATCCCTTCTATGGGGTGCGATGGATGAGAAGTGACAAATGGCAGTGTCAATCTGCGAGGTGGAGAGGCATGGAATCTTCCAGAAACTTCTCCTGTGACACTTGCCTCTCTGAATTCGACCAAGGATGAGTAAGAGATCATAAATCTCCAAGTGGAATCAAGAACTATTAGAGGGAAGACACTAATCAAATCACAAGCTGACTCATCTCCCTTACAGATATCTATATATGGATCCCTCATCCCAGAGATCTAGAGGTTGGAATTTTGCATCTTGTAAGGAATTGCTGTTGGTTTCTTGAGACAACATCATAGTGTTGGGTGATCTAAGCTTTGTATGAGGTGAAGAAGGGCTTACTTGCTGAGAGGATGATGCTGGGTCAGAACAACTGGTTGTAACTCCCTTGGCTCTTTCTTGATTATCAATAAAAGCTATTCAAGTTTTCCTCCATACTCTTGTGTCGTTTATGTTTTATGCATTTGTTTGGTCAATTTACATCTGATCCTAGATTGCTTATGATAATAGATCCATGTTCTTGTATAGTGTTATGCTACTTTGATTCTACAGGTACTCTGTGAAGATGGGTGTACAAGGAAGCAAGTGGCAAAGGACTACCAGAAGAGAGAGGAATCGAACTAGGAGCCAAGCGCAAGACAGAGGTTGGTCTCCTCTATTCTTCTCTCATCTATCTTTCATAAAGGAAAAACGAAAGTATCTTTACTTTGTTTGTTTCTAAGGCAGCTACCACACCTTAGTGGGATAAGCAGTTCTGTATAGACACTTTTCCCTGTAACAAAATGGCGACCCCGCTGGGGAGCGACTAGGTTGTTTGTTTATCTACCTTGTTGTTTACTTTATAAACTTACAGACGGAGCTTGAAGTCGAGCTAGGTAGCTTTCGAACTGAATTTGCTATGCAAATTCAAAGTAGATAAATGTCGCTTTAGTCAATCTCCAGGTTTTGTTTATGAATTAAACAACTGATTTACAAACTCTCTAATTGCCCTTGTGGTGGCTCTAGTAACCTCCTTAGACCTACCCCTGTTGTTGATTTACTGATTACCACTTGCTTGGCCAAAACCCCTGAACTGAACTACAAACTGTGACTCGGAACCCAAGAAAAGTCTCGTCTCTGGCCCAGCGCAGTCTCTGTTCTGTGAATCTGAAATTCAGCACACTTCCCGAGCATAGTAGGTGCGCTGCATTTCAAGTTCACTGTGTTACAGGTGCACTGATCAGACTAGGCATTGTTCCTCAGTTTTGGTTTCTGTTATTCATTCTTTTCAGTTCTATTCATGAGTTTTGCTGCCTGTAATCAGTATACCTCTGTTTGAAACCCCTTTCCTTGCTGTTATTCTGCCTCCATTGTGCAAATAACTATAAATGTTTTTGTGTATTTGTTGAGTCATTTTCAGTTCTCCTTTGCAAAAAAGTAACGTAATTGTACTGTCATTTCTTGATTTGAAAGTGTCGCAAGTGTCGTTTTCAGTCATAGAAGAGAGTCTGATTGCTCCTGATAGTCGATTACCCTGTTACTGTTGTATTTGATCTGAATTTGTAGTTTTTCTAGTGTCGAAAGCAAGTATTCATTTCCAAATCGCAAAGTGTTGTCATTATCTTCATTTTTTATTTTGAAAAGAAACTTGTTAGTAATTGTCGCTTGAAAAGTAATTCAGATTTGCACATTAGCTTTCTTTTTATCATTCACATATTAAGAAGGCTGAAAACAAATACATGCATGTGCATTTGCATTTAGACTGTTTGATTGGTTTGATTTAGGACAGTGCATATAGCGTGTCCTCTTTGCTCTTTTTGAAAGAATACGGTCTCTCTTTCCTTAGTAGCTAGGATTTTCATTGCACAAAGAAGATAAAAGACTGTTTATCATCTTAGATTTCATTTTAGGAATTGTACATCTACATCACATGGTGAACCTGAAAGGAAAATTTCTTAAGCAAGATCAACTATAAAATAAATTTAATGAATCTAACAACGCTTTGGAACCTAACGCACAACATATAGAAGTCTAGGCTTGAGACGTATTCCGATGTCGTAAAGCCTGGTAACTGTTGTTATCACTGATGGTTGGGTGATTACTCCACTTTGAGACGATAAGTGCTAGTATGGACTTGTTCTCCCACGTACCGTCGAGTATATTTTGGGAGACCACAATAGGCTTAATCCTTTATCCATAGGAAGCTGTGTCTGCCACCCTATCCATCGCAATGCACTGAACACAGCATTCGGGAAGATTGACTTCCATACCATAAAAAGTATTCTGCAGTTTTGAGATTGGTTTGGTAATCCCTCTACCTAGATTTCAAGAGCAGCCCCTTTCATTCCTTTTCAGACTCCTTAACGGAAAAGGTCCATCGAAGCACTTGACACTTCAGGCTCATTAAAAATCGAAGGCGACTAGAATCATCTTTTGTTTTTTCTCAACTCTTAAAAATTGAAAAAACAAGTTGTGTCAAAGCGTCTAAAATTTATTTTAAATGGAATAATCATCACCCTTTCCTACGTTGATCATAGGTTGAGAAAATGGAATCCACCAACCAAGGAATTCCCCTTGGAGGAAATCCTAGCCCCTTCTCCTCTTGGGGAGATGTTGGTGCACCCCATATGGCCACATTGTCGCTTCCAGGATTGACAATCGGCTTGCCCGTATGGCTCTTCTCAACCTCTGTCGTTTAGAACACCGCAATTCCTAAACAATCGAGTCAGCAACTAGACGATTCCAGAGTTACCCACCAACCTTCTACTTCCTCCAATTCTTCCTCTCCTCCTTCCTCTTCGCTTGATGGGGCTGGTAAAGCCAAAAATCAAGTACCTGAGAAGAAGAAGGAAAAGAAGAAGAAAGAGAAGAAGAAGAAGGAGCCAAAAGTGAAAGGGGGCAACCAAGCATCATCTAGCAAAAATCCACACACGGCACCAACTAGGCCTAAATCGCCATGTGTCATTTGCAAAGGAGACCACTATCATAGAGATTGTCCCTGCATCCCTCGGATCTTAAGGGACTGGTCTCCTCGTTTGCACAACCCGGTGTCGTCAACCTCTAATGATCATGTTGAAAACACACCGTCGACTAGTGAAAGTGAAGCCCCAGGACAAAAAGGAAAATATAGATTTCCTTCTAAATTGTGCGAAGGCGATCATGTCGTCCACCGTTGTCCCTTCTTAGATGAGGCTAAAAGAGTTTTGGACGATCGTCTGGTTTCACCGTTACGACTTCCTCCTGGATATAAAAAACTCTTGTCAAGTCCGTCACTAGTTGAAAATCCGGCTGACCCGCCCAGGTGGTCGGCCGAAGCGTCTATCATTGAAGACAAACCATCTGAACCCATACCAGACGAAAGTCAAAAGGTCGAGGCGGCCGTTGACTCGGTCTTGCCTTCAGAGGTTCCATCTTCAGATGATACAGTCACAGAAGAGAATAAGGATGACACCGTCCAAATTCTTTTAATAAGCACAGACTCCAATGAACATGTGGGCAGTTTACCCATTCCTTATACCGCAGGAAGGAAGTTCTTCAGAGTCGTACCTGACCGTCTATTCGGTCCCACCTCCAAGCAACCTAGTTGTTTCCTTCGACTGAAATCAACTAGGCAGACCCCGCTTACCGGCTAGTGTACCATTCCGAATCATTGCTCAAATATATAGAATGGTTATGGCCAGTACCATCATAGATGAAGGGGTTTCTGTGAGTATCCTTTCCTCGATTGCTTTGAAAGCGCTTGGTTCACCATCGCTTTTGCCTGAGATGAAAAATCTAACAGGCTTTGACAAAGGAACCAGTCGACCATTAGGGATCCTTTCCAATGTGCCCATAACATTGAGAGGGAAAACCGTTCATATGAATGTAATGGTAGTCCAAGGACCCCTGGATTATAATCTACTCCTTGGACGAGACTATATTTATTGCATGGGAGCCATTGTCTCATCACTCTTTAGAGTAATTTTTTTTCCGCACGAAGGAAGAGTGTTCAAGCTCGTAGACCAACTTTCATTCCCCGGATCACACATAGCAAATAGTCATATACCATCCCTGAATGGTCTTTTCACACAAAGAATTTCTCATCAATCCCCAGTCCATCCACCTAATGAGCGCGAGTGATTCGGGGGACATGACTGAAACCCAGGGGGCATGCACCATGGTCTGCTTCAGCAGGAAAACTTCGGGTATAGGGTAGGTTTCCGCGAGAGATATATGACTAGTCTGTACTCCCATCCATGATTGGAAGAAGGGGTTAGACTGGAATAAGATTCCCTCATCAAAGTTATGTGAGTGGAGGCGTCTGCACCGCCCACCTTTGTCTATTTCAGTAGACATCGCCGAAGAAGTGTTTTGTTTGCGCTGTGAATAGAACAATCTTTGGTAACCTGCAAGAGGTATACCTTTCCTGATAAAACAAATGTTTTGTCGGTAGAATAAAAGGTGACCTTGAAGCTTTATTTTATACCTGGGGGCATGCAAACCTTTTGGAGTGCAAGCAAAGAGCGACCATTTATTTTTTAAATTTGTAGGTCCTCTAACCCTTTAAACTCGTAGGATTGGTCGTTTCCTAACTTGCATAAAGAAAGGATGTGGGGCAAAACTCTAAAAATTGTCGTTTTCATATATGAGACATTCTTATTATATGACTGGATTAATCGAGCAATTTTAGCACATAGTTCAAGCTCATTAAAAAATAAACATAAGTCATGAGCAAATGTTTCTCCCCGCGTTTAAGCTCATTAAAAAATGAACTATTTCCCGGTAAATAACCGTCGTGAATGTAGTACTTCAGCCTTTAAAGCCTTGGTCGTGTTCTCATCGTCACCTCCACTCTGTATTGGCCGATCATTCACCTCCATTTGATTGTTTACCCCTTTTGAGGAACAGTTGCGAAGAGTGATCCCGCTAACCATCCTTGTAACACTGCCGTGATTGGAAAATTCCAAACCTTACCTAGAATCAGCTGCTTCCCAATTTTGTCACTCATTCCTCAAAAGACAAGTCTCCTTTAAGCTCTTTTCAACTGACTCGTAAAATATGAAAAGATTGCCGAGCCATTGGCCTCTCCAGCTCGTTAAAGGGACCGGAAGTGCTATCCCTCCTTTAGATTTTAATCTTTTTGGACCTGAGGGATTATTACACAAAAAGATCGAGCGCATGTTTTGTTCGGCTCGTTAAAAGTATCAAAAATTCATCCCTTCTATATTGTTTTATAATTTTTCGGACTTAAGGGATTAGATGAAGAAAAAGGAATTTTGGAGTTTCCTTTACGTCCCTTTTCAAACTCTCTAAAATTGAAAAGGACCAAGTTATCTTTGTCGTTAAACTCGTTAAAACCTAATAGCGACAAACTTGTCCATAGCAGACAAGAACGAGTTTCACTATCGCTAGGCTCGTTAAAACATAGTGATGGGTTTGCCCGAAGGGAAAATTATAGAACAAGGATATGTTATCCTCCTCAAGCTTGACAAAAATAAAGAGGTACTGGTCAGTAATGACTGGGGAAAAATTGGGAAGAAAACTTGAAGAAACTTTGTTGGTAGCAAGTCGCTCTTGAACATGACACTTTCACTCCGCATCCAAGTCGGGTTGGGTTGTTTCATTCACCAGCCACATCACCATGGTCACATCACACCATCCACATTTGGGGTTAATGCTACCAATCCATCACATCAGTGTCGCCGATATGTTCAAGAAAAGTCATTCAGAGAATTCACCTGTGTCTCACCCACTGCAATACATTTACACTCCATTCTTTCATAACCGCCACCCTGAACCTTATATCACTAGATCGTTTTCACCTCCATTAAAATAATTTGCTCCGTTTTGTGTCATTGATGTGGGATTCATTAAGGCCCTCCTATGACGGATCACTTCTTGTCGACATCAGCTCATTATCCAATAAGTCGATCTAGGAACACCCCGTTCAGTACTTTGAAGCTTGCATGCCTCAATGGCAAGTTTCTCACTTCCGGCGACAGGTTTACATCAATGGCCTTCGACCAAAAGATTTTGCGTGGTGTTCGATGCCAAGTCCTTTATTCACACCACGTAAATTGCACTGCAGTACCTTGAGGGTCATTATCATTATCGGTGATTCCTCTCGTGCCTGTTAACAGCCTACATCATTGGCTGGTAATCAGGCAATGTCTTTCCATGTTCGACTCTAGAACATCTCTCACATGGATAGACTTGTACTTCGAGTGAAGATCGAACGATATTGAAGACCCCGGATCTAGTTTCATCCATCCGGGCTGTGATATATATTCAGGGAAATAAAGACATCAAATGTACATCATTGTTACACAGATAATCATCCAATAAAAGGGATGATGGCTCTACCAGAATCATCAGTCTACACTCAGACGATTGTCTGTCCTATGTGCATGAAAATGAATTTATAAAGCTGAGCATGGGAATGCCCGCCTCAGTTAGATCATGAAAAAATTATGAAGATAATGTATTGTATTGTATCTTATTACAGGTCTCCTCCCAGCTTGAAAGAACTTCAGATCCTCATGATAAAGCATTTCACCTGACATCAAAAAAGATTAACAACCTCATGCTTGAGGGGGCAACTGTTATAGACATTTTTGGGCACTGTAACCCCAAGCATAAAATGTCCATAAACCAAGGGCTCCTAAGTCCCTAAAAGTGTTTTTCTAACCCCTAAAGGAACAAGGTCAACTGATTATAGCTTCTCCCAGAAGTTCTCCATGAAAAACTGCTCAAAACTAGTCAAAACAGGATCATTTCACCTTCTCCATAGGCAAAGTGTGTTGCATCTCACCTAAGTACACTCTGTGGGTGCGTTTCATTTCAAAAAGCCCTTCTATGGGGTGTGATGGAAGAGAAGTGACAAATGGAAGTGTCAATCTGCGAGGTGGAGAGGGATGGAATCTTCCAGAAACTTCTCCTGTGACACTTGCCTCTCTGAATTCGACCAAGGATGAGTAAGAGATCATAAATCTCCAAGTGGAAGCAAGAACTATTAGAGGGAAGACACTAATCAAATCACAAGCTGACTCATCTCCCTTATAGATATCTATATATGGATCCCTCATCCCAGACATCTAGAGGCTGGAATTTTGCATCTTGTAAGGAATTGCTGTTGGTTTCTTGAGACAACATCATAGTGTTGGGTGATCTAAGCTTTGTATGAGGTGAAGAAGGGCTTACTTGCTGAGAGGATGATGCTGGGTCAGAACAACTGGTTGTAACTCCCTTGGCTCTTTCTTGATTATCAATAAAAGCTATTCAAGTTTTCCTCCATACTCTTGTGTCGTTTATGTTTTATGCATTTGTTTGGTCAATTTACATCTGATCCTAGATTGTTTATGATAATAGATCCATGTTCTTGTATAGTGTTATGCTACTTTGATTCTACAGGTACTCTATGAAGATGGGTGTACAAGGAAGCAAGTGGCAAAGGACTATCAGAAGAGAGAGGAATCGAACTAGGAGCCAAGCGCAAGACAGAGGTTGGTCTCCTCTATTCTTCTCTCATCTATCTTTCATAAAGGAAAAATGAAAGTAGCTTTACTTTGTTTGTTTCTAAGGTAGCTACCACACCTTAGTGGGATAAGCAGTTCTGTATAGACACTTTTCCCTGTAACACGCACCCCCCGACAAAGCTACTTGCCTATGCCCCCCCGTAGAAAGGGAAGGCTAAAGTGCCAAAGGACCTTGACGAGACCAAGAGCTCTCTCCAGACCCCGCTTCTCCCAGACAACATTATTTTTTAGGGCACGCACCTGGGATGGGTGCTGAGCTTAAAATTTGAAGATTGGGACCTCGATGACGACAAGAAGTTCCCTCACCTTCAAACCTTGCACCTCATGAAGCCCAAGAAGAACACCGCAGTGGGGGTTATAGAATTTAGAGCCGTGAAAGTGGTTGTGTAGAGCGGAAAATGCAGGGCTACTTAACCTGCTCTAGGTGCCGCATTTCCACTGCGCCCCAATAACAATTTTTGTCATTAGGAAGTTGTTCTGCCTGGTGCATGGTGGATGTTTATGGCTAGAGGAGCCCATGCCCATCATGGAAGACTTGATTCACCGCATTACCTGGCTGTCGTGCAAAGGGGAGGACCTCGCAAACATCTCGGAGGGGAAGAGCAGTGACTTGGCCATCGCAGAGGCCATGAAGAAGAAGTACAAGCTGGAAAATAAGAAAAAGGGTTACGCCATATCCATTATCAATGACAAAGCAGTGAAAGTGGCCACCCAAATACTGGCCAGTAAGATTATGCGCAAGTGCCACGCGGACGAAGTACCCGCGCCGGTGGTAACACCGGCTGAGCAGTGCACGGAGGGGGTCTAGTTTATCTGGTCCAAGTTCCTCTGCAAGGAGCTCTTGGAAAATTGTCGCAAGGCCCAGGAACAAGGAAACAAATTCTACTATGCATGGCTTCTTTTGTCCGTAGTGCTTGTGGCTAGGTAACTGTTGGACGATAGTCAATTCCCCATAATTAACAGGGATCTGTCATAGGCCGCGACGTACGCTTCGCTCTGGGCCACAAAGGATGCGAATAGGATCTGTGACAACAAGATATTCTGGGTGTTCATGGAGATGAACCTCAGAATGGGGATCGACCGCAAGCCGCAGTTGTCACCTACTGTCTACAACAGCCTGCAGAGTTTAAAGCGGGCATCCACAACATATACATTAGAGCATGTAAGGACCTAACCAAGCAATGGAGAGAGCTACCCTTTGTAGCCACAGAGGATGTAATCTTTAATGTACTGGAGACATCGCTACTGGAGTGGCATGCTCCAAACATCACAAAGATAAAAAAGTTGGTGGCACAGAGGAAGAAAGAAGAGGCCAAACTGCACATCACAAAGTTGGCAGAAAAGAGAAGGAAGGAGGCAGTGGTAGCAGAAGCGTGGGTGGTGCAGGATGCTGCACAAACAACAGCTGAACAGGAAAAGGCCACAATAGCAACAACAGCGCAGGAGGCAGTTGTGAAAGCATGCGAGGGCCAAACTTCTTCTTCAGATGGATAGGAAGCAAAAGATGAAGAGGGAGGCGTGGACCCACAAACCACGTCAACACAGTTGAAGCACCAACACCCAACCGAGCAGATAGGGCTATGGAAGAAGGTCAAGGCATTGAAGTTGTCCATTGACCCGATCACCCTAACCGAGGGTGATCTGCAAGACATCGGTGAGACAGTGCGCAATGTCACCTCCGAGGCCCTCCAAAATTTCATGCAAGAGAACTAGACTGTGTTGGGGGCCCTCAGAGCATAGCTGCAGGAGTTGTAGGTATGCCCTCCTCTGGTGGTACCCTTTCAACCAGCCTCGCAGTTGGAACAATGACACCAGAACAAATGTTGTACGCTTGGGTGGTGAATACCGTAGTGCTACCAGAAGGGGCACTAGTGACAAAAGAAGAGGCCGACAGGCCTACGGCTAGTGCACTGAAGGGTCTCAAAATCAACATGGTTGCACTTCCGTGGGAGACCTTATATGTTCCATAGATGGGATAACTGCAGAACTGCAGGCTAGGGAGAGCCATGCACTGCAAGTGCTCAGCAAGCAGAAAATCCACACAGAACAGTTGAGCTTGCAGCATGACATAGTGGTGTCACATAATCGAAAGTTGGTACAGGTAACAGATGAAGCTTGTCAAAGCATCCCAGAGCTGGCCATCCCATCAGACACACCAACAAAGGTGTGCATCCACAGGTTACCAGCAAGGGTGCATGAGGTGCGGGAGGAAATGACAAAAGTTCAGCTGGAGCTGAACCTTTAGATCACCGAGCTACAATTAAAGGCACAACCTTCCACTCCTCTGGAAGTTAGAGAACAACGCGCTAGTGCTATTGTAGCGAGACTGAATGAGATTGGTAGTGTAGTGAGAGACTGCACCAACATGTTGGAAGAATCATTTGAGGTCCTCACCAATCTGCAGGAGGACCCCAACATCCAGTGCTTAGAGAGAGAGGCACAAGAACTCCAACAGTACTATGATAGCGTCAAAGGAACTACACAAACTGTGACCCTCACTTAGAGGCTTGCGCAGATGCAATAGGCTAAAGCATTGAAAGAACAGGTGGATGTGGCACGACACAAGGAAGCAGTCCTGAAGGCACACGTTCAGCCTTGGATCGACGAGGCCTTCACCATCACAACATATATTGAAGGCAAGATCGTACACATGTAGGTGATACAGGCACAGAGGTAGAGAAGCACTTCCGATACCGCAGTCTCAGAACATCGCATACATCAGATGCAGTAGGCAGCAGCTCAGTGCACTGCCAACCTTGTAGCAATTTGAGTAGAGTTGGAGGGACTCCACATGAAGATCTCCATGCCGACAGAGTGACTCGAGGGCGAGTCATGATGTTTGTGTTGGGGGCTTGTTGGGCATGGAACCCCCCAAGGCATGTTTTGGGGCTTAAAACCCAAGTTTTTACCAAATCTTCTTGTAAAAGCTCCGCAAATTGTGGGCGTGGAGCGCAAAATTATGATAGAGTCACAGGGTTGTCCACCCTCATTTTGTAATGTAATGTCAGCTTAATAGACCTACCCATGGTCTGCAAACCATGGGATTATATGAATAAGAGCGAGACTCCAAGTGTAGAAGATAGCATAGAAGAGAAGAGCAGGAGAAGTCTAAGTAATTGAGCAATAGTGTAAAGTGTGTCTTTGGGTCATAGGGTAGGGGAAGGCTCTATAGCTAAGTGTGCAGAGGCCTAGTAGTCTACAACTACCCCTGTAGTTGAGTGCGTAGGGTAGGTCGAGTTGGTAACCATTGGAAGAATCAATAAAGAGAACTTTACCACATTTCTATGCATCTTTTCCTGTTTTAATATATATGATTGGGTATAATTTGCAAGTATATTGTTTATTTGCTGCGCGAACTTATATGAAAGTTTTGTATAACTAATTATAACATAAGACATCCAAGTACACTAAGGTAATTAACTGGTATAACAAGATAAGTAAGATCTCAGATAACAACGCAGAATGCGGCTCTAGCAGCGTGGAAGCTCCACAACCCCTAGTTAGGGCTGCACGAGGATAGTGTATCAGGGCGTGAGGAACAGGGAAGTGCACGAAGTGGCCTGTGCATAGGGACAATCAGTGGGACCAGTCGAACCTCTCAGACATCTCAAGGGTGAAGAAACCTGGTTCTAGCACCCTCTCATACTACTTTGGGTGAGACCTCAGTTCACACTTCGTGGACTGTTGTTGAAAGGGCTAGTAGTACTGAGATTTTTTTGGCTAATTAACTCTGAACCTGGGTTAGGCCCCAACAAGCCAACATCCATCCCATGCAAAGGGAGGATACAAATTACATCATATGTCCAATAGGACTCATTCAAACATAGACCATGATAGAAGAAGTCATATCACACCCTAAATCTTTACATGACTTATGCAAAAAATGGTAAGTATCTGAAGCCATAGCTGAACTCAGCAACCATGATGCCAAAAATGATGAATGTGTGTGAAGGCTAATGCTTCCCCTGAACTTGTGTTACCTGTGCATTGTAAACAAGTCATTCATCAAGCCATCTTTGTCAGTAAGATCAAAGCATATCGTCAGACTGTAATCATCAATATCAGAAAAAGCACCCATATCAGAGTCTGACCCACTATTTTTCTGTCAGAAAAACATATACGCTTATTCAGCCATAGAAACCCACATGTATACGTGACTATACTTCATGAAACCTGTTATAATAACCTTCCTCTGAAAACTAGATTTAATAGTAGGATGATGCAACAACTATTCCCAGCTTTTTGCATGAGATATTCAAATGTTTCTCTGGGAAGCGGTTTAGTGAATTTATCAGCAACCTCTTCTTTGGAGGGAACATACTCCAATTTTACCTTTTGTTCAAGCACTTTTTCTCGTAGAAAATGTTACTTAGTGGGTATGTGCTTGGTCGTGGAGTGCATGGCAGGATTTTTCGAAATATTGATGGCACTTGTATTATCACATAGATTGGAGATGGGTGGAGTACATGTGATTTGAATGTCTTGCAATGTTTGCATCATCCAAAGTAGTTGTGTGTAGCATGATGCAACAACCACATATTATACTTCAGCTGTAGATAAGGCAATCGAACTTTGTTTCTTGCTGAACCAAGAGACCAACCATGAACCCATATAGAATGCTCCTCCACTAGTACTCTTTCAATCATGAACATTTTCTGCCCAATCTAGATCTGTATATGCATGAAGAGTAAGGTTTGTATCTTTAAGATACCATAGTCCAAAGTCCTAAGCTCCGTGAAGATATTTGAAAATTCTTTTGAATACCTGTATATGTGATTCCTTTGGATTTTCTTGTAACCTTCCAACAATTCCTACTACATGCATGATATCAGGTCTGGTACCTGTTAGACAAAGCAAACTTCCAATCATATATTTGTAAGTTGGTTGGTTTACTGCTGGTGATTCATTGTTAGAAATGAGACTTCATCCTATTACCATTGGACTACATACTAGTTTAGAATCTTCCATTCCATACTTCTTCAAGATCTTCTTGAGATATTTGGTTTGTGAAAGAAAGATACCATATTTTGTTTGTTGTACTTGTAGACCATGAAAATAAGTAAGTTCACCAAGTAAGGACATTTCAAATTCCCGCTGCATTACTGAAGAAAATTTTTGACTCATGGATTCTTCATTGTTGCCAAAGGTGATATCATAAACATAAACAACAATAATTAATAGTTTATCATTTTCAATATTTGTGTATAAATTGCTATCTGCAGAACCTTTTGTGAAATGCTGTCATTGTAGATATTTGTCAAGGTGGTAATACTAAGCCCTTGGAGCCTGTTTTAGACCATAGAGAGCCTTTTTGAGCCTTCATACGAGTTTTACATCATTTCCATGAATGAATCCTACTGGTTGTTGAATATAAACTTCTTCTTCTAAATCTCCATTAAGAAAGGCTGATTTTACATCCATTTGATATGCTTTGAATTTTCGAAAACTAGAAAGAGCAAGAAACACCCTTATGGCTTCAAGTATGGCAACAGGTGCAAAAGTTTCTTCAAAATCTATACCTTCTTGTTGAGCATACCCTTTACAAACAAGTCTTGCCTTGTTTCTAATAACTTCTCCATTTTCATTCAACTTATTCTTAAATATCCATTTTGTTCCTATAACATTTTTATCATGAGGTCTAGGAACTAACTCCCAAGTATCATTCTTTTCAATTTGGTCAAGTTCTTCATCCATGACCTTGACCCAACATTCATCTTTGTAGGCTTCATTTACATTATGAGGTTTTGTGAAGGATAGTAATGCTAGATAACTTGAGGTCCCTATAAGATTTCTTCTTGTCTATACTCCAGACCCTTTTTCTCCTAAAATTTGAGATTTTGGATGATTCTTCTAAACATATCTAGATGAAGTCTTTTCCCTGTATATTGTAGCTTATTTTGGTGCTTCATTTGTTTCTTCTTCTATATCATTTTGATTTGATGTGAGAAAGCATTCCCCATCTTCCTCATTGTCATATTCCTTTGTTGATTTCATTTGTTCTGGATTTCTGCATGCTTCATCAATTACAACATCAATGCTTTCAACAATTTTCCAAATTCTATAACATTTGTATCCTTTACTTCTAGATGAATAACCAAGAAGAATTCCTTCATCTTCTTTGGGTTGAAACTTACCAATTTTTTCATTGGTCATTTTGATGAAACATTTGCTTCCAAAAAATCTAAGATGTTTTACAGTAGGAGGCTTACCATACCAAAGTTCATATGGAGTTTGATTGCTATTTACTTGAACATTCGCTTTGTTAAGAATAGTCATGACAACAAATGCAGCTTCACCCCATAAGGTTGCAGGAGTTCCAAATTCATCAAGCATAGCTCGAGCCATTTGTTGAACAGTTCTGTTCATTCTTTCCACCATGCCATTTTGCTGAGGATTTCTTGCGATGGAGATTGCCTTTTTATTCCATGTTGTTCACAAAAGTCAAAGAATTCATCTGATATGAATTCTTCCCCTCAACTAGATCTGAGACATTTGATTTTTCGATTTGATTCATTTTCAACTAAAGATTTGAAGGCTTTAAACTTTTCAAATGCTTCACCTTTATGCTTTAGCAGACCTATCCAACACATCTTGGAAAAATAATCAATAAATAAAATAAAGTATGCTTCTCCACGAGGTGAATTTTTCCTTGTTGGACCACATAAATTAGTATGGATGAGTTCAAGAGGCTCACTTGCTAATCCTTCTTTTTCACTGAAGTGAACTATGGTTCGCTTACCAACTTGACATGGTTTGCATATGTGTTTTCTGGGATGCTTGTATCTAGAAGATCACGAACTATCTTGATCCTGCATGCTTTTCTTATCTGAGAAAAGCTTAAATGTCCTAATCTTTTGTACCATAGCTAGTTTTCATCTGTTTTTCTTAGATAGCATTTTTGTTGTCCTCCCTTGAGTATGCATAAATTATTTGGAGTTCTTGTACCTTTCATCATGGTCTTTCATGTATCAATCTCACGAACCACACATCCATTTGATCGAAATACAACTTCATTTCCTTGATCACACATTTGACTGACACTCAACAAGTTATGATTTAAACCATCTACATACATGACATTTCCAGCTTTAACCTTTTCTTTCAAGAAATAGAACCTTTACCTTTAATGGCAGCTGGAGTGTCATTTCCAAATGAGACATTCTTTTCATTTTCTAAAGCATTATATGAATGAAGTTTCTCTTTATCACCTGTCATGTGTTTGGAACATCCACTGTCGATGTACCACTGATTTTCTTTTCCTTATGCATATAGAGTTATGCCACATCTTTCTGATTGAGATTCCTTCTTTCCCCATATATTGGGATTTAATGATGTTTGCTCCTTTTGAAGTGTTGGTCAAAATTTTCTCCCGCATTCAGATTCATCATGACCAAAGTTGTTACAAATCGAACATTCTATTTCATTTTCAAGAGGAGAAAAGTTATTATAGGATATTTTCTTGATTCCTGTTACACTCCTTTGATTTTGTGCTTCTCTAGTCATGATGGTTTTGTAAGCAACACATTGAGCAGCCTTATGCCCAAAGTTATGACATGAAAAAAATTGCCCATTGAAGAAATATCTGTGATCATAGAATCTTTTGGCATTGTTTACCAGTTGGTTGAAGCTTCTACTAATATTCATCCTTGGTGTAAATTGAGTATGATTTACTTGATCGGTAATTTTAGGCCTTTGTTGATGATTAACATACTTTTCACTGGTCTTTGCTGCATCAAGATAGCTTCTAGTAGAGGTTGATGACTTTTGTGATTGAGATGATTCTTCAGTATATCCAAGACCTGTCTTTATTAGAGGAGAACACTGAAATTTGATGATTTCATTTAAAGTTTCAGATCCTTTAGCAAATCTAAGATTAAGAGATTTTTTCTTCTCAAGTTCTTTTCTTAGACCCATGATTTCACATTCTAGATTTTCATTGTGTTAATCTATTTCAGTGAGTATGTGTGTCAACATATATATGATCATATTCTTTTCTTCTAAATATTTTGAGTTTTGTGATTTCTTCAAGAAATTCTTCCTCTTCTAAGGCATCCAAAAAATCATCATTGTCATAAGCCATGAGTAGTATATAATCTTGTTCAATCTCATCTTCATCACTATTGGATAAACCATCATTATCTTCATGCATATAGTAACTCCTTTTATTGACAGCCTATTTTCTATTTCCTTTTCCTTTTCATATTTATCTTTAAGAGTACATTTGGCAACATAATGGCCAACTCTACCACAAGCAAAGCATTTGAATGGTAACTTACCTCTGAATCTTCCGGAACCCTATTGAAGCTTTTTGACAAAATTTACCTCATCTTCTTCTTTTGAAATGTATCCTGGTTCATTGTGCTCTTCCTTTTCTTTCCCCTTTTCTGAAGCTTTAAAGGCGGCTTCTCTCATATCTAATGGAACTACTTTCCTCATTTCAAAGGCAGTTAGGATTTCATGGAATTGAGTCACAGTAATAGTTTGAAGATCCTGTTTTTCTTCTATAGCAAACACGTTTGACTCAAATTTAGAAAACAAAGATCTCAAAATTTTCTCAACTAAAATAGCTTCCTTTATCTCTTCACCCATATTCTTCATACAATTAACAATCTCATCTATACGTAAAAATTAACTAGCAACACTCTCATCACAATGCATCTTAAGAGTTTCATACTGAATTCTCAGAGTTTGAAGCTTAGCACATTTTACCTGAGAGTCTCCTTCATAGCTTTGAATGATTTTGTCCCATATCCCTTTAGCTGTCTTG
Source organism: Pinus tabuliformis (assembly GCA_031772625.1). NCBI lineage: Eukaryota > Viridiplantae > Streptophyta > Pinopsida > Pinales > Pinaceae > Pinus > Pinus tabuliformis. Next base: position 999,414,056 of record CM062818.1, read on the forward strand.
AGCTGCATGACTTTAACAAATTTTGATTCTGACATACTTACCAATAATGTATTGACAAATTTGGCATTGGTTTCATATAACTTCTTACCTACAATCTATAGGTATTGCTGCTGGAAATTGACATCCTCCTTCGACAATTTCTCAAACATCAGCTACAACCAATTGAAGATAGGCTTTGGTTCAAATTTTCCAATATACCAAGTTTTTTCTCCCATTGAAGATTGGTGGTCTGATATATCCCATGCCTTCGAGATTATTCATCTTAAAAGATATTCCTTCAAGCGATCAAGCTTCTTCTGAAGGACCCAATCTGACACCAATTGTTGGAAATAATACTGAGAGGGGGGGTGAATCAGTATTATTAGATCAATAATTTTTCATTTCCCAAACAAATTTATATACGCTACTTCTGTGAAGTGAACTAGCATGTACACACTACTGTGATTAGTGAAACCAACGTATACCCAGAGAACTTGTGATTTAGTTAATTTATCATGTGTTGATCTTTAACCAGTGCATCGGTAACTTATTAAACAATGCAGTAAAAATAGAATAAACCATCACACATAAGAAACATACATGCACACCAATATTTAAGGTGGAAATCCAATGTGGGTGAAAACTACCTGCTGCTATCATATTTGTCTTCTTTTAATAATAAGAAAATCTATTTACAATATTGTACTGGTGTAGACTCATACCAGTACGCAAGCACCCACCTGTAGAAGGCTACAACCTTCTCTCATTTTCTAGCTTCTACTGGAAGAGAGCTACAACCCCCTAGCTCTTGTACTAGCCAATGTGTTTACTAGTACGTAGGTGCTAGCCTACAGAAGGATATGACCTGCTCTCTTCCTCCAGGGACCACATTTCATAAATTTTCAGACTGGATGCTCCTAGTACACAACAATACACATGAAGGCCTCGTTTGATCAAATTTTCATACTGGACGCATCAGATCTTTCAAACTACATCACCCAATAATCATTAATCTGAATAGTCATATCACTGTCACCAGAACACTGTACTAAAACTAGAAACTTGCATTATCATTCAGAACCAGCTGCAACCTCAAAAATCATGAATCATAATGTATATGCCACTTTACTGAACCCAACTTGCATGTATGCACTACCTCCTTTAATCAAACCCACGTATACCTTCAAAACTACTAAAACATAAAACTTCTGAATCAAGTATGTACCATCCAGCAATATACTGAACATCTACTGTCAATTTACAGAGATTTACACAAGCAGTAGTATAGATCACCCTTCTCACTAATACAATCAATCAATCATATATCAAACTCCTTATGCATTCAATTTTACCTTAAGATCTAAGAAGACTTCATTGACAGACAACAGTAAAACAACAAAACTGATCAAATAGATCAGTCAGATCTTGAATAATAGGCTTTTCTTTTGTATATGCTACTTGGAAGAGTAGAACCTGTGTGTACACATGCTTTTATCGAGACTAACCAGCGTATAGATCTGCAAATATTAACTCATAACTTCATTGTTGTTATGAGCTTCAGACAAACTCAGATAATGACATTTAAATAATAAAACAGGTGTACACAATCAAATCTAGCCCAACCAATATCAGATTATTCAATGATAAGTCATTTCAGGTCTCATGATCCTGATCCAACATTGAATTCAAGGTGCACAAAATATTTAAGATCAAATCACAAACATAGCCCCTGCAACATAAAATATACTTCAGATAGAAGTATTCCTTAGAAACCCTTTTCACTTTCACAATGTGGCCTTATGATCTTCTCCTCCTTATATAGTTTTAGGCCTTTCTCAATACCTCAAAACAAAACCACTTAGGACCCATGGGATTCTTGGACAGGATCAAATAATCATTACTCTGCTTAATATTGTGGGCTAATACCATGGTATTGACCCTTGGTATTGTCTCCTCTTGAATTTCCTTGATTTTCCAACATATATGTTATTTTATTATTGTGAAAGTGTGTGTTTACGTGTACGCTCTTTTTGTTCTGTGAACCATCATGTATACACTATTTTGACTAAGTGGACCTATGTATACATCTTAAACTTCTTTTCACCATCCTTTACCTTCAAATTCTTCATTCTAATTAGTAGACTTTAGTTCCATCTTCCTGTTCTTCTATACCAATGCCCTGTTACATCTAAATGGACTTGTTACACTGTGGGTTGCCTTTCATCAAAACTGAACTGACCTATGAGTGAGTTGCCATGAATGGCAACACTTGCATCATAATGCCAACATTTTCAAGTTTTCCGTTGTAAAATATGGCTATCATGAATCCCTAAGGAAAAATGATAGGATGCATCATGGCATTATAGAAGCATTAAAAGCAAGAGCTCATAATCATAGAGAAAATATCTGAAATAGAAGTCTATGGTAGTCATTTATGGAAGGATATAGCTCTTGCTAACCTCATTAAAAGCATAAGTGGAAATTATGGGAAAAATAAGAAAAATGTCATCTAGCACAAAGCTCATCATACATCAGTCAAAAGGGAGCATTTTCTAAATAAGGATACTCAAGATCCTCTATTGGAATCTTCATTTGAAGGTTCACCAATCAAAAGGAAGCAAGGGTTTGATCAAGAATTCCATCTTGTGGGAATTCATGGGATGATATTATGATGAAAAAAGAGGTAAATAAGATCAAGGGATTGAAGTTATTTTAATCAAGGAAGCTGTTGAAAGAAGTATGGATGACCTAAAGGAAAAATGAGGTATGTATGCTTGTATTCGATATTGTAGATTCACGTCATAAGGTTACAGTTAACATGGATAAATTCTCCATCTCGAGAGCATGATCAAAAGAAATGATATTATCCTTAAAAGATGTAGCAAGGCATGGGTCACGCATTGACTAGATGAAATCAACATAATATGTCCTCATACGAAATATGAGGTGGTTGACAATAATTGGACGAACTATGATCGAAAGTTCCTGAAAGGAAATGTGTGAAAGAAAGGAAGAGATTGTAAAATTTGCAACTATAGAGAAGGAAATAAACATCCGAGGACTGAGATAATTGACTATGATATCTCCATGAGTGATATGAAGACCATGATAAAGTTTGAAAATGAAGGAGACCCTTAACAATGTATATATTTTGGAGACGTGTCAATATGTATGTAGGATGTTGATGCAAATTAGAAGATGTCATGATGAAAGACCATCACAAAGGTAGTTTTGATGATTCTTGTTTTAAATAATATATGGATGGGCTTATGCAAGGCTACCAAGGAAAGATCTATGGATGTCTTCCACCCCTATTGACCATGTAGCAGGATGAAATATCCTTCAGGAAACATGGCATGAAAGAAGCGACATGGCATGAAGGAAGGATGGATATGAACTGATGGATCACTTTCAGTTGAAAGGAATGGTGACATGACTAACTCATGGAAGAAAGTGATGGATGGGTTGTGCTCTATGAAGAAGTCCCAAAAGATGTAGACTTTATGACAAAGAATAATTTCATGACATCAAAGGAAGGAGTTCTACAAGCAGCTGATTGTCCCATGTGTTGGCATTATGTTTTTCTGGTATGGCTGTATGTTACAGATGTTGTACTTGATGGCAACTCCCGTGGCAAGGCTCTCAGTTTGTTGAAAATTAAGAAGGACGCAGGAAACCAGTTCAGAAGGTGCGTACTCGCAGGTACACCATGCAGGATCCGCGTCCAGAGACGCAGTCCAGGCGTTCAGGGGGTGCGTCCACCCAGTGCACACTTTTCAAGACAGAGAAAAAGCACGTGGGGGTTTCTTGTGTGGTATCTAGCCGACGGTTTTGTGTTTCTATCGTGTCGGCTCGTGGTATTGTTCCATGTTTTGAGGAGGAGCTTGCCTATATAAAGCAAGGAGATCATTTGGCTAAGGGTGTCTTTGGTTGAATATCCTTTTGGGTGAGATCTGATCTAGATCTAAAGAAGGCGAATCTACTGAAGGACTAAAATCTCTTTGGCGCAAGATCAGATCTGAAGATCTCACTGTTTGGGTTACACTTAAAGTCTTGAAATCATTCATACCCGGAGGGACGCAGGTACGGTGAAAGGAAAGCGCGCCGGGACGCAGTGCAGAATCTGGAGACCTGCGTGGGGACGCAGGGCAGACGAAGTTCAGGTGCGTCTGGGACGCAGTTCAGTAACTGGAGATCTGCGTGGGGACGCAGAGCGATCAAGGTTCAGGTGCGTCTCTGAAGCAAAAAACGCGGCGCGATAGTGTTTTTGGGTGCGTCTCTGTAGCAGAAGGACGCGGCGCGATAGTGGTTTTGGGTGCGTCCCTGTAGCAGAAAGACGCGGCGCGATAGTGTTTCTGGATGCGTCCCTGAAGCAACAGAACGCAGAGCAGTTGAAGGAATAGTGCGTGGGCATGCAGCGCAGCAGAAGGATATCTGCGTCTGGTCGCAGGCCACAGAAGGAAAAACTGCGTCTCTGTTCTATTGATTGTATTTATCTGTTGATAAGGTGTTCTGGGTTAATTCTGTTATTACTGATTTGATTACTGTAGTAGACAGTAACTGTTATGTACTGGATGATCATTTGATGCTTTATGAAAAGAAGTAGAGAGTTGTAGCTCTCTGCAGGTTGCAGCCTGCGTACTGGTAAAGGACTGCACCAGTACAAAATCATTGTAAAAGGAGTTTCTAATTTGAAAGAAGATAGAGACATATTGCAGCAGGTGGTTTTCACCCACATTGGGTTTCCACCTTACATCTTGTGTTCTTTGGTGTGACTATCTGTTTTCTTTGTTCATGCTCATTATTTTATGGTACTGATATGCAAGAATAATTCAAAGATCAAGAAAGGAAGATTTGTTAAATTGCTAGATAATACTGATTCACCCCCCCTCTCAGTATTATTTCCAACAATTGGTATCAGAGCAGGTCCTTCAGAGAAGCTTGATCGCTTGAAGGTAGATCGTTCATCATGAGCAACTACGAGAGAGAAGCATCAATCAGGCCACCGATTTTTGATGGGACAAACTTCAATTATTGGAAGGTAAGAGTTACTGCATATCTTCAATCTCTTGGTACAGAAGTTTGGGACATTGTAGAAACAGGCTATGCTTTTCCTTCAGCTACTCCTACAGATCCAGCTGAGAAAAAGAAGTATGAAACAAATGCAAAAGCAGTCAGTACTCTATTAGGAAGTATATCCCAAACAGAATTCATGAAGGTAATGCACTTCAAATCAGCAAAAGAGATATGGGACAAAATGGTCACGAGCTATGAAGGAGATGAACAGGTAAAGCGAGCTAAACTTCAAACTCTCAGGATTCAGTATGAGACTCTTAAGATGTATAATGATGAAAGTGTAGCTAATTATTTTCTTTGGGTAGATGAGATTGTTAATTGTATGAAAAATTTGGGTGAAGAAATAAAAGAGGCTATAGTAGTTGAAAAGATTCTAAGATCATTATCCCCCAAGTTTGAATCTAAAGTATCTGCAATAGAAGAAAAGGAAAATCTCCGAGTTCTTACTATGTCTCAGCTACATGGAATTCTAACTGCTTATGAAATGAGAAAGGGAGGTCCATCAGACAGAAGGGAAGCTGCTTTCAAGGCATCAGGCAAGGAAGATTACTATGAAGCAAGCCATGTTCCAGAAGAAGAGGAAGAAGAATCCAATTTTGTCAGAAATCTTCAAAGGGGTTCTGGAAGGTTCAGAGGTAAGCTACCTTTCAAATGCTTTGCTTGTGGAAGAGTAGGTCATTATGCTGCAAAATGTCCTTATAAGGATAAAGGAAAGGAACCTGCTAGATGGAACAAGAAACAAAGTGCAAATAAGAAAAGCTACTACACCGATGAAGATAGTGATGGTCTATCAAACAGTGATGAAGATGAACGAGGTAATGAATATAAGTTATTAATGGCATTTGAAGATGATGATTATATGGATGCTATAGATGTAGATAACCTTTATGATGAAATCACTAGACTCAAGAGATGTATAGAAGAAAAGAATGTGATCATTGATACTCTACAATTTCAAATTGATGAAAAGGAAAAACATCTTGAAAAACTAGAAGGAGAAATTGTTGGTCTTAGAAAAGAGATTGAGAAAAAAAAAGCTATTAATCTTAAGTTTGTCAAAGGATCCAAAACCTTGGATAAGATTATCAATGTGCAGCGGTCTCCTCTAAACAAGACAGGTCTGGGCTACAATGGAGAAACCTCTCAAGCATCCACCTCAAAGAGTTATCTTGATGCAGCAAGAAGAAATGAGCAAAAGAACAATGAAGATCATCAGGTAAAGCAGGGACGAATTACAAACAGAAACTATCAAGGGCAATCCATCTTAAGGGTGAACCAGCCACAGGTAAAATCTTCTCAATTTGGTCCAAGAATAGATGAAAATAGAAATTACAATCAGTCGGCTGGTAGATTCGATAACCGCAGAAGTTTCTTCAATGGACAATGCTTTTCTTGTCATAACTTTGGTCACAAAGCAGCTCAATGTGTTGCATATAAAACAATCATGACTAGGGAAGCTCAAAAACAAAGAAGTATGACAGGGATTACAAAAAGGACCTATAACAACTTTTCGGTTCTTGAAAATGAAGTCGAATGTTCTATTTGCAATAATTTTGGTCATGAAGAATCTGAATGCAGGAGCAGGTTTCAGCAGAAAAAGGAGCAAGCCTCAAGCACCAAAACATGGAGAATAAAGGAACCTCAAACAGAAAGATGTGGAATAGCATTTTATGCAGAGGGATAGGAAAATCTATGGTACATTGACAGTGGATGTTCGAAGCATATGACAGGTGATAAAGAAAAACTTGAATCTTATTCTGCTCTAGAAAAGGGAAAGAAAGTCTCTTTTGGAAATGATACTTCTGCAACTATAAAAGGAAAAGGGATTGCTCAGTTAAAAGAAAAGGTCAAAGCTGGAAATGTTTTGTATGTTGATGGATTGAAGCATAATCTTCTAAGTGTCAGCCAGATGTGTGATCAAAGAACCGAGGTTATTTTCAGATCAAATGGATGTCTTGTTCGTGATCTTGATACAGGTAAAACAGTACTCAAAGGCAAAAGAACTCCAAATAATCTGTACATATTTGAAGAAGGACAACAACAATGCTATCTGAGCAAGGATGAAGAGCACTGGTTATGGCATCGAAGGTTGGGACATCTAAGCTTCTCACAAATAAGGAAAGCATGCAAATATCAGGCAGTTCGCGATCTTCCAGATATCAAAATTCCTGACAACACCATATGCAGATCATGTCAGTTTGGAAAACAAACCAGAACTAACTTTCCAGAGAAAGAAGGATCAGCTAGCAGGCCTCTTGAGCTAGTACATACAGATACATGTGGTCCATTCAGGAAAAGAACACCTAGAGGAGAGGAATACTTGATATTATTTATTGACGATTTCTCCAGGTTTGTCTGGTTAGGACTTATGAAGCACAAAGATGAAGCATTCGAAAAATTCAAATCCTTCAAAGCCTTGGTTGAAAATGAATCAGGTCACAAAATTAAGTGCCTCAGATCCGACAGAGGTGGGGAATTTACTTCAAATGAATTTTTCGATTTCTGTGATGAACATGGGATAAGGAGAGAATTCTCTACAGCTAGAACTCCTCAGCAAAATGGAGTTGTTGAAAGAATGAACAGAACAATCCAACAAATGGCTCGTGCTATGCTTGATGAATCAGGAACTCCCGCAACTTTCTGGGGTGAAGCTGCACACGCTGCGGTTGTTATTCTCAACAAAACAAATGTCCGGGTGAACAGCACTCAAACTCCTCATGAGCTTTGGAGTGGCAGGACTCCTTCGGTAAAGCACTTCAAAATCTTTGGGAGTAAATGCTATATCAAGAATACTGATGAGCAGCTTGGCAAACTTGAACCTAGGGCAGATGAAGGCATTCTTCTTGGTTACTCTCCACATAGCAAAGCATACAAGTGCTACAATAAAAGACTTGGCAGAATTGTTGACAGCATTGATGTAGTGGTTGATGAGAAGGGATACATTCCTAGGCAAGTCCATCATGAAAACATCGAAGAAGATGAAGGCTATCCTCAAAGACAAAATGATGAAGAAGAAGAACCTCAAGAAGAGCCAGAAGAGCAAACAAGAATAGAAGAAAAGACTCCATCCAGATATGTTCAGAAGAATCATCCAGAATCTCAGATTGTGGGGCAGAAAGAAGCAGGTGTACAAACAAGAAGAACAGTTGCAGAAGCCTCAAGCTATTTGGCATTACTCTCCTCTACTGAACCACAAAATGTGAAAGAAGCATGCAAAGATGAATGCTGGGTGAAAGCAATGGATGAAGAACTTGAGCAAATCGAAAAGAACAACACTTGGGAGCTGGTTCCTAGACCAAAGGATAAGAATGTTATCGGAACAAAATGGGTCTTCAAAAATAAATTGAATGAAAATGGAGAAGTAATTAGAAACAAAGCCAGACTTGTTTGTAAAGGGTATGCGCAGCAAGAAGGAATAGACTTTGAAGAAACTTTTGCTCCTGTTGCAAGACTTGAGGCCATCCGAATGTTCCTTGCTCTCTCAAGTTTTCAAAACTTCAAAGTATTTCAAATGGACGTGAAATCAGCCTTTCTGAATGGAGACTTGGAAGAAGAAGTGTACATTGAACAGCCAGATGGGTTCATCCTTGGAAATGATCCAAATCTTGTATGCAGATTGAAAAAGGCTCTCTATGGTCTCAAACAAGCTCCAAGGGCTTGGTACTACCGGTTGGACAAATATCTTCATCAACAAGGTTTTTCAAAAGGTTCAGCAGATAGCAATCTGTATATAAAAGTTGAAAATAACAAATTGCTAATACTTTTTGTGTATGTAGATGACATTATTTTTGGCAGCAATGAAGAAGCTATGAGTCAAAGCTTTGCCTCGGTCATGCAGAAAGAATTTGAAATGTCCTTGCTAGGAGAACTGACATATTTCCTTGGTTTGCAAATCCAACAAAAAGAAGGAGGAATCTTTTTATCTCAAACCAAGTATCTCAAACAGATTTTGAAGAAATATGGCATGGAAGATGCAAAACCAGTATGTACACCCATGGTCACAGGATGTAGTCTCAGTGCAAATGATGAATCTGCAGCAGTACATCAACCAACCTACAGATCTATGATTGGAAGTTTACTATATTTGACAGGTACCCGACCAGACATCATGCATGCAGTTGGAATAGTTGGAAGATTTCAGGCAAATCCGAAGGAGACTCATCTTCAGGCAGTGAAGAGAATTTTCAAATATCTTCAAGGGACTCAAAATTATGGCTTATGGTATCCTAGAGATACAGATCTTACTCTTCATGCTTATACAGATGCAGATTGGGCCGGAAGCGTGGATGATAGGAAAAGCACAAGTGGTGGTGCGTTCTTTATGGGTTCTAGACTGGTATCTTGGTTCAGCAAGAAACAGAGTTCGATTGCCTTGTCTACAGCTGAAGCAGAATATGTTGCTGCTGCATCTTGTTGCACCCAACTTCTTTGGATGATGCAGACTTTGCAGGATTTTCAAATCACTTGTACGCCACCTATCCCCATCTTATGTGATAACACAAGTGCAATCAGCATCTCAAAGAATCCGGTTATGCATTCAAAAACCAAGCACATACCAATCAAGTATCATTTTCTCCGGGAACAAGTACTTGAACAGAAAGTCAAGTTGGAGTATGTTCCTTCTAAGGAACAAGTTGCTAATATTCTCACCAAACCATTGCCCAGGGACACCTTTGAGTACCTCAGGCAAAAGCTGGGGGTTGTTGATGCATCTTCTTGTTGTTGAACCTTTTCTGATTGATGGTACAGGTTCAGGGGGAGCATATCATGCATTGTTGGCATTATGGAGGATGGTCAGAAGGAGATCTTGGAAATAGCTGCAATATGTCTCTATCTCTTTCATGGAGGATTATGGTTCTTTGTTACAGATCTGGTTCAAGGGGAGCATGATCTTAGGGGGAGCATACCCCTTTGCCCTTGATGTCAAAGGGGGAGAATGAAGCTGAAGTTTGTGAGGTTGCCATCAAGTCCAAAGGGGGAGATTGTTGGCATTATGTTTTTATGGTATGGCCGTATGTTACAGATGTTGTACTTGATGGCAACTCCCGTGGCAAGGCTCTCAGTTTGTTGAAAATTAAGAAGGACGCAGGAAACCAGTTCAGAAGGTGCGTACCCGCAGGTACACCATGCAGGATCCGCGTCCAGAGACGCAGTCCAGCCGTTCAGGGGGTGCGTCCACCCAGTGCACACTTTTCAAGACAGAGAAAAAGCACGTGGGGGTTTCTTGTGTGGTATCTAGCCGACGGTTTTGTGTTTCTATCGTGTCGGCTCGTGGTATTGTTCCATGTTTTGAGGAGGAGCTTGCCTATATAAAGCAAGGAGATCATTTGGCTAAGGGTGTCTTTGGTTGAATATCCTTTTGGGTGAGATCTGATCTAGATCTAAAGAAGGCGAATCTACTGAAGGACTAAGATCTCTTTGGCGCAAGATCAGATATGAAGATCTCACTGTTTGGGTTACACTTAAAGTCTTGAAATCATTCATACCCGGAGGGACGCAGGTACGGTGAAAGGAAAGCGCGCCGGGACGCAGTGCAGAATCTGGAGACCTGCGTGGGGACGCAGGGCAGACGAAGTTCAGGTGCGTCTGGGACGCAGTTCAGTAACTGGAGATCTGCGTGGGGACGCAGAGCGATCAAGGTTCAGGTGCGTCTCTGAAGCAAAAAACGCGGCGCGATAGTGTTTTTGGGTGCGTCTCTGTAGCAGAAGGACGCGGCGCGATAGTGGTTTTGGGTGCGTCCTTGTAGTAGAAAGACGCGGCGCGATAGTGTTTCTGGATGCGTCCCTGAAGCAACAGAACGCAGAGCAGTTGAAGGAATAGTGCGTGGGCATGCAGCGCAGCAGAAGGATATCTGCGTCTGGTCGCAGGCCACAGAAGGAAAAACTGTGTCTCTGTTCTATTGATTGTATTTATCTGTTGATAAGGTGTTCTGGGTTAATTCTGTTATTACTGATTTGATTACTGTAGTAGACAGTAACTGTTATGTACTGGATGATCATTTGATGCTTTATGAAAAGAAGTAGAGAGTTGTAGCTCTCTGCAGGTTGCAGCCTGCGTACTGGTAAAGGACTGCACCAGTACAAAATCATTGTAAAAGGAGTTTCTAATTTGAAAGAAGATAGAGACATATTGCAGGAGGTGGTTTTCACCCACATTGGGTTTCCACCTTACATCTTGTGTTCTTTGGTGTGACTATCTGTTTTCTTTGTTCATGCTCATTATTTTATGGTACTGATATGCAAGAATAATTCAAAGATCAAGAAAGGAAGATTTGTTAAATTGCTAGATAATACTGATTCACCCCCCCTCTCAGTATTATTTCCAACACCATGATCTCCACTTGAAGAGTTGTTGGAAGCAAGTCCCTGGTCAAGAGGGAGCTTATTCAAGCCCCTATTTAAGAGGGAGCTTGGGTATAGTCCTTCAGTGGAATGGGTATGTCTTCCCTAAGTTGAGTGGGATAGATAAACACATCATTCTTTTCTTCACTTGGGAAGACAAAAAGGAGGATTGGGTAAACATCTGGCATCCAATACTCTTTGAGGATTATTTAGGGCCTCCAAGATAAGAGTAGTCTTAGAAGACCAATATTCTTTGAGGACTAGGAATCCAAGATAAGAATAGTCCTAATAGAACATACTCTAAGAGAACCCAGGTAGGGTATATTTCAAGAGAGATAATGACCAGGGTGTCTATACATCATTGGTCTCTCTAGCATTGAGCTCTGATATTATAAAGTGATAGAGTTATTATTCAAGGCCTTGTTATGTAACAATGTTGTTTAATATGATGCTATATAGATGGGTTACCAATCTAACTCTTCTTATGAGAATTCTTTAGATTGAGAATGTCCAAGTACCTTGTATGGATTACAAATACCTCCATAGTTAAGAGGGAGTGTTGAAAAGTGTAACTAGGTTTAGCCTTCATAATGACATGTGTAATCATGGTTTTATGTAATTGATGTAAATAATAAAATAAAAATATTTTTTTAGTGCTTAAGTCATGGGTTTCATACTGAAGGAATTTTATTTTATAGTTAAAGCTCCCATTGTGAGCTATTAGGTTGGGTCATCAAGTCATAAAGTTTATTGAGTCAGTGTCAAGTGTTGAAAACCCATTTGGGTACGTTACACATTGTAAAAGAAAATTTATTTTTGTCATAAAACCTCCAAGATCTTGTCACAAACACTACTTGAATTCATCCTAAGGATGATTCTTGAAAAGGCATGTCAGCCTTGACACCAGTTCAAGTTGTCTTATTCTTGATGGATATACCACTATATACAGGTCATCTTGGCCTCACCTAGAAGAGCATTCATTCAAGCATCTGACACAAGGAAATAAGTGCAAGACTCACGTAAGAAGAGTATCTATCCAAGCGAAGAAAGAAGAGATAGATGCCAAGCTTTTTTGGGTCTATTTTGGGCTAATATCTGCCACATGTGTGAAGAGGAGTGGTATGATTTGCTACAGAAAAAGTAGAGATTGTGATAGTCATCTTAGGAGTCTGAATCAAGAAAGAAGACAAGTCAAGAATGTAGGCCGAGTTGAAGTAGAAGAAGTCTCCATCCAAAGTGAAGGGAACAAGGGTATGAAATTGGTGGTAATACTTCCCATGTGATGCATCTAGGGTTTCTAAGGGGGCCGAAAGTTGTAGACTTGAACCTAGAGGCCGAAATATAAAGGGTAATTGAAGTTCAAAGAAAGGAAAGGAATTTGACTTGTGTTGACTTGGGCAAGAGGACAAAGTAGTGACAAAGGATCTTGTGACTTGGTCTTCGAGTGGTTGTTTTGTCAACGGTCTTGGTCATGGTCTTGGTATTTTTCAATTGAAGTCTCTATAAGAAGAATAATTCATTTGGTTTTTCCTCTCAATTTGGAGAGGTTTTTGCTCTGGTTGATCGCCTAAATTTTGTGTCTCTTGTTTATTTATTGTTTATGCAATGGTAGTTGTTAGATGAAGAAAAACACTATAATAATCTAAGTAAAGATAAGATCCTAATCTAAAGAAGAAAAATTCATTCAAAAGAAGTTATCATTAGAAGAGAAATATCCTAATTCCTATGTCATAGATTTCTCAACGGTGGGAACACTTGTCACACCTCTAAGTCGGTTGTTTACCACTCTAAGTGTTTGTTGGCCATCATGGGCACCTGTTGGCTTTGGTACCAATTCAGGGTCCTGACATCCTCCCCCACTTTAAAAAAGTTGCAGCCCTCAACAACACCATCTTAACAAACTCCTTTACCAATTATTTTATCCTCATCGCGACAATTGGATAGCTTCAACTATGACCAACTCCATTCCCATCACCTGTCGCAACCTTGCAAGAACATCATGTGATGGTACCCCTTTTGTTGGTGACTAGTTAGGTAGCTAATCTGACCATAGCACCTCCTCCAAAAGAATGCATGCGTCCTAGAATCATCACAACTGTCCTCACATCTTGCTGTCATACGATCCTCTTATTTGCTTTGCCACTATGGTATGTTCATCACTTCAAAGGTGTCTCATTGCCATGAATAGATGACAATGAGCCCATATTCTCTCTAAGTTTGAAAAGATGGTGAGGATGAGAAGGTTGACGCCTCTCCATTCCCATATTCATCGCGCTCCAACATCTCAATCCAAGTGTCCACATCTTTGTCTTCTAACTTCTTCACATATGCTTCACGGTCTTCCTTTCGTCGGTTATCTAATTTTTACGTAGTATTCTTTTTTATAACATGTAGTATATTTTTTATTTTGAATAATCAAATAATTACTTTAAAATATGGGAATAGTAAACTAATTAATTTCTTTATAGATAGAAATTTAGGAATTTATCAAAAAAATAATAATTTTATTATTGATATGAACTTAGATGGTCTTTAAAAATCTTGTTCCATTTTAAAATTACTCAAGGTTTTTTTTAATTTGAAAGAAATGAATTTAAATTTAAATTTTACATTTCCAAATATTAATAATTAAAAAATGGCTTTGCTAAAAAAATTGAAATTATTCTATGTAAAAGGAATGTATATTATATCTATTTTTGTTATTCATTTCTCACAATAACACCATGGTTCATAAATTAGTGGTATAACTTGAGTAAATACTAATTTATCCAAATAAATTAAATGTAAGGTAAATAGTAATAAGAATTAATTTATGATAAATATCAAACATTTATTTCATCATGATTTCATCATACATCTCACATTGCTAAAACTAACCTTTGATTTGTGAACACTACTAAAAATATTCTAGAATATTTAGTGGATGTTATATCTATACCATCCACTTAAAAATTATTGATAACTAAATTAAAATAATAAAAAGATAATTAATATGGATCGAGTGAAAATGTGAAGTTGGGTTAAACTTTTTTCCCTTTTTTGAGAAAAAAATCATTTTTAGAAGTTTTTCAACTTTCGGCAAGCCAACACAATTTTTTTCTTTAGAATTTCATTTTACAAAAAAAAAAAATGGTTAGAAATTTTATTATCTTTCTATTACTTAGTTTTTGGATTTTTTTTATTCACATTTGATATGTCAACTTAGCAATTGTTTCACTACGTTCTTTAAAAACCAAGGGATTCATAGAAAGCCATGTTTTTTAACACTAGTGTATTCTTTGTTAACTTGGCGTTTTTGAAAAAAAAATGTGTTGCAACAATCTAGAGGGACTCTACTTCAACATCATTATATTTACAAAGCCAAATGATGCACATCATAATTACTAGAATTTTTTGAATTGAACCAATATGAAAAAACAACAGATTTTGAAGATATTTAGTATAGCGTCAAGTTTCTCAATATATTAGTTATAAACTTAAAATCTAAAAACTACCCATTACAGAAAACGGACCAATGTAATGAACCATAAATTTTTCATATTTTTTTATAGTGTATTTTAGAAGATACAAATTTTTTATTTCACTAAATCATGACCTTCAGAATTTTTTTGCACACATTTTATTAGAAAATTAATTAAAAATAACAAATTTCTATGAAATTCCATCAAATTTATATCTATTGAAAGTGGATTCAATTCTGCAAATGCTGGTATTGGTCCTGAAAGTAAATTCACCAAATGTGATGGAGTTTAACCATTCTAAAGTTGGAAAAGGGTGACCAAAGCCGAGCTATTGTAGACTTGCAGGTTAAAGTAGTTCGGCCAAACTAAAACCACATTCAGCCAAACTCGTGTTTGTTGTCTACGTTCGTTAAAATAAATAGAAAATTAATTTGGTCAAATTAATTTAGAAGTTTAGCCAAATTTGTTTTTAAAGTTCGGCTGAAAATCTGTCAATATTTTTCGTCGGCCAGAAAAATGAAATGATGTGAACCTTCGAAAAAAATGTTTCACCCAAACGATATAAATAAATGGAGCCGCAACATTATTTTCGCACTCTTTCCTCATTTGGAGAGAACTAATTTTGGGCTGAATTTTTAAAGGAAAGTTTTTTTGCCTTAATTTTTAAAAATAAGTCTTTTGGGTTGAATTTTTAAAGTGAATTTTTTTAGCTTAATTTATAAAGTAAGTCATTAGGGTCGAATTTTTAAAGTGAGTTTTTTAGGCTTAATTTTTAAAGTAAGTCTTTTGGGTTGAATTGTGAAAGTGAGTTTTAAGGGTTGAATTTTTAAACTGAGTATTTTGGTCTAAATTTTGAAAGTGGGTTATTTTGTAGGATTTTGAAATTGAATTTTTGGGGTTTGATTTTAAAAATCAACATAGATTGAATTATCATGGGAAATCAAAGAAATTTCAAGAGAAAATATGATCGAAAAAGACACATTGAAGCTCGTAGAGAATACAGGAGAAACTATTACAAAAGAAAGAAGGAAGAGCACTTAAATATTGAAAGAGAGAATCAATATCAACTAAAAGTTGAAACAAGTGTGTAAATGTGAATATTATAAATGATATTTAAAATTTAACTAGTGTATTGTGAAATTTAATTTTTATTTGACGAACTAATTTGAAAATTACTTTGCAATGTAAATAGAGAGAGATATTCCTCATAACATTGATGGTAAGATTGAAAATGTTGAAAGACAAAGTGAAAAAGATAATGAACCAATGATTGATGATGTTGTTGAAGATGTTGAAAGATATTTAAGTGAAGAAGTTGAATCATCATCAAGTATGTATATATATGTCATGTGTATTATTGAAATTATACATATTTATTAATTTCAATTTCATTCAAACTCTATTTTTTAATTTAATTATTTAATGAATATTTATACCCATTTACATTTAATTTTCATATGTACATATGAAATCAATATCGATGATGAGATGTTAGAAAATGTTGACATTGACATATATGGAGATAAAAAAGTTGACCATGTTATACGATATCGTGTTAAGCTCATTATTGATAGGTTCTTCAAAGATGAAAGTGTGACAGTTCAAGCTCAAATTTTGAGAGGTCTCTTAACATCAAAGAAATTAAAAGAAGCTACAACTCTATTGGGTATTTGAAAATCAATGAAAGATAAAAAGGTGAAGGAAAATGTGATTCAAAATATAAGTAGTGCTCTAAAATCAATTGGAAGATCTAGAAAGAAAAGTGATATAGTTGCACGTAGAGAAATACAAATGGTAGTGGTTTCATCAAGTACTAAAGAAAATCATTTGGTAAAATCTATGGCAAAAGCATTAGGGACCTTACGAAAAATATTGCACAAACATAGGAAATTTCAATTGCAAATAGATGTAAATGATGAGCTCACTTGTTGGACGATTATTTGTAGGAAACCATACAAAGATAGACTTGGAGAAGATGTTAAAAAAATAATATATGAATATTGGATGAAAAATTCACATGTTTTACCAAAATCAAGGGATGTGATGCGTCAAATAATGACATGAAATCATTATGAAGAACATGCAAAACATATCTTGGACACCACTCAGATAGAGTTATTCAAAAATTTCATAGAAGAGAATCATGGAATTAATGTCTCAATCAGTACTTTTGTGCAACAAAAACCATGTTATGTTAAACCTATCACTGTGCCCGACACTTGTTGTTGTCGTTATCATGTGGAATTTCAATTATATTATGATATCTTCCTTAATTTTGGTAAAACATTTTGGGAAAATTCAACTCCTCCTTCCACTATCCATGGTTTCATATCCGAAATTCTATGTGCAAGAGAAAGTGATGAATTATTTTACCAAAAGAAATGTGTTGGTGGTAAAAAATGTGATCATTGTGGAAATTTGACTTTATTTCACAACAAATATTCTATTGATATAAATGAGATATCATTGTCTAACCTAAAAGAGAAATGGAAGAGATATGAACATATCCATACATTGATTAGTTCAAATAATAGTACAAGTGCTAAAAGGATTGATTTACAAGAAGAAAAAATTTCTATGATAGAGTTTTTGAAGAAATTTGAGACAAAAATTTATAAGTACACCACACATTCGCATAGAACTCAATGGAAGGAGCTGTAATTCAAAATATCTCATGAAATTTTTCCACCAGGAACCATTTTGTCAATAGCTGATTTTGTAGAGAATTACACATTTGTTGCACAAAATGAAATACAGAGTGAATATTATAATTCTGGCCAAGTCTCTATGCTTGTACATATTCTATATAGACAAGATGAACAAAATGTTGATGACATAGAAAGCACCAGTGAGAATCAACATGTTATTAAAGAATATCACTTTTATATTAGTAATGATCATACACATGATACACATTTTGTACAACATTGTTTTGATAAGATTTATGACTTATTGAAAGGTTGTGGAATAAAATTCAATGAACATTGGATATGGTCAAATGGATGCGTAGGTAAATTCAAATTGTCACAAGCATTCTTTTGGTCGTGTCGTCTTACATTAAACATCTTTGGAATTTCTTTGAGGTTGGTCATGTAAAGGGAGAACATGATGGTGCAGGGGCATGTATAAAACGAGCACTTTGAAGATATCAAATGGACCACTCTACAAAATGACTTGTCTCAGTTGAAAAAGTTGTTCAATGGTGCGATGTTGCACTAAGCCATTAGACTAACCCATCAAGGGAAGTATGGAGGTATGTACATATATAAAAATTAACTTGTATATAGTTTTAATATATGATCATTTTTATTAATTTTCTAATTTTAAACATTTATAAATTATATAGTTTAAACAATACATCGATGATTATCTTTGATATATAAATTGTATTTTAAATAACATATTTAAATTCTTGTTTTAATTTACTATAGGTTTCTTTGGCATATTGGAGTCCAAGATGTAGATAGATCGATTACAGATGAAGTTGAAAGAGTAAAAGGGACAAAAATTTCATTCAATTAAAACAGATGATTACCAAAATGCACTTGCACTTGATAAAAAAAATATTCTTGTTTTTGTCATGTTTGCATAGAGGACACACAATCCAAATCCAATGGTGTTTGTGAAAACAATATGTATGTAAAATCTTGGCAACATACATAACTAAATACAAAGGGGAAAATGTTTGTTGCAAGCTTCGAAGAGATGGAATCAGAGGAGACTATAGTATCATTTGAAGGTAATTGAGTTTTTGATCTTGTTAGAGAAGGTAACATTTCAACTACTTTCAAAGGATATATATGTGTGTGTGTGTGTGTGTGTTTAAAATCATTGCGTATAAGTATCTAGATTATAGTTAAAATATAAAGATCTAAATAGATAATAAAATCAAGTCCATGTTGATAAAGTTAATTTCATGTCAATTATGCTCTGAATTTACACTTGTTTTATTGTGCAGGAGATGTTTTTGCTGTAGTTGCACTCATTAACAACATTGAAAATATCGAGTACTATTTGATGCGGTGCACTAAATGAAAGATTAAGTTATTGGAAGACTATGACGATATCGATTTTATATATGAAGGAGGGTCTATTATACTGAAAGATTATTTTTTCCAAGAAACTCATCAAACTAAGAGTAATGTTTATTTTCAAGACTATCAACTAGATGTCATAAGTTGTCAATATAGTCACTTGGTGTGTGCAATGCACATAAAGTTGATAGAAGCTCAATAAAAAAAACAATTGAAAGTTAAAAAATGGAGAATGTCAAAAGTTGATCATGAATAGATCATTAAGGATGGAATTCCATCAGAATTTTTTTAATTGAACTTCCCAACAATTTCTTCTCCTTGGATTCATCTTTGAGAACTTAGAGTTCAAGTACATTTTTAGTCTTTCTTTTTGTGCACTCTTAAGATGTACATTCTTAAGAATGTGATGATATGAAAGCAATACTCATTGGGTCTTGTATTGAGTTACAAATTTATATGTATATTTCCTGTTATATAGGTGTATTGAGGATTTGATGCTACTGATATTACATTTTCATGCACGAAAAGTAATGTATATGTACATACATTCTCTAGTCTTAAACGACTTCATATATGAATGCAACATGTATTAGCCTTTATACACATTAATGCAATTTAACATACATACCATATTTTATAATGCAATTTTATGTTATGATTGTTCTTTACATCTACAACAAATTATAATATTCATTCAAATGCAAAATGTAGGTCATGTTTTGTAATTTGCAATTTTACTAGATTTGTTTTAACTAAATTGATAAAAAACTTTAAACAAACCTAAGAATCATCTACTAACATTATGATAATGACTGAATGAAAAATGTACCAACTAAACACAAATTTACTTTTATTGCTACATATTCATGAACTTAAATTATATGTAAAACCTTTAAAAGCATCAAACCATCCATGCATCATGCAAAATGTGGGCCCTGTTTTATAATGCAATTTTCTCTAACTTATGTTTTTGCATTCAAACAACTTTATATTAAAAGTTAACTATCAACCGACATCCATAGTAGCCTTTCTATACATGAATGCAAAATATACATACCATATTTTATAATGCAATTTTAAATTATCATTGTTTTAGACTTCTACACTGAATTATAAGATTCATTCAAATGAAAAATGTATCAACTAAATGAAAATTTACTTTCATTGCTACATATTCATGAACTTAAGTATGTGATGAGCCCCAATATTGTAGCAAGGATGTTGCAACTCCTAGGGAAACCAGATTACTTTCTCAACCCGTGGTTCATACAAACTTGGAGGTGGCAATGCTATATGCACAACAGATGCAACAGTATACTCTTGTCATTTCTCAACTGGGGCGAAAAACCACTAGGGTTTTTCAACCCATCCTTCTATTGACTAAAAGGAGGCTAACTACTAACAGTGAATGTAAAACTATTTTTAATGCAGAAAGTAAATGCTTTCCTATGTTAAGGAAATGAAAGTGATGAATAGAAAGTGCTATGAAAATTACATGAAATCACCTAGATAGGAATTAACACACATTGATTGCAAAATATACCTAATTTAACCTTGCATTATGCCATGTATTTATCTAGACTAAGTAGGCATGGAAATGATCCTAATATTGTTGAGACTGATATATGCATACACTAGCTAAATATTCCAGAAAATAATCTTTTGGTTTTCAATTTAGAAATGTAAATGTTAAACTGATCAAGTTGATCTTTTGTAGGGGACAATGGTATGGGAAAACTAGTAAAAAATGGCATTGAGGGGTATGGAGGTCAATTTGAAGGCCTACCCTAGGCTTTGGTCATTATTTCTACCCAAAACAGTCTAAAACAGATTGCTACGGGGTTTCCTGTAGTTGCTACAAGATTTCTTGTAGTTACTACAGGATGTCCTATTTTACTACAAGAAACTTGGTTGAAAGATGTTGGAAGGTAGGGAAGGTGAAAGGGAGTGTTTGGAAGGTGGATGACGGTGGAATAAGGTATGGAAAAGGTGCACACTACCCAAGGATCAACCCAATTCTTCAAGACGGTTGGATTTTCTCAAGGGTTATCCATGGTTGGCTACAAAACAGAAATCCAAATTAATGGTTGGCAGGGTTTGGCGAGAGGTGGAGAAGACTTAGATGAGGGTGGTGGAATGATTTCTCCCTGCATATCAGACATTTCTGCAACAACACACATTCATTTCTGCATTTATGCACAACTTTATGTAAATGTGGAAAATATGAGTGATCAACCCTATGGAATGGAATGCTTTCTAATCCATAGAAAACTTAAGAAACCAAAATGAAAATTGCAAGTTCTTCTAAGGAATCATGAATAATGACCTATTCAACAAGAAACCCTAAGCTATGCAATAACTATAAGATAACTTTGTTTTTGGGACTGTGAGAGTGGGGTCTTCAAACCATGATCCCATGAGGGAGATGAGTATGAGGCCACTATCACAATTTTTTCTGAAGTCTTTTCTTTCCCTACTGTAACACTGACCTAATTCTCCAACTAATGAAAGAAAAACTAACCAATCATTCAAAGACTTGCAATTAAATAAAACATAAATAATTTCAGCAGCTAATCTATGATTCTAATCTAAGGATACATATACAAAAAGAAGAGGAACTTTTGTTGCTAGGGTTTGGCCCTAACCCTAGAGCTTCATTCTTCTGAATCAACTCAGTGCTGGATCAAATAAACCCTTTTCATTATCACCAAAATGTCAAAAATAACATGAGAATAACAATCAAAATATCTTAAGCTCAGAATTGCCTCTTGGCTACAATAAAAAGTCAAATCCCAAGGAGACCCTAGGCCTTGTTATTTATACAACTAAAGCTACCAGAAAATTCCCTAAAATTATGTAGCCTTGGCTTCCAAACACAAGATTAAATTGTCTTCAACTATCATTAGCTTCGCTGCCAATGAACTTGATGGGCTTGGCTGCTTGTAACTCCGAGATGATGAGATATGGTGGAGGAATCTTCCAGTGATTGAGTAGTTAAGGAGGGATATCCAATCTCCTAAATCCCCTTTTTCTTGTCTACTTTGTGTTCCTGCACTTAAGTTAGCCAAAAACTACTCCAAATCCCGCAATTAATGGGCCACATGACATAACATCTCACCTTTACCCTTCTCACTAAGAAAAATATAATAAAATAGGTAAAGAAATGTGAGAAAAGTTTTTTTTTAATAAGCTGGAGAGTGGCATTAAGGCCCATATAATTTACCTATTGGTGAGCCTCATCAACATGTAAAACCTTTAAAAGCATAAAACCATGCATGCATCATGTAAATTGTGGGCCATGTTTTATAATGCAATTTTATCTAACTTATGTGTGTGCATTCAAACAACTTTATATTAAAAGTTAACTATCAACCGACATCCATAGTAACCTTTCTATACATGAATGAAAAATGTACATACCATATTTTATAATGCAATTTTAAGTTATCATTGTTTTATACATCTACACCGAATTATAAGGTTCATTCAAATGCAAAATGTACCATGTTTTGTAATTTGTAATTTTAATAGATTCATTTAAAATAACTTGACAAAACATATTTAAACAAAACCTAAGAATCATCTACTAACATTATAGGAATGATTTAATGCAAAATATACCAACTAAATGCAAATTTACTTTCATTGCTACATATTCATGAACTTAAATATGTAAAACCTTTGAAAGCATCAAACCATGCATGCATCATGCAAATTGTGGGTCATATTTTATAATGCAAGTTTATCTAGTATGTTTGTGCATTCAAATAACTTTATATTAAAAACTTTAACTATCAACTGACATCCATAATAGCCTCTCTATACATGAATGAAAAATGTACATACCATATTTTATAATGCAATATTTATGATTGTTTTAAGATTCATTCAAATGCAAAATGTACCATGTTTTATAATTTGCAATTTTAATAGATTCATTTTAAATTTAACAAGTGAAAAAATGACTTTAAATAAAACCTAAGAATCATCTATTAGAATATAACAATGATTATGCAAAATGTACCAATTAAATGCAAATTTACTTTCATTTCTACATATTCATGAACTTAAATATGTAAAACCAAGTTTTAAGCATCAAACCATGCATCATGCAAATTGTACCATGCGAAACGTACATAAACTCCAAAATTATCATGTATTCAATCATAATAAAGAGTTATAGATTTAAAATACATCCAAAATTTATATCATTATAAAAGTAAATATATAATAAAAATTTGTCAAATAAAAATATGCATCAATTTATAATAAAGAGTTTTACTTTAAATATGTCCAAAATTTATATCATGATAAAAGTAAATATAACATTTAAAAACTGTCAAATAAAAAGTTGCATCAATTTAAAGAATCTCGCTGAAATATATGATATATCAACCTCCTCATGCTCTCATCTGAATCATGGGTGCCCTACACAACATGTGTAATTGCATATATACATGAGATTATGTACTTTAAAAATAAATTTTAATGTTTTAAAATTAAATGAGAATGTAATCATCAAAACAAAATTATAAAACTTTCAAAATCCATGAAATACCTCATGGGTTTCCCGTCCATTGTGCCCTTGTACTGTTCGCCATGCATTGTGCCCTCATGGACAAATTGTACAATACACATGCATGTATATATATTAAAATTTTAAAATTGCACATGAAAATGCATAAACTAGATTAATATTAAAAAAATCAAGTGTCAACTTTTTCAAATTGTCTAGATGATTCAATCCCTGTAACCAACTAAAGTTTCAAATTCAATGCAATACCTCGTGGTGTTCCCCTTGAGTTTCTCCCTCTTGGATGCCTTGTACAATACATGTACATGTATATATTAAAAAATTAACACTGCACATGAAAATGCATAAACTCGCAATATTAAAAAAATTGTTACACGAATTTTTCAAATTGTTTAGATGATCCTATCCCCATTGTCAACTCAATTGCTAAAGTCCCCGGAGAATGGAAATCATCTCCACAAATATAAAATTCAAAAATTTTAAAACTATAAGATATAAATCTATCTCATTTTTTAATGAAACTTGCACTTTAATTTATAACGAAACATAAGTGAAATATTCAATACTTCTGACAATCTAATATTTGACACATCTCATAGTATGGAGGAAGAGGGTGTCATTATGTTCAAAACATCGGACATAATTGGAATCTGTTGACATTTAATTATATATACATAATTATTTGTTTTAAAAATATGTCGCACAATATTGAAATAATAAAAGTAGAACAATAATTATATCAACATGAACTCTTCAACCCACGATCGGGGTGCGTACTTGGTGATAGATGAAATCAAGGAATTTAATGGTGAGATCCTCGAAGTGTCAACCCACCACCTTCCACATGCGTGGTAAGGCAAGAAGGGTCATGTCAGGTAGCTGTGAGAGTTATAACTGGGAGGGTGGCGATAGGATGGGCGTATGTGTCCATTATGGCAGTGAGGTTCTAAAGGTTTGCATGGAGGGTGGTAATCAGAGTAAGCAAGGAGATTGCTGCAGAGGAGGGCATCAAAAAAAAGGGAGGTAGATAGACCAGGCTCACATGAAGAATGCCATAGCGAGGGTGAATTGGTATGTTTTCTATCCCATTGGTATGTTGTTTGTTGTAATGCTAGAAGTGTTCAGGGTTTATGGTATGGATTGGAAGGGTATTAGTTGGTGGGGTTATGTAATCTGAGTCCTGCTTTGTTTTGTTTAATGTTGAGTCCAGGGGTCTGCAACGGAAATTGGCCTGGAGGAGCCACCATTTCCCTACTTTTTGGCATTTGGCTTTCCCTCCAAGGGATCCTCCTCACCATGCATGTTGGGAGGGTAGCTACAGAGGGTAGGTAGGGTGGGGGAATTACAATTTTGAGGCTCGTTGAACTCTGGGCTAAAAGGCCTTGGGTTGTGGTTGAAAGCTGGAGGGACATAAACATCACCATGATGGACCGGCTAGGGGATATGCTGGCCTCGGCTCTACAATAGAGCAAGGAAAACCCAATAGGGAATGTGCATGATGGGTGTTGGGAATCTAAGCGAAGCAGGGCTAAGGGAGAGCTAAGTAATTTCTTGCATCGGAGGGGAAATGTATGTGGCAGGAGCCTGGAAATAATAGTGTAACATCTGAATTTGTTTGTGTTGTCTATCAAAATCAAATTACAAAGTTTTTTGAATCTGATTTGGATGGTGAACATCTCAGCCAATTTTTATGCATGTCATGTGGACTATGCATAGGTAAATTGCAAGGAACGAGTCTCGGGCAGCCTGAAAGCAAGTGATTCAACTTGTCAAAACACTTCCACTATCACATAGTATATTATCAAGGGTGAGTTAACATGGTCTAGGCAACGCCAAACACACGTAGGCCAACTTTACGTGACCGAGGAAAAGGCAGAAAAGGTAGACGAAAATATGAGGAATGGAGTCTTCTAATCCAGGAGGCAAGCTGAGAGGCCAAAAGATGATGGTGAAAATTATCAATGAAGTGACAAAAGCATACCATGAGGGCATCGACGAGGAAATCTGGAAGCTCATAGAGAAATGGGAGGCTGACTTAAATCAAAAGACAGGCTCTGTGGAAATGGAAGCTGGGATTGGCGGGTGTTAGTACCAGATCCCGATCACACCCGCGACAGAATAAAATTGTTCAAACACACCCTCTTCATTTACTGGTCAATGAAAGGAATCCTGGGCAAGGCCCTGGAACAAATTTCCTTGAACATGGCTGCCACAGTGCATACATTCTCGGACTACAAAAGGGAATTTCATAAAATCATGTTTCAGTTGTAGAAGCAAGATGGTCACCTCAATTAGATTGAGAAACATCTTCCTTGCATATTTCCAGTAGATGAGGTTTCGAGGTCAAATGTCAAGGACCCAACACCAGTGGATTCTGCCTTGGCAGAGGATGCAGATTAGTGAACCAAGGTATCTTGTATTAGTTTTTGATGCAGATAGCATTTAATTTCCGTTGTATGTTAGTTTGCAGTTAAATAGAAAAATAGATATGGACATACAGTCTTACATAGCTTGGAAAGGAAGGACCAAACTATTTCGGTTTTGGATGGCATTCCATGCTATTAGGTGGCAAAAAAACTTGGTTTCCCTCAGGGGAAGTTGAGGCCACCTAAACAATATCTCAGATGGTTGTAACTTTATGATTAAATCTAATAGAAAAGGAGGACCTACCAAGATTAACAAAAAAAACATGCACTCTTTATAAAAAACTAACATCTCTCAAAATATCTTGATTGGAACTTGAACCTAGGGCCTTGAAATTATCAAAATTTTCATTCAACAAATGAGTTAAATGCAAATTGTGAACATACGATACATTTGTGTTATATTATATCTAAAAAAATTAACAAAATTTCTGTGAATCTACATTAACACATACATTACAAATTACATTAAAATATGTGGACCCTAGTTATTAATACATACTTACCCACACCCTCTTTCTCATGAACAATTAGATCTTTCCAACCATTACGAAAACCCTTTGCATATGCTTTAAGCTCATCAATATTCATATTATCTATCTCCTCATTAGCTCGTGCTCTTTATCGATTTGGATCAATATCAATACTAGTCAATGCACCCTGGATGTTGTCTATAATGGCATCCCTTCCTTCTCGACCAATTTAAGAAGTGGAATCCTCTAATCACAAAGTTACTAGACAAGGAGGTTGGTGTACCAAAGGTGGCAGAGGGTGAGGCAATTCAATATCACGTAATGTGCCCTTATGATCATATAGCTGACCTCTCCCAATGTAACCATAATATTTAGATGGAAGTTCATTATAATTGGCTTTCATAGTCGTTGTGGCCAGCAACAACCCCCCTTCTTATTTTTGTTTTGATACCAATACTAAATAAGTGGGGACCCTTCATATAAAAGATAACAATAAATTAGAACTTGTATTTCCTTTTTGAATAAATCTTACTATCACAAACTTAGGATAATACCCACAAAAGCCAAAAAATACTTAAGTTTTAGGATGAGTTCAAATAAAATCTTTCTCTCAAAAAACATCACATCGTAAAAAGGAAATAACGACATCATATAAGAAAACTCCTACAAATGTGAAATTGCGATGTGAGATCGCACACTGAAGGAATTCATCGCATCACAGTTTTCATTTACTTCAAATATCACTTAAGGTGAAATACTTCAAATTTGGCGATATGCGATAACGAGTCTCGCAAATCGCATTTCGCAGAAACACATGGTAATGAATGATTGTCAAAGCATAATGGATTAGCGATATTGCGATCTGTGATATTGCGAAGCAAATCGCAAAATCACATTATCGCATATCTATAGGGCACATCGTTTCAAAAAGTTTTTCATAATCCGATGTCAAGTCATGCGCATTAATGTTGATTTAATAAGTTAGTTGATGATCATTAATGACATAAGGTTTTGATCCGATCAAGAAGTCAGTTCACGTAGGGTGATATATTTTATATGATTTCAACATTTAAAGCTTTCTTGTCACCTTATTCATATCATTACTCTTTTCTAATTTTGTAAATTGCAAGAGTGGAAAATAGAAAGGTATACGTAGCAATGTTCAGAGTATAATGGGAAAAGAAGGAGCAACTCCAATTTTCGAAGTCATCTAACAAAACCCCTTGAGAAGGAAAGCCTCTAAACGCTCAGGTTCCAAAAAGTCTGGAAAATTGCAGAAAAAGTGCTAAAGGCTAAAAGCAGAACTCAAGTTCTAACAAACAATGGTATTTATCAGGAGTATAGTTAAATGTTGTATAAATTCCTCCCAAATTCACAGCATCTGCAGGCCATCTAGAGGCAAAAGGTTGAAGAAAGAGCAGAGTCCATCAATAGGTTAACCAAGTTGAATTGGGATTCTTACTGACAGTACCTGGTTAAACCACACAGTCAATGCATGACTCTCAAATGCCTCACTAACTCTACCGAGAAGATAGTGCCAGTGCTTGCCGATTTTGTTTTTGCAGGACAACTAAAGTCGAAGGTCAGCCAACCAACTCTCCTCAAGCCGATGTTGAATGCTTGCAACCACAGAGAATAGATACATAGATAGTAATTTTTACATTTAGTTTTAGTTTTAGTTTTAGTTTTATTTTTGCCTTAGATGAGGACAGTCATTTAAACTGTCTCCTATAGTTTTGTAAAAGACTATTTTTAGGATTTAGCTAGTAGTATTTCAACCCTTCTCATGCATTTAGAGAAGGGTCCTGAAATTTGTCAAAAACATTTCCTATTGTGATTGAATAATGGAATACTACAAGGATTTAACCTAGTTTCAAGATCATCTTCTATGTTCTCCTTCGAAACTTATACATGTGATTGATAGTTTCATCAAGAAAGTATAAATTATTATATTATCAATTTATTGATTTTAGGAATTGGGTCTATATAAAATCACTATCTAAATTCACGGCCAAGCGTTTTCCCGCTGTCAAACCGATGGTCACATTCAATATCCCTATCACTATCACATCACTCGAATAATGATATCAAGATTTAACTCACGATGAATTGACTCAAAATCAAAAGCAGAAAATGAAGAGATTTTAAAATTTATGCATCCCTTGGATGAAGTGAGAAAACAAAGGGCATAGGAGATTACCTCTTGATAAGTTGGGAAAAGCTTTGCCCTAGTACTATAACTAGGTATAGTAAATTACCCTATCATTAGTTGGAGAAGGTTCACGAATATTGGATCAACTTAATCTAGATGGTGTAAATATTTTGATTCAATGTATAAAGATGAGGTGATTTTGTTGAGAATGCAACAAGATGATGGAGCTTAGTGGGAAGAAGTTGCCTTCACTAAGTGGGCCCGCAAGGTATTTTTAGCACAAAGTCTATTTTTAGACATATGGATCATGGTCTATGAGTTGCAGGATGTTGTTTATGGATGATTGGTCATGCTGGGAAAAATAGATGGACTTCTATTTCTGGTTCACAGTGGAGTGATCACAGTCTATTTTTAGACTTCTAGGCTAAAAATAGAAAAGTCAAATATTATTGTCTCATAATAATATTTAGACTATAAACATTATCTTATCCTCTTGGAGCACTTTAGTTTGAGCTACAGATGTGGCACATGTAGCTGTCAGAAGGAAATACGCTTTTCTTGTGAGTCAGTTGAGCTATTGCATGCAGGACTTCAGTTAGAACTCAAGCAGTTGAGTTTAGTGGAGTTGGATGTAGAGTTGATGGAGTTGTGTTCAGTTTGACTTGGTTAAACTAGTTGTAATTAGTCTAACTGCAAATATACTAGTGATGAGTTGTGTGAATTGATTGTTAATTAATTCACTAATTATTAACTCATAATGCAATTGAAGAATACATCAGTTAACTCAGTGCATGTACAATTCAGTGGAGACAGGTGTTAGAGGTTGAGATTACTATCAGTTGTGACTATAGTTGTGCATGAGATCTTACACAATCAATGGATTGAGTATGCCCATGAGGATTGTGCAGTATATGCCCAGCGAAATAGCCTGTGCTCACATGATTTTCAGTGTGGGTGATTTTCCCTTGGTCTTGTGTAATAGAGGCAGGCAAAGCAGCGGAGGAGATTTGAACCTGTGACTTGTTCGGATCTGAGCTAGTTTTGTTTGTAATAGGTGGAGATAGTGTTGGATACTTTTGAGGAGTATTGTACTATGTATTGTTATATGTTCTCAATCATTAATATACAGATAGTGTGGGGTTTTCAGCTGTAAGCTTTCCCCAGGTTACATACTATGTTAATGTGTGCATGCGATTGATGTTTCATTGTTTTTGATGCTGCTAAATTGATGATCAACATAGAGGAGATTATGTATTGTGCATGTATTCTGCAATAGTGTATAATCGGGATAATCTCTGTGAATAAGTGTTTATTATTCAAAATTTCTACAGATTTTCTATTTTCTTGGAATTTACATGATTATATTTTTGATAATATGTTTATGTTTTGTCATTTAAATTATATTTTTTAATGTAGAAATAGCTATGGCAGCGAGATATGCTCCTCTAGTTTTTCCTCCTCAGCTTCATGATTTACCTCTCAATTACGGGCAAAGGCTTCAATATTATGATGGTGTAGGAGAAATTACTGCTAAGAAAAATGTTGATAAGGTCAGTGATTTCATAGATTTGGAGGAATTAGACCATGATTATGTAAACATTATATTATTTTCCCAAATTTTTTCGGTGATGTTAAGAAATGGTTTAGGAGTTATCATCTTAGATCATTTGCAAATTATTGAGAGTTAGAAGATGCATTTCTTGCAAGGTGGGGTGAGAAGAAGAACCCCTTGCAAATATTGGTTGAGTATAATAATTTGAAAATACATCCCAGAGAAACTGTTCAAGATTTCTCTGTGAGGTTCAATAAATTATACAATTCAATTCTTGCATAGATCAAGTCTCCTCTTGGGATGGCCTTACTTCATTATCTCGATGTGTTTGACCATGAAATGGCCTACTAGCTCAGGGAAAGAAATCCGAAAACATTAGAGGACATACAAAATAATGCGGTGAGCGTGGAAGGTAATTTATTAGCCAAGAAGTCTAAAATAAAAACTGAGAAAAGAGTTATCATAAAGGAGGATCCTGCCACTTCTGCTAATGCTAAAATTGAAACATTGGTCAATATTATGGAGAATATGATGGAAAAAATCTCTCTGGATGACCAAACAATAGTTCAAGAGACCCAACTTGGTCCACAAATTAGAAATCCAAGTTTTTGAAGGCAGCCACAATTACCTAACAAACCTAGGGTGCAGAAGGGTTAGGAGCAACCACAATTTCATATAATATCGCCCTTTCAAAAAAAAAATTCTCAAGACCAAGATGAGGAGGATAAACAACTCCTGAAGACCAAATTTTGTTTTTCGATGATGGGCAGCAAGATGCTTATATGACTAAATAGGATCAAGAATATGAGCAACTTGAAAATTTTGAAGCGAAATATGAAGAACTATTGTTGTCCTAATCCCAAAATTATTCATTGATGATTGAATCAGAGGAATACATAAAGGGTTTTCAGAATGCTATAATGAAAGTGCAGTGACAGTATAACTTGAAGAATAGAATTGTGGGAGGTAATGCAACAAAGAAATATGCACCAATTAACAATGCAACAAGGAAAGAAGTGACTGCTAATGGTGTAAAAAAGAACCCCCCCGAGTACAAGTGGTCAGAAGAAAGATGTTCTAGCACAAGTGCCCAAATGATGGAGCCTCCTGTCACTATCTTGTGGTGGAAGGATAACATGCCCAAAGAAAAAGAGGCTCTAGAAAAGAAGGATTTTGTTCACAAGGAGACTGAAAAGGTCTTAAGTCTATTTAATCTCGAAGATGATATTGCTAAGTTTTTGATTTCTATTCCTCTTGGTGAATTAGTAAGAAATGATCAATATAGATTTCAGATCTTAAAGGCATTGAAAGTAGATAAAACCTATGATACGGTTAACGTAGCATATGATCATATAGATATCATCTTTGGGACAAAAATTGAAGATAAAAAAACATGATGGTGATGTTCCTCCCTTTCATGTCAGTTCAAATGTGCATGAACAAATATTGTATAATGCCATGCTAGATTCTGTGGCATCACATAGTTTAATGCCAAAGGTTATTATGGAAAGGTTGGGTTTAGACGTTACAATACCATATAAGGACCTCTATTCATTTGATTCCAGCAAGGTGAAATATCTGGGGTTAATAAAAGATTTAGCAGTGTCCTTAACCCAAATCCCTTCAAAATGGATGGTGATGGATATCGTGGTGGCAGACATACCTCCCAAGTATGGTATGTTGTTGTCTAGATCTTGGATGGAATGGAGCATTACAAATAGACATGTCCTACATTACAATTCCAATTTTTGGAGGTCAGATGAGAAGGTTATACAGGGAACCTCTCATGTAGTACATGATCAACGATAAGGACAAGCCTGTAAACCATCTAGTGTATGTTTTCCATTCTTATGTAGATTCATTTTTTCTATTTAATTCAAGTTGTCTCGATGATGAAGGGATTATCGTAGATGTTGAAGAAAAAAGGGATAATAGTCAGGAAAGAGAAATTCTACATGAGGATTCATGGCAAGACAAGGAAAGAAAATTAGATGTCAAAGAGAACGTAGAAAAAAAGATGGAGCTAGATGTTTCAAGTGATGATAAAGAGGCATCTACAAAACAAATTTTTGAAGTAGACAGTCATAAAAAAGAAGGGCAGGACACCAATGAAAAGGAGAGACAAATAAGGAAGTCTTCCCTAAAAAAATATGCAAATTTCAAAGTCGAAATGGATGGTAAAGGAAGGAAAAAACATCAAGTTTGGACCATGAATTTTTATGGAGCAACAACCAGAGAAGGAGCTGGAGCGGGAGTGTGGATCATCAGCCCAGAAGTTCGT
Source organism: Pinus tabuliformis (assembly GCA_031772625.1). Classification (NCBI taxonomy): domain Eukaryota; kingdom Viridiplantae; phylum Streptophyta; class Pinopsida; order Pinales; family Pinaceae; genus Pinus; species Pinus tabuliformis. The sequence goes on from CM062818.1 coordinate 999,446,362, forward strand.
AAGTCAAAGTTATGCTCATATAAACTGATTTTTGACTATACTAACACTGTGGCAGAGTACAAAGCTCTGATTTTGGGCTTAAGAAATTTAAAAAAAATAGGAGCTAAAATAATTGTTGTTTTTGGTGATTCTGAGATGGTGGTTATGCAAATCAAAGGTGAATATCAGACCAAACATTCCTACATTCGAGCTTATCATAATTTTGTACATTGATAATTTGCATAATTTTATTGAATATAGTTTTTCAGTGGTTCCGAGGAAAGACAACGTTGTTGCAGATGCATTGGCTAATTTAGCCTCTGATTTTGACATGCCTAGTAATGTTAAAGGAAAATATATGGTAGAGGTGAGACATAGACCTGTTGTCCTAGATAATATTGGTCATTGGCAAGTTTTTGAAAATGACAAGCAGGTGGAAAATTTATTGTTGATGAAAGAAGAGTTTTCCAGAATGAGATGGGAAAGGGATAACAAATGGGAAGATGCAGATAAGGAGAGTTTCATAAATCAAATGAAGGAGGAATTGGATAAGCAAGGCTCTGAGTTGAAAATATTGTAGCTAAAGGACAATATCCTTCCAAGAGGTTTGGTACCTTTGGAGGAATTGTTTGACCAGAATGATGTGGCCAAAAGACCAAAATTGGCACCGGTTGGAGAGGGAATTTAAGAATGCAATATAGGTACAACAGAACACCTGAAGATGATAAAGTTGTCCAAAACTTTGAGCCTTGCCATGAAAAGAAGATATTTTGAATTTTTCACTAAATCCTATGATATTGTTGCTTGGAGGTATGAAGACTTGAAGGTGTATGAAAAAAAGATTATTCAGCACATAATACCAATCAAAAAAGATCAGAAGCCATTCAAGTAGAAGCTGTGAAGGACCAATCTGGTGTTGCTACCCTTAATTGAAAAAGAAATAACGAAATTAGCTGATGTTGTTATTATAGTGTCTCTTCATTTTTCAGATTGGTTGCCTAATTGGTACCAGTCAAAAAGAAAACAGGTGAAATTAGATTGTGTGTAGATTTCATGAACATAAATAGGGTGTCTCTCGGGGATAACTATCTTCTTCCAAAAATTGACCATGTTCTCTAGAAAGTAGTTAGTGCAAGAAGAATGTCATTATTGGATGGATTTTCTAGGTATAACTAGATTTTGGTTCACCCAGAAGACCAGGATAATACTGCCTTCACAATGCCCCGGGGTACTTTAAAATATGTTAAGATGCCATTCGCTTTGATGAATGTAGGGGAAACATTTTAGCGAGCGATGGAAATAGCTTTTTCAGAAGAAAAGGATAAGTTTCTTGTCATATACCTTGATGACATTACTATTTACTTACAATTTGATGAGGATCATTTGCAACACTTAAGAGCAGTTTTGGAGAAGTGAGGAAACATGGCATCTCATCAAACCCCAAGAAATCATTGTTTGGATTAGAAGAAGGAAAACTGTTGGGTCATATCATTTTGAAAGATGGCATCAAAATAGACCCTAATAGGATTTCGACAATTCAAAAAATGGATGTTCCTAGGAGTAAAAAGGAAAATCAATCCTTTTTTGGAAGAATTAATTTTTTGAGAAGATCCATTCCTAATCTGGTTGAGATTTCTAGAAAAACTACAGACATGCTGAGGTGGGATGTCAAGGTAAAATGGAGTGAAGATAGTAGGAAATCTTTCAATGAACTTAAACAACCTTGTCTCGTGCTCCAACATTGGCCAGTCTAGATTATACATGTGAGTTTATAATGTTTTATTTTGCATCTGAGCATAGTATTGTTGTGGTCCTTTTGTAGAAAAATCAATAGGGAGTCGTACAACATATTGCATTTTTTAGTAGAGTGCTCAAAGATGCTATGCTCAAATATGACATGATGGAAAAACAAAGCATTTTTGCTTGTTAAGACCTTGAAAAACTTTTGGGTGTACCTTTTGCATTCTCATGTCGTGGCTCATGTGCCTACTGCTGCAGTTAAGAACATTTTGACTCAAAGTGACCCAAATGGACAGAATGGAAAGTGGATCGTTGCAATTGTGGAATATGATATAGAGATTAAACCTATAAAGTTGATTAAAGGTCAGGGTTTGGCTTGGATGATGGCGGAATCAAATTTGCAGTCCCTTCAATTTAATTTTCTCATTGTCCTAACAAAAGAAGATCTCTCAAATGTTGTTTAGAAAGTGACGGCAAAATTTGTTGCTTCACCATGGTATGCAGATGTTCTATATGTGTTACATCATTTACAAGCACCTCTTGACTGGACCAAAACTAAAGCCCGGTTTATAAAATTGAAAGCAGTAAAATTATGCATTGTCAATTAGTTTTTATACTACAAGGATCTTGGCAGAATGTTGCTTAATTTCTTACTGGAAGATGAGGCTCAAGCAATAATAGAATAATTTCACAAGGGGGATTGTGGTGGTCATTTATATTGGAAAACTACAATGAACAAGATGTTAAGAGCTGGCCTTTACTGGCCTAGTTTATTTGTTGATGTGTATAAAAAGGTAGCCAACTGTAAGGAATGTGAGATGTTTGAGGGTAGAAAGAAGTTGATGCCCCTACCTCTAATTATTATGGAAGTTGAGTTGCCATTTCAACAATGGGGACTTTATTTTATTACAGAGATTCATACTTCTTCATCTGGGCAACATAAATGGATTTTAACAAGAACATATTATTTTACAAAATTGATTGAAGTAGTTCCTACTAGGTAAGCCATAGATGCAGCTATCATTCAATTTCTGGAAAATAACATTCTATCCCGTTTTGGCTATCCACAAAAAATTATCACAGACAGTGCCATTGAATTTAAGACAAAGAAGATGATTGAATTCTTCATCAAATATAATATCTTTTTGGGTCATTCCACAACTTATTACCCTTAGGGAAATGGCTTCACAGAGTTGTCAAACAAGAGTTTGGTCAAGATTATTAAAAATTTGTTGCAGGAAAATAAAAGGAACTAACACAAAAAGCTAATCCATGCACTATGGGTAGATCATGTGAGTATTAAAAGATCCATATGCATGTCTCCATTTGAGTTGGTGTATGGAACATAAGCGTTTTTTCCTTCATCTCTCGGGTGTCAGTCATGAGATTGTTGCAAGAGGAAAAAGTGGAACCAAAACATATGTAGCGAAGAATTGGCCAAATGATTCAGCGCCAACAATTAAGAGAAGATGTGTTCAACAACACACAACTGTTACGAGATTAGATAAAGAAAATCTATTATAAAAGAACGAAGCCAATATATTTTCAGGTTGGAGATTTGGTGTTGAAGTGGGATGATCAGAAGGAAGATAAAGACAAGCATGCAAAGTTTGAGAATTTGTGGAAGGGGCCTTTCAAAGTGGATGAATTTAGAGGACATAATGTGTATTTACTTGAAGCTTTATCAAATGATCCAGTTGGAGCAGGGCCTGTGAATGGCAGGCTGCTCCAAAATTTCCTCACTTAAGTTGGAGTTTTAAGGATAATTTCATTGTAAATACCATTCTACTTTCGTATATTGCAAGTGTTGGTAGTCAGAGTTAATATTTGAAGCTCAATGTGAAGGCCATAAGATATTAACTGGTTTCTTCCATAAATTAATGAGTATGTCAATGAGTTTTTTTTATTATTTTTAGTCAGTCTAGTCAGTAAATTTTTCTGATTTAGAGTTTGTACATTAGCTTTTGTATATTGTGACCATATTTCCCCAATGGAAAGGCCTCTGATCTGTGGTGTCGTTCTTGGCACCTCACATGGAGGTTTCCATCCCCAATGGAGCCTATATTATAGGAGGTTGATTTGTCAGTCGAAAGGTATTCATAAATAAATTTTTGCTGACTTAAAGGTGGTCAATTCCATAAATGTGTTCATTGTCATAATTTGACCTATCACTGCCTAAAGAGTCATCATGAGTTGGGTCATCACTCTGGTCATCAAAGTCAGTCATTGGGAAGGGGTGTCTATGTATGGAAAGTTATTATAATAAATTGTTGAGTCTGGGAATTAGGTATTGATAGGATGGATATATGGTCAAGGTGTCTGCAGTTGAAGGAAATATCTCAATATATTCCCTTGTTAGACATCATATTTTCCCCTTTGCCTATCCCCTTTTTTCCCACATTACATTCATTTTCCCCTATTCCCAAATGTTTGTATTATCCATATTCTGTTATGAAACCAGCTCAAGAAAAGATAGAAAAGATAGATCAACGCCTTAGAATTCAGCCTCTTCAAGGGAGCAACCTCCTTTACATTACATAAATGAAGAATTCTTCGATGATTCAAATGACAAAACCTCCTTTCTATATATAGGAGTCTAAGGAGTCACAATATAATCCATCCGACCTAACAATAATAATATAAAGCCACAAAAATAACAATAGAGGGATTCTATGGGGCACAAAAATAACAACATGGGGGTAATAGGGGCACAACAATATAAATAAGGGGTATAACTACAATAGTAATGTGGTAATCACTAGTATTATAGGGACCCAACATGCCCCTCTCCTTCAAAAAAGTGTTGTCCTCAACGCTTGAGTAGTTCTGGATACTTCTGCATAAAATTCTCATCCTCCCATGTGGAATCTTCAGCGGATAAGTTCTTCCACTTGATAAGATACTTTGAAATTGATCGATTTCATAGCTGTCGAGTTCTTGTTTCTGTGACTGCTTTCAGTTCCAATATAATTTTTCCTTCCTTGGCAATATTGTTTGAACTGGGAGCTTGTCGCCTATAACCTTCTTTAAACATGAAACATGGAAAACTGGGTGCAATCGAGAAGCTGCAGGAAGCTCCAATTTGTATGCCATAGTACTAATCTTTTGCAACACCTTGTACGGACCATAATACTTTGGTGATAATGTATTATCCTTCTTATCTTGCTTTAGGGACATTTGCTTATATGGTTGTAGCCGTAGGAATCCCCAATCACCTACATCAAAACTTCTTTCACTGCGATGTTGATCTGCATGTTGTTGCATTCTATTTTGTGCCAACACGAGGTTATCCTTTAAGAGTTGGAGGACTTGTTGTTGATGTTCGATGTGATGTTCCACTGCCTGAACCTTAGAATTTTCTCTTAAATATGATGTGATGGATGGTGGTTGATACCCATAAAGTGTCATAAATGGGGTCATTTTTTTTGCTGTATGGAAGGAAGTGTTATACCACCATTCAACCAGAGGCAACCATTTGACCCATTGTGTCTGTTTATCAGAAACAAAGCAACGAAGATATCCTTCCAAACATTTGTTTACTATCTCAGTTTTCCCATCAGATTGAGGATGATAAGATGAGCTATGAGCTAACTGAGTACCGAGACAAGAAAATAATTCTGTCCAAAAATTTCCATTGAAAATGGGATCTCTGTCACTTACAATAATCTTTGGGTTTCCATGTAGCTTTTGAATTGTTTCCATAAATGCAGTAGAAACTGTACTGGCTTTAAATGGATGTGATAATGCACAAAAGTGTGCATACTTGGTAAGTCTGTCAACTACCACCATGATTACACTCTTTCCCTCAGACTTGGGTAAACCTGTGATAAAATCCATTGAAACCTCCTCCCAACGTTGGCTTGGAATGGATAAAGGTTGTAATAGACCCGGTGTCTTAATTGTTTCAACTTTATTTTTTTGGCAAACCAAACATTCCGCCACAAACTTTTGAATATCTGACTTAAGGCCATCCCAAAAAAATTTCTTCTTAACCCTATGGTAAGTTTTTAAAAATCCTGAGTACCCTCCTAAGGGAGAAGTGTGCAATTCCATAAGAATCTTTTGTTTTAGCTGGGAATTCTTACAGAGGTATAAGCGATCTTTGTACCATAACGAATCATTTTTCCAGCTAAATGTATCAGACATATTGGAATCTTGTTGTAGCTTTCAAATAAGTGTGTTGTGGGGAAAAATGCCTATGCAGGACGATCCTATCCACCTAAGGTGTGACAGTGCCTTAGCAACAAACGAATACAGCTATACTGGTTTCTTCCTTTATGAAATGTGAAAGAAGAGAGATCAATAGACTTACCGGTGTCTTCCATTTGTCCCTCGAACCAATCTCCCCTTCTCTTTGGGTGTTCACAGCTACTTGCCTCCTTGCTTATCCAGCTACAACTTCCTGCAAGATCACAAGAGAACAGCTACTTGCGACAAGAGAAGAACACTACACAAAGATAGATAATCACATTCATAACTAGTTTAGGATTAGAAATAAACCAAATACACTAATACATTCATACATCAAAATACATCAGCATATAGGAGAAACCAAGATAGGTTCATTGATGAATAACAAGGTTCAGGAAGAGATACAACCCAGAGGGCTCCAATCCAGCATCTCCTTCCCAGCAAATGGAATTCCTATCTTCAGACCCTTCAAAGCATTAAGCACCCAATGATTCCAGTCTCAAACCAACAACAATTATTTGCAATAATAAAATTCCAGCCTCTAGATCTCATGGAGAAGAGATCCATATATAGATGTTTGGAGAGAGGATGAGTCAGCTTGAGATCTGACTAGTGTCCTCTCCCTTTATCAGTTCTTGAGTCCACTTGGAGGTTCTTGCTTCCACTTGGAGATTTGGAACCTCTTACTCATCACCAGTCGAATTCCCTGAGGCAAGTGTCATTTTGGAAGCTTCCTGGGTCTTGAAACCTTGAGAAATGAGCCTGCCACTCGTCCACTCTCGTTCAGCGCAGGTAGCCTTTGTTCCAGTTGACATTCAATGCAGGTAGCTAGTGTTGGCTTTGACATTCAGCGCAGACAGCTAGTGTAGCCACTGAAATGATCCTGAATTGACTTGTTTCTGAGCAGTTTCAGGTGGAGAACTTTTGTGAATTGCTGTGGTTTGTTAGCCTTGTTCCTCTAGGGGTAGGAACAACATGTTTAGGGACTTTGGATCCCTTAGATTATGGACATTTCATGCTCAATGCTGTAAGGCACAAAAATGTCTATAACAGTTGCCCCCTAAAGTATGAGGCTGTTTATCGGGTGAAATGCTTTATCAGGGGGATCCGAAGTTCATCCAATGCTGGGAGGAGACCTGTAATACAATACAATACAATACATTATTTTTCATACTGCTTTCATGATTTAGCTGAGGCGGGCATTCCCATGCTCAGCTTTATAAATACATTTTTCTGTACATAGAACAGACAATCGTCTGATGGTAGACTGATAATTTTGATGAAATTATCATCCTTTGAGTAGGATGACTATCTGCTGCAATGATGTACATGTCAATGTATTTATCTTTCCTGAATATATATCGCAGCCCGGATGGATGAAACTAGATCCGGGGTCTTCAAACTTGTTCGATCTTCACTCTAAGTACAAGTCGATCCATGTGAGAATTGTTCTGAAGTCGAACATGGAAAGACATCGCTTGATTACCGGTCAATGATGTAAACCGTTAACAAGCGCGAGAGGAATCACCGAAAATGATAATGACCCTCAAGGTACTGCAGTACAATTCACGTGGTGTGAATAAAGGACTTGGCGTCGAACACCACGCAAAATCTTTCGGTCGAAGGTCATTGATGTATACCTGTCGCCGGAAGTGAGAAACTTGCCATTGTGGCATGCAAGCTTCAAAGTACTGAAGGGGTTGTTCCTAGATCAACTTCTTGGATAATGAGTTGATGTCGACAAGAAGCGATCCGTCACAGGAGGGCCTTAATGAATCCCACATCAGTGACACGGAACGGAGCTAATGATTTTAATGGAGGTGAAAACGATCTATGACATATGATTTAGGGTGGCGGTCATGAATGGATGAAGGATAATGTATGGCAGTGGATGGGACACGGTTGACTCTTTCTGAACGACTTCTCTTGAACATATGGTGACACTGATGCAATGGATTGGTAGCATTACCCCAAATATGGATGGTATGGCGAGACCATGGTGATGTGACCGGTGAATGAAACAACCCAACCCGATTGTGGTACGGAGGAAAAGTGTCATGTTCAAGAGCGACTTGCTACCATCAAAGTTTTCTTTAGTTTCTCCCAATTTTTCCCCAGTCATTGCTGACCAGTACCTCTTTATTTTTGTCAAGCTTGAGGAGGATAACATATGCTTGTTCTATAACCTGCCCTTCGGGCAAGCCCATCGCTATGTTTTAACGAGCCTAGCGATAGTGAAACTCGTTCTCGTCTAAAGACAAGTTTGTCGCTATTTAATGGTTTTAACGAGTCTAACGACAAGGATAACTCGGTCCTTTTCATTTTTAGAGAGTCTGAAAAGGTACATAAAGTCAACTCCAAAATTCCTTTTTCGTCATCTAATCCCTTAAGTCCGAAAAAGTATAAACAATACAGAAGGGATGAGTTTTCGATAATTTTAACGAGCTGAATAAAACAAGCGCTCGACCTTTTTGTGCAATAATCCCTCAAGTCCAAAAAGATTAAAATCTAGAGGAGGGATAGCTCTTCCGGTCTCTTTAACGAGCTGGAAGGCCAAAACTTGGCAATCTTTTCATATTTTACGAGTCAATTGAAAAGAGCTTAAAGAAGACTCGTCTTTTGAGGAACGAGTGATAAACAGGGATAGCAGCTGATTCCAGGTACAGGGTGGAATTTTCCAATCACGGCAGTGTCACAAGGATGGCTAGGTGAAATCACTCTTCGCAGTTGTTCCTCAAAATGGGTAAACAATCATATGGAGGTGAACGATCGGCCAAATGAAAAGTGGAGGTGACGGTGCAAACACGACCAAGGCTTTAACGGCTGATTATATTACATTCACAGTGGTTATTTACCGGAATAGTTCATTTTTTAACGAGCTTAAACACGGGTGGAAACATTTGCTCGATCTTATGTTTATTTTTTAACGAGCATGAACTATGCGCTAAAACTGCTCGGATCTTACGTTTATTTTTTAACGAGCATGAACTTTATGCTAAAACTGCTCGATTACCCAGTCATATGATCAGAGTGTCTCATCAAGATTATATTTTTTATGGAGCTTCATCTCACTAAGCTTTGCTCCTTATCCTTTCTTTATGCAAGTTAGGAAACGACTAACCTAAAAAAAAAGATAAATAACCGCTCTTTGCTTGCACTCCAAAAGGTTTGTATGCCCCCAGGTATAAAGTACGATTTCAAGGTTACCTCTACTTCAATTCCGTCAAAACTTTCGTTTCACTGGGAGAGGCCTACCTCTTTCATGTTACCCAAAGATTGTCTCGTTAATCTTTCAAACAAAACATTTCCTCGGCAATGTCTACCGAAATAGACAAAGGTGAGTGACGATTCTTGTCAACTCACATAACTTTGACAAAAGAATCTTATTCTAGAATAACCCCTCTTCCTCTACGGACGGGGTACAGACTAGTCATATTCTCCCGCGGAAACCTACTCTATACCTAAAGTTTCCCTGCCGAAGCAGACCAGGACGCATGCACCCTGGGTTCCAGTCATATCCTCCCGGATTACTCGCGCTCATCAAGAGGACGGACCGTGGGTTGAGACACTTCTTGCGTGAATAGACCATTTAGGGATGGTACATGACTATTTGCGATGCGTGATCCGGGAAACGAAAGTTGGTCTACGAGCTTGACCACTCTTCCTTCATGCGGAAAACACATTACTCTAAAGAGTGAGGAGACTATAGCTCCTATGCAATATATATAGTCTCGTCCAAGGAGTAGGTTATAATCCAAGGGTCCTTGAACGACCATCACGTTCATTTGAACGGTCTTCCCTTTCAATGTTATAGGCACATTGGGGAGGATCCCTAAAGGTCGACTGGTTCCTTTATCAAAACCTGATAGATTTCTCATTTCAGGTAAAAGTGCTGGCGAACCAAGCGCTTTCCAAGAAATAGAGGAAAGGATACTCACAGATGCCCCCTCATCAATGATAGTGCCAGCCATCACCATTCTGTATATTTGAACGATAATTCTGAATGGTATACCTGCTGGCAACCGGGGTCTGCCTAGTTGGTTCCAGTCAAAGGACACAACCAGGTCGCTTGGTGGTGGGATTGAATACACGGCCGGATATCGCTCTGACGAACTTCCTTCCTACGATAAAGGAATGGGGGCATTGCCCCCTTGTTCATCAGAGTCAGTGTTGATGAAGAGAATTTGGACGGTGTCGTCTTTATTCTCCTCTGTGATGGTATCATTCGAAGATAGAGCCTCTGAAGGCAAAACCGGGTCAACTGCCGTATCAACCTTTTGACTTTCGTCAGGCATGGATCCAGATGGTTCATCTTCAATGATAGGTGATTCCGCTGACCACCTTGGCGGGCCAGCTGGGTTCTCAACTAGTGAAGGACTTGGCAGGAGTTTTTGATATCCAGGAGGATGTTGCGCTCGTAAAATCGGGCGATCTTCCAGTACTCTTTTAGCCTCGTCTAAGAAGGGACAACGGTGGATGGCGTGATCGCCTTCACACAGTTTGCAGGGAAATCTAGATTTCCCTCTCTGTCCTGTGACTTCACTTTCACTAGTTGACGGTGAGCAATCAACATGGCTATCAGAGGTTGATGCTACCGAATTGTGCAAACGGGGAGACCAGTCCCTTAGTATTCGAGGGATACAGGGACAATCTCTATGGAAATGGTCTCCCTTGCATATGACGCATGGCGATTTAGGCCTTGTCAGTGCTGTGTGTGGATTTTTGTCAGACGACACTTGTTTGCCCCCAGTCACCTTTGGCTCCTTCTTCTTCTTCTCTTTCTTCTTCTTTTCCTTCTTCTCCTTAGGAACTTGGTTTTTGGCTTTACCAATTCCGTCAAGCGAAGAAGAAGGAGGAGAGGAAGATGAAGTAGAAGGCTGGTGGGCAACTCTAGTCTGGTCTAACTGTTGACTCGACTGTTCAGGAATGGTGGTGTTCTGAACGACATTGGTTGAAAAGAGCCAGATTGGTAGGCCAATTGTCAGTCCTGGAAGCGACAATGTGGCCATGTGGGGTGCACCAACATCTCCCCAAGAGAAGAAAGGACTAGGATTTCATCCAAGGGGAATTCCTTGGTCGGTGTGCTCCATTTTTTTTCAACCTAAAGATCAACGCAGGAATAAAGGGTGATTGTTCCGTTTAAAATAAATTTTAACGACGCTTTAGACACAACTTGCTTTTTCAATTTTAAAGAGTCGAGAAAAAGCTAAAGATGACTCTAGTCTCCTTCGATGTTTTAACGAGCCCGAAGTGACAAATGCTCGGATGGACTTTTTCTGTTATAGAGTCTGAAAAATGCCAAAAGGAACTGCTCTGGAGTTCTAGGCAGAGGGTGTGCCAAACTTTTCGCAAAACCGCAGAATACTTTTTAAGGTACGGGCGGTCGATCTTCGTGAATGTTGTGTTCACTGCATTGCGATCAGTAGGGCGGCCGACACGGCTTCCTAAGGATAAAGGATATATGCCTATAGGGGTCTCCCAATATATACGCGACGGTACGTGGGAGCACAATCCGTACTAGCGCTATCGTCCCTCAGGAGGAATCACCCACCTTCCACGAGATCGACAGTCACTAGGCTTAACGACGCCGAAACATGTCTCTAGCCTAGACCTCTATGTTGTGCGTTATGTTGCAAAGCGTTGTTAGGTTCATTCAGTTTATTTTAAGTTGATCTTTTTAAAGTTTGCCTTTCAAGGTTCACCGCGAGATGTATGATACAAATTCCTAAATGCAGTCTAAAGATGATAAGCAAGCTTTATATCTTTCCAACTTTGAAAATCCTAGCTACTAAGGGAAAAGAAAGACACCATCTTTTCTCAAAGAGCAATCAGCACACTCTAATGCACTTTTCCTAAATCCAACATGCAAACTATCAAATGCAAAATGCACAATGCGGGTGTTTATTTTCCGCTTTCTTAGTATTGATGCCTACAAAGAAAGCTTTTTGTACAACTTTGAATTTGCTTTTAAATGATCAATACAAACAAGTTCACTTTTTCGAAATCAGAGAAGATAGAAGAGATTACAACACTTAACGATTTTCGAAATAAAGACTTGTTTTGACACTTAAAAGAGACAAATTCAAACCAATAAGCAAAAGTAAATGTATAATCAATCTGCAAACAACCAATGAACTCTCTTCTAAGATCACAATTAATCAGATCTGAATCAAAGGCTACAAGATGACTATTTTACTCATGCAAAGGAAAACTGTAAATGACGCCAAAAACACATAAAAACACTCACAGTCTTTTTGTACAAAAGGAGGCGGAATCTAAGTAAAGAAAAGGAGTTATCTGACTGGTACCTATGCTGGTTAAAGGCTGCAAAAACAGAGATCAAAACAGGGCAACAGAGAGCAGAGAACCCCAGCTGCACAAGGCCAAACTGGTTCAGCGCAACCTCAACACTAAGGATTTGACATTCAGCGTAGGTAGCCTTCACGGGACCTGCGTTGAAATGCAGACTGCCTTCACAGCAGTTGCGCTGAAGGAGAAACTCTCGTTTCTCCTGGGTTCTGGGTCACAAATTGCTCAAACATCAACAGTTTCAGGCCAAATCAGAAACACAAGCAAGGTATAATCAAGGGGATGCTTTGAAAGCTACTAAGATCTATCACAAGGATCATCAAATCATTTGTGAACCCATTGTTCAGATCATAGACAAGTCCAGCAACTGGATCAAAGCAACAACTTTCTACTTTGCATCCGGGAAAGATGCAGTTCGATTGTTGCTGTCAAGTCTATGAAGTAAACAAATGATAGAAACACAAATAAATCGACTAAACAAATCCTCCCCAGCGGAGTCGCCAATTTGTTGTGGGGAAAAATGCCTATGCAGGACGATCCTATCCACCTAAGGTGTGACAGTGCCTTAGCAACAAACGAATACAGCTATACTGGTTTCTTCCTTTATGAAATGTGAAAGAAGAGAGATCAATAGACTTACCGGTGTCTTTCGTTTGTCCCTCGAACCAATCTCCCCTTCTCTTTGGGTGTTCACAGCTACTTGCCTCCTTGCTTATCCAGCTACAACTTCCTGCAAGATCACAAGAGAACAGCTACTTGCGACAAGAGAAGAACACTACACAAAGATAGATACTCACATTCATAACTAGTTTAGGATTAGAAATAAACCAAATACACTAATGCATTCATACATCAAAATACATCAGCATATAGGAGGAACCAAGATAGCTTCATTGATGAATAACAAGGTTCAGGAAGAGATACAACCCAGAGGGCTCCAATCCAGCATCTCCTTCCCAGCAAATGGAATTCCTATCTTCATCCCCTTCAAAGCATTAAGCACCCAATGATTCCAGTCTCAAACCAACAACAATTCTTTGCAATAATAAAATTCCAGCCTCTAGATCTCATGGAGAAGAGATCCATATATAGATGTTTGGAGAGAGGATGAGTCAGCTTGAGATCTGACTAGTGTCCTCTCCCTTTATCAGTTCTTGAGTCCACTTGGAGGTTCTTGCTTCCACTTGGAGATTTGGAACCTCTTACTCATCACCAGTCGAATTCCCTGAGGCAAGTGTCATTTTGGAAGCTTCCTGGGTCTTGACACCTTGAGAAATGAGCCTGCCACTCGTCCACTCTCGTTCAGCGCAGGTAGCCTTTGTTCCAGTTGACATTCAACGCAGGTAGCCAGTGTTGGCTTTGACATTCAGCGCAGACAACTAGTGTAACCACTGAAATGATCCTGAATTGACTTGTTTCTGAGCAGTTTCAGGTGGAGAACTTTTGTGAATTGTTGTGGTTTGTTAGCCTTGTTCCTCTAGGGGTAGGAACAACATGTTTAGGGACTTTGGATCCCTTAGATTATGGACATTTCATGCTCAATGCTGTAAGGCACAAGAATGTCTATAACAAGTGCCCACACTTCTTCATCATTCTTCCATTCCTCCCTTGCTTCGTTTATCCAATCTGGTTGGATAATAGAAATGGCGCACAACAATGCTTCCACATCCTCATCCTTTCTTGAGAGTGCATCTGCCACCACATTTTGCTTCCATTTTTTGTAGATGATTTCAAAGTCATAACCCAACATCTTTGTGACTCACTTTTTTTGCTCTTCAGAGGATAATCTTTGTTCTAAAAAGTATTTAAGGCTATCATGATCCATTTTTACCTTGAAGTTTCTTCCCATTAGGTAAGGTCGCCATTTCTTAAGTGCATGGAGTATTGCCAACATTTCCTTCTCATAAATAGCTTTGCTTAAAAGCTTTCCCTTGATTGGACGACTTTCAAAAGCAATGGGTCTTTCATCTTGCATTAGAACAACACCAATTCCATTTCCTAAAGCATCACATTCCACAATAAAGGTTTTTGTGAAGTCCGGTGTAGCTAAGACCGGTGCTTGGCACATTGCCTCTTTAAGATGTTCAAAGGCCTTTTTTGCTTCCGGAGTCCATGAAAATGCATCTTTCTTCAATAATGTTGTTAGAGGTGCTACTATTCTCCCATAATTCTTAACAAATTTGCGATAATACCCTGTCAACCCAAGAAATCCTCGCAGATGATTTATGGATGTGGGGATTTTCCATTCCTTAATGGCTTTAATTTTTCTAGGGTCTACCTTAACTCCTTCATGAGATACAATATGACCCAAATATTCCACCTCCTGGACTCCAAAGAAACATTTGGATCTTTTTGCATATAATTGTTTCTCCTCCAATAGTTGTAGCACCTTGTCAACATGTTCAACATGATCCTTCCAAGACTTGTTGTAGATTGGTATATCATCAAAAAATACTAACACAAATTTTCTAAGGAATGGTTTGAAATTGAATTCATCAAACCTTGAAATGTTGAAGGTGCATTGGTAAGGCCAAAAGGCATGACCAAAAATTCATAATGACCCTCATGAGTTCTAAATGCCATTTTTGGAATGTCTTCAATCTTCATTCTGATTTGATGATATCCCGAATGAAGATCCAACTTGGTGAATTAAATTGATCCATGCAATTCATCCAGTAATTCATCAATGACAGGAATGGGGAACTTATCTTTAATAGTGAGCTTGTTGAGCTCCCTATAATCCGGACACATGCACCATGATTCATCCTTCTTGTGCACCAATACTACTGGAGTAGAGAAAGAACTTTGACTTGGTTGAATTATACCAGCCTCTAACATTTCTGCAACTATACGTTCAATTTCACTTTTTTGGACATAGGGATATCTATATGGCCTGATGTTTGGAGGAACACTTCCTGGAATCAGATGAATAGCATGATCATGATCACGCATTGGTGGGAGACCTTTGGGAGTCTCAAATACCTTGGAATGATTGTCTAGGACTTTTTGGAGATCTGGAGAAATAGATGATTCCAATATGGAAACATCTAGCAAACATAATTGTGCAATTACACCTCTTTGCTCCTTTTTTTCTTCCTCTTCATAATCTATGTAGAATAATTTCTTCTCAGCACACTTATGACCTTTAGTGTATTTGCTATCACAACTGTAACAAAGCCCTTTTGCTCCTTTTTCTTCCAATTGTTGTGGTGTCAACCTTATATGTTGTGGAAGACTAGGGGCAACAACACTTCCGTCTTTATAGTTGTGAGTGGTATGCTTCCTGGTTGCCATAATTTTGCTTTCCATTTTTCTTGCTAACCTGAATGCCTTCTCTAATGAATCAGGTTCCCAAAGGCAAACATCATGTTGGATATTATCCTTTAAAGACCATATGAACACGTCAATCCTATGCTCCTCTGGAATATCTTTTACCCTTATGTTCAATTTTTGGAACTCCTCAATGTGCTCCATTACTGAACCCTTTTGTTTGAGACTTATCAATTGGCTAAAAAAAGTGTTTCTTTTTGTATCTTCATGATGTGCTATCAATTCTTCCATAAAAATTGCCCAAGTGATAAATTTTTTACGAGAGCAAAGCCATTGATACCATACAAACTGATTTGGTTCCAAATATACAGTTGCCATACGTACCTTTTGTGTGTTTTGCACATTATTGAGATCGAAGAACTGCTCCATCTGTAATATCCATGTGGCGGGATCCTTGCCATCAAACTTCCTCATATCGATTTTTGGAATATGGTGGGTCTTCTATCCAAAATTAGAGTCTATGGAATCATGATTAACATTAATTTTTTCACATCATGAGTTTCCTTTACAACCTTTTCACCATTAGTAAGTATTTCTTGTAGAAAATTTGTCAAATCTGTCTTCAAATCTGCCATGTCTGTCTTCAAATCTGTCTTCAAATCTGCCATGTCTCTCTTCAAATCTGTCTTCGAATAATCCATCTTAGCTTCCATACCCTTTATCTTAGATTCCACGCCATTTATCTTAGATTCCACGCCATTTATCTTAGCTTCTGTTAGCTTTTGTGAGCGTAACATTTGTTGCACTTGTTCTTGTAATTTTGATATATCATGTAGCATTTCTTCCTCTTCTTCATGAGTCATGCTAGAGCTTTCAAGTTCCTTACTAGGTGTTTGCATTTTATTTCCTCGGGGCATCAGTTACCAATAATAATGCTTTACTATGCCCTTTGAATTCCGTTAAACCAAGCTTACGCAAAAATTTTAAAAAAACCTACACACCTTTTTTCACTTTATAGAAGCCTGATATTGAATCTGACGTATCTCTGTAATTTCGGATCATCCAGTTCTGAAATTGTGATCTATAGTATCCTTCTACGTCCTCTTTCCAATGCCACAATTCTGACCCAAATTGGATTCTCCAAGGAAGAGTTATGTGAAATCTCCCACAGTGACCTGCTTCTAGACTAGTTCAGTAGAGCGAACTTGTACAACGTGCCACGGTCACTATTTCAACCTTTGGATCTGCAACTTGTACAAAAGAAACTAAAGTCTGTCCTCTTTCTATAACTTCTTATGAAATTTCAATCCGATCCCCAGAGAGAAAGTTATGATGATTTTCCCCAGGTCACCTGCTTTGAATGTAATTCAGGAGTCTGCAAAAAGACCAAATTCCTCATATCATATCTCCGCAAATATCAGGCAAAAAGCTCTGAAATTTGGACCCAAGGTTCCGCGCAATTTCTTCTCAAATGGGTTTTTTTTGCAACTTCTGAAACGTCACAGAAGCAAAGTTATAGCGAAAATGCCACGATGACCTGTTTGGAGCAGCGAAACCCTAGAATCCAAGGCTCTGATACCAAATGTTATGAAACCAGATCAAGAAAAGATAGAAAAGATAGATCAACGCCTTAAAATTCAGCCTTTTCGAGGGGGAAACCTCCTTTACATTACATAAATGAACAATTCTTCGATGATTCAAATGAAAAAACCTCCTTTCTATATATAGGAGTCTAAGGAGTCACAATATAATCCATCTGACCTAACAATAATAATATAAAGCCACAAAAATAACAATAGAGGGATTCTATGCGGCACAAAAATAACATGGGGGTAATAGGGGCACAACAATATAAATAAGGGGTATAACTACAATAGTAATGGGGTAGTCACTAGTATTATAGGGACCCAACATATTCCCATAATCCCATCATTCCTAAAATTTTCACCATCATACAATATTGAAATTAGTGATCGCATTACATGTGATTTTCAAGTGCAATGTGGGTTAACTATCAAACTCGATTACATCAACAAATTATTTGAAATCATTGCAAAAAGTCACCAATTTTCTTCATGACTGATCGCAGATGATGGGCTTGTTCTTCATGCAAGGAATGGGTAAATTGGCTATATTTTGTACTAGAGGTCATAGAGAAATTCAGAGGTCGCAAAGAAATCTAGAGGTTGGAGAGAAATTCACGCACTATGCTACGTTTTTCTACACAGAGAGGGTTAAGGCATTGAATTGTTTCACAAGCCAGCTACCAACGCCTAGTTTCGACTTCAGGGATTGAAGAGGTAGGAAGTCTGTTGGCCTGTCCTAAATTTCTCTCTGTTTCATATCCTTGCTATCGAACCTTGTCTTTTTCCTGCTTAAAATTTACACTATGCACACTTTGTTTTGCTTGGAAAATACACACTAATTTTTTTTATTTTCTTTCCACATCATGGATATGAAATTATGCCAATAGATGTTTCATGAAGGGTCCATGTTAGTTGTTTTATAATCCTCAAATTTTCTTGCTTGCATTCAACCCCATAAAACTTCTTTTTCATCATCTCATTGTCACAATTGTTGAAGCATAATCGTGTTGTCACCCTTGATCAGATTTATTTCTTTGGGTCTGTACACGTAGCCCTATCTTAAATTTAAATTCAATCTACCATGTATTAAGATATATCGCCCCTGTTACTACTAAAAATGGTGGAGACCTTGTGTGTAATGAACCCAGTACCTTAAGCTCACTAAAATCATCACTTGTCATTAGAGTGGCCTTTGAAAATGCAGGTTGCATTCCTTTTTTTCAAAAAGTCCAGAAGATAGGTCACAACACAAGACTTGCGAGTTTGTTTGCTCTCAATTTCCACGATGGAAGAGTGAAATTAGGAGACGTTGATATGGTTAGAGAAATTTATTGCCAATGCAACCAACCTCCCTACAACAACAGAGAAGTGGTTTAAAGGGGATGAATTAGACATCTTATCCTATAAGCAGTTTTGAAACCAGAGGTTTTGGACAAGTTGCCTCTAGTTTCCCAAGTGTTTATATTCAAGAACAATATGTTGACCTCTTGAAAGTTATTCAAAGATACTTCACCTATGAGGGAAGGTTTAGTAGGATATATCAATACCATCTCAGACTATTGTGTCATTCCATAGAGAAGAAACCAATGAATCTTCCTTACTATTTTCTCAAGAGTCTAGAGAGAATGCCAACTAAAGTGAAAATTTAGAAGGATATTCATGCTTCCATTCTTTTTCATTTTTCTTTAATCAAGATTTTAGTTAAGCACTCAGTTGAGAGGAAGAAAATATACTGATCTGATTTCCTGTCTAGTGTTGATTTTTTGCCACAAATTGGTTCTCCATCAGTGAAGATAGGTGAGGAAGAGCTCAAGTAGGAAACCCAAAAAAAGGAAAAGATACACTTAGTTATGGAGATGAAACCAATAAATAAGGAAGATGAGAAGCGCAAAAAAGGGCTTATAGGTATACTGAGCAAGAAGGCTAAGGTGAAAATTATGAAGGATAAGAAAGGAGTCAGAGAAACAAAGGAGAAAGTGGCATCAGCTCAACCTACCAGGATCAGAGTCATGATTGAAGACATAGTGCAGGATGAATTTGTGATGAGACCCAGGATAAGGTCTAGAGTCAAACAGACCCGGGAAGAGGTAGCCCCTTAGGTAGTAGTTGATATTTCTGAAGACAGACAAGTATATAAGAAATATCATGACATAATAGATGAAGTTAAGGGACCTGAAATAGTGCAGCTAGACCAGGAAGAGGACATATGACAACCTGAAATAGATGTTATTCATTATGATGAAGAGGACCTGAAAATGACCAAAATGAAAGAAACACTATCTAAATATCAAATGAGAATAGTTTTCTTGAAGAAAAATAATAGAGATCTCAAGGGAGAAGTCAAACCAACAGAGGACAAGTCAAAGTCACCTATAACATTAGTTGTTAAGGGAAAGGGGAAGCATGTTGCTTTTGTAGAGTAGGCCAAGAATGTTGCATTAGAGCCTAGAGGGTCATCAGTCAGGGTTTCCAAGTCCAAATTTGGATATGTGTAGTAGATGAAGTAGATAGCTCAGGCTCCTGGAAAACCCCCCTTCAGCCAATGGAAATATTATCAAAGGTGTTTGGAGGAGCTGGAGGAAAGAAAGGACCAGGTGAACCAGTTCAGACATTAGAATCAAGATTCTAAAAATTCAATACAACACATTCTTGAGAATAATGATCATGAACTTAGGGAATCATCTAAAGACCTCAATAGGAGAAAACACTTTGTCAAATGGTCCCAGCCAATAAGGAGGGAATGAAAAAATTATATGTTAGAAACTTGGTATTGAATGCCCAATTGAGAAGTATGAAGAAAAGCTTGGATGAGGCACTAAGATTGTTAAAGAGATATGAAGGAGAAGTTGTGATACCTCCTCTTGAAAGGTTGCCTAAAGTGGATTCCAAACTCATGACTAAAGTCAAGCCCACCATGTCAACACCTGTTGAACAACATGGCTTCACTTCTCAAACTTCCAGCACCAAGGCTTCCAGCAGCAAGGTCTTAGGCAAGAGAAAGAGGAGGTGATCGAGGAGGTCATCAAGCCTCATTTCATGGTTCCAAGTTTTATGTTTAATTTATGATGTTTTAATATTATGAATTTCATGTTTTGAGCGGCATATAGTATCATGATGTCAATTTAGGAGGACTGGAAGGCACTCAGTGAAAAATTGAAGAAAATACATTGTGCAGGCGCTGCGCAACCACTACACAGGTCGTGCCCAAACCATCACACACATGCTAAAGGTGAGACACCTATTAGGTTTTCAATAGGATAACGTGGGGTACAGGTGGTGTCCAGTTCATCTCCTTAGAAGCTCGCCATGTGCCATTTATAGAAGGATGAAGTTTGAGGGGTTGTGCAGCTGCTACACAGAATTTTTGAATAGTAAGAAAATCAGTTTTTGTGTTTTTTCTATTTTCAGTCATGATGATCAGTTCAATGACATGTTGGTTTACTTTGTATCATTTTTTTTAGGACAAAATATACTTTATGTTTTATGTCTTCAGGAAAGGCATTTAGAAAAGCAACAGTTTCCTATTTTTTTTTCAATTTCTAGACCAATCCTTTGCTAGATCAAATATGCAGGGAACTTAGACATAATTGCATCCTATGTATTGATTATATATTTGATGAATGAATACAAAATAGGTTGTTGTTGCCGAAACATTGCATGTTGTAGTTTTTAGAGTTTTTTCTTGTAATCAATTCATGATAGAGTACTTGTGACTTGAGGGTTACCGATACACTTTATAAGGATTCTCATGGTATGATGTGTTGGAAATACTGGGGGGGGGGTGTGAATCAATATTCCTTACCAATTAGAACTTTTAAATCTTTTCAAAGCATTCGTTAATATTCAATTATTATTAATGTTTATGAAATAATAATAGTAAATAAAATAATAGAGTAGGAACAAGAATTTTAGGTGGAAATCCCCCTCCGGGTCAAAAACCACCGAATGTTTTTCTAATAAATTATTTAATCTTCAGCCCCAACTAAAATGAAAGCAAAAACTTCCTAGAATTCTAGAAAATCATTCTTCTCTAGCTCCCACTAGAAGGATGCCCAAATGCCCTGGTTTCTTCAGTAATCAACTGAATGTATGCCCCAATGCCCTGGCGAGCCACATCTCGCCCTAGCACCACCCTACCACCCTAAAGTGTTCACAGGCCCTAACTTATAGGTGACTTCATACATTTTCCTAGCACCTCCCTACCACCCTATAATGACTCAAATAATACAAGATTGTGGATTACCAAACCAGGGACAACAATCCACAATACAATAAGATGTACAATGATTTTTGTATACTTGACCAAATATCCAATCACTCTATGACCTGCAACCCAACCATGAAATCATCCCAACAATGACGCCTATACCTCTCAATATTGCCTTTTCAATGCTAGGCAGAATGAATCTTTCACAAATGACTCTTTTACATTATTTACAAGGATGACTCTTTTACAAATGACCCTTTTACAACTTTATGATGGTGACTTTTTACAAATGACTCTTTTACAATGATCACTCTTTTATAAATGAATCTTTTACAACTTTATAATGACGAATCTTGGCCTTAACAATACTTCACGATATCTGGATGGATGTCATATCTTCAACGATGTCTCTCTACGATGCTTCCTTTGATTTGATAGTTCTTCTCTTGAATTCTTGCTTGATGTTGTACTTGAATCTTCTTATACCCACATGAAAATTTTCCTGATGAAACTGTTAGATACCTATACCAATAGGTTTCATATTTCATGATTGGAAAAGAAAGTTCCAAATATGCTCTGCTTTGGTGATGCAAAGATCCCATATTTTCAAGAGAAGGTAATATGTGTAAATAGCTTGATATTGACTCAATTTTGGATGGGTGATCCAACAGCTTAATCTGGATCATGCCATGTTTCAATTTCTTGTTGTAGAATAGAGAAAGAAATCTATCCAAACTGTTCAATCTTGGCAGACCAGTAGTTAGGTAGAGAATTAAGGTTCCCAACTGTTTAATCTGGGACCTTGGAAGCAATAAGGGTAGTTCTAGATAGAAAATCAAAAGAAAAAGCCAAAAGAAAAGAAAAGGCACATGAGGGTCTGCAAGTCTAAATGCACCCTCCATGAAGAAACAAAAAATGCTATGCAAGTTAATGGGTAGGTAGAAGGGGTTGCAGAAATGTCATTCCTTCCAGTTGAATTTTGCTAGTCTAAAGGAAACATCAGTGGATACGGAAGCTCATCTTCTCCATCACTTTACAGCAAAACAAAGGAGCATGTCTAACTTCCTGTTTCTCCCCCTTCACATTCATTGCTAACATCCCAATACTACCCATGTGCATCAAAGAAAGTCAAAGTCTTTTGTTGGTTCTTATCTCTTTAAAAGCCACATTTCTTGTGTAAAATTCTTTTCATTTTGATCTACTCCCTAAACTAAGTTGATTCCATATAAAACTTAGTGTTTCTACTCCTTATCCACCTCTTCCACTCATATTAACTCCTAACTTCTTATTACCTAAATCCCCTATGTTCCCCTTTCCCCTACTATGATGAACACTATGGTGTATAAACCCCAAACAATGTATAGATATTCCCTCCCCCCTGGCATTATAGCCATATGTCCAAAGTCAGGGATTGAATTGACCTCTGGTCAGTTTAACAACCTAAGCTCTACCCATCTTTTCCCTTCAGAAGCCTTTGAAACCATTTACCCTCTTCATTTGCAAAAAACCTTGTAAAATAACCCACTATTACTCCTAACCCGCGCAATTTGCAATATAAACCAAAAACCCATTTTTCCGCCCTATCCTAAGTTTGTTGCCATGCGCATTTTTCCACAAAAATACTTTGAAATAACCCAACTTGCCGTTATAAACCAAAGTCCGTCGGGCGCATATTTCAATACAAATAATAATATTTTATTGGTCCCGCCTGACCGTATCGTCCGACCACCTCTGCCTCCCGCCAGCCGTTGGATCTGGGCTTTCCCATCCGACGGCCCTTATCAATTTCGGAGCGGCCCCGATGTACTGTTGTTAGCTTCCGAAATTTGTCAGAGGGTGACGTCAGGCCTCTGCCACGCGTCACCCCCAAATTGTATCGGGCTGCCCTCTGACATTCTCGCTTCCGTATAAAGAGCGGTGCGATATCATACCGCTTACCACTTCCGGTTTTCCGCTGACCGGTCATGCCAGCGTCACGCCACCTCACCACCGCGTCAGCACCCCCGCCCGCCATCGCTCTGACATGTCCTGCACCTATGCAGTCCCTGTGGACCACTCACAGGCCGCCACGTCAGCCGATGACATCATACTGACGTCACCCGACCTTGACCCCACCTGATGACATCATGCTGACGTCATCCAAAAAAAAAAGCGCCAATAACCCAAAAAGTCCATATTTTAGCCAACATTTCGTGTTTTTTGTCACTTTTGCTAAATAGACTATTGCTCACCTCTGCATGCAAATTACGACCGTTCGTCGCCAACCTGCAGAACTCAACCCGAGGACCGTTGGCACCTTCAAGCCCACATGCATTTGTGACCATTTTCCGGAAATTACACCAGGTATTTATCCAAATCATTCCCTTCCCGCTTGGTTGTGTCCATAATTGTCCGAAACTACGTTAAAAAGAGTAAGGAAGCCTACATTTACCAGCAAATCCCCGGTAGCCAGCCTTCATTTCCAAGGGTTGAGTCGAAATTCACCTGCAGAGCCTCATTTAGCCAAATCTTCACAAAATCTACAGTCAGTCCGCGCATTCGTGGACTTAAAACCTGAGCTGCACTAATTCACCGCGAAAACAGTGCTACTGGTCCCTGCATTCGTTAAATTAACTCTCATTGGAGAATTTGAACTATTCTTACCACTGTTTACTCCATTTTTCCTTGGCAATTTGCCTCATTGCTGCAAAAATACCCCTCTGTATTGTTCTGCCCACTGTAACCAGTTCTAATACAAATCATAGTATTACTTAACCATGGATGCACCAGTAGCACCTGTGGCCCTGAATATTGCTCCATTGAATGCCCCTCAGAGAGAGTTGGAGTGGAAAGCATTAGCAGATCTAGATTATCAAATATCAGAGGAAATGCTAATGCATAGCAAGTACCACATTCACTTGCTAAATGAATTGAAGATTAAGCATGAGAGTGCAATGGATGTATTGGGAATTTGGGACTCTTTCCTCCCCATCTTCAAGCTCCCTCAGGTCAACCAGTTTCCTGACCTAATCCACCAAAGCGCTGACTGCTATGACCCTACTCAGAGGGCTGTGCTTGACCCTTCAGGCTCAGTTGTTTTTTATGTCACCCCTGAAGCCATCAGAGAGATGCTACACTTCAATACTGATAAGAAATTAGTTCCTTTATCACTGATAGATCTGATAAAGCAAGGAGCTAAGCTGACAGATGCTCAAGTCACCAAGATGAATCAATTGTACATTGACTCTGACACCGTGCAGTACCCTCCCATTTCTCATGTATACCTCAACCAATTGGGCAGAGACCTTGTAGACATGATTAGTCCCATATTGGGCTATAATTCAATAGAATATGTTGATGAAACTGTGCTGGTGATGATGCTCATGTTTTCCCCTGGCAAGTCCCCAATCTGTTATGACTATGCCACTTACATATCCAATAAAATACATGAGCAATTGATGAACTTGGCAAGAGAAAGGGTGTTCAGATACACCTCCTATATCTACCACTTAATCTTATATTATCAGCATCAGAAATTTCCTTTTGTTGTGAAAAAAGTGGATGCACAAGGCAATCCAAGGTCAGTGGTCTATTGGTCCTCTGCCTTCCACTACAGATCTTGTTCCCCATACACTTATTGTGAGTTTATAGACCTCTTCATCCACCCAGCCATGTCTCTGCTTCTGAGCTCACCTCCTCCAAGACTAACTGATGAGATGTAGAGGATTCTTCAGTTGTCTAAGGTATACAGCATTGGGGATTGGTACTATTACCAAAACCACACAATTATCAGAATATATGGGTGTGAGTTGCCCCCATACAGATTACCCAAATATGTGCCTATGAGATTGTTTTCCCTCGAGTACTTCAGGAAATTTGGGAATGTTGATGTACTCCATTTTTCAGGCAAGGGCAAGAAAGCACAGCTCAAAGTCAGAAACCAATTAGGCCACTTCATTTACAATAAAAGGGAGGAAGGTTGGCAAGAGGCAGATAGAATGCTAGAAGCCCTTGGCTTACAGACCAGCTTCCTTTGGAAACCATACGACCCCAATCATTTCATAAGTTTAAGAAGGGTCAGATATAGGCTGGCCAGTTATGACCACTTAAGGTTGCCTCACATAGAAAAATATGCAAATCAACTAAAGTGGAGGGAAGGCACCTTAGAGGAGGCTGCCACACAAGAAGAACTAGGTCAAAGAGTAGTAAAAAATCTCCAAAAGTTGGCTGACTTAGAGCTTTGTTCACAGGTATTTTCTCTTCCAGGCACTCAAGTGGGAGCAGCTGCCTCATCTTCTACAGCACATCAGCAAGCAGCCAAAGCTACTGATCAGGCTTCCAGCAAAGGCAAAGAGAAAGAGATGGAGCCAGAACAGCCACCTCATGAAGAAGTACAACAACAAAAAGAACAGCAAAAAGAGGGGCAGCCAATACAGCAGCAAGAACAAACAGCTGAAGCCCCAATATCCACTGAGCAACAGGCTCAAGAGAATGTGCCTCCTAGGCAAGAAAAGACAGTGGAGGCCTCAGTGCTACAAACTCCACAAAAATAAGAAAAGGGAAAAAAGAGGGATAGAGAGCAGGAGACTCCCCTCACCACCTCCACAACGCATGGGGAGAAAAGGCACAGAATGAATCCCCTCTCTGAGGAAGAAATGCCTATTGGGCAATCTTTGGGCATGGGCCCACCGAGTATGGAGGCATCTGCAAGTTCCTTTCAGCAGGAACAAGAGAGGACAGTTGGAGGAGAAGTCAGCTCCTCAAGCCACCAAAGGGGAGCTGAAACAGGCATCAAACAACAATTTATTGATATCAAAAAGAGGAATGAGCCCCTCAAGGTGCAGCTCTACAACCATTTATTAAAGATGGCTCCTACAAACCAGCAGAGATTGATGTCTGCCTATGATGTACATGAGGGCAAAATGGTAATGAGTCATTTCATGCCAACCATGTTGCAGCCACAGTCAGCTGCAGACTACATAAGGACCAACCTTGAGGTCCTTGCAAAAGACATCCACCCCATGGATCAGATTGAATTGCACAAGCAAACGGGTGAGATGGTATATGCCACCCTTGCAGACAAAACATTGGTGAATTATAGGCTGGAAAATAGCCTAAATAACACAGCTGCCCAACTTGAGTTGGAGAAAGTATCCTCCCAGGAAAAAGACAACCGAATCAAAGCGTTGG
Source organism: Pinus tabuliformis (assembly GCA_031772625.1). Classification (NCBI taxonomy): domain Eukaryota; kingdom Viridiplantae; phylum Streptophyta; class Pinopsida; order Pinales; family Pinaceae; genus Pinus; species Pinus tabuliformis. The sequence goes on from CM062818.1 coordinate 999,472,813, forward strand.
AGGATATCATCATAGAGCTTGGGCATGATCCCAAGGACACCAAAGCTATACAAGTGCTGTTGAAATTAAGAGATGCAGATATGGAAGCGTTAAGAAAAATGGTTAAGATCCCAGCAACTCTTCATCCTCAAACAGGAGAGGTTGCCCAGCTAAGGCATGACCAAGATGCAACAAGCATGATGATATCATTATACAAGTAGCTGATCGAGACAGAAGAGAAATTGGGAGAATCAGAGGCTGCACTACAGGCAGCCCTACAACAGAAGGAAGGAGGCCAAACATCTCAGCCCCCTCCACAAATAATCAACCTTGAGGAACCTCCTCAAACTACTGCTCCTCCTACAGAACAGACAGCTCAGACAGCGCCATCTACATCAGCACCAGCACCAACAACAGAGCAGGCTCCAAGCCTTGACATGTAGAAGCTAAAGAATGAAATTCAGGCCTTAGAAGGCCAAATGGCAGAGCTAAATGAAGCCAGGGAGAATTTGGCTAAGCTCAATGAAAAATATGACAAGTCAAAGCAAAGAATAGCTGAAAAGGGAAGAGAAGTCAAGGCTCTCAAAGAGAAGATAAAGGAGCTGGAGAAAGAGCTCACCCTTGACAAAGTGGTGGCTGAGCTCAAGACAGTTTTATGGGCCAACATTGGCCAATCAATCACAGATCAGTGGCAGTATATAGAGACCATTCATGAGCAAATGGAGCTCATAGGCAAAGCACACAAGGAAGTGCAAAGATCAAGGGCATCTCTAGGCAATATGCCTGAGATAGAAAACAGAATGATCAACGTTCTCAATAACCGCACAGGTCCTCAGCTGGCAGCAATGGGAATCTCCAATAGAACTGAAACCATCCAGCTGATAAAGAGGGTCCTCACATTGAAAAGCCTGGTACAAACATTAGACAGAAGAAGCCAGGACATGCAAACAGAAGTCAACAGGTTCATGGACAAGTTTGCAGCATTACAGGGCAGAGGTCTTCCTGGCTTACTGAACAGTGCAGGGAGACTACTATCACATGAGAACTATGCAAAAAGGGTGAACACATTTGCCACCAATCAGATCACTCAAGGATCAAGTACCTCAGAGGTAACAGGGCCAGCAACTAGGCAAAGTCTCTACGACAGAGTAGAGAACTTATTTTTCATTATGAATGAGATTAGACATTTATTTGAAGTGCCTCCAAACTTCTACAAATACACAGAGGCAGATGAAACCTTAGATGCAATTTTGAGGCATCAATTACCTACGCAGGAGTGGTGGACCAGAATGATACAGTTGTTGCTGTAAACAGGAAGGTTTTTTCATCAAAAGACATAAGTTATCACCTTCAGAAAAAGTGATGCACACAGTATGATTAGAGAAGAGTGGACTGAGCCAACTCAGCAGAAAGATTCGGCCACTAAAGCAACACTGACAGCTGCAAATAACAGGGCTGAGAAAGCTACAACATGACAAAGCATAAAGACACATCATTCAGCATTAATGCAGAATGCTCAACCGACTCAGTGGCCTCCAAAGGTCAAGAAGACTCCTGACAGAATTAAAGACTATTCATTTTGTATTTATAGCAGCAGTAACTTCTTTATCTGATATTTGTAAAGTTGGTGAGCATATTTAATTACCAAGTGACTCAGCGGTTCAGATATTTTTTGAAATCGATTGTATATATTCCCCCTCGCATAAGCTTGCAGGGGTGGTTGATCTTCTCTTCTAGAGATCTTATGCTGTAAATTTTCAGAGGATTAATACAAAGGCTGATGGAACTTCCTAAGTTCTGTGTTGTCTGAGGTGTTGTAGTGTGTTTGCTGAATGCTACAGGATTCCTGCGTATTTCATGGCTCAATAAGTTTCCTTTAAACTCTTCGTTATGTGTTTTTATTATTTCTTCATAACCCAATCATATGTTATGTTTTACAGTTAATGGCAGAGAAAAAGAATAGTTCCAGGATTTATTCATAGAATACCCTGGCCTTAATCTATGCTGTTATAAATGTTTTCTTCAGTTATAGTTATAAGGGTGTAATTCTTAATTGCTGCATCTTCAAACTATATCTTTCACAGTGGTTATTGTTCAGGAATTCAAATCTGCTCCTGTGCAGTATATCTCTTTCTCACACTCACAGCTTAGTGGAAAATTCTTAATTGCTTTTCACTGGTTAAACACACTTCACCATCACAATTTCAAGTTTGTTTCATGAAATAGTTAAAAGGCCCTGCAGTTTCAACATCCCCACTCAATATTTCAAACAACCTGTAGCCTCAGACTCCATTGCCCAATGAACTAATACTATCTGAAGTTTTCTACCCTAGGCACTGAGAGATATCATTCAACCAAAATTCAAACCAAACCCTCACCTCATATCTAGCCTAAAATCTTCACAAAGCAAAGCTAAACTTATAGAGAGAGCCCTCTCTGGTTATAGGTAGGCTAGGACCTATAATCCAAAGCTTGGTTAGTGGTTACCCCAGCCGTATTCCCTTGGGAGTCAAAGGGAACAACCTGGGCGTTAACATAAATGGCGACTCCTTTGGGGACCTGGATGAACTTTGCAACCTCCTATCTGATTCTTAATGCTGTAGATAAAGCCTGAGTGACAGCCAGATAGCCTTAGAAACTGCCTCTGCTTTGCATTTGCAGGAGTATATAAAAGCTGCCTCAGTCAATCTTTATTCAGTATTAATTCTCATATAGTTGTGCGATAACTAACCAGTCCTCATCAAAAGATCACTACTTCCTTAGAAATTCACAGAAAGAAAGTTATAGAAGCTGGCTCCTAAGAAGAAAACTCGTCACACAAGATCAAACCCAGATCCTGATCCAACACCTGAGTTTCAAAATCCAAACTTGATTGCAAGAAACCTCAAGAGACACAAATCAGAAGGAACTTTATCAGATTCAAGTTCAGAAGCAGGTCTCCAAACTGACATTCCAACCCCTGCTAAGGCTTCTCTACATCCTCATACAACTGGCCAACAATCTCCTAGTTCTTCATCCACTTCACAAGGTATCCTTTCAACCACTCCATCAACTACACACACCCTTTCCATCCCATTCCCTCCACTAGTCCCATTCATCCCTGTTATCCCTGTTGTCCCACCTAACATGGCTAATAGATATGCCCCACTGCAGTTACCAGCCAATCCAGCTCCTCTGCCTCAAGAGTACCAAAGCAAGATCTCATACTTTGATGGTACTGGCTCATATCCAGCCCTTCAACATACTAAGAAAATGCAGGACTACTTTGAAAACTACGAAATAGATGATGATGGGGTTAGGATGAAATTTTTTGTGCAAAGCTTAACGGGGGATGTAAGAACATGGTTTAGGTCACTTACACCAAATTCCATAGCTGACCCTGAAGCCCTCTATCAAACATTTACCAACAGATGGGAGAAGAAGAAGGACCCACTCCATATATTATCTGAATACAACACTATCAAAAGAGGTCCCCAAGAAACTGTCCTAGACTACTGTGCCCAGTTTAACAATGTCTACAATGCTATTCCCCAAAATCTTAGACCCCCACCGGATCTAGCTCTATATACCTTCCCTGATGGGTTTGATTCAGATATGGCATATCAATTAAGGGAAAGGGCTCCCAGAACCTTAGCTGAAATGCAAGATATAGCAGTAAGTGTGGAAGCCAATCTGATAGCCAAGAGAAATAGGACAAGAACTGAGAGAAAGACCACCTTTAAAGAAGAGCCTTCAGGCTGGGATCAAAAACTGGATGCAATAATCACTGGTATGCAGAGATTAGGTGACAGAGTAGAATCAGTTGAGAGGAAGTCATCATGGGAAGCACCACAGAGTAGCCCTGTTAGGAATCCTAATTTCATAAGAAACCAAAATCCTAATGTTGGTAAAGCCAATTCTGAACCAGAGATCAGACCTCCGTTCCAAGAAAACTATACAGAAGCATCTACTTCTAATGAACAAATAGATGACACCCACATTAACCTAATGGGCCTGAATGATGATCAACAAGTTTTCCTAAGTCAAGAAGATCATAAGGATGATGATATTAAACAGTTTCAAACCAAGTCAGGTGAGTCATTTGACTTTAAACAAGGCTATGACATAGCTGTTTATGAAGTTCATAAACAATACAAGCTAAGAAGCAGAACTATAAATGTGACACAGCCTGAGAAAGCAAAGGACACTCCTCTGCCTAAGAAAACCATGGTCACAGAGCCAATTGACAAAAATGATTCCATTACAAAGGAAGTAACAGTTGAAGAAATAACTGAAACATCTTCCCCAAAACAACAAGAAATGGCTACATCACCTTTGCAGCCTAATCCAAGCATTACTTCGCAGAAGATGAGTAAGAAGGACAGGCCTCAAGATCAGAGTGAAAACCAAGAAGAAAACTTGAACAACAAAGAAAGGGTTGTCAACCACAACACCAAGGTCCAAGCTGAAAAACCTTTTGACTTAGAAGCTGAAATAGGAAAATTGAAGATAGCCATTCCTCTTTCAGAGCTAGCCAAGCATGACATTTACAAACAACAAATTAAGAAGTCCCTTCAACTTACCCATAATAAAGATGATGTCAATGTGTTGGATGATACCCCAGAACTACTTTTCGGTCCAGAGGTTGATGGAAAGACAACAATTACAGGGATCTTACCTTTTTATGTCAGCTTGCATGTTCATGATAAAATATTACACAATGCAATGTTTGATTCAGGTGCATCTGATAACCTTATGCCTAAATCAGTGATGGAGAGACTCAACTTAGACATTACAAGACCTTATAAGGACCTATTTTCATTTGACTCCAACCAAGTTAAGTGTCTAGGATTGATAAAAGATCTATGTGTATCTCTGGTCCAGTATCCAAACAAAACAATCTTAATGGATGTTGTAGTTGCTGATATCCCACCCAAATATGGAATGTTGTTATCAAGATCATGGGGGGCTAAACTCCAAGGTTCCCTGCAATTAGACATGTCATATGCCACCATCTCAGTCTTTGGTCAACCCAAGAGGCTATATAGAGAGTCACTTATGAAATACATGGTGAGCAGTAAAGAAAAGCCTCAGAATTTCCCCATTTATGCAGTCCATTCAGATATGGATTCTTTTATTCTGTTCAATGATGATACGAGCCCTGAGAGTGATAATAAATCAGTCACACTTGAACAAAACATGCATGAGAGTAAGCAACCAAGTCCCCAAGAGATCCAAATTGAGAAACCAATTGAGGAGTCTCTCCTAAAAGATAAACCAGATGAAAAACAAGAACTCCAACTTATAATCCCAAATTATAGAAAGAATGTGGAAAATCCCTTAAAACAGGAGATCTTATGGTTCCTTGAGTTTGATGGATCAGTCAACAAATTAGGGGCAGGAGCGGGGGTTTGGATACATAACAAACAAAACAGTCATGCAGAGGGCCGAGCCTACAGGTTAAACTTCAGGTGCACCAACAATATGGCAGAATATGAAGCCCTCTTACTAGGCCTCAAGCTAGTAAAATCCTTACAAGCCATAAAAGTTTCAATCCTAGGAGACTCAGACCTAATTATCCAACAAGTAAAGGGAAATTTTGTCACTAATGACAAAAGACTGAGATCTTATAGGTCTGCTGCTACTGAAATGCTTAAAACTTTCACTGAATTTCAAATTACCAAAATTCCTAGAACCCATAATCTTCATGCTCATAGTTTGGCTACATTTGCAAGCACTTGCAAACTACCTTTTGAACCCCACCATTGCTTTACAGTTGAGATAAAACACAGACTTTCTGTCCCAAACAATGTCAAGGATTGGCAAGTGTTTGAGGATGATACACAAATAAACGATTTCTTGACCTTGCAGCAAGAATTTTCAGGACTAAACATTGATACTGAGGTTGCAAGAGATTCACAAATACTAGGTGAACAACACCAAACAAATATCTCACTCAAAACAGCAAATCAAATGCTTCGTCCAACAAACTTTGACCAGGAGAAAATACAAGAACTTGAACAATTACATTCTGAGGAAATAGCTGGTGTTGAAGATGAAGTTATACAATGGAAAGACAATTTTCTTCCAACAGGACTAGCCCCATTAGAGGACATTTTTTACTCAAATGATGTCCCTAGAAAACCGAAATTGCAGCCCCTTAATGCTGCCATTGAAGAGTGCAACATTGGAACTATTGAAAAACCCAAGATAATTAAGTTGTCTGCATCTTTACCACCTGATCAGAAGCCTAAATACATTGACCTCTTCAAAGAATTTCAAGATGTCTTTGCATGGAGTTATGAGGATTTAAAATCCTATGACACCTCTATGATCCAACACACAATCCCTCTCAAGCCTAATCAAAAACCCTTTAAACAGAAATTGAGGAGAATCAATCCTATGCTTCTCCCTTCAATTGAAAAAGAGGTACAAAAGATGTTTAAAGCTGGCATCATAGCACCAATCAGGTTTTCTGATTGGATTTCAAATTTGGTCCCTACAAGAAAGAAAACTGGTGAAATAAGGCTTTGTGTTGATCTAAGGAACTTAAATCAAGTATCCCTAAACGATAATTACCCCTTACCCAAGATGGATCACATCTTGCAAAGAGTAGTGGGGGCCTCAAGAATTTCTTTACTTGATGGATTCTCAGGTTTCAACCAGATCTTAGTTCACCCTGATGATCAGGACAAAACGACATTCACAACCCCATGGGGAACATTCAAATATGTCAAAATGCCTTTTGGGTTGAAAAATGCAGGAGCTACCTTTCAAAGAGCAATGGATATTGTGTTTGCCAAAGAAATTCATGATTTCCTTGTCATCTATTTAGATGACCTCACACCTTTCTCAAAATCGGACCAAGAACATTTGAAACATCTAAGGCAGATATTCATAACTTGTAGGAAATATGGAATTTCCTTAAATCCCAAGAAATCCCTGTTTGGTTTGGAAGAAGGCAAGTTATTGGGTCATATTATTTCAAAGGATGGCATTAGGATTGACCCAGACAGAATACAGGCCATCTTGCAAATGCCCCACCCAAGAAACATCAAAGAATTACAAGCATTCTTGGGGAAGATCAACTTCCTAAGGAGATTTATCCCAAATTTGGCAGAATTGAGCAGATTACTCAATAACATGCTTAAAAAGGATTCAAAAGTAAAATGGACAGTAGAAGCAAATCAAGCTTTTGAAGGAATAAAATTGGCCCTTACCCAAACTCCAGTCTTAACAAATCCACAATTTGACAAAGAGTTTATCATTTTCTCTTTTGCCTCCCAGCATACTATTGCTGCTGTCTTGTTACAGAAAGATGACCAAGGAAATGAGAGACCTATTGCTTTCTTTAGTAGAGCTCTCAGAGATGCACCCCTGAAATATCAGATCATGGAAAAGCAAGCATATGCTTTGGTCAAAGCTATCAAAGACTTTAGGATTTATATCCTATACTCCCATGTTATAGCTTATGTGCCAAGTCCCATTGTAAAAGACATACTTACTCAAGAGAACTTAGAGGGCAGAAGAGGAAAATGGATTGCCAACATTTTAGAATTTGACATTGAAATAAAACCTACAAAACTGATAAAAGGGCAAGGTTTGGCCAAATTAATGTCTGAAACAAATTTCCAAGCCCTGGACATCAACCAACTGGATAGTGAACCGGAGCTGGCGACTCCAAAGATCAATGTAGCCTTTGAACAATCTTTGTGGTATTCTGACATTTGTTGTATATTGCAAAACCTGTGTGCTCCCCCAGGATTGTCCAGAACTAAAAGTAGGTTCCTAAAAATGAAAGCTTCAAGATTTTATGTCATGGATGGCAATTTGCTTTGGAAAAACCATGAGGGTATATTGTTAAACTGCTTAATTGAGAATGAGTCTAACAATGTCATGAAAGAATTTCATGCAGGTGACTGTGGTGGACACCTCTATTGGAAGTCCACTGTGGAAAAAATACTGAGGGCTGGTTACTATTGGCCCACTGTGTTCTCTGATGTCAAAAAGTTTACCACTTCATGTCATAAATGCCAAGTGTTTGAGGGAAAAAGAAAGTTACTGCCACTTCCGTTGAGGCCTATTGCAACAGAGAGACCTTTTCAACAATGGGGCTTGGATTTCATTGGGGAAATTCATCCCTCATCTTCAGGCCAACACAGATGGATTCTAACAGCCACAGACTACTTTACTAAATGGATTGAAGCTATTCCATGTAGACAAACAAATGATTCCACTATCATTCAGTTTCTTGAGACCAATATCCTTTCTATATTTGGTTGTCCTGACAAGATAATAACAGAAAATGCTGCTGCTTTCAGATCTAAGAAGATGGTGAACTTCTGCCACAAATTCCACATCACCTTGGGCCATTCTACTGCATACTATCCCCAAGGAAATGGCCTAGCTGAATCATCAAATAAAAGCCTTGTAAACATCATAGAGAAGGTGTTGGAAGAAAATAAGAAGAATTGGCATAAGAAGCTGGTCAATGCCTTATGGGCAGATAGACTAACAACCAAGAGATCAATTGGGGTCAGCCCATATGAGTTAGTCTATGGATTAGAAGCCAAATTTCCTTCATCACTAGGGATCCCTGTCATGAAACTCCTTCAAGAAAGCCAGGCTGAACCAAATGATGTGCAAAGAAGGGTAAATCAAATTATATGTTTGCAGCAAACTAGAGACCAAGTTTATAGCAGAGTTCAAGTTTTACAAGAAAAGTTAAAGAAAGCTTTTGATAGAAGAAATAAGGCTGAAGATTTCGATATGGGTGACAAAGTCCTTAAGTGGGATTCAAGAAGGGAAGATAAAGGAAAACATGGAAAATTTGATTCCCTTTGGAGAGGACCATTTGTCATCCAAGCAGTGCAAGGAAACAACACTTACTTCCTAAAAAATCTGGATGAAACTGACTTGGATGAAGGTCCTGTGAATGGCAGGATGTTGAAGCACTATTTTGACTACTTTCCATGAACATAGCATGGCTGTTCCCATGTACATAATCTGTTGTATATAATGTTTTCTTTCAGCATGTGAATATCTCAGTTTGAAAGGTCTTGCAGAATCAGGAAAGGACTTTTAGTTCAGCAAGTTCCACAAAGTATGACAAAGCACAATTTTGAGATTTCAAAGAGGAAAACTCCAAGTTTTGGTGAAAGAAGTCAAGGGACAAGGCATTCTGACCTGCTGTTCTTGGTCTTTCAAATGGAAAAACCATCTCCATGTGGAGCCACTGTTAGATACCTATACCAATAGGTTTCATATTTCATGATTGGCAAAGAAAGTTCCAAATATGCTCTGCTTTGGTGATGCAAAGATCCCATATTTTCAAGAGAAGGTAATATGTGTACATAGCTTGATATTCACTCAATTTTGGATGGGTGATCCAACATCTTAATCTGGATCATGCCATGTTTCAATTTCTTGTTGTAGAATAGAGAAAGAAGTCTGTCCAAACTGTTCAATCTTGGAAGACCAGTAGTTAGGTAGAGAATTAAGGTTCCCAACTGTTTAATCTGGGACCTTGGAAGCAATAAGGGTAGTTCTAGATAGAAAATCAAAAGAAAAAGCCAAAAGAAAAGAAAAGGCACATGAGGGTCTGCAAGTCTAAATGCACCCTCCATGAAGAAACAAAAAATGCTAGGCAAGTTAATGGGTAGGTAGAAGGGGTTGCAGAAATGTCATTCCTTCCAGTTGAATTTTGCTAGTCTAAAGGAAACATCAGTGGATAGGGAAGCTCCTCTTCTCCATCACTTTGCATCAAAACAAAGGAGCATGTCTAACTTCCTGTTTCTCCCCCTTCACATTCATTGCTAACATCCCAATACTACCCATGTGCATCAAAGAAAGTCAAAGTCTTTTGTTGGTTCTTATCTCTTTAAAAGCCACATTTCTTGTGTAAAATTCTTTTCATTTTGATATACTCCCTAAACTAAGTTGATTCCATATAAAAGTTAGTGTTTCTACTCCTTATCCACCTCTTCCACTCATATTAACTCCTAACTTCTTATTACCTAAATCCCCTATGTTCCCCTTTCCCCTACTATGATGAACACTATGGTGTATAAACCCCAAACAATGTATAGATATTCCCTCCCCCCTGGCATTATAGCCATATGTCCAAAGTCAGGGATTGAATTGACCTCTGGTCAGTTTAACAACCTAAGCCCTACCCCTCTTTTCCCTTCAGAAGCCTTTGAAACCATTTACCCTCTTCATTTGCAAAAAACCTTGTAAAATAACCCACTATTACTCCTAACCCGCGCAATTTGCAATATAAACCAAAAACCCATTTTTCCGCCCTATCCTAAGTTTGTTGCCATGCGCATTTTTCCACAAAAATACTTTGAAATAACCCAACTTGCCGTTATATACCAAAGTCCGTCGGGCGCATATTTCAATACAAATAATAATATTTTATTGGTCCCGCCTGACCGTATCGTCCGGCCACCTCTGCCTCCCGCCAGCCGTCGGATTTGGGCTTTCCCATCCGATGGCCCTTATCAATTTCGGAGCGGCCCCGATGTACTGCTGTTAGCTTCCAAAATTTGTCAGAGGGTGACGTCAGGCCTCTGCCACGCGTCACCCCCAAATTGTATCGGGTCGCCCTCTGACAATCCCGCTTCCGTATAAAGAGTGGTGCGATATCATACCACTTACCACTTTCGGTTTTCCGCTGACCGGTCATGCCAGCGTCACGCCACCTCACCACCGCGTCGGCACCCCCGCCCGCCATCGCTCTGACATGTCCTGCACCTATGCAGTCCCCGTGGACCACTCACAGGCTGCCACGTCAGCCGATGACGTCATGCTGACGTCACCCGACCTTGACCCCACCTGATGACATCATGCTGACGTCATCCAAAAAAAAGCGCCAATAACCCGAAAAGTCCATATTTTAGCCAAAATTTCGTGTTTTTTGTCACTTTTTCTAAATAGACTGTTGCTCACCTCTGCATGCAAATTACGATTGTTCGTCGCCAACCTGCAGAACTCAACCCGAGGACCGTTGGCACCTTCAAGCCCACCTGCATTTGTGACCATTTTCCGGAAATTACACCAGGTATTTATCCGAATCATTCCCTTCCCACTTGGTTGTGTCCATAATTGTCCGAAACTAAGTTAAAAAGAGTAAGGAAGCCTACATTTACCAGCAAATCCCCGGTAGCCAGCCTTCATTTCCAAGGGTTGAGTCGAAATTCACCTGCAGAGCCTCGATTAGCCAAATCTTCACAAAATCTATAGTCAGTCCGCGCATTCGTGGACTTAAAACTTGAGCTGCACTAATTCACCACGAAAACAGTGCTACTGGTCCCTGCATTCGTTAAATTAACTCTCATTGGAGAATTTGAACTATTCTTACCACTGTTTACTCCATTTTTCCTTGGGAATTTGCCTCACTGCTGCAAAAATACCCCTCTGTATTGTTCTCCCCACTGTAACCAGTTCTAATACAAATCATAGTACTACTTAACCATGGATGCACCAGTAGCACCTGTGGCCTTGAATATTGCTCCATTGAATGCCCCTCAGAGAGAGTTGGAGTGGAAAGCATTAGCATATCTAGATTATCAAATATCAGAGGAAATGCTAATGCATAGCAAGTACCACATTCACTTGCTAAATGAATTGAAGATTAAGCATGAGACTGGAATGGATGTATTGGGCATTTGGGACTCTTTCCTCCCTATCTTCAAGCTCCCTCAGGTCAACCAGTTTCCTGACCTAATCCACCGATGTGCTGACTGCTATGACCCCACTCAAAGGGCTGTGCTTGACCCTTCAGGCTCAGTTGTTTTTTATGTCACCCCTGAAGCCATCAGAGAGATGCTACACTTCAATACTGATAAGAAATTAGTTCCTTTATCACTGATAGATCTGATAAAGCAAGGAGCTAAGCTAACAGATGCTCAAGTCACCAAGATGAATCAATTGTACATTGACTCTGACACCATGCAGTATCTCCCATTTCTCATGTATACCTCAACCAATTGGGCAGAGACCTTGTAGACATGATTAGTCCCATATTGGGCTATAATTCAATAGAATATGTTGATGAAACTGTGCTGGTGATGATGCTCATGTTTTCCCCTGGCAAGTCCCCAATCTGTTATGACTATGCCACTTACATATCCAATAAAATACATGAGCAATTGATGAACTTGGCAAGAGAAAGGGTGTTCAGATACACCTCCTATATCTACCACTTAATCTTATATTATCAGCATGAGAAATTTCCTTTTGTTGTGAAAAGAGTGGATGCACAAGGCAATCCAAGGTCAGTGGTTTATTGGTCCTCTGCCTTCCACTGCAGATCTTGTTCCCCATACACTTATTGTGAGTTTATAGACCTCTTCATCCACCCAGCCATGTCTCTGCTTCTGAGCTCACCTCCTCCAAGACTAACTGATGAGATGCAGAGGATTCTTCGGTTGTCTAAGGTATACAGCATTGGGGATTGGTACTATTACCAAAACCACACAGCTATCAGAATATATGGGTGTGAGTTGCCTCCATACAGATTACCCAAATATGTGCCTATGAGATTGTTTGCCCTCGAGTACTTCAGGCAATTTGGGAATGCTGATGTACTCCATTTTTCAGGCAAGGGCAAGAAAGCACAACTCAAAGTCAGAAACCAATTAGGCCACTTCATTTACAATAAAAGGGAGGAAGGTTGGCAAGAGGCAGATAGAATGCTAGAAGCCCTTGGCTTACAGACCAGCTTCCTTTGGAAACCATACGACCCCAATCATTTCATAAGTTTAAGAAGGGTCAGATATAGGCTGGCCAGTTATGACCACTTAAGGTTGCCTCACATAGAAAAATATGCAAATCAACTAAAGTGGAGGGAAGGCACCTTAGAGGAGGCTGCCACACAAGAAGAACTAGGTCAAAGAGCAGTAAAAAATCTCCAAAAGTTGGCTGACTTAGAGCTTTGTTCACAGGTATTTTCTCTTCCAGGCACTCAAGTGGGAGCAGCTGCCTCATCTTCTACAACACATCAGCAAGCAGCCAAAGCTACTGATCAGGCTTCCAGCAAAGGCAAAGAGAAAGAGATGGAGCCAGAACAACCACCTCATGAAGAAGTACAGCAGCAAAAAGAACAGCAAAAAGAGGGGCAGCCAATACAGCAGCAAGAACAAACAGCTGAAGCCCTAATATCCACTGAGCAACAAGCTCAAGAGAATGTGCCTCCTAGGCAAGAAAAGACAGTGGAGGCCTTAGTGCTACAAACTCCACAAAAAGAAGAAAAGGGAAAAAAGAGGGATAGAGAGCAGGAGACTCCCCTCACCACCTCCACAACTCACGGGGAGAAAAGGCACAGAATGAATCCCCTCTCTGAGGAAGAAATGCCTATTGGGCAATCTTTGGGCATGGGCCCACCGAGTATGGAGGCATCTGCAAGTTCCTTTCAGCAGGAACAAGAGAGGACAGTTGGAGGATATCAGAGGTGCAGCTCTACAACCATTTATTAAAGATGGCTCCTACAAACCAGCAGAGGTTGATGTCTACCTATGATGTACATGAGGGCAAAATGGTAATGAGTCATTTCATGCCAACCATGTTGCAGCCACAGTCAGCTGCAAACTACATAAAAACCAACCTTGAGGTCCTTGCAAAAGACATCCACCCCATGGATCAGATTGAATTGCACAAGCAAACGGGTGAGATGGTATATGCCACCCTTGCAGACAAAACATTGGTGAATTATAGGCTGGAAAATAGCCTAAATAACACAGCTGCCCAACTTGAGTTGGAGAAAGCATCCTCCCAGGCACAAGACAACCGAATCAAAGCGTTGGAGGATATCATCATAGAGCTTGGGCATGATCCCAAGGACATCAAAGCTATACAAGCGCTGTTGAAATTAAGAGATGCAGATATGGCAGTGTTAAGAAAAATGGTTAAGATCCCAACAACTCTTCATCCTCAAACAGGAGAGGTTGCCCAGCTAAGGCATGACCAAGATGCAGCAAGCATGCTGATATCATTATACAAGCAGCTGATCCAGACAGAAGAGAAATTGGGAGAATCAGAGGCTGCACTACAGGCAGCCCTACAACAGAAGGAAGGAGGCCAAACATCTCAGCCCCCTCCACAAATAATCAACCTTGAGGAACCTCCTCAAACTATTGCTCCTCCTACAGAACAGACAGCTCAGACAGCGCCATCTACGTCAGCACCAGCACCAACAACAGAGTAGGCTCCAAGCCTTGACATGCAGAAGCTAAAGAATGAAATTCAGGCCTTAGAAGCCCAAATGGCAGAGCTAAATGAAGCCAGGGAGAATTTGGCTAAGCTCAATGAAAAATATGACAAGTCAAAGCAAAGCATAGCTAAAAAGGGAAGAGAAGTCAAGGCTCTCAAAGAGAAGATAAAGGAGTTGGAGAAAGAGCTCACCCTTGACAAAGTGGTGGCTGAGCTCAAGACAGTTTTATGGGCCAACATTGGCCAATCAATCACAGATCAGTGGCAGTATATAGAGACCATTCATGAGCAAATGGATCTCATAGGCAAAGCACACAAGGAAGTGCAAAGATCGAGGGCATCTCTAGGCAATATGCCTCAGATAGCAAACAGAATGATCAACGTTCTCAATAACCGCACAGGTCCTCAGCTGGAAGCAATGGGAATCTCCAATAGAACTGAAACCATCCAGCTGATAAAGAGGGTCCTCACATTGAAAAGCCTGGTACAAACATTAGACAGAAGAAGCCAGGACATGCAAACAAAAGTCAACAGGTTCATGGACAAGTTTGCAGCATTACAGGGCAGAGGTCTTCCTGGCTTACTGAACAGTGCAGGGAGACTACTATCACATGAGAACTATGCAAAAAGGGTGAACACATTTGCCACCAATCAGATCACTCAAGGATCAAGTACCTCAGAGGTAACAGGGCCAGCAACTGGGCAAAGTCTCTACGACAAAGTAGAGAACTTATTTTTCATTATGAATGAGATTAGACATTTATTTGAAGTGCCTCCAAACTTCTACAAATACACAGAGGCAGATGAAACCTTAGATGCAATTTTGAGGCATCAATTGCCTACACAGGAGTGGTGGACCAGAATGATATAGTTGTTGCTGTAAACAGGAAGGTTTTTTCATCAAAAGACATAAGTCATCACCTTCAGAAAAAGTGATGCACACAGTATGATTAGAGAAGAGTGGACTGAGCCAACTCAGCAGAAAGATTCGGCCACTAAAGCAACACTGACAGCTGCAAATAACAGGGCCGAGAAAGCTACAGCATGACAAAGCATAAAGACACATCATTCAACATTAATGCAGAACGCTCAACCGACTTAGTGGCCTCCAAAGGTCAAGAAGACTCCTGACAGAATTAAAGACTATTCATTTTGTATTTATAGCAGCAGTAACTTCTTTATCTGATATTTGTAAAGTTGGTGAGCATATTTAATTACCAAGTGACTCAGCGGTTCAGATATTTTTTGAAACCGATTGTATATATTCCCCCTCTCATAAGCTTGCAGGGGTGGTTGATTTTCTCTTCTAGAGATCTTATGCTGTAAATTTTCAGAGGATTAATACAAAGGCTGATGGAACTTCCTAAGTTCTGTGTTGTCTGAGGTGTTGTAGTGTGTTTGCTGAATGCTACAGGATTCCTGCGTATTTCATGGCTCAATAAGTTTCCTTTAAACTCTTCGTTATGTGTTTTTATTATTTCTTCATAACCCAATCATATGTTATGTTTTACAGTTAATGGCAGAGAAAAAGAATAGTTCCAGGATTTATTCATAGAATACCCTGGCCTCAATCTATGCTGTTATAAATGTTTTCTTCAGTTATAGTTATAAGGGTGTAATTCTTAATTGCTGAATCTTCAAACTATATCTTTCACAGTGGTTATTGTTCAGGAATTCAAATCTTCTCCTGTGCAGTATATCTCTTTCTCACACTCACAACTTAGTGGAAAATTCTTAATTACTTTTCACTGGTTAAACACACTTCACCATCACAATTTCAAGTTTGTTTCATGAAATAGTTAAAAGGCCCTGCAGTTTCAACATCCCCACTCAATATTTCAAACAACCTGTAGCCTCAGACTCCATTGCCCAATGAACTAATACTATCTGAAGTTTTCCACCCTAGGCACTGAGAGACATCATTCAACCAAAATTCAAACCAAACCCTCACCTCATATCTAGCCTAAAATATTCACAAAGCAAAGCTAAACTTATAGAGAGAGCCCTCTCTGGTTATAGGTAGGCTAGGACCTATAATCCAAAGCTTGGTTAGTGGTTACCCCGGCCGTATTCCCTTGGGAGTCAAATGGAACAACTTGGGTGTTAACAAAAACCAATCCAAAAACAAGTCAAAACAAAATACCCTTCAACTTACCTCTGCCTGCAAAACACATGTAAGTGCATAATAATGAATAAATACAAATTAAAATTAGAATGCTTACTTGAATTGTGCTTGTCACTTTTGTTGTTGAATGGTTGCAATAGTAGACAAAGACTCCCACTCTTGATATAGGCCTAGACTCTATGCAATACTATATCCAAAACTGACTTAAAGATATATACAATAAAAACTGATGGCAGACCCTAGACTTGTGATGGACCAAGTTCTAAGTACAACAATAGAGACCATTATATCAACTAGGACAAGACAAGTAACATCAAATTACAACATCATATATATTTATAAGATTTGGTGTAGTATCAAGAATATGTAGCATCAAATGTGTAGTATCTAGAATAGGACATCCGAAATGTGGTATCAAAACTAACTGTGACATATAGATACATAGAGATATAACCAATACCTTGTATATACTTACATTTTCCTGCAAAAAAATATGTCAGAGATGATAATAAAAATTCAAATGTAAACACTAATCATACATACCTTTTTGTAGGAGACTTACCCTTGAGTGTTGATGTGTGGTCCTTACTATAGTGATCCTTGAATGCATGCTTTGTCTTGCCTTCTAGGAGCTCGATATTGAATCTATTGTATCTATGTAATTCCAGAACTCTAGGGTTAGAAATTACATCTTGTGGTATCCCTATGAGTCCTCTTTCGAACCCCATAGGTCTCATCAATCTTGGATTCTTCAAGAAATAGTTATGCCCAATCTACCACAATGATCTGATTAGAGACTCTTTGAGTAGAGAGAAATTGTACGGAGTGCCACGTGTCATTGTTAGGACCTTTGACCCTCAAAATGATCCAACAAACTATAGTCTGTCCTATTTCTATCACTATTTACGAAATTTGAATCTAATGCTCAGAGAGAGTGATGACGATTTTCCCAACAGAAGCTATTTGACATGGAATTCGGGAGCCTGCAAAAACCCTAACTTCCTCAGATCGTACATCGTAAAATATAGCGAACTAAGATCTGAAATTCCATCACGAGGTTCATCAATATTTCAAATCAAATGAGTTTTAATTTCCACTTCTTAAGCTTCACATAAACAAAATTATAGTGAAAATTACACAATGACTTGTTTGAAGCCACAAAATCCCTACTAGAGGAGAATATGAGGGTCACCATTTATATGAATGTCTTGAGTTGATAGGGTCCTCAACAAGTGAAAGTTGGAGGGATTTTAGGAGAAATAATTTTTTTATTATTAACTATTGACTATTCAATGACCACAACCAAGTATGAGTGCCATTCCACAACTCCATAGCATTTTAGCCCACTAACTGGGGTTACTAACTTCAAACATGAATATCTCTCATACCGTGAAGAATTACGTGGCATGACATATATCAATGGAAGCATATCGATGAGTAGAATCCTTCTAGAATATCCTTGACTCATAAATGAGTAATTTTCAAGTCAAAATTCCCTTGCAAGGTCGGGGTAACCCCTGTTGCTGCTTGGGTTGACATCAATGGCAACCACTAATCAAGAATCTCCCCCTTTGGCATTGATGGCAACACTAGTACTCCCCTTATGATCATGATAGATCTTCCTACTACCTTCTCTCCCCCTTTGTCATCAATGGAAAAGGGTAACTTCGCTTAACAAATTGTCATCCTGCGGACCTATACACACCTCCACTCCCCCTTTCTACTTAGTTAGATAAGAGAAATATTCTAATGAGAACTTGGGAGAATCCCAAGATTTTGGTGAAGAGACTCAAATTCTTCATGCAGTAATGGTTTGGTAAATGTGTCAGCAATTTGTTCCTTTGCGCCAACATATGCAAGCTTGATATTCTTTTCGGTGATCTTCTCTCTAATGAAATGATATTTGATCAGAATGTGCTTTGTTTTGGAATGAACCATAGGATTTTTGGGGATATTAATGGAACTGGTGTTATCACAAAAGATGAGAATGGGCTCATTAAAATTAACTTGAATATCTTGCAAGGTTTTCTTCATCTAGAGAACTCGAGTACAGAAAGCTTCTTTTGCAATGTATTCTACTTCCACTGTGGATAACAAGATTGAAGGTTGCTTTTTACTTAACCATGAGACAAGGAAACCACCTAGATAGAACAATGCTCTACTGGTACTCTTACGATCGTCAGCACATCCTGCCCAATCTACATCTGTATAAGCTTGGATAACCAGATCATTTCTTTTGGGATACCATAAACCATATTCCAATGTACCCTTAAGGTATCGAAGAATTCTTTTGATGCCAATAATATGATATTCTTTTGGTGTTTCTTGGAATCATGCTACTTGTCCAACTTCCAGCATCACATCCGGCAGGGAGACTATCAGATATAGGATACTAGCAATCATGGATCTATACAACCTTTGGTCCACATCTATTGACGAATATTCTTGTAACCTATTATTACCATGGGGATAAGGATAGGCTTGCAATCTTCCATCTTGAATTTCTTGAGCATTTTCTTGACGTACTTGATTTGATATATGAATATTTCTTTATCCTGCTGAGAAATATGAAGCCCTAAAAGGTATGTCATTTCGCCAAGTATAGACATTTCAAACTCACTTTGCATTTTTGTGGCAAAGTCGTTACTTAATCTTTCATCACTGCTTTCAAAGATTATATCATCCACATATAATTTGACAATTGTTAGGTTATGTCAATCCACTTTCACATAAAGATTGTTGTCAGCACTTCCTTTCTTAAATCCTTGTTGATATAGATATCCGTCAAGATGGGCATACCAAGCCCTAGGAGCTTGCTTGAGACTATATAGAGCCTTCTTTAATCTGAAAGCATAGTTTTCTTTGTCAGTGAGTAGAAAACCTTCGGGTTGTTCAATGTAAACTTCTTCTTCCAATTCACCATTTAGAAAGGCTGACTTAACATCCATTTGGTAGACCTTGATTTTTCTCGAGCATGTATAAGCGAGAAACATTCTGATAGATGCCATTCTAGCAATGGGAGAAAATGTTTCTTCAAAATCGATTCCTTCAACTTGTGCATATCCTTTACAGACTAATATTGCTTTATTCCTAGTAACCTATAATCCTTCAACTGTTTTTCTCCCCCTGAACCTGTAATGAAAATTCCATCTTGTTCAAACTACCTTCCTATAAATTGTAGACTTATGCCATATACTGCTGCATAGACTCCTCCTCTACAAACATCAAGGAGTCAACAAGACAGATTGTTCAAAATAGTGAGTCACTTAATGGGGCATCTTGACTTGAGTCATTATCTGAAGCAACTACTAATTCCTCATGACCTTTTTCTTTTACAAATCTTGAAGCATAACTGCTGAAACCTTGTTATCTACTTGGTATTCCTATACCTGTTTCCTTTTCCAGACTTTCTTATTCCTACAATCTCGAGCCATGTGCCCATAATTATGACACTTGAAGAATTCGATGTTGTCCATAGGTGATTCCAACTGATATTTGCAGCCGCAAGCACTATGGCCATAGTTATGGCATTTGAAACATTCAATGTTTGGCCCATCTAGCACGTATTCTCTTCTGACAAAATAATTGTGGAACCTATCTCGTGATCCTGCAAACTTGCTTCTAGGGTTTTGCAGATAATGATTATACCTGTAAAAAATTTCACAATACCTATCCATATGTCCATATTTAGCACATAAAAAGCAATAACCATTAAATAAATGTGTGTACCTTAATGGTTAATTTGGATGTGATGGTCCTTAATAGTTGTACATGTCAAAAAATTTACAATCCTTGGTCATATGTCCATCGTCAGCTCATGAAAAACATTAACCATTAAATAAACAAACATACATGGAAGATTTTTCATTCTTATTTGGAGGTGGTGTCGTAGTTTGTTGTGGTCCTTTCTTCTTGATTTCTTTGATCTTATTCTTTGGAATTGCAACATTCTTCTTTGGCTTTTCACTTTGATCAACTTCCTTCTTAGAATCATCCTCCGAAGAAGTAGAGATTGTACATTCATTAATTGGAGCTTTGCCATCTTTAATTGCCTTATTTTTTGCTTCTTCATCTATCTTATCTTGTAAGTGTTATTTTTGCGATCCGTTTAGTTTATTGGTCTCATCATGGGTTGCATCAAGTTCTTATTTCTTTTTAGCAAGATCTTCTTGAAACCATCTATTCAAGAGCTTCCTTATTTTTTTGCCTCCTCAACCTATAGCTTGAGAAGAGTGGTCTTCTGTACTTCTCTGTTGAGAACCTATATTTGTTCCTTCTGCTTCTCATTTTCAGTCCAGAGCCTGATTATTTCTATTGAAGATGTTTCTAATTCCTTTTTCTTTTGGTCAACTACGGATATGTATCTTTGATCGAATTCCTTCCTTTCAATTTTTTCTTCCTGCATCTGTTGTGTGATCCTTCTAATCTCAGCAAATGTTGTGTCAAGTTCTTGTTGCTTCTATTGGAATTCTATCTTAAGGTCTTGTGTCTCTGTATTCTTGATTTCTTCCAATTGAGTTCTAAGACTACTAATCATCTTCTTAGACTCTTCATTTTCTTTGATGATTTTTTTGCTATCTTCAATTCTGGTTCCAAAAGTCTTGTCTTTTCCTTTTGACATTTGAGTTCCTTTATCAATTTGATCACTTGATTTTGAAAATCTGTTTTACTCATTTCTCCCATTTCTTCATCATAATTGGAAGGATCCTAATTTTCAATAACATCTTGACCTGATTTCTTTGTTGAATATAGATTATGAAGCTTTTCCCAAAGAGCTTTAGTTGTTGAACATTGACCAACTTTTGTTTTCATAGATTTTGGCAAAACATTCAAAATTACATGCTTGGCCTTTGAATTGTACCTTTTAGCTTCGTCAGTAGATGTGTCTCCAGAAACAATTGATTCCCATACTCCGTGTGCTTGCAAATGTACTTCCATCCTAGATTCCCATATCCAGTAATTATTTGCATAAAAATAAGGGGTTGGTACACAATACTCACTTTCTTCAAATTTTTTTGTACATGTAACTTCCTTTGAAATCATTACAACCTGCTTCTTTTAATTTCCCATCTCTATGCTCTAAAATCTGCCTTCCAGCAGTTAAGTTGTTACTGAAGGAACCAAGCTCTAATACCAATTGTTGGAAATACTAGGGGGGGGGGGGGGGGGGGGTAAATCAATATTCCTTAGCAATTAGCACTTTTTAAATATTTTCAGAGAATTAGTTAATCTTCAATTATAATTAATGTTTATGCAGGAATAATAGTAAATAAAAGAACATAGTAGGCACAAGAATTTTAGGTGGAAAACCCCCTCTGGGTCAAAAACCATTGAACACTTTTCTAATAAATTCTTTAATATTCAGCCCCAACTGAAATGAAAGCAACAACTTCCTAGAATTCTATAAAAACATTCTTCTCTAGCTCCCACTGGAAGGATGCCCCAACACCCTAGCGATCCACAACTCGCCCTAGCACCACCCTACCACCCTAAAGTGTTCACAGGACCCAACCTGTAGGCAACTTCATACACCTGCCTAGCACCTCCCTACCAACCTATAATGACTGAAATAAGACAAGATTGTGGATTCCAAAACCAGGGAAAACAATCCACGATACAATAATATGTACAATGATTTTCATGTATTTGACCAAATACCCAATCACTCTATGACCTAGAACCCAGCCATGACATCATCCCAACAGTGACTCCTATACCTCCCAACACTACCTCTCTGACTCTAGGTAGAATGACTCTTTCACAAATGACTCTTTTACAATCTTTACAATGATGGCTCTTTTACAACTTTACAATGATGACTCTTTTACAATGATGTCTCTTTTACAATGATGAATCTTTTACAATGATGAATCTTTTCATAAACGACTATTTTACAACTTTACAATCATGACTCTTGGCCTTAACAATACTTAATGATATCTGGATGGTTGTCATGTCTTAAAGGATGTGCTGCTGCAATGCTTCCTTTGATTTGATACTTCTGCTCTTGAATTCTTGCTTGATGTTGTACTTGAATCTTTTTCTACCTGCATGCTAAATTTTCCTAGTGAAACAAATCCAAAACAAAACAAAATACCCTTCAACTTACCTCTGCCTGCAAAACATATGTAAGTGCATAATAATGAATAAATAAAAATTAAAATGACAATGCGTACTTGAAGTGTGCTTTTCACATTTGTTGCTTACTTGTTGTAGCAATAGAAAAAGACTCCCACTCTTGATATAGGCCTGCACTCTATGCAAGACTATATCCAAAATTGACCTAAAGATATATATAATAAAAACTGATGGTAGACCCTAGGCTTGTGATGGAACAAGTTCTAAGTACAACAAAAAATACCATTCTATTAACTATGACAAGACAAGTAACATGAACTTACAACATCATGTGGATTTAGTAGACTTGGTGTAGCATCAATAATATGTAGCATCAAATGTGTGTTATCAAGAATAGGACATTTGAAATGTGGTATCAAAACTAATTGTGACATATAGAGATATAACCGAGGCCCTGTATATACTTACGTTAAGCACATGTCAGAGATGATACTAAAAATTCAAATGTAAACACTAATCATACATACCTTGCTGTAGGAGTCTTACCCTTGACTAGTGATGTGTGATCCTTACTGCAGTGATCCTTGAATGCATGTTTTTTCTTACCTTCTAAGAGCTCAATATTGAATCTGTTGTATCTATGTAATTTCGGATCTCTAGGGTCTGAAATTTTATCCTATTTTATCCCTCTAAGTCTGCTTTCTAACCCCATATGTTTTATCAATATTGGATTCATAAAGAAATAATTATTCCCAATATCCCATGATGACCTGATTATAGATTGGTTGTGTAGAGCGAAACTGTATGAAGTGCCGCATATCCCTATTGTAACCTTCGGTCTTGAAAATGATACCCAACAAACTACAATATGTTATCATTATGTCACTATTTACGAAATTCGAACCCAATACTCAGAGAGAAATTTATGACGATTTTCCCAATGCCACCTGTTTGACATGGAATTCGGGAGCCTACAAAAACCCTACTGTCCTCAGATCATATCTCCGATAATATAACGAAACAACTTCTAAAATTTGATCATATGGTTCATCAAGATTTTAGCTCAAATGGGTTTTAGTTTCAGCTTCTGAAGCTTTGCAGAAAAAATGTTATAGCGAAAATGCCACAATGACTTGTTTGAAGCCACAATAATCCCTACTAGAGGAGGATATGAGGGTCACTATTTATATGAATGTCTTGAGTTGAGAGGGTCCTCAACAAGTGAACATTGGAGGGATTTTAGGAGAAAAAAAATATTATTAAGTATTGACTATTCAATGACCACAATCAATTATGAGTGCCATGCCACAACCCCATAGCATTTTAGCCCACTCACTGGGGTTACTAACTTCAAACATGAATATCTTTCAAACCGTGAAGAATTGTGTGGCGTGCCATATATCAACAGAAACATATAGACAATTAGAATCCATCTAGAAGATCCTTGGATCAGAATAGAGTAAATTTTCAAGTCAAAATTCCCATGCAAGATCGGGGTAGCCCTTGGTGCTTCTTAGGTTGACATCAATGACAACCACTGATCAACATGATGTTTGGATTTTTTGTGTTTATTTCTCAGATATTCTAATATATCTCTATGTTTATGAGTATTATGAATAAGTTGATTTGGAATTTAGTAAATTTGCTCTATTTCGATTGTCTTCATGTTTTCAGTTGCAAATGAAATACCATATACTCATGCATGCTATCTGTTTTGACTAGCTTTCATTCTTATGAATGAACGATATTGTTTATTTCTGAGAAAGGAATCTATTTCTTTTTAATTTTTCTCCTCTATGCTACAACATGTCATCATGTCTAAAGTCATGCCTAAATCCCTTGTATTAGATGTCGGTTTACTTGCATAAGTAAATTAACTAAAGGATAGTTGATCACATTTTATCACCTTCTGAACGAGTGGCACTTCAACCCAACATATTTCCCTTTTCTAGAACCGGTCTCTGTATAGATTGTGCTTTAAGTTTTCAAATATGACAATCTCAAGTGAGGGAGCCCCCTCTGGTTAGAAAAGACTAGTTTCTAGCTGAAAGCGGTTTGTGGTTACCTCTGGGTTCCTCTCCTCAGGCCGAAGGAATTACAAAGTGATAACATATTGGCACCGTTGTCAGGGATTCGAAAGTCTAATTGTCCTGGGAAGTTATGTGTTCAGAATTACATCATAGGATGAAGCTTAAATTTCTTTTTGGTTGTTAGATATTTTCACTGCATGCACCTTTGTTTGAGAAGATTTGGCTTCAAAGAGGTTCACTAGGAAGAATACTGACCCAAATCTCCCTATAGTTGTTTCCAATCCTGAAAAAATTCTTAGGAAGGAGAGAGTCATGGTGGAAAGTCAAGTTAGTTATTGTCCTCTCAGGAAATATGTTTCCTCACTAGAAATTTCCTTTGCAATCCCATTGTTCAAAACGAGATATTTCTCTAGTATATCTGAAATTTCAGCAGATTCAGACAATTTAAGTTCTTGTATATCACTCCCAAAGATTGAGTCTAGTTATAATATCATCCAATAGTTCAATAAAATCAAAGGCCTAGTTGACAAAGTTCAGAAAGCTATTGAAAACATAGTCTTATCTCAGAAAACTATTTATGTTCAACCTAGTTGGAATACTTGCTATTTTGTTACCTCATATAAAAATATTTCGTCATATATTTCAACATTCATTCATCCCACCTTTCCATCATATACTCTTATTGTGGCCTATTAGTCATCCAACTACTCAAGTAATAACTATGGCAACGAGATATGATCCTCTAGTTTTGCCTGCTCATCTTCATGATTTACTTGTCAATTACGGGCAGAGGCTTCCACAGTATGATGGCATAGGAGAAATTACTGCGAAGCAACATTTTGATAAGGTAAGTGATTTCATAGATTTGGAGGAAGTAGACCATAATGATTTAAAAATTAGATTATTTTCTCATAGTTTTTCTGGTGATGTTAAGAAATGGTTCAGGATTTCTCATCCTGGAGCGTTTGAAAATTATCAAGAGATATAAGATGCATTTCTTGCAAGGTGGGGTGAGAAGAAGAACCCCTTGCAAATATTGGCTGAGTATAATAATCTAAAAAACAGCCCAGAGAAATTATTCAAGATTTCTCTGTGAAGATCGATAAAATGTACAATTCAATTCCTGCAGAGATCAAGCCTTCTTCTGGGCTAGCCTTCATTATCTTGATGCTTTTGAACCTGAAATGTCCTACCTGCTCAGAGAAATAAATCTAGCAACATTGGAGAACATGCAAAATAATGTGGTAAGTGGGGAAGCTAATTTATTAGCCAAGAAGTCTAAAATGAAATCCAAGAAAAGAGTTATCATAAAGTAGGATCCTGCCACTTCCGTTGATGCTAAAATTAAAACATTTTTCAAGACTATGGAGAATATGATGGATAAAATATCTTTGGCCGAACGACCAACAATTCGAGAGACCCAACTTGGTCCATAAATTAGAAATCTAGGTTTTTGAAGGCATCCACAGTTTCCTAACAAACCTAGGGAGCATAAGGGTTAGGAGAAGTCACCACAACAGATAAGACCGCCCTTTCAACAAAATTTTGCTCAATACCAAGATGAGGAGGATGAAAAATCTACTGAAGACCAAATTTTGTTTTTCAGTGATGGCCAGCAGGATGTTTATTTGACTAAACATGATCAAGAACATGAGCAGCTTGAAAATTTTGAAGCGGAAAATGAAGAACTATTGTTGTCCCAATCCCAAAATGATGCATTGATGATTGAATCAGAGGAATACAAAAAGGGTTTTCATAATGCTATAATACAAGTGCAGTGACAGTATAATTCGAGGAATATAACTATGGGAGGTAATGCAGCAAAGAAAGATGCACCAATCAACAATGAAACAAGGAAACAAGTGCCTACTAATGGTGTCAAAAACAAGCTCCCTAGTACAAGTGCTCAAAAGAAATATGTTCCTAGCACAAATTCCCAAATGAAGGAGCCTCATGTCACTATCTTGCAGTGGAAGGACAACATACCCAAAGAAAAATAGGTTGTAGAAAAGAAGGATGTTGTTCACAAGGAGACTGAAAAGGTATCAAGTCTATTTAATCTTGAAGGTGAAATTTCTAAGTTGAATATTTCTATTCCTCTTGGTGAATTAGTAAGAAATGATCAATATAGATTTCAGATCTTAAAGGCGCTTAAAGTAGATAAAACCTCTAATACAGTTAACATGATGTATGATCATCTAGATATCATCTTTGATCCAAAAAATTGAAGATAAAACACAAGATGGTGATGTTCATCCATTTTATGTTAGTTTAAATGTGCATGAACAAATCTTGCATAATGACATGCTAGATTCTGGGGCATCACATAATTTAATGGAAAAGGTTATTATGGAAAGGTTGGGTTTAGACATTAGAAAACCATATAAGGACCTCTATTCATTTGATTCCAGCAAGGTGAAATACCTGGGGTTAATAAAAGATTTAGTAGTGTCCTTAACCCAAATCCATTCAAAATGCATGGCGATGGATATTGTGGTGGCAGGCATACCTCACAGGTATTGTATGTTGTTGTCTAGATCTTGGATGGAAAAGCTGAATGGAGCATTACAAACAGACATGTCCTACATCATAATTCCGGTTTTTGGAAGTTAGATGGGAAGGTTATAAAGGGAACCTCTCATGCAGTACATGATCAACGATAAGGACAAGCCTATAAACCATCTAGTGTATGTTGTCCATTATTATGTAGATTCATTTGTTCTATTTAATTTTAGTTGTCCCAATGATGAATATATTGTCTGAGATATTGAAGAAGAAAGGGACAACAGTCAGGAAAGAGAAATTCTACATGAGGATTCAGGGTAGGACAATGAAAGAAAGTTAGATGTGAAAGAGAAGGTAGAAAAAAATGGATCTAGATGTTTCAAGTGATGATAAAGAGGCATCTAAAAACCAAATTTCTGAAGTAGACAACCATAAAAAAGAAGGGAAGGATAGCAATGAAAAGGAGAGACAAATCAACCAGCCTGCCCTAAAAAAACCTACAAATTTCAAAGTCGAAATGGATGGTAAAGGAAGGAAAAAACATCATGTTTGGACCATGCATTTTGATGGAGCAGCAAGAAGAGGAGCTGGAGTGGGAGTGTGAATTATCAGCCCAGAAGTTGGTAATTCAAATTTATGCTCATATAAAATGATGCTTGACTGTACTAACAATGTAGTGAAATACAAAGCTCTGATTTTGGACTTGAGAAATTAAAAAAAAGCAGGAGCTAAAAGATTTTTTTTTTTTTGTGATTCCGAGTTAGTGGTTAGGAAAATCAAAGGTGAATATCAGACCAAACATTCCCACATGTGAGCTTATCAGAATGTTGTACTTGATTATTTTCTGAATTTTGTTGAATATAGTTTTTCAGTGGTTCCGAGGAAAGACAATGTTGTTGTAGATGCATTGGCTACTTCAGCCTTTGATTTTGACTTGCCTAGTAATGTTAAAGGAAAATACATGGTAGAGGTGAGACATAGAACCGTTGTCCTAGATAACATGGGTCATTTGCAAGTTTTTGAAAATGACAAGTAGGTGGAAAATTTCTTATTGATGAAAGAAGAGTTTTCTAGAATGAGATGGGAAAGGGACACTGAATGGGAAGATGCAGATAAGGAGAGTTTCATAAATCAAATGAAGGAGGAATTGGATAAGCAAAGCTATGAGTTGAAAATATTGCAACTAAAGAACAATATCCTTATGAGAGGTCTGGTACCTTTGGAGGAATTGTTTGACCAAAATGACGTGGCCAAAAGATCAAAATTGGCACTGGTTGGAGATGGAATTGAAGAATGCAATATAGGTACAATAGAACACCTGAAGATGATAAAGTTGTCGAAAACATTGAGCCCTAACATGAAAAGAACATATTTGGAATTTTTCATTGAATTCTCTGATGTTTTTGCTTGGGGGTACAAAGACTTGAAGGTGTATGACAAAGAGATTATTCAACACATAATACCAATAAAAAAAGATCATAATTCATTCAAGCAGAAGTTGTGAAGGACCAATCCAGTGTTTCTTCCCTTAATTGTAAAAGAAGTAAGGAAATTATTTGATGTTGGTATTAAAGTACCTGTTCGTTTTTCTGATTGATTGTCCAATTTGGTACGAATTTGAAATAAAACATGTGAAATTATATTGTGTGTATATTTCATGAAATTAAATAGGGTGTCTTAAGGATTTCTATCCATTGCCAAAAATGGACCATGTTCTCCAGAAAGTAGTTGGTGTAAGAAGAATGTCATTACTTGATGGATTTTCTAGGTATAACCAGATTTTGGTTCACCTAGATGACCAGGCTAAGGTTGCCTTCACAACGCCCTGGGGTACTTTCAAATATGCTAAGATGCCATTTAGTTTGATGAATGCAGGGGAAAAGTTTTAGTGAGAGATGGACATAACTTTTGCAGAAGAAAATGATAAGTTTCTTGTCATATACCTTGATGACATTATTGTTTACTCACAATCTAATGAGGAGCATTTGCAACACTTAAGAGTAGTTTTGGAGAAGTGTAGGAAACACAGCATCTCATTAAACACCAAGAAATAATTTTTTGTATTGGAAGAATGCAAACTATTGGGTCATATCATTTCGAAATATGATATCAAAATAGACCCTAATAGGATTTCATCAATTCAAAAATGGATGTTCCTAGGTGTAAAAAGGAAATTCAGTCCTTTTTGGGTAGAATTATTTTTTGATAAGATTCATTCCTAATCTAGCTGAGATTTCTAGAAATATTATAGAAATGTTGAGGGGGGACAAGGAAGTAAAATGGAGTGAAGGCAAATTTATAGTTGTGAGTGGTAGACTTTCTTGTTTCCATAATTTTTCTTTCGACTTTTTAGCCACCCTGAATGCCTTCTCCAATGAATTAGGTTCCCAAAGATGAACCTCATGTTGTATGTTATTATTTAAATTCCCTATGAAGACATCAATGCTATGCTCTTTGAGAATATTAGTAACCTTGATATTCAATTTTTGGAAATCCTCAATGTGCTTAGCCATTGAACCATTTTGTTTGAGATTTATCAATGGGCTAAAGAAGGCGTTTCTCTTTGTATCCTCACAATGTGAAATCATTTCCTCTGTAAAAATTGACCAAGTGACAAGTTGATTACAAGAAAAAATATTTCAATATCATACAAATGTATTGGGTTCTAACTATAAATATTCAATGCATACCTTTTGTGTATTTTGCACATCATGTAGATCAAAATATTGCTCCATCTATAGTATCCATGTTACTAGATCCTTTCCATCAAACTTCTTCATATCGACATTTGGAATGTGGTTAGTCTTCAATACAAAGTTAGAGTCTCTAAGACCATGATTAACATTCCTTTTCTTCTCATCATGAATTAGGAAGCATTTCTTGTAGCAACTTTGTCAAACCTTCCTTCAAACCTTCCATCTCTGCTTTTAATCCATCCTTCAAACCTTCCATGCCTTCTTTTAATCCATCCTTAAAACCTTCCATGTATTCTTTTAAACCATTCTTCAAACCATCCATATTATCTTCCATTTCATTTTTGGTTACTCTTTGCGAGAGCGAAATTTGTTGCACTTGGTCGCGTACTTTTGATATATCATGTTGCATTTATTCCTCTTCTTAATGTTTCATAGTAGAGCTTTCTAGTTTCTTACTGAGAGTATCATTCTTTTTGTTTCAAGGCATATTGGAACCAAATAATGATATCTATTCTTTACTATGCCCTTTGAATTACTTTAGACTGATTTTTCAATCAAAACGTATGCAAATTTAAGAAGATGCACATATTTTTCTTCTTTCTTTTTGGAGCTCGATATTGAAATTGTTGCATCTATGAAATTTCCACCTACCAAGGTATAAATTTTTTTCCTTTTTTATAAATTTGAGTCATCTTTCCAATGCCATGAGTCATACCAAGATTGGATTCATCAATATAAAGTTATACCAAATCTCCCACAATGACTTGATTATGGACTAGTTTAGTAGAGTAAAATTGTATGCGATGCCATGTGTCACTGTTTCAACCTTTGACCCTAACATTGATAATAAAAAAAACTAAATTTTGTGCACTTTCAACCACTTTTTATATAATTCAAATCTAATATTTGAGAATAAAGTTATGACGATTTTCCGTAGGTCATCTGTTTGACACTGGATTTTGGAGCATGTAGAAACCCTAACTTCTTTGGACCATATCCCACAAAATATAGTGAACCAAGATCTAAAATTTTACAAGTATTTATGAAAATTTCAACTCCACCTGGTAAAAAT
This sequence comes from Pinus tabuliformis, assembly GCA_031772625.1. Classification (NCBI taxonomy): domain Eukaryota; kingdom Viridiplantae; phylum Streptophyta; class Pinopsida; order Pinales; family Pinaceae; genus Pinus; species Pinus tabuliformis. The sequence goes on from CM062818.1 coordinate 999,503,491, forward strand.
GTCATCTTACGAAGCTTCGTAGAAAAAAATTTATAGCGAAAATTCCAAGATGACCTTTTTGAAGCAACAAAACCATAGAATCCAAAGCTCTGATACCAAATGTTATGCAACAAACTCAAAAAACAAAATAAAAGATAGATCAACGACTTATAAAATAACCTTTTTAATGGGGATACCTCCTTTACATCACATAAATGTACAATTATTGGACAATACAAATGACAAGGCCTCCTTGGTATATATAGGAGTCTAAGGGGTCACAATAGAACCAGAGCCTAAATAAAAATAATAATGTAAGGGCACATCAATAACAATAGTCGAATTTTATGGGGAAAAACAATAATAATATGGGGCTACACTAACAATAAAAATAAGGGGGCTAAACTAGTATTATAGGGATCAAACACCATATCTATTGTAACAATCTACCATTATATACAATGGTTATCCTTTTGATTTAGTCATGAGCAAAAAAGAGAAAGGTTGAAATTGCTAGACTGCCAATCTATTATATGTTTTACCTAGTTCCTCAAATCAATCTCTACCCTAGGGGTTTGTTAGAATACTCCATCTACTACTTGGAGTCTAAGGGGTCACAATAGAACCAGAGCCTAAATAAAAATAATAATGTAAGGGCACATCAATAACAATAGTCGAATTTTATGGGGAAAAACAATAACAATATGGGGCTACACTAACAATAAAAATAAGGGGGCTACAATTATATTAACAATAAGGGGGATAAACTAGTATTATAGGGATCAAACACCATATCTATTGTAACAATCTACCATTATATACAATGGTTATCCTTTTGATTTAGTCATGAGCAAAAAAGAGAAAGGTTGAAATTGCTAAACTGCCAATCTATTATATGTTTTACCTAGTTCCTCAAATCAATCTCTACCCTAGGGGTTTGTTAGAATACTCCATCTACTACTTGTTATAGGCATAAGTCTTGTTGTTGTAGAGATTGCCATACCATGATACACTCTTTTTAAATTGAAGAGAAGTAGAGATATAAAAAGAACAAGTGGCCAATTTGGGAAATTGAGCAGCCATGTGTATGATAAGGCTCAAGAGATCATGGTGAGACTCATTAACAGTGCAAAAAATAATGTCTAGGGTTATTTCTACTATTTAGAGAAAACAATTAATTTTAACCAAGTAATGCTAGAGTAATGTTAGCATTACATGATCATGAAAACATTTCCTCGCAACATGCTTTTTAGTCCTAAGTTATGTGCCTCTCTACCTCAAGAAGAGGCCAAATAATACATCAACATCCTCCATTGGCTAACAAAAAACATTGTAAATATTTAATAGGGTGACAAAAAGTATATTAAAAAAATTACCTTAAAACTCTAGGTTTCATATTTTGATGTCTATGCAACGACTAATACTAAGGAGAAAACTAATTACAATATCCTCTATTGCCTTATGGAAAGGAATAATAAGATAGATATGCATGACATATTCACATAAATTGTAAAGAAAAATTATGATTATCATTCAAATATTCACTATGGATGTGCGTTCGCTCTAGAATCTCTGAACAAATCCTTGCCTAAAATAAATATCATTATTGTACAATATAATTCAAAACATGATACAAAAAATTATTATAAATGAATATTAATGAGACATTAACTTATCCTTCATTATTCTCCATTTGGTATCTCACCTTCAATATATCATTCTTGACACTAGGGCTCTGTATGTGAGGGGATTGCTACTTAGGCTTATTAAATAATGATTTAGGCCCTATGCCTTGATAATCTGGTTGTCGACATTGAATAAGAGTATTTTTGGAAGTCACAAAATATATCTATTAGATAGTCTAAATTTTGAATGGCCATAGCTCAAGAATGTATACATTCTATCAAGACTCATTAGATTGTTTCTTACTTGATGCACATTGATGTCATAAAAGCTTTTGATTGTGTCGATTGGGAATTCTTAAGAATGATCTTAATCAAGGTTGTATTTGGCTCACATACATTGTAGTGGATCATGGTGTCTATATTGTTTGTCAAATTTAATATCATTATCAATGGCCTTCCCACAATCTTTTTCAATATTTCACAACGAATTAGACCTAGGTGTGCCTTGTCTCCACTATTATTCTTGCTGGTGATCAACAAACTAAGAAGAAGAATTTCATATTATTATTCAATAGGTATTATTTATGGATGTATATTGTCTTTTGATCTCTCCCTTACTCAATTTATGTTCGTAGATGATGTGCTAGCGATTGGGAAAGCAGCTCTCAATGAATGGAAGGAATTATTCGAAATTATAAGAACATTCAAAGAAGTCTCAAGTCCGATCATGAACAAGATTAAGTCGTATCTAATTTCTTCATATCATGAGGGACAAACGATGAAGGAGATTGCTTCTTTATTTAGTGTGTAATCTATCTATCCAGAGGGAAGCTTCAAATACCTTGGCCTTTTCTTGTAGCTGAATGGATATGAAAACAAGCACTAGGATTGGCTTTACAAGAAATTCATGAAGCAACTCCAAACATGGTCTCAAAAGTGGGTTTCAATGGGAGATAGACTTATCATGATTAAATCAATATTACAGAGTATTGAAATTTAATGGATGCATATTTTTAAACTGATTAAGGGAATTATTAAATGAATCAACTCCATCATCATGAATTTTTTTATGGGATGGCACTAGAATTGATCATAAAATTCATCTTGTTTATAAGGAGAGTTTGGATTGCAAGGTTGAGGAAGACAGTTGGGGCTTCAAAAATATTGAATGCTTCAATATGTCCCTATTAAAAAAAATATGGAGAGCTATGAGCAGGGAGGGATTATAGCATCATATTATTAAGTTCAAATATTTGGACAGTAAGGACATTTGCAGCTAAATAAGAGAGGGAGTGCATGAAACTAAATCTATTTCACAATGTTGGAGAATACTTTTGCACACTAATCCTTAGCTCCTTGGAAACCTTAAATGGAGGATCAATGCTGGGTCCCTCCCAGAAATAGGTTTGGACACTTTCCTAGGAGTATTTGGCAACCATATATTCTCTGTATCTAATTAATTTCTTACACGATTAAGGACTACATATCCTTAGGGATATAGCTTTCCAATATGGAATAGACTCACATTATACTACCTAGAAATATGTTGCATTTTTAGGACTTCCAGGTCATCATGTTGCAGAATGGAATGATTATATATTATAGTTGAAATATGCAGGAATAAAGATAAAAATAGAGGAATCCAACCTGATTTGGTGTGGAGGTTTACATAAGGTAAAATAAAGGTTGAAGAAGTGTATTCTGTTATTAAACATGTCAAATATAAATACCCTATTCATTGTTGGTTTTACAGGGCATGGAAGTGGAAAATCACCCTAAAACTGAATTTTTTTGTCTGGCTTGTGGTTCACAAAAAAATATTGACATGGGATAATCTCTTAAGGAGGGGTTTCCTCTGTCTGAGCATATGCAACTTGTGTTTGGAACGGACTCAAGTTGTTAACCATCTATTTTTACAATGTCCCTTTTTAGTCTCGGTATGGATTGGAGTGATCAATAGGCGAAACCCCAGAGTAGATTAGGATAGGACATATGTAGTTTAAATCTTAAAACAATGGTTTATTGATTATAAGTCATACATGCATATACCATTTTTTATCATATGGGGCTTATGGAGGACTAGGAATGAATGTATTTTTGAATAGGTAATTCCAGATATCAACAGGACATGTGTCAAGATTACTTCATACTTTCTGGAATTTGGAGAATTTGAGGTTAAATATTCACATCCCATTCGATGTTATAGACCTCTGCAGGATAAATTTCCAAACAATTTATTCGATGGGGCTTCATCATGAGGGGAATGTAAAAATGATATGTCTATCCATCTAACACCTAGAGTATAATATCACTTTGTTTGGAATAGTGGTAAAAGATCCAATACCAGGGCCGAACTTATAGCACTGTGGGGTGTCCTGTTTTGTTCTATATGACTAGGAATTGAGGAAATGTATATTTTTGGAGACTACAATGTTGTGGTTGAATGGGAAAATGGGAGGAATTCAATTAATACCCCTCACCTTACCAACTAGAAAATTAGAATCAAGGTGTTGATTAATGATTTAAAATTGGCCTCTATCTCGCATATATACAGGGAACAAAATAATGAAGTTGGCATTCTATCCAAAGAGGGATGTTGTGCAGATATGGGGAAGATATGAATTTAGGTTATATATAGACCTTATATGTTTTATCTATATATATATTATTCATTAATAGAGAGGCTAAGTTATAATAATGATCACTTGTAGAAAATTTGGAGATTCTCATAGTATGCATAGAACCATGTATGCCATTAATGAGTCATATTTGGTTATGTTTTGTTATAAGTTACATGCATAGATTTAGTACTACATGTGAATGGAATTGTGAATTTCTATTCTATGTTTTATTTTTAGAAATAAAGTGGCATCTCATATTTGATAATCATCTCCCTTTATATTTTATACATTTATGTGGGCTTTAGAATTTCATGCATATTAGTTTTAGCTTTAAACGTAATATTGATAGGTTATTCAAGGAATTAAGGAATTAATTACATAATTGATGAGTATACTATTAGCTCGCTTCATAAAAGTTTTAGAATTCAGTAGTCTTACTTCAGTAACAACCTCCATGGCCCATGAAATTACAAGTAGTATTGTAGGTAGTGTTACATATAGGGTCGGGTAGAAATTAGGGTGCGCGTTATGGATACATAGTCAGATATAACTTTTAGATAGGTTATGGGATAGGTTGTAGGTGTATGGTAAAACAAAAAAATTTATAGGGGTTAAATTAAGCCTCCCCCCACCCCCCCCCCCCCCCTCGATTTTCAATTTATAAAATTTTATTCCTTAGAACAGAATAAAAAGAAATAGGAATAGGAATAAGAGCAATTTTAGTCCATAGTTAGGGTAAGGAATAGGAATAGGGGTAAGATAGGTAAATTTTATGATGACAATTTTCCCTTTTTCTTAGGAGTACTAAGTGAATGATAATGAGAAGGTATCCAAAAAGGGAAAGGCTTTGAATGATGATGGAGATAAATCTAGGTACATATTGTTACTCATCAAGCTTCTTTAAAATCTTTTCTAAAGAAAAGAAAACAAGGAACTATAAAAGAAAGCACTTGGATTGTAGGAAGAGATGTGACATTTCCATGTTTGATTGGCATATCTTGTGCATGCTCTAGACATAATTCCGCACCTTTCCTAAAAATAACTTACATATTTGAAGTAGTGAAATCTGGAATATGCTCCATAGTTTGGAGCATATTCCATATTTCTGTTCTTCAAATTCTACCCATACAAACCTGTAGACAAGAACTTGCATATTCCAATTAGCTGCTTCTTGTAGATAAGGAAAGTATGAATATCTTAGCAATATATATATATATATATATATATATATATATATATATATATATATACATATATACATATATACATATATATATATATATATATATATATATATATATATATATATATATATATATATATATATATATATATATGTATGTGTGTGTGTGATATATATATGTTTTATCTACTATGCATTACTCATGAATAGAGAGGATAAGTTATCATAATGATCACTTATGGAAAATGTGGATATTCTCATAGTATGCATAGAACCATGTATGCCATTTATGACTTATATTTGGTTATGTTATTTTATATGTTACATGCATACATTTAGTACTACATGTGAATGTCAATTTGAATTGCTATTATATGTTTCATTTTTAGAAACAAAGTGGCATCTCATATTTTATAATCATCTCTCTTTATATTTTATACATTTATGCAGGTCGTAGTATTTCATGCATATTACTGTTTCCTTTAACATAATATTGATAGGTTATTCAAGGAATTAAGGAATTAATTACACAATTTATGAGCATGTTATTAGCTAGTTTCGAAAATGTTTTAGAATTTAGTAGTCTTACTTCACTAACAACATCCATGGCCCATGAAATTACAATTAATATCGTAAGTAGTGTTACATGTAGGGTTGGGTATAACTTAGGGTGCGCGTTATTGATATATAATTGGATATAACTTTTATATGGGCTATGCGACATGTTATATGTGTATGGTCAAATAAAACTTTGGATAGGGGTTAAATTAAGCCCGCCCCCCCATTTTTCAATATATAAAATTTTAGTCCTTAGACCAGAATAAAAAGAAATAGTAATAGGAACAAGAGAAATTTTAGTCCATAGTTAGGGTAAGGAATAGGAATAGGGGTAAGATAGCTAAATTTTATGATGATAATTTTCCCGTTTTCTTATGAGGATTAAGTGAACAATAATGAGAAGGTATCAAAAAAGGGAAAGGCTTTGAAGGATGATAGAGATAAATCTAGGTACATATTGTTACTTATCAAGCTTCATTAAAATCTTTTCTAAATATTTTCTAAAGAAAATAAAACAAGGAACTATAAAGGAAAGAACTTGGATTATAGGAAGAGATGCAACATTGCCATGTTTGATTGGCATATCTTTTGTGTGCTATATACGTGATTCTACGACTGTCCTAAAAAGAACTTACATATTTGAAGTAGTGAAATCCGGAATATACTCCACAGTTTGGAACATATTCCATATTTATCTTCTTCAAATTCTATCCATAGAAACCTGCAAACATGAACTTGCATATTCCTATCAGTTGCTTCGTGTAGATAAGGAAGGTATGAATTGAATATCTTAGTAAAATTATATATATCTATATATATATATAATGCATTACTCATGAATAGAGAGGATAAGTTATCATAATGATCACTTATAGAAAAAGTGGAGATTCTCATAGTATGCATAGAACCATGTATGCCATTTATGACTTATATTTGGTTATGTTATGTTATAAGTTACATGCAAACATTTAGTACTACATGTGAATGTCAATTTGAATTTCTATTCTATGTTTCATTTTTAGAAATAAAGTGGCATCTCATATTTTATAATCATCTCTCTTTATATTTTATACATTTATGCACGTCTTAGTATTTCATGCATATTAGTTTTTCCTTTAAACATAATATTGATAGGTTATTCAAGGAATTAAGGAATTAATTAAGTAATTTATGAGCATGTTATTAGCTAGTTTCGTAAAAGTTTTAGAATTCAGTAGTCTTACTTCACTTAATACATCCACGACCCATGAAATTACGAGTAGTATCATAAGTAGTGTTACATATAGGGTTGGGTAGAACTTAGGGTATGCATTATTGATATATAGTCAAATAAAACTTTTAGATAGGTTATGGGACAGGTTATAGGTGTATGGTCAAATAAAACTTTGTATAGGGGTTAAATTAAGCCCCCGCCGTTTTTCAATATATAAAATTTTAGCCCTTAGACCGGAATAAAAAGAAATTGGAATAGGTGTAATGACAATTGTAGTCCTTAGTTAGGGTAAGGGATAGGAATAGGGGTATTATAGGTAAATTTGATGATGATAATTTTCCATTTTTCTTATGAGGACTAAGTGAAAGATAATGAGAAGTTGTTGAAAAAGGGAAAGGATTTGAAGGATGATGGAGATAAATCTAGGTACATATTGTTAAGTATCAAGCTTCATTAAAATATTTATTAAAGAAAATAAAAAAGGAATTGTAAAAGAAAGCATTTGGATTGTAGGAAGAGATGTGACATTTTCGTGTTTCATTGGCATATCTTGTGTGTGCTCCGTACGTGATTCTGTGGCCATCCTAAAAACAACTTGCATATTTGAAGAAGAGAAATCCAGAATATGCTCCACAATTTGGAGCATATTCCATATTTCTCTTCTTTAAATTCTACCCACAGAAACCTACTAACAAGGACTTGCATGTTCTTATTAGGTGCTTCTTGTAGGTAAGGAAGGTATGAATATCTCAATAATATATATATCTATGTGTGTGTGTGTGTTTTATCTATATATACATTACAATGAATAAAGAGGCTAAGTTATCATAATGATCACTTATAGAAAACATGGAGAAACATGGAGATTCTCATAGTATGCATAAAGCCATGTTTGCCATTTATGAGTTATATTTAGTAATGTTTTGTTATAAGTTACATGCATACATTTAGTACTACATGTGAATGGAAATTTGAATTGTTATTCTATGTTTCATTTTTAGAAATAAAGTGGCATCTCATATTTTATAATCATCTCTCTTTATATTTTATATAGTTATGTCGGCCTTAGTATTTCATGCATATACATTTTTCCTTTAAACGTAATATTTATAGGATTTTCAAGGAATTAATTACATAATCTATGAGCATATTATTAGCTAGCTTCGTAAAAGTTTAGAATTTGGTAGTCTTACTTCAGTAACAACCTCCATGGTCCATGCAAATTACGAGTAGTATCGTAGGTAGTGTTACATATAGGTTCAGGTAGAATTTACGGTGTGTGCTATGGATATATAGTCAAATATAAATTTTAGATAGGTTATGGGACATGGTAGGCGTATGGTCAAATAAAACTTTGGATAGTGGTTAAATTAAGCTCCTTCCCAATTTTTCAATATCTAAAATTTTATTCCATAGACCAGAATAAAAATAAATACGAATAGGAATAAGGGTAATTTTAGTCCTTATTTAGGGTAAGGAATAGGAATAAGGGTATTATAGGTAAATTTGATGATGACAATTTTCCATTTTTCTTATGAGGACTAAGTGAAAGATAATGAGAAGGTATTGAAAAAGGGAAAGGCTTTGAAGGACGATGGAGATAAATCCAGGTACATATTGTTAAGTATCAAGCTTCTTTAAAATATTTACTAAAGAAAATAAAAAAAGGAATTGTAAAAGAAAGTACCTGGATTGTAGGAAGAGATGTGACATTGTCGTGTTTAATTGACATATCTTGTGCCTGCTCTGTACGTGATTCTGTGGCCATCCTAAAAACAACTTGTATATATGAAGAAGAGAAATTTGGAATATGCTCCATAGTTTGGAGCAAATTCCATATTTCTCTTCTTCAAATTCTACCCATAGAAACCTACAAACAAGAACTTGCATACTATTACTAGGTGCTTCTTTTATATAAGGAAGATATGAATATGTCAGTAAAATATATTATAAACAGACACACACACACACACACACACACATATACATATACATATACATATATATGTGTGTGTTTTAGATCTTGCGAGCCAGCTACTTGGTTTTTCGGCATAAGTCTGTCCAAATGCACCTTCCAAGAAAATTTTCATAGTCATAAATATTTTTATTCTTAGTGATTTGGCTAAAATGTTGGTTTTCCAAAATCATTATATGCTAGAAGCACCCAAAACCAGGTTTTTGCCACTGAATCTTCCTTTTTTTCTTGTAAATAAAGAAAGGTCAAAGGGATGTAAAATTGCATGGTGAAGCCACCTTATTGATAACCTACACATTGACTTGTTTCCTTGGACTTGGATGAATCCCTCTTTCAATTGAGGATTTTGATATAACCTTAATCATTATCCATTATCCATTCATGGATTTTGGTCACTACCAATGGTGCTAAATTTAATAGATTCATTAGCGTAATTGTGTCAACTTCGTATGGCCCAAGCCAATGAGTGTAAAATTTACCCTTAAAATCCTTATATCTTGAATTGAATAAAAGATCTCATTCTCCTTCTTTTAAATTCTTTTCTTCGATGAATCCATCATTTCATTTCGCATGTTGTTGTTGAACAAGGGTTTTCTGTTGAAGGGCATCTTGCCAAAGTTCATCGAGCTCATTAAGCTAATATAGTTGATGTTGTTGTGATTCTGTAATCCATCCAAACTTGAAGTGTAGTCTTCAGAGTTTTGATTTTGAATTCAACTGGGAGTACAAATTACTTCTCATACACAAACTCATAAGGGGTGATGCATGTAGTACTCCTCTAGGTAATTTGATAGGCCCAAAGTACATCTAATAATTTTTTGGCCCAAACCTTACAATGTTGCTGGATTGTATTTGTTTGAATGGAAACTAACGCTTTATTAATGGAAATTTAGTGCTTGATCTTAAACTATTTTGTAATGGAATTAATAATCAAGAAGTGAATTGGGTCGCTTGATATGTAACGATATCTCATGGAACACCATAATGGACAAATATCTCCTCATACAAAAATTAACCACTACTTGTTCTATTGCTTTTTATAGGGCCTTCACTTCAACTCACTTGGTTACATAGTATGTACATACCAAGATATATGTCTATTGTCTTTATGGTGGGTTGATAGGAATTATAAAATCGAGGGCTCATTTCTCAAAAGGCTCTATCATGACCTATGGTTAGTGGCATTTCATCTATATTTATAGGCCTTCCCATCCATTGACACTTATCACAACTATGAACATACTTCTTGCATCCCTAAAAATGGTAGGCCAGTAGTATCCTAGTTGTAGAACCTTATTTGCAGTTATTTTATATGAAAACTATTCTCCACATGGATCTTCATGACATGCATGAATAATTTCATATATCTCATGTTCCCACACACAACAATGGATCACAAGATATGTCCAAGTGCAGAATAAGTACCCTTGAACCCAGGAATACATAACATTGTGTCGAATAAAACTCTGACGTTATCTTGGTGACAAGTGTTTCGAAATATTTCCTACAACCACATAATTGTCAATGTCTACATTCCAAAGTGTATTAGTAGATAATGTGAAAAAATTATCCTTTGGAAAGACATCTTCGACTGGAACAAGTTTGCCTTCATTATTCAATCTAGAGATAAAGTCAACTATAGAATTTTCTTTTCCAAGTTTTTCTAAAATGGTAACATCAAATTCTTGCAGAGAAAGAATACACCTGGTGACTCTACCATTAGTGACAGGTTTTTTCATAAGATAAAATATGGCAAAGTGACCAGTGTGTTCGAATACTGGGTATTTGTTCATATAATGACATACTTTACTAATGGTGTGCACAAAAATGATAAATTATTTTTCTGTTACAATATAATTTTGTTCAATTGGGGTAAGGTTTTAACTACTATAATAAATGGCATAAGGTCTTTGTTCCTTCTTTTGTCCTAACACAACTCCAATAGTTGTATCAAAAGCATTGGTAGAGATATGAAAGGGAAGGGACCAATTAGGTCCATGCAAGATAGGGTTTTAGATATTTTTTCTTTTAAAGCTTCAAAAATCTAATTGACATTTATTAGTCCAACATAATTCTACATTTTTAATAACAAACAAAAAAGGGATGATGCTACCTTAGTAATTTTTTTTTATAAATTGACGATAATACTCCGCATAACCTAAGAAAACACATACATTTTTCTGACAAGTCGAAGCTGGAAGATTACAAATAACTTCTATTTTAGTAGAGTATACTTGTATCCCTTCACAAGACACATGATTTCCTAACAATATACCCTAAATAAAAATCATTTGACACTTCTCATTATTGAGGAAAAGATTAGTTTCCATGCACCATACTAAAATCTTTTCAAGATTACTTAAAGCCTCCTCGAATGTATTTCCATATACAATGAAATCATCCATGTAGATTTCAACACATTCATTGGTAAGGTCAATAAATATACCAAGAACAACCCTCTGAAATGTTGCAAGAGCATTAAATAAGCCAAAGGGGAGAAATCAATAATCATATGTTCCCCAAGTGTATGTTAATGTTATATTTTCTTGATCATCACAGGCAACCTGAATCTAGTTGTAGCCATTGAATTCATCAAGAAAAGAGAAATAATTCTTTTGAGCTAGGGTATTAAGGACCTACTCAATGAATGGTAAAGGGAAATAATCCTTCAAGGTACCCTTTGTAACAACCCCACGTTAAAATTCCATGTAATAATTCAGTATTATAAAAGAAAAAATAAAACTAATGTCATGGTACATGTATTCCAAGCTGAATGAGGGGAAATGCATTACTTTGGGAATCACGTGTGGCTAATTATTTATTTATTGGGTATGGAAATTGGCATTGGCATTGGTAATAGGAAAAATAAAATAAATGGGAAATTTTTTGTTACAAGCTAGAAAGGACATGTGGAAAAGTGCAAAAGAAATAAAATAAAATGAAATAAATTCCACTTCAGCAGGTGTGGAAGAGGAAGACACAAGAAAATGAGAAAATAGTAAAGAATATGCATGCAAGGGAAAATGAAGAAAAAGAAACAAAAAATAAAAATAAATGGAGAGAATATATTCTAACATTCAGTTTTTGGGAAAAGAAAGAGAGAATACTAAAACAAGAGGAGAGAGAGAGCACTTGGAAAACACTTGGAAACAAGGAGAGACAAGCAAGGAAAGAAAGGAGTGCAAGAGGAATCAGATCAACAAAAAGCAACAGAAACAATCAAGTAATGAAAATATCAACATGCAGGAGGATTTTGTAGGTAACAATGTGCATGTTGATTTATCTTGTTGGGATTAGGATGCATGGTTTATGCATTGGTTTGCTGGTTATTTTGTAGTCATTGACATGGATATTTTCCTAGATTGAAAATCATGTATAGACTTGCCATATGCCAGTTCCTGGATAGCCATGATGTAGTGGATTCCCTATTTGGTTGAGCTTTGGATTTCTGTTAGATTTTGGATCTTGGTTGAGGTGGTCTTAGGAAAATCTCAAGGGTTGCTATCGAGAAAATTAGTGTCCATTTAGAGCTACTAGTCCCACTAAGACGGGTAGCTATCTTAGAAACAAACAAACTAAAGTCACTTGTGTTTTCCTTTATGAGAGATAGATGAGAGAGAAACAGAGAGTACCAACCTCAGTCTTTCGCTAGTCTCCTTGCTCGTTTCCTCTCTCCCTTGATAGAGCTTTCGCCACTCCTTTCTCCCTTGTCCCGCTTCAAAGAACACATGTAGATTCAAGGCAGAAAAATTCCATCAAAGCATAGAGATCTATAACCATAAACAATGTAGGATCAGATGTACACTAACCATACAAATGCATATACAAATACAAGATTTAGAGATATACAAGCATATGGAGGAAAACTCAAATAGATTTATTGATAGAAGTAGTAGAAGAGAGGATTACAAGCAAGCTGTCTGATCTAGCATCATCCTCTTAGCATGAAAGCCCTCTTCACCTCATACAAAGCAATATCACCCAACAATGTCTTCAAAGAGAAACCAACAAAACTTCCTTGAAAACTACAAAATTCTAGCCTTTGGATCTCTAGGATGAGGGATCCATATATAAATGTTTGCAGGAGAGTGAGTCAGCTTCTGGGATTTTGATTAGTGTCATTTCACTGATATTTCTTCGTTCCACTTGGAGATTTCATGATCTCTTACTCATCCCTGGGCGAATTCAGAGAGGCAAGTGTCAAATGAGTACTTTCTAGAAGATTCTTTGAGTTTCCACCTAGCAAAATGCTTCTGCCATTTGTCTACTCTCGCTCATCACACCCTACAGAAGGGATTTCAAGTATGCATCGCACCCCCTGTGTGTGATAGGTGAGATGCATCACACCCTATGCATGGAGCAGTCTGTATGGTCTAGTTTTGACCAGTTCTGAGTAGTTTTTCATGAAGAACTTTTGGGAGATGATGTAATCAACTGACCTTGTTCCTTTAGGGTGTGAAAAAAAAATTTTAGGGGTTTAGAATCCCTTGGTTTATGGACATATGTGATTGGGATTGCAGTTCCCAAATATGTCTATAACAGTTGCCCCCTAAAGCATGAGGTCGTAAATCTTTTGATGTCAGGTGAAATGCTTTATAATGAGGATCCGAGGTTTTTCGAACTGGAAGGTGACCTGTAATAAGATACAATACAATACATTATCTTAATAATATTTTCATGGTCTAGCTGAGACGGGCATTCATGCTCAGCCTTATAAATTCATTTTCATGTACATAGGATAGACAATCATCTATGTGGTAGACTAATGATTCTGGTGGAGCCATCATCCCTTAGCTTGGATGATTATCTATACAACAATGATGTACATTTGATGTCTTTATTTTCCTGAATATATCACAGCCCGGATGGATGAAACTAGATCCGGGGTCTTCAAACTTGTTCAATCTTCGCTCGAAGTACAAGTTAATCCATATGAAAAGATGTTCTGATGTCGAACATGGAAAGACATCGCCTGATTACCAGCCAATGATGTAAGTTATTAACAGGTGCGAGAGGAATCACCGATAATGATAATGACCCTCAAGGTACTACAATACAATTTATGTGGTGTGAATACATGAGTTGATGTCGAACACCACGCAAAATATTTCGATTGAAGGCCATTGATGTAAACCTATCGCCGAAAGTGAGAAGCTTGCCATTGAGGCATGCAAGCTTCAAAGTACTGAAAGGGTTGTTCCTAAGACAAATTCTTGGATAATGAGCGGATATCAACAAGAAGTGACCCATCGTAGGAGGGCCTTAATGAATCCCATATCTACAACACAGAACAGAGCAAATGATTTTGTGGAGGTGAAAATGATTTGATGTTATAAGGTTCAGTGTGTGTTACACAAAATATTGTCACCATGACTTTCTGTAATCAGTGTGGGTCTATCATCACTCATACTACCTCCTATGCAAGTCTCAAACCTCAGCTCTTCATTTCAAGCTTTGAAAATGAGAGAAAGTCCTTAAAAATCAATAAAGCTCTGGTTCCTCACTTTCTCTTATTGTTACCTACGGTCCCGCACCCCATGGTCATGTTACCTGCGGACCTGCCTGCTCTGTCTCTAAAGGAGTTGGTGCGGACCCCTGTGAAAGTAAAAAAGGCTCAAGTTTATTCTTAAAAACTCACTTGTGGTTAATTCTGGATGATTCTAGAAGGAATCTTGACGTGGATGGTTCGCTCCTAGGTGGTTCATGCATCCCAAAACTAAAGGAGCTAATCCCTTGATGAGAGGAGCTTATCCCTTTGAAGGAGGGCTTTATCCCTTTGAAGGTGGACTTAGTAACTTCCCTTCATTTCACTATAAATTAAGGCATTGGGTTGGTTGCTAGGGAGGTTAGAAGCTGAACATTTTTTAGGGTAAATGATGTTGGAATTGAGACTTCCTAGTTAAGCTTGAGAGGAGAGATCACATACCTTTTGGCTTCATTGGGAAGAGAGTGAAACTTGTCAAAGTAGAGGAGACTTCTTGTTGGACCCTGGGAGGAGCTTGTACAACATCAAGGCACCAAGGTTGTAAAGTTCTTCGTTGATTAAAGTTAATACAATCAGATTCATTTTTCTCAACAAATTGTCTTATGTGATTTGTTTCATGAATTCCTTGATCATCATGATAAGTATGCTTTATTATAATGGATTTTCAGATGCTATTTAATTTGTGTGCTTGTTTGTGTTTGCAGATTCTTTACAAGGGAGCTCATTTGGATCAACAGAGCGTGGCTTCCACAAACTTTCACTGGACCTAAGGTAGGCCTAAAACACTTGTTTGCCTTTATTTATAAATTGCATATTTAGAGAAAGATAGAATTTTTTTGGTTTTCTTGTCGCTAGATATCATTAGATACTAGGGAGGTCGGTCTTATCCACAAGAACGACTTATCCGGCCGATAGGGTGGTAGTCGTGAAAAATGGAGAGTGAAGGTAATGCAGTGGATGAGGCATTAGCTAGGTTGGTGAATTCTCTGAGTGACTTCTCTTGAACATACCGACGACATTGAAATGGATTGGTAGCGTTAACCCCAAGGTGGATGGTACGGTGGACCAATGGTGATATGGCTAGTGAACGAAATAACCCAACCCGACTCAATCATGGTGACAGAGTGAAAGTGTCATGTTCAAGAGCGACCTGCTACCAATGAAGCTATTCAAGTTTTCTTCCCATTTTCCCTTGTCATTGGTGATCAGTACCTCTTTATTTTTGTCAAGCTTGAGGAGGATAACATATGCTTGTTCTATAATTTTCCCTTCGGGCAAACCTGTCGCTATGTTTTAACGAGCTTAGCGACAGTGAAACTCGCTCTTGTCTGCATGGACAAGTTTGTTGCTATTGTTTTAACGAGTTTAATAAAAAATATAACTTGGTCCTTTTCAATTTTAGAAAGTCTAAAAAGAGACGTAAAGGCAACCCCAGTGGTCCTTTTTCGTAATGTAATCCCTTAAGTCTGAAAAAGTGTAAAATAATACGAAAGGGATGACTTTTTCGATAGTTTTAACGATCCAAACAAGACAAGCGCTCGATATTTTTGTGTAATGATCCCTCAGGTCCGAAAAGATTAAAATATAGAGGAGGGATGGCACTTCTGGTCACTTTAACGAGCTGGAGAGGCCAATTGCTTGACAATCTTTTCATATTTTACGAGTCATATGAAAAGAGATTAAAGGAGACTCATTTTTTGAGGAACGAGTGATGTTTTTGGATCGCAACTGGTTCCAGTTAAGGTTTGGAACTTTTCAATCATGGCAGTGTAAAGAAGGTGGCTAATATAATCACTCATCACGATTGTTCCTCAAAAGGGTAAACAATCAAATGGAGGCATATGATCGGCTAAAAAAGAGTGGAGGTGATGGTAAGAACACGACCAAGGTTCAAAAGCTAATAGTCATGTGATCACAATGGTTATTTACCGAAGGTGGGGTTCATTTTTTAATGAGCTTGAACTTTGAGGGAGCATTTGCTCATTGCTAGGTTTATTTTTTAACGAGCATGAAATTCATGTAAAACTGCTCATTGCTAGGTTTATTTTTTAACAAGCTTGAACTTCCCGTAAAACTGCTCGTGCCAGTCGTATAATAAGGATGTCCCATCAGTAGGTTCATTTTTTAGGGAGCTTGACCCATGCACAAATTTGCTCCTGGAGCCTTTCATTATGCAAGCTAGGAACAACCAACCTACAATTTTAAAGGGTTAAGAGCCTACAAACTAAGAAAATAAATGGTCACTTTTTACTTGCATGAAAAAAGGTTTGCATGCCCCCAGGCATAAAGTAGAGTTTCCAGGTCACCATATGGAAGTTCTCACATTAGCAAGATTGTTCCATCCACGTCGCAGACAAAACACTTCCTTGGCGATGTCCATCGAAATGGTCAAAGGTGACTGTTGTCAGTGCCAATCACATAACCTTTGACAGGGGAATCCTTTTCTAGTCTAATCCATTTTCCTAAACGAATGGGATTGTCAAAATAGTCATATTCCTAAGTGGAAACCTACTTTATATCCGGGGTTTTCCTGTCGAAGCAGACCAGGGTGCATGCCTCCTGGGTTTCAATCACAAGCACCAAATCACTTGCGATCATCAGGTGGACGGACTGGATATTGATTAGACATTCCTTGTGCAAAAAGACCAGTTAGGGATGGAATTTGACTAATAGTTGTGTTTGAACCAGGGAATGAAAGTTGGTCAACTAGCTGGACCACTCTGCCTTCATGCAAAAAACACATCACTCGAAAGAGTGAGGAAACAATAGCTCCCATGTTATAAATGTAGTCACGCCCAAGGAGTAGATTGTAATCTAGATGTCCTTGGACTACCATCATGTTTAGATGAACAATTTTCCTTCTCAAAGTTATAGGAAAATTTGGAAGGATTCCTAACGGTTGACTAGTTCCTTTGTTGAAGCTTGTCAGATTTCAAATCTCAGGCAAAAGCGATGGCGAACCAAGCGCTTTCCAAGCAGTTGAGGAAAGGATACTCATAGAAGCCATTTCATCTATGATAATACCAACCATGATCATTCTGTAAACTTGTACTATGATTCGGATTGGTACATTAGATGGTAGGTGAGGTCTGCCTAGTAGATTCCAATCGAAGGAAACGACTAGATTGTTTGGAGGTGGGATTGAATAAACGGCCGGATAAATCTCTGACGAACTTCCTTCCTGGGGTAAAGGAATGGGTAGATTGCCCCCATGTTCATCGGATTCTGTGTTAACGAAAAGAATTTGAATGGTGCCATTCTCATCCTCTTTGGTGACAATATCATCTGAAGGTGGACCTTCTAAAGAAAAGACTGGGTTGACTACCGTCTTGACCTGTTGACTTTGGTCCGGTGTGGACTCAGAGGGTCTATCTTCAATGATAGGTGCTTTGACCAACAACAATGGTGTGTTAGCTAGATTTTCAACTAGAGATGGACTCAGTAAGAGTTTCTTGTATCCAGGAGGAAGTCGCTGCATGGAAGCAGGATGGTTATCCAAGACTCTTTTAGCTTCGTCTAGGAAAGGACAACAGTGGAGGACATGATCACCTTCACACAGTCTACAAGGAAATTTAGATCTTCATTTCTTTCTATTGGCTTCGTTTTCACTAGTTGATGGTGTGCTCTCAACATGATCGTCAGCGGTTGAAGACACCCGATCGTGCTAGCAGGGAGACCAATCCCTCATGATCCATGGGATGTAAGGACAATCTCGATGATAGTGGTCTCCCTTGCAAATGACACATGGAGATTTAGGTATGGAAGGTGCAGTGTGTGGATTTTCACCAGATGATGCATGGTTGCCCCCTTTCTTCGTTGGATTCTTCTTCTTCTTCTCCTTCCCTTTCTTCTTCTTCTCAATTACTTTGTTTTTAGCATTACTAGCTTCACCAAGCGAAGAGGAAGAAGGAGAGGGAGAAACAAATGAAGTAGAAGGTGGGGGAGAGACTTCAGGGTCATCTGGTTGTTGATTTTATTGTTGAGGAATTGCGGTGCTTTGAATGACAGAGGTCGATAAAAGCCATAATGGTAGGCCAATTATGAGTCCTGGAAGGGACAATGTGGCCATGTGTGGAGCACCAACATCCCCCCAAGAGGAGAAGGGACTAGGATTTCCCCCAAGGGGAAATCCTTGATTGGTAGATTCCATTTTCTCAACATAAGACCAAGGAGGGAACAATGATGTTATTCTGATTAAAATAAATTTTATGATGCTTTAACACAACTTGCTTTTTCAATTTTTAAGGTTCAAGAAAAAGCTAAAGATGACTCTAGTCGCCTTTGATTTTTAATGAGCTTGAAGTGACAAGTGCTCAGATGGACCTTTTCTTTTAAGGAGTCTGAAAAGGAATGAAAGTGAATACTCTGGAAATCCAGACAGAGGGATTACCAAACCAATTGCAAAACTGCAGAATACTTTTTACAGTACGGCAGTCAATCTTACCGAATGATGTGTTAAGTGCATTGCGATCGATAGGGTGGTAGACACGGCTTCCTAAGGATAAAGGATGTAGCCTATTGTGGTCTCCCAATATATACTCAATGGTACGTGGGAGTACAAGTCCGTATTGGCACTTTTCATCTCAAAGAGGAGGAATCAGCCAACCTACAATGAAAGAAATAGTTACCAGGCTTTACGATGCCAGAATATGTCTCTAGCCTATACTTCTAAATGTTGTGTGTTAGGTTCCAAAGCATTTTTATGTTCATTGAAGTTTATTTTACTGTTGATATTTCTTAAGAAGTTTTCCTTTAAGGTTTACCACATGATGTAGATATATAATTCCTAAATATGTAATCTAAGATGATAAACAGTCGTTTATTTTCTTTTTGCAATGAAAATCCTAGCTACTAAGGAAAGAGAGATGAAATTCTTTCAACATAGAGTAGAGAGCACACACTAGATGCACTTTTCCTAAACCAACTTCAGCATGCAATCTAAATGAAAATGCACATGCATTTATTATTTTTCAGTTTCCTTAATGTGAGAATGACAAAAAGAAAATTAAGTATAGATCTGAACTACCTTCTTTCAAAGTGACAGTACTAACAATTTTCTTTTCAAAGAAAATGAAAGTAAGGCCAAGACGACACTTTGCGGTTTTGAATTTAAAATTGCTTTTGACACTTGAAATACTATTAATTCAAATCAAATACAATGGAAAAAGTGTAATCGACTATCTAAAATAGGAATGCTTTGTGACACTCTTTTTCTTGATTGAAAACGATACTTGTGACACTTTCAAATCAAAGGACGACAGTTCGATTAAGCTACTATTTGCAAAGGAGAACTGTAAATGATGAAAAATACATAAAAAAACATTCACAATTCATTCTAATGGAGGATGAATAATTCAAAGGAGTATGGTTTCAACAGAGATATATTGATCATAGACAGCAAAATTACTGAATAAAGCTGAAGACAATGAAGAAAAAACCAAAATCTGGAGGCAGAAACAGTCTCATTCAATCATTGCACCTGTAACACAGGGAAACAGGGATGCATCTCACCTACAACACATGGGAGGTGCGATGAATCTATATGGCCAAGAAGAGACAGTGTGATGGTCCAGGGATGAGACTGAGCTTGGTTTTCACTCACATTTTGCAGCTAAGTTCAGGGATTTAGGTTGAGCTAATGATTGTCAGTAAACACAAAGTATAGGGGCTGATCTAATGAGGTTATTTGAGCTTCCAACAGGGCACTTAGGATGTTTTCAAGCTAGATGTTCAGTTCATAAACCAACCTGGAGATTGACTGAAGCAGCGTTGATCTACTTTGAAGTTGCATAGCAAAAGCAGTTCGAAGGCTAGCTGGCTTAACTTCAGGCTCCGTTTGTGGTTTGTAAAGAAAACAACAATAACAAAAAAAACAAACCAGTGGAGTCACCATTTTCTTATCAGGAAAACTAGTGTCCATTTAGAGTTGCTAGTCCCATTAAGATGGGTAGCTATCTTAGAAACAAACAAACTAAAGTCACTTGTGTTTTCCTTTATGATAGATAGATGAGAGAGAAGCAGAGAGTACCAACCTCAGTCTTTCGCTAGTCTCCTTGCTCGTTTCCTCTCTCCCTTGATAGAGATTTCACCACTTCTTTCTCCCTTGTCCCACTTCAAAGAACACCTGTAGAGTCAAGGCAGCAAAATTCCATCAAAGCATAGAGATCTATAACCATAAAAAATGTAGGATCAGATGTACATTAACCATACAAATGCATATACAAATACAAGATTCGGAGATATACAAGCATATGGAGGAACACTCAAATAGCTTTATTGATAGAAGTAGTAGAATAGAGGATTACAACCAAGCTATCTAATCCAGCATCATCCTCTCAGCATGAAAGCCCTCTTCACCTCATACAAAGCAATATCACCCAACAATGTCTTCAAAGAGAAACCAACAACACTTCCTCGCAAAGTACAAAATTCCAACCTTTGGATCTCTAGGATGAGGGATCCATATATAGATGTTTGTAGGAGAGTGAGTCAGCTTCTGGGATTTTTACTAGTGTCATCTCACTGATAGTTCTTGGTTCCACTTGGATATTTCATGGTCTCTTACTCATCCCTGGGAGAAGTCAGAGAGGCAAGTGTCAAATGAGCAGTTTATAGAAGATTCTTTGAGTTTCCACCTAGCAAACTGCTTCTACCATTTGTCTGCTCTTGCTAATCACACCCTACAGAAGGGCTTTCCAGTATGCATCACACCACCCGTGTGTGATAGGTGAGATGCATCACATGCTATGCATGGAGCAGTTTTTATGGTCTAGTTTTGACTAGTTTTGAGTAGTTTTCGATAGAGAACTTCTGGGAGATGATGTAATCAGCTGACCTTGTTCCTTTAGGGTGTGAAACAAAAATTTTATGGGTTTAGAATCCCTTGGTTTATGGATATATGTGATTGGGGTTGCAATGCCCAAATATATCTATAACAAGGGTTGAGGGTGGAGATGGTTTTCTTTTGGAAGATCTTGATAAGTGGGTGAAGATAGGAAAATTCCTCTGGGTATGGTGAAGAAATTCTGAGGCATCCAAGCTTGTACTAGTTTTGGTGATTTTTGGACCTAGTATTGGGTGAAATCACTGTGGTATGAGGGTGGAGGTGGTTTCCTCTGGATTCCCTATATGGTTATGTTTTGGTTTATCCCATGTGATCCCACATTCATGCTTGGAATATGGCACGAAGGTGATTGGCTATAGGAAATATTTGGTTCAATCCAATCTATGGTCAGGTGGTATGTGGAAGTCCTTGAATTGGTTGGCACTATGAATATGTTATTATATGTTATTATTTAATGATATCAATGAGCACAAGTTCCATTTTAATGTGTGATTATGTCACTGGTTTTCCATGGATTCATTTTGGTTAAATGATGGTTACATGAATGGTATATTTATTATGATTTGAAGAGCTCTTGTTATAGATCTTTCTCATGGTTGATAGGCTATTGAATTTTTTATATGGATGCATGTGATAATATTTTTTGTTACATCTAAGTATGAGAGGAAAACAAACCTTCTTTATGAACATCTGAAGAAACTAATGAAATAATGATCAAATTATGCATTCATGACCTACAAGTACTATGTTTACAAAGTGTTTTTCTAAACGATTCACATGTGTTGGGGAACTTTTGTACAAGAATAAAGCCTGGGACATAGCATATAGATACATAGACATTGTTGATAGATTTTTGGAGAATTTTGGGCCCTAAAATTCGAGAACTAAGTTTGTGGTTGCATGCACAGAACTGAGAACATTTGCTTGCAACCACATGAAGGATGGGGTATGCATGCGACTGGAGCCCTCTAGCCGCACTAACAAGCTTGCATGTGTGCGACTAGGTTGTAAAGCTACACTGAAAATGGTTCCACCTTAGAGGAAATGTCATCAATGGAAATTGTTTGACATCTGGGTGATCATGTGTCCTTAGGTGGCACAACAAGGGTAAGTTCTTGTAGGAATTTACAAGGTAAGTTCCTCAGATAGAACAACAAAGGACACCACTCACAAATAGATCATAGATCAATACACCAATATTCTTGACATGGTTAAAACCATCAAAGAGGGAAACAGTCCACAACTAGAGCCAATGTGGCCACTTCAGACAATTTATTAATAAAAGAAAGAAAATTTACATAAGCTTCTCTCATGAATGGTCCCCCACAAATGACCCTCCATGATCTCTATTTAAAGAGCATGGAGGGTCATTTGTAGGGTGACCATTCATGAGAGAAGCTTATGTAAATTTTCTTTCTTTTATTAATAAATTACTTGAAGTGGTCGCATTGGCTCAAGCCGTGGAATGTTTCCCTCTTTGAGGGTTTTAACCACGTCAAGAATACTGGTGTATTGATTTGTGATCTATTTGTGAGCACTGTCCTTTGGTGTTCTATTTGAGGAACTTACCCTGTAAATTCCTATATGGTCCCAGAGCTATTTGAGGGCCGCTTCTGTTGGTGATACAAATTCGAAGCTAGTACAACTGCGTCTGACTGTCGTTTCCTAGATCTATTGTTTTTGATTGCTTTCGGACTGAGAGGATAGCTCTATTGTGTTATGAGCATCTGTTCCAGTGATAAACCCCTTTCATTTCACGTGAAAAGGTTTTCGGTAGCCATAACTATGTCATTTTTAAGATCTGGATGTATATAGTCTTTATTTGTAGTTTTAGTTATTCATCTCTCTATTTTTTCAATTTATTTATCTCTCTGTTTTTTTATTACCAGATCTATACCTTCATTTCTGCCTATTGCTCTTTGCCCTACGACTTTGTGTGATCTGGCCAAATCAGAAACAGATAGGAAGGATTTTTCTCATGCGTCTGCTCTTTTTTGCCATGCCTTAGTGTGATCTCGGAAAATCATAATCATTGAGGAAAATATTTAGTTTCTAGCAAAATCTAACTTCAAGCCATAACATTTGGTTCTTTTGTATGTCTGTGTTGGATTGTGTGGTTTTTTGTTTTGTAGGCAAGAAGAGTTTTTTCAAGTAAGCACGCACCCCAAAGCTTTAGTGACTAAAAAAAAAAAAAAACCTTCCTCTTTTCCAAAAATTACTAACCTTTTAAACTAGCTCACTTGGTTGAAAGTTACTTTATGAGAATAGAGGTCTTCAGTTCAAGTCTTTCTTTTTTTTGAGTTACTTTTTCAAAAATCACATGTAACTTATGTTTTAAAGTTACTTTACGTAAAAGTGTTCTCACCCATTATAAAAAGTGAGTCACTTATAATTCTAAAGTCTCTTTATCTTTTATTTAAGTTACAGTTTAGTGAGTATCTCATAAAATACCATTGTAAAAGTGACTTTCACTTATTTATAAAAGTGGGTCACATAAAATCTTTTTTTTAAAGTGAGCTAATTAGATTAAATTTGGAAAGGCGGGGGGGCACGGGGGGATTTGTTTTTAAATATAACATTATCATTCACTTCTGCACATTCATGCACTTTGTCGGCATCTTCAACAAATTTTATTCAAAAAGCCATAACTTCTTCATCTGGAAGCCGTTTTCAGAGCCGTTTTTTTAATCAGCCTAACTTTTTGAGATCTTTCCATTGGAACACTTAGTTTTAGCATTTATAGCTTCAGTTTCTATTAAAATGGAAATTCCATGCAAATTTAATCTTGACAACACCAACTACTTCCAATGGTGGTCCTACATTGTGGATTTACTTAGAAGCAAAGGTCTTTACCAAATAGCCTCAAGTGAAGAAACTACACCTAAAGATCAAGATAAGGCATCCAAATAGGAAAATAGGAAAGATCAAGCATGTGGGTTGATAGGGATGTCTATTTCTCCAGACCTTAGATTCCATATCACAGAACTTGATACCCCTAATGAAGCAATGAAACAACTCACTAAAGTTTTTGGAATTAAAAATGAAATTGGAGCCCATCAACTTGAAAATTAGTTTCTTACATTGGACCCCAATAATTTTTCTTCCATTGAAGATTTTTTGTCCAAGTTCAAGACCCTTAGACTTCTCTTGGAAGGTGTTAAGGTTAAGAAAGAAGATGGTAGCCTTATTTGTTCTATTATTACTAAGTTTGGACTAGCCTATTCTATGTTTGTTTCCACCTTCCATTATACTAGAGAAGCCTTTATTTCTCAAGGACAAGACTACAAGTCCCCCTCTTTTGATGCCTTATGTGATTCTTTAATAAAAAAACAAGGAAAACTCATACATCTTGGTCTTCTTAATCTTGGAAACTCTTCTAAGAAAGCCTAATCCACCCAACAACAACCAAATTCAAAGAATCCTAAGAAGCAGTATCCTAAAAAAATGGTCCTAAACCAAACAAGGGTCCTAAACAATTTCAGTCTCAAAATGAAAAATCATTTCAACAAAATGATAAGGAAAATAAAAAAAAAGGAAAAAGACTAATAGACATTGCAACTTTTGTAATCGAGATGGCCACTTAGAATCTAAATGCTTTAAGAAGATGGAAGCCTTGGAAGCAATAATGAAGAAGCATAACATCCATTTGGAGCACTCTTCAACTTCAACTTCATATTCAGGAATTACACTTTCTGCATGTGGTTGTCAAGCATCTTAGTCTGGTTATGCACTAAATGCATCTTCTTCTTCTAATTCTCATGAGTGGTTCATTGATTCTAGAGCTTCCTATCACATGGACAAAAACAAAGCCATGTTTTCTTCTTTAAATGATTGTAACACCAAAAATATATATGTTGGTGATGATAGATCTCTTAGTGTTGTAGGGAATGGAACTATTCATCTAGACAATGGTCAATTTAATGATGTATTATGTGTTCCAAACTTATCTTGCAACGTTCTATCTTTATATCAGATAACTCATTTAGGTGAAGGTAAAATCGTTGAATTTTCACCTCACGATGTTGTAATTAAGGACCTAAGAGATCCTAGACAGATTTTAGCTACTGGGATTGCTGATGATTCTACAAGGTTGTATAATTTTAACAGATTTGGGTCATCAACTCTTCCCTAGGTATTTGTTGCTCATAATGATGAAGTGAGCAAACTTTGGCATGAGCGATTTGGTCACTTAAACTATCACTCCGTTCAAAATCTATGTAAATAAAATATGGTGACAGATCTTCCTATGGTATCTTGTAGAGACGATGTTTTTTCCGGATGTGTACTCGGAAAACATCATCAAGATAGTTTTGAAAAACGTGCCTCTTGGCACACCTCAACCCCTTTACAACTTGTGCATAGTGATTTATGTGGTCCAGTTCTAGTTGTTTCATTCTCTGGCTACAAGTATTTCTTAACTTTCATTGTTGATTTCTCTAGATGCACTTGGGTATACTTCTTAAAACTCAATAGTGAAGTCTTTAATATGTTCTTAGCCTTTAAGGCCTTTGTTGAGAAATAATCTGGACATCAAATTCTTAAGCTAAGATCTAATAATGATAGAGAATGTGTTAACAACAAATTCATCAACTTTTTCACTGAGCATGGAATTCAATTGCAACATATTGTTCCATATAATCCACAACAAAATGGTGTAGCTGAATGGAAGAATCACACCTTAAAGGAAATGGCTAATTATATGCTTCAATCTAAAGGACCTAGTCTTATTTTTTGGGCAAAAGCAATTAATTGTGCAAATTACATAGTAAATCGCTCTCCTACTAAGGTTTTAAATAATATCACTCTAGAAGAAGCATGGAGCTCAATTAAACTAGATGTAAGTCACTTTCATGTTTTTGGAAGTGAAGCATGGGCCCATATTCCAAATGAGAAAAATAAAGATTTAGAACCTAAGAGTGAAAAATGTGTTTTTGTTGGATATTCTAAAGATGCCAAAGGATATAGACTTATTCCACTTAAGTCCAAAAATGTTATCATTAGAAGAGATGTAAAGTTTTCTAAAAATATATCGGCCTATGAGCCTAGTTCAGAAGATGTTCCACCTCTCTCTATCCCTTCTACTTCTAAAAATATTTCTTCTTCAAATGATGATAGCGAGGATGACAATCCTACCTCACCTTCTCAAGATCCTCCTTCAGCTCCTCATCTTCCAAAATGTCTTCATGCTACTCGGGATGCAGTGGGTGCTCTTGCAGGTGATCCTACAGATCAGCAACGTACACGTTCTTAGTTCGATAGAGCCTCTTCTTTACTAGCTCAAGCTTCAGTGAATTATGATCCTGACACCTTTGCAGAAGCTTTAGGTCATCTAGATTGGGACGCAACTATGAATGAAGAATATCATTCATTATTGCAAATGATACATGGGATCTTGTTCCTCTTCCAAAGGGATGAAAAATTGTTAGATGCAAATGGGTTTACATAACCAAGTTTGGACCAGATGGAAAAGTTGATAAACATAAAGCTCATCTTGTTTCTAATGGTTTTTCACAAGTTGAAGGCATTGACTATATTGAAACCTTCTCCCCTATTGCCAAAATGAACTCTATCTGCCTTGTTCTTTCCCTTGCTACCTCTTTCAAATGGGAAGTCCATCAGATGGATGTTAAATCTTCCTTCTTGTATGGGGACTTACATGAAGAAATCTATAAGGAACAACCTCCTGGCTATATACAAATATACTCCAACCTTGTATGTTGGCTTAAGAAATCCCTTTATGGTCTCAAGCAAGCCCCTCGGGCTTGGTATGCCAAAATGTTTAGCTTTCTTTTAGATACTGGCTTTTCTAGGTGTCATTTTGACAATACTGTCTACACCAAGAAAGTGGGTAAGTCTCTTATCATTATTATTCTTTATGTTGATGATCTTATCCTTACTAGTAGTGATCCTTACTAGTAGTGATCCCAACCTTATAAACCATGTGAAGTCCAGCCTTAAAAAGAAATTTGAAATGACAGACTCAGGACACTTGCATTATTTTCTTGGTCTTCAAGTCTTGCAATCCAAGGAAGGTATTTCCCTTTCCTAGTCCAAGTATGCATGTGATCTTATACTCCATTTTCACATGGAAGACTGTAAGCCAGACCCTTCTCCCTTTCAGTCTGGAGCCAAATTTCCAGTCACTTGTACTTCCCCTAAAGTTGATGCTACCTTATACCGTCAGCTTGTATGAAAAATTTTGTATTTGAACCATACCCATCCTGACCTTTCCTTTGTTGTTGGCCTTATTGCCCAGTTTATGCAAAACCCACATGAAAGTCATTGGAAAGCAACTAAAATAATACTTCATTATGTTCGAGGTACAATTTAGTTTGGGATTCATTACAGTGCAGAAGCATCTCCTCTATTGGCTAGTTTCACTGATTTTGATTGGGCTGGTGACCCTGATGATAGGAAGTCTACTGCAAGTTATGTGTTCACTCTTGGTTCTAGATCTATTACATGGGATTGCAAGAAACAAAGTGCCATTTCTCTTTCTTCAGCAAAAGCAGAGTATCATGGTGACATAGAAGCTAGTAAGGAAGCCCAGTGGCTTCATCAGATACTGTCAGAGTTTGGCTTTCAGAAGCAACATCCAACTACACTTTGGTGTGATAATCAAAGTTCCATTCAACTATGCAAATATCTAATCCAACATCAGCACAGTAAACACATTGAAATACACATGCCCTTCATCAGAAATTTCATTCATGACCATTATCTTGAAGTATAATATTGTTCAACAAATGATTAAGTTGAATAAATCTTTACAAGGCTCTCACAAAGGTGAAGTTTACTAAACTTCTATTTATGGTTAGATTTCATGGAGTTGTCACTAAGAAGGGATAGGCTCTAATTCCTTCTTCCTTCTCCTATTATGTCATATTTGTACATCCTTTAATCCTATCCCAAGTTTTTCTTAAGGAGGGATGTTAGGATATTCTGACACATAGGAAATAGTTAAGTATAACTTGGTCTAGTGTAGAGTTAGGTAAAGTGTGTTTCTTTACTATGTACATTTGTAACTTACAATCCGACGATCATGATATCTTCTAGACATGAAGTGATCTGACGGTTCATTCTCTCCTCGGTATTACTAACACTTGATCCGTGGCTTAACACCTGATTGGTCCATGATCTCTATTTAAAGAGCATGGAGGGTCATTTGTAGGGTGACCATTCATGAGAGAAGCTTATGTAAATTTTTTTTCTTTTATTAATAAATTTCCTGAAGTCGTTGCATTGGATTAGGCCATGGACTGTTTCCCTCTTTGAGGGTTTTGACCATGTCAATAATACTGGTGTATTTATCTGTGATCTATTTGTGAGCAGTGTCATTTGGTGTTCTATATGAGGAACTTACCCTGTAAATTCCTACAAAGTGGACCCCATTTCCATAACTGAATTTGGAGGTTGGGTCATGGATAATAACTCCAAGCTCATGTTTACCCTGGTAAGTATGTGAAAGTGGGTAAATGTGCGGTGAGGTGTTAAAAAGTGGTATAATAGTATGTTCACAACATTGGACCTCGGGGTAAATGTAGATGGTTATGCAAATCTATCATGCATGCATGATATTTATTTTATTGTTAATGTTATTCTAGTATCTTGATTCATGCATTTATTGATATGCTTGATATTATTATCATGCTAATATGGATTGACTTATGCAGATGCAATAGCCTCACTAGCAGTAAGTTGAGGTAATTCTTTTGATTATACCTTTTATTTTATCTAACAATGATATGTTGCAAGAAACAAAAGGTGAAGAGATGAAGAGTAGAATGGTTGAGTATAGTTCATATGACTTCTTGTACAAGTTGGAAGAGAAATCAGTGGAATGGGAGAAATTAGTTGGGCAACAAGGAGAGGGAGACTCTCCTAATCCAGGAGATACATTAAGAAGATTGAAGTCAGATATCATAAGTTGTAAATCTAATAATGAGAGGTTTATTGAAGCATAGGAAAGACTTTCAAAATTTAAAGAAACACAAGTTGAGTTTAATGCAGTTATTCTTCAAATCCTTTTAAATTTCCAAAAGAAGGGATAGTTGGGGAATAGTCATGGAGACATAAAGGAAGAAGATACTAATGGTGTTGATGGAATCTATTCTCAGAAAATGTATAGGATGGACAGGAATGATACAATAAATATTTTTAGACTCTTGGATAAACCTGAGAGGAGGGATAGTATGCATGCATTTTATTCTAGCTTTACTTCTAGGGGACATCATCGCCATCACTGCTAGCATCATTATAGGAAGAGTGAAAAGGGGTATTTTCTAGAGGGACTCAAGAAAGATAAGCCTCCTAATTTTGATGGTGACATGACCAAATTAGAACATTTAGCAGCATGGCTTCTTCGAATGAGTAAATTTTTCATGCTTCATGATTACTGAGAGAATATGAAAGCCAAGATAACTACTTTCAGTGTTAAAGGAAAAGCATATATCTAGTGGGAAGATTTCAATCATGTCAAAGAAATCATGGAAGAGGAGATGACTTTGGAAGAATTTGAAAGACTCTTCAGAAAGAAGTAACTTTCTAAGAGGTATTATGATGGAAAGGCCAAGGAATTCTATGAGCTCAGGATGGGTTCCATGACATATGAAGAATATACAACCAACTTTATAGATTTGTTGAGATATGTGCCATATCTCAAGGATGAGAAAGAAAATATCCAAAGGTTCATCAACAGATTCCCATTACCATTCAAAGACTAGATTGATTTTGATGAGCCTCGATCATTAGAGGAAGCCATCAGGAAGTTGAAGCATTGCTATGAGCAGTAAAAGTGGAAGCTTGAGTTCAAGCATGACTAGAAGGGTAGCAAAAATACTAAAGGAAAATGGCCCAAGAAGTGAGGAAGATATTAGGATGTAGGTGAGAAGGAAAATGTGGCCCCACATAAGAAGTCCAGTCTCAGCGAGTGGAGCAACATAATAAACTCAGTCACAAGGAACATTTCAAGTGTTTGATTTGTGGTAAATATCATCACAAGAAGGATTGTCAATTGTATCAGGGTGGCAAGCCTCAAATCGACTATACTCAGGAGGTGTAGATAGCTAGGGATGTGGGCCAGAGGATTCCATAGATATATGAAGCTATTGATAACATGAAAGCAAACCACCAAGAATCCATCATCAATATGGAAGGTATTATTTGTGATTGATTTTTTTCTATTTTAATTTATCTAGGGTCAAATTATAGCTATATTAGTCTTGAACAGGTGGATTAGTGTTGTTTGGATAAGGAAGTGCATTCAAAATCTTAGTTGGTGCAATTGGATACAAGGACAAGGAGAAGAGTTTATTGTTGGGTGAAGTCTGTGCATTTGATGTTAATGGTATGCCTACAACATCAAACCTGAATTTGCTTCCTTTGGGTGAATATAACATTCTTTTGGGTAAGGATTGGTTGTTTATACACAAGACCAATGTAGATTTCTATGATAAGTCCATTGAATGCTAGGATGAGGATGGAGAAAAGAGAGTCTTGCAAGTAAAGAAGAAGCCTACATCAGTGAGGATGGTTACAACCATGCAAGCTAATCACAACCACAAAAAAATATGTTTATTGTTTACAGTACATGTTTCTAGTGATAAAGGGAATGATGACGAGGATGATGACATCCTGAGGATTTATCCTATCTTTCAATAGTTTTAGGATGTGTTTCTTGTAGAGATTCCAAAACTTCCTCCTCATAGAGAGGTGGATTTCTTTATTGGGTTTATGCTAAGAGAAACACCAAAATCTAAGAAACCATACAGGATGAGCACTCCCAAGTTGGTGGAAATAAAGTAGCAACTTAAAGAGATTCTTTACAAAGGAAACATAAGGATAAGTGTATCTCCTTGGGGCGAACAAATGTTGTTTGTAAAGAAGAGGAATGATAATCTCAAATTGTACATTAATGACAGGAAACTAAACAAGGTGGCCATCAAGAATAGGTATCCATTACCTTAGATTGATGATTTGTTTTATCAACTAAAGAGAGCTACATTATTTTCAAAGATTGATAGGAGATCATGACATCATCGGATGCACATAAAAGAAAAATACATCTATAAGACTAAATTTCTTACAAGGTATAGGCATTATGATTTTGTGGTAGTTCCTTTTGGTTTACCAATGATCCAACCACCTTCACGTGTATGATGAATAGTGTGTTGTGTCCTTACATGGATAAGTTTTTTATAGTATTTAGTGATGATATATTAGTATATTCAAAAGAATGAGGAGGAGCATGAAAAGCATCTAGCAGGAGTATTGAGATTTTTGAGAGAGCATAAGTTGTATGCCAAGCTCAACAAGTGTATCTTATTTTAGTCTCAGATTCATTACTTTGGACATATTGTTTTCAAGGAGGGGATAGTAGTAGATCCAGATAAGATTAAGGCTATCATGAAGTGGCCAGCTCCGAAGAATGTGGATGGGGTCAAATCATTCATAGGACTAATAGTTTATTACAGTAGGTTCATCATGAACTTCTCTAATATTGACTATCATATTACATCTTTGCAGAGGAAAGGAAAGAAGTTTGAATGGATTTCTGAGTGTTCAACTAGTTTTGATCAATTGAAGTAAATGCTTACCAATGCTCAAGTTTTGAGGATTGTAGATCCTGGTAAGGATTTTTTGGTTTGTAAAAATACTTGCAAGGAAGGACTTGGTGGAGTCCTGATGCAAGAAGGGTAGGTGATTTTATGTGAATCAAGCAAGTTGAATGAGCATGAGAAAATTTATGTGACTCATGATCTCTTAAGTTGGAAACTATCATTCATGTACTAAATATGTGGAGACATTATTTCCTTGGCAGGAGATTCATTTTGATGAGTGATCATAGTGGACAGAGGTACTTGTTTGACCAACCCAATTTGAACGCAAGGCAAGTAATATGGTTGGATACTCTCACTGAGTTTGATTTTGAAACTTGGTACATTACAGGTAAGGAGATCTAGGTTGTGTATGCTCTTAGTAGGAGAGTGCAAGTGAATCATATTTCAACTGTGAGCTCTTATGGGATAGATTTGAAAGAGTGGATCTTGCATGCAAGGTAGCATGATGAAAGGTACCATTAGCTAAAGTAGAGAATGTAGCAGCAAGGTGAGGGTGATAAGGATGACGAGTATCACCTTACAACAAATCACTTGGATAGGTTCAGGAGCAGTATCCATGTGCCTGACAGTGGTGAATTGAAGAAGCTTATTTTGAGATAGTTTCCTGGAAAACCCTACTCAGGCCACCCAGGATACTAGAAGACCTTGAGATCTATGAAGAAGTTCTACTATTTTCCTAATTTGAAGAAATAGTTGACTAAGTTTGTTGCTAAGTTCTTGGACTGTCAACGAGTGAAAGTTAAATGCAAGCATCCAACTGGTTTGTTGTAGCCTATTCTGATTTCGGAATGGAAATCAGAGGTTATTTCCATGGATTGCATTACAGGATTTCCAAGGACATGAAGGAAACATGACTCCATCATGTTTGTGGTTGACAGGTTGAGCAAGGTAGCTCACTTCATTGCAATAAAGTATATTAATTCATCTAGTGAAGTGACTTATATCTTCATTAAGGAGATAATGATGTTGCATGGAGTTCCCAAGAGGATTATATCAGATAGAGATGCCAAGTTCACTTCTACATTTTTGAAGGAGTTGTTTTCATGCTTGGGGACAAAGTTAGCCTTCAATACAACTTATCACCCACAGACAGATGGGCAGGAAAATAGAATTAGTAGGATTATTGAGCTAATGTTGAGGATGTATGTCATGCATCAACAAAGTAAATGAGAGGAGTATATTCCACTAGTGGAGTTTTCTTTTAATAATTGGCATAAAAAATCCTTGAATATGATTCCATTTTAGGCTCTCTATGGGAGGATTTGTAAGACTCCTATCAACTGGAGCGATATAGTGAGCAGGGTTTTGATTGAAATAGATATGTTGAGAGAGATGGAGAAGGAGATGTAGGTTATAAAAAATAATTTGAAGGAAGCAAAAGACAAACATATGAGCTATGTTGATCAACTTAGAGTATTCAAGGATTTTTAGGATAGAGAGCGTGTGTACTTGCGTATCAATCCGAAGAAGAGATCCTTGAAGATTGGATCATGTGCTAAGTTGGCACCTCGATATTGTGGGTCTTTTGAGATCCTTTGGAGGATTGGATTAGTGGAATACATACTTGATTTTCCTCCATCAGTGAAAATCCATGATGTTTTTCATGTTTCTCTACTTAAAATATGTGTACATGATGTTGATCATGTGATTGATTAGTCTGTGTTACAACTGGAATGAAGGAGAGTTCTAGCTCGAGCCTCAGTGCATCCTATAGTGGAAGAAGCTCATGCTACAAAATAGAGAAATAAGGCAAGTTAAAGTGCAATGGAAGTGATTTGGTCCTGAGGAAGCTACATGGGAGATGGCTAGTCAAATGTGGGCCTTATATCCTTATTTATTTGTTGGTTGAAGCAAGCATGCTTATATCTATATATATATATATATATATATATATATTTGTGTCATTATAAACACTGCATCAATATGTGCTCATAAAGCTCTACTAAGTTGTATGCTTGTCATATTTTCAATAATTTTATCTTTTTATAGTGTCATAAAACACCAAGGAAAATGTTCCCCCAAGGTGGGGGGGTTAGTAGCATCCCCGAGTTAAAATTCCATGTAATAGATGGGAATTATAAAAGAAAAAAAAACTAAGGTCATGGGACATGTATTCCAAGATGAATGAAGGGAAAACTTTACATTGGGAATATCTTGTGGTTAATTATTTATTTATTGAATATGAAAATTGGCATTGGCATTGGCAAGAGGAAAAAGGCAATAAATGGAAAATTATTTATCACAAACTAGCAAGGACATGGGGCGAAGTGAAAAAGAAATAAAATAAAATGAAAGAAATTCCACTTCAATAGGTGAGTAAGAGGAAGAGACAAGAAAAGGAGAAAATAGTAAATGAATATGCATGCAAGGGAAAATGAAGAAAAAGAAAGGGAAAAGAAAAAGAAATGCAGAGAATACATTCTAACATTCATATTTTGGGAAAATTAAGAGAAAATTTTACAACAAGAGGAGAGAGAGAGCACTTGGACAACACTTGGGCATAAGGAGAGACAAGTACGAAAAGAAAGGAGTGCAAGGGGAATTGGATTAATAGAAAGCAAGGGAAAATATGAAGCAAGGAAAAGAGCAACCAACAAGAGGATTTTACATGTAACGATGTGCATGTTGATTTCTCTTGTTGGGATTAGGATGCATGGTTTATGCATTAGTTTGTTGGTTTTTTTTGGTCATTGGCATGGATATTTTCATGCATTGAAATTCATGTACAACGTTGCCATATGCCATTTCATGGATAGCGATGGTGTAGTTGGTTCCCTGTTTGGTTGAGCTTTGGATTACCGGTAGATTTTGGATCATGGTTGAGGTGGTCTCAGGAAAATCCTAAGGGTTGAGGGTGGAGATGGTTTTCTCTAGGAATATCTTAACAAGTGGGTAGAGACTAGAAAAATACTTCGAGTATGGTGAGGAAATTTTGAGGCATCCAAGTTTGTATTAGTTTTGATGATTTCTTGACTCGATATTAGGTGAAATCACTATGGTATAAGGGTGGAGGTGGTTAGGTGAAGGGTTAGGTACCTAATGTACAAGAGGTGAAGGGTTAGGTATCTGATGTTCGGTTATGAAGGTAAAAATCACATCATCTTCAGTCTTCTCTTTAAGAATTGAGGCTTGGTCAAGAGTAAGGAGGGGTTGAAGTTCCCTTTCATCACTATATTTAGGCCAAAGGGGAGTTCTGTAATGAGGAATGATCTTGGAAGGGGGATAAAATGTTAATCTCTTAGTGGAATTACCGTGCGAGATAGTCATATCCACAACTCTATAGTTGATATATGTGTCAACTATAGCCAATCATAGCCTTCCTAGAATCAAAGGATATCCTCCAAGATTGGTCTTAAGATTTAAAATAACAAAGAAAACCTGATATTCCCAGGAATATATATAAGTGACTATATCTTCTAGCATGCCTTCCAGATTTACAATGGATTGATCAACTAATTGGAGTACTATTGAGGTTGGTCTAGGTGTTGATAATTGGAGTTTTTCCATGGTTTCCTTGGTCATAACATTAATAACTGCCCCAAAATTGATCAAAGTATTAGATATGGGGGTGTTATTAATTCTAATGCTCACAATTGGGCTTCCAAAGTCCATATATTTAGATACAAATATTTTCTCCAACATTAGGTCATCTAGATTTTTGCCATTAACTGAACAATATTGGGGTCCTTCTTTTTCCTCCTTGGCTTCTTGAGAAAGAGTTCCCTAACAAACGTTGCATAAATTGAAACATCTTTTATAGCTTGGAATAATGGAATTTTGAAACAAACATTAAGTTGCCCTAAAAATTCAAACCCTGGTTGTAAAGAAGGCTTCTCTAGGCATATGCTTTTCGGGTATGGGGGAACCAACTCCTTCTCTAGTGCAGGGTTAGGAGGTGAAGGATTATCATTCAAATTTTTTGATCTAATAAAATATTCTTCATCCTCATGTTCTTGAATTACAGGAGTAGTTCAATCATTAATTACTTTACTTGATCGTAAGTGGATGTCTTTACAATCAAAATAACTGATGGTATATGTAAGAAAAAGGGGTAGGTCAACATTGTATGGGGGTTGTACTAATTTATTATTTGGGTTAGGTATGGGTTGAGAAGGTAATTGAGGTCTCTTAGGAGTTTGAGAAAGTTAATTAGATGGTAGCTGAAGTTTTTGCGGGTGCACTTGAGGAGGAGAATATTGTGGAACTTGTGGTGACATATTACTAAAGGGGGAAGGTCCTCTCCAACATGGGACCCAACTTTGAATTTTCATTTGAGAGGGCCATTGCGGTGATGGAATCAGAGGATACCATTCAAGATTCAAAGAATAATATTGGGAAGAATAAAGTGTGGATCCAAATGATCAATGGGGCCATGGTTTCTTTTGAGCCACAAAACAAATATGCTTGGTCTCATCATTAACCTCCTAAAAAATTTCCTTAAACCTTGGTAAGAAAGGAAAATCTTGAGTGGAAAGTTTATGTTCACAAATTTTACTTGTCTTAACACCATTTAAAGGACATTCTCAAAGAGGGTGTTTCTTCTAACTTTTGGAGGAGAATATAGAAAATTCCAACTCAACTTCCTCCTTCTTCATGTTTGCTTGCATGTTGTCTAATTTGGAACTAAAGTGTACTGAGGATATAAGTTTTGAAGTGGCCTAATAAGTTTCCTATCTCATATTTGGACACCTTCGTCCCATTTGAACTACTAATTCTATAGATTACATCTAGATAATTCTTCCCTTATTTAGATATTCCTCTAGAATAGCACTTAAACAAATCACAAATTTTCTCATATGTTAAAAGGGAACTATCTCCTACTCCCATGAGGTTTAATGTATCAATAAAATACTCTCTTATTCCTTAAAGGAAGGGGATACTGAGGGTTTCAAGATCCTAAGTGTTATGATTTTTCCTTTTTAAATTATATTGGAGAATCTCCACATACTCCTCTATATTTTCATTATTTGCTTGGGCCATTTTGAAGATTTCTTATTTGATATCCCAGACATTTTTTTTTCTCGGTAAATCTATTCTATTCTATTATGTACAGAAAAAACATTACAGGCATATATTCATATTGCCCAAGGCCGACTGTGGATCTTTGGAGCATGATTTCTCAGCACTAGACCCGCCCTCGCAGGGGCAGCGCGACCAGACAAAACTATCTTCACAGGACATCATAATATGACAGTAAATCCATACCATACAAAAAACATCCCGCGCAGGGGCACCGGAGCAGAGAAGTACATCCCTCGCAGGGGCATCAAAAGAGTTATAGACATAGCCAGAGCAGACATAGGCATAAACGTAAACTAGAGAGACATAGCTATAGCCGACATAGACAGAAACATAAACCAGAGAGACATAGACATAAACATAAAACCGGAACAGGACCTGCACAATTGTGGAAGACTATAGGTTGAACCGGTGGAGGTTAGTCCTCCGGCTTCTCCTCGACAATTCTGCACCATCCATACTTCTCTCGTTCTTCTGCAATGGGGAAGGAGTCCCAGTCTTCAGCAGTGTTCTCCTTGGAGGTCGACGCCTGCTGAGCCTGAGGGCGATTGGGAGCTTGCACGGGAGCCCCCGCTGGTCTCTCCTCGTCGCCTTCCATGCTTTCATCTGGGAGCTCCTCCTTACTGCGTGAACCACCTTCATCATCCTGAGTTTCCTCGATGAATAAGACCAAAATGTGAGCATTAATGCAGGGTTTATTCTTCAAGCTGCCAAAAGTGAAGATGGCGGAGCCAAATGCAGGAAGAGGGTCCGGTTCAGAGCTTGGACTGCTCGCGTCCATGAACTGGCTCGCCTAGAGGGGATTGGCCTCTGCCCTTCTATGGAAATTACAGCGACAACAGTGGAGATGGGGCTTTGTAGCTGGAGGACGAGAAGACCCTCCCCGAGCAGAACCTCGTCGACTGAGTAGTCTTTGCCGGGGTCTAACCATTTTTGCAGGAGTACCGGCGGCTTGAAGCAGTATAGAAATTGAAGACCTTCCCAGCTTGAGACAGCCCCCAACTGAATTAGAGCCGCTCCCAGCAGACCTGGGACAACACTCAATAGAGCAGAGGCGGCAACCAGCCGAGTTTCCGGGCTGGAGACAACCCTCACCACCTTGAAAACTGGCCTTAACAGCAAGAGTTGTGGCCTGTAGAACAAAACAACAAGCAGGAGCTTGAACCTCGTAACCATAGCGCTGAGCGTGAACCTGCTCCATACCATCACCCACCTTAATATCCTCAACATTCCCTCGAGACCTGTTCTCCATAACTGCAAATTGCAGTCACACCAATTAACCGGACGCTGCATTGAATTCCCTTCACCCACACCTAAGCTTTTAATCCTCGGCGGCGAGAGACGCAATAACATTTAAGATTGAACTCGGGGCACCACATGGCTGGCATGTGGCTCCTCCCTGCCACCCGTACTATCACCCACATCCGGGTTGATATCCCAGACATTACAAGAGTCTTGATATTTATTATAAATGTCTTCTTCATTTCATCCCAACTTAGAATGGATTTTCCCTCATGTCCCATAAATCATCAAAGAGCTTCATCATTCAAGGTAGCAGGAAATAATTTCAATTTTTGTGCATTTGTGGAGTAGTCATAGCTACAGAAAAGGACATCAAAATCGAACCAAAAAGTGTCCAAATCCTCCTTTCTAAGGCCATGAAA
The DNA here is from genome assembly GCA_031772625.1 of Pinus tabuliformis. Classification (NCBI taxonomy): domain Eukaryota; kingdom Viridiplantae; phylum Streptophyta; class Pinopsida; order Pinales; family Pinaceae; genus Pinus; species Pinus tabuliformis. The sequence continues at coordinate 999,542,276 of CM062818.1, forward strand.
GTTTGAAGGGAATAAAAGGGAATATTCTTCATTCAAACTTTCCCATAATGATAGTGAATAGGGAATTTAAAAGTAACAGGTTCCTCTTGCCTAGGTTTGTTTATGTTCTTTAAGCTTCTGTGGTAGTTAGTTGGAGTAGCACGATCCGGATTATCCACAGTATTATGTTTCTTATGTTGACGTTTCGAACCCAAAAGGGGGTCCATCCTCAGGACCAAATTTGATAGAATATGAATGATAGTTATTTTGAGAGAAGAAACTTCCAACCAGAGTATATATACAGGTCGACAGTTCTTCTTTCAATCTTTATCCTTGAGATTTTGAGAAGACATATCTCATTCCATGTATCCCCTCCGTACAGGGAAATTATGTTAGACTTTGAGCTTTTGTGGTAGTTTTTTGGAGTAGCATGATCTGGATTATCCACAGTATTATGTTTCTTATGTCGACGTTTCGAACTCCAAAGGGGGTCCATCCTCAGAACCAAATTTTATAGAATATGAATGACAATTATTTTGAGAGAAGAAACTTCCGACCAGAGTATATATACAGGTCGACAGTTCTTCTTTCAATCTTTATCCTTGAGATTTCAAGAAGATGGATCTCATTCCATGTATCCCCTCCGTACAGGGAAATTATGCTAGACTTTAATCTTTTGTGGTATTTTTTTGGAGTAGCATGATCTGGATTATCCACAGTATTATGTTTCTTATGTCGACGTTTCGAACCCCAAAGGGGGTCCATCCTCAGGACCAAATTTGATAGAATATGAATGACAGTTATTTTGAGAGAAGAAACTTCCGACTAGAGTATATATATAGGTCAGTAATTCTTCTTTCAATCTTTATCCTTGAGAATTCGAGAAGGCAGATCTCATTCCATGTATCCCCTCTATATAGGGAAATTATGTTAGACTTTTAGTTTCTATGGTAGTTTTTTGGAGTAGCATGATCCATATTATCCACAGTATTATGTTTCTTATGTCGACATTTTGAACCCCAAAGGGGGTCCATCCTCAGGACCAAATTTGATAGAATATGAATGACATTTATTTTGAGAGAAGAAACTTCCGACCAGAGTATATATACAGGTTGGCAGTTCTTCTTTCAATCTTTATCTTTGAGATTTTGAGAAGATATATCTCATTCCATGTATCCCCTCCATACAGGGAAATTATGTTAGAAATTAAGCTTCTGTGGCAGTTTTTTGGAGTAGCATGATCCGGATTATCCACAGTATTATGTTTCTTATGTTGATGTTTCGAACCCCAAAGGGGGTCCATCCTTAGGACCAAATTTGATAGAATATGAATGACAGTTATTTTGAGAGAAGAAACTTCCGACCAGAGAATATATATAGGTCGGTAGTTCTTCTTTCAATCTTTACTTCTTCATCCCCCCATATTTTCTTTACCTAAAGGTTTAGGGTTTTGAATCATATTAGTACCTTCAGAATTTTCTAGATCCTCATCCAGTATAGTCTCTTATTTTCTTGATGGTGGTTTTTCCTTAGGTGGTTGTCCCACCACACTATTTTGGACTTTTGTGACCTTCAAAGGATTTTCCTTTCATTTCTCACTTTCTAGAATGTTGGTTTGGACGGATCCTACCACATCACATGAGGTTTTAGCATATTTCTTTTCTTTTTCTACCTATGGTGTTTTATGGAATCTATCATGTTCTAACGCAAAAGGATAGTAGGTGCATAAGTTATTGAAAGGGGTAATTAACAACCCCTTTGGTTGATTCTATCCTTCATATCTTTTATCTTAATTGAGTGAGGAATATGGAATCTTTTGAGTACCTCTCTGACAACAATGTCGAAAATGATGGTATATTTATTTGATTATTATTTCATTGAGGGTTTAGGATACAAAATTGATTTTAAGTTTTAGATAGGGGTTGGTAGACTTGTTGAAAAATACAAGAAGAAATTTTCAATTTGATTTTGCCTTGATTAAATTGAAAAAAATCGAATTTACACATCAGCAGATAACTTGGATGTAGTTAACTTATGTTACATAGCTTGTGTCACCTAGTTTACTCAATAAATTTGAGTTGGAGGAGTTAGATTTTCATTAAGCATGTTTAATTGCTAATTTATAGCAATCAAAGTTAATTATCTCAATTTGTTTTTAGTTAAACTAGTTACAACTGTTGGAGGAACTAGTGTAAGGTTAGTTGTGCATTGGGACTTCAGTCAAACTCAGTGATCATCCAATTAGCTGATCAATTAGCCCACAATAGATAGTGCATACAGAGAATTCAAGTTACCTAGTTGAGGTGGAGATTCCAAGGCAGTGTAACATCATTTAGACTATTTCAGAGTGTACAACTGTTGCATGCAACCCGATGATCAACGTGAGGAATTGTGCAATCTATTTTGGAGAAATTCGTAAATAATAGGGGCCTAATTTCTCAAGGAATTGAGCAAGGAAATAGGAGCTCAAGCAGAAGAAAATTTTTACTAAGTTTGGGTTAGAGCTTCTCAGTGAGCATAGAGAAAGGTTATGTAATTGCAGTTTGTGCTCAGTTGAGCAAAGCAATTTTAATACATTTCTATTCATCATATTAATGCAGGCAAACATTGGGGTTTTCAGTAGTTTTCTTTCCCGGGGAAAAATAATTGTTGCATGTGTGTTATTTCTTATTGCATGTCTCATTTTTTTGTTCTAAATTGTGAATTAATTTTCGCAGAGAAGTAGAGTAGGTTTGTGTCTTGTTATTTTGATTAAAAAATCATGAGAAGTTGCAAATCTACATCGTAATTTCTACATGTTATCAAAGTAGGATTCACATTAGAACATGAATTTCGAAGTTGTTTCTCAGGAGGTTCGAATTTGGAGTTAAGTGTAGTAAGATTTCTTTAGAGCTTAGAAGATGGCCTTCAATGGACTAAGGCTAGAGTATGCCTTGGAAGGCACCTCTAATTTTGTTGTATGGAAGGATTGCATGGAGGCCATATTGGATGAAAATCAATTGCTATAATACATCAAGACAGATGTTGCAAAGACACCGGAAGCTGATGCCAAGAACCTTGCTCAATGGAAGAAAGATGTAGCCAAGATGAGGAGAATAATCTTGGAGGGAGTATGGGATCACATTGTCTCAAATCTCCATGGAAAACAAAATTCATTCAAAATGTGGAAAGCACTTAGAGAGTTGTTCGAGAATAATAGTGACGACAGGAAGCTGGCGCTTAAGGATAAACTTCAAAGTATCAAGATGTAGAAGAATGACATTATTCCGTAGTATCTGAGCAAGTTCACACAATGTCATGATGAACTTGGAGGGTCGATGTTAATTTTCCTAAAGAAGACTTGGTAATCCTAGCCCTTATTAGCCTTCCCAAGCATTAACATAACTATCAAGATTCAGTGAATGGAACATATACACTATCGAATTGGGAACACTTATGGTCTAATTTGGTATAGGAGGAAATAAGGTGGAATACTATAGATGGGACTTCATCAAGGGTGAGGATGAAGAAAATTTTGCATTGATTGGAAAGGAAAATAAGGGGAAAGGGAATAAATCCCAATCCATGCCAGAATCCAGTCAAGGGGTAAAGAAGAATTTTTTTCCCAAAATCAAATGCTTCCACTGTCATGAATTTGGGAACTATGCCACGAAGTGTCCACACAAAAAGGCAAGAAAGAAGACCTCAAGAGGAGTAGAAGGTGAAGTCTTAGCTTCATAGTTTGAGCTTGCCTTTATCCTTATTGCATGCATGACCAACACAGTGATGGGGAGCGAGTGGTGTTGAGTAATAAAAAGGTGTCTTTTTAACTCTTAATTATCTTCACATTAATTTTCAACCCAAGGACGATTTTTATTTCAAGAGTGTACTCAGTCTGAGGCGGCTATCTACTCAAGAGTAATGTTTTGCAGTATAGTTCTTTAAAATCTAAAAGTAAATGAATGCTTGAAACAAAATCTACCTACAATTAAAAGAAACTTAACACTCTGGAAATTAAATCATTCACTCAGAAAACTACAACAATTTATCAGTCAATGATGCAGTAGCAATAACTCATTCCTTGTTTAACTGATATAAATTAAATCAAGCATAAATAAGATCCACAATCTGAGAACTTTGGTAGCGATAGCCAATGTCCTTTACAGCTGTTGGTCTCACACACAACACTAAATAACCAATTGGAAATTGCAAAGATCTAAATCAATTGTGCTACTGCAACTTAATCGAAATGAGACAATTGTGCTAACTAGAAGAATGTTGAAAGGAAAGCTTAAATAATTGCAAAAAGTAAATGAACATCAGTGCTAAGTATTAGAAATGAACAGCCAAACTATTATAGCTATAATGAATAGAAAACTGTTAAATTACTGGAGTGAACAACAAAGCTATTTCAATAGAAATGAATAGCAACCTGTAGTGAACATCAAAGTATGAAATGAACAACGAGGCTTTATATTTGAAATGAACAACATAACAATGTAAGTTGAAAAGGATAATAATCTGTATTAAGATGGAAAAGAACAACAACGTGATTCAATCACAACTTGTGCAATAAAACAATTTCATAAAATACTATAATAGCACGCTGTAAAAACATGAAACTGTAAAGCAATACGATTCAAAGAAACAAGAATTAAATCAAACCATCACACGGCAGAAATCGTAAAGATATAATACAGCAACAACTTAAACCACCAGAGGCTGGGCCCTTAGCCGCCAGCAGATGCTGCTGGGCTACTTTAGACGAAAAGAATGAACATCAACTCCCAAATCATATATTAATCATTAAACTTGGTTGGCATTACAATATGATCACGTCCTCTTGGCACCACAAGTCTGTAAATCAGAATTACAATTTGAAATAATAGAGACCCATGCTCTTTCCTCCTATCCTATCCTATTATCTCTCTCTAATCATCCATCATGGATCATGAATCCATAATTCTGAATCCTCAATTCTGAATCTCGAATCCACTCTCTCCTGAATTCATCATCCCCTTCTCTGATCTCTGTTTTGATTTAAATACACAGAAAGCAGAGAGCAGTTACAATTGTGATGATTACGATATGATCATTATTACAAAATTGGATTGTTTCTAACCAATTGATTAACAAGAAAATATATTTCTATCCATCTTTCAACAAGAGCAAGGCGAATTTGGCTTTGCAGCTGAGATTTGGAAAATGGCCACACAATAAATCTGAGAGAATGGTGCTAAAATAATCCTGTGTTTCTCTCAATACAAGTCGAATTTGGGCAAACCATTCTTTGGAATAGTTAATTTGGTCCATTTTGGACAAAACCCATGTTTCGGATTTTCCATATTCTTCTTCATTTGCGCAGAACTTCAATCGCAAAATTGTCACTTCTTATTCCAACGAATTTCTGAGTTGGAATATTTGATGATGAAATCTTCAATTTGGAAATTATCTTGGAGGTTAAAAATGGTGAGTAATGTTACAATCAATTTATTAATAAACCATCATTGATAAAATCATGCATAATCATCAATTTATTAGAAATAAAAGAGAATAAATAATATTTTTCCATAAGAGCATAAATCATTATAAAATGGATTTATATAATAAATTATAATAAATGGCATGATAAATAAGAGTAAAAATGGATGAAATAAGTGTTAAAAAGTGGTCATATTCACGGCCCAACATACCCCCACACTGAATATATTGCATGTCCTCATGCAACCCAAAGACAAAACCCATGTGTTAACCAAGCAATAAAAAATTTGTTCATCCTAGCTCATGAAATGGATAGAACAAATGAATTCTTCCTTAATTAATGAATATTCACTTTTAGCAATCTTGATGAAGGCATAACAATTTTTACATTGACATTCAACTATATGTATATATAAAGTTGCAGCAAAATATGATATAGGTAACAACAAACTTCATTAACCATTTTATCAAAACTACAAACCAAATTTTGTTGAAATTGTGCAAGTAGATTTCTACTATATTAATGCTTCTATGATCCAAAAATCAGATCGTTTTGATGCACAGATCATGAGATATAAACAAAATGGTTGTAGGTGATAGTGCATGATTTCCAAAATATTACGAACCAATTTAACTTGAAATTATCTTGGTTTGTATCTTTTAATGATACTTCTGTGTTTTCCAGAAATCACAAGAATTGAGTTCATAGTTTTAAAAGTATTATGGAAATCAATTTCTGTACTGTATAAAAATGAAATTATATGCCTTACATGAGGAAGAAAGTAGAAAACATCCATCATGCATAGCAATTCTTCCACCTCTTTGAAGAATTAGCATGCTCTTATGCAATGCTAGAAAACAAATGGAGGTGGTTGCTACCATCGGTGGAATTCTATGCTTGGTGTAGAACAACATGGAATAAGGGAGGTGTTGAGAATGAATAAGAATATCAATGGATGATAAAGAATAGGAATGATATGGTCATAAGAAAGAAATGAATGAAAACAACACTCCCCCAATCTGAAAGATGATATGCCATTGAAAAATGGGAAGTGGTAAAGATGTGGAATGTAGGATGATAAATAATGCTCAAAATGGATTTTCATTAAATTCTCCTAAATTCGTAATAAATTAGAAAATTATGCTATTTTACCTCAAGTTTTACCTCCAAAATGAAAAATTTGGAATGAAATATATGTACTAGCATTTGTTGAAGTTGATGTAGGTAGAGTTGGTGTTGAAAGTGATGCAAAAGGTGGAATCTAGGCAAGCAGATCATGTCTGAAGAATAGTTCGTGTTCGCGAGTTTCTCAAGCCTCTTCTGTTAGTTGCAATAGTGTGGTCATGCTGCGAATAGAGTTTCCCTCCCATACTTGTTGTTCTCCTGTAAACAAATCGTTAGTTTGCATACAATGTTCTTGAATCCATAGTGTTAGTTTTGAATAGCAACAAATTAAGATACATACAAAAATTTCAATCAGAAAAACTTTTTGTATACATGCAATACTAATATTTTATCAAATCAACAAGTTATGGTAGAGTGCAGAAATCATATCGCATGCAATCCCATAATGCATACATTCCCCCCTCCAATTGGAAAAGGGATTCCATGATCATAAAGCCTATGAAAGGTGTTATGCTGACGGCAAGGCAATGGAATGAATAATACAACAGTAAATGTAGAGTACACTTATCAATGATATGATAGTGAGAGTTATGGTTATAATGAGAGCAGAGTGTGTAAAGATAGTTATGAATAAGAGATAGGATGCTTTGGATTGATGCTAAGTTATGGAAAAAACGAAAAAGGACAGTAATATTCCAAAAAGATGCTTTGCTGACGGTATTCTAGTTGAAAAATGATATGATTGGTCAGAAAATAATTTCTCATGCGTAAAGGTTTAAAATAGGGAAAAAAATTAAGGAAATAACTTCTTCGATAAAAAGAAAGAATAAGAAAAGGGTATTATTACAATAATTGACGATAAGATATAACTTCAATACCATAAGCAAAGTCTCTGCTGCCAGCAGGCGTCCATAGCCTCGGCATGGTTGCTTTTTAACCCATATGAGCCAGGATCATCAATTTATAAATGAAACGTTCTATTGTTGTTCTATAGAAGAGATCAGTGTGCTAACGTGGTAACCAGATAACCACACTGCCATTCACTGGGATGTAGCAAAAGTGATCAGGCCGGCTTGTGATGAGACCTCCTGTTCCAAGGATAATTTGGTTATCCAATAGATCATAACCCTGGTGTGGTGGTCATAATGGGAATGTCACTTTGTTACGACCTTATGAACATGGTAGGCTGGCTCATAATGAGACCCCCTATCCTCCATTTGCGAACAAACTTTGTTGTTATTACACATTTTTATGATAAAAAGAGGGAGGCTCAGTACTCCTTAAGAGCTGGGATGGTGGAAGAAGTTGATCATATCAATAGAAAAAATATGCCCATAATCTCATTTATTACAGACAGAGAATATTATAACCAGGAAGGGTGGAACCAGCATGGTATTAAGATGATCAATCAATATCATGTTCAACAGAAAACAATGTAGTAAAGTAGTATTTAAATAATTGGGTCCGTTTTGAAAAGAATCTATCATCAAGGAGCCATCCTGTTAAAGATTATAACGTGAATGATATTAACTCGCTTCAATAGAATCCATAATTCTTGTCCTCATAAAAGTAGTGTACTTCATGCCATGAAAGGGAATCGGTAAAATGTGGTTGAGACGAACTAAAAATAATCCCACAAGAGGAAGGAAGGGTTGCTCTCGAAGATACTCCCAAAGTGTTGCTCCTTTGAAGGAACATAAAAACACACTCAAAAAGTGTTGTTCCTTGTAGGGAATAACAAAGAAAATGCATACCAAAAAACAAAAATAAACACGAAAAAGGTGTTGTTCTTTGTAGGGAACAACAAAAAATATGCATGTGAAAAAGTGTTTTTCCCTAAGAGGAACAACAAAAAAATGTGAAAATGATGTTCCTTTTAAAAGAAACAACAAAAATGTGAAAGTGCTGAAGTGTTGTTCCTTTCAGAAAAGAACAGCAAAAATGTGAAAGTGTAGAAGTGTTGTTCCTTTCAGAAGGGAACTGTAGAAGTGTTGTTCCTTTAAAAAGGAACAAAAAAAATGTGAAAATGCAAAAGTGTTGTTCCTTTCCGAAAGGAGCAGCAAAAACGTGAAAGTGCAGAAGTGTTGTTCCTTTAAAAATGAACAGCAAAAATGTGAAAATGCAGAAGTGTTGTTCCTTTAAAAAGGAACAAAAAAACGTGAAAGTGTTGTTCCTTTTTGAAAAGGAACAACAGAATGCAAAGTGTTGTTCCTTTAAAAAAAGGAACAGTAGAATGCAGAAGTGTTGTTCATTTGAAAAGGAACAACAAAAGTGCGAAAGTGCTGTTCCTTTTCCTTTTTTGAAAAGGAACAACAGAATGCAGAGGTGATGCTTCTATAGTGTTGTTCATTTTTTGAAAAGGAACAACAGAATGCAGAAGTGTTGTTCCTTTGAAAAGGAACATCAAAAGTGCAAAAGTGTTGTTCCTTTTTTGAAAAGGAATAGCAGAATGCAGAAGTGTTGTTCCTTTGAAAAGGAACAACAAAAGTGCAAAAGTGTTGTTCTTTTTCTGAAAAAGGAATAGCAGAATGCAGAAGTGCCGTTCCTTTTCAAAGGAACAACAAAAATGTGAAAGTGTTGTTCCTTTTTTTTGAAAAGGAACAGCAGAATGCAGAATCATAAAATGCAAGCACGCAAAAAAAACGAATTAGCTGTTCAGGGTATTGATGCTGAGGATGGGTTATAATTTGAATAAAGTAACACCTGAAACACAAAATATAAGAGAAATAAAAAAAGAAACAACATTTTATTTAAAAACAGTATGTAAATAAATAAATCAAGTTACAACAACTATGATATTATGTAAAAAAAATGATCTATTTGAAAAATGTTTTGGCAGCAGTGACAAGACATGAATCTTCAAATGGAAATCAATTCTTCATTTCTTTTATTATGAATCCATTAGGTAATGAACAGGATGAAATGTCCTTGTTTCACTAAAATTTCTCTCAAGAATCGCTCGTCCATAAATTGACCTTCTTTTTATCCTAGGACCTGCAAAAAATGAGTATCTACATGCAATAAAACATTAAATCATGGAGAAAGAGAGGTGCGTAGGCTCCCCTAATCCAAGAATTATGCAAAAAAACTAACAAGTGGTTACTTTGTAGAACAAATCCACAGACAAAATAAAATTAATTTATTACCTGCGGGAGAGCAGTGGCCAATCATGCTAGCTAGCAGTGTTTCAATCATAACTTCTTTGTTTTTTGTCTGATTTGAGTGATTCCAAAGCTAAATGATAGCTAATTCAAAGGTTTATCTCTATTAGAAATAGGTTTTAAAAATTCAATGATATGATATGTCAATTTTACTTAGAACAACCTACATAATAGAGTCATTTTCGATTTTCCAGCTTAGACCAACAGTTGATATTTCAAGCATAAATTTTTCATTTGATGTTGGATTCAAATGATTAAAATTGGAAATAAAAGTAGATTCATTTATTTATCTCCAATAGAAACAGGTTTTGAATACAATAAGAATTGATAGGTAAAATACTGTAAGGAACAGTCGGAAAGATAGAGTTTTAGGAGTGCTGATTTACGATAGACAATCAGTATTTTGATCATAACTTCCCCATAAGATATCAAAAATGAGTGATTCCAATTGCCTTGTAAATTATATTCATAAGGGAATCTACCATAGAAACAGGTTTTAAAAATATGGTCATTTAGGCCTCCAAAAACCGACTGTCACAACTTTGTTCCTAAGCTGCCCGCTAGACACCCTATCAATGTTTTAGACTTAACTTTTTCATTTCAAATTGGGTTAGAAAGTAGACATCAAGGTCTACTTAGTATAGAAATTGGTTTTAAAAATATTTTCATTTAGGCCTTCAAAAATGGATTGTCCCATCTATGTTCCTGAGCTACCTACTAGTCACCTTGTCAATGTTTTGGTCCTAAATTTTTTGTTTCAAATCCAAATTGAATGATTCAAATTGGGTTGGAAAGTAGACAACAAGGGCTAATTAATATAGAAACAATTTTTAATAATATTCTCTTTTGGTACCTCAAAACATGACTGTCTCGACTATGTTTTCAGAAATTTCTTCAAGTCCACAAGCCAAAAAAATATGATATTCAAGCATTTTTCAAATTGGTGATAAAAATGAAAATGAGTTTGTAGAACTATTATTTCTATTATAAATCATCTACATACAGAAATGAGTTAAAAAAATTTATCATTGATGTTGATTTCCACAGCGTGTTGCAACAAAAACAACTATTTTTACATTAAAAACAAAATGCATTTATTTATGTCCTTATTTATTTTAATTTTTTACACTAACCTATTTTGATTTGAAAAATGAATATGACTATGTATAGGAGTACTTCCAATGAAACCATTTTCAAAATAAGGCTTCAAGTATGCACATACCCAAATTTGAAAAATGCATGTTAATGAATATTAGGGTATGAGAAGCCAACTTCTCTTAAAAAGATGGTGCCAAAAATTGTTGAATCATATAGTGATGTTGAAAACAAACGATGGAGAAAAACCAATCTTCAATGTATTTGTTACTTTCTTGATTTCCCATAGCCATCGTATCATGAATTTCTTGAGCTTTTAAAATGGCTTGTTGTTGCAAACTAAAAGAAACCTCATTTTTTCCCATAACTTCTACAATTTTTGAATTTGAAACATTCTGAATCTCATTGTAAGTTTTCTCTAATGGCACATGTGAGATAGAATGGGTGGGAAGGGTGGCTAAATTTTGCAGTTCAACACTGTAAGCATGTTGTACTGGTTTATTGTAGTGAGGGTGTGGAATTAGTTGAGCAGGAAATTGTATATGGAATGGAGCATTTTGATGATGTGGTTGATTGGGTTGTATGAATAGTTTTGATGGGCAAGCAAGATGTTGTGGAAGAGTTGGTGAAGAATATGGAGAATATGTTTGTGCTACAAGATGAGGGAGAGTAGTCATGCAATCATAAGGTGAACCATGCCAAACTTGTAGACAAGATTGGTGGTGGTTATATTGAAATTGACATGGCTTCCCTAACACATTAGTATTCTATAATGGATTATGCAAGTAAGAGAATGCAGAAGAAGTGTTTTGAACCATATCTATAGGCCATAATTTCCATGTTTTTGACCTTGTTACAGCTTCCTCATCTCTTTGATATGATACTTCCATCATAGATAAGGAAGAACAACTATCTATGGGATGTTCCTGCGAGTAATGAGGGAAAAACACTTTATCAAATTTTTTATTTTTCTGAACCTGCTGTTAGTGCCTAGATTTACCTCAGGCTGAAAAGGTAAGATCTAGGGCAAACATCAAACCACGCTCAGCCTGGTAGCTATCCCTACCAGGTCAGGAGAGGGCTCTCTCCAGGTCAATCTCAACAAATTATGATCTATGGGGGCTTGAGATGACTGAAGTATCTTCTGATTTTAGGCTAGGTATGAGTGCAAGAGAGTTTGATTTGATAAAATGACGATTTGTTGGCTCAAAGGGAAAGACACATTTTGGGGTTGCGAGGATTGAGGCTCAGTTCTGCAGAGATCTCGATGGGGCAAGGTAGGCAATTGTTTTGGCACTTAAATTTGAGTGAGATGGAAGGAAAAGACAGGTGAGGTGTTGAAGAGGGCAAGAGAAATCATGAATCCTTCCCAAACAGCTGAAAACATCAAATAACTAAAGCAAACTTCAAGTAGAGCATTGCACTTTCAATGAATTCTACTTACACTCTTGTTTCTTTAGTTCAGAAGAAATAAGATAGATAATGCAATCACATAAAAAAATTCACAATCAGAAGGAGAAGCACTGTACCAAGACAATGTACCACATGAATCCCAAAGAGTGCTGCAAATCCTGGTCTCAATTCCTTAGCCAAAATACTGAAAATGAATGTACAATGAAGCTCAAGGCTTTCTCAAGAGTCTAACCATGCTAATGACTAAAAAATAACATAATATAGACAAACATAGCTCATCCTTGCCTCTAGGGGCTGAGCTCACAATTTTAGGGTCTGATCTAACTAATTCTAAACTGAGAACTAGAAACTAGGCAACATAACAGCATGTCTCTAGAAACAAGGGAATTGATTCATTCAGTTTCAAACAACCTCTAAACTGAAGAATCTACCTCTACAAGTGAAAATCCAACATATTTACATCATAATCCATCAATGTTCATAAAATTACATCATAAATTTGCCATTAGGAAAGTCAAAAAGTCAAACTAGGCGAAGTTGGGTGAAAAACAGAACAAAACTTAGTCAAACTGGCAATTTTTCCTCTATGCGCCCCGCCTGATTCTCTATGCATAGTGCCTATTTGGACCCACTTTTGGAGGCCTTCCTAATGTTCAAATGAAGTCCATGTGTTCTTTCTGGAAAGGCCTGCCTGTCTAATTTCCAACCCAAGTGGAATTTTTCAATTTGGCCTCCATTTTCCCCCCCAAAAGTCCATTCTCCCAACATTGCTTCTTGTGTATCAAAATAAGGGCAGTGAGGTCATTTTTTGAGTTTTTTTTGACCTTTTGAGGGCTCAAAACCTGCCCAAATTTCTTGGCCATAGGTAGACAAGTGTAGTTTTGCATGATAAATCCAAAAATGCTGAGTTTTTTAGATTTGGAGGCCTCTAGCAAAAGCGAGCGCCACGTGGTGCGGCGCATAGGGCAGAAAAACCTGTTTTTTGTGCCAAAAATTTGCAAAAATGCAAAAATTGCTCCAAATTTCTTGAAATTTGTGCTAAATCTTCTCTATCAAGTGTTGTGATGGGCCATGGAAGCCTCAGCCAAGATATGAAGTCCTTCTTCCTCTTTTTGCCTCCTTGATGCTCTCTTCAACTTTGCTTTCAAATTCCTGATTCTTGCTTGGCACACCAAGTTCCGGGACAAATAATGATATGACAAATTTCTAAGCATATTCTTCTCATTTATCACCTTCTCCAGCTTCCTCTCCAAGTGGATATTGACTCTTTTGAGCCATGACTCCCTATCGGCATTGATCTCTTGCTCCAAGGAAGTGAACTCCACCCTCCTCCTTTGGGCACCTTGGCGGTTTTGCCAAATGTTTTGTAACTCCATAACCACCTACTAATCCTCAAGCTGCTTGTTCCTCTGTTCCAAATAATGTATAGTCCATTGGGCTCTATCTAAGTTGGTAGACAAGGCATCAATGTCTGCATGCTGCTCCTTGATGATCTATCTAAGGTTTGCACTTTGTGGGCCCATGTCAGTATCATCACCCTCAATGAGGATGAAATCAGTCTCTCGCTCACCTGATGGTCCTTCCTCCTATAGAGGCCTCTTGCCTTGATCCTGAACCTACTATGTTGATGAAGGAAGCGAGGCCACTTCCACCCCAGGTGGAGATAACACTTGCTTTGTTGCTGCAAACAACCGTCTAGTACCCCTCTGATAGGAGATGAACATCGGCACACTAGCGGTCTCATGGCCCTCATGCTGATAAGAAGATCCACCTGTCTCATGCCCAACCTCTGATGGTCCCTATGAAGCTCTGAAAAACTCATGAGAGATGAAGTCATCCCAAGTGAGGCCCTGTAAACCAAGCTGATGAACAACCACAATTTTGATGAGAGCAAAATGATAAATACTGTTGAACTGCTGCTGAGGGGTCTTGTGCTGCACAAGAGTGGTCATCTTCTCTATGTTTCAGCATATGAAGTAAGGAATGTTCATCATCCGTACCCGAGTAAAATGCATCAGCAGCTTGATGTGATAAGCATACAAGCGGGAGAACTGGACCTTACAGGTGAAATACTTCATGATGAGTTTCATTAAAGGAGCATATTCATCCTTGAGGTACCGAAAATGAAACACTCTCTTGAGCTATCTCAAAAAACCAGGTTTGATGTATGGTTCATAGTGTTGTTGGTCAATTTTTTGCCTCTTGTTCCATGGTTCTCCAATGTTTGGTATGCTAGTTGCCAATGAAATGGTTTCTGGTGTTAATGTAAAAGTGACATCGACAAGAGTAGCTTGATCACCATGTAAATGCAACACAAATAGGCGGGCCAACTCATGATGAAATTGAAAATTAGCAACCTTCTCGCAAAATTCATAACATGACTGATGCTGGAAACAAAAGATGGCAAGAGGGTAGGCCTGTAACTCGGCAAGAGTGATTGGTTCTTCTCTGATATGTCTGCCACCTCTATGAGGCCTCCTGGGTGAATGTCCCTCTGTGGGTGAGTCACTTTGGGTCTCCTCTTCATAATCATATTAAGGATCAGATGCCATAGCTACTGGTAGAAAAATTGCCTTGTAGAAATAGGTGCTAATGTGTCAAACTATGTTGGACTGCCTTTGATGATAGCTTGACCTCTGCTACCAAGGGAAAACAATGAAACGAGGGAGTATAAGGGGAGGGAAAAATAGTGGGAATTTTGGGACTGTTGGGATAGATTTAGTTAGGGAAATATGGGATGTTATGGGAGTTTTTGTATAGGGTTAGGGTTTTGGGTTTGTATTTGGGTTTTAGGAAATAGGAATAGGGGTAGATGATTAGTGAATTAAAGGGTATGTAAACTTGGGAAATAAGGGAAGCAAGGGGAGTATGGAACTAGGGAGTGATGAGGTGGGGGGATACTTGGTAGTAAAATGACCAACACAAAACCCTAGCAGCAATCTCCTTTGACAACTTTGAAGGGATAGGGTTTGCTTTCCTTAACACACTTCACCATTCATCAAAAACCATCAACAACCATCAATCTTGGATGAAAAACCATGAGAGAAGTTCAACCTACTTGTATCGATGGCAATGCATGTGTTTTGGGCGATTTTGGAGTGAATTTGGCAATTTTCGAGCTTCCTGGATATGTGCGCCACGTAGCATACCCAATGCGCCGCGCCCAGTATATGCACCATGCCTGTGCAAATTTGAACTGCAGTTTGAGGCCCAGTGCAGCGCTCCGGATGTATGCACCGCGCCTCCTGCCTAGTGCGCCACGCTAGTCACTAGGAGCGATTTTCACCCAATTTTCTCTCTTGCTCAACAAAATCACTTTGCCTTGCTTCTCCTTTGAAAATGAATTCTTCAAATGCTAAAATGGCTTATAAACAAAGAGCTTTTAAATTTTTGGCTCATCAAACCCACTTTTATAATGTTTTTAAAATGACTTTATTTTGAACTCTGTTTTTTGGACTTTTTCACTGCATTTGGGCTTTGTGATGAACAAAATAACCTCTGCTTTGCTTGTCTTATAGGTGTTAAAGCTTCTGGGGCTAAGGAAAGAAACCAGGGTGTCGATGAATAAATTTACAATGCGGGAAACAAAATTTTCATGATTTTTTACAATAAAGGCTAAATACTCTGTTTTTTCCTCAAAATACTCTGTTTTTTTCCTCAAAACAGAGTTTTGAGGAAAAACACATTTTCGAACACTTGGTGATGAAATTTATTGATGTTACAACCTCCTCATGGCTTGCTAGTAATTATTGGACACTTTAACACATTTTTTGACGAAACCTTAATGAAACCCTAGACCTAATCGACCATGAAACCCTAAAGACAACTTTTGCAATTTTCGAGATAAAAGGGAGAGTGTATATGTTTTTAAATGAACAAACGTGAGCCAGTAGGTAGATAACATGAGGGAAACTATAGGAATGTCACTACCGTCAGATGATCTATGTGCCTAATGGAATGTGAATGATTGGGCGGGACACCTAATATGAAATGCAACAAGAGGATTTTATCTCTGACAGAGGGATGGAAATACTGACTCTAACACCTGCAAAACATCCAATTGTGAATTTAGAGAGCTAATAAGATCAATTTTAAAATGTTCAAATAAATCATTGATTTCAGCTCTTATATCTCCTGTTCTTGTAGCAGATTTGGAAAAGAAAGAACAAACATCTCTAGAATTCTTACCAGCCTTGGAGATTCCTCTTGAGTACCTTATGCACAATTCACAAACGTCATCATATGATAACTGAAAAAAATCACCTTTTCCTATCAGATTTAAGAGTTCTAAAAATTCATCTTTGATTCCTTTAAGAAGGAGTGTTTTTAAGATCTCTTTTTCCAAATACTATGCTTTGATTTTTGAAAGTTGTATTGAAATCGATCTACATAGTCCTCCAAGCTTTCATCTTCCCCTTTTATCATATCAAAAATATCTTCATTGGATTTGCAATAGTCTTGGTACTTCTTCAAGAATATGTTCTTCATGTCCTCCCATGTTTGGATGCAGTTCCCACCTAGGCTCATGAACCATCGGAGAGTTGCTCCTTTTAGAGTAAGAGGAAACACTTTCAACCTTTGATCATTAGTACAATAATCATATTCTCTACAAAGTATTTCAAACTCAAATAAGAATGTATCTGGGTCTTCATTTGTCAAACCATGAAAATTTAATAGAGAAGATGGGGGAATTATGTGCATTTGTGTCACTCCTCTTAGATCTTTGATAGGGAATTCAAAAGTAGAAATGTGAGCCATTTCTTACCATAATAGAAGATGTTCTGCATGTGTTTCTTCGAGGCTCCTTCTTCAAATGTTCCTGTCAATCGGTTAGTGAAATGGGTGGTGCTTACATCACCACTTGAGTGAAATCAAGAGTTTTGTTTTTCAAAATTTCAATTTATTTATTTTTAGTCATTCACACAGAAATTCAAACATTTATTTCTACCCTAAGTTCTTTAACAATTCTGTTGGAAAGCGGGGGTGGGAGCAGGGCTTCTACATGCTCCGTAAGCAGGTTCTTACCTTCTGTTTTTAATACCTAATTCTCTCCTAACATGCACTTATCAGATGCACACTACTCTTTAGAAATGGCTACACTCTCCCCAGCAACGGTGCAAAAATGTTGAGCAATAAAAGGTGTCTTTTTAACTCCTAATTATCTTCACATTAATTGTCAACCCAGGGACGATTTTTTATTTCAAGAGTGTACTCAGTCTGAGGCAGCTATTTACTCAAGAGTAATGTTTTGCAGTATAGTGCTTTAAAATCCAAAAGTAAATGAATGCTTGAAACAAAATCTACCTACAATTAAAAGAAACTTAACACTCTGAAAATTAAATCATTCACTCAGAAAACTACAGCAATTTATCAGTCAAGGATGCAGTAGAAATAACTCATTCCTTGTTTAACTGATATAAATTAAATCAAGCATAAATAAGATCCACAATCTGAGAACTTAGGTAGTGAAACCCAATGTCCTTTACAGTTGTTGGTCTCATACACAACACTAAATAACCAATTGGAAATTGCAAAGAACTAAATCAATCGTGCTACTGCAACTTAATCGAAATGAGACAATTGCGCTAACTATAAGAATGCTTAAAGGCAAGCTTAAATAATTGCAGAAAGTAAATGAACAACAATGCTAAGTATTAGAAATGAACAACCAAACTATTATAGCTATAATGAATAGAAAACTGTTAAATTACTAGAGTGAACAACAAATCTATTTCAATAGAAATGAACAGCAATCTGTAGTAAACATCAAACTCTGAAATGAACAGCGAGGCTTTATATTTGAAATGAACAGCATAACAATGTAAGTTGAAAAGGATAATAATCTCTGTTATGATGGAAAAGAACAACCATGTTATTCAATCACAACTTGTGCAATAAAACAATTTCATAAAATACTATAACAACACACTGTAAAAACATGAAACTGTAAAGCAATACGATTCAAAGAAATAAGAATTAAATCAAACCATCACACTGCAAAAATCGTAAAGATATAATACAGCAACAACTTAATCCACCATAGGCTGGGCCCTTAGCCGCTAGCGGATGGTACTGGGCTACCTCAGATGAGAAGAATGAACAACAACTCCGAAATCATATATTAATCATTAAATTTGGTTGGCATTACAATATGATCACGTCCTCTTAGCACCACAAGTCTGTAAATCAGAATTACAATTTGAAATAAAAGAGACCCATGCTCTTTCCTCCTATCCTATCCTATTATCTCTCTTTAATCATCCATCATGGATCATGAATCCATAATTCTAAATCCTCAATTCTGAATCTCGAATCCATCCTCTCCTGAATTCATCATTCCCCTTCTCTGATCTCTGTTCTAATTTAAATACACAGAAAGCGGAGAGAAGTTACAACTATGATGATTACAATATGATCATTATTACAAAATTGGATTGTTTCTAACCAATTGATCAACAAGAAAATATATTTCCATCCATCTTTCAACAAGAGCAAGGCGAATTTGGCTTTGCAGCTGAGATTCGGAAAATGGCCACACAACAAATTTGAGAGAATCGTGCTCAAAGAACCCTATGTTTCTCTTAATACAAGCTGAATTTTGGCAAACCATTCTTTGATAAAGTTAATTTGGTCCGTTCTGGAAAAAACCCATGTTCCGTATTTTCCAGCTTCTTCTTCATTTGCCCATAATCTCAATCGCAAAACTGTCACTTCTTATTCCAGCGAATTTCTAAGTTGGAATATTTGATGATGAAATCTTCAATCTGGAAATTATCTTGGAGGTTAAAAATGGTGAGTAATGTTACAATCAATTTATTAATAAACCATCATTGGTAAAATCATGCATAATCATCAATTTATTAGAAATAAAAGAGAATAAATAATATTTTTCCATACGAGCATAAATGATTATAAAATGGATTTATATAATAAATGACATGATAAAGAAGAGTAAAAATGGATGAAATAAGTGTTAAAAAGTGGTCGTATTCATGGCCCAACATGTGGTACTTGGACTTAGGTGCATCGTTCCACATGAAAGAGTGTCGATATTTTTTCAGTGGCCTAGAAGACAAATATTTGTAGATGCACAATGAAATGGGGGACGAGATAAGGTATAACATGACTGGGATTGGTAAAATCACCTTTCATAGGCAATCAGGCTCCCCCCTCAGGCTGAAGGATGTCATGTTTGTTTCGGGCCTAGAGGAAAATATTGTCTATATTGTAGTTCTAGAAGATCGTGTTTTTGATGTGATCTTTAATAAAGGAAAGAAATTCCGGAGACACATAGCCTCGGGACAAGTGAAGCAATTGGGGTTCGTTTGAAGAACCTGTATAAGCTAGATGTCAAAGACTGTGTTGCATTAAGCACAAAGGTGGAGAAGGTGCAGAGACACAATGTTGGTGAACTTTGGCACATAAGACTTGGTCATTTGCATCATGATGCCCTAAAGATGATGCAGAAGATAACCAAAGGCCTCCCCAAAGGAGCACTTGAGTAACAAGATGTATGCGAAGGATATAATTTGGGGAAGTACACAAAATCCACATTCCATGATCAGGACAACAAAGCACATGCATTCCTTGAAAGGATCCAATTTGATGTTTGTGGACCTTTCTCGACAACCACCACTTCTAGGCATAAATATTTTTTCATTTTTATTGATGACTTCTCATGGAAGTTCTGGATATTCTTCATGCGGAAGAAAGATGAGACATTCTCAAAGTTTGTAGAATTCAAGTCACTGGTTGTGAAAGAAACTGACAAGAAGGTCAAGACTCTCAATAGTGATAATGGAGGTGATTTCATGTCAAATGAATTTCGAAAATTTTGTGCACAATAATTATTTCGACAAGAGCTGATAACACCCCATAACCCACAATATAATGGTGTGGATGAGAGAAAGAATTGTAGTAGTGTATGAGTATTGAGGGAGATGTTGCATGACCAAGGCCTACCTTTACATTTGTGGGATGAGGCATGCAACACAACAATATATTTGTAGAACCAGAGTCCTCATTAGATTGTTGGCATGATTATACCAGAGAAGGATTTCTCAGGGAGAAATTTGGATGTGTCACACTTCAGGATTTTTGGAGCCTATGCTTACTGCCATGTTTCTAAAGAATTAAGGAAGAAGCTAGATCCAACAAAAAAACTGGGGGTATTTGTGGGTTACATAGAAACTCCACACAACCATCGTGTGTACTTGTCATCCCTCAAAATGAGAGTTGTGAAAAGGGATACAAAATTTGATGAGGAGAAAGCGATGTGATGCTCTCTTGAGAGGAAGCCTCAGATCCCACTAGAAGATGATCTTTTAGCTTCAAAGGAAGAAACTCAAGAATTTGTTGAGTAGCCCCAAATTGAGAAGCAAATAGTGGAGACATCCACTCAAGCAGAACTATCCAATGAAAAAAGAAAAATAACCAAGGAAGGTGAGAGACTTGTGTAGGATGCAAGGGATAATGTGGGTGCTCCTTCAAATCATCACAAGTAGAGAAGGTCACCTGATTGGTACACTAGCTACATGGCACTAATGACTAAGCTTGTAGAGATTGGGACATCCTATTTCAAGGAATCAGTAGATAAACTTGTATGGGTTGATGCAATGGTGGATGAATACAAATCCATTGTAAAGAATAGTGTTTGGGAAGTGGTACCAAGACCAACAGATAAATAAATTAGGGGTTTATGATGGATCTTCAAGGTTAAGAAGGAAACAAATGAAAGCATAGAGAAGTGTAAGGTTAAATTTGTGGCCAATGGGTACTCTCAAGTTGAAGGAATTGACTATAAGGAGACCTTTTCTCCTGTAGCAAGGTACTCATCCATTAGATCAATTCTTGCACTGGTTGCACATATGGGGTGGTAGATCCACTAGATGGATGTAAAAAAAACAATCCTCAATGGAATTATTTAGGAGGAGGTGTACATTTAAAAACCAGAAGGATTTGAGACTTTTTATCGAGAGTCTCATGTGTTTAGACTCAAGCGAGTGTTATACTGTCTCAAAAAAGAACCTCATGCTTGGTACATTAGGATTGATAGCTATCTCACCAGTTTTGGTTTCACCAAAAGTGAGGTAGATGAAAACATCTATAATATCTTGGTATAAGGTAAATTGCTCATTATTGTCTTATATGTTGATGATTTAATTTTAACTAGTGATGAGACGCTAATTAGATCTTGCAAGGAGGACCTTGTAAGGGAGTTTGAAATGAAGGACATGGGCCTCATCAACTAATTCCTCGAGTTGGAAGTATGGAAAGGCGATGGGGAATTGTTTGTCTCTCAAGGAAAGTATGAAAATGATATATTACAAATGTTCTGCATGGATAGTTGCAAACCCATGAAGACACCTCTAGCGACCAACTGGATGAAGGAGGATGCCACTTTAGGTAAAGAAGTGGATGCTACCATTTATTGATAGCTAGTGGGTTCACTCATGTATCTTATGAAAACATAGCCAGATATGTGCTATGCAGTCAATCAATTGAGCCAAGCTATGGTTAGGCTAACCAAATTATTTTGGAAGGAAACTAAGCATGTTCTATAGTACCTTAGAGGAATTACCTAGTTTTGACTATGGTACAAACATAGAGAGGGAGTGAAGTTGTGTGGCTTCACAAATGCAGATTGGGCGGGGAGTCCATCAGAACAAAAGGGTACATTATGTGGAATTTTCAATGTTGGGTTCGCAGCTGTTTCCTGGTACAACAGGAAGCAAATATCTGTGGCGCTCAACTCAATAGAAGCAAAATACATGGCTGCAATTTAAGCAACATGTGAGGAAATCTATATGAGAAAGATGTTTGTCGGATTGTTTGTTCAGATGATGAATCCAATTGTGATCTACTTTGACAATCAGAGTTAAATCAAACTTGATGAGAATCTTGTTTTTCACAATCGATCCAAGCATATACGTATCCAATATCACCATTTAGGGGACTATGTGTAGAGGCAGATAATGTTTCTTTAGTACATTCCAACAGAGGAACAAGATGCCAACATTTTGAAAAATGCCTTGTCAAGAGGGAAGTTTGAGTTCCAAAGGTGCAGGATAGGGGTGGCTGATAATCCCTTTCTTGCCGAGAGGGAGTGTTGAAAAATGCTACAATAAATTCTCAATTTGATTTTTCCTTGATTAAATTGAGAAAATTCGGATTTCCGTATCAACAGACAACTTGGATGTAGTTAACTTATGTGACATGGCTTGTTTCACCTAGTTTACTCAGTAAATTTGTGTTGGATAATTTAGACTTAAGTTAAGAATGTTTGATTGCTAATTTTTAGCAATCAGAGTCATTTATCTAAAATTGTTTTCAGTTAAACTAGTTCCAACTATTGGAGGAACTAGTGGAAGGTCATTTGTGTAGTGGGACTTCAATCAAACTTAGTGATCGTTTAGTTAACTGATCAACCATTCCAAAATAGCTAGTGCATGCAGAGAATTCGAGTTACCTAGTTGAGGTGGAGATGCCAAGGTAATGTAACAACATTTGTAGACTATTCCAGAGTGTACATGTGTTGCATGCAACCTGATGATAAACCTAAGGAATTGTGTAATCTATTTTTGTGAATTTCCTAAATAACAGGCGAATAATTTCTCAAGGAATTGTGAAAGTAAATAAGAGCTCAAGCAAGGAAAATTTTGACTAAGTCTAGGTCAGAGCTTCTCAGTGAACAGAGAGTTAGGTTATGCACTTGCAAGTTGTGCTCAGTTGAGCAAAGCAATTGTAATAGATCTCTATTAATCAAATTAATGCAAGAAGGCATTAGGGTTTTTATTAGTTTTCTTTCCCCATGAAAAATAATTGTTGCATGTGTGTTATTTTTTATTGCATGTCTAAATTTTTTGTTTTAAAGTGTTAATTAATGTCCACAGAGAAATAGAGTAGGTTTGTGTCTTGTGATTTTATTAAAACTTCATAAGCTATTGAAAATCTACATCATAATTTCTACAAGAGTTGTGAGGCTCTTTGTGTAATATACACAAAAAGGAATTCCCTCACGCTATTTGGATGACATAAATAATGGAATTCATGGGGATCTAGATTTATATGGAATAAGTTTCTCAAAGGAAATTCACTACTTGGCTACATGGCACCTAAAGCACCTAATTGTCTTTTAAGGGTGACTGGCATAGTGTCATTGAGTGGACTTGGGACCCAAGAAATTTTGCAGCATCCAATTCTAAAACATATGATCATAAGGCATGATAACATAACCCTCCAAACTACTAATTTATGAACTTAAGGAAATAGTAAAATCACACAATAACACTCTCATAAAACTAGAAAGAAATCAACTGAACATAAAGTACTTGAAAGGAAATATAACAATCTAATTGTACTTACAAATCAAACAAGAAAGGAATTGACACATAACCACACCTTGAGTGGGCCCATGCTCAAGGTCATCTTGTGCCTCAATGCTTCTAAATGCTCAGCATAGGCGTTGAATTAAACTTCTATATTCATCCACGAAAACACATCAAAATGTAATCACACAAACTTATACTTAGAACTATATATATTCGATTATCAAAAAATAACAACAATATATATGTCATATGAGAATCTTCTATGCACTACAGGGTGTTGATATATATATGAAATTTAATGGTCTTAACATAGTACTAAAATAACAACAAATATCCACTTAGTAGACCAAACATAGACATAAATAACAATGTGATAATAAAAAATAATAGGTTCCAACAATGTGAATAACATGATATTTATCTATGGCTTCTAGTGCCTGCGCATTGAGCCAATAAAAATATTTTAAGCTGTGTCGATGTAACTGTAGGAACAATCGCTCTTGAGATTCTAGTTCTTGGTTGGAGCTGAAGAAATACCAGATGCACAACAGAGAAACTACCTAACAATTTAATGGTAGCCAACATTACTAAAATGGTTATGCTTTTATGTAGTTCACCCTAGTGGATCATGATACCTGGTGTCAATGTGCACCCTTGTCTTATCCAGTTGTCACTATGGCAATGATCCTCATGGATGCCAAATAGATGAGGTCCATTTTTATATCTGACTGCAAAAATGTCTTCAAACTTTGTTATGGACATTTTTGGGCACTACAACCCCAATCAGACATGTCCATAAACAAAGGGCTCCTAAGTCCCTAAAAGTGTTGTTCCATACCCTAAAAGAACAAGGTCAGCTGATTACATCATCTCCCCAAAGTTCTCAATGAAAAACTGCTCAAAACTGGTCTAAACTGGACCATCTCACCTACTCCATGGTCAAAGTGTGATGCATCCCACCTAATGCACACGTGAGGTGCGATGCATACTGAAAAGCCCTTCTATGGGGTGCGATGGGTGAGAGTGGAAAAATGGCAGAGGCAGTATGCGAGGTGGATGATCATGGAATCTTCTAGAAACTTCTCCTGTGACACTTGCCTCTCTGAATTCGCGCAGGGATGAGTAAGAGATCATCAATCTCCAAGTGGAATCAAGAACTATCAGAGAGAGTACACTAATCAGAATCCCAGAAGTTGACTCACCCCCCTACAATCATCTATATATGGATCCCTCATCCCAGAGATCCAGAGACTGGAATTTTGTATCTGTAAGGAAGTGTTGTTGGTTTCTTGTTGGAATATCATAGTGTTGGGTGATCTAAGCTTTTCATGAGGTGAAAGAAGGGCTTTCATGCTGGAGGATGACGTTGGGTTAGAACAATTGATCGTAATCCTCTTTGCTATTCTTGACTATTAATAAAGCTATTCAATTTTTCCTCCACATTCTTGTATGTTTGATGATATATGCATTTTTGTGGTCAATATATATCTGGTCGTATATTGTTTATGATTTTAGATCTCTATTCTTCGATAGTATTATGCTGCTTTGATTCCACAGGTGATCTTTGAAGCTGGGTAGACGAAGGAGAAGCGGCAAGGATCTATCCGAAAGGAGAGGAATCAAGAAAGGAACCAAGCGCAAGACTGAGGTTGGTGTCCTTCATTCCACTCTTATCTACTTTTCATAAAGGAAAATGAAAGTGGTTTTAGTTTGTTTGTTTATAAGATAGCTACCAGTCTTAGTGGGACTAGCATATCCGAGTGGACAATAGATTTCCCGATAACAAAATGGCGACTCCGATAGGGAGCGAATAGATTGTTTGTTTGTCTATATTTGTTTGTTTTATAAACTTACAGATGGAGCCTGAAGTCAAGCCAGCTAGCCTTCGAACTGCATTTGCTATGCAATTGCAAAGTAGATCAATGCTGCTTCAGTCTATCTCCTATTTTTTTTTATAAACTGAAGAATCGATTTGCAAACTTTCTAGTTGCCCTAGTGGTGGCTCTAGTAACCTCATTAGATCAACCCTTGTGATTTATATTTATTGTACATCATTTGCTCGGCCTAAATCCCTGAACTGAATTGCAAACTGTGACCAAGAGCTAAGTAAAGTCTCGTCCTAGTACCATCGCACTGTCTCTTCAAGGAAACCAGTATGCGCCGCACCTCCCATGTGCAGTAGGTGAGATGCAACCCTGTTTCCCTATGTTACAAGTGCGATGATCAGAAAAGGCTAATTTTTGCCTCTAGGTTTTGGTTTTTCTTCACTCTTTTCAGCTCTATTCTGGAGTTTTGCTATCTGTGATCAGTATACCACTGTGGAAACCCCCTTCCTTTCCATCATTCCGCCTCCATTGTGCAAATAACTGTGATTTTTTTTATGTATTTTCCACCATTTTCAGTTCTCTTTTACGAAGTAGTAGCATAGTCGAACTGTCATATTTTGATTTGAAAGTGTCGCAAGTGTCGTTTTTAGTCAAAGAAAATAATTTCATTATTCTTGATGGTCGATTATATAGTTACTCTTGTATTTGATTTGAATTAGTAGTTTTTCAAGTGTCGAAAGCAGTTTTCAATTCAAAATAGTAAAGTGTCGTCATTATCTTCCTTTCATTTTGAAGAGAAATTTGTTAGTACTGTCGCTTTCAAAAAAAATTCAGATTTGTTCTTAGCATTCTTCTTGTCATCCAGACATTAAAAAAGCTGAAAACAAATACATGCATGTGCAGTTGCATTTAGACTGCTTGTTGGTTTTATTTAGGACAGTGCATCTAGTGTGTGCTCTTTGCTGTATGTTGAAAGAATATCATCTCTCTTTCTTTAGTAGCTAGGATTTTCATTGCAAAAAGAAGATTAAATGATTGTTTATCAACTTAGATTGCATTTTAGGAATTGTACATCTACATCACGTGGTGAACCTGAAAGGAAAATTTCTTAAGAAAGATCAATTGTAAAATAAATTTAATGAAACTAAAAATGCTTTGGAACCTAACGCACAACATCTAGAAGTCTAGGCTAGAGACGTATTCCGGTGTCTTAAAGCCTGGTAACTGTCGCTTTCACTATTGGTTGGGTGATTCCTCCTCTTTGAGATGACAAGTGCCAGTATGGACTTGTGCTCCCACGTATCGTCGAGTATATATTTGGAGACCACAACAGGCTACATCCTTTATCCATAGGAAGTCGTGTCTGCCGCCCTATCGATCGCAATGCACTGAATGCAGCATTCGGGAAGATTGACTGTCGTACCGTAAAACGTATTCTGCAGTTTTTGCGATTGGTTTGGTAATCCCTCTGTCTAGATTTCCAGAGTTGTCTCTTTCGTTCCTTTTCAGACTCCTTAAAGGAAAAGGTCCATCTAAGCACTTGTCACTTTAGGCTCATTAAAAATCAAAGGCGACTAGAGTCATTTTTTTTTTTTTCTTGACTCTTAAAAATTGAAAAACAAGCTGTGTCAAAGCATCTAAAATTCATTTAATTTGGAAACATTTTCCCCTTTATTTTTAGTTGATCGAGTAATCCGAAATCATGGAAGAAATTCAATTGAAACCCCATCGTTCGCAGAGACTTATGATTCAACCGTCTTTTTCCCCAGAATCAAAACTATTCCGAACAAAGCGAACTCGTTCAACCAGCTCAAAGTCCCCTGGTCGAGTTGGAACAAGTGTTCCGACACCCTCGGAGACTCCGGTTACTCCAAACATTTCTGGTACCCCTACCTTTACAGAAGAAGTTTCGCAGCCACAAGAGGACAGTAGAACTGATCTTAGTGTGAAGGTAAATACTTCTATACCTGAACCAACTCAATC
Organism: Pinus tabuliformis; assembly: GCA_031772625.1. NCBI lineage: Eukaryota > Viridiplantae > Streptophyta > Pinopsida > Pinales > Pinaceae > Pinus > Pinus tabuliformis. The sequence continues at coordinate 999,569,649 of CM062818.1, forward strand.
CATAGCTGATTCGGAAGGTGTTATTCCCCAAACATCAGTCGCTGCAGAATCTATACCTTCTTCGGCACCGGAAATATTTTACAGACCTGACGGTCTACCTCTTCCACTCGGTTTGATTGTTATACAAGAGATTGTAGAGGATCCACCATCTAGTACTCCATCGCAATTTGGAGTAGGGGTCACTCTATATCCTTCTTCCTCATAAATTAGTCTACCGTCATTAGAAGTTCTTGTAGAATCGCTAGAAAACCTTTTGGATAGACTAGATATGTCTGAACAACCGTCGACATCTAGGACTGTGTCATCTAACACAGCAGCGGTAGAACTTCCTGCTGCTACTCCAACAATGTTTGCCGGCATACTGTCTGTCGCAACTAGCTCTCAATCACGGGATGGGATCCATCCAGGGGTTGTTTCGACGGTATGGTCTGTTCCTATTTGTTCGTCCAGAATAATATCTAGAATCTCTTATGTTGAGTCTCAGCAAATTGATCCTTCGCAATGTCAATTTGGGCAGTCCGGTCCTCAAAGGAAAATAATTCCCTTAAGCACCAGATTACTACCATATGGGGGGAAATATGCCCTTTCATTGTCTCCTCCAGAAGGTCAGACATATGAGAGTTCCCAACAAAATTTAGGCTATGCTGGAATTACATCCATTGGTTGGATGCCAATACTGCCTCAACAACCAAGAGTTGTATACTCAATGCAACAAAGTATGCCTATGTCAAATATTCCCACTACACCAGCTATTGTAACGGTGTTGCAAGTACTAGCGTTACCTGTTGTATGCCAACCTCAAGTCTCTCAGATCGCAATCCAACAACCCCTTGTCCCTGCGATGCCACCACAATCATCGGTTAGTGGCTCCTTAACTGGAGTTACCCCTCATCTCGGTCAAACAGCCAGTATTGGGCAACAGCACATGGTCTCACAACCATGGCTGGTGCAATATCAACAACCACAATTCCAACAAGTTTACCAAGGACCTGAGCACCAAGTCTTTGTGAGTAATGGGCAGCCCTATATTCAAAACGGGCAACATCAACCATTTCATAATGGTTATGCCCATCAACCTTATCAAAGTTATCAACATCAAATGCACTATGCTGGTATGCAAAGACCCACTGCTCAAGAAATCCCATCTTATCCTGGGTACGTTTCGCCAAACCTGAATCAACAATTTCCCTTCGTGGCAACTTTAGAGTTACAGATCTAAACTGGCTAATGAATGATCTAATCGCTTACACCCCTTGGTGGCCAGCAATTCCTCACTAACTTCCATCAGATATTCCTAAATTTAATGGAAATCCAGGTGAAGACCCGTCGAATCATATGATGACCTTTCACCTGTGGTGTTCATCTAACACTCTAAATGATGATTTGATCAGGCTTCACCTTTTTCAACAAACGTTAACTAGCCCAGCAGCAAAATGGTAGATCAAATTGCCTAGAGCTTCGTTTGATAACTTCAGTGCCCTAGCCACAACCTTTTTAACCCATTTTTAGTTACCCATAAGGTACAAAATGGGAACAGAGCTTCTTACCAATTTCAAGCAAACGACAGCCACTCACATATCCGATCATATTCATGAGTGGAAATGTCATCGTAGAATGGTAAAAACATATGTTCCTGATCAACTATTGGCTGAATGGTTTATTAAGTCATTTTTACCTTCTATTACGGAAGATGTGGCAAAAGGAGGAGTCGTCACTGAAGAGCAAGTAATTGCTCGTGTGCAATATCTAAACTTGATCTATCCTCAGTTTGGCACGCTCTACGATAAAATCCCTGATGCTCCTAGACCGGAATTTTCCATTCCTCCATCTCTTAAATCAAACAAAGACTCTCAGGCTGGGGATGACATGATAGGAACGACTAGGACGAAAACCGCAAAGGCTAAGTCAAAGAAAGCCCGTATGGTTTCAGGTCAAAATGCAAATGAAGAACTTCTCGCCTTGGAAGTAAATGTCGTGTCGACTGACAAAGGCAAAGAAACCAAGCAACTAGGAGGCAAGAAGAAAAAGAAAGGGAAGAAGAAGAAATAAGAAGAGTCGTCCCCTGAAAAATCTTCTACAAACCCTTCCGGAGATAGGAAACCAAAAAGTCCTTGCCTAATATGTGATGAGGATCATTGGACAAGTGAGTGTCTGTATAAAGCTGATCTTAGAAAATTCTTCAAGAATTCACAAACCTCGGTAGTATTGACTAATCCATTTCCAAATCCAAGAACAAATTTGCTTGCTAGTGACAATGCTTCCCCATCCCAAGCGCTAATGTTGTCAGTTTCAAAGTAGCAAAATGATGCTTTGATATCGACAAGGAATAAAGATTACGAGAATCCATAGCTATCGGACAACATGGCCAATGATCAACCTAGTAGTTCGACAACAACTTCGACCGAAGTTGTGCCACCCATATTTCCTGAACTAAAGATAAATCCGCCAAAGGGAGTAGCATAGAAATCAACATTTAATCCTCATGCCAGAGAAGCATAGCATTGCAATATAGTGGAACATTTGGCCCAATCACCATCCGCTATGTCGACACTTGAGGTACTGCAAACTTGCCCCTCCCAAAAGCAGGCTTTATTATCAGCAATAGGTGGGATTGACCCAATAGATTCCAATCTTGTGTCCTTTAATCACAAAGGATATGACCCTCAGTTACCATCTCAACTAGCTTTCCTTATTCAAGTGAAAGCCCTAAACAAAACTGTTCATCGAACAATTATTGATGAGGGGGCATCTACATGTATTATGTCGATGAGTTGCTAGAAAACTTTAGGATCTCCACCCTTATCACGATCTTCGACAACATTAAAAGCATTTAATGGATGAACATACACCCCATACAGGATTTTAAGTAACTTGCAAGTTGAACTGGGGGGCAAAAAAGTAGAAATAGATGTTGAAGTAATTGATGGAAACCTCTATTACAACATCCTACTGGGAAGGCCCTGGATATATGCTATGGCAGCCGTTGTGTCGACCTACTATAGGAAGATTGCATTTCCCTTTTAAGGAGGAATTACAATCGTCGACCAAAAAACATTTCTCCCCAACAGTTCACAAGTTACGGGAAGCATTCTGATGATCCATGGAAGCCCTCATTCGCTTCAAAATATTGGAGTAGGCCTACCAAAAGACCCTATATTAATGGGGACTTTTACCCTACCACCTCCAATAAATATGGCGGAAGTGGAAACGGTGGGAACCTAAAATATGATATCTTCTATTCAAAAGAGCTCTAAAAATGATATTAACATGGATCATCTGCAGGTATTGCCTCCAAGCCCAATAGAAATCTTGTAGCAATCAATGTTTCTGGCATGGGAGGAAAACCCAAATCAATGCTCATCAAGCATTTGGATAGATAGGTCTAAGGAATATGGTACCCCTTTAGATCCTTGGTCGCAAGTACATTATACAAATGAAGGAAATGTTCAGTCAATGATGATTGACGAGGCACCATGGGAAGATTACCACCATCATTCCCATCTTCTAGATTACAAAGAAGATACTCCTAGTGACCTTCATCATCCCTCAGTTTTTGAGTTTCTATCAAATACTATAAACACGGTGGATTCCGAGTGAAACATGTCCAATATTGAAGAGACTATCGCCATAAATATCTCGACCAAAACAGATGTTGTAGATAATATTCATGTTGGCAAATCTTGTTCTCCTTCAGAACTGGAAATATATAGCGCTCTTTTTCACGAATTCAGAGATGTCTTTGCTTGGTCATATGATGAAATGCCAGGCATTGACTCGAGCATAGTTGAACACAAAATTAAGATGTATCCAGATGTCAAGCCGGTACGACAATGGCCACAAAAGGTGCACCCCAAGAAAGCCGCTGCCATCAAGGCAGAAGTTGAAAAACTTCTCCATGCTAGTTTTATTTACCCGGTTCCTCTAACCGATTGGGTATCAAATATTGTTCCTGTAATGAAAAAACAAGGAACAATTAGAGTGTGCATGGATTATAGGGATGTAAATCAAGCTTGTCCGAAATATAACTACCCTACACCCTTCATTGACCAGATAACTGATGAATGCGCCGGATGTGAAATCTTCTCATTTATGGATGGATTTTCTGGGTATAATCAAATAAATATCCGCCCATAGGACTAGTCAAAGACTGCGTTTATTTGTCTGTGGGGCACATTTGCATATTGCAAGCTACCCTTTGGTTTAAAGAATGCAAGGGAAACATTTCAGAGGGCAATGAATTATGCCTTCCATGACATCAAAAATATAGTTCAACCATATCTCGACGATCTTCCGGCTCATTCGCGAAAGCAGACCGATCAACCGCAACATTTGAGAGCGATATTTCTACGTTTCCGACACTACAAGATACGACTCAATCCACACAAATGTGTATTCTGTGTCAATTCTAGTCATTTACTTGGATTTGTGGTCTCAAAGGACGGGATTCGTCTCGACCCATGTAAGGTTCAGGCAATCATTAATTTGCCTCCACCTTCAAATTTGCTTCAGATTGAGAAACTCCAAGGGAAAGCAAACTTTCTGAGGAGGTTCATTCCAAATTACGCTGAACTTGTTAAAGGTTATACTCGTCTATTGAAAAAATAAGTACCCTTCATCTGGGGTCAGGTCACGCAAGCTTCCTTTGATACTTTAAAAGAATCCCTAATAAAAGCATCATTAATGTACACTCCTGATTATCAAAAAAACTTTAACCTATATCTAGCTGCAACGGATACAACCATCGCAATGGTTTTAGTTCAAGAAGACAATGGAATTGAACATCCTATATATTATTTAAGTAGAAACTTAAACGATGCAGAAAGAAAGTACTCCTACGATACAGAGATTTTGACATTATATCCTCTTTCGAAAAACTACTATTCTGTCAGATTGCAACCCCGTGAATTATATATTGTCACGACAGTTGCTGGGGGGAAAATATTCAAAATGGATAGCAATTCTACATGAGTTTGATTTGGAATTTATAAAATCCAAATCGAAGAAATCCCTGGTTTTCGAGGAGTTACTATGCGATCTCCCATCGTTGTCCAACGATGTAACATCAGAAGAAGCAATCGTGGATGAATCTTTGTTTCTGATATCTTCAAGCAATCCGTGGTATGGAGACATAATAATCTATCTCCAAACCCAAACATATAGGTCTAATACCTCCCGCTCGGAACAACGACGCATTCGATACCAAGCAAAATACTACATCATCGTTGGTGATACACTTTACCATCGTGGTGTCAATACAGTTCTGAGGAGGTGCCTCACCCACTAGGAGGCCGAAAAAGTCCTGAATGATTGCCATTCAGGCGCGTGTGGAGGGCATCAATCTGGTTACACTACGGTGCAAAAGATTTTACGAGCAGGATACTTCTAGCCAACAATGTTTATAGATTGCATAACCGTAGTAAGAAGTTGCCATGCATGTCAAATCTTTGACTGAAAAACTAGAATACCACCCGCACCTCTGCAACCAGTAGTTGCTGTTGGGCCATTTGCCAAATGGGGCATAGATTTCATGATATGTAACCCCACCTCGGCTGGGGGGCATGGGCATATCATAGTCGCAGTAGACTATTTTACCAAATGGGTCGAGGCGATGCCTACATTAAACAACAACAACGAAATGGCTGCCCTCTTCTTTTTCAATCATGTAGTCTCCAGATTTAGCGTTCCATAGGCCATAGTCACAGATCATGGATCGCATTTTCGCAATCACATGATGGTTGAGTTGGCTACCAAGTTAGGGCTATCCCACGACATCTCTACTCCATATTATCCACAGGCTAACGGACAAGTTGAGGCAATCAACAAGGTCTTGAAGTGGATTCTGCAAAGGATGATTGGAATCCACAAAAGGAGTTGGCACCTGATCTTGTACTCAGCCTTGTGGGAATACCAGACATCAGTGAGGAATGCAACCGGGTTTACACCCTTTAAATTGGTGTATGGCCTCGAAGCAATCTTACCAATTCAATGTGAAATCTCGTCCCTCAAACTCGCAATTGACGTTCTCCCCGGAACTTCTGAAGAAGAGGCTCGTTTCTTGGAACTAATCCAATTGGAAGAAACCCATCATGATGCCACTTTGGCTAAAGAAACCCATAAGAAATGTGTCAAGGCACAGTTCAACAAGAATGTCAAACCCTTTGTCTTCTCAGAAGGTGACCTGGTCTTACTTTACGACTAGGAATCGGACAAATTGGGAGCAGGTAAGTTCAAATCCTTATGGATGGGCCCCTATATTGTTAAACGTGTATTAGCAAAAGCAGCATATGAGTTAGTAGATTATGATGGGATTCCACTGGCGCAACCTCGCAACGGGTTGTACCTTAAGCATTATTATGCTTGACTCAAGATAGTAACCCCTATGCTTTTGTTACATTTTTGTTTTCGCTAAGGGTAATTGTTTTGGTTAAGTGATCCGCTTTTACATTTGTTGCAGATGTCGAACCTATTGAAATCATTTGTTGGATATGCCGATGGAGCGAGTTGTAGTTTGCGAAACCTATCTTCTACGGCCTAGGCCATCTTCGATCCAAGCGGCGAATTAGTGAGTTTCAGAGGGGTATGTATTTGTCGGTCAACAAAAAATATTGCTGAATACAGCGCATTGATAGAGCTCCTCTCTGATGCCATTACACGTGGCATACACCAACTAGTCGTCAGGCTAGACTCACAACTCATCATCCTACAGCTCACTGGTATCTACTCCGTACGAAATTCAGCTATCTATCGTATGTTCCTAAGGGTCAAGATTTTGGAAAGGCAGTTTGATTCTATTCAATATCAGCATATTTCCAGAAACTTAAACACATTAACAGACTCATTGGCAAATTATGTGTTAGATAGACATTTGAAACATTTATAAAAGAAGCATTTCATCAAATATTTGCATCAAGATCACGTAACTCAACCAAAATAAAGCTCCGAAAATCAAAAAATATATATAACTGTTTATGGTTCATACATAATGTTCTGTAACCATGACAAAATTGGTCAAATGACCCAAAACTCAAAATTCTAGGGGGCACCCTAGTCTAATGATGCTGGTGATAAAAAGTCACCGCCTATGCAATCATGCGTAAAAGCCTAGTCCATCGACTCGACATGCCAATCGTATGTCGCTGCAACCTTAGGGGCAGCTTGTCGGTCTCACATCCAGAATACCAAGAGCGAGGCACTTGACTTGATCCTGCAATGCTGAAAGAGTCTCGGCCACATCAAGGTCGCGGAGGATAGCTCTCCCCACAGCCTCTCTTGCTAGAGTGGCAGCTGGTACTCTCAGACGTACTACCGGCCAAAATGGTCCAACATCTACATGAGCACATGAGTTTTGATTAGTCCTGATAGAAGAAAGCACGAGAACATTATAAAAAGAAATGATGAACAGAGATATGGTCAGAGAATTTACAAATAACACCCCACTGCTCAACAGCTGGTAGCACCAAATCCGGGTCACCCCGGAAATCCATACCAACATATGGATACTTGGAAAAAACCATCTCCTGACGGTTGAACTACTCGAAAAAGGTATCAGAAAAAGAAACCTGGGACTGACCAACATGACGGGCTATAAGGTCGACCCATCTCTGCATCCATGGCTCAGTCGGTAGAGGTAAGCCGAGTGAGATGTATTGCGGCTGCATCAGTGGGATCTTTTACAAGGCAAAAGCGGTCAAAATAGAACCATAGCCGAAGTTCTTCAATTTTCCGTTTTTTACCTTGGTCAGTTGCTCTTTCATCACAGGGAGTACCGCGTCACACCAGTTGAACACTTTTGGTTCAAGGCATTCCAAGGCGTACTGCATATAGGACCTGTTAGCCACGTGAGGAGCCGCACTACCAGCCACTCTAGTAAAAGTGAACAGAATGGTCCTCAAAGACCGGTCATCGACATCTCAGATGTTGATCTTGCTGTCCCTACTCGGCTGAGATCCCTCTTTGCAAAACCGGCGAATATAATCTCTCACGGATTCGCCCCCACAGGCGGAACCTGATAGTGAAAGAAGGGCACCACACCTCGATAAACCGGTCAAAAAATAGATGTCCACGATAGTCAAGGGGATAGATTTTCCTCTGATCTGAAACACCTGGTTGGTAGGATCCCATGCATCGAGGAAATATTGCAACAATTTTATTTTTTGCCTCATGCTAGAAATGCGGAAAAACTTGAACAGGCCACAGTTCTGCAGTGCAGTTACCGTAACCGGATCATGTAGAGCAAGCATGTCCTCATATTCATGCTCGGATTCTCACCATGTAACAACCATTTTGCTCCGATAAATCTCAGCAAAACAAACAAGAGAAGAGTCATGATCCTGATTTTGCAAAAAATAGGCAAAAATTCCATGAGAAAACAGTGCAAAAACTTCCCTTCTCGCACCCATCGTACCCCCAACAGTGTACTGGGTGGGATGCATCTTGGCTGGCCAATGGCCAAGCTAGGATGTAGCGCACCTTTCGATGTAGAAAGGGTGCGATGGAGCCAGGGTGAATTTTTCAAACCCCAAAGGCTCAGAAAAATAGGGAAACATGCATAGAATTCAAAAAGGAAGGAATGCAACTGAAGAGCTCAGGTTTAGCTCCTACCTGGTCCAGACAGTGCCAAGAATCGTCCATAGAATCTCCCGAAATTAGTTGGTGAAAATCAAGGGGGAAAACCACCTCCAGAGCTCCAACAAACCAAAGTTCAAATGAAATGGTAAAATGAGGGGTAAAAAACCACTTTTAAATTACTTTTCACGTAATTTGAGTAAAATATTAGTGTTTTAACTCATTTTTGAAACATATATTGTCCATTTCTAATCGGTTTGATGAAGTAATTGAACAGGCGGTACAACCTTTGAAGGAACAAAGTGATTAACGGTGAAATTAAATCGATGACCATTATCACGAGCAGCTTTTATGCGGAGTTCAAGCTCGTTAAAAATTAAACATAAGCAATGAGAAAACGTTCCCCTAGAGTTTAAGCTCATTAAAAAATGAACCAATTTCCAGTAAATAACCATTGTGAATGCAGTATCATCAGATTTTGAGCCCTGGTCATGTTCTCATCATCACCTCCACTCTGTTTTAGCCGATCATTGACCTCCATTTGATTGTTTACCCCTTTTGAGGAATAGATGCAAAGAGTGATCCTGTTAGCCATCCTTGTGACGCTACCGCAACTGGAAAATTCCAAACCGTACTTGGAATCCGCTGCTACCCGAAATTATCACTCGTTCCTCAAAAACGAGTCTCCTCTAAGCTATTTTCAATTGACTCATAAAATATGAAAATATTGCTGAGCGATTGGCCTCTCTAGCTTGTTAAAGCGACCGGAAGTGCTATCCCTCTTCTAGATTCTAATCTTTTTGGCCCTGAGGGATTATTACACAAAACGATCGAGCGCTTGTTTTGTTCAGCTCATTAAAATTACCGAAAATTCATCCCTTTTGTATTATTTTATACTTTTTCAGGCTTAAGGGATTACATGACGAGAAAGGATTATTGAAGTTTCCTTTACATCCCTTTCAAACTCTCTAAAATTGAAAAGGACTGAGTTATCTTTGTTGTTAAACTCGTTAAAACTAAATAGCGACAAACTTGTCCATATAGACAAGAACGAGTTTCATTGTCGCTAGGCTCGTTAAAATATAGCGACAGGTTTTCCCAAAGGGAAAATTATAGAACAAGCATATGTTATCCTCCTCAAACTTGACAAAAATAAAGAGGTATTGGTCAGCAATGACTAGGGAAAAATTGGGAAGAAAACTTGAAGAAACTTTATTGGTAGCAAGTTGCTCTTGAACATGAAACTTTCAGTCCGCATCCGAGTCGGGTTGGGTTGTTCCATTCATTGGTCGTATCACCATTGGTTCATCACAACATCCACATTTGGGGTTAACGCTACCAATCCATCATGTTAGTGCCACCGGTATGTTCAAGAGAAGTTGCTCAGATAATTCACCTGTGTCTCATCCGCTGCAATACATTCACGCTCCATTATTTCATGACTGCCACCCTGAACCCTGTATCATCAGATCATTTTCACCTCCAAATCATTTACTCCGTTCCATGTCGTAGTGTGGGATTCATTAAGGCCCTCTTACGGCGAGTCACTTCTTGTCGACATCAGCTCATTATCCAAGAAGTTGACTTAGGAACAACCCCTTCAGTACTTTGAAGCTTGCATGCTCAATGGCAAGTTTCTCACTTCCGGCGACAGGTTTACATCAATGGCCTTTGACCGAAAGATTTTGTGTGGTGTTTGACGCCAAGTCCCTTATTCACACCATGTGAATTGTATTGTAGTACCTTGAGGGTCATCATCATTATCGGTGATTCCTCTCATGCCTGTTAACAGCTTACATCATTGGCTGGTAATCAAACGATATCTTTCCATGTTCGACTCCAGAACATCTTTCACATGGATCAACTTGTACTCCGAGTGAAGATTGAACGAGCTTGAAGACCCCGGATCTAGTTTTATCCATCCGAGCTATGATATATTCAGGAAAATAAAGATATAAAATGTACATTGCTGCTGCACAGATGATCATCCAAATCAAAGGATGATGACTCTATTAGAATCATCAGTCTCCCACACAGACGGTTGTCTGTCTTATGTACATGGAAATGAATTTATAAAGCTGAGCATGGGAATGCCCGTCTCAGCTAGATCATGAAAAATATTATGAAGATAATGTATTATATTGTATCTTATTACAAGTCGCCTTCCAGCTCGAAAAAACTTCAGATCCTCATGATAAAGCATTTCACCCGACATCGATCTCATGCTTTAGGGGGCAATTGTTATGGACATTTTTGGGCACTACAACCCCAATCAAACATGTCCATAAACTAAGGGCTCCTAAGTCCCTAAAAGTGTTGTTCCATACCCTAAAAGAATAAGGTCAGCTGATTACATCATCTCCCAGAAGCTCTCCATGAAAAACTGCTCAGAACTGGTCAAAACTGGACCATGTCACCTGCTCCATGGTCAAAGTGCAATGCATCCCACCTAATGCACACAGGAGGTGCGATGCATACTAAAAATCTGTTCTATGGGGTGCGATGGGCGAGAGTGGACAAATGGCAGAGGCAGTATGCGAGGTGGATGATCATGGAATCTTCCAAAAACTTCTCCTGTGACACTTGCCTCTCTGAATTCGCGCAGGGATGAGTAAGAGATCATCAATCTCCAAGTGGAATCAAGAACTATCAAACAGAGGACAGAATCCCAGAAGCTGACTCACCCCCTGCAATCATCTGTATATGGATCCCTCATCCTAGAGATCCAGAGGCTGAAATTTTGTATCTGTAAGGAAGTGCTGTTGGTTTCTTGTTGGAATATCATAGTGTTGGGTGATCTAAGCTTTTCATGAGGTGAAAGAAGGGATTTCATGCTGGATGATGACGCTGGGTCAGAAAAATTGGTTGTAATCCTCTTTGCTAGTCTTGATTATTAATAAAGCTATTCAAGTTTTCCTCCACATTCTTGTATGTTTGATGATATATGCATTTGTGTGGTCAATATATATCTGGTCCTATATTGTTTATGATTGTAGATCTCTGTTCTTCGATAGTATTATGCTGCTTTGATTCCACAGGTGCTCTTTGAAGCTGGGTAGATGAAGGAGAAGCGGCAAGGATCTGTCAGAAAGGAGAGGAATCAAGAAAGGAACCAAGTGTTATTGGGAAAACTAGTGTCTATACAGAGCTCCTAGTCCCACTAAGGCTAGTAGCTACCTTAGAAACAAACACACTAAAAACTACTTTCGTTTTCCTTTATGAGAAAAAGATAATAGAAGAATAAGGAGACCAACCTCTGTCTTGCGCTTCGTTCCTAGCTTGATTCCTCTCTCTTCTGGTAGGTCTTTGCCACTCGCTTCCTTGTCTACCCAGCTTCAAGGAGTACCTATAGAATCAAAGCAGCATAACACTATCTAAGAACATAGATCTATTATCATAAACAATATAGGATCAGATGTACATTGACCACACAAATGCATAAATCATCAATCATACAAGAATGTGGACGAAAACTTGAATAGCTTTATTGATAATCAAGAAAGAGCAAAGAGGATTACAACCAATTGTTCTGACCCAGCATCATCCTCTCAACGAGAAAGCCCTTCTTCACCTCATGAAAAGCTTAGATCACCCAACACTCTGATATTGCACCAAGAAACCAACAACACTTCCTTACAAGATACAAAATTCCAGCCTCTGGATCTCTGGGATGAGGGATCCATATATAGATGTCTGCAAGGGAGGTGAATCAGCTTTTGAGATTTGATTAGTGTATTCTATCTGATAGTTCTTGATTCCACTTGAAGATTGATGATCTCTTACTCATCCCTGGTCGAATTCAGAGAGGCAAGTGTCACAGGAGAGGTTTCTGGAAGAATCCATGCTCCTCCACCTTGCATATTGACCCTGCCATTTGTCCCTTCTCACCCATCGCACCCCATAGAAGGGTTTTTGGACATGCATCACACCTACTATGTGTATTTAGGTGGGATGAAATGCACTTTGCCTATGGAGCAGGTGAAATGGTCCAGTTTTGACCAGTTCTGAGTAGTTTTTCATGGAGAACTTCTGGGAGATGTTGTAATCAGTTGACCTTGTTCTTTTAGGGGTTGGAACAACACCTTTAGGGACTTAGGAGCCCTTGGTTTATGGGCATTTATGCTTGGGGTTGCAGTGCCCAAAAATGTCTATAACATTTTCCCCCTAAAGCATGAGGTCATTAATCTTTTGATGTCCGGTGAAATGCTTTATCATGAGGATCCGAAGTTTTTTCGAGCTTGAAGGCGACCTGTAATAAGATACAATACAATACATTATATTCATATTATTTTCATGATCTAGCTGAGGCGGGCATTCCCATGCTCAACTTTATAAATTCATTTTCTTGTACATAGGACAGACAATCGTCTGAGTGTAGACTGACGATTCTAGTAGAGCCATCATCCCTTAGATTGGATGATTATCTATGCAGCAATGATGTACATTTGATGTCTTTATTTTCCTGAATATATATCACAGCCCAGATGGATGAAACTAGATCTAGGGTCTTCAATCTCGTTCGATCTTCACTCAAATTACAAGTCGATCCATGTGAGAGATGTTCTGGAGTCGAACATGGAAAGACATCGCCTGATTACCAGCTAATGATGTCAGCTGTTAACAAGCATGAGAGGAATCATCGATAACTATAATGACTCTCAAGGTACTGCAGTACAATTCACGTGGTGTGAATAAGGGACTTGGTGTCGAACATCACGCAAAATCTTTTGGTCGAAGGCCATTGATGTAAACCTGTCACCGGAAGTGAGAAACTTGCCATTGAGGCATGCAAGCTTCAAAGTACTGAAAGGGTTGTTCCTAGATCGACTTCTTGGATAATGAGCTGATGTCGACAAGAAGTGATCTGTCATAGGAGGGCCTTAGTGAATTGTTATAGACATTTTTGGGCACTGCAACCCCAAGCATAAAATGTCCATAAACCAAGGGCTCCTAAGTCCCTAAAAGTGTTGTTCTAACCCCTAAAGGAACAAGGTCAACTGATTACAGCGTCTCCCAGAAGTTCTCCATGAAAAACTGCTCAGAACTGGTCAAAACAGGATCATTTCAGCTGCTCCATAGATAAAGTGCATTGCATCTCACCTAAATACACTGTGTGGGTGCGTTGCATTTCAAAAACCCCTTCTATGGGGTGCGATGGGCGAGAAGTGACAAATGGCAGTGTCATTCCGCGAGGTGGAGAGGCATGGAATCTTCCAGAAACTTCTCATGTGACACTTGCCTCTCTGAATTCGACCAAGGATGAGTAAGAGATCATCAATCTCCAAGTGGAAGCAAGAACTATCAGAGGGAAGACACTAATCAAATCACAAGCTGACTCATCTCCCTTACAGATATCTATATATGGATCCCTCATCCCAGAGATCCAGAGGCTGGAATTTTGCATATTGTAAGGAATTTTTGTTGGTTTCTTGAGACAACATCATAGTGTTGGGTCATCTAAGCTTTGTATGAGGTACAGAAGGGCTTACTTGCTGAGAGGATGATGCTGGGTCAGAACAACTGGTTGTAACTCCCTTGGCTCTTTCTTGTTTATCAATAAAAGCTATTCAAGTTTTCCTCCATACTCTTGTGTCATTTATGTTTTATGCATTTGTATGGTCAATTTACATCTGATCCTAGATTGTTTATGATTATAGATCCATGTTCTTGTATAGTGCTATGCTACTGTGATCTTACAGGTACTTTGTGAAGCTGGGCGTACAAGGGAGCAAGTAGCGAAAGACTATCAAGAGAGAGAGGAATCGAACTAGAAGATTAGTGCAAGACAAAGGTTGGTCTTCTTTGTTCTTCTCTCATCTATATTTCATAAAGGAAAAATGAAAGTAGCTTTACTTTGTTTGCTTCTAAGGTAGCTACCACACCTTAGTGGGATAAGCAGTTCTGTGTAGACACTTTTCCCTGTAACAAAATGGCGACTCCGCTGGGGACAAATTAGTTTGTTTGTTTATCTTCCTTGTTGTTTATTTTATAAACTTACAATGGAGCCTGAAGTCGAGCCAGGTAGCTTTCGAACTGCATTTTCTATGCAAATGCAAAGTAGATAAATGTCGCTTCAGTCAATCTCCGGGATTTGTTTATAAATTAAACAACTGATTTACAAACTCTTTGACTGCCCTCGTGGTAGCTCTTAGAACCTCCTTAGATCTACCCCTGATTGTTGCATTAATGATTACCATTTGCTTGGCCAAAACCAATGAACTGAAATGCAAACTGTGACTCGGAACCCAAGCAAAGTCTCTTCTCTGGCCCAACGTAGGTACTGTTCTGTGAATCTGAAATTCAGCGCACTTCCCGAGTGTAGTAGGTGCGCTGATCAGACTAGGCATTGTTCAGTGTTTGTTTCTATGATTCATTCTTTTCAGTTCTATTCATGAATTTTGCTGCCTGTAATCAGTATATCTCTGTTTGAAACCCCTTTTCTTTACTGTTATTCCGCCTCCATTGTGCAAAAGAACTGTAAATGTTTTTGTGTATTTTTTGAGTCATTTTCAGTTCTCCTTTGCAAAAAGTAACGTAATTGTACTGTCGTCCTTTGCTTTGAAAGTGTCGCAAGTGTCGTTTTCAGTCATAGGAAAGAGTTTGGTTGCTATTGATAGTCGATTACCCTGTTACTATTGTATTTGGTCTGAATTTGTAGTTTTTCTAGTGTCGAAAGCAAGTATTCATTTTCGAATCATAAAGTGTTGTGATTGTCTCCATTTCTGATTTCGAAAAGAAACTTTAGTAATTGTCGCTTGAAAAGTAATTCAGATTTGTGCATTAGCTTTCTTTTTACCATTCACATACTAAGAAAGTCGAAAACAAATACATGCATGTGCATTTGCATTTATACTGTTTGATTGGTTTGATTTAGGACAGTGCATCTAGTGTGTGCTCTTTGCTCTTTGTGAAAGAATACTGTCTCTCTTTCCTTAGTAGCTAGGATTTTCATTGCACAAAGAAGATAAAAGACTGTTTATCATCTTAGATTGCATTTTAGGAATTATACATCTGCATCTCGCGGTGAACCTAAAAGGAAAATTTCTTAAGCAAGATCAACTATAAAATAAATTTAATGAATCTAACAACGCTTTGGAACCTAACGCACAACATCTAGAAGTCTAGGCTAGAGACGTATTCCGGCATCGTAAAACCTGGTAACTGTTGTTCTCACTGATGGTTGGGTGATTCCTCCACTTTGAGACGATAAGTGCCAGTACGGACTTGTGCTCCCACGTACCGTCGAGTATATTTTGGGAGACCACAATAGGCTTAATCCTTTATCCATAGGAAGCCGTGTCTGCCGCCCTATCGATCGCAATGCACTGAACACAGCATTCGGGAAGATTCACTGCCGTACCATAAAAAGTATTCTGTTGTTTTGCGATTGGTTTGGTAATCCCTCTACCTAGATTTCCAGAGCAGTCCCTTTCGTTCCTTTTCAGACTCCTTAATGGAAAAGGTCCATCTGAGCACTTGTCACTTCAGGCTCATTAAAAATCGAAGGCGACTAGAGTCATCTTTTGTTTTTTCTCGACTCTTAAAAATTGAAAAAACAAGTTGTGTCAAAGCATCTAAAATTTATTTTAAATGGAATAATCATCACCCTTTCCGACGTTGATCTTAGGTTGAGAAAATCGAACCCACCAACCAAGGAATTCCCCTTGGGGGAAATCCTAGTCCCTTCTCCTCTTAAGGAGATGTTGGTGCACCACATATGGCCACATTGTCACTTCCAGGATTGACAATCGGCTTGCTCGTATGGCTCTTCTCAACCTCTATCGTTCTGAACACCGCAATTCCTGAACAATCGAGTCAGTAACTAGACGAATCCAGAGTTACCCACCAACCTTCTACTTCCTCCAATTCTTCCTCTCCTCCTTCTTCTTCGCTTGATGGGGTTGGTAAAGCCAAAAATCAAGTACCCGAGAAGAATAAGGAAAAGAAGAAGAAAGAGAAGAAGAAGAAGGAGCCAAAAGTGAAAGGGGGCAACCAAGCGTCGTCTAGCGAAAATCCACACACTGCACTGACTAGGCCTAAATCGCCATGTGTCATTTGCAAAGGAGACCACTATCATAGAGATTGTCCTTGCATCCCTTGGATCTTAAGGGACTGGTCTCCTCGTTTGCACAACCTGGTGTCGTCAACCTCTGATGATCATGTTGAAAACACACCATCGACTAGTGAAAATGAAGCCCCAGGACAAAAAGGAAAATATAGATTTCCTTGTAAACTGTGCAAAGGCAATCATGCCGTCCACCATTGTCCCTTCTTAGACGAGGCTAAAAGAGTTTTGGATGATCGTCCGGTTTCACCGTTATGACTTCCTCCTGGATATAAAAAACTCTTGCCGAGTTCGCCACAAGTTGAAAATCCGGCTGACCCGCCCAGGTGGTCGGCTGAAGCATCTATCATTGAAGACAAACCATCTGAACCCATACCAGATGAAAGTCAAAAGGTCGAGGCGGTAGTTGACCCAGTCTTGCCTTCAGAGGTTCCATCGTCAGATGATACAGTCACAGAAGAGAATAAGGATGACACCGTCCAAATTCTTTTCGTAAGCACAGACTTTGATGAACATGGGGGTAATTTACCCGTTCCTTTACCGCAGGAAGGAAGTTCGTCAGAGTCGTACCCGGCCATCTATTCGGTCCCACCTCCAAGCAACCTAGTTGTTTCCTTCGACTGGAATCAACTAGGCAGACCCCGCTTACCGGCTAGTGTACCATTCAGAATCATTGCTCAAGTATATAGAATGGTTATGGCTAGTAAAATCATAGATGAAGGGGCTTTTGTGAGTATCCTTTCCTCGACTGCTTGGAAAGCGCTTGGTTCGCCATCGCTTTTGCCTGAGATGAGAAATCTAACAGGCTTTGACAAAGGAACCAGTCGACTATTAGGGATCCTTCCCAATGTGCCCATAACATTGAGAGGGAAAACCATTCACATGAACGTAATGGTAGTTCAAGGACCCCTGGATTATAATCTACTCCTTGGATGGGACTATATTTATTACATGGGAGCCATTGTCTCATCACTCTTTAGAGTGATGTGTTTTCCGCACGAAGGAAGAGTGGTCAAGCTCGTAGACCAGCTTTCATTTCCCAGATCACACAGAGCAAATAGTCATATGCCATCCCTGAATGGTCTTTTCACACAAGGAATGTCTCATCAATCTCCAGTTCGTCCACCTGATGAGCGCGAGTGATTCGGGGGACATGACTGAAACCCAGGGGGCATGCACCCTGGTCTGCTTCGGCAGGAAAACTTCGGGTATAGGGTAGGTTTCCGCGAGAGATATATGACCGGACTGTACTCCCGTCCGTGATTGGAAGAGGGGGTTAGACTGGAATAAGATTCCCTTGTCAAAGTTATGTGAGTGGATTGTCTCACCTTTGTCTATTTCGGTAGACATCGCCGAAGAAGTGTTTTGTTTGCGCTGTGAATAGAACAATCTTTGGTAACCTGAAAGAGGTAGACCTTTCCTAATAAAACAAATGTTTTGTTGGAGATTTGAAAGGTGACCTTGAAACTCTGTTTTATACCTGGGGGCATGCAAACCTTTTGGCATGCAAGCGAAGAGCGACTATTTATTTTTTAAATTTTTAGGTCCTCTAACCCTTTAAATTCGTAGGATTGGTCATTTCCTAACTTGCATAAAGAAAGGATGTGGGGAAAAACTCTAAAAATTGCCGTTTTAAAATGGGACATTCTTATTATACGACTGGATTAATCGAGCAGTTTTAGCGCATAGTTCAAGCTCGTTAAAAAATAAACATAAGCCATGAGAAAATGTTTCCCCTCGTGTTTAAGCTCATTAAAAAATGAACTATTTCCCGGTAAATAACCATCGTGAATGTAGTACTTTAGCCTTTAAAGCCTTGGTCGTGTTCTCATCATCACCTCCACTATGTATTGGCTGATTATTCACCTCCATTTGATTTTTTACCCCTTTTGAGGAACAACTGCGAAGAGTGATCCCACTAGCCATCCTTGTAACACTACCATGATTGGAGAATTCCAAACCTTACCTGGAATCAACTGCTACCCAAGTTTATCACTCGTTCCTCAAAAGACGAGTCTCCTTTAAAATATTTTCAACTGACTCATAAAATATGAAAAGATTGCCGAGCCATTGGCCTCTCCAGCTCATTAAAGGGACCGGAAGTGCTATCCCTCCTTTAGATTTTAATCTTTTTGGACCTGAGGGATTATTACACAAAAAGATCGAGCGCTTGTTTTGTTCGGCTCGTTAAAAGTATCAAAAATTCATCCCTTCTGTATTGTTTTATACTTTTTCAAACTTAAGGGATTAGATGATGAAAAAGGAATTTTGGAGTTTCCTTTACGTTCCTTTTCAGACTCTCTAAAATTGAAAAGGATTGAGTTATCTTTGTCGTTAAACTCATTAAAACTTAATAGCGACAAACTTGTCCATAGCAGACAAGAATGAGTTTCACTATCACTAGGCTCGTTAAAACATAGCGATGGGTTTGCCCGAAGGGAAAATTATAGAACAAGAATATGTTATCCTCCTCAAGCTTGACAAAAATAAAGAGGTACTGGTCAGCAATGACTGGGGAAAAATTGGGAAGAAAACTTGAAGAAACTTTGTTGGTAGCAAGTCGCTCTTGAACATGACACTTTCACTCCGCATCCAAGTTGGGTTGGGTTGTTTCATTCACTGGTCACATCACCATGTTCCCATCACACCATCCACATTTGGGGTTAATGCTACCGATCCATCACGTCAGTGTCGCCGATATGTTCAAGAGAATTCATTCAGAGAATTCACCTGTGTCTCACCCGCTACAATACATTTACACTCCATTCTTTCATGACCGCCACCCTGAACCTTATGTCATCAGATCGTTTTCACCTCCATTAAAATCATTTACTCTGTTCCGTGTCATTGATGTGGGATTCATTAAGGCCCTCCTGTGATGCATTGCTTCTTGTCGACATCAGCTCATTATCCAAGAAGTCGATCTAGGAACACCCCATTCAATACTTTGAAGCTTGCATGCCTCAATGGCAAGTTTCTCACTTCCGGTGACAGGTTTAAATAAATGGCCTTCGACCGAAAGATTTTGTGTGGTGTTCGACACCAAGTACTTTATTCACACCACGTGAATTGTACTGCAGTACCTTGAGTTATCGGTGATTCCTCTCGCGCCTGTTAATAACTTACATCATTGGCTGGTAATCAGGCGATGTCTTTCCATGTTCGACTCCAGAACATCTCTCACATGAATAGACTTGTACTTCGAGTGAAGATCGAATGAGATTGAAGACCCCGGATCTAGTTTCATCCATCTGGGCTGCGATATATATTCAGGGAAATAAAGACATCAAATGTACATTATTGTTGCACAGATAATCAACCAATCAAAGGGATGATGACTCCACCAGAATCATCAGTCTACACTCAGACGATTGTCTGTCCTATGTACATGAAAATGAATTTATAAAGCTGAGCATGGGAATGCCCGCCTCAGCTAGATCATGAAAATATTATGAAGATAATGTATTGTATTGTATCTTATTACATGTCTCCTCTCAGCTTGAAAGAACTTTGGATCCTCATAATAAAGCATTTCACCCGGCATCAAAAGATTAACGACCTCATGCTTTAGGGGGCAACTGTTATAGACATTTTTGGGCACTGCAATCCCAAGCATAAAATGTCCATAAACCAAGGGCTCCTAAGTCCCTAAAAGTGTTGTTCTAACCCCTAAAGGAACAAGGTCAACTGATTACAGCTTCTCCCAGAAGTTCTCCATGAAAAACTACTCAGAACTGGTCAAAACAGGATCATTTCAGCTGCTCCATAGACAAAGTGCGTTGCATCTCACCTAAATACATTGTGTGGGTGCATTGAATTTTAAAAATCCCTTCTATGGGGTGCGATGGGCGAGAAGTGACAAATGGCAGTGTCATTCTGTGAGGGGAGAGGCATGGAATCTTCCAGAAACTTCTCCTGTGACACTTGCCTCTCTGAATTCGACCAAGGATGAGTAAGAGATCATCAATCTCCAAGTGGAAGCAAGAACTATCAGAGGGAAGACACTAATCAAATCACAAGCTGACTCATCTCCCTTACAGATATCTATATATGGATCCCTCATCCCAGAGATCCAGAGGCTGGAATTTTTCATATTGTAAGGAATTGTTGTTGGTTTCTTGAGACAACATCATAGTGTTGGGTTATCTAACCTTTGTATGAGGTGAAGAAGGGCTTACTTGCTGAGAGGATGATGTTGGGTCAGAACAACTATGTTATAGACATTTTTGTGCCTTACAGCATGAAGCATGAAATGTCCATAATCTAAGGGATCGAAAGTCCCTAAACATGTTGTTCCTACCCCTAGAGGAACAAGGTCAGCAAACCACAGCACTGAATAAAAGTTCTCCACCTGAAAACACTCAAAAACAAGGCAATTCTGGATCATGTCAACTGCTCCACTGAGCATCTGCGCTGAATGTCAACTGCTCCACTGTCTACCTGCGCTGAATGTCAACTGCAAAGAAGGCTACCTGCGCTGGGCGAGTTTGGACATGTGGCACAGTCATTCCTCAAGGTGTCAATGCCCAGGAAGCTTCCAAAATGACACTTGGATCAGGGAATTCGACTGGTGATGAGTAAGAGGGTCTAGATCTCCAAGTGGAAGCATGAACCTCCAAGTGGACTCAAGAACTGAAGAATAATTGAAGTGGGAGAGGACACTAGTCAGCTCTCAAGCTGACTCATCCTTTCTCCAAAACTCCTATATATAGATCTCTCTCATGAGGTCTAGGGAGGCTGGAATCTTGTGAATGTAAAGAATTGTTGTTGGTTTGAGTTTAGAACTATTGGGTGATTTGCTTTGAAGGAGGTGAAGAGGAGATTTCTTTCTGCTGGGAAGGTGATGCTGGATTGGGCCTCTTATGGTTGTATCACTTCCTGAACTTTACTTCTTCCATTAATAAAGCATTTGAGGTTCTTCTATATGCATGTGTCTCAATGATGTATTGTTATACTTGTGTATTTGATTTATTCTAATCCTTGAATCAATTATGAATGTATGCTTCTTGTAGTTTCCCTCTCTTGCCATTTGCAGGATCTTGGTGTAGCTGGGCCAGTGAAAGAGCAAGGAGCTGGGAGCAAGCAGCAAGGAGAGAAGATTGGATCAACCATTAGCGAAAGACATCGGTTAGTGGATCTCTTTCTCCCCTATTTTACTTTCATAAAGAAGAAATCTTAGATAGCTTTGCTTTGATTGTTGCTGAGGTACTATCACCCTTAGAGTGGGATAGGGTCATTCCGTATTGGATACTTTTCCCAACAACAAATTGGCGACTCCGCTGGGGATCGTATCTTGTTGGTTGTTTGTGTTTTTGCTATTCATTTCCTAAACACAGGGAGTACCGAATCGAACTTCATTTGAATCTTTCAAATGCAAAGTAGAGGGCAGCTACTCTAGCTCAGTTTCTGGGCATGTTTATGATTTGAAGAGCTGATCCACAAGGACTCTGAACAGCTCTTAGTGATAGCTTTTCATCCTCCTTTTCATCCTTTAGTGTGTACTTGATTGATAGCTTTGATTTGGCCAAAAACTGTTGATTTTTTAGCAATCTGTGACCCAGAACCTGAGAAAAACGAGAGTTTCTCTCTTCATTGCAGACACTGTGAAGGCAGTCTGCATTTCATCGCAGGTCTTGAAGGGGCTACCTGCACTGAATGTCAAACTGACAGTGTACTACCTGCGCTGAACCAGTGTGGCCTTGTGCAGCTGGGGTTCTCTGCTTTCTGTTGCCCTGTTTTCATCCCTGTTTTTGCAGCCTGTTATCAGTCAATGTACCTATCTGAAACCACTTTTCTTTGCCACTATTCCGCCTCGGTTGTATAAAGAAACTGTGTTTGTTCTTTGTGTATTTCTTATATCATTTACAGTTTCCCATAACGAAAGTGAACTAGTCTTGTTGTGGCCTCTTAGATCTAGACCTGTGATAAGTGTCGTTCTGATCTTAAGAGTTAGTCTGTTTGCTGTTCATAGCTGATTGAGCTTTTGCTTTCGTCATATGGTTTGAATTTAAGTATTTCTAGTGTTGAAACAAGTAAATCTTAAGGTGTCTTTTGATTTTGGACAAAAGCTTGTTTGCTTTCACTTGAAATTGAATTCAAAATTATACAACAGCTTTCTTTTTGTAGTACATCAACATTAAGAAAGAGAAAAGAAATACCTGCATTGTGCATGTGCATTTTGACAGCTTGCATGTTGATTTAGGAAAAGTGCATTAGTGTGTGCTCTATGATCTGTGTGAAAAGATGATGTCTTTCTTTTCCCTCAGTAGTTAAGATTTTCATAAGTTGAAAAGATTGAAAAAGCTTGCTTCTCATCTTTAGACTGCATTTAGGAGTTGTACCATACATCTCGTGGTGATCCATAAAGGCAAACTGCTAAACAAGATCAACCTAAAATGAATTGAATTTACATAACAACGCTTTGAAACATAACGCAAACACATAGAGGTCTAAGCTAGAGACGTGTTCCGGCGTCGTTAAACGTGATATCTTAGCGTTGAGTGGTCGGGTGATTCCTCCACGGTGAAGCGATAAGTATCAATACGGACTTGTGCTCCCACGTACCGTCGCGTATATATTGGGAGACCCCTATAGGAACAAAGCCTTTATCCATAGGAAGCCGTGTCGGCCGCCCTACTGATCGCAATGCAGTGAACACAGCATTCACGAATATCGACCACCCGTACCGTAAAACGTATTCTGTGGTTTTGCGAAAAGTTTGGCACACCCTCTGCCTATAACTCCAAAGTAGTTTCTTTTGGCCTTTTTCAAACTCTATAACTGAAAAAGTCCATCCGAGCATTTGTCACTTCGGGCTTGTTAAAACATCGAAGGAGACTAGAGTCATCTTTAGCTTTTTCTCGACTCTTAAAAAGTGAAAAAGCAAGTTGTGTCTAAAGCGTCGTTATAAAATTTATTTTAAACAGAACATAATCACCCCCTATTCCTGCGTTGATCTGTAGGTCGAGAACATGGAACGCACCAACCAAGGAATTCCACATGATGGGAATCCTAGTCCTTTCTCCTCTTGGGGAGAAGTTGGTGCGCCCCACATGGCCACATTGTCGCTTCCAGGACTGACAATTGGCCTGCCAATTTGGCTTTTCTCAACCAATGTAGTTCAGAACACCATGGTTCCTGAACAGTCGAGTCAACAGTTAGATCAGTCTAGAGCTGCCCACCAACCTTCTACTTCCTATAACTCTTCCTCCAATCCTTCATCTTCGCAAGGTAGAGCCGGCAAAAGCCAAGCTCCCATGGAGAAGAAGGAGAAGAAGAAGAGAGAGAAGAAGAAGGAGCCTAAGGCGACTGGGGGCAAGCAAAAGACATCTGACAAAAATCCACACACAGCACAGACCGGGCCTAAATCGCCATGTGTCATATGTAGAGGAGACCACTTCCATAGAGATTGTCCCTGTATTCCCCGGATACTAAGGGACTGGTCCCCTCGTTTGCACAGTTCGGGAGCATCAACCTCTGATAGCCATGTTGAATGCTTACCGTCAACTAGCGAAAGTGAAGGTTCAAGACAAAGAGGGGGAGCAAGATCCCCTGCAGACTGTGTGAAGGCGATCACGCCATCCACCGTTGTCCCTTCTTAGACGAAGCGAAGAGAGTTTTGGAAGATCGTCCAGTTTCACTGTTGAGACTTCCTCCTGGATACAAAAAACTCATGCCAAGTCCTTCGTTGGTTGAGAATGCAGCTGGCCCGCTCAAGTGGTCAGCTGAAGCGTCAGTCATTGAAAATGAACCTACTGAATCCAGACCGGACGAAAGTCCAAAGGTCGAAACGGCAGTTGACCCGGTTCTCCTTTCAGAGGTTTCATCCTCAAATGACACCGTCACTGAAGATTCATCTTCAAATGACACCCTCACTGAAGAGAATAAGGATGACACCATCCAGATTCTTTTCATCAACACAGACTCTGACGAGCGTCAGGGCAATGCGCCCATTCCTTTTTCGCAGGAAGGAACATCGTCAGGGTCGTATCCGGCCGTGTATTCGGTCCCACCACCAAGCAACCTGGTTTTGTCCTTTGATTGGAACCAACTAGGCAGACCCCTTTTGCCAGCCAGTATACCATTCAGAATCATAGTCCAAATATACAGAATGGTAATGGCTGGAACTATCATTGATGAAGGGGCATCTGTGAGTATCCTTTCCTCTATTGCTTGGAAAGCACTGGGTTCCCCAGCGCTTTTGCCTGAGATAAGAAATCTCTCGGGTTTCGATAAAGGAACCAGTCGACCATTAGGGATCCTCCCCAATGTGCCTGTTACATTGAAAGGGAAGACCGTTCAAATGAACGTGATGGTCGTTCAAGGACCCTTGGATTATAACCTACTCCTTGGACGAGACTATATATATTGCATGGGAGCAATAGTCTCCTCACTCTTTAGAGTATTGTGTTTTCCACACGAAGGAAGGATGGTCAAGCTCGTAGACCAACTTTCATTTCCGGGATCACGCATCGCAAATAGTCACATACCAACCCTGAATGGTCTATTCAATCAAGAAATGTCTCCACCCCCAGTCCTCCTTCCCGATGAGTGCGAGTGATTCGGAAAGATGGGACTGGAACCCAGGGGGCATGCATCCTGGTCTGCTTTGGGCAGAGAAAACCTTGGGTATAAGATAGAATTTCCGCGGGAGAATATGACTAGTCCGTACCCCGTCCGTGGTTGGAAGAGGGGTTGTTCTAGAATAGGATTCTTTTGTCAAAGTTACGTGTTTGACAACAGTCATTCACCCTTGTCTATTTCGGTAGGCATTGCCGAGGAAGTGTTTTGTTTGAAAGATTAACGAGACAATCTTTGGGTAACTAGAAAGAGGTAAGCCTCCCTCAATAACACAAATGTTTTGTCTTTGAGTAGTGTTCTTCTCTTGTCGCAAGTAGCTGTTCTCTTGCGATCTTGCGAATAATCTGTTAAAAGTTGGGCTAACGAGAAGACAAGTATCGTATAGACCCGTTAAAAATAACGAGAAGACAAGTATCGTTAACATTAGACTAGCAAGACAACAAGTAGCTGTGAACACCCAAAGAAAAGCAGAGGTGGGAGAGAGGAGGGGCAGCCTTGAAATTGTATTTTATACCTGGGGGCATGCAAACCTTTTGGAGTGCAAGCTAATAGCAGTTATTTATCTATTTTTTGGGTTAGCCGTTTCCGAACTTGCATAAAGAAAGGATATGGAGTAAAGCTTAGTGAAGATGAAACTCCTTAAAAAATAGAGATCTCACAGGGGACGTTTCTTATCTTATGACTGGTATCATCGAGCAGTTTTAGCATAAAGTTCATGCTCGTTAAAAAATAAACACAAGATCCGAGCAGTTTTAACGCGGTCTTCATGCTCGTTAAAAAATAAATAAAAGCAGTGAGCAATGTTTCCTCCAGAGTTTAAGCTCATTTTTAAATAAAAAATGAACCTATCCTGGTAAATAACCACTGTGATCGTAAATTTATCAGCCATAAAAAGCCTTGGTCATGTTTTGCACCTGCCACCTCCACTTTCATTTGGCCGATCGTTCACCTCCATATGATTGTTTACCCATTTTGAGGAACAGCTGCGAAGAGTGATTTCACCTAGCCATCCTTGTGACACTGCCGTGATTGGAAAATTCCAACCTGTACCTGGAATCTGCTACTATCCCTGTTTATCACTCGTTCCTCAAAAGACGAGTCTTCTTTAAGCTCTTTTCAACTGACTCGTAAAATATGAAAAGTTTGCCGAGTTTTGGCCTTCCAGCTCGTTAAAATGACCGGAAGAGCTATCCCTCCTCTAGATTTTAATCTTTTTGGACCTGAGGGATTATTGCACAAAAAGGTCGAGCGCTTGTTTTATTCGGCTCGTTAAAGTTATCGAAAACTCATCCCTTCTGTATTGTTTTATACTTTTTCGGACTTAAGGGATTAGATGACGAAAAAGGAATTTTGGAGTTAACTTTCTGTACCTTTTCAGACTCTTTAAAAATGAAAAGGACCGAGTTTTCCTTGTCGTTAGACTCGTTAAAATGATTAAATAGCGACAAACTTGTCTTTAGACGAGAACGAGTTTCCCTATCGCTAGGCTCGTTAAAACATAGCGGTGGGCTTGCCCGAAGGGCAGGTTATAGAACAAGCATATGTTATCCTCCTCAAGCTTGACAAAAATAAAGAGGTACTGGTCAGAAATGACTGGGGAAAAATTGGGAGAACCTCAAAGCTTTAATGGTAGCAAGTCGCTCTCGAACATGACACGTTTCCTCCGTACCACATCGGGTTGGGTTGTTTCATTCACCGGTCTCATCACCATGGTCTCGCCAAACCATCCACATTTGGGGTAATGCTACTGATCCATCACATCAGTGTTGTTATATGTTCAAGAGATGTTGTTCAGAAAGAGTCAACCGTGTCCCATCCACTACCATACATCATCTTTCATCCTTTCATGATCGCCACCCTGAATCATATTTCACAGATTGTTTTCACCTCCACTAAAATCATTAGCTCCGTTCCGTGTCACTGATGTGGGATTCATTAAGGCCCTCCTTTGACGGATCGCTTCTTGTCGACTTCAGCTCATTATCCAAGAAGTTGATCTAGGAACAACCCCCTCAGTACTTTGAAGCTTGCATGCCTCAATGGCAAGTTTCTCACTTCCGGCGACAGGTATACATCAATGACCTTCGACCGAAAGATTTTGCGTGGTGTTCGACGCCAAGTCCTTTATTCACACCACGTGAATTGTACTGTCGTACCTTGAGGGTCATTATCATTATCGGTGATTCCTCTCGCGCTTGTTAACGGTTTTCATCATTGACCGGTAATCAAGAGATGTCTTTCCATGTTCGACTTCAGCGCAATTCTCACATGGATCGACTTGTACTTAGAGTGAAGATCGAACGAGTTTGAAGACCCCGGATCTAGTTTCATCCATCCGGGCTGCGATATATATTCAGGAAATATAAAGACATTTGACATGTACATCATTGCAGCAGATGATCATCCTACTCAAAGGATGATAATTTTCACCAAAATTATCAGTCTACCATCAGACGATCGTCTGTTCTATGTACCAAAATGAATTTATAAAGCTGAGCATGGGAATGCCCGCCTCAGCTAGATCATGAAAACAGTATGAAAAATAATGTATTGTATTGTATCTTATTACAGGTCACCTCTCAGCGATTGAATGAACTTCGGATCCTCCTGATAAAGCATTTCACCCGATAAACGACCTCATACTTTAGGGGGCAACTGTTATAGACATTTTTGTGCCTTACAGCATGAAGCATGAAATGTCCATAATCTAAGGGATCGAAAGTCCCTAAACATGTTGTTCCTACCCCTAGAGGAACAAGGTCAACAAACCACAGCACTGAATAAAAGTTCTCCACCTGAAAACACTCAAAAACAAGGCAATTCTGGATCATGTCAACTGCTCCACTGAGCATCTGCGCTGAATGTCAACTGCTCCACTGTCTACCTGTGCTGAATGTCAACTGCAAAGAAGGCTACCTGCGCTGGGCGAGTTTGGACATGTGGCATAGTCATTCCTCAAGGTGTCAATGCCCAGGAAGCTTCCAAAATGACACTTGGATCAGGGAATTCAACTGGTGATGAGCAAGAGGGTCTAGATCTCCAAGTGGAAGCAAGAACCTCCAAGTGGACTCAAGAACTGAAGAATAACTGAAGTGGGAGAGGACACTAGTCAGCTCTCAAGCTAACTCATCCTTTCTCCAAAACTCCTATATATAGATCTCTCTCATGAGGTCTAGGGAGGCTGGAATCTTGTGAATGTAAAGAATTGCTGTTGGTTTGAGTTTAGAACTATTGGGTGATTTGCTTTGAAGGAGGTGAAGAGGAGATTTCTTTCTACTGGGAAGGTGATGCTGGATTGGGCCTCTTATGGTTGTATCACTTCCTGAACTTTACTTCTTCCATTAATAAAGCATTTGAGGTTCTTCTATATGCATGTGTCTCAATGATGTATTGTTATACTTGTGTATTTGATTTATTCTAATCCTTGAATCAATTATGAATGTATGCTTCTTGTAGTTTCCCTCTCTTGCCATTTGCAGGATCTTGGTGTAGCTGGGCCAGTGAAAGAGCAAGGAGCTGGGAGCAAGCAGCAAGGAGAGAAGATTGGATCAACCATTAGCGAAAGACATCGGTTAGTGGATCTCTTTCTCCCCTATTTTACTTTCATAAAGAAGAAATATTAGATAGCTTTGCTTTGATTGTTGCTGAGGTACTATCACCCTTAGAGTGGGATAGGGTCATTCCGTATTGGATACTTTTCCCAACAACAAACTGGTTGTAACTCCCTTGGCTCTTTCTTGTTTATCAATAAAAGCTATTCAAGTTTTCCTCCATACTCTTGTGTCATTTATGTTTTATGCATTTGTATGGTCAATTTACATCTAATCCTAGATTGTTTATGATTATAGATCCATGTTCTTGTATAGTGCTATGCTACTGTGATCTTACAGGTACTTTGTGAAGCTGGGCATACAAGGGAGAAAGTAGCGAAAGAACTATCAAGAGAGAGAGGAATCGAACTAGAAGATTAGCGCAAGACAGAGGTTGGTCTTCTTTGTTCTTCTCTCATCTATATTTCATAAAGGAAAAACGAAAGTAGCTTTACTTTGCTTGTTTCTAAGGTAGCTACCACACCTTAGTGGGATAAGAAATTCTGTGTAGACACTTTTCCCTGTAACATGAATCCCACATCAATGACACAGAACAGAGCAAATGATTTTAATGGAGGTGAAAACGATCTGGTGATATACGGTTCAAGGTGTCGGTCATGAAAGAATGGAGCGAAAATGTATTATAGTGGGTGAGACACAGGTGAATTCTATGAGTGACTTCTCTTGAACATATCGGCGACACTGACATGATGGATTGGTAGCATTAACCACAAATGTGTATGGTGTGATGGAACCATGGTGATGTGACCAGTGAATGGAACAACCCAACCCGACTCGGATGCGGAGTGAAAGTGTCATGTTCAAGAGCGACTTGCTACCAACAAAGTTTCTTCAAGTTTTCTTCCCAATTTTTCCCTAGTCATTACTGACCAGTACCTCTTTATTTTTGTCAAGCTTGAGGAGGATAACATATGCTGGTTCTATAACTTTCCCTTCGGGCAAAGCCATCTCTATGTTTTAATGAGCCTAGCGATAGTGAACTCGTTCTTGTCTGTTATGGACAAGTTTGTCGCTATTAGGTTTTAACAAGTTTAATGATAAAGATAACTTGATCCTTTTCAATTTTAGAGAGTCTGAAAAGGGACGTAAAGGAAACTCCAAAAATCATTTTTCGTCATCTAATCCCTTAAGTCCGAAAAAGTATAAAATAATACAAAAGGGATGAATTTTCGGTAATTTTAACGAACCGAACAAAACAAGCGCTCGATCTTTTTGTGTAATAATCCCTCCGGTCCAAAAATATTAAAATATAAAGGAGGGATAGCACTTCCGGTCACTTTAACAAGCTGGAGAGGCCAATGGCTCGACAACCTTTTCATATTTTATGAGTCAGTTGAAAAGAGCTTTAAAGGAGACTCGTTTTTTAAGGAACGAGTGATAGATTTGGGCAGCAGTTGATTCCAGGTAAGGTTTGGAATTTTCCAATCATGGCAGTGTCACAAGGATGGCTAACAAGATCACTCTTCGTAGCTGCTCCTCAAAAGGGGTAAACAATCAAGTGTAGGTGAATGATCAGCCAATACAGAGTGGAGGTGATGATGAGAACACGACCAAGGCTTCAAAGGCTGATGTAATACATTCACGATGGTTATTTACCGGAAATTGGTTCATTTTTTAATGAGCTTAAATGCTGGGGGAAACACTTGCTCATTGCTTATGTTTATTTTTTAACGAGCTTGAATTTTGCGTTAAAACTTCTCGATTAATCCAGTCACATAATAAGGATGTCTCATATATAAAAACGACATTATTTCAAAGCTTTGCCCCACATCCTTTCTTTATGCAAGTTAGGAAACGACCAATCCTACGAGTTTAAAGGGTTAGAGGACCTATAAATTTAAAAAATAAATGGTCACTCTTTGCTTGCACGCCAAAAGGTTTGCATGCCCCCAGGTATAGCGAAGTAGAGTTTCCAGGTTACCCCTCAATTTGTAGACAAAACATTTGTTTTATCGGGAAAGGCCTACCTTTTCAGGTTACCCCTCAATTTGTAGACAAAACATTTGTTTTATCAGGAAAGTCCTACCTCAATAGAGGTATCTTATTCCGGTCTAATCCCATTTTCCAAAATGGACGGGTGTGTCAGGCCAGTCATATACTCTCCGCGGAAACCCACCCTATACCCAAGGTTTTCCTATCGAAACAAGCCAGGGTGCATGCCCCCTAGGTTTCAGGCATGCCCTCCGAATCACTCGCGCTCATCAGGACGACGGACTGGGGATTGATGAGACATTCCTTGCGTGAAAAGACCATTCAGGGTTGGTATATGACTATTTTCTATGTGTGAACCGGGGAATGAAAGTTGGTCTACTAGCTTGACCACTCTTCCTTTGTGCGGAAAACACATTACTCTAAAGAGTGAGGAGACAATGGATCCCATGCAATAAATATAGTCTCGTCCAAGGAGTAGATTATAATCCAGGGGTTCTTGGACTACCATTACGTTCATATGAATAATTTTCCTTCTCAATGTTATCGGCACATCGGGAAGTATCCCTAATGGTCGACTGGTTCCTTTGTCAAAGCCTGTTAGATTTCTCATCTCAGGCAAAAGCGATGGCAAACCAAGCGCTTTCCAAGCAGTTGAGGAAAGGATACTCACAGAAGCCCCTTCATCTATGATGGTACCGGCCATGACCATTCTATATATTTGAGCAATGATTTGGAATGGTACACTAGCCGATAAACGGGGTCTGCCTAGTAGATTCCAGTCAAAGGAAACAACCAGGTTGCTTGGAGGTGGGACCGAATAGACAGCTGGATACGACTCTGACGAACTTCCTTCCTGTGGTAAAGGAATGGGTAGACTGCCCCCATGTTCATCGGAGTCTGTGCTTACGAAGATAATTTGAACAGTGTCGTTCTTGTTCTCTTCGGTGACTGTATCATCTGAAGATGGACCTTCTGAAGGCAAGACCGGGTCAACTGCCACCTCGACCTTTTGAATTTCATCTCGTATGGATTTAGATGATTTATCTTCAATGATAGACGCTTCGGCCGACCACAAGGGCGTGTCAGCCGGATTTTCAACTAGTGACAGACTCGGCAAGAGTTTCTTATATCCCGGAGGAAGCTGTAACAGTGAAACCGGGCGGTTGTCCAAAACTCTTTTAGCTTCGTCTAAGAAGGGACAACGGTGGACAACGTGATCGCCTTCACACAATTTACAAGGAAATTTATATTTTCCTTTTTGTCCAGGGGCTTCACTTTCACTAGTTGACAGTGTATGCTCAACATGATCGTCAGAGGTTGATGACACCGGATTGTGAAAATGAGGAGACCAGTCCCTTAAGATCCGAGGGATGCAAGGACAATCTCGATGATAGTGGTCTCCTTTGCAAATGACACATGGCGATTTAGGCTTGGTCGGTGCAGTGTGTGGACTTTTGCTAGATGATGCTTGGTTGCCCCTTTTTGCCTTTGGCTCCTTCTTCTTCTTAGTTACTTGATTTTGGGCTTTACCAGCTTCATCAAGCGAAGAGGAAGGAGGAGAGGAAGAATTGGACGAAGTAGAGGGTTGGGGGGTAACTCTAATATCGTTTAGTTTCTGACTTGATTGTTCAGGAATCACGGTGTTCTGAATGACAGAAGTTGAGAAGAGCCATATGGGCAAGCCGATTTTCAATCCTGGAAGAGACAATGTGGCCATATGGGGTGCACCAACATCTCCCCAAGAGGAGAAGGGACTAGGATTTCCTCCAAGGGGAACTCCTTGGTTGGTGGATTCCATTTTTCTCAACTTAAGATCAACGTAGAAAAGGTGATGATTATTCCGTTTAAAATAAATTTTAGACGCTTTGACACAACTTGTTTTTTCAATTTTTAAGAGTCAAGAAAAAACAAAAGATGACTCTAGTCGCCTTCAATTTTTAATGAGCCTGAAGTGACAAGTGCTCAGATGGACCTTTTCTGTTAAGGAGTCTGAAAAGGAATGAAAGGGACTGCTTTGGAAATCTAGATAGAGGGATTACCAAACCAATCGCAAAACTGCAGAATACTTTTTACAGTACGTCAGTCAATCTTCCCGAATGTTGTGTTCAGTGCATTGCGATCGATAGGTTGGCAGAAACGACTTCCTATGGATAAAGGATAAAGCCTATTGTGGTCTCCCAAAATATACTCAACGGTACGTGGGAGCACAAGTTTGTACTGGCACTTATCATCTCAAAGTGGAGGAATCACCCAACCAACAGTGAAAACAACAGTTACCAGGCTTTACGACGACGGAATACGTCTCTAGCCTAGACTTATAGATGTTGTGCGTTAGGTTCCAAAGCGTTTTTAGATTCATTAAATTTATTTTATGTTCGATCTTGCTTAAGAAATTTTCCTTTCAGGTTCACCACGTGATGTAGATGTAAAATTCCTAAAATGCAATCTAATATGATAAACAATCATTTAATCTTCTTTTTGCAATGAAAATCCTAGCTACTAAGGAAAGAGAGATGGCGTTCTTTCAACAAAGAGCATAGAGCACACACTATATGAATTTTCCTAAATCAAGCCAAAAAACAGTCTAAATGCAAATGCACATGCATGTATTTTTTTTCAGCCTTCTTAATGTGTGAATGATAAAAAGAAAGCTAAGCACAAATCTAAATTATTTTCCAAAGCGACAATTATTAACAAGTTTCGTTTCAAAACAAAATGAGGACAATGATGACACTTTGTTATTTGGAATTGAAAACTTGCTTTCGACACTTGAAAAACTACTAACTCAAATCAAATACAAGAGTAATAGTGTAATCGACTATCAAGAACAATCAGATTCTCTTCTATGATTGAAAACTACACTTGCGACACTTTCAAATCAAGAAACGACAGTACAATTACGCTACTTCTTTGTAAAGGAGAAATGAAAATGACTCAAAAATACATAAAAACATTTACAGTTCTTTTGCACAATGGAGGCAGAATAACAAAAAGGAAAGGGGTTTCAAGAGAGGTGTACTGACTACAGGCAGCAAAACTCTTGAATAGAGCTGAAAAGAGTGAACACAGAAACCAAAATTTAGGAACAAGGCCTTGTCTGATCAGCGCACCTGTAACACAGTGAAACTGAAATGCAACACACCTACTACACTCGGGTAGTGCAATGCATTTGAAGTTCACAGAAGAGACAGTGCGCTGGATCAGGGACGAGACTTTGATTGGATTCTGGGTCACAGTTTGCAGTTCAGTTTAGGTATTTAGGCCGAGCAAGTGGTAATCAGTAAATCAATCACAGGGGTAGATCTAAGGAGGTTACTAGAGCCACCATGAGGGCAATTAGTGTTGGCATTATGATTCAAGTGTTGTCCTTGATGGCAACTCACTCAGAGGATGGTACAAGTGCTCAGAGGTTGGTACAAGTGATGGCATCTTAATCAGAAGACAGATCTCAGTACAGCATGCCAAGGAAGCTCATACACGCCGTTTCGTTAAGCCCAAGTCGCGTGTACACGCTAGTTCGATTCATAAAAAGCGCGTGTATGTGGAAAGGTTCCTTTGGTCCATGGTGGTTAGTCCTTGGAAGTTGTGCCTATGATTTCGGACCATTGTGTCTCGACGGGCGTGTCGATCCCTAGTTTTGAAGTTGATGGTATTGTGTTCCTATGGTTTTGGCTCTTGGTATTGAGCTAGGCCTAAGACTATATAAGGAGAAGAAGATCATTAGGCAAAATGATCTTTTGACAAGGGCTTGAATATCTAAGAGTGAAAGAGATCTGATTTGCAGGTGCTGGGTTGCTTGATCTAAGCCAAGGAGAGATCACATTGGTTGATGGAAGACTAGATCTAAGGATAGATCGGGATCTAATGATTTGAAATGCACTATCATGATATGGTTGATTATGCTTATTTCTAGATCTGCATATTGTCGCAATGCTATGTTCTGGGTCTAACTAATGTCTGGTACAGCTGCAAATTGAGAAAGTTTATTTTTAGATCTGTACGCAGGTTGGCTTCGGTAAAAGAGCGTGTATACGCGGGTTTGGCTCCTTGAAGTAGCGTATATCTTTTGAAGCTTGTTTTTGGGTTTACAGTGGGGTCTGACAGTTATTGCAGAGTTCTGTAGTCTGCTCTGTGTTCTGATAACTGGTGATTGACAGGGTTCAGTGGTTCAGTGATTCAGAGTTTGGTTGTTTTATGCTTCAATGATCTGTTGTGGAAATTGAATGAATTGTGGTCTTCAGATTGTAATGTTGTGCTTCAGGAATATTCAAGTCTGAAAATGTATGAAAGGTGATACCTGAAGAAAAGAAGATTGTAGGTCAGCACCTACGTACTAGTATCTTGGCTAGTACAAGAACAAAGGGGGTTGGAGCTCCCTTCCAAGGAAGTTTGGAGAACGAGAGAAGGTTGTAGCCTTCTGCAGGTTGTAGCCTGCGTACTGGTATAAGGCTGCACCAGTACAAAAGATTGTAAACTGAAGTTTCTTAAAGAAAGATAGAGATAACTTGCAGCAGGTGGTTTTCACCCACATTGGGTTTCCACCTTATATCTTGGTGTTCATGTGTGTGACTTTTGATCCGTTCTGTTATACTGCATCTGCTTACTGTTAATGTGCTGAATAATGTCCTGATGAACTTAACTGAAGAATAAGCTAACTAAGTTATGAGTTTTCTGCTTATACGCTGTTTTATTTAGTCACAGTAGCGTGTACACGCTGTTTTACTTAACTGAAGTAGCGTATATGTTTCTGAGCATTGAAAAGGTTTGATTGATCTGATAATACTGATTCACCCCCCCTCTCAGTATTATTTCCAACAATTGGTATCAGAGCAGGTCCTTCAGGAAGCTTGATCGCTTGAAGGTAGATCATTCATCATGAGCAACTACGAGAAAGAAGCATCAATCAGGCCACCGGTTTTTGATGGAACAAATTTCAATTATTGGAAGGTAAGAGTTACTGCATATCTTCAATCTCTTGGTACAGAAGTTTGGAACATTGTAGAAACAGGCTATGCTTTTCCTTCAGTTACTCCTACAGATCCAGCTGAGAAAAAGACATATGAAACAAATGCAAAAGCAGTCAGTACTCTATTAGGAAGTATATCCCAAACAGAATTCATGAAGGTCATGCACTTCAAATCAGCAAAAGAGATATGGGACAAAATGATCACTAGCTATGAAGGAGATGAACAGGTAAAGGAAGCTAAACTTCAAACTCTCAGGATTCAATATGAGACTCTCAAGATGTATAATGATGAAAGTGTGGCAAATTATTTTCTTCGGGTAGACGAGATTGTTAATTGTATGAAAAATTTGGGTGAAGAAATAAAAGAGACTATAGTAGTTTCAAAGATTCTAAGATCATTATCCCCCAAGTTTGAATCTAAAGTATCTGCAATAGAAGAAAAGGAAAATCTCAAAGTTCTCACTATGTCTCAGTTACATGGAATTCTAACTGCTTATGAAATGAGAAAGGGAGGTCCATCAGACAGAAGGGAAGCTGCTTTTAAGGCATCAGGAAAAGAAGATTACTATGAGGCAAGCCATGTTCCAGAGGAAGAGGAAGAAGAATCAAATTTTGTTAGAAATCTTCAAAGGGGTGCTGGAAGGTTCAGAGGTAAGCTACCTTTCAAATGCTTTGCTTGTGGAAGAGTAGGTCATTATGCTGCAAAATGTCCTAATAAAGATAAAGGAAAAGAACCTGCTAGATGGAATAAGAAACAAAGTGCAAATAAGAAAAGCTACTACACCCATGAAGATAGTGATGGCTTATCAAACAGTGATGAAGATGAACAAGGTAATAAATATAAGCTATTAATGGCATTTGAAGATGATGATTATGAGGATGCTGTAGATGTGGATAATCTCTATAATGAAATTACTAGACTCAAGAGATGCATAGAAGAAAAGAGTGTGATCATTGATACTTTGCAATTTCAAATTGATGAAAAGGAAAAACATCTTGAAAAACTAGAAGGTGAAATTGTTGGTCTCAGAAAAGAAATTGAGAAAACAAAAGCTATTAA
Source organism: Pinus tabuliformis (assembly GCA_031772625.1). NCBI lineage: Eukaryota > Viridiplantae > Streptophyta > Pinopsida > Pinales > Pinaceae > Pinus > Pinus tabuliformis. The sequence goes on from CM062818.1 coordinate 999,606,428, forward strand.
TCTTAAGTTTGTCAAAGGATCTGAAACTTTGGATGAGATTATCAATGTGCAGCGGTCTCCTCTAAACAAGACAGGTTTGGGCTATAATGGAGAAACCTCTAAAGCATCCACCTCAAAGAATTATCTTGATGCAGCAAGAAGAAATGAGCAGAAGAACAATGAAGATAATCAGGTAAAGCAGGGACGAATTACAAACAGAAACTATCAGGGACAATCCTTCTTAAGGGTGAACAAAAGCTACAACCAACCACAGGTAAAATCTTCTCAGTTTGGCACAAGAATAGATGAAAATAGAAATTACAATCAGTTGGCTGGTAGATTCAATAACCGCAGAAGCTTCTTCAATGGACAATGCTTTTCTTGCCATAACTTTGGTCACAAAGCAGCTCAATGTGTTGCATATAAAACAATCATGACTAGGGAAGCTCAAAAACAAAGAAGTATGACAGGGATTACAAAGAGGACCTATAACAACTTTTCGGTTCTTGAAAATGAAGTCGAATGTTCTATTTGCAATAATTTTGGTCATAAAGAATCTGAATGCAGGAGCAGGTTTCAGGAGAAAAAGGAACAAGCCACGAGCACCAAAAAATGGAGAATAAAAGAACCTCAGACAGAAAGATGTGGGATAGCGTTTTATGCAGAAGGACAGGAAAATCTATGGTACATTGACAGTGGATGTTCGAAACATATGACAGGTGATAAAGAAAAACTTGAATCTTATTCTACTTTAGAAAAGGGAAAGAAAGTTTCTTTTGGAAATGATACTCCTGCAACTATAAAAGGAAAAGGTATTGCTCCTTTGAAAGAAAAGGTCAAGGCTGGAAATGTTTTGTATGTTGATGGATTGAAGCATAATCTTCTAAGTGTCAGTCAGATGTGTGATCAAAAAACCGAGGTTATTTTCAGATCGAATGGATGTCTTGTTCGTGATCTTGATACAGGTAAAACAGTTCTCAAAGGCAAAAGAACTCCAAATAATCTGTACATATTTGAAGAAGGACAACAACAATGCTATCTTAGCAAGGATGAAGAGCACTGGCTATGGCATCGAAGGTTGGGACATCTAAGCTTCTCACAAATAAGAAAAGCATGCAAATATCAGGCAGTTCGCGATCTTCCAGATATCAAAATTCCAGACAACACTATATGCAAATCTTGTCAGTTTGGAAAGCAAACCAGAACTAACTTTCCAGAAAAGGAAGGATCAGCTAGCTTGCCTCTTGAGCTAGTCCATACAGATGTATGTGGTCCATTTAGGAAAAGGACACCTCGAGGAGAAGAATATCTGATATTATTCATTGATGATTTCTCAAGGTTTGTTTGGTTAGGGCTTATGAAGCACAAAGATGAAGCATTCGAAAAATTCAAATCCTTCAAAGCATTGGCTGAAAATGAATCAGGACACAAAATTAAGTGCCTCAGATCTGACAGAGGTGGGGAGTTCACATCAAATGAATTTTTCGATTTCTGCGATGAACATGGGATAAGAAGAGAATTCTCTACAGCTAGAACTCCTCAGCAAAATGGGGTTGTGGAAAGAATGAACAGAACTATCCAACAAATGGCTCGTGCTATGCTCGATGAATCAGGTACTCCTGCAACCTTCTGGGGTGAAGCTGCACATGCTGCTGTTATCATTCTTAACAAAACAAATGTCCGAGTAAACAGCACTCAAACACCTCATGAGCTTTGGAGTGGTAAAACTCCTTCCGTGAAGCATTTCAAAATCTTTGGGAGCAAATGTTATATTAAGAATACTGATGAGCAACTTGGCAAACTTGAACCTAGAGCAGATGAGGGCATTCTTCTTGGTTATTCTCCACATAGCAAAGCATACAAGTGCTACAATAAAAGACTTGGCAGAATTGTTGACAGTATTGATATAGTGGTTGATGAGAAGGGATATATTCCTAGGCAAGTTCATCATGAAGACATTGAAGAAGATGAAGGTTACTCTCAAAGGCGAAATGATGAAGAAGAAGAATCTCAAGAAGAACCAGAGGAGCAGACAAGAATAGAAGAGAAGACTCCATCCAGATATGTCCAAAAGAATCATCCAGAAACTCAGATTGTGGGGCAGAAAGAAGCAGGAGTACAAACAAGAAGGACACTTGCAGAAGCTTCAAGCTACTTGGCTCTACTCTCCTCCATTGAACCACAAAATGTGAAAGAAGCATGCAAAGATGAATGTTGGGTCAAAGCAATGGATGAAGAACTTGAGCAAATCGAAAGGAACAACACTTGGGAATTAGTTCCTAGACCAAAAGATAAGAATGTAATAGGAACAAAATGGGTCTTCAAGAATAAGTTAAATGAAAATGGAGAAGTAATTAGAAACAAGGCCAGACTTGTTTGTAAAGGGTATGCACAGCAAGAAGGAATAGATTTTGAAGAGACCTTTGCTCCTGTGGCAAGACTAGAGGCCATCCGAATGTTCCTTGCTCTCTCAAGCTTTCAAAACTTCAAGGTATTTCAAATGGACGTGAAATCAGCCTTCCTAAATGGAGACTTAGAAGAAGAAGTATATATTGAGCAGCCAAATGGGTTCATTCTTGGAAATGATCCAAACCTTGTATGCAGATTGAAAAAGGCACTCTATGGGCTCAAACAAGCTCCAAGGGCTTGGTACTATCGCTTGGACAAATATCTTCACCAACAAGGTTTTTCAAAAGGATCAGCAGATAGCAATCTCTATATAAAAGTTGAAAATAACAAATTGCTAATCCTTGTTGTTTATGTAGATGATATTATTTTTGGCAGCAATGAAGAGACCATGAGTCAAAACTTTGCCTTGGTTATGCAGAAAGAATTCGAAATGTCACTTCTTGGAGAATTGACATATTTTCTTGGATTGCAAATCCAACAAAATGAAGGAGGTATCTTCTTGTCTCAAACCAAATACCTCAAGCAGATCTTGAAGAAGTATGGCATGGAAGAGTCAAAACCAGTATGTACACCCATGGTTACAGGATGCAGCCTCAGTGCAAATGATGAATCAGCAGCAGTTCACCAACCCACTTATAGATCCATGATTGGGAGTTTGCTTTATTTGACAGGTACTCGACCAGATATTACACATGCAGTAGGAATGGTTGGAAGATTTCAAGCCAACCCAAAGGAAACTCATCTTCAGGCAGTCAAAAGAATCTTCAAATATCTTCAAGGGACCCAAAACTATGGCTTATGGTATCCTAGAAATACTGATCTCACTCTTCATGCTTACACAGATGCAGATTGGGCTGGAAGTGTGGATGATAGGAAAAGCACAAGTGGAGGTGCTTTCTTCATGGGTTCTAGATTAGTATCTTGGTTCAGCAAGAAACAAAGTTCGATTGCCTTATCTACAGCTGAAGCAGAATATGTGGCTGCAGCATCTTGTTGCACACAACTTCTTTGGATGATGCAGACCTTGCAGGACTTTCAAATCACTTGCACTCCACCTGTCTCTATCTTATGTGATAATACAAGTGCAATCAGCATTTCAAAGAATCCTGTCATGCACTCAAAGACCAAGCACATACCAATCAAGTACCATTTTCTTCGGGAACAAGTGCTTGAGCAGAAGGTCAAGTTGGAGTATGTTCCTTCTAAGGAGCAAGTTGCTGATATTCTCACAAAACCACTGCCCAGGGAAACTTTTGAATATCTCAGACAAAAGCTGGGAGTAGTTGATGCTTCATCCTGTTGTTGAAGATTGTTTGTTCTACAGAAAAGTTGGTATACGCAGGTTACGGAAGGGATATGAGCGTATACACGCGGATTTATGGTGGGTAAGTCGCGTGTATGCTGGACGCTTGTTGCAGAAAGAATATCCGCGTACATACGCTGTTTTATACAGGATAAAACGCGTATATGAAGTTCTGAACAGCAAGGGAAAACTCTGAAGTTCTGAAAAACAATAGGAATGTCAGAATTCTTCAGGCACAGTTTCAGGGAGTGCAACAGGCACAGGTTCAGGGGGAGCAGCTCAAAAGTCTCATAAAGCATTGTTGGCATTCAGATGTTTTGGTTGTTGGTTTCAGGAGAAGGAGCTCAGAAAGAAATTCTGGTTGCTGATCTAACAAGATGTTTATCAGATGTTGCTGGTGTCTTTCCTAAGTCTTGGTCTAGATCTGTTGTCTCTATGTCATGTATCTCTCTTGTCATATCTCTTTTATGGTGTCAAGGTCATGTAACGGCCTATGTTGGTTTCCCCACTATGCCTGGGATGAATGCTGTAATATAATTGGTTGTTTCTGATATGTCCCCTCTTGGTAGGGAGTATGGATGTATGTATTGAGTCTTTTGGTGATAGGAAGGTCCCTTATGGTGTATAAATCTTGGCTCTTGTTGAAGAACATCTTTTTCAGATCTGGCCTACTGTCAGGGGGAGCACGAGTCAGCACAGCCAAGCAGAGGTATCAGCATGTCCTCAGGGGGAGCACAGCCCTTTGCTCTTGATGTCAAAGGGGGAGAGTGACTTGGTGTGGTGGTTGCCATCAAGTCCAAAGGGGGAGATTGTTGGCATTATGATTCAAGTGTTGTCCTTGATGGCAACTCACTCAGAGGATGGTACAAGTGCTCAGAGGTTGGTACAAGTGATGGCATCTTAATCAGAAGACAGATCTCAGTACAGCATGCCAAGGAAGCTCATACACGCCGTTTCGTTAAGCCCAAGTCGCGTGTACACGCTAGTTCGATTCATAAAAAGCGCGTGTATGTGGAAAGGTTCCTTTGGTCCATGGTGGTTAGTCCTTGGAAGTTGTGCCTATGATTTCGGACCATTGTGTCTCGATGGGCGTGTCGATCCCTAGTTTTGAAGTTGATGGTATTGTGTTCCTATGGTTTTGGCTCTTGGTATTGAGCTAGGCCTAAGACTATATAAGGAGAAGAAGATCATTAGGCAAAATGATCTTTTGACAAGGGCTTGAATATCTAAGAGTGAAAGAGATCTAATTTGCAGGTGCTGGGTTGCTTGATCTAAGCCAAGGAGAGATCACATTGGTTGATGGAAGACTAGATCTAAGGATAGATCGGGATCTAATGATTTGAAATGCACTATCATGATATGGTTGATTATGCTTATTTCTAGATCTGCATATTGTCGCAATGCTATGTTCTGGGTCTAACTAATGTCTGGTACAGCTGCAAATTGAGAAAGTTTATTTTTAGATCTGTACGCAGGTTGGCTTCGGTAAAAGAGCGTGTATACGCGGGTTTGGCTCCTTGAAGTAGCGTATATCTTTTGAAGCTTGTTTTTGGGTTTACAGTGGGGTCTGACAGTTATTGCAGAGTTCTGTAGTCTGCTCTGTGTTCTGATAACTGGTGATTGACAGGGTTCAGTGGTTCAGTGATTCAGAGTTTGGTTGTTTTATGCTTCAATGATCTGTTGTGGAAATTGAATGAATTGTGGTCTTCAGATTGTAATGTTGTGCTTCAGGAATATTCAAGTCTGAAAATGTATGAAAGGTGATACCTGAAGAAAAGAAGATTGTAGGTCAGCACCTACGTACTAGTATCTTGGCTAGTACAAGAACAAAGGGGGTTGGAGCTCCCTTCCAAGGAAGTTTGGAGAACGAGAGAAGGTTGTAGCCTTCTGCAGGTTGTAGCCTGCGTACTGGTATAAGGCTGCACCAGTACAAAAGATTGTAAACTGAAGTTTCTTAAAGAATGATAGAGATAACTTGCAGCAGGTGGTTTTCACCCACATTGGGTTTCCACCTTATATCTTGGTGTTCATGTGTGTGACTTTTGATCCGTTCTGTTATACTGCATCTGCTTACTGTTAATGTGCTGAATAATGTCCTGATGAACTTAACTGAAGAATAAGCTAACTAAGTTATGAGTTTTCTGCTTATACGCTGTTTTATTTAGTCACAGTAGCGTGTACACGCTGTTTTACTTAACTGAAGTAGCGTATATGTTTCTGAGCATTGAAAAGGTTTGATTGATCTGATAATACTGATTCACCCCCCCTCTCAGTATTATTTCCAACAATTAGAGAGCTTGTAAATCAATCGTTTAATTCATAAACAAAACCCGGTGATAGACTGAAGCAGCTTTGATCTACTTTGCACTTGCATAGCAAATGTAGTTCGAAGGCTAGCTGGCTTGACTTCAAGCTCCATCTGTAAGTTTATAAAGTAAACAAATGTAGTTGAACAAACAATCTACTCACTCCCCAGCGGAGTCGCCATTTTGTTATCGGGAAAACTAGTGTCTATACAGAGCTGCTAGTCCCACTAAGGCTGGTAGCTACCTTAGAAACAAACACACTAAAAACTACTTTCATTTTCCTTTATGAGAAAAAGATAAGAGAAGAATAAGGAGACCAACCTCTGTCTTGCGCTTGGTTCCTAGCTTGATTCCTCTCTCTTCTGGTAGGCCTTTGCCACTTGCTTCCTTGTCTACCCAGCTTCAAGGAGTACCTGTAGAACCAAAGAAGCATAACACTATCCAAGAACATAGATCTATTATCATAAACAATATAGGATCAGATGTACATTGACCACACAAATGCATAAATCATCAATCATACAAGAATGTGGACGAAAACTTGAATAGCTTTATTGATAATCAAGAAAGAGCAAAGAGGATTACAACCAATTGTTTTGACCCAGCATCATCCTCTCAACAAGAAATCCCTTCTTCACCACATGAAAAGCTTAGATAACCCAACACTATGATATTGCACCAAGAAACCAACAACACTTACAAGATACAAAATTCCAGCCTCTGGATCTCTGGGATGAGGGATCCATATGTAGATGTATGCAAGGGAGGTGAGTCAGCTTTTGAGATTTGATTAGTGTATTCTCTCTGATAGTTCTTTATTCCACTTGGAGATTGATTGATCTCTTACTCATCCATGGTCGAATTCAGAGAGGCAAGTGTCATAGGAGAGGTTTCTGGAAGAATCCATGCTCCTCCACCTTGCGGATTGACCTTGCCATTTGTCCCTTCTTGCCCATAACACCCCATAGAAGAGTTTTTTGACATGCATCGCACCTACTGTGTGTATTCAGGTGGGATGCAATGCACTTTGCCTATGGAGCAGGTGAAATGGTCAAGTTTTGACCAGTTCTGAGTAGTTTTTCATGGAGAACTTCTGCGAGATGCTGTAATCAGTTGACCTTGTTCTTTTAGGGGTTGGAACAACACCTTTAGGGACTTAGGAGCCCTTGGTTTATGGACATTTTTGCTTGGGGTTGCAGTGCCCAAAAATGTCTATAACACCAAGCGCAAGACTAAGGTTGGTGTCCTTCATTCCACTCTTATCTACTTTTCATAAAGGAAAACAAAAGTGGTTTTAGTTTGTCTGTTTCTAAGATAGCTACCAGTCTTAGTGGGACTAGCAGATCCGAGTGGACACTAGATTTCCCGATAACAAACTTCATAAAAAATTATTGAGGTTGATTAAAATAATAACCCCTTTGAAATTTCTTAGCCTCTAGTAGAGATATTAGATTATTTATTAAAGTGAGAGGGTATTTAATCTTATAACTATAATCACTTCCTTGATATTTTACCAAAATAGATGTGGTTACTGAAAGCCAACTTGAAAGCTCAAGAGAATATTTTAACACTATGATTAAACTACCAATTATTGTATGCACACCAATATCAAGCATAAAATTATTTATATATTCACTAAATCTAACCAAATCAAATAAATAAAAAATTTAATCAAGTGTATATATGTGCCTATAAACATGTAAGCAGTAGAGGATATATACAATGATCAAAGATTGAAAAATGAGGGATAATTCAGACAAAATGGTGTTTTAGTGAACAAAAGGAGTGTCAAATTAGTGACTCATCACTCTTGTGCCTCCATCATCCTCTTTTTATAGTTCAAACGAAATTTCTTCTTGAAAGAAGAATTCTAAGAAAACCATGTCTAATTTTCCTTTGTTGAAACTAAACGTTTACTTTGATTTACCAATGTATTATGGTGCACTTAATGTTGAAAGGTTGGATAACCGGATCAAACAACTTAGATTCTATTTTAGGATTCAAAATATTGTTGATGATGATGCAAAAATTGAAGTAGCCACTCTTCGATTGGAAGGAACAACATTGATTTGATGGGACAGTAGAACTCAAGAAGATCTCATTACAAGAGGTAAAATAATTTCTTTTTAGTACGATTTTACTGCTGCATTACAAAAACAATTTTTATCCATTAGGCTATCTACAACAAGAAATAATTGTTATCGGGGAAACTAGTGTCCATTCAGAGCTGCTAGTCCCACTAAGACAGGTAGCTATCTTAGAAACAAATAAACTAAAGTCACTTATGTTTTCCTTTATGAGAGATAGATGAAAGAGAAACAGAGAGTACCAACCTTAGTCTTTCGCTAGTCTCCTTGCTTGTTTCCTCTCTCCTTTGATAGAGCTTTCACCACTCCTTTCTCACTTGTCCCACTTCAAAGAACACCTATAGAGTCAAGGCAACAAAATACAATCAAAGCATAAAGATATATAACCATAAACAATGTAGGATCAAATGTACATTAACCATATAAATGCATACATAAACAAGATTCAAAGATATACAAAAATATGGAGGAAAACTCAAATAGATTTATTGATAGAAGTAGTAGAAGAGAGGATTACAACCAAGTTGTCTGATCCAACATCATCCTCCTAGCATGAAAGCCCTGTTCACCTCATACAAAGCAAGATCACCCAACAATGTCTTCAAAGAGAAACCAACAACACTTCCTTACAAATTACAAAATTCCAGCCCTTTGGATCTCTAGGATGAGGGATCCATATATAGATGTTTATAGGAGAGTGAGTCAGCTTCTGGGATTTTGATTAGTGTAATTTCACTGATGGTTCTTGGTTCCGCTTGGAGATTTCAGATCTCTTACTCATCCATGGGCGAATTCAGAGAGGCAAGTGTCATATGAGCATTTTCTAGAAGATTCTCTTGGTTTCCACCTAGCAAACTGCTTCTGCCATTTGTCTACTCTCACTCATCGCACCCTATAGAAGTGATTTCCAGTATGCAAGACACCCCCCATGTGTAATAGGTGAGATGCATTTCACCCTATGCTTGGAGCAGTTTGTATGGTCCAGTTTTGACCAGTTCTGAGTAGTTTTTCATGGAGAACTTCTGGGAGATGATGTAATCAGCTGACCTTGTTCCTTTAGGGTATGAAAAAACACTTTTAGGGGCTTAGAAGCCCTTGGCTTATGGATATATGTGATTGGGGTTGCAGTGCCCAAATGTGTCTATAAAATTTGCCCCCTAAAGCATGAGGTCATAAATATTTTGATGTCGGGTTAAATGCTTTCTAATGAGGATCTGAGGTTTTTCAAACTGAAAGGTGACCTGTAATAAGATAAAATACAATACATTAACTTCATAATATTTTCATGATCTAGCTGAGGCAAAAATTCCCATGCTCAGCTTTATAAATTCATTTTCATGTACATAAGACAAACAATCGTTTGTGTGGCAGACTAATGGTTCTGGTAGAGCCATCACCCTTTAGTTTGGATGATTATCTGTGTAGTTGTGATGTACATTTGATGTCTTTATTTTCTTGAATATGTCACAACCTGGATGGATGAAACTAGATCTTAGGTCTTCAAACTCGTTCAATCTTCACCCAAAGTACAAGTCGATCCATGTGAAAAGATGTTCTGATGTCGAACATGGAAAGACATTGCCTGATTACTAGCCAATGATGTAAGTTGTTAACAAGCGCGAGAGGAATCACTGATAATGATGATGACCCTCAAGGTAGTGCAGTACAATTCATGTGGTCTGAATACATGAGTTGATGTCAAACACCATGTAAAATCTTTTGGTCGAAGGCCATTGATGTAAACCTATCGTCGGAAGTGAGAAACTTGCCATTGAGGCATGCAAGCTTCAAAGTACTGAAAGGGTTGTCCCTAAGTCAACTTCTTGGATAATGAGCTGATGTCGACAAGAAGTGACCCGTCATAGGAGGGCCTTAATGAATCCCATATCTACGACATGAAATGGAGCAAATGATTTTGTGGAGGTGAAAATGATCTGATGATATAGAGTTCAGGGTGGCGGTCATGAAAAATGGAAAGTGAAGGTATTGCAACGGATGAGACGTTTAGCTAGGTTGGTGAATTCTCTGAGCGACTTCTCTTGAACATACTGGCGACACTGAAATGGATTGGTAGTGTTAAACCCAAGGTGGATGGTACGGTGGACCAATGGTGATATGACCGGTGAATGGAATAACCCAACCCGACTCAATCATGGTGATGGAGTGAAAGTGTCATGTTCATGATCGACCTGCTACCAATGAAGCTATTCAAGTTTTCTTCCCTTTTTTCCCAGTCATTGCTGACCAGTACCTCTTTATTTTTGTCAAGCTTGAGGAGTATAACATATGCTTGTTCTATAATTTTCCCTTCGGGCAAACCTGTCGCTATGTTTTAACGAGCCTAGCGACATTGAAACTTGCTCTTGTCTGCATGGACAAGTTTGTTGCTATTGTTTTAACGAGTTTAACGACAAAGATAACTCGGTCCTTTTCAATTTTAGAGAGTCTAGAAAGGGACGGAAAGGCAACTCCAGTGGTCCTTTTTCGTAATGTAATCCCTTAATTCTGACAAAGTGTAAAATAATACGAAAGGGATGACTTTTTTGTTAGTTTTAACGAGCCGAACAAGACAAGTGCTTGATCTTTTTGTGTAATAATCCCTAAGGTCCAAAAGAATTAAATTTTAGGGGAGGGATGGCATTTCCGATCGCTTTAACGAGCTGGAGAGGCCAATTTCTCAGCAATATTTTCATATTTTACGAGTCAGATGAAAAGAGCTTAAAGGAGACTCATTTTTTGAGGAACGGGTGATGTTTTTGGATAGCAACTGGTTCCAGGTAAGGTTTGGAACTTTCCAATCATGGTAGTGTAAAGAAGGTGGCTAATAGAATCACTCATTGCAGTTATTCCTCAAAAGGGTAAACAATCAAATGGAGGCGTATGATCGGCTATAAAAGAGTGGAGGTGATGGTAAGAACATGACCAAGGTTCAAAAGCTGATAATTATGCAATCACAAAGATTATTTACTGAAGGTGGGGTTCATTTTTTAATGAGCTTAAACTCTATGGGAACAAATTCTCGTTGCTAGGTTTATTTTTTAACGAGCTTGAACTTCACGTAAAACTGCTCATGGCTAGGTTTATTTTTTAACGAGATTGAACTTTTCTTAAAATTGCTCGTGTCAGTCGTATAATAAGGATGTCTCATCGATAGGTTCATCTTTTAGGGAGCTTGCACCATTCGAAACTTTGCTCTGGAGCCTTTCGTTATGCAAGCTAGGAACGACCAACCTATGAGTTTAAAGGGTTAAGAGCCTACAAACTAAGAAAATAAATGGTCGCTTTTCACTTGCACGCAAAAAGGTTTGCATGCCCCTAGGTATAAAGTAGAGTTTCCATGTCACCATATGGAAGTTCTTGTATTAGAAAGATTGTTCCATCCGCGTCGCAGACAAAACACTTCCTTGGTGATGTCCATCGAAATTGACAAAGGTGACTATTGTTAGTTCCAATCACATAACCTTTGACCGGGGAATCCTTTTCCAGTCTGATCCATTTTCCTAAACGGATAGGATTGTCAAACTAGTCATATTCCTACGCGGAAACCTACCTCATATCTGGAGTTTTCTTGCCGAAGTAGACCAGGGTGCATGCCTCTTGGGTTTTAGTCACAATCACCGAATCACTCACGATCATCAGGTGGACGGACTGGATATTGATTAGACATTCCTTGTGAAAAAGACTAGTTAGGGATGGAATTTGACTAATAGCTGTGTTTGAACCAGGGAATGAAAGCTGGTCAACTAGGTGGACCAATCTGCCTTCATGTGGAAAACACATCACTCGAAAGAGTGAGGAAACGATAGCTCCCATGCTATAAATGTAGTCACGCCCAAGGAGTAGATTATAATCTAGAGGTCCTTGGATTACCATCACGTTTAGATGAACAGTTTTCCTTCTCAAAATTATAGGCAAATTTGGAAGGATCCCTAATGGTCGACTAGTTCCTTTGTCGAAGCTTGATAGATTTTGAATCTCAGGCAGAAGTGATGGTGAACCAAGCACTTTCCAAGCAGTTGAGGAAAGGATACTCACAGAAGCCCCTTCATCTATGATAGTACCAACCATGATCATTCTGTAAGCTTGTACTATGATTTAGAATGGTACATTAGATGGTAGGTGGGGTCTCCCTCGTAGGTTCCAATCGAAGGAAACGACTATATTTCTTGGAGGAGGGCCTGAATAAATCACTGGATAAATCTCTGATGAGCTTCCTTCCTACGGTAAAGGAATGGGTAGATTTCTCCCATGTTCATCGGAGTCTGTTTTTACGAAGAGAATTTGAATGGTGTCGTTCTCATTCTCTTTGATGATAGTATCATCTGAAGGTGGATCCTCTGAAGACAAGATTGGGTCGACTGCCATCTTGACTTGTTGACTTTGGTTTGGTGTGGACTCAGAGGGTTTATCTTCAATGGTAGGTGCTTCGACCAACAAAAAAGGTGTTTTAGTCATATTTTCAACTAGCAATGGACTCGGCAAGAGTTTCTTGTATCCAAGAGGAAGCTATAGCCGTGAAACAAGACGGTTATCCAAGAATCTTTTAGCTTCATCTAGGAAGGGACAATGGTGGAGGGCATGATTACCTTCACACAGTCTACAAGGAAATTTAGTTCTTCCTTTTTGTCCCTTGACTTCATTTTCACTAGTTGACGGTGTACTTTCAACATGATCGTCAGAGGATGAGGACACCGGATTGTGCAAGTGGGGGGACTAGTCCCTTAAGATCTATGGGATGCAAGGACAATCTCGATGATAGTGGTCTCCTTTGCAAATGACACATGGAGATTTAGGTTTGGAAGGTACAGTGTGTGGATTTTCGCCAGACGATGCACAGTTGCCCCCTTTCGTTGTTGGATTCTTCTTCTTCTTATCCTTGCCTTTCTTCTTCTTCTCAGTTACATGGTTTTTAGTTTTACTAGCTTCACCAAGCGAAGAGGAAGAAGGAGAGGGAGAAACAAACGAAGTAGAAGGTTGGGGGGGTAACTCTAGTATCATCTGGTTGTTGATTTGATTGCTCAGGACTCATGGTGTTTTGAACAACAGAGGTCTAGAAAAGCCATATTGGCAGGCCAATTGTGAGTCCTAGAAAGGACAATGTGGCTGTGTGTGGAGCACCATCATCCCCCAAGAGGAGAAGGGACTAGGACTTCTTCCAAGGGGAAATCCTTGATTGGTAGACTCCATTTCTCAACCTAAAGACCAACAAGGGAACAATGACATTATTCTTATTAAAATAAATTTTATGACGTTTCAACACAACTTGCTTTTTCAGTTTTTAAGAGTCGAGAAAAAGCCAAAGATAACTCTATTCGCCTTTGATTTTTAATGAGCCTGAGTGACAAGTGCTCAGATGGACCTTTTCTTTTAAGGAGTCTGAAAAGGAACAAAGGTGACCACCCTGGAAATCTAGACAAATGGATTACCAAACCAATTGCAAAATTGCAGAATACTTTTTACGGTACGACAATCAATCTTCCTGAATGTTGTGTTCAGTGCATTGTGATCGATAGGGCAACAGACATGGCTTCCTAAGGATAAAGGATGTAGCCTATTGTGGTATCCCAATATATACTCGACGGTACGTGGGAGCACAAGTCCGTACTGGTACTTTTCGTCTCAAAGAGGAGGAATCACCCAACCTACGATGAAAGTGATAGTTACCAGGCTTTATGATGCCGGAATACGTCTCTAGCCTAGACTTCTAAATGTTGTGCGTTAGGTTCCAAAGAATTTTTATGTTCATTGAAGTTTATTTTACAGTTGATCTTTCTTAAGAAGTTTGTATTTAAGGTTCACCATGTGATGTAGATATACAATTCCTAAATGTGCAATCTAAGATGATAAACAGTCATTTACTTTCTTTTTGCAATGAAAATCCTAGCTACTAAGGAAAGAGAAATGAAATTCTTTCAACATAGAGCAGAGAGCACACACTAGATGCACTTTTCCTAAATCAATTTCAGCATGCAGTCTTAATGAAAATGCACATGCATGTATTGTTTTTTAGTTTCCTTAATGTGAGAATGACAAAAAGAAAACAAACTATAGATCTGATCTGAACTATCTTCTTTCAAAGTGATAGTACTAACAATTTTCTTTTCAAAAAATGAAAGTAAAGCCAAGACGACACTTTGCGATTTCGAACTTAAAATTGCTTTCGACACTTGAAATACTAATGATTCAAATCAAATATAATGGCAAAAGTGTAATCGACTATCTAAAAGAGGAATTCTTTGTGACACTCTTTTTCTTGATTGAAAATGACACTTGCGACACTTTCAAATCAAAAGACGACAATTCGATTAAGCTACTATTTGCAAAGGAGAAACGTAAATGATGAAAAATACATAAAAAAAAATTCACAATTCCTTCTAATGGAGGCTAAATAATGCAAAGGAAGGTGGTTTCAACAGAGATATACTAATCATAGACAACAAAACTACTAAATAAAGCTGAAGACAATGAAGAAAAAACCAAAATCTGGAGGCAGAAACAGTCTTAGTCAATCATTGCACCTGTAACACAGGGAAATAGGGATGCATCTCACCCACAACACACGGGAGGTGTAATGCATCCAAGTTGCCAGGAAGAGACAGTGTGATGGTCCATGGATGAGACTGTGCTTGGTTTTCACTCACAGTTTGCAGCTAAGTTTAGGGATTTAGGTTGAGCTAATGATAGTTAGTAAACACAAAGTATAAGGGCTGATCTAATGAGGTTATTTGAGCTACCACCAGGGTACTTAGGATGTTTGCAAGCTAGATGTTCAGTTCATAACCAACCTAGAGATTGACTAGAGCAGTGTTGATCTACTTTGCAGTTGCATAGAAAAAGCAGTTCGAAGGCTAGTTGGCTTAAATTTAGGCTCCATCTGTGGTTTATAAAGCAAAAAACAATAACAAAACAAAAAAACTATTCGCTCCCCAGTGGAGTCGCCATTTTGTTATCAGGAAAACTAGTGTCCATTCAGAGCTGCTAGTCCCACTAAGATGGGTAGCTATCTTAGAAACAAACAAACTAAAGTCACTTGTGTTTTTCTTTATGAGAGATAGATGAGAGAGAAGCAGAGAGTACCAACCTCAGTATTTTGCTAGTCTCTTTGCTTGTTTCCTCTCTCCTTTGATAGAGATTTCGCCACTCCTTTCTCACTTGTCCCACTTCAAGTAACACCTATAGAGTCAAGGAAACAAAATGCCACAAAATCATAGAGATCTATAACCATAAACAATGTAGGAACAGATGTACATTAACCATATAAATGCATACATAAACAAGATTCAGAGATATACAAGCATATGGAAGAAAACTCAAATAGCTTTATTGATAGAAGTAGTAGAAGAGAGGATTACAACCAAGTTGTCTGATCCAACATCATCCTCCTAGCATGAAAGCCCTGTTCACCTCATACAAAGCAAGATCACCCAACAATGTCTTCAAAGAGAAACCAACAACACTTTCTTACAAATTACAAAATTCAAGCCCTTTGGATCTCTAGGATGAGGGATCCATATATAGATGTTTACAAGAGAGTGAGTTAGCTTCTGGGATTTTGATTAGTGTCATTTCACTGATAGTTCTTGGTTCCACTTGGAGATTTTAGATCTCTTACTCATCCCTGGGTGAATTCAGATAGGCAATTGTCATATGAGCAGTTTCTAGAAGATTCTTCGGGTTTCCACCTAGCAAAATGCTTCTACCATTTGTTTGCTCTCGCTCATCACACCCTACAAAAGGGCTTTCTAGTATTCATTGCACCCCCTATGTGTAATAGGTGAGATGCATTGCACCCTATGCTTGGAGCAGTCTGTATGGTCCAGTTTTGACCAGTTTTGAGTAGTTTTTCATGGAGAACTTATGGGAGATGATGTAATCATCTGAACTTGTTCCTTTAGGGTATGAAACAACACTTTTAGGGGCTTAGAAGCCCTTGGTTTATGGACATATGTGATTGGGGTTGCAGTGCCCAAATATGTCTATAACAATAATGGATTGGAAAAACTTAAGGAAAGATAAAGGAAAAATTGCTCAAATTTATATTCAAGATTTTTCGAAGAAAGCATTAACATTGGGAATTCCTTTATATACACTAGAAGCTTTGTTAAATTACATTTGTGAGTTAAAAACTCATTTGAAGCATACTATTATTATGTTTAATCCAACTAATCTTAATGAAGTTTGTGTAACAACAACTCACATTGAGTCAAGTAGAAGGAATTTTAATGATGGTTTCTCCATGGAATCCATTTAGTAGAAGGAAGGAAAGAAGAAATGAAAGGATAAAATGAAAAGGAAAACCACAATGAAAAGGAGAATGAGATGCCTTTGTGCTCCTAACTGAAAGAAGGATGAACATGATGAGGATAAATGTTGGAAACCACATTTGGAGCTTAATCCCAAATGGTTATAGGATCATAAGGGTAAATAAAAGACTATTTCTACAATCCAATAAGATATTGGATTATATTCAGATGATGAAACTAAGATAATCTCCATGGGAATACAAGGATACATTCAATTGCTAGTTCTAGTTCATGTGATAATTCTTCAAAATTTGAGGCAATAATTGATGAAAGGAAAAGAAGTTAATTGTTATGTATTAAGGGATATTAAAACACACTAAGATTGATACATGTTGATAGTGCATCACAGGGTAATATTGTTTATGAGGAAATTGTTAAGCAATTGGCATTGGAAATTAAGCCTCATTCAAAACCATATCCCTTGGGTTGGGTATCTAAAAATGATTAATTATATGTGACAAATCAATGTAAGCTAAGATTTTCAATCACATCCCATTTCATAGATGAGGTAGAGTTAGATGTGGTGCTAAACATTTGTGGGATTGTTTTGGGAAGCCCATATTTATATGACATGGAAGCCATCTTTTATAGGGAGGATAAAAATTATAATTAGATATATGATTTAATACATTGTGAGAGATCATATGATGAAGATTAATGTTATGTAATCAGATCAAAAAACAAAATAAAAGACAGATCAATGACTTGAAAATAAGCCTCTTCGAGGGGGAAACCACATTTTACATCACATAAATGAATAATTATTGGATGATACAAATGAAAATACCTCCTTGGTATATATAGGATTATAAAGGGTCACAATATAATTAGGACCTACATAAAAATAATAATGTAAGGTAAAACTAATGACAATATTGGTATTATATGGGGCACAACAACAGGGGGCTACATGGGCGCAATAATAACAATATAGGAGCTACACTAGTATTAGAGGGACCTAGCATGCCCCTCTCCTTCAAAAAGGTGTTGTCCTCAATGCTTGAGTAGTTCTCAATGATTATATATAAAATACTCATCCTCCCATGTGGAATCTTTAGAATGTAAGTTCTTCCACTTAATGAGATACTATGAAATTGATTAGTTCCATAGTTGTCGGGTTCTTGTTTCTATGACTTCTTTAAGCTCCAATATGATTTTTCCTTCCTTGTCAAGTTTTAATAATATTGTTTGAAGTCGGAGCTTGTCACTTATAACCTTATTTAAACATGAAACATGGAAAAATGGGTGTACTTGGGAAGATGATGGAAACACCAACTTTTATGCCATAGTAACAAACTTTTGCAACACCTTGTAAGGACCCGTTGTTGCTATGACAAACACCCTCCAAGTTTTTCCTACATACAAATTTTGTAGCCTCCTAAAGGTCATTCCATCCTTTGTTTCAAGCCATTAATTTCATGCTTATTCATGTTGCTCTAGTGTTTAAGTCTTCCTTTGATAATTCTACATGTCGAGGTGGCCTACTCTTACATGTTAATCTTCCGATGCCTACATAGAAAACCTCTTTTGAGCAAGCCTAACAACCAATGTGTATCTTTGGAAGAAAAACATTATGTAATCCTTGATGATAGTCATTGTGTAGTTTATGATGGTAGTAACTACACAATCCTTAATGATAGTGATTTTGCAATTCCTTGAGGATGATGACTACGTAGTCCATTAAGACAGTGCTTTTGTAGTTCTTGTGAGTAGTTCTTGTGCAATTCTTACAGATAGATACTATGTAGTGATAGTGTGAGGGAATCTTCTATAGAAAGTGAATATGCATCTTTCATTGACAATGAGACCGTTTCTCAAGCTATTCAATCTGATCTTGGCTCCTAGATTCTGGACATGAATTAAGAACCTTCATACTTTATAAACCTCATGGCATGTCTTCTCTCCCTGTATAAAGAGTACAACCCAAAGTTCATCCTTATGTTCATCATTCACTTTTGAGCTCTATGCACTGTTGGGGTAGAAGGAGCATTCCCTCCCTCGTGGTTATAAATGTTCTATCTACCGAGTGAGTTTCTCAACTATCACTTTTGCTTTCGCCAGTGTTTCTTTTTCTTTATTTTACTCTTACATGTGTCCTTTTTTCTTGCTCTATCTTTCACAAGTGTCACTTTTTCCTGCTTTCATTCTTGCATGTGTTGCTTGTGTTTGCAAGTGTCATTTAAACTATTGCATATTTTTCTTTCACTCATTTTCACAAATCTTAATAGAACTATTAGGCACCTCCTAGAGGCATCTCCAACACATTATTTTTCCCTAGCTAATGGTATTCATCATTTGAATATGTGCTGTAGATTTTCCCATGGCATACCACACCTTTTGATTATAGTCAAAACTTGTATTCCCACTGATATTTAAGTGTTGAAAAATTACATTTTAACCATCACACTAGGAATTAGATGTCACTTTGATATTGAAAATTTTCTTTCCCTTTATTTGATGGTAAGCATGTGTACTATATTTGTTTGGGACTTGTTCAAATGTCTTTCTCTCTCTTATTCCATTGATCCCACACTTAGCCATTTTGGAGCTCTTGGTGATCCTTACATTAGGTGCAATTTATAAAAACACTAACCATCCATCAGGTGATGATAACTACCCATTCACAAGCTTCATAAATGAAATCCTCACCTCTTGGACTTGTGCAATGAACCTCTTTTAGGGACAACTCCATTTTATTTCACATTGAGCACCTTCATAGTATAATCACTGAAACCGTGATGCTTGTACTCCCTCACTACACTAAGACTTGATCAATTCTTCCATGTATTGTACATTGATCACTTATAGTTGACAAAGAGTATTTCTCTATCTTGTATCAATGAAAAACTACGTAATACAAAGGCTCTCTCCTATTCATGATGAAGTGAGCATCCTCAAGGTATAGTGACCCAACGTTTTGTTGCTTACACCAACCAATTGCACAATCTTTTCACCAAGTGAGCCTCTTACTTTGCATTACATAGTTCTATTTGAAATTAGGTCCATCTCTAGGTCACTGCTAAGCTCAACTATGAAATCCTTACACTTTTCTCCTCAATCACTACACATTGCATAATTACAATGCCTAATCTTGCCACTCCTACTGACTGAAACCACTCACTGCATAGTTTCCTTGCATTGCCTTGTCTCAACTACACATTTCACAGTACTAGAGGATAATGGAGTCATCCCTCAACCCATGTTGAAATAATCTACACAATCCCTGCTTCTTCTTCTGTGAGCACTGCACATTGCGCATCCTCAGTCACCAAGATGATAACCCTTGTCTCCTAGACTTACCCACTGCAAAAAAAATTGAATAACCCTCCCCTTATAGTGCATTTCATAGTTCTAGTAGAAAAAATGGGCATCCCCGCATCCCTACAATGCTTAACTGCACAATTCCTATACCCTCTCTTTTAAACCATTTCCCATTTTCCCATCAAAGTTCATATGTTGTAAGAGAAAATACGTATGGAATAGGTGATTATGGGACTAATGTTGTCTTGTCATAAGTGAATTCATTTTCAGGTGATGATATTGTGATATGACAATATTATGAAAAAAAGGTTTAGCAAGGAGAGGTCACAAGGAGGAAACTTACCGAGATGAGACACAAACATTCTACCATGCAGGAGTAGGGGAGTCTTGCACCACTACAAAGAGATGGAAAATCATGTTCATTTAGAAGGTTCCAACACTTATTCAGACCCTTTGGGGGGTGAAGATGAATCACATCATAGATCAATCATCAAGAGTTGAAAACATGGTAGTGGAAAAAGAACCTCACATCAATATATTTCCATTGAGTTTTATGTCACAGTCAACAAACTATGGTCATTTAAAGTGTCAACACAAGAGTATTGTTTGGTCCCACATATTTTTTCCACATTATTTGTGGAATGTAATTATGTAATTTCAAAAATGATAAAATGTAAAATGTGTGGAAGCCTAAGGGTCCCACATGGAATGTGGAAAGTCACTAAAAAGTTCTAAAGTCATGTAGAATCTCTAAGGTGACATAGGAATTTGAAAAGTCACATGGGAGCTCAAGAGTCAAGGGAAGCTCAAGAGTCACAAGGGAGGTGGAGAGTCACATAAATACACCCTCATAGCTCAAGAAAAGGACTTTTCACCTTGGCTTCTCTAGCTTGACATAGGAGAGAAGATCATTCTTTGGAGGAGAAAGTGGTGACTTAATGTTCCACTATTGGAGCTAGTGTTGTATCATTGTAATGGTGTATCTTTGGACTTTCACTTAATAATTTGAAGATATTGGAGCCAACACACTTTAATGCATATGTCTTGAATTATTATAAGATTATTCTTTCATTGTTTGTGGTGTATGTGTATATTTCAGCATACTAATGAAAATGAACTATTTTGTTGGATTTGGTATGCAACTTGTTGAATGTGCATTGTTACTTTATTTTATGATTTTTGTTATCTCGTGAAATTATTTTCAAGTTAATCAATGATTATTTTTATGCTCTTTTGTGTCTCTTTTATTATAGTACTACTACATTTCTTCTATAGGTTCACTCTCTCTTTTCCTTCTTGTGAAAGTACTTTATATACATTGCAATTGTATGCTTCACAGTGTCAACTTACTTTCTTATTTCAAAGGATTCTTGCATAATCTCTTATGTTGATAATTGTAGCCAAGAAAAATCTCTAAGAATAATGGTGGCCTAACCTATTATCTGGATGGGGCTCCTACTCCAAATGGTGTGAGTTCTAGTTAGAATTAATATCGGGGAGACACCCTTTGTTGGAATATTACCAACACCGTCAATAAGACCATAGTACTTGGGTGATAATTTATTATCCTTCTTAGCTTTCTTGAGGGACATTTGTTTATATAGTTGTAGCCATAAAGATACCCAATTTTCTACCTCAAAATTATTTCACTACGATGTTGATATGCCTATTTTTTCATTAGATTCTACGCTAGATTTAGGTTATGCTTTAAGAGTTGAAGAACTTGTTGTTGATTCTCAAAGTGATATTCCACTGATTTAACCTTAGAATTTATGATAAAGACAATGTTATGGATGGTGGATGATATCCATAAAGTGCCAAAAATGGGGTCATTTTTCTACTGTATGGAAGGAAGTGTTATACCACTATTTTGTCATAGGTAACCACTTGAACCATTGTGTTTGTTTATCACATACAAAGCAACGAATATATCCTTCCAAACATCAGTTCACTATCTTAGTTTTTCTGTCAGATTGATGATGATAAGATGACCTATGAGCTAATATAGTACCAAGACAAGAAAATAATTATGTTCAGAAATTTCCAGAGAAAATGGGATCCATGTCCCTTACAATAATCTTTGGGTTTCCATGTAAATTTTAGAATATTTCCATAAGTGCAATAGCGACTGTGCTAGATTTGAAGGGATAAGATAGTGCAAAAAAGTGTGCATCTTGGTAACCCTATCAACTACCACCATGATGATACTCTTTCCTTTAGAATTGGTTAAACCGGTGATAAAATCCATTAAGACCTCCTCCCAATGTTGACTTGGAGTGGCTAAAGGTTTTAATAGACTTAGGGCCTTAATTGTCTTAATTTAATTTTGTTGGGAAACTAAAAATTCTACCACAATCTTCTGAATATCATATTTAATGCCACCCCAAAAATTTCTTCTTGACCCTGTGGTAAGTTTTTAAAAATCCTGAGTTCCCTCCTAAAGGAGAGTTGTGTAATTCCAAAATAATGTTTTGTTTGAGTTGGGAGTTCTTACATATATATAAGAGATCTTTTTAATATAATGAATCATTTTTCCATATAAATGTATTAGATGTACTGGGATCTTGCTACAAGTTTTGAATGAGTTTCCACACCTCTTCATAATTCTTTCGTTCATCTCTTGCTTCATTTGTCTAATAAGGTTGGATAATAGAAATGAAAAAAAACAGTGCTCCCACATCCTCATCCCTTCTTGAGAGTGCATTTGAAACAACATTTTTCTTCCCTTTTTTTAGATGATTTAAAAGTCATAACCCAACATCTTTGTGACCCATTTTTTCTACTCCTTTGAAGATAATCTTTGTTCCAAAAAGTATTTAAGACTATCAGCATCTGTTTTTACCTTGAAGTTTCTTCCCATTTAGTAAGGGTTCTATTGCTTTAGGGAATGTAGTATTGCCAACATTTCCTCCTCATAAATAGTTTTTGTGTAAATACTTTCCCTTGATTGGATGACTTTCAAAAGAAATGGGTCTTCCTTCTTTCATTAAAACAACAACAATTCCATTACCTGAGGCATCACATTCCGCAATAAAGTTTTTTGTGAAGTCTAATGTAGCTAAGACTAGAGCTTGGCACATTGCCTCTTTAAGATGTTCAAAGGACTTAGTTTATTTTGGAGTCCAAAAAATGGCATCTTTCTTCAATAATGTTGTTAGAGGTGTTGCTATTTTCCCATAATTCCTAACAAACTTTTGATAATACCATGTCAACTCGAGAAATCCTTGAATATGCTTTAGGGTTGTGGGAATTTTACATTCCTTGATGGATTTAATTTTGTTAGGGTCTACCTTAACACCCTCATGAGATACAATATGACCCAAATATTCCACCTCCTCTACCCTAAAGAAATATTTGGATGGTTTTGCATACAATTGTTTCTCCTCCAATAGTTTAAGCACATTTTCAACATGTTGAAAATGATCTTTCCAAGACTTGTTGTAGATTAGTATATCATCAAAAAATACTAACACACATTTTCTAAGAAAGGGTTTGAAAGTGGAATTCATCAAACCTTGAAATGTGAAAGGTGCATTAGTAAAGCCAAAAGGCATGACCACAATTTCTTTTTGGAATGTATTTTGCCTTCATTCTAATTTGATGATATCCATAATTAAGATCCAAGTTGATGAAGTAAATTTCTCCATGTAATTCAACCAACAATTCATTAATGATAGGAATGGAAAATTTATCTTTAATACTGAGCTTATTGATCTCTTTATAATATGGACACATACTTCATGTTCCATCTTTGTTGTGGACCAATACTACTGGCGAAGTGAAAGAAATTTGGATAGGTTGAATTATACCCGCCTCCAACATTTCTGCAGCCATATTTTCAATTTCATTCTTTTGGGCATAGGGATATCTGTAAGGTCTGATGTTTGGAGGAACGCTTCATGGAATTAAGTGAATAGAATTATCATGATCATAAATAGGTGGGAGACCTTTGGGAATCTCAAATACCTTGGAATGATTGTCCAAGACTCTGCGGAGATCTGGAGAAATGGATGATTTCGATGTTTGAACATCTAGTGATCATAATTGTGCAATTAAACCTCATTGTCCTTTCTTGAAAATCTTTTTCATGCCATTAGAGATAATTTTCTTCCTCAGTTTCCATGTGATACTCCTTAATTTCCTTTCCTTCATAGAAAAATTTCAAGAAAAGTTCTTGAAAATTAAAAGTTATCATCCCCAAAGATCGTAACCATTGGATTTCTTATACAACATCATCACCACTTATTTGAATGGAAAGGATTGGAATATTAAATATATGTTCCCCTATAGTTATCTTGATATTATGGCACTTCCCTAAGAAATTTGTAGTTCCTCTATTTAAAACCATCAATCAAAACTATGGTGTTGTATATAGAAAGAAATTCAATTCCTTGGTTGTCTTACAATAAATAAAATTATGGGTACTACCTGAATCAATCAGCACTTACTTTTTTCTTCTTGATATATCCTTGTACCTTGAGAGTTTTAGGAGTGGTGATTCCCACCAACTCATTACAAGATACTATCATATTCATTTAATATTTCTTAGGGGTTGGTTCCTAGTGTATATCCTCCTATTTTGATGTTTCTTCACAATATTTGTAAAATAATTTCTTCTAAAAAAACTTATGACCTTTATTGTATTTGCTATCACAACTATAACAAATCCATTTTTCTCTTTTTTCCTCTATTTTTTGTGGTGTCAACCTTGTAGGTTATGGGAGGATAGGAGAAACAACAATTTCATATTTATAGTTGTGAGTGGTAGACCTCCTTGTAGCCATAATTTTTGTTTCAAGTTTTCTTGCCACCCTGAATGCATTTTCTAATGAATTGGTTTCCAAAGGAAAACCTCATGTTGGATGTTATCCCTTAAAGCCCCTATTAAAACATCAATCATATGCTCCTTTGGAATACCATTTACCGTTATATTCAATCTTTGGAATTCCTCACCATTGAACCCTTTTGTTTAAGATTTATCAATTGGATAAAGGAGGTATTTATATTTGTATCCTCATAATGTACTACCAATTCATCCATAAAATTTTTGCAAGTGAAAATTGATTTACATGGACAAAGATATCAATACCACACAAACTAATTGGTTTCTAGATATAAAGATGCAATGCATAGATTTTGTGTGTGTGACACATCATGTAGATCAAATAATTTCTCCATATTTAATATCCATGTTACTGGATCCTTGCCATCAAACTTCCTCCTATAGATCTTTGGAATTTTTTTGTTCTTCAACGCAAATTTAGAGTCTCTAAAATCACGATTCACATTCTTTTTGTTCTCATCATGAGTTTCATGGAATACCTTGTTGCTATTAGGAAGCATTTATTGTAGCAACTTTGTCAAAACTTCCATTTATGCTTTTAAAAAATCCTTCAAACCTTCCATGTCTCTTTTTAAACCATCCATATTAACATTTATGATCGCTTCCAATTCATTTTTGGTTACTCTTTGCGAGATTGAAATTTGTTGCACTTGGTCTCATAATTTTGATATATCATGTTGCATTTCTTCCTCTTCTTCATGCGTCATAGTCGAGCTTTCTATTGGCTTACTGGGTGTATCCATTTTTTTTTTGTTTGAGGAATTTTATAACAAAATAATTATATATATGCTTTAATATTCCCTTTGAATCACTTCAAACTGATTTTTGAAATAAAACTTATGCAAATTTTAAAAAAATACACACCTTTTTCTTACTTTTTGGTGCTTAATCTTATAATTGTTGTATCTCTATAATTTTAGCCTCCCAAGGACTGAAAATTTGTCTTGAGGTATATTTAAATTTCTTCTTTCTAACCCCACAAGTTAGGACAAAAATGGTTTTTTCAAGGTAAATTTATACCAAATATCCCTCAATGTCCTAATTATGGACTTTTTCAGTATAACAAACTTGTACGAACTGTCACGTGACATTGTTTTGATGTTTAGCCCTGAAATTTGTCCTCAAAAAAATAAATTTTGTACGGTTTTAGGTAATTTTTATGGAATTCAAACGAATGCTTGAAGGGAAATTTACGATGATTTTCCCTAGGTAACATGTTTGATATTGAATTTGTGAAGCATGCAAAAACCCTAAATTCCTTGGACCATATCTCCAAAAATATAACAAACTAAGATCTGAATTTTTTACATGAATTTCAACAAGATTTCTAACTCCACTTGGTAAAATTTTCAGCTTATTAAGCCTCGTAGAAAAAAATATAGTGAAAATACCAAGATGACCTGTTTGAAGAGACAAAACCTTAGGATCCAAATCTTTGATACCAAATGTTATGTAACCAGGTCACAAAAAAAAGAAAATATAGATCAATGACTTGAAAATAAGCCTCTTCGATGGGGAAACCTCCTTTTACATCACTGTTGGCTTTATGGGGCCTGAACCAGGTTCAACGTTAGTTAGCCAAACAAATCCCTACACTACTGGCCTTTTCGGCATCAGCTCGTGAAGCGCAGATCAAAGTCTCACCCGAAGTAGTATGGGGGGATGCTGGAACCAAGTTTCCGCACCCTGAGATGGTTGTGATGTTAGTTTATACCCTTTGGCCCTACTTTCGCGTAGGTCGTTAAGCCTTAGGGCTCTATCAGTCTACCCTTTATTTTGCCCTTTAGTACCTCTGAGAAGGTGTATGATTGACCTTCGTGAAGCCCTAACCCGTGGTCCAGGCATTTTCGCACGGCTATGACAATGTATTGTATAGGTTCCCATGTTATCTCAAGTGTTTTACTTATCTTATTAATCAATCACAGTTAGCGCCACGTAAATTGATATCCTTACTCGCGTTCAATTAACCGATACAATCACATATATTCGCGCATAAAATAAACATTGTAAATTAAACCCAAAACACAATATAATTAGATGCATTAGCAAGAACTAAATACACAGTAATTGCAGAATACTTCTCTTTATTGATATCTTCCAGTTTAATACAGACTTTATCCAACCTATGCACATAGTTGCAGGGGTCCACGCACTCAGTTACAGACTTCCACCCTAGGCCTCTGCGCACTCAGCTGAAAAGCCTATGCCTACACTAAGACCTAAAACACTTAGACTTCTCTACCAAAACTCCAATGCTTCACTCTTCACTCCTCCCTACTCACTACTTAGAGCTTACTTACTTAGCTCTTTTTTATAAAATCCCATGGTTTGCGGACCATGGGTAGATCTTTGTAGCCGACTTAGCACTTTACAAAATAAGGGCGAACAACCCTTTATGACTCTTAAGACCTTCGCGTTCCATGACCACAAAAGGTGGATACTTTAAAACTTTATTACAAAATTGTCCCAAAACATGGGCTTTTAGCCCCAAAACTGCTCTTGGGGGAACCCGTTTCCAACAATCACATAAATGAAGAATTATTGGATGATACAAATGACAAGGCCTCCTTGGTATATATAGGAGTCTAAAGGGTCACAATATAATCAGGGCCTACATAATAATAATAATGTAAGGGTGCAACAATAACAATAGTGGGTTTCTATGGGCCACAACAATAATAATATGGGGGATACGTGGGAAAAAAATAACAATATGGGAGCTACACTAGTATTATATGGACCTAACAATTAACTAATGAATACATGACAAATGAAATGGATAGTAAATGCAAGCAATAATTTTACACTCATGTTTGTAAAAGTTGAGGATACTGATAAATACAATGCAATTAAAGAGTGTGATCCTAGAAATGAAATTGTTAATATTTTTTATAAATATGATAAAATGTTTGAGTGATCACAATATTTAGAACATGACGATTCGTTGTATGGAAGCATCAAGGATCCAAACTTATAGCCTGTGGTTGAGGGTGAAATAGATCCCTTGGTCAATGGTGTTATTGTTAAGAAGAGTAAGCATATTATTGATTCATTCTTGTTACCAACTATTAGTTCATTTTTATTTCTAGTATGTTGTGAATGGTTAGTAGTTGCAATTGTGAATACAAATTTTTGTGAAAGTAAGAGAATTACTAATTATGACAACAATTTTATGACAATTTTCATCCTTATTGGATTCTTGCGATGAGTCAATCGTTGACTATTCAAGCAAGATGGATGGATAGTAGACAGGTGGGGAAGAAATACCATCACTTACTTTCTAGATAAATTTAAACTTTTGGTTGTCCAAAATCTCTCCTGTGGGGAGGATCAATCCTGGTGGATCTATACAACCAATAAAAAAATATGCTCTCAAACGTTGATGTGAAGGTATCCATGACGTAGATCTCATCGAGAGCTTTCCCATGGAACATGAATTAATTCAAACAAATGTTGTATGAGAAATTTATAGCCTTTTGAAGTTTTGGTCAAACATGGAAAAAACAGGAGCAGGACTTGACACGTGGTAGTATAGAAAAGACATGTGGTAATACTGGCATGATAGGTGGAAATATAGATGCTGATGTGGCATGCTATTTGGGATGTATGGATGATGACATGGTAGGATAACTTGGTAGGCTAACTATGTAATGACATGGTAGGATGACTTGGTAGGTTGACTATGCAGTTACATGGGCCAATCAAAAGTTGCTTCGTGGTAGACTCAAATTGGTCAGGAAGGTTCAATTAATTAGTGGAAACAAGGCTGGTGGGGTAGTTTGAACCCTTTACCTTGGGGAAATAAATTCACCAATCTATCTTTAGGCCAACAACTAGTCATTGTAATAGAAATGACATATACTATATTTTTATTTTAATTATTATACATTTTTTAAATTGGCATTGATGAGGATCGACCTTGTAACCACTTACCAAAAAGAAATATTTTAAACCAACACACCGATGATCATTATTATATGATGAACCAACACATACTATATTTAAGATTCATTTATTATCTAAGGTTTAAAAATGGTCCGTGAGCTTGACCCCATGATCTACATGCCACGAGTACAGTGTATAAGGTATTACTTTTTATAACAAATTTAGGATCCATTATTTAAAGTACGGAATCTTGCATATATGAAAAATTGAAAAATATTCACGAGTTTGAACCTACCTCATGCATCTATGCCATAGTTTTTACCAATTCTCTAGAGGTATGTGTTATGACAAATTTTCAACACCAAAGGATTTTATGGTGTTGTTTTACTTTTTAAATTGAAAGAATAATGGTTTTTAGGCCAAATATTGACAGCTCGAGAGTGGGAGGTGGTGTTCTGGAATACCACAATATTTGTAGCAGAGTTGAAGACATACTTGTTTTCATATTGGATACCAATTGGATGTATTAAAAATTTATAATTCACATAATAAACTATTTTTTCGTTGGGAGTGGACCTGAAAATGTAGCCCAAGATGGTGAACTCCACTAAAAAACTTTACTTTCTTGTTTTTGTTATTTTTTTTTCTATCTATTTCTTAAGCTCAACCCTTCAATTGTTCATTAAGGTTTAAAATTAAGTTAAGTGATCCAGATTGGATCATTATATTTTTTTTCATCCATCTCAATACTTTTAGAGTGAAATCAGTGGAGGAAGTAACTCACAAAACCATTTTTATCGGAAGGACCCAATTTGGAAAAACGGGTTATGAAATCTTCTACGAGCATTTTTAGGCATAAAATGATGTTTTTTGTGGGTAAAAATATGTCTCTTTATAGTTTCTCCTTGTTTTCCTATTCTACACATAGAGACCTTTCCAATAATGAAATAATCATGTCAATCAGAGTCTGTATGCAAAATTTATGCCAATCAGAAGCTGACCTTCCTGTTTTCATCACCATAATTCGAGAGGATGCCACATTAGCCTCCATCATTCATTAAAAGGGAGATTTCACGTGATTGTGATGAATATGACTTTAGAAGAGTCTATATGGTAACTCTGGTTAAGAGTTGAGGTAGTCAGACCTAACCACTAGTAGGCTATCAGGCTGTGTCATAGTTAGGCCACTAGGAGGAAAAGAGGTTCCATTCTTTTGAGCACATTTGTTCCATATTTGAGAAAAAATAGCTGAGAGATAGGAGATAGAGAAAACAGAGAGAATTTTTGTATTGTAGTAGCCTATGGGCCATAATCCATACTTCTTTGTGCACACAAACATTTTATATTCAT
Organism: Pinus tabuliformis; assembly: GCA_031772625.1. Taxonomy (NCBI): domain Eukaryota; kingdom Viridiplantae; phylum Streptophyta; class Pinopsida; order Pinales; family Pinaceae; genus Pinus; species Pinus tabuliformis. Next base: position 999,636,154 of record CM062818.1, read on the forward strand.
AGAAAGAGAGAAGAGCGACTTCAACTTCCAGCTGGATTTTTCCTCTCGAAATGGTTTTCTTAGGTCATATCTTGTGTCAGATATGTGTGTGATATTTTATTTCATTTTTCTCTATTTTATGCATAATTTTAATTCACATGCATACACTATTAAAAATAATCTACAAATCTATAAATCTAAAGAGAAAAAAAAAAACTATAATAGTGTAGGTTTTGGATTTTAAGTGTAATTTTATCAGATTTGTTTTGACGAATTGTTCAGTGGAATATACACAACAGTTTATAGGTCATTAATTTAATTCACACTTATAAATATTTTGCAAACTGATCAATAATTTTAGATCATAAACTGAGGTCCAAAAAATAAAATTCTCAAATTTAAAATCTAATAGTAGATATGGATGCTACAACTCATGAAATTCTAAGACATTTTTTTTCTTCCTTTCGTAAAAATAAATATGAGGTTTAAAAATGAAAATTATCAATTTGTAAATTTAAAAGTAGATATGGATACCCATCGAGGACATGAGTATGGGGATGCAATTGTATGAAATTTCCATCCAATTTTATGCCTCTCTTAAGCCAATTTAAACTAAGGTCCAAATCAATATGATGTACAAAAATGAAACTTCTTGGTTTTCAAATTTAAAAGTAGATATGGATATCCATTTTGGAGATTAACATAGTTGCGTGGTGTTGTACCCTCCTCATCCTCCCTTTTATTTTTCATGTAGTAGAGAATATTTGTTCTTATATACAGGGAGGGATTGAAAACTCCAGAAAAACAAAATGGGATTAAAAATTAAAGTAAGGCCTAAGAATATTCAAGGAATAATTTGAAGAAGTGATCAAGAGGACTGGTGAAAATATTGAAGCCACTTTTATTGAAAAATATAAGATCAAAGACCACATCAGACTCATTCAACCAGAAAGTGATTTGGAAGAGCTTTCTAGTGGTATTCAAGATTTTTAAAATAACCTCCCATATCATGAGATATAGCTAGTCAAAGCTGGTGAACACAAGTAAAAGATTGCAGAACTAAAAGGAATTTGGGTGAGACTTCAATGTGTAGCCAACGTTGGCTTAGTTTCCAAATCCGACAGCAAGGGTGGAAGTGTTAGGAATTCCGACACATAGGAAATGTTAAGTATAACTTGGTCTAGTGTAGATTTAGGTAAAGTGTGTTTCTTTACTATGTACTTTTGTAACTTACAATCCGACAGTCACAATATGTAGTGATCCGACGGTTCATTCTCTCCTCGGTATTACCAACACTTGATCCATGGCTTAACACCCGATTGGTCCATGATCTCTATTTAAAGAGCATGGAGGGTCATTTGTAGGGTAACCGTTCATGAGAGAAGCTTATGTAAATTTTCATTCTTTTATTAATAAATTTCCTAAAGTGGCCGCATTGGCTCAAGCCGTGGACTATTTCCCTCCTTGAGGGTTTTAACCACATAAAAAATACTGGTGTATTGATCTGTGATCTGTTTCTGAGCAGTTTCCTTTGGTGTTCTTTTTTAGGAACTTACCCTGCAAATTCCTACATGGTATCAGAGTTATTTGAGGGCTGCATCTGTTGGTGATCCAAATCTAAAGCCGGTAGAACTGCATCTGATTGCCATTTCCTAGATCTACTATTTCTGACTACTTTCGGGCTGAGAGGACTATTCTATTGTGTTAGGAGCATCTATTCCAGTGAGGAACCCCTTTCGTTTCATGAGAAAAGGTTTTTGGTAGCCCTAGCTACGTCATTTTTAAGATCTGGAGGTATACAATGTTTATTTGCAGTTTTTAGTTATTTTCTCTCTGTTTATTTTAGTTTATTTAGCTCTTTGTTTTTATATTACCAGATCTATACCTTTCATTTCTGCGTATGCTCTTTGCCCCATGACTCTGTGCGATCTGGGAAAATCAGAAACAGAAAGGAAGGATTTTTCTCATGTGTATGCTCTTTTCCGCCACGCCTTAGTGTGATCTCGGAAAATCAGAAACATTGAGGAAAATATTTAGTTTTCGGCTAAAGCTAACTTCAAGCTACAAGCTTTGTTTTTTTTTGTATGTCCGTGTTGGGTTTTGTTTTTTTGTTTGGAAAAAAAGAGCTTTTTCAAGTAAGCACGCACTCCAAAGCTTCAGTGAATAAAAAAAATAAAAAAACAAACCCCACTTCCTCTTTTCCAAAATTACTAACCTTTTAATCTAGCTCACTTGGTCCAAAGCTACTTTATGAGAGTAGAGGTCTTGAGTTCAAGTCTTTCTCTTTGTTGAGTTAATTAGATTAAGTTTGGAAAGGGGGCAGAATTTTTTAAATATATCTTTATCATTCATTTATGCACATTCCCGCACTTCGTCGACATCTTCAACAACTTTTCTTCAAAAGTCATAACTTCTTCATCCAGAAGCCATTTTCAGAGTCGTTTTTTTTTTAATCAACATAATTTTTTGAGATATTTCCATTGGAACACTTAGTTTCAAATTTTTTAGCTTCAGTTTCTATTAAAATGGAAATTCCATTCCAAGTTATTCTTGACAGCACCAACTACTTCCAATGGTGGTCCTACATTGTGGATTTACTTAGAAGTAAAGGTATTTACAGAATAGCCTCAGGCCAAGAAAGTAAACTAAAAGATGAAGATAAGGCAGCCAAATGGGAAAATAGGCAAGATCAAGCACGTGGGTTGACAGGGATGTCTAGTTCTCTAGAACTTAGATTCCATATTGCAAAACTTGATACTCATAATGAAGCAATGAAACAGATCACTAAAGTTTTTGGAATTAAAAATGAACTTAGAGCCCATCAACTTGAAAATGATTTGCTTACTTTGGACCCAAATAATTTTTCTTTCATTGAAGATTTTTTGTCCAAGTTCAATACCCTTAGACTTCTCTTGGAACGTGTTAAGGTTAAGAAAGAAGATAGTAACCTTATCTATTCCGTTCTTACAAAGTGGGGACCAGCCTACTCTGTGTTTGTTTCCACCTTCCATTCTATAAGAGAAGCCTTCATTTCTCAAGCACAAGACTACAAGTCCCCTTCCTTTGATTCCTTTTGTGATTCTTTAATAAGAGAACAAGAAAAACTCTTACATCTTGGTCTTCTTAATCTTGGAAACTCTTCTAAGAAAGCCTTAGCTGCTCAACAAAAACCAAATTCAAAGAATCCTAAGAAGCCGTATCCTAAAAATAATGGTCCTAAACCAAAAAAGGGTCCTAGGCAATTTCAGTCTCAAAATGAAAAATAATTTCAACAAAATGATAAGGAAAATAAAAACAAAGGGAAGAAGACTAATAGACATTGCCACTTTTGTAATCAAGATGGCCACTTAGAATCTAAATTCTTTAAGAAGATGGAAGCCTTGGAAGTAGCAATGAAGAGGCATAACATCCATTTGGAGCACTCTTCAACTTCAACTTCATCTTTAAGAATAACACTTTCTGCATGTGGTTGTCAAGCATCTCGGTCTGGCTATGCACTAAATGTATCTTCTTCTTATCATTCTCATGGGTGGCTCATTGATTCTGAAGCTTCTTATCACATGGCCAAAAACAAAACCATGTTTCCTTCTTTAAATGATTGTAACACCAAAAATATATACGTTTGTGATGACAGATCTCTTAGTGTTGTAGGGACTGGAACTGTTCGTATAAACAATGGTCAATTTAATGATGTATTATGTGTTCCAATCTTATCCTGCAACCTTCTATCTGTATATTAGATAACTCATTTAGGTGAAGTTAAAATCATTGAATTTTCACCTCACGATGTTGTAATTAAGGACCTAAGAGATCCTAGAGAGATTTTACCTACTGGCATTGTTGATTATTCTACAAGGTTGTATAAGTTTAACAACTTTGGGTCATCAAATATTCCCTTGGTATTTTTTTCTCATAATGATGAAGTGAGTAAACTCTGGCATGAGTGATTTGGTCACTTAAACTATCGCTCCTTCAGAATCTATGTAAATAAAATATGGTGACAGGTTTTCCAATGGTGTCTTGCAGAGATGGTGTTTGTTCCAGATGTGTACTCAGAAAACATCATCAAGATAGTTTTGAAAAACGTGCCTCTTGGCACACCTCAGCCCCTTTATAGCTTGTGCATAGTGATTTATGTGGTCCACTTCCAGTTGTTTCATTCTCTGGCTACAAGTATTTCTTAACTTTCATTGATGATTTCACTAGATTCACTTGGGTATAATTCTTAAAACTCAAGAGTGAAGTATTTAACATGTTCTTAGCCTTTAAGGCCTTCGTTGAAAAACAATTTGGACATCAAATTCTTAAGCTAAGATTTCATAATGGTGGAGAATATGTTAACAACAAATTCATCAACTTTTGCACAAATTCATCAACTGTTCCATATACTCCACAAAAAAATGGTGTAGCTGAAAGGAAGAATCACACCTTAAAGGAAATGGTTAATTGTATGCTTCGATCTAAAGGACTTAGACTTAGTTTTTGGGAAGAAGCAATTTACTATACAAATTACATAGTAAATCACACTCCTACTAAGGTTTTAAATAACATCACTCCAGAATAAGCATGGAGCTCAATTAAACCAAATGTAAGTCACTTTCGTGTTTTTGGAAGTGAAGCATGGGCCCATATTCTAGATGAGAAACATAAAGCTTTAGAACCTAAGAGTGAAAAATGTATTTTTGTTGGATATTCTGAAGATGTCAAAGGATATAGACTTATTCTACTTAAGTCCAAAAATTTTATCATTAGAAGAGATGTAAAGTTTGCTGAAAATATATCAGCCTATGAGCCTAGTTCGGCAGATGTGCCACCTCTCTCTATCTCTTCTACTTTTGAAAATATTTCTTCTTCAGATGATGAAAGCGAGGATGAAAATCCTCCCCCACCTTCTCAGGATCCTCCTTTAGCTCCTCAGCTTCCAAAATGGGTCCATGCTACTCGGGATGCAGCAGGTGCTCTTGCTGGTGATCCTACAGATCAATGATGTACACATTCTCAGTTCGATAGAGACTCTTCTTTACTGGCTCAAGCTTCAGTGAATTATGATCCTAACACCTTTGCAGAAGCTTCAAGCCATCTATATTGGGATGTAGCTATGAATGAAGAATATCGTTCATTATTGGCAAATGTAACATGGGATCTTGTTCCTCTACCAAAGGGACAAAAACTTGTTAGATGCAAATGGGTTTGCAAAACCAAGTATGGACTAGATGGAAAAGTTGATAAACATAAAGCTCGTCTTGTTGCTAAGGGTTTTTCACAAGTCGAAGGAATTGACTATATTGAAACCTTCTCCCCTGTTGCAAAAATGAACTCTATCTGCCTTTTTCTTTCCCTTGCTGCCTCTTTCAAATGGGAAGTCCATCAGATGGACGTTAAATCTGCCTTCTTGGGGAATTGCATGATGAAATCTATATGGAATAACCTACTAGCTTTATACAAACAAACTCTAGCCTTGTATGTCAGCTTAAGAAACCCCTTTATGGTCTCAAGCAAGCTCCTCAGGCTTGGTATGCTAAAATGGATAGCTTTCTTTTAGAAATTGCTTTTCTAGGTGTCATTCTGACAACACTGTCTACACCAAGAAAGTGGGAAAGTCTCTTATCATTCTTGTTCTTTATGTTGATGATCTTATCCTTACTGGTATTGATCCCAAACTTATAAACCGTGTGAAGTCCAACCTTAAAAAGAAGTTTGAAATGACAGACTTAGGACATTTGCATTATTTTCTTGGTCTTCAAGTCTTGCAATCCAAGGAAGGTATTTCCCTTTCCTAGTCCAAGTATGCATGTGATCTTCTACGCCACTTTCACATGGAATATTGTAAGCAGCTCCTTCTCCCTTTCAGTCTGGAGCCAAGCTTTTAGTCACTTGTACTTCCCCTGAAGTTGATGCTACCTTATACCGTCAACTTGTAGGAAAAATTTTGTATCTGACCCATACTTGTCCTAACCTTTCCTTCGTTGTTGGCCTTATTTCTCAGTTTATGTAAAACCCACATGGAAGTCATTGGAAAGTAGCTAAAAGAATGCTTCATTATGTTTGAGGTATAGTTCAGTTTGCGATTCATTACAGTGCAGAAGCATCTCCTCTATTGGTTGGTTTCACTGATTCTGATTGGGTTGGTGACCCTGATAATTGAAAGTCTACTGCAGGTTATGTGTTCACTCTTGGTTTAGGACCTATTACATGGGCTTGCAAGAAACAAAGTGCCATTTCTCTTTCTTCAGCAGAAGCAGAGTATCATGGTGCCATAGAAGCTAGTAAGGAATCCCTATGGCTTTGTCAGATCCTGTCAGAGTTTGGCTTTCAGCAGCAGCATCCAACTACACTTTTGTGTGGTAATCAAAGTGCCATTCAACTATGCAAAGATCCAGTCCAACATCAGCGCAGAAAACACATTGAACTGCATATGCACTTCATCTGAAAGCTCATTCATGACCATGTTCTTGAAGTGCAATATTCTTCAACAGATGATCAAGTTGCAGACATCTTTACAAAGGCTCTCACAGAGGCGAAGTTTACTAAACTTTGATTTATGGTTGGAGTTCAGGAAGTTGTCACTAAGGGGGGATAGGCACTAATGCCTCCTTCCTTCTCCTATTGTGTCATATTTGTACATCCTTCAATCCTATCCCAAGTTGTTCTTAAGGGGGGATGTTAGGATATTCCAACACATAGGAAATAGTTAAGTATAACTTGGTCTAATGTGGAGTTAGGTAAAGTGTGTTTCTTTACTATGTACTTTTGTAACTTACAATTCGATGGTCACGATATGTAGTGATTCGACGATTCATTCTCTCCTCAGTATTACCGACACTTGATCTGTGGCTTAACACCCGATTGGTCCATGATCTCTATTTAAAGGGCATGGAGGGTCATTTGTAGGGTAACCATTCATGAGAGAAGCTTATGTAAATTTTCATTCTTTCATTAATAAATTGCCTGAAGTGGCTGCATTGGCTCAGGCCGTGTACCATTTCCCTCTTTGAGGGTTTTAACCATGTCAAAAATACTAGTGTATTGATATGTGATCTGTTTGTGAGCAGTGTCCTTTGGTGTTTTGTTTGAGGAACTTACCCTGTAAATTCCTACAGCAAGAGCCTCTATGAAACGCTTCGGGTATACATGGTCAATCTTGAGTAGAAGAAAACAACTTTATTGGCTACAGGTGGAACCCACTCGATGGGTTTACCCCGATAAAGTTACCCTGGTAGAGTGTTAAGAGCAAAAGACTTAAAGTGACTAGATATTCTAAGCAAGTGGGGTCTAGTTGGAAAAATTACCCCGACTTAATGTTAAGAGTGAATAAAGGTGAATAATCTTAAGCATCACGAGTGGAGGACTGGGATGACATCCTCCTGACGATGGTTTCCTGACATATTGTTGTGGGGAAAAATGCCTATGCAGGACGATCCTATCCACCTAAGGTGTGACAGTGCCTTAGCAACAAACGAGTACAGCTATACTGGTTTCTTCCTTTATGAAATGTGAAAGAAGAGAGATCAATAGACTTACCGGTGTCTTCCGTTTGTCCCTCGATCCAATCTCCCTTCTCTTTGGGTGTTCACAGCTACTTGCCTTCCTGCTTATCCAACTACAGCTTCCTGCAAGATCACAAGAGAACAGCTACTTGCGACAAGAGAAGAACACTACACAAAGATAGATACTCACATTCATAACTAGTTTAGGATTAGAAATAAACCAAATACACTAATACATTCATACATCAAAATACATCAGCATATAGGAGAAACCAAGATAGCTTTATTGATGAATAACAAGGTTCAGGAAGAGATACAACCCAGAGGGCTCCAATCCAGCATCTCCTTCCCAGCAAATGGAATTCCTATCTTCAGCCCCTTCAAAGCATTAAGCACCCAATGATTCCAGTCTCAAACCAACAACAATTCTTTGCAATAACAAAATTCCAGCCTCCTAGATCTCATGGAGGAGAGATCTATATATAGTTATTTTGGAGAGAGGATGAGTCAGCTTGAGATCTGACTAGTGTCCTCTCCCTCTATCAGTTCTTGAGTCCACTTGGAGGTTCTTGCTTCCACTTGGAGATTTGAAACCTCTTACTCATCACCAGTCGAATTCCTTGAGGCAAGTGTCATTTTGGAAGCTTCCTGAGCATTGACACCTTGAGGAATGAGTCTGCCACTTGTCCAAACTCGCTCAACGCAGGTAGCTAGTGTTGGAGTTGACATTCAACGCAGGTAGACAGTGGAGCCACTGACATTCAGCGCAAATGGTCAATGGAGCAGTTGACATGATCCTGAATTGACTTGTTTTTTAGCAGTTTCAGGTGGAGAACTTTTGTGAATTGCTGTGGTTTGTTAGCCTTGTTCCTCTAGGGGTAGGAACAACATGTTTAGGGACTTTGGATCCCTTAGATTATGGACATTTCATGTTCAATGTTGTAAGGCACAAAAATGTCTATAACAGTTGCCCCCTAAAGTATGAGGCTGTTTATTGGGCGAAATGCTCTATCAGGGGGATCCGAAGTTCATCCAATGCTGGGAGGAGACCTGTAATACAATACAATACAATACATTATTGTTCATATTGCTTTCATGATCTAGCTGCGGCGGGCATTCCCATGCTCAGCTTTATAAATTCATTTTTCTGTACATAGAACAGACAATCGTCTGATGATAGACTGATAATTTTGATGAAATTATCATCCTTTGAGTAGGATGATTATCTACTGCAATGATGTACATGTCAATGTCTTTATCTTTCCTGAATATATATCGCAGCCCGGATGGATGAAACTAGATCCGGGGTCTTGCAGCCTCAGTATATTGCACTCGACCTGCCTTCTCCTACCAAGCCACGCATGCAGAGATGGGTTGACCACATGTCTAGGCATGCTAGTCAATCTCAGATTACTTTCACTGATACCTTCTTCAGGTGGTTCGAGCGCCAGGAGATGGTCTATTCTGAGTATCCATATGTTGGTATGGATTTCCGAGGTGATCCGGACTTGGTACTGCCGGATGGCGAACAGTGGGGCGCTATTGGTAAAATCCTCGACCATATTACTGTTTACTTCTTATTTATAATGTCTTTGTGCTTTATTCTATCAAGACTTTAATCAAACTCATGTGTGCATGCAGATGTTGGTCTTGTTCGTCCAGCAGTTCGCCCGAGAGCGCCAGTTGCTGCCCCAGCAGGGGAGACTGCTGGGAGAGTTATTCTCCGCGACCTTGATGTAGCCGAGACCCTTATAGCTGTGCAGGAGCAGGTTGAGAGCCTTACTCTCGGCATTCCCGATGTGAGGATTGATGATTTACCTTTACAGTTGCAGCGGCATACTACTGGCGTGCCTAGAAGATGGACTCGTCTCTTGCGCATGATCGCACAGGCCGTGACATGCTATCATGAGCATCACTAGACTAGGGTGCCCCCTAGCACTTTTGAGTTTTTGGGTCATATGACCGATTTTGTCTTGGTTACAGAACATTACGTATGAACGATAAACAGCTTATATATATTTTGATTTTCGAGTTTTATTATGGTTGAGTTATATGATCCATATGTACAATCATTGATGATGTGTCTCTTTTTATAAATGTCGCAAATGTCTATCTAACACATAGTTTGCTAATGAGTCGGTTAATGTGTTCAAGTTTCTGGAAATATGCTGGTATTGAATTGAATCAAACTGTCTTTCCAAAATCTTAACCCTTAGAAACATGCGATAAATAGCTGGATTGCGAATGGAATATATACCATTGAGTTGTAGTATTACGAGTTGTGAGTCTAGCCTGACGATTAGTCGGCGTATACCACAGGTGATGGCATCAGAGAGTAGTTCTATCAACGCGCTATACTCAGCGATGTTATTCGTTGATTGTCCAATACACACACCTCTGAAACTTACTAACTCGCCGCTTGGATCAAAAATGGCCCAGGCTGCGGAGGATAGGTTCCGCGAACTACGACTCGCTCCGTCGGCATATCCAACACATGTCTCCAGAAGGTTTGACATCTGCAATAAATGTAAAAAGGTGGATCACTCGACCAAAACAAACATTTTTAGCGAAAACAAAATACAACAAAAGCATACAGGTTACTATTTAAGCATAGTAACGCTTGAGGTACAACCCGTTGCGGGGTTGCGCCAATGGAATTCTGTCATAATCCATTAACTCGTAGGCTCCTTTTTCTAACACTCGTTTAACAATATAGGGGCCCATCCATAAGGAATTAAATTTACCTGCTCCCAATTTATCGGATTCTTGGTCATAAAGCAAGACCAAGTCACCTTCTGAGAAGACACGGGGTTTGACATTTTTGTCGAACTGCGGCTTCACTCGTTTCTTATGGGCTTCGTTAGCCAAAGCGGCGTCACGACAGGTTTCATCCAATTGGATTAATTCCAAGAAACGTGCCTCTTCTTCTGAAGTTCCGGGGAGGAGATCAATTGCGAGTTTAAGAGACGAAATTTCACACTGGACTGGTAATACTGCCTCCAGGCCATACACCAGTTGAAAAGGTGTGAACCCAGTCGCATTCTTTACCGATGTTCGGTAAGCCCACAAGGCTGAGTACAGGATTAGGTGCCACCTTCTTTTATGAACCCCGATCATCCTTTGCAACATACGCTTCAGGACTTTGTTGATTGCTTCAACTTGTCCGTTGGCTTGCGGATAATACGGGGTAGAGTTGTCGTGAGATAGCCCTAGCTTGGCAGCCAATTCAACCATCATGTGATTGCGAAAATGTGATCCATGATCTGTCACTATAACCTGTGGTACGCCGAACCTGGCGACTACATGATTGAAAAAGAAAAGGGCAGATGTTTCACCAGTGTTATCCAATGTAGGCATCGCCTCGGCCCATTTTGTAAAATAGTCAACAGCGACTATAATATACCCATGCCCCCCGGTCGAGGTGGGGTTACATTGCATGAAATCGATGCCCCATTTGGCGAAAGGCCCAACAACAACTGTTGGCTGTAAAGGTGCAGGTGGTCTTCTGTTTTTTCTATCAAAAATTTGACAAGCATGGCAACTTCTGACTGCGATTATGCAATCTTTGAACATGGTTGGCCAGAAGTATCCTGCGCGTAAGATTTTTTGCGCTGTTGCATATCCAGATTGATTCCCCCCACACGCGTCTGAATGACACTCATTCAGGGATTTTCGGCCTCCTCATGGGTAAGGCACCTCCTCAGGACTGTATCGATACCACGACGATAAAGCGTATCACCGACGATCATGTAGTCTTTAGCTTGGTATCGTATACGTTTCTGTTCTGAGTGAGAGGTGTTAGGCCTGAACTTTTGGGTTTGGAGATAAATTATGATATCTCCATACCACTCATTGCTTGTAGATATTAGAAACAAATTCTCGTCCACGATTGATTCTTCGGAGGTTTCATTGTTGGACGACGATGGGAGATCGCACAATAATTCTGCGAAAACTAAAGCTTTCTTTGATTTGGATTTTACAAAGTCCAGATCAAACTCTTGAAGGATCGCTATCCATTTTGAATATTTGCCCCCCAGCAACTGTCGCGACAGTATATAAGTCATGGGGTTGCAATCTGATAAAATGGTAATTTTCCGAAAGAGGACATAATGTCGAAACCTTTGAATCGCTTGAATAGCTGCAAGCGCTAGTTTTTCAACGTAAGAATATTTACTTTCTGTATCATTTAAGTTTTTACTTAAATAATATATATGATGTTCAATTCCATTGACTTCTTGAACTAAAACCATCGCAATGGTCGTATCCGCTGCAGCCAGATACAGGTTAAAATCTCTTTTATAGTCTGGGGCATACATTAATGATGCTTTTACTAGAGAATCTTTCAGAGCATCAAAGGAAGCTTGCGCCACCTGATCCCAAACAAAAGGTACATCCTTTTTCAAAAGACGAGTATAACCTTTAGCAAGTTCTGCGTAATTTGGAATGAACCTCCTCAGAAAGTTTTCTTTCCCTTGGAGTTTCTGAATCTGAAGCAAATTTGAAGGTGGAGGCAAATTAATGATTGCCTGAACCTTGCAAGGATCGAGACGAATCCCATCCTTAGAGACTACAAAGCCAAGTAAACAACCAGAACCGACGCAAAACACACATTTGTGTGGATTGAGTCTTATCTTGTAGTGTCGGCAACGTAGAAATATCGCTCTTAAATGCTGCAGATGATCAATCCGCTTTCGCGAATGAGCCGGAAGGTCGTCGAGATATGGTTGAACGATGTTCTTGATGTCATGGAAGGCATAATTCATTTCCCTCTGAAATGTCGCCCCTGCGTTCTTTAAACCAAAGGGTAATTTTTGATAAGCGAATGTGCCCCACGAACAGATGAATGCAGTCTTTGACTGGTCCTGTGGGCGGATATTTATTTGATTATACCCGGAAAATCCATCCATAAATGAAAAGATTTCACATCCGGCGCATTCATCAATTATCTGGTCGATGAAGGGTGTAGGGTAGTTGTCCTTTGGACAAGCTTGGTTTACATCCCTATAGTCAACACACACTCTAACTGTCCCTTGTTTCTTCATAACAGGGACAATATTCGATACCCAATCGGTTAGAGGAACCGGGTAGATGAAACCAGCATGGAGGAGCTTTTCAACTTCTGCTTTAATGGAAGCGGCTTTCTTGGGGTGCACCTGCCGAAGTCGTTGTCTTACTAGTTTGACATCAGGATACATTTTAATTTCATGTTCAACGATACTCGAGTCAATGCCTGGCATTTCATCATATGACCAAGCAAAGACATCTCTGAATTCGCGAAAAAGAGCGTTATATATTTCCAGTTCTGAAGGGGAACAACCTTTGCCGACATAAATATTCTCCACAACATTTGTTTTAGTCGAGATATTTATGGCTATAGTCTCTTCAATATTGGATAAGTTTCGCTCGGAATCCACTGTATTTACAGTATTTGATAGGAATTCAAAAACTGAAGGGTGATAAAGGTCTTGTTGAGTATCTTCTTCATATTCCGGAAGAAGGGAACGATGGTGGCAATCATTCCATGGTGCCCCCTCAATCAACATTGATTATAGAATTCCTTCGTCAGTCCCATGTACTTTCGACCAAGGATCTAATGGGGTACCATATTCTCTAGACCTATCTACCCAAACGCTTGATGAGCGTTGATTTGGGTTCGCCTCCCATGCCCGAAACATTGATTGCTACAATATTTCTATAGGGCTTGGGGGCAAAACCATTGCATGATCCATTTCGACATCGTCTTCTGAGATCTTCGTAGAAGATATCATGTTGCAGGCTCTTACGAATGCTACTTCTCCTATATAGAATGGAGGTGGAAGTGCGAAAGTTCCCATTAATGTGGGGTCTTTCAGTAGGCCTACTCCGATGTCTTGAAGCGAATGGCTGCTTCCATGGATCATGGGAATGCTTCCTGTAACTTGTGAACCATTAAGGAGGAAGTTTTGTTGGTCGACGATTGTAATCCCTCCTTCAAACGGGAATGCGATCTTCCTAAAATAAGTCGACACAACAGCTGCCATGGCATAGATCCATGGTCTTCCCAGTAGGATGTTGTAGTCAAGATTCCCATCGATGACTTCAACATCTATTTCTACTATTTTTCCTCCCAGTTCAACTTTCAAGTTATTAAGGATACCATACGGGGTATAAGTCCTTCCGTCGAAAGCTTTTAATGTCGTCGAAGATCGCGACAAGGTTGGAGATCCTAAAGTTTTCCAGCAACTCATCGACATAATACATGTAGATGCCCCCTCATCAATAATTGTTCGGTGAACAGTTTTGTTGAGGGATTTCACTTGAATAAGGAAAGCTAGTTGAGCTGGTAACTGAGGATCCTATCCTTTGTGATCAAAGGATACAAGATTGGAATCCTTAGGATCAACCCCACCAATAGCCGATAACAAAGCCTACCTTTGGGATGGGAAATTTTGTAATACTTCAAGAGTCGACATAGTGGATGGCGATTGGGCCAAATCTTCCACTATGTTATAATGTTGCACCGCTCTGGCACAAGGATTAAATGTCAACTTGTGTACTACTCCCTTTGGCGGTTTTATTGTTAGTTCAGGAATGATGGGCGGTACAACTTCTGTCGAAGTTGTTGTCGAACTACTTGGTTGATCTTTACCTTTGTCATTCGACAGCTGTGGATTCCCGTAATCTTTGTTCCTTGTCGAAATCAAAGCATCATTCTGCTATTTTGAAACCGACAACATAAGCACTTGCGACGGGGAAGCATTTCCACTATCAACCAGATTTTGACCTGGGTTGGGAAATGGATCAATTAACACAACTGAGGTTTGTGAACTTTTAAAGAACCTTTTAAGCTCAGCTTTATAGGGACAATCCCTTGTCCAATGATCCTCCTCATCACATATTTGACATGGATAATTTGGTTTCCCTTTCCCATGAGGGTTTGAAGAAGTTTTTCCAGGAGATGACTCACCCTGTTTCTTCTTCTTCCCTTTGTTTTGTTTCTTCTTGCTTCCTGGTTGATTGGTTTCTTTGCCTTTATCTGCTGATACGACATTTACTTTCGAAGCAAGAATTTCATCTTTTGCATTTTGATCCGAATTCTTACGGGCTTTCTTAGACGAAGCCTTTGTCGATTTCGCGTTTGCCGTGCCAATCACGCCATCACCGGCATGAGAGTCACTATTTGATTTAGGAGGAGGAGGAATTGAAAATTCCAGTCTAGGGGTGTCAGGTATTTTGTCGTAGAGCGTGTCAGACTGAGTATAAACTAAGTCTAGATATTGTGCACGAGCAATAACTTGCTCCTTTGTTACGACTCCCCCCTTTGCCACATATTCCGTTATAGCAGGAAGTAAATAATTTATAAACCATTCAGCTAACAGCTGATCGGGAACGTATGTTTTCACCATCCTACGTCGAAGACGCCACTCATGTATATGATCAGATATATGAGTGGCAGTTGTCTGTTTGAAGTTGGTTAATATTTCGGTTCCCGTTTCATACCTTATCGGTAATTGAAAATGGGTTAAGAAAGTCGTGGCTAGGGAGCTAAAATTTTCGAACGAGGCTCTAGGTAATTCAATATACCATTTTTCCGCTAGACCCGTTAACGTCCGTTGGAAAAGGCAAAGCCTTATCGAATCATCATTTAGGGTGTTTGATGAACACCACAGATGAAAAGTCATCACGTGATTCGATGGGTCTTCACCTGGATTTCCATTGAATTTAGGAATGTCAAATGGAAGTTTGTGAGGAATCGCTGGCCACCAAGGGGCGTAAGCAATCGGATCGTTGGTTAACCGGTGTAAATCGGGTAACTCTAAAGTTGCCACAAATGGTAACTGTTGATTCAGATTAGGTGAAGCATACCCAGGGTACGATGGGATCGCCTGAGCAGTGGGCCTTTGCATACCAGCATAATGTAATTGATGTTGGTATGACTGATACGGTTGGTGGACTTGACCACCGTAAAGCGGTTGGTTTTGACCGTTTTGAATATACGGTTGTCCACTGTTTGCAAAGATCTGCTGCTCAGAACCTTGGTATACTTGCTGGAATTGTGGTTGTTGGTATTGCACTAGCCACGGTTGTGAAGCCACGTTCTGTTGTGCTATACTAACTGCTGGACCAAGGTGTGGGGTAATTGTACCCGTTTGGACCTGTGTCGCCCCACCAGTTGGCGATTGCGGTTGTGACCCAGGGTCAAGGGGCTGTTGCATTACAACCTGAGAGATCTGAGGTTGACATACAACAGGCATCGCTTGAACTTGTGACACTGTTACAATAGCCGGTGTGGTCGGGATGTTCGTCATAGGTACGCACTGTTGCATAGAATATACAACCCTTGGTTGTTGAGGTAGCATAGGTACCCAACCACTTGATGTTATTCCAGTATAACCTGAATACTGTTGCGAACTCCCGTATGGATACCCTCACGGAGGGGGTAATGAAAGGGCATACTGCCCCCCATACGGTAGCAATCCGGAACTCAAGGGGATTGTTTGTCCTTGGGGACTGGATTGCCCAAATTGACCTCCAAATGGATCAATCTGGCGAGTCTCAACATAAGAGTTTCCGGATATTATTCCGGATGAACAAACTGGAACGGACCATACTGTTGAAAAAGTCCCTTGGTGGACTCCTTCTAGCAGTTGTGAGCTAGTCGGGACAGATGGTATGCCGACAAACATTGTCGGAGTGACGGCAGGGGCTTCTGCTGTCGCTGTGTCGTTCGACACAGTCCTAGATGTTGACGGTTGTTTAGACATTTTGAGTCTATCCAATAGATTGCCTAGCGATTCTACAGGAACTTCCACTTGTGGTGGATTAACTTCTGATGAAGGAAATAGAGTGACCCCGACTCCAAAATGGGTTGGAGTACTTGCTTGCGGATCCTCTACAATTTCCTCTATCGCAATCAAACCCAGTGGAAGAGGAAGACCGTCAGGTCCGTAAAATATTTCTGGTGCCGAAGAAGGGGTTGAATCGACAGCGACAGTTGTTTGGGGAGCAAGACTCTCTAAACCGGTTACAGATGGAACTGGTTCAGTAATGCAAGTATTTGCCCCCAAACTAGGATCAGTATTACTGTCCTTCTGTGGCTGTTGAACTTCTTCTATAGAGGCATGGTTTCCAGAAATGTTTGGAGTAACCGGAATCTTAGATGTGGTTGGAACACTTGTTCTAACTTTGATAGGAGATTTTGAACTGGTTAAACGAGTTCGCTTTGTCCGTACTGTTTTCGATTCTGGAGACAAAGACGGTTGACTCATAAGCCTCCGCGAACGACGGGGTTTCAATTGACTTTCTTCCACGATTGCGGATTACTCGATCAACTAAAATACAAAAAGGGAAATTGGTGTTTCCGAATTGAATGAATTTTATTAGACGCTTTAGACACAACTTGCTTTTTCACTTTTAAAGAGTCAAGAAAAAGCTAAAGATGACTCTAGTCTCCTTCGATGTTTTAACGAGCCCGAAAAAGGCCAAAAGAAACTGCTCTGGAGTTCTAGGCATAGGGTGTGCCAAACTTTTCGCAAAACCGCAGAATACTTTTTAAGGTACGGGCAGTCGATCTTCGTGAATGCTGTGTTCACTGCATTGCGATCAGTAGGGCGGCCGACACGGCTTCCTAAGGATAAAAGATATATGCCTATAGGGGTCTCCCAATATATACGCGACGGTACGTAGGAGCACAATCCGTACTAGCGCTATCGTCCCTCAGGAGGAATCACCCACCTTCCATGAGATCGACAGTCACTAGGCTTAACGACGCCGGAACACGTCTCTAGCCTAGACCTCTATGTTGTGCGTTATGTTACAAAGCGTTGTTAGGTTCATTCAGTTTATTTTAGGTTGATCTTTTTAAAGTTTGCCTTTCAAGGTTCACCACGAGATGTATGATACAAATTCCTAAATGCAGTCTAAAGATGATAAGCAAGCTTTATTATCTTTTCAACTTTGAAAATCCTAGCTACTAAGGGAAAAGAAAGACACCATCTTTTCTCAAAGAGCAATCAGCACACTCTAATGCACTTTCCCTAAATCCAACATGCAAACTATCAAATGCAAAATGCACAATGCAGGTGTTTGTTTTCCGCTTTCTTAGTATTGATGCCTACAAAGAAAGCTTTTTGTACAACTTTGAATTTGCTTTTAAATGATCAATACAAACAAGTTCACTTTTTCGAAATCAGAGAAGATAGAAGAGATTACAACACTTAACGATTTTCGAAATAAAGACTCGTTTTGACGCTTAAAAGAGACAAATTCAAACCAATAAGCAAAAGTAAATGTATAATCAATCTGCAAACAGCCAATGAACTCTCTTCTAAGACCACAATTAATCAGATCTGAATCAAAGGCTACAGGATGATTACTTTACTCATGCAAAGGAAAACTGTAAATGACGCCACAAACACATAAAAACACTCACAGTCTTTTTGTACAAAAGGAGGCGGAATCTAAGCAAAGAAAGGGAGTTATCTGACTGGTACCTGTGCTGGTTAAAGGTTGCAAAAAACAGAGATCAAAACAGGGCAACAGAGAGCAGAGAACCCCAGCTGCACAAGGCCAAACTGGTTCAGCGCAACCTAAACACTGAGGATTTGACATTCAGCGCAGGTAGCCTTCACGGGACCTGCATTGAAATGCAGACTGCCTTCACAGCAGTTGCGCTGAAGGAGAAACTCTCGTTTCTCCTGGGTTCTGGGTCACAAATTGCTCAAAAATCAATAGTTTCAAGCCAAATCAGAAACACAAGCAAGGTATAATCAAAGGGATTCTTTGAAAGCTACTAAGATCTATCACAAGGATCATCAAATCATTTGTGAATCCATTGTTCAGATCATAGACAAGTCCAGCAACTGGATCAAAGCAACAACTTTCTACTTTGCATCCGGTAAAGATGCAGTTCGATTGTTGCTGTCAAGTCTATGAAGTAAAAAAATGATAGAAACACAAATGAAATGAATAAACAAATAGTCCCCAGCGGAGTCGCCAATTTGTTGTAGGGAAAAATGCTTATGTAGGACGATCCTATCCACCTAAGGTGTGACAGTGCCTTAGCAACAAACGAGTACAGCTATACTAGTTTCTTCCTTTATGAAATGTGAAAGAAGAGAGATCAATAGACTTACCGGTGTCTTCCGTTTGTCCCTCGATCCAATCTCCCTTCTCTTTGGGTGTTCACAGCTACTTGCCTTCCTGCTTATCCAGCTACAACTTCCTGCAAGATCACAAGAGAACAGCTACTTGCGACAAGAGAAGAACACTACACAAAGATAGATACTCACATTCATAACTAGTTTAGGATTAGAAATAAACCAAATACACTAATACATTCATACATCAAAATACATCAGCATATAGGAGAAACCAAGATAGCTTTATTGATGAATAACAAGGTTCAGGAAGAGATACAACCCAGAGGGCTCCAATCCAGCATCTCCTTTCCAGCAAATGGAATTCCTATCTTCAGCTCCTTCAAAGCATTAAGCACCCAATGATTCCAGTCTCAAACCAACAAAAATTCTTTGCAATAACAAAATTCCAGCCTCCTAGATCTCATGGAGTAGAGATCTATATGTAGTTATTTTGGAGAGAGGATGAGTCAGCTTGAGATCTGACTAGTGTCCTCTCCCTCTATCAGTTCTTGAGTCCACTTGGAGGTTCTTGCTTCCACTTGGAGATTTGGAACCTCTTACTCATCACCAGTCGAATTCCCTGAGGCAAGTGTCATTTTGGAAGCTTCCTGAGCATTGACACCTTGAGGAATGAGTCTGCCACTTGTCCAAACTCGCTCAGCACAGGTAGCTAGTGTTGGAGTTGACATTCAACGCAGGTAGACAGTGGAGCCACTGACATTCAGCGCAGATGGTCAATGGAGCAGTTGACATGATCCTGAATTGACTTGTTTTTTAGCAGTTTCAGGTGGAGAACGTTTGTGAATTGCTGTGGTTTGTTAGCCTTGTTCCTCTAGGGGTAGGAACAACATGTTTAGGGACTTTGGATCCCTTATATTATGGACATTTCATGCTCAATGCTGTAAGGCACAAAAATGTCTATAACACATATGCATCTTGAAGGGCCCATAGATGGTGAAAAAAGAAGTGCTAGCAAGTAACCAAGAGGGTGGGGTCCACCCAACGGTAACACCTTGGAGGAAACATACAAGGTGCAAAAGTGTGATGTCGAGGTGGAATAGAATAGGTGAAGCCCACCTATCTATGATAGCCTGGAAATATACGCTGGTGGATTAAATTTAACGCCCAAAGAGAAGCACCGGGCTATTGGCGCTAGGACATGGTGGTAGTGGATAGAGTGACAACCAATAAAGAGAGGGTCAGGTGAACCCTACCAACTAGTTCCTCTTGGCAGGGAATCCCAAAAGGAAAAATGAAGAAGAACATCAACAAAATGAAAAAAAGGTAAAGACAGAGGGAATGGGGTCCACCTCCACACTGAATGAAAAATTGAATTGATGAGTAGTTCAATAAGCGGATCACCATTAGTTTTACACTCGTCGGTTTCCAGAATCCTTTTTGGTGGGTTAACTAGTGCATACTTAAACCACTGCTACCCAACAAAAAGTTAAACTCAGTAGCTCCTGTAGATTAACAATCAATATTGATTCCAGGGGGTCATGCCTCACCCCGACCTTTTTCATTCCCCACAGGAGTAGAGGACCACACCTGCAACCAATGCACCAACACAATAGTGATGTCAGCAAGTGAGCGTGATTTTTGTAGGGCTAAGGGATTCCCCCCTCCGCTTCCCATCCAACCCTATGGCTCCATGTGTTCTTCCACAAATTCTCCACACCATCTCTAGATCCACGCATCACTTCACCATGCTCCAAGCTTATAAAACTATCCCATGTTAGCCGTTGGAGTTCAAATTGTTCTCTCACCAACAGATTCCTCGTATAGCTCTCCTGTGCTCAACCCTGTTCGAATTATCAGCTAAGTACTAAGAAAGTGTAATGACACCACATCCAATCAATTCTAGGCTATAAGGTAACCCATACATTCCCCTCCATTTAATCATTTTCTCATGTTAAAAATGAAAAAAAACAATTCCCAAGACCCCCAAGTCCATAGAAATGAAACCCTTTGGTCATACTAAGCCTTTCAGGGATACAAAAGCTGAAATCCGAGACCCATTGTGCTCTTACAAAATTTTAGACTTGCATTTTAACATGTTACAACGATACTTGTGAAATGACGACCCGTTCCAAGTCATAGAGTCAAGATTGTATCACTAGGTCACCCCCACAGTGTACCAT
This sequence comes from Pinus tabuliformis, assembly GCA_031772625.1. Taxonomy (NCBI): domain Eukaryota; kingdom Viridiplantae; phylum Streptophyta; class Pinopsida; order Pinales; family Pinaceae; genus Pinus; species Pinus tabuliformis. Next base: position 999,656,881 of record CM062818.1, read on the forward strand.
TTCCCTAAGTTTCTCCCTTGGCTCTCAGTTGGTTACATCAAAGAGAATAATTACTTTGTATCCTTGTCTGGAGAAATTTTTTTGGAAGTCACACCAGAATTGATCCAAAACACCCTCCTGTCACCAAAATATTCCAACCCTGAGAGGTTTACAAAAGCTACTCACTTTTATACTTACAATGGGCTCTCAACTGGACCACAACAAAGTTTCCTCCAACTAATTCTAGCACCTAGTAATCCCTCCCTCCCCATTGTTGACAAGTTCCATGTTTCTATGTTTTTTGAGGAAGTAAAGCCCATTCTTACTATTATCGTCCTACTTTTTGGAGAAGAAGAAAGGACTAAGTTACCAAGGGCACCATAGGGCTCATGCAAACATTGATGCAACTAGACCTTGTCCTTGAAATACCCTCATTTCTGGCCGAATCTATAAAATTCCAGTTTCACCATTTTCCTACTACTTCTTACTTCAGATATTATTCTTTATTGTTTATATTTTGTGTACACTCATGTAGATAAATTTCAATACTTGGGCCTGAGTGTCATGGATTCTCATAGGAAGACAAAGTCAGTTTTTGATTGGGACAGTGCCCTAAAGAAAAGGGAAAATAATTAGGGTTTTTCTCAGTTCATCTCCACTTACATGGGCACTTCCTTTAAAATTATAAACAATATTCCACCCCCTAGGATCTTGCCCAAGAAAAATGAAATCCTGCAACTCAAAAAAGATAAAATGGTAGGAGATTGGTACATGTTTGAGGAATACACTGAGATTTGGTTTTATGGATTAGAGCTTTCCCCATACCGCTTACCTACCTTCATGCGCATGAGAATTTTTTCCCTAGAATTCATCAAACAGAGCCTGAATGTTGACCAAATTCACTTTGTCCCAGCTAAAAATGGCTACATGTTTAAATTGGGTAGGGTAGTGGGTCCTTTTATTGTCAATGCTAGACAAGCCTTTCAATAGGTAGAAGAAATGTTGAAGGAATTTGATTTTGAAATGGGAGAGGTATCGAACTATGATCCCCATGAGATTATATCTAAGAGGAAAAAGTCTATTAATTCTTCAACTTATGTGCATGAATATAGACCTGATCTTGAATGGAAAACTAATTTTGACTCTTGGCCCATTAATACAAAAATGGAAATTGAAACACTACCTCCAAATGAAAAGACTCAAGAGAAGCTTGGGCGACTCTAGAGACACAAAGATGGAGGAAGAATCATCCAAAAAGAGGGACAAGTTAACTTAGGAAGATGTTGAGGAAGATTTTGAGAGCTGTTGAATGAAAGTAAGCTAGACCATCCAAGATTTATGGTATCCTTAGAAGACTCCCAACAAACTACAATGCCCAATTCCATAGAGGTGGAAAACTTGGGCACTTTGGAAAGTTCATCTAAAATAGGCCCTAAAAGGGAAGAAGAACAAGTGAGGGAGTAGAAGAATAAAAGTGTCAGAGAAGACATGCTGCAACAACTGGCATCACACTTAATCCCTTATCAGACTAGGGAGTTCAGGACATGAAAAACTGCCAAAAACAATAAAATGTGCTACAATTAAGGAATCTAGAAAACTGAAAGAGACGGTGGTGGGGGTCCAAGTGGAATAGGTTGGTGGCCACCAATATCCACCTGGATCAATCCTCTCCCCTTAGGAATCAATGGTCCCCTTGCGTTGAGTGCCTCCATGAGATGGGGAAACTTCTGCTGAACTTGGTCCCTAGTGAGCCACTTGCCTTGGTGCAGGAGTTGGCCAGCTTAGACAACCCCATATAGTTGGATCTTATTTTGGCAAGTGTTCTTTATATGTTTGTCCATGATCTGATCAGTTGTGGCATGTTCCATGTAGTCTAGGTTTAGCTCTGTTGGTGTGAGTTGTTATGCAATGTTGGATGTGTCTAGCAATGGTGGAAAGTATGGTCGAAGACGTTCTATTGAACAATGGGTTCATACCAAGGAAAGGTGGAATGTTGAGCTCGAAGGAATTATACCCTACAACCTTCGTGATGGTGAATGGCCCATATCAGAGTGGGTGAAGCTTGCAACAGTGTCCAATGAGGTGTTCCTTTTGCAAATATAGGCAAAATTTATCGCCTACCTGGAACATGTGTGACACCCAATGCTAATCATGGCATTGTTTGTAATTAACATTGGCTTTGTCCAATATATCATGGACCTAGTGGTGGATTGTTGAATGCACTCAATGAATATGTTATCCTTGTCATCTTTGGATGGTACGTGAGCTGAATCTACCTGAGTGGCTGCAAATGGTATGGCCACATCAATGGGACATAATAACATAAATCCCAACCCTACTTGAAAGGGTTTGTGGCCTGTTGAGATATGAAGATCTATGTTGTAGCTATAATAGACATAGGGGAGTCTTTCATCCCATGTGTGTGGATGCTTCAAGTTGTACATGAGAGGAATGTGTACAATCATCTTGTTGATGACCTATGTTTAGCCATCAGTTTGGGGGTGGAAAGCCATGGAATAAGTAAGTTTGGTATCCATCATCGACAAGAGACTTGAACAAAACAAACTTAGAAATATATTGTCCTATCTGAGATAATGGATTGTGGGATCCAAAAGTGTACCCACACTCACTCAAATAAGGTCTTAGCAGTGGGCTCTGCTGTGATACTCTTCTTGCAGGGCGCCATAATGGCCATCTTAGAGAATCTGTCAACAACCACAAAAACGCAGTCATTGTTGTGCTTAGTATAAGGAAGGCCCGACATGTAATCCATGGAGATGGATTCCGAAGGTCAACTAGGAGTAGGAAGAGGAGTATATAGGCCTTCTTCTTAATGGTTGGTTTGGCAATGGCACAGGTAGTGTAGGGTCGAATGTACTTCCCAACATCCTGTCGAAGGTTTGGAAAATAAAAATACTTCTGTAGTACTACCATTGTTTTCTCTACTCCGAAATGTCCAATGACACGATTGTAGTGCACCTCCCAAATCACCTTAGTATGCTCGATTGAAGGAACACATATGTGTCCCAAGTGGCATAATATTGCATCCTAAACATGGAAAATTTTAGGGGCTAATGTTCGCCCAGTGGGCTAATTTTCCATGATTTTTCCACAAAAAAGATTCGCCAATTTCCAATTTTATAAAAGACGATTCACCCAAATTTTAGAATATAAAATTATTTTACCTTAAAAATCGCCAACATTATATAGAGACTATATATAAAATAATTATAAATTTGATTAATTTTACAAATATATCAATAAACATTTATAATTTGCATATTAGGAATTAGTGAGATTCGCCAATGTTTTAAACTTCAAGAAAATTTTCCATCCTTAAAATTTTCCTTGATCCTAAAGGTTAAAATTTTGAATTTTCTTACCTTCCAGGAGTGTCTAGGATGTGCTGTCTAATTTTGGATCGCTCTTGTAAAGGTGTGGCCACCGTGAAGTGTCATGCCCACAGGAGTCGAGCACAATGATGAACGCCATGAATGGTGGTCAGCTAAGGTAGTATGCAACATTGTTTTGCTTCCCTTATTATACTAAATGTTCAAATGGAACTGTTGCATGTATGTGGACCATTTCTAATGGAGATTGTTGTGCAACTTCCGTTGTGTCTGTATGAACTACAGGGGTAAATAGTTTGTGTGGATGATCATTTCCTTCCCCATAATGTAATGATTCCATTGATGGGAGGCCTGCATAATGGAATAAATTTCTCTATCATAGGTGGGATACTTTAGAAATGTTTCTAAAGGTGTCTCACTATGGTAAGCCACTAGATGCGCCTACTGAGTAAGAACTACACCAATATCATAGTTGGAGGAATCTGCCTCAATCTCAAATGGTTGTTGTGGGTATGGTAATGTGAGAACTAATGCAAAGTAGAGGCGATGCTTCAACTCAATAAATGCCTTATGTTGGGTTTCATACCAGAAGAAATTTTATTTCACTTCACCCTTGGTGACTTGACTTAAATTCCAAGTGATATGAGAGAACCACAACACGAACATGTGGTAGAAATTGGCAAGACCCAAAAAGATGCGGAGCTCTATTAGAGTGGTTAGGGTTGACCAATCCCAAATTACTTGATCTTTGTTGAGTCCATATGAACGCCCTTTTCGTCAATGATGTACCCTAGATATTGAACCTCGTTCATGCCAAAATTGAATTTCTCCAAATTGGCACACAACTTGTGTTGTCGCAGGGTTTGGAGGACCTATCGAATATGGTGGAGGTGCTCTTCCCAAATCTAGATGAATATCAGGATTTCATCTAGATACACCACAACAAATGCATTAGTGAAGGGTCGCAAGATGTCATCCATCAATCTCATGAAGGTTGCCGGGGCATTCATCAACTTGAAAGGCATGAACAACCATTCGAAAAGGCTCTCCTTAGATTTCAAGGCAGTCTTCCACACATCGAAGGGTTCGATAGGCACCTGCTAATAACCAGACTTCAAATCAATCTTGCTGAAATATTCCCCCCTTGGAGCTGGTCTAGAAGGTCATCAATCTATGGGATTGGCTACCTATTCGATACAGTGATCTTGTTCAACACCTGATAATCAATACAGAGCCTCCAGGTCCCATACTTCTTCTGTAAAATTATAATTGGGTTCCCACAGAGTCATGAGCTTGGCCTGATGTGCCCTTTCTACAACAACTCTTGAATATGCCTCGTTATCACATTTTTGTCTAGAACCAAAGCATCGATAGATTGTTCCATCGGGTAGCAGAGTTCCCAGGGTTAGATCGATGGAGTTCTTGACCTGACAGTGAAAAGGAACCCTTGTAGGTGAGGAGAAAATGTCCATGTACTCCTTCAAGACCTTGTCCGTCTGCTACTATTGTGTGGAGGAGCCCTGTCTAGAATCCATGGCTACAATCTTCTTCTTGCAATAAGGGAGAATCATTAGGAAATAAAATTTCTTGGTCTGTGAAATGATCTTATTGCATTTCTTTGCAATTATCAAAGAGATGGCGGTAGGCGAGGCTACCTCTGGTATCCTATACAACTTATTTCCCAAAGTAATAATCATAGAGTGAGGTATAAAATCATATACAACATGTCGCTTCCACAAGTATGGTTGTCCTAATAATACATCACAAACTTCAAGAGGGTAAATATCACATAATACCTCATCCATGAAGGGCTTGATGCTATAGGGAAGGTGGCATTGCTGTTTGACGTGAAGATCCATCCTTGGTGAAGCCACTTGATGGTTTATGATTGTGGATGTGTTTTAGTTAGTAAGCCCAACCCCTTCATGAGCTCTGCTGAAATCAGGTTGTTTTGGCTCCCATTGTCAACAATGAACTATAGCAGAGAACCCTTAACCCACATCTGTGAGTGGAAGAAGTGTTCCCCCTCCTCTAGATCTTTAGGCTCATTCTTTTAGATCTTGGTGGTGGCCATGGTGGCACTGGGCTCCGCATCAATGATTCTCTTCCCTTTTTCATTCCCCTTGTCGGGTTCTAACTCAGAGTCAGAACATGCGTCTAATTCGAAAGTCTTCAGCTCTACCACTAGTGATTGCTTGGCCCGACACTCACTCGTGTTTTTAGTGGAGCTCTTATGGAACTCACACGATTTTTCCATGTCCTTCTTTGTCTTCGTGGTGTTGTTCTTTTCTTGTGGATTTGGTGGGTTGTCCTAGGTTTCCCTGCCTTGGCTTTGTCCTTTACTCTGTGGTTGTGGGATTCCTTTCCCTTGCTTCAGATTTTCAGATCCAAAGTCTTGCTTCTTCTGTTTAAACTTATACTCAATCTTGATAGTGTATCAGTACTTTGTGTCGAGCGAGGAGATGTCTAAGAACTCCATCTCATCCTGGATGTATCTATGTAGTCAGTCGCGGTACTTGAGTACCAAATGTCACTCATAATCCTTGATACCCAACTTTGTGCGAAGGGTATGAAAAACATTGGTAAACTCCGACACGTCTTGGTCCCTTCCCTGCCACAACGTGGTCCACTTTATGTATTTATCCTCATAGCTCTTGACATGGTAGTATTGTTCCTTGATGACATCCTGAAATGAATTCCAAGTGGGTGGAGCTGAAGATAGTGAGGGTGTAATTTCGTCCTTCTTCCCACAGTAGGTTTCCCACCAGTCCTTGACATGGAGGGTATCTTTGAGAAGTAAAAAAGTAATATTTTCCTGGTTGGAAAAATCATGAACAAAAAAATATTCTTCTAGCAGATTTAACTGTTTGTCTACGATGTCCGCATCTATTTGACCTTCAAATATGGGGATGTCAAATTTAACTTGTACCTTAAAGGGTGTGACGTTTCCATAGTAGTTGTTGGAAGGCGGTGCGTCACCTTTGGGTAGCCACTGAAGGATCTGGGAAAAGTTGCCCATCATCATGTTCCTTTGTTGCTCGAGGGCTTCTTCGAGCAAGGTTTTGAAAGGATCTCCTACCCCCTCATCTTTTATATCCTCCTCCATGGGAGGCCATCGAGATTTGCAAGGTTGGTCTTGCAAAAGTTTGACCAGTTCGAGCCCTAACTCCTTATATCCTAACCTCATTGGGGACATGAAAAGAACAACAGAGAAAGAGTAGAACACTCTGATACCACTGATCTGAACATAAATAAGAAAGAAAAAAATTACATATATAACCATAAATACAGTGATACAATAGAAATAACTCTTCATTTCATTAATATCAAATACTGAAATATGCTTAAAAACAGAAAGGAAATAAAACTAGTTCAGGCGATGGTAGTTTATCTCTGAGGAGAGATGTGGTGGCTACATGCCTCATAACTATTTTAAAATGAGGCTCAAAGGCCTATTTATTATTCAGAAACAATGGAAAGCCCTAAACATCCAAAAACCTAATCCTAGGAGATGAAGCATCAAAACTATGGGCCCTATTTGGGTACATTGGTAAATCAACTTCCCGGGGTTGTAACTTTGGCATGCAATCTCTGTTTGATGCTCACAATACCTTGCTAAAAATATATGTCTGAGGAATACAAATTTTGATTGCAAACATAAATCAAATAGTAATTTTTGCTTGATTTTCCTAAAAAAATTCGTTTAGGGCCTCAAAACAACACTAGAAATTCAGGTCCCGAAAAACTACCATAATTAATAAATTGTGCTATAATTAAGGAAGATAAAAATATAAAAAGAAACAATGGTGGGGGTCTAAGTGGAATAGGTGGGTGGCCACCAATATGCACCTGGACCATAGAGGATAAAACTACTATGGATGCCATCATTTAGAGCTCACAATCTGAGATCCAAGACCCAAGGAAAAAGCTAAAAATGCCTACAAGTGAGAATGTGCAATCCAAAGAGTTTGCCCAAGTGAAGAATGAAAATTAAATCCTTACTAAGGAGGTAATAGATAGGAAAAATGAGGTAGTAGTTGTTAAGTCTTGAAAACGTCATTCATTTCCATTACACTTTCACTATTATGTCCATTATATCACCTCCATTTCACCTCCATTTTACTACTATGTCACCACATTCATCCCACTTTCATTATCATTGGGCCACATTTATGTTTTTCCAATCTTTATTAATTCTAAGCCTTTTAAGTGAATTTGTGGTTAAAAATTAGAAAATAATGTGCACATGCTTATACCTTACAAATGGGTTGAGGTTGTTGACATGTGTAGGTTGAAAGGAGACTTCTAGAAGACCCTTATGTGGCACTCTAAGGCCAAATTCGAATTTGGTTGGAAAGAATCATGGGATCATGAGGATATGTGTCACATCTCCTAATTGTATTGTAACTCTAAGAAGACATGTGTCTTATCAGTTCCTATTTTGATTAGGACTCTAGAGGTAGAGGGAGAGATTTATGGACTATCATTAATGAGATGGCTCTCATATTTTTGTATAAATAGGAGATCTCTCTCCTTCATTTGTTAGTCCTTAGTCCCTAGTTCTTAAGTTTGTAGTTCTTCCTTGATGGCTTTTGAAAGCTTTGGAGACCTTTGTTGTACTTTGTACTTTTGAAGAATTTGAATAAATCTTTGATGTTCTCAACATGGAAGGAGATGTGAAGTAGATGTCATGGAGCATATTAGAATGTAAGGTAGAGTAGATTTAATTTTGTAAATATTGCTTTGATTTCATTATGTTATTGATTGATTTCAAGTTTGATAGATTAGATTTTTCATTCATGCAATTTTAATTCATGCAAGTGTGTTCAATTTTGCTTTGATTTCATTATGTTATTTGATTGCTTTCAAGTTTGATAGATTAGATTTTTCATTCATGCAATTTTAATTCATGCAAGTGTGTTCAACCGGTTGATTGTAGATTAGTAATGCACATAACCTTTTAATGACTAATGACATGATAGAATCATCTTGTCCTTTTGCTGAAGCAGCAAGGATACTGGGTCTCATAGTCACTAGCTCATTGTTTGGTTGTTGCATTCTATTTTGATTGTAGATTAGTGATGCACATAGCCTTTTAATGATTAACGACATGATAGAATCATCTTGTCCTTCTGCTGAAGCAGCAAGGATACTGGGTCTCATAGTCACTAGCTCATTGTTTGGTTATTGCATTTTATTTTGATTGAATTAGCTGTATATTTACACTTTTGTTTAAATACTAATTCCATCAATAACATGTTTTAAGTTCTTCTAAAGTGCTAAGTTTTGGAAGTTACCATTAGGGACATAGGCCTTGTCTTGAAATCTTTATCCATACTTGTCCTTTAAAAGTATTCTTAAGACCTTAGAATAGGATTTCCATTTGCATTAAACACTTTAGAAAACCAACAAGAACAAAACCCCAAAAACAACATAAACTCTAAAACAACGAAGTAAGAGAAAGGTTAACTAAGCACATATGGTGCACCACACTTCATCAGTTTACGATACTCGGATTGATAATTTATGTAGAGCAATTTAAGACATTAAATTGACTAGACATTTTGGTGCCGTTGCCGGGGAAGTGTAATTAGGAGACCTTATTTCTTACATCTGAATTTTTTTTTTTTAATAATTCTTGAGTATGCTCTCCTCCTCCACTTCGTGTGATCTGGAGGATCAGAAAAAGGATTGTTAAGAAAAACGAAATAATAATTCTTGAGTATGCTCTCCTCCTGCACTTTGTGTGATCTGGAGGATTAGAAAAAGAATTGTTAAAGAAAAAAAAAGAAAAAAAAAGGAGTCAAAATAAACTTCAACATTTCAATTGATTCAATAAAAAAAAAATGAAAAAAAAAATTGAAAATCAACTGCTTTGATAGGTTCAAATTGTCCAAAATTATCTGGTTATGGTTTGTAGTGGTCTTCAAAACAATATATCCTGTTTTAATAAGGTTTTGCAACTTAGCTGCGGAAACTGCCCTGATTCCGCAGCTGTTTCAAGGTTTAGCAGGTTACAAGCGTCCAATGAAGAAATCGACCACATGGGCATCTCCAGAATCGTCCTGACATGGATCCTATCCTAGTCACCCAGCTCAGATCGATGAAAAACCAGCCTAGGACCTCAGTCAAAGTCCTGTTTTTAGCATGTTTTTCTTGAAGTATTTGCTGCTTGAAATTGAAAATCATTAATCCTTTTTATTTTTACAATTTTAGAGAAGAAAAAAAAAGAGAAAAGCAATCTATGGCTATCTCCATTCCTAGTTTTCACTGTGGCTTCAATAAAAAATCTGCCTCCCTGATCAAGCTTTGGCCTGAAACAAACCTGCAACATAAAAAAAAAAATTGCACTGTATATATGAAAAAAAATAGATTGAAGCAAGGACTTTTTAGAAAAAAATCTAAAGCTACGAGCAGCACACAGGGGCTAGGTTGTAGAATTGAATAATTCACACTGAAAAAATACACTCAACCCTGCTCATGTCCACTCCCATGACAAAATAAAAACAGAAGCACATTAAGCTTTTTGTTAGAGGGAACGAATTGGGCCATGATGATGAAAAATTAGCCACTGGAACACCCTATTCACCATTATTTTGGGTTTGCAAGGCTCACAAATTGCTGTAAAAGGGGCTGTTGTTTTTTTTGTTTGAGCTATTACTTAACATTAAACAAAATCAAAGGAAGAACGACAAACTCCATCGTCTATAGGTACAACAAAAACTCGATCACTGAATAAGCGTCATGCTTCAAAGGAGTATTAAGTGCCTCTGTCGTGTCTTCCAAATAATGCAATGTGGCCTTATGTGTTTCCCAACATGTATGAGAATGCATCCAACCGCTAATTCAAAATTCTACAGGCCGAATGCAGAACAGCATAAAAAGAAAAAAAATTAACTTAGGAAAAACGTGAACAGCAGAAAAACGTCAAATTTAAAACGCTCGATTTGCCCAAACAGAGACAAATTTCAAGAAAATACAACATGGATTTTTTTTCCAGGTGGGTCAATTAGATAACCCAGAAACCGTTTGAAGAAATTTGTGGCGGTCTAGGAGAAATCCTCGGTTCTTTGGAGCCTCTTTTTTGCTGCCGTGTGAAGAAAAACGGAATCTGAGTTAATTAACTGATAGTTTGAATGTGTGATTCAATTTCGCGTGCCTGAGGAAGAGAAATCCAAATAGGAATCAACTATGTGCTGTTATTCAAGCTTAATTACAGTGTTATGCTTATTCCGAGTTTAAACTCAAGACTGACTGCACTTCCACTTATTAGCCGTACTCTTGAGACGTGACCTATTGTGTTACGACTCTTCTTAGCCATAATTTTCGCAGCCGTCTGTTGAGACATGTACACAGTCATCCGATCCGAAAGGATCCCGCCGTTACTCTACTCGTTATCACTCCACTTATACCATACTCCTCGCATGCATTCGTATTTTCTTGTGAACTTGTTTACTACTGCTCATCCTCTATTCCCTCGGTAACTCAGGTACTTCCATTCCCTGTTCTCCATTTCCGATTGCAGTCACTACATTCTATCCTAAATCCTGTAATCGAGCCATTTTTTTTCTGAACCCTCACACATAGACAAATTTTAAACAGAGTAAAGGATGGGTCGGTTATTAAGGGCAGAACCGGAAGGGCTTAAGTCTATGAAAGGGCCAAATAGTTATGATCATGGTTATAGGCTGTTTATCAAACTATAAGTCCATCAATAAAACTCTTTTGCTCCATTCACAGAGTTCCTACATGCAGAAAATGAAAAAAATTCAAAATTGATGATCGACTGTTTTAGCTTAACTTTCCGCAGCTGGCTCAACTTTCCGCAGCTAGCTCAACTTTCCGCAACTGTTTTGTTAAACTCTAGGTTTCAGGTGTCATCAACCAAAACAAGCCACATGGGTAGTTGGGGGAATGTCAGTACATGGATGGTGTCCTATTCATTCGGTCAAAGTTGATGAAAAATACCCCGGTCAAAGGGAGGTCAAGTTGAGTGTTATCACAAAGTCACCACACTGAGTCGCTGCATGTCAAGAAAAAAAATAATAATTTTGAATCAATGAAATGAACAAGTTATTTTCTCACTTTTCTGAAGGTATTGATTAATTTTGGATTGATGATGAAAAATTAATGGCTAACTTTGTATCCAAGATTTTTAGCTACAGAATTGTGCACATTCGCAGCTAAAGTCCAATTCCGCAGCCAGAAAAACCTCATTGTTCAAATCAGCCTATCTTTCTCATACAAAATCAGATTTTAATGGTTTAAGTATCATTGGAAAGATATCAACAAGATCTACACAATGAGAAAACCATCATTATAGTTTGAAATGGAAAATAATGAAATAAATTGCTGAAAGGAAGCAACATTCAACTTGGGGCACCAATTCCAAAGCAGGTATAAATTCTTTTGATTTTTCCTTTGAGAACTTGTTTCATTAATACAAATTCTTTTTTTGTGTGTGTAAATATCATAACTAGAGAGATTGATCACCTCTCTCCTTTGATAATCTTACATTCCATTGCAGAAGAAGTATTAGCTTTTTTGCAGGTTCCAGGAGGAAGGACAAATGACTACAAGAGAATGGTGTCTCTCTAAGAGACCAATTTGTTTCATAAGAGGATGATCAGCAACAAAGAGGAAATATGCTGATGCAAAATCAGATCCAAACACTTGAAAAACTTTCAGATACTATTGTCTCCATCACATCCATACTTCATAATAAACCATTCATCTCATTTTCCTCCATATTTTCCATTTACATTTACATACACTTTCCATCTCTTTTTGTCCATTCATAACCCACAAATAAAAGCAATATGCTCATTCATATGCTTATTGCCCATTTCCATTTCTACTCTCCATTGCCATCTTCCATTTCCTGTCATTTTCATTCCACAAATAATCCCTGCTTCAGTGCAAATTATTGAGTCCATAGTCCTTTGAGTCTAAGTTCTTTGTAAAAACACCTTGAGGCTTGCATGCCTTAATGGGAAGTCCTCATGCTGACAAACAATGGGAATACATTAATGTCCCTTGTTCGTTAGATCTTCTAGGTGACTCGACATCAGCAAATTCATTCGTACCTAGCAAGATGTGTTTGGGCATCATGACTCTCATTGTCATCAATGGTGAGAGTTTTCGTGTTGACTAGTGGCATCCATTGATGGCCACTAAGCCAACAATTTCCTACTATGTTCGACATCAGAACATCTTTTCACATAGTAGGAATTGTGCCAATGAGTTTTGAAGACATGAAGACTATTATTTTCAGTATTTTGGAGCAGATTCAGCAAGTTTTAGTAGAAGCAATAAAAAGTCATCTTATCTCTCTATCCATGACTCCTCTTGTTCAGCCACTTGAAGAAGAATATGATCAGAATTTTTCAGCCACCACACATACAACTCATCCATTCCAAAGGGTAAGTGAAGGTACATCATTTTCTAACTTTTGACCATAGAATTCCATAAAAAGCTAGAATGATAATTGTTGGAAAAACATTTCTCTTCCTCATTTCATAAAATTGCCAATACCATCAGTTGGGGGGGAATACATTCATATTCATATCTTGCCATGTCCATATCATATTCAGGAGCTCACATACTTCCAACATATATTAATTATTACATTGCTATTATGAGCATACAATGGCTTTTGGAAAAGTGCTTAAAGGATAAATTGGATACAAACAAAATCATGGTTGTAACACAAGAACCAACCATCATGAAATCCAATAAAGATATACTTTGCAACAATTCAAAATATCATTATGCAAAGTTCAAAGATTAAAATAGAAGGCAACAACAAAAAAATGGTTGTAACACAAGAACCAACCATGTTGCAATTCAAGTGAAACACTTTGCAGAAATATGAAGTTATCAAATGATATCATGCAAAGTTAAGCCAAAGCTCAAGGATCAAAAGAGTTGATGTAATATATATTGCATGAGGACATGCAATAGCTTCAGTTGGGGGGTATGTTGAGTCTTGAAAATGTCATTCATTTCCATTACACTTTCACTATTATGTCCATTATATCACCTCCATTTCACCTCCATTTTACTACTATGTCACCACATTCATCCCACTTTCATTATCATTGGGCCACATTTATGTTTTTCCAATCTTTATTAATTCTAAGCCTTTTAAGTGAATTTGTGGTTAAAAATTAGAAAATAATGTGCATATGCTTATACCTAACAAATGGGTTGAGGTTGTTGACATGTGTAGGTTGAAAGGAGACTTCTAGAAGACCCTTATGTGGCACTCTAAGGCCAAATTCGAACTTGGTTGGAAAGAATCATGGGATCATGAGGATATGTGTCACATCTCCTAATTGTATTGTAACTTCAAGAAGACATGTGTCTTATCAGTTCCTATTTTGATTAGGACTCTAGACGTGGAGGGAGAGATTCATGGACTATCATTAATGAGATGGCTCTCATCTTTTTGTATAAATAGGAGATTTCTTTCCTTCATTTGTTAGTCCTTAGTCCCTAGTTCTTAAGTTTGTAGTTCTTCCTTGATGGCTTTTGAAAGCTTTGGAGAACTTTGTTGTACTTTGTACTTTTGAAGAATTTGAATAAAGCTTTGATGTTCTCAACATGGAAGGAGATGTGAAGTAGATGTCATGGAGCATATTAGAATGTAAGGTAGAGTAGATTTCATTTTGTAAATAATGTAAGGTAGAGTAGATTTCATTTTGTAAATATTGCTTTGATTTCATTATGTTATTTGATTGCTTTCAAGTTTGATAGATTAGATTTTTCATTCATGCAATTTTAATTCATGCAATTGTGTTCAATTTTTCTTTGATTTCATTATGTTATTTGATTGCTTTCAAGTTTGATAGATTAGATTTTTCATTCATGCAATTTTAATTCATGCAAGTGTGTTCAACCGGTTGATTGTAGATTAGTGATGCACATAACCTTTTAATGACTAATGACATGATAGAATCATCTTGTCCTTTTGCTGAAGCAGCAAGGATACTGGGTCTCATAGTCACTAGCTCATTGTTTGGTTGTTGCATTCTATTTTGATTGTAGATTAGTGATGCACATAGCCTTTTAATGATTAATGACATGATAGAATAATCTTGTCCTTCTACTGAAGCAGCAAGGATACTGGGTCTCATAGTCACTAGCTCATTGTTTGGTTATTGCATTTTATTTTGATTGAATTAGCTGTATATTTACACTTTTGTTTAAATACTAATTCCATCAATAACATGTTTTAAGTTCTTTTGAAGTGCTAAGTTTTGGAAGTTACCATTAGGGACATAGGCCTTGTCTTGAAATCTTTATCCATACTTGTCCTTTAAAAGTATTCTTAAGACCTTAGAATAGGATTTCCATTTGCATTAAACACTTTAGAAAACCAACAAGAACAAAACCCCAAAAACAACATAAACTATAAAACAACGAAGTAAGAGAAAGTTTAACTAAGCACATATGGTGCACCACACTTCATCAGTTTACGATACCCAAATTGATAATTTATGTAGAGAAATTTAAGACATTAAATTGACTAGACAGTAGTCCTCAAGCAACAAGTGGTAGAACTCCAACAAATATTTGATTCACATATTTGTGATATAATCGTGCCGGAGGACCCACAGAATCCCACTGAGTAATTGACGAAGGCCCTCATAGAGTTAAAATGATCTGAGAATGAGCTTAAGAAGGTGAAAAGTGATCTGGAGAGTACTCAACGTGCTCTAACACAAAAGGAGAAATAGTTGGAGACAACAAGAAGTAATGTAGAATAAGTCAACAACAATTTGAAGGCCACTAATGACATGACCACAGAATTGAAGAATGTATTAAAAGGGAATATGACCTTGATTGAGGCCAAGAAATTAATATGGGATGAGATCATATCTGAAATGAAGAACATATGGGGGCACATCACCTTAGTAGTAGAGTATAATATCACCATCAAAGATACTGAATATTTTATCAGGTATGCCAAAGAGGAGGATGTCAAAAATGTCAAGACAACTGAAAATATTATTAGGTACCTTAACAAAAATCCTAAAAGTGAGATGAGAACATTAGATGTTGTTGATAATAAAGGGGTAATGATAAAAATTTCCAAGACAGTTCATATATAAGTAGCCATAGCCAAGATTGATGAGTGTTTAGGTGATTTATTAAAATTTGTGGCTACCTTTGATTTGAATTTTGATAGAAGGACAAGAGTCAGGTTTCCCAGTTGTTGGTATGCCGTAGAGAAATTAGTCCCATGGGAGCAGTATCAAAAATCATTGGTAGTGGCAAAGAGAAAAAATGACTCTTCTCATGAGAAGACTCCTACCCTCAAAGGGAAAAATATAGTTAACTTTATGAGGAGGGATTTCCAACTGCTTTGGATGTTGAAAACTTTGTTTGTTGACAAACCAAATTACATCGAACTAAGAAACATAAAGGTAGCTTATCAACACTATTTTTGCTCTCCTTTGTAAAACCCAAATCGGTGGCAAAAGTGTGTTCGTCTCGTTAATCCACCTCAAGTCTGAATCATTGATCTTGGGTCCCTCCCACCAAAACCGGCTCATTATTAATGAAGATATTCCAGTTGTGTCAACCATGACACTTCATTTTACTTTCATGTTTTGTAAATATTTTGTTCAAGAATGGAATCAAAACTGCTATATGATTATTAGGACAATTGTGCTAGTAGAAATATCAAACATTTTAGTTGGTAGGTAGTTATGAGAAGATAAAGAAGGAATATTTTGTAAGGGGTAATCGTCTATGAGAATCTATAAAACTACTGAAGAGATTCATTAAAGAGGTTCCAAATTTTTATTCTAGAGGAAACTCTAAACTTTGAATTTTGCAAGTGTTTGAAGAACTGAAGATGTTGGCTCCTTTCGTGGATTAATAAAGAAGTCATGGTGATTCCAAATGAATGAAATGTGTAGTATGTGATATTCCCTTTATTTATTTCCATATGTGTTTCTTTCCTCTCAGAAGGTGCATAATTGTAGTTTATGAACTTAATTTCTAAGTCATAGATTCACTTATATCATTATATGATAAACGATGTCTGTGATGTGTGAGGTCAAATGTTCTTAGTATGTGCTCTGTGTGCTCTAAATTTTCATTTACACGGTCTATTCCATGTTTTATGTTGAAGTGTGGTGCACAAGATTCTAGTATCAACCCTTTTCATTAAGTTTCTCTTCTTTACATTCATCTTTCACCTATACTACAAAAACTAAAATAAATGCATGTTTATGTAAGTAGGCCACCGATATGAATGTTAAGTCCTTTAAGAGATTATTCAATGTATGCTTATGATTGAATCTACCTTTGGAAGAGATATTTGAACCAATTCTAATTCGTCATATGTTTCAAATGATGGATGCTAATGATAAATACTTCAAACACTCTAAGATGTCCTAGGCACTGACCTCTTTCAACCCAGAGGTTGTATCTAGGAGTGACAAAATATTCTGGCACCATTGTTGGGGAATGAATTAGAACATTTTCCTTGGGTAATATATTTGTACATTTCTTATGTTAGGTGAGAAAAGGAAGTGAGGGTTGATATATGTCACCTGGGTGACTCCATTGCAAAGATTTTTAGTTGGCCATCCTCACTTTTAGGAGGCCTCATACTCACTTTGATACTTCACAACAGAAAAGTCCCCCTGTATTTGACCCAAAGAGAATTTTAACTAGAAGAATTTAGAAAGAAAGAACCCCCAGAACTATAGATCTTGTGATATTATCCTTTAAGCCTCAACTTCTAGCTCACAAAATGCCGATATAAATATCCCGAGTCTTCATCTAATGTTTTGGAGTATTCAAAATAATGGTTTCCTCTTCTAGGTTCTTACGTTCGAAAAATTCAAGCTGAAGAGACCTATATTAGTTCCCAACCACTCACATTTCCTACCTATCCAGAAGTTGAAGAAATCAAATATATTCTTATTTATAGTCTGTGTCATATCCCTACTACCACTTCATTCCAAGTCCAACTAGGTAGTATTCACACAATTCCCCAACTAGGCCCCGTTGTAAATATTTTCCAACCTCTATTGCAAAATATGGTTGTCCATGGATTACTACTTAACAAATATACCACACTTAACATGAAACAACCTATGAATGGAATGCCTTGAAATTATATAGAGCTCATGCTGAGATTCACTCGGGAGGATGATATTTCAACCTAAAAACACATAGAAGTCTTTTGTGCATTAGCTGAAAACTTAAATGTAGAGCATCTCGATGTAGTCCTAAGATTGTTTCTTCAATATTTAGACGGGGAAGCCAAAAACTGGTTCAAAACCCTACCAAACTATTCAATCAATACTTGGGAGGAAATGAAGAACTCTTTCATGCATAAATGGGGAGAAAATAAGGATCATGGGTATGTTATCACTAAGTTCAATGAAATAATGGAAAAACATAATGAGGACGTATCATAATTTATTAAAAGGTTTAATAAACAAAATAACAGCCTCCTTGTGAGATTGAACCTCCACAAGTAGTTGCTAAAGTGGTCTTTGTTGTAGCCTTTAAGCCAGAGTTTGGGTTCACCCTCAGGGAAAGGAAATCCCGCACACTGGATCAAATCTAGACTAATTCTCTAGGAGTTGAAGAAAACTTTGAATCCACTAGAAAGTAGAAAGGAAGGGGAGAACATGGTGATAGAAGAAGGGGAAATGAAGAAGCTAGCTCCTCTAGCCAAGTAAAATAAACCCAAGAACAAAAGTTAGATGAGATGAATAAATTAATTATAAATCTGTCAAATAAAATTGTGAAGTTGTAGTTGGAGAGCAAAAACCCTCCTTGACAAGTTCAACAAGGTCCTAACAATAAATTTAACCCCTATTATAGGAAGCCTCCTTTGAAAATCCTAAAACGAGAAATGAAGGGTCAACAAGACCAAATAAAACTACCTTTGTATCTGGAAGATGACCTTGAAGAAAATGTTGAAGATGCTATAGAAGTGTAGGAAAACCAATTCTCCTCTTCTTCAGAGGGAGAAAATGATATAGAAGAAAAGGAAGGAGAAGGGGAGGATTTGAATATCCCTTTGGATGATGAAGACATACACACCTACCCTAAACAATTTGTTGATTTCATGCAAGCCCAGCTGCATAGGAAATATGACTTGAGATCAAGAAAAAGGTCTAGGATGTAGGATCAAAATGAAGAGACTTCCCACCCATTTCCCAAAAACTAGCTGATAAAGGGAAGAAACTAGTCAACCCTATCCCACCAACTAAAGGAGAGTCCTCCCATCCTACTAATCCTGAGTTTTAAGTCCCAGATATTGAGAAAAAATTAGTCCAAACAAAGGCAATGAATAAAGTAAGTAGCGAACATGTCAGTCAAAATTGATAAGAATCCTTCTGTTTTCAGCCTGCAAAAAGAGATAGAAAAAGTTGAGATATCTATCCCCTTGACTAAATTATTGAAACAAGCTAGTTATAAAGCATAATTTTCTCATTTCATGGACCTATCTTCCATTACACCACTTCAATATACTCTTAGCCTACAGGAAGGAAGGCTTGTGGCTATGTTTGGTCGACATGTAGAGGAGCAGGACCCTTCTACTCTTCCATTCTATGTCACACTAGTGATCCATGATTTATTGTTTCATAATTGTATGCTCGACGCGGGAGCTTATCACAACCTAATGCCAATGTCTGTAATGGAATAGTTAAGTCTGTAGATAACAAAACCATACAAAGATTTATGTTCCTTTGATTCTAAAAGAGTAAAGTGTCCAGGTATGATAAAATATCTAGTGGTTAATGGGCTCAAATCCTAGTCAAGAGTGTGGTGATGGAAATTGTAGTTGTTGACATCCCTACAAGATTTGGTATGCTCTTGTCTAGGTCATGGGGGATGAAACTTAGAGGATATGTCAAAATTGATCTGACATATGATACCTTTCCATTGTATGGTGAAGAAGAGCGCATATTAGAAAAAGAGTCCAAATTTCCAAAGACAATAACTAAATCTAATTGTTCAAACAATTCTATTGTCTATGGTTAAGAAAGATATTTTTCCTACCTTTTTCTAGAAGAAGATGATCAAATCATGAAATTTACCCAGAACTATAGAAGAAACGTAAAACAAGTCAACAACAATTTGAAGACTACCAATGATAGTATTATAGAGTTAAAGAACAAATTAAAAGGGAATATGACCCTTATTGAGGCCAAGTAATTATATCTGGGATGAGATCATCTCTGGAATGAATAATATCTAGGAGCACATCACCTTAGTAGAAAAGTAGAAGATCACCATCAAATATACTGAATATTTTATGAGGTCTACCAAAGAGGAGGACGTAAAAAATTCCAAGACAACTGAAAATATTATCAGGTACCTCAACGAAAAGAATGACAAATGAGTTGATAACATTGGATGTTGTTGACATGATGGAGGAAATCATGGAAATTGCCAAGATGGTTCAAAAAGAAGCAACCAAAGCCAAGGTTGAAGAGTGTTGGCTTTATGGGCCCTGACCCAGGTTCAGTGTTAGTCATCCAAACAAATGCCTACACTACTGGCCCTTTCGGAATCAGTCCGCAGAGCGTGGACTGAAGTCTCACTTGAAGTGGTATGGGGAGAGGCTGGAACCAATTTTTCGCACCCTAAGATGGTTGTGATGTCAGTTTATACCTCTTTCTCTTGCACTCACGTAGGTGGCTAAGCCTTAGGGATTATCGTTCTACCTTTTATCCCACCCTTCAATACCTCCACGAAGGCATACAATTGACCTTCGCGCAACCCTAACCAATGGTTTAGGTACTTTCACGCTACTATGATGATGTATTGTATAGGTTCCCAAGTTATCTTAAGTGTCTTACTTATTCTACCAATTAATTACAGTTATCATCACGTAAATTGATAATCTTACTTGCGTTCAATTAATAGATATAATCACTTACATTCGCACATCAAATAAACCTTGTAAAGTAAACCCGGATTGCAATATAATCAGATGCATTAACAGAGACTAAATACATAGTAATTTCGGAATACTTCTCTTTATTGATATCTTTCAGTTTAATACAGACTATATCCACCCTGTGCACATAGTTGCAACTGTTTGCACACTCAGCTATGGAATTCCACCCTAGGGCTTTGCGCACTCAGCTGTAGAGCCTCTACCTATGCTAAGACCCGAGAACACTTAGAACTTACTACCAAAAACTTCCAAACCTACCTAGAGCTTACTTACTTAGCTCCTTTTTATACAATCCCATGGTTCATGGACCATGGATAGATCTTTACAGTCGAATCGACACTTTACAAAATAAGGGCAGACAACCCTTTATGACTCTTGACACCTTCGCACTCTGCAACCACAAAAGGTGGAGAATTTACACTTTTATTACAAAATTATCCCAAAACATGGGCTTTTAGCCCCAAAACTGCTCTTGGGGGAACCCGTTCCCAATAGGCCTCCAACACAATCATGGTGACTCACCCTCGAGTCACTCTACAGGCACAAAGATTTTGGTGTGAAGACCTCCTAGCTTGACCTGTATGATGGCCACTTCGGTAGTGCACTATGTGGCCACCAACTTCACTTCTTCGACTAATTACTTTGTCGCTGGTCCTAAACTGTCAGCCTGAAGCTTCTATTAAGTCGCCTACAGATTATCAAGCTTTCCTTCAATGGAGGCCGTGACCGAATATGCCTCATCCAAACAAGGCTTCAAGCACACCTTCAGCACTGCCTGATGAGTTGCATCTACCTATTCCTTTAGTGTTTTGGCCTCCTGTAGCTTCACAAGTCTCTGTGTGAGGGCCACATTGCGCATTGTTCCTTTCACCTCGTCATAGCCTTGCTATAGTTCTCACGCCTCTATCTCTGGCCGTTGTACATTAGGATATTCTTGTAGGCTGGTTAGTACTTTGAACGTCTATTCAAACAGCCATGTGCACTCTACTATTACACTATATACTACCGCTATCATCTCTGTGACAGTGGTTGCGCACTACTCCTTTAATTATGGTAGAGTTGAAGGTTAGGCCTTCAACTGCAACTCTACAATCTAGAGGTTCAGCTCCAGCTGAACCTTGGCCAACTTTGTGCAAGTTTCACGCACCCCCGTAGCACGTTTGCAAATTCGTACCTCGACCGGTTCTTCCTCAGGAATGGCCAACTCTGGGACCATTCAGCATGCTTCCTTTACAACCTGAACAATGCACTTATTTCGGTTGATTACGTCATTCATGGTGGCAATGGCAGAGTCTCGTAGTAGGGTCATCTGCACGTTATTGATTTGTTGTTCACTGATCACTTGCAAAGTGCGCTATTTGTGGTCCCTAAGCTCCATGATCACCCCATCCTACATTAGGTGGAGTGCCTCACCAAGAAGTGTTGGCAAATTTAGCCCTACTCCCTTGAGGGTGCTAACATTGGGCCTTTCAGCTTCATTTTCTATGGTCAATGCTCGTTCTGGCAGCACTATCACTCGAGAGTCCTTCGCGTGCAACATCTCGGCGGCTTCGGAAGTGTCGATGGAGAGGCTAGTGGATACCGCACCGGTCTATGATGTGTGGATATGTAGCTCATGCAGACCCATTTGGATGGCCCCTAATAGTTGTTACTACTATTGCTCAAACTATTGTAGTACCTCCGCAGTGACATCCCGCACTGTATCTCCAATGTCATTCAAATCTCTCTCTGTTAGGATGATTGGGTCCAGTGACATCTTACTTGCCTTGGATTTCTTCCATGGCTCCACTTTCTCCTATTCTCTTGGACGTTTGATGCAGTACAATGCCATCTGCAGGTCTGCTCCATGCTTCTCTATCTGCTCATCTGTTTCTTCCTCTGTTCCGGGCGAGGGCGACCACACACGTTTGTCAGAGATGCACTTTGCTCCACCTATCTATTCTTCCACCTGATGTATGGCATCGTGCTCTGCCTGGGCCTTAGCCTCAGCCTCCTTCCTTTACTTCTCGGCCAGCTACACCATCTTGAGCTTGGCCTCCTTCTTTTTGTGTTGCGCGATGGACTTACTCGATCCCATTGCCAAGTCTGAGGCAGTTTGCCACTCTGACAGCCAGGGATCAAGAACTACATCGATCACATCGTCAGTTGCGAAGTAAGGCAAGTCATGCCACTTCTACTCAGGGTCCTTCCATTCCCTGATCGATACGTGCCGAAAGTCTGCCTTGAATTCCACATACTCCTACAGTTTGGCAAACACAGTAGGCAACAATCGCGGCTTGCGATTGATAGCCATGCGTATATTCATTTCCATAAAGATCCAAAAGATCTTACTATCCTAGATGCATTGAGCATCCTTGTTTTCCCACAACGAAGCATACCTCGTTGCTTTTGGCAGGTCTGGCACGATCGAGGGGAATTGACTGTCTTCAGGCAATACCTAGGCTACCAACACAATAGACAGCAAGAGCCATGCATAGTGGAAGGTCTTGCTAAGCTCCTACGCCTCATGGTAGTTTGCAAGGAACTCACCCAGAGATAGCATTCCCAATGAATCTGAACTCCTTTTGCATATTGGCCCGCTATAGCGACAATGGGTGCCGACACTTCATCTACGTGACACTTCCACATAACTTCCCTACCAAAATATGCGTGGCCACCTTGATTGCAGGATCATAGATACTTGAGATGGAATAGCCTCATAGCTCCTTCATGAGCTTGAATTTCTCCTTCATGGCCTCCACAAGGGCATGCTTGCCACCTTTTCTACCAAACATCATGGCCAGTTTTTCCCCGATATAGGGCAGTTTCGTGATCCTATGGATCAACCTATCAGTGATGGGTATTAGCTCCTCCAGCCATAGACACCCATCGTGAACCAAGCATAATAGTTTCTTGATTACAAATACTGTAATGGGTATGTGATTGTAGTGTGGCACCCATAGTAGTTTGAGCAGACCTGCTTTGTCTACACCCTGAGCCACTTCCACAGTTCCAACACAGTCATCTCGGTGGTGGTATGAACAACACAGTGCATTAGTTTTTTCTGTTTCCAAGTGAGGGAACTTCTCATTGTTAGCTAAGTCCCAATATTCCAATTTCAACAACGGAACCTTCCCCAAGCACGGTCCTTCAAAGACAATCTCATTCGGCAACAGAGGTATGTGCAAGGTGACCTTGCTTTCATCGATGTCCTTCGGCACCTTGGTCTTGCCCTTGCGCAGAGGGACATATTCGGGATACTTAGTAATAGGGTCAGAACCCTTGACTTCAACGTCCTCCACTTCCACCCCCAAATCCTCATCATCCATCGAGATGTCCTCAATCTCTTCCTCCTCTAGCTCCAAGTTAATAGTTTAGCCCTTTTCCTGTATGGTGGGCTTGTCCTTCTATGGGTTTCTTCTAGGAAATGCACACATGGGTGTTGCAGCTTGCTTTCCATTCTTATCCTTCGCATTCTCCTTGGTCAGGGTAGGCTTCGGTCTAGGCATCCGTGGTGACTTGGGGACTTTAGCTAGTACCTCTGCAACTTCTGGAGAAGCTCCCTCTGCCTCCATAACAACTTCTGGCACAACCCCCTCGGCTATCACGGCTTCGGCATCCATAGCTTCTGATCTTGGGATAAAGTCACGAATGAAATTATGGTTGGACTCTAGAAATTGATCAAACACTGGGTAGTCAAGCAATTCATCGAAGAATGCGCGGATCATGCATTTCTGAGAGCTCACCAACTCAATGAAAAAAATGCCAAAGTGCTTTTCATTAGGCTTCCACATGTAATTTATAAGCCATTTTGAATTTAAATCTGACTGTTCCCCCAAAATTCGGTTCATTAATGCTAGATTGGCAGTAGATTTTCAAGGATCTTACCCATAAATTTCATCTTAAATGCTGGCCACTTTCTCTATTTGGTCACAGTCTTATCATCAAATCATGATCAATGACTTTAATGGTCACTTTCTAGCTAATCTGCGTGGATTTTCCCCAGGTAGTGCAGCTCTATTTATGTTGTTGCGGACCTTGTGACATCTCCTCATTCTGCACAGTCCTCTAATCACGTAGTTCCCCAACCTGGGTAGTGTAGTTTATAGTCCCGCACCTCCTTTTAGCTGCCTGGAGTGCTAAGACTATGATACCTTCATATAGTCACATGGCCGGATCACCGGTGTATGGCTTCAATCAACTGTCATTCACCTTTCCTGGGAAGGGATCTCCATTCAATTTAACCAATTGAACTACGCCACCGTCAATAATCTCCTTAATGACAAAGGGCCCTAGCTAGTGCATCTTGAACTTCCCTAGAAATTTATCAAACTTGTTATCATATAACAAAACCAGATCATTTACCTTAAAGGTGCAAAGTTTAATGTGCCCATCATGCCATTCTTTTTCGCGTTGCTTTTGGACCTATTGGTGAAATCCAGCCAGAACCCTTTCTTCCTCGAGCTCAGCAAGCTACGGGAGCCTCTCTTCCAAGGCTCTAGGATCTATCATACACGTGAGTGCCACTATGTGTAGACTAGGCACAACGTATTCCATTGGCATCACTGCTTCAATACAATATACAAGCCTAAAGAGTGTATGTCTAGTCAACGTTTTGCACATTGTTCGATAGGCCCATAGTACTGCAGGTATACGTAGGTCCCAATCACTTCGCTGAGCATTGCAAACCTTGGTCAGTGTGCTCTCCAGTAGTTTATTGAATGCTTACACCATCCCATTATCCTGTGGTTGATAAGGCATGCTTTTCTGGTGATATCCCTGAAATTCCTCCGTCAACGCGCTAATCATTTCGTTCAGAAAGTGCATACCGTGATCACTCATCAAAATCTTTGGACACCCAAATTGCATCAGTACATACTCAAAGAGAAACTTCACAGTGGTCGCGCCTGTGCAGTCCACCACAGGCTATGCCTCCACCCATTGAGTCAAATACTCAATCGCGGTGATAATGTACTGCGCACCCGTCTTCTTTCCTTGAGGCTGAATGGGTGTTATAGACATTTTTGTGCCTTACAGCATTGAGCATGAAATGTCCATAATCTAAGGGATCCAAAGTCCCTAAACATGTTGTTCCTACCCCTAGAGGAACAAGGCTAACAAACCACAGCAATTCACAGAAGTTCTCCACCAGAAACTGCTCAAAAACAAGTCAATTCAGGATCAATTCAGTGGCTCCACTAGCTGTCTGTGCTGAATGTCAAAGCCAACACTGGCTACCTGCGCTGAATGTCAAAGCCAACACTGGCTACCTGCGTTGAGCGAGAATTGCCAAATGGCAAGTTCATTCCAAGAGGTGTCAAGACCCAGGAAGCTTCCAGAATCTTCCTCAATGACACTTGCCTCAGTGAATTCGACTAGTGATGAGTAAGAGGTTCCAAATCTCCAAGTGGAAGCAAGAACCTCCAAGTGGAATCAAGAACTGACAGAGGGAGAGGACACTAGTCTGATCTCAAGCTGACTCATCCTCTCTCCAAACATCTATATATGGATCTCTCCTCCATGAGATCTAAAGGCTGGAATTTTGTTATTGCAAAGAATTGCTGTTGGTTTGAGATTGAAATCATTGGGTGCTTAATGCTTTGAAGGGGGTGAAGATAGGAATTCCATTTGCTGGGAAGGAGATGCTGGATTGGAGCCCTCTGGGTTGTATCTCTTCCTGAACCTTGTTATTCATCAATAAATCTATCTTGGTTTCTCCTATATACTGATGTATCTTTGATGTATGATTGCATTAGTATGTTTGGTTTATTTCTAATCCTGAACTAGTTATGAATATGAATCCATGTCTTGTGTAGTGTTCTCTTCTTGTGATCTTGCAGAAACCTCTTGAAGCTGGGCAAGCGAGAAGGAAAGTAGCTGGGAACTCTCAAAGAGAAGGTAAACCGGATCGAGGGACAAACGGAAGACACCGGTTAGTCCATCCATCTCCCTTCATTCTTAATTCATAAAGGAAGAATACTAGAATAGCTGTCTCTGTTTGTTGCTAAGGCACTGTCACACCTTAGGTGGATAGGATCGTCCTGCATAGGCATTTTTCCCCACAACAAATTGGCGACTCCGCTGGGGAGATCTGTTTAGTCATTTTATTTGTGTTTCTATCATTGTTTGTTTCATAGACTCGACAGCAACAATCGAACTGCATCTGCTATTCCCAGATGCAAAGTAGACAGTTGCTGCTTTGATCCAATCACTGGACTTGTCTATGATCTGAACAATGGACTCACAAATGATTTGATGATCCTTTGTGATAGATCTTAGTACTCCCTCAAAGCATCCCTTTGATTGCACCTTGCTTGTTGCTTTTATTTGGCCTAAAATAGTAGATTAAATAGCAATCTGTGACCCAGAACCCAGTGAGAAACGAGAGTTTCTCCTTCAGCGCGACCCCGAGAGTTTCTCCTTCAGCGCGACCCCTGTGAAGAGGTTCTGCATTTCAACGCAGGTCCCGTGAAGGCTACCTGCGCTGAATGTCAAAACCCCTGTGTTGAGGTTGCGCTGAACCAGTTTGGCCTTGTACAGCTGGGGTTCTCTGCTCTGTTTTGCCTTTTTTTGATCTCTGATTTTTGCAGCCTGTAACCAGCATAGGTACCAGTCTGATAACTCCTTTTCTCTGCTTAAATTCTGCCTCCTTTTGTACAAAAAGACTGTGAGTTTTTTTATGTGTTTGTGGCGTCATTTACAGTTTTCCTTTGCATGAGTGAAATAATCATCCTGTAGCCCTTGATTCAGATCTGTTGATTGTGATCTTAGGAGAGAGTTCATTGGCTGTTTGCAGTTGATTATACATTTACTTTTGCTTTTGGTTTGAGTTTGTCTCTTTTAAAGTGTCGAAACAAGTATTCATTTCGAAAATCGTTAAGTGTTGTAATCTCTTCTACCCTCTCTGATTTCGAAAAAGTAAACTTGTTTGTATTTGTCATTTAAAAGCAAATTCAAAGTTGTACAAAAAGTTTTCTGTGTAGGCATCAATACTAAGAAAGCGGAAAACAAACACCTGCATTGTGCATTTTCATCTTGATAGTTTGCATGATTGATTTAGGAAAGTGCATTAGAGTGTGCTGATTGCTCTTTGAGAAAAGATGGTGTCTTTCTTTTCCCTTAGTAGCTAGGATTTTCAAAGTTGAAAAGATATAAAGCTTGCTTATCATCTTTAGACTGCATTTAGGAATTGTATCATACATCTCGTGGTGATCCAGAAAGGCAAACTTTTAAAAAAGATCAACCTAAAATAAATTAAATGAACTTAACAACGCTTTGCAACATAACGCACAACATATAGGTCTAGGCTAGAGACGTGTTCCGGCGTCGTAAAGCCTGGTGACTGTCGATCTCGTTGATGGTGGGTGATTCCTCCTGAGAGACGATAGCGCCAGTACGGATTGTGCTCCCACGTACCGTCGCGTATATATTGGGAGACCCCTATAGGAATATAACCTTTATCCATAGGAAGCCGTGTCAGCCGCCCTACTGATCGCAATGCACTGAACACAGCATTCAAGAAGATCGACCGCCCGTACCCTAAAAAGTATTCTGTGGTTTTGCGAAAAGTTTGGCACACCCTTTGCCTAGAACTCCAGAGCAGTTCCTTTTGGCCTTTTTTAGACTCTATAACGGAAAAATTCCATCAGAGCATTTGTCACTTCGGGCTCGTTAAAACATTGAAGGAGACTAGAGTCATCTTTAGCTTTTTCTCGACTCTTTAAAAGTGAAAAATCAAGTTGTGTCTAAAGCGTCGTTAAAATTTATTTTAAACGGAACAATCACCCTTTATTCCTGCGTTGATCTTTACGTTGAAAAAATGGAGCACACCAACCAAGGAATTCCCCTTGGTGGAAATCCTAGTCCCTTCTCCTCTTGGGGAGATGTTGGTGCGCCCCATATGGCCACATTGTCGCTTTCAAGACTGACAATTGGCTTGCCGGTCTGGCTCTATCATTTAAGTTCTTACTTAAATAATATATTGGATGTTCAATTCCATCGACTTCTTGAACTAAAACCATCGCAATGGTCGTATCTGCTGCAACCAGATATAGGTTAAAATCTCTTTGATAGTCCGGGGCATACATTAATGACGCTTTTACTAGAGAATCTTTCAAAGCATTCGACGGAAGGACCTATACCCCGTGCGGTATCCTTAATAACTTGAAAGTTGAACTAGGGGGAAAAACAATAGAAATAGATGTTGAAGTCATCGATGGGAATCTTGACTACAACATCCTACTGGGAAGATCATGGATATATGCCATGGCAGCTGTAGTGTCGACTTATTTTAGGAAGATCGCATTCCCTTTTCAAGGAGGGATTACGATCGTCGACCAACAAGAATTCCTCCCTAATGGTTCACAAGTTACAGGAAGCATTCCCATGATCCATGGAAGCAACCATTCGCTTCAAGACATCGGAGTAGGCCTACTGAAAGACCCCACATTAATGGGAACTTTCACACTTCCACCTCCAATCTATATAGGAGAAGTAGCATTGGTAGGAGCCTGCAACATGATATCTTCCACGAAGATCTCAGAAGACGTTATCGACATGGATCATGCAATGGTTTTGCCCCCAAGCCCTATAGAAATATTGTAGCAATCAATGTTTCGGGCATGGGAGGCGAACCCAAGTCAACGCTCATCAAGCGTTTGGGTAGATAGGTCTAGAGAATATGGTACCCCATTAGATCCTTGGTCGAGAGTGCATGGGACTGACGAAGGAATCCTACAATCAATGTTGATTGAGGGGGCACCATGGAATGATTGCCACCATCGTTCCCTTCTTCCAGATTATGAAGAAGATACTCAACATGACCTTTATCACCCTTCAGTTTTTGAATTCCTATCAAACACTGTAAATACGGTGGATTCCAAGCGAAACCTATCCAATATTGAAGAGACTATAGCCATAAATATCTCGACTAAAACAAATGTTATAGAGAATATTTATGTCGGCAAAGGATGTTCTCCTTCAGAACTGGAAATATATAACGCTCTTTTTCGCGAATTCAGAGATGTCGTTGCTTGGTCATATGATGAAATGCTAGGCATTGACTCGAGTATCGTTGAACATGAAATTAAGATGTATCCTGATGTCAAACCAGTAAGACAACGGCTTCGGCAGGTGCACCCCAAGAAAGCATCTGCCATAAAAGTAGAAGTTGAAAAGCTTCTCCATGCTGGTTTCATCTACCCGGTTCCTCTAACTGATTGGGTATCGAATATTGTCCCTGTTATGAAGAAACAAGGGAAAATTAGAGTGTGTGTCGATTATAGGGGTGTAAACCAAGCTTGTCCGAAAGACAACTACCCTACACCCTTCATCGACCAGATAATTGATGAATGCGCCGGGTGTGAAATCTTTTCATTCATGGATGGATTTTCCGGGTATAATCAAATAAATATTCGCCCACAGGACCAGTCAAAGACTACATTCATTTGTCCGTGGGGCACATTCGCTTATCGAAAATTACCCTTTGGTTTAAAGAACGCAGGGGCGACGTTTCAGAGGGCAATGAATTATGCCTTCCATGACATCAAGAACATCGTTCAACCATACCTCGACGACCTTCTGGCCCATTCGCGAAAGCGGACTGATCATCCGCAGCATTTAAGAGCGATATTTCTACGTTGCCGACACTACAAGATAAGACTCAATCCGCACAAATGTGTATTTTGCGTTGGTTCTGGTCGTTTACTTGGCTTTGTGGTCTCTAAGGATGGGATTCATCTCGATCCTTGCAAGGTTCAGGCAATCATTAATTTTCCTCCACCTTCAAATTTGCTTCAGATTCAAAAACTCAAAGGGAAAGCAAACTTTCTGAGGAGGTTCATTCCAAATTACGCAGAACTTGCTAAAGGTTATACTCGTCTATTGAAAAGGGATGTACCTTTTGTCTGGGATCAGGTGGCGCAAGCTTCCTTTGATGCTCTGAAAGATTCTCTAGTAAAAGCATCATTAATGTATGCCCCGGACTATCAAAGAGATTTTAACCTGTATCTGGCTGCAGCAGATACGACCATTGCGATGGTTTTAGTTCAAGAATTCGATGGAATTGAACATCCAATATATTATTTAAGTAAGAACTTAAATGATACAGAAAGAAAATATTCTTATGTTGAAAAACTAGTGCTTGCGGCTGTTCAAGCGATTCAAAGATTTCAACATTATGTCCTCTTTCGGAAAACTGCCATTTTATCAGATTGCAACCCCATGACTTATATACTGTCGCGACAGTTGCTGGGGGGTAAATATTCAAAATGGATAGCGATCCTTCAAGAGTTTGATCTGGAATTTGTAAAATCCAAATCAAAGAAAGCTCTAGTTTTCGCAGAATTATTGTGTGATCTCCCATCGTCGTCCAACGATGAAACATCCGAAGAATCAATCGTGGACGAGAATTTGTTTCTGATATATACAAGCAACGAGTGGTATGGAGATATCATAATTTATCTCCAAACCCAAAAGTTCAGGCCTAACACCTCACACTTTGAACAGAAACGTATACGATACCAAGCAAAAGACTACATGATCGTCGGTGATACGCTTTACTGTTGTGGGGAAAAATGCCTATGCAGGACGATCCTATCCACCTAAGGTGTGACAGTGCCTTAGCAACAAACGAGTACAGCTATACTGGTTTCTTCCTTTATGAAATGTGAAAGAAGAGAGATCAATAGACTTACCGGTGTCTTCCGTTTGTCCCTTGATCCAATCTCCCTTCTCTTTGGGTGTTCACAGCTACTTGCCTTCTTGCTTATCCAGCTACAACTTCCTGCAAGATCACAAGAGAACAACTACTTGCGACAAGAGAACAGCTACTTGAGACAAGAGAAAAACACTACACAAAGATAGATATTCACATTCATAACTAGTTTAGGATTAGAAATAAACCAAATACACTAATACATTCATACATCAAAATACATCAGCATATAGGAGAAACCAAGATAGCTTTATTGATGAATAACAAGGTTCAGGAAGAGATACAACCCAGAGGGCTCCAATCCAGCATCTCCTTCCCAGCAAATGGAATTCCTCTCTTTTCCCCCTTCAAAGCATTAAGCACCCAATGATTCCAGTCTCAAACCAACAACAATTCTTTGCAATAACAAAATTCCCGCCTCCTAGATCTCATGGAGGAGAGATCCATATATAGATGTTTGGAGAGAGGATGAGTCAGCTTGAGATCTGACTAGTGTCCTCTCCCTCTATCAGTTCTTGAGTCCACTTGGACGTTCTTGCTTCCACTTGGAGATTTGGAACCTCTTACTCATCACCAGTCGAATTCCCTGAGGCAAGTGTCATTTTGGAAGCTTCCTGGGTCTTGACACCTTGAGAAATGAGCCTGCCACTTGTCCACTCTCGTTCAGCGCATGTAGCCTTTGTTCCAGTTGACATTCAACGTAGGTAGCCAGTGTTGGCTTTGACATTCAGCGCAGACAGCTAGTGTAGCCACTGAAATGATCCTGAATTGACTTGTTTCTGAGCAGTTTCAGGTGGAGAACTTTTGTGAATTGCTGTGGTTTGTTAGCCTTGTTCCTCTAGGGGTAGGAACAACATGTTTAGGGACTTTGGATCCCTTAGATTATGGACATTTCATGCTCAATGCTGCAAGGCACAAAAATGTCTATAACAGTTGCCCCCTAAAGTATGAGGCTGTTTATCGGGCGAAATGCTTTATCAGGGGGATCCGAAGTTCATCCAATGCTGGGAGAAGACCTGTAATACAATACAATACAATACATTATTTTTCATACTGCTTTCATGATCTAGCTGAGGCGCGCATTCCCATGCTCAGCTTTATAAATACATTTTTTTGTACATAGAACATACAATCGTCTGATGGTAGATTGATAATTTTGATGAAATTATCATCCTTTGAGTAGGATGATTATCTACTGCAATGATGTACATGTCAATGTCTTTATCTTTCCTGAATATATATCGCAGCCCAGATGGATGAAACTAGATCCGGGGTCTTCAAACTCGTTTGATCTTCACTCTAAGTACAAGTCGATCCATGTGAGAAATGTTCTGAAGTCGAACATGGAAAGACATCGCTTGATTACCAGTCAATGATGTAAACCGTTAACAAGCGCGAGAGGAATCACCGATAATGATAATGACCCTGAAGGTACTACAGTACAATTCACGTGGTGTGAATAAAGGACTTGGAGTCGAACACCACGCAAAATCTTTCGGTCGAAGGTCATTGATGTATACCTGTCGCCGGAAGTGAGAAACTTGCCATTGTGGCATGCAAGCTTCAAAGTACTGAAGGGATTGTTCCTAGATAAACTTCTTGGATAATGAGCTGATGTCGACAAGAAGCGATCCGTCACAGGAGGGCCTTAATGAATCCCACATCAGTGACACGGAACAGATCTAATGATTTTAATGGAGGTGAAAACGATCTGTGACATATGATTCAGGGTGGCGGTCATGAATGGATGAAGGATAATGTATGGCAGTGGATGGGACACGGTTGACTCTTTCTGAACGACTTCTCTTGAACATATGGCGACACTGATGCGATGGATCGGTAGCATTACCCCAAATATGGATGGTATGGCGAGACCATGGTGAAGTGACCGGTGAATGAAACAACCCAACCCGATTGTGGTACGGAGGAAAAGTGTCATGTTCAAGAGCGACTTGCTACCATCAAAGTTTTCTTTAGTTTCTCCCAATTTTTCCCCAGTCATTGCTGACCAGTACCTCTTTATTTTTGTCAAGCTTGAGGAGGATAACATATGCTTGTTCTATAACCTACCCTTCGGGCAAGCCCATCGCTATGTTTTAACGAGCCTAGCGATAGTGAAACTCGTTCTCGTCTAAAGACAAGTTTGTCACTATTTAATGATTTTAACGAGTCTAACGACAAGGATAACTCGGTCCTTTTCATTTTTAGAGAGTCTGAAAAGGTACATAAAGTCAACTCCAAAATTCCTTTTTCATCATCTAATCCCTTAAGTCCGAAAAAGTATAAAACAATACAGAAGGGATGAGTTTTCGATAGTTTTAACGAGCCGAATAAAACAAGCGCTCGATCTTTTTGTGCAATAATCCCTCAGGTCCAAAAAGATTGAAATCTAGAGGAGGGATAGCTCTTCCTGTCCTTTAACGAGCTGGAAGTCCAAAACTCGGTAATCTTTTCATATTTTATGAGTCAGTTGAAAAGAGCTTAAAGAAGACTCGTCTTTTGAGGAACGAGTGATAAACAGGGATAGCAGCTGATTCCAGGTACAGGTTGGAATTTTCCAATCACGGCAGTGTCACAAGGATGGCTAGGTGAAATCACTCTTCGCAGCTGTTCCTCAAAATGGGTAAACAATCATATGGAGGTGAACGATCGGCCAAATGAAAAGTGGAGGTGACAGTGCAAACACGACCAAGGCTTTAACGGCTGATGATATTACATTCACAGTGGTTATTTACCGGGATAGTTCATTTTTTAACGAGCTTAAACGCGGGTGGAAACATTTGCTCGGTCTTATGTTTATTTTTTAACGAGCATGAACTATGTGCTAAAACTGCTCGGATCTTGCGTTTATTTTTTAACGAGCATGAACTTTGTGCTAAAACTGCTCGATATTATATGGTCAAATCTTTGATTTTTACCATGAGACGTTTTGCCCTTTTCAAAGATAGTACTGTATCCTCAATTGCTGCATCAAACTAGTTAGAAATGAATAATATTTGCATGCAAATGAGATTAGAACCCTAATATTTTGCTTTGAACTACGTAAAAAGCAATTAAAAGGTGTTTTTACCTCTCATTTTACCATTTCATTTGAACTTGGTTTGTTGGAGCTTTGGAGGTGCCTCTTCCCCCTTGATTTTCACCAGCTGATTCCAGGAGATTCTGCGGACGATTTTCGGCGCCGTTTGGACCAGGTAGGAGCTAAACTCCAGCTCTTTCTTTTCATGGTTTCCTTTTTCTATTCTGTGCCTGTTTTCCTGTTCCCATGAGCCCCTGGGGTTTTGCTAGGGCGCTCTGCCATCAGCGCAGGCAGTCCATTCGAAACCTATGTTGAATGTGAAGCTGCCTTAAGGCAGTTTGACCTTCAACGCAGGTAGGACACTTGCCAATTGCATTGATCATAGAAAAGCAGTTCTATTGCACAGTTTTTGATGAAATTTTGCCAGTTTCTCATCAAATCCAGGAGCTTACTCTTTCTCTTGTTTGTTTTGCAGGGACTTTTAAGCAAAATGACCCTCACATGGCGAGAACGAGAACATGAAGAGGAGGACATGATTGCCCTCCATGACCCTGTCACGGTGAACGCGCTGCAGAACTGTGGCCTGCTGAAGTTCTTCCGTATCTCTAGTATGAGAGCACAGATCTCTTTACTGCAGTATATGCTTGATGCTTGGGATCCTATTAACCAAGTATTTCAGATCAGGAGCAAATCCATCCCTTTGACCGTGGTAGACATTTACTTCTTGACTGGTTTGTCGAGGCGGGGTGCCCCCATTTCTTTGTCAGGTTCGGCCAGAGGGAATGATTCCGTGAGAGATTATGTCCGCCAGTATTATAGGGAGGGGTCCCAGCCGAACAGAGACGGCAAGGTTGTTATCCGTGAGATTACTGACAGGTCTCTCAGGTCCATTCTGTATACTATTGGTAGGATGGCCGGTAGCGCATCTCTACATGTTGCCAACAGATCTTATGTGCAGTACGCCTTGGAGTGTCTCCAACCGAAAGTATTCAACTGGTGTGATGCAGTACTTCTTCAGATGAAAAGTCAGTTGAACAAGGTAAAGGAAGGGAAGCTGAAGAACTTTGGATTTGGTTCTATTCTGACTGCCTTTGCCTTGGAGAAAATACCACTGATGCAGCCTCAGTATATTGCACTCAACTTGCCTTCTCCTACCGAGCCACGCATGCAGAGATGGGTTGATCACATGTCTAGGCATGCTGGTCAATCTCAGATTTCTTTTACTGATACCTTCTTCAGGTGGTTCGAGCGTCAGGAGATGGTCTATTCCGAGTATCCATATGTTGGTATGGATTTTCGAGGTGATCCGGACTTGGTACTGCCGGATGGCGAACAGTGGGGCGCTATTGGTAAAATCTTCGACCATATTACTGTTTACTGTTCTTATTTATAATGTCCTTGTGCTTTATTCTATCAAGACTTTAATCAAACTCATGTGTGCATGCAGATGTTGGTCCTGTTCGTCCAGCAGTTTGCCCGAGAGCGCCAGTTGCTGCCCCAGCAGGGGAGACTGCTGGGAGAGTTATTCTCCGTGACCTTGACGTAGCCGAGACCCTTACAGCTGTGCAGGAGCAGGTTGAGAGCCTTACTCTCGGCATTCCCGATGTGAGGATTGATGAGTTAACTTTACAGTTGCAGCGGTATACTACTGGTGTGCCTAGACGATGAACTCGTCTCTTGCGCATGATTGCACAGGCCGTGACGTGCTATCATGAGCATCACTAGGCTAGGGTGCCCCCTAGCACTTTTGAGTTTTTGGGTCATATGACCGATTTTGTCTTGGTTACAGAACATTATGTATGAATGATAAACAGCTTATATATATTTTGATTTTCGAGTTTTATTCTGGTTGAGTTATATGATCCATATGTACAATCATTGATGATGTGTCTCTTTTTATAAATGTCGCAAATGTCTATCTAACACATAGTTTGCTAATGAGTTGGTTAATGTGTTTAAGTTCTGGAAATATGCTGGTATTGAATTGAATCAAATTGTCTTTCCAAAATCTTAACCCTTAGGAACATGCGATAAATAGCTGGATTGCGAACGGAATATATACCATTGAGTTGTAGTATTACGAGCTGTGAGTCTAGCCTGACAATTAGTCGGCGTATACCACGGGTGATGGCATCAGAGAGTAGTTCTATCAACGCGCTATACTCAGCGATGTTATTCGTTGATTGCCCAATACACACACCTCTGAAACTTACTAACTCGCCGCTTGGATCAAAAATGGCCCAGGCTGCGGAGGATAGGTTCCGCGAACTACGACTTGCTCCATCGGCATATCCAACACATGTCTCCAGAAGGTTTGACATCTGCAATAAATGTAAAAACGTGGATCACTCGACCAAAACAAACACTTTAGCGAAAACAAAATACAACAAAAGCATACAGGTTATTATTTAAGCATAGTAACGCTTGAGGTACAACCCATTACGGGGTTGCGCCAGTGGAATTCCGTCATAATCCATTAACTCGTAGGCTCCTTTTGCTAACACTTGTTTAACAATATAGGGGCCCATCCATAAGGAATTAAATTTACCTGCTCCCAATTTATCGAATTCTTGTTCATAAAGCAAGACTAAGTCACCTTCTGAGAAGACACAGGGTTTGACATTTTTGTCGAACTGTGCCTTGACTCGTTTCTTATGGGCTTCGTTAGCCAAAGCGGCATCACGACGGGTTTCATCCAATTGGATTAATTCCAAGAAACGAGCCTCTTCTTCCGAAGTTCCGGGGAGGAGATCAATTGCGAGTTTAAGCGACGAAATTTCGCACTGGATTGGCAAGACTGCTTCCAGGCCATACACCAGTTGGAAAGGTGTGAACCCGGTCGCATTCTTTACCGATGTTCGGTAAGCCCACAAGGTTGAGTACAGGATTAGGTGCCACCTTCTTTTGTGAACCTCGATCATCCTTTGCAACATACGCTTCAGGACCTTGTTGATTGCTTCAACTTGTCCGTTGGCTTGCGGATAATACGGGATAGAGCTGTCGTGAGATAGCCCTAGTTTGGCAGCTAATTCGACCATCATGTGATTGCAAAAATGCGACCCATGATCTGTAACTATAGCCTGTGGTACGCCGAACCTGGCGACTACATGATTGAAAAAGAAAAGGGCAGCTGTTTCACCAGTGTTATCTAATGTAGGCATCGCCTCGGCCCATTTGGTAAAATAGTCAACAGCGACTATAATATACCCATGCCCCCCGGTCGAGGTGGGGTTACATTGCATGAAATCGATGCCCCATTTGGGGAAGGGCCCAATAGCAACTATCGGCTGTAAAGGTGCGGGTGGTCTTTTGGTTTTGCTATCGAAAATTTGACAAGCATGGCAACTTCTGACTGCGGTTATGCAATCTTTGAACATGGTTGGCCAGAAATATCCTGCTCGTAAAATTTTATGTGTTGTAGCATATCCAGATTGATGCCCCCCACACGCGCCTGAATGACACTCATTCAGGGCTTTTTCGGCCTCTTCATGGGTGAGGCACCTCCTCAGAACTGTATCGATACCACGACGGTAAAGCGTATCACCGACGATCATGTAGTCTTTCGCTTGGTATCGTATACGTTTCTGTTCTGAGTGAGAGGTGTCAGGCCTGAATTTTTGGGTTTGGAGATAAATTATTATATCTCCATACCACTCATTGCTTGCAGATATCAGAAACAAACTTTCATCCACGATTGACTCTTCTGATGTTTCATCGTTGGACGACGATGGGAGATCGCACAATAATTCTGCGAAAACTAAAGCTTTCTTTGATTTGGATTTTACAAATTCCAGATCAAACTCTTGAAGGATCGCTATCCATTTTGAATATTTGCCCCCCAGCAACTGTCGCGACAATATATAAGTCATGGGGTTGCAATCTGATAGAATGGTAGTTTTCCGAAAGAGGACATAATGTCGAAATCTTTGTATCGCTTGAACAGCAGCGAGTGCTAGCTTTTCAACATAAGAATATTTACTTTCTGTGTCATTCAAGTTTTTACTTAAATAATATATAGGATGTTCAATTCCATCGACTTCTTGAACTAAAACCATCGCAATGGTCGTATCCGCTGCAGCCACATACAGGTTAAAATCTCTTTGATAGTCTGGGGCATACATTAATGATGCTTTTACTAGAGAATCTTTCAGAGCATCAAAGGAAGCTTGCGCCACCTGATCCCAGATGAAGGGTACATCCTTTTTCAAAAGACGAGTATAACCTTTAGCAAGTTCTGCGTAGTTTGGAATGAACCTCCTCAGAAAGTTTGCTTTCCCTTGGAGTTTCTGAATCTGAAGCAAATTTGAAGGTGGAGGCAAATTAATGATTGCCTGAACCTTGCAAGGGTCGAGCCCAATCCCATCCTTAGAGACTACAAAGCCAAGTAAATGACCAGAACCGACGCAAAACACACATTTTTGCGGATTGAGTCTTATCTTGTAGTGTCGGCAACGTAGAAATATCGCTCTTAAATGCTGCGGATGATCAGTCCGCTTTCACGAATGAGCCGGAAGGTCGTCGAGATAAGGTTGAACGATGTTCTTGATGTCATGGAAGGCATAATTCATTGCCCTCTGAAACGTTGCCCCTGCGTTCTTTAAACCAAAGGGTAATTTTCGATAAGCGAATGTGCCCCACGGACAGATGAATGCAGTCTTTGACTGGTCCTGTGGGCGGATATTTATTTGATTATACCCGGAAAATCCATCCATAAATGAAAAGATTTCACATCCGGCGCATTCATCAATTATCTGGTCGATGAAGGGTGTAGGGTAGTTGTCCTTCGGACAAGCTTGGTTTACATCCCTATAATCGACACACACTCTAATTGTCCCTTGTTTCTTCATAACAGGGACAATATTTGATACCCAATCGGTTAGAGGAACCAGGTAGATGAAGCCAGCATGGAGAAGTTTTTCAACTTCTGCCTTAATGGCAGCGGCCTTCTTGGGGTGTACCTGCCGAAGCCGTTGTCTTACTGGTTTGACATCAGGATACATTTTAATTTCATGTTCAACGATACTCGAGTCAATGCCTGGCATTTCATCATATGACCAAGCAAAGACATCTCTGAATTCGCGAAAAAGAGCGTTATATATTTCCAGTTCTGAAGGAGAACATCCTTTGCCGACATAAATATTTTCTACAACATTTGTTTTAGTCGAGATATTTATGGCTATAGTTTCTTCAATATTGGATAAGTTTCGCTCGGAATCCACTGTATTTACAGTATTTGATAGGAATTCAAAAACTGAAGGGTGGTAAAGGTCATGCTGAGTATCTTCTTTATATTCTGGAAGAAGGGAACGATGGTGGCAATCATTCCATGGTGCCCCCTCAATCAACATTGATTGTAGGATTCTTTCGTCAGTCCCATGTACTTTCGACCAAGGATCTAACGGGGTACCATATTCTCTAGACCTATCTACCCAAACGCTTGATGAGCGTTGATTTGGGTTCGCCTCCCATGCTTGAAACATTGATTGCTACAATATTTCAATGGGGCTTGGGGGCAAAACCATTGCATGATCCATTTTGACATCGTCTTCTGAGATCTTCGTGGAAGATATCATGTTGCAGGCTCTTACGAATGCTACTTCTCCTATATAGAATGGAGGTGGAAGTGCGAAAGTTCCCATTAATGTGGGGTCTTTCAATAGGCCTACTCCGATGTCTTGAAGCGAATGGTTGCTTCCATGGATCATGGGAATGCTTCCTGTAACTTGTGAACCATTAGGGAGGAACTCTTGCTGGTTGACGATCTTAATCCCTCCTTCAAACGGGAATGCGATCTTCCTAAAATAAGTCGACACAACAGCTGCCATGGCATAGATCCATGGTCTTCCTAGTAGGATGTTATAGTCCAGATTCCCATCGATGACTTCAACATCTATTTCTATTGTTTTTCCTCCTAGTTCAACCTTCAAGTTATTAAGGATACCGCACGGGGTATATGTCCTTCCGTCGAAAGCTTTTAATGTCGTCGAAGATCGCGACAAGGTTGGAGATCCTAAAGTTTTCCAGCAACTCATCGACATAATACATGTAGATGCCCCCTCATCAATAATTGTTCAGTGAACAGTTTTGTTGAGGGCTTTCACTTGAATAAGGAAAGCTAGTTGAGCTGGTAACTGAGGATCGTATCCTTTGTGGTCGAAGGATACAAGATTGGAATCCTTAGGATCAACCCCACCAACCTATAACAAAGCCTGCTTTTGGGATGGGAAATTCTGTAGTACTTCAAGAGTCGACATAGTGGATGGCGATTGGGCCAAATCTTCCACTATGTTATAATGCTGCACCACTCTGGCGCGAGGATTAAATGTCGACTTGTGTACTACTCCCTTTGGCGGTTTTATTGTTAATTCAGGAATGATGGGTGGTACAACTTCTGTCGAAGTTGTTGTCGAACTACTTGGTTGATCTTTACCTCTGTCGTTTGACAGCTGCGGATTCCCATAATCTTTGTTCCTTGTCGAAATCAAAGCATCATTCCGCTGTTTTGAAACCGACAACATAAGTGCTTGCGACAGGGAAGCATTTCCACTATCAACCAGATTTTGACCTGGATTGGGAAATGGATCAGTTAACACAGCTGAGGTTTGCGAAATTTTAAAGAAACTTTTCAACTCAGCTTTGTATGGACAATCCCTTGTCCAGTGATCCTCATCACATATTTGACATGGATATTTCCTATTTCCAGGAGGGTTTGAAGAAGTTTTTTCAGGGGATGACTCACCCTGTTTCTTCTTCTTCCCTTTGTTTTGCTTCTTCTTGTTTCCTGGTTGATTGGTTTCTTTGCCCTTATCTGCTGATACGGCATTTACTTCCGAAGCAAGAATTTCTTCTTTTGCATTTTGATCCGAATTCTTACGGGCTTTCTTAGACGAAGCCTTTGTCGATTTCGCGTTTGCCGTGCCAATCACACCATCGTCGGCATGAGAGTCACTATTCGATTTAGGAGGAGGAGGAATTGAGAATTTCGGTCTAGGGGCGTCAGGTATTTTGTCGTAGAGTGTGCCAGACTGAGTATAAACTAAGTCTAGATACTGTGCACGAGCAATAACTTGCTCCTCTGTTACGACTCCCCCCTTTGCCACATCTTCTGTTATAGCAGGAAGTAACGACTTTATAAACCATTCAGCTAACAGCTGATCGGGAACGTATGTTTTCACCATCCTACGACGACGACGCCATTCATGTATATGATCGGATATATGAGTGGCAGTTGTCTGCTTGAAGTTGGTTAATATTTCTGTTCCCGTTTCATACCTTATTGGTAATTGAAAATGGGTTAAGAAAGTCGTGGCTAGGGAGCTAAAATTGTCGAACGAGGCTCTAGGTAATTCAATATACCATTTTGCTGCTGGACCCGTTAACGTCCTCTGGAAAAGGCGAAGCCTTATCAAATCATCATTTAGGGTGTTTGATGAACACCACAGATGAAAAGTCATCACATGATTCGATGGGTCTTCACCTGGATTTCCATTGAATTTAGGAATGTCAGATGGAAGTTTGTGAGGAATCGCTGGCCACCAAGGGGCGTAAGCAATCAGATCGTTGGTTAACCGGTGTAAATCGGGTAACTCTAAAGTTGCCATGAATGGTAACTGTTGATTCAGGTTAGGTGAAGCATACCCAGGGTACGACGGAATTGCCTGAGCAGTGGGCCTTTGCATACCAGCATAATGTAATTGATGTTGGTATGACTGATACGGTTGGTGGACTTGACCACTGTAAAGTGGTTGGTTTTGACCGTTTTGAATATACGGTTGTCCACTGTTCGCAAAGATCTGTTGCTCAGAACCTTGGTACACTTGTTGGAATTGTGGTTGTTGGTATTGCACCAGCCACGGTTGAGAAGCCATGTTCTGTTGCGCTATACTAACTGTTGGACCAAGGTGTGGGGTGATTGTACCCGTTTGGACATGTGTCGCCCCACCAGTTGGCGATTGTGGTTTTGTCCCAGGGTCAAGGGGCTGTTGCATTACAACCTGAGAAATCTGAGGTTGACATACAACAGGCAACGTTTGAACTTGCGACACTGTCACAATAGCCAGTGTGGTCGGGATGTTCGATATAGGTACACACTGTTGCATAGAATACACAACCCTTGGTTGTTGAGGTAGCATAGGTACCCAACCACTTGATGTAATTCTAGTATAACCTGAATACTGTTGTGAACTCCCATATGGATACCCTCCTGGAGGGGGTAATGAAAGGGCATACTGCCCCCCATACGGTAGCAATCCAGAACTCAAGGGGATTTTTTGTCCTTGGGGACTGGATTGCCCAAATTGACCTCCAAATGGATCAATCTGGTGAGTCTCAACATAAGAGTTGCCGGATATTATTCTGGATGAACAAACTAGAACAGACCACACTATCGAAATAGTCCCTTGGTGGACTCCTTCTAGCTGTTGTGAGCTAGTCGGGACAGATGGTATGCCAGCAAACATTGTCGGAGTGACGGCAGGGGCTTCTGCTGTCGCTGTGTCATTCGACACAGTCCTAGATGTTGACGGTTGTTCAGACATTTTGAGTCTATCCAATAGATTGCCTAGCGATTCTACAAGAACTTCCACTTGTGGTGGATTAACTTCTGATGAAGGAAATAGAGTGACCCCGACTCCAAAATGGGTTGGAGTACTTGCTTGTGGATCCTCTACAATTTCCTCTATCGCAATCAAACCCGGTGGAAGAGGAAGACCGTCAGGTCCGTAAAATATTTCTGGTGCCGAAGAAGGGGTTGAATCGACAGCGACAGTTGTTTGGGGAGAAAGACTCTCTAAACCGGTTACAGATGGAACTGGTTCAGTAACGCAAGTATTTTCCCCCAGACTAGGATCAGTATTACTGTCCCTCCGTGGCTGTTGAACTTCTTCTATAGAGGCAGGGTTTCCAGAAATGTTTGGAGTAACCGGAATCTCAGATGTGGTTGGAACACTTGTTCTAACTTTGATAGGATATTTTGAACCGGTTAAACGAGTTCGCTTTGTCCGTACTGTTTTCGATTCCAGAGACAAAGACGGTTGACTCGTAAGCCTCCGCGAACGACGGGGTTTCAATTGACTTTCTTCCACGATTTCGGATTACTCGATCAACCAAAATACAAAAGGGGAAAGTGTGTTTCCGAATTAAATGAAGATTTTTAGACGCTTTTAGACACAACTTGCTTTTTCAGTTTTAAAGAGTCGAGAAAAAGCTAAAGATGACTCTAGTCTCCTTCGATGTTTTAACGAGCCCGAAGTGACAAATTCTTGGATGGACTTTTTCTGTTATAAAGTCTGAAAAAGGCCAAAAGGAACTGCTCTGGAGTTCTAGGCAGAGGGTGTGCCAAACTTTTCGCAAAACCGCAGAATACTTTTTAGGGTACGGGCAGTCAATCTTCCTGAATGCTGTGTTCAGTGCATTGCGATTAATAGGGCGGCCGACACGACTTCCTAAGGATAAAGGTTTTATGCCTATAGGGGTCTCCCAATATATACGCGACGGTACGTGGGAGCACAATCCGTACTGGCGCTATCGTCCCTCAGGAGGAATCACCCACCTTCCACGAGATCGACAGTCACCAGGCTTAACGACGCCGGAACACGTCTCTAGCCTAGACCTCTATGTTGTGCATTATGTTGCAAAGCGTTGTTAAGTTCATTCAATTTATTTTAGGTTGATCTTTTTAAAGTTTTCCTTTCAAGGTTCACCACGAGATGTATGAT
Source organism: Pinus tabuliformis (assembly GCA_031772625.1). Lineage (NCBI taxonomy): Eukaryota > Viridiplantae > Streptophyta > Pinopsida > Pinales > Pinaceae > Pinus > Pinus tabuliformis. The sequence goes on from CM062818.1 coordinate 999,700,583, forward strand.
ACAAATTCCTAAATGCAGTCTAAAGATGATAAGCAAGCTTTATATCTTTTCAACTTTGAAAATCCTAGCTACTAAGGGAAAAGAAAGACACCATCTTTTCTCAAAGAGCAATCAGCACACTCTAATGCACTTTTCCTAAATCCAACATGCAAACTATCAAATGCAAAATGCACAATGCAGGTGTTTGTTTTCCGCTTTCTTAGTATCGATGCCTACAAAGAAATCTTTTTGTACAACTTTGAATTTGCTTTTAAATGATCAATACAAACAAGTTCACTTTTTCGAAATCAGAGAGGGTAGAAGAGATTACACTACTTAACGATTTTCGAAATGAATACTTGTTTTGACACTTAAAAGAGACAAATTCAAACCAATAAGCAAAAGTAAATGTATAATCAATCTGCAAACAGCCAATGAACTCTCTTCTAAGATCACAATCAATCAGATCTGAATCAAAGGCTACAGGATGACTATTTTACTCATGCAAAGGAAAACTGTAAATGACACCACAAACACATAAAAACACTCACAGTCTTTTTGTACAAAAGGAGGCAGAATGTAAGCAGAGAAAAGGGGTTATCAGACTGGTACCTATGCTGGTTACAGGCTGCAAAAATCAGAGATCAAAACAAGGCAAAACAGAGCAGAGAACCCCAGCTGCATAAGAGCAAACTGGTTCAGCGCAGGTTCAACACAGGGGTTTTGACATTCAGCACAGGTATCCTTCACGGGACCTGCGTTGAAATGCAGAATCCCTTCACTGGGTCTGCGCTGAAGGAGAAACTCTCGTTTCCCTCAGGTTCTGGGTCACAGATTGCTATTTAATTCGCTGTTTTAGGCCAAATAAAAGCAACAAGCAAGGTGTAATCAAAGGGATGCTTTGAGAGGCTACTAAGATCTATCACAAGGATCATCAAATCATTTGTGAATCCATTGTTAAGATCATAGACAAGTCTAGCAATTGGATCAAAGCAGCAACTTTCTACTTTGCATCCGGGAAAGATGCAGTTCGATTGTTGTTGTCAAGTCTATGATGCAAACAATGATAGAAACACAAATAAAATGACTAAACAAATCTGTCCCCAGTGGAGTCGCCAATTTTTTGTGGGGAAAAATGCCTATGCAGGACGATCCTATCCACCTAAGGTGTGACAGTGCCTTAGCAACAAACGAGTACAGCTATACTGGTTTCTTCCTTTATGAAATGTGAAAGAAGAGAGATCAATAGACTTACCGGTGTCTTCCGTTTGTCCCTCGATCCAATCTCCCTTCTCTTTGGGTGTTCACAGCTACTTGCCTTCTTGCTTATCCAGCTACAACTTCCTGCAAGATCACAAGATAACAGCTACTTGCAACAAGATAATAGCTACTTGAGACAAGAGAAGAACACTACACAAAGACAGATATTCACATTCATAACTAGTTTAGGATTAGAAATAAACCAAATACACTAATACATTCATACATCAAAATACATCAGCATATAGGAGAAACCAAGATAGCTTTATTGATGAATAACAAGGTTCAGGAAGAGATACAACCCAGAGGGCTCCAATCTAGCATCTCCTTCCCAGCAAATGGAATTCCTCTCTTTTCCCCCTTCAAAGCATTAAGCACCCAATGATTCCTGTCTCAAACCAACAACAATTCTTTGCAATAACAAAATTCCCGCCTCCTAGATCTCATGGAGGAGAGATCCATATATAGATGTTTGGAGAGAGGATGAGTTAGCTTGAGATCTAACTAGTGTCCTCTCCCTCTATCAGTTCTTGATTCCACTTGGAGGTTCTTGCTTCCACTTGGAGATTTGGAACCTCTTACTCATCACCAGTCGAATTCCCTGAGGCAAGTGTCTTTTTGGAAGCTTCCTGGGTCTTGACACCTTGAGAAATGAGCCTGCCACTTGTCCACTCTCGTTCAGCGCAGGTAGCCTTTGTTCCAGTTGACATTCAACGCAGGTAGCCAGTGTTGGCTTTGACATTCAGCGCAGACAGCTAGTGTAGCCACTGAAATGATCCTGAATTGACTTGTTTCTGAGCAGTTTCAGGTGGAGAACTTTTGTGAATTGCTGTGGTTTGTTAGCCTTGTTCCTCTAGGGGTAGGAACAACATGTTTAGGGACTTTGGATCCCTTAGATTATGGACATTTCATGCTCAATGCTGCAAGGCACAAAAATGTCTATAACATTTACCGTCATGGTATCGATACAGTTCTGAGGAGGTGCCTCACCCATGAGGAGGCCGAAAAAGCCCTGAATCAGTGTCATTCGGGCGCATGCGGAGGACATCAATATGGATATGCTACAGTACAAAAAATCTTACGAGCAAGATACTTCTGGCCAACCATGTTCAAAGATTGCATAACCGCAGTCAGTAGTTGCCATGCTTGTCAAATTTTTGATAGCAAAACCAGAAGACCACCCGCACCTTTACAGCCAATAGTTGTTGTTGGGCCTTTCGCCAAATGGGGCATCGATTTCATGACATGTAACCCCACCTCGACCGGGGGCATGGGTATATTATAGTCGCCGTTGACTATTTTACCAAATGGGCCGAGGCGATGCCTACATTAGATAACACTGGTGAAACAGCTGCCCTTTTCTTTTTCAATCATGTAGTCGCCAGGTTCGGCGTACCACAGGCTATAGTTACAGATCATGGATCACATTTTTGCAATCACATGATGGTTGAATTAGCTGCCAAGCTAGGGCTATCTCACGACAGCTCTACCCCGTATTATCCACAAGCCAACGGACAAGTTGAAGAAATCAACAAGGTCCTGAAGCGTATGTTGCAAAGGATGATCAGAGTTCACAAAAGAAGGTGGCACCTAATCCTGTACTCAGCCTTATGGGCTTAATGAACATCGGTAAGGAATGCGACCGGGTTCACACCTTTCCAACTGGTGTATGGCCTGGAAGCAGTCTTGCCAATCCAGTGTGAAATCTCATCTCTTAAACTCGCAATTGATCTCCTCCCCGGCACTTCAGAAGAAGAGGCCTGTTTCTTGGAATTAATCCAATTGGATGAAACCCGTCGTGACACCGCTTTGGCTAACGAAGCCCATAAGAAACGAGTCAAGGCGCAGTTCGACAAAAATGTCAAACCCCGTGTCTTCTCAGAAGGTGACTTGGTCTTGCTTTACGACCAAGAATCCGACAAATTGGGAGCAGGTAAATTTAATTCTTTATGGATGGGCCCCTATATTGTTAAACGAGTGTTAGCAAAAGGAGCCTACGAGTTAATGGATTATGACGGAATTCCACTGGCGCAACCCCGTAATGGATTGTATCTTAAGCGTTACTATGCTTAAACAGTAACCTGTATGCTTTTGTTGTATTTTGTTTTCGCTAAAGTGTTTGTTTTGGTCGAGTAATCCACCTTTTTACATTTATTGCAGATGTCAAACCTTCTGGAGACATGTGTTGGATATGCCGACGGAGCGAGTCGTAGTTTGCGGAACCTGTCCTCCGCAGCCTGGGCAATTTTTGATCCAAGTGGCGAGTTAGTAAGTTTCAGAGGTGTGTGTATTGGGCAATCAACAAATAACATTGCTGAGTATAGCGCGTTGATAGAACTACTCTCTGATGCCATCACCCATGGTATACGCCGACTAATCGTCAGGCTAGACTCACAACTCGTAATACTACAACTCAATGGTATATATTTCGTTCGCAACCCAGCTATTTATCGCATGTTCCTAAGGGTTAATATTTTGGAAAGACAATTTGATTTAATTCAATACCAGCATATTTCCAGAAACTTAAACACATTAACCGACTCATTAGCAAACTATGTGTTAGATAGACATTTGCGACATTTATAAAAAGAGACACATCATCAATGTTGTACATATGGATCATATAACTCAACTAGAATAAACCCCGAAAATCAAAATATATATATAAGTTGTTTATCGTTCATACATAATGTTCTGTAACCAAGACAAAAATCGGTCACATGACCCAAAAACTCAAAATGCTAGGGGGCACCCTAGCCTAGTGATGCTCATGATAGCATGTCACGGCCTGTGCAATCATGCGTAAGAGAGGAGTCCATCGTCTAGCCACACCAGTAGTATCCCACTGCAACTGTAAAGGTAACTCATCGATCCTCACATCGGGAATCCCGAGAGTAAGGCTCTCAACCTACTCCTGCACAGCTGTAAGGGTCTCGGCCACGTCAAGGTCACGAAGAATAACCCTCCCAGCAGTCTCCCCTGCTGGGGCAGCAACTGGCGCTCTTGGGCGAACTGCTGGACGAACAGGACCAACATCTGCATGCACACATGAGTTTGATTAAAGTCTTGATAAAATAAAGCACAAGGACATTATAAATAAAAATAGTAAACAGTGATATGGTCGAAAATTTTACCAATAGCGCCCCACTGTTCGCCATCCAGCAGTACCAAGTCCGGATCACCTCGGAAATCCATACCAACATATGGATACTCGGAATAGACCATCTCCTGACGCTCGAACCACCTGAAGAAGGTATCAGTGAAAGAAATCTGAGATTGACCAGCATGCCTAGACATGTGATCAACCCATCTCTGCATGCGTGGCTCGGTAGGAGAAGGCAAATCGAGTGCAATATACTGAGGCTGCATCAGTGGTATCTTCTCTAAGGCAAAGGTAGTCAAAATAGAACCAAATCCAAAGTTCTTCAGCTTCCCGTCCTTTACCTTGGTCAACTGACTTTTCATCTGAAGAAGTACTGCATCACACCAGTTGAATTTTTTCGGTTGGAGGCACTCCAAGGCGTGCTGCACATAGGATCTGTTGGCAACATGAAGAGATGCGCTACTAGCCATCCTACCAATAGTATACAGAATGGACCTGAGAGATCTGTCAGCAATCTCACGGATAACGACCTTACCGTCTCTGCTCAGCTGAGATCCTTCCCTGCAATACTGGCGGACATAATCTCTCACGGAGTCATTCCCTCGGGCCGAACCTGACAAAGAAATGGGAGCACCCCGCCTCGACAAGCCAGTCAAGAAGTAAATGTCTACTACGGTCAGGGGGATAGATTTGCCCCTAATCTGAAATACTTGGTTGATAGGATCCCAAGCATCAAGCATATACTGCAGTAGGAAGATTTGTGCTCTCATACTAGAGATACGGAAGAACTTCAGCAGACCACAGTTCCGCAGCGCGTTCACCGTGACAGGATCATGGAGGGAAATCATGTCCTCTTCTTCATGTTCTCGTTCTCGCCATGTAAGGGTCATTTTGCTCCAATAATCTCTGAAAACAAAACATGTGAGGAGTTCGATCCTGGATTTGATGAGAAACTGGCAAAATTTTCATAAAAAACTGTGCAACAAAACCATTTTCTATGCCCAACGCAACTAGCCAGTGTTCCACCTGCGTTGAAGGTCAAACTGCCATCATGTAGCTTGACATTCAGCGCAGGTTTCGAGTGAACCAGCTGCGCTGATGGCAGAGCACCCTAACAAAACCCCAGGGGCTCAGGGGAACAGGAAAACAGGAACATAATGGAAAAAGGAAACCATGAAAAGAAAGAGCTAGGGATTATCTCCTACCTGGTCCAGACGGCGCCGAAAATCGTCCGCAGAATCTCCCGGAATCAGCTGATGAAAATCAAGGGGGAAGAGACACCTCCAAAGCTCCAACAAACCAAGTTCAAATGAAATGGTAAAATGAGAGGTAAAAACACTTTTTAATTGCTTTTTACGTAGTTCAAAGAAAAATATTAGGGTTCTAATCTCATTTTCAAACAAATGTTATTCATTTCTAACTAGTTTGATGCAGCAATTGAGGATACAGTACTATCTTTGAAAAGGGCAAAGCTAGTTATGGTAAAAAATCAAAATTTGACCATATAATATTCGAGCAGTTTTAGCACACAGTTCATGCTCGTTAAAAAATAAACGCAAGATTCGAGCAGTTTTAGCACACAGTTCATGCTCGTTAAAAAATAAACGCAAGATTCGAGCAAGCGCAAGAAAAAATAAACGCAAGATCCGAGCAGTTTTATCGTATAGTTCATGCTCGTTAAAAAATAAACATAAAATCGAGCAAATGTTTCCACCCGCGTTTAAGCTCGTTAAAAAATGAACTATCCCGGTAAATAACCACTGTGAATGTAATATCATCAGCCATTAAAGCCTTGGTCGTGTTTGCCCGTCACCTCCACTTTTCCATTGGCCGATCGTTCACCTCCATATGTTTGTTTACCCATTTTGAGGAACAGCTGCGAAGAGTGATTTCACTAGCCATCCTTGTGACACTGCCGTGATTGGAAAATTCCAACCTGTACCTGGAATCAGCTGCTAACCTGTTTTATCACTCGCTCCTCAAAAGACGAGTCTTCTTTAAGCTCTTTTCATCTCACTCGTAAAATATGAAAAGATTGCCGAGTCCTTGGCCTTCCAGCTCGTTAAAGGGATAGGAAGTGCTATCCCTCCTCTAGATTTTAATCTTTTTGGACCTGAGGGATTATTGCACAAAAAGATCGAGCGCTTGTTTTATTTGGCTCGTTAAAACTATCGAAAACTCATCCCTTTTGTATTGTTTTATACTTTTTCGGACTTAAGGGATTAGATGACGAAAAAGGACTTTTGGAGTTAACTTTATGTACCTTTTCAGACTCTCTAAAAATGAAAAGGATCGAGTTATCCTTGTCGTTAGACTCGTTAAAATCATTAAATAGCGACAAACTTTTCTTTAGATGAGAACGCGTTTCACTATCGCTAGGCTCGTTAAAACATAGCGATGGGCTTGCCCGAAGGGCAGGTTATAGAACAAGCATATGTTATCCTCCTCAAGCTTGACAAAAATAAAGAGGTACTGGTCAGCAATGACTGGGGAAAAATTGGGAGAAACTCAAGAAAACTTTGATGGTAGCAAGTCGCTCTTGAACATGACACTTTTCCTCCATACCACAATCGGGTTGGGTTGTTTCATTCACCGGTCACATCACCATGGTCTCGCCATACCATCCATATTTGGGGTAATGTTACAGATCCATCACATCAGTGTCACCATATGTTCAAGAGAAGTCGTTCAGAAAAGTCAACCGTGTCCCATCCACTGCCATACATTATCCTTCATCCTTTCATGCCCGCCACCCTGAATCATATGTCACAAATCGTTTTCACCTCTGTCAAAATCATTAGCTCCGTTCCGTGTCATTGATGTGGGATTCATTAAGGCCCTCCTTTGACGGATCGCTTCTTGTCGACATCAGCTCATTATCCAAGAAGTTGATCTAGGAACAACCCCTTCAGTACTTTGAAGCTTGCATGCCTCAATGGCAAGTTTCTCACTTCCAGTGACAGGTATACATCAATGACCTTCGACCGAAAGATTTTGCGTGGTGTTCGACGCCAAGTCCTTTATTCACACCACGTGAATTGTACTGCAGTACCTTGAGGGTCATTATCATTATCGGTGATTCCTCTCGCGCTTGTTAACGGTTTACCTCATTGACCGGTAATCAAGCGATGTCTTTCCATGTTCGACTTCAGAACATTTCTCACATGGATCGACTTGTACTTAGAGTGAAGATCGAACGAGTTTGAAGACCCCGGATCTAGTTTCATCCTTCCGGGCTGCGATATATATTCAGGAAAGATAAAGACATTGACATGTACATCATTGCAGCAGATAATCATCCTACTCAAAGGATGATAATTTCATCAAAATTATCAGTCTACCATCAGACGATTGTCTGTTCTATGTACAGAAAAATGAATTTATAAAGCTGAGCATGGGAATGCCCGCCTCAGCTAGATCATGAAAGCAGTACGAAAAATAATGTATTGTATTGTATCTTATTACAGGTCTCCTCCCAGCATTGGATGAACTTCGGATCCCCCTGATAAAGCATTTCACCCGATAAACGACCTCATACTTTAGGGGGCAATTGTTATAGACATTTTTGTGCCTTACAGCATTGAGCATGAAATGTCCATAATCTAAGGGATCCAAAGTCCCTAAACATGTTGTTCCTACCCCTAGAGGAACAAGGCTAAAAAACCACAGCAATTCACAGAAGTTCTCCACCAGAAACTGCTCAAAAACAAGTCAATTCAGGATCAATTCAGTGGCTCCACTAGTTGTCTGCGCTGAATGTCAAAGCCAGCACTGGCTACTTGCACTGCAACGCAGGTAGAAGCACTACCAGGGTGCGCTGAGCGAGAATTGCCAAATGGCAAGTTCATTCCAAGAGGTGTCAAGACCCAGGAAGCTTCCAGAATCTTCCTCAATGACACTTGCCTCAGTGAATTCGACTGATGATGAGTAAGAGGTTCCTAATCTCCAAGTGGAAGCAAGAACCTCCAAGTGGAATCAAGAACTGACAGAGGGAGAGGACACTAGTCAGATCTCAAGCTGACTCATCCTCTCTCCAAACATCTATATATGGATCTCTCCTCCATGAGATCGGGAGGCTGGAATTTTGTTATTGCAAAGAATTGCTGTTGGTTTGAGATTGGAATCATTGGGTGCTTAATGCTTTGAAGGGGGTGAAGATAGGAATTCCATTTACTGGGAAGGAGATGCTGGATTGGAGTGCTCTGGGTTGTATCTCTTTCTGAACCTTGTTATTCATCAATAAAGCTATCTTGGTTTCTCCTATATACTGATGTATCTTTGATGTATGATTGCATTAGTATGTTTGGTTTATTTCTAATCCTGAACTAGTTATGAATATGAATCCATGTCTTGTGTAGTGTTCTCTTCTTGTGATCTTGCAGAAACCTCTTGAAGCTGGGCGAACGAGAAGGAAAGTAGCTGGGAACTCTCAAAGAGAAGGGAAACCGGATCGAGGGAAAAACGGAAGACACCGGTTAGTCCATCCATCTCCCTTCATTCTTAATTCATAAAGGAAGAATACTAGAATAGCTGTCTCTGTTTGTTTCTAAGGCACTGTCACACCTTAGGTGGATAGGATCGTCCTGCATAGGCATTTTTCCCCACAACAAATTGGCGACTCCACTGTGGAAAAATGCCTCTAAAAGCATCTAAAAAATTCATTTAATTCGGAAACACACTTTCCCCTTTTGTATTTTGGTTGATCGAGTAATCCACAATCGTGGAAGAAAGTCAAATGAAACCCCGTCGTTCGCGGAGGCTTACGAGTCAACCGTCTTTGTCTCCGGAATCAAAAACAGTACGGACAAAGCGAACTTGTTTAACCCGTTCGAAATCTCCTATCAAAGTTAGAACAAGTATTCCAACAACATCTGAGATTCCGGTTACTCCGAACATTTCTGGAAACCCTGCCTCTATAGAAGAAGTTCAACAGCCACAGAGGGACAGTAATATTGATCCTAGTCTGGGAGCAAATACTTGCGTTACTGAACCAATTCCATCTGTAGCCGGTTAGGAGAGTCTTGCTCCTCAAACCACTGTCGCTGTCGATTCAACCCCTTCTTCGACACCAGAAATATTTTACGGACCTGACGGTCTTCCTCTTCCACCTGGTTTGATTGCGATAGAGGAAATTGTAGAAGATCCGCAAGCAAGTACTCCAACACATTTTGGAGTAGGGGTCACTCTATTTCCCTCTACATCAGAAGTTAGTCTATCGCTAGTGGAAGTTCCTGTAGAATCGCTAGGCAATCTATTGGATAGACTCAAAATGTCTGAACAACCGTCAACATCTAGGACTATGTCGAATGACACAGCGACAGCAGAACTCCCTGCCGTCACTCCGACAATGTTTGCCGGCGTACCATCTATCCCAACTAGCTCACAACCGCTAGAAGGAGTCCACCCAGGGACTATTTCGACAGTGTGGTCTGTTCCATTTTGTTCCTCCGGAATAATATCTGGCAACTCTTATGTTGAAACTCGCTAGATTAATCCATTTGGAGGTCAATTTGGGCAATCCAGTCCCCAAGGACAAACAATCCCCTTTAGTTACGGATTGCTACCGTATGGCCCTTTCATTACCCCCTCCGGGAGGGTATCCATACGGGAGTTCACAACAGTATTCAGGTTATACTGGAGTTACATCAAGTGGTTGGGTACCTATGCTGCCTCAACAACCAAGGGTTGTGTATTCTATGCAACAATGTGTACCTATGTCGAACATCCCAACCACACCAGCTATTGTGACGGTGTCACAGGTTCAAACGTTGCCTGTTGTATGTCAACCTCAGATTTCTCAGGTTGTAATGCAACAGCCCCTTCACCCTGTGACACAACCACAATCGCCAACTGGTGGGGCGACATAGGTCCAAACGGGTACAATTACCCCACACCTTGGTCCAACAGTTAGTATAGCGCAACAGAACATGGCTTCAAAACCGTGGCTGGTGCAATACCAACAACCACAATTCCAGCAAGTGTACCAAGGTTCTGGACAACCGTACATTCAAAACGGTCAAAACCAACCGCTTTACAGTGGTCAAGTCCACCAACCGTATCAGTCATACCAACATCAATTACATTATGCTGGTATGAAAAGGCCCACTGCTCAGGCAATTCCATCGTACCCTGGGTATGCTTCACCTAACCTGAATCAATAGTTACCATTCGTGGCAACTTTAGAGTTACCCGATTTACACCGGTTAACAAACAATCCGATTGCTTACGCCCCATGGTGGCCAGCGATTCCTCACAAACTTCCATTGGACATTCCTAAATTTAATGGAAATCCAGGTGAAGACCCATCGAATCACGTGATGACTTTTCATCTGTGGTGTTCATCAAACACCCTGAACGATGATTCGATAAGGCTTCGCCTTTTTCAGAGGACGTTAACGGGTTCAGCGACTAAATGGTATATTGAATTACCTAGAGCCTCGTTCGACAATTTCAGCTCCCTAGCCACGACTTTCTTAACCCATTTTCAATTACCGATAAGGTATGAAACGGGAACGGAAATCTTAACCAACTTCAAACAGACAACGGCCACTCATATATCCGATCATATACATGAGTGGCGTCATCGTTGTAGAATGGTGAAAACATACGTTCCCGATCAACTATTAGCTAAATGGTTTATCAAGTCGTTACTTCCTGCCATAACAGAAGATGTGGCCAAGGGGGGAGTCGTAACAGAGGAGCAAGTTATTGCTCGTGCACAATATCTAGACTTAGTTTACACTCAGTCTGGCACGCTCTACGACAAAATACCTGACGCCCCTAGACCGGAATTCTCAATTCCTCCTCCTCCTAAATCAAATAGTGACTCTCATGCCGGCGATGGTGTGATTGGCACGGCAAACGCGAAGTCGACAAAGGCCAACTCCAAGAAAGCCCGTAAGACTTCAGATCAAAATGCAAAAGAAGAAATTCTCGCTTCAGAAGTAAATGCCGTATCAGCAGATAAAGGCAAAGAAACCAATCAACCAGGAAGTAAGAAGAAGCAAAACAAAGGGAAGAAGAAGAAACAGGGTGAGTCATCCCCTGAAAAAACTTCTTCAAACCCTCCTAGGAAAGGGAAACCAAAAATTCCATGCATTATATGTGACGAGGATCATTGGACAGCCGATTGTCCATACAAAGCTGAGCTTAAAAGGTTCTTCAAAAGTTCGCAAACCTCAGCTGTGTTAACTGATCCGTTCCCAAATCCAGGTCAAAATCTGGTTGATAGTGGAAATTCTTCCCCGTCGCAAGTGCTAATGTTGTCGATCTCCAAGCAACAAAATGATGCTTTGATTTCGACAAGGAACAAAGATTACGGGAATCCGCAGCTGTCGAACGACAAAGGTAAAGATCAACCAAGTAGTTCGACAACAACTTCGACAGCAGTTGTACCACCCATCATTCCTGAATTAACAATAAAACCGCCAAAGGGAGTAGTACACAAGTCGACATTTAATCCTCGCGCCAGAGCGACGCAGCATTATAACATAGTGGAAGATTTGGCCCAATCGCCATCCGCTATGTCGACTCTTGAAGTACTACAAAATTGTCCATCCCAAAGGCAGGCTTTGTTATCAGCTATTGGTGGGGTTGTTCCTAAGGATTCCAATCTTGTATCCTTTGACCACAAAGGATACGATCCTCAGTTACCAGCTCAACTAGCTTTCCTTATTCAAGTGAAAGCCCTCAACAAAATTGTTCACCGAACAATTATTGATGAGGGGGCATCTACATGTATTATGTCGATGAGTTGCTGGAAAACTTTAGGGTCTCCGACCTTGTCGCGATCTTCGACGACATTGAAAGCATTCGATGGAAGGACCTATACCCCGTGCGGTATCCTTAATAACTTGAAAGTTGAACTAGGAGGAAAAACAGTAGAAATAGATGTTGAAGTCATCGATGGGAATCTTGACTACAACATCCTACTGGGAAGACCGTGGATATATGCCATGGCAGCTGTAGTGTCGACTTATTTTAGGAAGATCGCATTCCCTTTTCAAGGAGGGATTACGATCGTCGACCAACAAGACTTCCTCCCTAATGGTTCAAAAGTTACAGGAAGCATTCCCATGATCCATGGAAGCAACCATTCGCTTCAAGACATCGGAGTAGGCCTACTGAAAGACCCCACATTAATGGGAACTTTCGCACTTCCACCTCCAATCTATATAGGAGAAGTAGCGTTGGTAGGAGCCTGCAACATGATATCTTCCACGAAGATCTCAGAAGATGATATCGACATGGATCATGCAATGGTTTTGCCCCCAAGCCCTATAGAAATATTGTAGCAATCAATGTTTCGGGCATGGGAGGCAAACCCAAGTCAACACTCATCAAGCGTTTGGGTAGATAGGTCTAGAGAATATGGTACCCCATTAGATCCTTGGTCGAGAGTGCATGGAACCGACGAAGGAATCCTACAATCAATGTTAATTGAGGGGGCACCGTGGAATGATTGCCACCATCGTTCCCTTCTTCCAGATTATGAAGAAGATACTCAACATGACCTTTATCACCCTTCAGTTTTTGAATTCCTATCAAACACTGTAAATACGGTGGATTCCGAGCGAAACCTATCCAATATTGAAGAGACTATAGCCATAAATATCTCGACTAAAATAAATGTTATAGAGAATATTTATGTCGGCAAAGGTTGTTCTCCTTCAGAACTGGAAATATATAACGCTCTTTTTCGCGAATTCAGAGATGTCTTTGCTTGGTCATATGATGAAATTCCAGGCATTGACTCGAGTATCGTTGAACATGAAATTAAGATGTATCCTGATGTCAAACCAGTAAGACAACGGCTTCGGCAGGTGCACCCCAAGAAAGCCGCTGCCATAAAAGCAGAAGTTGAAAAGCTTCTCCATGCTGGTTTCATCTACCCGGTTCCTCTAACCGATTGGGTATCGAATATTGTCCCTGTTATGAAGAAACAAGGGACAATTAGAGTGTGTGCCGATTATAGGGATGTAAACCAAGCTTGTCCGAAAGACAACTACCCTACACCCTTCATCGACCAGATAATTGATGAATGCGCCGAGTGTGAAATATTTTCATTCATGGATGGATTTTCCGGGTATAATCAAATAAATATCCGCCCATAGGACCAGTCAAAGACTGCATTCATTTGTCCGTGGGGCACATTCGCTTATCGAAAATTACCCTGTGGTTTAAAGAACGCAGGGGCGACGTTTCAGAGGGCAATGAATTATGCCTTCCATGACATCAAGAACATCGTTCAACCATACCTCGATGACCTTCCGGCTCATTCGCGAAAGCGGACTGATCATCCGCAGCATTTAAGAGCGATATTTCTACGTTGCCGACACTACAAGATAAGACTCAATCCGCACAAATGTGTATTTTGTGTCGGTTCTGGTCGTTTACTTGGCTTTGTGGTCTCTAAGGATGGGATTCGTCTCGACCCTTGCAAGGTTCAGGCAATCATTAATTTGCCTCCACCTTCAAATTTGCTTCAGATTCAGAAACTCCAAGGGAAAGCAAACTTTCTGAGGAGGTTCATTCCAAATTACGCAGAACTTGCTAAAGGTTATACTCGTCTCTTGAAAAAGGATGTACCTTTTGTCTGGGATCAGGTGGTGCAAGCTTCCTTTGATGCCCTGAAAGATTCTCTAGTAAAAGCATCATTAATGTATGCCCCAGACTATCAAAGAGATTTTAACCTATATCTGGCTACAGCGGATACGACCATTGCGATGGTTTTAGTTCAAGAAGTCGATGGAATTGAACATCCTATATATTATTTAAGTAAAAACTTGAATGATACAGAAAGCAAATATTCTTATGTTGAAAAACTAGCGCTTGCAGCTGTTCAAGCGATTCAAAGATTTCGACATTATGTCCTCTTTCGGAAAACTACCATTTTATCAGATTGCAACCCCATGACTTATATATTGTCACGACAGTTGCTGGGGGGAAAATATTCAAAATGGATAGCGATCCTTCAAGAGTTTGATCTGGAATTTGTAAAATCCAAATCAAAGAAAGCTCTAGTTTTCGCAGAATTATTGTGCGATCTCCCATCGTCGTCCAACGATGAAACATCCGAAGAATCAATCGTCAACGAAACTTTGTTTCTGATATCCGCAAGCAATGAGTGGTATGGAGATATAATAATTTATCTCCAAACCCAAAAATTCAGGCCTGACACCTCTCGCTCAGAACATAAACGTATACGATACCAAGCGAAAGACTACATGATCGTCGGTGATACACTTTACCGTCGTGGTATTGATACAGTTCTGAGGAGGTGCCTCACCCATGAGGAGGCCGAAAAAGCCCTAAATGAGTGTCATTCAGGCGCGTGTGGGGGGCATCAATCCGGATATGCTACAGCACAAAAAATCTTACGAGCAGGATACTTCTGGCCAGCCATGTTCAAAGATTGCATAACCGCAGTCAGAAGTTGCCATGCTTGTCAAATTTTTGATAGCAAAACCAGAAGACCACCCGCACCTTTACAACCAATAGTTGCTGTTGGGCCTTTCGCCAAATGGGGCATCGATTTCATGACATGTAACCCCACCTCGACTGGGGGGCATGGGTATATTATAGTCGCCGTTGACTATTTTACCAAATGGGCTGAGGCGATGCCTACATTAGATAACACTGGTGAAACAGCTGCCCTTTTCTTTTTCAATCATGTAGTCGCTAGGTTCGGCGTACCACAGTCCATAGTTACAGATCATGGATCGCATTTTCGCAATCACATGATGGTTGAATTAGCTGCCAAGCTAGGGCTATCTCACGACAGCTCTACCCCGTATTATCTGCAAGCCAACAGACAAGTTGAAGCAATCAACAAGGTCCTGAAGCGTATGTTGCAAAGGATGATCGAAGTTCACAAAAGAAGGTGGCACCTAATCCTGTACTTAGCCTTGTGGGCTTACCGAACATCGGTAAGGAATGCGACTGGGTTCACACCTTTCCAACTGGTGTATGGCCTGGAGGCAGTCTTGCCAATCCAGTGTGAAATCTCGTCTCTTAAACTCGCAATTGATCTCCTCCCCGGAACTTCAGAAGAAGAGGCTCGTTTCTTGGAATTAATCCAATTGGATGAAACCCGTCGTGATGCCGCTTTGGCTAACGAAGCCCATAAGAAACGAGTCAAGGCGCAGTTCGACAAAAATGTCAAACCCCGTGTCTTCTCAGAAGGTGACTTGGTCTTGCTTTATGACCAAGAATCCGATAAATTGGGAGCAGGTAAATTTAATTCTTTATGGATGGGCCCCTATATTGTTAAACGAGTGTTAGCAAAAGGAGCCTATGAGTTAATGGATTATGACGGAATTCCACTGGCGCAACCCCGTAATGGGTTGTACCTCAAGCGTTACTATGCTTAAATAGTGACCAATATGCATGCACCTCGATTTGTGTTATTATGCTGGGGGCATGCAAACTTATCATCGAGCAGTTTTAGCACACAGTTCATGCTCGTTAAAAAATAAACGCAAGATTCGAGCAGTTTTAGCACACAGTTCATGCTTGTTAAAAAATAAACACAAGATCCGAGCAGTTTTAGCACGTAGTTCATGCTCGTTAAAAAATAAACATAAGATCGAGCAAATGTTTCCACCCGCGTTTAAGCTCGTTAAAAAATGAACTATCCCGGTAAATAACCACTGTGAATGTAATATCATCAGCCATTAAAGCCTTGGTCGTGTTTGCACCGTCACCTCCACTTTTCCATTGGCCGATCGTTCACCTCCATATGTTTGTTTACCCATTTTGAGGAACAGCTGCGAAGAGTGATTTCACTAGCCATCCTTGTGACACTGCCATGATTGGAAAATTCCAACCTGTACCTGGAATCAGCTGCTAACCTGTTTTATCACTCGCTCCTCAAAAGACGAGTCTTCTTTAAGCTCTTTTCATCTGACTCATAAAATATAAAAAGATTGCCGAGTCCTTGGCCTTCCAGCTCGTTAAAGGGACAGGAAGTGCTATCCCTCCTCTAGATTTTAATCTTTTTGGACCTGAGGGATTATTGCACAAAAAGATCGAGCGCTTGTTTTATTCGGCTCGTTAAAACTATCGAAAACTCATCCCTTCTGTATTGTTTTATACTTTTTTGGACTTAAGGGATTAGATGACGAAAAAGGACTTTTGGAGTTAACTTTATGTACCTTTTCAAACTCTCTAAAAATGAAAAGGACAGAGTTATCCTTGTCGTTAGACTCGTTAAAATCATTAAATAGCGACAAACTTGTCTTTAGACGAGAACGAGTTTCACTATCGCTAGGCTCGTTAAAACATAGCGATGGGCTTGCCCGAAGGGCAGGTTATAGAACAAGCATATGTTATCCTCCTCAAAGCATTAAGCACCCAATGATTCCAATCTCAAACCAACGACAATTCTTTGCAATAACAAAATTCCAGCCTCTAGATCTCATGGAGGAGAGATCCATATATAGATGTTTGGAGAGAGGATGAGTCAGCTTGAGATCTGACTAGTGTCCTCTCCCTCTGTCAGTTCTTGATTCCACTTGGAGGTTCTTGCTTCCACTTGGAGATTTGGAACCTCTTACTCATCACTAGTCGAATTCACTGAGGCAAGTGTCATTGAGGAAGATTCTGGAAGCTTCCTGGATCTTGACACCTCTTGGAATGAACTTGCCATTTGGCAATTCTCGCTCAACGCAGGTAGCCAGTGTTGGCTTTGACATTCAGCGCAGGTAGCCAGTGTTGGCTTTGACATTCAGCGCAGACATCTAGTGGAGCCACTGAATTGATTTTGAATTGACTTGTTTTTTAGCAGTTTCTGGTGGAGAACTTCTGTGAATTGCTGTGGTTTGTTAGCCTTGTTCCTCTAGGGGTAGGAACAACATGTTTAGGGACTTTGGATCCCTTAGATTATGGACATTTCATGCTCAATGCTGTAAGGCACAAAAATGTCTATAACAGTTGCCCCCTAAAGTATGAGGCTGTGTATCGGGTGAAATGCTTTATTAGGGGGATCTGAAGTTCATCCAATGCTGGGAGGAGACCTGTAATAAGATACAATACAATACATTATTTTTCATACTGCTTTCATGATCTAGCTGAGGCGGGCATTCCAATGCTCAGCTTTATAAATTCATTTTTCTGTACATAGAACAGACAATCGTCTGATGATAGACTGATAATTTTGATGAAATTATCATCCTTTGAGTAGGATGATTATCTCCTGCAATGATGTACATGTCAATGTCTTTATCTTTCCTGAATATATATCGCAGCCCGGATGGATGAAACTAGATCTGGGGTCTTCAAACTCGTTCGATCTTCACTCTAAGTACAAGTCGATCCATGTGAGAAATGTTCTGAAGTCGAACATGGAAAGACATCGCTTGATTACCGGTCAATGAGGTAAACCGTTAACAAGCGCGAGAGGAATCACCGATAATGATAATGACCCTGAAGGTACTGCAGTACAATTCACGTGGTGTGAATAAAGGACTTGGCGTCGAACACCACGCAAAATCTTTCGGTCGAAGGTCATTGATGTATACCTGTCGCCGAAAGTGAGAAACTTGCCATTGAGGCATGCAAGCTTCAAAGTACTGAAGGGGTTGTTCCTAGATCAACTTCTTGGATAATGAGCTGATGTCGACAAGAAGCGATCCGTCAAAGGAGGGCCTTAATGAATCCCACATCCATGACACGGAACGGAGCTAATGATTTTGATGGAGGTGAAAACGATCTGTGACATATGATTCAGGGTGGCGGTCATGAAAGGATGAAGGAGTATGGCAGTGGATGGGACACGATTGACTTTTCTGAACGACTTCTCTTGAACATATGGCGACACTGATGCGATGGATCGGTAGCATTACCCCAAATACGGATGGTATGGTGAGACCATGGTGATGTGGCCGGTGAATGAAACAACCCAACCCGATTGTGGTACGAAGGAAAAGTGTCATGTTCAAGAGCGACTTGATACCATCAAAGTTTTCTTGAGTTTCTCCCAATTTTTCCCCAGTCATTGCTGACTAGTACCTCTTTATTTTTGTCAAGCTTGGGGAGGATAACATATGCTTGTTCTATAACCTGCCCTTCGGGCAACAACCCCTTGACCCTGTGACACAACCACAATCGCCAACTGGTGGGGCAACACAGGTCCAAACGGGTACAATTACCCCACACCTTGGTCCAACAGTTAGTATAGCGCAACAGAACATGGCTTCACAACCGTGGCTAGTGCAATACCAACAACCACAATTCCAGCAAGTGTACCAAGGTTCTAAGCAGCAGATCTTTGCGAACAGTGGACAACCGTACATTCAAAACGGTCAAAACCAACCGTTTTACAGTGGTCAAGTCCACCAACCGTGTCAGTCATACCAACATCAATTACATTATGCTGGTATGCAAAGGCCCACTTCTCAGGCAATTCCATCGTACCCTGGGTATGCTTCACCTAACCTGAATCAACAGTTACCATTCGTGGCAACTTTAGAGTTACCCGATTTACACCGGTTAACAAACAATCCGATTGCTTACGCCCCATGGTGGCCAGCGATTCCTCACAAACTTCCATCGGACATTCCTAAATTTAATGGAAATCCAGGTGAAGACCCATCGAATCACGTGATGACTTTTCATCTGTGGTGTTCATCAAACACCCTAAACGATGATTCGATAAGGCTTCTCCTTTTTCAGAGGACGTTAACGGGTCCAGCGGCTAAATGGTATATTGAATTACCTAGAGCCTCGTTCGACAATTTTAGCTCCCTAGCCACGACTTTCTTAACCCATTTTCAATTACCGATAAGGTATGAAACGGGAACGGAAATCTTAACCAACTTCAAACAGACAACGGCCACTCATATATCCAATCATATACATGAGTGGCGTCGTCGTCGTAGAATGGTGAAAACATACGTTCCCGATCAGCTATTAGCTGAATGGTTTATCAAGTCGTTACTTCCTGCCATAACATAAGATGTGGCCAAGGGGGGAGTCGTAACGGAGGAGCAAGTTATTGCTCGTGCACAATATCTAGACTTAGTCTACACTCAATCTGGCACGCAATACGACAAAATACCTGACGCCCCTAGACCGGAATTCTCAATTCCTCCTCCTCTTAAATCAAATAGTGACTCTCATGCCGGCGATGGTGTGATTGGCACGGCAAACGCGAAGTCGATAAAGGCCAACTCCAAGAAAGCCCATAAGACTTCAGATCAAAATGCAAAAGAAGAAATTCTCACTTCGGAAGTAAATGCCGTCTCAACAGATAAAGGCAAAGAAACCAATCAACCAGGAAGCAAGAAGAAGCAAAACAAAGGGAAGAAGAAGAAACAGGGTGAGTCATCCAATGAAAAAACTTCTTCAAACCCTCCTAGGAAAGGGAAACCAAAAATTCCATGCATGATATGTGACGAGGATCATTGGACAGCCGATTGTCCATACAAAGATGAGCTTAAAAGGTTCTTCAAAAGTTCGCAAACCTCAGCTGTGTTAACTGATCCGTTTCCAAATCCAGGTCAAAATCTGGTTGATAGTGGAAATGCTTCCCCGTCACAAGTGCTAATGTTGTCGATCTCCAAGCAACAAAATGATTCTTTGATTTCGACAAGGAACAAAGATTACGGGAATCCGCAGCTGTCGAACGACAAAGGTAAAGATCAACCAAGTAGTTCGACAACAACTTCAACAGAAGTTGTACCACCCATCATTCCTGAATTAACAATAAAACCGCCAAAGGGAGTAGTACACAAGTCGACATTTAATCCTCGCGCCAGAGCGGCGCAGCATTATAACATAGTGGAAGATTTGGCCCAATCGCCATCCGCTATGTCGACTCTTGAAGTACTACAAAATTGTCCATCCCAAAGGTAGGCTTTGTTATCGGCTATTGGTGGGGTTGTCCTAAGGATTCCAATCTTGTATCCTTCAACCACAAAGGATACGATCCTCAGTTACCAGCTCAACTAGCTTTCCTTATTCAAGTGAAAGCCCTCAACAAAACTGTTCACCGAACAATTATTGATGAGGGGGCATCTACATGTATTATGTCGATGAGTTGCTGGAAAACTTTAGGGTCTCCGACCTTGTCGGGATCTTCGACGACATTGAAAGCATTCGCCGGAAGGACCTATACCCCGTGCGGTATCCTTAATAACTTGAAAGTTGAACTAGGGGGAAAAACAGTAGAAATAGATGTTGAAGTCATTGATGGGAATCTTGACTACAACATCCTACTGGGAAGACCGTGGATATATGCCATGGCAGCTGTAGTGTCGACTTATTTTAGGAAGATCGCATTCCCTTTTCAAGGAGGGATTACGATCGTCGACCAACAAGACTTCCTCCCTAATGGTTCACAAGTTACAGGAAGCATTCCCATGATCCATGGAAGCAACCATTTGCTTCAAGACATCGGAGTAGGCCTACTGAAAGACCCCACATTAATGGGAACTTTCGCACTTCCACCTCCAATCTATATAGGAGAAGTAGCATTGGTAGGAGCCTGCAACATGATATCTTCCACGAAGATCTCAGAAGACGATATCGACATGGATCATGCAATGGTTTTGCCCCCAAGCCCTATAGAAATATTGTAGCAATCAATGTTTCGGGCATGGGAGGCGAACCCAAGTCAACGCTCATCAAGCGTTTGGGTAGATAGGTCTAGAGAATATGGTACCCCATTAGATCCTTGGTCGAGAGTGCATGGAACCGACGAAGGAATCCTACAATCAATGTTGATTGAGGGGGCACCATGGAATGATTGCCACCATCGTTCCCTTCTTCCGGATTATGAAGAAGATACTCAACAAGACCTTTACCACCCTTCAGTTTTTGATTTCCTATCAAACACTGTAAATACGGTGGATTCCGAGCGAAACTTATCCAATATTGAAGAGACTATAGCCATAAATATCTCGACTAAAACAAATGTTGTAGAGAATATTTATGTCGGCAAAAGTTGTTCTCCTTCAGAACTGGAAATATATAACGCTCTTTTTCGCGAGTTCAGAGATGTCTTTGCTTGGTCATATGATGAAATGCCAGGCATTGACTCAAGTATCGTTGAACACGAAATTAAGATGTATCCTGATGTCAAACCAGTAAGACAACGGCTTCGGCAGGTGCACCCCAAGAAAGCCGCTGCCATTAAAGCAGAAGTTGAAAGGCTCCTCCATGCTGGTTTCATCTACCCGGTTCCTCTAACCGATTGGGTATCGAATATTGTCCCTGTTATGAAGAAACAAGGGACAATTAGAGTGTGTGTCGACTATAGGGATGTAAACCAAGCTTGTCCGAAAGACAACTACCCTACACCCTTCATCGAACAGATAATTGATGAATGCGCCAGATGTGAAATCTTTTCATTCATGGATGGATTCTCCGGGTATAATCAAATAAATATCCGCCCACAGGACCAGTCAAAGACTGCATTCATTTGTCCGTGGGGCACATTCGCTTATCGAAAATTACCCTTTGGTTTAAAGAACGCAGGGGCGACATTTCAGAGGGCAATGAATTATGCCTTCCATGACATCAAGAACATCGTTCAACCATATCTCGATGACCTTCCGGCTCATTCGCGAAAGCGGACTGATCATCCGCAGCATTTAAGAGTGATATTTCTACGTTGCCGACACTACAAGATAAGACTCAATCCGCACAAATGTGTATTTTGTGTCGGTTCTAGTCATTTACTTGGATTTGTGGTCTCTAAAGATGGGATTCGTCTCGACCCTTGCAAGGTTCAGGCAATCATTAATTTGCCTCCACCTTCAAATTTGCTTCAGATTCAGAAACTCTAAGGGAAAGAAAACTTTCTGAGGAGGTTCATTCCAAATTACGCAAAACTTGCTAAAGGTTATACTCGTCTCTTGAAAAAGGATGTACCTTTTGTCTGGGATCAGGTGGCGCAAGCTTCCTTTGATGCTCTGAAAGATTCTCTAGTAAAAGCATCATTAATGTATGCCCCAGACTATCAAAGAGATTTTAACCTGTATCTGGCTGCAGCGGATGCGACCATTGCGATGGTTTTAGTTCAAGAAGTCGATGGAATTGAACATCCTATATATTATTTAAGTAAAAACTTGAATGATACAGAAAGAAAATATTCTTATGTTGAAAAACTAGCGCTTGCAGCTGTTCAAGCGATTCAAAGATTTCGACATTATGTCCTCTTTCGGAAAACTACCATTTTATCAGATTGCAACCCCATGACTTATATTGTCACGATAGTTGCTGGGGGGCAAATATTCAAAATGGATAGCGATCCTTCAAGAGTTTGATCTGGAATTTGTAAAATCCAAATCAAAGAAAGCTCTAGTTTTTGCAGAATTATTGTGCGATCTCCCATCGTCGTCCAACGATGAAACATCCGAAGAATCAATCGTGGACGAAACTTTGTCTCTGATATCCACAAGCAATGAGTGGTATGGAGATATAATAATTTATCTCCAAACCCAAAAATTCAGGCCTGACACCTCTCGCTCAGAACAGAAAAGTATACGATACCAAGCGAAAGACTACATGATCGTCGGTGATACACTTTACCGTCGTGGTATTGATACAGTTCTGAGGAGGTGCCTCACCCATGAGGAGGCCGAAAAAGCCCTAAATGAGTGTCATTCAGGCGCGTGTGGGGGGCATCAATCTGGATATGCTACAGCACAAAAAATCTTATGAGCAGGATACTTCTGGCCAACCATGTTCAAAGATTGCATAACCGCAGTCAGAAGTTGCCATGCTTGTCAAATTTTTGATAGCAAAGCCAGAAGACCACCCGCACCATTACAGCCAATAGTTTCTGTTGGGCCTTTCGCCAAATGGGGCATCGATTTGATAACATGTAACCCCACCTCGACCGGGGGGCATGGGTATATTATAGTCGTCGTTGACTATTTTACCAAATGGGCCGAGGCGATGCCTACATTAGATAACACTGGTGAAACAACTGCCCTTTTCTTTTTCAATCATGTAGTTGCCAGGTTCGGCGTACCACAGGCCATAGTTATAGATCATGGATCGCATTTTCGCAATCACATGATGGTTGAATTAGCTGCCAAGCTAGGGCTATCTCACGACAGCTCTACCCTGTATTATCCACAAGCCAACGGACAAGTTGAAGCAATCAACAAGGTCCTGAAGCGTATGTTGAAAAGGATGATCGGAGTTCACAAAAGAAGGTGGCACCTAATCCTGTACTCAGCCTTGTGGGCTTACCAAACATCGGTAAGGAATGCGACCGGGTTCACACCTTTCCAACTGGTGTATGGCCTGGAGGCAGTCTTGCCAATCCAGTGTGAAATCTCGTCTCTTAAACTCGCAATTTGTCTCCTCCCCGGAACTTCAGAAGAAGAGACCCGTTTCTTGGAATTAATCCAATTGGATGAAACCCGTCGTGATGCCGCTTTGGCTAACGAAGCCCATAAGAAATGAGTCAAGGCGCAGTTCGACAAAAATGTCAAACCCCGTGTCTTCTCAGAAGGTGACTTGGTCTTGCTTTATGACCAAGAATCCGATAAATTGGGAGTAGGTAAATTTAATTCTTTATGGATGGGCACCTATATTGTTAAACGAGTGTTCAAAAAAGGAGCCTACAGCTTAATGGATTATGACGGAATTCCATTGGCACAACCCCGTAATGGGTTGTACCTCAAGCGTTACTATGCTTAAATAGTGACCAATATGCATACACCTCGATTTGCGTTATTATGCTGGGGGCATGCAAACTTATCATCGAGCAGTTTTAGCACACAGTTCATGCTCGTTAAAAAATAAACGCAAGATTCGAGCAGTTTTAGCACACAGTTCATGCTCGTTAAAAAATAAACGCAAGATCCGAGCAGTTTTATCGTATAGTTCATGCTCGTTAAAAAATAAACATAAAATCGAGCAAATGTTTCCACCCGCGTTTAAGCTCGTTAAAAAATGAACTATCCCGGTAAATAACCACTGTGAATGTAATATCATCAGCCATTAAAGCCTTGGTCGTGTTTGCCCGTCACCTCCACTTTTCCATTGGCCAATCGTTCACCTCCATATGTTTGTTTACCCATTTTGAGGAACAGCTGCGAAGAGTGATTTCACTAGCCATCCTTGTGACACTGCCGTGATTGGAAAATTCCAACCTGTACCTGGAATCAGCTGCTAACCTGTTTTATCACTCGCTCCTCAAAAGACGAGTCTTCTTTAAGCTCTTTTCATCTGACTCATAAAATATGAAAAGATTGCCGAGTCCTTGGCCTTCCAGCTCGTTAAAGGGACAGGAAGTGCTATCCCTCCTCTAGATTTTAATCTTTTTGGACCTGAGGGATTATTGCACAAAAAGATCGAGCGCTTGTTTTATTCGTCTCGTTAAAACTATTGAAAACTCATCCCTTATGTATTGTTTTATACTTTTTCAGACTTAAGGGATTAGATGACGAAAAAGGACTTTTGGAGTTAACTTTATGTACCTTTTCAGACTCTCTAAAAATGAAAAGGACCGAGTTATCCTTGTCGTTAGACTCGTTAAAATCATTAAATAGCGACAAACTTGTCTTTAGACGAGAACGAGTTTCACTATCGCTAGGCTCGTTAAAACATAGCGATGGGCTTGCCCGAAGGGCAGGTTATAGAACAAGCATATGTTATCCTCCTCAAGCTTGACAAAAATAAAGAGGTACTGGTCAGCAATGACTGGGGAAAAAATTGGGAGAAACTCAAGAAAACCTTGATGGTAGCAAGTCGCTCTTGAACATGACACTTTTCCTCTGTACCACAATCGGGTTGGGTTGTTTCATTCACCGGTCACATCACCATGGTCTCGCCATACCATCCATATTTGGGGTAATGCTACCGATCCATCGCATCAGTGTCGCCATATGTTCAAGAGAAGTCGTTCAGAAAAGTCAACCGTGTCCCATCCACTGCCATACATTATCCTTCATCCTTTCATGACTGCCACCATGAATCATATGTCACAGATCGTTTTCACCTCCATCAAAATCATTAGCTCCGTTCCGTGTCATTGATGTGGGATTCATTAAGGCCCTCCTTTGATGGATCGCTTCTTGTCGACATCAGCTCATTATCCAAGAAGTTGATCTAGGAACAACCCCTTCAGTACTTTGAAGCTTGCATGCCTCAATGGCAAGTTTCTCACTTCCGGCGACAAGTATACATCAATGACCTTCGACCGAAAGATTTTGCGTGGTGTTCGACGCCAAGTCCTTTATTCACACCACGTGAATTGTACTGCAGTACCTTGAGGGTCATTATCATTATCGGTGATTCCTCTCGCGCTTGTTAACAGTTTACCTCATTGACCGGTAATCAAGCGATGTCTTTCCATGTTCGACTTCAGAGCATTTCTCACATGGATCGACTTGTACTTAGAGTGAAGATCGAACGAGTTTGAAGACCCCGGATCTAGTTTCATCCTTCCGGGATGCGATATATATTCAGGAAAGATAAAGACATTGACATGTACATCATTGCAGCAAATAATCATCCTACTCAAAGGATGATAATTTCATCAAAATTATCAGTCTACCATCAGACGATTGTCTATTCTATGTACAGAAAAATGAATTTATAAAGCTGAGCATGGGAATGCACGCCTCAGCTAGATCATGAAAGCAGTATGAAAAATAATGTATTGTATTGTATCTTATTACAGGTCTCCTCCCAGCATTGGATGAACTTTGGATCCCCCTGATAAATGATTTCACCCGATAAACGGCCTCATACTTTAGGGGGCAACTGTTATAGACATTTTTGTGCCTTACAGCATTGAGCATGAAATGTCCATAATCTAAGGGATCCAAAGTCCCTAAACTTGTTGTTCCTACCCCTAGAGGAACAAGGCTAACAAACCACAACAATTCATAGAAGTTCTCCACCAGAAACTTCTCAAAAACAAGTCAATTCAGGATCAATTCAGTGGCTCCACTAGTTATCTGTGCTGAATGTCAAATCCAACACTCGCTACCTGCGCTGAATGTCAAAGCCAACACTGGCTACCTGCGTTGAGCGAGAATTGCCAAATGGCAAGTTCATTCCAAGAGGTGTCAAGACCCAGGAAGCTTCCAGAATCTTCCTCAATGACACTTGCCTCAGTGAATTCGACTAGTGATGAGTAAGAGGTTCCAAATCTCCAAGTGGAAGCAAGAACCTCCAAGTGGAATCAAGAACTGACAGAGGGAGAGAACACTAGTCAGATCTCAAGCTGACTCATCCTCTCTCCAAACATCTATATATGGATCTCTCCTCCATGAGATCTAAAGGCTGGAATTTTGTTATTGCAAAGAATTGTTGTTGCTTTGAGATTGGAATCATTGTGTGCTTAATGCTTTGAAAGGGGTGAAGATAGGAATTCCATTTTCTGGGAAGGAGATGCTGGATTGGAGCCCTCTGGGTTGTATCTCTTCCTGAACCTCGTTATTCATCAATGAAGCTATCTTGGTTTCTCCTATATACTAATGTATCTTTGATGTATGATTGCATTAGTATGTTTGGTTTATTTCTAATCCTGAACTAGTTATGAATATGAATCCATGTCTTGTGCAGTGTTCTCTTCTTGTGATCTTGCAGAAACCTCTTGAAGCTGGGCGAGCGAGAAGGCAAGTAGATGGGAACTCTCAAAGAGAAGGGAAACCGGATCGAGGGACAAACGGAAGACACCGGTTAGTCCATCCATCTCCCTTCATTCTTAATTCATAAAGGAAGAATACTAGAATAGCTGTCTCTGTTTGTTGCTAAGGCACTGTCACACCTTAGGTGGATAGGATCGTCCTGCATAGGCATTTTTCCCCACAAAAATGGGTCCCACAAAATCTATTGCCCATTTTTCGAAAGGTTGTAACATCATCTATGGGTTCAGAGGCAGCTCATCTCTCCGCGATGGCCTGCTAGTGGGATTTCAAATCATGATGGAGGGTTCGCCACCACAACGCTGCATGTAGAATCTTCTGCACAGTTTCCCTTCCTACATAATGGCCTCCCACAGCACCTCCTTGAGCATCAACTAGGATACTGCTTCTTTCAAACTCTAGTACATATTGTCCCCATACTTCATCAAACCCCATTTTGTATATATGTCCAACAATGCCAGAAAATTCTACCACGTGCACCACTGACTCCTTTTTCTGCTGGATGGTGTAGCCTTCCAGGGCATTTCCTATCATTAGGAAGTGTATGATGTCTTCAAAGTGACCATCTACGATGCGAACTGCAAATAGCTGCATGTCAGGAAATCCCTCCTCCAAAATAGTGGGATCTTCTCCCATTTCAATGTGCAACAAATGATCTGGTCCCGCGTTCAGTCATCCAGGCTTCACAATAACTTTAGAATCATACTCCTGGAACAATTACAACCACCTAAAAATTCTCCCCCCCAACATAGGCTTATTGAGCAGGTATTTCAACGCAGAATGATCCGTATACATCTTAAAACGTCCACCTAGCAAATAGTGTCTAAACTTCTAGAGCGTGTATACCATGGCTAGTCCTTTGCGCTTGGTGGTGGAATAGTTCCTCTCAGCCTTGGAAATTACCTTCTTGCAAATGCTATAGGAAGCTCTAGGAAGACTAAAATCGTTGCAGTGACCATTTTTCCTTTGAGCACATCCAATCTTTTTTGACAGTCCTCATTCCAACAACACGTGACATCCTTTCTCAACAACTTATCCATAGGCATGGTGATCTGATCATAGCCCTTGATGAACTTCCTGTAGTACCCAATATGTCCCAATGTTATGCGCAACTGTTTCACACTCCTCGCTGCCTGTAGGTTAATTATCACTGCAATATTTGCAGGATCTACCATCAATCCCTATCTACATACCACATGACCCAGCAGAGTCCCAAAAGGGACACAAAACAAACATTTGTTCAGATTGAGTGCAATCTGGTACCTTCGACAAGTATCTAGCATTAAGTGCAAACTGGCCACATGGCGTTTTACGAACCCAAATACCATCCAGTCATCAAAGTACACCTCCAGAAACTTATGAATGAAGTATTTGAATGTAGAAATGACTACGCATGAAAAAATCGCAGGTAGATTCTTTAATCCGAAAGGCATTACGGTGTACTAAAAACATCCCCATTTAGTCACGAAGGTTGTCTCACTTCTATCTTCAGGTGCAATTTTTATCTGATGGTACCCATAGAACCCATCAGTGAAGGAGTACGCTTCCTGGCCACCTACATTATCCAATACCTTGTCAGTGAATGAAGTCAGGAAAGAATCATGCACACAAGCGCCATTCAGCTTCCTGAGATCTACACATATCCTTCTTTAATCCTTCTGATTCTTTTCCTATACCACCATAGGACTCACCCAATCAGACTCTTCTAGAGGCTCAATGATGCCTGCCGCGATCATCTTATCTAACTCTAAGCAGACCTTCTCCTTATACTTCAGCTTGAGACGGAAAGATCTTTTCTTAACCGGCTTCACGTCGCTTTTTAAGGTGATCTTCATAACTCCCAGGTCTCCTATTATCCCTTTTAACTCTGTAAACTTGGTAGGGAACAAATCCTGGTATTTGCGGAGAAATTCGTCGACCTTATCTACTGTTGTACCATCCTAGTAATCTCCAATCTTCACAAATTTGGGCTCTGCCTCCATGCCAATATTTACCTGTTTAGTTTTCAGTGGCACTGTTATATCAGGATTCTCGATCTGCAGTCCCTTGACCTTGCGGTGACCCTAGGATTCCAGGATATTAATCTTTCACGGGTCCTCATCATCTTCTTTAGCAATCACGTTATAGCATTCCAACGTGTGGCTCAGCTGAGTAGTCCAATCGGGTTGAATCAGATCCAAAGGATCTTGCGGTATCTTAGAGATCGTTGCTTTAACTTCTTGTATCACTTTGTCAATAAAATCAAACACATCTTTGAAGCTGAACATAATTATGAACCCTTCATGCAAAATATCTGATTCTCCTCTACCATGGCGGAGCTCTGTCTCCAAGTACCAGTTCATTGGGGTGACATCCAAGGTGTGACAAAACAAGTGCACCCATTCAGGTTGGGGCTTCACTCCATAGGCCTTAGCCCATGTGGCCAAATGTTCTTGTGGGTCATCCTTCCCATCATACTTTTCCATCACTCGTACCTTCGGCTTCCCAAAGTGTGTTCTCATCATCCTCCTATACTCGTGCCAATAATCAAAACTACCCTTGTGCGTACCCCACCATCTCACAAGCGTAGCACACAGTGCCTAGTCCAAAGCTTGGAAGCACTGCTTCCCTGGTACTTACCTCTCAAATGCATCCAAAAACACATCCACATCATTCAAGCCATCATAAGCAGGTAGATTTCTTACCTCTGACAACACACAGTGTAGTGTCCAGGTCATCATGTTACAGTTCAGCGTAGTTACTTCATGTAGCCCACTCTTCCATTGCTCTAAGTCTTTGTCCGAGTCTAAATTGCAGGAACTCTCGCAATCCCATTTAATTCATCCATCCACTGTCAGATTCACCCAATCTTGGTCTCGCATTGTTATCTTATATATGCAATCCAAATTGTCATCGCTTTCATAATCGTGCACTGGTTCAGTATAGCGTGATCCTTTTGCAGGATCTAGGGGTACTATTACACGAAGCGATTTCTTTTCAAATATCATCTTTCACTTTCTTTAGGTTGACTACCCCATTCATGTTAGTAAACCAATCAATGCCAAGGAGTGCAAGGTAGGGGTTGTTGTCATCCACAATTTCTATTACTTCAAAATCAGCCAATGCGCTTGCGCCTTCAATATCTATAGTTACTCCTTGCAGCCGTCCCATGGGGATGATCTTCTACTGATTTTCCATCCTTAACTGAATAGGAGACCATTGTAGCATGGGCCTCCCCATTCACTCCCAAGTCTTCTTCGGCAAAATGTTCGCGTCTGACCCCAGATCTAGAATAACCTGATCCATTTCATATCCTCCTATATGTGCGGTGAGTCTCATCTCACGCCCTATCCTTGCCTTATGCTTACCGATCTTCCGTACCATGTGCAGTTCACCTGGAGGGGTTCTAACACATCTATTTATAAGTTCCTGTAACCCCTTCATAGCCTTGCTATCGTGTGGCAGCTTCATGCAGGTCTCTAAAAGGGTCTTAAACATAGATGGGTCCATTTCCTGAACAGGTTTATCTCGACTCCCTGAGGTAGAGGGCTCAGCGAAGCTCTTCTTTGTTTCCATGAACATTTTACGTGCATGCTCAAAATCAAATTCAACCTCCTTCTTTGGATCTTTGCGAACCCACGTGTTGTCTTCAAGTTGTTTCACCTTAACGTCGCCCATTGTAATTCCACTTCGGAGCACTATATTCACATTCGGATCTTCTTTGCAAGGCTCAACCCTCATCATCTTCAGGTTCTGAGTTGGTTGCAGGGGTAGAACCCCTTTGTCACATATCCTTGCTGTCAGTGTAGGACAATCCTCAGTCTCATGATCAAACTGAGTGCAATATTTGTATGACAGATGCGTTGGGTTAGTGCATTCACAGGCAAAGTGTCCTAGT
This sequence comes from Pinus tabuliformis, assembly GCA_031772625.1. Taxonomy (NCBI): domain Eukaryota; kingdom Viridiplantae; phylum Streptophyta; class Pinopsida; order Pinales; family Pinaceae; genus Pinus; species Pinus tabuliformis. The sequence continues at coordinate 999,731,418 of CM062818.1, forward strand.
CCTCCACAATCGTAACAGATCAACTGTCCCCGACCTCTGCCAGGTCCTCCTCCGCCTCGGCCTTGTTGGTGCCCCTGAAATTCTATTCATGCCATCCTATCGCCCTGGTTAGGAGGCTGCATTTCTGCCTGAGCTCTATAGGCGGGTGTTCTATCCATCATCAATTCATAACTTTAGCAATTGCACTCATCATGCCCTACTGACCTATAGAAGTTGCAGAAATGTTGTTGTGGTGTTTGTACAAACTTCTGCAGTAAATGAAAATTATCAGTCATACATTTCCATGCTACTTGACATATAGCACACCACAATAGAGGCCCCACACTCGAACCTTCTTGAGCTTCCGGCCTCAAAGGCATTGGTCCTCCTCCTGTAATATAGTTTGCAAAGACCAAGCAATGGTCTTTGTCATGCCCCTGACCTTTATATTTTAGGCACCATATCTCTTCACCTGCCTCTGCCCGAACTGTTATGTCTTGCTTCAAACTTTGCATTTTGAGGCAAAGGTTTTGCAACTGTGCATGGATTTTTTGAACCCCCAGATTCAGATCTTGCATCGGTGTTTCATGCAATCTTATTGCAATCTCCAAGGCCTCTGCCTGAGTCGTAATATTCTGTTGCGATAGTGAAACCCTCAGGTGAGGCAGGAGTGAAGCCATGAACCACTCTGTTAGGACTCCATATTGTCCCTTTTTGTTCACACATTTTGTTATATTCCATCCTCTTTCAACTATAATTAAAGCCCATGTTATTACTTTGATATATTTTCCAAGGTATATAACATGTCTTCACATTACTATATGTTTGATTTATTTTACATGTAATTTTACATTTCCTTCATGGTTAATTGCTGATCAGATAGTTGTTGAAACAATTTTGAAGACTACAGATATTATTGCGGACTATGTTGCTAAAACAGTTTTGTCATTTTGGATTACGTTGCTGAAATAGTTAAGAACAATGTGAAAATCATGTGGCTGAAATAGCCGTGATTTGCATTTTTTAGATCTATAAGCAATAGAAGAGGATCATCGAAGGAGTTGTTACATGGGCCATAACAACTGTATTCCAAAGTCAGGCATTGTCATAACCATTGTAACAGTATTTTGTTAATTGAAGACTCAGCTATCCTATTTTAGAATTTCAAGTCAAAATAGGATTGCCAATGTAATTAATTGTAATTGATGTCTCCTCTTTAAAAAGAGGAGACATCAACATTAGAAGGATAGAGAGATTACGGGAAGGTCTAGCTGGGAGCAAGGAACTTTAATCTTTTGTAATATGATACTTTGACAGATGAATAAAAGACTATTCTAAGCATGTTCTCTTAAGTTACATTGTTTGGGGAATCTTGTGAGAAGGACATGGCCCACCTTCATCAGAATATTCACCCCTTAAATTCTATAGTGTGTTAAGATTATTTTTACATTCATGCCTTGTTAATTCTTGTTTGCTGAATTTACTTATGTGTTATTGAAACTTTGTGTTCACTGCTGAAACTCTGCTTCTGCTTGGTCATTGCATTGTTTCTATAAATTCGTTCATAGGTAATCAATGATTATTTTAATTGGTTTCCCAGAGTGAATTTGTAAAGCATAGTAATCAGAAACAGGTGCTGAAGATTCTTGCTTGAGGAATAGGATCCTGTTCTCTGTTAGAGCACAAATAGTCTTTTCCTTTGCAGATTGATTTCCTTTCCAGATTGTTCTTTTTAACTGTAATCTAGGATTCCTTTGATCATTTTCTGCAATAGAGAGATTGCTTTTGTTGTAACTCAAAGTAGAACTTCAGTTGTTTCAAGCAAGGTGTGATTAGAATAAATTATACTGCAACTTTTTACTGCTTTTGGAATTAAGCATATATAGTGTGTAATTGCCTTTGAAATAAACAGACTTCCCTGGGTTGATAATTCATGTAGCATTGGTTGTTTAGATTAATAAGCAATTAAAGTGACCAACATTTTGGCACCGTTGTCAGGGAAGGCAATTGTATATTTCAAAAGAATTAATGTTTTTCTTTTAGATATGCAGAATGCATGAGAGGATGCAAGAAAACTAACCATACAGGTGGCAAGGGAAAAGGAGGAGGAAGAAAGGCCTTCATTGATGATATAATATCAAAGGCTTAAACTTCTCAGAGGCTGAGCTCTCAGAAGCCCAAGCCTCAGCTCTCCTTCCAAACAAACTACGAGACAAAGGAAGTCGTGGGCCTTGAAAGAGTTGTGGAGAAAGTTGAAGAAAGTGAAGAGCGAGTAGAGGATTTTAAGGAACCAGTTGAAGACATTAAGGAACCAATAGAAGACGTTGAGGAGCCAACAGAAAACATTGAGGACAGAGCAAGTGCAGTAGGAGAACAACCAATGGAAGAGAACAATGACGGATTCTATGGTGGAGGGCAGGTATAACCTGAAGGAAGAGATGAGAATTCTCTTTCTACCCTGGGATTTCCTATTGGTGATTTTCCCAGAGGAGCAACCCCCATGAAGAATATCCCTCTTTCAGCCTTATCTAACTTCCATGGTTTATCTTCTGAAGATCCTGATGAGTTTCTTTTTGAGTTTGATATATTATGCAGAAGCTATGATTATGTTACTAATGCTCAAAAATTAAAGCTATTTCCAGCAACACTAAAAGGAAATGCATTAAGATGGTTCATGAGTCTGGGAGGCCATGTAATCACAACATGGGAATAGATGAAACAAAAGTCTCTACTCAAATATCAGAACTACTGTCGGATGAGAGAAAAGAGGGAAGAATTATTTAAGATGGTGCAAAAGGAGGATGAGAATCTGGAGGACTTTGTGGAAAGGTTGCAATATAACTTGCAAAGATCCAATCATCCCGATGTAAGTAAAGATATTCTTAAAACAATATTATTGAAAGGGGTGAGGGATGATTGTCTAGATATGTTAAACGTGCTTGGTAAAGGGGACATATCTAAGGAATCATATGATGAAATTGTTAACCTCTGCAAAAGATGTTCAAGAGGAGCTGCAAGGAATAGATCAAACAGCAGGGATAATACATATTCGAGAGTTCAGAAATCAGTCAGTGGAGGAGAAACAAGAGCTGAAATAGGTAATTTACTTGAGGAATTTAAAACTGAAATGTTAAATTCTTTTTCTTCACAAATTGACACCTTGCAGGCTAAGAAGAAACAAGTAGAAGCAAAAGCTACTTTGGCTATATTTTGTTCTAAATGCAGAGAAAAACATCCACTAAGGGAATGCCCGTTGGACAAAGTGAAAATTTTTACCATTTGTGAGAGGGATCATGAAACACAACAATGCCATTCTTTACCAAGAATAAAAGAAGCATTGCAACCAACTGAAGAAGAAGCTGAAGTAGTTTATCTACTGACACAGAGAAGGAAAATGGCAACCATAAGGACAAGGTATGAACTCTAATATGCCATTTTCTAATCGTTGGAAAAATTATCCTCCTTTTAATTAAGAAAATTACCCTCCCTTTAACTAGATGCAATACCTACCCTTCAATCAAATGAGTTACCCACCCTTGCAACAACTAAACCCTCCCTTTGTAGATCCAAAATGTGGACTTCTTGGCCCCCACAACAACAATCTAATTTTAATCAATGGAATCCAAATTGAAGGTGTCAACAACTCCCGTTTCCAAACCAATTTCCTTAGTTTCAGCAACCACTCCTACCATCAGGTGCTCCACCTAATAATCAAACGATGAGACCCCAACTACCTGTACAACCAAATCCTAACCCTAATAATAAAACCGTGCAAGTCATTGATATTCAGAACCAGCCTATGCAGTGTAATGATATCCACTTACAATCTGGGAAAATAGTTGAACCTATTATTGATGATATTACCTCTTTTGATTCTGATAAAGAAGAGATTGAGAAAAATAATTCTCATAAGGAGGAACAACCACCCTCTAATAAGGGTGTTGAAATAGTAGAGCCACCATTCCCTGAGCATTTATTTTTAACTAAAATGCCTGAGCAACCTGCTTTTAACCTTTTGTGGGAATTACAGAATCTTTATGTTAAAATTCCACTTTTACAAGCATTAAGAGATGTACCAATATACACCAGAACTATGAGAGATATTTGTATCAAGAAACCTGGTAGGAAAGCTAAAGATCCCCTTACAGTTCATGTTATGGGTGATCTATCAGCCTTAATGACCAGAAAATCTCCCCTTGTTAAATATGGTGACCCCAGACATCTTACTGTTACAGTTCAAATTGGAAAAACTATCATCTCACGAGTTCTGGTAGATTTAGGTGTTGCTATAACTAGCATTTGCACCTTATGTTGCAAAGGAAACGTCGTAAGGCATAGAGTGGGGAATAATAGGTAATCAAATCCATCAAAATTAAGATTAAATTGATCTATTAATTTTTCATTTACATACACTGAATGCAGCGTGGGATAAGAATCTCAAGAATCTCAAGTTATCATTCAGATAAATTTCTATAGTCCATGTTCTATTTTAAATATTTTACTCTTTTGTCATAACTAGAAGAATCTCAAGTTATCATTGAGATAAATAAATCTCTATAGTACATACTCGTTATATATATATATATATATATATATATATATATATATATATATATATATGAATGAAGATCTCTGCTATGATTTATATTACTATGGCAATGCCATTTTTCTCTCGCAAAGTTGCATCCATTGGTTTTTTTTAAGACATTAAAAGAATCTAGCTGCTATGGTTTGTTATGATCGATAAGTTATCTTTCAGATTATATTGTAGATGATGTTAGATACATTAAATCATTTTGAAATAAACACGGACATGCCATTGGCATTGATTAGCGACATATGCTACAATAACTTATCTTCATTGAAAAAGAGGTTGATGATTGAGAATTTCTCACACTAAAACTTCTTGAAACATGGCTTGAAACACCATGTGTTATTGATGTTTTCATAGAAGTTGCAACAATGAATGTTGAAGGCAACATGGATGTTGTAGAAAATAAAAATGTTAATGAAATTTCCATGCAATAGTGTCCTTGAGAGACAAAATATTTTTATGATTTATTTTGGAACAAATTGATGAAGAGCAAGCTATGGAAGGTGACATGTGGTAGTCATTTACATACAAGCCAATTTTTGAAGAAATAGAGGACATGCATGGACAACTTGGAACAATCGAACAGTTGCACTAGCCAATAAAGACACTCAAATATGAAGCTTACAAAAAAAAGATAAAGCTAAATCAATGAAGAAAAGAAAAGGAAATCCAATTGATGTAAAAAATAAATAAATTGTAAGCATAGCTTAGACTCAGACCAGAAAATATCTTAGTTTAAATTTTTGTTTTTTGTAATTAAAGGGGAGTGTTACATAAAATAATTTCAACCACCCATTTAAATAGGTGAAAAATGTTTGTTGGAAATCTTCGAAAATTTTATATCGGAATGATCTCAAAACATACAGATAATGACTCATTTTCTTGGGTCAAGGATAGTGTGCATTTGCATGGAGTGCACAAAACAATTACAAGTGATAAGTATATTTATTTTCAAAGTGATTATTTTTTCCCATTTGCAAATCGATGGTAAAACAAACATGGTAAATAAAGTTTTGAAAACATGTTGCAGATAAATTCTGGAGAGCATATAGACAAAACGAAATTTAACTGGTGTCAACAAAGTACAAGAAAACCACCCCTCCTTATCGTCTAGAGTTGTGAACTTAGTGGAATTACCAATATGAATAGGTCAGCAAAGGTGTCAAATAGTTCAAGCACAATAAATACGTAGCCTTTCATAAAAATAAAAAGGTATTCCCATTAAAGTAAGTGATGGTACATCTAAGAGGAGTGATTTCCTAAAGGTTCCTGCAACAAAGTAAAGTCAAAAACAAAAGAGATAAGTTAAAACTTAAAAGCAAAAGAAAATTGAACCATATAAAATTCTAATGACAAGGCAATCATCGATATACATCACTTAAAATTTCAATGTTTCAAACATTTATATATCTAACACAAGGTCAAATGATGAACCAAGGCAATGTTGAATGACCAATTACACGTCCATCAATTTATAAACTCTATTTAGTCAAGTGGAAAGGTTTACCAGATTCATGCCACACTCACAAATGGAAAAAAAATTGATGAAACACAATGAGAACAGTTTAACATAAATTGATAAACCAAAAAATGAAGATATGAAAATTGAAAAACCTGAAAAGCTGAATTTGTGAATGCTTGCTTTACGAGTAGAAGAATGTAGAGCCTCGGGGGTTAGTTCAAGATGAACCAGACATGAGATCTTTTCCCAAATTTGAGAGGTTACAAGTTCGACTTTCTTTATCCTCTTTATATTACGCTCCAGAATCACTCCAGAATTAGGATCAATGTTTACCTCATTTACCATTCACAGATCATAGGAAAGTACTTAGAACTTAGAAGGTTTTCCACGAAGTATTTTATTTTGAAAAAAAAAAGGATAAAAAGATGTAAAACTTCAAAAAAACCTGCAACTAGATCACTAAACATGTATCAACCTACAAACTTAGCTGACAACATGCAACATTGTGCGAATTGTATACTCAAGTCCATGAGAGCCAAAAGTTGAAGTGTTTGGAAAGTGTTGAAGAGTTTAGAAAGTGTTACCATTTTAGTATTTTTAGGATATATCCTCCATATAAACCCAAAAATCCAAATTATAAATTACACGTTTTATTAAAATTAAGTGCTAAGTTCTCCCTAAGGATGGTCAAAATGACATTTATTAAGCAAAGAAGCCATAGAAGCACTGGAAGTAATGGTAAATGTATAAAGCATGCATACATATGTTTTCTAGAGTCCAGACTCCACCCTATGTTAGAGGCTTACTAGAATTTGATCACCATAGAGTCATTAATTGGTCAAGTTTATGAGGTATAAGGTTCATGTATCTCCCCATTCAAAGTAAGTACTATGGAGAAGGATAGATCTTCAATCCCTAGCCGAAGGATGAATAAATCTACCATCACTGATAGGGAAGGCATGTAAAACGATATTAAAACTACCATCACCGAGGGGAAAAGAACTCCAACCTTGCCTTTAGGTGATAGCAATAAAAAAAGATGTAAATAGTAGTAATTTTGATATCACTGAGGGGAATATGTGCAAACAATATTAACTACTATCACCAAAGGAAAAAGAACTCCAGACCTTTCCTTCAGGTGCCAGCAAGCAAACATATTCAGATTTCCAACCAGCTCATCCCTGGTGCGTCACCAGTGTAAAGACAAACTTCCAAATTCCTACCAAAGCATCAATTAGTTTCCAAATAAGATTCAACGATATTTGGGTATTTATTTAGTTTTAAGAAACCAATAAGGCTGGTAGGCAGTAGTGTTCTTTTCCCAGTATGTACAATCATTATTGGACAAACTTAAGCTTTGTCATATTGGGTTTCAGGACTAAACTTTTGGCTAATTGTTATCATAATGAGATTACAATGGGTAAATTGGACTGTATCGGAAACCTCAAAATAGACTATCGTAATCTTCACCATTCTTGGTACTTGATAATATAAATACTAACCTTAGATTTGATGTGTAGAAGGTGCATGATAATAAAAACATCGTTGCAAAATTCCTAATTAAAGTTCAAAAATTAGTCTGAAATTAGAAGATCTACACAAATCTAGACCTTTTTGCTGTCAGCTGTGTTTGCGATATATGGAAACATACTGAATAGTACACATTTAAAACAAGAGAACACAATAAAAATACACATTTTTGTGACATATGGAACCGTACTGAATGGTACACATTTAAGACAACGCAACACAGTAAAAATAAGAGAATTTGCAATTACTTAAGGAATCAAAAAACATGTCACTTGGCAGAATCAAACAATGGTGGGGCAAGAACAACACTCAACTTTAACAGACCCTGCAAAATTTCATTTGACAACTCTGCTCTAAAATGCAGGATTAACTTAAAATTTCGTTGTTCGCATATAACTAGATATCTTGCGACTAGTAGCAGATAGATTAATACTTTTTCCCTTGGCCAATTGGATGCCCCCATTCTCCAATTGCAGATCAGTCCTCAAAATCTTATGTTAATTTTCTTAATTATGCAACACCTTATATTAAAATTCTTAACCATGATACAAAAGGATTATAGTATTAACTGTGACAAATATTTCAAATTATAGTTTTGCATTCAATCCCAAATAAAAAGCAACAGTATATTGGGCACTCTCACAAAACGTGAAACCTACACATATATGACAGATCTATTCGTGTTCACTCTATGGTCACTATTTCGAATCTGTACTAAGGTGACCTAAAAATTAGGACAAGAATACAAAACATCAAAATATACAAATTTGTTACTTCTGCATATAATTAATAAAATTAATTAAATTTTGGAGTAAGAGAGTAAACTGTTTCTAGTTAGTTGACTAAAACTGAGTTATAAGGAGTCGAAGTGAACTACTAACCATTTGGAAAGACCAAAAGTCTGTACAGAGGAAGCAGGGGTGGCAGTGATCACATTGGATCAATGAAAATCAGGGACTTGATTATGCCTAGAGGCTTGGCATGCCACAAACGGTGAGAAAGAGGAACTGGCAGTTTATCAAGGCCTTGAACTGCTTAGGGCAGTGGGAATAAAATGTGTTACAGTGGTTCCACCATAGTGATTTGAAATTTGCATTGTCGAATGCCTCCACAAGAAATTCGTCTTGTAGAGTTCAAGCGAGTCTTGCTACACTCATTCATAGAGTTCAAGCAATGATAGGATATTTTTGGGGAAATAACATGTGTAACAGTGGTGGGGATTCCACCATTGTAATTTGAAATTTGCATTGTCAAATGTCTCCACAAGAAAATGTCTTGATCGACTCATTCATAGAGTTCAAGCAATGATAGGATATTTTGAAAATTCCTATACACAGTTCTCATCCGAGAAAGAAAAATATTATCAAATTTGAATTCTTTCAGGTTCTAAGAACTCTCCATTCAATCATAGATTCAAGGGCCAAATCCTCAATTCAATCGCAGATTTCATATAAAGTAATTAATGTGGAAAAAGTCTGCAAAAAATCAGGATTAAATTCTAAAATTGCGATTTTTTCAACAAAACTATTTAATCCTCTGATTTTTTGCAAACATTTTCAGAAACAAAAACAATCGTGATTTATTCGTTATATGCCTGATTTTATCGAGAGTTGACCCAAAAAGTCTGTTGTATTAAGAGTTGAGACTCGGACAAAACTCAAGATTCAGGAGTTGATTCACTATTTTGATATGTGATGTAGCACTAGACTTCATATACATATTATATATTAGCTTTCTTTACATGTTTATGTGGAAATGCATTTATTTGATGTTGTGAATACTCTAGATGTTAAAAAAAAAAAAAAAATGAATATTTTTGTGTTTTTAATTTTGCTGACTTTTTTAACAAGTTTTTCAACTTTTGGACCCTTTCCGTAATTCCGAGTTCGACTTTTTCCACATTGATAATTCCGACTTCGACTTTTTCCACGTTGATATAAACGTAATTCCGACTTCGAATTTTTCCACATTGATAATTCCAACTTCGACTTTTTCCACATTGATATAAACTTTTGGACCCTTGCCGTAATTCCGACTTCGACTTTTTCCACATTGTAAACGTTTCGGGGCCAATATGGGGGTCTCAATTCAAGGGCGGAGTCAGGGACTAATTTGGGGGTCATTTTAAGAAGAGTATTTCATATAAACGGCAGCGAGGGCTGCTCAACCTTCTCTCCCATCCCATGATATAACCTTACTATATACACAAGTACGCCTTATTGCCCCAAGTGTTAAACTGTTAGTTCAAGTACGCAAGTGAGAAATGGGAGTTAAAGCCATTGCAAAGACCTTTACTTCAACATTCATACTCACTAACAATAGGATTTATTAATTGTATAATATTGAGGAAGACTGTTGCATGTGGTTTTATTGCCCAGTTCTTGGGTGTTGGGTTTATTGTATTAGCTAGCCCTTCAAGTCGAATTCCTCTGGTATTAGGAGTTTGGGGTTTTGCATTGATGATCTATGTCAAGCAAGCTAGAAGTCTGGTGAATTCACCAGTCATTACATTATTGATTCAACCAGCAAAGGGCATCAGTTTCATATTGCACTCTAGGGGTCACAGGTTGAAGAAGAACTATCTCAGTGCTACTGTGACTTAGGTGCCATCATGGTTCATTGCCAGTCTAGAAGGGTGTGGTGTCTTGTGTGAATGCAATGTTTATAAGGCTCAATGCGAATTGGAAAATGCATCCTACAAATGGACCAGATGGCAGGGAGATTGGAAATACAAAGCAACGACAGAAAGCTGTGTTAGGGATCAGTGTGCAATTTAATCTGCCATCCAAATGTTGGCATCTAATGAATGGGAGCATGTTTCTGGAGCTTGTATGCATGCTCACAAGAGGAAATATAAGTGGGTGGAGACAAATTGGGTTTCCTGTATACTCTGGTCACCAAATTATGGAAAATCTTTAGACCTCTTCTCATTTTGGTCCAACATGTGCGAAGGAGCGACTTCAGAGATTTAGTACCCCTACAAGCCAGCTGCAGAGTTTGTCGTGTTCGAGGCCAATAAATGGACTCGTTCGATGTGAATATGAGCTCAGTTAAGCATGTGGTGCAGACTCTTACGTTGGCACGAATGAAGAAGCCCCTCGAGGGCCAAATTCTTTGTAATCTTTTGTGCTAGTTATGTTGTGGTAGCTTTTTGGTTAAACAAGTATTTTAGGCAATATAGACGCCAAGTCTATAGGAATAGGTATGAGTAAGTTGGGCATAAAAATTTTTCAATAAAAAGATTCTATGAGCAGCAGGCTGCAATTGTTTTCATTTTCATCTATAATTGTCATTCTTTTAAATTTAAATTATTAAAAAAAGGGGCAAAATTCTGCTCAGAAATCTCTTAAAGCCAACAAGTTTATGGAGAGAGGTTGTTGATGTGATTAAAGGGGAAAAATGAATAGCCTGGTAGGTTAATCAACGAGTCTCGTTAAAGGATTGTTCTACTTGTGCTCACTTCAACAAGGTGGACATATGAAGACGCTTACTTTTCTCATTTTACTTATTGCACAGAAAAAATTTAATTACAGTTCCAACTACATCATCAAAATCCATTAGAATACATCCATGTTAACCTGGGGAGGATCTGATAAGCACCTATACCAAAACATTAAAAAAAGAGCCCGAGGAGCGGCTAGGGTAATCCTAGCCGTCGCCCTCAGTTGCTGCAGGAATTTGCAATTTCCGTTTGCTAGCTCAGCTGACGCCTTTCGCTCATTCTAGGACTCCTTTTCCATGACTGAGGATTTATTATGTTTGCAAGTTTCGCTTTTTTTTATTTGTGTTTTTTGTTGTGTCCTTACTGGTTGATGGCCGAGTTTTAAGAATTCGCCCGCAAATCAGAGTTGTTGATTTAAAGAGTTCTTTGTTGGGTGGTCTTTGACCACCCCATGGTTCAGTGATTCACCTAAGTAGCTTTGTAAAAGGAACCGGCACAATTCCTTCTCTTAATTTGGAATTTTCTTCCGCATTCAATGAGAATGTTAAAATTCTCAAGGAAAAAAGGGTTGATGGGTAAGGTTATCCGCCTTTGCCCTAATTATACTTCTATTTTAGAATGGATTTCTAACAATTAGGTAGATCATGAACTCATTGGTACTCTGTATTTTGGAAACAGATATCATGCTTTTATTGTGATATCATGCTTTTATTGTTGAATGTGAGGACAAAGATCTGATCTTCAGATCTGAGCCTTACTTCATAGACTCCAGGAAAATGTTTCTCATCTATTTGACTTTGAATTTTAATCCTAACATAGAAATTTTCTATGCCTACTGGGATCAAATTGTCATATCTTCCCCCTTTCATATCTTCCCCTTTTTTTTGGTATTTTTAAATCTATCGACAAATTGGCCCGCTATATTACTAGTTTACATTCTAAGGAATACAACTTCTCATGTGCCAAAATTTGTGTTAGAAATGTATTTTGCAAAACTCCCAAAAGTAATTTGACCTGCTATATTACTAGTTTACAGTCCAAGGAATACAACTTCTAGCATGCCAAAATTTGTGTTGAAATGTATTTTGCAAAACTCCCAAAGGTAATTTAGTTGACTTGGAGGGTCCAAGACATCTTCAAGTTCTAGATTATGAGCAAGTTCCTTTCAAATGTAATTTTTGTGATAAGTATGTGTTTTACAAAAAAATTTCCAAATACTATAATATCTCAACTTCTTTATATTTCATCGTCATCTTCTCAAATTAATAAATAGCAATGAACATTCAAACAAATTCCAAGGAAACACAAAAGGCCTCATTCTAATAGATTTGAGTCTCACCAACATTCTTTTGGACTTTTGCACTCTACAGAAGCAGAGGTCAAGGTTGAATGATTAATTCAATACCCTATTTCGATCACGCAGTTCCATTCTCCCTCTAGAAATAGATTTGGAATTCTGCACTCTACAAAAGCAGGAGCCAAGGTTGAATGATTAATTCAATATCCCATTTTGATCAGGCAGTCCTAGATCTAGTGCAATTAGAGATCATCAATTCCCCTGTTGAGGAAGAGGTTTCACCTAAGGAAAGGACAAAAACAGTCTTTGAGAAAAGAAGTAAGAAGTAAAGAAGAAAAATATGTAATATTCTTTTTTTTTCAAATGTTCTAAAAATTAATCAATGTTATTAACCATTAATAAAATATAGAAAATATCAAAGTAAGAAATCTCCAAAATCTGGTGTCTTGATCTTCCTACAGATCTAGTAAAAAGATGGTTTCACTTAAATTCTAGAGATGTTTTATTTTTATATTACCTTGTGCAAGCAATTTGTAAGAATCTATTCATGTACTCAAAAAACAATGTATTTAATTTTCAGTAGATCTAGTCTTGAATCCCTTGCTCTCTTTTTGTCAAGAAAAGTATGGTTTTTTTGTCCTCTTCCTTTTACATTTATTGAAGAATTTTTAACAACATGTTCTAATAACAATTTTTTTAATACAAAAATTGTAACCTTCATTCCTATATACTACTTTAGCAGCGTGTTCTGGTAGCAATTTTTTTTAAATACAAAAATTCTCATTACAAAAAAAATCCAATATAAATAAATTTCTTAAAGCATACATCTATAAACCCTATTTTTGATCTCCTGATAAATACATCCCAAATTAGATTCACATGTATCTATTGATAAATAGATACCAAATTAGATTCACATGTATCTATTGAAACATTTTGATAAACAAACTTGGAAAAGAAATAATGTTAAGCAGATACCTCACTTCTACGAGCACGAAGTACACATCTTATAGAATATCTCACTTCTACAAGCACAAAGTACAAATTTCAAAAACACACAAATGTGAAAATCAATATGCAGTTTGCAGTGTAAACATCGTTGCACCTTTATATATAAGGGCTGACGTGTCGTCATAAGGGTTGAGGAGGACAAGAGGCAGACTGAAAAAATTGGTGTTCTGTGTGGGAGCGAGTTTTATTCTTCGGTGTCATTCATGGAACAACAACGACGAGCCGCTCTAACAATGTTGATTGACTTCTTAGTCTGCCTCTAGCTCTTCTGTGCTCATCTTTCTCTGCTCGTCTCAGATCCCTTTCTTTCCATATTTCAATACTCTTCTTTGTGTGGTGTTCAGTAAAATAGCAGGCCATTTTTCCATATTTAATCCTCACCCCTTTTAGATATCAAGAAATAGGAGTAGTACCTTTACAGAGAGTAAATTTATCGACCTTATACAACCATACCATACAGTGAGAAACATTCCGAGGTAACAACCAGGTACGTCCTCGTTGCCTTCATATATACACGGCATAGTTAAAATTATACAAACAAGCAAGCAAGCTCGTGTATATACCATATCAAACCTGTGCAGCGCAGGATGCTGATCGGTCCTGTAGCGGGGCGGACTCGACCACACGACCTGTAGAATTCGCAGTGTAGAAATCTGCAAGAGCTTCCAAACCTTGAACTTGCATTTGAAGATTCAAAATATAGTCGGCGGTCTCCTGAAAAAGTGTATGAACTTCCATTTTCTTGCCACCGGGAACAATCTTCTGCAGAGTCCGGAGTCTTCTGTCAATGGCACCATGATCTGGCCGCCTGTTTCAAGATCAACATTATTACAACATTTTCGTTGGAAAGATGTTGATTTCATTTTTCTCGCCAGTGTTATGAGGGAGGATTTCTTTTGCTTCATCATCGTGATGGTATTTTTTTTTGCACATGAGGCAAAGGTTCAGAGCTCGAGTCCAGGAAGAGCCCTTGTTGGTAGTGCGAGCCAAGCACATGTCAGCTACGAAACGAATGGCTCGCTAGCAGTGCGTCTGTCCCGCTTCCTCATTAATCGTTCAGTTTTGGATTAGTGTTGGATCAACGGTCACACTTCATTCAATCGTCTAACACCACAAATCCACGGTCAACAATAGGATGCGACGGTGGCTGGGGCAATTCATTTCAAAGGGAAAAACCTTACGGCATAAATATTATGACTCTTGAAACTTCACAACTGTTACAGCTGAAGAATGTGATCAGAGAGACACCAACCATTCTAGAATTAGCTGACCGTTCTACAATCAAACCAGAAGGAGTCATTGAGGACCTAATCATTTCAGTTGAGTCTTGGAATTACCCAGCTGACTTTGTGGTATTACAGACTAAAACAAAGTTGGGGGGACACCCTTTAATTCTGGGAAGGTCATGGTTGGCCACAGCCAATGCCTTTATCAGTTATAGATCTGGTTCAAAGACAATTTCTAATGGGTGTGAAACCAAGTAGCTTACCCTCTACCCTCATGCCACACCTATGATTAATAATGATAATTATGTATAGTTGGACTATCATGATGAGGCTATTCAACCTATTTTGACTATCGTACAAGCTTTAAGCCTTAAAGATACCACTAAAGATGAAGTAATTAATAATTTTATTTGTGAACCTTCCTCGATCACTGCTGAAACACACAACTAGTTGACTGCAATTTTGAAATCGGATACCCAAGAAAAGCTTAAATCAGAAGATCTACATCAAACATCAACCACCATATCCTCTAGAAGCATAACAGTAGAAATCGAACCTGGCAAAACTTTGAACATAAACCCCAACTTAACAGATGCTGAAACACAACAATTAATGAAGCTACTTCGTGAAAATAAGGAAGCATTTGCATGGGATTATACAGACATGAAGGGAATCTCTCCTGAATTATGTACTCATCGCATCTATATCAAAGAAGGTTGCCAACCAATCTGTCAACCCCAGTGACAAATGAATCCCAACTTGAGGGAAATTTTCAAAGAAGACCTTCAAAAATTGCTTAATGCAGGGTTTATATATCCCATATCTGACAGTGAATGGGTTTCTCCATTGGTAATAGTACCTAAGAAAAATGGGAAATGGTGGGTGTATGTAGATTATAGAGCCTTAAACAAAGCCACTCAAAAGGATCACTTCCCCTTGCCATTCATGGATAAGGTGTTAGATAGTTTGTCAGGGAAGAAATTCTTCTCCTTTTTAGATGGTTTTAGTGGGTATAATCAAATCAAAATTGCACCCCAAGGCCAGGATAAGACCACTTTTACTAGTCCCTGGGGAACTTTTGCCTATAGAATCCTCCCTTTGGACTATGTAATGCTCCAACAACTTTTCAAAGAGTAGTGATAGGAATCTTTTTTGATATTCTTAATGACTCTATGGAGATATTTATGGATGATTTCGCCCCTTATGGTGTGTCTTTTGAAGATGCATTACAAAACCTTGAAAAGGTACTTAAACGTTTTGTACAAGCTCACCTTTCCTTAAGCACTGAAAAATGTCATATGATGATGAATGAAGGAATTGTACTTGGACATTTTATTTCATTTCAAGGAATTCAGGTAGATCCATCCAAAATATAGGTAATTCAGAACCTTCCTATTCCTAGAACACAAACTGATGTAAGAATTTTTTTAGGACATGCAGGATACTATAGAAGATTTATTAATTTTTTTTCTAAAATAGCTTCTCCTTTGTTTGTGTTACTTATGAAAAATGTTGAATTTAAGTGGACTGATCTTTACCAGAAAGCATTTGATGAACTCAAGCATCAACTATCTACAACTCCTATTTTAAGGGGACCTGATTGGGCACTTCCCTTTCATATAACCTCTGATGATTTAGAAACTACAATTGGAGCTGTCTTGGTACAAGAGGAAAACCATCTTCCTTATGCTATCTATTTTATTAGTAAGAATATGACTCCTTCTGAGCTTAATTACACAGTTACTAAAAAGGAATTCTTAGCAGTTATTTATGCTATTAATAAGTTTCGACATTATATTACTGGTTACTCTACTTTTGTCCATACTGACCACTTGACTATTAAGTATTTAATTAACAAATCTGTCACAAATGCTCGAGTTACCAAGTGGTTATTATTATTACAAGAGTTTGATATTACAATTGTAGATTGACCATGTAAAGAAAATGTAGTTGCTGATTTCCTTTCTCAGTTAAAAGTTGATGATAATACTCTAGTAGATGATTCCTTTCCTGATGAGTATTTATTTGCAGTATCTGCTCACTCAGCTTGGTATGTAGACATTGCCAATTATTTGGTTACAGGGAAGTTACCATAACACCTATCACATCATGAGAAAAGAAAGATCATTCAACAAAGTGCTCGGTATAGCTGGATAAGTGGGTGTCTTTTCTACACAGGACTTGATCATGAAATCCAGAGATGCATTAGAGAAGATGAGGTTTATGATATACTGAAAGCTTGTCATGATGGCCCTTGTGGGGGGCATTTTGCTGATAAGAGAATGGCACATAAAATTCTCAGGATGGGCTATTACTGGCCCTTACTTTTCAAGGATGCAAAGAAATATGTTCGGGCCTACGACAACTGTCAGAGAATGGAATCATAGAGATGAAATGACATTGAATCCCCAAGTAATACTTGAACCCTTTGAAATATGGGCTCTAGATTTTGTAGGGCCCATTAATCCTCCATCCAATCAAAGAGTTTACATATTAGTTTGTACAGATTATATGACTAAATGGGTGGAGGCTAAAGCACTCATTAGAGCTAATGAAGAATCTGTTTAGCTTTTCTATTTGAAGAAATCTTTGTTAGATTTGGAGTACCTAGAGAGCTAGTTACAGATGGAGGACCTCCTTTCAATTCTCATGGTTTTAAAGCCACCCTTCAAAAATATCATATTCGTCATAGAATGACTACACCATACAACCCCCAAGCCAATGGGCAGGTGGAGAGTACAAATAAAGTTGTAGAATCCATTCTAACAAAACCAGTGAAGGAAAATAGGAAGGATTGGTCTCAAAGGCCTCGTGAAGCACTATGGGCTTACAGAACTACCTGGAGGAATACTACAGGATTTTCTCCCTATGAATTGGTTTATGGTAAAAGTGTTGTTTTTCCTGTGGAACTTGAAATTAAAACTTTAAGAACTACTTTAGCTGTTAACCTTGATTTGAATGATGCACAGACAGCAAGGTTGTAGCAGCTTCAGGAATTGGATGAGAAGAGGTTAGATGCCATTCATCAAAAAACTATGATCCAACAACAAAGAACAAGGTGGCATGATAAAACTATCAAGCATAAGCAGTTCCAAAAAGGTAATTGGGCTTTATTGTATGATTCTCGGTTTGAAAATTTTCAAGGGAAACTACGTACAAGATGGTTGGGACCTTATGAAATAGATATTGTTTTTCCCAATGGAACAGTAAGGCTCTTAACAATTGATGATTCTAGGACACCATTATTAGTAAATGGTCATCGACTTCGTCTATACCAGTGACCCATTTCCAAATAGGACTTTAAGGCCACTTGCATGGAAGATTCACATTATCTTTTCTTGGGGGAGCCTGTTGTCCCTCATTGCCATTAATTTCTGCATTGTATTTTTAGTATTATATTAGATTTCTTAACTAATAATCTCTATCAAGGGCTGGCATGTTACAATTGACTCTTTTGCAGATTCCAGATTTAGGAAAGGCTGATTGAAGAGGATGATCCTACTATAAGTAGATCCAAGCTTCATTTTGAAGCTCTGACATGTCATTTCAATCCATCCATAATTCATTTCCCCATATTTCAGTAACATTTCCATCATTTCTCATGCTCCCATCGTTTTTCAACAATATTTTTCTTATTTTCCTCATCAAGAAAATAGTACCTTTCAACAACATTTCCCTATTTCTCCCAGCCCTGGAATAGTATTCTTCAGCAACATTTCCTTCATCTTCCTCGTTGTTGAAACACCATTCTTCATCCTTTTCCTGTTGTTGAAACACCATCCTTTACTCATTTTCCGTTGTTGAAACACGATCCTTCACTCATTTTTCCCGTGCTGAAACACCATTTCAAAAGGCAAAATAACACAACACTTTTCGTCATAAAAATCACTACTGATGCTAATGTCGTCCCTTCACTGCCTTCTCCTATAATTATATAGACCTATAACAGAATTATCCTCATAATTTCTTCCATGATTTTTGATGATCCATTGGGCAACGAGTATTATATTTTTCGAGATATGGACTAAAGGTAAACATGAGGTATGTAAATATTATGTGTGAATACGATTAAACTATAGTTAAATGAGAAGATTATGTCATAATTACCATGATCCCCGTACATTTAAAGCCATCATTTCAACAGTAGTTGGGGGGGGATACCGAAATCATACGCCATCATTTCACAGCAAGCCAATTACCATCATTATTTTTACGCACAAATCACGTCTCATCACCTCTCCTCAGTGTTGTTACTCTATCTGAAGAGTGGTAACTTGGTTTTTTACTGTGCATTTTACTGAAGTTGGTTAACTATGGGGGGGCCTACTATTCGACATGAGCCCGACTCGATAGCTCTACTTGAATTACACCCAGAAGTATATCAAGTTTTTTAGCAGGTAGGTTGGGTAGATTATTTTCAGAGGCTTCAGGGATTCGATCCACAATAGGTCCTTGAATTTGCACGAAATTTACGTGATGACTATTCTACTGTTCAGGGAGTCCAAATTTTGGTTACAGAGCATGACATAGCACAGGTTTCAGGCTTTCCAGTCACTGACATTCGTTGGTTTAGCTGTAAGCATATCATTCTCAATGCACAAATGGATTTTCTCCTGCCAGGAGAATAGGTTGAGCCCAAAGGTCATGGTGCCCGACTTCACTCATTACCACCTCCATGGCCGACGGTTACTGAATTTGTCAAGCTTTATCTCACTTGTGAAGGTCACTACCAGGTAGTCTATCAGCATGACTTTGTCTTATTAAATCATTTGAGACATGGTAGACTATTGAATATTTCGTATTATTTACTTGGGCGTCTGAAGAATATGTCACATTATTGTAGACAGGAAAAATACCCACTCCTTTCTCTCACCCATCACCGTCTGTTCCAGCTACTAATTCAGAAGGGTTTTGCTCAACAAGCTCTCCCTCCTAACAATCCACCCCTGGACCCTCAACAGGCTGTTGAAAATCCTCAAGAAGTGCCTGAAAATTCCCATGAGCAGCAACCTAATAACATTCCTGATCCCCCAAAAATTCCACCAGTAGAATCAGTTAATCCAATTGGCCCTCCCACTGCATCAACTCCATCCCACAATTTAGCAGAATCATCTAATCCCACTGTTCATATACCTAGTGATGATTCTGAAGATAACCTTCCCATCACTATGCTAAAAAGAAAAAGGCAGAGTAAGACCACTTTCCTACCAAAAAGGTGAACTAGGGTCTCAACTAAAGAAGTTACCATTCCTGATAGCCCTCTCCCTCAAAAGAAACCTACTCGTAAAAGGAAAACTACCGCTCTCCCTACCTTTTTACCACAAAGACGAATGAGGGCATCAACTGAAGCAGCAATTGCTTCCACCACCTTGAATTCCCCACCAATTCATTTAAAAGCCCATACCCCACCAGAGTCCCAAGACCTTGAATCTTTACCTGTCTCACCCTCAGGAACTGAAACACAAGAACCAGATGCCTAGGGTTTTACGACATCACTTCTTTTAGAGCAAGTAGCTGAAACACAAGAACCAGCTACTCACTCAATAGTTGCCACACAAGAACTAGTTGTTGAGTTACAAAACCCAAATGCCCAGGATATTGCACAAGAGGTAGTTGTCACACAAGAACCAACTATCTATCCAGTAGCTGCCCCACAAGAACCAGCTGCTGAGATACAAAACCTAGATGCTTAGGGTGTTGCACAGTAGGTAGTTTCCACACAAGAACCAGCTACCCATCCAACAACTGTCTCGCAAGAACCAGCTGCTGATATGAAAAACCTAGATGCTTTTAATGTTGTACATAACATAGCTACCCCACAAGAACCAACTACTCATTCAGCAGTTTCCACACAAGAACCAGCTGCTGATACACAAAATCTAGATACTTAGAATGCTACCCATCCAGTAGCTGCCACACAAGAACAAACTGCTGAGACCATGATGGATACATAAAGCCCGATCACCCTAGCTTCCCTTTTGTAGGAAAACAAGTTTTTAAAGTCAAAACTTGAAGCTTATAAGCAGGAATTAGTAAAGGTAAGGGAAGCCTATGACAGAGAGCTTAATTTATATACTCTAGCCCATGCAGCATCGATGACCGAGAAAAGTGCAGAGGCAGATCAGTACAAGGAATATATGTGCAACCAATGCAGTAATATTTATCATCAAGCAGGGTATAAAGTAGTTGAAATTCCACTGCCTAGAGCCTCCCCTGCACCCACCTCTTCAGCAACCAAAAACGAAGACCCTACTATTACATAAGAACTAGTAGGGCCTTTAGAAATTAAAGAGGAATGCCCTACTGTTACACAAGAACCAATAGGGCCTCCGAGAATTAAAGAAGAATGCCCTACTGCTACACAAGAACCAGTAGGACCTTCGAAAACTTTTGAAAAGGAGGACAAACCACAAATTCCTCAACCTACTGTGCCAGTTAAAGTTGAAGATCAGGTACCACGGCCTACAAAAACAATCTTTACTCAGATTGAACCTTGACCTACAAAAACCGTCTTTACTCAGAGTCCCAGTACTGAACAACAAATCGATAGTTGGAAGAAAGCATATGTTATGTCGCAGGATAAGATCTTGCGGGAGCATAAAGCACTTTGGCAAAATCACATATATTCAAATTGGGAAGCCTTAGAGCAAATACTCCAGCAGTCTCGTACACAGAGGAAAGAGAATAAAGAACTAAAGAATAAATTGTTTCTTATATTTGACCGTGTTCAAAAGTTATTAGCTTCTAGAAAACCATTCTTCAACTACTCGCTTTTTCTTGTAGAATGCCTAGCGTTCTTCCAGATAAAATAAATCAAAAATGGGAAACCCCATGAAGTTTCTACACCTGAGCAGTTTGTGGAAACTTTCACAAAAGCATCTATCACTAATCAACATTTGCTCTATGAATTATATCTACATAATGAGGCTATCACTGAAGACAGGAAGATCAATATTAACCCTTTGGTGGGTGATGTTCAGATTAGGGCATTTGTCTCTTTCCTGGCCAATCAGATCACATGGCAGACTACCTTCCTTGCAGCAAAACATAATGAGGACAACAAACTATTTTGGATTCGATCAAAACCACAAAATCCTGCCATGTTCATTTGGGAGTATTCTTAATTCTTGAAAGAACCAGGGATGGCTGAGCACATCAGGTAGCTACAAGCAACAGTGATACAAGATTGCCAACATTTTGTCAAGACTAAGCAAGTTGTTGCCTTGAAATCAAAAAACTTACTCTGGCAGCAATCCTCTAAGGAGAGGCAGGAGTATAATCCTTTTAGCCCAACTAATCTTCAAACAACAATCGCAAGGATACCTGACTATATCATATGTGTTCAGCAATCTGTTGAAAATGGATAGGATATCATTTTCATTTTCCTCTTTTATGGATGCCAGCACATGAATATAAGGCACATCATAGGTTAATTAAGAAGGAAGAAGCAACAACATGGCAGAAGATACAAAAGGTCCACGGGTTCAGAGACTTAGCTGACAATGCCTTCTACAGTTACTCCCTAAGTAATGTGCACTGCAAAGCCCAGTACCCCGACTTGGATTCAGAGTAAAAGTAGCATGAGGACATGTAACCCTTTCAGTTGGGGGGATGTTAGGGCTCTATATTTTCCCTTTTTGTTCACACATTTTGTTATCTTCCATCCTCTTTCAAACTATAATTAAAGCCCATGTTATTACTTTGATCTGTTTTCCAAGGTATATAACATGTCTTCTCATTACTATATGTTTGATTTATTTTACATGTAATTTTACATTTCCTTCATGGTTAATCGCTGATCAGATAGTTGTTGAAACAATTTTGAAGACTACAGATATTATTGCGGACTACATTGCTGAAACAGTTTTGTCATTTTGGATTACGTTGCTGAAATAGTTAAGAACAATGTGTAAATCACGTGGCTGAAATAGCCGTGATTTTCATTTTTTAGATCTAGCAGCAACATAAGAGGATCATCGAAGGAGCTGTTACATGGGCCATAACAACTGTATTCCAAAGTCAGGCATTGTCATAACCATTGTAACAGTATTTTGTTAATGGAAGACTCGATTATCCTATTTTAGCATTTCAGGTCAAAATAGGATTGACAATGTAATTAATTGTAATTGATGTCTCCTCTTTAAAAAGAGGAGACATCAACATTAGAAGGATAGAGAGATTACGAGAAGGTCTAGCTGGGAGAAAGGAACTTTAATCTTTTGTAATATGATAATTTGACAGATGAATAAAAGACTATTTAGAGCATTTTCTCTTAAGTTCCATTGTTTGGGGAATCTTGTGAGAAGGACAGGACCCACCTTCATCACAAGATTCACCCCTTAAATTCTATAGTGTGTTAAGTATTATTTTTACATTCATGCCTTGTTAATTCCTATTTGTTGAATTTACTTATGCATTATTGAAAATTTGTGTTCACTGTTGAAACTCTGTTTTTGCTTGGTCATTGCATTGTTTCCATAAATTCATTCATAGGTAATCAATGATTATTTTAATTGGTTTCCCAGAGTGATTTTGTGAAGCATAGTAATTAGAAACAGGTGCTGAAGATTCCTTCTTGAGGAATATGGTCATGTTCTCTGTTAGAGCATAGCTAGTCTTTTCCTTTGCAGATTGTTCTTTTTAACTGTAATCTAGGATTCCTTTGATCATTGTCTATGATAGAGAGATTTCGTTTGCTATAACTCAAAGTAGAACTTCAATTGTTTCAAGAAAGGTGTGATTAGAATAAATTATACTGCAACTTTTTACTGCTTTTCGAATTTAGCATATACAGTGTGTAATTGTCTTTGAAATAAACAGACTTCCCTAGGTTGACAATTCATGTAGCACTAATTGTTTAGATTAATAAGCAATTAAAGTGACCAACACACTCATGGTGCTACCCATCTGTTAAATTCATATTAGCTTCGCAGATTTTACACTTCAATCTCTGATCCAACTCCCAAGGGGTCTCACCTATTTTCATCACAATTTCCTTGAATCCCATAATTGACTGCGCCTCAGATTTAGGCCTACTGAACTCTTTATTCAGTGC
The DNA here is from genome assembly GCA_031772625.1 of Pinus tabuliformis. Classification (NCBI taxonomy): domain Eukaryota; kingdom Viridiplantae; phylum Streptophyta; class Pinopsida; order Pinales; family Pinaceae; genus Pinus; species Pinus tabuliformis. Next base: position 999,755,014 of record CM062818.1, read on the forward strand.
AGTCTATATCTCTGCCAACCCAATGTTTGTGTTATCATTAGAGTACTTGATGTACCAAGTTAGCGCGTGATCCTGCAAAGCACTAACCAACGTTCCTTCTTCATGTGATCATCTGTGATGCCCAAAGCTTCCCATACAACTTTTACCACGAACCAAAACTGGTCCGGGTCCTCATTTTCCAAGCCCTTAAACAAAGGGAGATTCACTAAATTCACCATGTTGAACTGTGGTGGAGGTGGTGGTGGTGTGGGTGAAGTCCCAGGTGACGGTGGTGAAGGTGGAGGTGGTGTAGGTGGAGGTGGTAGTCATGGGAACCCTTGTTTTATCAACTGAACTACACTTCGCAGAGAATCCTGTGCTACTCCCTCATCGTCACTCAAGGGAGGTGAGATCAGTGGGCTATATTCAAGACCCTTTCTTCCTTCATTCCTATAAGTCTTTCCACTTTACATAGCTCTGAACATCAAGGTAGCTGCATAACGCGTTTTTTGCACAATAACATCTTAATCTAAGTATTTAAAGACTTCCAATACTTACCTCACAGACCTTTGAAAAAGCACCGCTCTGCCTCGCTATAACTATCTGGAGTATCGACTGTGAATTTAGTCACAAAATCCTCCTATGATACAATCAAGCCAATGATCGACAGTGTGGGTGATCTTATCCTCAAAGGCTTCTAGTCTCTGCACTAACTCTAGGGTCCAGATAACAGGACCGTCAAGCCTCCACCTTCCTTGGCTATCTACTAGCTTCACGATCCATTCGTATAACTCAATTGGAAAGGAACAAAAAAAGATCTCATGGATTTCTATATATAGGTACCTGTCTAGCCATTGTTCCTTTTTCAGTTGTAGATTTATTTTCTCCTATGCCACGAATTCGTGGATCTCTCTATCCAACAAATCTTTGATCTCTTTCTTAGTTGGATTCCAATGATATGACATCACGCATCTCTCATGTAGATTCTGATCCCAACAATGAAACCATTTGTTGGCTTTGTGAGCCTTGACCCAGGTTCAATGATAGTCGATGAAACAAATCCCTACACTACTGGCCTTTTCGGCATCATCCCACAGAGCGTGGATCGAAGTCTCACCCGAAGCAGTATGGGGGGATGCTAGAACCAAGTTTCTTCACCCTAAGATGGTTGTGATGTCGGTTTATACCTCTTTCTCCTACCTTCACGTAGGTGGCTAAGCCTTAGGGCTTATTGTTCTACCTTTTACCTTGCCCTTCAGTACCTCCACGAAGGTATACGATTGACCTTCACGCAACCCTAACCAGTGGTTTAGGTACTTTCGCGCTACTATGACAATGTATTGTATAGGTTCCCAAGTTATCTTAAGTGTCTTACTTATTCTACCAATTAATTACAGTTATTGTCTCATAAACTGATAATCTTACTTGCGTTCAATTAACAGATATAATCTCATACATTCACGCATCAAATAAACCTTGTAAAGTAAACCCAAATCGCAATATAATTAGATGCATTGACAGAGACTAAATACACAGTAATTGCAGAATACTTCTCTTTATTGATATCTTTCAGTTTAATATAGACTCTATCCACCCCGCGCACATAGCTGCAGGGGTCCGCACACTCAGCTGTGGACTTCCACCCTAGGCCTTTGGACACTCAGCTGTAGAGCCTCTACCTACGCAAAGACCTGAGAACACTTAGAACTTACTACCAAAAACTTCCAAACCTACCTAGATCTTACTTACTTAGCTCCTTTTTATACAATCCCATGCTCCGCGGACCATGGGTAGATCTTTACAGCCAACTTGACACTTTACAAAATAAGGGCGGACAACCATTTATGACTCTTGACACCTTCACACTCCACGACCACAAAAGGTGAAGACTTTATGCTTTTATTACAAAATTATCCCAAAACATGGGCTTTTAGCCCCAAAACTACTCTTGGGGGAACCCATTCCCAATAAAGAGTTCTTAGGTGATTTATTAAAATATGTGGCTAACTTTGATTTGAATTTTGGTAAAAGGACTAGAGTTGGTTTTCCCAGTTGCTTGGATGCCTTACATAATTTAGTCCCATGGAAGAAGTATCAAAAATAATTCATAGCAACAAAGAGGAAAATTGACTCTTCTCATGAGAAGACTCTCACCCTCAAAGGGAAAACTATAGTTAATTTTATGAGGACGACTTTCCAGCTACTTTAGAAGGTGAAAAATTTGTTCATTGACAATCCAAACTACACTGAGCTGAGCAATATAAAGGTAGCATATCAATACTACTTTTTTTCTCCTCTATCGAACCCAACAATGTTGCAGAAGTGTGATCAACTTGTTAATCCACCTCAAGTATGGATCATTGATCCTAGTCCCCTCCCAACATAATTGATTGATCATTAATGAAGATATTTCAGTTGTTTCAATCATGAAATTGCATAATACTTTCATGTTTGTAAATATCTTGTTATGGAATGGAAGTCTAAACGATTATATGAATATTAGGACAGATGTGTTAGTAGCACGCTCAAATAGTTTATCTAGTCAAAGTTATGAGAATATCAATAATGAATATTTTATAAGGGGTACTCGTTTATGACAACCTATAAAACTGCTGAAGAGATTCATTCAGGAGGTTCGGGATTTTTGTTCCAGAGGAAACTCTAAACTGTGAGTTTTGCAAGTGTTTGAAGAACTGCAGATCTATTCTCTTTTTGCATATTAATAAAGACGTTATGGTAATTTCAGATGGATAAAATGTGTAGTATGTGATCTTCCCTTTGTTTATTTCCATATGTGTTTGTTTCCTCCCAAGAGGTTTGTAATTTTAGATGATAAACTTAATCTCTAAGTCATAGATTCATCTATGTCATTATATGATAAACAATGTTTGTGATGTGTGAGGTCAAATGTTCTTAATATGTGTGCCATGTCCTATGAATTTTCATTTAAATAGTTTAGTCCATGTTTTTTTATTGAATTTTGGTGCACAAGATTATGGAATCAACCCTCTGCATTAAGTTTCTTTTCTTTAGTTTCTCTTTCACCTATATTACAACAACTAAAATAATTGCATGTTTCTGCAAGTAGGACACCAGAACTAATGTTAAGTCCTTTAAGAGAGCATTCAATGTGTGCTTATGAGGAAGATATATATGAACCAATTCTAATTCATCATATGTTTCAAATGCTTGATGTTAATGATAAATCTTGCAAACACTCCAATATGTCCTAGGAACTGACCTATTTTAACCTAGAGGTTGTATCTAGGACCAATAACATCTTCTGGCACCATTGCGAAGGAAATTAATCAAAATATTTTCCTTAGGTAATAAATTTTTACATTCCTTTTGTTAGGTGAGCAGAGGAAGTGTGGGTTGATATCTCTCACTTAGGTGACTCTACTGTAAATCTTTTTAGTTGGCCATCATATCTTTCTTGAGACCTCATACTTGCTTTGATACTTCACAACAAAAAACTCCCCCTGTATTTGACCCGAAGAGAATTGTCTCTAGAATAATTTGGAAAGAAAGAACCCGTATAACTCCAGATCCTATGATCTTAGCCCCTGAAGCCTCAACTTCTATCTCAGAAAAGGCCGAGATAAAATATCCCGAGTCTTCATCTAAAGTTTTTATGTATTCAGAAGAACGTTTTCCTCTGCTTGGCTCTTACGTTCCAAAAATTGAAGTTGAAGAGACATATATCAATTCCCTACCATTTTCATTTTCTACCTATCCAAAAGCTGAAGAAATCAAGGATATTCTTATTTCTAGTCTGTTTCATATCCCTACTAACACCTCATTCCATGTCTAGCTAGGTATTATTTAAATACTTCCTCAACTAGGACCTATTGTAAATCTTTTCCAACCTCCATTGTAAAATATGGTTTTCCTTGGTGTTATCACGAGGTTAGAACAGGTTGGGCTATGTCAACCTTCAACCCATCATAACTATTTCAAACCAACTTTTGACTGGAAGTTAGCCCTTCCAATCTGAGAGGGCTCCCTTAATATACTTAAAAATTTGACTACAAAAAGCTCAAAAAATGAGATGGCTAACTCTGGTTTTCTTTTTTTATGTGGTTTTACAGGTGAAGGAGAATGTGATGGATGCCACCATTAGGCATGGAGTTAGATAAAGGAAAATAATTGACAAAAAACAATGCTTAATGGAAACTAAGGTGTATATGGCTTTAAAACTGATATCAAATAAATATTTACAGTCATACACATAAAATAAAGGAAGTTGGAGCACTTGTCGTGAATTCCAAGTAACTAGATTTTTGTGAACACGGATAGAAACATAGAAACATAAAGAACGTGATGAGAAAGAATAAAACATAAAGCCAAACACATGAGTCTTAGGTAGTAAAACAGAGTTGCTGCAACATATGTATTAATTGATTTGTTTTTACAAAGAGTATCCTCCACATTGTCAATCCCCCCTACTAGTACAAAAAAAAAAAGCTACAAATATATAGACCAACCTATCCATCTTATCATTAATTACAAAATCTTCCAGTTGGAACTAGAATCGATCATTTTAGATTCCTATTTGACTCCTATTGAGAAACTTTGAAAACCCTAGCTAATTTTGACCAATGAATAAAATCATTTTTTTCCTAAGTGTTATCATGGACAACACCTTGCTTCCTACTTAACAAATATGTACCACTTAACTTGTTGAGATTAAACCTCCACAGGCAGTTGCTAAAGTGGTGTTTTCTAGAGCCTTTGAGTGATAATTTGGATTCACCCTCAGAGAAAGGAAATCTCGCACACTGGATCAAATATAGACTTATTCTCTGGAAGTTGAAGCAAATTTTGCATCCACTCAAAAGTGGAAAGGAAGGGGAGAACATGGTGATAGAAGAAGGGGAAAGGAAGAAGCTAGATCCTCTAGCCAAGCAAAAGAAATGCAAGAGAAAATGTTATATGAGATGAAAAAATTAATTAGAAATTTGTCAAATAAACTTGTGAAGTTGGATTTGGAGAGAAAAAACCCTCCTCGATGCTAGGTAAAATTGACTCAGGGTTTGAGTCAAGGTTGACCTGGTTAAATAGTAGTGGTTTTGGGCACATGGTATAATTTACCCATGGTATTATGGTCTGTGGTATTGCATGTAATGGAGCATATAAAAGGTTGGGAATACTTCATTGTAAAGTAGGCCTGAAGGTGAGCAGTGAAGGCTCATGTGGCCGGATTAGCTAGGTTTTTGGCCAATGCTAATGAGATCTTATTAGGATGGGTTTTTCCCTAGATTTGGGGTTTTCTCAGATAAACATTTGTGTTTATGTGTTTATGCTTGTTGCTAGTTATTTTTTATATTTATTCCTCTCAGTGATTATTTATGTTATGCAGTAAATTTCTTAACACTCGACAAGTTCAAAAAGGTCCTAATAGGAACTTTAACCCCTAGTATAGGAAGCCTCCTTTGAAACTCCTGCAAAAAGAAAGGAAGGATTAGAAAGACCAAATACAACTTATTCTATATTTGGAATATGAACTTGAAGAAAATGTTGAAGATGCTATAGAAATGTAGGAAAACCAATTCTCTTCTGGAATGAGAAGGGGAGGATCTAAATGTCCCTTTAGACGATGAAGAGACAGACACCTACTGTAAACAATTTTCTAATTTCATGCAAGCCCAACTGCATAGGAAATATGAGTTTAGATCAAGAAAAGGATCCAGGATGTAGGATCAAAATGAAGATATTTCCCAACCCATTCCCCCAAAACCAGCTGATAAAGGGAGGAAACTAGTCAGCCCTCTCCCATCGATGAAAGGAGAGTCCTCCCATCCTACTGATCCTGAGTATGAAGTCCTAAATATAAAGTAAAAACCATTACAAACATATCCATTACATAAAGTAAGCAGTGAACTAGTTGATCCAGTCAAAATTGATAGGAATCCTTCTATTTTTAGCCCACAAAAAGAGTTAGTAGCATGTTCGAACAATTTAGATGGTAGGAAGTTATGAGGAGATCAAGAAGGAATATTTTTTAAGGGATAGTCATTTATGTGTAACAACCCTGGGTAAAAATTTGTGTGAAAAAAATATAAGACCAAGGTCATGGGACTTGTATTCCAAGCTGAATGGTGGGAAAAACATCCTAGTGGGTGTTTATTTTGATTATTATGGCTAAGGAAATTGGCAAAGGAAATGGCAAAGGCTTAGAAAAGGCAAATAACATTTTTGGCACATTTATTTATGAAAATAATGGAAAATAAGAGAAAAGGAATGTGAAAGGTCACATGTTGCATGTGAGGAGGAAAATGAAGTAAAATAATGGAAAATGAAGAAAATAGAGGCCTCGTTGATAAAAAGGCTTACGAGGATCAATGGGCAGGGCCTGGTTAGTGTAGCCGTTTGTTAGTTCAATTTTGGAGTTATCATTATATTCTCTCTCTCTCATAGTCTTGGACACTTAGAGTTTTCTTGGAGCACTCTTGGAGAGTGTGCCATACTTGGATGCTTGGAGCAAGAAGTAAAATGAAGAGAAGGAAAGCACAAGAGGACATCAAGATCAACAGCTACAATGGGTTTTTCTTGTAGGTGTCGAGTTGCATGTATGTTTTCCTCACTAGTTTTGGCATGCATGGTAGATGCATGTGGTTTCTTGGTTATGATATGTCACTGACATGGAGGATTTCCTAGATTGATAGTGGATGTGTCTAGCCTTTCTATTTCCTAGATAGCCATGGTGTTTTTGGTTTTACTTTTGTTTCCTAGGTCGTTCTCATGTTCCTTTAGTTGTGGGTTGAGTTACTAGTTCCTGGAACCTTGGTTGGAAAAATGATTTGGAGCTCTTGGTGGCTTGAGTTACTAGTCTTGGAGCCTTGGTTGGACAAACACTTTATAACCTGGAGAGAACTGTGGGCTGAGTTACTAGCCCTAGAATCCTTGGTTTGAAAAAATGCTCTGTAGACCTAGAAGGCTTGGGTAGAGACTAATCTGGTGAAGGTTTGTGATGTTCAACTATGAGGTGGAATCACTGTTTGATGGGTTGAGGTGGTTTGGCTTCTGGAAGCCCTAGTTCGGTTTTGATGGATTATTCCATGAGATCCCACATTCATGATTGGAATATGGCATGGGGGTGATTGGGGGGTGACTGGTTGAAGAGAGATTTGGCTCAGCCATGTCTATGGTCGGGTGGTACGTGGAAGTCCAAGACTTGGTTGCATTTTTCTTGTGGCAATAAAAGCTATTTCCTATGTTATTGATGGGTAGAAATGCTTATTGTTATGTGAATTATATGGCTATTCTATACTTAACATATCTAATATTTATATGCTGGTTATGAATGAGTTTTATGACTATCATGATGTTTAGCTCATATAATGTTTTTACTTGTAAATGAATGAACAATGTATCTATGGCCTAATAGATGAAATTGCAGCTAACATGTTGAGGCATCAATTCTTCTTAACGATTCTCATATAAGTATGAGAACCCTATGCTCAGTTCTGCTGTTAAGACCTGTAGATTTCATGTTTGTGACATGTTTGAAGAAATCACTATCATGGCTAGTAGGGGTCCAGTCTAGTCATTGTTGATGTTTTTGCAAATGTATCATTGTTTTATTATGTAAATTCATTTCTAAACTTGTCATTGAGTTCTTGGAAGTGATCTTGGCACTAGGCCTGAAAAATTGGCACAAATCCCAGAGTCACAGGAACAACACTAGGAAACAAATTCCTTTGAAGCTCCTTTTCCGTTGCCATGCTAGCTTATGGAGCCTCCTAGACATACCCTTGTCCATATCAAGGGAGCATCCAGGGGTTTGATGCACTAAAAATTTAGTTGGTCTTAGGGGTAGGTTACCTGAGTGGTTGGGATGGCTCCTAGGAGTTCTCTTGCTCATGTGGAAGGTCTGTGTGATGTGTTCCGTCGGTTCTACTTCCTTAACTGACACAAAGGGAGCCAAATCATGTCACGGTAACTTCTCGTCACATGTTTACCCCGGTTGGCTAGTTAGTTGGGTAGATGTGGGATGAGGGTGGTACAAAGTGGTATCAAAGCAGGTTTCGTTCTCTTGGGATGGTGTCTGGTTTCCTTTATTTTTTGGTGATATCTAATACCACAGGGTGGTGTCAGAGCATGATTCAACCCTTGGACTGGATGGACAGAATGTGTTTTTCATGCATGGATGTAGGTTGTATATGTGATTGTTATGTATGCATGGTGGTGGTCATTATTGTCGTTATGTCACCATGTGGAAATTGATGATGTTGTTGTTGGGATGTGTTAGTCATGAATGCATGTTGGTTGTATATGCATTTGTTATGAATGTCAGTGTCTATATGTTGTTATGAATGCATTATTATGGGAATGGTTATTGTGCATGAGGTTGTTGTAGGCATTTCAGGTCATCATGATGTTGTTGGTATGTTATGATGATGATGAGTTGATTGAGGTGAAGTAGGAGATGTAGACCATCAAAGTGAAGTTGAAACATTGCACCTCAAGGCAAGAACATGTCATCATACAGTTTTGTATGTTGGGTAGGAAAGTAGGTAGGTTAAGGGTTGTTATAAGCATTATGGTTATGTGTATGCCTTTCATTCTATAAATGTTATGGTTACATACATGATAAATGCTAGTTAATTAGTGTAGTCATACATGTGTCAGATAGCCATGAATGATAGTAACCTATGGTTGTACGCATTGTTGTTGTTGTTTTATGTTAGCTAACTTGATGATTACTTTATATGTCATTGATGGATATGTTATATGTTAACTTGTAGTTAGCTTTATGATTATGTTATATGTTGTTGATGAGCATGTTATACGTTAACTTATTATTGTTATATGTTAGTTAGCGTGATGATTAGGGTTATAGCATTAAGATCTTGATGTTATATGCATCATATTAATTTGGATTGGTCTATGCAAATGGTTTGGGTTAGAACATTCAGGTATGAGTTAATTTGTTGTGATAGTATGTCATACTAAACTAGACTGACTGTGTAGATGTGATTATTATGTATGAATGATAATTGTTTATGAGTTTATGATGTGAACATGTTAGCTAGTGACTATTATGGATATCATGACCTTATTTATGTTTGAGTTGATATGTTGTGAAGTTATATCATACTAATCTGGATTGATTGTGCAGACATGATAGGCTCCCCTACGATACATTAAGGTATGTGATTTTTTATGTCATCTACTTTGTGCTTGAATGTTTGTTTATGTCATCTATTTGGTGTTTGAGTGTTGGTGTCTATTATGTCATTTATCTATTGTTGAATGTTTGATTAATCACATGATATGAGTATGTGTATATAATATTGCATCAAGAAATGATCTTGTTTTAAGATGGTTTTACTCACACATGTGTGTTGAGATAGATGACATGTACTTGCATGTAATAAGTGATAGTTGTAGCATTATGTCAAATGGCTATGAGTTTACTATGGATTATGACACGATTGTTAGTCTTGGTAAAGGTTGATTTCAAATTGATACATATGATTGTCCTGATATTTGGAACATGTGGTTGACATGTGTGATCAGTTGTAGGGTAACATGCTTGGCATTAGTATGAAAAGGTAAGGTAACTAGTATGTTGTTATGTTTACTTATGCACAAAAAATTATGTGTTATGGTAGTATGATGTAGGTGATTTCATGGAAAAATATATTTCCATGAAATCTTAAATAAGGCTCGGGTTGAGCTTTCACTTGGAGGCATTGGGAACCATGGGGATGGAGTCATGGTGTATGTTGCTAGTTTTGTGCTTTTAGTATTTGTGATTTGGTTGAGCTTGATTACATATTTTTTATGTCTGGTGCAAGGCCTTCCCACTTTGTTTGTGGTGTTGTATTGTTATTGATTTTCATGGTTTTCTTCTTGTTTTTTGCTTTTCTTGCATTTTAAGTTTTGAGTCTTGGGAATTGGTTGGGAATCATTGTTGTCAATGTTGTGCATGTTGTGAACAAATAAAGGGAGTTCTCTTAACCTTGACCTTATGATATCTGGTAATTATGTTGTGATCATGATGACGTTGACGTCTATATATGTATACATGTATGTATGTATGTATTTCATGTATGACAAGGTCATCATGGATCATGATTATTTTTATGCTAATTTTTATATGTATATATGTATGTATGTATATTGTTGTCTGACACGATCATGATTGTTCAATGCTAATATTTATATTTATATATATGTATGTATGTATATTGATGTTTGATAGGGTTGTTAGGAATTATTCTTGTGGAGGAATGAGTGCTTACGCATGTGAATGATATGAAGAGGTTCTTGGTTTATGTGGAATCAAGTGGGAAGGGTAGTCCTGACAAATTTATGAGGTTAGTATCATGTTGATATGAATTGATATTTTATGCTTGTATTATGCCTATGTTTATGTTATGACAGGTAATGTTGAAGGATACATTAGTGGAATGAAAAAAATGTGCTTTGCGGCATGTTAGGATAAGCATGGATGACAGAGAGATAATGGAAGAAAGGTTGCTTGGTAGAGGCACGATGGTTTTAGATGTGCAGTGTTATTGTTGTGTATATGTTGTGCATGTTGCATATTCCGTGATTGTACCTATGGTGATGTGTAGTGTTGTATATGTAGTATTGTGTACATATGATGTTGTATGCATGTTGTATATATGGTGTCATGTGTATATTACATATGCAGTGTTGGGTACATATGGTGATATGTACATTTTGTATATGTAGTACTATGTACATATGGTGTTGAGTGCATGTGGTGTTGTGTATATGTTGTACATATGGTTTTGTGTGCAGGTGGTGTTATGTACTTGTCGTGTAGGTGGCACTATGTACATGTGGTTTCGTGTACATATCATGCATGTGGTGATGTGTACATATGGTATTGTGTACAAATTATACAGGTGGTGCGACATACATGTGGAGTTGTGCAAGTGGTGTCGTGTACATGTGATGTTGTGCACATGTTGTGCAGGTTGTGTTGTTTATAGGTGGTACTGTATACATGTTATACATATGATACTCGTGTACATGTAGTATTGTGCACATGTCATACATGTTGTGTTGTGGGCATACGGGACTATGTATGTGCATTGTGTAGTCATGGTATTGTGACATGCGTATTCATTCTGTTGTACTCTATGTATGTATATGTATTGTGTTGTACATCTTGTGTAGGTGTATGTATTGTGTGGTGGTGTACACCAAATGTAGGCATATGTATTGTGTTCTACACTGGGTGTAGGTGTATGTTTTGTATATCAGGTGTAGGTCCATGTATTGCATGGTGTTGTATGCCATGTATGGTTATATGTGAGCGATACACTATTTGTATGTGCACATGGTTGAGGAGAAGGTATTGGGTGTTTGTCGGGTGTGGCAACTAATTCGGTGTGCATACGGAATAAAGACAAAGGTGGAAGCTACAAATTGATTAAAGGATTAGTATCAATATTTTATTTCAGTTTATTATGCATGTGATTTATGATTATGGTCTATGATGATTACATGTGATCTGTGATTCTAGTTTATGATGATTACATGTGATCTATGATTCTAGTTTATGATGGTTACATGTGATTTATCATTTTGATCTATGATGGTTGTGTTTTTAGCTAACCTGATGTGATATGTTTATACATGATGATTTGGTCAAAGATGATAGTTTGACTTGTTGTGACAAGAAGCGAACATAATTGCAAGTGTACCTTATTGATGGGCCACCAATGAGGTATGATTTGAAGATATTCAATTTATTTTGAATCTAATGGAAATTATGTGCTTGGTACAAGAAAGCATGAGATGCTCAGTTGGGTGGTTGAAACTGATGGTAAGCATTAGCAACAACAACAAAAGGAATTGGAATAGGTAGCCGTATGCTCGTAAAACATTCAGGAGCACGACCATTATGGAACACTGGTACCCAATAGTGTCCACTGATTTCCATGAGCATGCTATGACCTGTATGATGGTTTGAGGCAAGGATATGCCTTGGCTTTTGGACCTTCCAATACGGGGAAACCTTGTCGAGGGATGGACTACTTGAGGTGGGGGTGGTAGCGGAACTTGGAAGGTGTATGACTGCACAGAAGGGGGTGATCTAATTGCTCGAGGGATTGTGTAGTAGATAAGGGAAGGTCGGGGATATATTTGTTTTGGCCATTAAAATTTCACATTGGGAGTGTGCCTTGGAACAATGAGTTGTAAACTGTTCATTGAGAGGAAAAGTGGCATAGGATTATAGTGTTGGACATTAGATGCAGATTTGAATTTGGCAGTGGATTTTGGAATTTTGGGGAAGGAGGTGAATCTCGGTACTAGTTTTGAGGGTGGTGGTGTGAGCCTCTAGATTCCCTTGTTGATTGATATGGGTATCATATCCTTTTATTTTCTGGATGAGAAAATTTGCATATGTGTATATCATTGTAAATACTGTATTGAGTTGGATTTATAAACCTCCATAGACAATATGATTATTTGTTGGGTGAAGAAAATGTGTATGTGTGTATATGTGGTTATTATTGTAAGTACCATAATCAGTTATGTTATAAAGCTCTAGTAAACGATATATTTTCATGTTCTCAGTTGGTTGATCATTGTAAATTTTGTAATGAGATATGTTATAAAGCTCCATATGCAGTATGTTTTGTTTTCAGCAGTCTTGTTCATTATAGGTGTTTTTGAACACCAATGACGGTGTTCCCCCAAGGGGGAGGTTTCTGTAACATCCTTAGTTAAAAATCCATGTAAAAAAATATAAGACTAGGGTCATGGGACATGTATTCCAAGCTAAATGGTGGGAAAAAAATCCTAGTGGGTTTTTATTTAAGTTATTATGGCTAAGGAAATTGGAAAAGGTGACGACAAAGGCTTTGAAAAGTAACATGGCATTTTTGGCACATTTATTTATGAAAATAATGGAAAATATGAGAAAAGGAAGGTGAAAGGTCACAGGTGATGGCTTAGGGAGTCTTGACCCTGGTTTAGAGTTAGTTGTGCCAACTAAAAAGAACCCTACACTATTGGTAGGCAACAACCCGGTAGTGTAGGTTGCAGTCTCACCCAAAGTAGTATGGGGGGATGCAAGAACCAAGTTTATGCATCCAGAGACTAGTGTGATGTCTTCTAGCACCTCAAATCTGCCTTTGTGCAGATCGATAAACTCTTAGGTCTCGTGGCTACAACTCTACTAAATAGCCTTCAGACCTCCATGAAGGTCTACGATTCATCCTTGTTCACCCTTAACAATCAATTTGTCTACTTAAGCGCATCATAGAGCAATCCTAAATTAGGGTTCGTGCAAATTTACTTAAATTATTCATAAACATCAGAGAATTCATCAAAGTCTTTGTGAAAATACTTAACATGCATTATGTACATCATTAATAGCTATTCGAGAGAATCATGTGACATTCAATCAATATTCCATAAAACACATCATTCATTGACAACACATAATATTAATAAAAATAGTAGAATACGCAAGAATTATTCAGAAATTGTCTTTATTGATCTTCAATTCAGGATTACGGACTCAAAAATACCCTGCGTACACAGCTGCAAGGGTCCGTGTACTTAGCTACGGACACTACCTAGGCATTTTCACATTCATATGTAGAGCCTTTCTTCTATCTTACCCACTTCTCCTCGCTATCATTTCCTTATTTATCATCAATTACTATCCAAAACATGCCTTAGACTCTCTAAGACATGCCTATTTATAGCCTTTTTTCATACAATGCCATGGTCGCAGACCATGGGTGGATCTCAAAATTGACTCAAACTTTACATAAAAAAGGGGCTAAACCTCTTTGACTCCTATTCATCTACATGATCTGAATCAACAAATCGCAAAGACTTTACCTTAATTACAAAATTGTATCAAAACATGGGTTATCTTAACCCCAAAACTGAACCTGGGGACCCCATCCCAACAGGCCCCCAACACAAAGATTGTGACTCGCCCTCGAGTCACTCTACTGGTGCTACGATCTTACTGCGAAGATTCCCCAGCTCCACATGGATCACTGCAACTTTAGCAGCACTCTGCATTGTTGCCTGCTTGACTTCCTCAACTATTTTTTCCATGGATGGTCCCTCTACAGCCAGCCTCATTGTCTCCTGTGTCTGCTGCAATCCTTTTAGCTTATCCTGAATGGTAGTCATGAATTGATAAGCCTCCTCTAACTAAGGCTACAAACTGGACTTTAGAAAGGCCTCCTTCTTCTACGCTTCCTCCACCTTTGCTAGGAGCTTCTTTCCTTCCTGATTTGGCTAGCACTGGATTTTTCTACTTGTCCTTCTTTGATTTGGCTGGTTGGTTTTCTCTGGTAGGGGTAGGATTTGACTTAGGTGACCTCGGTGCCATAGGCATAGTAACTAGAGCTTCCATACTTACAACTTTCGGGCAAGCGGTTTAAGAGGCAACATCGCCAGTACTCATCGTTTCAACAGGACTAGGTGCAGACATTTTGTCAAGAATAAAATTCTAGTTTATCACAAGCAACTAAACAAATGTGGGGCTCATAATGAAATCCTCCCAAAACACTCGACTCATAGGCAACAAAAAATAAAATTCACTAATAATTCAGAGAGTGAAAAGTGTTCTCTGCTGGACCGACGCACGTAATTTATAGGGGGATTTGAATTCAAATCTAACTATTCCCCCCAATGTCTAACAATAAATGCTATTTTGGCAGCAGATCTTCAAATAATTTTACTGTAAATGCCGCCAGCCCACTCCACTTAGCCATCTTCTAGCCATCACGTCATGAACAGTAAATCCAATGGTCACTTTCCTGCTATGCTGCGCGACACCTTCCTCCATGGTGCAACTTCCTGTGCACAACTTTATGGGTTGTATCTTCATCATTCTTCGCAAAGTCTACTCACTGCATTGTCCTTCAAAGTGGGTAGTGTAGTTTATAGTTCTGTGCTCCCTTGCAACTGCCTCAAGCACTAAGACTATCCTATTGTCATATAGTCATTGTGCAAGATCCCTAATATATAATTTCAACCTACTCCCATTTACTCTTCCTGGGAAGGGTTCCCCATGTAGAAATTTTTGAATAATATGACACTTATTCACAAAGATTATCCTGATTATACACTATTGCGGAATACATGCATAATACATAACCTCCTCTACGTTGATCATCAATTTAGTAGCATTAAAAAATGAAACATCAATCGCATACACACATTAACACAGTATGTAACCTGGGGATAGCATACAGTTGAAAACCCCACACTATCTGTATATTATAATGATTGAGAACATGTAACATTACATAGTACAATACTCCTCACAAGTATCCAGCACTATCTCCACCTGTTACACAAAATAAAGCTCAGATCTGATCTCCAAATCTCCTCCGCTACTTGCCTGCCTCCATTGCACAATCTTGCAAGAGAATGAATGAATCCAAACTCGTTCCAAGTTCTATTTACCTTGGAAAATCACTCACACTAGAAATCACATGAGCACAAGCTATATCAATGGGAATATGCAATTCTCATGGGCATACTCAATCCTTTGATTGTGCAAGATCTCATGCACAACTATAGTCACAACTGATAGCAATATCAACCTCTAACACCTGTCTCCACTGAATAGTACATGTACTGAGTTAACTGATGTATTCTTCAGTTGCATTATGAGTTAATAATTAGTGAATTAATTAATTACTAATTCACACAACTCATCACTTATTCTATTGGCCAGTTAGACTAAATACAACTAGTTCAACTAAGTCAAACTGAACACAACTCCATTAACTGCTCATCCAACTCCACAGAACTCAACCACATGAGTTCTAACTAATGTCCTACATGCAATAGCTCAATTTACCCACAAAGAAAGTGTATTTCCTTCTGACAGCTGCATGTGCCACATCTGTAGCTCAAACTGAAGTGCTCCAAGAGGATAAGATAAAGTTTATAGTCTAAATATTATTATGAGACAATAATATTTGACTTTTCTATTTTTGACTAGCAGTCTAAAAATAGACTCTGATCACTCCTGCTATGATCCAAAAGTAGAAGTCCATTTATTTTTCCCAACATGACCAATCATCCATAAACAACAAACTGCAACTCATAGACCATGATCCATATTTCTAAAAATAGACATAGTCTAAAAATAGACTTTGCGCCAAAACTTGCCTGCGGGACCACTTAGTGAAGGCGACTCCTTTCCACTAAGCTCCATCATCTTGTTGCATTCTCAACAAGAATTTCTTGTTGCACACTTTTCAACACTCCCTCTCAACAAGAAAGGCTTCCTCTCAAACCCGATCCTGTAACTCTGGAATGTTTTGCATGCAACACATCTGCTCGGTCCACTTTGCTCCAACAACACTTGGAACAAAAACACTCCCAACTGACCAATCTGTTGGGCTAGGGACATACTCTGATGTTGAAGCTCTACCTGCTGCTGACAAGTGCTCCTTCTCTGACATCTGCGCTACTGCAACATCTCCATGCATCTCGCACCATTGCACACCTCTCTGTGCCACTTAGCACTGTGCAAAACACTTGTGCCTCTCGCATTGTTGCAGCCTGCATGCTATGCGCTATCCTGGGATTCCCTACACTTTCGCTCTCTCTGCCACTCCATCCGCATCTGTCTCTACCCAATCAGTCAGTTCCTACTACTACACATTAGGGCTCCTGTAGCAAGGTCTCATCCAATAGGTTGGGTACCTCAAGGATGCGGCCCCTCCTCCTTGGAACAATCACTCTATATCGCCCCACCTCCTACCTGGATGTATGGCTGCATGTGATCCCTCAGCCCACCTAGCTTGAAGTTTCCCCCTACTATAGGTCTCTACATGAGTAGATGTCTCTACTTGATATCCACTCAGCTTCACTTGTTGTGGCTGCTCCATAACCTCCTGAAGTTGCTGCACCAATTGTGGCTCCTCCACAATCGGCTGAGGCTTCTTTTGGCTCTGCATGTTGAGAGGTAATATACGCTCCCACTCAACCACCAAGTCTCCATCAGTTTCCTCAATGCTCAAGGCTTTGCATGCATCTTGAACCTCAAGAGCATACAGGTTCTTGACCCATGAACCAATCTGCTTCACCTATCTAGTGATGATGTGTCTAAGGAAAACCTTTCCCTTACTGAAGACTAGATCATAGCCTCTGTCTTCCAGCATCATAATCGACACCAAGTTTCTCTTCAGTCCTGGTATATACTTGACATCGGTCAAGGTAAGGTGAGCTCCATGCTCCCTCTGAAAAATTACCGTGCCTACACCTGAGACACTATACTTCTCATCATTACCCATCGCTATGAGTATCTGGAGATATTTCTCCTCCAAAGTACTGAACAAACCCTTGTCACCGGTCATGTGGAAAGAAGCTCCACTGTCAAGAAACCAACCACTTCCCATCATGGATGAAACCATGCATGTGAAGAGTGTGAAATCCAACTCAAACTGTGAAGCAAGTGTGTCACCTTCAGATCCTTCCCCGGATCCCTTCTTGGACTTCTTCTTTGGGAAATTAGTAGCATAATGGCCCAACTCATGACAACGAAAGAATCACACCTTTGACTTGTCAACCTTCTTCCCATCATTGGAAGAAATGGATTCGGAAAGAGAAACCTTCCCCTTCCCCTTCTTCGCCTTACTCGCAAAAGCACAGTTCTCCTCATCATGCATAGATGAAGAACTGTCTCTAGTGTGCCATCTAATCTCCTCTTTCACAAGATCCGACCAAAGTCTCTCCCATCCTGGCAATTTCTCCCTTCCATTCACCGAGTCCTGGTAGCTATGCCAACTCTTAGGAAGGCCAAGGAGTGCTAGACTCACCATATCCTCATCCTCAATAGTTACCCCCACACTTCCCAGCTCATCTCAGCATTGGGTGAACTTCGTGAGATACTGGGGCATACTGTCTCCATTCTCACACCTAATGTTTCTAAGTTTATCCTTGAGCACCAACTTCCTCTGGTCGCTCTTGCTTTGGAATAATTCTATCAACATTTTCCACATCAAATATGGAGAAGCCTTTCCATGGAAGCTGGACATAATGTGATCCCTCACGCCCTCCAATAGAATCCTTCGACACTTTGTTGTCTTCTTTTCCCAATCCCCGACTTGAGCAGCATCAGTAGGTTTTGGGACCTCTGCATCTATGAACTCCTTCAACCCATTATCATCTAACACCACCTCCATCATGTCCTTCCATGCAATATAGTTCGAGCTGCCCTCAAGGGCATACTCCAATCGTAATCCATTGAAAGACATTTCAACTTTGACACCAAGAAAACACTGTTGCAAATTCGAATTCCACCAGCTCAAAAAACTCAACTGCTTCTGATCTAAAATTCATGAGAACAAAGTATTTCTTGTACATAGATCGACTATATGGGAATTCACCGGATATCTCACCTTCCAAAAGAAGGATGAATCCAGAAGCTACCTAGCCCGATTACAGACTCTGCCTGAAGAAATAAAATATAAACACTTTCTAAATAATAGATCTGATGATCAATCCCGGTTTGATATCCTGTAGAACTTTTTCTACAAATCAACCAACTCTGATACCATGTAGATATTTTTGAATAATATGACACTTATTCACAAATACTATCCCGATTATACACTATTGTGGAATACATGCATAATACATAACCTCCTCTACGTTGATCAACAATTTAGCAGCATTAAAAAAAATGAAACATCAATCGCATGCGCACATTAACACAATATATAACCCGGGGAAAGCATACAGCTAAAAACCCCACACTATCTGTATATTATAATGATTGAGAACATCTAACATTACATAGTACAATACTTCTCACAAGTATCCAGCACTATCTCCACCTGTTACACACAATACAGCTCAGATCTGATCTCCAAATCTCCTCCGCTGCTTGCCTGCCTCCACTGCACAATCCTGCAAGAGAATGAATGAATCCAAACTCGTTCCAAGTTCTATTTACCTGGGAAAATCACTCACACTGGAAATCACGTGAGCACAGGCTATATCAATGAGCATATGCAATTCTCATGGGCATACTCAATCCTTTGATTGTGCAAGATCTCATGCACAACTATAATCACAACTGATAGAAATCTCAACCTCTAACACCTGTCTCCACTGAACTGTACATGCACTGAGTTAACTGATGTATTCTTCAGTTGCATTATGAGTTAGTAATTAGTGAATTAAAATTCACACAACTCATCACTTAGTCTATTGGCCAGTTAGACTAAATACAACTAGCTCAACTAAGTCAAACTGAACAAAACTCCATTAACTGCTCATCCAACTCCACAGAACTCAACCACATGAGTTCTAACTGATGTCCTGCATGCAATAGCTCAACTGGCCCACAAAGAAAGTGTATTTACTTCTGACAGCTGCATGTGCCACATTTGTAGCTCAAACTGAAGTGCTCCAAGAGGATAAGATAAAGTTTATAGTCTAAATATTATTATGAGACAATAATATTTGACTTTTCTATTTTTGACTAGCAATCTAAAAATAGACTCTGATCACTCCTGCTGTGATCCAAAAATAAAAGTCCATCTATTTTTCCCAACATGACCAATCATCCATAAACAACAAATTGCAACTCATAGACCATGGTCCATATGTCTAAAAATAGACATAGTTTAAAAATAGACTTTGCGCCAAAACTTGCCTGCGGGACCACTTAGTGAAGACGACTCCTTTCCACTAAGCTCCATCATCTTGTTTCATTCTCAACAAGCATTTCTTGTTGCACATGTTTCAACACCCCATTCATCTTCGCAAGATGAATTGCACCTCCATATGTAATTTCTTTGACAATATATGGCCCTATCCAATTCATATGGAATTTACCCAGAAATTTAGTGAATTTACTATCATATAACAAGACAATATTGTTTCCCTTGAATGTGCGAAGATTGATGTAGCAATCGTGCCATGCTTTTTCACATTCCTTCTATACTTTTCGATGAAACCTACCAAAAATCAATCCTCCTCAAGCTCCATCGGTTGCGCGAGCCATTCCTCCAAGGCCTCATGATTCACCATATCTGTCAGTGCTGCTATATGCAAACTAGGCACAATGTACTCCATTGACATTACAACTTTGACCCTATATATTAATCTGAATGATGTTTTCCCTGTTAGCTTCTTACAAGTTGTCCTATAAGCCCATAGTACTGCAGGTACATGCACATCCGAGTTATTTCGCTACGCGTTGCAGATCTTCATCAGCACATTCTCCAAAATCTTATTGAAGACTTCAATAGTTCCATTGGCTTGTGGGTGATACAGTGTACTCTTTTGATGGTAGACCTAGAATTCTTCAGTCAAGGCGATAATTGTCTCATTCAGAAAGTGTGTACCCCTGTCACTCATCAACACCTTTGGGTAGATGAATCTCATTAAGACATACTCAAACAAAAAATTTGCTGTTGTAGCCCCTATGCAATCCTTAACTGGCTGTGCTTCTACCCATCTGGTTAGATATTCCATTGCGGTGATGATATAGTGCGCACCTGTTTTCTTTCCTGGGGGCTGAATTAGCCCAACGAAATTAATCACCCACTTCTCAAAGGGCTGCAAAGATATTTGAGGATGTAGGGGGGAAACTCATCTCTTCATGATGGTCTGCCAGTTCTTTGACATGCATCGCATGCCTTACAATACACTTTGGAATCTTTTTGTAGTGTTTGCCACCATAGCCCTGCACTCAAAATATTTTGCGCAGTTTCCTTTCCTACATAATGACCTCCCACAGCTCCCCCATGAGGTTCAGTGAGGATTCTATCCCGCTTAAAATCTGGCACATATCTTCACAATATTTCATCTGTACCCATCTTATACAAATGTCCCACAATAACTGAAAGATTTGTCATGCACACTACTAATTCCTTCTTTTGCTGACTTGTATATCCTTCTGGTTCCATTCTTGTAGTAAAGAAGTGAATAGTATAGGCAAAATTATCATTGCCTACACGCATCGCAAAGAGTTACGCATACGGTAAACCTTCCTCTAGATTATTAGGCTCCTCTCCTATTTCGATCTGTAACAAATGGTCAGGTCCGGCATTTAACCTCCTTGGATTCACAATGACTTCAAAGTCATACTCCTGAAATAATAACAACCATCTGCAGATCTTCCCCCCCAACACAGGCTTGTTGACCAAATATTTCAAGGTAGAATGATCTATGTACATCTTGAAATTCCCTCCTAACAGATAATACCTAAATTTCTGCAGTGCATACACCATGGCCAATCCCTCACGCTCAGTCGTTGAATAATTCTTCTTGGCCTTCGATAATTTCCTACTTGTGAAGGCTATAGGATGGTCCTTTTCTCCTTCACCAACCTACATTAACACTACACCCAACGTAATGCAAGAGTCATCCAAATGTATGTGAAACTCCCTTTTCCAATCAAGGAATACCAAGATTTGCGTAGTGACCATATTTTCTTTTAATACATTTAAGTTTCACTGACATTCTTCATCCCAATAGAATGTGGCATCCTTCTTCAGAATTTTCTCCATGGGCGCAGTAATTTGAGCATAGGATTTGATAAATTTTCATTAATATCCTGTATGTCCCAGCATCATGTGCAGGGATTCCAAATTCACAATTACCACAATCTTTGCAGGGTCCACCATTAATCCTTGCTTGCACACCATGTGACCCAGCAAGATCCAAAAGGGAACAAAGAATATGTATTTCTACAAATTCAACACGATTTGATATTTGCGACATGTATCCAACATTAGGCGCAAGCTTGCTACATGGTGCTTCACTAATCCAAACACCGTTTAGTCATCAAAGTATAATTCCAGGAACTTATGAATGAATTCCTTGAATGTTGCGATGAATACATGCGAAAATATCACAGGTGCATTGTTAAGCCTGAACAGCATCACTGTGTACTAAAAGAAACCCCACTCAGTCATGAAGGTCATCTTGCTCCTATCCTCAGGAGCGATCTTGATCTGATGATACCCAGAAAACCCATTAGTGAAGCAATATGCCTCCTTCCCTCCAACATTGTCTAATACTTCATCAATAAATGGTGTTGGGAATGGGTCGTAGGCACACACATCATTAAGCTTCTACAGATCTATGCAAATCCTTATTTCACCCTTTTGTTTCTTCTCCTGAACCACCATTGGGCTCACCTAATCAGATTCTTCGACTAGTTCTATGATGCTTGCCTCCAACATCTTATCCAGCTCTTGGCAAACCTTTTCCTTGTATTTAGTATTAAGGTGATAAGACCTCTGTTTAATAGGCTTCACGTCTGGCTTCAGAGAGACCTTCATAATACGCAAATCGCCAACTATGCCCTTCAAATCCCTTCAAATCCAAAAAATTGGTAGGGAAGAGATCCTAATATTCGCGCAGTAACTCAGCAACTTTATCCACGATAGAGTCATCCCAATAATCTCCAATCTTCATGAACTTTGGTTCTGCTTCAGTGCCAATGTTTACTTGCTTTGTCTTCAATGGCACGGTGATTTCTGGGTTATCTATTTGTGGACCTTCGACTTCACAATTCCCTTTTGCCTCTGGAATATTTATGTTTCTCGGATCTTCATCCTTCTCTTCAGTAGTCACATTATAGCATTCCATCACATGGTGTAGCTGGGTGCTCTAATCTGGTTGGGTCCATTCCATAGGTTTCGTTGGCATTATGAAGATAACCGCCTTCATCCAGTATCCACATGTTCTGCCAAAGTTCACCTTGGACATGATTTTCATGCAGGAAGTAGTGTACCACATCTCGGCAAGATTGATAGCTAGACTGCAGCAGAAGAATAAGGCACCTTGGCCCACTCTTCTGTTGTGGATTGGGTTATATGATATCCAGAGTATCAAGCAAGCCGATTTTGAAGCATAGTGGATGAGGAAGTATCCTTTCGATGATTTGATATGCACCCTATGAATGACATCAGTTAAAGATTTATTAAACTAAGGTATTATAGACTCATGTGCTGGTGTGTGTTCTGTGTTATTGAAGCAATGGATCAATTAGATTGCCAATACATAGACAATAAAATGGAAAAACAACAAAGAAATACAATAAGCAAACAAAAAGACACAAGCAATTTTAATAAGGAGTTCACCCTATGCTCCAGGGCTACATCTCCGGTCCAGATTTCAGTGGTGGCCTTGTTTTATTGTGCCTTTGGGCAAAGAATTTACACTACAGGGACTCAATGTGAGTTCACCTGAAGCAGTTTTTGCTTGGCAGGGTGGTCCTTGGATTTCCCAAGCCACTAGAGTACATAGACTCTTCTTCCTCATACCAGCTCTATGACCTTCTGGTCTACAATGGCAAGAGCCCAATGTGGTGCTTAGCCTGAACAGATCCTCTATGGGATGGCCTGAATCTTCAAGCTCTCTAGTGCTCAATGCTGTTGCTGATCAGCTTGGCCCTCTGTCTCCTCTACTCTATTTTATTGTTCTCTGTGTTTAGTCCTCCTCTTAGGGTTCACTGTTCCACTTCTTCATCTCTCGACTTCTATCTCTCTATGTTTAACTTGACTCCTCATTCGACTGCCTCTATTCATGGCTTTAACCATTTGATCCCTATGCCTGTTTGGTTCCTCTTCCGTCTCTGTATCTTCACCTTCTACAACTGCGCTTGGAGTTCCCTGTTCAGCGACATCATCAACGCTCAGGGAGTTGCCACTTGTCTTCCTCAAAATGAAGCCAACATGCTTTGTCGGTTCGTTTCTTCAGTTACGTCGTGGATGCATTCATCCTCCACCGTGGTGGTAAAACGGATTTCAAATCCCCTCTAGAACGTGGCTTAATTCCCTATAGATTTCGCTTCTTCCATCAGGCGCGATCTCAGCTGTCCGATCTGGGCCCTCTAGGTCCAACTCCATATGCACATTTCCCACGGTTGACTTGCTCAACCGATAACACGCGATCAACGGTGGTTTTCTCTCACCCCCACCTAGCATGCATTGATCGTTGTGTGGAATCATTCTATTTCATCCAAAACCTCTTACTGTTTAAGGGCACCCCGATAAAAACCGTCGGTTTCTAGAGTGCGGTTCCCGCCTTGTACGATTAGCGATTTTTCTCTTTTCCACCTGTGGTCCTCCAGTTTCCCAATGCAACCCAGTTCTCGGGCTTTTCCATTTTGGCCCTATTCGCCCAGTGATGCGAGGCGCTAATCGCACATCAAAAATCATCTCCGTTTCTCGATTTGGGGCTCCCAGGGGCTAATTCGGCCTCCTGCGCAGTCTCCATGGGCCTCGGTCAGCGCGCTTTGACCAAGGTCCTCATCGTTCCACGTTGGATTCCATTTCCACTAGTTTAGGGTGTTTTTGATCACTTTTCTAGAATTCTTTAGAGATTTGTTCAACCTGATACAGTCATGGTTCTTTGACAGTCTTCTATGGATCCAATTCGGATCACAACCTTCCCACTAAAAGAGCTTTTGGACCACCAAAAGTTGCTTTTTAAGCATCGACTAAGTGAGGATATTGTTTCTTACTTGTCCAATCTCAATCCACTTTGTGCTGCTCGTCTTTGAACCTTTGAGCCCAATCCTGAGGTGCTCAACATCTCTTCTACGCGTCGTTCTTACCTTCCTATCCAACACTGTGTTTTCCTGCAACTCATTGAGGTATTCAGGTAGCAGGTCATCAATAGAAGGCAATTAACTTTGCTCTTCAGGGTCCTCAATTATTGAAAGTTCAAACTATTGGAAATAATACTGAGAGGGGGGCTGAATCAATATTATCAGGTCAATTATTTTTCATTTTACAATCATATTTGTATACGCTACTTCAATTAGTAAAAATCGTGTATGTATGCAACTGCATTTAAGGAAACTAGTGTATAACCAGCAGACTTGTAATTTAAATTATCCTTCAGATGTTGATTATTAATCTGTGCATCAAACCATATAAACAGTAACTAGGAACAGTAAACAGAATAGGTAGTCACACATAAGAACACAAGATATAAGGTGGAAACCCATTGTGGGTGAAAACCACATAATGCAATTCATCTCTATCTTCTTTTAATTAGAAACTTATTTTTACAATGTTTCTATACTAGTGCAGTCTTATACCAGTACACAGGCTGCTACTTGCAGAAGGCTACGACCTTCTCTCATTCTCCAGCTTCTTCTGGAAGGGAGCTACAACCCCCTTAGCTCTTGTACTAGCTGAGGTACTAGTATGTAGGTGCTGACCTACAGAAGGCTACAACCTTCTCTTTACTTCCAGGGACCATGTTTCATAAATTTTCAGACTAGATCCATCAATAACAATAGTCAATCATCAAATATATCTACATCTATCAATCTCCTTTGCTCCAATCAAAACTGAATCAAATAATTACTTCTCTAAATGCTGCAACCTGAATACGTAAATAGTAACCAGAAACCAATCCTGAACCCAGACCACTGCAGCAATAAACAAAAGCAGCTAAAATGTATTTCATGAGACGTACGCTACTTCAATATGTAGAAACATGCGTGCATACACTTATGTATTAAGGCCAACTAACGTATACGCTGTTTTGACTTACTGAACCAGCATGTATACGTGCCTATGATGTGCCGAACCTGCGTACAGGTCTATAAAAGATAATTTTCAAATATTCAAACATTCGTTATACCTATATTATCAGATTTACAGATCAAGTCATGCGCCAAATATAACATATCAAAATCACACAAAGATACTACTATTCAAGCCTCAAGATATTGACCCATCCATAAGACTTATCCTTCTTCTAGCGCTCAGGTTCCTCCTTGGTTCAGATCTAGCTATGCACCATAACCCAATTCTAGATCTTGCTCTTCATAAGATATTCAATGCTTGAGTGAATGCCTTTGCCTAAATATTTTCTTCCCCTTTTATAGTCTTAGGACTTGCTCAATACCATGGTCCAAAACCATTTAGAACCAATACTAGGGACCCAATACCTGGGTTCAATACTTTGGATGCAATACCAAGGTCCAAAACCATAGGTCCAAATACCACGGACCCAAAACTTATTTTTCCAACATGTACACGCCTTTCCTTGTGTGAAAGTATGTGTGTACGATATACGCACCTTTGTATATAGTGAAACTGCATGTATACACTACTTGGTATATAACGAACCTGCGTATATATGCGACTTGGTACATAGTGAACCTGCGTGTGTACACGACTTGGTATATAGTGAACCTACATATGTACGCAACTTGGTATATAGTGAACCTACGTATATACTTTTCTTTCTTCATTCTTTGTAGTCTGATCATCAATTCTTTGCTACTGACCTGTTGCACTATGATCTGTCATCTATGTGAGTTGCCATCAAGGAAATCACTTGTATCATAATGCCAACAATCTCTCCCTTTGGACTTGATGGCAACCCAAAGTCACTCAAAGTCATTCTCCCCCTTTGTCATCAAGGGAAAAGGGTTATGCTCCCCCTGAGTACATGTTGAAATCTCTGTTGTGCTATGTTGTCCATGATCCCCCTGACTGTAGGCAAGGTCTACAAGAAGATGTTCTACAAGAAGAAACATGACTTTATACATCATAAATGACCTTCCTATCACCAAAGACTCATACATACATCCATCTCCCAACCAAGTGGGGATATACCAATATTGACTCATCCACCCAACCAAGTGGGGATACACCAAAAGTTTACAGATGATAAAACAAGAACATTACAACATCCATCCCAGGCATAGTGGGGGAACCAAAATAGGCCGTTACATGACCTTGATAAGAAAACAAATACATGACATAGAGACGAAATATCTACAACAAGACTATGATAGTCATCAACAACTATCATTAGCAGCATCTATCAATCATCATGCAGACCAGCAACCATGTTCTCCCTCTGCACCTGTTCCACCTGAAACCACAAACAACTATGAACTTGAACCAAGATCTTCTAAGATAATGCCAACAATGCATTATTAGAAGAATATATGCTCCCCCTGAACCTGTGCTAGATGGTCTCTGTCAAACCCATATCAGACTCTTTTCATCCTGACCCTGGCCCAATGTTGTCTTCAAACCAACATATACGCAACTGTATCCACATAAACCGTCGTATGTACGTGGATCCTCCTCATGAAACTCGCCTACAACCACTTTTCTCTGAGATAGACAAGTTTCAACAGCAAGATGATGCATCAACTACTCCCAGCTTCTGTCTGAGGTATTCAAATGTCTCCCTAGGCAGTGGTTTGGTGAGTATATCAACAACTTGTTCCTTGGAGGGAACATACTCCAATTTGACCTTTTGTTCAAGTAGTTGTTCTTGGAGAAAATAATATTTGATAGGTATGTGCTTGGTCTTTGAATGAATGACAAGATTCTTTGAAATACTGGTTGCACTTGTATTATCACATAAAATGGAGATAGGTGGAGTACAAGTGATTTGAAAATCTTGCAAAGTTTGCATCATCCAAAGGAGATGTGTGCAGCAAGATGCAACAAGCACATATTCTACTTCGGCTGTTGATAAAGAAATTGAACTTTGTTTCTTGCTAAACCAAGATACTAATATGGAACCCATAAAGAATGCACCACCACTATTGCTTTTTCTGTCATCCATGCTTCCTGCCCAGTCTGCATCTGTATATGCATCAAGTGTGATATCTATATCTATAGGATACCATAAGCCATAGATTTGTGTTCCTTGAAGATATTTGAAAATCCTTTTAACCGCCTGAAGATGTGCTTATTTTGGATTTTCCTGGAATCTTCCAACTATTCCCACTGCATGCATGATGTCTAGTTGGGTACCTATCAGATAGAGTAGACTACCAATCATGGATCTATAGGTTGGTTGATGTACTGCTGTTGAATTGTCGTTTTCACTGAGGCTGCATCCTGTTACCATAGGGCTACATACTGGTTTCAAATCTTCCATGTCATATTTCTTCAAGATCTGCTTGAGGTACTTGGTTTGTGATAGAAAGATGTCGTCTTTATTTTGTTGGACTTGTAAACCAAGAAAATATGTCAGCTCACCAAGTAGGGACATTTCAAATTCTTTCTGCATTACCAAAGCAAAGTTTTGACTCATGGCTTCTTCATTGCTACCAAAGATGATATCATCAATATACATAACAAGTATTAGCAATTTATCATTATCAATTTTTATATATAGATTACTATTTGTTGATCCTTTTGAAAAGCCTTGTTGATGGAGATATTTGTCCAATCAAAAATACCAAGCCCTTGGAGCTTGTTTAAGACCATAAAGTGCCTTCTTAAGTTTGCATACAAGTTTTGGATCATTTCCAAGGATGAATCCATCTGGTTTCTCAATATACACTTCTTCTTCTAAGTCTCCATTTAAAAAGGCTGATTTCACATCCATTTGAAATACTTTGAACTTATGAAAGCTAGAAAGAGCAAGGAACATTCTTATGGCTTCAAGTCTTGCAACTGGTGCAAAAGTTTCTTCAAATTCTATACCTTCTTGTTGAGCATACCCTTTACAAACAAGTCTAGCCTTGTTTCTAATAACATCTCCATTTTCATTCAGCTTGTTTTTGAATATCCATTTTTTCCCTATGACATTCTTATCATTTGGTCTAGGAACCAACTCCCAAGTGTTATTCTTTTCAATATGCTCAAGTTCTTCATTCATGGCCTTGACCCAACATTCATCTTTGCATGCTTCACTTACATTTTGTGGTTTAGTGGATGAGAGCAATGCTAGATAGCTTGAAGCTTCTGAAATAGTTCTTCTTGTTTGTACACCTACCTCTTTCTACCCCAAAATTTGAGTTTTTGGACGATTCTTCTGAACGTACCTGGATGGAGTCTTTTCTTCTATCCTTATATGTTCTTCTAGTTCCACAAGGGTTTCTTCTTCATCATAACTCTGATTTGAAGTTGAAGGATAGTCCTCATCATCTTCAAAATCTTCGGATTTTACCTGCCTAGGAATGTTTCCTTCTTCATCAACCACTGCATCAATACTTTCAACAATTTTTCCAAGTCTTTTATTGTAACACTTATATCCTTTGCTGTGGGGAGAGTAACCAAGGAGAATGCCTTCATCTGCTCTAGGTTCAAACTTGCCAAGGTTTTCATCAGTCCTTTTGATGTAACATTTGCTTCCAAAAATTTTGAAGTATTTTACCGTAGGAGTCTTACCATACCAAAGTTCACGAGGAGTCTGAGTGTTGTTCACTCGGACATTTGTCTTGTTGATAATAGTAATGGCAACAAATGCAGCTTCACCCGAGAAGGTTGCAGGAGTTCCAGACTCATCAAGCAGAGCACGAGCCATTTGTTGAACTGTTATGTTCATCTTTTCTACTACATTTTGCTGAGGAGTCCTTGCAGTAGAGAATTCCCTTCTTATTCCATGTTCTTCACAAAAATCGAAAAATTCATCTGAGGTAAATTCCCCTCCTCGATCAGACCTGAGGCATTTGATTCTGCGATCTGATTCATTTTCAACCAAGGCTTTGAATGCTTTGAACTTTTCAAAAGCTTCGTCTTTATTCTTCAGAAGTCCTATCCAACACATCCTGGAAAAGTCGTCAATGAACAATATGAAGTATTCTTATCCTCGAGGTGACCTTTTCCTAGATGGACCACATACATCAGTATGGACAAGTTCAAGTGGCTTACTAGCTGATCCTTCCTTCTCAGGGAAATTATTTCTAGTCTGCTTGCCAAACTGACATGATTTGCATATTGTATTGTCTAGAATTCTAATGTCAGGGAGATCACGAACCGCCTGATATTTGCATGCTTTCCTTATTTGTGAGAAGCTTAGATGCCCCAATCTTCTATGCCATAGACAGTGTTCATCATTCTTGCTTAGATAGCATTGTTGTTGTCCTCCCTTGACTATGTATAAATTATTTGGAGTTCTTATGCCTTTGATCATTGTTTCTCCTGTATCAAGCTCACGAACAATACATCCTTTTGATCGAAATATTACCTCATTTCCTTGATCACACATTTGACTGACACTCAATAGATATGTTTTAAGCCATCAACATACATAACATTTCCAGCTTTGACCTTTTCCTTCAAAAGAACAGAAGATTTACCTTTTATGAGTGCAGGGGTGTCATTTCCAAACGAGACCTTCCTTTCCTTTTCTAAGGCACTATATGACTAAAGTTTTTCTTTATCACCTATCATATGTTTTGAGCATCCACTATCGATGTACCACTGATTTTCCTGTCCTTCCGCATATAAGGCTATACCACGTATTTTTGGTTGTGGTTCTTTCTTTCTTCGTGTTTTGGGACTCAATGAAGCTTGCTCCTTCTGAGTTGTCTGTTAAAACCTGCTCCTGCATTCAGAGTCTTCATGACCGAAGTTGTTACAAATAGAACATTCTATTTCATTTTCAAGAGTAGAAAAGTTATTGTAGGTCCTTTTCATGGTCTCAGTCATACTCCTTTATTTTTGAGCTTCTCTAGTCATGATGGTATTGTAGGCAACACATTGAGTAGCTTTGTGTCCAAAGTTATGACAAGAGAAACATTGGCCATTGAAGAAATTCCTATGATTATCAAACCTACCAAACAAATGATTGTAGTTTCTATTGACATCCATTCTTGAGGAAAATTGAGAATGATTTACCTGTGGTTGGTTGTAGCTTCTGTTCATCCTTGAAGTAGATTGCCCCTGATTTACTTGGTGATCTCTGTTCATTCTTGAAGTAAATTTTCCCTGATTTACCTAGTGATCTTCATTATGCCTTTGCTATCGATTGTCGACCTGTTCACTTCTCCTTGCTACATCAAGATAACTTTTGGAGGTGGATGACTTCTGTGCTTGAGATGCTTCTTCAGTATATCGAAGACATGTCTTGATTAGAGGAGAACACTGCACTTTGATAATCTCATCTAAAGTTTCAGATCCTTCAGAAAATCTAAGATTAAGAGCTTTTTTTTTCTCAATATCTTTTCTAAGTCCCACAATTTCACATTTCAACTTTTCATTGTTTTTTCCCTTTCAGCAAGTTGGAATATCAGAGTATCTATAATAATATTCTTTTCTTCTAAACAAACTTTGAGTTTAGAAATTTCTTCATAAATACCTTCTTCATCTATAGCATCCAAGAAATCATCATCTTCAAAAGCCATCAAAAGTCTATAATCATTACATTGCTCATCTTCATCACTATTTGAAAATCCATCACTGTCTTCATGTGTATAATAGCTCTTCTTACTTACATTATGTTTTCTATTCCATCTAACTGGTTCCTTACCTTTGTCAAGCTTATCTTTATGAGGACATTTGGCTGCATAGTGACCGACTCTTCCACAAGCAAAGCATTTAAAAGGTAGCTTACCTCTGAATCTTCCAAAACCTCGTTGAAGGTTCTTGACAAAGTTTGATTCTTCCTCTCCTTCTGAAATAAGTCCTAACTCATTGTATTCTCCTTTTCCTGAGGCTTTGAATGAAAATTCTCTCATGTCTAATGGTCCCCCTTTTCTCATTTCGAAAGCAGTTAGGATTCTGTGCAGCTGTGACATGGTAATGCTCTATAGATTCTGCTTTTCTTCTATGGCAGAAACTTTTGATTCAAACATAGAAGACAAAGATCTTAGAACCTTTTCAACCAAAGTAACTTCTTTTATCTCTTCATCCAAGTTTTTCATACGATTAACAATCTCATCTATACATAAGAAATAATTAGCCACACTTTCATCATTGTGCATTCTGAGATTTTCATATTGAATTCTGATAGTTTTTAGTTTTGCACGTTTTACCTAATCGTCTCCTTCATAGCTCAGAACGATCTTGTCCCATATTTCTTTTGCAGTTTTGAGCTACATAACCATGACAAATTCTTATTGAGATAAACTCCCTAATAGAGTATTGAAAACCTTTGCATTTGTTTTATACTGCTTCTTACCAACCGTATCTGTAGGAGTTGCTGATGGAAATGTGTATCATGTTTCCACGATATCCCAAACTTCTGTACCAAGAGATTGAATATAGGCTGTGATTCTTACCTTCCAATAGACGAAGTTGGTTCCATCAAAGATTGGTGGCTTGATAGATGCCTCCATTTTGTAGTTTCTCATGATGATAGATCTTCCTTCAAGCAATCAAGCTTCTTCTGAAGGACCTGCTCCGATTCCAATTTTTGGAAATAATACTGAGAGGGGGGGTGAATCAGTATTATCAGGTCAATTATTTTTCATTTTACAATTAGATTTGTATACACTACTTCAGTTAGTAAAAGACACGTATGTATGCAACTGCAGTTAAGGAAACTAGTGTATAACCAAAAGACTTGTAATTTAAATTATTCTTCAGATGTTGATCATTAATTTATGCATCAAACCATATAAACAGTAACCAAGAACAGTAAACGGAATAGGAAGTCACACATAAGAACACAAGATATAAGGTGGAAACCCAATGTGGGTGAAAACCACCTGCTGCAATTCGTCTATATCTTCTTTTAATTAGAAACTTCATTTTACAATGTTTCTGTACTGGTGTAGTCTTATACTAGTATGCAGGCTACTACTTGCAGAAGGCTACAACCTTCTCTCATTCTCTAGCTTCTCCTGGAAGGGAGATACAACCCCCTTAGCTCTTGTACTAGTTGAGGTAATAGTACGTAGGCGCTGACCTATAGAAGGCTACAACCTTCTCTTTACTTCCAGGGACCACGTTTCATAAATTTTCAGACTGGATCCATCAATAACAATAGTCAATCATCAAATATATCTGCATCTATCAATCTCCTTTGCTCCAATCAAAACTGAATCAAACAATTACTTCTCTGAATGTTGTAACCAGAATACATAAATAGTAACCATAAACCAATCCTGAACCTAGACCATTGTAGCAATAAACAGAAGTAGCTAAAACATATTTCATGAGACGTACGCTACTTCAATATGTAGAAACATGCATGCATATGCTTATGTATTAAGGCCAACCAACGTATACGTTGTTTTGACTTACTGAACCGGCGTGTATACATGCCTCTGATGTGCCAAACTTGCGTACAAATCTATAAAAGATAATTCACCCTTTCAAATATTCAGACATCAGTTATACCCAGATTATTAGATTTATAGATCAAGCCATGTGCCAAATATAACAGATTAAAATCACACAAAGATACTACTATTCAAGCCTTCAGATCTTGACCCATCCATAGGACTTATCCTTCTTCTAGTGCTCAGGTTCC
The DNA here is from genome assembly GCA_031772625.1 of Pinus tabuliformis. NCBI lineage: Eukaryota > Viridiplantae > Streptophyta > Pinopsida > Pinales > Pinaceae > Pinus > Pinus tabuliformis. The sequence continues at coordinate 999,788,137 of CM062818.1, forward strand.
TCCTTGGTTCAGATCCAGCTATGTACCATAACTCAATTCTAGATCTTGCTCTTCATAAGATACTCAATGCTTGAGTGAATGACTTTGCCTAAATATTTTCTTCCCCTTTTATAGTCTTGGGCCTTACTCAATACCATGGTCCAAAACCATTTAGAACCAATATTAGGGACCCAATACCTAGGTTCAATACTTCAGACGCAATACCAAGGTCCAAAACCATAGGTCCAAATACCACATACGCGCCTTTCCTTGCATGAAATTATGTGTGTACGATATACCCGCCTTTGTATATAGTGAGATTGCGTATATACACTACTTGGTATATAGCGAACCTGCGTATATATGTGAATTGGTACATAGTGAACTTGTGTGTGTACACAACTTGGTATATAGTGAACCTGTGTATATACGCAACTTGGTATATAGTGAACCTGCATATATACTTTTCTTTCCTCATTCTTTGTAGTCTGATCATCAATTCTTTGCTACTGACCTGATGCACTATGATCTGTCATTTGTGTGAGTTTCCATCAAGGACAACACTTGTATCATAATGCCAACACAAACAATCTCAAGCAATCTGCATTTACGGCTGAGTAGATGTGCATGTAAGCTGGTAAATCAAGGTGAAAAGCATTTTCACCAATCTTCTCAAGTATCCTAAAAGGTCCATACCTGATAGGCTTTAGCTTTTTACCTTCACCTTACATCCTATCCTTTCTGATATACAGCCAGACTTGGTCTCCAACTTGAAAACTATGCTCCATCCAATGCTTATCATGCCTAGCCTTGTATGTGGCCTAACTCCTTTCTAGTTGTTCCTGTACTACCTGGTTGATCTCCTGGATCTGTTCAATGAACTTAGTTGCCTTGTCCAAAACACTGTGTCCTTTAACCATGGTGTCTTTACCAAAGACAAAATGCAAAGGAGACCTTGGTATGAAACTAAAACAGGTCTCAAAAGGAGATCTCTGTGTAGAAGAGTGTTTGGCTCTGTTGTAAGCATGCTGCACATAACAAAAGTGTTCATCCCAAAGCCTAGGATGTTTACTGCAATATCCTCTCAGTAACTGGATCACCGTCCTATTTACTACTTCTGTCTGACCATCTGTTTGTGGATGAAAAGTTGTGCTTTTCTTTAGTTTGGTGTCCATCAGTTCCCACAGACTCGACCAAAACTTCCCCACAAATCGGGTGTCTCAATCAGATACAATGGAAGTGGGTAATCCAAAATGAACACATACATGTTCAAAAAACAATTTTGCAGTCTGTTCAGTTGTAATCTGTTTACTAGAAAGTATCAAAATACACATTTTGCTGAACCTATCCACAACAACATATAGATAATCATGACCTTTCCTAGATTTAGGCAGTCCTCCAATAAAATCCATGGAAACACTTTCCCAAGGGTGAGAAGGAACTGGAAATGGAGTTTAAAAGCCTAGTTTTCTATTGTTGGGCTTGCTTTTAGCACACATGGCACACCCTCTTACATACCTAGAAATTTTCTCATTCATTTTTGACCAATAGCAGAATCTTTGTAGCTGTGCAACTATTTTACTTACCCCAAAGTGACCTGATATCAGAGAAGTGTGTGCTTCCCTAATTATCTTTATCCTCTCGGTTTGTGGAATGTAGAGTTTCCCACAATGGTATAAGGGTTGGTCCTTTATATGATAGTCCAATTCTTCTACTCTTTTGCCTTGACTCAAAGTTGCATATACATCTTTAAAGTCCACATCCTAAGCATATTGTTCTATGTAACTTCATGTAGCACTGAATTATGCTTAAGTATGGTAGATGCATTTATAATGGGTCTAGATAACATGTCTACAACCTTGTTATGTATGACTTTTTATATATCTGATCACCAAATTAAAATGTTGTAGAAAAACCATCCATTTGTAATGTCTTGATTGCTGCAACTTAGTTTGGGAGTGTAGATATTGAAGTGGTTGATGATAAGTATGTATTACTGCCTCTTTTCCCATTAAGTAATGTTTCCACTTTCTCACACTCTGAACTAATGCATACAATTCTTTATGCTATGTTGGATAATTAACTACTGCAGGATTAAAATTCTCATAATGCTAACATATGGGTTTACCGTGATGTGTCAACACTCCTCCCATGGCATAGTCACTGGCATCAGTTTGGATCTCAAATGGTCTTTGCAAATCAGGCAGTGCTAGTACAGGTGTTGTACTAATTTTTTCTTGCAAGGTGTTGAAGGCTTTCTGATGTTTGCCTCCCCACTGAAACACCTTATTCAATCCTGTTAAAGCATGTAAGGGAGCTACAATCGAGGAGAAGTTAGAAATAAACTTCCTCCAATATTTTGTTGCTCCTAAGAAGCTTCTCACTTCTGTAGCAGCCATGGGTTTAGGCCAGTTCACAATGACTGCCACTTTAGAGGGATCTATTTTCAATTCACCTCCACCTACTATATGACCCAAGTAATTTAGAGATGTTTTACCAAATTCACATTTTGAGAGTTTAACATAAAGTTTTTCTCTTTTCAAAACATCCAATATTTGTTTAACATGCTTTAAATGTTCTTCCCACGTTTTACTAAAAATCAGAATGTCATCTAGATACACAATAACAAAATCATCAAGAAAAGGTCTGAGTACATCATTCATTAATCTCATGAAAGTAGCAGGAGCATTAGTTAAACCAAAAGGCATAACCAGCCATTCATACAATCCCTGCTTTGTTTTGAAAGTGGTCTTCCATGCATCTTGCTCTACAACTCTGACCTGATGGTATCCACTGTGCAAACCCAGCTTGGTGAAATAAAAAACTTCCTTTAATTGATCTAAAAGATCATCTATGCGAGGAAGGGGATAATGATTCTTGATTGTTATCTTATTCAGTGCTTGGTAATCTATGCACATTTTCCAAGAGCCATCTTTCTTTCTCACCAAAACGATTGGTGACCCTCATGGTGATGTGCTAGGCCTGATGAAGCCCTTTTCGAGCAACTCCTGCACCTGCTTCTTGATTTCAGCATTCTCTAAAGTAGACAACCTTTTATACCTGTGGCTTCTATAGTTGTTTCATCTCCCGAGTCTGACCCCAAATCTTTCTGAATAGCTGCAACTGTCTTCTTCTTCTTGCCCTTAGACTTCTTAGGTCTTAGCTCTGGATGCAAAATCCAACAATGTTCATCATCATGCCCCTCATTTTTACAGTGAGTGCATGAATCTTTGGCTTTCTATGCAATGTTAACCTTCCTTGCCTTCCACTTTTGTTTTCTTTTCTCCTTGCTCTTGCTTACAGTGGGTTGGGATGGTCCCCCAACTTCTGGATTTCCATTCTTTCCTCTAGCTTCTAGATGAGTAGCTTGTAGAGATACCTCATCTATACTAGTGGAATTAAACATGAGGATGGTATGCCTCATGTAGCTGTGTAGACCACCAATGTACTTCAAAAGAGTCTCTGGTGAGTCTAATGAGATACCCAATATCAATGCTTTCTTTCTGAACTCTTGATTATACCCTTGCACACTTTTCCCTTTCAACTACCGAAGAGTTTGCCAACTCATCATGGCTTGTTGCATGTAGGCCAATGCATAGAACTTCTTTTTGATTGAAGAAACAAAGTCACTCCTGATAGAGATGGTCTTACCATGTATTTTTATATCAGCTTGGGTTCTGCCTTCCCACCAAACCAAGGTAGTGCCTCCTAGGCATAGGCTTGCCAACTGAATCTTACTCTTGTCTGAGTTTATGTTTTGTACCCTACAATACACATAAATTTGTCTAATCCAATTGTCCAACTTTTCAAAATTTAGCTCTCCATCATATAGAGGCAAATCAAATTTAACATCTAACTTAATCAAAGATGCTTTTTTATTATGCACACGGCTATTAGGAGGTGTGAGAAAGATTTCCTCTTTCCCCTTTCCTTTGGAGTTGTCATGGAAGTGAGACTCATCTTCTTCTTTATCTTGTTTAGAGCTTGATGCATCTTCCACCTTTTGCTTTCTAAAGTCTCTATACATTTCTTCAACCATAGATGTTATAGCTAGGAAAATCTCTATGAATTGAGGGTCTGGCCTTATAGAACCTTCTTTTGACATTGTATTTCGAGAATAGACTCTCCCAATTTCAGGATTAGTTTCCGCCAACTCTCCTTCTCCTAATTTGAGCTTTGCTCTTGTGAGCATTCATAGCTAAACCAACACAAGCTTGTCTAACCTTACACCCTCATGCTATGATACCACTTGATCTGATATTCACCCTATGAATGACATCAATTAAAGATTTATTAAACTAAGGTATTACAGACTCATGTGCTGGTGTGTGTTCTGTGTTATTGAAGCAACGGATCAATCAGATTGCCAATACGTAGACAATAAAATGGAAAGACAAAAGAGAAATACAATAAGAAAACACAAAGAAACAAGCAATTTTAATAAGGAGTTCACCCTATGCTCCAGGTCTATGTCTCTAGTCCAACTTTCAATGGTGGTCTTGTTTTATTGTGCCTTTCGGAAAAGAATTTACACTATAGGGATTCAATGTGAGCTCACCTGAAGTAGGTTTTGCTTGGCAGGGTGGTCCTTGGATTTCCCAAGCCACTAGAGTATACAAATTCTTCTTCCTCCTACCATCTCTTTGACCTTCTGGTCTACAATGGCAAGAGTCCAATGTGGTGCTCAGCTCAGACAGATCCTCTATGGGATGGCTTGAATCTTTAAGCTCTCTGGTGCTCAATGCTGTTGCTGATCAGCTCAGCCCTCTATCTCCTCTGCTCTGCTTTCCTGTTCTCTATGTTCAGTCCTCCTCTCAAGGTTCACTGTTCCACTTCTTCGTCTCTCGACTTTTGTCTCTCTGTGTCTAAATCGACTCATCATTCGATTGCCTTTGTTCATTGCTTTAGCGATTCGATCCCTATGCCTGTTTGATTCCTCTTCTGCCTTTGTCTCTTCACCTTCTGCAGCTGCGCTTGTAGTTCCTTGTTCAATGTCATCATTAATGCTTATGGAGTTGCCACTTGTCTTCTTCTAAACGGCGCCAGCATGCTTCATCGGTTTGTTTCTTTAGTTACGTCATGGATACATTCTTCCTCTACCATGGCGGTCAAACAGATTTCAAATCCCCTCTAGAATGTGGCTTAATTCCTTGTCGATTCCTCTTCTTCCATCGGGTGTGATCTCAGCTGTCTGATCTGGGCCCTCTAGATCCGATGCCATACACACGTTTCGCGCAGTTGACTTGCTCGATCGATAGTGTGTGATCAACGGTGGTTTTGTCTCACCCCCACCTGCCATGCATCGATCATTGTGTGGAATTGCTCCCCTTTCATCCAAAACCTCTTACCGTTTAAGGGCACCCCGATCAAAACCGCCAGTTTCCAGAGCGCAGGTCCCACCTTGTACGATTAGCACTTTTCCCTTTTCCACCTGTGGTCATTCAGTTTCCCCACGCAACTGTGCTCAATCTTTTCCATTTTGATTCGCACATCAAATATCACCTCCATTTCCTGATCCAGAGCTCCTAGGGGCTAATTCGGCCTCCTGTACAGTCTCCATGTGCCTCAGTCAGTGCGCTTTGATCGAGGTCCTCGTCGTTCCACATTGGATTCCATTACCACTGGTTCAGGGTGTTTTTGATCATTGTTATGGAATTCTTTAGAGATTTGTTCGAACTGATACAGTCATGGTTCTTTTACAGTCTTCGATGGATCCAATTCGGATCATTCGATCTCCAAAGCTTCAACCTGTATGACCCACATTGCACTGTGAAGGATCGCTATGGGAGAGTTTAGTTCAATTGGATCCATGGGGCATGTCATTGGGCCAAGGAGGATTTATGGAGATATTGTTACAATTCCTCCAGACCCATTGAACAAGTTGGCTTCGTCGTAGAGTGGTTAGCAAAGCAGCATGAAGCAGCATCACATAGAGCACCAATAGTAGCAACAGAAGCAGCAACAATAGAGGCAGCAGAGCCAAACATACTTGTGCATGAAAAAGGGAAGAGGAATGTTGTCAACCACATGGAGGAGGAGAAAAGTTGTAAGTTTTGAATAGATCCACTTATAGAACAAGCAGTTATGGGTATTTAGGCAAAGAGGCAGCAATGCGACAAGTGAATTTCACGAAGGTAGAGGCATAAGAAGAGAATGGAAGAAGTAGAGAAGGAGTTGCATGAGCTGAGGGAGAAACTTTGGAAAGAACAAGAGCTATGCCAAGAGGAGCAGGAAGCACAAAAACAACAAATTCAGCAAGGGGTGCATCACGTGCAGAGAAATGAAGCAGCGCCTGTACAAGTAGTTGATTCATCTAAACAACAAGCATCAGGCAAACAGGGCGAACTATCACAGGGGCAAGACTCTTCTCATGAGATAGAACAAGCACTTGAACAGTTAGATGCAGACATGGAGCAATAGGAGTTGGAACAAGATACTGACCTCATTCCTCACCACAAGGAGGTTGACTCACCTGCTTCATTACATCTTGATGATGAGAAGTCTCAAATGACCAAGGAGGCACTGAGATCCTTGGTGGTCAATGGGAAGAAGAGATGCATAACATCTCCTTTGATGAATCTCATCATAGAGTTGTGCGGTCTCAGAGAGTACCAACTACGGAGGACCAAACATCCCCTATGCAATTTGAAGAGCAAGTGATCGCGACTGATGTGAAAATCATCCAGCTAATTTGTCTAATGCAACTAGAGTGTATGTCAAAGCCACTAGCTCAAGTGTTCATTTTCTCATAGCTAAGAATGACCGAATGGTGAAGTAAATACAGGTGGCCAAGCAACGAGGAGACTTGGTGACAATGTCTGCCTGAGCTGAACTGAGGAAGGAAATACTAGATGAAGTATTGTCCTTGGACACAGTTATGCGAGAATTGTACTCCAAGTTTGGTACTGTGCATCAAGAATTCGTTCATCTCCACAGATGGCAACAACGATGTGCGAGAAGAGCACGCATCTTGAAGAACATACATACTGTTATTGATAACATGCAAGAATGGATGATGAAGTACAAGGGACCCCCACTTCACTTGCCAAAGATGATGAAGGCCAACGCGGTTGAGCTGCAAGCACATATCTAGAGTTATATCCAGAACTATGAAGACCTACCGCAACTCATCACTAGCATACAGGCTTCCCATGCACGAGTATTAAAAATCATGGATGTTATAGTGCACACACATGTGATCCCATCACTTGGGACTCTCACCCAGGCAAAGACAAAGAATCAGGTTCGACAGGAGCTTGACTCATACTTCAACGAGTTGATGTGCACTACCACTAGCCCAGAATTTCCTATCAATGCAAACATCATGCACAAGTATGTTGCCGGTACGGCCACAATGAAGACAATGATGCGCATGCTCATAGATGATTTGGACAGAGGAGCCCAAGCAATGTACCCATATGCTATGGAGGCAAGGTTCAAGTTTTAGAAGGATGTCATAGCAGAACACATGGACACTCTCAAGGAAAACCAACCTTGGCATCATTATTTCACTATTTATCAGCATGAGGATGTCGAGAAGTTGGACTTCTATGGTTGTCTAAGTATAAGTGATGTCTAGATTGGCTTTTCCAAGCCATTGTTCACATGGGTACATATGTATTGTAATTTTGAGTCATGTCAAGTGTAAGTAAAGTGTCAAGAGTGGATGTAATAGTCATAGAGTAGGTGAAGAGTCATGAGGGTAGTTGAATGGTCACAAAGGGGGATGTCAAGGGTCACCCCACCCTTTGCTATAAATAGTCCTTCATAACTTATTGTATAGGCTTTTGGTCAGCCAAGCTTCTATTAATACTATCTTGAAGAAGGCTTGAACAATATTGTAACACGCCTTGGCTCCTCCACTGCGTGGAGGTAGTACATCTCTTTGGAGGAGCAGACGGATGTGGCTATAACATTCCACTGTTGGGGCTAGCAAGTTTACATGGATGTGTTGTATGATTATGACTTACACTTCTTTATATAATAAGAGCCAACACATTTTCATGCATATGTTGTTATTGTAGTTGGACTGCTCTAGTTGCCTTAATGATATATTTTGTTTAACTTACGTACTTGTGTATGAATTGATTTGTATGCAATTATATGAATCTTATTGTTAATGTGTTGCATATGTTGTTAATGTTGTCACTATCTATGCTGACTGCACTATTGGACATTGGATAGACCTTTCACTTGAACCTTGCTATAAAAGTTGTTGCACTCATATCAGACTAATCCATGAGTGTTGTATATGTTATCTTACCTTGTATGATGTGATTGCCGCATCTGAGTGGACTATTCCATCGGATCCTGTGCATGTCCTTTGTGGTGCGTGTTCCTAGCCGAGTTGGGACTGATCCCTTTCAACTTGGAACTCACCTTCACCTCCTTCCCCCTTCGAAGTGTTGGAACCTCTCATACACCTTCCTTGACTCACTCATCAATCACACCCTTGCTACTGGCATAGTTATCCTACTTGCCTCCGTGCGACATCATAGTCAAGGCATTACCATATGACCCACTGTTGGGACTCCTGCACCAAACAGTCTCAGGTCTAATTAGGACTTCTTACCAGGGAGATCCCCTTGACATGTTGGCGGGTCCAGTACCTTCAACATTTCTGGCACTAGAAGGAGGGTCTGATGATAAGCAATGCCCTCTCATCCAGTTTTGAACCTTTGCATATCTTTCATGGAGTCTTGCACTCTTCTTCCCCTGAGGTGTTTTTCGAATCGTGAAGATGTCTCCATCTCGGGGAAGTTGTTTGATCTCTTGTCCACTCATATGTATGATGGTGAAGGTGAAGTCACTTGGCCTGAGCACTTACATAAATTCCTTTCCATGATTCATTAGGAAGATGATTTTTCTGACCAACAGGTCGGTTTGCTGTTTGCATACACACTTTGCAAATCTCCATTTCGTTGGGTGCTCAGCCTACTGGCTGACACCGGGCAATCATTTGAGCACTTCTGTGATCTTATTGAAGACATGTTCTATCATTTTGTTCTAGACCATCTTGACCAGAAATTTTTACAGCAATGGAGGGCTCTGCATGGATCCGTTATTGAATTTTGGCAGCGCTTCCGCGACTTGCAGTTTTAAGCTCTAAGGAGCTAGATGAAGTTTTCTTATCTTTGGGACCGGTTCAAGTATTTCCTTAAGAAATCTTCCCGTTTGAGAGGAAGCTTGATATCAAGCCTCACTCAACATTCTTCTTTGATGGAACTGCGTAATCTCATGTGGGAGTGAGCATTGTCTCAACTGATTGTCTGCCTCCCTCTTATTCAGTAGCTCCACCACTGCCCAGTGATGTTGAGGATCATGCTCACACACCTCTTCATCCTTCACACTCTCCCAACATCACTCCACTCAATTTTTGTGTAGAATTTGTTGTGAGTCTCGAGTTCTCATATGCATTCTTTTCTTCGACCTCCATCTTGACACTTGGGTGTTCCTCCGGATGATGTTGTCTTGTGTTCGTCCATTCTAGACTCTTCACTTGTTGTGAACACGGAACAACCCATTGATAGAGTTGGTGTTGCACAACCAACATGCACTGTCATTCATGAAGAGTATGAGTGGAAGCTTAAGCATCAACACTCGACGAAGGATGACTCCCTTCCATCCGAGCCCCCTCCGTTCTTTTATAACATCATTGGTGAACCTACCATCCATGACTTTGCATGTGTGTCTTCATCCACTGATGCACCCATTGTTTATCTTTCACAGGACACATCGTATGTTAACCCATCATCCAACAACAGAGAGGACCAATCATTCAATGGAAATCCACTTGATCTTTCATCTTCTCTTTTCGGAAACACAGAGGGTGAACATCCTTCCTTCCCATCTACCCTTATGTGTGATTCATCAAACCATGAGGATGCCGACCAACATCCTGAATTTTTTGATCTTGGTTGTCGTGATCTCTTCACCTCATCATCTGATCACAATGTTGACTCACTCATCGTTATTCTGTCTAAGACATTGGTCTACAAAGATCCATTTGTCAATAAAGTCAAAACCCCATAGACCATCGAGGCACTTCAGCCCGAGATAATGGTTATGTTAGGTCCTCGCTGTCCTGAGGTTGGTTTCACTTCCAATAAGGAAATTGTTCAAACACTCAAGGTTCCTCATCATTCATTTGTATGCACTCAAGAGAAATATAACACTCAGATTTTACTTCCTCCACTTGAACTACACGATCCCATTGCTCATGCATTGGAGGAGTCTTACATAGCAAGCAGTCGTGCGTGATGCAAGTTATCTTTGTTTCTTTCATTTGATTGCATTTCACAGCCAAGAGTGTGCTTATGCTTCAAAGTTGCACATAGTGTCACATAGCACCATGATAAGTCTGCACGCTACTTGTCATGCACATGCACTCACCTATGTCTCGTGGGCACTTTCAATCACGAAGTGTGGTTGTCTTCATTGTTATATCTTTCTTGCTTGCTGGTTCGTACAACTGGGTTGCTCATGGACCAAGCCTTCACCAACATGGGTCTACTAATGTGTCGATGGCTGCATTGGAAGTATCACTTCATGTGATCAGGCCTATGTACTGTTAGTGTAGGAGTAGTAGTGTTTGCTTTCAGTTTTTTTCTTGCATGTTTGTTTTCTTACGTGCTTTGTTTGCTTGTTTGTTTGATTGCTTGTTTGTTTACTTTCTTCACTTTCATTTTTTCTTTTGCTCTTGCTTTGCTTTGTTGATTGTTAGTTTGTTCACTTGTTTTGTTCATAGGTTAGTTGTGCATGAAACCATGTATGACTCTTAAAGTAAGTTGGCTAAAGTACAAGATGACTTGTACAACTATCAATACTTGGTTATCTATCATCTTGCCTTTATATGATAAGCTTGTTACTTTTAGTCCATGATACGTTGAAGGAAAATACTTATTGTTTGAAGTGAACCTTGGTGTAAATACAACGCTTGCGTGCTAACTAGTGTCACCTTCTCTAGTTGGTTGTTTTTGGGTTAACCCTTGTCAACTTAGTCAAGTAGAGTAAGGTGAGGGGGGAAACCTTAATAAGCACATCAGAGATACAATAAACTACTTCTTTGTTGGAACAACCTATTCTTCTCCAATAAGTTAGGATCCCTCTTTTGTCTCTGAAATGAATAAGTGTTATGCAAAGTGAAAAATGAAAAAATGAAAAGTCAAAAAATTCAAAATGAAAAATGAAAAAGGCGAAAGAAGAGAAAGGCTTCCTGCATAGGGAGGTGATGCAAGTAACTCCTCCGAGGTACTAACCAAGCTCGCTGGTAGTGGAGCCATGCTTGTGTTCCTATGCGACTCCACTAGGGTACTGTCAAGGCTCGATGACAGTGGAGCAACACCATAGATGAAACTAAGACTCTGATGACTATACTACTTGTGCACCTATTTATACCCCTCAACCCCAATCGAAACAAATGTGTTGCCTTGGCTTGGAATGTGTGTCAATCGACTAAGGGCTTGGAAGATGCTACATCTTACAATCAAGTTAGTCTTAAACCAAGATGATCTAAGAACTGAACAATACTTCTAGAGGTGTTAGAATTGCTTTTCACGAACAAGGTCTATGGAGAGAGCTGGAGTTTTACCAATGTGTCGCCAAGTGTTGTAGCAGCTACAACCACCCTCCAAAATTTTTCCTTATCTTGTTTCAGAGCTTCCCTACCGACCTTACACAACACTTTGTCTTGCTTCATCAAGTGATCAAGCTTTAGGGTTTTCCTCGGACAAAGGCAGCCTGTTGATCACAATTGATCCATTCCCCTCACAAGCTGCTTACCCAGACTTGGTCCAACTGTAGGCTGAGAAGCTTCCCATTGAAAATTGCACATTTTTGGAAGGTAACCAGCCTTCCCTCCAAGAATTCTACAATCCTCTCTGACAGCCTGCTGGGCTCTAGGATTACGTAATCCTTCCAGCCAACCCTCCCAGCAGGATTTGCGCAAATTTTCCTAGCAGTAGGTTGTTTAGCCCAGGATTTTCACAAATATAGGCAGAAGTCAGCTGGTCTGCCCAAAAATTGTGCAAACCTCTTGGGCATTCAGTCCAGCTCCAAGCCAGGAATGTGCATTTTTCCCGAGCAGTTGAACACTCGCATGCATGAACAGTCGAGTTGACCAGTTCCACCCGGGACCAAGGAAACTTGACTTGCATGCATGCATGACTTGATCTTCCTAGAATAGAAAGAGAAAACATGCAAAAGGCATTCCATGATTTAGGGAGCTATTTTTAGTAGCTTGGGGTTACATGCAAAGTTGTTTTAGAAGTTTTCCTACAAGTGTCGTGTTTTCCTAGAATTGTGGCATGCATGTCATGAGACCAAACTTATTTATTTGACACATTAGAGCTCATTCATTCACATTGTTCTTGGAGCTTTCACATCCTACAACACATCCAGGACTTTTTGACACATCTGGCTCAACTATTCAAGGGTAAGTGGCCTCAACTTGTCTTTTTTAGCGTTTCAGTTTCTTTTTGTGTGTTCGCTTGTGTGAGTGTTGTTTGCTTGATTTCTTTGAATGCATGCTGTCGTTTACATGTATTCTAGCTTTTCCTAGCATTGTTTCAATTTTCATTGCTATCTCACTGTCGTCACATGCATGGAAAATTTTAGGGGCGAATTTTTGCCCTTGGGAAAAATTAAGGGGTTTTATATTTTTATTGGGCGAATATTTTGCATCACAGTACATTGTTACAAATCACCTCAAGTTTATTTTATAAAAAAATTAGGTATGGAGATTAGCCCACCTTATTTTAAGCGAGAGAGTAAAAAAAGTAAATTTAGTCCTTGAAATTAGGAGTTACAACCTTCCATGCGCCCTAATTTTCAAGGATAGGTATTATGATAGTTATTTCACCCTCCACATTCGGTGTAAAAAAGGTTTTTTCCTTTCATTTTCCCATATTTCATGGTATTGGGGTTAATTTCGAGAAAATGATCTTATTCTTTGGAACAAATGGTCACAAAAGAATAATTCCCTTTATTTAAAAATTCAAGTATCTTATTTTCATGTTTATTTAAAGATTGAGTAATGTTATTGCCATATTACAAGTTTGCATTTAGTCATAATCATATAAAGAATAATGGAAAACATTTTTTTATATTTACTCCATAAGTCACCTTATATTTATGTGTAAATTAATAAAAATATAAATAAAGTGGAGTATGGTAAATAAATAAAACCTCTTTTTATACTTACTCCAAAGGTATGGTAAATAAATATAAATATAAATAAACTAGAGGTATGGTAAATAAATAAAACCTCTTTTTATATTTAGTCCATAACCCTCTTTCTATTTAAGAAGGCTCAAAAAAGAGGTTTTATTTAAGTGAATCCTATGGGCCAAATGCCATATTTATAAAATAGGCATGGTAAATTAATAAAAATATAAATAAACGAGAGGTATGGCAAATAAATAAAACATTTTTTTTTAAATTTACTCCAGAAGTCACATTATATTTAAGAACACTAAAAAAATGTGTTATATTTAGGTGAAGCCTATGGGCCAAATACTATGGGCCAAATTATTATTAATACCATGCAAAAAAACATTATTAACCCTAATATTAGTATTAATAATTAAAAAAAGATGGCACATGGTATTGATCCATGGTATTCACGTGGAATGTAGGCTATTTAAAGGGGGGAATTAAACCAACATAGATCCATCTTTACTCTGGATCTACTAAGCCCCGAGAGGGATCAAATATCGTGATATGCAAACTAGCATAGAGTGAAAAATTATTTGATCCTCGGGCTTGGTAGATCAAGGATAAAAATGGATCTTTTAATTTAATGTCACTTAAACATTTTAATTTGGTTAAAATAAAAAAAATAAATAATTAATTTATTAATTTTTATAAATTACTAATAGTAGTTTTTAAGCTCTAGGTTTATGATAACCCATGGTATTGACCCATGGTAATATCATGGTATTCATGTGAGCATAGACTATTTAAAGGGGAAATTCTATCAGCTTAGATCCATCTTAATTCTAGGTCTACCAAGTGCTGAGAGGGATAAATAGATTTCATCCCTCCAAGAGTGGTAGAAGTGGAGTTAAGATGGATATAGGTCAGTTTTATGATAATGAAGATATTAAATAGACTTAGGAAATTATATTATAAAAAACATCTTAAGGTGAATGGTTAAAGCTACATTTAGTCACTTCACAAAATTTAGTAAAAAATACCAATATCTTCATTAATATTGGTTTTTCTGATTTAACAACAACAAAATTCAAAACAATGAATTCTTATCACTCTTTCGGCATCACCCTCGCAGAAGAGAGATAGTTAGTGCCCAGATTTCCCACCATTTTCCAAACGTTCTCAATATGATATCTTCATGAAAAAGTTAAGGTACTGATGTTGGATTAGTTGTCTGAAAAATATGTTGGTTTGTACAACCTTTCATCTTCTCTGTTATTCTTAATTTGTCGTAATGATCCATAGGGGTTGGGCCAGTGCTTGAAAAATATGATGGTTTGTACAACCTTTCATCTTCTTTGTTTTTCTTAATTTGTCGTAATGATTTATAGGGGTTGGGATAGTGCACCATATGGGGTTGGGCCAGTGCACCATATTGTCCTAAAAGGCAGAGATTGTCCACCAAAAAGGAAATTAACCCACATGTTACAACATTGTTAAAAAATGCAAGATGTATGAAGGTAGTGAATTATGCTAATAAGAAATTTAGATTGAGAGAGACATAATTAAATTTTATTATTTAATTGAAGATTTCCAATTAAAATAATAATAAATCTATATGTAGATATTAATATATTGATTGGAAGGCTTCTAACAATGGTCACTTCTTTCCATTAGATCCCCTTCAGGCCTTTGGGATACCTACTACTTTCTTATATTATATAGTTGGAGCTTGCTACTTGTTGGCATGTTGGCGTAAACAAAATGTGTGTTTTTTTTTTTTTATCTCGTACTTGGAGTCTATGGAATAAGAAATAAATTTGATAGCTTGACAATAGTGGTACAAAATATGTTTTTTTATTTTTTTATTTTTTATTATCTCGTAGTTGGACTCTATGGAATAAGAAAGAAATTTGATAGCTTGACAGAAGTGGTAGCTTGACAAAAGTGGTAGAGAAAAGATTAATCTCTCCTACCTTGATATAACTGGTGGTCAAGATCAACACCTACAAGAACCTTTTTGTGGAATATTATCAAAAGTAATAGAAGGATATGAAAGAGTGTACAGTGAGAACCTTGACAAACATGGTCATTGAAACTTGCAACATTGTTTGTAGGAAGAGAAAATTATGTTTCTTTTTTCCAAACATGTATGTTAGTATATTACAATTTAATGAATATGTTTTCCTATTATCATATATGGTTTCATACTTTAACAAAACATTTGCCAAGAATTCACTTTTTATTATTTAGTGAAAGATTTGCCAAGATCTTACAAGATTTTATAATTCAGTGATAGATTCGCCATGACTTTACAAGATAATATAATCTGGTGAGATATTTGCCAAAAAAATTATATATACATATTATATTATTGATAAAATCGCCACCCATTTTTCCTATGTATCATGGGGATTCGCCCATTTATTATACATATAAATTTAGGGTGGTTCTTAAAATTTTCCCTGGTCGCATGCATGAAACTGTTTTGCACAGATGTTCGCCCAATCGGCGAGCTGCCTCACTCACATGCATGTTGATCTGTTTGTTGAATCTTTCTTTCATGTTTTTCATGCACTGTCAATCGCTTCTAATATCACTTAGTGTCACCATGCATTTCATCATCTTACTTTCTTTCAGTTTCTCTTCGGCAAGTCGGGCCAACCTTGGCCTAGGCTCTACCTTCACCAAGGCTGCATTGTGCAATCTGGGGAAGGAAGGATCACCTTCCTCTCCAGATTTGCACATTCTTGAAAAACATTGGCCTCCAAGAATATTTTGTGCATTTCTGGAGGATAGTAGCTGCTTGGCCCAAAAATTTGCACAAATCTATCCTTGGGCCAACAGTCCTTCCCAGTTGGAATTATGCATTGTCCAATCCCAGCAGCCAGCTACCTGACTGGATTGCTTATTTCACAGAGTGAACAACTAGTCTAGCCTCCCAGACAACCCAAACTACCTTCTACACAGTTCTGGTAGCCAGTCACCCAACCTCCTAGTGAAATTTTCACAATCTCGCTCATCAGTTCCCCAGGTATGTGTTGTATCCTTCCCCATATTTGCTTTGTTTTCACTGACATATTTCTTTCCATGCATGTTGTTTGTTTCTAGATATTTTAGGTGTTCATTTTTCTCAATGGCTTCCAAGAGAACAGGATCTTAGGAAATTGATGGTATTGTAGCTGGAGCAACAATTGAGCAGGTGTCGTCAAGAAGCCGATATATGAAGATACAAACTTGTATCTAGACAAGGACATCAAACTGAAGTGGCAAGAGGTTAACGAAGCATTCATAGGCACTTTTGGGGAAGACCTTGAAGACCATTAGGTGTACATGAACATTCACAAGTTCGGCTTGTACCAGATTTCATGCAGATACCCCTCATTCCCATGCACATATATGATTCACTGGATAGTCTCTCACACTAACCCCGAGACGATAACCTTGAACAGTGTTAGTGGGATGAAGCTTGCAACCTTCTGGGCACAAGATTACGATGGGATGTATCAGATGACCGATCCCATGACTGTCATGACTCCTCCATTTAGCTTGCCCAATAGCAGATCTCACTCCAGAGACATTCAGAAGGATTGGGTAATGGAGTCAGCCCATTTCAGGATGACATCCAACCAGATATATAAGACAAAGATATTGAGGAAGGCATACCAATATTTCGTCATATTCGCATGCCAAATGAGTGGTCAAGCAAGCAATTAGACATTCCCTCAGAGTTGGGTGATTGCGCTGGACCAACTGGCTAGAGAAGGAAGATCATGAAACTGGTCTGGCATACTAGCTCACCAGCTTAAGGAACAAGTCACTAAGGCTCGACAGTCACTCGATGGTATGCATGCAAAGATTTATGTGTCTTCTTACATTCTAGATGCAGTCTGTGCCTGACTTGAGTTTCTAGGCTTGGAGTGGGCATGTTCATCGATGGAGACTGTTGTGAACATGTATTTTAAGCTATTGTTCGAATTTAGCTTACGGTTTTCCAACCATTTTGTGACCTCAGTGTACAAGTTGATATTCGAACAGGATCCACCGTGCATGTTAGATGAAGCGATGAGGGCATTGGTAGGCATTGAAGACTGGTATGCCTCACCGTTCGACACGTTCATCTGAGTGTTTAGTGTGGAGTAGTCTTCGCATGTTCTACCAAAGTTTGCCTTGGATGTGCTTGTCATGCCAGAAGTAGCGTACCACATCTCGGGAGGACTGACAGCTAGATTGCAATGGAAGAAGAAGGCACCTTGGCTCGCTCTTTCATTACGAATTGGGTTATATGAGATCCGGAGTTTCAAGCAAGTGGATGTCGAAGTAGAGTAGATGAGGAAGTATCGTTTCGACCTACAAAGCTTCAACCCGTATGACCCACATTGCATTGTGAAGGATCAATGTGTGAGAGTTTAGTTCAACTGGATCCATGGGGCATGTCATTGGGCCGAGGAGGACTCATGGAGATACAATAAAAATTCCTCCAGATCTAATGAATAGGTTGTCTTCACTATAGAGTGTTTATAAAAGCAGCATGAAGCAGCATCATAGAGAGCACCAACAGTAGCAACAATAGCAATAGAAGTAGAGGCAGTAGAGCCAAGCAGACCTATGTGTGAAAAAGGGAAGAGGAAGATTGTTGACCGCATGGAGGATGAGCAAAGCTAGAAGTTTCAAGCAGATCCACTTGTAGAACAAGTATCTATGGCTATTCAGGAAAAGAGGCAGCAACGCGACAAGTGAATCACGTGAGGGTAGATGGATAAGAAGAGAATGGAAGAAGCAGAGAAGGAGTTGCATGAGTTGAGGGAACAAATCTAGAAAGAATAAGAGTTGTGCCAATATTGGGTGCTAATAGGTGTCTTTTAAAACTCCTAATTACCTCACATTAATTATCGACCTCGGTAAGTCCTTTTATTCCAAGAGTGTACAGAATATGTGCAAGCTATAAATCCAGAGAGTAATGCTTTAAAATAAGTTATTAAATTCAATACAAGAGTAAACAGATGCAATCATAAATCTAAAGCTTGTAACTTTAAGGGAATTAATTCATCTAAGCATCACGACTCAATCTCAAACAAAACCATAATTCAATCTTAATCAATCAATTTGAATGATAATCAGTCGAAAGCACTGTAGCATTAACTGAGCTCTTTTAGCTGGACTTGAACTACTGGATAGAAGGAAAGCATTTGATCTAATTAATAACACTCTATCCTTTAATTAAGCAGAAATGATTCTTTAAATGATGACTAATTCAATCCATGACATGAATAAATAAAACGAATTAGAATTGCGTATTAATGAAATGAATACCAGAAACTGAATTAATGAAAGTAAATCAACTGCAACGCTGTAAAGTAGAATAAACTTGCAGGAAATGGAAAAGTATAAAACACGGAACGACAGTAAGATCCACCAGAGACTAGGCCCTAGCCACCAGCGAATACTACTTAGCTACTTCAGAATATTCGAATGAATAACAACACAAGTTATATATTAATTGTAAAAGTCACTTGTCATTACAAGATGATCTTGTTCTTCAGAATCACACTTCTGTAAATTAAAATTAAAATTGAAGTAAAAGGTGAGAGAAGTGTCCATCCATTTCTTTAGTTTTCCCCTTTATAGTCAAAAGGAAAAAGATAAATGTGATCCCTCAGGATTAGGAGATCCTGAGGGATTCACAACTAAATGCTATCTTCAGACAATTATTTCATCTTGTGCTAATCTTCTTGATTCATTCCTTAGTTCGACCGCAAACGATGTGACTCATTTCCCTTGATTAGATTTTGTTGTTCTGACTTTGGAACAACAGTTGTTCCATTTGATGTTTTTCTACATAAAAATCAATGAGAGTTAGTTTGAACAGTCAAATTGTATCAAGAGCAGTTTCATTCATTCCTTATCAAAATCCTATCAATATGTTATTATAACATGGCACAAAATGGATAAGAAAAGAGAAAAAAGATAGTAATCAAGAGTAAAGACATACCTATTGCAAGGCTCAACATACTCCCCTGATACCTTTTTTCATGTCCTCATGAAAAATGAATAGTTCCTATGTAATGTAGTTAAGGAGTACGCTGGAGAAATGTTTCTTTATCAGGCCTGAAACTGTGATGTTGTGCCAGATTTGCAAAGGCTTACTTTTTGTGTCCTTCAAGTAACTCAAAGTCAAACGGATACCCTTAAGGAGGATACCAAATAATGGGACTCCTAAAGCGACATCCCAACTAATAAGGCCCTTCCCTCAAGATAAGATTGCTGTATGTGATTAACCGGCTCACAGAAGCTTTGAACTTCCCATAATTAAATGGTTCTCTTTCCTTAACATTGTTATTGGAGATCACCCATCTCATTTTGGATGCAATTAGGGATCTTTCCTAAATGGAGAGGAAATATGTTGTTCCTTTATGTACAATTTCCTTATGTATGGCCCCTAAAATTTTAATCACGCTCTCTTGTGTCATCAGCCTTTTATGTTTAGCAAATGGTTGCAAAGGGTGAGTAGGCTCACTCCTTAACCAGAGATCCTACCCGTGTTCCTGTCTTTGGAACAAATTATAAGCCTTAAACCACTTATGTTGATTAACTGCAAAAGAGATAAAAGCATGTAATTGAATATCCCCAACAAAAGGGCTAGGATTCTTATCCACTTCTTCTTCTAATATGAAATTATGCAGATAAAATTCACAAAGAAGCCTTTGGAATTTTGCCCCATGTTCCTTACAACAACTTATAAAATCTTTAGTTGTCTTTAATTCGATTGGCTCGCTAGCTCTTACAGCTTTAATCTTTAACAACAAGTACCTTTCTAATAAGAACAGGGCATAATTTGTGGCAAGAGACCTACATGTCAAGACATTCGAATATAGCGAGCAAATGGTTTCTATCTAATTCTTGACTCTGTCTAGCTTGGTCTTCACCTTCTTTAGCTTTTCTTCTTACTGTCTAAATCTATCAAAAGTCGCATTCTCAGTTATGGTTAATTCCCTAAACTGCTTCTGCAACTCCTAATATTTTTGCAGGGGAAATATCTCCTATTCACATCATTCTAAAGCAAGCTAGGCTTGTGTCAACTCTTCCTGTAGCTTTAGAAGAATATGGTCTTTTCTTGACATGATATCCTTGGCTTGCTCTTCTGTCTGAGTGCCTGTGCTACGAGAGGATATTTCCTTGGTCTGCTCTTTCTTATTGTGGGAGGACCAACCCTCTGTCTGAACAGCTGCATCCACTAAGTATGCATGCAAATTTACCTGGGTGGCTATTGTTTGAGTAGGAATGAGTTTGGTTTGGGATTCTATTTCCCTACCCTTACATATTTCTGTTTGCATAGCCATAGTGACTACCTCAGGAGTAGTGTTCTGGGCTTTTCCATTTGAAATTTCTTTAATCTTCTGACGTAGCCTTTTAACTGTCTTTTGAAGCTTTTGGTATTTTTGTCTCAGCTTCTTTAGTTTTGCTCCAGATAATTGCCTCTTCCGAGGAGAAACTTTTACACTAACGAGCTTCTCAATAGCTTCTATATCTAAATATTCATGTTGTTTATCATGGCTATGCTCCAACAGAACTGTGTCACTAGACTGGTTGTCAGATTCATGAATAACTTCTGTGTCTGCATCCTCTTCCTAGTCTGTAGCCTCTAGAGAATGTAGAATTTCTATATGCCTAGAATCCTCTGGGGATTGGGCTTCCATTAGGTTAGGATAAAGTGATCCTCGAGGATGCATGTATGCATTTAGATTTGCTAGGACATGGGCCATCCCTGTCTCAAAATCATGCAAAAGATCATTTTGGGGGCTCATGGTTGGTGTTTGAGGAGGTCCTACTTCAATTTCTAATTCATCGTCAAAATGTTATGCTCGTTCTTGCTCTGAGTCTAGTCTATCCTCTTCCTCGGGTTCTTGTTCTGAATTGGCCTCTTCCCCAGTTTCTGATTCTAAATGGCATCTTTCCCCTTGTTTAGGTTCTTCCTCCGAATCAGGCTCTGAATTATCCTTTTCTTCTGGTTTTGACTCAAAGTCCTATATACTAACTAGTCTGGATGGCTCCGTAAGTTCTTTGGAAATGTCCTGAGGATTTATAGACATCCTCTAGGCTAGTTTTAACCTTGTAGACTACCTGTGCTTATGGGGTTCAATTTTTGAGTAGGCAGTCCTTTTCCTCTTCGAAATAGGGCTCTGCTGGCTCATCTCCAAGATTGTAGAATTTTGGATTACAGGGTTTTGACTAATCTCTAGGGGTGCTATGAGACCATCCCAAGTTAAGTTTTGTTGAACATGGTTATGGCTAGCAATTAATCTAATCAATCCATGGTGGCTAACTACAGTTTCAGGGTGCCTAGCCCATCTTATTATAACAGTGGTATCATGTAGCAATGAATTCAAGAAATATGGAAAATTAACAGTGAGCTTTTGTTTTAATACAACTAAGAGTTTGAGTTGTCGTGGTCTTACCACGTCTCGTTGTCCATCATAGGTAATGTACCTTTGGACAACACTTGCCAACTCATGCCATGGTTCTACTAGAGAAGATGGTTGGATGCCCTTGCCTTTCTTGGTTACTTCCTCGCCTGCATCTCTGAAAATCTCCACCGCATCTTGCAACATTATGTGTTTTTTTGGCCATATAGTTCCTTCCGCAGGTAGCCCAAATACTTCAGCTATTACAACATCTGATACTGTGATTCTTCTACCTCTCATCAGGGATTGACCATTCTGTAGATGTTTTAGAAACTCAATAGTGATTTCCTCACTAGGGGGCTGAAATCTTGTGAAATATGATATCCACCCTGCGTGGACCAGAATTTCCCTAGCTTTGTCGGAGACTTCTAGCACTAAAGGTTATCGGCGCACTTTCTTTCCACCCATAATGCTTGAGTTCTTCCTACTATTGCAAAGGATTAGTGCAGTGGAGAAAGCACATCAGTAAACATCAACAGAGAGATAGAACAACAAGTAGTTGTAACAACTAAGTTTTACAATTTTAAGCGATATTTCTATGAAAATTAATATTATTAATTCGAGGACTATTATTTTGCCACATACCACGTGATCATGGGATACCATATCAACCTATGAAGTCCAATAAAACAACTACAACGCATGCATGAGTATAATCGAGGTCCCCTCCCTCCTTCAAAATGAGAGTTTGCCTACGACCAAATGGATAGGGAATTGTTGTATTGACAACAAAGTACAAGAGTGAAAGATACGACAGTAAATGGGACAGAGTATGTATACATATTAGTGAAAGGACTGTAAAAGGTATGGGTATAATGAAATTGATGTGTGTAATGATAGTTATTGATAAGATACAATATGCTTTGGTTTATGATAGGTTATGCGGTAAGGAAAAAGGACAACAATATGCAAGAAAAAGATGCTTTGCTGACGATATTCTTGTTGAAAATGATATGATTGATTAAAAACATTAACTCATGCATAAAGGTTCAAAGTAGGGAGAAATTAGGGAAATAATCTCTCTGATAAAAAGAAAAGTAAGAAGAGGGTATTATAATAATTATTGATGTTGAAAATAGAACTTCAATACCATAAGTAGAGCTTTTGTTGCCAGTAGGCATCCATAGCCTCGACAGAGTTTCTTTTTAACCCATATGAGCCAGGATCCTCAATTTATAGTTGGAGAATTCCACTGCTATTTCTACAGAAGAGATCAGTGTGCCGGCATGGTAACCAGATGACCACACTGCCATTCACTGGGAAGTAACAAAAGTGATCATGTCAGCTTGTGATGAGACTTTCTGTTCCAAGGATATTTTAGCCATCCAATGGATCATAACCCTGGTGTGGTGGCCGTAGTGGGAATGTCACATCACTACATCCTTATGAACATGGTAGGCTAGCTCTTAATGAGACCCCCCATCCTCTATCTGTAGGCAAAATTTTGTTGTTATAGCACATTTTTATGATAAATAGAGGGAGGGTCAATACTCCTTAAGAGCAGGGATGGTGGAAGAAGTTGAACACGTCAATAAAAAAAAATTATATCCATAATCTCATTTATAATAGACAGAGAGGATTATAACTAGGAGGGGAACTAGCATAGAAAAGATGATCAATCAGTATCATATACAGTATAAATCAATACAGTAAAGTAATATATAAATAATTGTGTCCCTTTCATTTAAAAAAGAATAAAAAAAACTACCATCAAGAAGTTGTCTTGTTAAAGATCATAACATTAAGGGTATTCACCTGCTTCAATAGAATCCATAATTCTTGTCCTCTTAAAAGTATTGTACTTCATGCCATGAAAGAGAATCAGAAAAATGGGGTTGAGATGAGCTAGGAATAATCTCGCAAGAGGAAGGAGGTGTTGTTCAACATCAAAATAATGCAAGGAAAAAGGGTGTTGTTCAGAAAACACAAAAACTTCACAAGAAGCAAAAATGTTGTTCCAAAGCTGTAACATCAGTTGTTCAAAAGTTTGAACAACAACTCGCAAAAAGTGTTGTTCCAAAGTTGGAACAGCAAACACACAAAAAAGTGTTGTTCCAAAGTTGGAACAACAAGGACGCAAAAGGGTGATGTTCCAAAGTTGGAATAGAAAAGACGTAAAAAAATTTGTTCCAAATTTGGAACAGCAAAGATGAAAAAAAGTGTTGTTCCAAAGTTGGAACAACAAAAATGGAAAAGGTGTTGTTCCAAAGTTGGAACAGCAAAAACGAAAAAAGTGCTATTCTAAAGTTGGAACAACAAAAACTCAAAAAGTGTTATTCCAAAGTTGGAACAAAAAAAATAAAAAAGTGTTGTTCCAAAGTTGGAATAGCAAAAACACAAAAAGTGTTGTTCCAAAGTTGGAACAACAAAAACGAAAAAAGTGTTATTCCAAAGTTGGAACAACAAAAACGAAAACAGTGCTATTCCAAAGTTGGAACAACAAAAACGAAAAAAGTACTGTTCCAAAGTTGGAACAACAAAAACACAAAAAGTGTTGTTCCAAATTTGTAACAACAAAAACGAAAAAGGTGTTGCTCCAAAGTTGGAACATAAAAAATGAAAAAGTGTTGTTCCAAAGTTGGAACAACAAAAATGAAAAAAGTGTTGTTCCAAAGTTGGAACAGCAAACACGCAGAAGTGTTGTTCAAAAGTTGGAACATCAAAAATGAAAAAAGTGTTGTTCCAAAGTTGGAACAGTAAACACACAAAAATGTTGTTCCAAAGTTGGAACAACAAAAACAAAAAGTGTTGTTCCAAAGTTGGAACAACAAAAACACAAAAAAAATGATGCTCCAAAGTTGGAATAGCAAAAATGAAAAAAGTGTTGTTCCAAAGTTGGAACAGCAAAAAAGAAAAAATTGTTGTTCCAAAGTTGGAACAACAAAAATGAAAAAAGTGTTGTTCCAAAGTTGGAACAACAAAAATGCAAAAAGTGTTGTTCCAAAGTTGGAACAACAAAAATGAAAAAGTGTTGTTTCGAAGTTGGAACAACAAAAATGCAAAAAAGTGTTGTTTCAAAATTGGAACCACAGACAAGTAGAGAAAAAAACACAACAAATCAAATCAACAATCATATTTACATTTTTTACAAAAAGAAATAACTTTTTACAAAAATGAAGCTGCCGAAGGATTGCCTTCTGTAGCTAGAACTTGCATGGTGGAGTCCTCGCGTATCTGCTGGTAAAAAGATTCTCTTGTAAGTGGTTTTTGGTAGAGGCACACCCGATGCCCATTTGCTTTAAAGGAAAAACCAGACCCATCAATGGTGGCCAATGTAAGAGTGCCATTGTCATGCACTTCCTTTATTTCATAGGGGCCTAACCACCTAGTCTACAGTTTACTAGGGAAGTCTTGAAACCTGGAATCGTAAAGAAGTGCCCAGTCACCCTCATGAAATGTCTTTTTCTTAATCAGGGAATCGTGCCATTTGGCTCTTTGTTGTTGAATGAGTGCAGTATGTTGTAGAGCCAATAGCCGAATTTATTTGTTGTAGTCTATTAATCTGGGCTTTCGATAAATCCAATCCCACCTCCTGGGCTATCCTTAGTGTTTGTATCTCAAATTCTATGGGGAAAATGGGTTCCTTACCAAATACCAACTAATATGGAGAGTGTCCAGTAGTGTTCCTCCAAGTTGTGTGATATGCCCGCAATGCCTCTAGCAATCGAGTAACCCAGTCTTGTTTGTGCGATGAGACTGTCTTCATTAGAATAGATTCAATTACTTTGTTGGTACTCTCCACCTGAGCATTCGCCTACAGGTGATACGAAGAGGCAATTCTGTGGATAATGTGATGATTCTTTAGTGTAGCAGCGATCTTGTGGCCTACAAATTATGGACCCCCATCAGTAATTACTTCTTTGGGTAAGCCATACTGTACAAAAAATTCGAAAAGAAAATTAATCAATGTTTCCTCTATTGCTCTTGGTAACACTACTGCCTCCACCCATTTAGTCATGTATTCTGTTGCAACCAATATATATGATTTATAATTGGATGATGGGTTGATCGGTATGATTAAATCTAACGCCCAATGCTCAGAGGGTTCTATCACCAGCTGTGGATGCAAGGGCATCTCATCAGATTGGCCGAGGCGGCCCATCCTTTGGAAACTATCGCATGCATGGACAAATTTCTTAGCATCCTTAAAAATCGTGGGCCAGTAGTAGCCCATTTGTAAAATTTTATGTCCAGTTCTGCGGTCTGCAAAATGTCCACCATAAGGTCCATCGTGGCAGACTTTTAAGATATCATAAATTTTGTCTTCCCTGATACACCTGCGGATGTGCATATTGACCCCTGTGTGAAAAAGGTATCCTCTGATCCATGAGAACTGAGTGTTGTGCTGCATTATCAATTTCCTTTCTTTGGGTGTCATATGTTTGGGAAGTTTTCCCACTACTAAGTAATTTTCCACATCTGCGTACCATGGTGTTTTTACAGCCATAGCAAACAGGTGTTCATATGGGAACTGGTCTTCTATTGCCATTGCATCATCTGTTCTTGGCACTTGAGAGAGGAAGTCTACCACAAGGTTTTCCCTCCCTGGTTGATCCCTTATAGTTATGTCAAATTCTTGCAAAAGTAGTAACCAGTGTGTCACCCTTCCATTTGTAATGGGTTTATTAGCTAAGTATTTGATAGCAGAGTGATCAGTATACAAAACTACAAGGTATCCAATTATATAGTGTTTGAATTTTTTAATAGCATAAATAACGGATAGAAACTCCTTCTCTGTTACTATGTAATTCAACTCAACAGGAGTTAAGTTTTTGCTAATGTAATATATAGCATAGGGTTTCTTGTCTTCTTCTTGGCCAAGAACTGTTCCAATGGTTGTATATGACGTGTCTGATGAAATCTGGAATGGTATATCCCAATTCGGGCCTCGTAATACTAGTGCTATTTATAATAGCCATTTAAAATCTATAAAGGCAATGTCACATTTGTCAATCCATATAAAATCAATATTTCCTGTCAAGGCATATAATGGTCCAACAATATGTGAAAAGTTATTTATAAATCTACGATAATATCTAGCAATTCCCAGAAAACTACGTACCTCTGTTTGAGTGTAGGGAGTAGCTAATAAGAGGATTACCTGTATTTTTGCTAGATCTACCTAAATTCTAGCTGCTGAAATGTAATGACCCAAGTTCATGCCCTCTGTCATCATCATATGGCACTTCTTGTGGCTTAGGCATAGCCTAGTAGCAATACACTGCTCCAGGAATTTCTCCAATGTCTATAATGCCTGCTCGAAGTCATATCCATAGGGTGTGAAATCATCCATGTACACTTACAATCCTTCGTTTGTTAAGTCTGCAAAAATATTGAGTATGGCTCTTTGGAATGTAGCAGGTGCGTTGCACAATCCAAAAGGCAATACCCTGTAAGCAAATGTTCCCCACGAGAAGGTAAAAGTAGTTTTATGCTGGTCTTTAGGGGTAATCTGAATTTAGTTGTAGTCACGGAAGCCATCCAGGAAAGAAAAGAATTTCTTCCCTGCCAGTGTATCTAGGACCTGATCGATAAACTGAAGGGGAAAATGGTCTTTTGCATTGCCTTGTTGAGTTCTCTGTAGTCAATGCATATCCGCCATTTCCCATTCTTTTTGGGGACCACAACTAATGGAGAAACCCATTTACTGTCAGATATAGGATAGATAAAATTCACATCTAACAGTTTTTGAAGTTATTCTTTAACAATATCCTTTAGGTGAGGATTTAATCTACGCTGAGGTTGTCGAATGGGTCTTGCATCTTTTTCAGTGTAGATGTGGTGCATGCATAGCTGAGGGTCAATCCCTTTCATTTCTAGGTAATCCCAAGCAAAAGCCCCTTTATATTTCCTAAGGACTTGAATAAGTTTCTATTGCTGGTCATCACTTAGATTACTGTTAATGTTCAGGATCTTCCCTCGCTCAATTTTGATAGGTTTGATATTATAGACAGTGGTTGTAGGTATTGGTTGGTCATTGATATCTCTCAGGGAATCTTCTTCAATTTCATTGTCAAGGACTGCTTTAATCATGTGACATCTCAAACTAGACACTGTAGCAGGATGATTGATAAAAGTATTAATGACATCGTCTTCTGTTTGGTTTTCGAAGTCAAGGACATCTGCCACAGTCAATGGTGACCGAATATTTTCTATTAAATATGTTACAGGTTGCTGCCTAGTTTTTATAATGGTTAGGCTTGGCTGAGCAGGAGGGTATAAAGCTAGATTCTTCACATCATTCCCTCTAGTTATGATCATACTACCTATCTGAGAGCTTATATAAGCATCAACAGTTGCTAGCCAAGGCCTTCCTAATATTAAGGGATGTCCCTCTAACTAGTTCCTAGGGTTAATAATGAAAAAATCTGCCGGATATTCCCAAGTGTTTACAGAAACCATCACATCTGGTAATGTTCCTTTTGGCATAATGATTGAGCGATCGGCTAGTTCCAACAAGGTAGTTGTTGGTTCCAAGGTTGTGATGCCAAGGATTTCATAAGTTGTTGTTGTGAGAATGTTAATGGATACCCCTAAATCGACGAAAGCATTGGAAAAAGAGCGACCATTTATCTAGACTGTGACAATGGGATTTCCCGGGTCTTCATATTTTACAGGTGTCTCTTTACCTAGTAATAAATCAGACGAAGTCCCGACAACATGGACAATTGGAGTTATTTTTGTTTTCCTCATAGACTTCTTTATACACAATTCTTTAATAGTTTTGGCATATATTGGAATGTCTTGAATAGCCTGGAGGAGGGGTATTTTATACAGATATTCTTGAGTTCACCCAGAAGATCAAAGTCGGGATATTTAATTAGGCGTGGTATCATCAATATTTTTGGGAATGGGGGGGAAGTAGTTATGATCTGTTCGGGATTTTTCTGCCTAACTGTATCTTCCCCTTGTTTTGTTTGTTGATCATCTATAGTCAAAGGCTTATTTGGGTGCGGTTCTTTAGGTTGCAGATTTTTATCCTCATCTGGAGTGATTACACATCTAGATCTTAACTTGAGTTCCTTACGCTCTCTCAACTCAGCTTCAAGGTCCAGACCCTCAATGATTTGTACTGATTGGATTGGTTTGTTGTTAGGATTTGGGTTGGGTTGAGCCGGGAGTTGCGGTCGTATATTAGATTGAGGATTCTACTGCAACGTGTAAGGTGTTGGTAAAGTTGGTTGAGGTAGAGGAACTGTCCCCATGGGCTGGTTCATGGATCTTTGCCAATTTGATTGCTAGTTTTGATTTTGTGAGGTGGAATGGAACCATTGAGATGAATAGGGGTTGTTTTGCCAGAATGGTGGAGGTTAAGAGGGATTTGGCCAATGATTATTTGGATTAGACTGGTTGGGCCATGGTGGCATAGAAAATGCTTGCAGTGGCCAAGTAGAAAAAGGTGGCTGGTTCTACCATGTTGCTCCTGAATATTGCTGAGAATTATATTGTGAGGGAGGAAAGAATGAATATGGATCGGTAGGCATGCTTTTCTGATGTGCTTGCCATTGAAGACACTGGTTCAATAGATATACTGGTTCCACTTCTTCTTCTGCTTCCTTGAAGACTGCTTTTAATCGTACGAGTGATGGGCAACTTTCTATGGAATTCTCCTTAGTGCATATGGCACACGTTTGTAGCATATCTAGCGGGCATTCTTTATGACTGTGCTTATTTCTATAATGGGGATAGAAAATAGCCAGGTTCTATTCTGCTTTGGCTTGCTTTTGTTTAGCTTGCATGATATCCAATTGTGTCGTCAAGGTCCCTAGGATATCAGTCTTGAAATCTTCCAACAAATTGCCGATTTCGATTCGTGTAATGCGTCCTCCTGAGGCTTTGCTATCTCTGGTGATCGCATCATGTCCAGCTAGTTTCAGCCTTGTATTGCCCCTGGAGCACCTGATGCACAAGTCTATAATATTATCATAATCTTCTTGATAAATGTCACCCTTACCCATTATATTCATTGTTTCTACCAATTGGTCTTTCATACCTTTAATCATCATGGTTTTTAGAACATTATCAGGAAGATTTTCATAAGGAGATCTTTGTAGATTATATTGGAAACACTCCACATATTCTTCCAGAGTCTTGTTAGTCTTAGCTACCATTTGAAAGATTTCATCGTTTAGCTCTCTAGTTCGGCAATAATCTTGGTATTTTTTAAGGAAGGATGTTTCATTTGGTCCCAGTCATTGATGGTACCTCCACCAAGTCCCATAAACCAACGAAGAGTTGATCCCTTCAAAGTAGAGGGGAACAATTTCAGCTTCTAGGGGTTGGTAGTGTAATTGTTGGCATTATGATTCAAGTGTTGTCCTTGATGGCAACTCACTTAGAGGTATGATACAAGTGTTGTCCTTGATGGCAACTCCAATCATAGTGCAGCAGGTCAAGAGAGAGGTATACGCAGGTTGACCGTGATGAAAGTGCATATACACGCGGGTTAGCGGAGAAAAAGGCGCATACACGTACACACGTAGGTTCACAGAAGGAAAGGAGCGTACATGTCAGAAACCATGGTTTTGGTCTGTGGTATTTGGTCCATGGTATTTGGTTCGAAGTGTTAACCCCTGGTATTGGGTCCAAGGTATTAGTTCTACATGGTTTTGGACCATGGTATTGAGATAAGCCTAAACCTATATAAGGAGAAGATCATTAGGCCAAGGGGAGAATGTCTGCAAGTGATGAAGATGTGATGAAGTGTGAGATCTAGATGTTGGTTATGGGTTGGTGATGCCTTGATTGATCTGAACCAAGGATGCACTCATGTGGAGGAGGATGAACGATGGATCAGGATCTTAAGGCTTGGAATGTTTATCATTATATGGTTTGATTATGTATAGAATAGATCTATTGACGCATGTTTTATTGTATGAAGTTATGATCTGGGTATGACTGATGTCAGGAACAGTTTGCAAAATTATGAGTAAATATTTGCAGATCTGTACGCAGGTTGGCTTTGGTAAAAGTGCGTATGTATGCCAGTTTGGTTCATCGTAGTAGCGTATACATTATGAGATATGATCTGGTTATTATTGCAGGGTTCTGTTGTCTGTTCTGTGTTCTAGTGACTGTGTTGTAGATAGGGTTTCAGTGTTTCAGTATTGGGTGATTCAGATTATGATGTTGTGCTTCAGAAGTATCCAGTATGATTAATGAAACGTGGTCCCTGGAGGAAGAAATAAGATCGTAGGCCGGCGCCTACGTACTGGTAAACATATCAGCCAGTACAAGAGCCAGGGGGTTGGAGCTCCCTTCCAGTAGCAGCTGGAAAACGAGTGAAGGTTGGAGCCTTCAGTAGGTCGGTGCCTATGTACTAGTAAATGGATTGGCTAGTACAAGAGCTAAGAAGGTTGTAGCCTTCTGTAGGTAGAAGCCTGCGTACTGGTATAAGATTGCACTAGTACTATTGTAAAAATAAGTTTCTTATTAAAGGAAGATAGAGACAAATTGTAGCAGGTGGTTTTCACCCACATTGGGTTTCCACCTTATATCATGGTGTTCATGTGTGCTTCTTGTGTGTGATGATCTGTTCTGTTTTACTACACCTGTTTACTGTTCATATGGTTAATAATGTTCTGATGCATTCACTGAAGATGAACTAACTGAATCATAAGTTTACTGGATGTACGCTAGTTGCATTTAACACAGTTGCGTATATACGCGGATATCCTTAACTGAAGTAGCGTATATGAATCTAAGTATAAAAATGAAAAAGTATATGATGTGCTAATATTGATTCACCCCCCCCCCCCCTCAGTATTATTTCCGACAAATCATAACTCCTACATAGGACATCAAATTCGACAAGGAATGCATCAGGATCTTTTGAAGTTAGCCCATGAAAGGTAGGAATATTCTGTAATGGGATAGCTTTCATGGGGGCATTGACAACTGTCTCAACAATAGGGTATTGTAATGTAGAGGTTTGGGGCTGTCACTGATTATTGGTCATTTGGTCAAAAATAAGCCAGTATCCTTCAGGGATCTCTAGAGCTGGAGAGTTTTTCCTACGATGCCCAGAAGAGGCTGGAATGATTGTAACAACGCTATCTCAATTCGGAACACTGGGTGTCCTCTATTCAATCACTAGTTCAGGAGATCTAGGTTTTGATGATTTAATTTCAGGATTACATGTTTCTCCTTCTCCTTCACGGAGGTTGCAAGAATTTCTTTCTTGTGAAGGGAAAGGTTGTGAATTTTCAATATCTTAAAAACTCTGTTTAGACCGTTCAGTCTTACTATGAATCTTAGCGTTAGCTACATATGGTGATCCTGTGGCCTGAAGGGAGACAGTAGGATATCTGGTAGCAACAGTTTGGGGTCCTACTAATGACTGAGACTGAACTTTTCTTATGATTTCGTCAATAAAGGTTGATCGTCCAAGGGTCATCAGTCCCTTAGATTTTTCAGGTTTGGGAGGAGGAATTATATCTTTTTCTAGTCTTTTCTTCTTAGTCATACATACAAAAATACAAACATTCATTTCTACCTTAAGTTCCTATGCAATTCTACTGGAAAGCGAGCGGATGAGCGAGCAGTTTACTTGTTCATTATGTAGGTTCTTACCTTTCATTTTTAATACCCAATCCTCTCTCAGCAGAAAAACATCAAGCATACATCACTCTATGTAAAATGGCAACACTCTCCCCAGCAGCGGTGCCAAAATGTTGGGTGCTAATAGGTGTCTTTTAAAACTCCTAATTACCTCACATTAATTATCAACCTGGGTAAATCCTTTTATTCCAAGAGTGTACACAATATGTGCAAGCTATAAATCCAGAGAGTAATGCTTTAAAATAAGTTATTAAATTCAATAAAGAGTAAACAGATGCAATCATAAATCTCAAGCTTGTAACTTTAAGGGAAGTAATTCATCTATGCATCATGACTTAATCTCAAACAAAACCATAATTCAATCTTAATCAACCAATTCAAATGATAATCAACCGAAAGCACCATAGCATTATCTGAGCTCTTTCAGCTGGACTTGAACTACTAGATAGAAGCACTTGATCTAATTAATAACACTCTATCCTTTAATTAACCAGAAATGGTTCTTTCACTGATGACTAATTCAATCCACGACATGAATAAATAAAACCAATTAGAATTACATATTAATGAAATGAATACCAGAAATATGAATTAACGAAAGTAAATCAACTGCAAAGCTATAAAGCAGTATAAACTTGCAGGAAATGGAAAAGTATAAAACACAGAACAGTAGTAAGATCCACCAGAGACCGGGCCCTAGCCACCAGCGAATACTACTTAGCTACTTTAGAATATCCGAATGAACAACAACACAAGTTATATATTAATCATTAAAGTCACTTTTCATTACAATACGTTCTCGTTCCAGAATCACGCTTCTGTAAATTAAAATTACAATTGAAGTAAAAGGCGAGAGAGGTGTCCATCCCTTTCTTTATTTTTCCCCTTTATAGTCAAAAGGAAAAAGATAAATGTGATCCCTCATGATCAGGAGATCCTAAGGGATTCACAACTAAATTCTATCTTCAGACAATTCTTTCATCTTGCACTGATCTTCTTGATTCATTCCTTGGTTCGACAGCACATGACGCGCCTCATTTCCCTTGATTAGCTTTTGTTGTTCCGACTTTGGAACAACAACTGTTCCATTTGTTGTTTTTCTACAAAAAAAGCAATGAGAGTTAGTTTGGATGATCAAATCATATCAAGAGCAGTTTCATTCATTCGTTATCAAAACCATATCAATATGTTATTATATCATGGCAGAAAATGGATAAGAAAAGAGGAAAAAGACAGTAATCAAGAGTAAATACATATCTATTACAAGGCTCAATAGCCAATAGGAGCATGAACCACAACAACAAGAGATTCAACAGGGGGTGCATCATGTGCAGATAGATGAAGCAACAACCGTACAAGTAGTGATTCATCTAAACAACTGGCATGAGGCGAACAGGGTGAAACATAGCAAGGGCAAGACTTTTCTCATGAGATAGAATAGACACTTCAATATTTGGTGGTAGACATGGAGCAACAGGAGTAGGAATAGGATACTGACATCATGCCTCACCACAAAGAGGTTGACTCACCCGCTTCATTACATCCTGATGATGAGCAAGTCTCAAATGACCAAGGAGGCAATGAGATCCTTGGTGGTCAATCGGAATCAGAGATGCACAACATCTCCTTTGGTGAATATCATCACAGAGTTGTGCAGTCTCAGAGAGTAACGACTCTGGAAGACCCAATATCCCCTGCACAATTTGAAGAGCAAGTGATCATAACTGATGTGAACAAAAATCTAGCTTCTTTGGCCAATGCAACTAGAGTGTATGCCATAGCCACTAGCTCGAGTGTTCATTTTTTCATAGCCAAGAATGATCGAATGGAGAAGGAACTACAGGTGGCCAAGTAGGGAGGAGACTTGGTGACATTGTCCACCCGAGCTAAACTAAAGAAGGCAATACTAGATGAAGTATTATCCTTGGACACAGTTATGTGAGCATTGTACTCCAAGTTTGGTACCAGGCATCAAGAAGTCGTTCATCTCCATGGATGGCAGCAACGATGAGCAAGAAGATCACACATCTTGAAGAACATACATACTATTGTTGATAACATGCAAGCATGGATGATGAAGTACAAGGGAGCCCTACTTCACTTGCCAAAGATGATGGCAGCCAATGTGGTCGAGCTGCAAGCACGTATCCAGAGTCAGATCTGGAACTATGAAGACCTACCGCAACTCATCACTAGCACACAGGCTTCCCATGCACGAGTATTCAAAAGCATGGATGTTATACTACACACCCATTTGATCCCATCACTTCGTACTCTCACCTAGGTGAAGACAAAGAAGCATGGCTGACAGGAGTTTGACTCATACTTCGATGAGTTGATACACACTGCCACTAGTCCAGACTTTCCTATTAGTGCAGACATCATGCACAAGTACGTTGCTAGTCTAGCCTCAATGAAGACAATGATGCACATTCTCATGGATGAGTTAGATAGAGGAGCCCGAGTAGTGTACCTAGATGCTATGGAGGCAAGGTTTGGGTTTCAGAAGGATGTCACAGTAGAACACACAGACACTCTCAAGGAAAACCAATCTTGGCATCAATATGTCATTGTTGATCAGCATGAGGATGTCAAGCAGTTGGACTTCTATGGTTTTCTAAGTCTAAATGATGTCTATTTTGTCTTGTCCAAGCCATTGTTCACATGGGTACATGTGCATTGTAATGTTGAGTCATGTCAAATGTAAGTCAAGTGTCAAGAGTGGATGTAACAGT
The DNA here is from genome assembly GCA_031772625.1 of Pinus tabuliformis. Classification (NCBI taxonomy): domain Eukaryota; kingdom Viridiplantae; phylum Streptophyta; class Pinopsida; order Pinales; family Pinaceae; genus Pinus; species Pinus tabuliformis. The sequence continues at coordinate 999,823,025 of CM062818.1, forward strand.
CATAGAGTAGGTGAATAGTCATGAGGGTAGTTGAATGGTCACAAAGGGGAATGTCAAGGGTCATCCCACCCTTTTCTATAAATAGTCCTTCATAACTCATTGCATAGGCTTTTGGTCAGCCAAGCTTCTACTATGACTATCTTGAATAAGGCTTGGACAATATTGTAACGCGACTTGGCTTCTCCATTGCATGGAGCTAGTACATCTCTTTGGAGGAGCAGACGGATGTGGCTATAACGTTTCACTGTTGGGGTTAGCAGGTTTACATGGGTGTATTGTATGATTATGACTTACACTTATTTATATAATAAGAGCCAACACATTTTCATGCATATGTTGTTATTGTAGTTGTATTACTCCGGTTGCCTTAATGATATATTTTGTTTTAACTTATGTACTTGTGTATGAACTGATTTATATGCAATTATATGAATCTTATTGTTAATGTGTTGCATATTTTGTTAATGTTTTCACTATCCATGTCAATTGCACTATCGGAAATCAGACAGACCTTTCACTTGAACCTTGATATAAAAACTATCACACTCCTCTCGAACTAATCCATGAGTGTTGTACATGTTATCTTACCTTGTATGATGTGACTGCCACATCTGAGTGGACTATTTCGCCGGATGGTGTGCATGTCCTTTGTGTTGTGTGTTCCTAGCTGAGTTGGGACTGATCCCTTCCAACTTGGAACTCACATTCACCTCCTTCCCCCTTCGAAGTGTTGGAACCTATCATACACCTTCTTTGACTCACTGCATCAATCACACCCTTGCTACTAACAGAGTTATCCTACTTACCTCTATTCGACATCATGGTCAATGCATTACCTTACAAACCACTGCTGGGACTCTTACACCAAACGGTGTGATGTCTAATTGGGACTTCTTACTGGGGAGATCCCCTTGACATGTTGGTGGGTCCAACACCGTCAACAAGAAGAGTGGCAAAACCAATTCTCTTTTTTTTTTTTTTTTTTTTTTTTTTTCAGTGGGAGAAAATGACATTTAAGCACACTAAGAAAAGGGGGAAGATTTGAATGTCCCTTTGGATGATGAAGAGATAGACACCCACTATAAGCAATTTTTTGATTTCATGCAAGATCAACTGCACAAGAAATATGACTTGAGATCAAGAAAAGGGTCTAGGATACAAAATCAAAATGAAGAGACTACCCAACCCATTTCCCCAAAACCAGTTGATAAAGGGAAGAAACCAGTCAACCTTGTCTCACCGACCAAAGAAGAGTCCTCCCATCCTACTGATCTTGAGTCTGAAGTCCCAAATGTTGAAAAGTGTAACTAGGTTAGGTCTTCATAATGACATGTAATTGTGATTTTTGTAAATGCTGTAAAGAAGAAAAATAAATATTATTGTAATGCTTGCGTCATGGGTTTCATGAGTAAGAAATTTTATTTTTATATGGCTCCCATTGTAATCCTTTAGGATTTTTCAAAAAAATTCAATGTCATGTATGAAGAACCCTTCTTGGGCTTGTTACAAATGTATATAAGTCAATAATATTGTAAAATATACCTCCAAGACAAGAAAAAGTTACTCCTCTACAAGTTAGCCTCAAGATAAATTGAATAACTCATGGCGGCTTCACCTAATGGAGACACACCTATTCGAATACACATGTTAGCTTATTTATATGGGACAACCACCATATACATGTGTATAGGGTCTTCACATTTCCACAGTAAGCAAGTTCATATATTTCTAACATTCAGGTGACAAAGTACAATGACAAGTTTAGATACCTCTATAATTCAGATAGGAGATTTTAGTGACACGTTCGGATCTCAAAGAAGAAAATTTTTGGTGCTATGACATAGTCTATGTTAGCACTCAGAATGAACCTCAAGGCTAAGAAGAGGCAATTCCAAGGTAACCATAGACCAAGCTTTCAATATGGCATCTAGCCCTGCCAGACTAGAGACGGCTCTCTATTTGCCAACAAAATGTGGCTGCAATAAGTGAATCTTAGGCTAGCTATGAAGTACGGGGATTTGATTGAAAGTTGAGGGTCCAAAATAGCAAGAGAAGGGACCATTGGGCTATGGCATCGAGGCTAGTTTCTGTCGACAAACTTGGGGCAAAGTAAGTGCAATGTTCAGCTAGATAAAAGATGTAAATGAGAGAAGGAAAGAGGAGAAAGCTCGCTGCACTATAGGCACCAATCAGGGGATGGATCTACATTGGCAACTTTAGAAGAAAAAGAAGCACAAGGTTACTCAACACAGCATCTGACAGAGGATGGATTCTGAAAAGATAACCACTACATTAAACAACATAATCATTGTGAAAGGAGCATTGTGCATGGATGGATTCCTAACACTTTCCTTAGAGAATGTTTTCATGAAATTAGCAGAAAAGAAAAAGAATGGAAATGAATTTACAAGAAAAACATGCTACACATTAAACACCGTGATGGATCCCAAATCTAAAGGGCACAAGCTACTCCATTAAAAATAATATTCAGAAAAAGCTTTACACAGTCCAAAACAACTCCTCTGCTGAAAAATTTAAACCTTTTACACTCTGAAATTCATAAAATATATACAATTAGCTCATCCCTGTAGTAAGGGAGTTGAGCTCAACCATCTCCCTAAAGATAGAAACAATTACATTAAATTTGGATTGAATTTCTAAAAATAGGGGTCAAAGATGAACTTGTATCTCTTGAACCATAAGACTTGTTACAAACCTAAAAGAGGTTTTTGTAGATAAGGTATTTTTTTAGAGAAACCTCTCTCAAAGTTGGAAATTCGTTTCCAGTTGCTTGGAATATGTGCCACAAAATAATTTCTAAAACAAGAAATCATTAAATATTAAAATCTGTGAAAATAGGCTGTAAAGATGTAGTCAAATATTCCAATTCACGACACCTGTGAATAAAATGAAAGAGGTTTTTGTTATATGGCTCATGCTTGATAAAAACCTCCTTGAGTTTCTCAAAATTACTTTCCATCTTTTGTAAATTGGTGCCACACTACAATAACTAAAACAGTAAAACAAATGTAATTTTTTTTTTGTTTTAATGTAGGCTTCAAATATCACTCCGTATCTCCCACATAGTAACACCTGCGCATAAACTGAAGGAGGATTTTTTTATTTGTTATGTGGCTGAAAAAACCTATTTTAGTTTTGTAAAATTCATGTCCATTACTTCAGAAACTGATTTTGTAGTAAACTTGTCCCTGTGTACAGCAAACGACCTCAAAACATGCATAACCAAGAATCAATCATTCATTTCGATCATATCTTCTGATCTAGGAACCGGTTTTGGGAGTGTGATATACCATTGGAAAGAATTTTCCAATATGATTTTGATGAAAATTCTTATGACATGTTTTGTACTAAATATTTTGATCCCTGGTGACAGGCTACAAAGACTGGAACTAACATTGGCCTTATTGGGGATGGTAGCTCCTTGGAGGTGTCAAGAACATCATAGACCAAATGCCTCATCCATTGCGGAATACGGTCACAAACAACTACAAACCTGAACAACTTATAACAACAAAGAAACACACACACATACTACAACCTATACATTAGGAAACTAAAACAAATGTCAAAAACTGAAATGCTACTTTGGACAGCTTATTTATGTACAAAACTACCCTACTTTGCTTTAAATCACTAGATCAAGTGATGTTGTAATGCCAAATTAACCAATTAAGCAACTGTGGCAATGATGATGTTAGGGAGTGCTTGAACTACGACACAATTGGAAATGCTGAAGCCATACATGCACAAATGAGTTTGGTTGTGTAAAAGACAATCTGGTTTGTCATTCAAACTGAAAAAATACTCCATATATGCAACAACAGGATCATAGAACCCAGACCATGTCTGTTGTCATAAATCCTCGACATATGCTTCCAACTGCAAACTGTTAATGCAAACATCTACGATCAACCCTATTATTTCTTTTTTTGAAGGAGGGAGAGTTTCAAAGAAGCTTTTGGGATCTCAGAATTCATATGACTTAATTTGAACATCTATATACTCAATCTCCTTCTCAATTTTTTCAACCACTAACTCAAAGAAACCAGTTTTACCATTAAGAGGAAACTTTTTAGATCTCAAACATTGAAGCACGGTAATGAAAAATACTTCATCTATTTCAATATCCACTAACTGATCTCTAACTTCTTTGAAAACTTCACAACACATAGGGTTTGCCACATACCCTACCATCTTATTTTAGTGCATGAACGGATCAGTGAGTGTTGGAATCTTTGGATTGAGTTGGAGTCGCCAGGTGAATGTTTCAACCTTCATATGTGTCTGATCATTGTCCACCATCAATAACCATATATGCAACTTGAACGATCTTTCCCGGAGAAGATTTGTCACCTTGTCCTCGACAACAATGCCAATATGTTAGCACTCAGAATGAACCTCAAGGCTGAGAAGAGGCAATTCCGAGGTAACCATAGACCAAGCTTTCGATCTAGCATCTAGCCTTGCCAGACCAGAGAGGGCTCTATCTTTGCCAACAAAATGTGGCTGCAATAAGTGAATCTTAGGCTAGCTATGAAGTACGAGGATTTGCTTGAAAGTTGAGGGTCCAAAACAGCAAGAGAAGGGACCATTGGCTATGGAATCAAGGCTAGTTTTTGCCAACAAAATTGGGGTAAATTAAGTGCAATGTTAAACCAAATAAAAGATGTAAATGTGACAAGGAAAGAGGAGAAAGCCCACTTAACTTCAAGCATCAAACAGGGGATGGATCGACATTGGAAACTTTAGAAGAAAGAGAAGCACAATGTTACTCAACGTAGCATCTAATAGAGGATGGATTCTGAAAAGATAACCACTACATTAAACAACATAATCATTGTGAAAGGAGCATCATGTGTGGATGGATTCCTAACACTTCCCTTAGATAATTTTGTAACCAAATTAGCAGAAAATAAAAAGCATGAAAATGAATTTACAAGAAAAACATGCTACACATTAAACACTGTGATGGATCCCAAATCTAAAGGGCACAAACTGCTCCATTAAAAATAATATTCAGAAAACGCTTTACACAGTCCAAAGCAAATTTCCTCTGCTGAAAAATTAAAACCTTTTACACTCTGAAATTAATAAAATATATACAATTAGCTCATCCTTGTACTGAGGGAGTTGAGCTCAACCATCTCCATAAATATAGAAACAATTACATTAAATTTGGACCGAATTTCTGAAAATAGGGGTCAAAGATGAACTTGTATCTCTTGAACCATAACACCTGTTAGAAAACTGAAAGAGGTTTTTGTAGATAAGGTCATGTTTGAGAAAAACCTCTCTCAAATGTTGGAAATTCGTTTCCAGTTGCTTGGAATCTGTGCCACAAAATAATCTCTAAGACAGGAAATCATTAAATATTTAAATCTGTAAAAATAGGTTGTAAAGATTTAGTCAAATATTCCAATTCACGACACCTACGAATAAAATGAAAGAGGTTTTGGGTTATATGGCTCATGGTTGACAAAACATCCTTGTTTTTTATCAAAATTACTTTCCATTTGTTGTAAAATGGCGCTGCACTACAATAACTAAAACAATAAAACAAATGCAATTTTTTTTTTGTTTTAATGTAGGCTTCAAATATCACTACATATCTCTCACATAGTAACACTTGTGCATAAACTGGAGGAGGTTTTTGTTATTTAGTATTTCATTGAAAAAAACCTCTTTTACTTTTGTAAAATTCATGTCCATTACATCAAAAACTGATTTTGTGATAAACATGTCCCTGTGTACAACAAATGACCTCAAAACATGCATAACCAAGAATCAATCATTCATTTCGATCATATATTCTAATCCAGGAACTGGTTTTGGAAGTGTGATATACCGTTGGAAATATTTTTCCGAGATGCTTTTGATGAACATGCTTATGACATGTTTTTCACTGAAGATCATGTGCAAAACATCTTTGAAAACCAGACACAGTAAGATCCCATTTTGATCCCTGGTGACAGGCTGCGAAGACTGGAACTAATAGTCTACAAGCTCATATTTCAGAGAAGATAGCAGTAAAATTTTGGTGATCTTAGTTTCATTGATCTCAGAGTTAATTTGGTGACATTCTCAGCATATATGCTGAGGATTATAGTGGATACAATTCAATGACGTATCACAGTGATTCTGTGTTATCTCAAGCTCACAGATTCAATACTATCTTAGCTTTTGTGCTACTAAAGTTATCAAATTTCAGTGACATTACAGTGATGTGTTTCAGTGCCATCTCAAGTTTGTCTATAGTTCATTTCTATCACACTTTATCTCAGTATGCTCAGATAGGAGATGATCTCATTTTGTTTTAATGCTATCATTGTAACTATGTCTCGGTGCTAAGAAGGTCAAAGTGGAAGAGGAGTCAAGAAGAAGAAAAGCATAGAAGACAGTCAAGAGAACTAGTGTCTTGGTCTTGGAGTGGCTAATAGGTCAAGGGTCTCAGTCTTGGTATTCTCCAATTGGAATATCTATAAGAAGAATTTGTGTGGGTTTTCCTTTCAAAGAGTGAGAGTTTTTGGCCTTGGCTCATAGCCTACATTCTATATCTCTTGTCTATTTATGTTCATGCATTGGTAGTTGTTTGGTGAAGAATAACATTAATAATTTAAGTAAATAAGATCCTAATATAAATTTGTAAAAATCACTCACAAGCAGTTACTAATTGAATAGAAATCACCTAATACTTGATGCCCTATATTTCTCAATATAATATGAGAGTTAAGGTGACAAATTCAAGAAAAGGGAATCTAATAAAAGAGATGCTCAAGGATCAAGTTTCAAGAAAGGAATCAAAGCAAGTCGAAGGATATCAAAGTGAAAGTTCAAGATCTACATTGAAGAATCAAGCCCTAGATCAAAGGAGAAAGTCTACTTCAAAATAAGTCTTGGGATCATCAATCAATTAATCAAGGAAAAATACTTCTTTCTATTCAAGGTGAATAGATCTACAAGTCAAGGAAATTAGAAGTCTATTCATCAAAGAAAAAAATTTCTAGGTCAAAGATCATATCATCTTGGAAAAATTAAAAATACTAGAAGTATTTCTAAGATCCACACTCTATAATCACTAAAGGAAACGTTAAAGATTTCTTAGACTATTCAATCAAGAGAAAGAAGATCAAGGGCCTGATCATTATCTTCAAAAGGTTCCAAGGTAGTATCCCCTCATTGAAGCAAGGACCTCATTATCATTAAATAATATCATCTAAAGAGAATCAAGACATATTCATCAATCATCATCAACAAAGGGATCAAGTTGAATATTTTATCTTCACTTGAAAAGTAATTACCTATTTTCCTCTATAATCTAATCTAGTAAAATGACTTCATTTTGCAAGGAGATATATAAGCTGGTTGGGTCATCAAAATTCCTTGCATGGAAAAGAAGGATAGAAATAGTCCTAAAAGAAAATGAAGTCATTGATCATATGAATTGAAAAGCCTCCAAACAGTTCGAAGGTCAAGTAGTATCTGAATACATGGAAAAGGATATAAGGGCTCAAGAGATTCTTATGGAATCCGTCAAAGATTCCATCATTCCCCATATAGCAGGATTGGAGACATCAAAATAGATATATGATAAACTGGTAGAGCTATTCTCTGAAGGTGCGATAAGGAAGGTCATATCACTTAGATCTTATCTACAAAAATTAAAGGTATCAAAGGATAAATGATTATCTCCATAAGATATCAACTGCAAAGATATGGGAGACATGATTTCAGATAATGAAATGATCTCCTTTGTTATAAATTCACTAACTAATAAACAAGGTAACAAATTCCCATGAGGATAAGAGAGTTATTCCATTCAACAAAAAGTGTTCAAACATTTATCGAAAATAAAGGGAAGTTTGGTTCTCAAGAAAATATGGCTAAGATTCAATGCTATGGGTGTCAAGAATATGGGCATTACAGGATAAATTGTCCTAAGATCGAGAAGGACAATATTAAAAGAGGAAGAGAAAAATTCCATATCACCAATGAAGTGGAGGCAAAGAAGAAGTCCAAGAAAGAGGAAGAAAGAGATGTCTACTATAATTGAGATAGTATTCCTCACCTAAAATATTTTCAAAGTTCCTATTCTTAAATTTTTTGTTGTAATATATGGCTATCATGATTCACTAAGTAATATGATGGGATGCATCATGGCCTCATAGAAGCATTGGAAGCAATATCTCATGACATTATCATAGAGAAGCTTGAAAGATGGTTGAAATTGAAATCTATGACAATAATTTATGAAGAATATAGCTCTTGGGAACCTCATTGGAAACATAAGTGGCACTTATGGAAAGGAAAACTCCATCTAGGAAAAATTTCATCATACATCAGTCAATAGGAAACATCTGCTGGATGGCTATACTCTATATCCTCAAGATTCTATGATGGAAACTTCATCGAAAGGTTCACCGATCAAGAGAGGAAGAAAGTGTTTCATCAAGAACTCCAACTTATGGACTTCATGAGATGATGGTATGATGACATAAGAGATGAAGTAGATCAAGGGATTAGAGCTATTTTCAATGAAGGAAACTATTGAAGGAAGTCTAGATGACCTAAAGGTAAATGAGGTATGTATGCCTGTATTCAATATTATAAAGTCATGTCATATGGATGCAGGTAACACAGATCACTGCTCTACCTTGAGAAGCATGATCAAAGGAAAGGAATCTCCTCCTATGAAAGGTTGTCAGGATATTTAGTGATCACACCAGATGAAATCAACATAATATGTCCTCATATGAAGTATGAGGTGGTTGACTACAATTGAGGAACCCTAAATGGAACCTCCTGGGAATGAAATGTGTGAAGGAAGAGATCGTGAGATATGCAACCATGGTAAGGGAAATCAACATCCAAAAGGCCAAGAATATTTGACTAAGAAATCTCTCGGAAATATCAACAAGCAAAAGTTACACCTCTTCAAGTCAGCCTCAAGATAAAGTGAATAACTCTTGTTGGATTCACCTAATAGAGACACACATATTCAAATACACATGTCAGCTTATTTATATGGGACAACCACCATATATATGTGTATAGGGTATTCTCATTTCCATAGTAAACAAGTTCATATCTCTCTGAAACATGGGTGACAAAGTACAAAGACAAGTTCATTTACCTTTGTAATTCAGATAGGATATTACAGTGACATGTTCAGATCTTAGAGAAGAAAATTTTTGGTGATATAAAACAATCTATAAGCTCAGATTTCAGAGAGGATTGTAGTAAAATTTAGGTGATCTTAGTTTCCACGATCTCAGAGATAATTTCGTGACATTCTTAGAATATATACTAAGGATTACATTGGAGACAAGTCAGTGATATATCACAGTGATTCATTGTTATCTTAGGCTCATATATTTCGTACTATCTTAGCTTCGGTGCTGCTACAATGATCACATTTCAGTGACATTATAGTGATATGTTTCGATGCCATCTCAAGTGTTTCTAAAGTTAATTTCTATCACAATTTATCTCAGTATGCTCATACAGGAGATGATCTCAATTGGTTTTAATGTTATCATTGTAACTATGTCTTAGTGCTAAGAGGGTCAAAACAGAAGACGAGTCAAGAAGAATAAAAGAGAAGAATACATTCAAGAGAACTAGTGTCTTGGTCTTGGAGTGGATAATAGGTCAAGGGTATCAGCCTTGGCATTTGTCAATTGGAATCTCTATAAGAAGAATTTGTGCAGGTTTTCCTCTTAAATAGTGAGAGGTTTTGGCCTTGGCTCATAGCCTACATTATGTGTCTCTTGTATATTTATGTTCATGCATCGGTAGCTGTTTGATGAAGAAGAACACTAATAACTTAAGTAAAATAATATCCTAATCTAAAGTTGTAAAAGGCACTCACAAGAAGTTACTAATCTAATACAAATCACCTAATACTTGATTCCATAGATTTATCAACACAAAATACATAGAAAAACCAGTCCAAACAAATACAATGCATAGAGTAAGTAGTGAACTAGTTGAGTCAGTAAAGATTGATAGGAATCATTATGTTTTCAACCTACAAAAAGAGTTGAAAAACATCAAGATATATATCCCTTTCACTGAATTATTGAAACAACCCAGTTATAAAGCACAGGTTTCTCAGTTCATGGACGTATCTTCCACTATCCCACTTCAATATACTCTTAACCTATCAGAAGAAATTCCTATGGTTATGTTTGGTCCACATGTACAGGAGTAGGACCCTTCCACTCCTCCATTCTATGTCACCCAAGTGATACATGATTTATTGTTGCATAACTGTATGCTTGACTCAAGAGCTTCTCATAATTTGATGCCAATGTTTGTAATGGCATAATTAAGTCTAGAGATAACAAAAGCATGCAAAGATTTATATTCCTTTGATTCTAAAAGAGTAAAATGTCTGGGTATGATCGAAGATCTAGTGGTTAATTTGGCTCAAATCCCAAAAAAGAGTGTGGTGATGGACATTGTAGTTGATGGCATCCTTGCAAGATTTGGTATGCTCCTGTCTTGGTCATGGGGGATGAAACTTAGAGGATATATCAAGCTTGATCTAACATATGCTACCATTCTAGTGTTTGGTGGAGAAGAGTACAAATTATACAGAGAGTCCAGATTTATAAAGACAGTCACTAAAGTTAATTGTTAAAAAAATCCTCCTATGTATGGTCAAGAAAGAGATTTTTCCTATCTTTTGTTGGAAGAAGATGATCAAATCATGGAAGATACCTAGATAAAATATTTCACTCAGATGGGTAAGAAATAACTATAGTTTGTTCATATTTGGAAATTGTATTTTGATGGTGCTTATTCTAGGGAAGGGAATGGAATTAGTGTGTTGTTGGTATCCTTAGAGGGTAACTTCGTCCCTTTCTCATTCAAACTAGAGTTTTGTGCTACAAATGATATTGGTGAATATGAGGCATCATTGTTAGGGATGCAAGCTATACTAAAAACCTCAACATTGAGTGCTTGCCGGTATTCAGCGATTCTAAGTTGATGGTGAAACAAGGCAGCAATCAATGTCAAAGAAATTGCCCAAGATTGAAGTCCTATAGAAATGAGATATGGGATATGGTTGAATTTTTTTTCCTGGCATTTAATATTTAGTTTCTACCTAGGGATTAGAACAAGATTTTTGATTCCTTGGCAATTGTTGCCAACAAATTTAAACCTCCTTAAAATCCTTTGCTCAGGTATGAAGTTAAGGTCAGGTGTAGGCCTTTAGTGCCAAACAATGTGAACTATTAGTAGTTTTTTTGAGGATGAGGAACAAAGCAAGCACTTTATGGAGGCGACTGGAGAATTTTCTAACTCAGTGATTGACGAGGAAGATGAAAATGCAGTGGAAGAAGAATAAACATCTTGGGAGGAATCAATTGTTGGTCATAAATTTTATAGCTGAAGTGAAATAAAATTCCCATAGGATTGGTTCCACTAGAGATACTATTTAATGAAAATGACATAGTTGTCAAGCCAATGAAATAGGAGCATGAGGAAGATATAGAAGACTACAACATTGCCACAGAAAAAGAACCTAAAATTGTCAAGTTAGCTAAAGCAATAATAAAAGGGTATAAACAGAGATATCTAGAGTTGTTTAAAAAATATATGGATGCTTTTTCTTGGTCCTATGATGATTTGAAGGATTTTTATCCCAACAACATACAACACAATATTCCTTTGAAGAATGGAATGAATCCCTACAAGCAAAAGCTGAGACAAACAAACCCCTTACTATGTCCATTAATTGAAAAGGAAGTTAATAAATTACAAGCTAAAATTATTGTGCCTCTAAGATATTTAGATTGGGTGGCAAATTTAGTTCCTTCCAGGAAGAAAAGAAAGGAGATTGGATTATGTGTGGACTTCATAAACTTGAATAGAGGATATTTGAAAGATAAATACCCCATACCCAAAATGGATTACATATTTAAAAAGGTGGTGTGATCACCCAGACTGTCTATGATTGATGGCTTCTTTGGATATAACCAAATTTTTGTACACCTTGGGGATCAAAAGAAAACAAAATTTACCACACCTTGGGGAACCTTCAAGTATCCAGGATTCCATTTGGTCTCATAAATGTTGGAGTCAGTTTTCAAAGGGAAATTGACATAGCTTTCATTGGGGAAAAAGACAAATTTGTGGTAACTTACCTCGATGACATAATTTTTTTCTCCAAGAATGATTAGGAATATGTCCAACACTTGCAATTGAATTTTTAAAAGTGTAGGAAGTATGTAATGTCTTTGAGTCCCAATAAATCACAATTTTCCCTGAGCGAAGGTAAGTTGTTCGATCACATAGTGGCAAGGGAAGGAGTGAAGATTGACCCCAACAGGGTGGAGGCTATCAACAATATCGCATTACTAAGGAATAAAAAGGATATAAATGTTTTCTTAGGAAAAAATAATTTTTTGAGAAGGCTTGTGCCTAATTATGTTGAGATTGTAAAATAAATCACTGACATGTTGAATAAGGATAGGGAAGTCAAGTGGACTCTTGAAGCCAAAGAATCATTCTCTAGGATCAAGAGAGCCTTTGGGGATGAACCAGACTTAGGTATCCATGATTAACAAATACCATTCCTCATTTTTTATATTGCCTCTCCTAACACGGTAGTAATTTCTTTATTGCAGAAGAATGATGAAGAAAAGGAACAACCAAATGCAATTTTCAGATGGGTGTTAAGGGATGAAGAATTGAAATACACTATTTTAGAAAAATAGGCCTATGCTTTGGTCAAGGCTTTGAAATCTTTCGAATTTATATTTTGTAATCCAGGATAATTGATTATGTCCCTATAGTTGTTGTGGAGGAAATATTCACAAAAGGAGACAACGAAGGAAAGAGAGGAATATGGATTATCAAGATCCAAGAGTATGACATGGGTATCAATCCTACCAAATTAATAAATGGACATGGGTTGGGCCAGAATTTTTCAAAATAAAAATTTCAAGATCTAGGTATAATCCTCTTGCTTGACAAGGAAAAATCAAATGTACAAGGTCAATAGGGAGATATCAACAGGGAAACATAGAAAATTCAGATGAAATATCTGGTTTCTAACTGGTATAAACTTGTGGTTCATTATCTATTGTTTATGCAGTGCCCACTAAAAGTTGACAAGGTAAACTACAAAGCTCTAAGGCTACAACCTTAGAAGCTTTTCATTTCTAATGGCCAACTATACTGGAAGGATCCAATGGGGATCTTGTTGTTATGTTTGGCAGAAGAAGAGTTTCCCAAGGTCATAGATGAGTTCCATAGCTGTGTTTGTGGGGGACATTATAGCTCGAAGGTTACAAATCAATTTTTTTTAAATATGTCTTCCATTGGCCCAAGCTATTCAAGGATGTCCATGCACAATTCAAAGCCTATAAAAATTTCTAGGCATTTGGTGGAAAACATAAACTAACACCCTTCCCTCTAATTCCTATTTTTGTAGATGAACCAACTAAGAAGTGGTAACTAGATTTTATCAGGGAGATCCATCCATCATCCAGTGGGCATCACAAATGGATTCTCACAACAAAAAATTAGTTCAAAAAGTGTGTGGAGGCCATCCCTGCCAAGAATGCAACTGATATAGTGGTTATCAAGTTTATGGAGAAGAACATTCTAGCCTAATTTGGTTGTCCAAGAAACAATGTCACTGATAATGCACATGTATTTAAATCAACAAAAAATATCAATTTATGTTAAGATTATAATGTTATCCTATTACACTCTATTACTTATTACTCGCAAGAGAATGGATTAGCAGAGTCATCCAAAAAGACCTTAGTCAAAATTCTTAAGAGGATCATAGCACAAAATCGAAAAAATTGGGACTCTCAACTTAAGTTTTCATTGTGGGCTAACAAAGTTACTACTAAGAGGTCAACTAGGAAATACCCATTTGAGTTGTTATATGGGACTATTGCAGTTTTTGCTACCAAATTGTCTATGCTAATGGAAAAACTCTTATAGGATGCAGAGGAGGATCCAAACCCTCTAACCAAGATAATTGATGACCTACTAGGTCTATACTTCACAATCGGTAGCCTTAAAGCACTAAGACTACGCTACAAGTCTTAACAAAGAGAATTTAACCCTTCTTCTCTCTCATTGTTTCATTAAAATTCCCTCATATCAATATACATAAACAGGGAAGGATTGGTTTTCAGAGTTTTGCGCTATATGGAATACCTGAGCGTGATTAAGAGAACGCATGAGTATGTCGACACTTTATTTCTCTAACTTCTATCTCAAAATCTTTTTGACCAAGCACGACGCTTCTGAGTGAGGATGGAAAGCTCAAGTTTTGGAGGCCTTCTCTTAGGTATTTGGTTGAGTTTGATGGATCATTGGGAAGTAGACACGTGGGGCTACTTGACCTAGTTTCGATAATTCAAAATGGACTCCTAAAAGTTGGTAAGAAAAACAACCTTGAACCGATGCGACACTTCTACAGGTTGGTGTGACACTTTTGTCTACTGACGTGACCCACAGTGTGACCCATATGCTCCTGCGTGACCTTTCTATCTTAGACGCTACCCATGGCGCAACCCTTTCTCAATGCATTCACAATTCTCTGTCATTCATCCTTTTCTTTTCTATATCACTATCCAAACTGGCCCAATATGTGTGATTCTGTTGATTTCTCTACTTTGGAATCCTTTTTGCTCTCCTTTGAATGAAATTGACTTTCATCCACAATACTAATCTCTATTTCCACTCTATAATTGACAATTTGTATCAATGCGATAAAAATGAACCTGTGCATCAACAAACACCCAATTTAATCATGCTACTCCAAATTCTAATAGTGAGATCTTATTATAAGAAGCAAGTCTTCTCCATAAAATGCCTTGCTGTAATGATTTACACGAAAGAAGATTGGCATATCAATTCACTTCTGGGCACACATCTTTGTCCATATATATTACACTTCCTACAACTAATTACCAATTGAGACCACGTATACTTTCCAAGCTATACAAGCATTAACTTAGCCACTCGTTAACATCCCTACATAAGCAAATACATTACTCAATTATAAAAATATGTAATATTCTTTCATATTAATCAAATTCATATATATAGTATGCTAGGCCTAATTTTACATTAGTTGGCCTCTTATCAGATTTTCTAGCTCTACTTAGATTCACTCTTCTCTCTCTCACACCTCTTCCTCTACATTCCCCTTAGGCTTACAATTATAAGAACAATTACATAGTTATGGATCATTTTGGTTCTTATTTCTTCTCCATAGATCTCTCAACTTATATCTCCCAATTAGCTCCTAAAATCTATTAATGATCCCTTGAGGCTCTCAATAACAGCCCTATATCTAAATTCTACCTTTATGAGTATATTATACCAAATCTATCAATCCACTTTTGACTCAACTAATTTCCTATTCTAGGATCTCCTAATCTCCAAGATTTTTATGAGACCGTCACAAGTATAACATCTCTCATATCCTCACATAATTGAGAATATTTACATTTAAAACCTCAGACACATATTTATCACAAATGATTAAAAATATACAAAATTTCCTATTAAGAAATCAAAATAATAAGATCCCCCAAGTCAACCAAATATACAATGTTTTCCTTGAATAGGATTCTCTTGCATTAGAATCCCACAGTAGAAAAAAAAATTCATAGATTCCTGTCTATGAGTTCTGTCACTTTTCTGTAGTAACGTGACATCTACAAGTCTTAATGACTTTCTACCTCCAGGATCCCAAACCTTAAGTTGTAATTGTCCAAATGCTCTACACCTTTGCTGTTGCTGCATGAATGATGTCTTCTAGTTCAGTTCTATTTCTTCAACTAGTTTCAAATTTTGATTGATCATCCCTTCTGCTATCAGTTGTCTCCATCTACACTATCTCATCATCAATTTCCATAGTTCTTCAATCACAGAATCAATTTCTTCTTTCTCATGGAATCCTTTTGTCGCAGCAACTCGTTTGAGATCTTTTCTCTAATGTAATTTTTCACATTCATTTTTAATCTGATGGCTACCTTTTTTATATTTTTCTACCATCCATACTCCTTAATTTCTTTTAAAAAATCTTCCTCTGTAATTTCCATTTTTTGCCTCTTATCTTCAAATTTACCGTCAAGAAGTAAAATTTCTATCATCTTTCTGACTACATACTCATCCACCTCTTCTTCTCTATTAGCCAGTACATCAGAAACTTGGAAACTAACACATATCTCTGTCCCAATCAAATCTTGAGACACTCCCTCATTTCTAGTTGCAGTTACACTCTCATACTCTCGTTCTTTCAACAAATACTCCAGCAATTAAATTTCTCTTTGACACCTCACAAGTACTTCATCATGATGTTGTTTATAGTCTTCAATAGGTTCTTCTTCTTTCTTAACATCTTTTAGTATTTGTCCTTCCTCTTCATTCAGTCCTATGACTCTCTTCTTTTTGTCCTGAGACAAATCTGCCTCACCTCCTTCTTCAACACATTTTGCATTACTATCTTTTTGTAAGCCCTCTTCAAGAGATATCCTTGCCCCATCTTCTGCATTAGCATTCTCCCACAATTGTTCTTCATCAATAACATTAGTCAAATTCATTGGCTTACCTCTCTAAGACAACGTTCCTTCATTCTTCATTAGAATAAGATTCTAATCTTCCATCTCGATAACAAATTCAAATGATTGTCTTCTCCCATTAAGTAACTCATTTACTCTAAGTAACTCTTCCTTTAGTTGAGCAGTCAATCTACGCACTCACTTCACTTGCAATCTATGCCATTTGACTTTTCTTTTCATAATCCAACCATACCTCTAGTCTTCCTTATTCCTCTATAACATTTCCATCAATAACTCAAGACATAATTTTATCTCATCTTTCTCTCTGTCAATCTCTTCTTGACTCTTCCTCATGCCATTTGCCTTGGCATTTTCCTTCTCTTATCTGTGGCTTCTCCCCAAACCTTTGCAATGACTATCAATAGTCACCTTCTCCTCCTTTATGAACTCCATCTATTCACTTGTGGACTGCACCTAAGCCTCTCTTTTTCATCAAGTCTCCATACCTGCCTTGGATATCTCAACACAATTTTCTCCTTAAGCTTAGCCTATTGATACCTTACTTACCAAGCTATCTCCTTGGGCTTGATCTATGGCTCTCTTCCTCTGTAACAATTCTTTGAGTGAACTCTTTTTCTCTTTTAGGCTCTACAACTTCAACTTCCTTTGAGAACATTCACTTGTCCTCCTTATCCAACCTCTGTTGGAATTCTTCAAGGTTCTACCACTATTTAAGAGCTCACATGCTCTTCCACTTGAGAACACAACTAGTTCTTTGTTACAGCTCCTCTCAGTTGTCTTTGCTACTAACACCCTTTTTGTTTGCAACCTGAAATATGCAAACACAATCCTCAAAACCAAAGTTAAAAATAAAAACATACCATATCACCTTCAATGTATCTGCATGATCTTGTTCCACCATTAATCTGCACTTTGAATGGACTATTCCTTGTTCATTTTTGTCTGTAAATTCTCCTTAAGAGTATTAATTACTTCCAATATTCTGCCACACTTTATCTCTATGTGCCTGTTGCCTGTCATATTTAAAATATGATCCTTTCTTCCTATGTAATATCTTTAACAAATGCACACAAAGCACACTAGCTTTGTTTTCCTGCTTTGTTCTGTCAGTCTTTACTAATCTCCTCTTTCTGCAATCACAATTGTATCTGCATATACAACTTGAAGAGAATAACTCTATTCTAGTTTCCCCAATGAGCTTTTACTTGCTCCGATACCAAAATGATGACCTACCATGTCTATACTTCACAATCGTTAGCCTTAAAACACTAAGACTACACTACAAGTCTTAACAAAGAGACTTTAACCCTTCCTATCTCTAATTGTTTCATTAAACTTCCCTCATATCAATATACATAAATAAGGAAGGATTGGTTTTTAGAGTTTTGTGTTATGTGGAATACGTGAACGTGATTAAGAGAACAAATGCGTATGTCGACCCTCTATTGCTCAAACTTCTATCTCAAAATATTTTTGACCAAGCACAACGCTTCTGAGTGAGGATGGAAAACTCAAGTTTTCAAGGCCTTCTCTTTAGTATTTTGTTGAGTTTGATGCCTCATTAGGAAGTAGACACATATGGCTACTTGACCTAGTTTCCAGAATTCAAAATGGACTCCTAAAAGTTGGTAAACAAAACAACCCTGAACAAGTGTGACGCTTCTGCAGGCTGCTATGACCCTTTTGTCTACTGGCGCGACCCATCTGTCTTAGGTATGACCCATGACATGACCCATCTATCTCAGGCGCAACCCACGATGCGACCCATCTATCTCAGGTGCGACCCACAGTGTGAACCATCTGCTCCTACACAACCTTTTTGTCTAAGGCGCGACCCATAGCGTGCCCCTTTCTCAACGCATTCACAATTCTCTATCATTCATCCTTTGATCTTCTAGATCACAATCCAATTGGCCCAATATGTGTGATTCCATTGATTGCTCCTATTTGGAATCTCTTTCTCTTTCCTTTGAATGAAATTGACTTTCATCAACAACAATAATCTCTAGTTCCACTCTATAATTGGAAATCTGCATCAATGTAACTGTGCATCAACAAAAATCCAATTTAGTCATGTTACTCCAAATTCTAATAGTGATATCTTATTATTAGAATCAAGTCTTCTCCATAAAACACCTTGCTTTAATGATTTACATGAAAGAATATTGGCAGATCAATTCACTTTTGGGCACAAATCTTTGTCCATAGAAATTACACTTCCTGTAGCTAATTACCAATTGAAACCACATATACTTTCTAGGCTATGCAAGATTAACTCAACAACTCGTTAACATCAATACATAAACAAAGACATTACTCAATTAAAAAAGTACGTAATATGATTTCCTATTAATCAAATTCATATATACAGTATGTCAAGCCCAATTTTACATTATTTGGCCTCTTATCGGACTTGCTATCTCTACTTATCTTGACCCTTCTCTCTCCACACCTCTACCTCTACATGCCCCTTAGGCTTGCAATTATAGGAACAATTATATAGTTATGGATCATTTTGGTTCCCAGTTCTTCTCCATAAATCTCTCAACTTAAATCTCTCAATTAGTTCCTAAAATCTCTTAATGATCCCTTGAGGATCTCAATAGTAGTCCTATATCTAAATTCCGCCTTTATGAGCAGATTGTACCAAATCTCTCAATCGAATTTTAACTCAACTGATTTCCTATTATAGGATCTCCTAATCTCCATGATTTTTATGATACTTTCACAAGTATAACATCTCTCATATTCTCACATAATTGAGAATATTTACATTTAAAACCTCACACACATATTTCTCACTCAAATGATTAAAAATATACAAAATTTCCTATTAAGAAATAAAGAACATAAGATCCCCAAAATCAACCAATTATACAATGTTTTTCTTGAGCAGGATTTTCTTGCAACAAACTCCCACAATATAAAAAAAATAATAGACACTTGTCTATGAGTTCTGTCACTTTTCTGTAGTAATGTGACATCTACAATTATTAATGACTTGCTACCTCCAGGATCCCAAACCTTAATTTGTAATTGTCCAAATGCTCTGCACCTTTGTTGTTGCTGCATGTATGTTGTATTCTGGTTCATTTTCATTTCCTCAATCAGTTTCAAATTCTGATTGATCATCCCTTTTGCTGTCAGTTGTCTCCATCTAGACTATCGCATCATCAATTTCCACAGTTCTTCAATCATAGAATCAATTTCTGCTTTGCCATGGAATCCTTTTGTCTCAGTAACTTTTATGAGATATTTTCTCTACTGCAATTTTTCACATTCATTTTTAATATGCTAGCTACTCTTTTCAGCTTTTTATGCCATCCATAATCCTTAATGTCTTTGAAAACATCTTCCTCTGTAATTTCCATTTGTTGCTTCTTATCTTCAAATTTACTTTCAAGAAGTAAATTGTTTGTCATCTTTCTGACTACATACTCATCCACCTATTCTTCTCTATTATCCAGTACATCAAAACTTGGAAACTAACACATACCTCTGTCCCAATCAAATCTTGAGACACTCCCTCATTTCTGACTGCAGTTACACTCTCATACTCTTGTTCTTTTAGAAAACACTCCAACAACTCAATTTCTTTTTGACACCTCACAAGTACTTCATCAAGCTATTGTTTATAATATTCAATATGTTCTTCTTGCTTTTTAACATCTTTTAATAGTTGTCCTTCCTCTTCATTCAGTCCTATGATTGTCTTCTTTTTTTCCTGAGACAAATCTACCTCACCTCCTTCTTCAACACATTTTGCATTGTTGTCTTTTTGTAAACCCTCTCCAAGAGATATCCTTGCCTCGTCTTCTGCATTAGAATTCTCATGCAATTGTTCTTCATCAATAAAATTAGTCAAATTTGTTGGCTTACCTATCTGGGATGGTGGTCCTTCATTCTTCATCAGAATAAGATTCTGATCTTCCATATCCATAACAACTTCAGATGATTATCTTCTCCCATTAAGTAACTCATTTACTTTGAGTATCTCTTCATTTAATTGAGCATTCAATCTACGCTCCCACTTCACTTGTAATCTATGCCATTTGACTTTTCTTTTCATAATCCAACCATACCTCTAGTCTTCCTTATTCCTCTATAACACCCCCATCAATAACTCAAGACGAAATGTTATCTTAGCTTTCTCTCTGTCAATCTCTTCTTGACTCTTCCTCATGCCATTTTCCTTCTCCTTTCTGCGGCTTCTCCCCAAACCTCTGCAATGACTATCAACATTCACCTTCTCCTCCTTTGTGAACTCCATCTGTTCACTTGTGGGCTGCACCTAAGCCTCTCTTTTTCAGCAAGTCTCCATGCTTTCCTTTGATATCTCAACAAGATTTTCTCCTTAAGCTTAGCTTATTGATACCTTATCTTACCAAGCTATATCCTTAAGCTTGATCTATGATTTTCTACCTATGGAACAATTCTTTGAGTGAACTCTTTTGCTCTTTTAGTCTCTACAACTTCCACTTCCTTTGATATCATTCACTTGTCCTCCTTATCCAACCTCTGTTGGAATTCTTCAAGGTTCTGCAAATGTTTAAGAGCTCACATGATCTTCCACTTGAGAACACAACTATTTCTTTGTTTCATCTCCTCTTAGCTATCTTTGTTGCTAACACCCTTTTTGTATGCAATGTGAAATATGTAAACACAATCCTCAAAACCAAAGTTCAAAATAAAAACATACCATATCACCTTCAAGATCTCTACATGATCTTGTTCCACCATTCATCTGCACTTTGAATGGACTATTCCTTGTTCATTTTCCTCTGTAAATTCTCCTTAAGAGTATAAATTACTTCCTAATATTCTGCTACACTTTATCTCTATGTGCCTACTGCTTGTCAAATTTAAAATATGATCCTGTCTTCCTGTGTAATATCTTTAACAAATGCACACAAAGCACACTAGCTTTGTTTTCTTGCTTTGTTCTGTCAGTCTTTAATGATCTCCTCTTTCTAAAATCACAAATGTATTTGCATATACAACATCAAGAGCATAACAATGTTCTGGTTTTCCCCAAATTTATTTTACTTGCTTCGATACCAAAATGATGACCTACTAGGTCTGTGCTTCACAATCAGTAGCCTTAAAACACTAAAACTACACTACAAGTCTTAATAAAGAGAATTTAACCCTTCCTATCTCTCATTGTTTCATTAATCTTCCCTCATATCAATATATATAAACAAGGAAGGATTGGTTTTCAGAGTTTTGTGCTATATGGAATACCTGAGCGTGATTAAGAGAACACATGAGTATGTCGACCCTCTATTTCTCGAACTTCTATCTCAAAATCATTTGACCAAGCATAGTGCTTCTGAGTGAGGATGGAAAACTCAAGTTTTGGAGGCTTTCTCCCAGGTATTTTGTCGAGTTTGATGGCTCATTAGGAGGTAAACACGTGGGGATACTTGACCTAGTTTATATAATTCAAAATGGACTCCTAAAAGTTGGTAAAAAAACATCCCTGAACCGGTGCAACACTTTTGTAGACTGGTGCGACCCTTCTGTCTACTGGTGCAACCCATCTGTCTCAGGCATGACCCACATCGCAACCCATCTATCTTAGGTGTGATCCAGAGCGCGACCCATCTGCTCCTGCACGACCTCTCTATCTCAAGCGCAACCCTTTCTCAATGCATTCACAATTCTCTGTCATTCATCCTTTTCTCTTCTAGATCACAATCCAAACTAACCCAATATGTGTGATTCCCTTGATTTCTCCGCAATGGAATCTTTTTCGCTCTCCTTTGAATGAAATTGACTTCCATCAACAATAGTAATATCTAGTTCCACTCTATAATTGGCAATCTACATCAATGCAATAAAAATCAAACTATGCATCAACAAAAACCCAATTTAATCATGCTACTCCAAATTCTAATAGCGAAATCTTATTATCAGAATCAATTCTTCTCCATAAAATTCCTTTTTGTAATGATTTACATGAATGAAGGTTTCTAGATTAATTCACTTCTGGGCACACATCTTTGTCCATAGAACTTACACTTCCTATAGCTAATTACTAATTGAAACCACGTATACTTTCTAGGCTATACAAGAATTAACTTTGCCACTCGTTAACATCTCTACATAAACAAAGACATTACTTATTAAAAAAATATGTAATATGCTTTCCTATTAATCAAATTCATATATACAATATGCCAGGCCTGATTTTACATTAGTTGGCCTCTTATTGGACTTTCTACCTCTACTTAGTTTCACTCTTCTCTCTCTCATATCTTTACCTCTACACACCCCTTAGGCTTACAATTATAGGAACAATTACATAAGTATGGATCATTCTCATTCCTAGTTCTTCTTCATATATCTCTCAAATTAAATGTCTCAATTAGTTCCTAAAATCTATTAATGATCATCCCTTGAGGATCTCAACAACATTCCTATATCTAAATTCTGCCTTTATGAGAAGATTATACCAAATCTCTCAATCTACTTTTAGCTCAACTAATTTCCCATTCTAGGATCTCCTAATATCCAAGATTTTTATGAGATCTTCACAAGTCTAACATCTCTCATATTCTCGCATAATTGAGAATATTTACATTTAAAACCTCACACACATAGTTCTCACTCAAATTATTAAAAATATACAAAATTTCCTATTAAGAAATCAAAACATCAGATCCCCCAAATCAACCCAATATACAATGTTTTTCTTGAGCAGGATGCTCCTGCATCAATAATAAATAAGTTGGTGGAATTGCAAGAAAGCAGCGAACAAGTAACTCAAAGTCTAATCAAATATCAAGATAGGATGAAGGTTGTATTTGTTAGGAACGCTAAGAACAATATTTTTCAGCTAGGTGATCTCATGCTCAAATGGGATGTCAAGAGAGAAGACAAAGGAAGGCATGGGAAATTTGATTCCATGTGGTTTGGACCTTTTAAGGTAGATTAAGCCAAAGGGAACAATACCTTTCTACTAGAGAACCTGGAAGGTAAAGTGTTTGAGCTACATGTAAATGGGAAGTTCCTCAAGCACTACTTCTAGCATTAAATAATTTCACCTTCATCCATTGTAAATATTGGTGAGCCATTATAAATATTGGAGTTCTCATTTTCTTTTTTGATTTTTCTTTTCTATGTATAAACTAGTTTGACTCCATGCCCAATTTTAAGGCACTAATCTAAAAGTTCTTAATGCCTTGCTTGCAAGGAATTATCCCTAGTTGGAGCAGATGTTGTACCTTGCTCATCCTCCCTTTTATTATTTCATATAGTAGAGGATATTTTTTCCTGTATAGAGGGAGGGATTGAAAACTCTAAAAAAGAAAATGGAACTAAAAAGAAAAGCAAGGACGAGGTATATTCAAGGAGGAATTTGAATAATAAATCATGAGGAATGGTGAAAATATTGAATCCATTTTATGGCATAAGATGAGCTCAAAGATGACATGGGACTCATTATGCCACAAAGTTCTTTGGAAGAGCATTCCAATGGTATGCAAAAGTTGAAAATGGCTTCTAGGATCTTGAGATAGAGGCCATAAAAGCTAGTGACCACAAGTCAAAGATTGCAGAACTAAAAGGAATTTGGGTGAGCCTTTGGTGCATATCCAAATTTGGCTTAATTCCAAATCTGGTGGCAAGTCTGGCAAAGCCTTTATGCGAAGCTCTAGGAAAATGTGGCCAACACGTTAGTAGTAGAAAGCAACTTTATTGGTTGTAGGTGGAACCCACCTGATGGATTTACCCCCATGGAGTTACCCTGATAGTGTGTTAAGAGTGAAAGAAATAAAGCATCGGAATGTTCTGAGCAAGTGGGGCCCACTTAGAAGAGTTACCCTAGAGGAATGTTAAGCCTAAATAAAGTTGAATAACATTAAGTTTCGGGAGTGTAGGACCAAGATGACCTCATCCTGATGATGGTTCCCTGACGAATGCATCTCGGAGGACCTATACATGGTGTAGAAACAAAGTGTTAGGAGTTGACCAAGCGGGTTGTGTCCACCCAATGGTAACACCTGACAGGAAAAATACAAGGTACAAAAGTGTAGTGTCAGGGTGGAATAGAGTGGGTGGATCCCACCCGACTATCATAGCCCATAAATATACACCGATGGATGAAAGTAAGCACCCAAAGAAAAGCGTTGAGATATTGGCGTTGGGACATTATGGAAATGGATAAAGTGACAACTAATAAACAGAGGATTGGGTGGACCCTATTAGCCAACACATCCCATTGGGGTATCTCGAAAGGAAAAACAAAGAATAACATTAAGATGATGTGAAAAATTAAAGACAGAGGGAAGGGGGTCCACCTCTACATTGAATGAAAATGTGAATTAATGAGAAGTTAAGTAAGAAGATCACCATCAGTTTCACACCCACCAGGTCCCATAAGACTTTTCGATGAGGTAACTAGTGTGGTACTTAAACTATCACTACACCCTAGAAATCTAGAGTCAATTGGGTGGCACATATATATTAATAATCATGATTGATTCTTAGGGGGTCAGGCCTCACCCCCAACCTTGTTCATTCACCTTGTTAGAGTAGGGGACCACACCCACCACCAAATCGCCAACACATTAGCAGCATTAGAAAACGAGCATGATTTTTGTAAGCCCAAGGGCCTTCCCCCTCCTCTTACCATCCAACCCCATGGCTCCACTTGTCCTTCCCAAACTTCTCCACATCCATGCGTCACTCCATAATTTTCCTAGCTTACAATACTATCCCATGCTAGCCATTGGAGTTCAAATTGTTTTCTCTCCAACAGATTCCACATGTCAATCTCCTATGCTCAACCCTGTTTAGCCTACTAGCTAAGTACCGAGCACCTCCAGTGTTGGCACATCTAATCACTTCCATTCTACCAAGTAACTTGTAAGTCCCCCACCATTTAATCATTTACTCGTGTTAAAAATGAAAAACTAGTTTCCAAAACCCCCAAGTCCTAAGAAACAAAACCATTTGGTCATACTAGGTCTTTCATGCATACAAAACCCAAAGTCAAGTCTCAGTTTGAACTTGTGACTATGGTACAGTAGTAAAAACAGGTGTAGAAGGAAGATCTGACATAGTTTGCATTGGTTGTGTTGGATACACAAGCCTCAGTTGAACTGGCATTGTTGGTTGCCATTAATAAACTCTAATTCCGATTGACCTGAATACTGTGGGATGTTACTCCAAAATAAGGAGGATACGATGAATAAGCATATTGCTCTCCATATGGTGGCAATCCAGTATTTAATGGATACATAGGTCTTTGTTGACCAGATTTCCCAGCTTGATACTGATATGCAGGATCAAACTGTTGAGTTCCCATTAGAGAAGAGCCAGGTAAAATTCTGGTTGAGGACATGGGTGATGACCATGGTGTAGAAGCAACCCCTGAGTGGGTTCCATAAAATGATTGGTAACCAACCGGGATAGATGATTTACCATACAGGTGCGACTCAGGTGTGGTAGAAAACATCGAAGAGGGTACAACAGAAGATTCTGCTACAGCTGCATCAGATGCTACAGTCTAAGATGTTGACGGTTGTTCAACCATAGTTAGCTAACCCAAAAGTTGTCCTAAAGAATCGATGGGTACTTGAAAAGAGGCAGGATCAAATGAAGTGAAAAAATCAAGAGTACTAGGGTAAAGATAAAGCCTATCTCTAAAGTGAAACAGGGTTCCAAGTGTGGAATCTTCTTCCAATTCCTCTTCTATAGCAATTAAACCCAGTGGAAGAACTTCACTGTTAGGTCCATAAAATATTTCTGATGTTGATGAAGTTGAAGTTTCAATAGTTACTGATGTCTGAGGTGTAACCAGTTGATCGCCTTTCAATAAAGTAACAACTTCTAAATGTTCAAATTCGAAGTCCAGATGTTCGGGTAAGTGAGCAACAGTTTCAGAAAGAGGTTTTTGAACAACTTTAGGTTCAGATGTAACTTTTGTTTGAACTGGGATAGATTCTAGATTAAATTCTGGTTGAATTGATTCAAGTTCAAAAGTACTTTCTTGTTGAGCAATTTCAAGTGAGGATCAACTTGTTGTTGAACAACCTTGGTTACTGTTTCACTAGGATCAGTGCTAATGTCCTCAGGTAATTGTGAAACTTCTTCTTCAAAAACTGATGGGCCAGAAATAGTTGGAGTAACTGGACTCTCTGTACTTACCAAAATAGATGATTCAGGTAACTCAGATGAATAACTAGGAGTTCTTGATGTACTAGAGTCAGTTAAGCGAGACCGCGTTGCTCGAATTGGTGTCACTTCAGGAGGCAAAGGCAGTTTTATTGCTGTTCTTCGTGAATGACGGGGTATGGGTTGATGTTCCTCCACGATTGTTGATTAATTTATTATCAAAAAAGAAATAAACGAAAAGGGGTATACTAGGCAAAATGTTTACCAAGCAACTATGAACTGCAGAATACCTCCTGGCGAACCAAGAAGTACGGGCAGGAAATCTCCCCGAATGTTGTGTTCGGTGTATCACAGTTTACAAGGCAGCCGACTCAGTTACTTAAGGATGGATAGAAACCTAGATTTTTCCTCCCATATATACCTGAAGGTACGTGGAGGCCTAGTCCGTATAAGCACTGTCTAATGCAAAACCGCATAGTGAGATCATTCCCATATACTTTACGTACTGTAACAATGCCCTATATACCTAAAATTATGTGGACGAGATAGGATATACTCACATACGTGGAATGAGGTATCATACTCGGGATGTATTGCAGACAAGTTAGTGACAACTGCTTTGTTTTACGATGCCGGAACACGTCTCTAGCCTAGAACCACTAAATGTTCTCATTAATGACAATGCTCCATTAGGTAAATTGATGTTTATTTTAAGTTGATCTTGCTTAGGAATTTGCCTTTCAAGTTCACCACGTGATGTATTCTGAAATTCCTAGGAATGCAACTATCATGATAAGCATTCTTTCCATTCAATTTAACGATGAAAATCCTAGCTACTTAGGGATAGATCAATCGGATTTATTTTGATCAAAGAGCAAGGAGCACAATCTAAATGCAATTTCCCTACACTATTCCTATCAACACACATAAACTTTTTCAATGCAACATGCATGTATTTCTTTTCGATTCCCTTAATGTGAATATGAACAAAAAGGAAATATGCACATACAATCAATCAATCTTTCATATGAATGAAGACTTTTATGATAGTTTAGATTCGAAGGAAGAGAAGACTTTATGACACTTTCTTTCAAATGAATGATTAATCAATTATATCCTAACTTTGACTATTGATCGATAATGAGAAATAAAACATGAAGAAACATTAATGAATCCAATCAAAGTAAGGCTAGACCAGGAGATAAACACTCATTTTTAGATACATAACATTCATTGATCAATCAGAAAATAAACAAACATAGAAAACTTGGTAAAAACTCTTTCCAAAGGTGGGAAACTGATCCTAGGAGGATCAGCGCAATCCACAGTGGGAGACAATGCACTTCAGAGCACTGTCCCTAAGCCAGGGATGCTTTGCAGCACACTGTGTCCCTCACAAGCCTACGCTAGTGACAGTAAGCCATTTCAAGAGGCAATTTGACTCAATTTTGACCAATTTTCAATGTAAACAGTTGAATTACAATCTATGAAAACAAATAGAGTCTACAAGGATGTATCAAGAGGTTTATAAGCTACTAGGAAAGAGGATTCTTCCCCAGTGGAGTCACCAATTTGTTTTGGAGAATTTAGCATCTACAGATAAATACTAATTCACCAGACAAGTAGTTGTGCCTAGAACAACATTTTAAAGTGTTTTAGACTTTCCTTATAAGTAATAGATAAGAAGAGAGGATAGAAGGCCTACCTGTAGGTGCACTTTCCTCTCATCTCCCTTGTATAAATTTCGTCCCTCCTTCTCGTGCTTAAACTGCTTGAAAATTACCTTGTCAATACAACAAAAGACAAAAACCGATCAAAGCATATGATCCATTGAATATAAATGAAAGGAATCAGAAGCAATTCATACATATAAGCATTATGAAAGAACACAAATATGGAAAAAGGTTCAAAAACTTTATTAGATAGAAGAAGGAATTACAACCATCAATGTATGATTCAAAGTCATTCCTCTAGCTTGGATCCCATCCACATCACATCAAAAGCAAGACAAGCTTGTGGCATCATATCATTTGCTCCAAAGTCAAGTCTCATAGCAACATTATCTCCTTACAATTCAACATAGTCCAGCCCCTGATCACTTAGATGAGTGGTCAATTTATAGGAAGATGAAGGAGGTTTTGTCATTAATGGTGACATTGAATGACCCTGCATACTTAGAATTAGTTCCGTGGAGGAAGGGATGAGAGGATAGGATGATCCTTAACTCATTCCTCATCCATTTTCGAGCTAATAGGAGTTGATAAGATAGGGAAACTTCTAGATGACTCCACAAGATAAGAATATTACCAAACCCTATCTGAATTTTGCTCATTCTTGCCCAATGCAGGTGAAAGGAATCCTAAGTGCTCTGCAGAGCACCCTAGCAGTGGACTTCACTGCTCTGCAACGCACCTTCATAAGGGCTTACCTGCACTGGTCCCTCTAGAGGAAATTTCTGGATGTCTTCAAGTCATGAAACAGTCTGGGAAGGAGGAATTCAAAGGGTTGACTTGTTTAGGGCATGAAAAAACTGATTTTGGGGTTTGATGAGTCCTAAATCACTGATCTGAATATTGGGATTTGATGTGCCCAAATGGATCTGTAACAAACATGACCCAACCCAATTTAGTTCGAGATAGATTTGAAGATCATTCACGAAGATTTTGTGCAGCCCAGTTTAGTTTTAATGATATCTATTTTCTTTCTCTAGTTAAATCAGTTAGATCTGGCTTCCATCGGTTGAATCTTTTTAAAGAACCGATGCATTCAGTATCAAGGCACAAGAGAACGAGTGAAGAGAAAGTGACAAACTATTTTGTAAAGCTTTTCCTCAGAAGACATTACAATAATGAGGTATATGGCATTTAAATTTATATTTTAAACCTCAATACATAATTTCGCTTCAACATTAATTTCTCTATGAAGTATTATGGTGTTATTTCATCTCTATAATATTGAATTAGTTTAAACTTGCTCCAGGAGTGGCAAGGGCCCACCACCACCTAGAAAAAGGTTTTTGTAGGTATTTTTTATCATAGGAATTGTATTTGCAGAGTGAATTTTTTTTAACGTTGCTTAGATCTTTGAATACTTTCATTTCTATACTCAATATTCTTACTCTATTTTGTAATTTCGAGCTGAATGTTGTAGATTTCATTATTTAGTCATCAAACAATTAGGAAGGATTGCACTAAGAAATGATCTGTGACATATAAATTATTCTTTTGGTATGGTTACATAGCATGGAACCGTGAAGAATCAAGTGTTAATTTGGAAACATACATGGGTTAATCACTGTCACAAGAGCAGGAACAAATTGATTATGCTTTGTTTCTTTTCCATACGTTACCAAGTTTTGCAGCATTATGATTATGTGAGAATTACTTAGGAAAATAGAAAAAAAAACATGTTGGTTGCAAATCGAGTGTGTTAAAGTTATCATTTAGAATAGGATTGGAGTTTGGTTAACATTGAAGACTGATAGAAATATAAGTTTCTAGACTTTAATCAATTTACTACTAATTTTTTAATTGATTACAGTATACTGTTGGTTTGAAGATTCGAATAACAGTTGCATTTCGTTCTTTTAGGAATGTTTATGTTTGGTGATTTCTCATGTCCTGAGATTTAGGCTAGTAATTAGATTTCATTTAAGGAATTTTCCTGCTTCCCCTAGCATAAGTTTGATGCCTTTTGTTTAATTGGTTTTCTATTTAAGTAGATCTTATCATTGATTTGAGCTTACTATCATTCAAAGCGAGAGTAGATAATAAAGTGATTTGTTTTGAGCTGTAGATTTCAATTCAAGTTGTTTTTAAGTACTGAATCAGAGTGCCTAAGTTGTGATAAAGTATGTCTTAGGTCATGGTTAAAGTAGAACAATAATTGGAGTTTTGAATAGAACATAGATTTAAAATAGAATAGTGATTTGAGTTTTGAATGAGATAGATTGGATTACAGTAAAATAGGTTTCTTCATTATGTATTTCATGATGTTATTTTAGGCTAGATGCTCTAATCATGTGTGACTTGCGCTTGTGCCTCGAAGCTTACGAGTACCAGATTGACAATTTAATGTTGGAATTATAAACATATAATTTCCCAATGGTGCTTTGATTGCATGAAATTCATGACCAATTTTTTTCTTTTTTTTAGTCAAAATAAATCCAAAAATAAGACTTAGGTTTCAAAATATAAAAGTAGATATGGATATAAAAATGGGAAGATTAGTGTGGGGCTTCATTTATGTGCATTTTGGGTCATTTATGTGTCTATTTTTTTTAGTCAAACTTAAATTACCATGTGAAAATGATAACTTTTTGTATCTAAAAGTATATTTGGATACACATTGGGAAGATGAGCTTGGGGTTACGATTGCATGAAATTCCAAGCCACTTTTGTGCATCTTTTAGTCAAGATGAATCTAAGGTTTGAAAATGAAAGTTCTCAATTTTTAAATCTAATAATGGATATGGATACTCATTATGGAGATGAGCATGGGGCTCTAATTGCATGAAATTAAAGGCCACCATTGCTCCTTTTTTGGTCAAAATCAATCCAAGATACAAAAATGAAAATTCTTAGTTTTCAAATATAAAATTCGATATGGATACTCATTACGGAGATGAAAATAGGGCTTTGATTGCATGAAATTCTAGGCTACTAGGATACTTAAGTGCCTCTTTTGGTCAAATTGAAACTAAGGTACAAAAAATTTAGATTCTCATGTTTAAAAACTAAAAGTAGATTTGGATACCCATTGGGGAGATAAGCATGTGGCTCTGTTTGCATGACATTTTGTGTCACTTTCTACCTCTTTTGGTAAAAATCAATGTAAGGTCCAAAAATGAAAATTGAAATCGTCAAATATAAAAGTAGATATGGATACTCAATGGGGATATGGATACTCAGTGGGGGTGGATCATGAGGTTTTTTTTTTTTTTTTTTTTGAATTTGGGCCATTTTTGTTCCATTTTTGGTCAAAATCAATAGGAGGCTTAAAAATGAAAATTCATAGTTTTCAAATACAACATTAGATAAGAATACCCATTGGGCAATGGAGCATGAAGCTCTAATTACATGAAATTTTAGGTCATGAGAAAATAAATTGAGTTATAAAAATGAAACTTTTCCTGTTTAAAAGATAAAATTTGATTTGGATACCATTGAAGAGATGAATATGTAGCTGCAACTGTAAAAAATTCTAGGCTATTTTTGTATCTCTTTTTGGTCAAATTCAATTTGAGGCCCAAAAATGAAATTTTTTAGTTTTGAAATTTAAAAGTAGATATGTATACCCATTTGGAAGTTTAGCTTGAGGCTCATTTGCATAAGTTTTGGGGGAATTTTTGTGTTTCTTTTGGTTAAAAATAGTGTTAGGTCCAAAAACACTACAATGAGAACAACTAGTAGTGACGGATTTTATGGAACCTCCTCTTAAATTTATCCCTTCTCATTTATAACATGGTTTTCTAATAGAGGTAGGTAGCTAGAAGTTTTGGTCTAGGTTTTTATTTTGGTGTGCCTAAATTGTCAAAACACATTGGGACTCTCAAAAACATAATGCAATGGTGTTGAACTAATAAGGCACACCGATAATTGTTCTTATTATAAAATGTTGAGATATCATTTTTTATGTATAAATAAAATACATATAAATGCTCCACACCAAATTAAGAGCACCAATGCACATATGAATATGCATTGGATTTGGTCATTCAATAAAAAATGTAATTTGAGAAACCCAAAATATTTACCTTTGTGCTTAAAAAACATAACCACAATGGTGTATGTATAATATTATAGGATACCTAAAAACAATAATATTACACTTTTAGTACTATAGCCTCCATTTTTTTAACATACATCATAAAATCCAATCGGTTCTTTACAAACATTACCAAACACTAGTGCATTATGATATACATAATACCACATTTTTAATCCTTTCACTTACAAAAAACTATATTGATGTGTTCTAATATCCCCATAATGCATTGGTGCATCCTAATGTCTAGTAAAACACAAATAACATATCTACTAATAGCATATCAATCCATCTAGTACACCATAATGTTGGACACACTATGGTAGGATAAAAAATAAATAAATACCAAATTGAATTTCATTATCACATTTCCTTTTTTTCTTCCATCCATTCCCATAGGTAGTGAC
Source organism: Pinus tabuliformis (assembly GCA_031772625.1). Classification (NCBI taxonomy): domain Eukaryota; kingdom Viridiplantae; phylum Streptophyta; class Pinopsida; order Pinales; family Pinaceae; genus Pinus; species Pinus tabuliformis. The sequence goes on from CM062818.1 coordinate 999,855,906, forward strand.
ACTCACCCTCCTTATATGATTTCCTTATTATCATTGCTATATTTTTTTGTTTCCTTGGTTTGATAGCTTCGTCAATTAATTCAATTCATTTTTCAAATTTTGGAAAATAGTGCACCTTTTCATTTTTTCTCTATGGGAAACTCATGCCTCCTTGAGTGGCAAGAAACTTGATATATTGTTTGTTACCTCCTTATTTTCAATTTCATTAGATTAAATTTTACAATTGGGCTTAAACTTGGACCTTTTTTTAGATTTTTATTAAAAAATATGTGTGGTGAGTTTCATAGGTTTGGCTTGCATGAGACTCAATGATGTGTCATATGAATTTATAGGAAGCACCATGATTGGTATGCTTTATGACTAATACATTTTAAAACATAATGTGTTGATGTAAAATATGAACCAACACTCCAAATAACTTGGGGCATCAAAATGATGAGTTTGCATTAATGATGTGTCTCATCTTAGATGAGGAATTGTATTTGTAATACATACAAGTGTGTTAAAGAGTACAAAATACACATATTCATCACACCACATATTTAAAAAAATATTTTTCTGGTGCATCCAGTGGGGTACCCTGTAACACCTTCCTCCCACAATTACCTAATTTCATCAGTGCACTGGGTTAAATATGTGATGAAGAGTTACTATGATATGACTCAACCTCCTTGATCACCTTAAGGAAGTGGAATTGATAAAACTAAAACCTTATTGACTTCCCTCAGGTGCTAAATGACCCCCAAGAGCTAAACCATCCTTCCAAGTAGCCAAATCTTGAGTTAAACTTCTTTTCACTGGCCTAAAATCCTAGTTGCATGCACAAGCCTGCATCCATGTGACTGTAGGCCTCTAGTCACATGCATAATGCTACAAGGGTGCATGTTGGCTTATGGGGGCCTGACCTAGGTTCAGAGTTAATTATCCAAACAAATCCCTACACTACTGTCCCTTTCAGCATCAACCCGCAGAGCATGTATTGAAGTCTCACACGAAGCAGTATGAGGGGATGTTGGAACGAAGTTTCCGCACCCTTGAGATGGATGTGATGTCGGTTTATTCCAACTAGACCTGCCTTCACGCAAGTCGCTTCACCCCCTATTCTAACCTTCAGTACCTTTACAATCTATTACCATTGGCTTTCGTGCAGCCCTAACCAAGGGCTGAGATGCTTTCGTGCTGCTAGGGCAGCGAACTGTGATGTTTACCAAACTACACCCACTATCTTACTTTTCTTATTAACATATCTTAATTATCTTCACGTAAACAGAAATTCTAACTTGTGTTCACTTAACCAATACAGTTATACACATTTGCACATCATATAAGCATTAGAAGTGAAATTCATACCCAATATAACAGATGCATAAAATAGGAAATAAAGATAGAATTGATAGAAACTTCTCTTTATTAATACTTCCAGATGATTACAGACTCGACTCGCCCTATGCACTCAGCTGTAGGGGTCCGCACACTCAGTTGTGGACTACTAGGCCTTTGCACACTCAGCTACAAAGCCTCTTCCTATGTTACGACCCAAAACTAAACTTTACACTTCAGAGCTATCTCCCACATATCTTCATTATTCCATCTATTTCTTATTCCTTTTTTCCAAACTACTTAGAGCTTCGCTCTATTTATAAAATCCCATGGTTCGTGGACCATGGATAGATCTTCTATAGCCAACATTACATGTTACACAGCAATTTGTCACCGTTTGTCACCGTCCCTGTTACCCCTCACCCGCACACTGGAGGACTAATTCCGGGACTTGTGAGAAGTGACATGACCTGAAACCACTTGCATCATATTCCTCTAAGTATGAGCTTCATATGCCCTGAAGACATCTCCTGCAAAATACCCATGAAAACAACTCTTTTTGCATTAGCGCGGGTCCACAGTTCACTGCCCGCGCCAATGAGGGAAATCCTCTAAAAAGGGCGCGCCATTGGCGCTCTGTCTCAGAGTCGCACTCGCGCCAACCGAATTGAGTAAAGTTTTTAACCAACAAGCTTCCGAAGGTTCTCTTCAACCCATTCACCAACTGAATCTATGTTGAGCTAGGATCGTTTGGCTTCGAATCTCCATAGAAGAGAAAGTGGTTTGCCACCTTTCATGGAAGTTTCCAAGTGATAAAGCCAATCCCATGAATAATGTGGTTGATCCTATCTCTTTCCTCTCTATCTATAAAAGCTTGCCTCTATGCCTTGAGCAAGCTAGTTACAGTCACAATAGTTACAATAGTTCCAGTTCTAGCATAGTGATAGAGAGTTTGAAGCTGCAAGAGCCTTCTTTGCACCCATAAGGCCAAATCTAAGTAAGGAGATTCTTGTCACCCAAAGAGAGAGAGGATTGTTCCTCATCCCAACAAGCTTTGCAAGACTTGTGTAGCTGACTACCCAGCCAAAGGAGGATTTGACGTTAGAACAATGGTTGTATTCTTCTTGGTTATTTATTAATAATAGATCACTATCATTATGGTTCCACTCTCATTGTCTTATGTTTGATGTTGAGTTATATCTTTTCTGACTGATATATAATTGCATCTACTAGATTTTATGCTTGTTTTCGTGTTGTTCTTTGCATGTGCAGGTATCCAATCATGGAGATCGTGGGGATCATGACCGGCCAAGGCAAAGGAACGAGGGCGATATCTCTTCTATGAATATTAGCATTGGAATCCAAGTAGGTTCTCATCATCTACTTTTTATTTGCAATTAGGAAGTTGCATGGTAGCATTGTGTGATTGTTGCTAGACCCAGTCTGGGCTAGTAGGGATCGTCTCTGTCCGCAGAGAGGATTTACCTCCACAACAATTTGGTGACTCCGCTGGGGAGTCTTGTCTCTTTGGTTTCTCGTTTGGTTGCTTAGATAGCTTTCTAGGTTGGATTTCTTGCTGTTTCTTTCTTCCTGGTTTGCCTAGATACTGTCTTCAAGCCCTGAGTTGCTTGCTTTCGTTTTTGACTTAGAAAACTTGATTAGAGCGCTTTTTAGCCTTACAGTCGTGCCAATTGGCGCAAGTTGCTCAAAAACAACCCGCGCCAATCCCATAAAATCGCGAGTTGCAGCCTGACAGTCGCGCCAGGCCTGTCAACTTTTCCAGTTCGCTTGTCTTCAAGCCCTCTGAGCTTGGATTTCTATGTTTCCGCGTCCTTTTCAATTACTGGAGTGTGTTTGATCCTTGTTTGACTGGTTTTAGACCTTCATCCTTCAGGTGTTTGCCTCTTTCTATCGATTTCACTTTTTAGCCCTAGGGCATCTAGTGGATTTGTGCGCCGAGCCTTCCGTAGGAGTCTTGGGTTCTTTGATCGTCCAGTCTACTTTGTGATTACTTTTTGCATTTGCTTAGTAGTTGTCAAAGCTTTTTCTTGTTATTCAAGTGATTTGTTTCTTTTTCGCTTGGGTTTCACTTGGCTTCGTTTGGGCTTAGATCACATAGCTCATAGAGGTCTTTGTGTTTTCTTCTTGGTTTGAAGGACTATTTTGGTGTTTTGGGGATTCTGTTGTGTGCTCATTGAGTGAAATTGATCTTTTGCTTGGTGTTACTATCTCTCAAAATTCGTTTAGTGCACTTTGCCATTGAAAAGAAAAACGAATATTCTCTTTTGCGTTGCATTAGTTAATTGGAATTAGAATCTTTTCATTGATTAAGCAATTTAAAACAAAGAAAAGTTTCGTTTATTTGTCATTAGCTGCATTAGAGTGGTTCTTGATTGTTTGTGGTCATTTTGTTTGAAAAATTCTCAACTCTCTCGTAGTTAGTATTCATCGAACGAAATGATATTCTTTGGCATATAGTTTGCATCTAGGGAATTGTGAGAGATTACATATGGTAGGACCTGGAAATTGAAACTTAACTAAAGATCAACCATAAAATGAACTGAATGAACTTAAAAATGCATTGGAACATAAGGCTCACTAATTAGAGGTCTAGGCTAGAGACATGCTCCGGCGTCGTTAAACCTAGTCACTGTTGTTTCACACTATGGTTGGGTGATTCCTTCTTTTGTGACTCGATAGTGGTCTAGCACGGACTTGAGCTCCCACGTACCGTCACGTATATAGGGGAGACCCCACTAGGTTATCATCCTTTATCCACATGAAGCCGTGTCTGCCGCCTTACAAGCCGTAACGCACCGAACACAACATGCGGGAAGATTGACTGCCTTACGGGAAGTCCTTGGTTTTCATATGACTGCCAAGGTGTATATGCAGTTTTACAGATTTGTTTGGTAAACCCTTTGCCTAGTCTCTCCAGAGTAGTCACTTTTGATCCTTTCCGGACTCCTTAAAAGAGAAGGCTCACTTGAGCAGTTTGTCACTTCGGGCTCACAAAACATTCGAAGGCGACTAGAGTCACCTTTTTGTCCTTTTCTCGACTCTTAAAACATGAAAAGGTCAAGTTGTGTCCTTGCGTCTTAAAATTTATTTGGCCGCAATTAACATTACCTGGTTAGATCTTGTTTGCGTTAGCTTGAGTAGGCTTCTTTTCATTTTCAATGGCAACTTTTCCGGGGTTCACCAACCCAGGGATCTCCTCTGACAAGAACCCTGGTCATTTCGCTCCTTTTGGAAATGTTGGTGCTCCTTATATGGCAACGTTGTCCCTCCCAGGGTTAACTGTTGGGTTGTCGGTTTGGTTGTTCTCAACCTCTTTGGTCCCTGTCGTCTCACCGTCTAGTCAATCCGTCCCTCCACCTTAACAACATCATGTTGATTCTAAGGTGGATCTCTCCCCTTCTACGCCCACTTCTACATCCTCATCTTCCACTTCACCTGGTGAAAGTCTCGATTCAAGTAACCAGGTGGCTAAGAAGAAGAAGAAGAAGACGAAGAAGAAGAAGGCTCCTAAGGGAGAGGTTACAAGTGCAGCTACCCCCTCGAGTACAGCTGAAGTCGGGCCACCTTCTGCTCCTCCGCGGAAGGTCAAATTTCCTTGTAGATTATGCAAGGGGGGCCATCTTCTTCGTGATTGTCCTGGCATCCCCAGGGTCTTAGAAGTATGGTCTCGTGATCTGGCCCTCCCCTCATCGTCCACTGAGGCTCACGGTGATGTTCCCCTATCGAATCACAAAGGTAAGGAGAAAGGGAAGATTCGAATCCCCTGTAGACTTTGTGAAGGCAATCATCCCCTTCACCTTTGTCCACTCATGGATAAAGCCTCCATTTTCTTGGAAAGTCTTACATCTCCTTCACCCCAACTTCCCGTTGGTTATCAACGTCTCTTTGTCGCCGCACATCGTCCCCCTGCTGACAAAGAGATTGATTCATATTCTTCTCTTGTCCAGCCTCCTCTTCCCGAACCTGGCTGTGCCCAGCCTGTTCCAGACCAACCATTGGTCGGAAAGCGTGTTGACTTGAGTTCACCACCCGTCGATCACTCTATTTCGGAAGAGAATCACACCCATGTTCTTCTCATCTCTTCAGATTCTCCTGAGTCCCTAAATGACTCTCCTAACCGAGCCACTCCCGAAGGTTCTCCTTCGGTTCCTTTAGCACATGAGGGCAATCATACGATTCCCCCACCAAGTAGTCTAGTCGCTTCCTTTGATTGTAATCGCCTGATCGCCGGTTGCCTTCCATCCCATATGCCTTTCCAGATCACAGTACATGCCTGTGCTAAGGCAGTACCTGGCACTGTTTTGGATGAAGGGGCGTCTGTCAGTCTTATGCCGTACACTACTTGGCAAGCTTTAGGTTCCCCGCAGCTTGGGCCAGTCACTCAGAATCTGTTGGCCTTCGACGGAGGAGCCTGTCCATCTCTAGGAGTTCTCCTGAAGTTCCCTATTACTTTGGGAGGCAAAACCGTCTATATAGACGTCTTGGTTACCCAAGGTGTTTTAGACTTTATTCTTCTCCTTGGTCGCGACTATGTTTACGCCATGGGGGCCCTCGTTTCTTCGCTTTTCCGTGTGGTTTGCTTTCCACACGATGGAAGAATTGTGAATATCGATCAAGTGTCATTTGTTAGTCCCCCGATGCCTCCTGCGCCGTTGTCGTCCCCTCCTAGTTTTCATCCAACAGTTGCATCTGCCCCACCACAAATCAACTACGTGGCCACCTATCCCATGCCTGGAACCAGTGATGCCGCCGTCGTGCATAGTGTCCTGGGGGCATTGGGTCCTGACTTCCGAGATGTTGTCCTTCCCCCGGGAGTGGCACTCTTGGAAGCCTCGACTTCCTATTCATTATGATGAAATTAGGGCGGAGCATAGTTCACTTTCCTATGTCAAGCTCCTTAAAAAATGAAACTAGGTCTCGAGCATCGTTCCTGATCTTGTGTCAATCTCGTTAAAAAATGAAACAAGGGTTACGAGGATAGTTTTGGTCTTATGTCGACCTCATTAAAAAATGAAACAAGGGTTGTGAGGATAGTTCTTTTACTGTGTCAACCTCATTAAAAAATGAAACAACTCCCTTTCGAAATCGAGTCTTTTGATTAAGATCTCGTAAAATACAAGTCAAATATTTCTAGATCTCGAGAGTGAACCTTCATTCCATCCACTTTGTTGAATGCAATGAAGCTTGGGGGGCATGTACCACAATTTGCGTCATTATGCTGGGGGCATGCGAACTCATAACAAGCATAGTTTTTCGTTTGTAAAAAGGAAACCGAATCCAAGCAAAGTTCTCCATGGTTCAAGCTTGTGTAACAATGAACCCATACCTGATTTACATCTCGTGATTGCCATTTTTATCCACTGAATTCTGCTAGATGAGCCTTGGTTGTTTCATTCCATCGCCACCATCTCTTTGGCTGATCATATGCTTTCACTTGGTTGTTTTTCCTTTCCTGAGGAACCGCAGCGATGAGTGGTTTTCTTAGCCAGCCTCTTGACCATTACATGTTTTGAGCAGTTCCACCATTGCCGGAACCAATTGCTACCCTTTATACCACTCGTTCCTCTAGGACGAGTCGCCTTTAAGCTCTTTTCTGACTCATAAAATATGAAAAGATTGCCGAGTATTTTTCCCTTTTTGACTCGTTAAAGAAAATAAAAATGGAGGTCTACTTTCAGCTCTTTTCCGACCGTTTAAAGATGAAAAGATTGTTGAGTTTTCCTCTCGACTCGTTAAATGTAAATGAGAGGCGGTCGTCTTTAAACCCTTTTCCGACCGTGTAAAAACTAAAAGATCATCGGACCCTTGTCGTTTCAGGTTCGTTAACGGTTACAAAACGACGTGATTTCGGTTGATTTTTTAATTTTTCAGGTCGAAGTCACTAGTCATGAAAAGTACTCCTCGATCGTAATGATCAGGTGGTTCTTTCGAGCATTGTTTTATACTTTTTCGAGCTCGGGAGACACAAATTTACGAAAAAGGACCCCCCTGGAGTTCACTTTTCTGCTGTCTTTTCAAACTCTCTAAATAGGAAAAGACGCCGAGTTCTTCCCTTGTCAGGCTCGTTAAAATTTAATGACATCAGATTCCGTCGTAATGACACTCACAAGCATATGCTATCCCCGTCAAGCTTGTTAAAAATAACTGGGGTACTCGCCAGAAATGGTGGGGAAAATGGACACATAATTATTGTCGTGTCGGTTGTATGTCGCTCTTGAACATGGCACTAGTCTGCGTTTGTGTCTGGGTGGGAACATCTCATCTTGTTTTACACTAGCCTCCGTGGGTTTGGGTGATCCTATTTGACCTCTCATCTGCTCATTGCCTTGTCACCATGACCTCTACTCATTTGATGTCAAATACTACCAAGTCCACTATCGTGCCACCGATATGTTCAAGAGAAGTTGACCTCTGCAGAATTACAACCTCCCTCTGATACCTCACATAATTCTGAATCACCACAACATCTTTCCTATGTCTCGTGTCAATGATGTGGGAAACACTATGGCCCACCTTTGATCGAGGTCACTTCCTGTTGACTTCAGCTCATTATCTAGGAAGCTGATCTAGAGACTCCCTTCGGTGCCTTGGAGCCTGCATGCCTCAATGGCAGGTTCTTCGTGTTCGACGAGAGGTTTTCATCATTGGCCTCCGATCAAATGATTCTACGGGTGTTCGATGCTAGCTCATTGATTCACACGCCGTAGATTGTACCTATAGTACCTTGAGGACCATTGTCATTATTGGTGGTAACTCTCGCGTCTGTTAACAGTTTTCATCATTGACTAGTAATCAGACGATGTTCATGCATGTTAGACTTCAACTCATGTATTCGCATGCTTGAACTTGTACTCTGTTCGGGTCGAGATGGAGCGCAAGATCCTGGATTTTGTCTATTGGAATCCAGGATGCGATTTGTGGCTTGTTATGATCATTACATGACTCATTCACTGGATGGTTGCGACCATGCCTTAGTCTACTTTTCGATCCTCTTTGGATGGCTACGTCCATGCCTTGGATCTAGATTATTATATACTCTATTATGGATGGCTGTGCCCATACCACATACATCATGTACTTGAGATATCAGTTTTACTTCTTTACGCAGGTTCTCCGGCGGCCGTGTTTTCAGTCATGCATGTTCTTGTAAAGCATTTCACCCCTCTCTCTCTCGGGCTTCATGCTTTAGGGGGCATCTGTTACACAGCAATTTGTCACCGTTTGTCACCGTCCCTGTTACCCCTCACCCGCACACTGGAGGACTCATTCCGGGACCTGTGAGAAGTGACATGACCTGAAACCACTTGCATCATATTCCTCTAAGTATGAGCTTCATATGCCCTGAAGACATCTCCTGCAAAATACCCATGAAAATAGCTCTTTTTGCATTAGCACGGGTCCACAGTTCACTGCCTGCGCCAATGAGGGAAATCCTCTAAAAAGGGCACACCATTGGCGCTCCGTCTCAGAGTCGCACTCACGCCAACCGAATTGAGTAAAGTTTTTAACCAACAAGCTCCCGAAGGTTCTCTTCAACCCATTCACCAACTGAATCTATGTTGAGCTAGGATGGTTTGGCTTCGAATCTCCATAGAAGGGAAAGTGGTTTGCCACCTTTCATGGAAGTTTCCAAGTGATAAAGCCAATCCCATGAATAATGCGGTTGATCCTATCTCTTTCCTCTCTATCTATAAAAGCTTGCCTATATGCCTTGAGCAAGCTAGTTATAGTCACAGTAGTTACAATAGTTCCAGTTCTAGCATAGTGACAGAGAGTTTGAAGCTGCAAGAGCCTTCTTTGCACCCATAAGGTCAAATCTAAGTAAGGATATTCTTGTCACCCAAAGAGAGAGAGGCTTGTTCCTCATCCCAACAAGCTTTGCAAGACTTGTGTAGCTGACTACCCAGCCAAAGGAGGATTTGACGTCAGAACAATGGTTGTATTCTTCTTGGTTATTTATTAATAATAGATGACTATCATTATGGTTCCACTCTCATTGTCTTATGTTTGATGTTGATTTATATCTTTTCTGACTGATATATAATTGCATCTACTAGATTTTATGCTTGTTTTCGTGTTGTTCTTTGCATGTGCAGGTATCCAATCACAGAGATCATGGGGATTGCGACCAGCCAAGGCAAAGGAACGAGGGCGATATCTCTTCTACGAATATTAGCATTGGAATCCAAGTAGGTCCTCATCATCTACTTTTTATTTGCAATTAGGAACTTGCGTGGTAGCATTGTGTGATTGTTTCTAGACCCGGTCTGGGCTAGTAGGGATCGTCTCTGTCCGCAGAGAGGATTTACCTCCACAACATTACATTATCCAAATAAGGGCAGACAACCCTATGACTTTTTTAACAACTACGCACTCCGCGCCCACAAAATGCGGAGTCTTTACATTGGAATTACAAAATCGGACCAAAATCTGGGCTCTAAGCCCCAAAACTACCCTTGGGGGATCCTGTGCCCAATTGGCCCCCAACACAAACATCATGACTCACTCTCAAGTCATTCTGTAGGTGTGGAGATCTTAGCGTGAAGACCTCCAAAATCTAATTGGATCGCTACAATTTCGACAACACACTGAGCGACTGCTTGCTGAACTTCCTCTACGCGATGTTCAGTGAGTATTGTCGCTGAACTGATGCCTTGAATCCTCTCCTGAGTTGCTTGCAGTTGCATGAGATTTTATTCAATGGAGGATGTAATTGTATAAGCCTCATCGATCCATGGTTGTAGGCGTGCTTTCAAAACTTCCTCTTTATGCTGAGCGGTATCCACCTGCTCCTTGAGCGCCTTTTCCTGCCGCATCCTTGCAAGCCTCTATGTAAGGGAAACTATTTGCATGGTTCCTTTTACGTCATCGTATCTTTGTTGCATCTCGCGCGCCTCTATCTCTAGGTGCTCTACATTTGGGTCCTCCTGCAGGGTGGTTAGGTGTTAAATTTTGCAACTAGGGCCAAACTCCATGTGGGGTAAACTTATTTATGGTAGCTGATATTTTTATTGGATCCCTCTTGTCGAGAGGTGTAGGATTGATCCAAAGATCATCCAATTTCAATAAGTATTTATGGAGATATGAATTTATTTCAATTATATAATTATTATCAAGCCGACCAGATCTTATGTAGGCTCTAGAAGCCCAATCGTCATGTCTATTCATCATATACATTTTTGGTATAAATATATGAGGATTTGATGTCATTCGGATACACAATTCTTGAGTGATCTCATCTTCTCCACGTCTTGGGTTTTTGGAGAAGGAGTGAGACACCAAGAAAAACACACAATGGCCCTAAGATGATGACTTACCAACGCAGTCATGAAAACCTATCACGCAGATCATGGATACACATAAAATGCAACTAATTGAGGAAGTCTCAACATTGTCTAGACAAGGAGCTTCTATACACAAAGTTCAAGCCCTAATATTATTAATCTATTCACAGTTATGAAACTGCAACAAGGTAAGGATCACAACGTATTGGACGCAATCAAGGCAGCATATAAGTATTGAACGTAGTCAAGGCAACACATAAGTAAAATGAACATAGTCAATCAGCAACCCTCATCTACGCAAGTCAAGGAGGCTTTGTGAACGCATCTACAACATAATCCTATTCACGCAAAGGAGACACAGAGCCATCCTAACATGCATTGTGAAACCTATTACACACAGTCATGAAGAAGCTCATATATGCTCAAGATGGAGGCCCAAACGCTGCTGTCATCCTAACGTTGTCAAACCCTAGCCGCAGTCATAAGGAACATCTGAATAGCATAGGCCTGTTCATGGTGAGATTTATACGCTATGTATGTATATCAACGCAATATAAATAGAAACGCAGTCATTGTAATATATATTGGAACGCAGGTTAATATGCCACACAGTTCATATGTATGTCAACACAATATAAATGGAAACACAGTCATCGTAATATACATTGGAACACAAGGAAATATGCCATGCAGTTCATATGTAATTCAATGCAGTATATAAATGGGAACACAATCACATATATGTATGGAATGTAGTCACATGATTGAACGCAGTCATATGTATACACTGTGTATGGAATACAGTCATATACCTAAGAAAGCCCTATATAGAAAATAATGGGACTGCGTGGAGTATTGGGTGGAACTATAGCCTAGCTGCTTTGCTAGGTTGCAAGCCATAACAAGCCGCTAAGGCTGATATGTATATAATGAAGCAACATAAGGGTATTATGAGCATCATTATGGGTAGCATTATCAGTAGCATAATGATAATACACATCTATAAGGATAGCATAATGATGATGATGCATATTAGTATGGGTAGCATTATAAGATCATGCACATGAAGGGCAGCATATAGATCATGGACAGCATGATGTATGGGCAGCGTGATGTATGAAGATCATGAGCAGCATGATGGTGCTACACAGTAAAGTGCAACAAATGGATGAGATGCAACACGATGATAGGTGAAGGAGTCACCTTGGAGAATCAGTTGAAGCAGAATGTCTTCAACTGATCTCATCGTCATAGGAGATGATCTATGCTCAGATCTAGATAAGTCAAAGTGTTGACTTCTGTTGTAAATGTACTATCTCTCTCTCTCTCTTTCTCTACTAAACTTTGAAGAACATAAAAGAAGAATTGTTCAAGGGTTTCCCCACACATTGTGGGGTTTGTCCCTAGCTAGCGCCACATCTTGTGTCCTCTTGTCTTGGCTTGTCTTCTGCGATTTATGTTTATGTTCTATCTACAATTTATATTAATGTTGATGTGATTGCTAACTGTGAAAATTTAAATAAATTGCTCTAGCATAGAACATAACTAAAATTAACATGGTATCAAAGCTGAGGTGAAGACAATGCCCAAGAAAGAGTGAAAGAGCAATCACCAAAGACAGTTGGGACAAGACAGAAGGATCAATGGGTTCCTCATAATTCACATAGGGTGAAGTCAAAGCAGAGCATATTATCAGAATGGCACAGTGGAACTTCTAATGGCTTACCTAAAGATCACTTCATTGGGAAGTTGGGATCTAAGGGTGGAAGGAAAGGCAGATGTCTTGGTTATAAGTTCGGCCCTTATGTGAAGGAATGTACGAATGGTAGAGATGTAGGTCATCAAGGACATGGCTAACTCTTCAAGGAAGCAACCCTATGAATGGAAGTCAAAGGTTTTAAGGTGACATTCATCGATGGAAAGGTACGTGTTTGAAAATAGAATTTTCAAATATGCTTTTCAGTTCAGGGTTGTATTATGTTACAGGAAGTCCACTAGGGACCATGTCCATTGACACATAGCACTAGAGGTCTATGAGTCAAATGGTGACAGGGAAGCCTGAATTCAAAAACAGCATGAAAGTACATGTCTGAGATGTACTGAAGGAAAATCTTACAAGGGGACCATCCCCCTCATGTAGCAGGTCCACAGGTTTGAAACAACTCATGGAGTTTTGAGATTCATGAACAGGAATCTCATGTATACAGGTGGAAGAAAGCCCTCTATGGCTTGAAGCAAAACACCCTGAGCGTAATATGAGAGGACTGATAGCTGTTTGATGAAGCCAAGATTCACTAGGAGTGAAACTGATCCAAACCATTATCTGAAGGTTGTGGATGATAGACCTCTCATACTAGCACCTTATGTGAATGAACTATTTATGATAGGTGTGGACCCTCTCATTTGCAGAAGTAAGAGGGAGTTGGATTCCAAACATATGTTTTGTAGTTAGCATGATGAGATCATATTTGGTTGAGCCTCATTGGATTGGTGCCAATTTTCGAGGCACAATCTCTCATGGATAGAGATACACTGCCGGAAATATAAAAATTGCATGATTATTCGAATGCTGACTAGGTAGGCAGTGTGGAGGATCAATAGAGCACTTTTCAGTGTTGGTTCTCTTTGGATTTTGTTTCGATATCATTGATGACCAAAAAGTAGAATTCAGTTGTTATAAGTACCACCGATCCAGGATACATAATTACGAGTATGACCTCATATGAAGTTTCCTGGTTGTGGAAACTCTCCAGTGAGTACACATGATGAATACCACTATGATTCTCTTGACAACCAGAGGTGGGATTCGATTATTGAGGAATCCCGTATTCGAAGATTGCTCCAGCAGATAGACATCATATACTATCTTCTCTGGGATATGGTAAGTCAATGAGCAAGGAGGTTCCATCACACTGAGATGATGTATAGGTCGCCAAAGCCCCGGGGGAAAGATCAAATCTATGATTCTCCCAAACGACTTGGAGTCGTCAAGAGACCCTTGTACAAGGGTATTGTATGTTGAATACATTGAGCTCTGGGAGCTTTGGGGGCTTGTGGTTCTTACTGGAGCAACATATGACCACAGGGTGACTCACCCTGCCCCGGTGGTGCACACTGGAGCAAGATGATTTTCTGTCTTGTAGGACAAGATGATTCACTCTCTTGTGGAACAAGATGATTCTCTCTCCTGTGGATAGGATGATTCACTCTACTGTGAACAAGATGATTCGCTCTCTTGTGGGACAAGATGATTTGCTCTCTTGTGGGACAGGATGATTCGCTCTCTTGTGTAGCAGGATGATTAGTTCTCCTATGAGGTCTGGATGATGTGTTCTCCATGACAATTATGTAGCAGGATGATTTCTCCTGTGAGGTCTAGATGATGTGTCCTCCATGATAATTATGTAGCAGGATGATTAGCTCTCTTATAAGGCCTGGATGATGTGTTCTCCATGGAGATTGTGTAGTAGGATGATCAGTTCTCCTTTCGAGGCATCCTACCCATGCAGTCTGAGACTCATGGGAAGTACCTCTCATCTGATCAATAAACAAGGAAATGAGAATAGGGACCATAGTAGTATTGATGGACGCATCACTATATCTATTGTACTACTTATGCTAGGATGACCTTCACTGATCTAGGATCAATGATACTAGTTTGGGACTAGTGGTAGGAGTTGTACCTACTATGATGCTGACTTCCGGTTGGTTGAGGCTGGTTTGGGACCAGTGGTACATACTCTGAGACTGACTTCGTGTCCGTGCAATACTAGTCTGGGACCAGTGAGAGTGGTACATACTATGACATTGACTTTGGGTCAGTTGAGACTAGTGTGGGACCAGTGGTACACTCTCTGAGATTGTGATACTGGTCTGGGACCAGTGGTAGGAGTGGTACCCACTATGACGCTGACCTTGGGTCGGTTGAGACTTGTCTAGGACTAGTGGTACGCACTCTGATATTGACTTCGGGTTAGTGGAGAATGGTATGAGACATTCTATATCAATTCTTCTTCTTCATAGTTCAGTAGAGCTAAGTTCAGCAGAGCTGAGCAGAGCAAATCAGAGCCAGCAGAGCCAACAAAGCAGAGCAAAGCTAGTAGAGCCAACAAAGTTGAGCAGAGCTAAGTAGAACAGAGTAGAGCCAATAGAGCCGAGCTGAACAGAGCAGAGCTAGGCAGAGTAGTGTAGGGAATTGATTGCAGAGATACTACAGTGAGACTTATAAATCAGCGGATGGAGTTCTCCCTAGTTGAGAGGGAGTGTTAAATTTGGCAACTAGGGCCAAAATCCATGTGGGTCAGCTTATTTATGGTAGCTAATATTTTTATTGGATCCCTCTTGTCGAGAGGTGTAGGATTGATCCAAAGATCATCCAATTTTGATAAGTATTTATGGAGATATGAATTCATTTTGATTATATACTTATTATCAAGCCGACCAACTCTTATGTAGGCTCTAGAAGCCCAATCGTCATGTCTATTCATCATATACGTTTTTGGTATAAATAGATGAGGATTTGATGTCATTTGGATACATAATTCTTGAGTGATCTCATCCTCTCCACATCTTGGGTTTTTGGAGAGGAGTGAGACACCAAGAAAAACACATATTGGCCCTAAGATGATGCCCTACCAATGCAGTCATGAAAACATATCACATAGATCATGGAGACACATAAAACACAAATAATTGAGGAAGTCTCAATGTTGTTTAGATAAGGAGCTTCTATACACAAAGTTCAAGCCCTAAAGTTATTAATCTATTTGCAGCTATGAAGCCACAACAAGGTAAGGATCATAGCATATTGAACGCAGTCAAGGAAACATATAAGTATTGGATGCAGTCAAGGTAGCACATAAGTAAAATGAATGCAGTCAATCAGCAGCCCTCATCTACGCAAGTCAAGGAGGCTTCCTGAATGCATCTACATCACAATCCTGTTCACGCAAAGGATACAGGGAGCCATCCTAACACGCATTGTGAAACTTGTTACACGTAGTCATGAAGAAGCTCATATATGCTCAAGATGGAGGCCCAAACGCTGTTGTCATCCTAACATTGTCAAACCCTAGACGTAGTCATAAGGAACAGCTGAATAGCGTAGACCTGTTCATGGTGAGATCTATACACTATGCATGGAATCATATGTAATTCAAACGAAAATTAATATGCCACACAGTTCATATGTATATCAAAACAATATAAATAGAAATGCAGTCATTGTTATATATATTGGAATGCGGGTTAATATGCCACACAGTTCATATGTATGTCAACGCAATATAAATGGAAACAAAATCATCGTAATATATATTAGAACGAAGGTTAATATGCCATGTAGTTCATATGTAAGTTAAAGCAATATATAAATGGCAACGCAGTCACATATATGCGTGGAACGCAGTCATATGTATACACTGTGTATGGAATACAGTCATATCCCTGAGCAAACCTTATACGGAAAATAATGGGACTGCATGGAGTATTGCATGGAACTATAGCTTAGCTACTTTGCTAGGTTAGAAGCTATAGCAAGCGGCTAAGCTGATATGTATATAATGAGGCAACAAAATGGTATTATGAGTAGCATGATGGGCAGCATTATCAACAACATAATGATAATACACATCTGTAAGGACAACAATATGATGATGATGCATATTAGTATGGGCAGCATTATAAGATCATGAACATGAAGGGTAGCATGTAGATCATGGAAACATGATGTATGGGCAGCATGATGTATGAAGATCATGAGCAACATGATGATGCAAGATGCAACATGATGGTGCTACATGGTAAAGTGGAACAAATGGACGAGATGCAGCACGATGATAGGTGAAGGAGTCACCTTGGAGAATCAGTTGAAGTAGAATGTCTTCAACTGATCTCATCATCATAGGAGATGATCTATGCTCAGATCTAGATAAGTCAAAGTGTTGAATTCTATTGTAAATGTACTCTCTCTCTCTCTCTTTCTCTACTGAACTTTGAAGAACATAAAAGAAGAATTGATCAAGGGTTTCCCCACACATTGTGGGGTTTGTCCCTAGCTAGCACCACATATTGTGTACTCTTGTCTTGGCTTATATTCTACGATTTATGTTTATGTTCTATCTAGAGTTTATATTAATGTTGATGTGATTGCTAACTGTGAAAATTTAAATAAATTGCTCTATCATAGAGCATACCTAAAATTAACATTAGGACCTCGAACAATTGTTCGAACAACTTCATGCAGTTTGTCACTACATTGTCAACCGCCACCATCATTGTTGTGACTGCAGTGGTATTTTGTTCTTTGACCTTCGGAAGAGTTGAAGGCTAAGCCTTCAACTACAGTTTTACTATTTGCAGGTTCAGCTCCAACTGAACCCCGGCCATTTCTACTCTTGCATTGTGCACCCCTGTGTATAACTTTCGAACGCGTTCCTATACTGGTTCCTTTAATTCGATGGCCAACTCTGGGACCATCTAGTAGGCTTCCTCCACAACCTATATGATCTGTTTGTTCTGCTCCACGGCCTCGTTGCACTTCAGGATAAACTGCTCAATGTTGATGCACTGCTCACTCATTACCTGTATAGCGCCTCTCCCTAGCCCGAAGTTCTGTGGTGACTCCATCTT
This sequence comes from Pinus tabuliformis, assembly GCA_031772625.1. Lineage (NCBI taxonomy): Eukaryota > Viridiplantae > Streptophyta > Pinopsida > Pinales > Pinaceae > Pinus > Pinus tabuliformis. The sequence continues at coordinate 999,873,161 of CM062818.1, forward strand.
GCAAAAGATAGAGTGTATCTTGAGGGAGCGTCTCCATGTTTAACTTGACCCCTTTCAAACTGCTGACCATAGGCCTGTCAGCCTCATTCTCTCTAATGAGTGCTACATCTGGAAGCACTATTGTGTTGGTTACACTGGCGCACAACATTTCCTCGACAACTAAAGTGTCAACTGCGAGGCTAGTTGACACTGTGCCAGCCTATGGAGTGTGCATCTACAACTTCTGTATTTGTTTTGTAGAGCCTGTTACACAAAAATATCGTCACCATGATTATTTGCAGTCAGTATGGGTCTATCATCACTTGTACTGTCCTCCTAAGCAAGTCTAAGACCTCAGCTCTTCAAATCAAGCTTTAGAAGTGGGAGAAAGACATTAAATATCAATGTAACTCTGGTACCGCACTTTCTCTCATGGTCACCTGTGGTCCTGCACCTTCTGTGTACAAAAGCTGCGTACCTACCCGCTCTGTTCCTAACGGTGTAGGTGCGGACCCCTGTGAAAGTCAAAAGGCGCAAGTTTTATCTTAAAAAACTCACTTTGGGTTAATTCTAGAGTTTTCTAGAAGGAATTTTGACGTGGATTGTTCGCTCTGAGGTGGTTCATGCATCCCAAAAGAGAAGGAGCTAATCCCTTGACTAAAGGAGCTATCCCTTTGAAGGAGGGCTTTATCCCTTTGAAGGAGGACCTAGTAACTTCCCTCCATTGCACTATAAATACAGGCATTGGGGTGAGGACTAGGGAGGTTAGAAGCTGCACATTTTGAGGGTAAATGCTGGTGAAATTAAGACTCTTTGGTTGAGCTTGAGAGGAGAGATCACATACCTCTTGGTTCTATTGGAGAGTGAGTGAAACTTGTCAAAGTAGAGAAGACATCTTGTTGGACCCTGGGAGGAGCTTGTACAGCGTCAAGGCAAAGGTTGTAAGGTTCTTCTTCTTTTGAATTAATACAATCAAACTCATTTTTCTCAACAAGTATCTTATGTTATTTGTTACATGGACTCCTTGACTTTCATGTTAAATATGTTTTATGCAATTTGTTTTTCAGGTGCTATTTAATTTGTTTGCCTTGTTTTTGTTTGCAGATTCGCGAAAGGGAGCTCTTTTGGATCAAAGGAGCAAGGGCATCCACAAGCTTGCGTTGGACCAAAGGTAGGCCCTAAAAACACTTGTTTGCTATTGTTTATTAAAGCATATTTAGAGAAAGATAGTGTCTGGTTGGTTTGCTTGTCGTTAGGTCTTCTTTAGATTCTAGGAAGGTATATCTTGTCTGCAAGATCGACACTTTCCATGCGACAAAATGGCGAATCCGCTGGGGACTTGATTGTTTTCTGTGTCTATACTTTGACCTGAGAAACTGTATTTTCTGTTTCTGTTTTTGACTTGATGATTGTGGGATTGGGTGAATTTAGTTAATTTTGAATTAGTTTTCATTTTTCATACTTTTGGGAGAGGTACGCACCCTCTGAGTTAGGCACAATGCGTACCTGTATGCACTTTTGCTTTGTGCACAGAGCGTGGACGCACCTGTGTAAACAGGTTGCCTGCGTACCCTATCAAAAATTTGAAAAATTTTAAATTTTTTCTCTTTTTTATCAGTTTAGAATTTGTTTATAGGTTTTAGCCATTGCCCAGAACTACTTGTTCCCTGTCAAAAACTTTCCTTGGTTTAATTTCATTAGCATTAGTGTTTTAGGTGGAATTCCTAGGAATTTTGCTTGTTGGGTTTGTTTTTCGTTTTTGGTTGTGTAGTGGCTCTGAGCTTAGAAGCCGTAGGGACCTCAGATTACCTTGGTGTCTACCAGTCTTCTTATGAGTCTGACCATTTATGAAATCTCCCCCTGTTGAGGAATCCGCTTTGAGTTTTCTCATTTCAAAATTTCAAAAAGCTTGTAGTTGAAAGTTTGGAATTTTCATTTTTTTTTTTAAAAAGCGAAAGGTTGGTTGTTTTTTGACTAATTGTGATTCTGCATAAATTAGTCCTTAGCTCACATTTAGCTCAGTAAAACATCCTCAAAAAGACTTTTAGTAGGCTTTGACTTCAAGTAGTTTTTTATATAGTTTGTAGCTCTCAAAGTTAGTCATTTTCATTAGTGTTGAGTGTTTTATTTACAAAATAAAAAAATAAAAAAAATAAAAATCTCTTTTGGAAAAGTTTGTTTTTTGTAGTGATTGAGTGCTTTGAAAAGAAAAGGGAAATTTGTGTGAAATAGCTCGTTTTCTCGTTTTGAGTGCTTTGGAAAGGAAAATCTCTTCTTTTAATTTGTTTAATTGAGAAAGATTTGTGTTTACAAAGTATTTGCATTCTCAAACTCTTTCTTAGTTTAGAAGTTCATCGAAGAGAAAAGATTGTTTAAATCATCTTAGGTGCATCTTTTTAGTGATTTCGAGTCGAGTCTTTACACCACGAGTTTCATCTCCGCCACCTCTTGACTTAAACAACAACCACTAAAATTAACGCTTAAAGTAAAATTCACCTAGTAACATTTTATTTCTAGGGTTATGATACACCAACTTAGCTTAGGCTAGTGTCTTGGAATAGGAGAGTAATTAACTCTCCAAGACAGTAAAAACAAACAAGTAGTTGTATCTTGTGGTAGGAAGAAATCCAATTGTTGCATTTATGCTCTGGGAAAGCTCCTCTTAAAGGAGAAGCACGAGATCGTGTCTGGACCAGTGTGGGAATCAATCCTTCCTCATTGGGAACGACGCCAGATATTCACGTATTAAAAATGGTAAACCTCGGATTAACCATTGTCGAGGAGCCTGGGGTCACTTTTTGGTAAACCTTGGATTATGTCAAGGAGCCTTCAAGGGGATTGAGCTTGCTACTCTGCCCTTGCGTGCGTATCGGATCGTAGACTGTTCCCCCAGGTGTATTTGTCTCAGTTGGTAGCCTTAGTGACCATATTATTTAGATTCTTCCTAAGGTGACAGTGGTGGGAAGATCCCATTGTACCTGGAGCAGACATCAGCTAGACTCACTTGGATTTTCTGGGGGGTTCACTTCACTCGGGACGGTTAAGTGGAGGAACTTGGTCTAGTCTATTCATTAAGCAGGTTGCCGGAGTAACTGTTCCAACCGCCATTTCTGTACTTAATTCTGCGACGTTGGATTTCATCACCAACTAGTGTTTTCGGTCTGGAAAGTTACTGTTTGTGTGTGTTTGATCTCTAGATTCTTTAGGCGTGTGATTCAAATTTGTTTGGTTCTTTAGAGGCTTTAGGTGGTTTTCATTGAGATTTTACTTTGTTTGCATGTGAAGTAGTTAAAAGTTCTTAACTGTGGCTGAATTACCAAGACAGTCCCGTAGACTTCGGGGCCAGTCTCCTGAGGTTGTAACCATGGCTGATTTACTGAGGAAGTTCCGTAGACTTCGGGGCCAGTCTCCTGAGGTTGTAACCGTGGCTGATTTACTGAGGAAGTTCCATAGACTTCGGGGCCAACCTCTTGAAGAAGTCCCGAGCCAGCTTGAAGGCTTGAAAGTCCTTGTAACTCCTAGTGGTAGTAAAGTTGGGTCACCTGAGGAAGGAGAGTGTTCATTGGTTGTACATCCTGATTACCAAACTCTAGTAACAGGCTATAATCCTGAATCTATTTCGGTTTCCGAACTTGCTGGTAGCTTTTCATCTACTAGTGATATAGGTGAAGAACCTGAGATATCTAAACCTGTTACTCCAACATCGGGGTTTGTCTCTCCAACTTCTAGTGCTCCTAATTCACCTAGGGTAGAAAGAGTAATCACCGAAAATCTTCCTTCTGGTTTGATAGCTATTGAAGAACTTGCTCCGGAAGAAGAAGTAGGCATCCCTATCCCTGAAAATCAACCAGTTATTGATCTAAGGGAGCGTGAATCGATTTTTTACAGTCCACCTAGAAGTACTACTTGGTATCTTTCTTTGACTAATTATTTGGAAAACCCAGCGTTAAGTTTTTCACCACCTCGTGCTCCTTATCATCCTAGAGGTTTTTATACTCCCATAAATATGTCAGGTCAGTCGTCCATGTTTACTCAATCGCCTGAATCTTTTTTGTACGGTGGTCCTTCTGTTCCCTCTGGGTATCTGTCACTTTCTGGTACTTTTTCGGGAGCATCTCCTCAACCCATTGAGCAAGGGTTATTCACTGGAAACAATGGTGCAAAGCCGTTGAGCGTAGAAGACATTCTTATGATGTCAGGTTCTATTCCCAATTCTCAACCTCAAGGTGGCTAGTTATCGCCTGGGGGGCAACCTCAAGGTACACAATTTGCATCTGGGGGGAAACCTCAAGGACAGTACGTACCTATGGTACAATACGTTCCTCAAGGTCAACCCTAGACTCAATATGTACCCCAAGGTCAACCCCAGTATCAATTTATACCTCAAGGTCAACCCCAGTATCAGTACGTGCCTCAGGGGTATCTACCCCAAGGTCAGTACTCAAACCAAGGTTTCCAACCACCCAAAGGTCAACCTTATGTTCAAGGAACGGGAAATGTACCTTTCAATTATCAATCCTACCCTCAACCTGGTTATGGTCCTCAATATTTTCAACCTGTTATGGGTCAGTACCCCAGAATGAACATAGTGTAGGATCCATCGCAAACTCAACAGGTGTTGCAGCCAAACGTACAGTTTTCATCTCAAGCTAGACAACCCTTAGTTTCTGGTCCACCCCAGCAACCAGTCCAGTCTAATATTCAAACTTCTATACCTTTGGTAGTTTCTCAGTCTGGGCCTACTGCGCCTCGTACTCCATCTCAAACGACTGCTACAATTGCCGCAACATCTGTTCAATCTACCCCACCTACTTCTGGAGTATCGACAGCTCCGGTTTCTACTGTTCCTGTATCTACTCCTCAGACATCTTTACCACCGTCTGGATCCATGATTCAAACTATGGTTCAGATGCCTGTAGGACAACTTGGTTTAAGTACGGTTGTCACAAGTCAACCACAATTCACCTATCAACCGTACCAGGGACAGTACCAATTCGGTCCTGTTGTCTAGCAGCCAGTTTATCAGTATCAACCGTATCCTAGGTACACTTATCAACAACCTCAACAACCCCAGTACGGTCCGGTTAATCCTGGTTTTCCGGGAGGATACAATATCCCGAACGCGATTCCTATTCCTAGTTATCCTGGATATCCTCCTCCTGGGGCTGGTCTCATGACCCAGAGTTTTAGGGATCCTAATCGGGAGTTACCATTTATCGCAACTTTGGACTTACCATACTTGTCGCACCTAATGAACGATCCGATTAATTATCTTCCGTTTTGGCTGCCAATGCCGAATAAGTTGCCCAGTGACATTCCCAAGTTCGAAGGTAAATCTGGAGAGGACCCGTCGAACCATGTGATGACTTACCACCTCTGGTGTGTGTCTAACTCCATCACAAATGATTTGATCCGTCTTAGACTTTTCCAGCGCAGTCTAATTGGTCTCGTGGCCAAGTGGTACATTGAGTTACCGCGAGGCACTTTTTATAATTTTAGTCAGTTAGCTACCTCATTTTTAACTCATTTCCAATTGCCAGTCCGATATGACAATGGCACGAAATTGTTAACTTCGCTAAAACAATCGACATCCACGTATATTTCAGATCATATTCATGAGTGGAGATGTCGATGACGTTTAGTGAAGGTATTTATTCCGGATCAAATCTTGGCTGAGTGGTTTGTAAAATCTTTGTTGCCAAGGATCACTGAAGATGTTGCTAAAGCCGAAGTTGTTACTGAGGGGCAAGTGATTGCTCAGGCACAGTACCTTGACTTGGTCTATACTCAGTCAGGTACGTTACACGAAAAGATCCCCGATCTTCACAAGTCAAATCAAATCACTGCAGCTCCTTCGGGATCTCATGCCGCGGACGGTATGATTGGTACGGTTAACACTAAAAGTAAGGAGTCTTCCAAGAATTCTTCTCCTATCATAACCTTGCCTGATTCCCCAACAGAAGATTCTTCTGCAGAGGTTTCCGCCGATATTCACGTTGTAGAGTCATCTACGGCTAAATCAAAATCCGGTGGGAAGAAGAAAGGAAAGAAGAAGAATAAAATGGACAAAAGTTCAAAGGAGAAACCTGAAAAGGCGGAATCCAATGATGAAAAGTGCAAACCTCGTTATCCATGTCTCATTTGTGACGAAGAACATTTTACAAGAGACTGCCCTCATCGAGCAGAGGTTGCGAAGATCGTCAAAGGTTCCCAAACTCCTGCGGTCTTGAAGGATCCTTTTCCAAGTCAAGACAGTAAGATGATAGGTTCTTCCTCGAGTGCCAATGAAGAACCCATATTGATGATGTCCCATGTAAGGATTGCGACTCGATCGCAAGATTATGGTAGTAAAAGTCCTGTTGATGGCAAAGAAGTAGAATCTTCTCATTCTAATCCATCAACCTCAGCTCCCGGTTCCGATCCACTACAGATCGAGAAACCTAATCCAGACTTAGTAATCAAACCACCTGCCAAGGGTATACTTCGAAAGTCAGCTTTCAATCCACATGCGAGAGCGGCTCAGAATTATAACATTGTTGAGGATTAAGCTGTTTCACCCTCAGCAATGTCAGCTTTGGAAGTGCTGCAATCATGCCCAGCACAGCATAAATTACTTTTGTCGGCTATAGGAGCTGTTGATGTTCAGGACCCGAACCTAATAATCTTTGATCTAGAAAATAGTACACCGCGTTTGCCTCATCAAATGGCTTTCCAGATCCCAGTGATAGTAAAAAACAGGCCTATTCATCGGACTGTAATTGATGAGGGAGCCTCAACGTGTATTATGTCGATACAGTGTTGGAGATCACTTGGTTCTCCTTCACTAAATCAATCCCCGACAATTCTTAAGGCCTTTGATGGCCGTGGGTTTCATCCTTTTGGCATTCTACAGGATTTGCCTATAGGGGTTGAAGGAAAAACCGTTAGTCTATATGTGGAGGTGGTTGATGCCCCTCTAGACTACAACCTTCTCTTGGGTCGAAGTTGGTCTTACGCTATGACAGCGGTCGTTTCATCGGTCTTCAGAGTCATAAAGTTTCCACATAATGGAAAGATCGTAACAATAGACCACCTGGCTTACTTTTCATTCGACCCAGCCTCTTCGGAGAGTATTCAGCATGTCGGTAAAACGACTATCCCATATAAGGATGTTGGAGTAGGATTAGTTAAAGATGTCGGTTTACTGGGAACTTTTCCTTTTCCTCCAATCAATGCATCATCTTCATTTGCAACCATTCATATGATTACATCAGACACTATTTTTTATGACAATCCTTGGATCGTTCCTTCTGAATCTAAAATAGACTCATTTGGTAATTCCATGCCTTTGAGTCCATATGAAATTGCCTATGAAGCCGTGCAGTCTTTTTCCGACCCGAGTTCAACCGAAAATGACTTAATGAATGTGGTCCGTGTTATAGACATTTTTGTGCCTTACAGCTATAAGCATGAAATGTCCATAATCCAAGGGATCCAAAGTCCCTAAACATGTTGTTCCTACCCCTAGAGGAACAAGGCTAACAAACCACAACAATTCACAAAAATTCTCCACCAGAAACTGCTCAAAAACAAGTCAATTCAGGATCAATTCAGAGGCTCCACTAGCTGCCTACGCTGAAATGCAGAGGCTACACTGGCTAGTTGCATTGCAACGCAGGTGGAAGCACTACCAGGGTGTGCTGAGTGGGAAATGACAAATGGCAGGGTCCTTTGTGCGAGGTGTAAAGACTGTGGAAGCTTCCAGAATCTTCCTCCATGACACTTGCCTTGATGAGTTCGACTAAGTGATGAGTAAGAGGCTCTTAGTCTCCAAGTGGAAGCAAGAACTGACAGAGGGAGAGGACACTAGTCAGATCTCAAGCTGACTCATCCTCTCTCCAAACATCTATATATGGATCTCTCCTCCATGAGATCCAGGAGGCTGGAATTTTGTTATTGCAAAGAATTGCTGTTGGTTTGAGATTGGAATCATTGTGTGCTTAATGCTTTGAAGGGAGGTGAAGAAAGGATTTCATTCGCTGGGAGGTAGATGCTGGATTGGAACTCTCTTGGTTGTATCTCCTCCTGAACCTTGTTATTCATCAATAAAGCTATCTTGGTTTCTCCTATATACTGATGTATCTTTGATGTATGATTGCATTAGTATGTTTAGTTTATTTCTAATCCTGAACTAGTTATGAATATGAATCTATGTCTTTGTGTAGTGTTCCCTTCTTGTGATCTTGCAGGAACCTGTTGAAGCTGGGCGAGCGAGAAGGCAAGTAGCTGGGAACTCTCAAAGAGAAGAGAAACTGGACCGAGGGACAAACGGAAGACACCAGTTAGTCCATCCATCTCTCTTCATTCTTAATTCATAAAGGAAGAATACTAGAATAGTTGTTTCTGTTTGTTGCTAAGGCACTGTTACACCTTAGGTGGATAGGATCATCCTGCATAGGCATTTTTCCCCACAACAAATTGGTGACTCCACTGAGGAGATCTGTTTAGTCATTTTATTTGTGTCTCTATCATTGTTTGTTTCATAGACTCAAGAGCAGCAATCGAACTGCATCTGCTATTTTCAGATGCAAAGTAGACAACTGTTGCTTTGATCCAATCACTGGATTTATCTATGATCTGAACAATGGACTCACAAATGATTTGATGATCCTTTGTGATAGATCTTAGCCCTCCTTCAAATCATCCCTTTGATTGTACCTAATTGATAGCTTTGATCCGGCCAAAAACTGTTGATTTAACTGCAAACCGTAACCCAGAACCCAGAAACAACTCTCGTTTCTGCTTCAGCGCAGACTCTGTGAAGAGGTTCTGCATTTCAACGTAGGTCCCGTGAAGGCTACCTACGCTGAATGTCAAAACCTCTGTGTTGGGAGTGCGCTGATCAGTCTTTGCCTTGTGCAGCTGTGGTTCTCTGTTTCTTTTAGCTCAGTTTTATCTCTGTTTTTTGCAGCCTGTTATCAGTCAGTGTACCTATCTGAAACTCCTTTTCTCTGCTTTAGTTCAGCCTCCTTTTGTACAAAAAGACTGTGAGTGTTTTTATGTGTTTGTGGCATCATTTACAGTTTTCCTTTGCAAGAGTGAAATAGTCGACTTGTAGCCCTTGATTCAGATCTGTTGATTTTGATCTTAGGAGAGAGTTCATTGGCTAATTGACAGTTGATTATACGTTTACTTTTGCTTTTGGTTTGAGTTTTTTTTTTTAAGTGTCGAAAAAAGTGTTCATTTCGAAAGTCGTAAAGTGTTGTATTGTCTTCTACCCTTTCTGATTTCGAAAAAGTAAACTTGTTTGTATTTTTCATTTAAAAGCAAATTCAAAGTTGTACAAAATGCTTTCTTTTTAGGCATCAATATTAAGAGAGCGGAAAACAAACACCTGCATTGTGCATTTGCATCTTGATAGTTTGCATGCTTGATTTAGGAAAAGTGAATTTAAAGTGTGTTGATTGCTCTTTGAGAAAAGATGGTGTCTTTCTTTTCCCTTTATAGCTAGGATTTTCATTGTTGAAAAAGAGATAAAATTTGCTTATCATCTTTTAGATTGCATTTAGGAGTTGTATCTACATCTCGTGGTGAACCTCAAAAGGCAAAATTCTAGGAAAGATCAACCTAAAATAAATTGAATGAACTTAATAACGCTTTGTAACTTAACGCACAACATAGAGGTCTAGGCTAGAGATGTGTTCCGGCGTCGTAAAGCCTGGTGACTGCCGATCTCGCTGATGATGGGTGATTCCTCCTGAGGGACGATAGCGCCAGTACGGATTGTGCTCCCACGTACCGTCGAGTATATATTGGGAGACCCCTATAGGCATAAAACCTTTATCCTTAGGAAGCCGTGTTGTCCACCCTACTGATCGCAATGCACTGAACACAGCATTCAGGAAGATTGACCGCCCGTACCTTAAAAAGTATTCTGCGGTTTTGCGAAAAGTTTGGCACACCCTCTACCTAGAACTCCAGAGCAGTTCCTTTTGGCCTTTTTCAGACTCTATAACGGAAAAAGTCCATCCGAGCATTTGTCACTTCGGGCTCGTTAAAACATCGAAGGAGACTAGAGTCATCTTTAGCTTTTTCTCGACTCTTTAAAATTGAAAAAGCAAGTTGTGTCTAAAGCGTCATTAAAATTTATTTTAACGGAATAATAAATCACCCTTATTCCCGCGTTGATCTTTCAGTTGAGAAAATGGAGCCCTCCAACCAAGGAATTCCCCTTGGTGGAAGTCCTAGTCCCTTCTCCTCTTGGGGAGATGTTGGAGTGCCCCATATGGCCACATTGTCGCTTCCAGGACTGACAATCGGCTTGTCTGTCTGGCTCTTCTCAACCAACGTTGTTCAAAACACCACTATTCCTGAACAATCGAATCAGCAATTAGACCAGTCCAGAGCTGCCCACCAGCCTTCCACTTCCTCTAACTCTTCCTCTCCTCCTTCCTCTTCGCTTGATGGAGCGGGAAAAGCTAAAAGTCAAGCTCCTAAGGAGAAGAAGGAAAAGAAGAAGAAAGAGAAGAAGAAGAAGGAGCCAAAAGCGACTGGGGGCAAGCGAATGGCGTCTAATGAAAATCCACACACTGCACTGACCAGGCCTAAATCGCCATGTGTCATATGCAAGGGAGACCACTTTCATAGAGATTGTCCTTGCATCCCTCGGATACTAAGGGACTGGTCTCCCCGATTGCACAATTCGGTGGCGTCAACCTCTGATAGCCATGTTGATAGCACACCGTCAACTAGTGAAAGTGAAGCCACAGGACAGAGAGGGAAAGCTAGATTTCCCTGCAAACTGTGTGAAGGCGACCATGCCATCCACCGTTGTCCCTTCTTAGACGAGGCTAAAAGAGTTTTGGAAGATCGCCTGGTTTTACCAGCGCGACTTCCTCCTGGATATCAAAAGCTCCTGCCAAGTCCTTCACCAGTTGAGAACCCGACTGGCCCGCTCAGGTGGTCAGCCGAAGCACCTATCATTGAGGATGAACCGTCCGAATCCATACCTGACGAAAGTCAAAAGGTCGAGGTGGCAGTTGACCCGGTCTTGCCTTCAGAGGTTCTATCTTCGAATGATACCATCACAGAAGAGAATAAAGACGACACCGTCCAAATTCTCTTCATCAACACAGACTCCGACGAACAAGGGGGCAATTTGCCCATTCCTTTATCGCAGGAAGGAACTTCGTCAGAGTCATACCCGGCCATATATTCGGTCCCACCACAAAGCAACCTAGTTGTCTCCTTCGACTGGAACCAACTAGGCAGACCCCGTTTGCCAGCAAGCATACCATTCAAAATTATCATCCAAATATACAGAATGGTCATGGCTGGCACCATCATTGATGAAGGGGCATCTGTGAGTATCCTTTCCTCCACTGCTTGGAAAACGCTTGGTTTGCCAGCGCTTTTGCCTGAAATGAGAAATCTAACAGGCTTTGATAAAGGAACCAGTCGACCTTTAGGGATCCTCCCCAATGTGCCCATAACATTAAAAGGGAAGACCGTTCAAATGAACGTGATGGTCGTTCAAGGACCCTTGGATTATAACCTACTCCTTGGACGAGACTATATATATTTCATGGGAACCATCGTCTCCTCACTCTTTAGAGTAATGTGTTTTCCGCACGAAGGAAGAGTGGTCAAGCTCGTGGACCAGCTTTCATTTCCTGGATCACGCATCGCAAATAGTCATATACCATCCCTAAATGGTCTCTTCACGCAAGAAATGTCTCAACCCACGGTCCGTCCTCCCGATGAGCGCGAGTAATTCGGAGGGATATGACTGGAACCCAGGGGGCATGCGTCCTGGTCTGCTTCGGCAGGAAAACTTTGGGTATAGAGTAGGTTTCCGCGGGAGAATATGACTAGTTCGTACCCCGTCCGTGATTGAGACAGGGGTTGTTCTAGAATAAGATTCTTTTGTCAAAGTTATGTGTTTGACAGAACAGAGTCACTCACCTTTGTTCATCTCAGTGGACATCGCCGAAGAAGTGTTTTGTTTGAAAGATTAACAGGACAATCTTTGGGTAACCTGAAAGAGGTAGGCCTCTCTCGGTAAAACAATTGTTTTGGTGGAAGTGAAGTAGAGGTAACCTTGAAACTCTATTTTATACCTGGGGGCATGCAAACCTTTTGGAGTGCAAGCAAGGGGCGACTATTTATTTTTTAAATTTTTAGGTCCTCCCTTTAAACCTGTAGGTCTAACCCTTTAAACTCGTAGGATTAGTCGTTTCCGAACTTGCATAACGAAAGGATGCGGGGCATAGCTTTGTAAGGCGCAAGCTCCATAAAAATGGAATCTTACATGAGACATTCTTATCATATGACTGGAAAATCGAGCAGTTTTAGCACATAGTTCATGCTCGTTAAAAAATAAACATAAGTCCGAGCAGTTTTAGCGCATAGTTCATGCTCGTTAAAAAATAAACATAAGATCGAGCAAATGTTTCCGCCCGCGTTTAAGCTCGTTAAAAAATGAACTATTCCGGTAAATAACCACCGTGAATGTAATATCATCAGCAATTAAAGCCTTGGTCGTGTTTGCCCATCACCTCCACTTTTCCATTGGCCGATCGTTCACCTCCATATGATTGTTTACCCATTTTGAGGAACAGTTGCGAAGAGTGATTTCACTAGCCATCCTTGTGACACTGCCGTGATTGGAAAATTCCAACCTTTACCTGGAATCAGCTGCTAACCCGTTTTATCACTCATTCCTCAAAAGATGAGTCTTCTTTAAGCTCTTTTCATCTGACTCATAAAATATGAAAAGATTGCCGAGTTTTGGCCTTCCAGCTCGATAAAGTGACCGAAAGAGCTATCCCTCCTCTAGATTTTAATCTTTTTGGACCTGAGGGATTATTGCACAAAAAGATCGAGCGCTTGTTTTATTCGGCTCGTTAAAGATATCGAAATTTCATCCCTTCTGTATTGTTTTATACTTTTTCGGACTTAAGGGATTAGATGACGAAAAAGGACTTTTGGAGTTAACTTTACGTACCTTTTCAAACTCTCTAAAGATGAAAAGGACCGAGTTATCCTTGTCGTTAGACTCGTTAAATGTATTAAATAGCGACAAACTGGTCTTTAGACGAGAACGAGTTTCACTATCGTTAGGCTCGTTAAAACATAGCGATGGGCTTGCCCGAAGGGCAAGTTATAGAACAAGCATATGTTATCCTCCTCAAGCTTGACAAAAATAAAGAGGTACTGGTCAGCAATGACTGGGGAAAAATTGGGAGAAACTCAAGAAAACTTTGATGGTAGCAAGTCGCTCTTGAACATGACACTTTTCCTCCGTACCACAATCGGGTTGGGTTGTTTCATTCACCGGTCACATCACCATGGTCTCGCCATACCATCCATATTTGGGGTAATGCTATCGATCCATCGCATAAGTGTCGCCATATGTTCAAGAGAAGTCGTTCAGAGAAGTCACCTGTGTCCCATCCACTACCATACATTATACTCTTTCATGACTGCCACCCTGAATCATATGTCATCAGATCGTTTTCACCTCCATCAAAATCATTAGCTCCATTCTGTGTCATCGATGTGGGATTTATTAAGGCCCTCCTTTGACGGATCGCTTCTTGTCGACATCAGCTCATTATCCAAGAAGTTGATCTAGGAACACCCCCTTCAGTACTTTGAAGCTTGCATGCCTCAATGGCAAGTTTCTCACTTCCGGCGACAGGTATACATCAATGACCTTCGACCGAAAGATTTTGCGTGGTGTTCGACGCCAAGTCCTCTATTCACACCACGTGAATTGTACTGCAGTACTTTGAGGGTCATCTTCATTATCGGTGATTCCTCTCGCGCTTGTTAACAGTTTACATCATTGACTGGTAATCAAGCGATGTCTTTCCATGTTCGACTTCAGAACAATTCTCACATGGATCGACTTGTACTTAGAGTGAAGATCGGACGAGATTGAAGACCCCGGATCTAGTTTCATCCATCCGGGCTGCGATATATATTCAGAAAATAAAGACATAGAAATGTACAGCTTTACAGCACAGATAATCATCCTACCAAAAGGATGATGGCTCTATCAGAATCATCAGTCTATCATCAGACGATTGTCTGTTATATGTACATGAAAATGAATTTATAAAGCTGAGCAAGGGAATGCCCGCCTCAGCTAGATTGTGAAAAAAGTATGAAAATAATGTATTGTATTGTATTGTATTACAGGTCTCCTCCCAGCATTGAAATAACTTCAGATCCTCCTAATAAATCATTTCACCCGATAAACGACCTCATACTTTAGGGGGCAACTGTTATAGACATTTTTGTGCCTTACAGCTATAAGCATGAAATGTCCATAATCCAAGGGATCCAAAGTCCCTAAACATGTTGTTCCTACCCCTAGAGGAACAAGGCTAACAAACCACATCAATTCACAGAAGTTCTCCACCAGAAACTGCTCAAAAACAAGTCAATTCAGGATCAATTCAGAGGCTCCACTAGCTGCCTGTGCTGAAATGCAGAGGCTACACTGGCTAGTTGCATTGCAACGCAGGTGGAAGCACTACCAGGGTGCGCTGAGCGGGAAATGAAAAATGGCAGGGTCCTTTGTGCGAGGTGTAAAGACTGTGGAAGCTTCCAGAAACTTCCTCCATGACACTTGCCTTGATGAGTTCGACTAAGTGATGAGTAAGAGGCTCTTAGTCTCCAAGTGGAAGCAAGAACTGACAGAGGGAGAGGACACTAGTCAGATCTCAAGCTGACTCATCCTCTCTCCAAACATCTATATATGGATCTCTCCTCCATGAGATCCAGGAGGCTGGAATTTTGTTATTGCAAAGAATTTTTGTTGGTTTGAGATTGGAATCATTGGGTGCTTAATGCTTTGAAGGGAGGTGAAGAAAGGATTTCATTCGCTGGGAGGTAGATGCTAGATTGGAACTCTCTTGGTTGTATCTCCTCCTGAATCTTGTTATTCATCAATAAAGCTATCTTGGTTTCTCCTATATACTGATGTATCTTTGATGTATGATTGCATTAGTATGTTTAGTTTATTTCTAATCCTGTACTAGTTATGAATATGAATCTATGTCTTTGTGTAGTGTTCCCTTCTTGTGATCTTGCAGGAACCTGTTGAAGCTGGGCGAGCGAGAAGGCAAGTAGCTGGGAACTCTCAAAGAGAAGAGAAACCGGACCAAGGGACAAACAGAAGACACCGGTTAGTCCATCCATCTCTCTTCATTCTTAATTCATAACGGAAGAATACTATAATAGTTGTTTCTGTTTGTTGCTAAGGCACTGTCACACCTTAGGTGGATAGGATCATCCTGCATAGGCATTTTTCCCCACAACAGTCCGTGAGGAATCACTTTTCACATCAACCTTGGATTTAACTACGTTTTCTGAATTTGTTCACTCTGATGAGCAAATTCGTGAAATCCTATGTGTAGATGATTTACCATGGGAAGATCTCCATCACTGATCTTTGTTTTTACCTGAGGATGATCGTTTTGAAAATGATTTCTCATCAATCTTTACGACTGAATATGTCAAGGAACCTCAGAATCCAATGAAACATCCTGATTCAGAGTTAAATTTGGGAAACATCTCTCGAACTATTCCCATTGACATTTCGGTTAAACCCAAAATTGTTGAGAACATTCATATAGGTGCCTCGTGTACAGATGACGAAATTCAATTATATAAGGCCCTATTCCAAGAATTCTGCGACGTGTTTGCCTGGTCCTATGAGGAAATGCCAGCAATTGATCCCGCGATTGTTGTTCATGAGATCAAGACTTACCCAGATGCTAAACCCGTCCGACAACGTTTGCATCAAATTCACCCACGAAAAGCTGCTGCAATTAAAGCAGAAGTTGAAAAACTGTTGAAAGCAGGTTTCATTTATCTGATCCCGTTAACGGATTGGGTATTGAATATTGTCCTGGTTAACAAAAAACAGGGGACAATAAGAATATGCATCGATTATAGGGACATTAATCGAGCCTGTCCAAAGGACAACTACCCAACTCCCTATATCGATCAAATCATTGATGATTGTGTCGGCAGCGAAATATTTTCCTTTATGGACGGTTTTTCCGGATACAATCAAATCAACATTCTACCTGTCGATCAACCAAAAACGGCTTTCATTTGTCCATGGGGGACATTTGCTTATTGCAAATTACCTTTTGGGCTTAAGAATGCCAGAGAAACTTTCCAGAGGGCGATGTCTTATGCGTTTCATGACATCAAACACATTGTGCAACCCTATCTCGATGACTTGCCTGCTCATTCATTACATCGAGCTGATCACCTCGTCCATTTACGAGCAATCTTTATGAGGTGTAGGCATTATCGTATTCGGTTGAACCCACACAAATGTGTCTTCTGTATAGAAATGGGTCGATTGCTGGGATTTGTAGTTTTGAAAGCCGGCATTCACGTTGATCCCTCGAAGGTCGAAGCTATTATCAATTTGCCTCCTCCTTCCAGTCTTCGCCAACTCCAAAGTTTGCAAGGGAAAGCAAACTTTTTACGACGATTCATTCCTAACTACGCCGAGGTTACAAAGGGTTTTACACGGTTGTTGAAACAGAACACTCAATTCTTTTGGGATGAGATAGCTCAGAAATCTTTTGATGCACTCAAACACGCGTTGACCCATGCACCGTTGTTGCATCCTCCCAACTACAACCAGGATTACTTCTTGTATCTCGCCACCTCCCATTCCACTATTGGAATGGTCTTAGTTCAGGAAGATGAATTCAGAATGGAACATGTGATATATTAGCTTAGTCGCACGTTAAATCCAACTGAGCTAAAATACTCACATGTGGAGAAATTGGCATTGGCAGCCGTTCAAGCTGTCCAATGTTTTCGTCACTACATTTTACTACGTAAAACTACGGTAATTTCAGATTGCAACCCTATGATCTACATTTTGACCAAACAATTGCTAGGGGGGAAGTACTCTAAATGGATCGTTATCCTGCAGGAGTTCGACTTGGAGTTTGAGAAATCTAAGTCTAAGAAATCTTTAGTTTTTGCAGAGCTAATGTGTGACTTCCCGCGTGCTGACACAGAAACTGTGGCAGAGGAACCCATTGCAGACGAATCTTTGTTTCTAATCATCACTTTAGATCCGTGGTATGGGGATATCATCGTCTATCTCCAGACCCAATCCTTTCGGCCATAAATTTCAAGGTCGGAACGTCGGAAAATTCGCTTCCAGTCCCAACAATTCAAAATTATTGGAGATACTCTTTATCCCCGTGGAGCAGACTCTATTTTTCGACGTTGCTTAACTCACGAAGAAGCTGAAAGGGTTCTAAATGACTATCACTCTGGAGCATGTGGCAGTCATATGTCTGGGTATGCCACAGCCCAAAAGATATTGCGCGCTGGCTATTTCTGGCCGTCCTTGTTTAAAGATTGTATTACGGCGGTCCGAAAATACCACAACTGCCAGATTTTTGATCGTAAGATGCGCGCTCCACCTGCTCCTCTCCACCCTATAATTACCGTTGGTCCTTTTGCCAAATGGGGTATCGATTTTATTACATGTAACATTCACTCGGTCGGGGGGCATGCGTATATCATCCTTGCGGTAGATTATTTTACTAAGTGGGCCGAGGCGATGCCTACATTCGAGGCAGACAGCAAGACAGCTGCAATTTTCGTGTTCAATCATATAATTGCTAGGTTTGGTGTCCCACAAGCAATAATCACTGATCATGGGCGTCATTTTCGAAATGTTATGATGACCGAACTTAAGGCCAGCTTGGTTTACGTCACGATAGTTCAACCCCTTATTATCCACAAGCGAATGGTCTGGTTGAATCCATCAACAAAGTTTTAGTTATCATGATCCGACGAATCATTGGGATTCATCGGTCGAATTGGCACAACATGCTATTTTCAGCGCTTACTTCAGTAAAAACATCAACAGGCTTCACTCCTTTCCAACTAGTCTATGGTTTGGAAGCTATGTTACCCATTGAGTGCGAAATCCCGTCACTGCAAATGGCCATCGAGTTACTTCCAACTACTTCTGAAGAGGAAAAGTGTTTGTTATACTTAGCTCAATTAGATGAGAATCGACGTGATGCTGCATTGGCGATTGAGACTCACGCAAAACGTATGAAAGCTCAGTATGATCGAAATGTGACCCCTCGAAATTTCTCGGAAGGAGACCTAGTGTTATTGTATGATGAAGCTAATGATAAATTAGGCGCTGGGAAATTCGTTCCTATGTGGCATGATCCCTATATTGTTAAGCGAAAGCTAGCAAAAGGGGCCTATGAATTGGTAGACTTTGATGGGGACCCTTTGGGTAAACCCAGAAATGGCCTTTACTTGAAGAGGTACTATGCTTAAAAGAATGGGGTATGGAGATTTTTAGTTACGATAGTTTTTTCTTTCTAGCTGGTGTGTTTTAGTTTAAAAAAAAAAGAAAAAAGTGTGCTTAGCTTAGAGAGTGTTTTTTTCGTCATTATTCCTGCTTATCTTGGTTTTACTCTTGATATTGCAGATGTCGATGCCTCTCCAAACAGACATTGGATTTGTTGATGGTGCTTGTCGTAATACACGCAACATCTCTTCCGCAGCTTGGGTTATCTATTCGCCCTCTGACGAGTTAGTTTCTATGCATGGGGTAAGCCTCGGCCAAACAACAAACAACATTGCAGAGTATAGTGAAGTGATTGAGTTATTATCTGAATCTATTTCATTTGGGATTTGGAGTTTGATAGTGAGGTTGGATTCTGAACTCATTGTATTACAGCTTAATAGAGTGTATGCCATTAGAAATCTAGTGTTATTAAGATTATTTTTGAGAGTGCATCTCTTGGAACGTGAGTTTGATTACATTGAATATCAACATATTCCAAGGTCTTTAAATACATTAGCAGATGCAATTGCTTCTCGAATGTTAAATAGACATTTGCAATAATCATACATGTAAATTTAAAACCATTCCATAACATGATTTACAAGATAAGCCGGTAATAGTGATATATATATATAGGAGTGTGTCAAAAAATACATCCTCTTCGATCATAGGTTGAAAAACACCTTATGATCGGCAAAAATGATAAGTACAAAAAACAAAAATGTCACATGTGCCCACAAAAGGCGATCATCCTATCACTGGTGATGATTTCTATAAGAAACCACTACCCGGGCCACCTTGCAAAGGAACCTCCTAAAAGGTCCTGGGACTCCAATCACATAGCGCTGAAGTCGACGAGGAATGTCGTCTATAGTGGTCTCAGGAATATCCCCTGTCAAGCGCTCAAGATGACCCTCCAACTCGGCCAAAACCTCTGCTGATTCGTTCTATGGGGCTGGCGCGGGTGCAACTGGTTGCCTCCTCTCGAAAGGCCGGAGAGCGGCTGGTCGCTGTGGACCCACATCTGCATTTGAAATTTTTACTATCAGTTTTGAGACGATGAAAAATATAAAAAGAAAAATTAAAATAGGAAAAGTTGAAAAGGATTTTACCTGACTCGTCCCACTGCTCTCCTAGTGGAAGAGCCATGTCTGGGTCACCACGGAAATCTATCCCAGCGTAAGGGAAATCCTGAATGGAAAAGACCTGGTTTTCCAACCATTGGAAATACTCAGGTTTGAACCGAGCAACTTCTTTCCTCTCGTCCAGGTGACGGGCCATGACTGCGACCCATCGCATCAGTTTGGGCTCTCGAGGAAGCCCAACTCCAACAATAATGTGCTGTGGGATCAGCATAGGAACCCTCTCCAGGCCAAAACTCACGACCAAAGCCCCATAACCAAAGGTCTTTATTCGTCCGCTCTTGGCCCTGGTCAGTTGGCCTTTCACATTGGCCAGCACAGCATTGCACCAGTTGAAGATGGTGCCTCGAAAGCAATCAACTGTCATACGCATCTGGGATCCAGTGGCAACATGTAATGTGGCAAATCCTCAAAGTCTGGTGACGGTAAACGAAATCACCATGAGCTCAGGACGGGATATTGTCTTTATGTCTATCCCTTTGTCTTTAGCCTGGCTGTTGCAGTACTCTAACCGGAGGCTATCGACAGACTGGCCACCTGGCCTAGTCCTGAATAGAGTCAATTCTTTGCCTCTCTTAGGCAAACCAGTCAAGAAATAAATGTCCTCCGGCTCGATTTCGAGCCGGTGCCCGCCAATGAAGAAACACTGGTCCTGTATGCTCCATCTATCAACCAACCACTGTAAGAAATCCACCTGAGCCCTCATGCCAGGAATGGTCCAGAATTTTTACAATCCGCATGCCCTCAAAGCATCAAGTGAAGGCTGATGATTCCATGCGGCAGTATCCACGTCCTCATGCTCTCGTTCACGCCAATCTAGCATGATATACTCTCTGCATCAAGTATAAAGATTAATTAAATTGCTAGAAAACATTTTGATTGGTCCATTTTTGAGAAATTTTGGGTTCAAAACCCTTGCGGCGGGGTACGCACCCTCCAAGTTAGACACAGTGCGTGGGTACGCACTTTGTCTACATGGAAGGTGCGGACCCCAAGCTTTTTCCAATGGAGAAAAAGTCGGGGTCTACGGGTCTGCAATGGTAAACCTGCGGACCCCCGCGCGCGGGTTTTGCGCCTAAAAACCCTCCCAAAAAATGAAATGAAGGACTAAATCAAAAAACTAAACGGTTGAAAATGAAGAGTAGGATGATGTGGGTTACCTGGAGAAGACGGCACTCGATTCCGACGGTTGGATTTTCCATAATCTTCACGGGAAGTTTTCTAAGCAAAAGCACTATTTTCTCACCCAAACTCGAAGGGTAAAAATGAATTGACAAAGGCCCTTTTTATAAGTTTTTTGAGTAAATAAATCGCAAATTTGTTTATGTTTCACTTTGAAAAGGTATTTTGCAATGCTTTTATCCATTTCAAATAGGTATGAGTAATGTTTGTGTTTCTGTGCAGAATAAAGGATTATTCAGGTGAAATCTATCATTTTCAACGAAAAACAAGTAGAGTCATCTTTAAGCCCTTTTCTGACTCCTAAAATATGAAAAGATTGCCGAGCGTTTCTTTTACACTCGTTAAAACGGAATTAAAATGCGGTCTACTTACAGCTCTTTTCTGACCGTAAAAACATGAAAAGATTACCGGATTTTTGTCGTTTCGAATTCGATATTGGTTATAAAACGACGTGTCGTTGATCGCTTTTTTACTTTTTCGGATCAGCGACACTAATAATGAAAAGTATTCCTTGGTTGTAAGAGATCAGGCGGTTCTCTCAAGTATTATTTTATACTTTTTCGGACTTTGGAGACACAAATTTACAAAAAAGGTCAACCCTAGAGTCTTCTTAAGTTTTTTCAAACTCTCTAAAATTGAAAAACGCCGAGTTTCTCCTATACTGGACTCGTTAAAATTTCACAGTAAAGGACCTATTCAATTACAAACAGGAACGAACCACTCCTTCTTAGGGTTCGAATCTAAACTAAGTTGGACTCATCTGAAGGATGAGCTTATAATCAAGAAAATGTTATCCTCCTCAAGCTTGTCAAAAATAAAGAGGTACTTGCCAGAAATGGTGGGGGAAAAGAGAGGAAAATGAGTCTGTTTGTCATACCTTGTAACCACTCTTGAACACGACACTTTTATTCACCTGGGTTGGGAAATCCTTTCCCTAACAGTTGATCAAACCACATTGAAAGTCTTCAGCCAGTTTCTGGGTATTAACTTTGGGTCAATTGTCACCAAGCCATCTGTCATGTCGTTATGTGTTCAAGAGGTCACTGCCAATAAGCCATTCATCTGCAAAATATTTGCCATCCATCTTGACCATCCCTGAGTCAGTCCTTGCAACTAAATTTCTTCAACTTGATCTATGATTTCGTGTTGTGGGCTTGCCTACGACGGATCGCTTTCTATCGACATTAGCTCATTATCTAGAAAGATGATCTAGAAATCATCAGTACCTTGAGATCTGCATGCCTCAATGGCAGGTTTCTCGCCTTTGACGACAGTTTACATCATTGACTT
This sequence comes from Pinus tabuliformis, assembly GCA_031772625.1. Classification (NCBI taxonomy): domain Eukaryota; kingdom Viridiplantae; phylum Streptophyta; class Pinopsida; order Pinales; family Pinaceae; genus Pinus; species Pinus tabuliformis. The sequence continues at coordinate 999,895,103 of CM062818.1, forward strand.
TCGATCGAAGGATTCCGTGATATGTTCGACATCAACACATTTACTCACATCTCATGGATTGTACTAGGTACTTTGAGAGCCATTGACATCACTAGTGGTTTCTCTCACACTTGTTAACAGTTTACATCATTGACTAGTAATCAAGTGGTTTCTACCATGTTCAACATCAACACATTTATTCGCATGGATAGAATCGTACTATTTCAGGAAGTAGAAATGAAGACCCTCGATCTAGCTTCCACCATCCAGGCTGCGAGGAATTTTGTATTCATTATGTTGTGGACTATTCATAAACAGATGGTTGCGTCCATACTGTGTTCACACGAGTCTATACTTATGATGTTACAAGATCATTCCTATATCAGAGCAGTAGATAGTTTTCTAGTTAGTTTTGATCTGAGTATGGGAATGCCTACCTCAGTGATGATATGATCTCATATATATATCTTGCATTGAATGTTTTTACAGGTTTCGACCGGGCTCTCCACAAGATGATCCTCGAAATGATAAAGTACTTCACTCTTCCTATATGATAAATGAAATCCTCATCTACTACAGACTTCGCACTTTAGGGGGCAATCTGTTACACAAAAATATCGTCACCATGATTATTTGCAGTCAGTATGGGTCTATCATCACTTGTACTATCCTCCTAAGCAAGTCTAAGACCTCAGCTCTTCAAATCAAGCTTTAGAAGTGGGAGAAAGACATTAAATATCAATGTAACTCTGGTTCCGCACTTTCTCTCATGGTCACCTGCGGTCCCGCACTTTCTGTGTACAAAAGTTGTGTACCTACCCACTCTGTTCCTAACGGTGTAGGTGCAGACCCCTGTGAAAGTCAAAAGGTGCAAGTTTTATCTTAAAAAACTCACTTTGGGTTAATTCTAGAGTTTTCTAGAAGGAATTTTGACGTGGATTTTTTGCTCTGAGGTGGTTCATGCATCCCAAAAGAGAAGGTTCCAACTCTATCATTCCAGCTGAAGCATTTATCTTCTGGCACATTAGCTTCGCAGTCGCTAAATGCAGGAACTTCTCGTGGTTTACGAGGTCCCAATATTCAAATTTCAGCATGGGAACCCATCCCATGTGAGCTCCTTCAAACACAATATCATCTGGGAGTAGGGGAGTTTATAGAGAGCTCTTTCTCTCATCTATATCTTTTGGAACCTTAACTTTACCCTTTCATGGAGGAACATATTCCAACAGCCTGGTGATAGGGTCTACGCCATGGGTTTCGAATTCCATCTATACTTCCTCCTCCTCCACTAGGATTTCTTCAAACTCTTCCCCCTCATTAACCTCCAAATTAATGGCCTTCCCCTTTTCCTCCAATGTGAGCTTGATCCTTAATGGATTTTTGGGTGAGATGTGCATTGGTATCATGGCCTGCTTGTCCTTCTTAGGTCTTGGCATTCGTGGTGATTTAGGGACCTCAACGATTATTCTAGTGCTCTCTCGGGCTTCTACTTTCACAATTTCCTGTGCGGCTTCCTTGGCCATCACCACTCCTGTGTCCATGGCTTCCTTGGGTGTTGACATAGTGTTATTCCAAAGTTCTCTTAGTGTCTCTGGTAATTTCTCAAACAATGAATTTGCTTTCAGAATATTGAATAAGTCTCAGTTCATGAATATCTAAGTGCGCAACAACTTAGTTCTCAAATTTCCAAGTGTTGTTTGCTAGATAGCCACTTGTAATTTATAGCACCTTTTGAATTTGAATCGACCGTTCCCCCCACTTTCAGTCCATTAATGCTAGATTGGCAACAGATTTTCAAGAATCTAGCCCATAAAGTTTACCTTAAATGCTTGTCGCCCACTCCATTTTCCCTCAACCCAAGGATCACATCATGAATAGTGACTGTAACAGTCACTTTCCGGCAGACCTGTGCATTAGGCAACTGTCTTCGTGCTAATGCAAACCATGTGACACTTTGCTACTTGCGCAGTCCTGACATTACGTAGTTCCCGGGCAGAGTAGTTTATAGTCTCACACCTCCTTTCAGCTGCCTGGAGTGCTAAGACTATGCTTTAGTCGACTTAGTAGATGAAATTGCTTCTCGAATCTCTTGTAAAATGCTCCTCATCACAAATGAGACAAGGATAGCGAGGTTTACGTTTCTCGTCAGTAGATTCAGTTTTATCTGATTTCTATTTTTAAATTTGTTTATTTTTCTTCTTCCCTTTCTTTTTACCATCAGATTTTGATTTAGCCGTAGATGATTCTATGACATTAATATCGGCAGGAATTTCGACGGAAGAGTCTCCTGTCGAGGAATCTAGTAAAGTCATAATAGGAGAAGAATTCTTTGAAGATTTCTTCTTGCTTTTGGTGCTAACTGAACCAATCATACCATCAGCTGCATGAGACCCTGAAGGAGCTGCAGTTATTTGATTTTGTTTAGGAAGGTCGGGGATTTTTTCGTGTAAAGTACCCAACTACGTATAAATGAGGTCAAGGTACTGAGCTTGAGAAATTAATTACTCTTTAGTAACAACTCTTTCCTTAGCTACATCCTCAGTGATTTTAGGTAATAATGATTTAACAAACCATTCTGCTAAAATTTGATCCGGAATAAAAACTTTCACTAAACGTCGTCTATGTCACCATTCATGAATATGATCTGAAATATATGTGGACGTTGACTGTTTTAATGAAGTTAATAATTCCGTGCCATTGTCATATCTGACAGGCAACTGAAAATGAGTTAAGAATGAAGTGGCTAACTCACTCAAATTATAAAAAGAAGCTCGCGGTAACTCAATGTACCACTTGGCTGCAAGACCAATCAGAGTGCGTTGAAAACGACGTAAGTGAATTGAATCATCGATAATGGAATTAGATGCACACCAGAGGTGATAAGTCATCACATGGTTTGACAGATCCTCTCCTGATTTACCTTCAAACTTTGGGATATCACTGGGCAACTTATTCGGCATTGGCGGCCAGAATGGAAGATAATTAATCAGATCATTCGTAAGGCGTGACAAATCAGGCAAGTCCAAAGTTGAAATAAATGGTAACTGACGGTTAGGGTCACGAAAACCTTGGGTCATAAGACCAGCCCTAGGAGGAGGATATCCAGGATAACTTGGAATTGGAATCGTATTTGGAATATTGTATCCTCTCGAAAAACTAGAATTAACAGGACCAAACTGGGGTTGTTGAGGTTGCTGATAAGTATATCTAGGGTACGGTTGATACTGGTAAACTGGGCTTTGCATAACATGACCGAATTGGTACTGTCCTTGGTATGGTTGATAAGTGAATTGCGGTTGACTTGAGACAACCGTACTTGGAGCAGGTTGTCATACAGGAATTTGAACCGAAGTCTGAATTGTAGGTCCCGACTAAGGTAAAGAGGATTGATGAATTGCTACAGGAACAATAGAAACCAAAGCTGTCGATACTCCAGAAGTAGGAGGGGTAGATTGAACAGAAGTTGCAGTAGTTGCAGCAGTCGTTTGAGGTGGAGTTCGAGGTGAACTAGGCCCAAACTAATGAGCTACACCAGGTGCAAAAGTTTGAATAGTAGGCTGGACAGGTTGCTGGGTTGAGCCAGAAACCAAAGTTTGTCCAGATTGAGATGACAACTACACATTAGGTTGCAAGATCTGTTGAGATTGAGATGGATCCCACACCATGTTCATTATGGGGTATGGACCCATAGAAGGCTGAGCATATTGAGGACCATAAAGGGGTTGAGCATAGGGCTGATAATTAAAAGGTACATTTCCAGCTCCTTGTATGAATGATTAACCAGAAGGTGTGTTATAGACATTTTTGTGCCTTAAGCATGAAGCATGAAATGTCAATAATCTAAGGGATCCAAAGTCCCTAAACATGTTGTTCCTACCCCTAGAGGAACAAGGTCGGCAAACCATAGCACTGAATAGCAGTTCTCCACTGAAAATTATTCAAAAACAAGGCAATTCTGGATCATGTCGACTGCTACAATGGCTACCTGCACTGAATGTCAACTGCTACACTGGCTACCTGCGCTGAATGTCAACTCCAACACTAGCTACCTGCCCTGAACGAGTTTGGACATGTGGCAGACTCATTCCTCAAGGTGTTAGAGCCCAGGAAGCTTCCAAAGTGACACTTGCATCAAGGAATTCGACTGGTGATGAGTAAGAGGGTCTAGATCTCCAAGTGGAAGCAAGAACCTCCAAGTGGACTCAAGAACTGAAGAATAACTGAAGTGGGAGAGGACACTAGTCAGCTCCATGCCAAGCTCAAGCTGACTCATCCTTTCTCCAAATCTCCTATATATAGAGCTCTCTCATGAGGTCTAAGGAGGCTGGAATCTTGTGAAAGTAAGGAAGTGTTGTTGGTTTGAGTATAGAACTATTGGGTGATTGCTTTGAAGGAGGTGAAGAGGAGATTTCTTTCTGCTGGGAGGTGTTGCTGGATTGGGCCTTTTATGGTTGTAACACTCTCAGAACTTTACTTCTTCCATTAATAAAGCATTTGAGGTTCTTCTATATGCATGTGTCTCAATGGTGTGTTGATACTTGTGTATTTGATTTATCCTAATCCTTGAATCAATTATGGATGTATGCTCCTTGTAGTTTCCCTTCCTTGTTATTTTACAGGATCTTGGTGTAGCTGGGCCAGTGAAAAAGCAAGGAGCTGGGAGCAAGCAGCAAAGAGGGAAGATTGAATCAATCATTAGCGGAAGATAACGGTTAGTGGATCTCTTTCTCCTCTCTCTTACATCTCATAAAGAAGTAATCTCGAATAGCTTTGCTTTGATTGTTGCTGAGGTACTATCACCCTTAGAGTGGGATAGGGTCATTCCGTATTGGATACTTTTCCCAACAACAAATTGGCGACTCCACTGGGGATCGTATCTTGTTGGTTGTTTGTGTTTTTGCTATTCATTTCATAAACACAGGGAGTACCGAATCGAACTGCATTTGGATCTTTCAAATGCAAAGTAGAGGGCAGCTACTCTAGCTCAGTTTCTGGGAAAGTTTATGATTTGAAGAGCTGATCCACAAGGACTCTAATAAGCTCTTAGTGATAGATTTTCATCCTCCTTGTCATCCCTTAGTGTGTACTTGACTGATAGCTTCTGATTTGGCCAAAAACTGTGAATTTTTGAGCAATCTGTGACCCGGAAACCAAGAGAAATGAAAGTTTCGTTCTTCAGTGCAGGCTGTGTGAAGGCTGACTGCATTTCAGCGCAGTTCCCGAAGGGGCTACCTGCGCTGAAGGTCAAACTGCCTATGTACCACCTGCGCTGAACCAGTCTTGCCTTGTGCTACTGGGGTTTCTTGCTGTTTCTTGCTCTGTTTTCACTCTTGTTTTTGCAGCCTGTTACCAGTCAATGTACCTATCTGAAACCAACTTTCCTTACCACTATTCTGCCTCGGTTGTATAAAGAAACTGTGTTTGTTCTTTGTGTATTTCTTGTATCATTTACAGTTTCCCATAACGAAAGTGAACTAGTCTTGCTGTGGCCTCTTAGATCTAGACCTGTGATAAAGTGTCGTTTTGATCTTAAGAGTTAGTTTGTTTGCTGTTCATAGCTGATTGAGCTTTTTCTTTCGTCATATGGTTTGAATTTATATATTTCTAGTGTCGAAACAAGTAAATCTTAAGGTGTCTTTTGATTTTGGACAAGCTTGTTTGCTTTCACTTGAAATTGAGTTCAAAGTTATACAACAGCTTTCTTTTTGTATTACGCCAACATTAAGAAAGAGAAAAGAAATACCTGCATTGTGCATGTGCATTATGACAGTTTGCATGTTGATTTAGGGAAAAGTGCATTAGTGTGTGCTCTATGATCTGTGTGAAAAGATGTTGTCTTTCTTTTCCCTCAGTAGTTAAGATTTTCAAAGTTGAAAGATTGAAAAGCTTGCTTATCATCTTAGGCTGCATTTAGGAGTGTTATCATACATCTCGTGGTGATCCATAAAGGCAAACTGCTAAACAAGATCAACCTTAAAATAAATTGAATTTACATAACAATGCATTGAAACATAACGCAAACACATAGAGGTCTAAGCTAGAGACGTGTTCCGGCGTCGTAAAACGTGATATCTTAGCGTTGAGTGGTTGGGTGATTCCTCCACGGTGAAGCGATAAGTATCAATACGGACTTGTGCTCCCACGTACCGTCGCGTATATATTGGGAGACCCCTATAGGCATATATCTTTTATCCATAGGAAGCCGTGTCGGCCGCCCTACTGATCGCAATGCAGTGAACACAGCATTCACGAAGATCGACCACCCGTACCGTAAAACGTATTCTGTGGTTTTGCGAAAGGTTTGGCACACCCTCTGCCTAGATCTCCAGAGCAGTTTCTTTTGGCCTTTTTCAAACTCTATAACTGAAAAAGTCCAACCGAGCATTTGTCACTTCGGGCTCGTTAATACATCGAAGGAGACTAGAGTCATCTTTAGCTTTTTCTCGACTCTTAAAAAGTGAAAAAGCAAGTTGTGTCTAAAAGCGTCTAATAAAATTCATTCAATTCGGAAAAACAAATTTCCCCTTTTAATATTTTGGTTGATCAAGTAATCCGCAATCGTGGAAGAAAGTCAATTGAAACCCCGTCGTTCGCGGAGGCTTACGAGTCAACCGTCTTTGTCTCCGGAATCGAAAACAGTACGGACAAAGCAAACTCGTTTAACCGGTTCAAAATCTCCTATAAAAGTTAGAACAAGTGTTCCAACTGCATCTGAAGTTTCGGTTACTCCTAACATTTCTGGAAATCCTGCCTCTATAGAAGAAGTTCAACAGCCACAGAAGGACAGTAATACTGATCCTAGTCAGGGGGCAAATACTTGTGTAACTGAACCAGTTCCATTTGTAACCGGTCCAGACAGTTTTGTTCCTCAAACAACTGTCACTGTCGAAGCAACCACTTCTTCGGCACCAGAAATATTTTACGGACCTGACGGTCTCCCTCTTCCACTGGGTTTGATTGCGATAGAGGAAATTGCAGAGGATCCGCAAGCAAGTACTCCAACTCATTTTGGGGTCGGGGTCACTCTATTTCCTTCATCAGAAGTTAATCCACCACAAGTGGAAGTTCCTGTAGAATCGCTAGGCAATCTATTGGATAGACTTAAAATGTCTGAACAACCGTCATCATCTAGGACTGTGTCAAATGACACAGCGACAGCAGAAGCCCCTGCCGTCACTCCAACGATGTTTGCCGGCATACCAGCTGTCCCAACTAGCTCTCAACAGCTAGAAGGAGTCCACCAAGGGACTATTTCGACAGTATGGTCTGTTCCAGTTTGTTCATCCGGAGTAATACCCGGCAACTCTTATGTTGAAACTCGCCAAATTGATCCATTTGGAAGTCAATCTGGGCAATCAATCCCCTTGAGTTCTGGATTGATACCGTATGGGGGGCAGTATGCCCTTTCATTACCCCCTCCGGGAGGGTACCCATACGTGAGTTCACAACAATGTTCAGGTTATACTGGAATTGCATCAAGTAGTTGGATACCTATGCTACCTCAACAACCAAGGGTTGTATATTCCATGCAACAGTGTGTACCTATGACGAACATCCCAACCACACCGGCTATTGTAACTGTGTCACAAGTTCAAGCGATACCTGTTACATGTCAACCTCAGATATCTCAGGTTGTAATGCAACAGCCACTTGACCATGGGTCACAACCACAATCGCCAACTGGTGGGGCGACAAAGGTACAAACGGGTACAATTACCCCACACCTCGGTCCAACGGTTAGCATAGCACAACAGAACGTGGCGTCACAACCGTGGCTTGTGCAATACCAACAACCGCAATTCCAGTAGGTGTACCAAGGTTCTGAGCAGCAGATCTTTGCGAACAGTGGACAACCGTATATCCAAAATGGTCAAAACCAACCACTTTACAGTGGTCAAGTCCACCAACCGTATCAGTCATACCAACATCAATTACATTATGCTGGTATGCAAAGGCCGACTGCTCAAGCGATACCATCGTACCTTGGTTACGCTTCGCCTAACCTGAATCAACAGTTACCATTCGTGGCAACTTTAGAGTTACCCGATTTACACCGGTTAACCAACGATCTGATTGCTTATGCCCCTTGGTGGCCGGCGATTCCGCATAAACTTCCGTCAGATATTCCTAAATTTAATGGAAATCCAGGTGAAGATCCGTCGAATCATGTGATGACATTCCATCTATGGTGTTCATCGAACACTCTGAATGATGATTCGATAAGACTTCGCCTCTTTCAGAGGACGTTAACGGGTCCAGTGGCAAAATGGTACATTGAATTGCCTAGAGCTTCGTTCGACAACTTCAGTACCTTAGCCACAACCTTTTTAACCCATTTTCAATTACCGATAAGGTATGAAACGGGAACAGAACTCCTTACCAACTTCAAACAGACGACTGCCACCCACATATCTGATCATATACATGAGTGGCGACGTCGTCGTAGGATGGTAAAAACGTACGTTCCCGATCAGCTATTAGCTGAATGGTTTATCAAGTCATTACTTCCTGCCATCACGGAAGATGTGGAAAAGGGGGGGGTCGTAACGGAAGAGCAGGTTATCGCTCGTGCGCAATATCTGGACTTGGTCTATACTCAGTCCGACACGCTCTATGACAAAATACTTGACGCCCCTAGACCGGAATTCTCAATTCCTCCTCCTCCTAAATCAAACAATGACTCTCACGCCGGCGATGGCGTGATTGGCAAGCACAAAATTTATAGTCAAAATGCAAATGAAGAACTTCTTGCCTCAGAAGTAAATGCCATGTCGACCGACAAGGGAAAACAACTGAAGCAACCAGGGGGCAAGAAGAAAAAGAAAGGGAGAAAAAGGAAACCCCCAGCAGGGTGTCATATATGCGATGAGGATCATTGGACGAAAGATTGTCCACATATAGCTGAAGTTAAGAAACTCTTTAAGAGTTCAAAAACCCCAGCAGTATCGACTGATCCGTTTCCTAATCCAGGTCAAAATCTGGTTGCTAATCAAAATGCTTCCCGATCCCAAGTGCTTATGTTGTCTACCTCAAAGAAACAAAATAATGCTTTGACGAGGAATAAGGATTACAGGAATCCAAAGATGTCGAACAACAAGGCTAATGAACAACCTAGTAGTTCGACAACAACTTTGACCGAAGTTGTGCCACCCATCGTCCCTGAGCCAATAATAAAGTTGCAAAAGGGAGCAGTACACAAATCGACATTTAATCCTTGTGCGGAAATAGCACAGATAGAGGACCTGGCCCAATCACTGTCCGTTATGTCGACACTTGAGGTACCGCAAAATTGCTTCTCCAAAGAACAAGCTTTATTATCAGCAATAGGTGGAATTGACCCAATGGATTCCAATCTTGTCGCCTTTGATCATAAAGGATATGACCCTCAGTTACCAGCTCAACTAGCTTTCCTTATTCAAGTGAAAGCCCTCAACAAAACTGTTCATCGAACAATTATTGATGAGGGGGCATCTACATGTCTTATGTCGATGAGTTGCTGGAAAGATTTAGGCTCACCACCCCTGTCGAAATCATCAACGACGTTAAAAGCATTTGATGGACGATCATACACTCCATACGGGATTTTAAGTAACTTGCAAGTTGAACTGGGGGGCAAAACAGTAGGAATTGATGTTGAAGTAATTGATGGAAACCTCGATTACAACATCCTACTCGGAAGACCATGGATCTATGCCATGGTCGTAGTTGTGTCGACCTACTTCAGGAAGATTTCATTTCCCTTCCAAGGAGGAATTACAATCGTCGACCAACAAACTTTTCTCCACAACAGTTCACAAGTTACGGGAAGCATTCCAATGATCCATGGAAGGAATCATTCGCTCCAAAATATCGGAGTAGGTCTCCTAAAAGACCCTGCCTTAATGGGTACTTTTGCCCTACCGCCCCCGAATAATCTGGCGGAAGTGGCCACAGTGGAATATGAAACCTTCTATGTCTGATGGATTTGGACTCTGAGGACGGTTCTAATCTTGTGTCAACCTCATTAAAAAATGAAACAAATCCCCGAGGAAAACCTTCATTCCAACCACCGAGTTGAATGCAATGAAGCTTGGGGGGCGTGCACCTCGATTTGCATTATTATGCTGGGGGCATGCAAACTTATCTCCGAGCAGTTTTAGCACATAGTTCATGCTCGTTAAAAAATAAACATAAGATTGAGCAGTGTTTTGGCGCATTCAAGCTCTTTAAAAAATGAACCCAGTACTGGTAAATAACCTCTGTGATCGTAAATTTATCAGCCATAAAAGCCTTCGTCGTGTTTGTACCTGCCACCTCCACCGTCATTTGGCCGATCGTTCACCTCCATATGATTGTTTACCCATTTTGAGGAACAGCTGCGAAGAGTGATTTCACCTAGCCATCCTTGTGACACTGCCGTGATTGGAAAATTCCAACCTGTACCTGGAATCTGCTGCTATCCCTGTTTATCACTCGTTCCTCAAAAGACGAGTCTTCTTTGAGCTCTTTTCATCTGACTCGTAAAATATGAAAAGTTTGCCGAGTTTTGGCCTTCCAGCTCGTTAAAAGGACCGGAAGAGCTATCCCTCCTCTACATTTTAATCTTTTTGGACCTGAGGGATTATTGCACAAAAAGGTCGAGCGCTTGTTTTATTCGGCTCATTAAAGTTATCGAAAACTCATCCCTTCTGTATTGTTTTATAATTTTTCGGACTTAAGGGATTAGATGATGAAAAAGGAATTTTGGAGTTAACTTTCTGTACCTTTTCAGACTCTCTAAAAATGAAAAGGACCGAGTTTTCCTTGTCGTTAGACTCGTTAAAATGATTAAATAGCGACAAACTTGTCTTTAGACGAGAACGAGTTTCCCTATCACTAGGCTCGTTAAAACATAGCGATGGGCTTGCCCGAAGGGCAGGTTATAGAACAAGCATATGTTGTCCTCCTCAAGCTTGACAAAAATAAAGAGGTACTGGTCAGAAATGACTGGGGAAAAATTGGGAGAACCTCAAAGCTTTAATGGTAGCAAGTCGCTCTTGAACATGACACTTTTCCTCCGTATCACATCGGGTTGGGTTGTTTCATTCACCGGTCTCATCACCATGGTCTTCGCCAAACCATCCACATTTGGGGTAATGCTACCGATCCATCGCATCAGTGTCGTTATATGTTCAAGAGATGTTGTTCAGAAAGAGTCAACCGTGTCCCATCCACTGCCATACATTATCCTTCATCCACCCATGATCGCCACCCTGAATCATATTTCACAGATTGTTTTCACCTCCACTAAAATCATTAGCTCCGTTCCGTGTCATTGATGTGGGATTCGTTAAGGCCCTCCTTTGACGGATCGCTTCTTGTCGACTTCAGCTCATTATCCAAGAATTTGATCTAGGAACACCCCCCTCAGTACTTTGAAGCTTGCATGCCTCAATGGCAAGTTTCTCACTTCCGGCGATAGGTATACATCAATGACCTTCGACCAGAAGATTTTACGTGGTGTTCGACGCCAAGTCCTTTATTCACACCACGTGAATTGTACTGTAGTACCTTGAGGGTCATTATCATTATCGGTGATTCCTCTCGCGCTTGTTAACGGTTTACATTATTGACCGGTAATCAAGTGATGTCTTTCCATGTTCGACTTCAGCGCAATTCTCGCATGGATCGACTTGTACTTAGAGTGAAGATCGAACGAGTTTGAAGACCCCGGATCTAGTTTCATCCATCTGGGCTGCGATATATATTCAGGAAATATAAAGACATTTGACATGTACATCATTGCAGCAGATGATCATCCTACTCAAAGGATGATAATTTCAGCAGAGAATTATCAGTCTACCATCAGACGATCGTCTGTTCTATGTACCAAAATGAATTTATAAAGTTGAGCATGGGAATGCCCGCCTCAGCTAGATCATGAAAGCAGAATGAAAAATAATGTATTGTATTGTATTTTATTACAAGTCACCTCTCAGCGATTGAATGAACTTCGGATCCTCCTGATAAAGCATTTCACCCGATAAACGACCTCATACTTTAGGGGGCAATTGTTATAGACATTTTTGTGCCTTACAGCATGAAGCATGAAATGTCAATAATATAAGGGATCCAAAGTCCCTAAACATGTTGTTCCTACCCCTAGAGGAACAAGGTCAGCAAACCACAGCACTGAATAGCAGTTCTCCACTGAAAATTACTCAAAAACAAGGCAATTCTGGATCATGTCGACTGCTACACTGGCTACCTGCACTGAATGTCAACTGCTACACTGGCTACCTGCGCTGAATGTCAACTCCAACACTAGCTACCTGCGCTGAACGAGTTTGGACATGTGGCAGACTCATTCCTCAAGGTGTTAGAGCCCAGGAAGCTTCCAAAGTGACACTTGCATCAAGGAATTCGACTGGTGATGAGTAAGAGGGTCTAGATCTCCAAGTGGAAGCAAGAACCTCCAAGTGGACTCAAGAACTGAAGAATAACTGAAGTGGGAGAGGACACTAGTCAGCTCCATGCCAAGCTCAAGCTGACTCATCCTTTCTCCAAATCTCCTATATATAGAGCTCTCTCATGAGGTCTAAGGAGGCTGGAATCTTGTGAAAGTAAGGAAGTGCTGTTGGTTTGAGTATAGAACTATTGGGTGATTGCTTTGAAGGAGGTGAAGAGGAGATTTCTTTCTACTGGGAGGTGTTGCTGGATTGGGCCTTTTATGGTTGTAACACTCTCAGAACTTTACTTCTTCCATTAATAAAGCATTTGAGGTTCTTCTATATGCATGTGTCTCAATGGTGTATTGATACTTGTGTATTTGATTTATCCTAATCCTTGAATCAATTATGGATGTATGCTCCTTGTAGTTTCCCTTCCTTGTTCTTTTACAGGATCTTGGTGTAGCTGGGCCAGTGAAAGGGCAAGGAGCTGGGAGCAAGCAGCAAAGAGGGAAGATTGGATCAATCATTAGCGGAAGATAACGGTTAGTGGATCTCTTTCTCCTCTCTCTTACATCTCATAAAGAAGTAATCTCGAATAGCTTTGCTTTGATTGTTGCTGAGGTACTATCACCCTTAGAGTGGGATAGGGTCATTCCGTATTGGATACTTTTCCCAACAACAAGGTGGTTGGAAACCTTGGGTTGGGTACTGACCTTGAGGTTGATAACCTTGAGGCACGTACTAAAACTGGGGTTGACCTTGAGGTATATATTGATACTAGGGTTGACCTTGAGGTATGTACTGAATCTGGGGTTGACCTTGAGGTATGTACTATCCCGAAGGTATGTGCTATCCTTGAGGTTGCCCCCCGGGCGTTAACTAACTACCTTGAGGTTGCCCCCCAGGCATTGAGTACCTTGAGGTTGCCCCCTAGGCGGTAAGTGACTACCTTGAGGTTGCGGATTTGGAATAGTACCAGACATCATAAGAATTTCTTCTACACTCAACGGTTGAGTTCTGTTATTACCAGTTGATATCCCATGTTCAATGGGTTGAGGAGATGCTCCTGAAAAAGTACTAGTAAGTGACTGATACCCAAAAGGAACAGAAGGACTGCCATATAAAAATGTTTCTGGTGATTGGGAAAACATGGATGATTGTCTCGACATATTCAAAGGAGGATAATAACCTCTAGGTGTTGGATGAAAAGGAATTCGAGGTGGTGAAAAACTAAGACCTGGATTTTCTAAAAATTTAGTCAATGAGACATACCAAGCGTCCCTCCTAGGTGGAATGTAGAAAATTGATTCACTCTCCCTAAGTTCTAAAGTTGGTTGATTTTCAGGGAAAGTTATATCTTCTTCCGGACTAACAGGTTCTTCAATAGAAATGAGTCCCGAAGGAAGATTTTGGGTAATGATCCTTCCTACCCTGGGTAAACCAGGACCACTAGAAGTTGGAGAAGCAAATCCTGAGGATGGAGTAGCGCAGGTTTAGTTTCAGGCTCAGAAATTTCAGGTTCTTTAGCTAATTCACTAGTAGAAGAAATACTACCAGTAACTTCGAAAAATGAAATTGGTTCAGAAATATACTCTGTTACTTGAACTTGATAATCAGGATGAACAATTAAAGAAGATTCTATATCTTCCAGTGACCCAACTCTATTGTCACTAGGTGTTACAAGAGCTCGTAGCCCTTCAAGCCGGCTTGGTGTATACTTAGGAGGTTGCTCCCGAAGTCTATGGTATTGTCTCGGTAATTCAGCCACGATTAAATATTTTAATTACTTCACATGCAAACAAAGAAAATATCAATGAAACCACCTAAAGTCTCTAAAGAACCAAACAATTGAATCACACACCTAAAATAATCTAAGAGTTCAAACCACACACAAACAGTAACTTTCCGTACCAAAAACACTAGTTGGTGATGAAATCCAATGTCGCAGAATTCAATACAGAAAGGGAACAGTTACCTCGACAACCTACTTAATGAAACAAACTGGCACAGGTTTCTTCACAAAACCATCTCGAGTGAAGAGAACCCCCCAGAGAGTCCAAGTGAGTCTAGTCGACGTCTGTTGTAGGTACAGTGGGATATTCCCTCCACCATCACCTTAAGAAAGAATCCTATAGATTATGGCCACTAAGGTTACCAAAAGAAACAAATATACCTGGGGGAACAATCTATGATCCGATACACACGCAAGGGCAGAGTAACAAAGCTCAATCCCCTTGAAGGCTCCTTGACATAATCCAAGATTTACCAACAAGTGACCCCAGGCTCCTCTACAATGGTCAATCTGAGGTTTACCGTTTTTAATACGTGTATATTTGCTATCATTCCCAATGAGGAAGGATTGATTACCTCACTGGTTCAAATATGATCTCATGCTTGACTCCTTTAAGAGGAGCTTCCCAGAGCATACATGCAACAATTGGAATTTTTCCTACCGCAAGATATAGCTACTTGTTTGTTTTAACTATCTTGGAGAGTTTATTATTCCCTACTCCAAGATACTAGCCTAAGCTATATTGGTGATAAGATCTCTAGAAATAAAAATATTGCTAGATCAATTTTACTTTAAGTGTTATTTTTATGGGTTGTTTCTTAAGTCGATAGGAATGGAGATGAAACTTTATGGTGTGAAGATTCGACTCCAAAAACACTAAAAATGCACCTAAGATGATAAACAATTATTTTTCTTCAATGAATTTCTAGCTAAAAGAAAGAGTTGAGAATGCAATTCTTTGAAAAACAAATCTTTCTTTCAACATGTAAATGAAAAGAAAATCTTTTTTTGTCTTTTTCAATAAACTCAAAACGAGACTACTAATTATGCTCACGAAAAAGCCCTTTTCTTTTTCAACACTCAAAAACTACAGAAAACAAATTCTTTCAAAAGAGATTCTATAATTTCTAGAAAACACTCAAAACTATAAAAATCAATCTTGAGATCTAAAAACTTCTAAAAACTTAATGGAAATAAAAGCTTTAAATCTTTTTGAGGAAATTTTACTTAGTTATTCAGAAAACTAAGGATTAATTCATTCATAATAACAAATTAATCAAAAAACACCCAGCTATGTTTTCTTTTATAAAAATGAAATTCAAAACTTTCAAACGAGTTCGTTCAAAGCATTGCAAAGAGAAAATGAAATCTATTTCTCAACAAGGGCAGATTTCACAAATCAGTCAGACTCATCAGCAAGGCTAAAAAGACCAAGGTAATCTAAGGTTTCTTAGGCTTCTAATCTCTAAGTCACTACAAAGACCAAGCGAAAATCAATCCAGGCACGCAAAACTTCTAGAAAATCACCTAAAACCAAAATGCCAATGGAACTTACTTACAAGAAATTTTTGACAGGACACATGCAGATCTGGGTAGAGACTAAAAAGTGTAAATAAATCCTAAGCTTAACTAGACGAAAACATTTTGGGTTTTTCAAAAAGTTTGACAGGGTCTGTAGTCTTCTAGTATAACCAGATGTGGTACCACTCTGTGCACTAATGGAAAAGTGCGGGGATGTCCGCACTGTCTTGTAAAATAAAGTGTGGTCCTCTTCAAAATTTCGGAAAAATATATATATATATATATATATATATATATATATATATACACCAGATCCTAAAAACTACCCAATCCCACACACATCAAGCAAAAACCAGAAACAAGAAAAAGTTTCTCAAGTCAAAGAAAAAGGAAAATCAAAAACCAAGTTCCAGTCCCCAGCGAAGTCACTAATTTTTCAGCTGGATAAATCATTCTTGTGGACAAGACTGATCTCCCTAGTATCAACAGATATCTAGCAACAAGCAGGACAAGCAAATCTACCTTTCTCTAAATATATTGCGATTTATTAATAAAAACCAAGAGGTGTTTTAGACCCTACCTTAAGTCCAATGCTAGTTTGTGGCAGCCATGCTTCGACCATCTGAACAAGTTTCCTTTTGAGAACTTGCAATCACAAACAAGCACACATCAAATAACACCTGCATAGCTAATATAATAAATCATATTCATCATGGTGATCAAGGAATCCATGAAATAAACCATAAAACACAGCTTATTGAGAAAAATAAACTTGATTGTATTAACTTTGAAAATAGAAGAACTTTACAACCTTTGGTGCCTTGATGTTGTACAAGCTCCTCCCAGGTTCCAAGCAGGAATATCCTCTACTTTGAAAAGCCTCACACTCTTCCTAATGAGATCAAACAAGGTATGTAATCTCTCCTCTCAAGCTCAATTAGGAAGACTAAATTCCAACAACATTTCACCTCAAAAATATTCAGCTTTCAACCTCCTCAGTAACCAGCCCAATGCTTCATTTTATAGGGCAAAGGAAGGAGGTTATAGGTCCACCTATGAAGGGATAGAGTCCTCCTTCAAAGGGATAAGCTCCTCACATCAAGGGGTTAGCTCCTTAAGGTATGGGATGCATCAACCTTAAAGGAGCGAACTTGCCACCTCAAGATTCTTTCTAGAAGCTTCCATAAATGACTCAAAGTGAGCTTTTAAGAATGTAGTTGTGCCTTTTTGACTTTTACAGGGGTCCACACCCATTACATAGAGATAGAGCGGTCAGGTACACAAGGGACATGACCAGTAGGTGCGGGACCACAGGTAATGCTAAGAGAAAGTGCAGAACTAGAGTTTTAGAGACTTTCAAAGGCTTTCTCTTATTTTTCAAGGCTTGACATGAAGAACTGAGGTTTAAGACTTGCAAAGGAGGAAAGTATGAGTGGTGATAGACTCACACCGATTTTAGAATGTCATGGTGACAATATTTTGTGCAACACCTATGTATGGCTTCAAATGATTGCCATTCACTTTTCATGGGAAGGGATCACCATTCAACTTTACCAACTATACCGCACCACAATCTGTAATCTCCTTAATAATATATGACCCTAACCAGTGCATTCTAAATTTCCCTGGGAATTTATCAAACTTACTATCATACAAAAAAACCAAACCGTTTACCTTGAATGTGCACAGCTTGATGTGTCAGTCGTGCCATGCCTTTTCGCACTACTTTTGGACCTATTGGAGGAATCCAACCAAAAACCGTTCTTCTTCGAGCTCTTCCAGCTACACGAGCCTCTCCTCTAGTGCTTCGTGATCTGTCATACCTATGAGCACTGCTATGCACAGACTAGGCATGATATATTCCATAGGCATTATGACTTCCACTCCATAGACAAGCCTAAAAGGTGTTTTTCATGTCAGTTTCTTGCATGTCGTTCAATAAACCCATAACACTGGCAGTATGCGTAGCTCCCAATCACTTCAATGTGCATTGCATACCTTGGTCAGCGTGGTTTCCAGTACTTTGCTGAATGCTTCTATTGTCTTGTTAGCATGTGGTTGATACAGTGTGATCTTCTAGTGATACACCTGAAACTCTTCCATCAGCGTGCTGATCGTCTCGTTCAAGAAGTGTGTACCGTGATCGCTCATCAAGATCTTCAGGCATCTAAATCATGTTAATACATGTTCAAATAGAAACTTCACGTTGGTCGTGCCTGTGCAATCCTTCACCGGCTGCGCTTCTACCCAACGAGTCAAAGACTCTGTCGCAGTGATAATATACCTCGCACCTGTCATTCCTTGAGGTTTAATGGGTCCTACAAAATCTATTGCCCATTTTTCAAAATGTTGCAACACCATTTGTGGATTCAAAGGCATCTCATCCCTTCACAATGGCCTACATGTTCTTTGACATACGTCACACATTTTTCAATATGCTTTTGAATCCTGATGAAGGGTTGGCCACCACAACCCTACACATAGAATCTTTTGCGTAGTTGCTCTTCCTGCATAATGTCCTCCCGCAGCGCCCCCATGAGCATCTGTGAGGATACTGCTTTGTTCAAATTCATGTACATACCTTCGCAATATTTCATCATTCCCCATCTTGTATAAATGCCTAGCAATGACAGAGAAATCTACTGCACGCACCACTAATTCATTATTTTCTTGGACAGAGTACCCTTCCAGTGCAGTTCTAGTTGTTAGAAAGTGTATTATATCTTCAAAATGTCCATCCACTACATGCACAGCAAAGAGTTATGCATCGGATAATCCTTCCTCCAAACTAGTAGGTTCCTCCCCTGTCTCGATGCACAACAGGTGATCTGGTCCTGCGTTCAATCATCTAGGCTTCACAACAACTTCAAAATCATATTTTTGGAACAATAAAAGTCATTTGCAGATGCACCCCACCAACACAAGCTTATTGACCGGGTATTTTAGCATGGGGTACATATGCCTCTACGCAGGGCGGGGTTTTTCTCCATGGGCCTGCGTCCAATTGGCCAGATGCGCGCATGGGTCATCTTGTCCATCATACTTTTCTAACATTCACATATTAGGCTTCCCAATGAGCGCTCTCATCATTCTCCTACATTCGCGCCAACCATCAAAACTCCCTTTGTGCATACCCCACCATCTTGCGGGTGTAGCACGCAGCACACAGTATAAGGCCCAAAAGCATTGCTTTTCCTACACTTCCCTTTCAAATGCATCCAAGAAGGTATCTACCTCATTTAGACCATCATAAGTGGGAAAATCTCTTACTTTTGTCCACATGTATCGCGACATCCTCATCATCAGATTGAAATTTAACGTAGTTACTTCATGTAGCTGATTCTGCCAGCATTCTATTTACTCATCATGATCCGAAGTGCAGGAGCTCTCACGCTCCCATGTAATCCATCCATCCATTGTGGGATTTACCCAGTCTTGGTCTCGTGCTGTTATCTTATAGATACAATCCAAATCATCATCACTTTCATAGTCGCAGACCAGTTCCGTATAGCACGATCCTTCAGCAGGGTCTAGGGGTATAATTACACGCAGTGAATTTTTCTTAAAGATCATTTTTCACTTCTTCATATTGATTACCTCATTCATATTAGTGGCCTAGTCAATTCCTAGGAGTGTGGGGTAGGGATTGTTGTCATCAACAATCTCTATTACTTCAAAAACCGCCAGCGTGCTCACTTCCTCAATATCCACAATTATTCCCTGCAATTGCCCCATGGATATTATTTTTTGCTGATTTTCCATCCTTAGCTGAATTGGAGACCATTGCAGTGTAGGTTTCCCCATTCGCTCCCATGTTTGTTTTTGTAGAACATTCGCATCTGATCCTAAATCCAGAATGATTTGATCCATCTCATATTATCCAATCTATGCAATGAGTCTCATTTCACGGCCTGTCCTTGTTTTATGCTTTATGATATTCCAGACTACGTGCAGTTCTCCTGGCATCGTCCCAATGCATCTGTTGATGAGCTCCTGTAAGCCTTTCACAACCTTACTATCAATAGTAACTTCATACAGGTTTCCAGGAAAGTTGTGCGCATGGATGAGTCCATCTCCAACTCTAGTTTATCTTTTCTTCCTAAAGTGGAGGCATCAATGAAGCTCTTCTTAGCTTCCATGAAGGTTTCCTAAGTGCGCTCCAAATCAAACTCAGCCTCTTTGGTTGGGGCTTTGCGAACCCAAGTATTATCTTATGGCTATTTCCATTTGTCATCTCCCATCACAATTCGACTTCAGAGCACAATTTTTATGTTCGGATCTTCCTCGCGTGACTCAGACCTCATCATCTGTAGGTTCTGAGTCGGGGGAGGTGGTAGCGCTCCTTTGTCGCATGTCCTAGCTATCAGTGTAGGAAAATCTTCTGTCTCATGATCAAACAATGTGAAATACTTGCATGACAGGTGCGTTGGATTCATGCAATCATGGGCATAATGTCCCGACCCTTTTCAATTGTAGCAAATCAAATGTCCACAACCTCTACTAGGTCTTCCTTCGCCTCCGCCTCCGCCTCATCCACACCCCTGAAATCCTGTCCGTGCATTCCTACATTCTGGTCAAGGGGCCGCATTTCAACTTGAACTTTGTAGGTGGGAATTCTATCCATCATTATCTCATAGCTTTTGCAAGTACGCTCATCATGTCCCACCGATCTACAAAAGTTGTAGAGCAACTATTGTGAAGTTTGCGTATACTTCTGTAACAAGTGGTAGTTATTCATGGCATGTTTTCTTGCTATTTGACAGATAACACACCACAAAGCAGGCACCACTCTAGGTCCTACTTGAACTTCTCGCCTTAAAGGCATCAATCCTCCTCCTGCAAGGTAATTCATAAAAACTGGGCAGTGGTCTTTGTCATGACCCTAACTCTTGCATTTTACACACCACACTTCTTTATGCACTTTTGGTCGAACCGTCCTGTCCTGCTTCAAACTCTGCATCTCAAGGCACAGATTCTTCAGCTGCACGTGGATTTGCTAAACTCCTAGGTTAGGATCCTGTATCGGGGTCTCATGTAGCCTCATAGCGATCTATAAGGCCTCTGCCTAATTTTTTATCTTCTATTGTGATATCGCACTCCTTAAATGTGGTAGTAGCGAGGCTACAAACCACTCACAATGTGGTCCATCTGCCAGATTCATATTGGCTTCACGGATCATACATTTTAGCCTCTATTCTAGTTGACAAGGAATCTCACCTGGTAGCATCATGATCTCTTTGAATCCCACAATCGATTTCACTTCAGACTTAGGCCTGT
This sequence comes from Pinus tabuliformis, assembly GCA_031772625.1. NCBI lineage: Eukaryota > Viridiplantae > Streptophyta > Pinopsida > Pinales > Pinaceae > Pinus > Pinus tabuliformis. The sequence goes on from CM062818.1 coordinate 999,916,082, forward strand.
TAAATTCTCTATTTAGCATTGTTTGGATATCCACGACTCTCGCATTTGGGTTATCATTGGAGTACTTAATATACCAGGTTAGCGTGTGATCCTGTAGGGTGCTAACCAACGTCGCTTTCTTTATATGGTCATCCATAACGTCTTGTGATTCCCGTACAGCTCTAACAACGAACCAGAATTAGTCTAGATCCTCATTCCCCAAACCTTTGAACATAGGCAACTTCACTGTGTTTGACATGTTGAATCGTGGTGGTGGTGGATTTGGCATGGGTGAAGATGGAGGTGATGGCAGTGAATCTGGTGGTGGTGTGGGTGGAGGTGGTATTTGTGGAATTCTTTGACTTATCAGGTGAATAGAACTTCGTAGAGGTACCTTCGCGAGATCTTCCTTGTCCCCTCATGGAGGTGAAATCAAGGGGCTATTCTTTGGATCCTTTTTTCCTTCATTCCTGTAAACCTTTCTACTTCACATAGCACCAAACATCAAGGTAACTACATAACCCGCTTTTTGCACAACTGCATTTTAATCCAAGTATTCAATACTTTACGTACTTACCTCGCAGTCCTTTGAGAAAGCGTCACTCTGCCTCGTTGTAGCTAACTAAGTTGTCAACCATGAACTTAGTAACAAATCCTCCTATAATCCAATCAAGCCAATGATTGATGGCACGTGCGATCTTATCCTCTGATGCTTCCAATCTCCACACAATAGGATCGTTAAGCTTCCACCTTCCTTGCCTATCTACTAGCTTCGTGATCCACTAATATAGCTTAGTAGGGAAGGACGCGAAATAGATTTTGTGGATCTCTATACACAAGTAGTTATCTAACCACTCTTCTTTTAATAGTCACGGGATTTTGTTCTCCTGCACCGCGAACTCGTGAATTCTTCTATCCAACCAGCCTTCAATTTCATTCTTAGTTCGATTCCAATGATATGACATCACACATATTTTTGCAGATTCTGGTCCCAAAAACAGAACCATTTTTTGGCTTATGGGGGCCTGACCTAGGTTCATAGTTAATTAGCCAAAAAAATCCCTACACTATTGGCCCTTTCGGCGTCAGTCCGCAGAGCATGGATTGAAGTCTCACCCGAAGCAGTATGGGGGGATGCTAGAACCAAATTTCCGCACCCTTGAGATGGATGTGATGTCGGTTTATTCCAACTATACCTACCTTCGTGTAGGTCGCTCCGTGCCCTATTCTAACCTTCAGTACCTTTGCAATTTGTTACCATTGGCTTTCGTGCGGCCCTAACCAAAGGCTGAGATGCTTTCATGCCGCTTGGGCAGTGAACTGTGATGTTTCCCAAACTATGCCCAGTATCTTACTTATCTTATTAACAGATCTTAATTATCTTTGCATAAATAGATATTTTAACTTATGTTCACTTAATGAATACAGTTATAAACATTGGTGCATCATATAAGAATTAGAAGTGAAATTCATACCTAATATAACAGATGCATAAAACAGGAAATAAAGATATATAATTGATAGAAACTTCTCTTTATTAATACTTCCAGATGATTATAGACTTGACTCAGCCTACACACTCAGCTTCATGGTTCTGCGCACTCAACTGTATAGGCCTCTGTGCACTTAGCTACAAAGCCTCTTCCTATGCTACGACCTAAAACTAGACTTTACACTTTAGAGCTATCTCACATATATCTTCATTATTCCATCTATTTCTTATTATTTTTTTCAAACTACTTATAGCTTTACTCTATTTATACAATCCCATGATCCGTGGACCATGGATAGATCTTCTATAACCAACATTACATTATCAAAATAAGGGCGGACAACCCTATGAATTTTTTAACAACTACGCGCCCAGCGCCCAGAAAATGTGGAATCTTTACATTGGAATTACAAAATCAGACCAAAATCTGGGCTCTAAGCCCCAAAACTACCCTTGGGGGATCCTACACCCAACAGTGCAACAACAGTCTCAATTTCCCATTTCTGTTCCTGCTATCATGGAATTTATTCCACCTTTTAAGGGCTAGACTCCAATTCACTTCCCATAACTTGATTAAACTTTCCAAAACCATAAATGGCACAAGGACAAAGCTTCTAACACAAAAATTGATCAAGGACTTGACCTAAACAAGCCTAATCATGAAAAATATTTTGTCAAACATATGGAAAACACACAATCTATAGGTCATGAATGCATATATGAACATAGGGGTCTGATACTTATCCAAGAATCATAAAAAAGGTCTAATACCCTCTTATAATAGCTACAATAGCATTTTTTAGTCTATGCATTCATCAAACACACATATATTCAACAAACATGTCAAGAGGCATAAACATTATGCCGCATATAACTAACATATAACCAACAAATAACCAACATAGAAACCAACAAATAACAAACATATAAACCATGGCAACTCAACCATAATATCATCATCATAATCATTACATATGCTCCTAGGTCATAATAGAAAATGCCTCTTATTAAAATATGAAAATGCCAACCAAGCCAGGGAGTTCCACATACCACCCGACCATAGGTTGGGCTAAACACAATCTTTCATTTAGCCAATCACCCCTGCGCCATATTCTAATCATGAATGTGGGATCTCATGAAATAACCAAAACAGGGCTTCCAAAGGCCAAACCACCTTAACGCTCAAATAGTGATTCTCCCTCATGGTTGGACATCACTAAACATCACCAAATCAGTGTCTACCTATGATGTCCATAGCACCAAATTGTTTGTTCCAACCTATCTCCAAGACTAGTAACTCAACCCATAGCTACTGCAAGGCTCTAGAGCATTCGTCCAACCAAGGCTCCAGGACTAGTAACTCAACCCACCATGGCTCCAAAGCTTTTTTCCAACCAAGGCTCTAGGACTAGTAACTCAACCCAAGTTGTTCCAGGGATTCTAGAGCATTTGTCCAACCAAGGCTCCAAGAACTAATAACTCAACCCACAACCATAAAGAACATGAGCACCAATAAAAAAACAAAATGCGAAAAGCCACAACACCATGGTTATCCAGGCAATGGCAAGGCTAGGCAAAACCACTGTCAATCTAGGTAATCGTCCATGCTAATGAAAACTCATAACCAAGAACCCACATGCATGTGCCATGCATTTCAAAACTAGCAAGGAAATCATACATGCAACTCAGTACCTATAAAACAATCTTGTTGTATTTGTTGATCTCGCTGTCCCCTTGCACTTTCATACTCTTCCTTTTCCTACTTGCTCCAAATCCAATGTATTCCAAAGTGATCAAGGAATGCTCTAAGTGTGCAAGAGTTTGAGAGAGAGAGAATAGAAAGAGAGAGCACTCCAAGCTAAACTTAGAAAAAGATAACACTAAAAAAATCCCAATTAGCAAATGCCATGAACTGATCCTTAGAAGAATTTTATTATTGAGGCCTCTATTTCCTTCATTTTTCTCTATTTTTCCTTCAGTTTCCTCCTCACTTGCAACTTGTGACTTTTCACCTTCCTTTTATCACATTTTCCATTATTTTCATAAATAAAACTCTAATTAGTGCCTCTTTTCCTTTTCCAATTCCTTTTCCAATTTCCATAGCCATTAATTAACCGAAAGGAACACCCACTAGGATGCTTTTTCCACCATTCATCTTGGAATATGTGTCCCATGACCTTGGTCTTATATTTTATTACATGAAATTCAACCAGGTTCTGTTACATAACCCTTCCCTTTGGGGGAACACCATCCTAGGTGTTCAATGACACTTATGACCAAAAAACCACTAAAAATAAAACATACTACCCATGGAGCTTTATAACACAATTTTTTTTAGTATTTACAATGACCACTATTGAAAACATGGCAAACACACGACTTATTGGAGCTTTATAACACAACTCATTATGGTATTTACAATAGAAACCACATATACTTATGCACATTTTCTCAAAAAACAAATAAAAGGATATGATACCCGCATCAGCAACAAGGGAATCCAAAGGCTCACACCACCAGTCTCAAAAGTAGTACCAGGATTCACCTCCTTCCTAGGAAGTCTAGAATCTGCTACCAAAACCAAAGAATACATCCAATGTCTAGTGCTACAATCCTGTGCCACTTCTCCTCTCAGTGAACGGTTACCGGCTCATTATTCTAGGTCGCACTCCCAATGTGCTTATGATTCCATCTAGCAATGATAATGAACAAAATCAATGTATTCCTCGACCTTCCCTTCTCGTCTACATAGTCCCTCGAGAAATCCGGTCACCCCTTTCCGTGTATTCACTCACCTTCCAAGTTCTGCAGGCATCCCCTTCTTTGCTACACAATCCCTCGGGCAATCCCTCCCTTGGCAAGGTTTCCTCACATTGGAAGGTCCAAAAACCATGTCATATCGCTGCCACAAAACCTTCATACCAGTCATAGCATGCTCATGGAAATCAATAGACATTATTGGGTACCAATGTCCCACAACAACCCTGCTCTTGAAGTGCTTTACCAACATATAGTTGCCTATTCCAATTCCTTTCACTATCACTGCTAACATTCTTGCAATCAGTTCCAAGCACCCAACTAAACATTTTCATGCCTTCATGTACCAAGCGCATGATTTCCATTATAATCAAAATGAATTGAAATAAATTCAAATCATACCTCATTGGTAGCTCATCAATAAGATGCACTTGAAACTTTGTTCATTTCCTGTCACAGCAAGTCAACTAGTTGTTTGATAAAATCGTCATGTATAAACCTATCATATTTAATTAGCTCAAAACACAACCAACATACTCAATATCATATGTCACAGGTAACCATCATAAATCAGAGTCATACATCAAATGTAACCATCATAAATCAAATTCATAAATAACATGCAAAACACAACTGAGATAAAATATTGATATTTATCCTTTAAATGGTTATTTTCTTCTTCCTTTGTCCTTTGTCCTTTCTGTGCACATACCAAATCAATTGCCACACCCAACAAGCATCCAATTCCTTTTCTTCAACCATGTACATATACACACAATGTACATCACATTTATACATCCACACATAGTGTACCACAAAATACATACACTTACACCTGGTATACGACACAATACATACACCTACACCTGGTGTACAACACAACACATACACCTACACCCAGTGTACAAAAAAACACATACACCTACATCCGGTGTACAACACAACACATATATGTACACATAGTACAACACAATGAATACACATGTCACGATACAATGACTACACAATACACATAAAACAATACCACATGTGAAAAACACAATGTGTATGACATTTACACAAAACCACATGTACACAACACCACTTTCATGACATGTACACAACACCACCTACACAATGGGTACACAACACCTCATGTACATAAAACCACCAACACAACATGCACACCACACCATATGTACACAATACCTCATATACAACATGCACACAACACCATATGTACACAACACCACACATACAACACACACAACAACACTATATATATACAACTTTGCATATCCAACATACACACAACACTATATGTACACTATACCGCATATTCAACGTGTAGACAACAATATATGTACACATTACTACACATACAACATGGACACAACACTATATGTACACAATACTACACATACAACACGCACACAATACCATATGTACATAGTACCACATATGCAATAGGTACACAATGTCATATGTACACAACACCTCACATGCAACATGCACACAACACTATATGTACATTGTACAACACATACAACATGCACACAACACTATATGTACATAGTATTGCACATACAACATGCACACAACACCATAGGTACAACATGTACAATAAATACACAACAATAGTACTGCACATCCAGAGGCCAAACAATGACTCAACCCAACAACCTTGCTTCTAATGTCTTTCCACTATTCATGCTTGTTCCAACATGCCGCAGATCACACTACTTTCATTTAGTTGATGTATCCCTCAACATAACCTATCCATAACATAAACATAGGCATAGTATAAGAATATCCACATGATACTAAGCTCATACATCTATTAGGGTTACTATTCCCACTCGATTCTTCATAAGGCCATGAACCTCTTCATGCCTTTCACCTACATAAGGAATCATTCCTCCACAAGAATGATCCCTAATGATCCTACCTGATTGTTACACAGTATTTTGTAACATATGTCGTTCACTTTCTATTCCACATCCTGGAGCGCGAAAATGTTGAGAATTGTGAAGTGTATTCATCATAAAACACATACTGGAACATCCCCAAAGAACGAAAGAAAAACTACCCTGAGTGAATTCTGGAGAAGGTTGACTAAACCCTAAATTTTAGGACCAATGCTCTTTACTCCACTACTTGCTCGTGATAATGGCAGGCTACAGTTCTTTGACCTAGCACTGCCAATGTGGGTTTTTATATGAAAACCCACACTAAACCTCTTTTGGAAATTTTATTCAAAATTGAGGAGAATCTTTGTATGATGGAAACTTTGAGAAATAGTGAGCTGGACGTTGTTGGGTAGTGATATGGTCGAGATATCCCATTTTGAGCTCTTGATCCTACATTTGAGGGCCTTCCCCTTGATATGTGGACCTTCCTCCCTCTTTTATGGATCCCTAACTTCCTCTCCCTTCCTATAAATCAAATCCCCTCCATCCCCAAATGGTTGGCCATTGATTACCTACATTAATATGTTGAGATTATGCCTAAATGTTTCCCATCTACCTTGGAGAAGGAGTGCTTTAAGATTCTTGTCTTGGACTTGGACATCCACCAAAAGGAGGTCTCCAACATCAAGGTAATGGTTGTATACTTCCCTTTTTGATTCATTAATATATAAATATGATGTTCATTTTCCATAAATGTCTAAATATTTTTGCATTTAGCTTCATACTTCTTGATCTATCAAGTAGTCTATGTTTGATATACACTATGTATGCTCTTGTATCTTGTATTGTCCTTTGATCTCTCTTGCAGGTACTCAGACATAAGGAACAAGCAAGGAGCGAGCCTGGAAACTAAGGGATCGAAGCCATCACCAGAGGATTAAGCAATTAGCATAAGAGCGAGGTAGGTTTCTCTCTCTCTATACATTTTTAAACATAAGATAGGAAAGTATGCATTAGTTGGTTCAACTTGTTGTTAGACCCACTTATTGGGCTAGAGAGATCACCTTTGTCCACAGAGGGGATTTATCTTCGCAACAAAATGGTGACCATACTGGGATCCATGCACATGATCCCTTCTATTCAGATGGTTGTGCCCATTTCGTGGATTCATGTATTATTAGATGCTTATTCATGTATCATTAGGCATGTTTATATTAGAGTTGGCAGATATGTATATGTATATGCCTGATTTGCAGGTCTCTTGACGGTTTTTTTCTGGTCCTTCTCTTGACATGTAAATCATTTCACCCATCACTCCCTGTTTTACTTCCATGCTTTAGGGGGCATCTGTTACATAGTATTTTGTCACACCTCCTATTCACTTGATATTCCACATCGCAAAGTGCTAAAATTTAGACAATTGTGAAATGTATTCATCATGAAACACATACTGGAATATCCCTAAAGAATGGAATAAAATTTGCACTAAGTCAATTTTGGAGAAGGTTGACTAAAGCCCTAAATTTTAGGACCAAGGCTCTTTTCTCCACTTCTTGCCTGTTTTGATGGCATGATACATTTCTTTGACCTAGCGTTGTTAGTATGGGTTTTGATATGAAAACCCGCGCTGAACCACTTCTGGCAGGTTTTCTCAAAATGGAGGAGAAGCTTTGTATGCTCGAAACTTCATGAAACAACAATTTGGATGTTGTTGGGTAGATATATGGTTGGGCTCTCCCATTCTGAACTCTTGATCCTACCTTTGAGGGCCTTCCCCTTGAGATGTGGACCTTCCTCCCTCGTTTGTAGATCCCTAAATCCCTCTTCCTTCCTATAAATCAAATCCCCTCCATCCCCAAATGGTTGGTCATTGATTACCTGCATTCCTATGCTAAGATTATGCCTAAATGCTGCCCATCTAACTTGGAATAGTGCTTGAAGAGTCTTGGCTTGGACTTGGACATCCACCAAAAGGAGGTCTCCAACATTAAGGAAATGGTTGTATGCTCCCCTTTTTTATTAATGAATAAATACATTTGAGGTTCACTTTCCATAAATGTCTAAATATTTATGCATTTAGCTTTATACTCCTTGATCTATCAAGTAGTTTATCTTTGATATACATTATGTATGCATCTTGTGCTATCTTTTATTATCCTACCTCTGAACTCTTTTAATGCAAGTACTTATGTATGCTCTTGTATCGAACTCTTTTGCAAGTACTTGGACGTAAGGAACAAGCAAGGAGCAAACCTAGAAGCTAAGGGATCAAAGCCATCACCAAAGGATTAAGAAATTAGCATAAGAGTGAGGTAGGTTTCTCTCTCTCTTTTCATTTTTAAACATAAACTAGTAAAGTCTGCATTAGTTTGTTCAGTTTGTTTCTAGACCCACTTATTGGGCTAGAGAGATTGCCTCTGTCCGTAGAGGGGAATTATCTTCACAATAAAGACAACAACATACATACATACATATACATATAAACATTAACATAAAACAATCATGATCCCTGAAAACCCTGTCAGACAAAAATATTTGTACATACATATATACATATATAGACATTATCATTATCATAATCACAACATAATTACTATATATCATAAGGTCAAGGTTAAGAGAACTTATTTTTTTTTGTGTAGAACATGCACAACATCGAGAGAAACTGTTTCCAACATAGCCAAGGCATCTAACACCTTAGATCCATTTACTTCACCTTTCCTAGTTACCTTCCTTATCGTTGTCCTATCATTGTCCATTTATCCCACTGGACCCAACCAACTCAACTGATTTTCATACTATCACCTTCATCTACCCTTATACATGCACTAGGATTCATCTGAGTCTTACATTACCTGTTGGGTTTCTTTCATCTAATCCTGAGCTCCATTAAACCTTCCTATTTCCCAAACCAAATCCTAAGACCCTCAACGCAAACGAAAGAAAAAAAATAAACAAGAAGAAAACCATGAAAACCAATAGCAATATGACACCACAACCAAAGTGGCATTGCCAAGCTCTAGATGCAATCAAGACAACAAATCAAGACAAAAAAACCACAAAATACTAAAAGCAGAATACTAGCAACAAACACCATGACTCAATCCCCATGGGTTCCCAATGCCTCCAAGGGAAAGTTCAACTTGAGCCTTCTTCAAGATTTCATGGGAGCCTCTTTTTCCATGCAATCCCTGCATCATACTACCATAAACACATAATTGTTAGTGTAAATATAACAATATACCAGTTATCTTACCATGTTGTGTCAAGCACGTTGCCTTGTAATTGAACACATCCTTGCCATCTCTCAAGGGACTCTGATTCCCTTCACAGATCTAGCTATAACTAGAAAGTATTTTTTATACATATCAGATACATGTTCATGAATATAACACATCCACATAACGTCAAACAAAATCAAGGTTAAGAGGACTTCTCGTGTTCATGCGAAGCACTCATTCATTTGGAGTTGTGGTTTCCAAACATAGCCAAAGGAATTTTCACTCAATTCATTTCTTTTTACGATTACCTTGCTGCAATTGAGTCTTATTACATACTATTAGATCACCCAACTATTATTTATATAAAAAAATCAACTATTACCTTGTCATGCTAATACCAAGCATGTTGCCTTGCAACTGTTCAAACATGTCAGTCACATGTTCCAAAGATCTAGACATCGTGTCTATTAATTTAAAATCAACCTTTACTAAGACTAACAACCATTACATAATCAACTCATGGTCTAAAATCATAATACTACAACTAGCACCTGCTTACACTCAAGTACAAATCACTTGTCTCAAAACATATATGTTAGTACAACCATCTTAAAACAAAATCATTCCTTTAGGTAGTCTTATAGACACATACTTGTATCACACAATTAATCAAACACTCAGGCAATCTATAAACATACCGTGTATCTAAATAGACAACATAACCAATCTCATACATTAATGCATCTTAGGGAGGATATCACACTTGCACTAGTCATTCCAGATTAGTATGACACAATATTACAAATATATCAACTCATTCCTGAATATCATAACCATAAACATATGCATAAGCCAATCCAGATTAGCACGATACATATGACATCAAGAACTCAGATGCATTGACCATAATAATCATGCATATGAAAACAATGCATATAGAAACAATTTACTAACATTCATGACTAATCGACGCATGTGAATATGACCACACTGATTGACTAGCATCTATCTTACATGTAACCACAACAACAATAGAATGATAGGCATTAACATAACCATAATTTTTATAACAACCATTAACCAACATACTTATATACCCAAGATAATAACTTGTATGATGATCTTCTCTTACCCCGAGGTCCAGTGTTGCAACTTTGGCTGACAATCTACACTCTTGCTCTATCTTGAGAAACACATTAACATCATGATGACGTAAAATTCATACAATGGCCTCATGCATGACAACCATGCCCATAATAATGCAATCATTACAACATATAGACACAAACATGTATAATGAACACATATATCACCGACATGTATGCATGGAAAACAAATCCCAATAAAAACGTCATCAACTTCTACATGACAATACAACTACAACAATGACCATCACCATGCATACATAAAAAGCACATATACAACTTAAATTCATGTATGACAAACACATTATGCTCATGCAGTCCAAGGGTCAAACCCTACTCTGATACCACTCTGTAACACCCCACTTGATATTTAACCACTTTAACATACTTACTAGGGTAGATATGAGCTGAAAGTTAATATGCATGACCCAACTTCGAAGATGCAGTTACAGAAATGGGGTCTAAATTGCCAATACATGCTATTCATTTTCATTTTTACAAACACTTTGTGTACATAGTACCTATAAATCATGGATGCATAGTTTGGTCACTATTTACATTAGTTTCATTATATGTTCATCAAGAAGGCTTGCTTCCCTCTCACTCTTGCTACAAAAATCACATATTAACTCATGCATCCATATAAAATAACCAAGATCCTGTCAAACCATGAATTAGATCTAGATCAACAAGACAATGTATAATAATAAATACACCATGCATGTAACATATACTTAACCATCAATAAAGACATGAAAAATTAGTCATGTAAACAATAATAAACCAACAATTATTCTCATTGATCATCAATAAAGAATAGCACATATTAACATATGCAAAATACCAACCAAATCAAGGACTTCCACATACCACCCGACCATATATTGGGTTGAACCAAATATTTCTTTCATCTAATGACCCCTGCACCATATTCCAAGCATGAATGTGGTCTCTTATGGAATAACCAAAACAAAACCAAACTAGGGCTTCCAGAGGCCAAACCACTTCAACCATCAATTAGTGATTCCACCTCACGGTTGGACATCACTAACCATAACTAGATCAGTCTCTACCCAAGATTTCTAGGGTTCTAGATCATTTGTTCCAACTTCGCTCCAGGACTAGTAACTCAACCCACAACTATTGCAGGGCTCTAGGGTGTTTGTCCAACCAAGGCTCCAGGACTAGTAACTAAACCCACCAAGGGCTCCAGATGATTTTTCCAACCAAGGATCTAGGACTAGTAACTCATCCAATGTTGTTCCAAGGCTTCCAGAGTGTTTTTCCAACCAAGGCTCCAAGAACTAATAACCCAACCCACAACCATAAGGAACATCAGCACTAATCAGAAAAAAAAGGGAAAACCCACAACAACCACTATCAATCTAGGAAATCCTCTATGCCTATGACGAATCATAACCAAGAACCCACATGCATGTGCCATTTATGTCAAAACAAGAAAGGAAATCATACCTACAACTCGGTACCTGCAAAGTAATCTCATTGTAGTAGTTGATCCCATTGTCCCCTTGCTCTTTCCTCATCTTCCTTTGCATTCATGCTCCAAATCCAATGTATGCAAAAGTTCTACAAAAATACTTTAAGTGTGCAAGAGTATGAGAGAGCTAAAATAGAATGAGAGAGAGCTCTAGGCTAAAACTGACAAAAATATAACACTAACAAAATCCCAACTACCAAAAGCCATGAACTAATCTTGAAAAGCCTTTTATTATTGAGGCCTATATTTTCTTCATTTTTCTCTATTTTTCGTTCAATTTACTCCTCACTTGAAACCTGTGACCTTTCACCTTCCTTTTCCCCTATTTTCCATTATTTTCATAAATAATATGCCAATTAATGCCTTTTTACCTTTGCCAATTTCCATAGCGATTAATTAACCAAAATGAACACCCACTAGGATGTTTTCCCCACCATTCAGCCTAGAATATGTGTCCCATGACCTTGGTCTTATATTTGTTTACATGGAAATTCAACCATGGGTTGTTATAGAACTCTCTCCCTTGGGGGAACACCATCCTTGGTGTTCAATGACACCTTGAGCAACAAACCGCTGAAAAAAAACCATGTTGCCCGTGGATCTTTATAACACAGCTCGTTGCAATATTTACAATGACCACTACTTAAAACATGAAAAACATATTGCTTATTGGAACTTTATAACACATCTCATTACGATATTTTCAATAGAAATTACCTATACTTATGCACATTTTCTTCAACCAACAAATAACCATATTGTCTATAGAGTTTTATTACACAACTCGAAACAATATTTACAATAATATACACATATACACATATGAACATTTCCTCAACCAGCAAATAAAAGGATATGATGACCGCATCAACAACAAGGGAATCTAGAGGCTCACACCTCCAATCTCAAAAGTAGTGTCGGGATTCACCTCCTTCCCAGGAATTCTAGAATCCACTGCCAAAATCAAAGTTTGTATACAATGTCCAGCACTACAATCCTACACCATTTATCCTCTCAATGAATAGTTACTGACTGATTGTTCTAGCATGCACTCCCAATGTGCTTCTAATTCCATCTAATAATGTTAATGACCAAAATCAATGTATTCCCTGACCTTCCCTTCTCTTCTACATGGTCCCTCGAGAAATTTGTTCACCCCCTTCCATGCAGTCACTCACCTTCCAAGTTCCACAAGCATCCTCTTCTCTGCTAAATAGTCCCTCCGGTGACCCCTCCCTTGGCAAGGTTTCCTCGCATCAGAAGGTCCAAAATCCAAGGCATATCCCTTCCTAAAACAATCATGCCCGTCAGAGCATGCTCATGGAAATAAATGGACACTATTGTGTACCAATTTCCCAAAATGGCCCTCCTCCTGAAGTGCTTTACCATCTTACTGTTGCCTATTCCAATTCATTTCACTGCTGCTGCTAACATTCTCTTAGTTAGTTCAAACCACCCAACTAGGCATTTTCATGCTTTCTTGTACCAAGAACATAATTTCCATTAAAATCAAAATGAATTCAAATGAATTCAAATCATATCTCATTGGTAGCTCATCAAGAAGGTACACTTGCAACTCTTTTCTTCCAGTCAAAACAAGTCAAATTTGTTGTTTAATCAAATTATCATTTATAAACCTATCACATTCGGTTAGCTCAAAATGCAACTAGCATACTCAAAATCATATCAAATGTAACCATCATAAATCAGAGTCATAGATCACATGCATAATAAAACTGAGATAGAATACTGATACTTATCCTTTAAATTGTTCTTTTCTTTTGCCTTTGTCTTTTGTCCTTTTGTGCACACACTGGATTAGTTTCCATACCCGTAACGCACCCAATTCCTTTTCTTAAATCATGTGCATATACACAAAGTGTATATCACATGTATACGTCCACACATGGCTTGCCACATTATACATACACTTACACTTGTTATACAACACAACACATACACCTAAACCCGGTGTAGAACACAACACATACACCTACACCTGGTGTACAACACAACACATAACCTACACTTGGTGTACAACACAACACATATACGTACATAGATTACAACACAAGAAATACATGTCACAATACACATAAAACAATACCACGTCTGTACAACACAATGTTTATGATTTTTACACAATACGAAATGTACACAGCACCACATGCATGACGTGTACACAACACCACATGTACAAAACACCACCTACACAACATGTACTCAACACCTCATGTACACAACACCACCTGCACAACATACACACCGCACCATATGTACACAAAACCGCATATACAATATGCACACAAACCATATGTACACAACATCGCATATACAATATGCACACAATACAATATGTAAACAACACTACACATACAACACACACACAACACTATATGTACAAAACATTTCATATCCAACATACACACAACACCATATGTACACAACATAATATGTAAACAACACCGCACATACAACACACACAAAACACTATATGTACACAACACCGCATATCCAACATACACACAACACCATATGTAGAGAACACCACATATGGAACATGCACACAACACTTATGTACACAATAAAACACATACAACATGCACACAACACTATATGTACATGATATTGCACATACAACATGAAAAAAACACCATAGGTACAACATGTACAATAGATACATAAAAGTAGTATTGCACATCTAGAGACCACACACTGACTCAACCAAGAAACCTTGCTTCTAGTGTCTTTACACTAATCATGCTTGTTCCAACATGCCACAAATCTCATTGCTTTCACTCAACTAATGTATCCCTCAGCATAGCCTGTCAACACCATAAAAATAGACATAGTCCTGTCTAGGAAAATTCTCTCTGTGGACAGAGACGATCCCTCTAGCTCAATGAGTGGGACTAGCAACCTACATGAAAATCTACAAGACACTTTCCTAAATTACAATTGAAATGAGAGAAGGGGAAGATGGCCTACCTCATTTTGATGCTATAACGTCCTCCTTTGTTGAAGACCTCAAATCACTTGTGCATCGGGCTTAGTCCTACTGCTCACAACATTTTAATGCCTGCATAAGAGATCAAAGAAACAACAAAGAATACGAATGCAAATAGCATAATCGAAAGTAATCCACTTAACAAATCAAGGATCATTAAAATAAATGATGCATTAACACACACATTTATGGAAAGTGAACCAGTAATTGTATATATTAATAGAATAAAGGATGAAGCATACAACAAAGTCTTCATGTCAATAAGCTCTCCTTGAGTGAATGTTCAAGTCCAAGCTCAAGCGCTCCAAGCCAAATGAGTAGCATGTAGGCACTATCTCAGCATAAGGGTGCAAATAGCCAAAGATCAACCATTTGGGAATAGGGGAGGATGAATATATAGGTATGGAAATGGAGTTAGGATCTCTCCACATATAGGAGAAGGTCCTAATCTCAAGGAGGTAGCTCATAGGGATAAGATTAAAGAGAAATATTGAGATAATTTGACCACATCCACACCGAAAAACCTCTAGCTCATCATTCTAGAAGCCTCTAGATCACGAAGCTTCTTGTCTTCTTTGGGAAAACTTGCCTTTTAGGGATCAACACAAGTATCCAATCAAAAAGCGCACTGGAAATGTGAGGCTAATATAGTGCAACTAGTGATTAGCACGAGTTTCCAGTTTGAGGGTCATGCTGATCTTGAAATCAGGGTTTTAGAGCTCACTTCTTTAGGGAAGGCTCAAGGCATGGTTCCATCAGGGTTTTAGGGGGGATCCAAGATACATATCAAGATGGGTACACTGCATGATTTCCAAGTTTCAGGCACTTCAGGGTATGACACAGGGAAGTGTAGGGGGCATGACAAAATATTGTGTAACAGATGCCCCATAATGCATGAAGGTAGAACAAAGAGTGATGGTTGAGATGCTTTACAAGATTTTGCAAGGACGAGAAAAAACACTCTCAGGAGACCTGCAAATCAAGGATGCATATACATATACATATTTGATATCATAACATGAATCCAAAGTATGGACGCAAGCATACAGATAGAAAGGACTATGTGAAAGGATCCATGGCATGGGGGAAACCATCCAAATGAAAAGGATCATCTGTAAATATAAGATCCAAGGCATCCATGCAACCATCCGATATATAAGGATCGTCATCATAAATATAAATTCCCATGGTATAGTCACATCTATCAGTATATAAGAAACATGTGTACAATCATGATCAATACATAACTCCACGTAGCTTGAGATATATCATACAAAACTCAGGGTCTTGCACTCCATACCAACTTGATCAAAGTACGAATTCTAATATCCGAATGAATGTGTCGAAGTCAAACATGCTAGAAAACTACCTGATTACCAGCTAATGATGTTGACCGTTAATAGGTATGATAGAAACCACCAATAATGGCAATGGTCTTCAAGGTACGAAATTACAATCCGTGAATGTGAAAATGAATCTGAATCCAAACACTCATGGAATCATCCAATTAAACGCCAATGATGAAAACCTATCATTGAATGCAAAGAACTTGCCATTGAGGCATGCAAGTTCTAAGGTACTGAAAGGGAGTCTCTAAATCACCTTCCTGGATAATGGCTGAAGTCGACAGGAAGTGACCTGTCGAAGGAGGGACATAATGATTCCCCCATCATTGACACGAAATAAGGAGTAAAGTGTAATGAATGAATAGGATCCAAGGTTGTAGCAAAGGGGCATAGAATGTATAGGTAATGAACTGCAGATAGGACTTCTCTTGAACATCGGCAACATGACTCTGGAATGTGGCAGAATTTGACTCAGCATAAGACCAAAGGTCATGATGACAAAATGGAATAGGCAGATGAGAGGAAAAATGGATCACCCAAACTCGAAAGGACAAGTCAATGAGTGAGCATATCTGAAACCCAACACAAGAAATAGATAAGTGTCATGTTCAAGAGCGACATGCTACCTATACAAGGGATGTTTCAATTTCATTTTCCCCCACTATTTCTAGCGAGTATCCCAATTATTTTGAATCACAAGCTTGAAGAGAATAGCATATGCTTATCATATAATTTCATTCTTCAAATGAATCCATCCTAGTAAGCTTTATGAATCCTAGGAAGGAGAAACTCAGTCTCGTCATGGTGACAAGTCTTTCATCGTAAACATTTTTAACAAGCCCAATGGATGGATAACTTGGTATCCTTTTCATATTTAGAGAGTTTGAAAAAGAGATGCAAAAGAAAACTCCATCATGTCCCTTTTCGTAATTTTTCCCCTGAGCCCGAAAAGGTAGAAAACAATATTCGAGAGAACCTCTTAACCATGTCGACCAAGGTGTACCTTTTTCGTAAATAGCCAATCTCATCCCGAAAAGGGCATAAACATATACTAATACGATGTCAATTCATTTAATTTAACGAGTTCGAAAAGACAAGTACTCGCTGATCTTTTCATATTTTGAGAGTCACAAAAGAGCTTAAAGATGAATCCTCCTAAGGAACGAGGGGTATAAAAAGGATAGCAACTAGTTCCAGTCATGATGGAACTTCTAAAAACATGTAAAGGTCAAGAGGCTGGCTAATAAGACCACTCATCACAACTATTCCTTAGGGAAGAATAAAACAACCAAGTGAAAGCATGGAATGAAAAAACCAAGGCTCATCTTGCAAAAAACGACAATCACAAGATGTAAAGAGGGAAATTGTTTCATTTTTACACAAGATTGAAACATGGGAAAATATGCTTGAGTATACTTGAAGATGGTTTCATTTTTCACAAGCTTGAAACATGAGGAAAAAATATGCTTGGATTTGGTTTCATTTTTACACAAGCTTGAAACAAAGATAAACTATGCTTGAGAAAAGTTTGCATGCCCCCAAGCATAATGACTCAATTCGAGGAACACATCCCCCAAGCTTCATTCATTCACCTAAGTAGACTACTGGTTACTCTCAGGTGGATGGAATGAAGGTTTAGTTACGAGATCAAGTGAAAGACTCGACTGAGATTTTACGAGATCTAATCAAAGACTCAAATTAGAAGGGGATTTGTTTCATTTTTTAACGAACTTGACACAGGAAAAGAACTATGCTCATGACACCTTGTTTCATTGTTTAACGAGCTTGAAAAAACTAAAGGAACTCTGATCATGGATATCTATTTCATTTTTTAATGAGGTTGACATAGTAAAAGAAATATCATCATGGCCCTTGTTTCATTTTTTAATGAGCTTGACATAAGACAAGGAACTCTACTCTAGACCCTTTATCACAACCCAAAAGAGGCCATAGCTTCCAAGAGGTTCTCATCAGATGGGAGAACAAAAATCTAGAAGGGATACATGCCCATGGATCAAAATGAAATATTGGGCTCTAATTCCCCCAGTACATGGTGAACTACATCACCTACTAGATCATCAGTAGATGTTGGCATGGAACATGTGGCCATATAATTAACCTGTGGTGTGGGTGACACCACTTACAAATAAGAACCATTTAGGGATGATGGTTGATTAGGATTTGATTCAGGACCAATGAATGTAAGATGATCAATGATCACAATTCATCCTTCTTGCAGGAAATGAATTATATGAAAGAGAGAAGAGACAAGAGCTCCCAAGACATAAATATAGTCATGGCCAAGGAGTAGATTAAAATCCAACGAGCCTTGGAAAACCATCACATATATAGACAATATTTCCTACCAACTTAATGGGAAACTTAGGAAGGTTCTCTAACGGTTGACTGGTTCCTTTGTTAAAAGCTAACAGATTTTGGGTGATGGGGACAAGCTGAGGAGAACCTATAGCTTGTCAAGTAGTTGAGGACAGGATGCTAATAGATGTGCCCATAAGGTAAGCATGTACTATAATCTAGAAAGGCACATAAGACAGAAGACGATATCCTTCCAGTCGACTCCAATCAAAATAAGTGACTAAACTGCTTGGAGGGGGTGTCATAGGAATGTGAGAGCTTCCCTCTTTCTTTATGGGAATAGGAGAACTGCTCTCATGCACATATGGAACGAGATGATTTCCCTCCACTTCATTCGAAACTGAAGAAACCAAAAGAACTTAAGTAGTATGAGGTTCACTCTCTACCAGAAAGGTATGGTTAACTGAAGGTGGAGCCAGGTCTATCGTTTTCTCAACCAATGGTTATTCGAGAATGGACTCACGAGAATCGCTTTCAGAGAGAGCATGGTTGAGAAAGGATGGCTTTTGATCAATCACTTGATCAAATAGAAAATAATTAAGGGAAAGCTTATGATAACCAACTGGAAGACGAGGCTAGGAAGTAGTAAGGTTTTCCAACTCTTTGGAAGATTCATCCATAAGAGGACAAAGGTGAATGGGATGATTACCTTTACACAGCTTACAAGGAACTTTGACTTTTCCCTTTTTCCCATGGACCTCATTATTACTAGTTGAGGGTTTCTTAACAGCATGAACTCCAAAGGTTGATGACAAAGGTCGATGTGAACCTATGGACCACACTTCTAAGACCCCGAGAATACTAGGACAATTCTGAAGAATTTGGTCACCCTTACATAATATGTAAGGGAATTTTACTTTCAGGGGCTGGTTGGAAGATTTTTCTTCATTAGTTGCATCAGTAACAATAGTTGTTTGGTTACCATCTTGCTTATTTTACTTCTTCTTCATCATCCTCTTCTTCTTCCTAGCTTCCTGGTTACTAGAATCCAGAATTTCACCAGGTGAAGAAGAATAATGGGGTGAAGAAATAGGCAAAGAAGGAAAAAGGTCAACTTTAATATCAACTGGAGGTTGATAGTGTTCAGGTGGAGAAGAACTTGGTTGAAAATCGATTTGGACACTCGGAGTCTCCGAGGTCAAAAATAACCAAACTAGTAGACCAATGGTCAATCCAGGAAGGTGCAAAGTTGCCATATAGGGGCACCAATAGTTCCAAAAGAAGGAAAAGGACTAGGATTCCCATCAAGGGGGTTTCGTTGGTTGGTAGAATTGGGACATGTTTCCATTGGTATCAACCTAAGATCTACTAAGGAGTATTTCCACAAGAATGATGTTTTTCCACTATCAATTTAATTGATTTTAGAATTTGAACAAAAATAAATAAAAAAAGGGGGAATCTAGGAAAAAATGGTTTACCAAGTATATGTGAACTGCTATATACACCTTATCTAAAACCAAGGACTTCACGTATGGTATCCAATCTCCCTGAATGTTGTGTTCAGTGTATCATGTTTACACGGCAGTAGAATCGGTTACCTGTGGCTAAAAGATAACAACCTAGTGGGGTCTCCCAATATATACTCGATGGTACGGGAGAAAAATTTCGTGTTAGCACTGTCTAATGCATAACCATTTGGTGAAAGTGTTCTCATATACTTTCCATACTGAATTTCCTTTGATATACCCAAAAGTACTGGAGAACCTTCGATATACTTCTGTACTAGAACGAGATTTCAGCCCCGGGATACAATTCAGGCAGTTAACAACAACTGCTAGGTTTATAGACGTCGGAACATGTCTGTAGCCTAGACCTCTAAATGTTTTTCATTAAGTTCCAAATGCTCCTTAGGTTAATTCAAAAAATTTTAATGTTTATCTTCAATTATGTCTCAGTTTTGGGCTCAAAATGATGTCACCTGAATCCCTAAGATGCAACTATATGAGGAAAGGAAATTTTCCACTTCAATGAAAGCTATACTAACCAAGGGAAGAAACTCAATCAATAATGCATCAAACAACATGCCTTCCAATAATTTTCACTTTCATCTTCCAAATGCAATGCCAAAAGTAAGAAAGATTTTCACTTTTCACTATCCTAAATGCAATTTCTCGAAAGCAAAATGATTTTGACTTTACTAAGATGCATTTATATGAATTATGCTTTTATTTTTGTTTTGAATGATTTGATGCACCTAATACATTCTTTAGCTTTCAATCATCGAAAAATGTGATCTATTTTCAATGATGAATCTCAAAAAATAACTTTTCAATGCAACTAATTTAATGCATTTTCATGAAAAGTAAATTTTGAAAGACAAGCTAAAACAAATTCACAATGATGTTTTCAATAATTTCCACACAAAAAAACACTCAATCAATAGGAAAAACCAACATCTTAATGACACCAAGCAAGTGATGACCAATTGACTAGAAACCCTATAACTCAATCATATTTCACTTCGAATCCAATGAGACAAATTTTGCAAATTAATCAAGAAAATCAATCAAAGAACTGACAAATCCAAGCATACAGGATGGGAAAAGACATTAGGGGCCAAGACACACTAGATTCTATGGAAGAAACCTTAAAAATTATCACATTCAAGGATCAATGCTACTTTATATAAAAAACCTTTGCTGATTGGGTTATCAGTGATACTTTATATAGCCAAACCCGTGTTGGTTGGGGCCATTAACACTACTTTATATAGCAAAAGTAGTGTCGATTTTCACTGTGAGAAAACAGTGGAAAACAGGGTTTTCAATGCGACTATACAGGTAAAACTAAGTGCTTCTAGCATGACTATCGCTGGTAAACTCGTGCTGAGCAAGGAATATGGAAAAAACAAAAAAATATTCCAAGAAATAATCCAGACTTACCACTCTAAAGGTGTAATCAGTGATTGCGCAGACCTATACTAACTCAATATAACTGAGAACTAAACGGTTGGTCAAACTAATCAAAGGATCAGATTGAAGAAATGGATGGAAAGCTTATAGCATCCCCAACGAAGTCACCATTTTGTTTTCTAGGAAATTCCTCTCTACGGACAGAGACGATCCCTCTAGACCAATGAGTGGGACTAGAAACCTACATGACAATCTACAAGACACTTTCCTAAATTACAACCGAAATAATAGAAGAGGAAGATGGCCTACCTCATCCTGATGCTATAACGTCCTCCTTTGTTGAAGACCTCAAATCACTTGCACCTCGGGCTCAATCCTACTGCTCACATCGTTTGAATGCATGCACAAGAGATAAAAAACACAACAAAGCATACGAATACAAAGAGCATAATCAAAAGCAATCCACTTAAGAGATCAAGGAGCATTAAGATAAATGATGCATTAACACACACATTTATGGAAAGTGAACCAGCAGTTATATATATTAATAGAATAAACGATGAAGCATACAACCAAGCCTTCATGTCAATAAACTCTCCTTGAGTGAATGTCCAAGTCCAAGCTCAAGCTCTCCAAGCACTCCTTCTCCAAGCCAAATGAGTAGCATGTAGGCACTATCTCAGCATAAGGGTGAAAATAGCCAAAGACCATTTTGGAATGGGAGAGGATGAATATATAGGTAGGGAAAGGGAGTTAGGATCTCTCTAAATATAGGAGAAGGCCCTCATCACAAAGAGGTAGTTCATAGGGATAAGATCAAAGGGAAATATTGATATAATTCGACCACATCCACACAAAAAAGCATCCATCTCATCGTTCTGGAAGCCTCTAGTTCACGAAGCTTCTTTTCCTCTTTGGGAAAACTTTCCTTTTAGGGATCAACGTGGGTATCCAAGAAAAAGCACGCTGGAAGCACGAGGCTAGTATAGTGCAACTAGCGATCAACATGAGCTGCTAGTGTGAGGGTCGCACTGATCTTGAAATTAGGTTTTGAGAGCTCACTTCTTTAGGGAAGGCTCAAGGTATGATTCCATCAGTGTTTCAGGGAGGATCTGAGCTGCATATAAGGATGGGTACACTACATGATTTCCAAGTTTCGGGAACTTCGGGGTATGGCATAGGGAAGTGTAGGAGGTGTGACAAAATACTGTGTAACATATAGTATAAGCACATAATATCAATTCATATCCACATGATAATGACCTCACAGATCTGTTAGGGCTACTCTTCCCACTCGATTCCTCATAAGACTAGTAACCTCTTCATTCGCTTCACCTGCATAAGCAATCATTTCTCTACAAGAATTATCCCCGATGATCCTTCTAGAAAAAAACGTACATACATACATATATACATATAAACATCAACACAAAACAATCATGATCCCTTACAACCCTGTCAGACAAAAATATATGTACATACATATAATATACATATATAGACATCATCATAATCATAATCACAACATAATTACCAGATAACATAAGGTCAAGGTTAAGAGAACTTCTTTTATCCATGCATGACATCGAGAACAATAGTTCCCAACATAGCCAAGGAATCTAATGCTTCTGATACATATACTTCACATTTCTTGGTGACCTTCCTCTTCAATATCCCGTCACTATCCATTTATCCCAATGGACCAAATAAAGTCAATTTGTTGTCATACTCTTGCCTTCATCTATCCTTATACATGCACTGGGCTTCATCCGAGTCTTACATTACCCATTGGGTTTCTTTCAGCTCTTCCCAAGCTCAATTAAAACTTCCTCTTTCCCAAGACAAATCCCAATGCCCTCAAAAAATAAAATGAAATAACAAGAAACAAATAAGAACAAAACCATGAAAACCAATAGAAATATGACACCACAACCAAAATGTCACGGCCAATATCTAGACACAATCAAGATTGCAAATCATTCACAAACAAACCACAAAATAATGAAAGTACAAAACTAACAACAAACACCATGACTCATTCCCCACAGGTTCCCAATGACTACAAGGGAAAGCTCAATTGAAGCCTTCTTCAAGATTTCAGGGTAGCCTCTTTTTCCATTTTATCCCTACATCATACTACCATAAATACATAACTTTCAGTGTATAAATAAATATAGAAATATACCAATTATCTTACCTTTTGTGCCTATCACGTTGCCTTATAATTGAACACATATGTTGGGCATGGAATCCCCCAAGGCATGTTTTGGGGCTTAAAGCGCAAGTTTTGACCAAATCCTTTTGTAAAAGCTTCGCGAACTGCGAGCGCGGAGCATGAAATCATAATAGAGTCACAAGGTTGTCCGCCCTAGTTTTTGTAATGTAATGTCACCCGGATAGACCTACCCATGGTCTGCGTATAAATAGAGTGAGGCTTTAAGTGTATAAGATAACCAATAGAGAGCAGAAGAGGAGTAGAAGTCTAGGTGATTAAGGAAAAGTGTAAAGTGTGTCTTTGGGTTGTAGGGTAGGGGAAGGCTCTGCAGCTGAGTGCGCAGAGGCCTAGTAGTCTGTAGCTAAGTGCGTAGATCCCTATAGTTGAGTGCATAGGGAAGGTCGAGTCTATAACTGTTGGAAGAATCAATAAAGAGAAGTTTACCATATTTCTGTGCATCTTTTCCTATTTTAGTATATGATTGGGTATAATTTGCAAGTATACTATTTATTTGCTGCGCGAACTTATATGAATGTTTTGTATAAATAATTATAACGTAAAACATCCAAGTACATGGAGGTAATTAACTAGTATAAGATGATAAGTAAGATCTCATGTAACAGTGCAAAGCACGGCTCTAGCAGTGCGGAGCTCCAAAACCCCTAGTTAGGGCTACGCGAAGGCAGTGTGTTAGGGAGTGAGGAATAGGGAAGTGCACGAAGTGACCTACAAACAGGTACAAATAGTGGGACCAGTCAAACCCCTCATACATATCAAGGGTGCAGAAACTTGGTTCTAGCACCCTCCCATACTACTTCAAGTGAGACCTCAATTTGCGCTCCGCGGACTGTTGCCGAAAGGGTGAGTAGTACAGGGATTTGTTTGGCTAATTAACTCCGAACCTGGTGTCACACGGAATCTGTCAAGGGTGCGGACACGACTGACCTTCCTTGAAGTCTAAGACATTCTAATGACAAACAAGACAAAAAGGAGTGATCTTTCTCTAAATACACCTTTTACAATATGAAAACTACAAGTGTTTAGGCTTACCTTATTCCAAAACGCTGTTGTTGAAGTCCGTTCTTGACGATCCGGATGAGCTCCTCCTTCAAGTCAATTCCTGCAACCACAAACAATCAAACAATTACCAAGCACTTGCATTTCATATAATAAAACATATATTCAACATGCAGACCAAGGAACACATGAAATAACTCATTAACACAAGCTATTGAGAAAAATAAACCAGTTTGTATTAATAACGAAACAAAGAAACTCTTACAACCTGGCCTTGGTGTTGTGCAAGTTCCTCCCAGGGTCCATCAAGGGTTTTCCTCTACTTTGACAAAGCTCACCCTCTCCCAAGTAGAATCAAGTGAAGACAATCTCTCCTCACAAAGGCTCTAATGGAAGACCTAAATCCTGCAGCATTTACCCAAAGAAAATGTATAGCTCCAACCTCTCCTCCTTCTGGCTCAATGCCTTTATTTATAGTGCTGTAAAGAGGTTATTCAGGTCCACTATCAATGGGATCATCCCCCTCTATGGGTGGGATAGCTCCCTTATTGATGGGATAAGTTCCCCCTTAATAGAGATACATGAACCAACTGGAGGCGCATCCATTTCATCAAACCGACCTCTAGAATGTTCTAGAAGTAACCACAAGTAACTTTTTCAAGATAAAACTCGCGCATTTTGCCTTTTACAGAGGGACGCACCTGTCCCTTAACATACAGAGCGTCCATGGACGCATATTTTGTGAACATGGTCAGCGTCCCCGCAGGTAAGGCTAGAGAGAACCTGCGACCCCAGAGATAAACATAGTTTTTACAAGACTTTCTCTCTTCTTTGAGTTTGAGATGGATAACAGAGGCATGAGACTTGCCTAAGAGGGTAGCATGACTGTTGATTTGAGCCATACTAACTGTAAGTAGTCAAGGTGACATTTTTTAGTGTAACAGATTGCCCCCTAAAGTGCGAAGCCTGGAATAGAATAGGGTTTTGTAATTCTAGGAAGGGTGAAGCGCTTTATCATTTCAAGGATTGTCTTGTGGATGGCCTGGTTGGAACCTGCAATTTTCAACACAAAATACATGGATAAGATTATATCATCACTGAGGTAGGCATTCCCATACTCAGATTCAAAACTTTAACTAATGGACTAACTATTCTGATACAGGAATGATCTTGCAGTACATCATTTTTATAGACTTTTGTAGACACAGTATGGACGCAGCCATCTGTTTATGATTAGTCTACATAGATAATGAATACAAAACTCCTCGCAGCCTGGATGGTAGAAACTAGATCCAGGGTCTTCACTTCTACTTCCCGAATTGGTACGATTCTAGCCATGTGATTAAATGATTTGATGTCGAACATGTTAGAAACCACTTGATTACCAGTCGATGATGTAAACTGTTAACAAGCGTGAGAGAGACCACCAGTAATGTCAATGGTTCTCAAAGTACCAAGCACAACCCGTGAAATGTGAATAGATGTTTTGATGTCGAACACTTCACGGAATCCTTTGATCGAAAGTCAATGATGTAAACTGACGTCAAAGGCGAGAAACCTGCCATTGATGCATGCAGACTTCAAGGTACTGTCGATTCCTAAGTCATCTTTCTAGATAATGTGTCGATGTCGATAGAAAGCGACCCGTTGCAGGCAAGCCCGCAACACGAAATCATTGTTCAAGTTGAAGAAATGTTGCTGTAAGGACTGACTCAGGGATGGTCAAATGGATGACAAGTATTTTGCAGATGAAAGTTTTGCTTGCAGACCTCTTGAACACATAACGACACAACAGATGGCTTGGTGACGAATAACTCAAAGTTAATCCCCGAAACCCGGTTAAAGACTTTCAAAGTGATTTGGTCAACTGTGAGGTAAAAGATTTCCCAACCCAGGTGAATGAAAAGTGTCGTGTTCAAGAGTGGTAATAAAGTTTCTTTTGAGACAAAAGGTGACAAACAGGTTCATTCTTCTCTCTTTTCCCCCACCATTTCTGGCAAGTACCTCTTTATTTTTAACAAGCTTGAGGAGGATAACATATGCTTGATTATAAGCTCATCCTTCGGACGAGTCCAACCTAGTTTAAATTCGAACCCTAGGAAGGAGTGGTTCGTTCCTGTTTGTAATTGAACAGGTCCTCTACTGTAAAAGTTTAACGAGCCCAGTATAGGAGAAACTCGGCGTTTTTCATTTTTAGAGAGTCTGAAAAAACTAAAGGAGACTCCACGTTGAACTTTTTCGTATATTTGTGTCCCTCAAGCCCGAAAAAGTATAAAATAATACCTGGGGGAACCGCTTGATCTTGCGACCAAGGAGTACTTTCATAATAGTGTCGTTAACCTGAAAAGTAAAAAGCGATCAAGGACACGTCGTTTTATTTCCTTATCGAGTTCGAAACGACAAAAACCCGGCAATCTTTTCCTGATTTTGCGGTCAGAAAAGAGCTAAAAGGGGACCGTCTTTTAATTCCGTTTTAACGAGTGAAAAAGAAACACTCGGCGATCTTTTCATGTTTTAGGAGTCAGAAAAGGGCTTAAAAGATGACTCTGAAATTTTGTTTGTGAAAAATTACAATTTCCCTCGAAATCCCTTTGTCCTGCACAAAAGCGACACATTACTCATACCTGTTTAAAATAGGCAAAAATACATTCAAAAACATCTTTTCATGGTAAAAAATGAACTAATTCATCCAAAAAACCTATAAAAAGACCTTTTACCATGTCATTTTTACCGTTTCACTGTTGAGGTTGAAAAAGGAGCTTTTGACAAGAAACTTCCCGTGGTCGCTGCGGAAAATCTGACCGTTGGAATCGAACGCCGTCTCATCCAGGTATTTTACACATCCTACTCTGCATTTCTATCCGTTTAGAATCAATTTTTAGGTTTTAGTTTCATTTTTTGGGGGGTTTTGGTTTTGGAATGCGCCTCTCGGCGGACGCAGGTGCCCTTCGGGTGACCTGCGTCCCCCGACTTTTTCTCATACGGGAAAACGGTCGGAAGACGCAGCCCGCCTTCAGGCCAGCTGCGTCCGGGCGCCCTGTGCTACAAAGCCGGGGTGCGTCCTCCGAGAAACGCGCATTTCAAAACCCCAACTCTCTCAAAAAACCACCAAAAATTCCCAAATTAATTTCTAATTGCTATTTTTGATATGCAGGGCATTAATCATGTTAGACTGGAGAGAAAGAGAGCATGTAGAGGAAGATGAAGCTGCAATAAATCATCAACCTTCCCTGGATGCCCTAAGAGCATGCGGATTATACAAATATTGGACCATACCGGGCATGAGGGGCCAGGTAAGATTCTTGGAATGGCTGGTTGAGCGATGGAACGTACAAGAACAATGCTTTTACATAGGAGGGCACCAGCTCGAGATAGAGCCCTCGGATGTATACTTTCTCACTGGCTTGCCAAACAGAGGTGAGCAACTCAGTCTTGCGGGGACTAGGCCGGGTGGCCAATCCCTTGATAGTCTCCGCGAGATTGGTGCACACCTGGGGCTCACCATTCAAAAGGCATAGAGATAAAACACATCACTCTGCCGGAACTCAAAGTCATAGCGTTCACGGTTACCAGAATTTGCGGCGCGGCCGCTTTACACATTGCTTCCGGATCCCAAATGCGGATGGCAATTGACTGTTACCAAGGCACCATTTTCAACTGGTGTGAAGCTGTGTCGGCTCATATGAAGAGCCAACTGACCAAGGCAAAGAACGGACGACTAAAGACTTTTGGATATGGGCCTATAGTCGTGAGCTTTGCCTTGGAGAGAATTCCAATGCTGATCCCTCAGCAACTCACTGTTGATATCTTGGGTCCCCAGCAGCCAAAGCTGATACGATGGGTTGCGGTGATGGCCCGGCATCCTGACGAGGGCGCGACAGTAGTTCGATTCTCAGATAGTTATTTTGACTGGTTAGAGGGCCAGCTTTTTGTGATACAGGACTTTCCGTATGCCGGAATGGATTTCAGAGGTGATCCGGACATGGTTCTTCCACAGGGAGAACAATGGGACGACAGAGGTACTTTTATTTTCACAAGTTTTCTAGTTATGTATTTTTTGTATTTTTTATATATATCGTCTCAAAACTAATAGTAAATCTTTCAAAATGCAGATGTTGGTCCACAGCGTCCAGCCAACCTCCGGCCTTATGATAGACTACATCCAGCTGCACCGGTACCGGCCCCACAGGATGCGACAGCAGAAGTACTAGCTGAGTTGGAGCATGATCTAGAGCGTCTCACGGCAGATATACCTGAGACTACTATGGACGACATTCCTATCAGGCTTCAGCGCTTCGTAGTCGCGGTCCCTGGACCGTTTAGGAGATTTTTGCGTAAGGTAGCCCGCGCAGTGGTGTCGTACAGAGAGCACCACCAGTGATTGACTAGTCACTTTTGTAGTCACATGTGACATTTTGACTTTTTGTACTATCATTTTGCCGATCATAAGGTGTTTTAAACCTATGATCGAAGACGATGTATATATTTTTTGACACACTTCTATCTATATATATCACTATTACCGGCTTATCTTGTTTAACATATGTGATGAAATGTTTTTAAATTTACTTGCATGATTATCGTAAATGTCTGTCCAACATTCGAGAAGCAATTGCATCTGCTAATGTATTCAAAGACCTTGGAATATGTTGATATTCAATGTAATCAAATTCACGTTCCAAGAGACGCACTCTCAAAAACAACCTTAATAACACAGGATTTCTAATGGCATAAACTCTATTAAGCTGTAATACAACAAGTTCAGAATCTAACCTCACTATCAAACGTCGAATTCCAAATGAAATAGATTCGGATAATAATTCAACCACTGCACTGTATTCTGCAATGTTATTCGTTGTTTGACCGAGGCTTACCCCATGCATAGAAACTAACTCGTCAGAGGGCGAATAGATAACCCAAGCTGCGGAAGAGATATTCCGTGTACTACGACAAGCACCATCAGCAAATCCAATGTATGTTTGGAGAGGCGTCGACATCTACAATATCAAGAGTAAAACCAAGATAAGCCAAATAATGACGAAAAACCACACTTGCTAAGCTAAGCACACTGACTAAACTAACACACTTGCTAGCTAGAAAGAAAATCTAACCTATCTAAAAATTTCTCCATACCCATCATTTTAAGCATAATACCTCTTTAGGTAAAGTCCATTTCTGGGTTTACCCAAAGAGTCCCCATCAAAATCAACTAACTCATAAGCCCCTTTTGCTAGCTTTCGCTTTACAATGTAGGGCCCATGCCACATGGGAACGAATTTTCCGGCACCTAGCTTATCGTTAGCTTGATCATATAATAGTACTAGGTCTCCTTCCGAAAAACTTCGAGGGGTTACATTTTTATCGTACTGAGCTTTCATTCGTTTCGCGTGAGTCTCGATAGCTAAAGTAGCGTCACGTCGAGTCTCATCTAATTTAGCCAAGTATAATAACCGTTTCTCCTCTTCGGAAGTAGCTGGAAGTAATTCGACAGCCATTTGAAGTGATGGGATTTCGCATTCAATAGGTAACACAGCTTCTAAGCCATAAACTAGCTGGAAAGGGGTGAAACCTGTTGAATTTTTCACTGAAGTTCGATATGCCCATAGCGCCGAAAATAACATGTTATGCCAATTCGTTCGATGGATACCAATGATCCGTCGAATCATGATGACTAGAACTTTGTTGATTGACTCAACCAAACCGTTGGCTTGCGGATAATAAGGAGTAGAGCTATCGTGGCGCAAACCAAGCTGGCTTGTAAGCTCAGTCATCATGACGTTTCGAAAATGGCTCCCATGGTCAGTAATGATTGCTTGTGGGACACCAAACCTAGTTATGATATGATTGAATACGAAAACTGCAGCTGTCTTGCCGCTTGCGTCGAATGTAGGCATCGCCTCGGCCCATTTTGTAAAATAATCAACCGCGAGGATGATATACGCATGCCCCCCGGCCGAGTGAGGGTTACAAGTAATAAAGTCAATGCCCCATTTGGCGAATGGACCAGCGGCAATTATAGGGTGGAGAGGAGCAGGTGGAGCGCGCATCTTTCGATCAAACACTTGACAGTTGTGGCATGTTCTGACAGCAAGGATACAATCTTTAAACATAGACGGCCAGAAATAGCCAGCGCGCAACACCTTCTGAGCTGTGGCATACCCAGACATATGACCGCCACATGCTCCAGAGTGACAATCATTCAAAACTCTCTCAGCCTCTTCGTGAGTTAAACAACGTCGAAAAACTAAGTCTGCCCCCCGGCGATAAAGTGTATCTCCAATAATTCTGTATTGCTGGGATCGAAACCGAATTTTTCGACGGTCTTCCTTGGAAGCTTCAGGCCGAAAGGTTTGGGTTTGGAGATAGATGATTATATCCCCATACCACGGATCTAAAGTGCTAATAAGAAACAAAGATTCGTCCACAATGGACTCCTCTGCCACAGTCTCTGTGTCAGCACTCGGGAAATCACACATCAATTCCGCAAAAACTAAAGATTTCTTAGACTTGGACTTCTCGAACTCCAAGTCGAACTCTTGCAGGATAACAATCCATTTAGAGTACTTGCCCCCTAGCAGTTGTTTTGTCAAAATATAAATCATAGGGTTGCAATCCGAAATAACTGTAGTCTTGCGGAGAAGAATGTAGTGACGAAAACGCTGGACAGCTTGAACGGCTGCCAGGGCCAATTTCTCCACATGCGAATATTTTAACTCAGTGGGATTTAAGGTTCTACTAAGATAATATATCACATGCTCTGCTTTGAATTCATCTTCTTGAACTAACACCATTCCAATGGTGGAATGCGAAGCTGCGAGGTATAAGAAGTAGTCCTGGTTGTAGTTGGGAGGATGCAATAACGGTGCATGGGTCAACGCGTGTTTTAGTGCATCAAAAGATTGTTGGGCAATCTCGTCCCAAAAGAATTGTGCGTTCTGTTTCAACAACCGTGTAAAACCTTTAGTGACCTCGGCGTAGTTTGGGATGAATCGGCGTAAAAAGTTCGCTTTCCCTTGCAAACTTTGGAGTTGGCGCAAACTCGAAGGAGGAGGCAATTTGATGATAGCCTCGACTTTCGAGGGATCGACGCGAATGCCGGTTTTTGAAACAACAAATCCCAGCAATCGACCTGTTTCTATACAGAAAACACACTTGTGGGGATTCAACCGAATTCGATAATGCCTACACCTCATAAAGATTGCTCGTAGGTGGACAAGGTGATCAGCTCGTTGTAAAGAATGAGCAGGCAAATCATCGAGATAGGGTTGCACAATGTGCTTGATGTCATGAAATGCATAAGACATCGCCCGTTGAAAAGTGGCCCCGGCATTCTTAAGTCCAAAAGGTAATTTGCAATAAGCAAATGTCCCCCATGGACAAATGAATGCCGTTTTTGGTTGATCGGCAGGTAGAATATTGATTTGATTATAGCCTGAGAAACCATCCATGAAGGAAAACATCTCACTTCCGGCACAATCATCAATAATTTGATCGATATAAGGCGTAGGATAGTTGTCTTTTGGACAAGCTCGATTGATATCCCTATAGTCGATACAGATTCTTATTGTTCCTTGTTTTTTATTGACGGGAACAATATTCGATACCCAATCCGTTAACGGGATCGGATAAATGAAACCTGCTTTCAACAGCTTTTCGACTTCTGCTTTAATCGCAGCCGCTTTTCGAGGGTGAATCTGACGCAACCGTTGCCGAATGGGTTTAGCATCCGGGTAGGTTTTGATTTCATGAACAACAATGGCAGGATCAATTCCCGGCATTTCCTCGTAAGACCAGGCAAACACGTCGCGGAATTCTTGGAATAGGGCCTTGTAAGTTTGGATTTCTTCTTCAGTACATGCGGCACCTATATGAATGTTCTCCTCGATTCCGGGCTTCACTGAAATATCAATGGGAATAGTACGAGAAATATTCCCTAAATTCAGCTCTGAATCAGAATGTTTCGTTGGATCCTGAGCGTCTTTGACATATTCAGCGGTAAAGATAGATGAAAAATCATTTTCAAATGCATCATCCTTAGGTAAAAACGAAGATCTGTGATGGAGATCTTCCCATGGTAGATCATCTACACTTAGGATTTCGCGAAGTTGTTCGTCAGATGACACTTCTTCGGGAAACGTTATCCGTTCTAAGGGTGAGGTGAAAAGTGACTCTTCACTGACCACATTCATTTGGTCGGTTGAATGAAAGTCGGTAAAAGACATAAGAGCTTCATAAGCAATCTCATACGGACTCAACGGCATAACATCACCGAGTGAGTCTAGCTCAGAGTCAGAGGGAACATACCAAGGATCATCATAAATAATGTTTTCTGACGTGATCATATGAATTGTTGCGAACGAAGGGTCTGCATTGAGTGGAGGGAGAGGAAAAGTTCCCAGTAAACCGGAATCCTTAACTAAACCTACACCAATGTCCCTATAAGGGATTGTCGTTTTACCAACATGCTGGATAGTTTCTAAAGAGGTTGGGTCGGATGAAAAGTATGTCAGCTGATCAATAGTCACGATCTTACCGTTATGTGGAAACTTAATGACTCTGAAGACCGATGAAACGACCGCTGTCATAGCATATGACCAACTTCGACCCAAAAGAAGGTTGTAGTCTAGAGGGGCATCAACCACTTCCACATCCAGACTAACGGTTTTACCTTCGACCCCTATAGGCAATTCTTGTAGAATACCAAACGGACGGAACCCACGGCCATCAAAGGCCTTAAGGATGGTGGGGGATTGGTTCAACGAAGGAGAACCAAGCGATCTCCAACATTGAATCGACATAATACACGTAGAAGCTCCCTCATCAATCACAGTCCGATGAATAGGCCTGTTTTTGACTATCACTGGAATTTGGAAAGCCATTTGATGGGGGAGACGCGGTGTACTACTTTCTAGATCAAAGATCATTAGGTTCGGGTCCTGAACATCGACAGCTCCAATAGCCGACAAAAGCAATTTTCGTTGCGCTGGACATGATTGCAGCACTTCGAGTGCCGACATTGCTGAAGGTGAAACAGCTAAGTCTTCAACAATGTTGTAATTCTGGGCTGCTCTCGCATGTGGATTGAAAGCAGACCTTCGAAGTACACCCTTGGCGGGCGGCTTAATCACTAAGTCTGGGTTAGGTTTTTCGATCTGTAGTGGATCGGAACCAGGAGCTGAGGTTGATGGGTTAGAGTGAGAAGATTCTGCTTCCTTACCATCAACAGGAGCCTTACTACCATAATCTTGCGATCGAGTCGCAATCCTGACATGAGACATCATCAAAATGGGTTCTTCACTGGCATTCGAAGAAGAACCTATCATCTTATTCTCCTGCTCTGGAAATGGATTTTTTAACACAGCAGGAGTGGGAGAACCTTTGACTATTTTCACTACCTCGGCCCGATGAGGGCAGTCTCTCGTAAAATGATCTTCTTCACAAATAAGACAAGGATAGCGAGGTTTGCGCTTTTCGTCATTGGTTTCCGACTTTTCCGTTTTCTCCTTTGGAGCCTTGTCTGCTTTAGCCTTCTTCTTTCCTTTCTTCTTTCCACCGTTTTTGGATTTGGCCGTAGATGACTCTACAGCGTGAATGTCGGCGGTAAGTTCAGGAGGAGAAGACTCTCCTGTCGGAGAATCAGGCAAAGTGATAATTGGAGTATTGGAGGCCTTGGAAGACTTCTTCTTACTCTTCGTAGTCACGATACCGATCATACCATCAGCGGCATGAGATCCCGAAGGAGCAGCAGCGATTTGGTTTGACTTTGGAAGATCCGGAATTTTCTCGTGTAACGTACCCGACTGAGTGTAAACTAAGTCAAGGTATTGTGCCTGAGCAATGACTTGCTCCTCAGTAACTACTCCGGCCTTAGCTACATCTTCAGTAATTCTTGGTAATAATGATTTGACAAACCATTCAGCTAAGATTTGGTCCGGGATAAAAACTTTCACTAATCTTCTTCGACGTCTCCACTCATGGATGTGATCAGAAATGTACGTGGATGTCGATTGTTTTAGCGAAGTTAATAATTCTGTACCATTATCGTATCTGACTGGTAACTGAAAATGAGTTAAGAACGAGGTAGCTAACTGGCTAAAGTTGTAAAAAGAGGCCCGTGGTAACTCAATGTACCACTTGGCTGCGAGACCAATGAGTGTACGCTGGAAAAGACGTAAGCGGATGGAATCATCTGAGATGGAATTTGATGCACACCAGAGGTGGTAAGTCATCACGTGATTAGACGGATCCTCTCCAGACTTACCTTCGAACTTGGGTATATCGCTGGGCAACTTATTTGGCATTGGCGGCCAGAACGGAAGATATTGAATTGGATCGTTCGTTAGGCGCGTCAAGTCGGGTAAATCTAAAGTTGCAATAAATGGTAACTGCCGGTTAGGATCTCTAAAACTCTGAGTCACAATACCAGCCCCAGGAGGAGGATATCCAGGATAACTAGGAACAGGAGTCGCATTGGGGATATTATATCCTCCTGGAAAACCAGGATTAACCGGACCGTACTGGGGTTGTTGAGGTGGTTGATAAGTGTACCCAGGATACGGTTGATACTGGTAAACCGGTTGTTGGGCAGCTTGCCCAGGTTGATACTGTCCCTGGTACGGAGGTTGAACAAATTGAGGTTGAGTAGTAACAACCGTACTTGTACCAGGTTGGCCTACAGGCATCTGGACTGTGGTTTGAACCGTGGGTCCAGACAACGGTACAGATGTCTGAGGAGTGGTTACAGGGACAGTAGAAACCGGAGCTGCCGATACTCCAGAAGTAAGCATGGTAGATGAAGCGGTAGTTGCTGCAGCCGTGTGAGGTGGAGTACCAGGTGCAATTGGCGGCTGAGTAACTACAGAAGTTACAGGGGTCTGAACACTTGACTGGACAGGTTGCGGTTGCTGGGGTGGACCAGGAACTGCAGGTTGTCCTGCTTGAGGTACCGACTGTATACTTGGTTGCGACATCTGTTGACCCTGTGACGGATCCCATGTTAACATTCCAGGGTATTGACTCGTAACAGGTTGAGGATACTGAGATCCATAGCCGTATTGAGGATAGGGTTGATAACTGTAAGGTGCAGTCCCATATGATTGCCCTTGAGGTGGTTGATAACCTTGACCAGGGTATTGACCCGTAGGTTGATAACCTTGAGGTAAATACGAATACTGGGGTTGACCTTGACCTTGAGGTTGGTATCCTTGAGGTTGATACCCTTGGGGTTGATACCCTTGGGGTTGCCATCCTTGAGGTTGCCATCCTTGAGGTTGATACTGATACTGAGGTTGACTTTGGGGTACATATTGAGGCTGGGGTTGATACCCTTGGGGTTGATACCCTTGAGGTTGCCCCCCAGTCACGAATGAAGTACCTTGAGGTTGCCCCCCAGGCATTAACGAAGGTTGCCCCCCAGGCGGTAATTGGCCACCTTGAGGTTGGTTAATGGGAGTTGAACCTGACATCATATAAACGTCACCTATACTCAATGGTACATTACCACTGTTTCCAACTAATAACCCATGATCAACAGGTTGAGGAGATGCTCCCGCAAAGGTACCAGAAAGTGATTGATACCCAGTAGGAACAGAAGGACCGCCATGTAAAAATGATTCAGGACTTTGTGAAAACACAGATGACTGACCAGACATATTTACAGGAGAATGAATTCCTCTAGGTGGAACCGGAGTACGAGGTGTAGAAAAACCTACTGAGTTGTCTAAAAAATTGGTTAATGCAAGGTACCAAGATTCACTTCTAGGAGGACTGTAAAAGATGGATTCACGCTCCCTTAGATCAAGGGTAATTAGATCTTCAGAATCAGAAACGCCTATTTCTTCCTCTGGAACAAGTTCTTCTATAGCAATTAATCCAACAGGAAGATTTTCGGTGATAATTCTTTCTATTCTTGGTGAATCAGGAACACTAGGAGTTGGAGTAACAGGTTCTGAAATTTCAGGTTCTTCGCCTGTTTCACTGGCAGATGAAAAACTACCAGCAAGCTCGGAAACTGTAACAGCTTCGGGATTGTAACCTGTTTCTAAACTTTGGTAATCTGGATGGACTACCAAGGAAGATTCTCCTTCTTCAGGTGATCCTACTCTACTGCCACTAGGAGGAGTTACAAGGACCTTTAACCCTTCTAAATTACCTGGGTCGTCTCGAGGAGGGGATCCCCTAAGTCTACGGGATCTTCTCAACAATTCGGCCACAGAAACAACTTCAGGAGACTGGCCCGCAATTCGACGGGACCTTCTCGGTAATTCCGCCACAATTAAAGATTTTAACTACAACACACGAAAACAAAGTAAAAAATTTCAAATCAAACCACCTAAAGTCTTCTAAAGAACCAATCAAATTTGAAGCACACGCCTAAATAATCTAGAGCGTCAAACCACACACAAACAGTAGTCTTCCGGACCAAAAGCGCTAGTTGGTGATTAGGCCCAACCTCGCAGGATTCAGTACAGAAATAGTGGGTGGAACAGTTACCCCGGCAACCTGCTTAATGAATAGACTGGACCAAGTTCCTCCACTTTAACCGTCTCGAAGTGAAGCGAACCCCCCAGAAAATCCAAGTGAGTATAACCGACGTCTGCTCCAGGTACAGTGGGACCTTCCCTCCACCGTCACCTTGGGTAGAATCCTAGATATTATGGCCACTAAGGTTACCAATCACAACAATTACACCTGGGGGAACAGTCTAAACTCCGACAGCACGCAAGGGCAGAGTAGCAAGCTCCAATCCCCTTACCGGCTCCTTGACAACAATCCAAGGTTTACCGATAAGTGACCCCTGGCTCCTCGACAATGGTTAATCCGAGGTTTACCGTTTGTAATACGTACTGCCTGGCGTCGTTCCCAACGAGGGAGGAATGATCCCCTCACTGGTTCGGACACGAGCTCGTGTTTCTCCTTTAAGAGGAGCTTTCCCAGAATGTAACTGAAACAATTGGATTTGTTCTACTCAAGATAGACTATCTGTTTGGTTTTGTAGTCTTGGAGAGTTAAGTACTCACCTACTCCAAGACCCTAGCCTAAGCTATGTTGGTGCTTCAGAGCCCTAGAAAAATAAAGATTACTAGATTGATTTTAATTTAAGCGTTACTTTTAAGGTTGTTTCTTAAGTCAAAAGGTGATGGAAGTGAAACTAGTGGTGTGTTGACTCGACTCGAAACCACTACAAAATGCACCTAGAATGATTTATCCACTACTTTACTTTTTCGATGAATTGCTTAACTAAAAAGTTGAGAGAATGCAATCTTTATAAAAGCAACTTCTTAATTGAAGACAATCAAAGAAACAATTCGTTTTTCTTTTCCAATCATAAAAACATAACCTCTCTTTACATGCACGAAAAAAAAACTCTTTTCTTCTTTCGAAAACAAAAGCTACTTGAAACAAGACTTTTTAAGAAGATGTTTTTGTATTTTTCTTTTAATAAAGCAAGTAAATCTAATGTAACCAAAAATCAATCTTAACAACTCTTAAAATCTATGAAAATGCACTCATAAGCAAACTAAAGGCAAATTTACTCTAAGCAATCTTAACGAGGCCAAAACTAACAATGATTATTTCTAAGGTGTTTTACTTGATCACAATCAAATCAAGGACTAGCTTATTGCAGAACCAAAAACTAGCCAAAACAAAACTCTAATCTTTTTGTTCTTTTTGTAAAATGGAAATCAATACTTTATAAACAAGTAATTCGAAATTTGACCCAAAACAACTCAAATGGCAAGTTGCTCACAAAAGGAGACTTTACGACAGGCCCGACTTCTAAGAAGGTTGACTAACCAGAGAGATCTAAGGCTGGACAACTTTCTACTATCAAAGTCACTACAAAGCCTTCCCAAAAATCAAACCCTAGGTCTAAACTTCGTTGAAAACCACTAAAACACTCAAAGCTCACAAAACTAGTTTAGGTGAAAATTCTTGACAGGGTACTAAAGGATCTGGGCAGAAAACACTAAGGAAAAACAAAATCTAAAAGCAAATTAAAGCAAAAATGGAATTTTCTTAAGTTTTACAGGAAGACGCAGGCAACCCGTTGTCACAGGTGCGGCCCCGCTCTGTGCAGACGGCAACAGCGCGTCCAAAGACGCACTGTGCAGTACTAAGAGGGTGCGTCCGTCTGGAAAAATGAAGAAAAACCAAATCTAACTAAATCTAAAGCTAAGCCACCCAAATACTAATTCTCACAGTCAAAAACCAGAAAATAAAAATGATTTTCTCAAAGCAAAGTTCATATAAAGGAAAAGACTCTCTCATTAATGGATTCCCCAGCGGAGTCGCCAATTTGTCACACGGAATCTGTCAAGGGTGCGGACACGACTGACCTTCCTAGAAGTCTAAGACATTCTAATGACAAACAAGACAAAAAGGAGTGATCTTTCTCTAAATACACCTTTTACAACATGAAAACTACAAGTGTTTAGGCTTACCTTATTCCAAAACGCTGTTGTTGAAGTCCGTTCTTGACGATCCGGATGAGCTCCTCCTTCAAGTCAATTCCTGCAACCACAAACAATCAAACAATTACCAAGCACTTGCATTTCATATAATAAAACATATATCCAACATGCAGACCAAGGAACACATGAAATAACTCATTAACACAAGCTATTGAGAAAAATAAACCAGTTTGTATTAATAACGAAACAAAGAAACTCTTACAACCTGGCCTTGGTGTTGTGCAAGTTCCTCCCAGGGTCCATCAAGGGTTTTCCTCTACTTTGACAAAGCTCACCCTCTCCCAAATAGAATCAAGTGAAGACAATCTCTCCTCACAAAGGCTCTAATGGAAGACCTAAATCCTGCAGCATTTACCCAAAGAAAATGTATAGCTCCAACCTCTCCTCCTTCTGGCTCAATGCCTTTATTTATAGTGCTGTAAAGAGGTTATTCAGGTCCACTATCAATGGGATCATCCCCCTCTATGGGTGGGATAGCTCCCTTATTGATGGGATAAGTTCCCCCTTAATAGAGATACATGAACCAACTGGAGGCGCATCCATTTCATCAAACCGACCTCTAGAATGTTCTAGAAGTAACCACAAGTAACTTTTTCAAGATAAAACTCGCGCATTTTGCCTTTTACAGAGGGACGCACCTGTCCCTTAACATACAGAGCGTCCATGGACGCATATTTTGTGAACATGGTCAGCGTCCCCGCAGGTAAGGCTAGAGAGAACCTGCGACCCCAGAGATAAACATAGTTTTTACAAGACTTTCTCTCTTCTTTGAGTTTGAGATGGATAACAGAGGCATGAGACTTGCCTAAGAGGGTAGCATGACTGTTGATTTGAGCCATACTAACTGTAAGTAGTCAAGGTGACATTTTTTAGTGTAACACCTGGGTCAGGCCCCAACAAGCCAACAAATGGTTCTGTTGTCAAGACCAAGATCTGCATAGAGATGTTTGATGTCGTATCACTAGAATTCGACAAAGAATGGAATTGAAGATTGGCTGGATAGGAAGATTCATGAGTTCATGGCACAGGAAAATAGGAATCTGTGACTATCAAAGGAAGAGTGTTAGACTGCTACTTATATACAGGAATCCATGAAATTTTCTTTGTATCCTTCCCCACTAAGTTGTACGAGTGGATCACGAAGCTAGCAGATAGCCAAGGAAGGTGTAAACTCGACAAACCTATTGTGTGAACTCTATAATTGGTGTGCAGACTGAAAGCATTGGAAGATACGATTGCACGCGCTATCGATCACTAGCTTGATCAAATCATAGGAGGATTCATCACTGTAATTCGTGGTAGATACTTCAGTCAGTTATAGCAAGGTAGAACGATGCTTCCTCAAAGGACTGTGAGGTAAGTACATTAAATATTTGAGCACTTGGATTAAAATGCTACAGTGTGAAAAACGGGTTATGTGAATAAATTAATGTTTAGGGATACGCGAAGTGGGAGAATCTACAGAAATGAGGGTAGCACAGAACTAGAAACTAGCCCCTTGATTTCACCTCCGCGAGGGAGCGAAGAAGAGCTTGCAAAGATCTTGCCAAGAAATGTGATCATTTTGATAAGGCATAGAATTCCGTGCATACCACCCTCACCCATACCACCGCCAGTTTCACCGTCTTCACCCCCTTCTTTGCCCATACCACCTCCACCACCACGGAAAAGAAGTATGGCAAGAAAAATAAAGCTACCAGTGATCAAGGGAGTAGGGAATGAAGATTCAGACCAGTTTTGGTTCATGATAAAAGCTGTATGGGAAGCACAGGGAGTCATAGATGACAATATAAAGAAGGAAACATTGGTAAGCGCTCTGCAGGATCACGCGCTGACCTGGTACATTAAGCATTCAAATAACAATATGAATGCATGGATTGTGGATATCCAAGTTGTGCTAAACAAATAATTTAGTAGGCCAAAGTCAGAGGCACATTTGATCATTGGATTCAAGGAAATCACAATGCTACCAGGCGAGACCCTGTGGGAATTGGATCAAAGATTGAAGTGCACAATTTGTGAAGTGAACATGACATTAACATATGGGCAACACTGCGAATGGTTTGTAGCATCGTTAATGCCGCATCTACAGAATGCATTGTCGCAACAGAGGTTAAGAACTCAGGCCAAGGCCTTGGAGGTTGTGATGAGATTGCACAAGACCTCGATACAAGATCCCAACCTAGGAGTTCAGCAGATTCACACGCAGTTGAAAAACCTATGCCTTGAGATGCAGAGTTTGAAACAAGACAAGACAACCCACCCAGAGATGCGCGATGAGGTATGGTGCGTAAAATGCAAGGGCCAGGGGCACAATAAGGACCACTTCCCGGTGTTCATGAATTACCTTGTGGGAGGAGGGCCAATGCCACTAAGACCAGAGGCACAAACAGGACCAAGCACGGTGCCTGCACTATTGTGCGTGATTTGTCAAATAGGAGGAAAGCATGCTATAGATAACTTCCATCTATTATAGAGGTATACGTAGGATTCACAACAATTGTTCTATAATTCCTATAAGTCAATAGGACATGATGAGGGCACCTATAGAAGTTATGAGCTGATGATGGATCAAAATCCTACCTATAAAGTTTAGGACGAAACACAGTCCCTTGATCAAAATGCAGGAATGGTGCACACTAAATTTCAGGGGCGTGGATGAGGCCGAGGTGGAGGGGGACCAGGGAGAGGTCGTGGATAGCTGATATGTTACAATTGCGGAGGGTCGGGGAATTATGCCTGCGATTGTACGAATCCAACACAACCATCATGCTTTTATTGTACGTTGTTTGATTATGAGATGGAGGATTGTCCCACACTGATCACAAGGTTGCATGATAAAGGAGCATGTTGGGTCCTGTTGTGCTCTACAACAACCCCCCATTTCATATCATCTTTATTTATAAATATTAACGTATGAAATGGGTCCCTTCAAAGTTTAATTGGTATCAATACTTTTATTGTTCAAAAGAGGTCCGATAATCAAATGAATTCATTTCATAAAACCCTTTTTGAAAAAACCCTTTAAAGAAATAAGGCAAATCTTTGTCATTGCGATAAAGCGATCGCAAGATCGCATATCGCAATGACATAAGAAATATAAATAAGTGGCACATTGATTACCCCCGATGCGATATCGCAATCGGTGATCGGCAACACTTCATACACATCTTAAAAACGCACATAACATAAGCTCTGACGCGACGCGATATCGGCGATCGGCGATACTTCGTATGCGGTCAAAGCATCTTAAGTCATTTACTCCGATCCGATGCAATTGCGCAATCGGCGGTCGGCAACATCCCATGCACATTAATAAGGCGCCCAGGTCTTACCCCAATGCGATTCGATATCGGCAATCGGGAAATCGGTAATTCACTCTAAATGCACCTTGTTATATTTCTTCACACTAATCCGATGCGATGTCGCAATCGGCGTTCGGGAGGATCCTATGCTTATGATTATATATACCTATTCTCCTAAAGCGATGCGATATCGCTATCGGCGATCATAATTTCAAAAGGCATAGCTTGAAGATCTAAAGTATTATTGATATC
Organism: Pinus tabuliformis; assembly: GCA_031772625.1. Classification (NCBI taxonomy): domain Eukaryota; kingdom Viridiplantae; phylum Streptophyta; class Pinopsida; order Pinales; family Pinaceae; genus Pinus; species Pinus tabuliformis. Next base: position 999,958,907 of record CM062818.1, read on the forward strand.
CGATCGATAGAGCGCGGATTTCGAAAAAGCCGTTAAATGGAGGGATAAGGTGATGTATTCATATTTAAAGTTTTGCCCCTTCGATTAACGATCACCTGCGCTCAACTGCCAAAATATCCATTGCACGCTTAAGGGAGTCATTCAGCCGGATAACGGTGTAATAAGCATTTAAGGAGTAGCAGGTCTTAAACGGCCATTTAATATATCTGTAATATCTTCTCATTGATTGAATCCACAGCCATTTTTGAGAGTTAATCTCTCGGCACGCTTCAATTGATATATCTCTCCCACCATAAGTCCTCATTATTATATTTCTATGTTACGGTTTTTCTTGCCTTTGTGCAGAATTCATCTTTCAAGAGAAGCCTGAGCATGATGGGAAAGAAATCTAAGAAGACTGCGGGTTCCGCTGCTACATCAGTTGCAGGACAAGCTGCCACAGATAAAAAGAAGGGCTTAATATCAGATACTACATGCATGGGTCTTACCAGAGCTACATGGCAAGGTACGTATAATTTGCTTGAAGCCGAACAACCAGAAAAGACAGTGACAGAAGCTACTGCGGATCCTACTCGCAAGTCTGATTGCACTCTCAAAGACTTAGCCGACTCTTTCCTTCACAGGATAGCGGCCAGAGAACATATTCTCCCTTACACAGACGTCGTGCGATGGGCAATTGAGGAAATTCCAATCCTCGACAGAACTTTTAACACCAGAGATGGGAGGATTTTCGGATCGTTCAAGCCAGAGCATCTAAGGCAAATGTATCATTTGCCTGAGCCAGAGAAAGTGTATAACAAGACGTTCCTGGAGAAATTTGCAAATGATAATGAAGTCGAATCCGAACCTATCCGAGATTGGAGACAGAATCCAGCCAAACACAAGCACGAGTCTTCCAGTAAGTACTCAGTCGATTCTTTGGCTTCTCCCTATTGCTATGCGGGGATAATGATGTGTAGGCTATGGGGATTACATGACTCTGCTAACTTTACCATAGAGATGGTTCCTCTAATGGAAGCAGCAGTAAACAACATAATTATGGATTGGGCCACTATTCTCTCTGATAAGCTAGCCGTAGCTGTTCGTGATTTTAGAGCTAATTCTGTTGTCACTGAAAGGAAAATTCCCCCGTTTTATTACAGTGCATATATTTTAGATACATTATGTTTCAATTCCGAGTTTCCCGTCCTCGGTTGGAGGTGGACTGCCCAAGACCCCTCACCCATTCATATATACCACCAGAAATTGTGGAAATCTTCTTACAAGCACCATTTATACCAAATCTGTAATGGCTTTATGGTTCCCATTCATTATTCTATTTTTGATAAGCCCATTCCCAGAATCTCCTATCTAGCTTCCTTTGATTTACCGGCGGTAGCGAGTTGGTTTGGAGAAGAGATATTTACCTACATTAGGGTTTTCGGCAGCCAAGCCAATCCACATGTTCTCCCTTTGTATATTCCAGATAAACTGCTAGCAAGAGAAATCGCCTATCAAATTATGGCAGAGAGTACTACACAGACTCTCAAGAAAGAAAAGAAGAGGGGTTGGCCCCCTTTTCCCTTGAGAATTGGTGTCTATACTCTGCATGATCTCAAACATGCAGAAAAGGAAGCCACAAAGATTTAGTCCTTAAACCTGGCCACTATCCCAAATAGGCTATATGATCCAAAGAAAAATGCCTATGCTGCATTAGAACAGGCCAAATTAACAAAATTTGACCATCAAGAAGATTGGTTTGATGACCTATTCGTTTCAATCGAAACAATAGGTCAAGCTAAAGAACTTGCTCGATTGAAATATAATGATGAAGGGTTAACTGAGTTCAATAAACTTAGGGAGCAGAGGTTGCAAACTCTGCCTCTAGATTTACTGGCAACAACCCCAGCGACGTCTTCAAGCGAGCATGGTCGGCAACAGTCAAGCCAACCTCCTGTTATAACAAAAGAGCAGAAGAGGGAACAAGAGGAGAAACAGGAAAAAGAACTGGCAGATAGGCAGAAAAGGGAACAAGAAGAAAAATAGAAGGAAGAGCAAGAGGAAAAGCATAGGAAAGAGCAGGAAAAAGAGCGGAGCGAGTCCCAAGCCGAAAAACAGAAACAGACCACCATTGATCCCGAAATGCTCCAACAGTTGAAGCAATTCGACTCTATTATCAGTGGAATAGAATGTTCCAAAGATACGGACACCTCCAAAACAAAAGACACACAGGACATCACTTCTCCTCAGGTTCTAAGTGGAACCAGCGGCCCACCCATTTCTAAGGATGTTGAGGTAATTCCTAAAGACCCTTCCGATCAAATCGTTCTCCAAGTGGAAGATATTCCTCCCTTGGATGTTTTCTACAGCCCAAGGCATAGAGCATTTGTGAAGCGATCAAGGAAAAGACGAAGGACTGATCAACCTTCTATCTTCCCAGAGCAAACAGTCACGGGTAATGTAGTATGGAAGGAGGAATTGGACCCCTCCGATGACCTAAAAAAGCTGTCACAGTATGCAGGTGCCTATTCTGCAGCAACTATCGACAAGGCATCGGAGGTAAGTCTTCTACTGAAGACTAAGGACCAAGAAATTTTTGCACTACAGGCAGAATTGACCGAGACAAAGCAAAAGGCAGCGCAAGCAGAGGAGCAGTTACTGGTACAACAGCAAATGAATGATCAATTAACCCAGCAATTGCAGGAAGAAAGGCAGTGGATCGACCAAAACGCAATCCATAAAAAAAAAGAGTTATCGGAGGCATTGGCACAGTTGAGGACAGCAAATGCGCTGATGATGAAAACGAAGGATGAGAAAATATCTCAATTATCATCACGGCTCGAAGTCATAAAAGGCACCCGAAAAGTGGAGGATTTCAGAGCAGAGGCATCGCAAATAAACAGTGCTTTAATATCGCAGATTAGGCTCCTATGTAATCAACTCACTGAGGCAGAACCATTGTGCGAGCTAACTACATCAGTATGTCAGCAGGTAGAGAAGGCCAGGAATGAGTTAGACCAAGCTGAAGAAACCATAATCAGATATCTTGATTGGCAAGATTCTGATGTGGGAAAAGCAGCGAATTTGCCTAGAATCCAAGAAACATACAAGGACATACTCTTTACAGAATGGCACACTCAAGTGATGAAAGCAGAAAGGGCGGCTTCAATATGTAAATTAACTGCCAGCAATATGATTGATCTGATCAACAACACCCTCTACTTGGCAAACATGATCTCCCATTGTACACCTGGAAGCATAACAACAGCAAATATGATTGAGGAAACAAGTTATCCTGACTTAGAGGAGAAGGGGAGATTAATCGCTGGGGTTAACACTTTGACTTTCGATGCATATTGGCTCTTTCTGATCAAGCCACACACACAAAGGTCTGCCCTCAAGTGTTTAACTGATGCACTCGGGTGTATAATTCCTGATATTCAAGATGCCACATACGCTGCTTAGCTCAGTTCGCGCCTCAATAAACCGCCTGAAGTAGAGCCAATGCTAGCGATAAGTCAGCTCAGGTTTAAAGGCAAAGAGCCTACCTGATGAATCATTGCCACCGATTGACAGATCGCTCCAGGAAATAGGATCAATATTTATTGATGCCAATTATGTAGGATTTCTATTTATTAGATATTTAGATTAGCTTAGTATTTATAGACCCTTTCATTGTTTTGGAAAGGGTCGTAAGATTTTGTAATAGACTTAAAGACTGAAGTTTGCACTACTGTGCTTCAGCCTATATTCTTTTATGAAACTCGACCAATCGTTCTTAATTTGACAAGAAAGTTTCTTTATGCAATTGCGCACTGCTGTCTTTTGTTGGGGATGTTTTCTGAGTCGAAGGAAGAACTGCGACATAGCGATTGATATATGGGAGTGCTAAGCATCTTATATGGTACTTTTATCTGCATCTGTATTCATTATTTTTATATGAATTGTTGTGTAATTATTCTTGCTATTGTTGAATACATGTATGTGCTATAACAACAAATCTCTATCTCATTCCACTATTGGATGTTTTGCGATATGCCTTTTCCTTTAATCATGCATGTAACAATGATATAAATGATAAAGTGTGGTAATTTCGCTGTTATCGCTTTGCGTAACTATTTATGCACAACAGTCTTGAATGATTTAATATCTATGTTTTAGAGATGGAGTCATCTATATGCCTGTCTTAAAGCACAGATCATCAAACGCTACGCTTTAGAAATCATTAAGTCCCCGGGATAGATCATAGTTATTATATTTTTCTGATAGTTTTAGTTATTCGCTTATCGCCAGCATATTCTATAAGTCATTCATCCATCCCGTTTACCTATAATTTTTGGGAAACTAGTCCCATTATCCCCAGTCGGAGCCACTATTCCAAACGGAAAAGGAGCTGTATCAAGGTCCGGACCGGGTGGTTTCCCCAATGTTGTTGCAGCGATTTTCGAGGCCTCAACATTATAGATAAATTCCATCTATTATAGAGGTATACGCAGGATTCACAACAGTTGTTCTATAATTCCTATAAGTCAATAGGACATGATGAGGGCACCTATAGAAGTTATGAGCTGATGATGGATCAAAATCCTACCTATAAAGTTTAGGACGAAACACAGTCCCTCGATCAAAATGTAGGAATGGTGAACACTAAATTTCAGGGGCGTGGATGAGGCCGAGGTGGAGGGGGACCAGGGAGAGGTCGTGGATAGCTGATATGTTACAATTGCGGAGGGCCGGGGAATTATGCCTGCGATTGTACGAATCCAACACAACCATCATGCTTTTATTGTACGTTGTTTGATTATGAGATGGAGGATTGTCCCACACTGATCACAAGGTTGCATGATAAAGGAGCATGTTGGGTCCCTATAATACTAGTGATTACCCCATTACTATTGTAGTTATACCCCTTATTTATATTGTTGTGCCCCTATTACCCCCATATTGTTATTTTTGTGCCCCATATAATCCATCTATTTTTATTTTTGTGGCTTTATATTATTATTGTTAGGTTGACTGGATTATATTGTGACTCCATAGACTCCTATATATAGAAAGGAGGTTTTGTCATTTGAATCATCCAAGAATTGTTCATTTATGTAATTTAAAGGAGGTTGCCCCCTTGAAGAGGCTGAATTCTAAGGCGTTGATCTATCTTTTCTATCTTTTCTTGAGCTGGTTTCATAACATTTGGTATCAGAGCTTTGGATTCTAGGGTTTCGCTGCTACAAACAGGTCATCGTGGCATTTTCACTATAACTTTTTTTCTGTGACATTTAAGAAGTCTCAAAAAAAAACCATTTGAGAAGAAATCACGCTGAACCTTGGGTCCAAATTTTAGAGCTTTTTCCGTGATATTTGCGGAGATATGATCTGAGGAAGTTGGTCTTTTTGTAGACTCCTGAATTACATTCAAAACAGGTGACTTGGGGAAAAGCGTCATAACTTTCTCTCTGGGGAGCTATAGAAAGAGGACGGACTTTAGTTTCTTGTATGTATGTTTTAGATCCAAAGGTTGAAACAGTGACTCGTGGCACGTCGTACAAGTTCGCTCTACTGAACTAGTCTCAAAGCAAGTCACTGTGGGAGATTTCACATAACTCTTCCTTGGAGAATCCAATTTGGGTCAGACTTGTGGCATTGGAAAGAGGACACAGAGGGCTACTACAGTGCACAAATTTAGAACTAGATTATTGGAAAGTACAGAGATACATCAGAGGAAATATCGAGCTCCTACAAAGTGAAAAAAGGTGTGTAGATTTTCTTAAATTTTTGCTTACGCTTGGTTTGAAAATTTATTTTGAAGGAATTCAAAGGGCATAGTAGAGCATAATTATCGGTAACTGATGCTCTGAGGAAAGAAAATGCAAACACCTAGTAAGGAACCTGAAAGCTCTAGCATGACTCATGAAGAAGAGGAAGAAATGCAACATGATATATCAAAATTACAAGACCAAGTGCAACAATTGTCCCTTGCACAAAAAGGAACAGAATCTAAGATGGATGGTTTAAAGAAAGATGTAGAAGCTAAGATGGATGGTTTAAAGAAAGGTGTATAAGCTAAGATGGACTGTTTAAAGAAAGGCGTAGAAGCTAAGATGATTGACGTGGAAGCTAAGATGGATGATTTGAAGATAGATTTGAAGACAGACATGGACGAATTGAAGATAAATATGAATAAGTTGCTACAAGAAATGGTCCCTAAGGGTGAAAGGGTACTAAAGGAAACTCATGATGAGAACAAAATAAATGTTAATCATGATTCCGTAGATGCTAATGTTGGATTGAAGAATCACCATATTCCAAAAATCGATATGAGGAAGTTCGATGGCAAGGATCCTGCCACATGGATATTACAGATGGAGCAATTCTTCGATCTCAATAATGTGCAAAACGCACAAAAGGTACATATGGAAACTGTATATTTGGAACCAAATCAGTTTGTATGGTATTAATGGCTTTATTCTCGTAAACAGTTTATCACTTGGGCAATTTTTACGGAAGAATTGATAGCACATTATGAGGATACAAAAAGCAACACTTTTTTTAGCCAATTGATAAGTCTCAAACAAAAGGGTTTAATAATGGAGCACATTGAGGAGTTCCAAAAATTGAACATAAGGGTAAAAAATATTCCAGAGGAGCATAGGATTGATGTGTTGATAGGGTCTTTAAAGGATAATATCCAACATGATGTTCGCCTTTGGGAACCTGATTCATTAGAGAAGGCATTCAGGTTAGCAAGAAAAATGGAAAGCAAAATTATGGCAACTAGGAAGTATACCACTCACAACTATAAAGACGGAAGTGTTGTTGCCCCTAGTCTTCCACAACCTACAAGGTTGACACCACAAAAATTGGAAGAAAAAAGAGAAAAAGGGCTTTGTTACAGTTGTGATAGCAAATACACAAAAGGTCATACGTGTGCTGAGAAGAAATTATTCTACATAGATTGTGAAGAGGAAGAAGAAAAGGAGCAAGAAAGGTCAAAAGAAGAGGATATACTCCAGGAACAAAGCCTAGATGAAGAACAAATAAATCCAACCATATCTTGTAATGCATTGGCGGGAATTACCACTCCTCAAACCATTAAGATAGAAGGACAAATCAAGAAGAAAAAGGTAATAGTGTTGATTAATTCAGGAAGCACCCACAATTTTATTCATTGTGGGGTAGCAAAAGAATTGAATTTCTTCCTATATCCAGCACCAGAGTGTCAAGTGATGATTGCAAATGGAGGAACAATAAATTGCTCTGGAAAGTGCCATAATATCAAGCTATCCATGGGAGAATATGTATTGACTAGCCCAATGCTTTCCATTCCAATGGGAGGTGATGATGTTGTACTAGGAGTCCAATGGCTACAATCCTTGGGTACAATAGCTTTTAATTTTCAAGAACTTTTCATCAAATTCTCTACGGAAGGAAAGGAAGTTGAATTAAGGGGTATTGCAGGGAAACCAGGAAAGATAATCAGCTCTAATGGCATGACTAAGCTTCTTAAAAAGGAGCAAAGAGGTGTAATTGCACAATTATGTTCGCTAGATGTTTCCACATTGGAATCATCTATTTCTCCAGATCTCCAAAAAGTCCTAGACAATCATTCCAAGGTATTTGAGACTCCCAAAGGTCTCCCACCTATGCGTGATCATGATCATGCTATTCATCTGATTCCAGGAAGTGTTCCTCCAAACATCAGGCTGTACAGATATCCATATGCCCAAAAAAGTACAATTGAACGTATGGTTGCAGAAATGCTAGAGGCTGGTATAATTCAACCGAGTCAAAGTTCTTTCTCAGCTCCAGTAGTATTGGTGCTCAAGAAGGATGGATCATGGCGCATGTGTCCGGATTATAGGGAGCTCAACAAGCTCACTATTAAAGATAAGTTCCCCATTCCTGTCATTGATGAATTACTGGATGAATTGCATGGATCAATTTACTTCACCAAGTTGGATCTTCGTTCGGGATATCATCAAATCAGAATGAAGATTGAAGACATTCCGAAAACAGCATTTAGAACTCATGAGGGTCATTATGATTTTTTGGTCATGCCTTTTGACCTTACTAATGTACCTTCAACATTTCAAGGTTTGATGAATTCAATTTTCAAACCATTCCTTAGAAAATTTGTGTTAGTATTTTTTGATGATATACTAATCTACAGCAAGTCTTGGAAGGATCATGTTAAACATGTTGACAGGGTGCTATAACTATTGGAGGAGAAACAATTATATGCAAAAAGATCCAAATGTTTCTTTGGAGTCCAGGAAGTGGAATATTTGGGTAATATTGTATCTCATGAAGGAGTTAAGGTAGACCCTAGCAAAATTAAAGCCATTAAGGAATGGAAAATCCCCACATCCATAAAGCATCTGTGAGGATTTCTTGGGTTGACAGGGTATTATCGCAAGTTTGTTAAGAATTATGGGAGAATAGAAGCACCTCTAACAACATTATTGAAGAAAGATTCATTTCCATGGACTTCGGAAGCAACAAAGGCCTTTGAACATCTTAAAGAGGCAATGTGCCAAGCACCAGTCTTAGCTACATCGGACTTCACAAAAACCTTTATTATGGAATGTGATGCTTCAAGAAATGGAATTGGTGTTGTTCTAATGCAAGATGAAAGACCCATTGCTTTTGAAAGTCGTCCAATCAAGGGAAAGTTTTTAAGCAAAGCTATTTATGAAAAGGAAATGTTGGCAATACTCCATGCACTTAATAAATTGCGACCCTACCTAATGGGAAGACACTTCAAGGTAAAAATGGATCATGATAGCCTTAAATACTTTTTAGAACAAAGATTATCCTCTGAAGAGCAACAAAAGTGGGTCCCAAAGATGTTGGGTTATGACTTTGAAATCATCTACAAAAAAGGGAAGCAAAATGTGGTGGCAGATGCACTCTCAAGAAAGGATGAGGATGTGGAAGCATTGTTGTGTGCCATTTCTATTATCCAACCAGATTGGATAAACGAAGCAAGGGAGGAATGGAAGAATGAAAAAGAAGTGTAGGCACTTATTCGAAAGCTACAACAAGATTCCAGTACTTCTGATACATTTAGCTGGCAAAATGATTCGTTATGGTACAAAGATCGCTTATACCTCTGTAAGAATTCCCAGCTAAAACAAAAGATTCTTAGGGAATTGCACACTTCTCCCTTAGGAGGGCACTCAGGATTTTTAAAAACTTACCACAGGGTTAAGAAGGAATTTTTTTGGGATGGCCTTAAATCAGATATTCAAAAGTTTGTGGTGGAATGTTTGGTTTTCCAACAAAATAAAGTTGAAACAATTAAGACACCAGGTCTATTACAACCTTTATCCATTCCAAGCCAACGTTGGGAGGAGGTTTCAATGGATTTTATCACAGGTTTACCCAAGTCTGAGGGAAAGAGTGTCATCATGGTGGTAGTTGACAGACTTACCAAGTACGCACACTTTTGTGCATTATCACATCCATTTAAAGCCAGTACAGTTTCTACTGCATTTATGGAAACAGTTCAAAAGCTACATGGAAACCCAAAGATTATTGTAAGTGACAGAGATCCCATTTTCACTGGAAATTTTTGGACAGAACTATTTTCTTATCTTGGTACTCAGTTAGCTCATAGCTCATCTTATCATCCTCAATCTGATGGGAAAACTGAGATAGTAAACAAATGTTTGGAAGGATATCTTCGTTGCTTTGTATCTGATAAACAGATACAATGGGTCAAATGGTTGCCTCTGGCTGAATGGTGGTATAACACTTCCTTCCATACAGCAACAAAAATGACCCCATTTATGGCACTTTATGGGTATCAACCACCATCCATCACATCATATTTAAGAGAAAATTCTAAGGTTCAGGTAGTGGAACATGACATCGAACATCAACAACAAGTCCTCCAACTCTTAAAGGAGAACCTCATGTTGGCACAAAATAGAATGAAACAACAGGCAGATCAACATCACAGTGAAAGAAGTTTTGATGTAGGTGATTGGGTATTCCTACGGCTACAACCATATAAGAAAATGTCCCTAAAGCAAGCTAAGAAGGATAATAAATTATCACCAAAGTATTATGGTCCTTACAAGGTGTTGCAAAAGATTGGTACTATGGCATACAAATTGGAGCTTCCTGCAGCTTCTCGATTGCACCCAGTTTTCCATGTTTCATGTTTAAAGAAGGTTATAGGCGACAAGCTCCCAATTCAAACAATATTGCCAGAACTTGACGAGGAAGGAAAAATTATATTGGAACCGGAAGCAGTCACAGAAACAAGAACTCGACAGCTACGAAATTGATCAATTTCAGAGTATCTTATCAAGTGGAAGAACTTATCCGCTGAAGATTCCACATGGGAGGATGAGAATTTTATGCAGAAGTATCCAGAACTACTCAAGCGTTGAGGACAACACTTTTTTGAAGGAGAGGGGCATGTTGGGTCCCTATAATACTAGTGATTACCCCATTACTATTGTAGTTATACCCCTTATTTATATTGTTGTGCCCCTATTACCCCCATATTGTTATTTCTGTGCCCCATAGAATCCATCTATTGTTATTTTTGTGGCTTTATATTATTATTGTTAGGTCGGCTGGATTATATTGTGACTCCATAGACTCCTATATATATAAAGGAGGTTTTGTCATTTGAATCATCCAAGAATTGTTCATTTATGTAATGTAAAGGAGGTTGCCCCCTCGAAGAGGCTGAATTCTAAGGCGTTGATCTATATTTTCTTGAGTTGGTTTCATAACAGAGCACTCCAACCTCCCCCGACTCAGAATCTGCAAATAATGAGGTCTAAGGCACACGAGGAAGACCCTAACGTAAATATTGTGCTCCGGATTGGAATTACGACAGGGGATGACAAAGGCAAGCAGCCTGAAGAAAGTGCCTGGGTTCGTAAGGCTCCAACGAAGGAAATAGAATTTGATTTAGAGTGCGCTAAGGAGACCTTCATGGAAGTTAAGAGGAGATTCACTAATGCCTCCACTTCAGGAAGTAAAGACAGACTAGAGCCAGAAATGGACCCATCAATGCTCACTACATTCTTGGAGACATGCATGAAGCTGCTGCGTGACTGAAAGGCTGTAAATGGGCTACAAGAACTCATAACTAGATGTGATGGGACCGCGCCAATAGAACCGCGTGTAGTCTGGAAGCTCGGGAAGCACACGATGTGAATAGGAAGGGAGATGAGATTGACCATGTATATTGGGGAATATGAGATCGACCAAGTTATTTTTGATCTAGGATCGGATGCGAACGTCCTACCAAAGCAGACCTAGAAGTGCATGAGCAGGCCTGTGTTGTAGTGGTCTCCTATCCAACTGCGAATGGTGAACCAAAAAAAGATCCTACCTATGGGGAGATTGCAAGGAATCACAGTAGATATCGAGGGAGCAAGCGCGCTAGCAGATTTTGAAGTGATAGAGATTATTGATGACAACAATCCCTACACCGTGCTATTGGGAATAGATTGGGTTGCTGACATGAATGGAGTGATAAATCTAAAGAAGCGCAAGATGATCTTTGAGAAAAAGTCTCCACTCGCAGTGGTACCTTTAGACCCTGTAGAAGGATTACACTACATGGAGCCAGTGCACAACTACGATAGTGATGACAATCTAGATTGCATCTACAAGATAACCACGTGGGAGCAAGACTGGGTAAATCCAATCGCGGATGGCTGAATCTCATGGAAGAGTGAAAGCTCCTACAAATCATATTCTGATGAGGAGATAGAAAGATGGTAGAACCAGTTACACGAGGTAACCACGCTTAACTATAACATGATGACAAGATCACTGCACTGCGTAGCAATAAAGGTAAGAGATCTGCCTACGTATGACGGGTTAAGCAAGGTGGATGACTTCCTGAATAGATTTGAAAGAGAAGTGCCAGAATAGAAGAAATTTGATGCTCTAAAATGGGTATTGCAAGCTACACCTACAAGATGGTGGCATATGTGCCAAAGAAGCTTTGAGGACTGGTGCGATTGTAGAAGAATGATGCACACATGGTTTGGGAAGCCTCTAATGCGATTAACAGACAATATTGTCAGATGAAATGACCTGCGCACCCACTTATCTAGGTGGATACATGCGTATGGTGTGAAACTTGCATGAATGCACATAGTCCTCACGGTAGGAGACACAATCAGTAAGAAGTACGGGTAAGGAAATGGTGTGAATGACCCCTCCAGTTGGGACCACAACATATGGAAAAACCAAGTGCGTAGAAGGATATCCACGCAGAAGCCTTTAACAAAATACACGAAGTGCTGAATAGGGTCTACAATGCGAAGTGGATTGACTGGGACCTGTGCATACTAGCTTTTCTATGGGCTTATAGGACCACATGCAACAACCTGACCACACAGGCACTGCCATGGTTGGAGTATAAAGCAAAAACTGTAAGCCCTATAGTACATGAAAAGCCTAGACTGCGCATGATAGCACCGATAGATACGATGGTTCGTGGAACCTTGGAAGAAGAAATCCAATAGGGAAATTCTAGGCTCCAAGAACTTGAAGAAGAAAGGGTATAATTAAGGAAGAAAAGCACTCTGGTGGACGCAAAAGTCAAGAAGCTGGAGGACAAGATAAAGGAACATTTTCTTCGTAAAAAGACCAGGGTGATAAGGCAGGATGCACATGATCACGATGGCAGGTTTGAGGTCTATCTCCGTGAATTGATCAGTCTGATGCCTTAGCTTAGACCACACATTACTAAGCGAATCGACTAGGGTAGCGGGTTGCAGATGATAAAGTGCGTGATGACGCCCATAATTATAAAAGGTGGGTATTTTCCAGGAATCATGATGGATGACAGAATGAAACTTTACACAGGTGGTGCAACCACTTGACTAGCTAAGGGAAGTATAGTCTTCGCGCTCCAGGCAGTTGAAAGGAAGTGCGGGACTATAAACTATTCTTCCTAGGAACTGCGTGATGTTGGAGCTGCGCACAGAAGCAAAGAGTCAAAAGGTCCACGACCATGGATGGAGGGCTGCACTACCATGTGGGTTGATAGAAAGTGACCTTGAATTCATTATTCATGATGGGATGCTCGACTTGAGACCAAATGGAGCAGGCGGCAGGCATTTAAGACATGATTTATGGGCAAGATTTGGGAAAATCTGCTGCCAAGGGAGCATTAATGAACTGAATTAGGGGGGAACAATTGAATTCAAATTCAAAAAACACTATAAATTACAAGGGGCTACCCAAAAAACAACACTTGGTCATTTGTGAATTGAGCTATTGAGCAGAGCCTTGTTTGTTTTGTGCCGAGTGTTGATTGAGCACCTGAGTTTGCAAGTGATAGATTTCTGGACAGACACGATGGTAGTAGCTAAGGAAGTTATGGAAATAACAAAAATAACCGTTGAATAAGTTGTGTAGGCCCTAACTTTGGGGGATGCTCCGGAAGGCACCAGGATTGTGGCAGAAATCCCGAAATCACCACGCACGCCAAGACCAAAGAAGGACAGACAAGAGATGGTTCCCATATGTGTGTCCCCATGGAACCCACTGCACACCAAGCTATCAATGGAGGACAAGGGGAAAGTAGTCACCATAGATACCGATGATGAAGAAGAAGACTTGGAGGATCTTATCATTGAAGAGGATGAGGGCGAAGGCATGGAGGAGGAAACTAAGCCTGCGCACCCCCCGACAAAGTTGCTCGCCTATGTACCTCCATGGAAATGGAAGGCGAAAGTGCCCAAAGACCTTTACGAGATCAAGAGCTCACTCCAGACCCCACTCCTCCCAAACATCATTATTTTTTAGGGCACGCACCTGGGATGGGTGCTGAGCTTAAAATTTAAAGATTGGGACCTCGCTGATCACGAGAAGTTCCCTCACCTTAACAGCTCACACCTCATGAAGCCCAAGAAAAACACCACAGTAGGGGTTACAAAATTAGAGCCGTGAAAGTGGTTATGTGGAGTGGAAAAGGCCAAGCTACTTAACCTGCTATGAGTGCCACATTTCCACCGTGCCCCAATAACAATTTTTGTCATTAGGTAGCTGCTCTGTCTGGTGCATGATGGGTGTTTGTGGCTAGGAGATCCCATCCCCATCATGGCAGACACCATTCACCACATTTCCCTACTTCCATGCAAAGGAGAGGACCCCGCAGACATCTCGAAAGGGAAGAGCAGTGACTTGGCCATCGCAGAGGCCATGAAGAAGAAATACAAGCTAGAAAATAAGAAAAGGGGCTATGCCATATCCAACATCAACGATAAATCCATGAGAGTGGCGACCCAAATACTGGCTGGTAAGGTTATGCGCAAGTGTCGTGGAGACAGGTACCTGCGCTGATGGTAGCACTTGCTAAACAATGCATGGAGGGGGTCCAGTTTAACTGGTCTAAGTTCCTCTCCAAGGAATTCTTGGAGAATTTCTGTGAAGCTTAGGAAGAGGGCAAAATGTTCCACTATGCATGGCTTCTATTGTCCATAGTTCTCATGGCAGGGGAATTGCCGGAAGATAGTCAATTCCCCACAATTGACAGGGATCTATTGAAAGTTGTAAAGTATGCTTCGCTCTGGGCAACAAAGGATGCCAATAGGATCTGTGATAGTAAAATATTCTGGGTGTTCATGGAGATGAACCTCAGAATGGGGATCAACCACAAGCCACGGTTGTCATCCACTATCTATAATAGCCTGCAGAGTTTTGTGGAATTTAAAATAGACATCCATAGCATATACATCAGAGTGTGCAAGGACCTAGCCAAACAATGGAGAAAGCTACTGTTTGTAGCCACATACGATGTCATCTTTAACATATTGGAGACATGGCTGCCGAAGTGGTACGCTCTGGACATTTCAGAGATAAAGAAGTTGGTGGCACAGAGGAAGAAAGAAGAGGCCAAATTGCACATTGCATAGTTGGCAGAAAAGAGAAGGAAGGAGGCAAAGGAAGCGAAAGTGTGGGTGGCGTAGGACACTGCATAGACAGCAACTGAACAGGAAAAGGTGCAACAGCAGCAGCAGTGCAGGAGGCATCTGCGAAGGTAGGTGAGGGCCAAACATCGCCTTCGCATGGGCAGGAAGTAGTGGAAGAAGAGGGAGGCACAGATCCAAAAATCGTGTCAACATAGTTGAAGTTCCAACACTCAACCGAGCGAACATGGCCGAACAAAAAGGTCAAGGCATCAAGGTTTTCTATTGACCCGATCACCCTAATTGAGGGTGATTTTCATGACATCAGTGAGATAGTGCACGATGTCACCTCCGGGGCCCTCCAAAATTTCATGCAGGAGAACCAGATTGTGTTGGGGGCCCTCAGAGCATAGCTGCAGGAGTTGCAGGTGCACCCTCCTCCGACTGGTACCCTTCTAACCAACCTCATAGTCGGAACAAAAACAACAGAATAGATGTTGTGTGCTCGGGTGACGAATACTGTAGTGCTACCAAAAGGGGCACTAGTGACAACAAATGAGGTTGACAGGCCTACGGTTAGCGCAATGAAGGGTCTCGACATCAACATGACTGTGCTCCCACAGGAGACCTTATACATTCTGCAGGATGGGATAACTACCGAACTGGGGGCTAGGGAGAGTCGTGCACTATAAGTCCTCAGCGAGCAGAAAATTAGTATAGAACAGTTGAGCTTGTAGCATGACAAAATGGTGTCATAGAATCGATAGCTAATATAGGTAATAGATGAAGCTTGTCAAACCATCCTAAAGCTGGCTATCCTAGCCGACACACCAGCAGAGGCGCACATCCACAAGTTAGCAGCAGGGGGGTGTGAGGTGCGGGAGGAAATGACAAAGTTTTAGCTGGAGTTGAACCTTTAGATCATTGAGCTATGGTTAAAGGTGCAGCTGTCCACCCCTTTGGAAGTCAAAGAATAACACGTTATAACTATTACATCGGGACTGGATGAGATTGGAAGTGTAGTGCAAGACTCCACCAACATGTTGGAAGAATCATTTGAGGTCCTCACAAATCTGGAGGAGGACCCCAACATCCAACGCTTAGAGATAGAGGGACGAGAACTCCAACAATAGTATGATAGTGTCAAAGGAACTGCGTAGACGGTGTCCCTCACTCAGAGGCTTGCACGGATGTAACCGGCCAAAGCGATGAAAGAACAGGTGGACGTGGCACGACACAAGGAAGTAGTTGTGAAGGCATTCATTCAGCCTTGGATCAATGAGGTCTTCACCATCACAACAGAAATTGAATGCAAGCTCACACACATGCAGGGGATATATGCACAGATGCAAAGAAGCACTTCTGACACTGCGGTCTCAGAACAACGCATGCAGCAGATCTAGTAGGTTGCAGCTCAGTGCGCTGTCGACCATGCAGTAGTTCAAGCAGAGTTTGAGGGATTTCATGTGAAGATCTGTTTGCCGAGAGAGTGACTCAAGGGTGAGTCACGATGTTTGTTTTGGGGGCTTGTTGGGCATGGAATCCCCCCAAGGCATGTTTTGGGGCTTAAAGCGCAAGTTTTGACCAAATCCTTTTGTAAAAGCTCTGCGAATTGTGGGCACGGAGCATGAAATCATAATAGAGTCATAGGGTTATCCACCCTAGTTTTTGTAATGTAATATCAGCCGGATAGACCTACCCATGGTCCATGGACCATGGGATTGTATGAATAGAGCGGGGCTCTAAGTGTATAAGATAACCAATATAGAGCAGAAGAGGAGGATAAGCCTAAGTGATTAAGGAAAAGTGTAAAGTGTGTCTTTGGGTTGTAGGGTAGGGCAAGGCTCTACAGCTAAGTGCACAGAGGCCTAACAATTTGCAGCTGAGTGCACGGACCCCTGCAGCTAAGTGCGCAGGGCAAGTCGAGTCTCTAAGCATTGGAAGAATCAATAAAGAGAAGTTTACCATATTTCTGTGCATCTTTTCCTATTTTAATATATGATTGGGTATAATTTGCAAGTATACTATTTATTTGTTGTGCAAACCTACATGAATGTTTTGTATAAATAATTATAATGTAAGACATCCAAGTACACAGAGGTAATTAACTGGTATAAGAAGATAAGTAAGATCTCAGGTAACAGAGCAGATCAGGCTCTAGCAGCGCGGAGCTCCACAACCCCTGGTTAGGGTTGCGCGAAGGCAGTGTATCAGGGTGTGAGGAACAGGGAAGTGCGCGAAGTGACCTGCACGCAGGGAAAGACAGTGGTACTAGTCGAACCCCTCAGACATCTCAAGGGCGTGGAAACTTGGTTCTAGCACCCTCCCATACTACTTTGGGTGAGACCTCAGTCCGCGCTTCGTGGAATGTTTCCGAAAGGGCGAGTAGTACAGGGATTTGTTTGGATAATTAACTTCAAACTTGGGTTAGGCCTCAACAAGCCAACAACATCCATGCCATCTCTCAAGGGACTCCAATTCCCTTCACAGATCTAGCTATAACTAGAAACTAGTTGTTATATTTTTTAGATACATGTTCATGAATATAACACATGCACATAATGACAAACAAAATCAAGGTTAAGAAGACTTCATGTATTGATGTGAAGCACTCATTCATTTGGAGTTATTGTTTCCAAACATAGCCAAAGTAATTCTCACCTAATTCCTATCTTTTTACTTTGACCTTGTTTCAATTGAGTCTTATTACGTACTATCACATCACCCAACTATTAGTTATATAAACAAATCAATTGTTACCTTTTCATGCTAATGCCAATCATATTTCCCTACAACTTTTCACACATGTTAGTCACATGTTCCAAAGATCGAGACATTGTGTCTATTAATTTGAAATAAACCTTTACCAATACTAACAACCATGCAATAATCAACTCACAACCTCAAATCACAATATTACAAATAACACCCATTTACACTCAAGTACATATCAGTTGTCTCAGCGCATATATGTTAGTACAACCATCTTAAAACAAAATCATTCCTTTAGGCAATCTTATAGACACATACTCATATCATGCAATTAATCAAACATCTAGGCAACCTATAAAAATAAAATGTTAGATAAACCAAATAGATGACATAGCCAAACTCATGCCTCAATGTATCTCAAGGGAGGCTATCACATCTGCACCAATCAATCCAGATTAGTATGACATAATATAACAAATATATCGACTCATACCTGAATATCATAACCATAACCATCTACACAAGCAAATATAGATTGGCATGATACATAAAACATCAAGATATCAGTTGCAATGACCATAATAATCATGCATATGACCACAATGCATATAACAACAATTTACTATCATGCATGACTAATTGACACACATGCATATGACTACACTATTGATTGGCAACTATCATACATGTAACCAAAACAACAATAGAATTACAGGCATGTACATAACCATAATGTTTATAAAAAGCATTAACCAACATACTTGTATGCCCAACATACTAATCTATAGGACGATCTTCTCTTACCCTGAGGTCCAATGTTGCAACCTTGCCTGAAAATCTGCACTCCCGCTCTATCTCGGGAAACACATTAGAATCATGATGACATAAAATGAATACAATGACTTCATGCATGACAACCATGCCCACAACAATGCATGCATAACAACATATAGACACTGACATGTATAATGAGCACATATATCACTAACATGTATGCATGGAAAATGCATCCCAAGAACAACTTCATCAACTTATACATAACAATACAACTGCAACAATGACCATCACCATGCATACATGACAAGCACATATAAAACCTACATGCATGCATGAAAAACACATTTTACCCATCCAGTCCAAGGGTTGAACCATGCTCTATTACCACTCTGTAACACCCCACCCCACATTTACCCACTTTAACATACTTACCAGGGTAGATATGAGTTGAGAGTTAATATGCATGATCCAACTTCCAAGATATAGTTACAAAAATCAGGTCTAACTTGCCAACACATGCTATTCATTTTTACAAACTCTTTGCATAGATAGTACTTGTAAGTCATGGATGCATAATTTGGTCATTGTTTACATTATTTTTATCATATGTTCATCAAGTAGGATTGCAACCATTTCTTTCTACAAAAAACACATATTAGCTCATGCATCCATATAAAATAACCAAGAGCTTATCAAACCATGAATTAGATCTAGATCAATAACACATTGTGTAATAATAAATACACCATGCATGTCGCACATACTTAACCATCAATAAATCCATGAAAAACCAATCATGCAAGTAATAAAAAATTGGCAATTGTTCTCATTGATCATCAATAAAGAATAGCACATATTAACATATGCAAAGTAACAACCAAGTCAGGGACTTCCATGTATCGCCTGACCATAGATTGGGCTGAACCAAATCTTTCTTTTAGCCAATCACCCCCATGCCATATTCCAATAATGAATGTGGGATATCATGGAATAACCAAAGAAAAACCAAACTAGGGCTTCAAGAGGCCAAACCACCTCAACCCTCAATTAGTGATTCCACCTCATGGTCGGACATCACTAACCATCACTAGATCGATCTCTACCCAGGATGTCTAGGGCTCTAGAGCATTTGTTCCAACTTGGATCGAGGACTAGTAACTCAACCCATAGCTACCACAAGGATTGACAGTGTTTGTCCTACCAAGGCTACAATACTAGTAACTCAATCCAGCAAGGGTTCCAGAGATTTTTTCCAACCAAGGCTCTAGGACTAGTAACTCAACTCAAGTTGTTCGAGGGATTCTAGAGTGTTTGTCCAACCAAGGATTCAGGAACTAATAACTTAACACACAACCATAAGGAACATGATAACTAATCAGAAAACAAAAAGGGAAAACCTACAATACCGTGGCTATCTAGGAAATGGCAAGGCTAGGCAAAACCATTGTCAATCTAGTCAATCCTACTTGCCAATGACAACTCATAACCAATAACCCACATGCATGTTCCATGCGTGTCAAAAATAGCAAGGAATCATACATTCAACTCGGCACCTACAAAGAAATCTCGCTGTAGATATTGATCCCAATGTCCCCTTACGCTTTCCTGCTCTTCCTTTGCATTCTTGTTCCAAATCTAATGTATGCCAAAGTGATCCATAAATACTCTAAGTGTGTAAGAGTATGAGAGAGAGCTCTAATCTAAAACTAACAAGAAGCTAACACTGACAAAATCCCAACCAACAAGAGCCATGAACTAATCCTCACAAACCTTTTATTATTGAGGTCTCTATTTTCTTCATTTTTCTCTATTTTTCCTTCAATTTCCTCGTCACTTGCAACCTGTGATCTTTCACCTTCCTTTTCTCATGCCAATTGATGTCTCATTTTCATTGTGAATGCCTTTGCAAATTTCCATAGCCATTGATTAAGCAAAATGAACACCCACTAGGATGTTTTTCCCACCATTCAGCTTGGAGTATGTATCCCATGACCTTTGTCTTATATATTTTTACGTGGAAATTCAACTAGGGGCTATTACATGCCCCACGACTGATGTGTTTTAAAACACAATGCACCACTAAAAAATATTAATTTTTTCTCCAAACAACATGGAGAACTAAAATGAATAGTATGCATTAATGGTATGCCTAGTCTTAGAATTAGAGGCATTGTATTTGCAATGAACCCACTGGTGTGTTATAGAAAATAAAATGCATTTGTGCACCACATTGTACCACACTACATATTAAAACATTGGTATAGTAGTGCGTCTAGTGGAACAACTGATGACTAGTCCGTTACAAAGCATAAAGCACCAATAAAAAACATGCAATAATTTTCCAAACAACAATGAGCACTAAAATGATCAGTATGTATTGATGGTGTGCCTCATTTTACTGTCTTTGGAAAATCCCACTAGTGTATTATAGAGAATAAATTGCATTGCATTGCACCACATATTAAAATCACTAACATAGTGGTGCATTTCAAGACTAAATTAGCCCTAATGTGGAAAATAACATGGAGCATTATCAAAATGTGTCATTCTTGTTTTCTAATAGAGCACATTGGACATAATGCATATTATCTATTAAAGGCACATTGGCTACTTCACCATATTATTTTTGCAAACACAAATTAATTTCAATTTTTGATAAATACAAAATAGTATGTGTGTGTATCTTTGTTATATAATTTAAATTTGTTTTATCCAATATATATGTTCCTAAGAAGAATTATATGTTAATTAGAAATGATGACAACAAGTGCAAGAACAACAACAAAAAAATCAGGTCAACACACAACTTTCTACATGAATGGGAAGCTAGTGAGAGGGAAAGGGAGATGATCCCTCACTCTATTATACCTCATGCTCATTCCATTTTGAGGAATGATGGCCTCCTTGTGTTTTATGAGGAGACTAAGTCACTCAAGGAGAATTATTCATTTTTATAGTAGTTGATCTATTGTTGTGATCATTCTAAGAAAGAATTCAAGGTCGGTCTTAATCCATGGTATCAAACCATGGAAGATGATATTTATTTTACCACTAGGTTATTTAGGATGTGAGAGGTTTGTGCCTAATTCCATAATATACCACCTAACATTAATATTAGTTGACTCAATATGTTTAAGAGTGTTTTTGGCCTCATTGGATTTCATATAGAGAAATTAGAGTTTTCAAAATCCCACTCAAAATCCAACAATAGTTAACAATTTTTCATGATTTTAGGATTGGGGGATTGCAACATTTTGATTGTATTTTTTCATGTACGAGGGTACGGAACTAGAATTAAATCAAGAGCACCAAACCCTCTATGTACCTTGATGTTATTGACATTTATTTTTTAAATCCTCTATCATGACCATACACAAAATGTACCCATCATTCAAACAATATCTTAACTTGACATGTTAAGGTTTTTATATATTATTTTAATTCTTTGAGGGTGTTATTACTTGAAAAATATCCCAATATATGCAATGATTTTGATAATATGTAGTTATTCGGTGTAGCATTATATTTTTGGATGCGGAATGCCATTTAGGGCTTGTTTGCTGATGTATTTGTAGTCCATAGATGGATTGTACTCGGTGAAATTTTGGTTTTGTGCACCCTTAGATGCTATATAAATGAGAAAATTTTCTTATTTTTGTACAAATGATTTGGATTCGTATGGATGCACATGAATATGTGTGTGTGTGTGTGTTTCTTTAAAAATTAAATATTTTATGTGTTTTTGGTTAACCGGTTTTTATTTGATTTTTTACCAATTCCAGTCCAGTTCCAACCATTTCTTGATTTGGGTGGTCTACTAGTTTGGTTCTAATAACATTTGGTTTAAGGATAGTGCCACTGAAAAAAACATGGTAGTATTTTGGGTCCATTTTTGGCATTCTTTACACACATTTTTCACTTTTAGTAGTGTAGTGGCAAACAACCCCCATTTTATTTTAGTACCATAATAAAAATATGGAGACACTTTAGATTTTTTCATTTTTATTAGCTTGAAAATCCCCTTTGAAATATAATAAAACCTTTAAATTTAATATAAGTTTTGATTTTATTTTAGTTTTATTTAATAAAATAATATAAACAAGGCCTTATGGCCAAGAACCATTGTAGCCGAGAACTTAACCAAATAAAAGCATTGCAAGGAACAAATCCCAAACCATAGTAAATCTTGGAACTCCGGATGTAAGTTACCTAGAACTTATGAAAGGTTACACTTGCTAGCTTCCTCTGGGAAGGATTCTCTCCAGTATAAAGTTTTTCATGCATGTACTATCCCGCATATAATATCCCAGAACTAATGCACAAGTGAACCCCGCCTATTTCCTATGGGAAGGTTTCTTCCAAGAAAGTTTCTCCCGGGGAAGTATTAGCTAGGGAACTTTCAAACAAAGCTTACCTCATGAGTCTCATCATCTTGGTTATGAAGTATTACTTGTATTACATCTGGGTTAGTTTCTCCTAGGATGACAACACATCCACATCATCACATGCCACTTCAAATACACCATTCGGTACATGCCATCTGGAACATTCACATGATCAACACTATATATGGAAACATGCCTACGATTATGATTATTATGTCATTTCGCATTAACTCACATTTATTTTGATTTGTTTTGATAATACTTGGTTAATATTTTGAAAACTTATAGTAATTTTTTCTTTTGTATGCAGCAAGTTAGCTCTGCAAACAATTTCAATTCTGTAAAAAGGGATTCTCTTGCATGTTTTGTGCAACCATCAATCATGGGCAGACCAAGGAATGTGACACCTACAAGACCTGTAGGACCAATTATGGAAGAATTTGATAATAATATTCCATAAATAGGCTTGTATTACGATACAATCATTTCTCAAGCTGTCGGAGTGTCAACATGGGAAGTAATTTATAAATTGATGGAAGAAGAAGTGGAATATGCTTCAAAAGAAGAAATCAGTGCGAAAATTCTTGATGATGCACGTGAGAGAAACAATGAACCATGATATATATTAGTTGATGCAGCAAGGTTCGGGTTTCATAAAGTTGTTGCGAGACCATGACTTATGTCTTATATAAACATAATTATATGGGTTATCACCACTGCCAATATTTCAAGGCACCAAATTACCACTCCAAAGGGAAAAGTGGTCAGCAAATTATACTTAGGGTATATATAAATTTCCTAATCCTAGTATAACTTTTCACAAAAATTTTATTGCTAGTTTCATGCAAAAAGAATGTACAGAGCTTGAAAGAACATTTCCTACCTTAATAAAATATTGGAGAACCTCTGCTTAAAATCATAAGGAAGAACATAATTGTGAATATCCCATAACTACCTTTAGTTCTCCTTTTTTTTATCAGGTTGCTATGTTATGGCATTTGTTTGGTTGGACAAATGTCAATCATTTCTCTCTTGATTGGATTCCCATTATTTAATTATTTGCAGAGGATTTTGTTGGAATCCATGGGGATATTGTTGGTACTATGTTGTGCATGGATCCAACTAGCTGATGTTGGCATAAGTTCATGATGGCAGCTAGCTCATGTTGCCATTAATGCCAAGTACTTGTAGCATAGATTATGTTTAGATGCCATTCATTGTAGCATGATTGCAGCTAGTTGTGTTGGCATTGGCGTCAACCCTATGAGGTCATGCAATTGGTGTGTGTCAGTATGTGTTAGATTGATGATTGATCCTATGATGGTAAAACACTTGATGGCACAATCATGATGGTGAGATGATGGCATTGGTTTGGTTGATGTTGTTGCTACAGGTTGTCTTACAGATCTACATGTGATGGTGATGGTTGATGGAAAACTAGTTGAGTTGTCAACTAGGTCTTCATGTCTATGCTCATGAGGATGATTTGTTGTAGTGATGTGAAGGCTTGACGATGGTGCTACAGAAGTATTTGTACATCTGTCAGAGGTTTTGTAGCTTTTGGATGATTGTTGGAGAGTGGAGGACTTGTTGGCACTCTTTCCAACCTTGTGTGTTGGCACTTGTAGGTCAACTTGGAAGTGACACTTGGGAGACATGTTTGATCTACTTTTAAACATGTTAGAGGCCATGTTAGAGGTTTGGCAACTTGTACAGATGTTGGAAAAGGTGATCCAACTGTTTGCAGAGGTCCTGAGCTGAAGGAATGATGTTTTTCTTTATCCTTAGCCCCAGTCACATGGATCCAAGCCTATGAGAGCAGTTGAAAGGCTCCAATCACTAGAAGACATGCCTATGGAAGTGAATGTAGGTCCTAGTCAAGTTTAGCCTATGTTATGGGCGTGACTGAAGGATTTGACGATATTTTCTCCGCATTCCTCGCATTGATCGGAAGTAAATTAACTTGGAAATTCCTACAGGCTTCCATAATTGTTTGAAAAGGTTGAAAATGGTTTAAAAGGGTCCTATAATCATGTGAATGCATTTATTTCACAAGAAATGGCTTTAGTGGATTGATTTGGTCCAATTTGTGCACCTTTAATCCTAGCCCCAAGCTCAATTTTGCCTTATAGGTTTTATATTCTTGTCTTGTGAGATTTGTGGCTGTTGATTGTGAGTAGAAGGAATGTGTATGTGTGTAAGAGAATGATTCATATAGTGATTATGTTCTAGACCTATTGGAGAGTGTATATTTTTTAGTCTATGAATGTAAATTGCTACATAATGAGCAGATCTAAAGCATGTTACAAAATAGATCAAAATTGAAGCTGCTGGAGTAGAGATTGTTTGGAAAAGTTTTTGTATGTTTGATGAGCCTCATAAATGGGTAATTATATGGGCTCACTTTACCTCATAACCTAGTCAAATCAACCATTCTCTTAGCTTATTGTATTATTTTCTAATTATATTTATGCTTATAGAGTGAGTTGAGTTAGTTATGATGCCATGTGGTCTAACATGTGTATAATGCAGATTATTGATGTTTTTTGAGGTCAAAGTCAAGGATCCAATGGAAAAATGGTAGCAATAACTTGAAGTGGACAAAGGAGAGGACTTATAGGACGGAATACCCCTCATTTATTACTCCTCACTTCAAATTCCCCTTCATTGAGCTCGGAGTACAGAAACCAAGTCATGCACTAGAAGGCATCTGAGCAAGTGGAGGATAACTGATGATTATCTAGAGTTTTTGGAGCCAAGCCTCCCTGAGTTTTAGTTTTGCTTATGTAAGCTCTGCTCCAACTTCAAGCTTATTATTTTGACAGTTCCATGTAATCTTGTTATTGTTTTGGAATAAAGATGGAATCCTTTTTGAGTTAGCACTGAGTTACCTCAGTGGGCTAAAGCTCTTGGTTTAGGGCCCAATCCAAGTAGCCAAGTTCCTCTTTACTTGTATTTGTATGTTTTATTTCAGTTTATAGATTAGGTTGTTGTTAGATGAATTTCTTTTATGGTCAAGAATAGGTTGCTTTTGATGGTTCAATAGTTTTCTTCCATTTGTGCTTTCTATAGCAAGTTAAGCAGTGGTAAATAAAGAGATTCAAAAGGATAGTAGCAGTGCCTTGGCATCTCTTCCTCCCTTTGGGACCGTGATTTGAGGCAAAGACCCTCTTGCTGCCCCAAAAACATAGATTTTCCTCATTCATAGGACTTCTAATGTTTGCAACTCTTTAGTTGGTTAATAGTCCAGTTTGCTTTGCCTCGGGATTTCTTCATCATCCTCATTTCTTCATTTACAATAGTCTTCTTTCATGCTTTCCTTTCTTGCAGCATTTCTCAGCATTTCCTTTCATAGATCATAGTTTAGACTAGTTGGATGCAAAACTCTATTTTTCTAGGTGCACTTATTCCATTGCTTGCTTAATCTCATTGGTTGAATGTCAGTTGTTTATGCAGCAGATATCTTCTAGCAGTAGGCTAGCCTATCAGCCATCCCATCCTCCATCTGATCCATGCCCTACAGGTCGCCCAAGTCTCCCCTCAATTCTGCCTTAGTTTCCTGCATTTTCCATAGAATTTCTTCCTCTCTCCTTGAGCAAATTCAATCATCTTTTTCTCTCCTAATGATTCTTGGTAGACCTTAGGGGCCCTAAAAATTCATTACAACCATCATCCACCTTTTCCACCCACTCTCAAACCCTCAAAATATCCAAAACTTCTCTCAACCTCCTCCTGTAGGCCTCCTGTAGAACGTTATTTTTTCCTCCCGTAGATTTTCTGTGTCCTCCTGTAGATTTTCCTATAGGATTTCTTTTGAAGTCCGAGTGTGGGCAAAGCATCCAGAAGGACAGCTGATACCTCATAGGACCCAACCACACCATCCTACATCCTCTCAAGTCCCAAAACCACCCTTCAACACCACCTATTCACTGCCACATTCACACACAATAAATTACATGCATGACAAATTCACATAAAAATACCTAAAAATCCAAATAGATTTTTTTTGCTCATTTACTTCTAGACATAGTTAATTAGATGTTGTTTACTTCCTTGAGTAGGTAATGACATTCTTTTCATGGTTTTCATAGCGATTTCTGCAAAAATAGGATTAGTTGGTTAATAAGGATTTACTTGGTTTTCTTTACATTTCAGTCTTTCTCCTTTTTGCAGTTAGAGTAGCATCTGTAGAATAGTCTTTCTCTCCTTTCATCACATATAGAGCTTCTTCTGGAATACATAGAAGTTGGCTTGAGCTCCTAGTGATCTTGTGCTGGCTGACCAAGTGACAACCTGCAGTAAGAACTAGTACTTGTGCATATAGCACCGTCGCTTCCAAGTTTGTTACAAACTACCGAGTTGATAAGAGTAAAGTAGGCAACCTAGGAGTTGCAGCATTATTACTGTAATATTTGTGCTCACCATACTTTTTGGTGTTGTTTCCGAGGAAGCATCAGAGTATTCTGTGATTACTGCTTTCTTCTATTTTCTATTGCAACATTCTGCTAATAGTTTATTTCAGCAAAAGTAGACTAGTCCTTCTCTTCCTTCAGTTCTACATTTCCTTGCTTTCCTTTTCAATTCTGCAAATTTCATTTTAGCAAGGGTAGACTAGTCATTATTTTCCTTTAGTTCTACATTTCCTTGGTTTCCTCTTCAATTCTGCAAATTTCATTTCAACAAGTTCATTTTAGTTAGTTGCAATTTGTTTTGTTCAATCAATTTCAATTTTGCAGGTACTATTAGTGTGGGGAAAAAGAAACAAAAACCAACCAAAAATATTTCCTTTCATGCCTCATAGGAATAGAGATAACTTAGGAAAATTTTTGCCCAACACCCCCACCGATTCACCCAACCAGCCTTCTCTCTTCTTTGGTGGCTGCGATTAAGAAGAACTCTTAGGTGAACAACCAGATATATTTGAAGAACCTATAGGGGAAGAAGAAGAAGAAAACGTTCCTTTGGAGCCAATGGCTGAACAAAAAAATGCTAGGGGGAATGGAGAGACAATAGAGGGTACCTTTCCCATTAGGGAGACCAATGGGGACACCAAAATGAAGAATATAAGCCCTTTTGCCCTACCTCATTTCCATGGTCTGACTACAAAAGATCGTGACACCTTTTTATTAGAGTTTGTTGTTATCTGTCGAACCTATGACTATGCAGAAGATGAGAAAAAGTTGAAACTATTCCCTTCTACTCTCAAGGATGCCGCATTGCGTTGGTTCATGGGTTACCTAGCAATAGAATCACAACTTGGGCTCAGATGCAGCAAGCCTTTAACAACAAGTATCGAGACTATTGTAGGTCAAAAGATACTGAAGAAGAAATTTTCTGAATGACTATAGGAAGTGATGAGTCCCTGGAAGACTATGAGGAGAGGTTCCAGCTCAGTTACACAAGGGTCGGGTGTACACTTGACCCTAAGTCTCTGACGTTGGTCCTGTTCAGGGGAATTTGGGAAGATATTTTAGACACCCTCCATCTACTGGCTGGGGGAGACATCTACCAACTACCCTATGAGGACATAAAGATTGTTTTTAGAAACCATTCTAGAGTAGCCAAAAAGAAATGTAGGGGGAGTCAACCCATAGCCAGAACCTCTTCCTGTAACTCATCCATTAAAGGATAAATTGGAAAAATGATGTAAGGCTTCAAGAGTGAGATGTTGCAAACTCTTTCCATGCAAATGGATACCTTACATATCAAAAGGAAACAAGAGGAAGCAAATAAGGCTTTGGCCATTTTTTTCCCTAAAAGCACCAGGAGGCATCCTAGGAATGAATGCCTATTGAACTTTATAGAAGTTTGTTCAGTCTGTGAAGAAAATCATTCTATAGACAAGTGCCCTTCCTTATCTGAACTTAAAGCTATATATCAAGGGACTGAGGGAGTCATTGAACATCTCTATTACATAAACCAAAGGAGGCCGCATGGACCTAGACCATATCAGTAGGGGATGCAAGGGACATCTCAGGCATACTACAACCCCAACCAAGTCACTTCCATACCTTCTTGGGCCCCCTTGCTCATCCTTCCTGGTCCACACCTCCTCCTTGGTCCTTCACATCTCCATATCATGCCCAACTAGCCACCCATTCATCTCAATCCTATGCTCAGTGACAACCTCAATGGAATGCATCTCATCAGGGGTGGAGGCCCCAATACAACTTTCCTCCCACTCTTTTGCCTCCACCACCTACCCAACCACAACCGTTGCTGCCTGCTCCACCAAAGCAACCTGAAATGCCTACCCATTCAAATCCGAACCCAAACAATAGATAGGCTCAGCAAGTGTATAGTGGGGAACCATCATGCCCGACTTATGCTATGGAGATTCAGGAAATTAACTTGCGATCTGGGAAAGTTCCTAGATATCCAGCCTCCACCTAGCGAGGTTGAGGAAGATAAAGAGGAAATCAAACCTAAAGCGAATCCACCCTTTCCTGAGAGACTATCCGCAACAGTCCAACCTACCCCAGAAGAAAATTAACTCCTGGGATAATTGAAACATTTATATGTGAAGATACCACTTCTCCAAGCCATAAAAGATGTGCCTATCTACAATAGGTTGATCAAAGATAAGTGTGTTAGGCATCTAGGAAGGCACAAGAGAGATGCCCCAACCATTAATGTCATAGGGCAGTTGTCCAACCTGATGTTGGGGCAGGTAATCTGTCCAAAATATCTGGACCTTGGAATCCCAGTAGTTGATGTCCACATCAATGGCACCATGATCCCACACCTTGATTGATCTAGGAGCTACCATTAATGTGATGACAAAGGAAACAATGCTCAAACTCAACATCGAGAGCTCCTTGAGGAAGACCATGACCTTGCTTCAGCTTGCAGACCACTCCACCATCGCCCCTAAGGTGATTGTGGAATATGTGATGGTCTCCAATGATTCATGGGAGTACCCTGTTGATTTCTTAGCTCTCCAGCCAAAGGCAAAGCTCACTGGGTATCCTCTCGTTTTGGGAAGACCCTGGTTGGCTACCGTTGATGCCTACATCAGCTGTCGAGCTGGGAACATGACCATAAAGAACAAGCATATTTCCAAGCAGTTAACCCTATATCCTCTTGCCCAAACATTAATAGAACATGATCTACCTCTCTGGTTGGAGGAGGAAGATGAGGATGAATTATATGCTGCACCGCTTTATGCATTAGAAATCGCCATGGGGGGAAAACCGCAAGATGAGGATGATATGATTGAAAATCTGATTCAGAATCCACCTCTCAGTGTATTACCATTAGACGACATAGTAAGAGAAACCGAAAAAAACCCCTTAATTGATCTCTGTACGGTTGACTCCACTCCTCTCCATGTTAAGAATATAGAGTTTGGCCCAAAAAGAACCTTGAAAATCAATCCATCCCTATCCACTTCCCAAGAGAAGGAACTGTGTAGCTTGCTAAGAAAACACCTAGATGCCTTCGCCTGGAGTTATAAGGAGATGAAGGGAGTGCACCCTTCAGTATGTACTCATCATATATACATCAAGGAGGGTTGCAAGCCAGCCAGGCAGCCTTAAAGGAGGATGAATCTAGCACTTAAAGATATTGTTAGGGAATAACTACAGAAATTGCTTGATGTAGGATTCATCTATCCCATCTCTGACAGTGAATGGGTCTCTCCTTTGGTGCTAGTGCCAAAGAAAAATGGTAAGTGGAGAATCTATGTCGACTATCAGGAATAGAACAAATCCACTAAAAAGGACCATTTTCCTTTACCTTTCATGGATTAAGTTTTAGACAATCGGGAAGGGAAAAAGCTTTTCTCTTTCCTAGATGGGTTTAACGGGTACAATCAGATTCAAATTAGCCTGAAAGACCAAGATAAAACCACTTTCACTTGTCCTTCGGGTACCTTTGCATACCAAGTCCTTCCTTTTGGTTTGTGTAATGCTCCTACCACTTTCCAAAGAGCGGTATTGAGTATATTCTCTGAATTAGTTCATGATGCATTAGAGATATACTTGGATGATTTTACTCCTTATGGCTCTGACTTTCAGGAAGCCTTATCTAATCTAGGAAAAGTTCTACACAAGTGTATTGAGATGAACCTGTCCCTCAGTCTGGAAAAATGTGAAATTTTGATGATTAAAGGGACCATGCTAGGTCATGCAATATCTCAACAGGGACTGCAGGTGAACCCCAACAAAATTGCCATCATCCAAAGGGTCCCACCTCCTCAAAACGTGAGAGATGTCAAAAGTTTCCTAGGCTTAGCTAGGTATTACTAGAGATTCATTAAAGATTTTAGCAAGCTAGCCTCTCCTTTGTTATGCCTCTTAGGTAAAGATGTTGAGTTTATATGGCCGGAAAACTGTCAAGAAGCCCTAGATACCTTGAAGAGAAAGCTCGTGACTGCCCCAATTATGAGAGGCCCAAACTGGGCCCTACCTTTCCACATTGACACAGATGCCTCGAACAAAGCAATAGGAGAAACCTTGGGACAAATTGATGAAAAATTGCCTTATGCCATATACTTTATATGAAAAAACTTGTCAAAGGCCGAGTTAAAATATACAGTGACCAAGAAGGAACTCCTAGCTGTCATGCATTCCTTAAACAAATTCAGACATTATATCACATGCTATCAAACGTTTGTGCACGCTGATCATGCTACAATCAGATATTTAATGAAAAAACCGGATGTAAATGCTTGCATTATTAGATGGTTGCTTTTACTGTAGCAGTTTGACTTGACCATTGTTGATAAGCCTGGTAAAGAAAATGTTGTTGCTGACTTTTTGTCTAAAGTAAATTTTCCTGTAGGTGAAGAAGGAATGGTGGATGACCAAATGCCAAATGAACATCTGTTTGCTATCTCAGTACTCTCCATGGCTTACTAATATAGCAAACTACTTGGGTTTAGCATAGTTCCCATCACACCTGTCCTCAAAAGAAAAGAGCAAGATAGTAAGGAAAAGCACCCCTTTCATGTGGATTGGGGGCAATCTCTTCAAACTTGGCCTAGATCCGATCTTGAGAAGATGTGTCAGGGAGGAGGAAGTCTTTGACATCCTCATGACCTGTCATGATGGGCCTTATGGAGGTCATTTTGTAGCAAAAAGAATTGCCTTCAAAATACCACAAGCAGGCTACTACTGGCCCACTCTTCATCAGGATGTGAGGAGATACACCAGCTAGTGTGATTGGCGTTATAGGATGGGGAAACCTACTCCAAAGGATGAGATGCCCATTCAACCTCAAGTGACCTTTGAGCCATTTGAGATGTGGGGCATGGACTTTGTGGGGCCTATCAACCCTGCTTCAAAGTAGAAACAATAAATCATTGTGTGCACCGATTACTTGACAAAGTGGGTAGAGACAAAAGCAATCAAAGCAACGACAAAAGAAAAAGTAGTTGAATTTTTGAGAGAAAACATATTTTACAAGTTTGGGTATCCAAGAGAGTTGGTCACGGATCAAGGCAGTCAGTTTACTTCCAATTTGATTGAAGACCTGCTCACACATCATAGAATCAAGCATAAGACTTCCACCCCTTACCATCCACAAGCCAATGGGCAGGTGGAGGTCACTAACAGAGCAATGGAAGGGATCCTAACAAAGGTAGTGAGCAACAGTAGAAAAGACTGGGTGGACATATTAGTTGAGGCCACTTAGGCCTACAACAAAACATGGAAGACCACTACATGGTTCACACCCTATGAACTGGTCTATGGGAAGAAGGCTTTGCTATCAATAGAATTTGAATTCAACACCCTAAGGATGGAAACTCAGCTGGACCTAGACCTTATCCATGCAAAAAAGAAAGATTACTTTAGCTCAATGGATTGGATGAACACAAAATGTAGGCCCTTCTCCATATAGAGGTAGTTCAGCTTCAGAGAAAGATATGGCATGACAATAATATCAAGGAGAACCAATTCCAAGAGGGAGATTGGGCACTATTCTATGATTCAAGATACAAATATTTCAAGGGCAAGCTAAGGAAAAGATGGCCGGGACCCTACACTGTGGAGAAATGCAATGACAATGGTTCAGTTCTAATCAGAACCATTGATGATGAAGTCATCCCCATTCTTGTCAATGGACATCGGTTGAAAGTATAAAAGAAACCCCTCTCCCAGTGAGAGTTCATTGAAGATTTGAATAAGACAATGATGGTAGTGGAGCATGTCTTAGCCTCCACTTCACCCACTCACTCAAGCAAAAAAGGAAAAAATAAAAAAGTAAGGACTCAAGTGAAAACCTCCATGAGGCGCTTGAGTCCCATCATTGGGTTGAAAACCTCTTCTGAGGCGGCCTAGTGATGCCAAAAAAAAAAGAGAGAAAAATAAGATCTTGGGGTGAAAACCTCCCTTGGAGGCACCCAGGGTAGGCAATTAGGGTGAAAACCTCCCTGAGGCGCCCTAGTCGTTTTCAAAAAAAAAAAAAGAGAGAAAAAGAAAAATGAATTTTCATTTGCATTGCAGGTTTGCAGGAGGACTACAGGAAGTAGCAAAAGGTGCCAAGGGAGCCCTGAAATTAACACCAAAACCTATCCTACCTTCCCACACTTTTCTCCATCATTCTTGGCATTTTTTTCACCTCACTATGCTTCTTTTTCAGAAACTGTGTTTTCTACAAGAGGCTCTTGGAGGAATTACAGAGAGCCAGAAATGGATATAAAAGGCAGTTTGAGGGACAGGGAAGCTTCATAAAAATATATATAAATCCTCCTATAGTATTCAAACCTCCTTGCCATCATTTCCAAGCCTACATCACATCCCAAGCATCATTCTTCTTCCTATCCAATAAAAACACATAAAAAACAGTTTTTCAGGAAAGGAAAAAAAAAACAAAAAATAAGAAAGGAAACAGCACCATCCACCTCACCTAAATCCTACCTATTACCTCTCCATCTCTATCTACATCTCTGGCATCATCCTCACAGCTCCAAGCACAGAAATAAGCTGAAGTTTCAAGGGGAGAAGCAGCTACAGGAGCTCCTGTAGTAATTCATGTAGCAGTTGATCCCATTAAAATCCAGCATCAACAACAACAGGGTGAAAATATGAAGGTTGAAGAAGACACCTGAAGCTCAGATCCAGCCAGAGAAGAACTTGCACAAGGCACAACCACACATCAGCAAGCAGACAACATGCAGCAAAAGAAACAAAGGCATGCAGGAGAGAGAGAGAGCCACATCACCTCACAAGAAAATACATTTGGATCTCAGGTAAGTAACTAACCCAATCCTTTGTTTGCATTTGTGTAATTAGAAGGCATGCAAAAGTAATGAGATGGTTGAGGTTGAATGAGGGAAAGGTTTCCAGTTAACTTGGCCACCTTCATCTAGTTGACTCCACTCATCTGAGGATGTCACCCACGCATGCACACAGTCAACTCAAGAAAGATGTCAAGGACAGGTAGTGGAGGAAGTATGAACTCTGATGCAATCATGAGGGATGATTACGAGGAAAGGGCCATGATGACAAGGTAGGTGGGGACCAACGGTCTGAATATGGCCAACGTACACTTTGCCAGCTCACCCTCTATCACCTGAAATATCCATAAGAAGTAATAAGTACTCCTCCCCGAGCACTCTCATCACCTTTTCCTTCATTCTCTCCTCGAAACTACACTCCTGCAACCTCCTTGTACCCCCACAACCTCGTAACCATCATTATCCATTAATCTCTCCCATATTCTTTCTCTCGTTGTTTTCTACAGGAGCACTTACAGGTTCTACAGGAGCACCTACAAGGATTCTACAGGAGGAATCGCAGTCTTCTACAGGAGGTCCAGTGAGTTGTTTTGAAGGGAGAAAACATGGGTTTTAGCACAATTCTTAGGCTGAGGAGGTAGTTTCCATGCATACCCCCATTGAATATCAAAATATGCAAGCAGTGGTTTAAAATTTGAGGGTGAAATCAAGCCTTTAGGTGGAGGAAATACATAAAAAAAAATTTCTTATTTCATAAAAAAAAGCAGTCTCTCTGTTTTTCTTCAAAAATTGTTGTCTCCATCTCCACATTTGGTTTCCCAAAGAGGCATAAACAAAATGACAGGATTTTTTATGAGGAAGGAGCCCACCAACTCCTCCAAGCTCCATGCACATCCCCAAGTAGTGGACATATTCACAAGAGCAAATTGGATTAACTTTTTTGAGAAATTTTGAGGGTTTGATGAGGAAATTGATCAAGAATTTTCCCACTCTTTGGTCCCTTACACCAGAAGACATGTCACTATCACCTTTAGAGGCCTTTCCATGGAGATGACCCCTGAATTTATTAGTAGGGTGACCACCCTTCCTCTTGGATTGCCTTGGAGTAAGGATGAGAAACCAATTGGCCAGGGTGCTAAGAAAAACTTCTTCCAAAACAATGAAACCCCTGTAGAGGATAAAAATGGCATTAGAAGGGCTAGCATACCATATCTCTGGGATAAGGTTAGTTACCAAATAATCAAATATATTTCTTGTGAGGGGAGGTATAACATTGTTTATGGTTACCACTTTAGAATCCTTCATGAATTAAGGTATGGAATAGACACTCCAGCCCCTCAGAAGCTCAACATCCCCTACTTCCTCCTACAGTCTCTCATTGACTCCAGCACTAAAGTTCAAGCAGGAAATTCAAAGCAACTATCTCATCGTGGGTTAATCAAAATGTTAATGGAAGAAGCCCTCCATGCATTTACACTCCCTATAGCATGGGAAATCTTCCAAAACATGACATCTGAAGATGACATAAAGACCCTAACCTATGATATCAGTCCTACTGGCAATGAGGAGGAAGAGCAGTAAGGGGGAGAAGGTGAAGCAACTGGTGACTTAACAGAACAACAAGGGAAGGAGGAAAAAACAAATATAGAGGAGGAGAAAGCTGAAGAAACAGAGCTGGAAAAAACAGAGCGAGCAGAGACAGAAAAGACAGAACAAGGAGAAGTGTCCCTTGAGACTCTGGAAAGAGCGACAGCAACTGCTCTCACTACCCTCTGTACACCCATCAAGCCAAAATAGAAGAGGAAAAGGCAGGCCTCCATGTATTTCAAGGCTAGGATTATATGATAATCACCCTATGAGTGACCTCAGTTAAAGACTTATTAAACAAAAGGTATTACAGACTCATGTGCTAGTGTGTGTTCTGTGTTATTGAAACAACGGATCGATCAGATTGCCACAAACATTTTGAATGGAAAGATAGCAGAGAAATACAGTAAGCAATGCAAAGACACAAGCAATTTTTAATAAGGAGTTCACCCTATTCTCCAGGGCTACGTCACAGATCCTGCTTCAGTGGTGGCCTTGTTTTATTATGTCTTTGAGCAGAGAAATTACAATACAGGGACTCAATATGAGTTCTCCTGAAGCAGATTTTGCTTGGCAGGGTGGTTCTTGGATTCCCCAAGCCACTCGAAGTACACAGACTCTTGTTCTTCCTACTAGCTCTATGACCCTTGGTCTACAGTGGAAAGAGCCAACTGTGATGCTCAATCTGGATAGATTCCTCTATGGGAAGGCTTGATACTTCAAGCTCTTTGGTGCTCGATGCTACCTATGGTCAGCTCGGCCCTCTGTCTCCTCTACTTGGCTTTACTGATCTCTGTGATTAGTCCTCCTCTCAGGGTTCACTATTCACTGTCTCTCTTGGTCACTTGGACTCTTCAATCTGAATCTCTCTTCTGATCCCTGTTCACTGTCTCTATTCATGGCTTTAGCCATTCGACCTCCATGCTTGTTCGCTTCCTCTCCCACCTGTGTCGATTCACCTGTCACCTACGTGCTTGGAATTCCCTGTTCGGCGTCAGCATGAATGCTCAAGAAGTAGCCATGCATCCCCATTGGAACTGCGCCAGCCGACTTGTCGATTCGTTGCTTTCTCCACCATGGCGGTCAACGGATTCCAAATCCTCTTAAGTCATGGCTTAATCCCCTCTCAATTCCGCTCTGTCTATCGGGCACAATCTCAGCTATCCGATCTGGGCTCCTCTAGATCCAACATCATTCGCACGTCGAGCATGGTTGACTTGCGTGACCAATAATGCGCGATCGTGGTGGTTTTTTCTCTCACCTCCACTGCCACGTGTTGATTGCTGAGGGTGCTTGCTCTATTTTCTCCAAAATCGCTTACCGTTCAAGGGTGCCTTGATCAAACCGCTGATTTCTAGGTTGTGGGTCCCACCTTCGTACAATGGCGCTTTATGTTTCTGCGCCCACGGTCCTCTGGCTCCCAACGTGACCGAGTTCTTAAGCTCTACCATTTTAGCCCTATTTT
Organism: Pinus tabuliformis; assembly: GCA_031772625.1. NCBI lineage: Eukaryota > Viridiplantae > Streptophyta > Pinopsida > Pinales > Pinaceae > Pinus > Pinus tabuliformis. The sequence continues at coordinate 999,995,888 of CM062818.1, forward strand.
CCCAGCGATGCGAGTGCTAAGTGCTAACGCGCATCGAAAATTAGCTCCTTTTCCCGATCCGGGGCTCCCAGGGGCTATTTTGACCTCCTGCGCAGTCTCCATGGGCCTCAGTCAACATGTTTTGACCGAGGTCCTCGTCATTCCATGTTGGTTGCCATCGCCACTGGTTCAGGGTGTTTTCGATTGTTGTTTTGGATTCTTCAAGGATTTGTTCGACTTGATTTAGTCACGGTTCTATGACAGTGGTTTATGGATCTGATTTGGATCACAGCCTCCCAACTGAAAAGCTTTTGGACAACCAAAAGTTGGTTTTCTTCAAGCATTGACTAAGTGAGGAAACTGCTGTCTCACTTGTCCAATCTCAATCCACTTCGCACTGCTCGGCTTCAAACCTTTAAGCCCAATTCTGAGGTATTCCATCTGTCCACTGCACGTCATCCTTACCTTCCTGTCCAGCACTGTATCTTCCTACAACTCATTAAGATATTCAAGTAGCAGGTCATCAACAGAAGGAAATTACTCTACTCTTCAGGGTCCTCAATCATTGAAGATTCAAACAACCTCAAGCAATCCACGTTCACGATTGAGTAGATGTGCATGTAAGCTGGCAGATCAAGGCGAAAATCATTTTCACCAATCTTCTCAAGTATCCTGAAGGGTCCATACCTGATAGGTTTTAGCTTCCTACCTTCACCTTGCATCCTATCCTTGCTGATATACAACCAGACTTGGTCTCCAACTAGAAAACTATGCTCCATCCGATGCTTATCATGCCTAGCCTTGTACTTGGCCTAGCTCTTTTCCAGTTATTCCTGTACTGCTTGGTGGATCTCCTGGATCTGTTCAATGAACCTAGTTGCTTTGTCCACATCACTGTGTCCATCAACCATGGTATCTTTACCAAAGACAAAATCCAAGGGGGACCTTGGTGTGAAACCAAAACAGGTGTCAAAAGGATATCTCTGGGTAGAAGAGTGTTTGGCTCTATTGTAAGCATGCTGCACATAGCACAAGTGCTCATCCCAAAGCTTAGGGTGTTTGCTGCAATATCATCTCAGTAACTGGATCACTGTCTTGTTAACTACTTCTGTCTGGCCATCTGTTTGTGGATGAAAAGCTGTGTTTTTCTTTAATTTGGTGTCCATTAGTTCCTACAGACTGGACCAAAACTTTCTCACAAATCGAGTGTCTCGATCAAATATAATAGAAGTGGGTAATCCAAAATGAACACATACATGTTCAAAGAATAATTTTGCAGTTTGTTCAGCTGTAATCTATTTACTACAGGGTATTTGCTGAACCTATCCACAACAACATATAGATAATCATGACATTTCCTAGATTTAGGCAGTCCTCCAACAAAATCCATGGAAATGCTCTCCCAAGGGTGAGAAGGAACTGGCAATGGAGTGTACAAGCCTAGTTTTCTGTTGCTGGGCTTGCTTTTAGGACACATAGCACACCCCTTTACATATCTAGAAACTGTCTCACTCATTCTTGGCCAATAACAGAACCTTTGCAGCTGTGCAATTGTTTTACTTACCCCAAAGTGACCTGATATCAGAGAAGTGTGTGCTTCCCTAATTATCTTTGCTCTCTCAGTTTGTGGAATGCAGAGTTTCCCACAATGGTATAAGAGTCGATCCTTTACATGATAGTCAAATTCTTCTACTCTTTTTCCTTGACTCAAAGTTGCATATACATCTTTAAAGTCCATATCCTGAGCATACTATTCTATGTATCTTTCATGTAGCACAGAATTATGCTTAAGTATGGTAGATGCATTTATAATGGGTCTAGATAACATGTATGCAACCTTGTTATGTATGCCCGTTTTATATCTGATGACTAAATGAAACTGTTGTAGAAAACCCATCCATCTATAATGTCTTGATTGTTGCAACTTAGTTTGGGAGTGTAGATATTGAAGTGGCTGATGATCAGTGTGTATTACTGTTTCTTTGCCCATTAAATAATGTTTCCACTTTTTCACACTTTGAACTAATGTATACAATTCTTTATCATAGGTAGGATAGTTGACTACTACAGGATTAAAAGTCTCAGAATGATAACATATGGGTTTATCGTGCTACGTCAACACTGCTCCCATGGCATAGTCATTGGCATCAGTTTGGATCTCAAATGGTCTTTGTAGATCTGGCAGTGCTAGTACAGGTGCTGTACTAATTTTTTCTTTCAAGGTGTCAAAAGCTTTCTGCTATTTTCCTCCCCACTGAAACACCTTGTTCAATCCTATCAAAGCATGTAAGGGAGCTGCAATTGAGGAGAAATTTGAAATGAACTTCCTCCAATACTGTGCTTCTCCTAAGAAGCTTCTCACTTCTATAGCAGACTTGGGTTTAGGCCAGTTTACAATGACTGCCACTTTAGAGGGATCTATTTTCAATTCACCTCCCCATACTATGTGACCCAAATAATTTAGAGAGGTTTTTCCAAATTCACATTTGGAGAGTTTAACATAAAAAAATTTCTCTTTTCAAAACATCTAATGTATACTTAACATGCTTTAAATGTTCTTCCCACGTTTTACTAAAAATCAAAATGTCATCTAGATACACAATAACAAAATCATCAAGAAAAGGTATGAGCACATCACTCATTAATCTCATGAAAGTAGCAAGAGCATTGGTCAAGCCAAAAGGCATAACCAGCCATTCATACAATCCCTGCTTTGTTTTGAAAGCAGTCTTCCATGCATCTTGCTTTGCAACTTTGACATGATGGTATCCACTGTGCAAGTCCAGCTTGGTGAAATAAACAACGTCCTTCAATTGATCTAAAATATCATCTATGCGAGGAAGGGGATAACGATTTTTTATCGTTATTTTATTCAGTGCTCGTTAGTCAATGCACATTCTCCATGAGCCATCTTTCTTTCTCACCAAAATGATTGGTGACCCACATGGTGATGTGCTAGGCCTGATGAACCCTTTCTCGAGCAACTCTTGCACCTGCTTCTTGATTTCAACATTCTCTAAAGCAGATAACCTGTACATCCCAATGTTAGGCAAAGGAACATCTTGCTGCAAAATAATATCATGTTCTATTCCCCTTTTGGGTGGCAGACCTTGAGGTTCTTGAAACAAGACATCATACTCTGAAACAATCTTTTCTATATCAGCTTGCTGATCAAAATGGCAGCCCTTAAATACATTGGTTTTATCAGTTTTCTTTTCCTTTACAACCATTAGTAAGAACTATTTACATGAATTTATCATTCTTTTCATCTATCCTAAGTTTATGAGAGTATAATTATTCTTGAGCTTATGAGATTTTACAAAGTATTCGATTCCATCTTTAACAAGTAGATACTTGTTCTCAGCTCTATAGAAAATAACCTTTCTATCATACAAGTAAGGACTTCCTAAAACAATTCCACATATATCCAAAGGAATTATATCTGACTCAACCTCATCTACAAATGCTGACCCAAAAGAAAACTTGAGTTTGCACTATCTAGTCACTTGTAGTTGTGCTTTATCATTCAACCATCCTAATGGGTATGGTTTCTTATGAGGTGTACTTGCTAATCCCAATTTCTTTAAAATTGCTTCAGAAATCAGATTTACTTGTAAGCTTCTATCAAACAAAGTATCAATCTTTTGATATTTGGAAACAACTCGAATATGGAAAAGCTCACGCCTTTTTCTCTCTTGTTCTTCATCAATAACAGATTGAGCAAAATTACTAGTAGATGCTTCAGAATTCTTACCTTTTATACCTGTGGCTGCAATGATTGTTTCATCTCCCGAGTCCGACCCCAAATCTTTCTGAATAGTTGCAGCAGCTTTCTTCTTCTTGCCCTCAGACTTCTTAGGCCTCAGCTCTAGATGCAGAATCCAACAGTGCTCATCATCATGCCCCTCCTTTCTACAGTGGATGCATGAGGCTTTGCCTTTTTGTGTAGTGTTAGCCTTCCTTGCTTTCCATTTCTGCTTTCTTTTCTCCTTGCTCTTGCTTACAGTGGGTTGGGATGGTCCCCTAACCTTTTGATTTCCATTCTTTCCTCTAGCTTCTAGACGAGTAGCTTGTATAGATACCTCATCTATACTAGTGGGATTGAACATGAGGATAGTGTGCCTCATGTAGCTGTGTAGACCCCCAATGTACTTCAAAAGAGTTTCTGGTGAGTCTAATGAAATACCCAACATCAATGCTCTCTTTTTGAACTCTTGAGTATACCCTTGTACACTTTGCCCTTTCAACTACCGAAGAGTTTGCAAACTCATCATGGCTTGTTGCATGTAGGCCAATGGATAGAACTGCTTTCTGATGGCAGAAACAAAGTCACTCCAGACAGAGATGGTCTTACCATGCTTCTTCACATCAGCTTGGGTTCTGCCTTCCCACCAAACCAAGGCAGTGCCCCCTAGGCGAAGGCTTGCCAGTTGAATCTTTCTCTTGTATGAGTCTATATTTTGTACTATGCAATACACATCAATTTGTCTTATCCAATTGTCCAAGTTTTCAACATTTAGCTCTCCATCATATATGGGCAAATCAAATTTAACATCTAACTTAATCAAAGATGCTTTATTATTATGCACAGGGCTACTAGGAGGTGTAGGGAAGATTTCTTCTTTCCCCTTTCTATTGGAGTGGTCATGGGCATGAGATTCATCTTCTTCCTTATCTTGCAAAGAGTGTTAGGCCCCTATACTACTAGTGTAACCCCTTATTGTTATTAGTACAACCCACTTATTATATTGATGTACCCATGTAGTTCCCATATTGTTACTATTGTGCCACATAGAAGCCCACTATTGTTATTATTATGCCCTTACATTATTATTGTTATGTCGGCTCTGATTATGTTATGACCCCTTAGACTCCTATATATAGAAAGGAGGTCTTTTCATTTGTGTCATCCCAGAATTGTTCATTTATGTAATGTAAAGGAGGTTTCCCCCTCGAAGAGGCTGAATTCTAAGGCGTTGATCTATCTTTTCTATCTTTTCTTGAGTTGGTTTCATAACATTTGGTATCAGAGCTTTGGATTCTAGGGTTTCGCTGCTCCAAACAGGTCATCGTGGCATTTTTGCTATAACCTTTTTTCTGCGATGTTTCAGAAGCTACAAAATAAAACCATTTGAGAATAAATCACTCTGAACCTCAGGTCCGAATTTCAGATCTTTTCGTGCTATATTTGAGGAGATATGATCTGAGGAAGTTGGTCTTTTTGCAGACTCCTGAATTACATTGCAAACAGGTGACCTGGGGAAAATCGTCATAACTTTCTATCTGAGCATCAGATTGAAATTTTGTAAGAAGGTATAGAAAGAGGACGGACTGTAGTTTCTTGTATGCAATTTTCAGATCCAAAGGTTGAAACAGTGACTCGTGGCATGTTGTACAAGTTTTCTCTATTGAACTAGTCTATAATCAAGTCACTGTGAGAGATTTCGCATAACTCTTCCTTGGAGAATCCTATTTGGGTCAGACTTGTGGCATTGGAAAGAGAACATAGAGGGCTACTATAGGTTGCAATTTTAGAACTTAAAGATCCAAAAGTACAGAGTTATAGTCGTTTCAGGATCGAGCTCCTAAAATCAAGAAAAAGTAAGATGAGGAAGTTTGATGGCAAGGATCTGGTAAATTGGATACTTCAAATGGAGCAATATTTTGACCTACATGGTGTACCACTGTTACAAAAGTTATGTATTGCATCTTCATATTTAGAACCGGATCAATTTTTATGGTATGAAGGGCTTTGTTCTTGTAAAAACTTGTTACGTGGTCAATTTTCACGAAGGAAATGATAGCACATTATGAGGATACAAAGAGAAACACCTTCTTTAGAGCAACACCACAACAATTGGAAAGAGTAAAAGGGCTTTGTGACATAGTGGAAAGAAAAATTATGGAAACCAAGAAGCATACCCCTCACAACTATAAAGTTGGAAGTGTTGTTTCTCCTAGCCTTCCACAACCTACAAGGGTTACACCACAAAAATTGGAAGAAAAGAGAGAAAAAGGGCTTTGCTACAATTGTGATAGCAAATGCACTAAAGGTCATAAGTGTGCTGAGAGGAAATTATTTTACATAGAATATGAAGAGGAGGAAGAAAAGGATCAAGAAACATCAAAAGAAGAAGATATACGCCAGGACCCCACCCCAAAGAAAGAAGAAATGAATCAGACCATATCTTGTAAGGCATTGGCAAGAATTACCAATCCTCAAACTCTCAAGATAGAAGGACATATCAAGAAGAAAAAGGTGCAAGAAGTGAAAGATCACATTGAGAAAGAAGAAATGAACCCAACCATATCTTGTAATTCATTGGTCGAAATTACCACTCCTCAAACTATCAAGATAGAAGGACATATCAAGAAGAAAAAGGTGAAAGAAGTGAAAGATAACATCAAGAAAGAAGAAATGAATCCAACCATATCTTGTAATTCATTGGTCGAAATTACCACTCCTCAAACTATCAAGATAGAAGGACATATCAAGAAGAAAAATGTTCAAGAAGTGAAAGATCACATCGAGCATCAAGAAATGAATCCGACCATATCTTGTAAAGGATTGGAAGAAATTACCACTCCTCAAAATCTAGAGATAGAAGGATATATCAAGAAGAAAAAGGTTCAAGCAGAGAAAGATCACATCGAGCATCAACAACAAGTTCTCCAACTTTTAAAGGATAACACCACTTCAGTGCAAAATCAAATGAAACAACATGTAGATCAACATCGTAGTGGAAAATGTTTTGATGTAGGTGATTGGGTATTTTTACTGCTACATCTCAAGCAAGCTATTTATGAGAAGGAAATGTTGGCAATACTACATGCACTTAAAAAATGGTGACCTTACCGAATGGGAAGACTCTTCAAGGATGAGGATGTGGAAGCATTGTTTTGTGCTATTTCTATTATCCAACTAGATTGGATAAACGAAGCAAGGGATGAATGGAAGAAGGACGAAGAAGTATGGCCATTTATTCAAAAGTTACAAAAGATCCCAATTCAAACAATATTTCCAGAAATTGAAGAAGAAGGAAAAATCATATTGGAACTTCGATCAGTCATAGAAACAAGAACCTGACAGCTACGAAATCGATCAATTTCATAGTATCTCATCAAGTGGAAGAACTTACCCACTGAAGATTCCACATGGGAGGACAAGAATTTTATACAGAAGCATCAAGAACTACTCAAGCGTTGAGGACAGTGCTTTTTGAAGGAGAGGGGCATGTTAGGCCCCTATACTACTAGTGTAACCCCTTATTGTTATTAGTACAACCCACTTATTATATTGATGTACCCATGTAGTTCCCATATTGTTACTATTGTGCCACATAGAAGCCCACTATTGTTATTATTGTGCCCTTACATTATTATTGTTATGTCGGCTCTGATTATGTTATGACCCCTTAGACTCCTATATATAGAAAGGAGGTCTTTTCATTTGTATCATCCAAGAATTTTTCATTTATGTAATGTAAAGGAGGTTGCCCCCTCGAAGAGGTTGAATTCTAAGGCGTTGATCTATCTTTTCTATCTTTTCATGAGCTGGTTTCATAACATTTTGTACTTTGCAATACACATCAATTTGTCTTATCCAATTGTCCAAGTTTTCAGCATTTAGCTCTCCAGCATATATGGGAAAATCAAATTTAACATCTAACTTAATCAAAGATGCTTTCTTATTATGCACAGGGCTACTAGGAGGTGTAGGGAAGATTTCTTCTTTCCCCTTTCTATTGGAGTGGTCATGGGCATGAGATTCATCTTCTTCCTTATCTTTCTTAGAGCCTAATGAATCTTCACCCTTATGCTCTCTAAAGTCCCTATAAATTTCTTCCACCATGGAATTTATAGCTAGGAAACTTTCTAGGAATTGAGAGTCTGGCCCTATAGAACCTTCTTCTGAAATTGTCTTTCAAGAATAGACTCTTCCAATTTCAGGGTTAGTTTCCACCAATTCTCCTTCTCCTAATTTGAGCTTTGATCTAGTGAGCATTCACAGCTAAACCAACACAAGCTTGTCTAACCTTACAACCTAGAGCTCTGATACCACTTGATCTGATAATCACCCTATGAGTGACCTTAGTTAAAGATTCATTAAACAAAAGGTATTACAAACTCATGTGCTGGTGTGTGTTTTGTGTTATTGAAACAACAAATCGATCAGATTACAAATACACAGACAATTTGAATGGAAAGACAACAGAGAAATACAGTAAGCAACACAAAGACACAAGTAATTTTTAATAAGGAGTTCACCCTATTCTCCAGGGCTACATCTTCGGTCCAGCTTCAGTGGTGGCCTTGTTTTATTATGTCTTTGAGCAGAGAAATTACAATACAGGGACTCAATATGAGTTCTCCTGAAGCAGATTTTGCTTGGCAGGGTGGTTCTTGGATTCCCCAAGCCACTCGGAGTACACAGACTCTTGTTCTTCCTACCAGCTCTGTGACCCTCAGTCTACAGTGGAAAGAGCCAACTGTGATACTCAATCTAGACAGATTCCTCTATGGGAAGGCTTGATACTTCAAGCTCTTTGGTGCTCGATGCTGCCTATGGTCAGCTTAGCCCTCTGTCTCCTTTGCTTGGCTTTACTACTCTCTGTGCTCAGTCCTCCTCTTAGGGTTCACTGTTCACTGTCTCTCTTGGTCACTTGGACTCTTCGATTTGAATCTCTCTTCTGATCCCTGTTCACTATCTTTGTTCATGGCTTTAGCCATTCGACCTCCATGCCTGTTCACTTCCTCTCCCGCCTACGTCGATTTGCCTGTCGCCTGTGTGCTTGGAATTCCCTATTCGGCGTCAGCATGAACGCTTGAGAAGTAGCCATGCTCCCCATCAAAACTGCACCAGCCTGCTCTTTGATTCATTGCTTTCTCCACCATGGCAGTCAACAGATTCCAAATCCTCTTAAATCACGGCTTAATCCCCTGTCAATTCCACTCTATCTATTGGGCACAATCTCAGCCGTCCAATCTGGGCTCCTCCAAATCGAACGTCATTCGCATGTCGAGCATAGTTCACTTGTGCGACCGATAACATGCAATCACGGTGGTTTTTTCTCTCACCTCCGCTACCACGCATTGATCACTGAGGGTGCTCGCTCTGTTTTCTCCAAAACCACTTACCGTTCAAGGGCGCCCCGATCAAACCGCTGGTTTCTAGGTAATGGGTCCCACCTTCATACGATGGCACTTTACATTTCTACACCCATGGTCCTCTGGCTCCCAACGTGACCGAGTGCTTAAGCTCTACCATTTCGGCCCTGTTTGCCCATGCGCATCGAAAATCAGCTCCTTTTCCCAATCTAGGGCTCCCAGGGGCTATTTTTACCTCCTACGTAGTCTCCATGGGCCTTGGTCAGCGCGCTTTGACCGAGGTCCTCATCGTTCCACGTCGGCTACCATCGCCACTGGTTTAGGGTGTTTTCAATTGCTGTTTTGGATTATTCAAGGTTTTTTTGACTTGATTTAGTCACGGTTCTATGACAGTCATTTATGGATCCGATTCGGATCATAGGAAGAGCACAAGAATCAAAACATGGAAACCCTAGCCTTCTTCAAAAGTTCCAATTATAATTGAAGATTCACCCTCTACCCAAGGAAAGGAATCCCCTTCTAAGGCACCTATCACATATGAAAGCAAGACTCCTAGATCTCCCACATGGAAAGAAAAGGTAGAACTACAGGACCCAAAAACAGTCCTACAGGAGGCACAAATAGTTCTACAGGAGACACTGTCAAAACTACAAGAGACCCAAAAGCTCGAGAAAAGGATAGAAGGATAGCCACAGGGAGAGGAGGAAGAAACAGAGCTATAAGAACTTGATCCCCAGCCCAGTCTTGGCTCCTACTACAATATTCTTGATGGGGGAAGAATAATTCCACAAAAATTTGCAATTCCACTATTCTTTGAATTACAGAAAGAGAGAATAAGAACACGTAGGTGGATGCAAATAGCCAAATCCAAAGGAGTTGAGGATATTGGCCATATGGAGAACAAACTCAAAGAAATGGGTAGAGAGTTGAGTGCTATCAGATGTATCAAAGCAACTACAAGAAACCAACTTGAAACAGAAAATGAATTGCTAAGGAGGCAGCTATAAGAGAAAGAGACCCAACTAGCATGCATGGCCAGCTAGTCCATGGAGGCATTGCATTGTAGAACACCAGCAAAATCTTATGGCCTGTATCTCAAGGACCAATGGTTGCAATTTCAGATAAATACTTTGGCACAAAGAGGCACAATGCTTTTCCAAGATTACAAGTAGTTTATGGACCTGTGTGACCAAAGCACATCAGAGGATAAGGTAAAGATGGAAAAATTATACCTAAATAACATGGTCCTCACAGACATGAATGTGTGGGACCCCAATGCTAGGCTAGGGGACTTGCAACTAATGGCTATGGCCTCACGGATGAACCATGAAGAATTAAGGGCAGTAGAAATAAGAAAGTTGATGATAAAGGAGCATAATGAGCCATTAATAATCAGAGCTAAGCCATTATACCTCATGGCACTCATCAGCACACATAACTTGCTTGCCAATAATCCTCATATTTCCCCTTGATATATAAGTGACCAGGCACAAGCCATTGCACATTTTGAGGATATGGAAAGGCTACTTGGGGATGAATGTGTGCATGCATGTATGAGGAGATGGAACACCTTACCACATAGTCTGCAAATCAAGGAATATCATTCCCTAATGAGGATGAAGGAGGCATTAAGGAGAGTTCCAATGTATAAGCGCTCCATGCAGAGGCTGAAGGTCAATTGGATTGGCCTCAAATTGAGTCCCCCATTGCTGCTAGGCATGATGGAAGGCATAAGAGAAGAACAAGAGTAGAAGCAGTGGGAAGAGATAGACAGGAAGGCAGGATTCTATGAAAAGGAAGAGGAGACCACATCAAAATCATGGGATGCTAGGGAGGCCACCAGGGCCATAAAATATGGGGAGATGGACTAAGTTGCTCAGAGGATGAGAAACACTTTTAGTAGGGGGGTGATGATGAGCCTCATAAATGGGTAATTATGTGGGCTCATTTTACCTCCTAACCTAGTCAAATCAACCATTCCCTTAGCTTATTGTATGATTTTCTGATTATGTTTATGCTTATAGAGTGAGTTGAGTTAGTTATGATGCCATGTGGTATAACATGTGTTTAATGTAGATTATTGATGATTTTTGAGGTCAAAGTCAAGGATCCAGTGGACAAATGGCAACAATAACTCGAAGTGGACAAAAGAGAGGACTTATAGGAGGGAATCCCCCTCATTTATTACTCTTCACTTTGAATTCCCCTTCATTAAGCTCAGAGTACAAGCAGCCAAGTCATGCACTAGAAGGCAGCCGAGCAAGTGGAGGAAGACTGATGATTATCACACGTTTTGGGAGCCAAGCCTCCCTGATTTTAAGGAAGGTATTGGTAGTTTCATTTGTATAAGTAGAGACGCTTAGGGCCTCACTAGGGTCAGATTTTTGTTGGATTTTTGTTGTAGTTTTGCTTATGTAAACTCTACTCCAACTTCGAGCTTATTATTTTGACAGTTCCATGTAATCATGTTATTGTTTTGGAATAAAGATGGAATCCTTTTTGAGTTAGCACTGAGTTACCTTAGAGGGCTGAAGCACTTGTGTTAGGGACCAATCCAAGCAGCAAAGCTCCTCTTTACTTGTATTTTTATTGTCTATTTTAGTTTGTAGATTAGGTTGTTGTTAGATGCATTTATTTTATGGTCAAGAATAGGTTGTTTTTGATGGTTCAATAGTTTTCTTCCATTTGTGCTTTCTATATTAGGTTAAATGGTGGTAAAGGAAAGATATAAATGCTAGCAACAATTCCTTAGCCTCTCTTCCTCCATTTGGGACCATGATTTGAGGCAAAGACCCTCTTACTGCCCAAAAAACACAGATTTTCCTCATTCATAGGACTTCTAGTGTTTGCATATCTTTAGTTGGTTAATAGTCCAGTTTGCTTTGCTTCACAACTTCTTCATCATGCTCATTTCTTCATTTACAACATTATTCCTTCATGCTTTCCTTTCTTGCAGCATTTCTCAGCATTTCCTTTCATAGATCATATTTTAGACTAGTTGGATGCAAAACTCTGTTTTTCTAAGTGTAATTATTGCATTGCTTGCTTAATCTCATTAGTTGACTATTAGTTGTTTATGTAGCATATATCTTCTAGCAGTAGGCTAGCCTATCAGCCATCCCATCCTCCTTCTAATCCATGCCCTACAGGTCGCCCAAGTCTCCCCTCAATTCTACCTTAGTTTCCTGCATTTTCCATAGAATTTCTTCCTCTCTCCTTGAGCAAATCCAATCATATTTCTCTCTCCCAATGATTCTTGGTAGACCCTAGGGGCCCTAAAACTTCATTCCAACCCCCATCCACCTTTTCCACCCACTCTCACACCCTCAAAATAGCCAACACTACTCTCGGTCTCCCCCTGTAGGCCTCTTGTAGAACATTGTTTTTTCCCTCTATAGATTTCCTGTGTCCTCCTATAGATTTTCTTGTAGGCTTTCTTTTAAAGGCCGAGTGTGGGAAAAGCCTCCAGAAGGCCACCTGAGACCTCCTAGGACCCAACCACACCATCCTACATCCTCTCAAGTCCCAAAACTTCCCTTCAACACCACCTAGTCGATGCCACATTCACAAACATAAATTACATGCATGACAAATTCACATAAAAATACCTAAAAATCCAAAAAGATGTTTTTTTTTCTCATTTACTTCCAAACATAGTTAGTTATATGTTAAGGAATTTAGACTTCTGTGATCCATAACATTGTTTAGATAATCTTCAGCAAAATCACATAATCAATCTTTTGTCGACGTGTTTCGAACCAACCAGTGTGGTTCATCGTCAGGACAAGTTGAAGAACTAATCTGGCTTAGCTTGATTAAATAGAGTGTGCAGAGACTCCAACGGCTATATTGCAACGGCTAATTTTGACCTGATGATCATAGTCAAACCCCTAATTTTATTATTAATAGAAGCATATAATTCATTATTATTCGTTAATTGAATAATATAATAAATTTATTGTTTAAATATAATGGTCATTAATAAATTATATCTTCATATTTATTAAATAACCTATATTTATTATTATTCCCAAATTATTTAAATACAAATAAATAGTATTAAATTATTATTATTGTTAGAATTTAGTTACAATAGGTAACTGTGTATTTATTTATTAATAATTGTTTAAATCTAAGGGTCCAATGGTAATACTAGATATAATGGTCATTAATAAATTATGGTAAACTAAATAATGGTAAACTAAATATAATGGTCATTAATAAATTATATCTTCATATAACCTATATTTATTATTATTCCCAAATTATTTAAATATAAATAAATAGTATTAAATTACTATTATTCTTAGAATTTAGTTACAATAGGTAACTGTGTATTTATTTAATAATAATTGTTTAAATCTAAGGGTCCAATGGTAAACTAGATCTTCTCTAAAATAAATCATTTTTATTAATTATTTAAATGTAATGGCCCAATCGAAATTAAAATAATAAGTTCTATACAATAATTATGTTTATTAAATAATCTATATTTACTTAATAATTTATAATTCTAATATTATTAAAAAATAAATAGTATTCTAGTTAAATCATTATTATGCCAATACCATAATTAAAGTACATGTATATCCATTAACTCAATGTTATTGGTATATCATATATTTCTAATAATTTCTTGTTTATCATTTAAACCTAAGGGTCATTTGGTAAAACTAGATCACCTCTTATAATTAATTTAGTAATTTATATTCATTAAACAATCAATATTTATTTACTAAATTCTTTTTATTAAAATTAACTATGTTATTACTCATAAGGTTTAAAAAGGGGGTCTTTATTAATACAATATATAGGAAATCAGTTAAAGGTAAATTTCAAGGTGTAGTAGAATTAAATATCAATGCAAAAAATCTAATCTAATTTAAAATGACCCCTGGGATAAGGTTAATACAATAATTAGCCCGAAATTACTTAATAACATATTAATAACTCATGCACTCCATAATAATATGACAAACCCGCCAAAAACAGAACTTGAGGAGAGGGAAGACAGAAACCCTAAGACCTAACAAAAGGGGAATGAGGAGGCTAGGAAGACAAGGCTGGGACCCAGCAACTGCTAATCTTCCAGCCATCATCCCTATTAAGATTGTTCGGCCTTTTCTCAATCTCCAGGGCCTCTCTAAATTTGCGATGGTGAAACTGCGCAACTTTGGCAATGACTTGAGCATCTTCTATACAAACATGATGCATAGTCTTCCCCGCATGCTCAGCCAGGGCTGAGGACTTGGTCCTACCATGTCTTAAGTCAGCCGAATGCTCGCTAATCCGTTGATTAATAGAGCGACCAGTCTCACCAATATAAGGGGTCCCACAGGAACAGGGAATGACATAGACGCCCTTCATGTCCTTAGGGTCAATAGGGTCTTTCACAGACCTGAGGGAGCTACGAATAGTGTGGAGAGGTCTAAAAGAAGCGGGCACATCGTACTTCCTCAGAACCCTCACAATCCTATCTGTGGTCCCTTGGATGTAAGGAAGGTTCACACCCATGATATGGTCTTTAGGAACTCTTCAGATCGAAGGCTCCTTCTTGGCCCTGAGGAAGGCTTTTTGACCAAGGTGCCTATTGTAACCATTCTTCTCAAAGACATCTAGGAGATGAGCCTTCTCGGCTTCCAGGCTCTCCTCATCCGAAATTCTAACAGCACGTGTGGCAAGCGTGCTAAGAACCCCTAACTTCTGAGCGGGGGAATGATGCGAAGACGCATGCAAGTATTGTTCAGTATGCGTCTTCTTTCTAAACACCTGATGAGAAAAGGAACCATCCACCTTCTTAGAGATGAGAACATCCAAGAACGGAAGACAACCATTATCTTCTTTTTCCATCGTGAATTTAATGGCGGCGGACTGGTTATTAAGGTGACTGAAGAAACAATCCAGCTCGTCAGGACCGTGAGACCAGACAACACCGGTGTCATCAACGAATATTTTCCAAAGCTTCGGTAAGAGACGAGAGGAGGCCAAAGCCTTAGACTCAAACTCCTCCATGAAGAGATTAGCGACGACAGGGGACAAGGGGGAGCCCATGGCAACTCCGCAAGTCTGCTCATAGAATTCTCCCTCGAAGCTGAAAAAGGTGGAGGTAAGGCAAAGCTCAACTAACTTAGCCGTTGCAATATAGCCGTTGGAGTCTCTGCACACTCTATTTAATCAAGCTAAGCCAGATTAGTTCTTCAACTTGTCCTGACGATGAACCACACTGGTTGGTCCGAAACGCGTCGACAAAAGATTGATTATGTGATTTTGCCGAAGATTATCTAAACATAGTTATATGTTGTTTACTTCCTTGAGTAGTTAATGGCATTATTTTCATGGTTTTCATAGTGCTTTCTACAAAAGTAGGATTAGTTGGTTAATGAGGATTTACTTGGTTTGCTTTACATTTCAATCTTTCTCCTTTCTGCAGTTAGAGTAGTATCTGTAGAATAGTCTTTCTCTCCTTTCATCACATATAGAGCTTCTTCTGGAATCCATAGAAGTTGGCTTGAGCTCCTAGTGATCTTGTGTCGGCTAACCAAGTGACAACCTGCAGTGAGAACTAGTACTTGTGCATATAGCACTGTCGCTTCCAAGTTTGTTACGAACTACCGGGTTGATAAGAGTAAAGTAAGAAGCCCAAGAGTTGCAACATTATTGTTGTAATACTGGTGCTCAGTAATGTTGTTGGAGTATATGTTGGTTATCCCCTCACACTTGTTTTTTGCAGGAGATTTTGATGCATTTGGCACATAGCCATAGTGTCTTACAATGTTATTTGTATTATGCAACATTATATTGTTGTGAGGTGTTAAAATTGGCAACTAGGGAAAAACTTCATGTGGGTCATCTTATTCATGGCTGATAATATTTTTATTAGATTCCTCTCATTGAGAGGTGTAGGATTGATATAAAGATCATCCGATTCCGATAAGTATTCATGGAGATATGAATTTATTTTGATTATGGAATTATTATCAAGCTGACCTACAACTCATGTAGGCTCAGAGGCCCAACAGTCGCATCTATTCACCCACCAACGTTGTGTATAAATATAAGAGGACTTTTCCTCATTTGGACTCACTCATCTCATCACATCTCTCTCTCTCTCTCTATTGCGCATATATGAGTCTCTTCTCTACTGCGCTGAAATGGATCTCTCTCTCTCACACATGTGAAGCTGGAAACTGATGAATTTGAAGCTGCAACTGCAGAAGTAAAGATTGACTTGCATGGCCTAGATGATCTCCTCTTTTGAACTGCGTTGTAGGTTCATTTGAATCTCCTTTGAAAGCTGCAACTTTTGGTGGTGGAATGAAGTCAATCCGACGAACGGTTTGCAAGATATCGACTGCCCTAGTTTGAAGCCAGAAACTACTGAAACTGAAGCTGCAACTGCAGAAGTAAAGATTGACTTGCATGGCCTAGAAGATAACCTCTTTGGAACTATGCAATAGGTTCATCTGAATCTCCTTTGAAAGCCACAACTTTTTGTGGTGGAATGAAGTCAATCCGACGAACGGTTTGCAAGATATCAACTGCCCTAGTTTGAAGCCAGAAACTGTTGAAACTGAAGCTGCAACTGCAGAAGTAAAGATTGACTTGCGTGGCCTAGAATATCTCCTCATCTGAACTATGTTGTAGGTTCATCTGAACCTCCTCTGGAAGCTAAAACTTTTGGTGGTGGAATGAAGTCAATCCGACGGTCGGTTTGTGAGATATCGTCTGCCCTAGTTTGATAATGAAGCTGCTAATGCTGATGCTGCTGATCTAGGGTTTGCTACTGCTGATATGAATCAGATTTATTGTACTATTTCTCTCTGCTGAATTATTGAAGATAAAAGAAGATTTGATCAAAAGGTTTCCCCACACATTGTGGGGTTTGTCCCTGGCTAGTTGCCACATCTTGTGTCTCTTGTCTTGGCTTGTTTTCTGTCGATCGTTTAATGTTCTATCTGCACTTTACTTTACGTACATGTGATTGCTAATCGGTGGAATATAATAAGAAAAAGAAGTAAACTGTTATAAGCACAGTACATACCATAACTTAACATGGTATCAGAGCTGAGGTGAAGACAAAGCCCGAGCAAGAGCAAGAGAAATCATCGAAGAGAATATTGGCAAGGCTATCCTAAAAGAACTATGGGGTCCACATCACTCTTTCCTGCTGAAGACAAGCTCCATGAGAAAGCTGACTATCACGGATGGAAGATGTCTATCGATCTAACCCTTGAGAATCAAGGAGTGTTGGATCATGTGAGAGGCAATATTGTTGAGCCTCCATCAAATGCATCCGCTGCTGCCTGGAACAAATGAAAAAATGGAGAAGTCAAAACAAAGAAGATCATCCGAGACTCTATCGACAAGCGCTTGGTGGCCTACATCTCTGATCTAGACACCTCCAAGGAAATCTACGACAGACTGGTGAGTTTATTTAAAGTTATTGATGCAAATCAAGTTTTGTTTCTTAGAAATAAGTTGAGGGAAATCAAGAAGGGTAAAGATGAAAGTATGCAAGCATACTTCTTAAGTATCACCGAGATCAAGAATGATCTCCTATCTATTGGGGAAACCATTACTGATAGAGAAATGGCACTCACAACTCTCGGAGGATTACCATCTGAATGGTATGTGTTCAGGACTACTCTTCTGAACAATAATGTAATTCCTAGTTTCGAGGAATTAATGGCTAGATGCATTCAAGAAGAAACAAGGGAAGAAGTGCAAGAAATGCCCATGCCTAAAGGTCCTCCTGCTGCCTTTTTCTTCTCATGCAAAGAAAAGAAATAATTCCGGGACTAAATCAAAAGGAAAGGCTGGACCTAAGGCTAGAAGAAAATGACGATGTTACATTTGCGATAAAGCAAGTCACTATGTATGAGATCATGAGAATCATGATGAATGAGATCATGGACATAAAGGGCAACATGAGATCATGGACATATAGGATAGCATGATGATGATGCACACTAGTTTGAGCAGCATTATGATGGATAAAATCATGGACATGGGCAGCATGATGATAATCATGATTAGAGAAGCATGGTACAGTATTCAGTGGTGCAACTCGAAATCCCTCTGATGGCAATCAAAGGAATGACAAATTCAACAGCAAAGGTAAGAGGAGAGCTGGGAATCAAGGAAGAGGACAAGCATTCAAGAAGGCTAGAAATTCTAGGATGTATTAAATGCACCTGAACTCAAAAGGAACCTAGTGTCCATCTTGGCAATGGAAGACAGAGGCTACAAGGTAACCTTCAACAATGGCAAGGTATGTATATGGAAAAATAATGTTAAATATGCCTTTACTCTTGGGTTTAGTGTTGATTCATTATATCAGGTCGATGGAAGTCCGCTAGGTGTCATGTCTTGTGACACAACTCTTTAGTCCGAACTTTGGCATCGGAGGTTTGCCCACCTTCATTACAAAGCTCTACCCGATGTAAGACAGATGGTAACAAGGATGCCTGAATTCCAAGTAGAGAAAGAAGGTGTATGTCCGAGATGTGCCAAAGGAAAGCTCAAAAGGGGACCATTCCCCTCAAGCCAAAGCAAGACCTCCGATATATTACAATTGGTTTACTCAGGCATACCTAAGGTTGGCATTAAGAGGGAGACTACGACACCACATACTCCTGAGCAGAATGGTGTGGTGGGAAGGAAGAACCACATGATGATGGAAGCTATCCGGGCCATGCTACATGATCAAAGACTTCCGAAGTTTCTATGGGCTGAAACTATAATCACCGTTGTATATGTACAAAATCGATGCCCTCATCAAGCATTGGGTTCCTAAACTCCTGAAGAAATGTTCACCATTGGTCAAAGGGAAGTCGTGATTAGTCATGATGTCACCTTTGACAAAGATATGGCCCTCAGCAAGGTGGACAATCTGCTGACTTTGAGTAGCTCTTAAGAAGCCGACACCAGGGAACCGAAAGAAAAGGATGATGAATCAATGCCTGATGTAGAAGAACCCATGGATCCGATTGATCCTCATCCACATGAGCCTTCCTCTTCTAGGAAGAGGCCTTCATGGCTTAGGGGGATACTTGATGATGCTGAAGGATATGCTGCACCCTGAGAAACCTTCCATCAAAGTAAGAAACTTAACAGGTATCAGGGATACCTGACCATCATGAGCACGATCATACAAAATGAACCTTCATCATTCTCATATGTCATCAAGCATTAACTATGGAAGGATGCTATGACCATAGAATATGGGTCTATTATGGAGAATGATGTCTGGGAAGTAGTTCCCAGACCCTGGACAAGACAATTGTTACTTCAAAATGGATTTACAAGATAAAGCATGCAACAAATGGAAGTATGGAAAAGTATAAGGTTCATTTTGTTGCTCGTGGTTTATCCCAGAAGGAAGGTATAGACTATGATATTTGCACCTGTTGCCAGATATACGACCATCCGCTTGATCATAGCCCTTGTGGCCTCACAAGGATGGAACCTACATCAGATGGATGTTAATACCATGTTCTTGCATGGTTCTATCAAAGAAGAAGTCTATGTGGAGCAACCTGGAGGATTTGAGATTTATGATTGAAAATCTCATGTATGCAGGTTGAAGAAGGCTCTCTATGGGCTGAAGCAAGCACCCCGAGCATGGTATGAGAGGATCAATAGCTACTTGATGAAGCTGGCATTCACTAGGAGTGAAGCTGATCCTAACCTTTACTTTAAGGTTGAAGATGACAAGCCTCTCATACTGGTGTTGTATGTGGATGACCTCTTTCTAACAGGTGCAAACCCTCTCATTCACAAATGTAAGAGGGAGATGGCTTCTGAATTTGAAATGAAGGACCAAGGACTTGAAGTGTGGCAGAAGCCAAGGGAAATTTTCCTATCTCAAGGAAAATATGTGGTAAATATATTGGAGAGATTCGGTATGATGGACTGCAAGCCTGTGACTACCTCGAGGATCTTAACTTTTAGAAGTTATATGGTAGTGATGTCGGACCAGACTTGGGAAATGCCTCTAAGTTTCAAAAACTCATTCACGTTGATGTTCTTGGTGAACCTCCATCCGAACATATGTTTTGCAGTTAGCATTGTGAGCTCATATTTGGTTGAGCCTCACTGGATTGATGCCAGGAATCTTCTGAGATGTCTTCAGGGTACAATCTCTCATGGATTAAGAAACACTGCCGGAGATGTGAGACTACTTGGATATACTGATGTTGATTGGGCAGGCAGTGTAGTGAACCGTAAGAGCACTTCAGGGTACTGTTTCACCTTGGGATTTGCTTCGATATCCTGGATGAGTAGGAAGCAGAAGTCGGTGGCTTTGAGCATCGCCGAAGCAGGATATATTGTTGCTAGCATAACCTCATGTGAGGCAGTCTGGTTGCGAAAGCTCTTCAGTGAGCTGTTTGGATTTACATTGGATACCACTATGATTCTCTGTAACAACCAGAGGTGGGATTCGATTATTGAGGAATTCCGTATTCGTCAATTGCTCCAGCAGATAGACATCATCTGGGATATGGTAAGTCGATGAGCAAGGAAGCTCCATCACATTAAGATGATGTACAGGTTGATACACCTTGTCAAAGCCCCAAGGAAAGATCTAATCTGTGATTTTCCCAAACGACTTGGAGTCGGCAAGAAAACTTTGTACAAGGGTTCTGCATGTTGCATACATTGAGCTCTGGGAGCTCTGAGGGCTTGCGGTTCCTACTGGAGCAACATATGACCACAGGGTGACTCACCCTCCCCTGGTGGTGCACACTGGAACAAGATGATTCGCTCTCTTGTGGGACAAGATGATTCGCTCTCTTGTGGAACAGGATGATTCGCTCTCCTGTGTAGCAGGATGATTAGTTCTCCTGTGAGGCCTGGATTGATGTGTTCTCCATGGCAGCCTGGATTGATATGTTCTCCATGGTGATTGTAGCAGGATTGATGTGTTCTCCTGTGAGGCCTAGATTGATGTGTCCTCCATGGCAATTGTAGCAGGATTGATGTGTTCTCCTGTGAGGCCTGGATTGATGTGTTCTCCATGGAAATTGTAGCAGGATTGATGTGTTCTCCTGTGAGGACAGGATTGATTAGTTCTCCTATCGAGGCATCCTACCCATGCAGTCTGGGACTCATGGGAAGTACCTCTCATCTAATCAATGAGCAGGGAAATGAAGTTAGGTACCATAGTAGTACCGATGGACGCATCGTTGTAACTACCGTACTCCCTACGCTAGGATGACCTCCATTGATCTGGGATCAATGATACTGGTCTAGGACCAGTGGTAGGAGTTGTACCATACTATGACGCTGACTTCGGGTTGGTTGAGACTGGTCTGGGATCAGTGGTACATACTCTAAGACTGACTTTGAGTCAGTGGAGGATGATATTGGTCTAGGACCAGTGGAGTTGTACTCACTATGACGCTGACTTCGGGTTGGTTGAGACTGGTCTAGGACCAGTGGTACATACTCTGAGACTGACTTTGATTCAGTATGATACATCCTCGATCATTTCTTCTTCTTCATAATTCAGACAAAAGCAGAGCAGAACAGAACAATGCAAGAGTAGAGCAGAACAGAGCAAAATAGTACAGATCAGTGCAGGGAAGAACAAGACAAAGCAGAACAGGCAGAATAGAGCAGAGCAGGGCAAGGGTCAGGCTGTATAGGGCAGTGAATTTGATGGATGAATAGTAACGACCGATAGACAGATTACAGATGAAGTTCTCCATGGTTGAGAGGGAGTGTTAAAATTGGAAACTAGGGAAAAACTTCATGTGGGTCATCTTATTCATGGCTGATAATATTTTTATTAGATTCCTCTCGTCGAGAGGTGTAGGATTGATATAAATATCATCTGATTCCGATAAGTATTCATGGAGATATGAATTTATTTTGATTATGGAATTATTATCAAGCCGACCTACAACTCATGTAGGCTCAGAAGCCCAACAGTCGCATCTATTCACCCACCAACGTTGTGTATAAATATAAGAGGACTTTTCCTCATTTGGACTCACTCATCTCATCACATCTCTCTCTCTCTCTATTGTGCAGATATGAATCTCTTCTCTACTGCGCTGAAATGGGTCTCTCTCTCTCACACATGTGAAGCCGGAAACTGTTGAATTTGAAGCTGCAACTGCAGAAGTAAAGATTGACTTGCGTGGCCTAGAATATCTCCTCTTTCAAACTACGTTGTAGGCTCATCTGTATCTCCTTTGAAATCCGCAACTTTTGGTGGTGGAATGAAGTCAATCTGACGAACGGTTTGCAAGATATCGACTGCCCTAGTTTGAAGCCGGAAACTGCTGAAACTAAAGCTGCAACTGCAGAAGTAAAGATTGACTTGCGTGGCCTAGAATATCTCCTCTTTGGAATTATGCTGTAGGTTCATCTGAATCTCCTTTGAAAGCCGCAACTTTTGGTGGTGGAATGAAGTCAATCCGACGAACGGTTTGCAAGATATCGACTGCCCTAGTTTGAAGCCGGAAACTGCTGAAACTGAAGCTGCAACTGCAGAAGTAAAGATTGACTTGCGTGGCCTGGAAGATATCCTCATCTGAACTTTGTTGTAGGTTCATCTGAACCTCCTCTAGAAACCGAAACTTTTGGTGGTGGAATGAAGTCAATCCGACGGTCGGTTTGTGAAATATCGTCTGCCCTAGTTTGATAATGAAGCTGCTAATGCTGATGCTGCTGATCTAGGGTTTGCTACTGCTGATATGAATTAGATTTATTGTACTATTTCTCTCTGCTGAATTGTTGAAGATAAAAGAAGATTTGATCAAAGGGTTTCCCCACACATTGTGGGGTTTGTCCCTGGCTAGCCGCCACATCTTGTGTCTCTTGTCTTGGCTTGTTTTCTGTCGATCGTTTAATGTTCTATCTGCACTTTACTTTATGTACATCTGATTGCTAATCGGTGGAATATAATAAGAAAAACAAGTAAACTGTTATAAGCATAGTACATACCATAACTTAACATGAGGATCTGATTGTATTTAGTTTTATTTTGGCCACTATATTTTCTAGTTTGGAGAGCACATATATTTATGGTATTTCTATTTGATTTGATGATGATATCTTGCTGCTAGAAGTCATATTGCATAGTTGAATCGAGCTGAGCAAAAAGTCTTGGGATCTAATTTGAAAATAGATGAAAGGAGGTCTACATAGTGGTAGAGGAGTAGTGACTTCATGAGAGAGGAGTAGTGATATCAAAGCTTCGGCGAAAGGAAAAATTTCTCATCCAATGGTAGTTGGATCATCAAATTGGATTTGGGCAAGGATCGTCGATCATGGTGTCCTTCAATGAATGGTAGTCCTTAGATATGTAGAGAACAAAGTCTTCTAAGCTAATCATTAGTATCGAGCCTCCTAGCTAATTGGTGTTGGCATATTGTACATGAGTTCGATTCACCATGCTGATGGAAGTCAAAAAGTTATGTAATTATGTGCATTTTTTATTGTTTATGTTTCTCTCATGGTTTATGATTTCGTTTCTTATATTGTTTATATTCACGTGATGATATTATATGATGTTGTTTAATAGTGCATGATCCAGTGGAGAAGTAATATCGGCAAAAAAGCATATATAGATCACAATATTGATTCTCACTGTTATCGGGAAAACTAGTGTCTATGTAGAGCTGTTAGTCCCACTAAGGCTGGTAGCTACCTTAGAAACAAACAAACTAAAAATAATTTCTCTTTCCTTTATGAGAAATAGATAAGAGGGGAATAAGGAGACCAACCTCTATCTTGCGCTTGGTTCCTTGCTCGATTCCTCTCCCTTCTGATAGATCTTTACCACTCGCTTCCTCGTCTACCCAGCTTCAAAGAGCACCTTTAGAATCAAAGTAGCATAACACTATCAAAGAACATAGATCTATTATCATAAACAATATAGGACCAGATATATATTGACCACACAAATGCATATAACATCAATCATACAAGAATGTGGAGGAAAACTTGAATAGATTTATTGATAATCAAGAAAGAGAAAAGAGGATTAAAACCAATTGTTCTGACCCAGCATCATCCTCTTAGCAAGAAATCCCTTCTTCACCTCATGAAAAGCTTAGATCACCCAACACTATGATATTGCACCAAGAAACCAGCAGCACTTCCTTACAAGATACAAAATTCCAGCCTCTGGATCTCTAGGATGAGGGATCCATATATAGATGTTTGTAATGGGGGTGAGTCAGCTTTTGAGATTTGATTAGTGTCCTCTCTATGATAGTTATTGATTCCACTTGGAGATTGATGATCTCTTACTCATCCCTGGGCGAATGTAGACAGGCAAGTGTCACAGGAGAAGTTTCTAGAAGATTCCATGATCCTCCACCTTGCAGATTGACCCTGCCATTTGTCCACTCTCACCCATCACACCCCATAGAAGGGCTTTTCAAGATGCATCGCACCTACTGTGTGTATTTAGGTGGGATGCAACACACTTTGACCATGGAGCAGGTGAGATGGTCCAGTTTTGACCAGTTCTAAGCAGTTTTTCATGGAGAATTTCTGGGAGAAGATGTAATCAGTTGACCTTGTTCTTTTAGAGGTTGGAACAACACTTTTAGGGACTTAAGAGCCCTTGGTTTATGGACATTTATGATTGGGGTTGCAGTGCCCAAAAATGTCTATAACAGTTGCCCCCTAAAGCATGAGGTCGTTAATCTGTGGATGTCGGGTGAAATGCTTTATCATGAGGATCTGAAGTTCTTTCAAGCTGGAAGGTGACTTGTAATAAGATACAATACAATACATTATCTTCATAATATTTTCGTGATCTAGCTGAGGCGGGCATTCCCATGCTCGGCTTTATAAATTCATTTTCATGTACATAAGATAGACAATCATCTAAGTGTAGACTGATGATTCTGGTAGAGCCATCATCCCTTAGGTTGGATGTTTATCTGTGCAGTAATGATGTACATTTGATGTCTTTATTTTCCTGAATATATATCGCAGCCCGGATGGATGAAACTAGATCCGAGGTCTTCAATCTCGTTCGATCTTCACTCAAAGTACAAGTCGATCCATGTGAGAGATGTTCTGGATTCGAACATGGAGGGACATCGCCTGATTATGAGCCAATGATGTAATCTGTTAACAGGTGCGAGAGGAATCACCGATAATGATGATGACCCTCAAGGTACTACAATACAATTCACGTGATGTGAATAAGGGACTTGGCGTCGAACACCATGCAAAATCTTTCGGTCGAAGGCCATTGATGTAAACCTGTCGCTGGAAGTGAGAAACTTGCCATTGAGGCATGCAAGCTTCAAAGTACTGAAAGGGTTGTTCCAAGATCGGCTTCTTGGATAATGAGTTGATGCCAACAAGAAGCAATCCATCATAGGAGGGCCTTAATGAATCCCACATCAATGAGATGGAATGGAGCAAATGATTCTAATGGAGGTGAAAATGATCTGGTGATATAAGGTTCAGGGTGGCGGTCATGAAAGAATGGAGCGTAAATGTATTGTAGTGGGTGAGACACAGGTGAATTCTCTGAGAAACTTCTCTTGAACATATCGGCGACACTGACATGATGGATCAGTAGCATTAACCCCAAATATGGATGGTGTGATGGAACCATGGTGATGTGACCAGTGAATGGAACAACCCAACCCAACTCGGATGCGGAGTGAAAGTGTCATGTTTAAGAGCGACTTGCTAAAGATAAAGTTTCTTCAAGTTTTCTTCCCAATTTTTTCCCAATCATTGCTGACCAGTACCTCTTTATTTTTGTCAAGCTTGAGGAGGATAACATATGCTTGTTCTATAATTTTCCCTTCGAGCAAACCCATCGCTATGTTTTAATGAGCCTAGCGATAGTGAAACTCATTCTTGCCTGTATGGGCAAGTTTGTCGCTATTCGGTTTTAACGAGTTTAACGACAACGATAGCTAGGTACTTTTCAATTTTAGAGAGTCTAAAAAGGGACGTAAAGAAAAATCCAATAATCCTTTTTCTTCATATAATCCCTTGAGTCCGAAAAGGTATAAAACAATACAAAAGGGATGGATTTTCGGTACTTTTAACGAGCCGAACAAAACAAGCGCTCGATCTTTTTGTGTAATAATCCCTCAAGTCCAAAAAGATTAAAATCTAAAGGAGGGATAGCACTTCTGGTCCCTTTAACGAGCTGGAGAGTCCAATTGCTCGGCAATCTTTTCATATTTTACGAGTCAGTTGAAAAGAGCTTAAAGGAGACTCGTTTTTTGAGGAATGAGTGATAAATTCGGGTAGCAGCTGATTCCAGGTAAGGTTTGGAATTTTCCAATCACGGCAGTGTCACAAGGATGGCTATTAGGATCACTCTTCGTAGCTATTCCTCAAAAAGGGTAAACAATCAAATGGAGGTGAATGATCAGCCAATACTAAGTGGAGGTGATGATGAGAACACGACCAAGGCTTCAAAGGCTGATGATAATACATTCACGATGGTTATTTACCGAAATTTGGTTCATTTTTAATGAGCTTAAACTCTGGGGGAACATTTTCGCATTGCTTATGTTTATTTTTTAACGAGCTTGAATTCCGCGTTAAAACTGCTCGATTAATCCAGTCGTATAATAAGGATGTCTCATATATAAAAACGACATTTTTTCAAAGCTTTGCCCCACATCCTTTCTTTATGCAAGTTAGGAAACGACCAATCCTACGACTTTAAAGGGTTAGAGGACGTATAAATTTAAAAAATAAATGGTCGCTCTTCACTCGCACGCCAAAAGGTTTGCATGCCCCCAAGTATAGCGAAGTAGAGTTTTCAGGTTACCCCTCAATTTGCAGACAAAACATTTGTTTTATCGGGAAAGGCCTACCTTTTCAGGTTACCCTCAATTTGTAGACAAAACATTTGTTTTATCGGGAAAGGCCTACCTTTTCAGGTTACCCCTCAATTTGCAGACAAAACATTTGTTTTATCGGGAAAGGCCTACCTTAACAGAGGTATCTTATTCCGGTCTAATCCCATTTTCCAAAATGGACGGGTGTGTCAGGCCAGTCATATACTCTCCATGGAAACCCACCCTATACCCAAGGTTTTCCTGTCGAAACAGGCCAGGGTGCATGCCCCATGGGTTTCAGTCATATCCTCCGAATCACTCGCGCTCATCAGGAGGATGGACTGGGGATTGATGAGACATTCCTTGCGTGAAAAGACCATTCAGGGTTGGTATATGACTATTTTCTATGTGTGAACCGGGAAATGAAAGCTGGTCTATGATCTTGACCACTCTTCCTTCATGCGGAAAACACATTACTCTAAAGAGTGAGGAGACAATGGCTCCCATGCAATAAATATAGTCTCGTCCAAGGAGTAGATTATAATCCAGGGGTCCTTGGACTACGATTACGTTCATGTGAATAGTTTTCCTTCTCAATTTTATTGGCACATTGGGAAGGATCCCTAACGGTCGACTAGTTCCTTTGTCAAAGCCTGTCAGATTTCTCATCTTAGGAAAAAGTGATGGCGAACCAAGCGCTTTCCAAGCAGTTGAGGAAAGGATACTCACAGAAGCCCCTTCATCTATGATGGTATCGGCCATGACCATTCTATATATTTGAGCAATGATTCAAAATGGTATACTAGCCGGTAAGCGGGGTCTTCCTAATAGATTCCAATCGAAGGAAACAACTAGGTTGCTTGGAGGTGGGACCGAATAGACGGTCAGATACGACTCTGACAAACTTCCTTCCTACGGTAAAGGAACGGGTAGACTACCCCCATGTTCATTAGAGTCTGTGCTTATGAAAAGAATTTGGACGGTGTCATCCTTGTTCTCTTCAGTGACTGTATCATCTGAAGATGGATCCTCTGAAGGCAAGACCGAGTCAACTGCCACCTCGACCTTTTGACTTTCTTCCGGTGTGGATTCAGATGGTTTATCTTCAATCATAGACGCTTCGGCCGACCACAAGGGTGAGTCAGCCGGATTTTCAACTAGTGATGGACTTGGCAAGAGCTTCTTATATTCAGGAGGAAGCTGTAACGGTGAAACCGGACAGTCGTCCAAAACTATTTTAGCCTCGTCTAAGAATGGAAAATGGTGGATGGCATGATTGCCTTCACACAGTTTACAAGGAAATTTACATTTTCCTTTTTGTCCAAGGGCTTCACTTTCACTAGTCGACGGTGTATTTTCAACATGATCATCAGAGGTTGACGACACCGGATTGTGCAAACGAGGAGACCAGTCCCTTAAGATCCGAGGAATGCAAGGACAATCTCGATGATAGTGGTCTCCTTTGCAAATGACACATGGCGATTTAGGCCTGGATGGTGCAGTGTGTGGATTTTCGCTAGACGGTGCCTGGTCACCCCTTTTCGCCTTTGGCTCCTTCTTCGTCTTCTCCTTCTTCTTCTCGGTTACTTGATTTTTGGCTTTACCAGCTTCATCAAACGAAGAGGGAGGAGGAGAGGAAGAATTGGACGAAGTAGAAGGTCGGGGAGTAACTCTGGTATCGTTTAGTTGCTGACTTGATTGTTCAGGAATCACAGTGTTCTGAACGACAGAGGTTGAGAAGAGCCATACGGGCAAGCCGATTGTCAATCCCAGAAGTGACAATGTGGCCATATGGGGCGCACCAACATCTCCTTAAGAAGAGAAGGGACTAGGATTTCCTCCAAGGGGAATTCCTTGGTTGGTGGGCTCCATTTTTCTCAACCTAAGACCAATGTAGGAAAGGTGATATTTATTCTGATTAAAATAAATTTTAGATTCTTTGACACAACTTGTTTTTTCAATTTTTAAGAGTCGAGAAAAAATAAAAGATTACTCTAGTCGCCTTCGATTTTTAATGAGCCTAAAGTGACAAGTGCTCAGATGGACCTTTTCCTTTAAGGAGTATGAAAAGGAATGAAAGATTCTACTTTGGAAATCTAGACAGAGGGATTACCAAACCAATCGCAAAACTGCTAGATACTTTTTACGATATGGCAGTCAATCTTCCCGAATGATGTGTTCAGTGAATTGCGATCGATAGGGTGGCAAACACGGCTTCCTATGGATAAAGGATAAAGTATATTGTGGTATCCCAATATATACTCGACGGTATGTGGGAGCACAAGTCCGTATTGGCACTTATCGTCTCAAAGTGGAGGAATCACCCAACCAACAATGAAAACAACAGTTACCAGGCTTTACAACGCCGGAATACGTCTCTAGCCTAGACTTCTAGATGTTGTGTGTTAGGTTACAAAGCGTTTTTAGATTCATTAAATTTATTTTACAGTTGATTTTGCTTAAGAAATTTTCCTTTTAGGTTTACCGCCTGATGTAGATGTACATTTCCTAAAATGCAATCTAAGATGATAAACAGTCGTTTAATCTTCTTTTTTCAATGAAAATCCTAGCTACTAAGGAAAGAGAGATGGCGTTCTTTCAACATAGAGCAAAGAGCACACACTATATGCACTGTCCTAAATCAAACCAACAAACAGTCTAAATGCAAATGCATGTGCATGTATTTGTTTTCAGCCTTCTTAATGTGTGAATGATAAAAAGAAAGCTAAGTGCAAATCTGAATTATTTTTCAAAGTGACGTTACTAACAAGTTTCTTTTCAAGACAAAATGAGGACAATGACGACACTTTGCGATTTGGAAATGAAAAATTACTTTCGACACTTGAAAAACTACTAATTCAAATCAAATACAAGAGTAACAGTGTAATCGACTATAAAGAACAATCAAATTCTCTTCTATGACTGAAAACAACACTTGCGACACTTTCAAATCAAGAAACGACAGTACGATTACGCTACTTCTTTGTAAAAGAGAACTGAAAATGGATCAAAATGCATAAAAACATTTACAGTCCTTTGCACAATGGAGGCGGAATAATGGCAAGGAAGGTGGTTTCAACAGAGGTGTACTGACTACAGGCAGCAAAACTCTTGAATAGAGCTTAAAAGAGTGAACACAGAAACCAAATCTAGGAGCAGGAAAGGCCTTGTTTGATCAGCGCACCTGTAACACAGTGAAAAAGAGATGCAGTGCACCCACTACACTCGGGAAGTGCGATGCATCTAGAATTCACAGAAGAGACAGTGCGCTGGACCAGGGACGAGACTTTAACTAGGTTCCGGGTCACAGTTTGTAGCTTAGTTCAGGGATTTAAGCCGAGCAAGTGGTAATCAGTAAATCAATCATAGGGGTAGATCTAAAGAGGTTACTAGAGCCACCACAAGGGCAATTAGAGAGCTCGTAAATCAATTTTTCAGTTCATAAACAAAACCCAGAGATAGACTGAAGCAGCATTGATATACTTTGCACTTGCATAGCAAATGCAGTTGGAAGGCTAGCTGGCTTAACTTCAGGCTCCGTCTGTGAGTTTATAAAGTAAAAAAATGTAGATAAACAAACAATCTATTCGCTCCCCAGTGTAGTCGCCATTTTGTTATCGGGAAAACTAGTTTCTATGCAAAGCTGCTAGTCCCACTAAGGCTGGTAGCTACCTTAGAAACAAACATACTAAAACTAATTTCGCTTTCCTTTATGAGAAATAGATAAGAGGGGAATAAGGAGACCAAACTCTGTCTTGCGCTTGGTTCCTTGCTTGATTCCTCTCCCTTCTGATAGATCTTTGCCACTCGCTTCCTCGTCTACCTAGCTTCAAAGAGAACCTTTAGAATCAAAGCAACATAACCCTATCCAAGAACATAGATCTATTATCATAAACAATATAGGACCAGATATATATTGACCACACAAATGCATATAACATCAATCATACAAGAATGTGGAGGAAAACTTGAATAGCTTTATTGATAATCAAGAAAAAGCAAAGAGGATTACAACCAATTGTTCTGACCCAACATCATCCTCTCAGCAAGAATGCCCTTCTTCACCTCATGAAAAGCTTAGATCACCCAACACTATGATATTGCACCAAGAAACCAGTAGCACTTCCTTACAAGATACAAAATTCCAGCCTCTGGATCTCTGGGATGAGGGATCCATATATAGATGTTTGTAAGGGGGGTGAGTCAGCTTTTGAGATTTGATTAGTGTCCTCTCTCCGATAGTTCTTGATTCCACTTGGAGATTGATGATCTCTTACTCATCCCTGGGCGAATGTAGACAGGCAAGTGTCACAGGAGAAGTTTCTAGAAGATTCCATGATCTTCCACCTTGCAGATTGACCCTGCCATTTGTCCACTCTCGCCCATTGCACCCCATAGAAGGGATTTTCAAGATGCATCGCACCTACTGTGTGTATTTAGGTGGGATGCATCGCACTTTTACCATGGAGCAAGTGAGATGGTCCAGTTTTGACCAGTTCTGAGCAGTTTTTCATGGAGAACTTCTGGGAGAAGATGTAATCAGCTGACCTTATTCTTTTAGAGGTTGGAACAACACTTTTAGGGACTTAAGAGCCCTTGGTTTGTGGAAATTTATGACTGGGGTTGCAGTGCCCAAAAATGTTTATAACACTCACCCCCCAGTAGTGCTCAAAGGTTTCCAACAATTGGTATCAGAGCAGGGGCTCTTGGTTGCAGCTTGACAATTGGCTATTAGATCTGGGGTTTGTGGTGAAAACTTTACTTTTAATTTTTTTTAGAATGGTTGTCCTCACCACTGAAAATTACAGGGTATGACATAAAAATGTAAAACATCAATTATTATCTTGTGGATATAACATTTGGAGAGTAGTATGTGAAGGTTGTGGCAACGATCTAATTGTAGAAGAAGTTTTGTAGAAGGATGCACAAGCAAGATGCATAATCTATAAGGATCTTCATGATGATGATATGAAGAGACTAGTGGGTTTGAAAAGTTCCAAATAAATGTGGGACAAGCTAGAACCCATATTTGGTCATGGTACCAAAAAAAATAAGGAAAATGAGAAGAAGAGAAACAAAAATAAGAACAAGAATAAGGGACTTCAAAAATAAGAAGCTCAACTGCAAGAGTATCATTCCTCTAGTGCACATGATTCAACAGATGATGAGAAGAGATCAGAAAATCATGAATCCAAAGGTATAAAGATTAATAATTTTATTTTGAGTTATAATTTTGATGATTCATATTTAGATCATGCTAAAGAACATAATGAAGATGAGAATTTTATTAAGGGTATTAGAGTTAAGATTTGTAGACTAACAACTGCATGCAAGGATCAATAAAAATTATTGCCGATCTATGATGATAAGGGGGCCAAGATCAGGGAAGAGATTGTCAGCTTAAAGATTAAGTTGGATGAATTAGAAAATGTTGAGGGAGGTATACGGAAAAAATACCAAGTGATGGTTGAAGAAGTTGATAAATTAGAAGCTGAAGTGATTTCCTTGAGAAAGAAGCGAAAGATGGAGAAGAGTGTTATTGCCTTGGATAATTTGCATGAGATCCAAAGATTACCATTGGATAAATCCGTCGTTGGATTTCAAAAGGGTGAGTCTAGTTTTCATGAAAGTAAAAACACCAAAGAAGAACCCAATAAATCTATAGAGAACAATACCAACAACAAATGTGAGATCCAAGGAAACAAGAAGAAGATCCAGCAGTCTCCTAGGAAACAAAATTACTAGCAATAGAAAAACAAGTAGAACCAGCAACCAATCAAGCATCAAATCAACAAAAGAAAATTAAATCTCTAGGAGCACCTACATTCATAAGATCTTTCGCTCCTAGAGATGATCATGGCATATTTGTAAAGTTTCAAAGGAATCAGAGTCATTTTCTTCCTTTTGTGCATAATGTAGAATGTTACAAATGTCACAACTTTGGGCATATTGCAGCAAATTGCTAGAGGAGAACGCATAGTCTAGATCAATAGAGATTCCAGAAATATCAATAGCCAAGGAGAATGGATAATAGGTATACTTGTATTTTTTATGTTTATTGCTACTTATGTCACCTATTTGGCCATAAGGTAATAGATTTCAAGTCTAACCATTGGAGGAGAGTGTTGGTAACAGGTTCCCTGGGCTAAATTTTGGGGTTAAAAGCCCATGTTTTGGGGCTAAAAGCCCAAATTTGGTAGTAAAGAATGTAAATTATCCCAATTTTATGGCCGCGAAGTGCGAAGATGTAAGTAGTCAAAAAGGGTTTTCCACCCTTAGTTTAGATAGTTGTGTCAGCTTGATGAGATCTGCCCTTGGTCCACGAACCATGGGATTGTATAAAAAGGGAGTCTTAGAAGAGTCTAAGGTAGTGAAGTTTAGTTGAAAGGAGTCTCGTTATGTTTTTATGCATGGGTCTATGAGAGCTAAGAGCAGAGAGTCTTAGCGTAGGAAGAGGCTCTGTAGCTGAGTGCATAGTGGCCTAGTGTAGAAGCCTGCAGCTGAGTGCAAGGACCCCTGCAATTGTGTGCACAGGGTAGTTAGAGTTTATACTGGGAATTTGGATTATCAATAAAGAGAATTATTTTTGAATTATCTGTGTATGTTTTATTTTACTTATGTTATGAATGTGTGATTATGTTATGTTGAATATTGGGGTTATGAATTAATGCTATATCGATGTGTGAATCCATTTATTTTATTTTTTCATATGAACGCAAGTAATAATATCTGTTTACGCGAAGATAATTGTAATTCATGTTAAAGTTAACCAATACTTAAGCGAATCTGAGTAAGTACAGAAGTAAGAGTAATTATAGAGGTGCATAAGTGCATGATCTATCTATTTAGGGTCTTGTTGTGCTAAACAACAAACCCCCCATTTCCTATAAAATCTTTATATAAAATTTTAAATAATAATGGGTCCCTTTAAATCAACTTAAGTAAGATTTGAGTGTTAATAAATAAAATCGGTATTAACCCATCATAAGGGAAAACCCTTAAGAAAAGGCTTAATGTAAATGAATTATTATAAAAATCCTTTTGAATGAGAATAAAGTGCGACTTTTAAAAATATTATAAAACTATTTGTTATTGCGATAAAGCAATTGGAAGATCACATATTGCAAAGACAAAGGAAACATATGAAAAAGGCCACAAAGACCCTTATCCATTTTCTCAAATCCGAAAAGACAATCTTAATCGGGAATCGGAGAAGCCAAAAGCCAAGTGCACTATAATCAAGCCCCTTGAAACCTCCAATGCAATAAAGCATATTGCAATCGGCAAATCGGCTATGTCGACAAGCCAACACATAAACAAGGAATGTTCTAAACCTCTAATGTGATAAAGCATATCACAATCGGTGATCAGCAAAATCACAATGACTAAACAAGAAAGCCCGAGCCCATTCCCGATTGCGATGTATTAATTAGGCACACATCTCAAAAAGGTATTAAAATGGTTTGCATGCATTATATCACCTTTTCGGCAATCAGAGATATTTAAAGCAAATATTAAGGCCTACACCTTGACATTCCCGATTAACGATTAGTGACTCATCATTGATAATCCATCAAAGAAATATAAGGCACGCTTGAATTAATAATTCAGCATATAAACGACATGATGGGCATTTAAAATAGTCTTTACCATGATTGAAAAGTTAAGTAGCTATTCAATGAAGCAGTTAAGAATAGATATTTTCGTTAGATTTCATCTACGGAAAACTTTAACTATATTCCATTATCACCTATCAATCGACGTAGCTCTTTTTCATTATCATATTGGTCTATAGTAGCATTTCTCTGTATCACGGTTTTTAATCGCTTGTGCATAATTCCGCTGAGACTAGAAATCTCAAGAAAATGGGAAAGAAATCCAAGAAGTCTGTAACAACAGCTCCTCTAGCAAAAGATCCACGACCAAGTAAAAAGGGATTGATATCAGACACAACGTGTCTTGGACTGGGAAATACAGGCTAGGAGAGTATCTATAATTTGATTGAAGTTGAAGAACCTGAGGAGTTATCTGAAGAAGCCATGTTTGATTAAACTAATAAGTCTAAAGGAACTCTCAAAGAGTTGGCATGCTCCTTTCTTCATAGAATAGAAGCATGAGCTAAAGTCCTCCCATATACTGATGTCGTGAGATGGGTGGTGGAGAAAATTCCAGTTACAAATAGAACCTTTTGCACAACTGATGGAAGGATATTTGGCTCGTTTCAACCCAATGATCTAAGGAAAATGTATCACTTAGCTGAGCCTAAGAAGCAGTACAAAAAATCATTCTTAGAAGCTTTTGTGAAGGAAAACGAGTCAGAATTAGCCCCGATTAAGCAGTGGAGACACTTCCCTGAGAAGCACAAGCATGAATCATCGGGTAAGTACTCTGTAGACTCATTGGCTTCTCCTTATTGTTACACCGGAGCTATGATGTATAGAATGTGGGGAATACATGACTCCGCTAAGTTTACTATAGAAATGGTCCCTCTAATGGAGGCCCCAATCATTGGCTATGTTATGGATTGGGCCAATATTTTATCTGATAAACTAGGCACAACAATCCTAGAGTACAGGGCAAATGTATATCATACTACTAGGAGCATTCCCCCATTCTATTATAGTGTGTTCATTATGGACACTATTTGTTTTAATTTTGAATTTCCATTTCTTGGTTGGATATGAACCCCTGCAGACCCCAAACCAATACATATCTATCATGACCAGTTATGGAAGGCCAATTACAAAAATCACCTATATAAATTTGCAACGGTTTTATTGTACCTATTTATTATTTCATTTTTGATAAACCTGCTCCTCGGATATCTCTAGAGGCAGAAAAAATTTGACAGCAGTGGGAAGTTGGTTTGGAGAAGAAAAATTCACTTATATAAGGCTTTTTGGTAGCAATACAAAACCCCATGTCCTTCCCCTGTATGTGCCCTATAAACTGTTAGCTCGGGAATTGGCTTATCAGATAACAGTAGATGGAACATCCAAAACCCTTAAAAATTCCAAGAAATAGATATGGCCTACATTTCCATTACGGTGTGGCATTTTCACTCTCCATGATTATAAGCACATAGAGAAAGAGACAGAGAAATTGCAAACACTAAAGCTTTCCACAATTCCTAATAGACGGTATGATCCCAGGAAGGTGGCCTATAATGTTCTTGACCAAGCCAAGCTTACCAAATTCGATCATGAAGATGATATCTTCGATGATCTATTTGCCTCATCGGAATCACTATTCCAGGTTAAATCATTGGCTAAACTCAAATATAAATATGAAAGTCTGGAAGTGTTTAATAGGCTTAGAGAGCAAAGGTTGCAAACTTTGCCTCTAGACCTCTTAGTCATAGCTCCTACAGTCCAGTCATCTACTCAGACTGAACAAATAGTCACTGGTAAGCCTTCTGATATTGAAAGCATCTCCGAAAAGGTCTCTGAAAAGGAAAAGGAACAGGAACAACAACAGGAATAGGGATAGGGAAAAGATAGTCAATTCACAGATATAGATACTCATATTGATCCCAAGCTTCTTAAAGAATGGTAGTAGTTTGATTCCATTATAAGCAATACTGAGAATCTACAGGAGTTTAGTACACCCGAAGTGACAACTGGTCACAAGATAGCAACTAAAACGGTTCCAACTAAAGGAACCAACAGCCCACCAATCACTCAAAAGGATATGGAGATAATTCCAGAGAATCCATCCGATGAAATCATCCTGCATGTAGAAGAAATACCACCTTTAGATGTCTTCTACAGTCCCAAGCACAAGGCTATAGTAAAGAGACAAAAGAAAAAGAGAAAGCTTGATCAACCTTCTCTTTTACATGTGCAAATGGAAATGACTAATGTGGTATGGATATAGGAAGTTAACCCTTCTGAAGACCTCACGAAACTCTCTCAATATGCCGGGGCATACTCGACAGCTACTATGGATAAAGCATCGGAAGTTAGTAATCTACTCAAAGAAAAAGATCAAACAATCCTTTCACTTGAGACATAGGTATCTGATAGACAGTAAAAGATAGAGCAGCTAGAGTAGCAATTAGTAGCGTAACAACAGTTAAACAACCAACTAAACGAGCAATTTCTCAAGGAAAAGCAGAGGATAGACCAAAGTGCAGCTCAAAAGTAAAAAAGAATTATCTTTGGCACTGGCCAAGATGAAGAAAATGAACAAAAAACTGAGAAAAATGAAAGATGAACAAATCGCTCAACTCTCACAACAAATAGAAAAGTTCAAAGGTTTTCCTCAAACAGCAGAATTCAAATCTGAAGCGCTTCAGATCAATAAAGCATTGATTAATCAATTAAATTTACTATGTCATAATATTTCTCTTGCTGAGCCCCTCTGTGAAATTTCTTCATCAATGGTTGATAAATCAGTTGAAGCAAGACAAAATTTGGAGCAGGTCGATGAGACATTAACAGACTTTCTTGCATGGCAAGAAACCAAGGAGGGATAAGCTACAAATCTGCCTCAAATTCTGGAATCGCACAAGGAAATTCTTTTCCTAGAATGGCAGTCTTAATTGATGAAAATAGAGCGGGAAACATCAAGATGTAGATCAAAAATTGGTAATTTGATTGAATTAATCAATGATACACTTTATCTGTCTAATTTGATTTCAAAATGTACTCTAGATAAATTACCATCAGCTAAAGCATTAGAATAGAAGTGCAAACAGGAATTAGCAAAGAAGGAGAGATTAATCATAGGCATCAAAAGTTTAACTTGGGACGCCTTTTGGTTCTTCCTAGTTAAGCCCCATAGTAAAAAAACAACAATAAAATGTTTAACTGATGCAATTGGTTACATGATTCCAGAAATTCATGATGCTACGTGTTCAGCCCAACTACATTCACGCATGAGTCACCCTCTAGAATTGCAACCAATGCTTGCTATATGCCAGCTTAAGCCAAAGGATAATTAGCCTAAATAGTGAATTGTTCTACCGACTGCAAGCATGTCTATTTCAAGAAGATTTTCATGATTTGGTTATACCACCTCATAGTGTTTTTATTTCATAGTTAGTTAGTTATTAAGTAGTTATAGACCCTTTCATGTATTTAGAAAGGGTCCTCAATTTTTGTATCAAAACTTGGATCGGAAGTTGCACTATTGCGCTTCCGATATATATTTTTTTTATGAAGACTAGGCCTATATTCTGAATTTTAAAGAAGAATGATTTGATAAGATATGCACTATTGCTTTTTGTGAGAGTATTTCTAAATTGAAAGACGGGATCTGAATGCGATTGATATCGAAGGAGATTCAAATTACATATGGTACTATTATCTATGTCTTTGTTCCATTCTTTTATATGAATCAACGTTTATTCAATTATTGCTATCATTAGATATATGTATACATTTTAACAACACTCCTTTTATTTATCACTATTGAATGTTTAAGGAATGTTATTCTTTCAATCATATTTATGTCAATGATATATGAGAAAAAGTGTAATAATGTTTTAATTATTACTTTGTTCAACTACTTGAACAAAGTAATTATCATATGAATGAATGTCTTTATTTATAAGTGGAGTCATCCATATGCCTATTTGTGGATAAAGATTATCAAAAGTTACACTAAAGTGGAAATTTACCGGGATAGATTAGTTGTTTATAATTTTTCATTGTAGATTAAATCATCCATCATTATCATTAGATAATAGAAGATCAATCACTTATCCATCCTATTTCTAAACCATTCGGAAATTGGTCCCATTATATCCAGTCGGAGCCACCACACCAAACAGAAAAAGAGCTACCTTTAAGGTCTGGACCGGGTGGTTTTTCCCGATGTCGATGCAACGATTTTCGAGGCATCAATAGGTCTGCAAAGGATGATTAGAGACTTTCGCAGAGGTTTCAAGAACAAATAAGAGAAGTAATTTGATAAGCCCTAAAGGGCTTATCAGTATGCATGAAGGAAGGTTAGGGCATATAACTGACATCACAACCATCTCATGGTGTGAAAACTTGGTTCCTGCATCCCCCCATACTGCTTCGGGTGAGACTTTAGTTTGTGCTTTGTGGATTGATGCCGAAAGGGCCTGTGGTGTAGGGATTTTCTTGACTACTTAATGCTGAACTTGGATCAGGGCCCATCAAGCCAAAAAATGGTTCTGTTTCTAGGACTGGGATCTTGTTGGGCATGGAATCCCCCTACAGTAGGTTTTGGGGCTCAAAGCCAAAGTTTTGGTCAAAGGTATTGTAAGACTCCACGAATTGCGAGCATGAAGCGTGAAGTAGAGGTTAAGTCTCAGGGTTGTCTACCCTAAACTAATTTAATGTAATGTAAATTCATGTTGGCCTACCCATGGTTCACGAACCATGGGATTGTATAAATAGAGCGAGGCTCTAAGTTGTAAAGACAGTGGATGATAGAGTGAGTAGCGAAGGAATGGTTCGAGCTTAAAGTAGGATTCTAAGTGTATTGGGTCGTAGTAGTAGGAAGAGGCTTTGTAGCTGAGTGCGCAGAGGCCTAGTAGAGTCCGCAGCTAAGTGCGCAGACCCCTGCAACTGAGTGCGCAGGGTGGTGTCGAGTCTGTAATCAGGATTGAAGATTAATAAAGAGAAGTTGATTCTTATTTCTGTGTATTTGTTGTGCATTATCTTCTTTATGTTGGTATTAGTTTATGTATCGCGTGGACTAATATGATTGCTGAATATGTTGTAATAACTATAAATATTACACACACAAGTTAAGTAATCAGTTAATTAGCAAGGAACTTGGGTATTATATGGGTCGCGCCCCGAGCAGCGCTGTGCGGAACCAACAAAATGGGTTGTGAAGGAATAGCAATTGTGCATAGCGAAGGGCGGCACCACGAACCTCCAGAAGCCCGTCAAACATCCCCAGGGTGCAAAAACTTGGTTCTAGCACCCTCCCATACTACTTCGGGTGAGACCTCAGTCCACGCTCCGCAGGTTGTTGCTGAAAGTGCTAGTAGTACTAGGATTTTCTTGGCTAAATCACCTCTAAACCTAGGTCAGGCCCATACAAGCCAACAAATGGTTTTTTTACTAGGACTGAGATCTGCATAAAGGATGTTTGATGTCATGCCACTGGAATCCAACAAAGAAAGAAATTTAAGAGTGGTTGGACAAGAATATTCATAAGTTCGTGGCATAGGAGAATAGAAATCCACAAGTATCTAAGGAATAGTGGTTGGAGCACTACTTGTATACGGAAATCCATGAAATTTTCTTTGCATCTTTTCCATCTGAGTTATATGAGTGGATCGCAAAGTTAGCAGATAGTCAAGGAAGGTGTAGGCTCGACAAACCCATAGTGTGGACTCCAAAATTAGTGCGTAGACTAGAAGCGTCAGAAGATAAGATAACGCGAGCTATGGACCATTGGCTCAACTGAATAATAGGAGGATTTATCACTGAGTTCATGGTAGACACAATAATCAGCTACAGTGAGGCAGAGCGATGTTTTCTCAAGGGACTCTGAGGTAAGTATATTAAATCTTTGAACACTTGGATTAAAATGCGATTGTGTGAAAAGAAGGTTATGTGAATAAATTAATGTTTGGGACTACGTGAAGCAGGAAGATCTACAGAAGTGGAAGTAGTGAAGAGTTAGAAAACAGTCCCTTGATTTCATGCTCATAGGAAAGCAAGGAGGAGCTCATGAAAGTTTCTCCGAGAAGTGTGGTCAGTTTGATAAGACAGAGAATTCTGCATTTACCACCTCCACCCACTCCACCTCCACCACCACTGCAGTTCAGTATGGTGAGTGCAATCAAACTATCGGTGTTCAGAGGAGTAGGAAATGAAGATCCGAACCAATTTTGGTTCGTGGTAAGAGCAATATGGGAAGCATAGGGCATCATGGATGATAATATTAAAAAGGCTATGCTGGTATCACACATTAACATGGTATATCAAGCATTATAATGACCACCCGAATGTAGGAATTGTAGAGATCTAGGCCACGCTGAATAGGGAATTTAGAAGGCCAAAATCGGAGACACAATCAATCATCGGGTTTAAGGAGATCGTGATGATCCTGGGTGAGACCCCTTGGGATCTGGACCAAAGGCTGAAGAGTATGATCCGCGAAGCCAATACGATGTTAACAGATGCACAACATCGTGCATGGTTTGCAGTCTCACTTACGCCACACTTAAGGATGACGCTGTCATAACAAAAAATTTCCACCCAGGCCGAAGCGCTGTAGATGGCAATGAGATTTTAGGAGACCCCTATACAAGACCCTGGGTTGGGAGTCCAACAAATCCACATGCAACTACAAAATTTTTGTCTGGAGATGCAAAGTTTGAAACAGGATAGGACACCTCGGCTGGAGGTGCACGAGGAAGTGTCGTGCATAAAATGCAAAGGCCAAGGGCATGACAAGGACCACTGTCCAATATTCACAAACTACTTGGCAGGGGGAGGGTCAATTTCGTTAAGACCAGAGGCACAGGCAGGGTTGAGCACAACGTCTACATTATGGTGCGCGATTTGCCAAATAAGAGAAAAACACACCACAAATAATTGTCATCTTTTGTAGAAGTATATGTAGACGTCCCAGTAATTGTTTTGTAATTTATACAGGTCAGTAGGCCATGATGAACGCACCTACTGAAGTTATGAACTAATGATGGATCGAACTCCTACCTATAGGGTGTAGGCCAGAACGTGAGCCCTCGACCCAAATGAAAGGATGGCGCCCACTGGGTTTCAGGGGCACGGTTGGGGTCGAGGTGGAATGGGACCAGGAAGGGGTCTCGGCCAGATAATTTGCTACAATTGCAGAAGGTCGGGGCATTATGCTTGCAATTGTACAAACCAGACTAGGATATCATGTTGGTACTATAATCAATTTGATCCGGAGGCAGAATATTTCCCTTCATTGATAGCAAGGATGTGCCAAAAGGGGGTACTCCAGCCCCCTCCGACCCATAATTTATAAATGATGAGGTCTGAACGGTGCGAAGAAGATCCAGATGTAAACATGATGCTTAGGAGTGTTACAACCATATGGGATGAAAAAGGGAAGCAACCAGAAGAAAGCGCGTGGGTTCGCAAGGCTCCTACAAAGGAACCCAAGTTTGACTTGGAACACGTGAAGGAGACATTCATGGAAGCTAAGAAGAGCTTCAGGAAGGCCTCCACTTCAGGTAGCTAGGATCAACTAGAACCAGGGATGGATCCTTCAGTGCTCACTACCTTTCTGGAGACATGCATGAAACTGCTACACGACAGCAAGGTAGTCAAAGGGCTACAGGAACTTATCACTAGGTGTGCGAGGTCAAGAGAACCGCTCGTGGTCTGGAAACTTGGAAAGCATGCATTGTGCATAGGAAGGGAGGTGAGGTTGACTGTGCAAATAGATGAGTACGAAATGGATCAGGTAATCCTGGATCTGGGTTTGAACGTGAATGTACTACCGAAGCAAACATGGGAACGCATGGGTAGACCTACGCTAAAATGGTCCCTTATTCAATTACAAATGGTGGACCAACAAAATATTTTGTCCATGGGAAGATTACAAGGGATAACAATTGATATTGAAGGTGCAAGCGTGCAGGCAGATTTTGAAGTGATAGAGATTGTCGATGACAACAATCCCTATCCTACGCTGCTAGGAATAGACTAGGACACCAAGATGAATAGAGTCATAAACCCAAAGAAGCGCAAAATTATCTTTGAGAAAAAGTCACTACGCGTGGTAGTACTACTAGACCCAGCTGAAGGAGCGCGATACACTAAACTGGTGCACAATGATGATAGTGATGATGATCTTGATTGTATTTACAAGATAACTGCATGAGAAGAAGATTGGGTGAATCTGACTGCGGATGGAAGGATTTCATGGGAGCATGAAATCTCCTACACTTCGGATTTAGACAAAGAGATAGAGCGATGGCAGAATCGGCTACACGAAGTAACAATGCTTAATTGCAACATGATGGTTAGATCACTTCATTGCATGACCACAGAGGCAAGGGAGCTATTGACATATGATGGATTGTTAGTGGTGGATGAATTTCTGAGAAAATTTGAAAGTGCAGTACCAAAAAAGCAACGGTTCGATGCGTTGAAGAGGGCACTGCACGCAACACCTGCATGATGGTGGGGTACACATCAAGGAAGTTTTGAGGACTAGCGTGGATGTAGAAGGATGATGCACCTACATTTTGGAAAACCCCGGATTTGAATGAAAGTTAGTCAGCATGGGCAGAAGAACTTGCACACCCACCTTTCTTGATGGGTATAGACATATGTTGTACAGCCTGCACAAGCGCGCACCAACCCCAGAATAGAGAATCAGAACAAATCGCAGCGACAGGAAAGGCGATGCACACTACCAATTATCTATGGAGAAGCATTCGATAAGGTATGAGAAGTGCTGAACAAGATCCACTAGGCGAGACAAACTGATTGGGAACTACGCATGTTAGCGGTTCGATGGGCCTATAGGACCATGTGCAAAAACCTGAGTGCGGAGATGATTCCAAAGGTGTGGAATAGAGTAGAAATTGAAATTTCTAAAGGGAATACCAAAAGGAATCCACACATAATAGCTCCCACACTTATGGCAGCGCGCGAAGGCTAGGATGAAGGAATCACACAGCTACGCGAGGACGACCATATAAGGATTTGGTAAGCCATTCGATGAAGTAACCTTAGACTTTGATGAACTAGAAGAAGATCGGGTACGATTGAGGAAGAAAAGCATGTTGATGGACACTGAGATCAAAAGACTGGAAAACGAGGTCATGCAAGCATGTCTCATCGATAAACCAAGGATGACAAGGCAAGATACAGATGGTCATACCACCGCATTAGAAGATTGTTGCCAGGAATTTATGACTTTGCTACCATGGCTGAGACCGCACCTTACCAAACACAGTAACAAGGGGAGTGCACCACATAAGGTAGAACACGTGGCGACGGATATCGCGAGGGAAATTGGGGAGTTTCCATGGACTATACTGGAAGGCGAATTCAAGTCTTGCACAGATGATGTGACCACTTATAGCCATAGGGAGCATAGTCTCAGTGCTCCAGGCAGTTGAAAAAGAGCGCGGGACTATAAAAGAGTTTGTGTGGGAGCTGCACGATAAGGGAGATGCACCCATAAAAAAACACGTCACAAGGATCGTGACCACGCATAGGGGGATGCGCTACCATGCGGGTAGGATGGGAAGTGATTGTTGGTGTCACTGCTCATGACGCGATGTCCGATTTGAGGCAAAAAGTAGCGGGTAACGGGCATTTAAAACATGAATTAAGGACAAGATCTGGGACGATCTTTCGCCAAGAAAGCATTAATGACTTAGAAGTGGGGGGAATGGTTGAATTAAAATTCAAAATATGCTATAAAA
The DNA here is from genome assembly GCA_031772625.1 of Pinus tabuliformis. Classification (NCBI taxonomy): domain Eukaryota; kingdom Viridiplantae; phylum Streptophyta; class Pinopsida; order Pinales; family Pinaceae; genus Pinus; species Pinus tabuliformis. The sequence continues at coordinate 1,000,040,132 of CM062818.1, forward strand.
CTCCAAGGGCTAGCCATGAGATAACACTTGTTCATTTGAGATTTTAGCTACAACGAAGAGCACAGAGTGTTGAGCGCCAAGCGATATTTGAGCCCCCAAGTTCACGAACAACCACAGACATTTCGAACAAGATGACAACTACCAGGAGAGGTGTGGGTTTTGCAGAGAGTACCGCCGAGGAAGTGGCACAAAACCTACAGTGCAGGTTGGGGATGTGCCGAAAATTCTAAAATCACCTCGGATACTGAGGCCCAAGAAAGATAAACATGTAGCGGGACCGGCTCACATGTCCCTGCGAAATCCACAGTTTGGTAAAATTTCCATGGAAGAAAAGGGAAAGGCTATCACCATTGAGATAGATGATGAGGAGGAGGATCTATAGGCTCTCGTAGATGAGATAGAGGCAAATGAAGAAATGGAAGAAGACATCCAGCTGATGCACGTTGCAGCAAAATTTCCCGATTACGTTCCTCTGATGAAAGGGAAAGCTAAGTTACCCAAGGATTTGGATGACGCTAAGGGCTCACTCCAAACCCTGCTCCTCCTAGATGGAACTCTGTTTTAGGGCTCGGCCCTAGGCCACGTGCCCACAATGAAATTTGAAGACTGAGACCTCACTGATAGTGTGAAGTTCCCACATTTAGAGACTGAGAACCTCATGAAACAGAGCAAGGAGGGGTCAATTATAATGCTAGAGCCGCAGAAATGGCTACACGGTGTGGAGAAGTTTGGACTACTCCACCTACTATGGATTCCGCACTTTCATTGCGCACCGATCACAATTTTCATCATCAGGAAGCTACTTTTCCTACTGCACAATGGGTACTTATTGTTGGAGGAGCCTATTCCCATCACAACGAATCTTATCCACAGGATTTCTCAGCTTCCCCGTAAGGGAAAGGACCCCATAGAGATAGCCAACAAAAGCGGAGATTTGGCGCTTGCAGAGGCCATGAAGAAGAAGTACAAATTGGAAAAAAATAAGAGGGGCTATGCAATCAATAACATTAAATATAATAGTCTTTAATTTATTTATATCAGAATAATTGCGGTTTCTTCCATCTGTGCATCTGCGGTTTCTCAGATTCATTCTTAGCATTCTATCCAGCTAGGAACTCGAATTGCAGCTAATTTGGCCAGAAAATGATGGAGTTTTGCTGATAAAAACTGTTTCGGGTTCAAACTTGGTTTCAACTTTGTAAAGCGGGGAAATTGTGCTCGTGTAAAAGCTCTCGAATTTCTATTTATTTGTGCATGTATTTCTATTTATTTTGAAACCCACGATCACAGCCAACCGTAGGCCAGAGCTGCTTAAACTTATCTTACAGGAGTTGCGGTTTCTTTCATTCTATTTCACGTGGGCTCTAGATTTGCGGTTTCTTTCTGTGGTTTCTAAGAATGTGTGGGCTCCAGATCTACGGTTTCTTCCGTCTTTGCATGAGCAGATCTGCAGCTCTAGATTTGTAGTTCCAGATCTCTGGCTCTTGTTGCTGTGTATAATTTAATTATTGGACAGATCTACATGTATATGTGAGATCACCGTAGATTTGGTTAGATATGCATGTGAAGAACCCATATCTGTGAGCCATTAGCTATTGGAGGTGTTTTTTTTTATTGTTTCTTCCGTCTCTGCATGAGCACATCTACGGCTCGTGATTTGCGACTCCAGATCCATGGCTCTTGCTGCTGTGTTATTGGACAGATCTGCATGTATATGTGAGATCACCTAGATTTGGTTAGATATGCATGTGAAGAGCCTAGATCTGCATCTCTTCACTCTTCTCATTGATTGGGCCTTCTTCGATTTATAGATCTGCACCTCTTCTTCATAGATCTGTGGCTTTTCACTTCTCTTTGGAAATCTTTTATACTCAGCAGGAGAGAATTCTCCAAATGGCTCTCAGCTTCGTGAAAATAACTGCTAGCTCAGTTCCGTCCGCCTCTGGGGGGCAAGCTCCAGTGCATATTGTCAGTGAAGCCCCAACGCCCACTATCCAGGTGGTCTAGGCCTCACTCGATGAGGCTTTGAAGTTCTCTGAAGGTGTCGTAATCTATCGATTCAATGGTTTTTGGCTGCGGTTGACAGCTCTACACAGTTGGATCTCAGAGGCATGGAAGCCTCTAATTCCTAATGCAATTAATATCTACCCCTGTGCTAGGGGTTTCTTTATAGTAGATTTTAAAAACCCTAAAAGAAGATAATGCATTCTAGATTTTGGCCTTTGGTTTTGGGAAAAATCAGGCCTATTCATGAGGCCATGGAACCCATCATTTGATCCCTCAACAACAGTCATATCCTCGGCACCAGTTTGGGTGAGATTGCCAAACCTACCCTTGCATATCTGGAATTTCTCTTCACTAAAAGCCATTGGAAATGCAATTGGAAAATTTTACTGTAGGTGCCCAGAAATAGAGGAATATGCCAGAACCACCTATGCACACATCTGTGTGGAAATGGACTTCAGCGCCCGATTCCCAGTTGAAATACACCTAACAAGTAAAGACTATGTGTGGAACCAGAAACTCGATTATGAAAGTGTCCTCTTCAGATGTCGATCCTACTTTGAGACAAGCCACCTAGCCAAAAATTGCCCAAAAGTCTCCCAGAAAAATTCTGCTAGAAAAAATAACCATAGATCTACATGGTGCGAAGGAGCACAAAAAGAACACTACACTGTCATCAAAGAGGAATACTCTCGAGAAAACTATGAATCACAAGAATTTGGGCAAGAAAGAAACAACTCTCAAGATAGGCAGGGGGAAAGCCCAACCCAATAACAAAAGAGTGAATTCAATAACCCCTCAAGCATCAACAGTTATGAGGACTCGAATACTGTACAAAATAAATATTCATTTAACAGCAAAGTAGATCTACTAGACCAAACTTCTTCTCCGACTATCTTCAAAAGGACGAACACAGTAGATCGCGAAGCTAAGACACCAATGTCCCAAGAACCATAAGAGATGAAGGAGATGCAAGATAAAGAAAGTTGGAAGACCGTAGAGAAAAAAAGGAAAGCTATAGCACCAATCTCACCAAGAAAGACGAGGAGCCAGACAATTAGAAACTAAGAAAATTATAGGTCCGATAGACCAATTTGGTCACAATGGACATTAACCACCACCATCATCACCATCATAAAGGGGTGCGCATAGCCACCCAACTCCTGGCTGGGAAGGTGATGAGAAAGTGCCACAGAGACAAGGTACCACCTCTGGTAGTGGCACAGACAGAACAATGTGCGAAGGGGGTCCAATTCAACTGGGCCGAGTTCCTCTGCGAAGAATTCCTAACTAACTGTAAGGAAGCTCAAGAGCAGGGCAAGACTTCCATTATGCGTGGTTGCTCTTGTCTATTTTATTGGTGACAAGGGAACTGACTGAGGATAGTTAGTTCCCTAATATTGAATAGGACTTGCCAAAGGCTACAAAATATGCATCGCTCTAGGCTACAAAGGATGGCACATGGATCCGCGAAAATAAGATCTTCTAGGTGCTCATGGAGGTGAGCATTCGGATGTGGATTAATAGGAGGCCGCACCTATCCCCCACACTGTACAATAGTCTGCAGAGCTAACTTCGAGGTGAATATGCACAATGTGTATATCAAGGCATGTAAGGATCTAGTGTAGAATTGGACCAAGCTTCCTTTCATCGCAATTGATGATGCCATCTTCTCCATTCTCAAATCATGGCCTCCCGAGTGGCACGCCCCGGATCTAGCAGAGTAGGATAGAACAACGGCACTAAAGGAGAAGGATGCCACCAAGGTGCGTATCACCCAGTTGACCCAACAGAAGCACAACGAATAGTTATTCGTAGAGGTAAGGGCTACCCACAAGGCAACGAAGGCAACTACAGAGCAAGTAAAGGCCGCCAAAAAAGCAGCAATAGCACAGGCAATAGGTACCACCACGACAAAAAGAGGAAGGGGGCCCGAACTTGTCCACAGGACAAGGAGCAGAGGACACAATAGAAGGTGCGGACCCGAGCACAACATCTACACAGCTGAAATAGCTGCGCATTACGGAAAGATTAGGCCCACGAAAAAAGGCCAAGGCTTCCAAACTTGACATAGAACCAATTACATTGATAGAGGGTGACCTCTATAACATTGGCGACACAGTGCGCGAGGTCACTAGGGAAGTGCTCTAGGAAGACATGACAGAGCAACAGAATGTGTTGGGGGCCCTAAGGGTGCAACTGCAGGAACTTTACGTGCAGACCCCACACGAAGGAGCAGTAGCCACCTACGGCATCGTAGGTACATCAGTAGCGGAGTAGCTGCTGCGCGCAAAAATGGCCAACACCATAGTTGTTACCGGGAAAAGTGTCTATTTAGAACTGCTCTATCCCACTAAGGTGTGACAGCTGCCTTAGAAACAAACAGAGAAAAACTATTTTGTATTTCCTTTATGAATTCTAGATAGAGAGGAATAGAAAGAACCAACCTGCGTCTTGCACTAATCCTTTGATCCAATCCCTCTCTTCTTTGATAGCTTCCAGCTACTTGCTCCCTTACTTGCTCAGCTTCACCAAGTACCTGTAAGATCACAGAAGAAGAAAACTATACAAAGACATGGATCTATATTCATAAACAACTTAGGATCATATTTAATTTAACCATACAAATGTAACAAGCATCAATGATACAAAAATATGGAGGAAAAACTCAAATAGTTTTTATTGATAAACAAGAAGATCCAGGAGGAGTTACAACCGATGGTTCCTGACCCAGCATCAACCTCCCAGCAAAGAAGCCCCTCTTCACCTCCAAAAAAGCATAGATCACCCAATACTTTGATGTTTGTCTCAAAACCAACAGCAATTCCTTACAATGTGCAAAATTCCAGCCTCCAACCTCTAGATCTCTGGGATGAGAGATCTATATATAGATATTTGCAGAGGTGTGAGTCAGCTCTGGGTTTTTGATTAGTGTCTTCTCTCTGATATTTCTTGATGCCACTTGGAGATCTCATTGATCTCTTACTCATCCTTGGGAGATTTTGAGAGGCAAGTGTCCCAGGAGAAGTTTCTGGAAGATTCCATGATCATCCACCTCACAAACTATCTCCGCCACTCGTCTTTTCCCGTCCATCGCACCCTCACAGTGTATTTAGGTGCACTGCAATGCACTTCCTGTGTGTACAAGGTGCGATGCAGCGCACCCTGGCCATGGAGCAAGTGCATTGATCCAGTTTTGACCAATTTTGAGTAGTTTTTCATGGAGAACTTCTGGGAGAAGTTGTAATCTGTTGACCTTGTTCCTTTAGGGGTTAGAACAACACTTTTAGGGACTTAGGAGCCCTTGGTTTATGGACATTTCATGCTTGGAGTTGTAAGGCACAAAAATGTCTATAAAAATAGTGCTGTCAGAAGGAGCGCTAACAGCGGAGAGTGAGGAGGATAGAGCCATGGTGGGCAAGATCAAGGGACTTGGCCTAAATTTGGATGCTCTTCTATGGGACACGTTGTACCTATTGCAGGACGACATAAAAACAGACCTACGTGCCAAGGAAGGCCACGCATTCTAGGTATTGAGCGAGCAAAAGATCAACATCGAACAACTCAGCCTACAACGTGACGAGCTAGTGTCATAGAATCGGTAGATCGTGAAAATATTGGATGAAGTGTGCCGATGCGTTCCAGAATTATCCATCACCGTAGACCTACCAATCAAGATGCGGATCCAATATCTGGCAAGTAGAGTTCAAAGCGCACACAATGAAACAACACAGGTGCAGCGAGAGCTGAACCTCTAGATTGCTAAGCTGCAGATGAAGGCATAGCCTTCCACTCCTCCAGAAGTTAAAGAACATCATGTTAGCACGATTCAGACAGGATTGGAAGAAATTGGAAGGTCGGTGCAAGACTGCAATGGTATGTTGGACCAAGCATTCGATGTCTTCACATCCTTGCAGGATGACCCCAACATACAGCTCCTGGAAACAGAGGGGCATGAACTGCAGTAGCAGTATGATAGTGTCAAGGGCACGATGCAGACAGTCATCCTCACCCAACGACTGACTAAGATACAACAGGCACGCGCACTGAAGGAGCAGGTGGATGTTGCAAGACCGAAAGAGGCCCTTCTCAAAGCACGCATCTAGCCTTGGATTGATGAGGCCTTCACCATTACAGCCAAGATTGAAGGCAAGCTAATACAGATTCTAGGACTATATGCACTAAGACAGATAGCAAAGCCTCAGAAAAAAGAAACAGAAGAACGCATGTAACAGGTCTAGTAAACCATAGAACGGTGCGTCGTGGACCTCCGGGTAGTACGGAAATAGTTGGAGGGGCTTCATGCCAAGATCACCGCACCAGCAGAGTGACTCAGGACAAGTCACAATGATTATGTTGGGGGCTTGTTGGTTATGGAATCCCCCCACAGCAGGTTTTGGGGCTCAAAGCCCAAGTTTTGGTCAAAGGTTTTGTAAGACTCCGCAAATTGCAGGCGTGGAGTGTGAAGTAGAGGTTAAGTCATAGGGTTGTCTACCCTAAAATAATATAATGTAATGTAAAGTCATGTTGGCCTACCCATGGTTTGCAGACCATGGGATTGTATTAATAGAGTGAGGCTCTAAGTTGTAAAGACATTAGATGATAGAGTGAGTACCGAAGGAATGTTTGAGCTTAGAGTAGGATTCTAAGTGTATTGGGTCATAGTAGTAAGAAGAGGCTCTGCAGCTGAGTGGGTAGAGGCATAATAGAGTCCACAGCTGAGTGCGTGGACCCCTGCAGTTGAGTGTGGAAGGTGATGTCAAGTCTGTAATCGAGATTGAAGATTAATAAAGAGAAGCTGATTCTTATTTCTGTGTATTTGTTGTGCATTATCTTATTTATGTTTGTATTAGTTTATGTATCACGCACACTGATATGATTGCTGAATATGTTGTAATAAACATAAGCCTTACACACACAAGTTAGGTAATTAGTTAATTAGCAAGGAACTTGGGTATTATATGGGTCACGCCCTGAGCAGGGCTATGCGAAACCAGTAGCATGGGTTGCGAAGGAATAGAAAGTGTGCATAGCGATGGGTCAAACCATGAACCTCCAGAAGCCCACCAGACATCCCCAAGGTGCGGAAACCTAGTTCTAGCACCCTCCCATACTACTTCGGGTGAGACCTCAGTCTATGCTCCACAGACTATTGCCGAAAGGGCCAATAGTATTAGGATTTGCTTGGTTAAATCATCTCTGAACCTGGGCCAGGCCCATACAAGCCAACAGATCTACATAACGAGATGTGTGATGTTGCATCATTGGAATCCAACTAATACGGAGATTTAAGGCTATTTGGATAGAAAGATCCACGAATTCATGGAGCAAGAAAATAGGAATGTGTGATTGATGAAAGAATAGTGGTTGGATAGATATATGTACACAGAGATACATGAAATATTCTTCTATTCCTTCCTGATTGAATTATATAAGTGGATTGCGAAGTTGGTAGATGGCCAAGGGAGGTGGAGGCTTGATGGTCCAATTATCTAGATCCCGGACTTAGTACAGAAATTGGAAGCCTATGAAGATAAGATCCCATGCATTGTTGATCATTGGCTGGACCATATCATAGGAGGGTTTGTGATTGTGTTCGACGTAGATACTTTGGTAAGTTACGGTGAAGACGAATGCGCTTCTTCAAAGGTTCACGACGTAAGTATTTGAAATCATTAAACACTTGGATTAATATGGTCTTATGTGAAAAGTGAGTTATGAAGTTACCTTGATGTTTGGGGCTACGTGAAGTGGAAGGACTATCAAGGACGAAGGAATAAAAGGATCTGAATATAGCCCGATGATTGAGCCTCCTCTGAGTGACGACGAAGGAGCAGCATAGGCTTTTCCACTAAGCGCTATTCAGTTGATAAGATAGGGATTCCCACAAATACCTACACCACCTCCATCCTCACCTCATCCACCCACATTGCCTCCATCCTCACCTCCACCACTTACCCCCTCACCCACACTGCCACCACCCCTACCATCGTTCAACATGGTGAACTTCGTAAAGCTACCTGTGTTCAAGGGTGTAGGAAATGAAGATCCAAACTAGTTTTGGTTCATCGCGAAGGCTATATGGGAAGATCAGGGTATCACAGATGATCAAAGGAAGAAAGAGACATTGCTTAGTGCTTTGCAGGACTACATACTGACTTGGTACATTAAGTATTGCACTGATAATTCGACGTCTGCGTTGGCAGACATCCAGACTATGCTGATTAAGGAATTTAGTAGACCTAATTCTAAGAGGCAATCAATTGTGGGATTCAAAGAGATCATGATGAAGCCTGGTGAGACACCATGTGATTTGGATCAGAGATTGAAGTGTACGATCCGTGAAGCCAACATGAATCTGACTGATTGGTAGCAGTGCGAATGGTTTGTGGCCTCGCTCTTGCCTCATCTAAGGGTTGCGTTATCATAATAGAAGATCAAGACCCAGGTGAAAGCTTTGGAAATCCTGATGAGATTACACGAGATGCCGATGCAAGATTTTAATCTGGGGGCTCAGTAGATTCATGCGTAGTTGCAAAACCTTTACATTGAAATACAAAGTTTTAAAAAGGACAGAACAGCTCAGCCAGAGGTGCGCGAAGAAGTATGGTGCCTAAAGTGAAAAATCCAAGGGCATGACAATGATCACTGTCTGGATTTTCCGAATTATGTTATAGTGGGGGGGACCAATGCCTCTAAGGTCGAAAGCTGCAACAGGGCCAAGTGCAGTGCCTGCACTATGGTGTTCTATATGTCAGGTAGTTGGGAAACATGCAACTGACAATTACCATTGGCTGCAAAAATTCATACAGACACCGCAACATCTCTTATGCAACTTCTATCAATATGTGGGTCATGATGAGCGCAATTGCTAGAGTTACGAATTAATGATGGACAGGACACCTACATACAGGGTGTAAGAAGAAATGCAGCCTTCAGACCAAGGTACTGGAGGAGGGCGAGGTGAGTATCAGGGGTGTGGACGAGGCCGAGGTGGAGGAGGACCTAGTAGAGGCCGAGGGTAGGTTATTTTTTACAATTATGGAGGACCAAGACACTACACGCGAGACTGCCAGAACCTAATGTGGCTGTCATGCTGCTATTGTACTCAGTTTGACCATGCAATGGAGGATTACCCTATATTGTTAGCTAAGATACGCGAGAAAGGGGCACAACCTCAGTAACTGACTCAGAACTTGCAGATGATGAGGGCTGAGCCTCGTGAGCAAGACCCTAAGGTAAATATTGTGTTGCGAAGTGGAGCAACGACTGGTGAGGATAATGGGAAGCAGCCCGAAGAAGGCAAGTGGGTCCACAAAGCACTAGAAAAGGAAACTAGGTTTGATCTAGAATGCACAAAAGAAACGTTTATGGAAGAAAAGAAAATTTTCGCTGAGGCCTCTACCTCAAGGAGTCAAGAGAAGCTAACTAAAGAAATGGACCCGTCCATGATTACCACATTCTTGGAGACCTGCATGAAACTAATCCGCGATAACAAGGTTGTGAAGGGACTGTAGAAGTTGATTAATAGGTGCACTGGCAATGAAAACACTACTGACAGATTATGCATAGTTAAAAATCTTGGTAAGCATAAGGCAAGGACTGTATGTGAGATGAGACTCACTGCGTAGATAGGAGAATATGAAATGGACCAAGTTATCTTGGACCTAGGGTCCGACGCGAATGTTTTTCCAAAACAAACATGGGAGAGAATGGGGAGACCTACGCTACAGTGGTCTCTGATTCAGTTAATGATGTTGAATCAACAAAAAATCATCCCAATGGGGAGGTTGCATGGGGTTACAGTTGATATCAAAGGCACGAGTGCACTAGCTGATTTTGAAGTGATAGAGATTGTGGATGATAGAAATCCCTACCCCGCGCTCCTTGGGATCGATTGCGCCACTGACATGAATGGGGTAATCAATATAAAGAAGCGAAAGATGATGTTTGAAAAGAAATCACTCCGCATAGTGGTGGAACTGGACCCTGCAGAAGGACTACACTACACAGAACTAGTTCGTGATTTTGAAAGTGATGATGATTTCGACCAGATTTACAAAATAGCAGCATGAGATCGGGATTGGGTGAATCTAACAGTAGATAGACATATTTCATGGGACTACGAGAGCTCCCGCACATCAGATTCAGATGAAGAACTAGAGCACTGGCAGAATCGACTGCATGAAGTATCTACGTTGTGTTGTAATATGATGACCAAGTTGTTGTGATCTGTATCATCAGAGGTAAGAAATCTGCCTCACTATGATGGCCTAATTGATGTTAATCACTTTTTGGATGCATTTGAAAGGGAAGTACCAGAGAAGCATCTCTTCCAGGCATTGGATTAGGCATGCGCGCTACGCCTGCAAGATGGTGGGGTACGCACAAGGATAGCTTTGATGATTGGCACGAATATAGAAGGATGATGAGGGTACACTTTGGTCATCTGAAGGTGCGATTAATAGAAAAGTATGATGAGAGAAATGCTCAGCATGACCACTTGGAAAAATGGACTGAAGTATATGGAGCGAAGCCCCAACCAGAGTGGGTCCATATGTTTTTTCATAACTTGGATGTTATACCAATGAATTGGTATTGGAGACAGAACTCTGCCATGGCACCGAAGAATGGGATATTTTGCACCAAAGATTTTTGATGATGTTCAGTTTTAAGGATGGATTTGAACCTATCGATGAATCATTGCATGAGGTTAAGGTAGAAATATTTAGGATACCGCAGGATCCTCTATATTTGATTCAACTTGATTGGACTACACCATTGAGCCACGTGCTGGAGTGTTACAATGTAACAAAAGAAGAAGAAGATGAAGACCCGAGGAAGGTTAATATTCTAGAGACTGAAGGTCACCGTGAAGTTGAAGGTCCACAACTAGAGAACCCAGACATAACCGAGCCACTTAAAACCAAATAGGTGAACATTGGCACAGAGGCAAAGCTAAAGTTTGCAAATATTGGGGATTATTGGGACAACGTGACAGTAGATAGGGTCGCTGAACTACTCCATGAATATCAGGATCTGTTCCCCATGAAGTTTTTAGATCTGAAAGGGATAATAGGAGACCTGGTTGTCATGAAGATCACCCTAAAACCAGACATGAAACTTGTGAAGCAAAGACCTTACCACCTCAACCTGAAGTACAAAGAAAGGGTTCGCTTAGAGTTAGACAAGATGCTCATGGCAGGTATTATTGAAGTGGTAGAAGAATCTAATTGGGTGAGCCCAATAGTGGTTCAGGAAAAGAAGCAGAAGGAAGAAATAAGGATATGCATAGATATCAAGAAGTTGAATGATTCCTGCAAACATGATCACTTCCCAACTCTATTCACCAATGAGGTCCTGGATAATGTTGGCGGCCAAGAAGCGTATTTGTTCACTGATGGGTTCTTTGGGTACCATCAGATCAAGATCACACTAGAGGATAGAAGTAAGATGACCTTCGTGACTAAATGGGGATGCTTCCGGTGTACGGTGATGCCTTTTGGGCTGAAGAAGTCACCAACGATCTTTTCGCACATAGTCATCACGGTGTTCAAGGATTTCATTCATAAATTTCTGGAAGTATACTTTGACGATTGGACAGTGTTTGGGTTGGTAAAGCACCATGTGGCAAGTATGTGCTTGATGCTAGATATATGTCGAAGGTACCAGATCATGCTCAATATGAAGAAATGTTTGCTTTGTGTTCCTTTTTGGATCTTGTTGGGCCATGTGGTATGTAGACAGGTCTTGATGGTAGACCCAGTGAAGATCACATGCATAATCAATTTGGAGGCACTAAGGAGTGTGAAACAGTTGCACGCAACACTGAGGAATACGAGATACTATAGGAAATTCATCAAGAGCTATGCCCAAATCACTGCGCTGATGGAAAAACTACTAAAGAAGGATGTTACATTCTATTGGAATGAAGAATTCCAGAAGAGCTTGGATGTACTAAAGGAGAAAATGGTCATCGTGTCGATCCTAGTATTCCTGGATTGGAAGAAGGAATTTCATATGCATGTGGATGCGTCATGTATTACGCTGGGAGCAATATTGACACAGGCTGGTGAAGGGGACTTGGATGATCCTATAGCGTTCGCAAGTAGGAAGTTGTCCAAAGCTAAGAAAAATTATTCCACGACAGAGAAAGAAGGATTAGATATGGTGTACACTCTCTAGAAATTTAGGCATTATCTGTTGGGTGGACATTTTAAGATGTATACAGACCATTCTACATTGAAATACCTAGTCAATAAGCCTGTGCTAGGGGGGAAGATATGCAGGTGGTTGTTGTTGTTCCAGGAATATGATTTTGAATTCATTATGTAACCATGATGATTGAATGTAGGACATGATCACTTGTCATGCATTGAAACTCGCAAAGAGCCTACTAATCTAGAGGAAGGATTGCTTGACGCGTAGCTGTTTGCAGTGCGTGTCATGGATAGCCACTTTGAAGATATTATACACTTCCTCGTGACAGGTACGGCTTCAGAAGGATATACAAGACAATAAAAGAAGGAACTAGTGGTGCACATGATATACTTTTCTCTCATTGTAGGACACTTGTACAAAATGGGAGCAAATGAAATATTGTGACGTTATGTGCCAGAGTTTGAATGAAACATCATCCTCACCAGGGAAAATTTTAAAAACCCCCCTAAATTTATATGTATAATAAATGGGCGAATCCCCATGATACATAGGAAAAATGGGAGCTGATTTTATCAATAATGTAATATGTATATATAATTTTTTTGGCGAATCTCTCACCGGATTATATTATCTTGTAAATTCATGGCGAATCTATCACTGAATTATAAAATCTTGTAAGAACTTAGAAAATCTTTCACTAAATAATAAAAAATGAAGTCTTGGCGAATGTTTTGTTAAAGTATGAAACCATATATAATAATAGGAAAACATATTCATTAAATTGTAATATACTAACATACATGTTTGGAAAAAAGAAACATAATTTTCTCTTCCTACAAACAATGTTGCAAGTTTTAGTGGCCATGTTTGTCAAGGTTCTCATTGTACACTCTTTCATATCCTTCTATTAGTTTTGATAATATTCCACAACAAAGTTCTTGTAGGTGTTGATCTTGACCACTAGTTTTGTCAAGGTAGGAGATATTAATCTTTTCTCTACCACTTTTATCAAGCTATCAAATTTCTTTCTTATTCCATAGAGTCCAACTACGAGATTAAAAAAAAAAAAAAAAAAATTTTGTACCACTTTTGTCAAGCTATCAAATTTCTTTCTTATTCCATAGACTCCAATTGTGAGATAAAAAAAAAAACACATTTTGTTTACCCCAACATGCTAACAAGTAGCAAGCCCCAACTATATAATATAAGAAAGTAGTAGGTATCCCAAAGGCCTAAAGGGGATCTAATGGAAAGAAGTGACCGTTGTTAGAAGCCTTCCAATCAATATATTAATATATACATATAGATTTATTATTATTTTAATTGGAAATATTCAATTAAATAATAAAATTTAATTACGTCTCTCCAAATCTAAATTTTTTATTAGCATAATTCACTACCTTCATACATCTTGCATTTTTTAACAATGTTGTAATATGTGGATTAATTTCCTTTTTGGTGCACAATATCCGCCTTTTAGGAAAATATGGTGCACTAGCCCAACCCCTACAGATCATTACAACAAATTAAGAAAAACAAAGAAGATGAAAGGTTGTACAAACCAACATATATTTCAAGCACTGGCCCAACCCCTACAGATCATTACAACAAATTAAGAATAACAGAGAAGATGAAAGGTTGTACAAACCAGCATATTTTTCAAACAACTAATCCAACATCAATACCTTAACTTTTTCATGAAGATATCATATTGAGAACATTAGAAAAATGGTGGGAAATCTGGGCACTGACTATCTCTCTTTTGGAGGGTGATGCGGAAAGAGTGATAAGAATTCACTGTTTTGAATTATTTTGTTGTTAAATAAGAAAAACCAATATTAATGGAGATATTGGTATTTTTTACTAAATTTTGTGAAGTGACTAAATGTAACTTTAACCATTCACCTTAAGATATTTTTTATAATATAATTTCCTAAGTCTATTTAATATATTAATTATCATAAAAACCAACCTATATCCATCTTAACTCCACTTCTGCCACTCTTGGAGGGATGAAATCTATTTATCCCTCTCGGCACTTGGTAGACCCGAAATTAAGATGGATCTAAGCTGATAGAATTTCCCCTTTAAATAGTCTATTCTCACATGAATACCATGATATTACCATGGGTCAATACCATGGGTTATCATAAACCTGGAGCTTAAAAACTATTATTATTAATTTATAAAAATTAATAAAATTAATAATTGATTTTTATTTTTATTTTTATTTATTTTTTAGTTTAACCAAATTAAAATGTTTAAGTGGCATTAAATTAAAAGATCCATTTTTACCCTTGATCTACCAAGCCTGAGGATCAAATATTTTTTTCACTCTATGCTAGTTTACAATATCACTATATTTGATCCCTCCCAGGGCTTAGTAGATCTAGAGTAAAGATGGATCTATGCTAGATTAATTCCCCCTTTAAATATCCTACATTCCACGTGAATACCATGGGTCAATACCATGTGCCATCTTTTTTTATTATTAATTCTAATATTAGGGTTAATAATGGGTTAATAATGTTTTTTTGCATGGTATTAATAATAATTTGGCCCATGGTATTTGGCCCATAGGCTTCACCTAAATATAACACATCTTTTGAGTGTTCTTAAATATAATGTGACTTCTGGAGTAAATATAAAAAAATGTTTTATTTATTTAATACCTCTCGTTTATTTATATTTTTTTTAATTTACCATATCTCTTTTATAAATATGGTATTTGGCCCATAGGATTCACTTAAATAAAACCTCTTTTTTGAGCCTTCTTAAATAGAAAGAGGGTTATGGACTAAATATAAAAAATGGTTTTGTTTATTTACCATACCTCTAGTTTATTTATATTTATATCTATTTACCATACCTTTGGAGTAAGTATAAAAAGAGGTTTTATTTATTTACCATACTCCACTTTATTTTTATTTTTATTTATTTACACGTAAATATAAGGTGACTTATGGAGTAAATATAAAAAAATGTTTTGCATTATTCTTTATATAATTATGACTAAACAGATGCAAGCTTGGAATATGATAAGAACATTATTCAATATTTAAATAAACATGAAAATAAGAGACTTGAATTTTTAAATAAAGTGAATTATTCTTTTGTGACCATTTGTCCCAAAAAATAAGGTCATTTTCTTTAAATTAACCCCAATAACATGAAAGATGAGAAAATGAAAGAAAAAAACATTTTTTACACTGAATGTGGAGGGTGAAGTAACTATCATAATACCTATTCTTGAAAATTAGGGCGAATGGAAGGTTGTAACTCCTAATTTCAAGGGCTAAATTTACTTTTTTTACTCTCTCCATCAAAATAAGGTGGGTTAACCTCCATACGGAATTTTTATATAAAACAAATTTGAGGTGATTTCTAACAATGTACTATGATACAAAATATTCTCCCAATAAAAATATAAAACCCCTTAATTTCGCCCAAGGGCAAAAATTTGCCTCTAAAATTTTCCATGAGGATCATGCAGATTCATGGGAGGTCATTATGCAGGAAAATCAACAGCGCCGAAGATTCTATGTACTGGGTTGTGGTGGCCAACCTTGCATAAGGATTCAAAAGCATATTGTATAGCATGTGACACATGCCAAAGTACTGGCAGACCCTCACATAGGGATGAGTTGTCACTGAATCCACAAATATTGTCACAATCCTTCGAGAAGTGGGTGATTGACTTTGTGGGACCAATTCAGCCTCCAGGAAAGAAGATGGGTGCACATTACATCATCATCGCGACTGATTACTTAACCAAATGGGTGGAGGCTTAGCCTGTGAAAGACTGTACAAGCGCAACAACAACAAAATTTATCTTTGAGTATGTGCTGACAAGGTTTGGTTATCCAAAAATTTTAATGAGTGATCATGATACACACTTTCTTAATGAGACGATCATCACGATGACGGAAGAGTTTTAGGTTTACCATCAGAAGAGCACGACATATCATCCACAGGCTAATGGGATGGTGGAAATGTTTAATAAAATACTAGAGAGTGCTCTAACAAAGGTTTTCAATGCTCAAAGAAATTACTGGGATGTTCACATGCCCACGGTGCTATGGGCTTATAAAACGACTTGTAAGAAGTTGACTGGACAAATACCGTTCAGACTGGATTATGGCGTGGAAGTTGTGATGCCTATGGAGTACATTGTACCTAGTCTACGCATAGTGGCCTTCAAAGGAATGGCACAGAGATTGAAGAAGATAGATTTCTAGTTGGATTCCATCAACACGTTCAAAAGGAGCACGAAAAGGCATGGCACCATCGCCACATCAAACTGTGCACCTTCAAGGTAAATGATTTAGTTTCATTATATGACAGTAAGTTTGATAAATTCCCAGGAAAATTTTGGATGCATTGGCTAGGGCCATATGTCATCAAGGAGATTA
This sequence comes from Pinus tabuliformis, assembly GCA_031772625.1. Lineage (NCBI taxonomy): Eukaryota > Viridiplantae > Streptophyta > Pinopsida > Pinales > Pinaceae > Pinus > Pinus tabuliformis. The sequence goes on from CM062818.1 coordinate 1,000,056,709, forward strand.
CCGATGGTGGAGCAGGTCAGTTGGTAAAGTTGAAAGGAGAACCATTCCTAGGGTGAGTGGATGGCAACCGATTGAAGCCTTACACCGACGATCCGTCTAGATGACTACATGATGGAATCACAATCTTAGTGCTCCACGTAGCTGAAAGGAGTCGCGGGATTATAAACTACACTGCCCAGGTTGGGGAGCTGCACAATTAGGGAACTGCATGGAATGGAGGAATGTCATAGTGCCAGCAGAAAAGCGCAAGGAGCTGTGCTATCCAAGAAGCGACCATGTAGGTGTTACAGGGAAAAGTGTCTATGCAGAACTGCTAATCCCACTAAGGTGTGGTAGCTACCTTAGAAACAAACAAAGTAAAACTACTTTTGTTTTCCTCTATGAAAGATAGATGGGAGAAGAATAAAGGAGACCAATCTCTGTCTTGCGCTTGGTTCCTTGTTCGATTCCTCTCTCTTTTGATAGTCCTTTGCTACTTGCTTCCTTGTATACCCAGATTTACAGAGTACCTGTAGAATCAAAGCAGCATTACACTATATGAGAACATGGATCTATTATCATAAACAATCTAGGATCAGATGTAAATTGACCATACAAATGCACAAAACATAGATTACACAAGAATATGGAGGAAAACTTGAATAGCTTTATTGATAATCAAGAAAGAGCCAAGAGAGTTACAACCAGTTGTTCTGACCCAGCATCATCCTCTCGCAAGTAAGCCCTTTTTCACCTCATACAAAGCTTAGATCACCCAACACTATGATGTTGCCTCAAGAAACCAACAACAATTCCTTGCAAGATGCAAAATTCCAGCCCCTGGATCTCTGAGATGAGGGATCCATATATAGATGTCTGTAAGGAAGATGAGTCAGCTTGTGATTTGATTAGTGTCTTCCCTCTGATAGTTCTTGCTTCCACTTGGATATTGATGATCTCTTACTCATCCTTGGTCGAATTCAGAGAGGCAAGTGTCACAAGATAAGTTTCTGGAAGATTCCATGCTTCTCCACCTTGCAAATTGACACTGCCATTTGTCTCTTCTCACCCATCGCACCCCATAGAAGGGCTTTTTGAAATGCAACGCACCCACTAAGTGTACTTAGGTGAGATGCAACGCACTTTGCCTATGGAGCAGGTGAAATGATCCTGTTTTGACTAGTTCTGAGTAGTTTTTCATGGAGAACTTCTGGGAGAAGCTGTAATCAGTTGACCTTGTTCCTTTAGGGGTTGGAACAAAACTTTTAGGGACTTAGGAGCCCTTGGTTTATGGACATTTTATGCTTGGGGTTACAGTGCCCAAAAATGTCTATAACAGTAGGGAAGCCGGAAAGAGACCGTTATGGTCACTGTTCATGACTTGATAGTGGGAAAATAGATAAATGGAGGGGGGGTGGATATTAAGTCAGAATTTAAAGGAAAAATTTGTGAAAATCTGCCTACCAATCTAGAATTTATGAATTAATTTTGGGGGGAATGGTCAAATTTTAATTCGAAAAAATGCCTATAAATTGCAGGTGGCTGACCAGTGAAAAACACTTGACATTTTAAGGATTGAGGGGTTGAGCTCTCAAGCACATATGAACCATGAGTACTTTGAAGCTTTGATAGCGAGTTCAACATTTGAGAAGTTTCCAATGGAAACACGAGAGTTTTTGTCTAGTATCATGTCAGCGCCTGAAAAAACCCTTATCGCTAGAGAAGCAATGGAAACTAAGGGAACTGCCCCAGAAGTAGCAATGACAACTGAGGGAGCTGCCTCAGAGGTTATGAGTGTCAAAGTACTGAAAAAAGTGCCTAAATCGCCGAGGTCACATAGGTTGAGGCCTACATCGACCAAAGAGGGTCCAAAAACAAAGAAAGATAAGTAGAAAGTGCCACAACCGATGCACGCATCACCCAGAAAGAACCTATGGAAGGAAAAGCCCATTGTGCAAGAGAAGGGAAAGCTAATTTACCTAGACCCTAAACAGGATGTTGAAGAAATCCATATGGATAAGGAAGACATTGACATGGGGGCAAAGGATGTTGATGTTGAGGGGTCTGACCCTATCTCTAAGTTGCTTGAGTACATTCCTCCGCACAGAGGTAAGACAAAGGTTCTAAAGGACATTGATGAAAGCAAGGTCATGTTGCATACACCCTTTCTGCCAAAAAAAATTATCTTTGAAGGATCATGCATGGGGCATGTGCCTCATTTCAAATTGGAGGATTGGGATTTGGCTGATATGGAGCGCTTTTCCCACTTAGCGATAGATCAACTCATGCACTGCATCTTCTATAAATACTCTGGTGTGACCACGCTAGAGCCAAAAAAGTGGATAAAAGGGGTGGATAAGGCTAGTCTGTTAAACATGTTGTGGGTATCGCATTACAACCACTTGCCCATAACCATGATAGTCATCAAGCAGCTATTTTTCTTTATGCATGATGGGTGCCTATGGCTAGAGGAGTTGATATTGATCACTGACATGCTAATCCATAGAATCACTCAGCTACCACACACAAGAGAAAATCCGGCCATGGCGTTTGGAAGAACGACAGGTGAGCACCACCTCGCCAAGCAATGAAAGATAAATTTAAGCTTTCTAAAAACCCACGACTACTCTATCACTACCATAACCAATCCCATGGTCAAGGTAGCCACTCAGATCCTGGTCGGAAAGATTATGAGGGAGTGTCATGCCGATGAAGTGTCGTCACCAGTAGTGTCATTAGTAGCTCAGTACGAGGGCATACAGTTCAATTGGATGTGCTACCTCTATAGCGAGTTCCTCGTGAACTATAGAGAGCCGCAAGATCAAAGAAAAACATTTCATTATGCATGGCTACTGCTGTCCATAGTGTTGGTCGCATGCGAGTTATCAGAGGATAGTGAGTTTCCTCCAGTTGCACAAGACCTACCGGAAGAGGCGAAGTTCGCTTCATCTGGGCTATGAAGGACAATTCACGTGGTGTGAATAAAGGACTTGGCGTCGAACACCACGCGAAATCTTTTGTTCGAAGGCCATTGATGTAAACCTGTTGCCGGAAGTGAAAAACTTGCCATTGAGGCATGCAAGCTTCAAAGTACTGAAAGGGGTGTTCCTAGATCGACTTCTTGGATAATGAGCTGATGTCGACAAGAAGCAATCCATCATAGGAGGGCCTTAATGAATCCCACATCAATGACACGGAATGGAGCAAATGATTTTAATGGAGGTGAAAACGATCTGGTGATATAAGGTTCAGGGTGGCGGTCATGAAAGAATGGAGCGTAAATGTATTGCAGTGGGTGAGACACAGGTGAATTCTCTAAGTGACTTCTCTTGAACATATCGGCAACACTGACATGATGGATTGGTAGCATTAACCCCAAATGTGGATGGTGTGATGGGACCGGTGAATGAAACAACCCAACCTGACTTGGATGCGGAGTGAAAGTGTCATGTTCAAGAGCGACTTGCTACCAACAAAGTTTCTTCAAGTTTTCTTCCCAATTTTTCCCCAGTCATTGCTGACCAGTACCTCTTTATTTTTGTCAAGCTTGAGGAGGATAACATATGCTTGTTCTATAATTTTCCCTTCAGGAAAACCCATCGCTATGTTTTAACAAGCCTAGCGATAGTGAAATTCGTTCTTGTCTGCTATGGACAAGTTTGTCGCTATTAGGTTTTAACGAGTTTAACGCAAAGATAACTCGGTCCTTTTCAATTTTAGAGAGTCTGAAAAGGGACGTAAAGGAAACTCCAAAAATCCTGTTTCGTCATCTAATCCCTTAAGTCTGAAAAAGTATAAAAAAATACATAAGGGATGAATTTTCGATACTTTTAATGAGCTGAACAAAACAAGCGCTCGATATTTTTGTGTAATAATCCATCAGGTCCAAAAAGATTAAAATCTAAAGGAGGGATAGCACTTCCGGTCCCTTTAACGAGCTGGAGAGGCTAATGGCTCGACAATCGTTTCATATTTTACGAGTCAGTTGAAAAGAGCTTAAAGGAGACTCGTCTTTGAGGAACGAGTGATAAAATTGGGTAGCAGTTGATTCCAGGTAAGGTTTGGAATTTTCCAATAACGACAGTGTTACAAGGATGGCTAGTGGGATCACTCTTCGCAGCTGTTCCTCAAAAGGGGTAAACAATCAAATGGAGGTGAATGATCGGCCAATACAGAGTGGAGGTGATGATGGGAACATGACCAAGGCTTTAAAGGCTGAAGTACTACATTCACGATGATTATTTACCGGGAATTGGTTCATTTTTTATTGACCTTAAACATTGGGGGAAACATTTGCTCATTTCTTATATTTATTTTTTAACGAGCACGAAGTCCACGTTAAAACTGATCGATTAATCCAGTCGTATAATAAGAATGTCTCATATATGAAAACGACAATTTTTAAAGTTTTGCCCCACATCCTTTCTTTATGCAAGTTAGGAAACGACCAATCCTACGAGTTTAAAGGGTTAGAGGACCTACAAATTTAAAAAAAAAAAATGATCGCTCTTTGCTTGCACGCCAAAAGGTTTGCATGCCCCCAGGTATAAGATAGAGCTTCAAGGTCACCTTTTATTCTACCGATAAGGCATTCATTTTATCGGGAAATGCCTACTTCTTTCAGGTTACCAAAGATTGTTTAATATGTCCTGCAAACAAAACACTTCTTCGGCGATGCCTACTGAAATAGACAAAGGCAGGTGGCGCAGAAGCCTCCACCCACATAACTTTGACAAGGGAATCTTATTCCAGTCCAACCCCCTTTTCCAATCACGAACGGGAGCCTCAGACTAGTCATATACCCCTCGCGGAAACCTACCCTATATCTGAAGTTTTCCTGCCGAAGCAGACCAGGGTGCATGCCCCCCGGGTTTCAGTCATGTCCCCCGAATCACTCGCGCTCATCAGGTGGACGGACTGGGGATTGATGAGACATTCCTTGTGTGAAAAGACCATTCAGGGATGGTATATGACTATTTTCTATGCGTGAACCGGGGAATGAAAGCTGGTCTACGAGCTTGACCACTCTTCCTTCGTGCGGAAAACACATTACTCTAAAGACTAATGAGACAATGGCTCCCATGCAATAAATATAGTCTTGTCCAAGGAGTAGATTATAATCCAGGGGTCCTTGGACTACCATTACGTTCATATGAACGGTTTTCCCTCTCAATGTTATGGGCACAGTAGGAAGGATCCCTAACGGTCGACTGGTTCCTTTTTCAAATACTGTTAGATTTCTCATCTCAGGCAAAAGCAATGGTGAACCAAGCGCTTTCCAAGCAGTCGAGGAAAGGATACTCACAGAAGCCCCTTCATCTATGATGGTATCGGCCATAACCATGATATATATTTGAACAATGAGTCAGAATGGTATACTAGCCAGTAAACGGGGTCTGCCTAGCTGATTCCAGTCAAAGGAAACAACTAGGTTGCTTGGAGGTGGGACCGAATAGACGGCCGGGTAAGACTCTGACGAACTTCCTTCCTGCGGTAAAGGAATGGGTAAATTGCCCCCATGTTCATTGGAGTCTGTGTTTATGAAAAGAATTTGGACGGTGTCATCCTTTTTCTCTTCAGTGACTGATCATCTGAAGATAAGACCTCTGAAGGCAAGACTGGGTCAACTACCGCCTCGACCTTTTGACTTTCATCTGGTATGGGTTCAGTTGGTTTATCTTCAATGATAGATGCTTCGGCCAACCACTTGGGCGGGTCAGCTGGATTTTCAACTAGCGACGGACTCGGCAAGAGTTTCTTATATCTAGGAGGAAGTCGTAACGGTGAAACCGGATGATCGTCCAAAACTCTTTTAACCTCGTCTAAGAAGGGACAACAGTGGATGGCGTGATCACCTTCACACAGTTTACAAGGAAATTTGCACTTTCCTTTTTGTCCAGGGACTTCACTTTCACTAGTCGACGGTGTGTTTTCAACATGATCATCAGAGGTTGACGACACCGGGTTGTGCAAACAAGGAGACCAGTCCCTTAAGATCCAAGGGATGCAGGGACAATCTCTATGATAGTGGTCTCCTTTGCAAATGACACATGGCGATTTAGGCCTGGTCGGTGCAGTGTGTGGATTTTCACTAGACGATGCTTGGTTGCCCCTTTTCGCCTTTCGTTCCTTCTTCTTCTTCTCTTTCTTCTTCTTTTCCTTATTCTTCTCAGATACTTGATCTTTGGCTTTACCAGCCCCATCAAGTGAAGAGGAAGGAGGAGAGGAAGAATTGGATGAAGTAGATGGTTGGGGGGTAACTCTGGAATTGTCTAGTTGCTGACTCGATTGTTCAGGAATTACGGTGTTCTAAATGACGGAGGTTGAGAAAAGCCATATGGGCAAGCCAATTGTCAATCCTGGAAGTGACAATGTGGCCATATGGGGTGTACCAACATCTCCCCAAGAGGAGAAGGGACTAGGATTTCCTCCAAGGGGAACTCCTTGGTTGGTGGACTCCATTCTCTCAACCCAAGACCAACGTAGGAAAGGCGGTGATTATTTTGTTTAAAATAAATTTTAGATGCTTTGACACAACTTGTTTTTTCAATTTTAAAGAGTCGAGAAAAAACACAATATGACTCTAGTCACCTTCGATTTTTAATGAGCCTGAAGTGACAAGTGCTCAGATGGACCTTTTCCGTTAAGGAGTTTGAAAAGGAACAAAAGGGACTGCTCTGGAAATCTAGGTAGAGGGATTACCAAACCAATCGCAAAACTGCAGAGTACTTTTTACGGTACGACAGTCAATCTTCCCGAATGCTGTGTTCAGTGCATTATGATCGATAGGGCGACAAACACAGCTTCCTAAGGATAAAGCATTAAACCTATTGTGGTCTCCCAAAATATACTCGACGGTACATGGGAGCACAAGTCCGTACAGTCACTTATCGTCTCAAAGTGGAGGAATCACCCAACCAACAGTGAGAATAATAGTTACCAGGCTTTACGACGCTGGAATACGTCTCTAGCCTAGACTTCTAGATGTTGTGCGTTAAGTTCCAAAGCGTTGTTAGATTCATTAAATTTATTTTATAGTTGATCTTGCTTAAGAAATTTTCCTTTCAAGTTCACCACGTGATGTAGATGTACAATTCCTAAAATGAAATCTAAGATGATAAACAATCTTTTATCTTCTTTGTGCAATGAAAATCCTAGCTACTAAGGAAAGAAAGACAAAATTCTTTCACAAAGAACATAGAGCACACACTATATGCACTGTCCTAAATCAAACCAATCAAACAGTCTAAATGCAAATGCACATGCATGTATTTTTTTTCAGCCTTCTTAATATGTGAATGATAAAAAGAAAGCTAATGCGCAAATCTGAATTACTTTTCAAGCGACAATTACTAACAAGTTTCTTTTCAAAATCAAAATGAAGACAATGACAACACTTTGCGATTGGGAAATAAAGACTTTCTTTCGACACTAGAAAAACTACTAATTTAGATCAAATACAATATAACAGGGTAATTGACTATCAAGAGAAATCAGACTCTCTTCTATGACTGAAAACGACACTTGCGACACTTTCAAATCAAGAAACGACAGTACAATTACGTTACTTTTTTGCAAAGGAGAACTGAAAATGACTCAACAAATACACAAAAACATTTATAGTTCTTTGCACAATGGAGGCAGAATATCAACAAGGAAAGAGCCAAGAGAGTTACAACCAGTTGTTCTGACCCAGCATCATCCTCTCAGCAGGTAAGCCATTTTTCACCTCATACAAAGCTTAGATCACCCAACACTATGATGTTGCCTCAAGAAACCAACAGCAATTCCTTGCAAGATGCAAAATTCCAGCCCCTGGATCTTTGAGATGAGGGATCCATATATAGATGTTTGTAAGGAAGATGAGTCAGCTTGTGATTTGATTAGTGTCTTCCCTCTGATATTTATTGCTTCCACATGGAGATTGATGATTTCTTACTCATCCTTGGTCGAATTTAGAGAGGCAAGTGTCACAGGAGAAGTTTGTAGAAGATTCCATGCTTCTCCACCTCGCGGATTAACACTGCCATTTGTCTCTTCTCGCCCATCGCACCCCATAGAAGGGATTTTTGAAATGAAACACACCCACTGAGTGTACTTAGGTGAGATGCAACGCACTTTGCCTATGGAGTAGGTGAAATGATCCTGTTTTGACCACTTCTGAGTAGTTTTTCATGGAGAACTTCTGGGAGAAGCTGTAATCAATTGACCTTGTTCCTTTAGGGGTTGGAACAACACTTTTAGGGACTTAGGAGCCCTTGGATTATGGACATTTTATGCTTGGGGTTGTAGTGCCCAAAAATGTCTATAACAGTAGGGAAGCTAGAAAGAGACCGTTATGGTCATTGTTCATGACTTGATAGTGGGAAAACAGGTAAATGGAGTTGGGGGGTGTCATTTAAGTTAGAATTTAAAGGAAAAATTTGTGAAAATCTGCCTACCAATCTAGAATTTATGAATTAATTTTGGGGGGAATGGTCGGATTTGAATTCGAAAAAATGCCTATAAATTACAGGTGGCTGACCAGTGAAAAAGACTTGGCATTTTAAGGATTGAGGGGTTGAGCTCTCAGGCACGTATGAACCATGAGTACTTTGAAGCTTTGATAGCGAGTTCAACATTTGAGAAGTTGGCAATGGAAACACGAGAGTTTTTGTCTAGTATCATGTCAACGCCTGAAAAAACCCTGATCGCTAGAGAAGCAATGGCAGCTAAGGGAACTGCCCCAGAAGTAGCAATGACAACTGAGGGAGTTGCCTCAGAGGTTACGAGTGTCAAAGTACTGAAAAAAGTGCCTAAATCATCGAGGTCACCTAGGCTGAGGCCTACGTCGACCAAAGAGGGTCCAAAAACAAAGAAAGATAAGTAGAAAGTGCCACAACCGATGCACGGATCACCTAGAAAGCACCTATGGAAGGAAAAGCCCACTGTGCAGGAGAAGGGCAAGCTAATTGACCTAGACCCTGAACAGGATGTTGAAGAAATCCATATGGATAAGGAAGACATTGACATGGGGGCAAAGGATGTTGATGTTGAGGGGTCTAACCCTATCTCTAAGTTGCCTAAGTACATTCCTCCGCATAGAGGCAAGACAAAGGTTCTAAAGGACATTGATGAAAGCAAGGTCATGTTGCATACACCCTTTCTGCCAAACAAAATTGTCTTTGAAGGACCATACATAGGGCATGTGCCTCATTTAAAATTGGAGGATTGGGATTTGGCTGAGATGGAGTGATTTTCCCACTTAGCGATAGATCAACTCATGCACTGCATCTTCTATAAATACTCTGGTGTGACCACGCTGGAGCCAAAAAAGTGGATAAAAGGGGTGGATAAGGCTAGTCTATTAAACATGTTGTGGGTATCGCATTACAACCACTTGCCCATAACCATGATAGTCATCAAGCAGCTATTTTTCTTTATGCATGATGGGTGCCTATGGCTAGAGGAGTTGATACTAATCACTGACATGCTAATCCATAGAATCACTCAGCTACCACACACAGGAGAAAATCCGGCCATGGAATTTGGAAGAACAATAGGTGAGCGCCACCTCGCCAAGCAATGAAAGATAAATTTAAGCTTGCTAAGAACCCACGACTACTCTATCACTAGCATAACCAATCCCATGGGCAAGGTAGCCACTCAGATCCTGGTAGGAAAGATTATGAGGGAGTGTCGCGCCGATGAAGTGTCGTCACCAGTAGTGTCATTAGTAGCTTAGTACGAGGGTGTATAGTTCAACTGGATGCGCTACCTCTGTAGCGAGTTCCTCGTGAACTACAGAGAGCCGCAGTATCAAAGAAAAACATTTCATTATGCATGGCTATTGTTGTCCATAGTGTTGGTCGCATGCAAGTTATCAAAGTATAGTCAGTTTCCTCCGGTTGTACAGGACCTACCGGAAGAGGCGAAGTTCGCTTCATCTGGGCTATGAAGGACCCCCAAAGGGTCAAGGACAACAAGGTATTTTGGATCTTGATGGAGATGAATATCCATATGGCCATCAACCGCAAGCCGCGGTTGTAACCAACAATTTATGATCAACTGAAAGAATATGTGGAGTTAAAGGCAGAATTCCACCAGGTCTCCATGCATGCACTGAAGGATCTTGAACAAAAGTGGTATGAACTTCCATACCTGGCCATAGACGACATGATCACCATGGTCCTTAACCACTGGCTGATAGATTAGTGCACTGCTTCAGATTTGACAGCTAGGTCTAGCAAGTCTACAACGAAGCGAAAAAAGGAAGAGGTTAGGCTGAAGATGGAATAATTGGCTGAGAAAAGGAAGAAGGAGGATGAGGATAAAACCAAGGCGGAGCGCACTGTCGCGAAGCAAACATGAGGACATGAAGTAGAGGAGGAGTGTGGCTTTGACAGGAGTTAGAAGTCACCTTCCCCGGAGACAGAGGAGGAAAAACAACAATCAGAGCAGGGAGGAGCAGACCCAGAGACTACTCTGTTCCGGATTAAGCACATCAGGGAACTTCCCATGGCCCAATCACCTTGACTGAAGGTGATTTGAATGACATTGGTGATGCAATAAGGGGTGCGACAATAGAATTGTTGCAACAGTTCAAGCAGTAGCAGAAACAGGCCTTGGGCGCCATTCAATTAGGTCTGCATAAGCTACAGATCGAGGCATCACAGGCACAAGCTGGTGTGGGATGAAGCAGTGCGGCGTCAACTAGTTTGGCTCCTAGAACCTTGGAAGCAACAGGGATGGTGTGCACACTAGATCCTCAGGCAATAGTGTTACCGGACAGAGCACTAACTATAGAAGAAGAATATGACAAGGCCATTGTCAGCACACTCAAGGGGGTTGGACTCAATCTGGCCATGCTTCCAAGTGAAGCCCTTCACACTTTGCAAGATGGTGTGATCATGAAACTTCAGGTCCGCAAATAGTGTGCGCTACACGTTATCAGTGAGAAGAGGGTGAACAATGCTGAGATGGCTGCACATAAGAACTTCACTATTGATCTCTTTAAGGCCATCACAGACGAGAATGAGTGCATGACCAAGGTAGTGGTTGAGGCATGTAGGTCTGTCCTAGAACTAGAAATTCCCAAATATGAGCCAGTGGATGCGTGAATTCGAAAGCTCTTCAATGAAGTGCACGATGTGAGAACTGAGTTGGAAAAGGTTTAGTTTGAACTAAACCTTAATATTGCATAGCTTAATTTGAAATCCTATCCTTCAACTCCACTAGAAGTCAGAGAGCAATGTGAGGCAGCTATTAAGGATGTCATTGTAGCCATAGATAGCACAGTAAAGGATTGCACTACGCTCTTTGAGTAGTCGCTTGAAGTAGTCACTAGCTTACAGGAGGATCCCAATGTGCATAGGCTAGAAACAGAGGTGTGGGAGCTGCAGCAGTGATATGACGAGGTTAAAGTGATGGCATGCACCATCACGTTACCCAAAGGATAGTAAAGTTGTAGGAAGTAAAGGCGTTGAACAAGTAGTTGGACACAACATAGCACGGGGAAGTATTATTGAAGGCTCGATTGAAGCTTTAGCTAGACGAATCATATGTTCTCACGACCACCATTGAAGGAAAATTGGCTAGTCTACAAGAAATGCAATAGAAGCTATAGGTATATGGCACAGGGCTAGTGACAGAGCAACTGGTCGAGTAGATGAAGCAGGCGGTAACACAGTGCACCGCCAAAGTTGCAATGGTACAAGTGGATCTGGGAGGTCTTCACGACAGGATCTCCATGCGAGTAGAGTGACTCAAGGGTGAGTCACCATATTTGTGTTGGGGGCCTATTGGTAACAGGTCCGCTGAGGTCAATTTTGGGGTTAAAAGCCCAAATTTTGTAGTAAAGAATGTAAAATGTTTTCATTTTGTGGCCACAGAGCGTGAAGATGTAAGCAGTTAAAAAGGGTTTTTTTCCCTTAGTTTAGATAGTTGTGTCGACTTGATGAGATCTACCCTTGGTCCGTAGACCATGGGATTGTAGAAAAAGGGAGTCTTAGAAGAGTCTAAGGCAGTGAAGTTCAGTTCAAGGGAGTCTTGTTATGTTTTTATGCATGGGTCTATGAGAGCTAAGAGTGAAGAATCTTAGCATAGGAAGGGAATCTGCAATTGAGTGTGCAGAGGCCTAGGGTAGAAGTCCGCAATTGAGTGTGTGGACCTCTATAGCTGTGTGCGCAGGGTAGTTAGAGTATGTGCTGGGAATCTAGATTATCAATAAAGAGAAGTATTTTGGAATTATTTGTGTGTGCATTATTTTAATTCTGTTATGAATGTGCGATTATGTTATGTTGAATACTGGGGTTATGAATTAATGCTATATTTATGCGTGAATCCATGTATTTTACTTTGTCATATGAACATAAGTAAGAATATATTCTTACGCGAAGATAACCATAATGCATCTTAAAGTTAACCAATACTTAAGTGAATCTGAGTAAGTACAGAAGTAAAAGTAATTATAGAGGTGTGTAAGTGCGTGACCTATCTATTTAGGGTCTGCGAAGGATGATCAGAGACTTTTGCGGAGGCTTCAAGAACAAATAAGATAAGTACTTTGATAAGCCCTAAAGGGCTTATCGGTTTGTGCGAAGGAAGGTTAGGGCATATAACTGACATCACAACCATCTTAGGGTGTCGAAACTTGGTTCCTACATCCCCCCATACTGCCTTGGGTGAAACTTCAGTCTGCACTCTGTGAATTGATGCCAAAAGGGCTAGTGGTGTAGGGATTTTCTTGGTTGCTTGGCGCTAAACCTGGGTAAGGGCCCTTCAAGCCAACAAAGAGACACATTTCATGCAAGGTTTCGATTTGGCATGAATATAAGAAGATTTGATCCTCTTGACTATGTGGAGTGCTATATATGCCATAGATTTGGCCATATAGAAAGAGATTGTTTGTTTCCCCACTGTTTAAGCCAAAAATTGACCAAAGTAATGAAAAAAGGAGGACCTACTAGAAAACCAGTGAAGGAAGAAAAGAAGTAGCCAAAGACCATGTGGAGAAAGAAGGAGTAACAACTTTTCAAGTAGTGAAGAGCATCCCTTCCTGTAGTCCATGATTATTTCTTGCATACTTGTAGAGGACTTCATAATTCATGAGAGGTGCACAATTTCAAGGGGAGCAGTTGATCACTTGATGAGTTTGAGATCATTGCAACAACATATGATGAGTTCATTTGAGCCTCATGCACTTTCAGGTCCACAGGATCGGCCTATCATTTGGAGGTATATTGAGCTCAAGGGGAGCTATGCATGGTATGGATTTACATGTGATATTTAGAATTTTATTCATTTCTTTTCACTCAGTCATTTGTGGAAAATTTATATGTTTTTTCATGAGTGGAAAGGAACATTTTTTCAGCCATGTATATGCTTTTGGTTTCTTCTAACAATTGGTTGAAAATATGTGTAGCGATGCATAAATTCTGATCATTACTCTAGCCATGTATTGAGATGACATAAGACATGGACCAACCATGTATGATATGTTGTATGAAGATTACTACAACCATGTAATTGATATTGTATCATCATTATGCATTGGTTGAGAGTCCATTTTTTAGTATGATGAGTCATCATGGTGATAGGCTAGTTATGGAGGAATATAATGAGTCAATTTTGTAGCCACATATATGGGATAATCATGATGTAATAGTCACGATGTATTATGTATTTGAGTCATGGTCCATAGGATATGATCATAGAAGCTATGTAAAATTCTCATGGAGCCATGTACTTATGTTGTACTATCTTTTGGGTCATTTAGTCATGAGTCATGAGATCATTCTATGGTCATACGTGTGTTATGTATGAGGAATTATGTCACTTCTACAACCATGTTTTTATCATGGGTATTTCATTTGAGTCATGGTCATTTGGAGGCTTGGTCCGTATGATGCTTATATTTGTCAAAGGAAGCATTTCTCTAGGGGAGCATCTATTTGTTCCTATTTTCTTCAACAATACATTGTTGGAATTGTGATTCACTTGGAGGTGTCATGATGTGCCTCATACTATGTTATGATAGTTGAGGTTTTTGGCCTCATGTGATGAGATATTTTGGTAGTTGTTGCTATGTAGTTATGGGGGAGATTTTGTGTGGTTGTCTCATGTGTTTGTTACCATGTTATATGTTTCTCATAGTTTCTATTATGATTATGTTTCCTATGGTTGCCTTATGTTGGCATATTTCTTCTTGCTGCTAAAGGTTGATTGGTTGGTATTTTGCTCTGGATGATGATTGGTATATTTGTTGCTTACTGCTTCCTATATGTGGAGAGATGGAGGATGATGATTGGAGGCATGGATGATCCTTGATATGCATTATATGTCAGCCATGTAGAGATGTATTACTCAAGTATTTGTGCTTCAAGTCTAGTTGCCTTATCATATGGAGCTGGCTCGTTGCCATTGATGTCAAATGGGGAGAGATAAAGGATGATGGTATAGAGTTTGTGTATGGTTTCAATCAATGCCAAAAAAGGAGATTATTGGCATCTATGGGAGATTGTTGGCATTATGGTGTGCATGGAAAAAACTAGTTGATGTTGGCATAAGTTCATGATGGAACCTAGCTCATGTTTGCATTGATGTCAACCACTTGTACCCTAGCTTATGTGTAGATGTAATTAATTGTAGAATTATTGCAACTAATTGTGCGGGAATTGCAATGATTGTCTTGGCATAGTTGTCAACCTTATGAGGTCATGCAATTTGTGTGTGTTGGTATGTGATGGATTGATGATTGATCCTGTGATGGCGGCACACTTGATGGCACACTCATGATGGTCAGATGATGGAATTGGTTTGGTTGATGATGCTGCTACAGGTTGTCTTGCATATCTACATGTGATGGTGATGGTTGATGGAATAGTAGTTTAGTTGTCAACTAGGTCTTCATGTCTATGATTATGAGGATGGTTTTTTGTAGTGATGTGATGGCTTGATTGTAACAACCTTGGTGAAAATTGTATGTAATAGAAGTTAGAAACAATAACCACGGACGATGGGACACTTATTCCAAGCTAAATGTTGGGAAAAATCCTAGTGATGGGGATCATTTGTGATTATTTATGGCTAAGGAAATTGAAAAAGGCAATGGCTAAGGCATTGGAAAGGAAAAATGGAATTTTTGGCACATTTATTTATGAAAATAATAGGAATTAGGAGAAAAAGGAGGTGAAAGGTCACAAGTTGCATGTGAGGAGGAAAATGAAGGAAAATAATGGAAAATGAAGAAAATATAGAAATCATGCATAAAAAGGCTTCTTAGGATAAGTTGGTAAGCTTTTGTCAATTCAGTGTTGGAGCTCTCTCTCATTATTTGCTCTCTCTTATTCTCTTGGATACTTAGAATTTTCTTGGAGCACTCTTGGAGGGTGTGGCATACTTGGATTCTTGGAGCAAGAAGGTAAAGGAAAATCAGGAAAGTGCAAAGAGACATCAGGATCAACAACTACATAAGATTTTCTCACAGATACTGCGTTGCATGTATGATTTCTTCACTAGTTTTGGTGTGCATGGAACATGCATGTGGTTTCTTGGTTGTCATAGTGAATTTCCTAGCCTTGACATTTCCTGGATAGCCATGGTGATTGTGGGTTTACTTGCATTATTTTTTTTTTATTGGTTCTCATGTTCCTTAGCTTGGGTTGAGTTACCAGTCCTAGAGCCTTGGTTGGACAAGTGCTCTAAAGCCCTATATCAACTTGGGTTGAGTTACTATTCTTGGAACCTTGGTTGGACAAACGCTCTTGAGACCTTGGTGGGTTGAGTTACTAGTTCTAAAGCCTTGGTTGGAAAAACATTCTGGAGCCCGGTAAAAGTTGTGGGTTGAGTTATTAGTCCTGGAGCCTTGGTTCGACAAATGCTCTAGAGCCCTGGATGGCTGGGACAGAGATCGATTTAATGATGATTTGGTGATGTACGAATGTGAGGTTGAACCATTGTTTGATGGGCTGAGGTGGATGGCCTCTAGAAGCCCTAGATGATTTTTTATTGATGTGTTTTATGAGATCCCACATTCATGCTTGGAATATGGCACGAGGGTGAATGGCTGAAGAAATATTTGCCTCAGCCATTCTACGGGCGGGTGGAACATGGAAGTCCCATCCAGGTTTTGGATATTGCATCATTAATGAAAGGTTATTTCTCCTTGTATTTCTATGAGCATTTTGATGGATTATATGTGGTCTATATGACTGTACTTTCACGAGTATTTTCTGCTACTATTATGTTGGTTATGTATGTGTTTTATGACCTCAACCATGTGTGGCTCTCATCATTTTTTTACCTATAATTGAATGTTCAATGTAACTATGACCTAATGGATGGGATGGCAGTTGATGCATTGAGGCATCAATGGTTCTTAGTAATTCTCAGCTAAGTATGAGACCCCTATGCTCAGAACTAGGAATTACTCCTGTAGATTACACATTTGCAATATGTTTGACGAAATGTATGTCATGGCTAGTATGGGTCTAGTAAAGGTCTTGAATAAGTATTTGCTTTAGTACTATCATTTCCATGTTATCTTACTGATTTGAAGAGATGAATCAATTCTGGGCAGTGACCTGGGCTCTAAGCTTGAAAAAGTGGCTTAAATCCCAGGGTTGCTGGGGAAAAATTGACAATTCTGGGCCACATTCGCTGGCGGGAAGGCCTATGAGAGTGACTTTAGGTTGTTGTACACTCCCTTGCCCATAAAACCAGAGTGACTATGGCCCAAGATACCTAAACAATAGTGGGACCCAAGGACAGGTTGTCTGAGTGGCCGACTTGTCCTTTGCGGGTTCTGTTGATGATGTTGGATGTTTGTAAGGTGTGTTTCCATTAGTTCCACTTGCTTAATGTGAATTAGGAGGTCGAATCATATCATAGTGGCCTCTTGTCACATGTTTACCCTGACTGGATAGTTTCTTGGGTAGATGTGGGAGGGGGGTGTTACAGAGTGGCATCAGAGCATGGTTCACCCCTTAGACTGGATGGGATATGTGTTAGTCATGCATGCATGTGAGTTGTATGTGTGTCTCTCACACTTGCATTCCATATGCTTGTTTTGTTTGCATGAAGTTAATAATTTTTCAATGACATCGTCATGTAGAACTTAGTTTGATTTTGTCAGATGCATCGTTGTGAGTGTAGGACTAGTTATATGTTGTTATATATCACTTACATGTATCATTTGGTTTTATTGGTTACATTCTTGTATGATTTGGTCATATGTATCATTCTTGTGTGTTGGGTTACATTATGCTACATGTTGTTATGAGTGTTGTTAATTTATTCTTGATTATATGAGTTATGTTTGGAGGTGACCTGTACTTGCGCTTGAGTGTTATCCACATGTAGGCTAGTATATTGTCTACATTATGGTTGTACATGGTCCACGTACAATGGTATAGTTTAGGTCATCATGCATAAGTTCATGGTATGTATTGTTATGTAATGCTTATGCATTTTCATGTTTGCATGTGGTCAACTGTACCGTGATGTAGTGGATGTTGCCATGCATGAAGTTGTAGCGTGTGTTGTGTTAAGTTCGTGCATTGAGGACTGGACCCTAGCTAGAATGACAATTGCATGGTTATATTCTTATGTACTATTTTTATATATTGTTATGATTATGCTATACATGTATCATGCAGATTTTTTGATCTTGAAGACAAGATATCCTCCCTGAGATATACTAAGGTATGTTGGTTTATTGTGATTTGGTTTAGCTGAAATGATATACCTTTCAGGAAGAAACATCAAATGGCTAGCAAGATGGTTGACTACAGAGACTCTCCCTATGAATCTGAAGAGAAGTATGTTGTTGGGAACTCTTATGATTTTGCAGTGACACTGAGAAGCTTAAAGGAGGAGATAAGGAGTTGTAAGGCAGAAATGACATAATCATACAGTCATAGGAAAAGTTACCATAGGCAAATGGAATCATACTTCAGATCTTGTAAGATTTGTAGTGACAGGGGCCACTTCGAATCAGTCATGAGTAGGAGAACAAAAATAATGGGGCATATGGTAGTAGGTCACATGGAAGTCATTGATCAGATAGAGAGGACACAATCCGAGATGGGAGATTGTTGGACACTCTGGAGAGAAGAAGGGACATACATAGGTATGATTCTAGTTCTGATTCAGATAGACACTATGATTGGCATTGTTATCATCCTTACAAGAGGAGTGATAGGAGATACTTGCTGGATGAGTTTAAGAAAGCAAAGTCACCTAATTTTGATGGAGAGGTAAAGAGATCACATGATGCATAGGCTTGGTTACTCAGTATGAATAAGTTCTTCATGTTGCATGACTACTAAGAGAACATGAAAGCCAGAGTGGCCAATTTTAGTATTAAAGGTAAAGCATACATCTGGTGGGAAGATGTGAAGAACGTCAGGGACATAAATGAGGAAGATCTGACTTGGAGTGAATTTGAGTGACTATTCAAGAAAAAGTACTTGTTGGAGTGGTACTTTGATGACAAGGCAAAATAATTCTATGAACTAAAGATGGGTTCTATGATAGATGATGAGTACACTAGTAAGTTCTTGTAATTATTGAGGTATGTGCCTTACCTCAAGGAGGAGAAGACTAAGATTCATAGGTTCATTAGTGGGTTATCGGTTGCATTCAAGGACACGATTGAGTTCGATTATCCTAGATCTTTGGAGGAGGCCATTCGGAAGCTAAAGAATTTTTATGAACAATGTAAACGTCAAACTGAGACTAAGACATACTAGAGAGGTAATGCTAGGAACAAAGGGAAATGGGACAAGAAGCGAGCAAGACCACATGACATAGGTAATAAGAAAAATATTGCATCACCTAATTGTTTCAATGCATCAGAGAGAGGGCAGGGACATCGGCCTGAGGAGAAAAATAAGGAACTTGTACGATGTTGGACTTGTGTAGGGGACCATTGTAGGAAATATTGTCCACAGTTTTAGAGTGTTAGACCCAAGATATATAGTGCGCAGGAGGCACATACTATTGGGGATGTCGGTCAGAGTATTCCACATATCCATGCAGTAGTGGAAAACCTACAAGCATAATACCATGCATATATCATTAAGATGGATGTAAGCTTTGTGATCAAGTTATTTATATTTTGATTGACCCTAGATCTAATTATAGCTATGTTAGTCCTGAATTGGTGGATAAGTGTGGTTTGAGTAAGGAATTGCATGCAGAATCTTGGTTAGTGCAATTGGCTACAGGTACAAAGAAGCAAGTTCATCATTGGGTAAGATCTTGTGCATTTGATTTAAATGGTATGCCTACAACAACACATTTTACTGTAATACCATTGGGCTCATATAGTATGTTATTGGGCATGGATTGGTTGTACCTTCATAGAAGCAAGGTTGACTGTTATGACCAATCTATTGAGTGTGTTGATGACAATGAAGAACCAAGAGTCTTACAAGGTAATAAGAAGGCCACATAAGTTAGGATGGCGATAACTATGCAAGCAAAGCATAGCCACAGGAGGGTGCAAGCTATTCTCAGAGCACATTTCTAGTGATAAGGGTAAGGAGGTTGAGAATGTAGATGTGTTGAACAAGTAACCGATTTTACAATAGTTGAGGGATGTATTTCCTGAGGACATTAAAAAGTTACCACCACACAAGAAGGTAGAATTTTCTATTGAGTTAGTGCCAGGGGCAACTCCAGCATCAAAAGCTCCTTATAGGATGAGCACACCTATGTTGGTTGAGTTAAAATTGCAGCTGAAGGAAATTTTGGACAAGGGATACATTAGGACAAGTCTATCACCTTGGGGCGCATCGGTCTTGTTTGTGAGGAAGAAATATGGTACTCTCAGATTATGCATTGATTACAGGTAGTTGAAAAAAGTGACTATCAAGAACAGGTACCCTTTGTCGAGGATTATGACGTGTTCAATCAGCTGAAGGGAGCAGTAGTGTTCTCAAAGATTGACTTGAGATCCATATATCATCAGGTTCGCATCAAAGAGGAGGGCATTTACAAGATTGTGTTTAGGACCAGGTATGGGCATTATGAGTTTGTTGTAGTTCCATTTGTCTTAATTAATGCTCTAGCTACATTCATGCGCTTGATGAATAATGTATTACATCAATATTTTGATAATTCTGTCATTGTGTTCATTGATGATATATCAGTATATTCTAAAAACGAAAAATAGCATGCTGAGCATTTAGAAACAATGTTAAATTGTCGAGAAAGCATCAATTGTATTCTAAGCTCATCAACTGTAGTTTATTTCAGACTGAGGTACACTACTTGGGGCATGTTGTCTCTAAGGAGGGCATTGCAGTAGATCTAGAAAAGATAAGATCCATCATGGAGTGGGTAGCTTGTAAGAATGTGGATGAGGTGAGATCCTTTAAGGGTTTGGCAGGTAACTACATGAGGTTCATCAGCAACTTTTCACAGATTTCTTATCCTAACACATCTTTGCAAAGAAAAGGTAAGAAGTTTCAATGGATAGAGGAATGTGAGGCTAGTTTTGAGTAGCTCAAGCAGTTGTTAACACATGCACTAGTGTTAAAGATTGTAGATCCAAATAGAGAGTTTGTTGTGTGCACAAATGCATGCAAGAGATAGGGAAAATTTTAAGAACCACCCTAAATTTATATGTATAATAAATGGGCAAATCCCCATGATACATAGGAAAAATGGTAGGCGATTTTATCAATAATATAATATGTATATATAATTTTTTGGTGAATCTCTCACCGGATTATATTATCTTGTAAAGTCATGGCAAATCTATCACTGAATTATAAAATCTTGTAAGATCTTGGCAAATATTTCACTGAATAATAAAAAGTGAAGTCTTGGCGAATGTTTTGTTAAATTATGAAACCATATATGATAATAGGAAAACATATTCATTAAATTTTAATATACTAACATACATGTTTGGAGAAAAGAAACATAATTTTCTCTTCCTACAAACAATGTTGCAAGTTTCAGTGGCCATGTTTGTCAAGGTTCTCAAGGTACACTCTTGCATATCCTTCTATTAGTTTTGATAATATTCCACAACAAAGTTCTTGTAGGTGTTGATCTTGACCACTAGTTCTGTCAAGGTAGGAGAGATTAATCTTTTCTCTACCACTTTTGTCAAGCTATCAAATTTCTTTCTTATTCCATAGACTCCAACCGCAAGATAAAAAAGAAAACACATTTTGTTTACCCGAACACGCCAACAAGTAGCAAGCCTCAACTATATAATAAATAAAGTAGTAGGTATCCCAAAGGCCTAAAGGGGATCTAATGGAAAGAAGTGACCATTGTCAGAAGCCTTCCAATCAATATATTAATATATACATATAGATTTATTATTATTTTTAATTGGAAATCTTCAATTAAATAATAAAATTTAATTACGTCTCTCTCAATCTAAATTGCTTATTAACATAATTCACTACCTTCATATGTCTTGCATTTTTTAACAATGTTGTAACATGTGGATTAATTTCCTTTTTGTTGCACAATATCTACCTTTTAGGACAATATGGTGCACTAGCCCAACCCCTACAGATCATTACGACAAATTAAGAAAAACAAAAAAGATGAAAGTTTGTACAAACCAGCATATTTTTCAAGCATTGGCCCAACCCCTACAGATCATTATGACAAATTAAGAATAACAGAGAAAATGAAAGGTTGTACAAACCAGCATATTTTTCAAACAACTAATCCAACATCAGTACCTTAACCTTTTCATGAAGATATCATATTGAGAAAGTTTGAAAAGTGGTGGGAAATCTGGGCACTGACTATCTCTCTTCTGCGAGGGTGATGCGGAAAGAGTGATAAGAATTCACTGTTTTGAATTTTTTTGTTGTTAAATCAGAAAAACCAATATTAATGGAGATATTGGTATTTTTTACTAAATTTTGTGAAGTGACTAAATGTAGCTTTAACCATTCACCTTAAGATCTTTTTTATAATATAATTTCCTAAGTCTATTTAATATCCTCATTATCATAAAAACCGACCTATATCCATCTTAACTCCACTTCTACCACTCTTGGATGGATGAAATCTATTTATCCCTCTCAGCACTTGGTAGACCCAGAATTAAGATGGATCTAAGTTGATATAATTTCCCCTTTAAATAGTCTATGCTCACATAAATACCATGATATTACCATGGGTCAATACCATGGGTTATCATAAACCTGGAGCTTAAAAACTACTATTAGTAATTTATAAAAATTAATAAAATTAATAATTGATTTTTATTTTATTTTATTATTTTATTTTATTTTTATTTTACTTTTTTATTTTATTTTTTAACCAAATTAAAATGGTTAAGTGGCATTAAAGTAAAAGATCCATTTTTACCCTTGATCTACCAAGCCCGAGGATCAAATATTTTTTCACTCTATGCTAGTTTGCATATCACGATAGTTGATCCCTCCTGGGGCTTAGTAGATCCAAAGTAAAGATGGATCTATGCTGGTTTAATTCCCCCCTTTAAATACCATGTGCCATCTTTTTTTTATTATTAATACTAATATTATGGTTAATAATGGGTTAATAATGTTTTTTGCATGGTATTAATAATAATTTGGCCCATGGTATTTGGCCCAGAGTATTTGGCCCATAGGCTTCATTTAAATATAACACATTTTTTGAGTGTTCTTAAATATAATGTGACTTCTGGAGTAAATATAAAAAAATGTTTTCCATTATTCTTTATATGATTATGATAAACATATGCAAACTTGGAATATGGCAAGAACATTATTTAATCTTTAAATAAACATGAAAATAAGAGATTTGAATTTTTAAATAAAGTGAATTATTCTTTTGTGACCATTTGTTCCAAAAAAAAATAAGGCCATTTTCTCGAATTTAACCCCAATACCATGAAATATGAGAAAATGAAAGAAAAAAACCTTTTTTACACCGAATGTGGAGGGTGAAATAACTATCATAATACCTATTCTTGAAAATTAGGGCGAATGGAAGGTTGTAACTCCTAATTTCAAAGGCTAAATTTACTTTTTTTACTCTCTCCCTTAAAATAAGGTGGGCTAACCTCTATACCTAATTTTTTTTATAAAGTAAATTTGAGGCAATTTGTAACAATGTACTGTGATACAAAATATTCGCCCAATAAAAATATAAAACCACTTAATTTCACCCAAGGGCGAAAATTCGCCCCTAAAATTTTCCATGGCAAGAGAAGACTTGGTGGGGCCCTTAGGCAGGATGGACAGGTAGTATTCTACGAGTCATGGAAACTAAATGAGCATGATCAGAACTAATCCATGCATGATCTTGAGTTGGTAGAAATTATACATGCACTAAATATGTGGAGACACTATCTTCTAGGCAGGAGGTTCAAATTGATGAGTGACCACAGTGGTTTGTGGTATCTATTTGACCAACCAAATTTGAATGGTAGGCAGGCTCAGTGGTTGGCCATGATAAAAGAGTTCGACTTTGAGATCATATACATCAAAGGAAAGGAGAACATAGTGGTAGATCTCTTAGCAAGTGGGTACAGGTGAATCACTTAGCAACTATTAGCTCTTATGGGACAGATTTATAGGACAAGATCTTATGGGCAGGACAACAGGATGTCATATATATGGAGATTGTGGATAGGTTGCATTAGAGTATAGGTACAGGTGATGATATAGGTATAGGTACAGGTAGTGGTATAGGTATAGATGATGGTATAGGTACAAGTAGTGGTACAGGTACAAGTGCAGGTGCATAGTACTTGGACTATTGTCTTGCAGTAGATAGATTGGCCAGGGTCTGAGACATGATATATGTGTCAGATGGTAGTGATGTCAAGAAGGTGATCTTGAGGGATTTTTATGTGAAACCATATTCAAGTCGCCCAGGTTACTAGAAGACACTGACAACATTGAAGATATTTTACTATTAGTCAAATCTGAAGAGGGATGTAACAAAGTTTGTGGCTAGATGCTTTTATTGTTAGTGAGTGAACGCAGTGTAAACATCCAGGTGGACTGCTACAACCGATTATGATTCCAAAATGGAAATGGGAGGTCATTTCCATGGAATTCATCACAGGGTTACCAAGGACAGTGAAGTAGCATGATTCCATAATGGTCATTGTGGACAAGTTGACAAAGGTTGCACACTTCATTTTAGTGAAGTCTACATTCTCAGCTAGTGATGTGGCATAGGCATTCATCAGAGATGTGGTTAGACTACATGGTGTCTTGAAGAAGATTTTGTTAAACAGGGACGCGAAGTTCACTTCCAAGTTCTGGAAGGATTTATTTGTAGGTTTGGTCACAGAGTTGGCCTTCAGCACATCTTATCATCCACAGATAGATGGACAGACAGAGAGGGTCAACAATATATTATAGGATATGTTGAGGATGTATGTGATGCATCATCATCAAAAGTGGGAAGAGTATCTCCCTTTTGTGTATTTCACATAAAACAATGGTTATAATCAGTCGTTGAGGATGAGTCCTTTTGAGGCATTGTATGGGTGGAGTTTTGACACTCCCATTAGTTGGAGTGATCCGGTTAGCAGTATATAGATTGGAGGAGATATGTTAGTGGACATGGAACATGAAATGAAGGTGATCAAGAAAAATCTCAAGGAAACACAGGATATGTAGAAGAGTTATGCATATAGGAACATGTTGTTCAAGGAGTTCCAAGTTGGGGAACAATTGTACTTGTGTATCAAACCAAAGAATAGCTCCTTGCGGATTGGATCAAATGCCAAGATGGAACCATGGTTTTGTGAAACCTTCAATATTATTGAGAGGATTGGGCTAGTAGCCTAACAACTTGCAATGCCTCCGATAATGAAAGTATATGATGTTTTCCATGTCTCATTGATTAATACGTATGTTAAATATGTTGATCATGTAATTGACTGGTCTGTATTGCAGGTGGAACAAGATGGAGAATTTCAACCAAAGCCTCAGTGTATATTGCAAAAAAATGTGCTCATGTTCCGGAACCGAGCAATAGAGAAATTTAAAGTGCAATGGAAGCACTTTAAGCTCAATGAATCTACATGGGAGATGGCAGATTAGATGTGGTCCATGTACCCTTCCTTGTTTTCTGGTTGAGGCAAAGTAGCTTGATATGGTGGTTTGGTATTTTCTTTATGGTGGTTTGGTATATGCTTTATGATGGTTTGGTATTTGCTTTATGGTGCTTGATATATGCTTTATGATGCTTTATGATGGTTTGATATATGATATATGATGTTTTGACATATGCTTAGACATGGTGTTTAGTATATGTTTTGATATGATCTTTCGTATATGATTTGGCATATGTTTTGGTATCTATATTAAGATAATGTTGATATATGTACACCCGTATATGGATTTAAATACTGTAACAAGTTATGTTATAAATCTCCACTATGCGGTATGGGTGTCATGTTATGATGCTATCATGTGGTTATGTTATCATGATGTTATGATGTTATATGAGTTGGAACTCAACAGGATGATCATTATAAATACAATAACGAGCTGTGTTATAAAGCTCCACTATGTGGTATGTTGTCATGTTGTCATGTTGCTTTTCTCTTGAGTAGATATTTCATTGTAAATATTGCATCGAGTTGTGTTATAAAGCTCCATGTGTAGTGTGTCTTCTTTCAGCAAGTTGCTAAGGTATATGTTTGATTGAACACCAAGGACAGTGTCCCCCAAGGGAGAGGGTTTTGTAACAACCCTGGTGAAAATTCCATGTAATAAAAGTTAAAAACAATAACCACATTCAATGGGACACTTATTCCAAGTTGATTGTTGGGAAAAATCCTAGTGATGGGGATCACCTTTGATTGTTTATGGCTAAGGAAATTGGAAAAAGAAACGACTAAGGCTTTCAAAAGGCAAAATGGCATTTTTGGCACAATTATTTATGAAAATAATAGGAATTAGGAGAAAAAGGAGGTGAAAGTTCACAGGTTGCATGTGAGGAGTAAAATGAAGGAAAATAATGGAAAATGAATAAAATAGAGGCCTCATCCATAAAAAGGATTCTTAGGCTCAGTTGGTAACCTTTTGTCAGTTCAGTGTTGGAGCTCTCTCTCATTATTCTCTCTCTTTCTCATACTCTTGGATACTTATATTTTTCATGGAACACTCTTGGAGGGTGTGGCATACTTTGATTCTTGGAGCAAGAAGGCAAAGGAAAATTAGGAAAGTGCAAGGAGGCATCGAGATCGACATCTACATAATATTTTCTTGCAAGTACTGAGTTGCATGTATGATTTCTTCACTATTTTTGGCATGCATGACACATGCATGTGGTTTCTTGTTGCGATATGTCATTAGTGTGGAGGATTGCCTAGATTGATAGTGGATTGCCTAGGCTTTCCATTTGCTGGATATCCATGGTGATTATGGGTTTACTTGGATTGTTTGTTTGTTATTGGTTCTCATGTTCCTTAGCTTGGGTTGAGTTACTAGTCTTGGAGCCTTGGGTACAAACGCTTTAGAGCCCTATATCATCTTGGGTTGAATTACAAGTCTTGGAGACTTGGTTGGACAACTACTCTAGAGCCCTTGGTGGGTTGAGTTACTAGTCCTGGAGCCTTCGTTGGATAAATTCTTTAGATCCCAGTAAAATCTGTGGGTTGAGTTACAATTCCTGAAGCCTTGGTTTGAAAAATGCTCTAGAGCCCTAGATGGCTTGGATAGAGACCGATTTGATGATGGTTTGGTGATGTCTGACCATGAGGTGGAATCACTGTTTGATGGGTTGAGGTGGATGGCCTCTGGAATCCCTATATGAGTGTTGATTGATGTGTTTTATGAGATCCCACATTCATGCTTTGAATATGGCACGAGGGTGAATGGATAAAGAGAGATTTGGCTCAACCATTCTACGGTCAGGTGGAACATGGAAGTCCCATCCCGAGTTTGGATTTTGCATCATTATTGAAAGGTTATTTGTCCTTGTATTTATATGAGAATTTTGATGGATTATATGTGGTCTATATGACTGTACTTTCATGAGTATTTTCTCTTGCTATTATGCTGGTTATGTACGTATTTTAAGACTGCAAACATGTGTGGCTCTCGTCATATTTTTACTTATAATTGAATGATCAATGTATATATGACCTAATGGATGGAATGGAAATTGATGCATTGAGGCATCAATGGTTCTTATAAATTCTCAGCTAAGTATGAGACCCCTATGCTTAGAACTGTGAATTACACATGTAGATTACACATTTGTAATATGTTTGACAAAATGCCTGTCATGGCTAGTAGGGGTCCAGTCAAGGTATTGAACAAGTATTTTCTTTAGTGCTGTCGTTTCCATGTTATCTTACTGGTTTGAAGAGATGGATCAATTCGGTGGAGTGACCTGGGATTTAAGCCTAAAAAAATGGCTTAAATCTTAGGGTCACTGGCACAACACTGATAATTCTGGTCCATATTCACTGGCAAGCAAGCTTGTGAGAGCGACTTTAGGTTGTTGGTTGCTCCCTTTCCAATAGAATGAGAGAAACTATGGCCCAAGAGACCTAAAACAACAGAGGGACCTAGGGATAGGCTGTCTGAGTGGCTGACTTGTCCTCTAAGGGTTTCGTTGATGATGTTGGATGTCTATAATGTGTCCTTCTATCAGTTACACTTCCTTAATGTGACTTAGGAAGTCAAATCATATCATAGTGGCCTCTCATCACATGTTTACCATAGCTGGCTGGTTGCTTGGGGAGATGTGGGAGGAGAGTGTTACATTGATTATGGTGCTACAGAAGTTTTTGCAGGCCTATTATAGGTGTTGTACCTTGTGGAGATGATTGTTGGAGAGTGGAAGACTTGTTAGCACTCGTGCCAACCTTGTTTGTTGGCCCTTGTACGTCAACTTGGCAGTGACACTTGGGATACATGTTTTATCTACTTGCAAATGTGCCAGAGGCCATGTCAGAGGTTTGGAGGCCTGTACACATGATGGAGAAGGTGATCCAATTGGTGGCTGAGGTCTTGAACTGAAGGAATGATGTTTTTCTTCATCCTTAGCCCCAGTCACATGGATCTAAGCCTATGTGAGTAGCTAAAAGGCTCTAGTCACTGGGATATAGGCCTATGGAAGTGAATGTTAGTCCTCGTCAATTTTAGCCTATGTTATGGGTGCGAGTGAAGGATTTGACGAGAGTTCCTCCACATTCCTCGTGCTGATCGGGAGTAAATTAACTTGGAAAATCCTAGGAGGCTTCCAGAATTGTTTGAAAAGGTCGAAAAATGGTTTTAAAAGGTCCTCTAATGACGTGAATGAATTTATTTCACAAGTAGTGCCTTCAATGGATTAATTTGGTCCAATTTTTGCACCTTTGATCCTAGGCCCAAGCTCAATTTTGCCCTATAGGTTTTATATTCTTGTCTTGTGAGCTTTATGCCTATTTTTTTGTGAGAAGGAATGTGTATGTGTGTAAGAGAAGGTGGCATAGAGTGATTAGGATCCAGACCTATTGGATGGTGTAGATGTTTCAGTCTATGAGTGTGAATTGCTTCATAATGAGAAAATCTGAAGCATGTTGCAAAATAGATCAAAATTGAAGTTGTTGGAGTAGATATTGTTTGGAGAAGGTTTTTTATATTGTTGGAGTATATGTTGGTGATCCTCTCACACTTTTTTTTGCAGGACCTTTTGATGCATTTGGCACATAGCTATAGTGTCTTATGACGTTATTTGTATTGTGCATCATTCTATTTTTGTGAGGGTATGATTTTATTCAGTTTTATTGTGGCCACTATTTTGCTAGTTTAGAGAGCGCATATGTTTGTGGTATTTATATTTTTTTTGATGATGATATCTTGCTTCTAGAGATCATATTCCAGAGTTGAATCGAGTTGAGTAGAAAGTATTGGGATCCAATTTGAAAATAGATGAAAGGAGGTTTGCATAATGGTAGAGGAGTAGTGACTTCATGAGAGAGGAGTAGTGATATCAAAGCTTCAACGAAAGAAAATTTTTCTCATTCAATGGTAGTTGGATATTTAATTCAGAGTTTGGAAAGGATCATTGATCATGGTGGCCTTCAATGGATGGTAGTCTGTATATTCATAGAGAACAAAGTCTTCTGAGCTGATCAATAGTACCGAGTCTCCTAGCCAATCGTTGCTGGCAAATTGTACATGAGGTTGAGTCCCATGTTGATGGAAGTTAGCAAGCTATGTAACAGACCAATTTATTCACATAATAGAAATTCAAAGCAGAGCAACAACAACAAGGGTGGCTTTTCTCCCAGAAGGGTTTCCATAAAAAAATCTTTTGTCTCATGTGTGATGATGTGATTGTGTGCCTTGTATATTGTTTATGTTTCTCTCATGGTTTATGATTTAGATTATTATATTGTTTATATTCATGTGATGTTATGATATGCTACTGGTTAATAGTGCATGATTCAGTAGAGAAGTAATATTGGTGAAAAATAGTTATATATATCACACTCTTGATTCACCCCCCTGCTCGGTAGTGCTCAAAGGTTTCCAACAAATTTTAGTTTTAATTGGGATGAAATGACATCAAATAACATAACCCAACATGCCAAGACATTTCAAGAATCCAAAGTATCTAGTCCCAATCCTCCACTCTAAATGTATGATTTTATTATGGATGCCATATGTCGGTCCACAAATTTTCCATCTATGGGTTGGAAATGGACACTTTTTGAGCCCACCCCCATCCATATCGATCACAATCAACTTTGGGAAGATAACTTTTTTCAACATTTTTACACCATTTGTCAAAATTTCATTATTTTATGCATGAAGCTTTATTTGACAAGAAACCTCCTAGGATTTCTTAGGGAACTATTGATTCTCTTAAAAGATTAGGAGATTGGTATTGTGAAGAAAAATTCACCTATATCAAGGTTGCAAGATGTCTTGCTTCCCCCCATGCTCTTCCTATGTGTGTTCTGGACAAACTACTATGTAGGGAGGTAGTCTATCAAACAACTAGTATGGGAATTGCTTGCAAATTAAAAAGGGCATCTAAAAAGTTTTGGCCTAAATTTCCTATCTAAGTGAGTATTTATTCTATTACAAATTACCCTTTTGGAGAAAGATATTTATTCCTTTTGAAGCTCTCAAATTGGCCACAATCCATTTTAAACCACATGAACCTAAGAATGAGATGAAAAAAGTTGTTCCATCATTTGGTATTAAAAATTATGTCCATGAAAATTCTACATTTGATGATTTATCCAAATCTACATCCTTTGATCAAGAAGTGCTCAGAAAATTAAATGAACTACCACCTAATTTTCAGCATGATTTTATAATCTATAGAGACAACAAGAGGGCCACATTTACTCATATTCTATGATGACCTAGTAGTGAAAGGATTTTAGTACAAGCCTCTAGTTCATCTGTGTCAAGTGAAACTACAAAATATACCACACCAGAGGTTATTAGACAAAAGGATTTTCATCGAAATATTCCTATGAAGAAATTCTAGCCAAAAGAATGTGTTACTCAAAAGATCACTAATCAATCTAGAGCTCCTCTAAAGAAATCCTTGATAAAGAATCCTGAAGATATAGAAGTTCATCCTACAAAAGAAAAATTTCTTGAGAAAGTTTTTATTTTGAAGGAAAATGTTTTAGAGAAAAATGAGCCTTATAAGGAGAATGTTCTTGGACTAATTGTTGAACCTGGATTAGATGATGAATGGAAATTTCGTAGTCATTTAATCTCAACACCTATGACTAAGGTTCAAACTCAATCCATTCATGATCTAGTTCTTAGTTCTTTTTCTAGAAATGTTACGAATGTACAACAAAATAAAATATATTTATCAATTGTGACAGAGAATGCTCTGTCCAATCCAGATATTGTTATTTCAACTCCTATAAATGTCTTTCTTGATCCAGGGTAAGTGTCTCAACTAGAGGATGAATTTGGATTGCAACTTCAACAAATACCTCCAATAGAAGTATTTTACAGCCTATGCCAGTTCCTAATGCTTAGCCTATAGAAGTCATTAATGTACAAT
Organism: Pinus tabuliformis; assembly: GCA_031772625.1. Taxonomy (NCBI): domain Eukaryota; kingdom Viridiplantae; phylum Streptophyta; class Pinopsida; order Pinales; family Pinaceae; genus Pinus; species Pinus tabuliformis. The sequence continues at coordinate 1,000,087,660 of CM062818.1, forward strand.
AGATGGAAATATATTCCTTTGTTGTGACAGACACTGCTCTGTCCAACCCAAATATTATTTTTTCAACCCCTATCAATATATTTCCTGAGCCATAACAAGTGTCTCAACCAAAGGATGAACTTGAATCAAAACTTCAACCAATTCCTCCAATAGAAGTATTTTAAATCCCTAAGCAACAAGTTGTTTTAAAGAAGAATAAAAAAGAGAGAGATTTCAGAGACAAAAATCTTGCTCGCAGTTTTAGCCACACCAAAGAATTTTGAAATCATTTGGAAAACTTCTTCCTCTACTCTAGATGAATATTTCAAGGAGTTGTCACAATATCTTGGAGCTTATGCAAATGCAAGCATTAATAAGGAAACTAAGGTCAAGTAATTTATCAAATAGAAAGATGAAAAAATATTCCTTGTGGAGTAGGAGTGTTCAAATTTAAGATCACAATTAAATGATAAGGTTGTTGAAGTGAAAGCTCAATCAAATGTAGAAATTAAGTAGAAAGGTGATCAAGTAAATGACTTGTTGTAGAAAAGTAAAGTCACATAGGAAACGATCATCAACTTAGTCAAGTTTGAACATGAGGCACTCAATAATAACCAAACTCTTCAACATGTTCAATTATTGTTTTCCGATCATTTGGGAAAATTTCAAGTTATGGAAAGACAAGTTGACAATTTAATTAATGATTTTTATGAAATGGAAAGTTTGTTTGAGAATTATAAGAAGAAACTCAAAGAGTTGTTGCAATGGCAATGAGATACGGATAGGAATTCCTTCATCTTTCCCTTCATTTTGAAGATTCAAAAGTTTATTGTATTGCATTCATGGGGAGCTCATCTACGTACTCTCAAGCCTATGGTACAAGATGCAAAAATACTTCGAGATTCACTCATTTAACAAACCATGTAGTTATTGAAAGAGACTAAGAGTCCTATTGTATACACTAATGATTCTCTCCCTAAGGCTAACAAATTTAAGCTCAAATACAAGAAAACATAAATAAGTTCAACAAAAGAATTGACCATTTGACATCTGTCAACTTTGTAATGGTTTGGGTGTTCCTCATCAAACCTCTCAGTGAATATCAGAGCACCAAGGTTCTCAATGAAAAAATTATTCAAATGTTACTTGTGCTTGAAACTCATATTATAATGTGTCAAGCCATCATTTGTTCTCAATCACCTCTAGAGTTGTACAATCTTCTCAGAATCTACACTTAGTGGGAATGTTTCAATCAGTGTTTGCCAACAGTTTTAGCAGCTCAAGAATGACATCCTTTTAGTTTTGTTGTTGTAGCTACTTTCTATTTCTTTCAAATTTGTTTTTCTTTAGTTAAGGGAATATCAGATTTGTAGTTATTTCCCTCATATTTTTAAAAGTTATTTAAGGTGTTGTCAAAGCCATGTCAAGGGGTTCTGAAATTTTGTTAGGAACTGCTTTGTTAAACTTTTGTACATCACTCTTTATTTAATATAGTTGAACCACTTTTTGGATTCCATATCTATGAAGAGCAAGGTAGTAACAATACTTTTATCATGTGTTTTATTTTAACTTATTGTGGAATTTGAATTTATATATTTTATTACATATGTTCATGCTCAATTTATTGAAATGTTATCATCATTGATGTATTTATTTTCCTGGTTACGAGTGTTAGTTACAGTATAATTGCATGTGAATGTATTTAATAATTATTTCGATTAACTATTTAATTGAATTAATTATCTTTTAATTTCTTTAATCAATGATATAATTGTGGAGATCTATATTTTCATATTATTCATTATCATTCTAGTCACTATAAAATATTAGTACCTAGGTTATATACACACACACACACACACATCTACTAGCTAGCTAATCCCTTTCCAGTCAATTCCTTTTAGATTCACATTTCTAAGTCTCCATGCTGGAGCAACCTTTTTACAGGTAACTAGGCCCAATGAATAACCAATCAAAACCACCATACCAAATGAAAAAGAGTTTGATTTGGATCTCTGAATGGGTGGTCTCCTCAATATTGATGAGGTCTTTTTTTCCCATTAACATTTCTGTCTCTAGAAGGAGGACCATCAAACTATGAATACAAGGAAATCACACACTAAAACTACAAGTCATTCCAAGACTCAATCTCTACCCTTTACCTCACCTCCAACTTCTAGATCTCCATCATGATTGCCTCCTCCTAGATTTGAAGTTTTCAAGCCTTGTCACACATCCCCTAGCACTATCAGAAGATCTTCAAGCGAACCTTCAATAAGTACACCTTTTCCTCCAAAACCACCCATCTCTCTAAAGATTCAAACTATCATCCAAAAGATCAAACGTTTGTCGATATCTATAGAACAATCTAAAAAGAGAGATACCTATGAAGTTAGTGTCACCTCTTCTTTGAAACCTTCTTGAATCTTAACTAGAGCATAGAGTGAAAAGCCAGGATTCAAACCTTTTGAATTTCCCCTAGAAACCCATTGTAGAAAGAAGCCTCATATAGGTTTTGATTCATTACCTAGAGGGAATATTACATTTACCTCACCTCCTCCCACACCTACCATTCCTACAGTCACTACTCAACCAGCATGTACTTCCCCTCCTCTATCTTCATCAATAATTTCTTCTTCCACTCAATTGATAGTTACCTCTATTGTTACTAGTTCAATAGGCCCATCATCATCCACTTTACTATCATAATTCACTTCTACTTCCTTTGCATTTTCCACTAGTAATGCTACTTCTGGTGTCACTACCTCTACCAGAATAGAAAATAGACCTTGGGAATCCCCAAGAGCCATTAACATTCAACCAGTGCATAATATTCCTAGGCACCCTCAGAGATGGTTACCAAAATACAATCCTGATAATGACCTTCCATCTCAAGAACACATATGTAATTTTATGTTGGCCATCAACCTCAATGATGCTTATAAAGAGCATGTTATTTGCAAGTATTTTCCATATACCTTTGAAGGTAAAGTCATAACATGGTATTTCTCTTTTCCTTCAAATTCAGTCACCAACTAGGATTCTTTCGAAAAATTGTTTTTAAATAAATTTGGGAAAGATAAAACTCCTACTTATTTAATTAATGAATTATCAAACCTTAAGGTTTGTCCTAGTTAAAGAATCAAAGATTTTAATTCTAGATTTAACAAAACTTTGAAAAAAATCCAAACTACATCCATACTAGGTGAAGGTGTATGTGTTGACTGGTATATCAGTGCTCTTCCTATTTCAATGACTATGTTTGTTGATAGAGATGGAAAGAAAACACTTGTAGGCAATATCAAAGAAGCATTATCTATTGAAAAAATAATTCTTTATCTTGAAAAGAAAGCTCCCATTGAAGAAAATAATCATGTTAAGAAAGTTACATTTAAGAAAGTGAAGAAGAAGAAAAAGCACCAAGGATGCATTTGACATGGAAGGATTGTAGAAAGTCATTAAAAATCTGTCAAATGAAGTAGTTTACCTTAAAAGACAAGTTTTTGAAGAATATTCTTCTAGAAGATCCTATAGGCCCTACATAAGAACACAACAAACTCCTCCTACTCATATTTTTTTTGTAGAAGATGATGAAGAAGAGGAGGAGGAAGAGGAAGTTGAGTAGATTGAAGAGGAAACCAAAGAAGAAGAAATTTTTGAAGAAAATGGCTTGTGGGATTATATTGCTCCTCTTTATAAAGATGCAAAAGAATATCTTCCTGTCACAACTAGAAGTAAAGGCTCTACTAATATTCATACACCTGATCATAGTCATACAAATACTACAAAAGATAAAGGTACACTTTGTACTTCTTTCGCTTCAACTAAGAAAAATCCAACATCAACTCCTGATTCACCTCTCGTAGTTACTAAAAGCGTTGTACCAAATAAGTCTTCCTCTAAAACTCTCATAGTTTCTGATAGCATTGAATACAATATTGTTGAAGATATGATAAAAATGAAGGAAAATATATCTCTTTATGAAGTTAGTAAACTTAAGCAACAACAAAACCTATTGTTAAAATCCCTAAATGTTGTTCCAAGTTCTCCATTACTAACAACTATTGTAACCACTAGAAATTAAAAGAGTAAAAATAAAGCAAAGCCTCCTTCTTCATCCTGAGACACATTAAAGAAATCAGATGCAATTCCCATATGCAACAAACCTAATTCCCATACACCTCCTTTTCTTATCTTTTGAAATTTTCAACAAAAAATTACATAATCGTTTAGTTGATTCAGGTGCTTCATCCAATATTATGCCTTATTCTGTTTGCTTCAAACTGAATTAGACCTCAAGAATAAACTATTCAAATAGTCGAGTTAGATAGAACAAAGGTTAGGGTTTAGGAAAAATCAGAGAAGTCTTAATTAGGCTATCATCCAATCCTAAATTCTTTAAAATCATTAACATTTAGTTGCTGAAATTCTTGAATTCTATGGTCTAATTTTAAGTAGATATTGTCAGAGAAATTAAATGGATATTTTGCAATTGAGCAGTCCCATCTAATCATATTAGAATTGATAGTGAGAAAAATATGAAATATACAGTCACTAATTTAGAACAGAAAAAGAAACCTATCACCTTCACTAATAACATTTTAGGGAATTATTCTGCAAAATATTTTTTTGGAAGTTTTCCTTACCATTTTTCAGTTAAGTTGTTTTTTCTGCCATCTATTCCTGACAATATCACTAATTGGTGAGTCTTTAACGATGATGCAGATATCATGAGATTTATCACTGCTAAGGTAACTTATGATGATCAGGTCATTGATGGAGATTCTCATGACATGGAATTATATAGATCCTCTGATGAAAATAAAACTGAAAATGCAATACCCAAATATGTTGTCAAATTAAAGGATTTGTATGATCTTAAACGAATCTTTAATACCAACCAATTGCAATACTACTTCATCATATTTGAGATTTGAAATCATCAATATTGTCTTAGAAGATAAGCCTTGGAATGTTAACTTAGGCCTAGGAATTTCTCCTGATGAAAGACTAGGTTTCATCTATCTACTCAAAAGGTACAAAAATGTATTTACATGGAATTGTGATTATCTTTAAGAATTAAGATAAATCAATAATTTAGCATACCATACCCATGTTACCTAACGAGAATCCTATCTAGCAAAAAACTCAGAAAGATCCATCCAAATCTTAAGCCCCCCAAAAAACTTGAATTGAACAAATTATTAAAGGCCAAGATAATTTTTCCTGTTAGGTATTGTAAATGGGTGTCAAATATTGTTCCTTCTCATAAAAAAAAATGGAGATATTAGAATTTTTATTGAATTTAGAAACCTTAACAAGGCTTCTGAAAAGGAAAATTTTCCATTAGCTCCAATGGAACATATTTTAGAGTTTGTAGCTAGTTATGAGCTGATGTCATTCCTAGATGGATTCTCAGGGTATAACCAAATCCTTTTTCATCCTAGTGATAGACTCAAAACTACCTTTAGAACCAAATGAGGAACTTATGCATATAAGCAAATTCTATTTGGACTTATAAACTCTGGGGCTACATTCCAAAGAGAAATGGATATTTATTTCCAAGGACTAATCAATAATATTGTTGTTGTTTACCTTGATGACATTACTATATTTTATAAACAGTGCAAGAATCATATACATGATTTAAAACAAATTTTCAAGTGTTGTAGAAAATATGGTATTTCCTTAAATCCTAGCAAGTAATTTTTTGGCTTATCAAAAGATAAAGTTCTAAGATTCATTGTTTCAAAAGATGGGATAATTCTTGATCCAAATAGAATTAAGGGCATATTATAAATTACTATCCCACATAATAAAAATTAAATGCATTCCTTATTAAGGAAAATTAAATTTGTTAGGTCGATGTTTCATTCCATATTATTCCCAGAAATCCTTACCTCTACAAATCATGATTAAGAAGAACACAGTTTTTAAATGGGTGACAACAAAAAAACAAGAATTTGATTCTATTAAGACAGTTATTTCACACGCTTCTTCCTTATGTTCCCCCAATTATGATAAGGAATTTACTCTATATACTTTTTCTTCTGACCAATCATGTGCAACTGTTTTGATGTAGAATAATGAACAATATGTAGAGGTACCTATTGCATTCTTCAATTTAGGATTGCAAGGAGATGAGCTAAAGTATTTTGATATTCAAAAGTAGGCTTATGATGTATTTAAGTCTATTAGACATTTTAGACCCTTTTTAATCAAATCACACACCAAGGTCATAGTTCCTTATTTTGCTGGAAAAAATATCTTAGTCCAAAAGGACCTTGGTGAGAATAGAGCTCGTTGGGTCTCGGCATTACAAGAGTATGATATTGAAATTAAGTCCGCTAAAATTGCTTGAGGTCAAGGCATTTGTAGGCTAGTTACTCAAACTCGAGATTCAATGTCTTATCATAATATAAAATGCCAGGAACCAGAAGAACTTCATCAAGTAGAATTTATCACCGACTTTAAAATTCATAATATGCAAATTTGATTTATTTTCTTACTCATGGTGCAACATCCCTTCATTTAGATTAAAAAAAAAAACATTCTTTGGGACTTAAAGAAAATCAATACCAACTTATTAAAGGTGTTTTGTTTAGGAAAAACTATGATTCAATGTTGTTCAAATGCTTGGAAAAAGCTGATGCTGAAAAAGTTTTGTAGGAACTCCATGATGGTCTAGCTAGAGGTCACTATGGTGGAGACAAAACAACTCATAAATTCCTTTGTGTGGGCTATTATTAGCACCCACGCTTTAAATATGCCAATGTATATATTCATAAATGCAAGACTTCTTAAACTTATGTGGGACAAGATTTTAAAGCAACATTTCCTCTTCAACTTGTAAATATGGAACAACCTTTTGATCAATGGGGCCTTGATGTTATCAGTGATATTGTTCTAAAATCTTCCAAGAAACATAATTTTATTCTCACTGCTTCTGATTATTTTACAAAATGGGTGGTGGGTATTCCCCTTAAAACTGTGGCTTTTGAAAAAATTATTCCTTTCATTGAATAATTTATTATTACTAGGTTTGGCCTCCCAAGTACTTTGATTTTTGATAATGCAATTTATTTCTCATCTAATTCACTTACTGAGTTTTCATTACTAAAGGGTATAAAATTAAAATATTCATCCAAATATTACCCCCATGGCAACGGTTAATATGAATCTACTAACAAACACCTTTTGAGAATGATTAAAAGAACAATTGATGATAATCACAAAACCTGGCATAAAGCTCTAGTTTATGCATTATGGGATGATAGAATAACCTATAAAGCATCAATTGGAGCTTATCCCTACTTTCTATTGTATGTAAAATAGGTCGTCCTTCCTTGAAACATTGCTTTGTCATCATTAGCTCTAGTACATTCTATGCAATAACAACCATGTCTAGCTTACAACATCGTTTTTGCACAAATTTCTAAACTACAAGAGTCAAGAGATAATGTTGTACACACTTATAATAATCATCATAAAATTGTTAAACAATGGTTCGATAGTTGCTTAGTAGCTAACAAGAATTTTGATCTTAGTGACTTGGTATTGAAGTGGAACAAAGTACATGAAGATAAAGGCAAGCATGCTATATTTCAAGAATTGTGGCATGGCCCATTTCAAATATCCAAGAAAATCGTTCCATATACATATATTATTGAAACTCTTGAAGGAGTTGAAGAAAATCTTCCAGTATATGGACATATTTTAAAGAAGTATTTTTCTTAAAAAATTGCATCTTTTCTATAAATATGTAAATAATCACTTGTAAATCTAGTTTTATGTTGTTAGTTTGTTAACAATAATTATTGAAATGTTGCACTTTTATGTTGTGGTTATAAATATTAGATAATAGAGAATCAATTCAAATCTTAGTAAAGTAAAGGACCTGTAACTTACTCATTGTCATGAAGTTTTTTATGATTAATTCATCCTAATTAAGAAGGTCTTCTTTGGAAATTGCTTTGAACTCTATCTTTTCCAGAAATATTGTTTTCCCTTTATTCATTTTAAATACAATAAGAGTGGAAAATCAAAATATGAAAATTTAATTGAATGCTATGATATGCATTTCTTTCTCAGTTACTTTCCTTATCACCCAACTTCTTAAAACGCCATTGCTAAATATGTAATCACACAAATTATTTATTCAAAAGGCGAATAATAAAAAAAAACATAAGAATCCTTGGAAAGTGTATGTAAACCTATCGGAGTACTGAGCAGGCTCGCTGGAAATGGGTAACTACATGCATGATACAAAGGTAATTTTGTCGGAGTACTATACAAACCTGCTGGCAGTGAGGTGATACAGGGAATGGAAAGGTAAAATTAAATAAGCATGTATAACATGGTAATAGGTTATGCTAAGTAATAAAATAAAAAACAATAATTATTATTCAAGTAACAAATTTCAACATACCCTTTCCCCTTCTGGATAAAAGACAGATCTAAAAATTACGAGTACAAGTTTTTCTTTCTTTTATTCATAATGATTATAAATTTTTCTTCTTGAATCTTTATTAAACTTACTCGTTCAATTTTCTTTATCTTAACTTATTCAATATTTTGTTCATTAATACAAATGGAGATAATTGTTTCACTCAGTATGTCACCAATTATTGTGTAAAAGACAATCCCCATTTTATTTTAGTAACATGATAAAAAATGGGGACCCTTTAGATTTTTTTCATTTTATTAGCTTGAAAAGCCCCTTTAAAGCAAGTTTTTACCTACATCGGTCCACTCTTCACCTGGTGGCAGAGGTAGACTTGGATCCCACCTAAAATTTGTGCCACCATAAGCGTAGTCATCTACCATGAGTTGACACATGACCATTGTGGATAATGCATATGTTGACCCATGCCTCCTTGAGGCATGAGCTGGCTCCATCTCACGAGTCTCGGATCTCGGGGGGCAAGATGTGGTACTTCTTCCCGCTAATACCAAAAGAGGGGCACTCGGTCCAAAAAGAAGGTCACTAGTATAGAAGTGAACCTGAATGAGTTGCCATTTTTTTGACAAGGTTAATCCTCTCTGCGAACAGAGATGATTCCTCTAGCCCAATGAGTAGGTCTAGCAACTGAAGTGACAATCAATTAGACGTCTTCCTAGATTATAATTGAAAAGTAGAACAAGAGAGATGGCCTACATTGCTCTGATGTTATTCCGATTTCTTTTGTTGAGATCCTTGAAGTGCTTGTGTCATGTACTTGTTCGTGCTTCTTTTAGTGCTTATGTACATTCACAAGTGATCAAGAGACAACAAAGCATGCCAAAATCAATGGTAAATCCAATAATAACCTACTTAACTGATCAAAGAATGCCAAGCCAATACATACATGAAGATATATATTTTGGGAATATGAACCAGCAGCTGTATTATTATTTAAAGAAGGGAATATTACAGCCATAGCCTTGATGTTGAAAGGCTCTCCTTGATTGGTAATCCAAGTCAAAGCCAAAAAACTCTCCAAACACTCCTTCTCCAAGTCTAATGAATAGCTTCTAAGCACAAGCTCAGCATAGGGGTGCAAATGGACATAGATCAACCATTTGGGAATGGGAGAGGAGGAATTTATAGTTGGAAGAGGGAGTTAGGAATTATCCAAAGATAGTATTAGGCCCACATCTGAAGGAGGTACCTCATAGGGATGAGACCTAGAGGTCAAATTAGTACGATTCAACCTCATCTATGTAAAACCACCTCCAGCTCGCTGCTCTGGAAGATTCTAGATCACAAAGTTTCTCATCCTCTTTGGGAAAACTTCCTTTTCAGACCATCATGAGTATTAAAGGGAACAGAGTGATGCCATAACTGGCTTAACATAGTGCAATAGGCGAGCATCGCATTTGAGCTTCATAAGGGCAATGACCCTCATTTTAGGGTTTCACGATCCATTTCTGCAAGGAAAACTCCAGATATTTTCCAAGCAAAGTAAAAGGAGGGATCTAAGTTGTATATATGGATAAGTATATTGTATAATGATCATGTTTTGAGAACTTCAGGGTATGTCATAGGGAATTGCAAGAGGCATGACAAATACTGTGTAACAGTGAGCCAACATGTGGACCAGTTGCATGCTTTACCTTCACTTGCCAAATGGTCCAATGCGATCACCCAACTCTATGGGAAGGTATTTGTGCTCTCTTGTCCATAGAAGAGACATGAAAAGATGACCAAGTATTGATACGCCTTCTACAGTATCTTTGTCTTGTAGATCTGGTTGGGTGTCATCCTCAATTTGGCTGGCTCATTTACCGAATTCTTCAAGATATCCCTGGAGTTGGCATTGTTGCTAGGTAGGCTGAAAGGTGTCTCCATGGTGATCAATGGCTTAAAAAAATTATATATCTATTGATAATCCTATGCCCTAAAGGTAGAAATCTTCATCCTGCTGACACTACTCAGTGTCATCGTCTTAGGATTAGTGTGCAAGATGATCCAATGTATCATGTTTGTGCATGGGAACGCAGGATACCTGCATGCAATCTTGTACAAGCCGGAATTTTGAATGTTCACATAGACTTGGCGATATTCGAGATATTCCCCAAATTTCCTAAGAATTCATCATTGACCTCTTGCCATTTCATCTTGATGTCTTTGTCTACAATCATCTTGTTGTCCTCGTAGATCAGAAAACTTGTAGACACTCGCTCAACTGTTGCTCCAGCTGCGCTTCTGTCGGTGTCCTTTGATCTTGCTCTCTTTGAGGCCTTTAATCCTAAACTGTTGAGCGATAGACAAACACATTCTATATATGGAGACATGGGGACATGCATGGCAAGAAATTTGTCGGCTAAAGCCAAAACAAACATGAGGGATGACATGCTACATGCCTGGGGATTGACTGGAAAGGATTGCACAATTTTCAGTTGGTGGTCGAGAGAGTAGCTAACAGAACTGCATAAAAGGTAGTACGGGCTAATGGGAGGCTGGTTGGATGCTGGAACTGCGCAATGCACAATCTAGGCTGGCCTGCTAAGTGTTGGGATTACGCAATGCGTAATTCCAGATGGCAAGTGATGCAGGCCCAGGGACTGCATTGTGCAATTTTCTTGGCCAATAGTCATTGCCTCTCAGAATTGTGCAAGGCAAGATTGGAGGGCAATCACTGTCTAGAAATATGCATTTTCTAGGAGGAAGACAGAGCCTTCCCTCTCAGAATTTCACAATGTTGCCTTGGTGAGGCAGAGTCCGAGCCAAGGTTCCCTAGACCCACCAAAGGGAAATTGAAAGCAAATGATGATGTGAATGCATGGAAATACTGAGTGTAGGTAGAGGTGAATGATCATGCATGCAAACAATGAATGCAAGATTCAGAAAATGGAACAACATGCATGTGTGTGAGGTGTGTCCCGGAATCGGTGACCATTCATGCAAAATAGTGTCATGCATGCGACAGCAGTGAGATTCTAACAAAAACTGAAATGGTGCTAGTACAAGCTAATATGCATGTAAATGACAAGAAGCATTCACAGAAATCAAGAAAACAACACTCACACAAGACAACACACAAAAAGAGAAAGAAATGTTGCAAAAGACAAGTTAAGCAGACTTACTCATAAATAGATGAGTTGTATGTGTCGAAGACTCCTAGATGTGTTGTGGGATGTCAGAGCTCCAAGATCGATGTGAAGAATGAGCTCTGAAGCATCAAATAAATAATTTTGAGGCTCATGACGCACATGCCACAAATCTAGGAAAAAGTGACACTTGGAGGAATGTTTCTAAAACGATTTTTGCATGTAACCTCTAGCTGCTAAAAATAGCTACCTAAAATCTAGGGATTCTTTTTTGCATGTTTCTTTTTACTATTTTGGGAAAAAGAAACCCATGCATGCAAGTCAAGTTTTCTCAGTCCTAGGTGGAACCGGTCAACCTGATGGCACATGAAACAACATGCTTTGTTGAGGGAGAAATTTGCACAGTTTCTGGGAGGAAGTTGGGCTAGCTACCCATAGGGATTATGCAATTTTTGGGAGGAGTAGTTGAGTGCTGCCCAGAATCACGTAATTTCTAGGCTGAGAAGTCCTGCTGGGTCATATTTTACAGTTTTCACTCGGAAGGTTTACTAACAAGATTGCGCAGTTTCAAATCCCAACAAGCTGCTAGTCAGGATTGTGCAATTTCTGTAGGGAAGGTTGGTTCTCCTCCAAAATTGTGTAATTTCTTGAGGGAGCTGCTCAACTAGCAGCTGGACCAAGTCCAGAGAAACAACCTATGAGGGGATTGAATCAAGCTATCATACACAGGCCCGCAAATTGCTAAAAAACCACTAAAGCTCATGTACTTGATAGTGCAAGACATGTTGCTGAGGATGGTTGGTAGGGAGGCTCCAAAACGAAGCCAAGGAAAATTTCTAAAGGGTTGTTGTAGCTACTACAACACCTTTTAATTCATTTTCCTTAGTCTTTGCCAATTTTCCTTGGCCAAAACACACATCGAATGATGCCCACTAGGACATATTTTTCCAAACATTCAGCTTGGAATAAGTGTCCCTTAACTATGGTCTTAGTTTTCCTTTATTAACTTTTATTACATGAACTTTTCACCAGTGCTGTTACAGAACCCTCCCCCTTGGCAAACACCTTCCTCGGTGTTAAACCACAAAAAGACCTCAGAACCTGCTCAAAAGAAAAAAAATCATGACAACATGACAAGATAATAACCATACCACTTATTGGATATTTGTAACTTATCTCATGGTGGTATTTACATCCATATACATATACATATACAAATATCAAAACATATGCCAAACACAAATGAACATCAGACAAAAACTGCTTTGCCTCAACTGGTAAACAATGAAGGATATAGGGTCTTCATCTGATCTGCCATCTCCCATGTAGATTCTTCAGGCCCAAAGTGCTTCCACTACACTTTAAGTTTCTCTATGGCTCTGTTCCTGAGCATGAGATGCTTCCGCTGCAATATGCACTGAAGGTCCAGCTAGAACTCTCCTTCTTTCTCCACCTGCAATACAGACCAATCAATAAGATGATCAACATCCTTTATGTACTTCTTAAGCAATGAAATATGGAAAACATCATGGAATTTCACTGTTGGAGGCAGTGCAAGTTGATATGCCACTAGTCCAATCCTCCCAAGGATATCAAAAGGCTTGCAATACCATGGTACCAACTTGGCAAATGAACCAATCCTCAAAGATATTTTCTTGGGCTTGATGCACAAATACACATGCTCCCCAACCTGAACCCCTTTGAACACCTTGTTCCTATCTTCATAACTCTTCTGTTTATCTTATGCTTCCTTCAGATTCTTCTTTATAACCTACAGTTCTTGCTCCATGTCCATCAAGATGTCTGGTCCAATAAGTACCCTGTTCATTGGATCACTCTAGTTGATGAGATTGTTACAACTCCGTCCGTACAATACCTCGAAAGGACTCATCCTCAATGACTCCTGATAACCATTTTTGTATGCGAACTCAACCAACGAAAGATAATCTTCCCATTTCCTCTGCTAGTGCATCATGTACATCCTCAACATATCTTCCAAGATCCTGTTGACCCTCTCTGTTTGTCCATCTCTTCGCAGATGATAAGTTATACTGAAGCCCAACTTTTTACCCAAGCCTGCAAATAGCTCTTTCCAAAACTTGGAAGTGAACTTTACATCCCTATTCGACACAATCTTCTTTGGAACACCATGTAGTCTCACTATCTCTCTAATGAACACATGTGCTACCTCATTAGATGAATATGTAGTCTTTACCAGAATGAAGTGAGCTAACCTTGCTCAACCTATCAACCACGACCATAATATAATCATGTTTCCTCACTATCCTCGAAAGACCTGTGATGAAATCCATGGAAATGACCTCCCATTTCCATTTTGAAATTGCAATAGGTTGTAGTATACCACCTGGATGCTTGCATTCCACCTTTACCTCCTAACAATCTAAACATCTAGCCACGAACTCTGCCACTTATTTCTTCAGATTCGACCAATAGTAAAACTTATTCACCGTCGTCAATGTCTTCTGATATCCTAGATGACCCGAATATGGTTTCACATGAAAATCCCTCAAGATAAGATTCTTGAGCTCACTACAATTCGACACATAGATCTTGCCTCGTAACCTCACCAAGCCATCTATCGTGAGACAATAGTCTACATCTTGATCCCCTATACCTATACCTGTACCTACACCTACACCTGCACCTAAACCTGTACCTATGCATGTACTCTGTTGTAACTTGTGCATGATCTCCATGTATTTCTCATCCCGCTATCCTACCTGCAAGATCCTATCTTTTAAATCTGCCCCATAGGAGCTTATAGTTGCTATATGATTTACTCGTACCTTCCTGCTAAGAGCATATGCAACCCGGTTCTCTTTCCCTTTGATGTATATGATCTTAAAGTCGAACTCACTAAGGGTGGAAAACAATCTAGATTTCCTGGAATTTAGATTCAGCTGGTCAAACAAATACCTCAACCCATTTTGCTCTCTCATCAATGTAAACCTCCCACCCAGAAGATAATGTCTCCACATCTTCAATGCATATATGATTGTTTCGAACTCAAGATCGTGCATTGGATAGTTCCGCTCATGGTCATTTAGTTTTCGTGACTCATAACACACTACCTGTCCTTCTTGCATGAAAACTGCACTAAGTCCCCTCTTGCAATATTTTGTACACACTACAAACTCCTTGTCTATATCCACAATCTTTAGCATTGGTGCATGTGTCTAGAGATGCTAAAGCTGCTCAAAACTATCTTCACATTTCGTCATCCATTAAAACTTCTTACCTTTCTAGTGCAATGATGTGATAGGTTATGCAATGCATAAGAAGTTCCTGATCAACCTCCTATAGTAGCCTACAAATCCCATGACTGATCTCACCTCATCTACATTCTTAGGAGTTGCCCATTCCATGATGGCCCTTAACTTTTCTGGATCTATTGTTATACCTTCCTTGGGGACAACATATCCCAAGTAGTGTACCTCAGTTTGAAAGAAGATGCACTTGATAATCTTAGCATACAACTAATGTTCTCTTAGTAATCTCAACATTGTTGCTAAATGTTTGGCATGTTCTTCCTCATTCCTAGAATATACTAGTATGTCATCAATGAATACAATAACAAACTTTTCCAAATAAAGATGCAACACATTATTCATGAAACACATGAATGTAGATGGAGCATTAGTCAAATTGAATGGAACAACAACAAATGCATAATGGCCATACCTGGTCTTAAACGTAGTCTTGAAGATATCATCTTCCTTGATCTGTACCTAATGGTATCCTAATATCCAGTTGGTCTTAGAGAAAAATGTTTCTCCCTTTAGCTGATCAAACAAATCATCAATCCTAGGCAAAGTGTACATGTCCTTGATTAATACCTTATTTAGCTGCCTATAATCAATGCTCAATCTGAGAGTACCATCTTTCTTCTTTACGAACAACACTGGTGTAGCCCAAGGTGATACACTGGGTCTGATGTATCCTTTTTCCAACATTTCCTTTAGCTACAACTTCAAATCTACCAACTGAGGTGTGTTCATCCTGTAAGGTGATTTCAATTTTGGAGCTGCCCATGGCACTAACTCAATAGAAAATTCTACCTCCCCATGAGGTGGCAAATCAATAATGTCCTTAGGAAATACATCTTGAAGCTACTACAAAACTGGGTACTTGCTTAACACATATGCATCCTCAAACTCCTTACCATTGTCACTAGAAATTTGTACTACAAACATCACGCAACCTTTTCTACAACTACGCTTAGCCTGCATAGCCATAATCATCCTCATTGATGTAGGCTTCTTCTTCCCTTGCAAAGTCCTCTTTCCCCACTATCATCCACACACTCAATGGCCTTGTTGAAGCAATTCATTTTGGTCCTATGAAGGTATAACCAATACATACACAAAAGAATACTATAAAATCCCAATGGAAATACATTTAAATGCACTGTTGTAGGCATACCATTTAACTCAAAGGCACAAAATCTTATCCAATGGTGAACTCGCTTCTTTGTACCTGTAGTCAACTGTACCAACCAAGATTTTGCATGCACTTATTTTCTAAAACCACACTTATCCACCAGGTCAGGATTAATATAACTATAGTTAGATTGAGGATCAATCAAAATATAAACAAAATGATCACAAAGCTTACCATCCATATCAATGATCGATGCCTAATGATCTACTTGCATGTTTTCCACAACTGCATAAATCCAAGTAATGCTATGACCAACATCACCAACTATATGTGCCTCCTGAGAACTGTAGATCTGGGGTCTACCACCACTTTGATACTACAGACAATCCCTCTTACCATGATCATTACCACATAACCAACACTGCAATGGTTCCCTACCACCGCCACTAGCTTGTTTCTCTCCATGTCCCTTCTCAATTGTATTGAATCTCTTGTAAGGAACTGCATTATCTTTATCACTTACATCTTGAGGTCTTCCTCGCTTTGGTGGCCATTTTCCTTTAGCTTTTTTATTTCTCTTCAAGTCATGTTTCAGCTCAACTTTGCACTTCAACTGCTCATAACAATGCTTCAACTTTCGGATGGCCCCCTCCAACGATATAGGATCATCGAACTCAATCCGGTCTTTGCATACAATTGGAAATCCACTGATGAATCTCTGAATGTTCTCTTTATCCTCTCTAACGTAAGGCACATATCTCAACATCTCCAAAAATATGCTAGTATACTCCTCATCTGTCATAGAACCCATCCGCAGCTCATAAAACTCCTTAGCACTGTCATCATAATACCTCTCAGATAAGTACTTTTTATTGAAGAGCCTTTCAAACACATGTTGATCAGGAGCTCAAAATCATGCTCAAAAATAAAATTTGTCAGAATGGTGTGGAACCTAAACGATTGTGTAGTTATCATCATCCTGAACCTAGCACACCTCATTTCGCATGAAACAGACATCGTATTCTCCCAAAAACACAATCTTTTCATTTTCCCAAATAGGCAAATTTGGTGTAGGAGATGACAAGGATGCTGACTGGGCATATGTATAGCCCATTCAACAAAAATAATATTCCTTGGAATATTTTGTGGAATATCCTTAGAATATTCCTTATAGGTGGTGAATTGGAAGGTGACAAGTGTCATAATTTCATAGGTTTGCGGTTAAGGAAATTAGCCCCCAACACTACCGGGTTGCAATTTGTGATATTGCAATCGCAGATCAAAGGCAAGGTCAGCGATAAAGAATCGGCCCCATAGAAAATCTGGAGTACGATGCAATACTCGCAATTGCACATCATAACATAGAAAGGTTACAGAATCGGCCTCGATAGAATCAGGTTGTGATTACGATATTGCAATCGTATATGGCACAACACAATGACCCAATATGAAAATCACCCCTGCTCTAGTCAATTGCAGTTTACTGATAGTTTATGGCCGCCACGTGTCCTCTGAAAGGTGAGTTAAAACTATGGTTGGCAAGGTAGGTCAAAGGCCAGCCTTGATCCCACGACCTATCGTTGTGCCCGCACAATGGTTCTTACCATGTAACGATTGGGGGTTACATTTAACGTATGTTCACTACAAGGTTGGGGGGAGACTGCTGGCATAATTTCGGCGACCCTCCCATGTGAACACACAAACCATTACCGAAAAAAATTAGGGTCACCATCACCCTTAACTGCCAGACCCTAACCGAGTCATGTGACCAGTAGGGCTAACAATTTTATAACCACCAGTGGGGTTATGGGATAAATTAACCATCCTACGAATTCTCCCACTGCGCGGTGAAATTTTCACCCATTTAGCACTTTTTGGGGCGAAATTGTACGATCATGCCAGATTTGGAGCAATTTGTGGAGTGAATAGTGGGCTAACTAGGAGAGGTCATAACTTCTTCAATTTTCGACCAAATTGGATGTAGGAAGAGGCTGGGGTACCATTTTTTAACATTATGGACTCATCAGAGTAGGTTACATAAGCATTTGAGCATTGTAAACACATATTTTTACACTTTTGACCATAATAAAGAGGCCCAAGCCATTGGAAGCTGGAACAAGGAGACGTAGCCCAAGAGGGGTGAACTCCTTTATCATGTTCTTGTTGTAATATGTTTTTGATGTTGTTATATAAATGTTTATGTTGTTGTTCAGTCTCTTATTTATGTTAAATTTCTCATAAAATTGACATAAAAACTAAACATTTCACTTGCCAAAATTTATGAATCCTTAAGCACAATGAAAGAATTTTGTTTCTAATCTGAGGAGGATCTTAACATAGCAATATAATATTCTAAATCAAATAATTTTGGTATCAGAGCACTAGATTTTCTTTGTGAAAGAAGGATTTAATTGTTTTCAAGTTTATGTCATGTTCACAAGGTTAAAACTCAAAAGAGGAGAAGGGAAGCTGGTTGGAAGCCTTGAAGTTGGGTCAAGGAGAAGGAGAGCAAGGTTGCCACAAGCTCCAACACCAGCTCAACCTCGAGTTCCAATTGAGACTCTAGAGATCATGTCTCATGAAGGAGAACCTACAAACATGACAGAATATGAGAAGACCTTCAGAAAATCTTTCTTTGATATGACAGAGATGGTAAAGGTCCTCTATGAAGAGAGGAATACCAGACCGCAAGAGGAAAGTTCCAAACCTCCCAAAGGAGAAGGCTCTTTAGGAGGAGGTAATGGAAATGGAGACAAACCTCCACCCTCTCCACCATATTCTTCCAAAATTTCCTTTATCTCCAACTTCAACTCTACCAACTTAGGTGTGCTCCTCCTGTAAGGTTCTTTAGATGTTGGAACTGCCCCTGGCACTAACTCAATAGAAAAATCTACCTCCCTGTGAGGTGGAAACTCTGTAATGTACTTAGGAAATACATCTTGAAACTACTACAAAAGTGGGTACCTTCTTAACACATCTGCATCCTCAAACTCCTTACCCTTGTCACTAGAAATTTGTACTGCAAACATCACACAACCTTTCCTACAACTATGCTTAGCGTGCATAGTCATAATCATCCTCACTGACGTAGGCTTCTTCTTCCCTTGCAAATTCCTCTTTTCCCCACTATCATCCATGCACTCAATGGCCTTGTCGAAACAATCCACTTTGGTCCTATGAAGGTATTGTTAGAGTCGGTCTTAAGCCCTCCATCAGCGATCAAAACTCTTTGCATTTGCATATGTAGGTGTCTCATCAGTGTCAATTTATGCATCCCATTAGGCATGCCAATAACCCTGATGGAGGAGCTGGTGTGTTGTACCCCTCTTGGCATTGCTGGTTCAGGTCATTTTAGTCATTAAGCTCTTTCAAGCTTGTCTTATCTTGTCTTGAGGTCAATTTCCTAGGTCTAGGGTTTTGGTCAAATATGTTTACAGGGTCATGTGTCTGAAAAGTCAATGAGTATTCAGCAAGCCAGAGGGATGATTGTAAAAGTGTTTCTTCAAGATTTCTTATCTGGTACAGCTAATCTTCACCTTGGATTTAAAAACTCTGTTTTTAAAGCCAAGGTCATTTTCCACGTTTTTGTAAATAAGTGATGAAATTTCAAAAGTCTTCAGTGAACAAAATGCAACCCTGGTCCCCTTGCCAAGATCCCTCAGATGATCTACCTGCAAAAAGAATCAAGTCAAAGCACTCAATGAGTCAAATTCAGGACAAAAGAAACCAAAAAGTCAGTGTTATAAAGTGTCAAAGAGAAAACATTAGAAAGTGGGTTTGTGAATGAAATTTTTTCAAATGAAACTTATAATACCCCAAATTCCCTCTTATCACTCTCATTGTGCATATTAGACGCTTGCAAGAGAGGTTTGAGAGAGTGATTGAGAGAAAGGAGCGAAAAGAGAGCGAGTTCGGGCATTGGACTGGTGCGCGACCCGTCAGGTGCGCGTGAACCATCAGAGGGTCTTCCACAGTGAGAAAATACAACGGGCGCGACCCGTCAGAGGTGCGCGAACCGTTGGGCGTGGTGCGCGACCCGTCGAGCTGTCTCTCAGCAAAACGATTTTAAATTTGCTCAAACGCTCTCCAAGCCACAAATTTGTTTGAGGTAGGTGTTCTAAACTTGAAATGGGTGTGGTTATGATTGGTGGATATCATAAAACATGTTTTAATGATTGAAATGTACAAGTGAAACCTCTTCATATGACTGCAAGGTTAATGGGTAAAATGTGCTAGGGTTTGTGTTGTTTCAAGGTGTTTTTCCCTTTGTAATTGTTTCCCTCCTTCCCCATTCTATTCACACTTGTATGTATGCCTATTTTTCTCCCATGCTATTTTATAAATTAAATGCAAACCCTCCCTTCTCCCTAATAACTAAAAGTGCAAACCCTACCCCTCTCCCAAAGCATTCAAAACCCTAATCTCCCTCTACCATATGAATGTATAAATAATGGAAAATGTTGGTGAATATGTCAGCAGTTTTGTGCATATGTTTCCCTATTTTCCCCTATTAATGCTGCATGTTTTCATATCCCCATGTGTTCACTCTCATACATATTTTTCCATATGCAGTGATCTTTGCAAATGATTTCCTAATATCCCTGATTTTAAATATGTACTCCTATATGCATAATGGTTTGCAACATTTTCCTTAAAAATTCCCTGTTATATTTGTATATTCCCAATTCCTTGTAAAAAGGTCCCTCCCCTAACATTTCCCTCATGTCTTTTTCCCCTTGGAACAGCATAGAATTCAACACTTTTTACAGTCAGAGGCAGTAGTACAGTTTGTCCACTTTGCTCCTAAACTATGTCAGAAACCGAAACTTATGAGCAAAGTGATGACCACTCATCATCAGCAGCGGTTGAGATACAGAGGAGGCCTCGTAAGGGTGGTAAGGGTGGACATCATAAGCGAGAGGAGCCCACTTCTTTAGCAGAGTTACAGGCCTGTCCTATGGCAGTCACTTGCTTTCAGTACATGTCCTTTTATGAGTTTTGTGAGAGGATCTCACGGATTCAACACCATAGAGAGTTGGCCCGCCTTTTTGTTTTACACCTCCATGATAGACATGTCAATCTTGCAGGGGTGAACTTTACATTGACACTCGAGGTGATCTCACATGCTACAGGGATACCTAATGTTGGTGAGGTGTGGGCTAAGCGCAAGATGCTAGATATTGTTCACTTTGAGCCTTATGTCCGGCCACCATTCATAAGACATTTGGCGGGTGTTTTTCCATTCAGGTTTCTCCGGAGCGAGTATGCTCCCATCATGAGGCTTATTATGCACTATTTTACCTGTGAGGGTAGATTTTCACAGGTGTACTCATATCACATTCGCCTTTTGATGCACTTCACCCGAGTGAGGATGATGAACATCCCTGTTTTCTTTTTTCGGAACATTCAGAGGATGGTGCCCATGTTGCAAAGGAAGACCCCGGCACAACAGTACAGGAGCCTTCATCATTATGGTTTGATTCAGCTAGTAGTATTGCATCAGTTGACACAGCAGGGTATCTCATGGGAGGAGTTCATCTCTCGTGAGTTTTTCACAGCGCCACCACAGCCACATCCTGAGGTTGTTCATGAGGAGGGAGGACCATCACACCGGCATCACATCCCTGTCACTAGACATGTTAGTGCCTCATCTCAGCTCACTTATCAGAGAGGCCAGAGGGCCTTATTTGCAGCAGCTAGGCGAGTACTATCTCCACAGCAGGTGGAAGGGGTCTCGCCTTCATCTTCAGCTCAGCGAGTGTTATCTCCACATCAGGTGGAAGGGGCCTCGCTTTCTTCACCAGCACAGGTACCAGAGAGGGGCAAAGAGCCCATGATTGATGAGGGTCCATCAGGAGTTCCCGATGTTGAGTTTGTTGATCTTGAGACTAGTTCTCCTAGCCAGGAGGCAAAGGAGATCATTCAGCATCTCAGAGCTGAAAATGATGCTTTGCAGAGGAGATTTGAGGGTGCCCAATGGACCATCACCTACCTGGAGCAGCGCAACAAACAGTTGGAGGAGGAGAAAGCACTTGATGAGTTATGGAGGATTCGTAGTGACCGAACCTTGAACCGTAGAAGACCCGGTGACCCATTGCCTGCTGACCGAGAGTCTATGCTCATTCAGGAGAACGCACACTTGGAGAGGCTGTTGGCTAAGGCCAACCAAGATAAAAAGTTGCTGAGGAACATGAAAAACTATTACTGGGCAAGAATGCATGTATGCAAGGCCAAAATGAAGATGTTTCAAAGGCAGTTGTCTGAGGCCCTAAAAGGGAAAAAGAAGACCAATCCACTCCGTATCTTGGCTGAGGATTCACTCAAAGATCATGGCACTCAATAGCCTAGCCACAGCTCAAATCCCAAAAAAATTTGAGAATATTGGGTAATTTTGGCATTTTTTGGTAATTTACAGGTTTTGGCTCTTTAACGGGTCTCACCCCCGGTGAGACCCTTTGTCATGGCAACTCCTTTTCACAAAAACTCAGAATTTCCTGATTTTTTATGCAAAGTTACATATGCCCATGAATGGACTTGAGTTTTTATGGAGTTTTGGGCCTCCAGAAGGTCAAAATACATGAAAATTTTGACTTTCTGCCACTTTTTTGAACTGCAGAAAGCTGTCTTGGGAGAATTGGTTTTTGACAGGGAAAATGAACTCCAAAT
This sequence comes from Pinus tabuliformis, assembly GCA_031772625.1. Taxonomy (NCBI): domain Eukaryota; kingdom Viridiplantae; phylum Streptophyta; class Pinopsida; order Pinales; family Pinaceae; genus Pinus; species Pinus tabuliformis. The sequence continues at coordinate 1,000,110,238 of CM062818.1, forward strand.
TCAAAAATTCCAGTTGGGTTGGAAAGTATACTCACAGACCTTTCCAAAAAGCCCACTTTTGCTCAATTTGGCCACCCGAAAGTGCCTCAAACAGAGCTCCAAAGGGGCACGACCCGTCAGGCAGGGGGGCGCGACCTGTCAGGCAGGTTTTTGCCAGATTGCACTGTACAACCCAGAAAACGCAGATTTGACTCAGTTTGACTTTTTGGGGTTGAAGATGATTATATTTGATGTAATTTTTGTAAATCTAAGACACTTTTACTCTTGTTTAACACTTCTAGAAGATTCATTCATGTAATGGGTAAATATGTAATGTATGAATTGGTTTCCAAGTTTATAGAGGCAAGTTGTTTTGACTGCCTAGTTTGTAGTGCTTAGTTTAGAAGTGGTTGAAACAGCTCCTAGGATAGTGAGCTCAACCCATGGAGGTAGGGAAAGAGGTTAGATCATCTATATTATGTACTTTCTTGCTCATTTTCATGGTTGGACTCTTGAGGGAGAAGCTATGATTGTATTATTTCACTGTATCTCTGCAATTTTCGGCTAAGGAAGACCAGGGTTTTGCAGTCCTCTTTGGGATTCTTGTGGACTCATGTGTTGATGGTGTGTTTCTCAATGTTCTTGTAAGTGTGTTTATGTGAATCATTTCCTTTCCTTTACTGCTGCACATTAAACAAATGAAGTGTTAAAGTAAGAATTCATGCTTGCCATGCTCTACTTTTAAATTTGTTTAATTTCTATGTTTTCTACTGTTTAAGGAGAATTAAAAGTATTATTTGCTCTCCTTAGCTCCTCACCGGTCTTTTCCATCCACTCACCTCAATCAAAGGCATCAATACGGTCTCCTACCTCGCCCCAAAGAACCCCCTGCAGAAACTGTGTCAAATCCCCGCACCCAAAATTGCAATTCCTCAATTTGCCACAAAAACCCCAAAAAACCCCAAATCAACCTTTTTAATCAGTTTACTAGCCTAATATCAGTGTTACCTTGTTGGTCATCTCATCCCATTGAAGATCTGCCGAGATTGACCGGAGAGAGCCTTCTCCTGCCCCGTAGGGCTAGCTACGAGGCTAAATGGTTTGATGTAGCCTTGAGGTTTACCTTTCTCAGCCTGAGGTGAAATTTCAAGCGCTAACATACTGGCGACCATACTGGGGAGAACAACTAATCCTTTGCTCATTGACGTGTTATTTCATAAGTCTTAGACGGAACCTGAAGTTACGCCAGGTAGCCTTCGAAAACGCTCTTGTTTTACATCAGCGCAAGTAGATAAACGCTGCTTCAGTCTATCTCCGTGAGCTTGTGAACGTAGCGCTTCATTGACACTTTATCCCAGTATAATTGTTGACTCTGAGCCGTGGATGATAGGTTGAGAGTTTTCACAGGCTGAATGCTTTTTCTTTCCTAGTCTTTTTGAGAAAACAAGCTGGCTACAGATCCCAAACCCATTTTTAAATCGCATTCATGCCCAGCTATTTTTGATTATCTTGAAGATTTAGATTTTGACGAAAGCTTTGAGTTGTCTCTGTTTAAAGCTAAGTCTGAAAGTGCGCTCGATTCTCTAGTTCTTGAGCCTGATTTTGCAGCTACTATTGAGTTTGAGATACATAATAAATTGGTTGAAAATTTCATCTTAAGACATCTTCAGACACGTGTTCAAGCTACTACCCTAGCTGATTTTGTTGAGAATATTTCTGATCACATTGGATCTACTATCACTGCTCACGAAGAAGCTTACCCTCCTTATGTTTCAGTTTCACCTATAATCACCTATCCCGAATCAACAGTCGGTTCTCCTCCTTCTTCTCCTACTCCTCCGACTCCCCCAACTCCACAAACTACACCTCCTCTTGTTATAATTCCTGCTATCACAGCTCCTCCTCCTCATACTCATCCTACTCCCCCTCCTAGAGCAATGGCTGCCCGGTTTGCCCCATTGGTTTTACCTGCAAATCTTCATGATATGCCAGTTGATTACCAAAGTAAGATCCCCATGTTTGATGGCACTCCACAAAGTATTACAGCTCAGCAGCATATCGACAAGATGACCACATTCTTTGATCTATATGAGTTAGATGAAGAAGATGTTACCATGCGGTTATTCGTGCAAACATTTGCAGGAGAAGTTAGAAAATGGTTCAGAGGGTTGACAGCTAACAGCATTGCCAATTTGGAAGCACTTCAGAATCAGTTTTTAGATCGATGGGAAATTAGAAAAGATCCGCTTCAAATTAATGCCGAATACAACAACCTCAAGCGTAATCCGGGTGAGTCTGTTCAAGATTATATAATCAGGTTCAATGCAGTTTATAATGCTATTCCTGATGATTTGAGGCCATCTAGAAAATCAACACTTCTTAAGTTTCCGGATGGTTTTGATCCGGAGATGGCCTAATCATTGAGAGATAGAGATCCACCTACCTTGGAGGAGATGCAGAAAATTGTTGTCAGCGTTGAGGCAAATTTGAATGACAAAAGAGCAAGGATGAAGGCAGAAAAGCGAGTCACAATCAAGGAGGAACCATCCACATCAAATCAGGTTGTTCTCTGTGAACTTGAGAAGCTTAGAAGGACATTTGAAAAGGTGACTATTGACAAGCCGGATCCTCAGATTCGTAATCCCAATTTCAGAGGTCAACAGCAGCAACAATATAGGATCAAGCAGCGTGAAGCAAAGGCACAAGAGGCAGCAGTTCAGCAGCAAATGAAACCACCTTTTCAGCAGAATTTTGTTAGCCAAGAATCTGAAGAAGAAGGTGATAATGTCAGAGAAGAAAATCACTTCTTCACTCCTGATGATATGCCCACATATATTACAGAGGAAGATGAGTTGGTGAGTAATACCGTCTTTCCCCAAGATGAGCATTATATTTTGTCAAATGATGCGATACTTGAAGAAGAATCCGAAGAGTATCAAAGAGGGTACTTGAATGCTTTATCAGCGCAGCAAGGACAGCAAAGGCAATTGAGAAATCGAGCTATTCCTATAATTCCCGTGCAGAAAAAGAAAGACATTCCAGCAAAGAATGATTCGGTTTCTTCAAAAGGTAAAGACATAGTTGGTCCTTCAACAACTCAATCATCACCAGCAGTTAGGATAGATCAGCCATCAAATGCACCAAAGGATAAAGCTGAAAAAAGAGATAATCCGGCTAAAGAAGGTGAAAAGAGTTCAGTTTTCAGCTTGGAGAACGAGATTGCAAAGTTAAAAATATCTATTCCCTTGACGGAAGTCATGAAGAATAGCACTTACCGAGGTCAAATTTCCAAGCTGCTGAATTTTGATCCAATGCTAGACATGGTGAATGTACAAGATGATCAGCCGGAGTTGATTTTTGGGCCAGCTTTAAATGGTGAGTCTCTCGAAAGTGATGTTCCTCCATTTTATATCAGTTTGCGTTTGCATGAGTTTGTGTTGCACAATGCCATGTTTGACTCGGGAGCCTCGCACAATTTGATGCCGAAAACAATCATGGAGAAGCTGGGACTTGACATCACAAGGAAGTATCATGATTTGTATTCGTTTGATTCCAGCCGGGTAAGATGTATTGGCTTGATCAAAGACCTGGTGGTGAGTCTCGATCAGATTCCAGCGAAGAATGTTTTGATGGATGTGGTGGTGGCGGACATTCCTCCGCGGTTTGGCATGTTGTTGTCGAGATCATGGGGAGCCAAGCTCAAAGGTACACTTCAGCTTGATTTTTCATATGCCACAATTCCAGTTTTCGGTCAAATGAGGAAGGTATATTGGGAACAAAAGATGAAATACATGATCACTAGTAAGGAAAATCCCGTCAATCATCCTGTAAATTATGTACAAACAGATTTAGAATCTTTTGTTTTGTTTGCGGAAAATTTCAATGAGGTAGATAGTCAGTTAGTTCAAGTAGAAGATATACCAAACATTTTAGAAAATTGTAGAGAAGTTTTGAGAAAGAAAAGTGAAGAAAGGTCTGCTGTCATTGGGCCAATCGCTGAAACAAATGGGCAGCAAACAGAGCAGGCATCAAAATCAGATTTTCACCACTTAGAAGATGATGAGAATGGTCTTTGGACCATGGATTTTGATGGCGCAGTGGGCAGCGATGGTGCTGGTATAGGTGTGTGGATTCGAAGCCCATTTTCAGCCCAAAATCAAGTTCCAAGCAAGGTATGGGTATGTTCTTATAAATTAGCATTTGATTGTTCAAATAATGAGGCAGAATATGAAGCTCTTATTGCTGGTCTGAAAATCCTTCGGAAGTTGAAGGCAAAGAAAATAGCGGTATATGGCGACTCCGAGTTGGTTATCAAGCAAGTGAAAGGTGAATTTCAGGCCAAACATCCTCGTATGCGAGCATATCGGAATGTTGTCCTGGATATCTTAAAGAGGTTTTCTGAACATACTTTGACATGTGTGCCCCGAATTCAAAATGGTGTTGTGGATGCATTGGCTAAGGCAGCAAGTAATCTGAAAATACCTATGAATTCCAGCAATAAGTTTGAAATATATGTGAAGCATCGTCCTACAGTTCCAGATAATCAAAGGTGTTGGCAAGTTTTCCAAGATGACGAAGAAATCAAAGATTTTCTGCAAGTTGAGGGTAAATTCGAAGACATTTCAATAGATACGAAAGTTGAAGGAGTAAATCAGATGGATGTGTTGCAGCTCAAGGACAATTACATTCCTAAAGGATTGATTCCTTTGGAAGAATTGTTCGATCAAGATTATGTGGCCCGCAAGCCAACTTTGAGGCCAACGAATGAAGGAGTTGAAGATGTGAATCTTGGGACAGCTGAAATTCCAAAGATGGTGAAGCTCTCAAAAGCATTGCCGCCTAAGGTAAAGAAAGAGTATATCAGGTTATTGTCTATGTATTCTAATGTTTTTGCATGGGACTATTCAGATTTGAAAACTTATGACATAAGTATCATTCAGCATACCATTCCCATAAAGCCAAATCAAAAGCCTTTCCGACAAAAGTTGAGAAGAATTAATCCTAAATTGCTGCCATTGATTGAGAAGGAAGTCAACAGGTTGTATAAGTCTGGAATCATAGTGCCAATCCGGTTTTCTGATTGGATTTCCAACTTAGTGCCCGTGAGAAAAAAGACTGGTGAAATTCGCTTATGCATAGATTTTAGAAATCTGAACAAGGTGTCGTTAAAGGATAATTATTCGCTGCCCAAGATGGACCACATATTGCAGCGGGTAGTGGGGGCATCAAGGATGTCATTGCTGGATGGTTACTCCGGGTATAATCAGATTTTGGTGCACGAAGATGACCGTGACAAGACAGCATTTACTACTCCATGGGGTACATTTCATTATGCCAAGATGCCATTTGGATTGAAGAATGCAGGTGCCACATTTCAGCGGGCAATGGACATGGCTTTTGCAAATGAGAAAGATGTCTTTTTAGTTGTTTATCTTGATGATCTGACCGTGTTTTCTAAATCAGATGAAGAGCATTTGTTTCATTTGACTAAGGTGTTTCAAAAGTGCAGAAAATATGGCATCTCATTGAATCCGAAGAAGAGTCTTTTTGCTATGAGCGAAGGCAAGCTGCTGGGCCATATTATTTCTAAAGATGGCATTCGTATAGATCCCGCACGAGTGGAAGCAATTCAGCAGTTGGAGCAGCCCCGTAGCAAGAAAGAAATTCAGTCCTTCAATGGTAAATTGAATTTTCTGCGTCGTTTCATCCCCAATCTTACCGAACATCTTAGAGAGATAACCAATATGCTCAAGAAGGACAGCGAGCTCAAATGGACCGAAGAAGCGGTGAAGTCTTTTAATTTGATAAAGGTAATCTTATCTTCAGCTCCAACTTTGATCAGCCCAGATTATACGCAGGATTTTATTTTGTTTTCATTTGCTTCCGAGCATACGTTGGCAGCCGTGTTGATGCAACAAAGGGATGGAGTTGAGAGGCCCATAGCTTTTTTCAGCCGTATCATAAGAGACGGAGCGCTGAATTGTAATATCATTGAGAAGCAAGCACTGGCGCTGATCAAGGCTTTGAAAGATTTCCGGGTATACATATTGAATTCTCATATTTTGGCGTATGTCCCTAATGAAGCTGTGAAGGATGTTTTAGTACAAACGGAACCGGAAGGAAGAAGGGGTAAGTGGATCGTTGCACTATTAGAATATGATGTAGAAATTAAGCCTACCAAGTTGATTAAAGGTCAAGGTCTTGCTAATTTGATGGCTGAAACAAACCTTCACGTCCTTGATATCAATTTGATTGCTGCCTTTTCTGATGAAGATGAAGAAAATTCAGTTCTACAGGTATCCGATATCTTTGTGTCTTCCCCTTGGTATGCTGATATAGTTTATGTGCTTCAAAATTTGTCTTCACCCCCTGGAATGCCTAGAAACAAAGCTAGAACATTGAAACTAAAAGCTGCCAAATTTTGCATTATCAAATATGCACTTTATTGGAAAGATCCCAGTGGCATCTTGCTGAACTGTTTGGTCGAAGAGGAAGCTAAGACAACAGTAGATGATTTCCATAAAGGTGACTGTGGGGGTCACTTATTTTGGAAGACCACGGCTAACAAGATTTTGAGAGCTGGTTTCTATTGGCCTTCTTTATTTTCTGATGTGTATAAAGCGGTAAAGAGTTGTCATGAATGTCAAATTTTTCAAGGAAAGCAGAAGTTACAGCCATTGCCTCTCAAGCCGGTTGAAATCAGTGCACCATTTCAGAAATGGGGCTTGGATTTTATTGGTGAAATCCACCCAGCATCTTCCGGGCAACATCGATGGATCTTGACCGCTACAGATTACTTCACGAAATGGATTGAAGCCATTCCCACCCGGCAAGCCACGGATTCGGTAATTATTTCTTTTCTTGAAAGTAATATCTTGTCACGTTTCGGCTGTCCACATAAGTTGATTACAGATAATGCAGCAGCATTCAAATCGAAGAAGTTGGTTGATTTTTGCTATAAATATAACATCAGCTTGGGGCATTCGACCGCCTACCATCCGCAAGGTAACGGGCTGGTTGAATCTTCGAACAAATCTCTAATGAACATCATAAAGAAATTGCTGGAAATAAATAAGAAGAGCTGGCACAAGAAGCTAATAAATGCATTATGGGCTGATCGGGTAAGTCAAAAGAGGTCAATTGGTATGTCACCTTTTGAACTGGTTTATGGAGTAGATGCAATGTTTCCGACTTCACTTAGTGTTCCAGTAGCTAAATTGTTTCAAGAAGCTGGTGGTGAGGAGGATCCTATGCAACGACGGATCAGTCAAATGATTCATTTACAGCAGACACGAGAAGAGGTTCACCATAATTCCCTTAAGTTGCAGGAGCGCATAAAGAAAATCTATGACAAAAAGGCCAAAGCAGATGATTTTCAGATTGATGATGTTGTGTTGAGATGGGATGCCCGCAATGAAGACAAAGGGAAGCATGGAAAATTTGACAACTTGTGGAAAGGTCCCTACAAAATTGCAGCATACCGTGGTCCAAATGCTTTTCTTCTCAAAGAAATGAACGGTGATGAATGTCTTGGTGGGTCGGTGAATGGTCGGCTGCTCAAAAGGTATCATGCTTGAGCATTTTCTGCTCTAATCATTCTCATTGTAATTACCATTTCATTTTCATTTTGCAGCAAGTGTGAAACTGATCTCTCATCTTCAGTTTGGGGCCCGCGGTGAAGGCTATAATTCTGAAAATGGAGATTAGTTGGTATGAGTTTTTAGAGTTATTTCAGTCAGTTTATTTTCTGCATAGAGTGAGTTAGTTAGTGTCAAATTTAGTCTAGGACTTCAGTCACTTGTTCAAGTCAATTAAAGTTGTTTCAAACTTGGTCACATGTGTATAAGTTGACTCCATTGCCCAATCAATAAGGCACTGGTCTGCTCTCCCAAAGGTCTAAGGTTCTTGGTACCTCCAAGGAGCTACCATCCCCATTGGAGCCAATGTTAGAGTCGGTCTTAAGCCCTCCATCAGCGATCAAAACTCTTTGCATTTGCATATGTAGGTGTCTCATCAGTGTCAATTTATGCAACCCGTTAGGCATGCCAATAACCCTGATGGAGGAGCTGGTGTGTTGTACCCCTCTTGGCATTGCTAGTTCAGGTCATTTTAGTCATTAAGCGCTTTCAAGCTTGTCTTATCTTGTCTTGAGGTCAATTTCCTAGGTCTAGGGTTTTGGTCAAATATGTTTACAGGGTCATGTGTCTGAAAAGTCAATGAGTATTCAGCAAGCCAGAGGGATGATTGTAAAAGTGTTTCTTCAAGATTTCTTATCTGGTACAGCTAATCTTCACCTTGGATTTAAAAACTCTGTTTTTAAAGCCAAGGTCATTTTCCACGTTTTTGTAAATAAGTGATGAAATTTCAAAAGTCTTCAGTGAACAAAATGCAACCCTGGTCCCCTTGCCAAGATCCCTCAGATGATCTACCTGCAAAAAGAATCAAGTCAAAGCACTCAATGAGTCAAATTCAGGACAAAAGAAACCAAAAAGTCAGTGTTATAAAGTGTCAAAGAGAAAACATTAGAAAGTGGGTTTGTGAATGAAATTTTTTCAAATGAAACTTATAATACCCCAAATTCCCTCCTATCACTCTCATTGTGCATCTTAGACGCTTGCAAGAGAGGTTTGAGAGAGTGATTGAGAGAAAGGAGCAAAAAGAGAGCGAGTTCAGGCATTGGACTGGTGCGCGACCCATCAGGCCAGGTGCGCGACCCGTCAGGTGTGCGCGACCCGTCAGAGGGTCTTCCACAGTGAGAAAATACAACGGGCGCGACCCGTCAGAGGTGCGCGACCCATTGGGCGTGGTGCGCGACCCGTCGAGCTGTCTCTCAGCAAAATGATTTTAAATTTGCTCAAACGCTCTCCAAGCCACAAATTTGTTTGAGGTAGGTGTTCTAAACTTGAAATGGGTGTGGTTATGATTGGTGGATATCATAAAACATGTTTTAATGATTGAAATGTACAAGTGAAACCTCTTCATATGACTGCAAGGTTAATGGGTAAAATGTGCTAGGGTTTGTGTTGTTTCAAGGTGTTTTTCCCTTTGTAATTGTTTCCCTCCTTCCCCATTCTATTCACACTTGTATGTATGCCTATTTTTCTCCCATGCTATTTTATAAATTAAATGCAAACCCTCCCTTCTCCCTAATAACTAAAAGTGCAAACCCTACCCCTCTCCCAAAGCATTCAAAACCCTAATCTCCCTCTACCATATGCATGTATAAATAATGGAAAATGTTGGTGAATATGTCAGCAGTTTTGTGCATATGTTTCCCTATTTTCCCCTATTAATGCTGCATGTTTTCTATCCCCATGTGTTCACTCTCATACATATTTTTCCATATGCAGTGATCTTTGCAAATGATTTCCTAATATCCCTGATTTTAAATATGCACTCCTATATGCATAATGGTTTGCAACATTTTCCTTAAAAATTCCCTGTTATATTTGTATATTCCCAATTTCTTGTAAAAAGGTCCCTCCCCTAACATTTCCCTCATGTCTTTTTCCCCTTGGAAGAACATAGAATTCAACACTTTTTACAGTCAGAGACAGCAGTACAGTTTGTCCACTTTGCTCCTAAACTATGTCAGAAACCGAAACTTATGAGCAAAGTGATGACCACTCATCATCAGCAGAGGTTGAGATACAGAGGAGGCCTCGTAAGGGTGGTAAGGGTGGACATCATAAGCGAGAGGAGCCCACTTCTTTAGCAGAGTTACAGGCCTGTCCTATGGCAGTCACTTGCTTTCAGTACATGTCCTGTTATGAGTTTTGTGAGAGGATCTCACGGATTCAGCACCATAGAGAGTTGGCCCGCCTTTTTGTTTTACACCTCCATGATGGACATGTCAATCTTGCAGGGGTGAACTTTACATTGACACCCGAGGTGATCTCACATGCTACATGGATACCTAATGTTGGTGAGGTGTGGGCTAAGCGCAAGATGCTAGATATTTTTCACTTTCAGCCTTATGTCCGGCCACCATTCATAAGACATTTGGTGGGTGTTTTTCCATTCAGGTTTCTCCAGAGCGAGTATGCTCCCATCATGAGGCTTATTATGCACTATTTTACCTGTGAGGGCAGATTTTCACAGGTGTACTCATATCACATTTGCCTTTTGATGCACTTCACCCGAGTGAGGATGATGAACATCCCTGTTTTCTTTTTCCTAACATTCAGAGGATGGTGCCCATGTTGCAAAGGAAGACCCCGGCACAACAGTACAGGAGCCTTCATCATTATGGTTTGATTCAGCTAGTAGTATTGCATCAGTTGACACATCAGGGTATCTCATGGGAGGAGTTCATCTCTCGTGAGTTTTTCACAGCGCCACCACAGCCACATCCTGAGGTTGTTCATGAGGAGGGAGGACCATCACATCCCTGTCACTAGACATGTTAGTGCCTCATCTCAGCTCACTTATCGGAGAGGCCAGAGGGCCTTATTTACAGCAGCTAGGCGAGTACTATCTCCACAGCAGGTGGAAGGGGTCTCGCCTTCATCTTCAGCTCAGCGAGTGTTATCTCCACATCAGGTGGAAGGGGCCTCGCTTTCTTCACCAGCACAGGTACCAGAGAGGGGCAAAGAGCCCATGATTTATGAGGGTCCATCAGGAGTTCCCGATGTTGAGTTTGTTGATCTTGAGACTAGTTCTCCTAGCCAGGAGGCAAAGGAGATCATTCAGCATCTCAGAGTTGAAAATGATGCTTTGCAGAGGAGATTTGAGGGTGCCCAATGGACCATCACCTACCTGGAGCAGCGCAACAAACAGTTGGAGGAGGAGAAAGCACTTGATGAGTTATGGAGGATTCGTAGTGACCGAACCTTGAACCGTAGAAGACTTGGTGACCCATTGCCTGCTGACCGAGAGTCTATGCTCAATCAGGAGAATGCACACTTGGAGAGGCTGTTGGCTAAGTCCAACCAAGATAAAAAGTTGCTGAGGAACATGAAAAACCATTACTGGGCAAGAATGCATGTATGCAAGGCCAAAATGAAGATGTTTCAAAGGCGGTTGTCCGAGGCCCTAAAAGGGAAAAAGAAGACCAATCCACTCCGTATCTTGGCTGAGGCTTCACTCAAATATCATGGCACTCAATAGCCTAGCCACAGCTCAAATCCCAAAAAATTTTGAGAATTTTGGGTAATTTTGGCATTTTTTGGTAATTTATAGGTTTTGGCTCTTTAACGGGTCTCACCCCCGGTGAGACCCTTTGTCATGGCAACTCCTTTTCACAAAAACTCAGCATTTCCTGATTTTTTATGCAAAGTTACATATGCCCATGAATGGACTTGAGTTTTTATGGAGTTTTGGGCCTCCAGAAGGTCAAAATACATGAAAAAATTGACTTTCTGCCACTTTTTTGAACTGCAGAAAGCTGTCTTGGGAGAATTGGTTTTTGACAGAGCAAATGAACTCCAAATTCAAAAATTCCAGTTGGGTTGGAAAGTATACTCACAGACCTTGCCAACAAGCCCACGTTTGCTTAATTTGGCCACCTGAAAGTGCCTCAAACAGAGCTCCAAAGGGGCGCGACCCGTCAGGCAGGGGGGCGCGACTTGTCAGGCAGTTTTTTGCCAGATTGCACTGTACAGCCCAGAAAACGCAGATTTGACTCAGTTTGACTTTTTGGGGTTGAAGATGATTATCTTTGATGTAATTTTTGTAACTCTAAGACACTTTTACTCTTGTTTAACACTTCTAGAATATTCATTCATGTAATGGGTAAATATGTAATGTATGAATTGGTTTCCAAGTTTATAGAGGCAAGTTGTTTTGACTGCCTAGTTTGTAGTGCTTAGTTTAGAAGTGGTTGAAACAGCTCCTAGGATAGTGAGCTCGACCCATGGAGGCAGGGAAAGAGGTTAGATCATCTATATTATGTACTTTCTTGCTCATTTTCATGGTTGGACTCTTGAGGGAGAAGCTATGATTGTATTATTTCACTGTATCTCTGCAATTTTCGGCTAAGGAAGACCAGGGTTTTGCAGTCCTCTTTGGGATTCTTGTGGACTCATGTGTTGATGGTGTGTTTCTCAATGTTCTTGTAAGTGTGTTTATGTGAATCATTTCCTTTCCTTTACTACTGCACATTAAACAAATGAAGTGTTAAAGTAAGAATTCATGCTTGCCATGCTCTACTTTTAAATTTGTTTAATTTCTATGTTTTCTACTGTTTAAGGAGAATTCAAAGTATTATTTGCTCTCCTTAGCTCCTCACCGGTCCTTTCCATCCACTCACCTCAATCAAAGGCATCAATACGGTATCCTACCTCGCCCCAAAGAACCCCCTGCAGAAACTGTGTCAAATCCCCGCACCCAAAATTGCAATTCCTCAATTTGCCACCAAAACCCCAAAAAACCCCAAATCAACCTTTTTAATCAGTTTACTAGCCTAATATTAGTGTTACCTTGTTGGTCATCTCATTCCATTGAAGATCTACCGAGATTGACTGGAGAGAACCTTCTCCTGCCCCGTAGGGCTAGCTATGAGGCTAAATGGTTTGATGTAGCCTTGAGGTTTACCTTTCTCAGCCTGAGGTGAAATTTCAAGCGCTAACAGGTATAACCAATAAATACACAAAAACATCCTATATAATCCCAATGGAAATACATTCAAATGCACTGTTATAGGCATACCATTTAACTCAAATGCACAAAATATTATCCCATGGTGAACTCACTTCTTTGTACAAGTAGCCAACTATACCAACCAAGATTTTGCATGCACTTCTTTTCTCAAACCACGCTTATCCACCAAGTCAAGATTAATATAACTATAGCTAGATCTAGGATCAATCAAAATAGAAACGAATTGATCACAAAGCTTACCGCCCATCTCAATGATCAATGCTTGATGATCTACTTACATGTTTTCCACAAATTCATAAATCCAAGTAATGTTATGACCAACATCACTAACTGTATGCACCCCCTGAGCACTATGGATCTGGGGTCTACCACCACTTTGATACTACAGAAAATCCCTCTCACAATGATCATTGCCACATATCCAACACTTCAATGGTTCCCTACCACCACCCCTAGCTTGTTGCTCTCCATTTCCCTTCTTAGTTGTATTGAATCTCTTGTAAGGAACTGCATTATCTTTCTCACTTGCATCTTGAGGTCTTCCTCTCTTTGGTGGTCATTTTCCTTTAGCTTTTTCATTTCTCTTCAAGTCATGTTTCATCTCAACTTTTCACTTCGACTACTTATAACAATGCTTCAACTTTCGGATGGCCTCCTCCAATGATATAGGATCATCGAACTCAATCCGGTCTTTGTATACAATTAGAAATCCACTGATGAATCTCTGAACATTGGCTTTATCCTCTCTAATGTAAGGAACATATCCCAACATCTCCATAAATCTGCTAGTATACTCATCTATCATAGAACCCATCCGCAACTCATAAAACTCCTTGGCGCTATCATCATAATACCTCTTAGATAAGTACTTCTTCTTGAAGAGCCTTTCAAATGCATGTTGATCAGGTGGTCAAAATTATGCTCAAAAATCAAAGTTTTCATAATGGTGTGGAACCTAAATGATTGTGTAGTGCCCATCATCCTAAATCTGGCGCACCTCGTTTCACACGAAATGGACACTGTGTTCTCTCAAAAACACGATCTGTTCGTTTTCCCAAACAGGAAAATTTGGTGCAGGAGCTGACAGGGATATTCACTAGGCATCTGTATAACCCAGTCAACAAAAAGAATATTCCTTGGAATATTTTGTGGAAAATCCTCAGAATATTCCTTACAAGTGGCGAATCGGAAGGTGACAAGTGTCATAGTTTTATAGGTCCGTGGTTAAGGAAATCGGTCCCCAGCACTATTGGGTTGTGATTTGTGATATTGCAATTGCAGATCAAAGGTAGGGTCGGCAGTAACGAATCGGCCCCAGAGAAAAGATAGATTACGATGCAATATTCACAATTGCACATCGTAACAGAGAAAGGTTACAGAATCAACCCCGACAGAATCAGGTTGCGATTGCGATATCGCAATCGCATATCTCACAACACAATGACCCGATATGAAAATTACCCTTGCTCTGGTCGATTACAATTTTCCAATAGTTTATGGCCTCCATGTGTCCTCTGAAAGGCGAGTTAAAACAACGGTTGGCAAGGCATGTCATAGGTTGGGCTCAATCCCGCGACCTTCCCTCTCACAACATCGAGGCCTACCGTTGCAGCCGCATAATGATTCTTACCATGTAATGGTTGGGGGTTACATTTAACATTTGTTCACTGCAAGGTTGGGGGGAGACTACCAACATAACCATCGGTGACCCTCGCATGTGAACACTCAAACCATTACCAAAAACAGTTATGGTCACCATTAGCCTTAACCGCCAAACCCTAACTGCGTCATGTGACCGCTAGGGCTGACATTTTTATAACTGCCAATGGTGTTATAGGCTAAATTAACCATCCTACAAATTCTCCCGTTGCACAGCAAAATTTTCTCCCAGTCAGCGCTTTTTCGGGCGAAATTGTAGGATCATGCCAGATTTGGAGCAATTTGTGGAGTGAATAGTGGGCTAACTAGGAGAGGTCATAAATTCTTCAGTTCTTGACCAAATTGGATGTAGGAAGAGGTTGGGGTACCATGTTTGAACATTCTGGACTCATTGGAATAGGTTGCATAAGCATTTGAGCAATGTAAACACATATTTTTACACTTTTGAGCATAATAGAGAGGCCCAAGCTATTGGAAGCTGGACCAAGGAGACGTAGCCAAGGAGGGATGAACTCCTTTATCATGTTCCTATTGTAATGTGTTTTTGATGTTGTTCTATACATGTTTATGCTGCTATTCAGTCTCTTATATATGTTAAATTTCTCATAAAATTAACATAAAAACTAGACATTTCACTTGCCAAAACTTATGAATCCTTAAGCACAATGAAAGAATTTTGTTTCTAATCTGAGGAGGATCTTAACACAACTAGTATCAGACCACTAGGTTTGCTTTGTGAAAGAAGGATTTAATTGTTTTCAAGTTTATGGCATGCTAACAAGGTTAAAACTCAAAAGAGGAGAACAGAAGTTGGTTGGAAGCCCTGAAGTTGGGTCAAGGGGAAGGAGAGCAATGTTGCCACAATCTCCAGCACCAGTTTAGCTTCGAGTTGCAGCTGATACTCCAAAGATCATGTCTCATGAAAGAGAACCTACAAACATGATAGAAGATGAGAAGACCTTCAGAAAGGCTTTCTTTGATATGACAGAGATGATAAAGTTCCTCTATGAAGAGAGGTATACCAAGTTGCAAGGAGAAAGTTCCAAACCTCCCAACGAAGAAGGCTCTTCAGGAGGAGGTAATGGAAATGGAGACAAACCTCCACCCTGTCCACCATCTTCTTCATCATCTTCTTCACAAGCATCTTCATCCTCTTCCACTAACACAACCCTTACTCATACTCATCATCATACTTCAAAAGGAACTGGTAAATCACCTTTTTTAAAACTTGATGTTAAATTTGAGCTACCCATGTATAATGGTGAAGTGAATACATAGAAGCTTGATAATTAGATTCGTCAATTGGAGGTATATTCCAGGATTAAAAACCTTCAAGAGGATGACATAAATATTCAGTTAGCTTCCTTGAGAATGGAGGGTGCAGCACTAGTATGGTGGGAATCAAATACCTAAGAGAAGATTAAAAAACACAGTAAGATCTCAATTTCTTGGAATGATTTCATTGCTACAATCAAAAGAAAATTCTACCCTCTAGCTTATATGCAGAAATCCATCATGAATTGGCAGAACTTTAGACATCTTAAAGGTCAAAATGTGAAAGATTACACCCAAGAATTCAGAAAAAGGTCTTTGATGTTAGGTGTAGATATGTAATAACAAGACACATTGCTGAAGTACATAGGGGGTTTACACAGTTACCTTAGGAATATTACTTAATGTTTAATCCCAATAATCTAGATGATGTGTGTGTGCAAGCCACTCTTCTTGAGGCAAGAGGGAAAAACACTCCAGAAGAAGGTAGTAAAAAGCCATTTAAGGGTAAAGAGAAAGAAAATGGTTTCAAGGGAAAGAAAAATGCATCCATTAAAAAGGAAGGAGAGAAAAAAAATATGTAAACATTCTTCCAAAGAGGGTCACGATAAATCTCATTGTTGGAAGCTTCATCCCGAAATGAAACCAAAAAAATTCAACAACAAAGGAAAAGAAAAGACAGTTGCCATAATTCAAGAGGATTTGTGATCCGATTCGGGTGATGAAACTAAAATTACATCCATGGGTATAAAAAGAAAAGAATCCATTGCTAGCGCTAGTATATCAAATTGTCACACTAGTACTACAAATGAAGAAACAAGGATTGAATTATTTCATGTGAGAGTAATCACAAAACATACAAAAAACGACACACTTTTTGATAGTGGGTCTCAAGCCAACTTGATATCTAATAACTTAGTCAAACAACTTAATATTGAAAACATTTTACATCCCAAGCCATATCCATTGGGTTGGATATGCAAGGACACAAACTTACAAGTTACAAGAAAATGTATTCTTCGGTTTGCAATCACAACAAACTTCATTGATGAAGTTGAATTATATGTTGTATCGCTTGATATATCAAGAATTGTTTTGGGTAGTCCTTACCTCTATGATAGAAAAGAAATCTTCTATTGTCATGAAAACCAGTACTACTTGTTTAAGGATGGTGCGGAGTATATTGTGTGATCTCATCACAAGAAACTAAATCTTTCATTAATTAATGTAGGGAAAATGAAAAGACTAGTGAATTGAAGCAAGAATTTAGTGCTTCCTATCATCAAACCCAATGTTGATATTAATTATGAAGCATTTGATGGTTGTAATTCAAAATTGAAAACTGATTTGGTTGATGTAGTTAACCATCATGATGAGGTTTTCAAAAAGAAAAAGGATTTCCTTCCAAGAGGAGAATCCAACATGAAATACCATTGCAGCAAAAGTGTCTTGTTCCTAACATTGACATGCACAGAATGTTAAGAATTGAAAGTGAAGAAATAACAAAACAAATCTAAGGATTGTTGAATAAATTGATCATTTGACCTTCTCCTTTACCATGTGGTGCACCTCTTGTTTTGATGCCCAAGAAGAATGGTAAGCATTTCATTGAATGGGATTCAAGAAGTGGTTGTCATCGGAGTTGTTGAAGGAGACATATGGAAGATGACATTCAAAACCAAGGAAGGTTTGTTTTAATGGCTTTTTATGCTTTTTGGTCTTTTCCATACTCCTACTACTTTCATGCATGTGAAGCAAGATGTATTGCAACCATTTCTAGACATGATAGTCTACTTGGATGACATTTTCATTTTCAGAAAATTTCATTATGAACATGTCATGTATGAGAAATAAATACTTGATGTCTTATGTCAAGAACATTTGCTATTGAAGATGTCAAAGTATATGTTGGATAAAAATTCTTTGATGTACTTGGGCCATGATATTGGAGAAGGTGAGCTAAAGTTAGACCTCTCCAAGATTGATGCCATTATGGATTGGTCAATGCTCAAGATAGTCATTTAGATAAGAAGTTTTTTGGGAGTAGCCCAATGTTGGAGGAAAGATTTTGTTAATTTTTCTTCTATTGTAGCTCATTTGCATTCTTTGGCAATTGTGCAAAAGGTCTTCCAATGGGGAGGTGAACAAAAAGAAGCATTTGATGCTTGAAGACAAAAGATCAATTCAACCTTTATACTTGTTCTTATAAACTTGAAAAACTCATTTGAGTTTCAGGTTGATGTATGTGACTATGCCATGGGCGCAGTCTTTATGCAATGTGGTAAGCCCATTTCTTTTCATTCAGAAATTTTCAATGGTGCAGTGTTTAAGTTGCAGTGACAAGGGAACTTTCATTGGATGGTTTTTCTGTTGGGTTCCTATAATACTAGTGATTACCCCATTACTATTGTAGTTGTATCCCTTATTAATATTTTTGTGCCCCTATTGTCCCCATATTGTTATTACTGTGCCCCATAGAATCCCTCTATTGTTATTTTTTGGCTTTATATTATTATTGTTAGGGCGGCTGGGTTATATTGTACTCCTTAAACTCCTATATATAGAAAGGAGGTTTTTTCATTTGAATCATCAAATAATTGTTCATTTATGTAATGTAAAGGAGGTTTTCCCCTCGAAGAGGCTAAATTCTAAGGTGTTGATCTATCTTTTCTATCTTTTTGTGAGCTGGTTTCATAACATTTGGTATCAGAGCTTTGGATTCTAGGGTTTCGCTGCTCCAAATAGGTCATCGTGGCATTTTCTCTATAACTTTTTTTCTGTGATGTTTCAAAAGCCAAATAAAATCCATTTGAGAAGACATCATGCTGAACCTCGAGTCTGAATTTCAAAGCTTTTTGCGCTATATTTGCGGAGATATGATTTGAGGAAGTTGGTCTTTTTGCAGACTCCTGAATTACATTCCAAACAGGTGACCTAGGGAAAATCGTCATAACTTTCTCTCTAAGCATCGGATTGAAATATCGTAAGAAGGTAAAAAAATAGGACGGACTACAGTTTCTTTTATATATTTTTTAGAGCCAAAGGTAGAAACAGTGACTCGTGGCACGTCGTATAAGTTCGTTCTACTGAACTAGTCTATAATCAAGTCACTATGGGAGATTTCGTATAACTCTTCCTTGGAGGATCCAATTTGGATCAGACTGGTGGCATTGGAAAGAGGACACATAGGGCTACTGCAGGTCTCAATTTCAGAACTGGATGATTGGAAAGTACAGAGATACATTAGAGGCAATATCAAGCTCTTGCAAAGTGAAAAAAGGTGTGTAGATTTTTTTAAATTTTTGCTTAAGCTTGGTTTGAAAATTTATTTTGAAGGAATTCAAAGGGCATAGTAGAGAATTATTATTTGTAACTGATGCCCTGAGAAAAGAAAATGCAAACACCTAGTAAGCAACCTAAAAGCTCTAGCATGACTCATGAAGAAGAGGAAGAAATGCTACATGACATATCAAAATTACAAGACCAAGTGCAACAAATGTCACTCTCACAAAAGGTAATAGAAGCTAAGATAAATGGCATGAAATCTAAGATAAAGGGCATGGAAGCTAATATGGATGATTTGAAGATAGATTTGAAGACAGATTTGAAGAGAGACATGGTAGATTTGAAGACAGACATGGCAGATTTGAAGACAGATTTGACAAATTTTCTACAAGAAATACTTACTAATGGTGAAAAGGTAGTAAAAGAAACTCATGACGCGAACAAAAGAAATGTTAATCATGATTTCATAGACTCTAATGTGGTATTGAAGACCCACCCTATTCCAAAAATCGATATGAGGAATTTTGATGGCAAGGATCCTGCAACATGGATATTACAGATGGAGCAATTTTTTGATCTCAGTAATGTGCAAAACACACAAAAGGTACGTATTGCAACTTTATATTTGGAACCAAATCAATTTGTATGGTATCAATGGCTTTGCTCTCATAAAAAAATTATCACTTGGGCAATTTTTACGAAAGAATTAACAGCACATTATGAGGATACAAAAAGCAAAACTTTTTTTAGCCAATTGATAAGTCTCAAACAAAAGGGTTCAATAATGAAGCACATTGAGGAGTTCCAAAAATTGAACATAAGGGTAAAAAATATTCCAGAGGAGCATAGGATTGATGTGTTCATAGGGACTTTAAAGGATAATATCCAACATGATGTTCGCCTTTGGGAACTTGATTCATTAGAGAAGGCATTCAAGTTAGCAAGAAAAATGGAAAGCAAAATTATGGAAACCAGGAAGCATACCACTCACAAATATAAATATGGAAGTGTTGTTGCCCCTACTCTTCCACAACCTATAAGGTTGATGCCACAAAAATTGGAAGAAAAAAGAGCAAAAGGGCTTCGTTACAGTTGTAATAGAAAATACACTAAAGGTCAGAAGTGTGCTGAGAAGAAATTATTCTACATAGATTGTGAAGAGGAAGAAGAAAAGGAGCAAGAAAGGTCAAAAGAAGAGGATATACTCCAGGAACAAAGCCTAGATAAAGAAGAAATGAATCCGACCATATCTTGCAATGCATTGGCAGGAATTACCACTCCTCAAACCATCAAGATAGAAGGACAAATCAAGAAGAAAAAGGTAATAGTGTTGATTGATTCTGGAAGTACCCACAATTTTATTCATTGTAAGGTAGCAAAAGAATTGAATTGATTCTTATATCTAGCAACAGAGTTTCAAGTGATGGTTGCAAATGGAGGAACAATAAATTGCTCTAGAAAGTGCCATAATATCAAGCTATCCATGGGAGAATATGTATTGACTAGCCCAATGCTTTCCATTCCAATGGGAGGTGCTGATTTTGTACTAGGAGTCCAATGGCTACAATCCTTGGGTACAATAGCTTTTAATTTTCAAGAACTTTTCATGAAATTTTCTGTGGAAGGAAAGGAAGTGGAATTAAGGGGTATTGCAAGGAAACCAGGAAAGATAACCAGCTCTAACGGTATGACAAAGCTTCTAAAAAAGGAACAAAGAGGTGTAATTGCACAATTATGTTCGCTAGATGTTTCCACATTGGAACCATCTATTTCTCCAGATCTCCAAAAAGTATTGGACAATCATTCCAACGTATTTGAGACTCCCAAAGGTCTCCCACCTATTCGTGATCATGATCATGCTATTCATCTGATTCCAGGAAGTGTTCCTCCAAACATCAAGCCATAAAAATATCATTATGCCCAAAAGAGCGAAATTGAACATATGGTTGCAGAAATGATAGAGGCTGGCATAATTCAACCGAGTCAAAGTTCTTTCTCTGCTCCAGTAGTATTGGTGCACAAGAAGGATGGATCATGGTGCATGTGTCTGGATTATAGGGAGCTCAACAAGCTCACTATTAAATATAAGTTTCCCATTCCTATCATTGATGAATTACTGGATGAATTGCATGGATCAATTTACTTCACCATTCCTATCATTGGTGTCACACGGAATAAGTCGATCTTGCGGACAAGATAGACCTTCCTAGAATCTAAATAAGACCTAATGACAAGCAAACCAACCAGACACTATCTTTCTCTAAATATGCTTTGATAAACAATAGCAAACAAGTGTTTTTAGGGCCTACCTTAGGTCCAACGCAAGCTTGTGGATGCCCTTGCTCCTTTGATCCAAATGAGATCCTTTTTGTAAATCTGCAAACACAAAAAAGGCAAACAAATTAAATAGCACCTGAAAAGCCAATTGCATAAAACATATTTAACATGAAAGTCAAGGAGTCCATGAAACAAATAACATAAGATACTTGTTGAGAAAAATGAGTTTGATTGTATTAATTCAAAAGAAGAAGAACTTTACAACCTTTGCCTTGACGCTGTACAAGCTCCTCCCAGGGTCCAGCAAGAAGTCTCCTCTACTTTGACAAGTTTCACTCACTCCCCAATGAAGCCAAAAAGATGTGTGATCTCTCCTCTTAAGCTCAACTAAGAAGTCTTGATTTCACCAGCATTTACCCTCAAAAATGTTCAGCTTCTAACCTCCCAGCAACCAGCCCAATGCCTGTATTTATAGTGCAATGGAGGGAGGTTACTAGGTCCTCCTTCAAAGGGATAAAGCCCTCCTTCAAAGGGATAGCTCCTCTCATCAAGGGATTAGCTCCTTCTCTTTTGGGATGCATGAACCACCTCAGAGCGAACAATCCATGTCAAAATTCCTTCTAGAAACCTCTAGAATTAACCCAAAGTGAGTTTTTTAAGATAAAGCTTGCGCCTTTTGACTTTCACAGGGGTCCGCACCTACACCGTTAGGGACAGAGCGGGCAGGTCCACAGCTTTTGTACACAGAAGGTGCGGGACCGCAAGTGACCATGAGAGAAAGTGCGGAACCAGAGTTACATTGATTTTAATGTCTTTCTCTCATTTCCAAAGCTTGATTTGAAGAGCTGAGGTCTGAGACTTGCTTAGGAGGACAATACAAGTGATGATAGACCCATACTGACTGCAAATAATCATGGTGACGATATTTTTGTGTAACAGATTGCCCCCTAAAGTGCGAAGTCTGTAGTAGATGAGGATTTCTTATCATTTAGGAAGAGTGAAGTACTTTATCATTTCGAGGATCATCTTGTGGAGAGCCTGGTTGGAACCTGTAAAAACATTCAATGCAATATATATATGAGATCATATCATTGCTGAGGTAGGAATTCCCATACTCAGATCAAAACTGACTAGAAAAACTAACTACTGCTCTGACATAGGAATGATCTTGTAAAACATCACAAGTAAAGACTCATGTGGACACAGTATGGACACAACCATCTGTTTATGAATAGTCCATTATATAATGAATACAAAATTCCTCGCAGCCTAGATTGTGGAAACTAGATCCAGGGTCTTCATTTCTACTTCCCGAAACAATACGATTCTATCCATGCGAATAAATGTGTTGATGTCGAACATGGTAGAAACCACTTGATTATCAGTCAATGATGTCAACTGTTAACAAGTGTGAGAGAAACCACCAGTGATGTCAATGGCTCTCAAAGTACCCAGTACAATCCATGAGATGTGAATAAATGTGTTGATGTCGAACATGTCACGGAATCCTTTGATCGAAAGTCAATGATGTAAACTGTCGTCAAAGGCGAGAAACTTGCCATTGAGGCATGCAGATCCCAAGGTACTGACGATTCCTGGATCATCTTTCTAGATAATGAGCTGATGTAAATAGAAAGCGATCTGTCGTAGGCAAGCCCACAACACGAAATCATAGATCAAGTTGAAGAAATTTAGTTGCAAGGACTGACTCAGGGATGGTCAAGATGGATGACAAATATTTTGCAAATGAATAGCTTATTGGTAGTGACCTCTTGAACACATAATGACACGACAGATGGCTTGGTGACAATTGACCCAAAGTTAATACCCAGAAACTGGCTGAAGACTTTCAATGTGGTTTGATCAACTGTTAGGCAAAGGATTTCCCAACCCAGGTGAATGAAAGTGTTGTGTTCAAGAGTGGTTACAAAGTATCACAAACAGGCTCATTTTTCTCTCTTTTCCCCCACCATTGCTGGCAAGTACCTCTTTATTTTTGACAAGCTTGAGGAGGATAACATTTACTTGATTATAAGCTCATCCTTCGGATGAGTCCAACTTAGTTTAAATTCAAACCCTAAGAAGGAGTGGTTCGTTCCTGTTTGTAATTGAACAGGTCCTTTACTGTGAAATTTTAACGAGTCTAGTATAGGAGAAACTCAGCGTTTTTCAATTTTAGAGAGTCTGAAAAAACTTAAGAAGACTCCAGGGTTGACCTTTTTCGTAAATTTGTGTCTCCCAAGCCCGAAAAAGTATAAAATAATACTTGAGAGAACCGCTTGATCTTCTACGACCAAGGAGTACTTTTCGTCATTAGTGCCTTTGACCTGAAAAAGTAAAAAAGCGATCAACGACACGTCGTTTTATGACCGATATCAAATTTGAAACGACAA
This sequence comes from Pinus tabuliformis, assembly GCA_031772625.1. NCBI lineage: Eukaryota > Viridiplantae > Streptophyta > Pinopsida > Pinales > Pinaceae > Pinus > Pinus tabuliformis. The sequence goes on from CM062818.1 coordinate 1,000,133,703, forward strand.
AAATCCAACAATCTTTTCATGTTTTTACGGTTGGAAAAGAGTTGTAAGTAGACCGTCTTTTAATTCCGTTTTAACGAGTTTAAAAGAAACACTCGACAATCTTTTCATGTTTTAGGAGTCAGAAAAGAGCTTAAAGATGACTCTGTTAGCACTTGAAATTTCACCTCAGGCTGAGAAAGGTAAACTCCAAGGCAACATCAAACCACTTAGCCTCGTAGCTAGCCCTACGGGGCAGGAGAGGGCTCTCTCCGGTCTATCTCGATAAAGATCTTAAAAGGGCGAGATAACCAATAAGGAAACACTGATTTTAGGCTAGTAAAATGATAAAAAGGTTTGATTTGGGATTTTTAGGGTTTTGGTGGAAAGTTGGGGAAAGGCAATTTTGGATGCGGGGATTGGACACAGTTTTTTGCAAGGGGTTCTTTGGGGCAAGGTAGGAGACTGTACTGATGCCTTTAAATTAAGTGAATGGATAAGAATGACCGGTGAGGAGCTAAAGAGAGCAAGAAACCTTCAAGAGTTCTCTTTAGACAGATGACAACATAAATATTAAGCAAACTTAAAAGCAGAGCATGGCAATCATGAATTCTACTTTAACACTTCATTTGCCTAATTTGCAGAAGGAAAAGTAAGAAGATGAATCACATAAAAAATTTACAAGTACAAAGAGAAACACACCATCAATACATGTAACCACAGGAATCCCAAAAAGGACTACAAAACCCTAGTCTTTCTTCCTTTGCCAAAATTGCAGAGATACAATGAGTAATACAATAGAAGCTTCTCCCTCAAGAGTCCAAACTCTCCAACCTCTGAAAATGACTAAGAAAATACATAATATAGGCAAGCTAACACATTTCCTTGCATCTAGGGGTCGAGATCATCCTTCTAGGAGCTGTTTCAACCAATTCTAAACTGAGCACTAAAATCTAGGTAGTCAAAACAACTTGCCTCTATAAGCTAGGAAACCAATTCATTCATTAAAATTTTGCCTATCTTATGAATGAATCTTCTAGAAGAGATAAATAAGTGTCAAAATATCATAAAATTACATCATTTAAAATGAGGATGAAAATCATCTCCAAAAAGTCAAATCCAGTCAAAACTGCGTTTTGCTGAGCTGTAGGTTGAATTCCTGTGCAAACTGCCTGATGGGTCACGCGCAATTCCTGAATGGGTCGCGCGCCTTTGGAGGCACTTTTGAGGCCCTTCCAGGTGTCCAAATGAGGCAAAAGTGGGCTTGTTGGAAAGGTCTAGATGTCTACTTTCCAACCCAAGTAGAATTTCTGAATGTGGTGGTCATTTGCCTCTCCAAAATTGCAATCTCCCAAGACTGCTTCCTGTGTGTCAAAAATGTGGCAGAAAGTCATTGTTTGCTTGTTTTTTGACTTTCTGGAGGCCCAAAACTTGGTGAAATTTCTTGGTAATGGCTGAGCAAGTGTAACTTTCCATGAAAAATCCAGAAATGCTGATTTTTCCCAAAATGTAGTTGCCCAACAAAAGGGTCGCGCGCGGCGCGCGACCCATTGGGGAGGAAAACCTGTGTATGGCACAAAAAATTCACAATTGACAAAATTTTCTCCAAATTTCTTGAAATTTGGCCTGAGAGTCCCCAATCAAGTACCATGCTCAGTCAAATAAGCTTTGGCCAAAATTTGGAGTGGATCGGGCCTTTTCCGTCGTTTTAGTGCCTTGGCCAACCTCCTTGGATCTGGCGATTGCAATTTTCACATTTCTCTAAAACCATGACACCTGTGCAAAAAGTGAAGGAGGTTTTTCTTCTTTGGCATGTTATGGACAAAAACCTCTCTCAGTTTTCCAAAATTCATCTTTTATTTCTCTGGAACATCATTTGAGTGCGACTTATCCCGATGTGTGAAACAAGGAATTTTGTCGAAATGGAGCGAAATGAAGGGGATAGGGGGCTTCTAAATTCTTGGGGAAATTTTTGGGAGTGGGGAGGGATGTTAGGAAGTAGAGAAAAGTGGAATCTCAGAGATTGAGCGAGGGGAAGGGGTCCAAAAGGGCAAAACACAGGCCAAACCTAGAAAATTGCCAAGTTGTAGCTAGAAACTAGGGTTTGTGCAAAAATGAGGAATTTGGGGGATCTCAGTGATGGGAAGCATTTGATAAGGTACATTAAGGATAGGGGAAGGTGTATGAACATCTGGATACAAGTTTTTCTAATGATTTTACCATCCAAGATAAATTGGCTTCAAAACCCTAGGAGAGGAAAATGACCTTACCTAGGCGCAACTGCAGCATGAACAAGATGTAAAATGACTCATTAGACATTGACATGATAGTGAAAACCCTATGAATGATGATAGACTCAGCTGAATAACAACATGGACCGACATTTTGACAACTTTAGAAGGAGTGAAAGTAAACCCTAGAACTAATGCCTAGTGACCAAATTTTGCTTGAAAACTCACTGAAATGACAAAATTTGACCTTGACACTTCAAAATCACTTTGTAAGAGCATATTTGATCACTGGAGGAAGGCTGGAAAGACTGACACTAACATTGGCTCCAATGGGGATGGTAGCTCCTTGGAGGTGCCAAGAACCGCAGACCTCTGGGAGAGTAGACCAGTGCTTTCAACCATTGGGCAATGGAGTCAAAAACTCAAGCTGAAATGCATGACTAAAAACTGATGACTTGTCAACACAGATTGACTCTCACTCAACTAAAAACTGACTCAATACTTAAACACAACCGATAAACTGAAATGTTGCTCAAGTTTGAGCTTATTCATCACAACCTACTCTAACAGTTTCATTCATCACCTGATCAAGTGAAATGAAACAACCAATGCAACCAAGCAAGTATCCCATTTGTTGTTCGAATTCTCTGCAAGTGCTCACTTATTACCAACAAGAGAGAACTACTGAAAGGCAACTCCCATGACAACTTAGAAACAGATCCGTTGAATGATATGGATTCACTATCCACCTCCAAAAACACTGTATAAGTATCTTGAAATTCAAGCACACTGGAACTTAGCTCATCTAATGGATTACTTCTCGTTTCCTCATACCATGAATGCAAACTTTGATTTGAGCCTTGTGACGAGACCTCTGCTAAAAATGACGAAGAAACCGGCTGCCGGATCAAATTCATATCAGCACATTTTTCAAGATCACATGTAGTCAATGGAGAAAGACTTTGACTGCAAACCTCATCCAAAACATCAGCTATTGGATCATGAAAAACTTGAAAAGACTGCTGTAATGTATCCATTGAAAATGCATGACATCCGTCTAGCTGTTCATCTTTTTCCTGAGAGATTTTACGAAGATTCTGCCTTATAAACTGAAATGCTTCGAAACAAAAGGGTATAGAATCTTCCTGCATCATCAAATCATGTATTTTGTCTTCCACAGCTTCATCTGTAATCTTCCCTTCAATTCCATTTGGTTGCTGCAAATCTGATGCTACAGGCTGCTCAAGAATTTTGTTATCTGTCTCATCCTCAACATTAACACTGAGAAATTGTTGATTTGTGATAGGTTGTTCATTTGAAGATTTACTATGCAATCTACCCTTCAAAAACTGAAATGATTCAAAACAGAATGGTAGGGAACCTTCTTGAATCATTAGATCATGTGTGTCCATTTCCAAGTTTTCAACTGCAACTTGACAATCAATGGCTTTCAGGGGTTGCAAATCTGAATATGAGAAGTCTTGAACAAAATTTTCATTGCTCTCAAGATGATTCAAATCAAGACTTTTTGACATTTGATTTCTGATTGCATGGTAGTAATCTCTGATGAACTGAAACGAATCAAAACAAACAGGCAAAGATCCTCCACTTACTTCAAACTTTGATGCACTTTCCTCATCATTGTTATAGCTGATATGCATCATTTGATCATTGTATTCGAACTGCTGACAATGAACTTCCTCCTCGCACAAACCAGCTGCTGATTCGTCTGATGGCTGCTGATTCATACTGATCAAACCAAGGCAAATCATCAGTATAAAACATATCATCAAGCATGAAGGTCATATCAATAGTTCTTTCTTCGCCAAGGTGATCTACAAAACAATCATTATCAGATCTATGACAACTAGGATAAGAAACAAAATGTTTTGGATCAGCAACTTGTTCTTCTTCAATCAGCGAGCCATGAACTTGAACATTGTAATAATTCCTTGCGTTGATCTTGTCCATCATCTTTTCCACTGTACTTACCAAAATGTCAAGCTTTACCTCTAGAGATGTTGATTTTTCCGGATCTATGTTTTTCATCTCTTCTTCCTTCATCCTTGCCCTTCGGATCAGCAGATGAGCCTCTACATTTACTGCATTGTTTTGCATCTCGTGAAGTGTTGCAATATCCCTTTCTCTCAGCTGAAACTCCATCTCCGGATCAAAGGCACCCAGATAGTGCAAGAGAGCAGATCTAGGAGGAGGCCTTATATCAACTGGAATTGAATAATAAACTTGATTAAATCTGGCTGAAAATTGTTGTACTGTCTCCCCTGGCAATCTTTTCAGCTGGTTATACTCTTCTACAATCAAGAAGAGGTTCTGCCCGATCATCCACCTGTCGAGAAAAACTTTGACAAACTGCTGGAAATCTGAGATGCTTGCATCAGGCAGGGCTTTGAACCAACTCTTCACTTTGGCTTGCAAAGAAAGAGCAAAAAGCCTTATACTGACATCTTCTTCATCAACTTCAAAAAGATCTAGAAAAGATTCAAAATTCTGCACATGTTGCTCAGCGTTGACATTCTTACTTTCACCGTCAAACCTCGGCAAGTATAGATCATATTTTTTGGGGAAAGCATGGAGAACAGAAGGTAAAACAAGAGGTTTATACCGATCTGGAATTTTACAAGGTGTAGGGGTATGTACAGCAGGTATAGAATCAGTCTTGGTCGCTTAGGGCTTATCAATTTGAAGATGGTCATCACAAAATTTAGAAAAAGGATCTTGATCAAGCTCAAAGGTATGCAAATCTTTGGTATTCACGATCTTCAAAGGGAAAGAATAAACTGCAGGCCGAGGATCTTTTCTCAAGCATGGTATACTTTGCAAAGCCTTCTTGACATTCTTGGGAAAAGAGAAGAAATAATTTATGACAAAGAACAAAATGTCTTGGATGAAATTCCAACTTGAATACCTGATTTGTCCATGTTGTCCTTTCATGTTTTTGCTGGTCAGGATCATCCTCCAGTGGAGTCTTTGGATCTGATCTCGAAAATGATTTAGAGTCACCAAATGAATGATTTCAGCCTTTCAAGTGTCTGATCGTTGTCCACCATCAACAATCAGATCTGAACTTGATACATGTACTGGGGTGAAATGCAAATGAAGTGTTGTATTCACAAGCTCACGGAGATGGACTGAAGCAGCGTTTATCTACTTCCGCTTATGCAAAGCAAAAGCGTTTCGAAGGCTACCTGGCATAACTTCAGGCTCCGTCTAAGACTTATGAAACAAACACATCAATCCACAAACAAGTTTTTTCTCCCCAGTATGGTCGCCAATATGTTAGCGCTTGAAATTTCACCTCAGGCTGAGAAAGGTAAACTCCAAGGCAACATCAAACCACTTAGCCTCGTAGCTAGCCCTACGGGGCAGGAGAGGGCTCTCTCTGGTCTATCTCGATAAAGATCTTCAAAGGGCGAGATAACCAATAAGGAAACACTGATTTTAGGCTAGTAAACTGATAAAAAGGTTTGATTTGGGATTTTTAGGGTTTTGGTGGAAAGTTGGGGAAAGGCAATTTTGGATGCGGGGATTGGACACAGTTTTTTGCAGGGGGTTCTTTGGGGCAAGGTAGGAGACTGTACTGATGCCTTTAAATTAAGTGAATGGATAAGAATGACCAGTGAGGAGCTAAAGAGAGAAAGAAACCTTCAAGAGTTCTCTTTAGACAGATGAAAACATAAATATTAAGCAAACTTAAAAGCAGAGCACGGCAATCATGAATTCTACTTTAACACTTCATTTGCATAATTTGCAGAAGGAAAAGTAAGAAGATGAATCACATAACAAATTTACAAGTACAAAGAGAAACACACCATCAATACATGTAACCACAGGAATCCCAAAAAGCACTGCAAAACGCTGGTCTTTCTTCCTTTGCCAAAATTGCAGAGATACAATGAGTAATACAATAGAAGCTTCTCCCTCAAGAGTCCAACCTCTCCAACCTCTGAAAATGACTAAGAAAATACATAATATAGGCAAGCTAACACCTTTCCTTGCCTCTAGGGGTCGAGCTCATCCTTCTAGGAGCTATTTCAACCAATTCTAAACTGAGCACTAAAATCTAGGCAGTCAAAACAACTTGCCTCTATAAGCTAGGAAACCAATTCATTCATTAAATTTTTGCCTATCTTATGAATGAATCTTCTAGAAGAGATAAATAAGTGTCAAAATATCATAAAATTACATCATTTACAACAAGGAGGATGAAAATCAGCTCCAAAAAGTCAAATCCAGTCAAAACTGCGTTTTGTTGAGCTGTAGGTTGAATTCCTGTGCAAACTGCCTGATGGGTCGCGCGCAATTCCTGAATGGGTCGCGCGCCTTTGGAGGCACGTTTGAGGCACTTCTAGGTGTCAAAATGAGCCAAACATGGGCTTGTTGGAAATTTCTGGATGTCTACTTTCCAACCCAAGTGGAATTTCTGAATTTGGTGGTCATTTGCCCCTCCAAAATTGCAATCTCCCAAGACTGCTTCCTGTGTGTCAAAAATGTGGCAGAAAGTCATTTTTTGCTTGTTTTTTGACTTTCTGGAGGCCCAAAACTTGGTGAAATTTCTTGGTAATGGCTGAGAAAGTGTAAATTTCCATGACAAATCTAGAAATGCTGAGTTTTCCCAAAATGGAGTTGCCCAATGAAAGGGTCGCGCGCGGCGCGCGACCCATTGGGGAGGAAAACCTGTGTATGGCACAAAAAATTCACAATTGACAAAATTTTCTCCAAATTTCTTGAAATTTGGGCTGAGAGTCCCCAATCAAGTACCATGCTCAGTCAAAGAGGCTTTGGCCAAAATTTGGAGTGGATCGGGCCTTTTTCGTCGTTTTAGTGCCTTGGCCAACCTCCTTGGATCTGGCAATTGCAATTTTGACATTTCTCTAAAACCATGACACCTGTGCAAAAATTGAAGGAGGTTTTTCTTCTTTGGAATGTTATGGAAAAAAACCTCTCTCAGGTTTCCAAAATTCATCTTTTATTGCTCTGGAACATCATTTGAGTGCGACTTATCCCGATGTGTGAAACAAGGAATTTTGTCGAAATAGAGCGAAATGAAGGGGATAGGGGGCTTCTAAATTCTTGGGGAAATTTTTGGGAGTGGGGAGGGATGTTAGGAAGCAGGGGAAAGTGGAATCTTAGAGATTGAGCGAGGGGAAGGGGTCCAAAAGGGAAAAACACAGGCCAAACCTAGAAAATTGCCAAGTTGTAGCTAGAAACTAGGGTTTGTGCAAAAATGAGGAATTTGGGGGATCTCAGTGATGGGAAGAATTTGATAAGGTACATGAAGGATAGGGGAGGGTGTATGAACATCTGGATACAAGTTTTTCTAATGATTTGACCATCCAAGAGAAATTGGCTTCAAAACCCTAGGAGAGGAAAATGACCTTACCTAGGCGCAACTGAAGCATGAACAAGATGTAAAATGACTCATTAGACATTGACATGATAGTGACAACCCTATGAATGATGATAGACTCAGCTGAATAATGACATGGATCGACATTTTGACAACTTTAGAAGGAGTGAAAGTAAACCCTAGACCTAATGCCTAGTGACCAAATTTTGCTTGAAAACTCACTGAAATGACAAAATTTGACCTTGACACTTCAAAATCACTTTGTAAGAGAATATTTGATCACTAGAGGAAGGCTGGAAAGACTGACACTAACAGGTTCTACATGTTTTTTCGTCGAAAATGATAGATTTCGCTTGAATAATCCTTTATTCTGCACAAAAACACAAACATTACTCATACCTGTTTGAAATGGATAAAAATGTCACAAAATACCTTTTCAAAGTGAAACATAAACAAATTTGCAATTTATTTACTCAAAAAACTTATAAAAAGGGCCTTTGTCAATTCATTTTTATCGTTTGAGTTTGGGTGAGAAAATAGTGCTTTTGCTCAGAAAACTTCCCGTGAAGATTGTGGAAAATCCAACCGTCGGAATCGAACGTCGTCTTCTCCAGGTAATCCACATCATCCCACCCTTCATTTTTAACCGTTTAATTTTTTGTTTTAGTCCTTTATTTCATTTTTGGGAGGGTTTTTAGGGAAAAAACCCGCGCGCGGGGGCCCGCAGGTTTATCATTGCGGGACTGCGAACCCCGACTTTTTCTCCATTGGGAAAAAGCTCGGGTTCCGCACCTTCCATGTAGACAAAGTGCAGTCCCACGCAGTATGTCTAACATGGAGGGTGTGGTCCCCACCGCAAGGGTTTTTAACCCAAAAATTCTCAAAAATGGACCACACAAAATATTTTCTAGCATTTTAATTTGCCTTTATGCTTGATGCAAAGAGTACATCATGCTATATATGCGCGAATGAGAGCATGAGGGCGTGGATGTTGCCGCATGGAATCATCAGCCTTCACTTGATGCTTTGAGGGTGTGTGGATTGTACAAATTCTGTTCCATTCCTTGCATGAGGGCTCAGGTGGATTTCTTACAGTGGCTGGTTGACAGATGGAGCATACAGGACCAGTGCTTCTTCATTGGTGGCCACCAGCTCGAAATCGAGCTGGCGGACATATATTTCTTGACTGGTTTGCCTAAGAGAGGCGAAGACTTGACTCTACACGGGACTAGGCCAGGTGGCTAGTCTGTCGATAGCCTCTGGCTAGAGTACTGGAATAGCCAGGCTAGAGACAAAGGGATAGACATAAAGACGATATCCTGTCGTGAGCTCATGGTGATTGCACTCGCTGTCACCAAACTTTGCGGAGCTGCCGCATTCCATATTGCCACCGGATCCCAGATGCGTATGGCAGTTGATTACTTTCGAGGCACCATCTTCAACTGGTGTGATGCCGTGTTGGCCAATGTGAAAGGCCAACTGACCAAGGCCAAGAACGGATGACTAAAGACCTTTGGTTATGGGGCTTTAGTCGTGAGTTTTGGTATGGAGAGGGTTCCTATGCTGATCCCACAGCACCTTACTGTTGGAGCTGGGCTTCCTCGAGAGCCCAAACTGATGCGATGGGTCGCAGTCATGGCCCGTCACCCAAACGAGAGGACAGAGGTTGCTCGATTCAAACATGAGTGTTTCCAATGGTTGGAAAACTAGGTCTTTTCCATTCAGGACTTCCCTTACGCTGGGATAGTGTTATAGACATTTTTGTGCCTTACAGCTCTAAGCATGAAATGTCCATAATCCAAGGGATCCAAAGTCCCTAAAAGTGTTGTTCCTGCTCCTAAAGGAACAAGGTCAACCAATGACAGCTTCCCCCAGAAGTTCTCCACCAAAAACCACTCAGAACTAGTCAAATCAGGATCAATTCAGAAGCTCCACTAGCTGCCTGCATTGCAAAGCACCCAAATACACTGGCTAGGTGCGTTGCAATGCACTTGAATGCACTACCCAGGTGCATTGAGTGGGAAATGACAAGTGGCAGAGTCATTCAACGAGGTGGAAAGACCATGGAAGCTTCCAGAATCTTCTCCAATGACACTTGCCTCACTGAATTCGACCAAGTGATGAGTAAGAGGCTCTCAGTCTCCAAGTGGAAGCAAGAACTGACAGAGAGAAGCCACAAGTCAAAACATAAGCTAACTCATCCTCTCTGCTTACATCTATATATGGATCCCTCATCCCAGAGATCCAGAGGCTGGAATTTTGTACTTTGCAGAGAATTGTTGTTTGTTTGAGATTGAGATTAATACATTGGGTGATTTATGCTTTGTTGGAGGAGAGGAAGGGATTCCTTTGTTGGGAGGTAGATGCTGGATTGGGACTCACTTGGTTGTATCTCCTCTTGGACTTTCTTATCATATCAATAAAATTATTTGAGTTTCTCCTACATGCTGTGTATCAATGATGTTTTGTTATATTTGCATGTTTAGCTTAATCTGATCTTGAGCTTTTTATGAATGTATATCTATATCTTCGTGTAGTTTCTCTCTCTTGTGATCTTGCAGGAATTCGGTGAAGCTGGGCCGGTAAGGGAGCAGGGAGCTGGGAGCTATTGAAGAGAGGAGCGATTGGATCAACAAACTAGCGAAAGACACAGGTTAGTTACATCCTTCCTCTTCATTTACATTTCATAAAGAAGAATACTCAAGTAGTTTTCCTTGTTTGTTGCTAAGGCACTATCACACCTTAGAGTGGGATAGGGGCGTTCTGAATAGATACTTTTCCCAACAACAAATTGGTGACTCCGTTGGGGATCGTATCTAGTTAGTTTATTTGTGTTTCTATTGCTGTTCTTCTCATAAATTTAGGAGTGGCGAATCGAACTGCATTTGCCATTTACAAATGCAAAGTAGAGATCTGCTACTCTAGTCCATTCACTGGGCCTGTTTATGATCTGAACAAGCTGATCCACAAATGCTCTAACTGCCCTTTGTGATAGCTCTTAGTCCTCCTTTAAATCATCCTCCTAATTGTACCTTATTGATAGCTTTTATCTGGCCAAAAACCATATATTAAACTGCAAACCGTGACCCAGAACCCAGAGGAAACTCTCGTTTCTGCTTCAGCGCAGGCTCTGTGAAGAGGCTCTGCATTTCAACGCAGGTCTCGAGAGGGCTACCTGCGCAGCAATTCAGTTTCTCTGTGCAACAGGTACGCTGATCAGCCTTTGCCCTGTGCAGCTGTGGTTCTTTGCTTCATTTTGTTCAGTTTTATCTCTGATTTTTGCAGCCTGTTATCAATGTGTGTACCTATCTGAAAACCCCTTTTCTCTGCCTTAATTCCGCCTCAATTGTATAAAAGAAATTGTATTTGTTTTTGTGTATTTGTTACATCATTTGCAGTTTCCCATTACAAAAGTAAACTAGTCATACTGTCGCCGTTAGATCTAGACCTATCGTAAGTGTCGTTTTGATCTTAGGAGTAAGTTTGTTTGCTGTTGACAGTTGATTGCGCTTTTACTTTTGTCTTTTGGTTTGAATTTTTGAATTTCTAGTGTCGAAACAAGTGTTTACTTCAAAATCATAAAGTGTTGTAATCGTCTTTTTGATTTCGAAAAGAAGCTTGTTTGTGTTTTTCACTTGAAATCGAATTCAAATTTGTACAACAACTTTCTTTTTAGGCATCAATATTAAGAAAGTGAAAACAAATACATGCACAAGTGCATTTGCATTTTGACAGTTTGTATGGTTTGATTTAGGAAAAGTGCATTTACAGTGTGCTCTATGCTCTTTGAGAAAAGATTGTGTCTTTCTTTTCCCTTTGTAGCTAGGATTTTCATTGTTGAAAAGAGATAAAAGTTTGCTTATCATCTTTAGACTGCATTTAGGAATTGTATCTACATCTCGTGGTGATCCAAAAAGTCAAACTTCTAAGAAATATCAACCTAAAATAAATTGAATGAACTTAACAACGCTTTGTAACTTAACGCACAACATAGAGGTCTAGGCTAGAGACGTGTTCTGGCGTCGTTAAGCCTGGTAACTGTTGTCCTCACTGTTGGTTGGGTGATTCCTCCACTGTGAGACGATAAGTGCCAGTATCGATTGTGCTCCCACGTACCATCGAGTATATATTGGGAGACCCCTATAGGCATAAAACCTTTATCCATAGGAAACCGTGTCGGCCACCCTACTGATCGCAATGCACTAAACACAGCATTCAGGAAGATTGACCGCCCGTACCCTAAAAAGTATTCTGCGGTTTTGCGATTGGTTTGGCACACCCTCTACCTAGATCTCCAGAGCAGTCCCTTTCGTTCCTTTTCAGACTCCTTAACGGAAAAGGTCCATCTGAGAACTTGTCACTTCAGGCTCATTAAAAATCGAAGGAGACTAGAGTCATCTTTTGTTTTTTCTCGACTCTTAAAAACTGAAAAAACAAGTTGTGTCAAAGCGTCTAAAATTCATTTAATTCAGAAACATACTTCACCTTTGTTTTAGTTGATCGAGTAATCCGCGATCGTGGAAGAAAGTCAATCGAAATCGCTAGAAAATCTTTTGGATAGACTAGATATGTCTGAACAACCGTCGACATCCAGGACTATGTCATCCGACACAGCAGTGACACAGCCTCCTACTACTACTCCAACGATGTTCAATGGTATACCATCTCTCCCGGCAAGTTATCAACAACAAGCCGGAGTCCCATCAGGGACTGCTTCGACGACATGGTTAGTTCCTATTTCTTCATCCGGATTATCATCTGGTATTTCTTATGTTGAAACTCAACAAATTGATCCAATGTGTCTTCAAAGGCCAATCTACCCTTTAAGTACTGGATTGTCACCATATGGAGGGCAGTATGTCTTTTCATTGTTCCCTCCCAGAGAACAACAATGTGGGAGTTTACAACAAAATTCAGGTCAAACTGGAATTACGTCTAGTGGTTGGGTACCAATACTGCCTCAACAACCAAGGGTTGTATATTCAATGCAACCAGTCCACCCTGTGTCGGATATTCCCACTATACCTGCTATGGTGACTGCATCGCAAGTACAAGCGCTACCTGTTGTATGTCAACCCCAAGTTTCTCAGGTTGCAATACAACAGCCTCTTGTCTCAAGGACTCAATCACAACCTCAGGTTAGTGACTCCTTATCTGGAGCGACTCAGGCTCAAACAAGTACTATGACTCCTCATCTTGGTCAATCATCCAGTATTGAACAACAGCAAATGGTCCAACAACCAGGGTTAGTCCAATCTCAACAACCACAATTCCAGCAATCATATCAACGACCTGTGCAACAAGTCTTTGTAAGTAATGGGCAACCGCATTTCCAAAGCGGTTATCAACAACCATATTATAACGGTTATGCCCATCAACCTTGTCAAAGTTACCAACATCAAGTACATTATGCTGGTATGCAAAGACCCACTGCTCAGGCGATTCCATCTTATCCTGGGTATGCTTCGCCTAACCTGAATCAACAGTTTCCCTTTGTAGCAACTCTAGAATTACCAGATCTAAACCAGCTGACGAATGATCCAATTGCTTATGCCCCTTGGTGGCCAGTGATTCCGCATAAACTTCCGTCAGATATTCCTAAATTTAATGGAAATTCGGGTGAAGATCCATCGAATCATGTGATGACATTTCATCTGTGGTGTTCATCAAACACCCTAAACGATGATTCGATTAGGCTTCGCCTTTTTCAGAGGACGTTAACTGGTCCGGCAGCAAAATGGTATATCGAATTGCCTAGAGCTTCATTCGACAACCTCAGTACCCTAGCCACAACCTTTTTAACCCATTTTCAATTACCGATAAGGTATGAAACGGGAACGGAACTCCTTACCAACTTCAAACAAACGACGGCCACTCACATATCTGATCATATACATGAGTGGCGACGTCATCATAGAATGGTAAAAACGTATGTTCCTGATCAGCTTTTAGCTGAATGGTTTATCAAGTCATTACTACCTTCCATCACGGAAGATGTGGCAAAAGGGGGAGTCGTCACAAAAGAGCAAGTTATCGCTCGTACACAATATTTGGACTTGATTTACACTCAGTCCGGCACGCTCTACGATAAAATACCTGACGCCCCTAGACCGGAATTCTCAATTCCTCCTCCTCCTAAATCAAACAATGACTCTCATGCCATCGATTGCGTGATTGGCGCAACAGACACGAAATCGACAAAGGCTACATCTAAAAAGGCCCGTAAGATTTCCAGTCAAAATGCAAATGAGGAACTTCTTGCCTCGGAAGTAAATGCCGTGTCGACCGACAAGGGCAAAAAACTGAACCAACCAGGGGGCAAGAAGAAAAAGAAAGGGAGAAAAAGGAAACCCCCTGTGGGGTGTCATATATGCGATGAGGATCATTGGACGAGAGATTGTCCACATATAGCTGAAGTTAAGAAACTCTTTAAGAGTTCAAAAACCTCAGCAGTAGTGACTGATCCGTTTCCAAGCCTGGGAACCAAACTGGTTGCTAATCAAAATGCTTCCCGATCTCAAGTGCTCATGTTGTCTATCTCAAAGCAGCAAAACAATGCTTTGACAAGGAATAAAGATTACGGGAACCCACGGCTGTCGAATAACAAGGCTAATGAACAACCTAGTAGTTCGATGACAACTTTAACCAAAGTTGTGCCACCCATCATTCCTGAACAAATGATAAAGTCGCCAAAGGGAGTAGTACACAAATCGATATTTAATCCTCGTGCACAAACAGCACAGAATTATAATATAATAGAGGACCTAGCCCAATTGTCGTCCGGTATGTCGACACTTGAGGTACCGCAAAATTACCTCTCCCAAGAGCAAACTTTATCAGCAATAGGTGGGATTGACCCAATGGATTCCAATCTTGTGGCCTTTGATCATAAAGGATATGACCCTCAGTTACCAGCTCAACTAGCTTTCCTTATTCAAGTGAAATCCCTCGACAAAACTGTTCATCGAACAATTATTGATGAGGGGGCATCCACATGTATTATGTCGATGAGTTGCTGGAAAAATCTAGGGTCACCACCCTTGTCGCGAACGTCAACAATGTTAAAAGCATTTGATGGATGATCATACACTCCATACGGAATCTTAAGAAACTTGCAGGTTGAACTGGGGGGCAAAACAGTAGAAATTGATGTTGAAGTAATCGACGGAAACCTTGATTACAACATCCTACTGGGTAGGCCCTGGATATATGCCATGGCTGCAGTTGTGTCGACCTACTTCAGGAAGATTGCATTTCCCTTCCAAGGAGGAATTACAATCGTCGACCAACAAACATTTCTCCCCAACAGTTCACAAGTTATGGGAAGCGTTCCAATGATCCATGGAAGAAATCATTTGCTCCAAAATATCGGAGTAGGTCTCCTAAAAGACCCTACCTTAATGGGTACTTTTGCCCTACTGCCTCCGAGTAATATGGTGAAAGTGGCCACAGTGGAATATGAAACCTTCTATATCTAATGGATTTGGACTCCGAGGACGATTCTTATCTCATGTCAACCTCGTTAAAAAATGAAACAAGGAGTCATGAGGATAGTTCTTTTACTGTGTCAACCTCATTAAAAAATGAAACAAATCCCCTTTTCAAATCTCAAAAGTAAACCTTCATTGCAACCACCGAGTTGAATGCAATGAAGCTTGGGGGGCATGCACCTCGTTTTGCGTTATTATTCTGGGGGCATACAAACTTATTATCGAGCAATTTTAGCACATAGTTCATGCTCGTTAAAAAATAAACATAAGATCGAGCAGTTTTAGCACATAGTTCATTCTCGTTAAAAAATAAATATAAGACCGAGCAAGTGTTTCAATCCGCGTTTAAGCTCGTTAAAAAATGAACTATCCTCCAGTAAATAACCACCGTGAATGTAACGTTATCAGCCATTAAAGCCTTGGTCGTGTTTGCACCGTCACCTCCACTTTTCCATTGGCCGATCATTCACCTCCATTTGATTGTTTACCCATTTTGAGGAACAGCTGCGAAGAGTGATTTCACTAGCCATCCTTGTGACACTGCCGTGATTGGAAAATTCCAACCCTTACCTGGAATCAACTGCTACCCGTTTTATCACTCGTTCCTCAAAAGACGAGTCTTCTTTAAGCTCTTTTCATCTGACTCGTAAAATATGAAAAGATTGCCGAGTTTTGGCCTTCCAGCTCGTTAAAGCGACCGGAAGTGCTATCCCTCCTCAAGATTTTAATCTTTTTGGACCTGAGGGATTATTGCACAAAAAGATCGAGCGCTTGTTTTGTTCGGCTCGTTAAAACTATCGAAAATTCATCCCTTCTGAATTGTTTTATACTTTTTCGGACTTAAGGGATTAGATGACGAAAAGGAACTCCGGAGTTAACTTTACGTACCTTTTCAGACTCTCTAAAAATGAAAAGGACCGAGTAATCTTTGTCGTTAGACTCGTTAAAAAGATTAATAGCGACAAACTTGTCTTTAGACGAGAACGAGTTTCACTATCGCTAGGCTCGTTAAAACATAGCGATGGGTTTGCCCGAAGGGAAAATTATAGAACAAGCATATGTTATCCTCCTCAAGCTTGAAAAAAATAAAGAGGTACTAGTCAGCAATGACTGGGGAAAAATTGGGAAGAAACTCAAAGAACCTTTATTGGTAGCAAGTCGCTCTTGAACATGACACTTCCACTCCGTGCCTGAGTCGGGTTGGGTTGTTTCATTCACCGGTCACATCACCATGGTCTCGCCATACCATCCACCTTTGGGGTAAATGCTACCAATCCATCACATAAGTTTCGCCGACATGTTCAAGAGAAGTCATCCAGAGAAGTCACCCGTGTCCCATCCACTACCATACATTATACTTCATTCTTTCATGACCGCCACCCTGAACCATATATCATCAGATCGTTTTCACCTCCATCAAAATCATTTGCTCCATTCCGAGTCATTGATGTGGGATTCATTAATGCCCTCCTTTGACGGATCGCTTCTTGTCGACATCAGCTCATTAAACAAGAAGTTGATCTAGGAACACCCCCTTCAGTACTTTGAAGCTTGCATGCCTCAATGGCAAGTTTCTCACTTCCGACGACAGGTATACATCAATGACCTTCGACCAAAAGATTTTGCGTGGTGTTCGACGCCAAGTCCTTTATTCACACCACGTGAATTGTACTGCAGTACCTTGAGGGTCATTATCATTATCGGTGATTCCTCTCGCGCTTGTTAACAGTTTACATCATTGACTAGTAATCAAGCGATGTCTTTCCATGTTCGACTTCAAAAAATTTCTCACATGGATCAACTTGTACTTAGAGTGAAGATCGGACGAGATTGAAGACCCTGGATCTAGTTTCATCCATCCGGGCTGCGATGTATATTCAGGAAAAATAAAGACATTGACATGTACAGCATTGCAGAACAGATAATCATCCTACCAAAAGGATGATGATTTCATCAGAATCATCAGTCTACCATCAGACGAATGTCTGTCCTATGTACATAAAAATGAATTTATAAAGCTGAGCATGGGAATTCTCGCCTCAGCTAGATCATGAAAACAGTATGAAAAATAATGTATTGTATTGTATCTTATTACAGGTCTCCTCCCAGCATTGAAAGAACTTCGGATCCTCCTAATAAAGCATTTCACCCGATAAACGGCCTCATACTTTAGGGGGCAACTGTTATAGACATTTTTGTGCCTTACAGCTCTAAGCATGAAATGTCCATAATCCAAGGGATCCAAAGTCCCTAAAAGTGTTTTTCCTGCTCCTAAAGGAACAAGGTCAACCAATGACAACTTCTCCCAGAATTTCTCCACCAAAAACCACTCAGAACTAGTCAAATCAGGATCAATTCAGAAGCTCCACTAGTTGCCTGCGTTGCAAAGCACCCAAATACACTGGCTAGGTGCGTTGCAACGCACTTGAATGCACTACCCAGGTGCACTGAGCGGGAAATGACAAGTGGCAGAGTCATTCAACGAGGTGGAAAGACCATGGAAGCTTCCAGAATCTTCTCCAATGACACTTGCCTCACTGAATTCGACCAAGTGATGAGTAAGAGGCTCTCAGTCTCCAAGTGGAAGCAAGAACTGACAGAGAGAAGCCACAAGTCAAAACATAAGCTGACTCATCCTCTCTGCTTACATCTATATATGGATCCCTCATCCCAGAGATCCAGAGGCTGGAATTTGTACTTTGCAGAGAATTGTTGTTGGTTTGAGATTGAGATTAATACATTGGGTGATTTATGCTTTGTTGGAGGAGAGGAAGGGATTCCTTTGCTGGGAGGTAGATGCTAGATCAGGACTCACTTGGTTGTATCTCCTCTTGGACTTTCTTATCATATCAATAAAATTATTTGAGTTTCTCCTACATGATGTGTATCAATGATGTTTTGTTATATTTTCATGTTTAGCTTAATCTGATCCTTAGCTTTTTATGAATGTATATCTATATCTTCGTGTAGTTTCTCTCTCTTGTGATCTTGCAGGAATTCAGTGAAGCTGGGCCGGTAAGGGAGCAGGGAGCTGGGAGCTATTGAAGAAAGGAGCGATTGGATCAACAAACTAGCGAAAGACACAGGTTAGTTACATCCTTCCTCTTCATTTACATTTCATAAAGAAGAATACTCAAGTAGTTTTCCTTGTTTGTTGCTAAGGCACTATCACACCTTAGAGTGGGATAGGGGCGTTCTAAATAGATACTTTTCCCAACAACAGATAGATTTTCGTGGTGACCCAGACATGGTTCTTCCACCAGGAGAGCAGTGGGATGAGTCAAGTAAAAAAAATTTCAACATTTTTCTATTTTATTTTTTTTTTTGTTATTTTTTCATCGTCTCAAAACTGATAGTAACAATTTCAAATGTAGATGTGGGTCCAGAGCGACCAGCCACTCTCCGGCCTTACGAGAGGAGGCAACCAGTTGCACCCGTGCCAGCCCCACAGGACGAATCAGCAGAGGTTTTGGCCGAGTTTGAAGGTCATCTCGAGCACTTGACAGGAGATATTCCTGAGACCACTATAGACGACATTCCTCGTCGACTTCAGTGCTATGTGATTGGAGTCCCAGGACCTTTTAGGAGGTTCCTTTGCAAGGTGGTCCGTTCAGTTGTTTCTTATAGAGATCATCACCAGTGATAGGATGATCGCCTATTGTGGGCACATGTGACATTTTTGGTTTTTGTACTTATCATTTTTGCCGATCATAAGGTGTTTTTCAACCTATGATCGAGGACAATGTATTTTTTGACACACTCCTATATATATATATATATATATATATATATATATATATATATATATATATATATCACTATTACCGGCTTATCTTGTAAATCATGTTATGGAATGGTTTTAAATTTACATGTATGATTATTGCAAATGTCTATTTAACATTCGAGAGGCAAGTGCATCTGCTAATGTATTTAAAGATCTTGGAATATGCTGATATTCAATGTAATCAAATTCATGTTCCAAGAGACGCACTCTCAAAAATAATCTTAATAACACTGGATTTCTAATGGCATACACTCTATTAAGCTGTAATACAACGAGTTCAGAATCTAACCTCACTATCAAACTCCGAATCCCAAATGAAATAGATTCAGATAATAACTCAATCACTGCACTATACTCGGCAACGTTGTTTGTTGTTTGACCGAGGCTTACCCCATGCATAGATACTAACTCGTCAGAGGGCGAATATGTTGTTGGGAAAAGTATCCAATACGGAATGACCTTATCCCACTCTAAAGGTGATAGTACCTCAGCAACAATCAAAGCAAAGCTATTTGAGATTACTTCTTTATGAGATGTAAGAGAGGGGAGAAAGAGATCCGCTAACCGATGTCTTCCGCTAATGATTGATCCAATCTTCTCTCCTTGCTGCTTGCTCCCAGCTCCTTGCTCTTTCACTGGCCCAGCTACACCAAGATCCTGCAAAATGGCAAGAGAGGGAAACTACAAGAAGCATACATTCATAATTGATTCAAGGATTAGAATAAATCAAATACACAAGTATAACAATACACCATTGAGACACATGCATATAGAAGAACCTCAAATGCTTTATTAATGGAAGAAGTAAAGTTCAGGAAGTGATACAACCATAAAAGGCCCAATCCAGCATCACCTCCCAGCAGAAAGAAATCTCCTCTTCACCTCCTTCAAAGCAAATCACCCAATAGTTCTATACTCAAACCAACAGCACTTCCTTACATTCACAAGATTCCAGCCTCCCTAGACCTCATGAGAGAGATCTATATATAGGGTTTTGGAGAAAGGATGAGTCAGCTTGAGCTTGGCATGAAGTTGACTAGTGTCCTCTCTCACTTCATTTATTCTTCAGTTCTTGAGTCCACTTGGAGGTTCTTGCTTCCACTTGGAGATCTAGACCCTCTTACTCATCATCAGTCGAATTCCCTGATCCAAGTGTCATTTTGGAAGCTTCATGGGCATTGACACCTTGAGGAATGACTGTGCCACTTGTCCAAACTCACCCAACGCAGGTAGCCTTCTTTGCAGTTGACATTCAGCGTAGGTACACAGTGGAGCAGTTGACATTCAGCGCAGATGCTCAGTGGAGCAGTTGACATGATCCAGAATTAGCTTGTTTTTGAGTGTTTTCAGGTGGAGAACTGCTATTCAGTGTTGTGGTTTGCTGACCTTGTTCCTCTAGGGGTAGGAACAACATGTTTAGGGACTTTGGATCCCTTAGATTATGGACATTTCATGATTCATGCTGTAAGGCACAAAAATGTCTATAACAGTTGCCCCCTAAAGTATGAGGTCGTTTATCGGGTGAAATGCTTTATCAGGAGGATCCGAAGTTCATTCAATCGCTGAGAGGTGACCTGTAATAAAATACAATACAATACATTATTTTTCATTCTGCTTTCTTGATCTAGCTGAGGCGGGCATTCCCATGCTCAGCTTTATAAATTCATTTTGGTACATAGAACAGACGATCGTCTGATGATAGACTGATAATTCTCTGCTGAAATTATCATCCTTTGAGTAGGATGATCATCTGCTGTAATGATGTACATGTCAAATGTCTTTATATTTCCTGAATATATATCGCAGCCCGGATGGATGAAACTAGATCCGGGGTCTTCAAACTCGTTCGATCTTCACTCTAAGTACAAGTCGATACATGTGAGAAATGCGCTGAAGTCGAACATGGAAAGACATCGCTTGATTACCGGTCAATGATGTAAACCATTAAAAAACGCGAGAGGAATCACCAATAATGATAATGACCCTGAAGGTACTGCAGTACAATTCACGTGGTGTGAATAAAGGACTTGACGTCGAACACCACGCAAAATCTTCTGGTCGAAGGTCATTGATGTATACCTATTGTCAGGAGTGAGAAACTTGCCATTGAGGCATGCAAGCTTCAAAGTACTGAGGGGGGTGTTCCTAGATCAACTTCTTGGATAATGAGCTGAAGTCGACAAGAAGTGATCCGTCAAAGGAGGGCCTTAATGAATCCCACATCAGTGACACGGAACGGAGCTAATGATTTTAGTGGAGGTGAAAACAATATGTGACATATGATTCAGGGTGGCGGTCATGGGTGGTTGAAGGATAATGTATGGCAGTGGATGGAACACGGTTGACTCTTTCTGAACGACATCTCTTGAACATATAACGACACTGATGCGATGGATCGGTAGCATTACCCCAAATGGATGGTTTGGCGAGACCATGGTGATGAGACCGGTGAATGAAACAACCCAACCCGATGTGATACGGAGGAAAAGTGTCATGTTCAAGAGCGACTTGCTACCATTAAAGCTTTGAGGTTCTCCCAATTTTTCCCCAGTCATTTCTGACCAGTACCTCTTTATTTTTGTCAAGCTTGAGGAGGATAACATATGCTTGTTCTATAACCTGCCCTTCGGGCAAGCCCATCGCTATGTTTTAACGAGCCTAGCGATAGGGAAACTCGTTCTCGTCTAAAGACAAGTTTGTCGCTATTTAATCATTTTAACGAGTCTAACGACAAGGAAAACTCGGTCCTTTTCATTTTTAGAGAGTCTGAAAAGGTACAGAAAGTTAACTCCAAAATTCCTTTTTTGTCATCTAATCCCTTAAGTCCGAAAAAGTATAAAACAATACAAAAGGGATGAGTTTTCGATAACTTTAACGAGCCGAATAAAACAAGCGCTCGACTTTTTTGTGCAATAATCCCTCAGGTCCAAAAAAGATTAAAATCTAGAGGAGGGATAGCTCTTCCGGTCCTTTTAACGAGCTGGAAGGCCAAAACTCGGCAAACTTTTCATATTTTACGAGTCAGTTGAAAAGAGCTCAAAGAAGACTCGTCTTTTGAGGAACGAGTGATAAACAGGGATAGCAGTAGATTCCAGGTACAGGTTGGAATTTTCCAATCACGGCAGTGTCACAAGGATGGCTAGGTGAAATCACTCTTCGCAGCTGTTCCTCAAAATGGGTAAACAATCATATGGAGGTGAACGATCGGCCAAATGACGGTGGAGGTGGCAGGTGCAAAACACGACCAAGGCTTTTATGGTTGATCAGGTTACATACACAATGGTTATTTACCGAGATGGGTTCATTTTTTAATGAGCTCGAATGCGCCAAAACACTGCTCAATGCTTATGTTTATTTTTTAACGAGCATGAATTCCGCGTTAAAACTGCTCGGATCTCGCTTTTCTATTTTTTAACGAGCATAAATTCCGCGGTAAAACTGCTCGATTCTTATGTTTATTTTTTAACGAGCATGAACTATGTGCTAAAACTGCTTGATTATACCAGTCATAAGATAAGAATGTCTCCTGTGAGATAGCTATTTTTTATGGAGCTTTATCTCACGAAGCTATGCTCCTAATTTGGCAAATTTTGACTTTTGCCCCACATCCTTTCTTTATGCAAGTTAGGAAACGACTAATCCAAAAAACAGATAAATAACCGCTCTTTGCTTGCACTCCAAAAGGTTTGCATGCCCCCAGGTATAAAATACAATTTCAAGGTTGCCCCTCCTCTCCCCCACCTCTGCTTTTCTTTGGGTGTTCACAGCTACTTGTCGTCTTGCTAGTCTAATGTTAACGATACTTGTCTTCTCGTTATTTTTAATGGGTCTTATGCGGTACTTGTCTTCCCGTCAACCCAACTTTTAACAGATCTTTTGCAAGATCGCAAGAGAACAGCTACTTGCGACAAGAGAGCAGCTACTTGCGACAAGAGAAGAACACTACTCAAAGACAAAACATTTGTGTTATTGAGGGAGGCTTACCTCTTTCTGGTTACCCAAAGATTGTTTCGTTAATCTTCCAAACAAAACACTTCCTCGGCAATGCCTACCGAAATAGACAAGGGTGAATGACCTTTGTCAAACACGTGACCTTGACAAAAGAATCCTATTCCAGAACAACCCCTCTTCCATCCACGGACGGGGTACGGACTGGTCATATTCTCTCGCGGAAATTCTATCTTATACCTAAGGTTTTCTCTGCCCGAAGCAGACCAGGATGCATGCCCCCTGGGTTCCAGTCCCATCTTTTCGAATCACTCGCACTCATCGGGAAGGAGGACTGGGGGTGGAGACATTTCTTGATTGAATAGACCATTCAGGGTTGGTATGTGACTATTTGCGATGCGTGATCCCGGAAATGAAAGTTGGTCTACGAGCTTGACCATTCTTCCTTCGTGTGGAAAACACATTACTCTAAAGAGTGAGGAGACTATTGCTCCCATGCAATATATATAGTCTCGTCCAAGGAGTAGGTTATAATCCAAGGGTCCTTGAACGACCATCACGTTCATTTGAACGGTCTTCCCTTTCAATGGAACAGGCACATTGGGGAGGATCCCTAACGGTCGACTAGTTCCTTTATCGAAACCCGAGAGATTTCTTATCTCAGGCAAAAGTGCCGGGGAACCCAGTGCTTTCCAAGCAATAGAGGAAAGGATACTCACAGATGCCCCTTCATCAATGATAGTGCCAGCCATTACCATTCTGTAAATTTGGACTATGATTCTGAATGGTATACTGGCTGGCAACCGGGGTCTGCCTAGTTGATTCCAATCAAAGGATACAACCAGGTTGCTTGGCGGTGGGACCGAATATACGGCCGGATATGACCCTGACGATGTTCCTTCCTGCGATAAAGGAATGGACGCATTGCCCTGATGCTCATCAGAGTCTGTGTTGATGAAAAGAATCTGGATGGTGTCATTCTTATTCTCCTCAGTGAGGGTGTCATTTGAAGATGAATCTTCAGTGACGGTGTCATTTGAAGATGAAACTTCTGAAGGGAGAACCGGGTCAACTGCCGTTTCGACCTTTGGACTTTCATCCGGTCTGGATTCAGTAGGTTCATTCTCAATGACTGACGCTTCAGCTGACCACTTGAGCGGGCCAGCTGTATTCTCAACCAACGAAGGACTTGGCACGAGTTTTTTGTATCCAGGAGGAAGTCTCAACGATGAAACCGGACGATCTTCCAAAACTCTCTTCGCTTCGTCTAAGAAGGGACAACGGTGGATGGCATGATCGCCTTCACACAGTCTGCAGGGGGATCTTGCTCCCCCTCTTTGTCTTGAACCTTCACTTTCATTGGTTGACGGTAAGAATTCAACATGGCTATCAGAGGTTGATGCTCCCGAATTGTGCAAACGAGGGGACCAGTCCCTTAGTATCCGGGGAATACAGGGACAATCTCTATGGAAGTGGTCTCCTCTACATATGACACATGGCGATTTAGGCCCGGTCTGTGCTGTGTGTGGATTTTTGTCAGATGTCTTTTGCTTGCCCCCAGTCGCCTTAGGCTCCTTCTTCTTCTTCTCTTTCTTCTTCTTCTCCTTCTTCTCCATGGGAGCTTGGCTTTTGCCGACTCTACTTTGCGAAGATGAAGGATTGGAGGAAGAGTTATAGGAAGTAGAAGGCTGGTGGGCGGCTCTAGACTGATCTAACTGTTGACTCGACTGTTCAGGAACCATGGTGTTCTGAACTACATTGGTTGAGAATAGCCAAATTGGCAGGCCAATTGTCAGTCCTGGAAGCGACAATGTGGCCATGTGGGGCGCACCAACTTCTCCCCAAGAGGAGAAAGGACTAGGATTTCCATCATGTGGAATTCCTTGGTTGGGGCGTTCCATGTTCTCAACCTACAGATCAACGCAGGAATAGGAGGTGATTATGTTCCGTTTAAAATAAATTTTATAACGACGCTTTAGACACAACTTGCTTTTTCACTTTTTAAGAGTCGAGAAAAAGCTAAAGATGACTCTAGTCTCCTTCGATGTTTTAATGAGCCCGAAGTGACAAATGCTCGAATGGACTTTTTCAGTTATAGAGTTTGAAAAAGGCCAAAAGAAACTACTCTGGAGTTCTAGGCAGAGGGTGTGACAAACTTTTCGCAAAACCACAGAATACGTTTTACGGTACGAGTGGTCGATCTTCGTGAATGCTGTGTTCACTGCATTGCGATCAGTAAGGCGGCCGACACAGCTTCCTATGGATAAAGGCTTTGTTCCTATAGGGGTCTCCCAATATATACGCGACGGTACGTGGGAGCACAAGTCCGTATTGATACTTATCGCTTCACCGTGGAGGAATCACCCAACCACTCAACGCTAAGATACCACGTTTAACGACGCCGGAACACGTCTCTAGCTTAGACCTCTATGTGTTTGCGTTATGTTTCAAAGCGTTGTTATGTAAATTCAATTTATTTTAAGGTTGATCTTGTTTAGCAGTTTGCCTTTATGGATCACCACGAGATGTATGGTACAACTCCTGAATGCAGTCTAAGATGATAAGCAAGCTTTTCAATCTTTCAACTTTGAAAATCTTAACTACTGAGGGAAAAGAAAGACATCATCTTTTCACACAGATCATAGAGCACACACTAATGCACTTTTTCCTAAATCAACATGCAAGCTGTCAAAATGCACATGCACAATGCAGGTATTTCTTTTCTCTTTCTTAATGTTGATGTAATACAAAAAGAAAGCTGTTGTATAATTTTGAATTCAATTTCAAGTGAAAGCAAACAAGCTTTGTCCAAAATCGAAAGACACCTTAAGATTTACTTGTTTCGACACTAGAAATATATAAATTCAAACCATATGACGAAAGCAAAACTCAATCAGCTATGAATAGCAAACAAACTAACTCTTAAGATCAAAACGACACTTCATCACAGGTCTAGATCTAAGAGGCCACAGCAAGACTAGTTCACTTTCGTTATGGGAAATTGCAAATGATATAAGAAATACACAAAGAATAAATACAGTTTCTTTATACAACCGAGGCGGAATAGTGGCAAGGAAAGTTGGTTTCAGATAGGCACATTGACTGATAACAGGCTGCAAAAACTAGGATGAAAACAGGGCAATAAACAGGAGGGAACCCCAGTAGCACTAGGCAAAACTGGTTCAGCGCAGGTAGTACACTGTCAGTTTGACCTTCAGCGCAGGTAGCCCCTTCGGGACCTGCGATGAAATGCAGACTGCCTTCACAGTGCCTGCAATGAAGAGATAAACTTTTGTTTTCCTCAGTTTCCGGGTCACAAATTGCTCAAAAATTCACAGTTTTTGGCCAAATCAGAAGCTATCAATCAAGTACACACTAAAGGATGAAAAGGAGGATGAAAAGCTATCACTAAGAGCTATTCAGAGTCCTTGTGGATCAGCTCTTCAAATCATAAACATGCCCAGAAACTGAGCTAGAGTAGCTGCCCTCTACTTTGCATTTGAAAGATCCAAATGCAGTTCGATTCGGTACTCCCTGTGTTTATGAAATGAATAGCAAAAACACAAACAACCAACAAGATACAATCCCCAGCGGAGTCGCCAATTTATTGTTGGGAAAAGTATCCAATACGGAATGACCCTATCCCACTCTAAGGGTGATAGTACCTCAGCAACAATCAAAGCAAAGCTATTTGAGATTACTTCTTTATGAGATGTAAGAAAGGGGAGAAAGAGATCCACTAACCGATGTCTTCCGCTAATGATTGATCCAATCTTCTCTCCTTGCTGCTTGCTCCCAGCTCCTTGCTCTTTCACTGGCCCAGCTACACCAAGATCCTGCAAAATGGCAAGAGAGGGAAACTACAAGAAGCATACATTCATAATTGATTCAAGGATTAGAATAAATCAAATACACAAGTATAACAATACACCATTGAGACACATGCATATAGAAGAACCTCAAATGCTTTATTAATGGAAGAAGTAAAGTTCAGGAAGTGATACAACCATAAAAGGCCCAATCCAGCATCACCTCCCAGCAGAAAGAAATCTCCTCTTCACCTCCTTCAAAGAAAATCACCCAATAGTTCTATACTCAAACCAACAGCACTTCCTTACATTCACAAGATTCCAGCCTCCCTAGACCTCATGAGAGAGATCTATATATAGGGTTTTGGAGAAAGGATGAGTCAGTTTGAGCTTGGCATGAAGCTGACTAGTGTCCTCTCTCACTTCAGTTATTCTTCAGTTGTTGAGTCCACTTGGAGGTTCTTGCTTCCACTTGGAGATCTAGACCCTCTTACTCATCATCAGTCGAATTCTCTGATCCAAGTGTCATTTTGGAAGCTTCCTGGGCATTGACACCTTGAGGAATGACTGTGCCACTTGTCCAAACTCGCCCAGCGCAGGTAGCCTTCTTTGCAGTTGACATTCAGTGCAGGTACACAGTGGAGCAGTTGACATTCAGCGCAGATGCTCAGTGGAGCAGTTGACATGATCCAAAATTAGCTTGTTTTTGAGTGTTTTCAGGTGGAGAACTGCTATTCAGTGTTGTGGTTTGCTGACCTTGTTCCTCTAGGGGTAGGAACAACATGTTTAGGGACTTTGGATCCCTTAGATTATGGACATTTCATGCTTCATGCTGTAAGGCACAAAAATGTCTATAACAGAATAGATAACCCAAGCTGCGGAAGAGATGTTCCGTGTATTACGAAAAGCACCATCAGCGAAACCAATGTATGTTTGGAGAGGCATCGACATCTGCAATATCAAGAGTAAAACCAAGATAAGCAGGAATAATGATGAAAAACACTCTCTAAGCTAAGCACACTGTTTAAACTAAAACACACTAGCTAGAAAGAAAAATTATCCTAACTAAATCTCCATACCCATTCTTTTAAGCATAATACCTCTTCAAGTAAAGGCCATTTCTGGGTTTACCCAAAGAGTCCCCATCAAAGTCTACCAATTCATAGGCCACTTTGGCTAGCTTTCACTTGACAACATAGGGACCATGCCACATAGGAACGAATTTTCCAGTGCCTAATTTATCATTAGCTTGATCGTAAACTAAGACTATATCTCCTTCCGAAAAATTTCAAGGGGTCACATTTCGATCATACTGAGCTTTCATTCGTTTTGCGTGAGTCTCGATCGTCAATGCAGCATCACGTCGATTCTCATCTAATTGAGCCAAGTATAACAAACGATTTTCCTTTTCGAAAGTGGCTGGAAGTAACTCGATGGCCATTTGCAGTGACGGGATTTTTCATTCAATGGGTAACACAGCTTCCAAACCATAGACT
Organism: Pinus tabuliformis; assembly: GCA_031772625.1. NCBI lineage: Eukaryota > Viridiplantae > Streptophyta > Pinopsida > Pinales > Pinaceae > Pinus > Pinus tabuliformis. Next base: position 1,000,161,805 of record CM062818.1, read on the forward strand.
AGTTGGAAAGGAGTGAACCCTGTTGATGTTTTTACTGAAGTTCGGTACACCCAAAGCGCTGAAAATAGCATGTTGTGCCAATTCGACCGATGAATCCCAATGATTCGTCGGATCATGATGACTAAAACTTTGTTGATGGATTCAACCAGACCATTCGCTTGTGGATAATAAGGGGTTGAACTATCGTGACGTAAACCAAGCTGGCCTGTAAGTTCGATCATCATAACGTTTCGAAAATGATGCCCATGATCTGTGATTATCACTTGTGGGACACCAAACCTAGCAATTATATCATTGAACACGAAAATTGCAGCTGTCTTGCCGTCTGCCTCAAATGTAGGCATCGCCTCGGCCCACTTAGTAAAATAATCTACCGCAAGGATGATATACGCATGCCCCCCGGCCGAGTGAGGGTTACATGTAATAAAATCAATACCCATTTGGCAAAAGGACCAACGACAATTATAGGGTGGAGAGGAGCAGGTGGAGCGCGCATCTTACGATAAAAAATCTGGCAGTTGTGGCATTTTCGGACCGCCGTAATACAATCTTTAAACAAAGACGACGAGAAGTAGCCAGCGTGCAATATCTTTTGGGTTGTGGCATACCCAGACATATGACCGCCACACGCTCCAGAGTGACAGTCATTTAGAACCCTTTCAGCTTCCTCGTGAGTTAAGCAACGTTGAAAAACAGAATCCGCCCCACGGCGATAAAGAGTATCTCCAATAATCCTGAATTGTTGGGACTAGAATCGATTTTTTCGACGTTCTGACCTTGAAATTTCTGGCCGAAAGGATTGGGTCTGGAGATAAACGATGATATCCCCATACCACGGATCTAAAGTGCTGATTAGAAACAAGGATTCGTCCGCAATGGGTTCCTCCTGTTACACTAAAAAATGTCACCTTGACTACTTACAGTTAGTATGGCTCAAATCAACAGTCATGCTACCCTCTTAGGCAAGTCTCATGCCTCTGTTATCCATCTCAAACTCAAAGAAGAGAGAAAGTCTTGTAAAAATCATGTTTATCTCTGGGGTCGCAGGTTCTCTCTAGCCTTACCTGCGGGGACGCTGACCATGTTCACAAAATCTGCGTCCATGGACGCTCTGTATGTTAAGGGACAGGTGCGTCCCTCTGTAAAAGGAAAAATGCGCGAGTTTTATCTTGAAAAAGTTACTTGTGGTTACTTCTAGAACATTCTAGAGGTCGGTTTGATGAAATGGATGCGCCTCCAGTTGGTTCATGTATCTCTATTAAGGGGGAACTTATCCCATCAATAAGGGAGCTATCCCACCCAAAGAGGGGGATGATCCCATTGATAGTGGACCTGAATAACCTCTTTACAGCACTATAAATGAAGGCATTGAGCCAGAAGGAGAGGAGGTTGGAGCTATACATTTTCTTTGGGTAAATGCTGCAGGATTTAGGTCTTCCATTAGAGCCTTTGTGAGGAGAGATTGTCTTCACTTGATTCTACTTGGGAGAGGGTGAGCTTTGTCAAAGTAGAGGAAAACCCTTGATGGACCCTGGGAGGAACTTGCACAACACCAAGGCCAGGTTGTAAGAGTTTCTTTGTTTCGTTATTAATACAAACTGGTTTATTTTTCTCAATAGCTTGTGTTAATGAGTTATTTCATGTGTTCCTTGGTCTGCATGTTGAATATATGTTTTATTATATGAAATGCAAGTGCTTGGTAATTGTTTGATTGTTTGTGGTTGCAGGAATTGACTTGAAGGAGGAGCTCATCCGGATCGTCAAGAACGGACTTCAACAACAGCGTTTTGGAATAAGGTAAGCCTAAACACTTGTAGTTTTCATGTTGTAAAAGGTGTATTTAGAGAAAGATCACTCCATTTTGTCTTGTTTGTCATTAGAATGTCTTAGACTTCTAGGAAGGTCAGTCGTGTCCGCACCCTTGACAGATTCCGTGTGACAAATTGGCGACTCCGCTGGGAAATCCATTAATGAGAGAGACTTTTCCTTTATATGAACTTTGCTTTGAGAAAATCATTTTTATTTTCTGGTTTTTGACTGTGAGAATTAGTATTTGGGTGGCTTAGCTTTAGATTTAGTTGGCTTTAGTTTTTCTTCCTTTTTCCAGAAGGACGCAGTCTCTGTGTGCTGCACAGTGCGTCCTTGGACGCGCTGTTGTCGACTGCACAGTGCGGGGCCGCACCTGTGACAACGGGTGGCCTGCGTCTTCCTGTAAAAGTTAAGAAAATTCCATTTTTGCTTTAAATTACTTTTAGATTTTGTTTTTTCTTAGTGTTTTCTGCCCAGATCCTTTAGTACCCTGTCAAGAATTCTCACCTGAACTAGTTTTGTGAGCTTTGAGTGTTTTAGTGGTTTTCAACGAAGTTTAGACCTAGGGTTTGATTTTTGGAAAGGCTTTGTAGTAACTTTGAGCTTAGAAAGTTGTCCAGCCTTAGATATCTCTGGTTAGTCAACCTTCTTAGAAGTTGAGCCTATCGTAAAGTCTCCTTGTTTGAGCAACTTGTCATTTGAGTTGTTTTGGGTCAAATTTCGAATTACTTGTTTATAAAGTATTGATTTCCATTTTACAAAAAGAACAAAAAGATTAGAGTTTTGTTTTGGCTAGTTTTTGATTCTGCAATAAGCTAGTCCTTGATTTGATTGTGATCAAGTAAAACACCTTAGAAATAATCATTGTTAGTTTTGGCCTCGTTAAGATTGCTTAGAGTAAATTTGCTTTTAGTTTGCTTATGAGTGCATTTTCATAGATTTTAAGAGTTGTTAAGATTGATTTTTGGTTATATTAGATTTACTTGCTTTATTAAAAGAAAAATACAAAAACATCTTCTTAAAAAGTCTTGTTTCAAGTAGCTTTTTGTTTTCAAAAGAAGAAAAGAGTTTTTTCGTGCATGTAAAGAGAAGTTATGTTTTTATGCTTGGAAAAGAAAAACGAATTGTTTCTTTGATTGTCTTCAATTAAGAAGTTGCTTTTATAAAGATTGCATTCTCTCAACTTTTTAGTTAAGCAATTCATCGAAAAAGTAAAGTAGTGGATAAATCATTTTAGGTGCATTTTGTAGTGGTTTCGAGTCGAGTCAACACACCACTAGTTTCACTTCCATCACCTTTTGACTTAAGAAACAACCTTAAAAGTAACGCTTAAATTAAAATCAATCTAGTAATCTTTATTTTTCTAGGGCTCTGAAGCACCAACATAGCTTAGGCTAGGGTCTTGGAGTAGGTGAGTACTTAACTCTCCAAGACTACAAAACCAAACAGATAGTCTATCTTGAGTAGAACAAATCCAATTGTTTCAGTTACATTCTGGGAAAGCTCCTCTTAAAGGAGAAGCACGAGCTCGTGTCCGAACCAGTGAGGGGATCATTCCTCCCTCGTTGGGAACGACGCCAGGCAGTACGTATTACAAACGGTAAACCTCGGATTAACCATTGTCGAGGAGCCAGGGGTCACTTATCGGTAAACCTTGGATTGTTGTCAAGGAGCCGGTAAGGGGATTGGAGCTTGCTACTCTGCCCTTGCGTGCTGTCGGAGTTTAGACTGTTCCCCCAGGTGTAATTGTTGTGATTGGTAACCTTAGTGGCCATAATATCTAGGATTCTACCCAAGGTGACGGTGGAGGGAAGGTCCCACTGTACCTGGAGCAGACGTCGGTTATACTCACTTGGATTTTCTGGGGGGTTCGCTTCACTTCGAGACGGTTAAAGTGGAGGAACTTGGTCCAGTCTATTCATTAAGCAGGTTGCCGGGGTAACTGTTCCACCCACCATTTCTGTACTGAATCCTGCGAGGTTGGGCCTAATCACCAACTAGCGCTTTTGGTCCGGAAGACTACTGTTTGTGTGTGGTTTGACGCTCTAGATTATTTAGGCGTGTGCTTCAAATTTGATTGGTTCTTTAGAAGACTTTAGGTGGTTTGATTTGAAATTTTTTACTTTGATTTCGTGTGTTGTAGTTAAAATCTTTAATTGTGGCGGAATTACCGAGACAGTCCCGTAGACTTCGGGGCAAGTCTCCTGAGATTGTTACCGGAATAGATTTGTTAAGAAAACTCCGTAAATCGCGGGGTGAATCTCCTGAAGACATTCCGGGTCATTTAGAAGGGTTAAAGGTCCTTGTAACTCCTCCTAGTGGCAGTAGAGTAGGTTCACCTGAAGAAGGAGAATCTTCTTTGGTAGTCCATCCAGATTACCAAAGATTAGAAACAGGTTACAATCCCGAAGCTGTTACAGTTTCCGAGCTTGCTGGTAGTTTTTCATCTGCCAGTGAAACAGGCGAAGAACCTGAAATTTCAGAACCTGTTACTCCAACTCCTAGTGTTCCTGATTCACCAAGAATAGAAAGAATTATCACCGAAAATCTTCCTGTTGGATTAATTGCTATAGAAGAACTTGTTCCAGAGGAAGAAATAGGCGTTTCTGATTCTGAAGATCTAATTACCCTTGATCTAAGGGAGCGTGAATCCATCTTTTACAGTCCTCCTAGAAGTGAATCTTGGTACCTTGCATTAACCAATTTTTTAGACAACTCAGTAGGTTTTTCTACACCTCGTACTCCGGTTCCACCTAGAGGAATTCATTCTCCTGTAAATATGTCTGGTCAGTCATCTGTGTTTTCACAAAGTCCTGAATCATTTTTACATGGCGGTCCTTCTGTTCCTACTGGGTATCAGTCACTTTCTGGTACCTTTGCGGGAGCATCTCCTCAACCTGTTGATCATGGGTTATTAGTTGGAAACAGTGGTAATGTACCATTGAGTATAGGTGAAGTTTATATGATGTCAGGTTCAACTCCCATTAACCAACCTCAAGGTGGCCAATTACCGCCTGGGGGGCAACCTTCGTTAATGCCTGGGGGGCAACCTCAAGGTACTTCATTCGTGACTGGGGGGCAACCTCAAGGGTATCAACCCCAAGGGTATCAACCCCAGCCTCAATATGTACCCCAAAGTCAACCTCAGTATCAGTATCAACCTCAAGGATACCAACCTCAAGGTCAAGGTCAACCCCAGTATTCGTATTTACCTCAAGGTTATCAACCTACGGGTCAATACCCTGGTCAAGGTTATCAACCACCTCAAGGGCAATCATATGGGACTACACCTTACAGTTATCAACCCTATCCTCAATACGGCTATGGATCTCAGTATCCTCAACCTGTTACGAGTCAATACCCTGGAATGTTAACATGGGATCCGTCACAGGGTCAACAGATGTCGCAACCAAGTATACAGTCGGTACCTCAAGCAGGACAACCTGCAGTTCCTGGTCCACCCCAGCAACCGCAACCTGTCCAGTCAAGTGTTCAGACCCCTGTAACTTCTGTAGTTACTCAGCCGCCAATTGCACCTAGTACTCCACCTCACACGGCTGCAGCAACTACCGCTTCATCTACCATGCTTACATCTGGAGTATCGGCAGCTCCGGTTTCTACTGTCCCTGTAACCGCTCCTCAGACATCTGTACCGTTGTCTGGACCCACGGTTCAAACCACAGTCCAGATGCCTGCAGGTCAACCTGGTACAAGTACGGTTGTTACTACTCAACCTCAATTTGTTCAACCTCCGTACCAGGGACAGTATCAACCTGGGCAAGCTGCCCAACAACCGGTTTACCAGTATCAACCGTATCCTGGGTACAATTATCAACCACCTCAACAACCCCAGTACGGTCCGGTTAATCCTGGTTTTCCAGGAGGATATAATATCCCAAATGCGACTCCTGTTCCTAGTTATCCTGGATATCCTCCTCCTGGGGCTGGTATTGTGACTCAGAGTTTTAGAGATCCTAACCGGCAGTTACCGTTTATTGCGACTTTAGATTTACCCGACTTGACGCGCCTAACGAACGATCCAATTCAATATCTTCCGTTCTGGCCGCCAATGCCAAATAAGTTGCCCAGCGATATACCCAAGTTCGAAGGTAAGTCTGGAGAGGATCCGTCTAATCACGTGATGACTTACCACCTCTGGTGTGCATCAAATTCCATCTCAGATGATTCTATCCGCTTACGTCTTTTCCAGCGTACACTCATTGGTCTCGCAGCCAAGTGGTACATTGAGTTGCCACGGGCTTCTTTTTACAACTTTAGCCAGTTAGCTACTTCATTCTTAACTCATTTTCAGTTACCAGTCAGATACGATAATGGTACAGAATTATTAACTTCGCTAAAACAATCGACATCCACGTACATTTCTGATCACATCCATGAGTGGAGACGTCGAAGAAGATTAGTGAAAGTTTTTATCCCGGACCAAATCTTAGCTGAATGGTTTGTCAAATCATTATTACCAAGAATTACTGAAGATGTAGCTAAGGCCGGCGTAGTTACTGAGGAGCAAGTCATTGCTCAGGCACAATACCTTGACTTAGTTTACACTCAGTCGGGTACGTTACACGAGAAAATTCCGGATCTTCCAAAGTCAAACCAAATCGCTGCTGCTCCTTCGGGATCTCATGCCGCTGATGGTATGATCGGTATCGTGACTACGAAGAGTAAGAAGAAGTCTTCCAAGACCTCCAATACTCCAATTATCACTTTGCCTGATTCTCCGACAGGAGAGTCTTCTCCTCCTGAACTTACCGCCGACATTCACGCTGTAGAGTCATCTACGGCCAAATCCAAAAACGGTGGAAAGAAGAAAGGAAAGAAGAAGGCTAAAGCAGACAAGGCTCCAAAGGAGAAAACGGAAAAGTCGGAAACCAATGACGAAAAGCGCAAACCTCGTTATCCTTGTCTTATTTGTGAAGAAGATCATTTTACGAGAGACTGCCCTCATCGGGCCGAGGTAGTGAAAATAGTTAAAGGTTCTCCCACTCCTGCTGTGTTAAAGAATCCATTTCCCGAGCAGGAAAATAAGATGATAGGTTCTTCTTCGAATGCCAGTGAAGAACCCATTTTGATGATGTCTCATGTCAGGATTGCGACTCGATCGCAAGATTATGGTAGTAAGGCTCCTGTTGATGGTAAAGAAGCAGAATCTTCTCACTCTAACCCATCAACCTCAGCTCCTGGTTCCGATCCACTACAGATCGAAAAACCTAACCCAGACTTAGTGATTAAGCCGCCCGCCAAGGGTGTACTTCGAAGGTCTGCTTTCAATCCACATGCGAGAGCAGCCCAGAATTACAACATTGTTGAAGACTTAGCTGTTTCACCTTCAGCAATGTCGGCACTCGAAGTGCTGCAATCATGTCCAGCGCAACGAAAATTGCTTTTGTCGGCTATTGGAGCTGTCGATGTTCAGGACCCGAACCTAATGATCTTTGATCTAGAAAGTAGTACACCGCGTCTCCCCCATCAAATGGCTTTCCAAATTCCAGTGATAGTCAAAAACAGGCCTATTCATCGGACTGTGATTGATGAGGGAGCTTCTACGTGTATTATGTCGATTCAATGTTGGAGATCGCTTGGTTCTCCTTCGTTGAACCAATCCCCCACCATCCTTAAGGCCTTTGATGGCCGTGGGTTCCGTCCGTTTGGTATTCTACAAGAATTGCCTATAGGGGTCGAAGGTAAAACCGTTAGTCTGGATGTGGAAGTGGTTGATGCCCCTCTAGACTACAACCTTCTTTTGGGTCGAAGTTGGTCATATGCTATGACAGCGGTCGTTTCATCGGTCTTCAGAGTCATTAAGTTTCCACATAACGGTAAGATCGTGACTATTGATCAGCTGACATACTTTTCATCCGACCCAACCTCTTTAGAAACTATCCAGCATGTTGGTAAAACGACAATCCCTTATAGGGACATTGGTGTAGGTTTAGTTAAGGATTCCGGTTTACTGGGAACTTTTCCTCTCCCTCCACTCAATGCAGACCCTTCGTTCACAACAATTCATATGATCACGTCAGAAAACATTATTTATGATGCTAGACTCACTCGGTGATGTTATGCCGTTGAGTCCATATGAGATTGCTTATGAAGCTCTTATGTCTTTTACCGACTTTCATTCAACCGACCAAATGAATGTGGTCAGTGAAGAGTCACTTTTCACCTCACCCTTAGAACGGATAACGTTTCCCGAAGAAGTGTCATCTGACGAACAACTTCGCGAAATCCTAAGTGTAGATGATCTACCATGGGAAGATCTCCATCACAGATCTTCGTTTTTACCTAAGGATGATGCATTTGAAAATGATTTTTCATCTATCTTTACCGCTGAATATGTCAAAGACGCTCAGGATCCAACGAAACATTCTGATTCAGAGCTGAATTTAGGGAATATTTCTCGTACTATTCCCATTGATATTTCAGTGAAGCCCGGAATCGAGGAGAACATTCATATAGGTGCCGCATGTACTGAAGAAGAAATCCAAACTTACAAGGCCCTATTCCAAGAATTCCGCGACGTGTTTGCCTGGTCTTACGAAGAAATGCCAGGAATCGATCCTGCCATTGTTGTTCATGAAATCAAAACCTACCCGGATGCTAAACCCATTCGGCAACGGTTGCGTCAGATTCACCCTCGAAAAGCAGCTGCAATCAAAGCCGAAGTCGAAAAGCTGTTGAAAGCAGGTTTCATTTATCCGATCCCGTTAACGGATTGGGTATCGAATATTGTTCCCGTCAATAAAAAACAAGGAACAATAAGAATCTGTATCGATTATAGGGATATCAATCGAGCTTGTCCAAAAGACAACTATCCTACGCCTTATATCGATCAAATTATTGATGATTGTGCCGGAAGTGAGATGTTTTCCTTCATGGATGGTTTCTCAGGTTATAATCAAATCAATATTCTACCTGCCGATCAACCAAAAACGGCATTCATTTGTCCATGGGGGACATTTGCTTATTGCAAATTACCTTTTGGCCTTAAGAATGCCGGTGCTACTTTTCAACGGGCCATGTCTTATGCATTTCATGACATCAAGCACATTGTGCAACCCTATCTCGATGATTTGCCTGCTCATTCTTTACACCGAGCTGATCACCTTGTCCATTTACGAGCAATCTTTATGAGGTGTAGGCATTATCGAATTCGGTTGAATCCCCACAAGTGTGTTTTCTGTATAGAAACAGGTCGATTGCTGGGATTTGTTGTTTCCAAAACCGGCATTCGCGTCGATCCCTCGAAAGTCGAGGCTATCATCCAATTGCCTCCTCCTTCGAGTTTGCGCCAACTCCAAAGTTTGCAAGGGAAAGCGAACTTTTTACGCCGATTCATCCCTAACTACGCCGAGGTCACTAAAGGTTTTACACGGTTGTTGAAACAGAACGTACAATTCTTTTGGGACGAGATTGCTCAACAATCTTTTGATGCATTAAAACACGCGTTGACCCATGCACCGTTATTGCATCCTCCCAACTACAACCAGGACTACTTCTTATACCTCGCAGCTTCGCATTCCACCATTGGAATGGTGTTAGTTCAAGAAGATGAATTCAAGGCAGAGCATGTGATATATTACCTTAGCAGAACCTTAAATCCAACTGAGTTAAAATATTCACATGTGGAGAAATTGGCCCTGGCAGCCGTTCAAGCTGTCCAGCGTTTTCGTCACTACATTCTTCTCCGCAAAACTACTGTTATTTCGGATTGCAACCCTATGATTTATATCTTGACAAAACAACTGCTAGGGGGCAAGTACTCTAAATGGATCGTCATCCTGCAAGAGTTCGACTTGGAGTTTGAGAAGTCCAAGTCTAAGAAATCTTTAGTCTTCGCGGAATTGATGTGTGATTTCCCGAGTGCTGACACAGAGACTGTGGCAGAGGAGTCCATTGCGGACGAATCTTTGTTTCTTATTAGCACTGTAGATCCGTGGTATGGGGATATAATCATCTATCTCCAAACCCAAACCTTTCGGCCTGAAGCTTCCAAGGAAAACCGTCGAAAAATTCGGTTTCAATCCCAGCAATACAGAATTATTGGAGATACACTTTATCGCCTGGGGGCAGACTTAGTTTTTCGACGTTGTTTAACTCACGATGAGGCTGAGAGAGTTTTGAATGATTGTCACTCTGGAGCATGTGGCGGTCATATGTCTGGGTATGCCACAGCTCAGAAGGTGTTGCGCGCTGGCTATTTCTGGCCGTCTATGTTTAAAGATTGTATCCTTGCCGTCAGAAAATGCCACAACTGTCAAGTGTTTGATCGCAAGATGCGCGCTCCACCTGCTCCTCTCCACCCTATAATTGCCGCTGGTCCATTCGCCAAATGGGGCATTGACTTTATTACTTGTAACCCTCACTCGGCCGGGGGGCATGCGTATATCATCCTCGCGGTTGATTATTTTACTAAGTGGGCCGAGGCGATGCCTACATTCGACGCAAGCGGCAAGACAGCTGCACTTTTCGTATTCAATCATATCATAACTAGGTTTGGTGTCCCACAAGCAATCATTACGGACCATGGAAGCCATTTTCGAAATGTCATGATGACTGAACTTACAAGCCAGCTTGGTTTGCGCCACGATAGCTCTACACCTTATTATCCGCAAGCCAACGGTTTGGTTGAGTCAATCAACAAAGTTCTAGTCGTCATGATTCGACGGATCATTGGTATCCATCGAACGAATTGGCATAACATGTTATTTTCGGCGCTATGGGCATATCGAACTTCAGTGAAAAATTCAACAGGTTTCACCCCTTTTCAGCTAGTTTATGGCTTAGAAGCTGTGTTACCTATTGAGTGCGAAATCCCATCACTTCAAATGGCTGTCGAATTACTTCCAGCTACTTCCGAAGAGGAGAAACGGTTGTTATACTTGGCTAAATTAGATGAGACTCGACGTGACGCTACTTTAGCTATCGAGACTCACGCGAAACGAATGAAAGCTCAGTACGATAAAAATGTAACCCCTCGAAGTTTTTCGGAAGGAGACCTAGTACTATTATATGATCAAGCTAACGATAAGCTAGGTGCCGGAAAATTCGTTCCCATGTGGCATGGGCCCTACATTGTAAAGCGAAAGCTAGCAAAAGGGGCTTATGAGTTAGTTGATTTTGATGGGGACTCTTTGGGCAAACCCAGAAATGGACTTTACCTAAAGAGGTATTATGCTTAAAATGATGGATGGAGAAATTTTTAGATAGGTTAGATTTCTTTTCTAGCTAGCAAGTGTGTTAGTTTAGTCAGTGTGCTTAGCTTAGCAAGTGTGGTTTTTCGTCATTATTTTGGCTCATCTTGGTTTTACTCTTGATATTGTAGATGTCGACGCCTCTCCAAACATACATTGGATTTGCTGATGGTGCTTGTCGTAGTACACGGAATATCTCTTCCGCAGCTTGGGTTATCTATTCGCCCTCTGACGAGTTAGTTTCTATGCATGGGGTAAGCCTCGGTCAAACAACGAATAACATTGCAGAATACAGTGCAGTGGTTGAATTATTATCCGAATCTATTTCATTTGGAATTCGACGTTTGATAGTGAGGTTAGATTCTGAACTTGTTGTATTACAGCTTAATAGAGTTTATGCCATTAGAAATCCTGTGTTATTAAGGTTGTTTTTGAGAGTGCGTCTCTTGGAACGTGAATTTGATTACATTGAATATCAACATATTCCAAGGTCTTTGAATACATTAGCAGATGCAATTGCTTCTCGAGTGTTGGACAGACATTTATAATAATCATGCAAGTAAATTTAAAGACATTTCATCATACATGTTAAACAAGATAAGCCGGTAATAGTGATATATAGATATAGATAGAAGTGTGTCCAAAAATATATACATCGTCTTCGATCATAGGTTTAACACACCTTATGATCGGCAAAATGATAGTACAAAAAGTCAAAAATGTCACATGTGACTACAAAAGTGACTAGTCAATCACTGGTGGTGCTCTCTGTACGACACCACTGCGCGGGCTACCTTGCGCAGAAATCTCCTAAACGGTCCAGGGACCGCGACTACGAAGCGCTGAAGCCTCATAGGAATATCATCCATAGCAGTCTCAGGTATATCTGCCGTGAGACGCTCTAGATCATGCTCCAAATCAGCTAGTACTTCTGCTGTCGCATCCTGTAGGGCCGGTGCCGGTGCAGCTGGATGTCGTCTGTCGTAAGGCCGGAGATTGGCTGGACGCTGTGGTCCAACATCTGCATTTTTAAAATTTTACTGTTACTTTGAGACGATATATATGAAAAATAAAAAAATACATAATTAGAAAACTTGTGAAAATGAAAGTACCTCTGTCATCCCATTGTTCTCCCTGTGGAAGAACCATGTCCGGATCACCTCTGAAATCCATTCCGGCATATGGAAAGTCTTGTATCACAAAAAGCTGGCCCTCTAGCCAGTCGAAGTAACTGTCTGAGAATCGAACCACTGCAGCACCCTCGTCAGGATGCCGGGCCATCACCGCAACCCATCGAACAAGCTTTGGCTCCCGAGGACCCAAGTCATCAACAGTGAGTTGCTGAGGGATCAGCATAGGAACTCTCTCCAAGGCAAAGCTCACGACTAGAGGCCCATATCCAAAAGTTTTTAGTCGTCCGTTCTTTGCCTTGGTTAGTTGGCTCTTCATATGAGCCGACACAGCTTCGCACCAGTTGAAGATGGTGCCTTGGTAACAGTCAACTGCCATCCGCATTTGGGATCCGGAGGCAATGTGCAAGGCGGCCGCGCCACAAATCCTAGTGACCGTAAATGCAATAACTCTAAGTTCCGCCAGAGCGATGTGCTTTATCTCCACGCCTTTTTTATGGCGAGTCCCTGGTCTGCACCACTCCTCGCGGAGATCATCAAGGGATTGGCCACCCGGCCTGGTCCCCGCAAGGTTGAGTTGCTCACCTCTGTTTGGCAAGCCAGTGAGAAAGTATACATCCGAGGGCTCTATCTCGAGCTGGTGCCCTCCAATGTAAAAACATTGATCTTGAACGTTCCATCGCTCAACCAGCCATTCCAAAAATCTTACCTGGCCCCTCATGCCCGGTATGGTCCAATATTTGTACAATCCACATGTTCTTAAGGCATCCAGAGAGGGTTGGTGGTTAATCGCAGCTTCATCGTCCTCTACGTGCTCTCTCTCTCTCCAGTCTAACATGTTTTAGGTCCTGCACATCAAAAGAGTCAATTAGAAATTAATTTGAGCAAATTTGGTGGTTTTTTGAGAGAGTTAGGGTTTTGAAATGCGCCCTTTGCGGAAGACGCACCCCGGCTTTGTAGCACAGGGCGTCCGGACGCAGCTCGCCTGAAGGCGGACTGCGTCCCCCGACCTTTTTCCCGTGTGAGAAAAAGTCGGGGGACGCAGGTCACCCGAAGGGCACCTGCGTCCGCCGAGGGGCGCATTTTGAACCCAAAACCCCCCCAAAAAATGAAACAGAGACCGAAAACAAAAAACTAAACGGATAAAAATGAAGAGTGGGATGTGTAAAATACCTCGGTGAAGCGGCGTTCGATTCCGACGGTCAGATTTTCCGCAGCAACCACGGGAAGTTTCTTGTCAAAAGCTCCTTTTTCAACCTCAACAGTGAAACGGTAAAAATGACATGGTAAAAGGTCTTTTTATAGGTTTTTTGGATGAATTAGTTCATTTTTTACCATGAAAAGATGTTTTCAAATGTATTTTTGCCTATTTTAAACAGGTATGAGTAATGTGTCGCTTTTGTGCAGGACGAAGGGATTTCGAGGGAAATTGTAATTTTTCACAAACAAAATTTCAGAGTCATCTTTTAAGCCCTTTTCTGACTCCTAAAACATGAAAAGATCGCCGAGTGTTTCTTTTTCACTCGTTAAAACGGAATTAAAAGACGGTCCCCTTTTAGCTCTTTTCTGACCGCAAAATCAGGAAAAGATTGCCGGGTTTTTGTCGTTTCAAACTCGATAAGGAAATAAAACGACGTGTCTTTGATCGCTTTTTACTTTTCAGGTCAACGACACTATTATGAAAGTACTCCTTGGTCGCAAGATCAAGCGGTTCCCCCAGGTATTATTTTATACTTTTTCGGGCTTGAGGGACACAAATATACGAAAAAGTTCAACGTGGAGTTTCCTTAAGTTTTTCAGACTCTCTAAAAATGAAAAACGCCGAGTTTCTCCTATACTGGGCTCGTTAAACTTTTACAGTAAAGGACCTGTTCAATTACAAACAGGAACGAACCACTCCTTCCTAGGGTTCGAATTTAAACTAGGTTGGACTCGTCCGAAGGATGAGCTTATAATCAAGCATATGTTATCCTCCTCAAGCTTGTTAAAAATAAAGAGGTACTTGCCAGAAATGGTGGGGGAAAAAAGAGAAGAATGAACCTATTTGTCACCTTTTGTCTCAGAAGAAACTTTATTACCGCTCTTGAACACGACACTTTTTCATTCACCTGGGTTGGGAAATCTTTTACCTCACAGTTGACCAAATCACTTTGAAAATCTTTAACCGGGTTCAGGGATCAACTTTGAGTTATTCGTCACCAAACCATCTGTTGTGTCGTTATGTGTTCAAGAGGTCTGCAAGCAAAACTTTCATCTGCAAAATACTTGTCATCCATTTGACCATCCCTGAGTCAGTCCTTACAGCAACATTTCTTCAACTTGAACAATGATTTCGTGTTGCGGGCTTGCCTGCAACGGGTCGCTTTCTATCGACATCGACACATTATCTAGAAAGATGACTTAGGAATCGACAGTACCTTGAAGTCTGCATGCATCAATGGCAGGTTTCTCGCCTTTGACGTCAGTTTACATCATTGACTTTCGATCAGAGGATTCCGTGAAGTGTTCGACATCAAAACATCTATTCACATTTCACGGGTTGTGCTTGGTACTTTGAGGACCATTGACATTACTGGTGGTTTCTCTCACGCTTGTTAACAGTTTACATCATTGACTGGTAATCAAGTGGTTTCTACCATGTTCGACATCGAATCATTTAATCACATGGCTAGAATCGTACCAATTCGGGAAGTAGAAGTGAAGACCCTGGATCTAGTTTCTACCATCCAGGCTGCGAGGAGTTTTGTATTCATTGTCTATGTAGACTTATCATAAACAGATGGCTGCGTCCATACTGTGTCTACAAAAGTCTATAAAAATGATGTACTGCAAGATCATTCCTGTATCAGAATAGTTAGTCCATTAGTTAAAGTTTTGAATCTGAGTATGGGAATGCCTACCTCAGTGATGATATAATCTTATCCATGTATTTTGTGTTGAAAATTGCAGGTTCCAACCAGGCCATCCACAAGGCAATCCTTGAAATGATAAAGCGCTTCACCCTTCCTAGAATTACAAAACCCTATTCTATTCCAGGCTTCGCACTTTAGGGGGCAATCTGTTACACTAAAAAATGTCACCTTGACTACTTACAGTTAGTATGGCTCAAATCAACAGTCATGCTACCCTCTTAGGCAAGTCTCATGCCTCTTTTATCCATATCAAACTCAAAGAAGAGAGAAAGTCTTGTAAAAATCATGTTTATCTCTGGGGTCGCAGGTTCTCTCTAGCCTTACCTGCGGGGACGCTGACCATGTTCACAAAATCTGCGTCCATGGACGCTCTGTATGTTAAGGGACAGGTGCGTCCCTCTGTAAAAGGCAAAATGCGCGAGTTTTATCTTGAAAAAGTTACTTGTGGTTACTTCTAGAACATTCTAGAGGTCGGTTTGATGAAATGGATGCGCCTCCAGTTGGTTCATGTATCTCTATTAAGGGGGAACTTATCCCATCAATAAGGGAGCTATCCCACCCAAAGAGGGGGATGATCCCATTGATAGTGGACCTGAATAACCTCTTTACAGCACTATAAATGAAGGCATTGAGCCAGAAGGAGAGGAGGTTGGAGCTATACATTTTCTTTGGGTAAATGCTGCAGGATTTAGGTCTTCCATTAGAGCCTTTGTGAGGAGAGATTGTCTTCACTTGATTCTACTTGGGAGAGGGTGAGCTTTGTCAAAGTAGAGGAAAACCCTTGATGGACCCTGGGAGGAACTTGCACAACACCAAGGCCAGGTTGTAAGAGTTTCTTTGTTTCGTTATTAATACAAATTGGTTTATTTTTCTCAATAGCTTGTGTTAATGAGTTATTTCATGTGTTCCTTGGTCTGCATGTTGAATATATGTTTTATTATATGAAATGCAAGTGCTTGGTAATTGTTTGATTGTTTGTGGTTGCAGGAATTGACTTGAAGGAGGAGCTCATCCGGATCGTCAAGAACGGACTTCAACAACAGCGTTTTGGAATAAGGTAAGCCTAAACACTTGTAGTTTTCATGTTGTAAAAGGTGTATTTAGAGAAAGATCACTCCATTTTGTCTTGTTTGTCATTAGAATGTCTTAGACTTCTAGGAAGGTCAGTCGTGTCCGCACCCTTGACAGATTCCGTGTGACACCTCCGCCACAGTTTCTGTGTCAGCACGTGGGAAATCACACATCAACTCCGCAAAAACTAAAGATTTCGTAGACTTGGATTTCTCGAATTCCAAGTCGAACTCCTGCAGGATAACGATCCATTTAGAGTACTTGCCCCCTAGCAATTTCTTGGTCAAAATGTAGATCATAGGGTTGCAATCTAAAATTACCGTAGTTTTGCGTAGTAGAATGTAGTGACGAAAACGTTGGACAGCTTGAACGGCTGCCAATGCTAATTTCTCCACATGTGAGTATTTTAGCTCAGTTGGATTTAAAGTTCGACTAAGGTAATATATCACATGTTCAGTTCCTGATTCATCTTCCTGAACTAAGACCATTCCAATGGTGGAATGAGAGGCGGCGAGATACAAGAAGTAATCCTGGTTGTAGTTGGGAGGATGCAACAACGGTGCATGGGTCAACGTATGTTTGAGTGCATCAAAAGATTTCTGAGCTATCTCATCCCAATAGAATGGAGTATTTTGCTTCAACAACCGGGTAAAACCCTTTGTAACCTCGACATAGTTAGGAATGAATCGTCGTAAAAAGTTTGCTTTCCCCTGCAAACTTTGGAGTTGGCAAAGACTCGAAGGAGGAGGAAATTTGATGATAGCTTCGACCTTCGAGGGATCAACTTGAATGCCGGCTTTTGAAACTACAAATCCCAGTAATCGACCCATTTCTATACAGAAGACACATTTGTGTGGGTTCAACCAAATTCGATAATGCCTACACCTCATAAAAGTTGCTCGTAAATGGACGAGGTGATCAGCTCGATGTAAGGAATGAGCAGGCAAGTCATCGAGATACGGTTGCATAATGTGTTTGATGTCATGAAATGCATAAGACATCGCCCTTTGAAAAGTTGCTCCAGCATTCTTAAGCCCAAATGGTAATTTTCAATAAGCAAATGTCCCCCATGGACAAATGAAAGCCGTTTTTGGTTGATCGGCAGGTAGAATATTGATTTGATTGTATCCGGAAAAACCGTCCATGAAGAAAAATATTTCGCTTCCGGCACAATCATCAATGATTTGATCGATATAGGGAGTTGGGTAATTGTCCTTTGGACAGGCTCGATTAATGTCCCTATAATTGATGCATATTCTTATTGTTTTGTGCTTTTTGTTAACCGGAACAATATTTGATACCCAATCCGTTAATGGGATCGGATAAATGAAACCTGCTTTCAATAATTTTTCAACTTCTGCTTTAATTGCAGCAGTTTTTCGTGGGTGAATCTGACGCAAATGTTGCTGGACGGGTTTAGCGTCCAGGTAAGTCTTGATTTCATGAACAACAATCGCAGGATCAATTCCTGGCATTTCCTCATAGGACCATGCAAACACATCGCGGAATTCTTGAAATAGGGCCTTATATAATTGAATTTCGTCATCTGTACACGAGGCACCTATATGAATGTTCTCAACAATTCCAGGCTTAACCGAAATGTCAATAGGAATAGTTCGAGAGATGTTTCCCAAATTTAACTCTTAATCGGGATGTTTCATTGGATTCTAAGGTTCCTTGACATATTCAGTTGTAAAAATTGATGAGAAATCATTTTCAAAACGATCATCCTCAGGTAAAAACGAAGATCTGTGATGGAGATCTTCCCATGGTAAATCATATACACATAGGATTTCACGAATTTGCTCGTCAGAGTGAACAAGTTCAGAAAACGTAGTTAAATCCGAGGTTGATGTGAAAAGTGATTCCTCACGGACCACATTCATTAAGTCATTTTCGGTTGAACATGGGTCGGCAAAAGACTGCACGACTTCATAGGCAATTTCATATGGACTCAAAGGCATGGCATTACCAAATGAGTCTATCTCAGATTCAGAAGGGACAATCCAAGGATCATCATAAATAATGGTGTCTGATGTAATCATATGAATGGTTGCAAATGAAGATGATGCGTTGATTGGAGGAAAAGGAAAAGTTCCTAGTAAACCATCATCTTTAACTAATCCTACTCCAACATCCTTATATGGGATAGTCGTTTTACCAACATGTTGAATACTCTCCAAAGAGGCTGGGTCGGATGAAAAGTAAGCCAGCTGGTCTATTGTTACGATCTTTCCATTGTGTGGAAACTTTATTACTCGAAAGACCGATGAAACGACCGCTGTCATAGCGTAAGACCAACTTTGACCCAAGAGAAGGTTGTAATCTAGAGGGGCATCAACCACCTCCACATCTAGACTAACGGTTTTTCCTTCAACCCCTATAGGCAAATCCTGTAGAATGCCAAAAGGATGAAACCCACAGCCATCAAAGGCCTTTAGAATCGTCGGGGATTGATTTAGCGAAGGAGAACCAAGCGATCTCCAGCACTGTATCGACATAATACACGTTGAGGCTCCCTCATCAATTATAGTCCGATGAATAGGCCTGTTTTTTACTATCACTGGAATCTGGAAAGCCATTTGATGAGGCAAACGCGGTGTACTATTTCCTAGATCGAAGATTATTAGGTTCGGGTCCTGAACATCAACAGCTCCTATAGCCGACAAAAGTAATTTACGTTGTGCTGGGCATGATTGCAGCACTTCCAAAGCCGACATTGTTGGGGGTGAAATAGCTAAATCCTCAACAATGTTATAATTCTGGGCCACTCTCGCATGTGGATTGAAAGATGACTTTCGAAGTATACCCTTGGCAGGTGGTTTGATTACCAAGTCTGGATTAGGTTTCTCGATCTGTAGTGGATCAGAACCGGGAGCTGAGGTTGATGGATTAGAATGAGAAGATTCTGCTTCTTTACCATCAACAGGACTCTTACTACCATAATCTTGCGATCGAGTCGCAATCCTAACATGGGACATCATCAGTATGGGTTCTTCATTGGCACTCGAGGATGAACCTATCATCTTATTGTCTTGAGCCGGAAAAGGATCCTTCAAAACAACAGGAGTTTGGGAACACTTGACAATTTTTGCAACCTCTGCACGATGAGGGCAGTCTCTTGTAAAATGTTCATCATCACAAATGAGACAAGGATAACGAGGTTTGCGCTTTTCATCATTGGATTCCGCCTTTTCAGGTTTCTAGTTTGAACTTTTGTCCGTTTTATTCTTCTTCTTTTCTTTCTTCTTTCCACCGGATTTTGATTTGGCTGTAGATGACTCTACAACGTGAATATCGGCGGAAATCTCTGCAGAAGAATCTCCTGTTGGGGAATCAGGCAAGGTTATAATGGGAGAAGACTTCTTCTTACTTTTAGTGTTAACCATGCCAATCATACCATCGGCGGCATGAGATCCCGAAGGAGCTGCAGTGATTTGATTTTTCTTGGGAAGATCGGGGATTTTTTCGTGTAACGTACCTGACTGAGTATAGACCAAGTCAAGGTACTGTGCTTGAGTAATTACTTGCTCCTCGGTAACAACTCCGGCTTTAGCAACATCTTCAGTGATCTTTGGCAACAAATATTTTACAAACCACTCGGCCAAGATTTGATCCGGAATAAATGCCTTCACTAAACGTCGTCGACGTCTCCACTCATGAATATGATCTGAAATGTAAGTGGATGTCGATTGTTTTAGTGAAGTTAACAATTCCGTGCCATTGTCATATCGGACTGGCAACTGAAAATGAGTTTAAAACGAGGTAGCTAACCGACTAAAATTATAAAAAGTGCCTCGCGGTAACTCAATGTACCACTTGGCCGCGAGACCAATTAGAGTGCGTTGGAAAAGTCTAGGACGGATTGAATCATCTGTAATGGAGTTAGACGCACACCATAGGTGGTAAGTCATCACATGGTTCGATGGGTCCTCTCCTGATTTACCTTCAAACTTGGGAATGTCACTAGGCAACTTATTCGACATTGGCGGCCAAAACGGAAGATAATTAATGGGATCGTTCATTAGGCACGACAAGTCAGGTAAGTCCAAAGTTGTGATAAACAGTAACTGCCAATTAGGATCCCTAAAACTCTAGGTCATGAGACCAGCTCCAGGAGGAGGATATCCAGGATAACTAGGAATAGGAATCACGTTCGGGATATTGTATCCTCCCGGAAAACCAGGATTAACCGGACCATACTGGGGTTGTTGAGGTTGTTGATAAGTGTACCCAGGATATGGTTGATACTGATAGATTGGCTGTTGCACAGCAGGACCGAATTGGTACTGTCCCTGGTATGGTTGATAGGTGAATTGTGGTTGACTTGTGACAACCGTACTTAAACTAGGTTGTCCTACAGGCATCTGAACCAAAGTTTGAATCATAGATCCAGACGGTGGTAAAGATGTCTGAGGAGTAGATACAGGAACAGTAGAAACCGGAGCTGTCGATACTCCAGAAGTAGGTGGGGTAGATTGAACAGATGTTGCGGCAGTTGTAGCAGTCGTTTGAGGCGGTGTACGAGGTGTACTAGGCCCAGGATAAGAAACTACCGAAGGTACAGAAGTTTGAATGTTAGACTGGAATGGTTGCTGGGGTGTACCAGAAACTAAGGGTTGTCCAGTTTGAGATGACAACTGTACACTTGGCTGCAACACCTGTTGGGTTTGCGAGGGATCCCACACTATATTCATTCCGGGGTGCTGACCCATAACTGGCTTAGAATACTAAGGACCATAACCGGGTTGAGGGTAGGATTGATAATTGAAAGATACATTTCCCGTTCCTTGAACATACGCTTGACCTTGTGGTGGTTGGAAACCTTGGTTCGAGTATTGACCTTGGGGTTGATACCCTTGAGGCACATACTGATACTGGGGTTGACCTTGAGGTATAAATTGATACTGGGGTTGACCTTGGGGTACATATTGAGTCTAGGGTTGACCTTGAGGAACGTACTGTCCCATAGGTATGTACTGTCCTTGAGGTTGCCCCCCAGATGCAAATTGTGTACCTTGAGGTTGCCCCCCAGGCGTTAATTGAGGCTGCCCCCCAAGCGGTAACTGGACACCTTGAGGTTGAGGATTGGGAATAGAACTTGACATCATAAGAATATCTTCTACGCTCAACGACTTAGTACCATTGTTTCCAATTAATAACCCTTGCTCAATGGGTTGAGGAGATGCTCCCGAAAAACTACCAGAAAGTGACTGATACCCGGAGGGAACAGAAGGACCGCCATACAAAAAAGATTCGGGCGATTGAGTAAACATGGATGACTGTCCTGCCATATTGACGGGAGTATAAAAACCTCTAGGTGTTGGGTGATAAGGAGCACGAGGTGGTGAAAAACTTAACCCTGAGTTTTCTAAAAAATTAGTCAAAGAAAGATACCAAGAACTACTCCTAGGTGGACTGTAAAAAATTGATTCACACTCCCTTAGCTCAATAACAGGTTGATTTTCAGGGATAGGGATGCCTACTTCTTCTTCCGGAGCAAGTTCTTCAATAGAAATAAGTCCAGAAGGAAGATCTTGGCTGATTATTCTTTCTACCCTAGGTGAACCAGGACCACTAGAAGTTGGGGAAACAAACCCCGATGTCGGAGTAGCAGCAAATTCACTTTCAGGCTCGGATATTTCGGGTTCTTCACCTATATCACTAGTAGATGAAAAGCTACCAGCGATTTCGGAGACAGACACTGACTGTGGATTATAATCTACTACTAACAGTTGAAAATCAGGATGTACTATCAAAGAAGATTCTCCTTCCTCAGGTGACCCAACTCTACTGTCTCTAGGAGTTACGAGGACTTTTAAGCCTTCAAGTTGGCTTGGTACTTCCTCAGGAGGTTGGCCCCGAAGTCTACGGGACTTCCTCAATAACTCAGCCATGTTTACAAACTCAGGAGACTGGCCCCGAAGTCTACGGGACTGTCTTGGTAATTCAGCCACAGGTAAAGACTTTTAACTAATTCACACGCAAACAAAGTAAAATATCAATAAAAATCACCTAAAGTCTCTAAAGAACCAAAAAAATTTGAATCACACGCCTAAAGAATCTAGGAGATCAAACACACACAAACAGTAACTTTCCGTACCGAAAACACTAGTTGGTGATGAAATCCAACGTCGCAGAGTTCAGTACAGAAATGGCAGTTGGAACAGTTACCCCAGTAACCTGCTTAATGAATAGACTAGCACAAGTTCCTCCACTTAACCATCTCGAGTGAAGTGAACCCCCCAGAAAATCCAAGTGAGTCTAGCCAACGTCTGCTCCAAGTACAGTGGGATCTTCCCGCCACTGTCACCTCAGGAAGAGTCCTAAAGAATATGGCCACTAAGGTTACCAACTGAGACAAATACACCTGGGGGAATAGTCTACGATCCGATACGCACACAAGGGC
This sequence comes from Pinus tabuliformis, assembly GCA_031772625.1. Lineage (NCBI taxonomy): Eukaryota > Viridiplantae > Streptophyta > Pinopsida > Pinales > Pinaceae > Pinus > Pinus tabuliformis. Next base: position 1,000,184,348 of record CM062818.1, read on the forward strand.
AGATTAGCAAGCTCAATCCCCTTGAAGGCTCCTTGACATAATCCAAGGTTTACCAACAAGTGACCCCAGGCTCCTTGACAATGGTTAATCCGATGTTTACCGTTTTTAATACGTGAATATCTGGCGTCGTTCCCAATGAGGAAGGATTGATTCCCACACTGGTTCGGACACGATCTCGTGCTTCTCCTTTAAGAGGAGCTTTCCCAGGGCATAAATGCAACAATTGGATTTCTTCCCTACCACAAGATATAGCTACTTGTTTGTTTTTACTGTCTTGGAGATTTAATTACTCTCCTACTCCAAGACACCAACCTAAGCTAAGTTGGTGTATCAAAGCCCTAGAAATAAAAATGTTACTAGGTGAATTTTACTTTAAGCGTTAATTTTAGTGGTTTTTGTTTAAGTCCAAAGGTGCAGAGATGAAACTCGTGGTATGAAGACTCGACTCAAAATCACTAAAAATGCACCTACGATGATCTAAACAATCTTTTTCTCTTCGATGAACTTCTAAACTAAGAAAGAGTTTGAGAATGAAAATACTTTGTAAACACAAATCTTTCTCAATTAAACAAATTAAAAGAAGAGCTTTTTCTTTTCCAAAGCACTCAAAACGAGACAAATAGTTATTTCACAAAAATTTCCCTTTTTCGTTTCAAAGCATTCAATCACTACAAAGAACAAACTTTTTTGAAAAGAGATTTTTATATTTTTTAATAAAACACTCAAAACTATGCAAATGACCAACTTTGAGAGCTACAAACTATAAAAACCTATTTGAAGTCAAAGCCTACTAAAAGTCTTTTTTAAGGATGTTTTACTCAGCTAAATGTAAGCTAAGGACTAATTTATGCAGAATCACAAATCAGTCAAGAACAACCAATTTCGTTTTCTTTTTGAAAATGAAAATCCAAACTCTCAAAAACAAGCTTTTCGAAGTTTTGTAAAGAGAAAACTCAAAGCGGATTCCTCAAACAAGAGGAGATTTCATCAATGGTCAGACTCATAAGAAGGCTGGTAGACACTAAGGTGATCTGAAGTCCCTACAGCTTCTAAGCTCAGAGCCACTACACAACCACATTGAAAAACAAACCCAACAAGCAAAACTCCTAGGCATTTCACCTAAAACCCTAACACTAACGAAATCAATCTAAGGAAAGCTTATGACAAGTTATATGCAGGTCTGGGCAGTGGATAACAATTTCTAAATACAAACTAAGCTGACTAACAGAGGAAATCTTAGGGTTTTCAAAATTTTGACAGGGTCTGCAGGCCCACAGTTGGCACAGGTGCAGTCCCACTCTGTGCTAAAAGCCAAGCTGCGGGTAAGTACGCACTGTGTCAAACGGCTAGGGTGCGGTCCTCTCCCAAAGCTATGAAAAACGAAAAATAACCCTGGATCTACAAACTCTACCCACTTTTACACACAACAAGCCAAAAACAGAAACAAAAATAGAGTTTCTCAGGTCAAAGTAAAAACAAGGAAAACAATCAAGTCCCTTGTGGAGTCGCCATTTTGTCACACGGAATAAGTCGATCTTGCGGACAAGATAGACCTTCCTAGAATCTAAATAAGACCTAATGACAAGCAAACCAACCAGACACTATCTTTCTCTAAATATGCTTTGATAAACAATAGCAAACAAGTGTTTTTAGGGCCTACCTTAGGTCCAACGCAAGCTTGTGGATGCCCTAGCTCTTTTGATCCAAATGAGCTCCTTTTCGCAAATCTGCAAACACAAACAAGGCAAACAAATTAAATAGCACCTGAAAAGCCAATTGCATAAAACATATCTAACATGAAAGTCAAGGAGTCCATGAAACAAATAACATAAGATACTTGTTGAGAAAAATGAGTTTGATTGTATTAATTCAAAAGAAGAAGAACTTTACAACCTTTGCCTTGACGCTGTACAAGCTCCTCCCAGGGTCCAGCAAGAAGTCTCCTCTACTTTGACAAGTTTCACTCACTCCCCAATGAAGCCAAAAAGATGTGTGATCTCTCCTCTTAAGCTCAACTAGGAAGTCTTGATTTCACCAACATTTACCCTCAAAAGTGTTCAGCTTCTAACCTCCCCAGCAACCAGCCCAATGCCTGTATTTATAGTGCAATGGAGGGAGGTTACTAGGTCCTCCTTCAAAGGGATAAAGCCCTCCTTCAAAGGGATAGCTCCTCTCATCAAGGGATTAACTCCTTCTCTTTTGGGATGCATGAACCACCTCAGAGTGAACAATCCACGTCAAAATTCCTTCTAGAAACCTCTAGAATTAACCCAAAGTGAGTTTTTTAAGATAAAACTTGCGCCTTTTGACTTTCACAGGGGTCTGCACCTACACCGTTAGGGACAGAGCGGGCAGGCCCACAGCTTTTGTACACAGAAGGTGCAGGACCGCAGGTGACCATGAGAGAAAGTGCAGAACCAGAGTCACATTGATTTTTAATGTCTTTCTCTCATTTCCAAAGCTTGATTTGAAGAGCTGAGGTTTGAGACTTGCTTAGGAGGACAGTATAAGTGATGATAGACCCATACTGACTGCAAATAATCATGGTGACGATATTTTTGTGTAATAGGAAGCATACCACTCACAAATATAAATATGGAAGTGTTGTTGCCCCTAGTCTTCCACAACCTATAAGGTTTACGCCACAACAATTGGAAGAAAAAAGAGCAAAAGGGCTTTGTTACAGTTGTAATAGAAAATACACTAAAGGTCATAAGTGTGCTGAGAAGAAATTATTCTACATAGATTGTGAAGAGGAAGAAGAAAAGGAGCAAGAAAGGTCAAAAGAAGAGGATATACTCCAGGAACAAAGCCTAGATAAAGAAGAAATGAATCCGACCATATCTTGCAATGCATTGGCAGGAATTACCACTCCTCAAACCATCAAGATAGAAGGATAAATCAAGAAGAAAAAGGTAATAGTGTTGATTGATTCAGGAAGTACCCACAATTTTATTCATTGTAAGGTAGCAAAATAATTGAATTGATTCTTATATCTAGCACCAGAGTTTCAAGTGATGGTTGCAAATGGAGGAACAATAAATTGCTCTAGAAAGTGCCATAATATCAAGCTATCCATGGGAGAATATGTATTGACTAGCCCAATGCTTTCCATTCCAATGGGAGGTGCTGATTTTGTACTAGGAGTCCAATGGCTACAATCCTTGGGTACAATAGCTTTTAATTTTCAAGAACTTTTCATGAAATTTTCTGTGGAAGGAAAGGAAGTGGAATTAAGGGGTATTGCAAGGAAACCGAGAAAGATAACCAGATCTAACGGTATGAAAAAGCTTCTAAAAAAGGAACAAAGAGGTGTAATTGCACAATTATGTTTGCTAGATGTTTCCACATTGGAACCATCTATTTCTCCAGATCTCCAAAAAGTATTGGACAATCATTCCAAGGTATTTGAGACTCCCAAAGGTCTCCCACCTATTCGTGATCATGATCATGCTATTCATCTGATTCCAGGAAGTGTTCCTCCAAACATCAAGCCATACAAATATCATTATGCCCAAAAGAGTGAAATTGAACATATGGTTGCAGAAATGATAGAGGCTGACATAATTCAACCGATTCAAAGTTCTTTCTCTGTTCCAGTAGTATTGGTGCACAAGAAGGATGGATCATGGCGCATGTGTCTGGATTATAGGGAGCTCAACAAGCTCACTATTAAAGATAAGTGTTACACAGTAATTTGTCACCATCCCTGTTACTCCTCTTGTCGTACCTTGGAGGACCTATCCCGGGAGTTATAAGAAGTGACAAAGTCTAAAAACACTTGCATTATGTTCCCCTGAGTATGTACTCTATGTTCCCTGAAGACACCTTCTGCAGATCATCCCTAAAAAGTGCTCTTTTTCCATTGGCGCAAGTCCACAATATCTTACCCGCGCCAATGATGGAGATCCTCAAAAGGGGGCGCGACCATTGGCGCTCTGTCTCAGAGCAACGGTCGCGCCAACCAAATTTAGTCATGCTTTTTGCCTTAATGCACGTCCGACTGTTGTTTCCTTCATTACATGGAGCTTTTCTGAGGAGAGAAAATCAGTCTTTTGTCGAGCTTTATCCATCTTTATGGCTTTTGCTAAATCCGCGAAAGGTGTCCCGGTTCATCGCATCCTCCTCCCTTCTCCATCTATATAAGCTTGTCATTATGCATTGGACAAGCTAGTGCGAGAGTGTTGGTGTTAGTGTTATGCTAGTGATTTGGTAATTGAGTTATAGTAGTGATGATTATTGGTCATGGAGAGAATGCTAATGAGTGCTAGAGAGGTTATGCTGCCGGAGAGGAGATGCATGTCAAGACACATATAGTTACTCACCCAGCCAGGAGAAGGGTCGACGTCAGAACAATGGTTGTAACTTTTCCTGTTTATTAATTGATGAGCGACTGCTATTATAGTTCCAATCTCATTATCTGTCATGATGATATGTTGATTTATTTCCTTTCTGACTGAAATATAGTTGTGCCTTGGTAGTTTTTATGTTGGTATCCATCTCTTCCTTTGCATGTGCAGGTATTCGTTATGATCTGTTGGAGCAAGGGATCGAGGATATCAACTCTGCTTCAATCATAGTGTTGGACTCCAGGTTAGTCTTCTTGATTCACCTTTGATGCATAACTAGGAACTTGCGTAGCAGCGTGGTTTGTTTGTGGCTAGTTCTGTGATAGGCTAGTGGGATCGCCTCTGTCCGCAGAGGGGATTTACCTTACCAACAAATTGGCGACTCCGCTGGGGAGTAACTCTTTGATTTCTGTCTTGCATGTTAATTTTCTTCTGCTTGCTTGAGTGCATGAGCTTCCTGAGTCAGTTTTGAGTTGATTCTTTACTGTTTGACCCATCTGAGCACTGTCAACCCGACCTGAGGTCGTATCATTTATCTTTTTAGTTGGCAAGCTTAATTGGCGCGGTTATTTCTCTGACAGTCGCTCCAGTTGGCGCACGTTGCTCAAAAGCAACTCGCGCCAATTCTGTGATAGCGCAAATTGCAGGCTAACAGTCGCGCCAGCTCTGTAAATTTTGCCTGTGTGTGGGTGGAAAGCTCATTCAGTCTCTTTATATATCTCTTTCAGCCTCTGGAACTGTGTTGAACCTCTGCTTGACTGGTATTAGCCTGTATCCCTCAGCTGTTTGCTTATTTCCAGTGACTTTGCATGTCTAGCCTTCTGTGGGAAGTTTCGATCTCTTGATCATCCAGTCAGCTTGTTGATTGTTCTACACCTATCCAGTGCTTTGTTAAAGCTTGATCTTCTATACTCTGAATACTTCACTTCTAGCCTCTTTGAAGTTCACTAGTTTTTATGTTTTTCCTTGCTTGCATGGTTCATTTTGTGTTTTAGAATTGGTTCTATTTCATTGACTGAACTTGGATTGTGCATATCTCTTAGAATTTGTTTACATGCATCATGCCATCTTAAAGGAAAGAAAAACAAAAAATCTCTTGCATTATAGTAGTTAGCATTTATTGTTATTTGTTGTTATTAAAAAGAAAAAGACAAAATTTCGTTTCTTGTTATTAGCTGCATTAGGATCTTTGTTCTTTGTTGAAGTGATCATTTCGTTTGTGAAAAAGATCTCAACCCTCCTGTAGATAGAATTCATCGAATCAAATGATTTAATTCCGGCATATAGTTTGCATGTAAGAAGTTTTCGAGATATCACATACGGTAGGACCAAAAAACTGAAACATAATCAAAGATAAACTTTAAAATGAACTCAATGAACATAACAACGCATTGGAACATAACGCAAACACTCTAGAGGTCTAGGTTAGAGACGTGTTCCGGCGTCGTTAAACCTGGTAGTTTATCGTCGAGTGGTTGGGTGATTCCTCCACGGTGAAACGGTAGCTGCCAATACGGACTGTGCTCCCACGTACCGTCGAGTATATATTGGGAGACCCCTATAGGAATAAAGCCTTTATCCATAGGAAGCCATGTCAGCCGCCTTACGATTCGCAATGCAGTGAACACAGCATTCACGAAGATCGACCACCCGTACCCTAAAAAGTATTTTGTGGTTTTGTGAAAAGTTTGGCACACCCTCTACCTAGAATTCCAGAGCAGTCACTTTTGATCCTTTTCGGACTCCCTAAACGAAAAGGTGCCTGTGAGCGTCTTGTCACTTCGTGCTCATTAAATATTCGAAGGAGACTAGAGTCATCTTTTACCCTTTTCTCGACTCTTAAAAAATGAAAAGGTTAAGTTCAGTGTCTTAAAAAATTTTATTGGCCACGATAACATTACCCAATTAGATTTTGTGTGCGTTAGCTTGAGTAGGGTTAATTCTCGTTCAATGGCAGCCTTTCCGGTGCCCACCGGCCAAGGTGTTCCTCCTGATGGGTACCCTCGCCCATTTCCTTCTGTTGGAAATGTTGGTGTTCAGTATATCGCAACATTGTCTTTGCCTGGGTTGACCATTGGTTTACCTGTATGGTTGTTTTCAAACTCGGTGGTCTCAAGTGTGATGAATCCTGTCCCACCACCACCTCCTCCACCCGAACAACACCATGTTGATTCTAAGGTGGACCCCTTCCCTTCTTCGCCTATTGATGCGTCCTCATCTTCTACTTCGCCTGGTGAAACCTTGGATTTCACTAACCAGGTGGCTAAGAAGAAGAAGAAGAAGACCAAAAAGAAGAAGTCTCCTAAGGGAAAGGTCGTATCTACCACGAAGCTATCAGAAGTGGAACCACCTTCTGCTCCTCTGCGGAAGCTCCGGTCTCCTTGTCGATTATGCAAAGGGGACCATTTTCTTTCTGATTGTCCTGGCATTCCCAGGGTCCTAGATATATGATCCCGTGACCCGACTCGCCCCTTGCTGTCGCAAATTGACGATACCTTACTAGTTGGTAACAGAAAAGGGAAGGTTCGTTTCCCTTGTCGACTTTGTGAAGGTAATCATCTCCTTCGCCTTTGTCCACTGATGGATGAAGCTTCCCGTCTTTTGGCAAGTCTGTCGGATTCCTTACCCCAACTACCCGCTGGATATCAGCGTCTTGTTACACCCGCAGAGCGTCTCTCCACTAACCAAGTGATCAAACATGATTCCTCTTTGGTCCAGCTTTCTCTTCCTGAACCTACCTGTGCTCCGCCTGCTCCAGACCAGTCCCTGGTCGGAACAAGTGATTTATATTCATCATCTACGCACTACTTGATCATCAAAGATGAACCACCTGAGTCCAAACCAACCGAAAGTCCACAGTTCCAGCTTACAAGTAACCCGGTCTTTCAAAAGGTCCAGCTTACAAGTGACCCGGTTTTGCCTACAGAAGTTCCATCTTTAGCTGCTCTTACATCTGAATCCAAACCAGACAACAGTCAAACGGTCCGGATTACAAGTGACCCGGTTTTGCTTTCAGAACTTCCACCCCTAGATGATCCTACATCTGAATCCAAACCAGACAACAGTCAAACGGTCCGGATTACAAGTGACCCAGTTTCGCCTTCAGAAGTTACCTCCTCAGATGATGTTATCACTGCCAAGAATGACGAACCCACCGTCCAAATTCTATTCATTGACATAGACGTTAATAATCAAGTGAGCATCCCTCTCATTTCTTCACAACAGGAAGAAAGTCCATTAGAGGCATACCCGGCTGTCTATCCAGTCCCACCTCCGAGCACCCTAGTTATTTCCTTTAATTGGGATTACCTAGTCAATCCTCGGTTACCAGCCTCCATACCATTTCAAATTATAGTTCAAGTCTATCGCATGGTTATGGCTGGTACAATTATTGATGAAGGATCTCCTGTTAGTATCCTTTCTTCAACAGCTTGGGAAGCACTTGGTTCCCCACTGCTTCTGCCTGAGATGAGAAGCCTTGTAGGTTTCCATCGATAAATCACTCGACCTTTAGGAATTCTTCCCAATGTACCTATCACGTTAGAAGGGAAGACTATCCAAATGGGTCTCATGGTAGTCCAAGGTCCGTTAGATTACAATTTACTCCTTGGACGAGACTATATTTATCGCATACGTGCTATTGTGTCCTCACTCTTCAGAGTGATGTGTTTTCCGCATGAAGGAAGAACGATCAAAGTCGTAGACCAACTTTCATTCCCCGGTTCACACTTCACATATAGCCATTTTCCATTCCTAAATGGTCTTATTTCCACAGGAAATGCCCCAGCACCCACACCGTCATTCTGATGACGGCAGCTCACCCGGGCGCGTGACTGAAGCCCAAGGGCATCCTCCAATCGAGTCTTTCCAAGTAAACCTTCATTCCATCCACTCCGTGAATGCCATGAAGCTTGGGGGGCATGTACCTCGATTGGTATAATCATGCTGGGGGCATGCAACAAATTTTTTTTTTAACAAGCAAAGTTCTCCATGGTTCAAGCTTGTGTAAAAATGAACCCATTTACATCCCGTGATTGCCTTTTATCCGCTAAAATTCTGCTAGATGAGCCCTGGTTGTTTCATTCCATCGCTACCATCTTTTTTGGCCGATCATATGCTTTCACTTGGTTGTTTCTCCTTTCCTGAGGAACCGCAGCGATGAGTGGTCTTGTTAGCCAGCCTCTTAACCTTTACGTGTTTCAAGTAAAGTTCCACCATTACCGGAACCAGTTGCTATCCCTTATACCACTCGTTCCTTCAGGACGAGTCGCCTTTACGCTCTTTTCTGACTCGTAAAATATGAAAAGATTGCCGAGTATTTTTCCCTTTTTGACTCGTTAAAGAAAATAAAAATGGAGGTCCGCTTTCAGCTCTTTTCTGACCATTTAAAGAGGAAAAGATTGCCGAGTCCCTCCTCTTGACTCGTTAAATGCTGATAAGGGGCGGTCGTTTTAAGTTCTTTTGTCGACCGTTAAAACATAAAAAGATTACCGGGTTTTTGTCGTTTCAAACTCGTTAGTGGTTACGAAATGACGTGGTTTTGACCGCTTTTTTACTTTTTCAGGTCGAAGTCACTAATCATGAAAAGTACTCCTCGATCGTAATGATCGGGCGGTTCTTTCGGGTATTATTTTATACTTTTTCGGGCCCGAGAGACACAACTTTACGAAAAAGGACATCCCTGGAGTTTCCTTTTCTGCTGTCTTTTCAAACTCTCTAAACAAGAAAAGACGCCGAGTTCTTCCTTTGTCAGACTCGTTAAAACTTAATGACATCGGATTTTGTCACAACACAAGCATATGCTATCCCCATCAAGCTTGTTAAAAATAACTGGGGTACTCGCCAGAAATGGTGGGGGAAAATAAAATTTTTTGAACCATAGTTGTTACCGTAACGGCAATATGTCGCTCTTGAACATGGCACTTTTTGCTTTCGTGTCCAGGGTGGGGATATTTCATCTCATATCTTTCACTTGCTTCCATGGATTTGGGTACCCTATTTGACCTCTCATTCACTCATTGCCTCGTCATAATGACCTTTGATACATTGATTTCGAATACTGCCAATTCCGTTAATGTTCCGCCGATATGTTCTAGAGAAGTTGACCTCTGCAAATAAACAACCTCCCTCTGATAGTTCGCACGATCTTGATTCACGACATTATCTCTCTGTCTCGTGTCGATGATGTGGGAAACATTATGGCCCACCTTCGATCAAGGTCACTCCCTGTCGACTTCAGCTCATTATCCAGGAATTTGACCTAGAGATTCCCTTCCGGTGCCTTGGAGCCTGCATGCCTCAATGGCAGGTTCTTCGTATTCGACGTGAGGTTTTCATCATTGGCCTCCGATCGAATGATTCTACGGGTGTTCGACTTCAGCTCATTGATTCACACGCCGTAGATTGTACCTATAGTACCTTGAGGGCCATTGTCATTATTGGTGGTACCTCTTGCGTCTGTTAACAGTTTCCATCATTGACTGGTAATCAGGCGATGTTCATGCATGTTCGACTTCAGCTCATATATTCACATGCTTGGACTTGTACTCTTGTTCGGGTCGAGATGGAGCGCAAGACCCTGGATTGTGTCTGTTGTAATCCAGGCATGATTCTTGGTACTTGACTCATTCACTGGATGGCTGCGACCATACCTGAGTCAGTTCATTGATCCTAACCAGATGGCTGCGTCCATACTATGGATCCAGATTATCTATGTACTCTCTTATGGATGGCTACAACCATACCACGTACATCTTGTAATTGAACTATCAGTCATGTCTCTTAATACGGCTCCTCGGCGGCAGTAACTATATGTGCTCTTGTGTGCTCTTCTGTGTGTGTTCTTGTAAAGCATTTCACCCCTCTCCACCTCTCGGACTTCATGCTTTAAGGGGCATATGTTACACAGTAATTTGTCACCATCCCTGTTACTCCTCTTGTCGTACCTTGGAGGACCCATCCCGGGAGTTATAAGAAGTGACAAAGTCTAAAAACATTTGCATTATGTTCCCCTGAGTATGTACTCCATGTTCCCTGAAGACACCTTCTGCAGATCATCCCTAAAAAGTGCTCTTTTTCATTGGTACAAGTCCACAATATCTTACCCGCGCCAATGATGGAGATCCTCAAAAGGGGGCGCGACCATTGGCGCTCTGTCTCAGAGCAACGGTCGCGCCAACCAAATTTAGTCATGCTTTTTGCCTTAATGCACGTCCGACTGTTGTTTCCTTCATTACATGGAGCTTTTCTGAGGAGAGAAAATCAGTCTTTTGTCGAGCTTTATCCATCTTTATGGATTTTTCTAAATCCACGAAAGGTGTCCCGGTTCATCGCATCCTCCTCCCTTCTCCATCTATATAAGCTTGTCATTATGCATTGGACAAGCTAGTGCGAGAGTGTTGGTGTTAGTGTTATGCTAGTGATTTGGTAATTGAGTTATAGTAGTGATGATTATTGGTCATGGAGAGAATTCTAATGAGTGCTAGAGAGGTTATGCTGCCGGAGAGGAGATGCATGTCAAGACACATATAGTTACTCACCCAGCCAGGAGAAGGGTCAACGTCAGAACAATGGTTGTAACTTTTCCTGTTTATTAATTGATGAGCGACTGGTATTATAGTTCCAATCTCATTATCTGTCATGATGATATGTTGATTTATTTCCTTTCTGACTGAAATATAGTTGTGCCTTGGTAGTTTTTATGTTGGTATCCGTCTCTTCCTTTGCATGTGCAGGTATTCGTTATGATCTGTTGGAGCAAGGGATCGAGGATATCAACTCTGCTTCAATCATAGCGTTGGACTCCAGGTTAGTCTTCTTGATTCACCTTTGATGCATAACTAGGAACTTGCGTAGCAGCGTGGTTTGTTTGTGGCTAGTTCTGTGATAGGCTAGTGGGATCGCCTCTATCCGCAGAGGGGATTTACCTTACCAACAATAAGTTTCCCATTCCTATCATTGTTGAATTACTGGATGAATTGCATGGATCAATTTACTTCACCAAGTTGGATCTTCGTTGAGGATATCATTAAATCAGAATGAAGATTGAATACATTCCAAAAATAGCATTTAGAACTCATGAGGGTCATTATGAATTTTTGGTCATGCCTTTTGGCCTTACCAATGCACCTTCAATATTCAAGGTTTGATGAATTCCATTTTCAAACCATTCCTTAGAAAATTTGTGTTAGTATTTTTTGATGATATACTAATCTACAACAAGTCTTGGAAGGATCATGTTGAATATGTTGACAAGGTGCTACAACTATTGGAGGAGAAACAATTATATGCAAAAAGATCCAAATGTTTCTTTGGAGTACAAGAGGTGGAATATCTGGGTCATATTGTATCTCATGAAGGAGTTAAGGTAGACCCTAGAAAAATTAAAGCCATTAAGGAATGGAAAACCCCCACATCCATAAAACATCTGCGAGGATTTCTCGAGTTGACAGGGTATTATCGCAAGTTTGTTAATAATTATGGGAGAATAGCAGCGCCTCTAACAACATTATTGAAGAAAGATGCATTTTCATGGACTCCAGAAGCAACAAAGGCCTTCGAACATCTTAAAGAGGCAATGTGCCAAGCACCAGCCTTAGCTACATCGGACTTCACAAAAACCTTTATTATGGAATGTGATGCTTCAGGAAATGGAGATAGTGCTATTTTAATGCAAGATGAAAGACCCATTTCTTTTGAAAGTCGTCCAATCAAGGGAAAGTTTTTACACAAAGCTATTTATGAGAAGGAAATGTTGGCAATACTCCATGTACTTAAGAAATGGAAACCTTACCTAATGGGAAGACACTTCAAGGTAAAAACAGATCATGATAGCCTTAAATACTTTTTAGAACAAAGATTATCCTCTAAAGAGCAACAAACGTGGGTCACAAAGATGTTGTGTTATGACTTTGAAATCATCTACAAAAAAGGGAAGCAAAATGTGGTGGCAGATGCACTCTCAAGAAAGGATAAATGAAGCAAGGGAGGAATGGAAGAATGACGAAGAAGTGTGGGAAATTATTCAAAAGTTACAACAATATTCTAGTATGTCTGATACATTTAGCTGGAAAAATGATTCGTTATGGTACAAAGATCGCTTATACCTCTGTAAGAATTCCCAACTAAAACAAAAAATTCTTATGGAATTGCACACTTCTCTCTTAGGAGGGCACTCAGGATTTTTAAAAACTTACCACAGGGTTAAGAAGAAATTTTTTTGGGATGTCCTTAAATCAGATATTCAAAAGTTTGTGGTGGAATGTTTGGTTTGCCAACAAAATAAAGTTGAAACAATTAAGACACCAGGTCTATTACAACCTTTATCCATTCCAAGCCAACATTGGGAGGATGTTTCAATGGATTTTATCAAAGGTTTACCCAAGTTTGAGGGAAAGAGTGTCATCATGGTGGTAGTTGACAGACTACCAAGTATGCACACTTTTGTGCATTATCACATCCATTTAAAGCTAGTACAGTTTCTACTACATTTATGGAAACAATTCAAAAGCTACATGGAAACCCAAAGATTATTGTAAGTGACAGAGATCCCATTTTCACTGGAAATTTTTGGACATAATTATTTTCTTGCCTTGATACTCAGTTAGCTCATATCTCATCTTATCATCCTCAATCTGATGGGAAAACTGAGATAGTAAACAAATGTTTGGAAGGATATCTTCATTGGCTTGTATCTGATAAACATGCACAATGGGTCAAATGGTTGCCTCTGGCTGAATGGTGGTATAACACGTCCTTCCATACAACAACAAAAATGACCCCATTTATGGCACTTTATGGATTTCAGCCACCATTCGTCACATCATATTTAAGAGAAAATTCTAAGGTTCAAGTAGTGGAACATCACATCGAACATCAAAAACAAGTCCTCCAACTCTTAAAGGATAACCTCATGTTGGCACATAATATAATGAAACAACAGGCATATCAACATCGCAGCGAAAGAAGTTTTGATGTAGGTGATTGGGTATTCCTACAACTACAACCATATAAGAAAATGTCCCTCAAGCAAGCTAAGAATTATAATAAATTATCACCAAAGTATTATGGTCCGTACAAGGTGTTGCAAAAGATTGGTACTATGGCATACAAATTGGAGCTTCCGACAGCTTCTCGATTGCACCCAGTTTTCCATGTTCCATGTTTAAAGAAGGTTATAGGCGACAAGCTCCCAGTTCAAAGAATATTTCCAGAACTTGACGAGGAAGGACAAATTATATTCGAACCAGAAGTAGTCACAGAAACAAGAACTTGACAGCTACCAAATCGATCAATTTCGGAGTATCTTATCAAGTGGAAGAACTTATCCACTGAAGATTCCACATGGGAGGATGAGAATTTTATACATAAACCTCCACAACTACTCAAGCGTTTAGGACAACACTTTTTTTAAGGAGAGGGGCATGTTGGGTCCCTATAATACTAGTGATTACCCCATTACTATTGTAGTTGTATCCCTTATTAATATTGTTTTGCCCCTATCGTCCCCATATTGTTATTACTGTGCCCCATAGAATCCCTCTATTGTTATTTTTGTGGCTTTATATTATTATTGTTAGGTCAGCTGGGTTATATTTTACTCCTTAGACTCCTATATATAGAAAGGAGGTTTTGTCATTTGAATCATCGAAGAATTGTTCATCTATGTAATGTAACGGAGGTTGCCCCCTTGAAGAGGCTAAATTCTAAGGCATTGATCTATCTTTTCTATCTTTTTGTGAGCTGGTTTCTTAACATTTTCATCTACTATTCCACGTGGCCAAAAGGTATAAGAAAGGTATAAGCGACAAGTTTGTTGATGTGCTTTCTAAGCCTATAGTTTGTATAACTACTTTCCTAAAGCATCATGTTGTTTAACATGAAAGTTATGTTTACAAAAATACATACTTTCAAGATGTATATTCAAGATTGGGTCAAAAGAATCAAGTAAAGGAATTTGTTTACCATTTTCATCATAATGTATTGTATCATTTTGGTAAGAAGGATGTTTCTACTGATAGTAACATCAAAAAATCCAAATGGATAGAGATTGGAAAGGTGAGGGAACTATACCCTCACTTGCTGGACAATTGAAATTGATCTTTTGTGGTCTAAAAAACTTCCAATGGGGAGGAGTGATCAGGTGCTCAAAATTATGCTCAAAAATCAAAGTTGTCATAATGGTGTGGAACCTAAATGATTGCATACTGCTCATCATCTTGAATCTAGCACAACTCGTTTCGCACAAAAAAGACACCCTAAGCTCCCTGAAATGTGATCTGTTCATTTTCCCAAACAGACAAATTTGGTGTAGGAGCTGACAGGGATGATTACTGGGCATCTGTATAGCCCAGTCAACAAAAAAATTCCTTGGAATATTCCATGGAATATACTTAGAATATTCCTTGCAGGTGGCGAATCAGAATGTGACAAGTGTCATAATTTCATAGGTTTGCGGTTAAGGAAATCGACCCCCAACACTACTGGGTTGCGATTTGTGATATCACAATTGCATATCAAAGGTAGGTTCGGTGGTAAATAATTGGCCCTAGAGTGAAGCCGTAGTGCAATGTGATAATCGCAATTGCACATCGCAACAGAGAAAGGTTACAGAATCGGCCCCAACAGGATCAAGTTTATCGTAATCACATATCGCACAACACATCAACCTGATATGAGAATCACCCCTTCTCTGGCTGATTGTGATTTTCCAATAGCTTATGGCCACCATGTGTCCTCCGAAAGGTGAGTTAAAACAATGGTTGGCAATACAAGTTGGAGGCCGGGCTCGATCCCCTGACCTTCATTCTCATAGCGCAAGGTCCGTTGAACCTGCACAATGGTTCTTACCATGTAACGATTGCGGGTTAAATTTAACATTTGTCAAATACAAGGTTGTGGGAAGACTACCAGAGTACCTGCTGGTGGCCCTTCCATGTGAACACAAAATCCATTATCGCAAACAGTTACGATCACCGTCGGCCTTAACTGCCAGACCATAACCACGTCATGTGATCGGTAGGGCTAACATTTTTTATAACCACTGGTGGGGTTATGAGCTAAACTAACCATCCTACAAATTTTCTCACCACGTGGTGAAATCTTTCCCCAGTTAGCACCTTTTGGGGTGAAATTGTAGTATCATGCCGGATTTGGAGCAATTTGTGGACTGAATAATGGGCTAAGTAGGAGATGTCATAATGTCTTCAGTTTCGACCAACTTGGATGCAGAAAGAGGTTGGGGTACCATTTATGCATAGTCTAGACTCATTGGAGTAGGTTATAGAAGCATTTGAGCATTGTAAACACATCTTCTTACACTTTTGAGCATAATAGAGAGGCCCAAGCCATTGGAAGATGGACCAAGGAGATGTAGCCCGGGAGGGGTGGTGAGCTCCTTTATCATTTTCCTGTTGTAATGTGTTTTTGATGTTGTTCTGTACATGTTTATGATGTTTTTCAATCTCTTATTTATGTTAAATTGCTCATAAAATTAACATAAAAACTCATCATTTCACTTGCCAGAATTTATGAATCCTTAAGCATAATGAAAGCATTTTTTTTTCTAATCTAAGGAGGATCTTAGCACATCAATCTAATATTCTAAATTAGATCATTTGGTATCATAGCATTAGGTTTTCTTTGTGAAATAATGATTTAGAATATTAGCAAGATCATTAAATCAGCATGAATGCATATACAATATAACAATAATAACATATAGACATATATCAATAAGTGCATCAATGCATAACCATCATACTAACTAGGGTATAGTCATAAATGCAAGGCCATATCAACAATGCATGCTATAATGACCTCATGTATGGCAACAACCATTACTCCAGTATAAACATTGCCTCATGTAGTCGAGCATAAGCGATCAATTCTTGTAATCAACCTACAAGACTGATGCATGTAATCAAATAACCAAGAATGCAACCCAATGTACAAGGATGCAATCAATCTAAATATAATTGTATAACCAATCATATACTCATGATGATGCATTCCATAAAACAGACATCAAGTTCCTCATGATAACCTTACTACTAGCATGAACAATATGATGCAGTGCAACAAGCACATGGAACACAAGTGTAAGAGACACACACGAAACATATATGCATGCATCACCAACACATTCACCCATATATGTAGCACCATATATGACCCAAAGAGAGCACAACCATGCTATGATACCAATCTGTAACACCTTGTCCCGGGTCTACCCAAAATAACCATGCTCACTGGGGTAAAAATGAGGAGAGATGCTACTATGATCATATTCGACCTCCTATGTCACCTTAAGGAAGTGGAATCGACAGAACATCACATACAGTCATCCAACATCATTAACAGAACCCTCAAGGGACAAGTTAGCCACTCAAACATCCTTTCCCTGGGTCCCACTACTATTCTGTAGCTCTTAGGCCATAGTCGCTCTCATGGTATGGGCAAGTGAGCAACCAAAAACCCAAAGTCACTCTCACATGCCTACCTACTAGGGACTGTGGACCAAAATTGCTAGTTTTGTGTCAGCGACCTTGGGATTTAAGCCACTTTTCTAGCCCAGAATCCTGGCCTCTGCCTGTAACTTGTTGTAACTTCCAGAATTCATTAAAAACATGTTAACAATCTTGATCAATCAAAATCACCATCAACACTAGGACTGAGCATCCCCACCCGGGACTGACATTCTTTCAAACACTTGGCATCAATGCAACCTGTTACAAAGTAATTTGTCACTGTCTTCACTCCAGTCTTCCTACTATGTCATGTGTCCAAAGTCATTCATGCTCAAGTTAGACAAATGCTCTCTGATGTTGCCAAATGACCCACTTTTCCAAAGGTTTCTGCCTCATCGCGTCTGTTAGCTAAATAAACGCGCTGAAGGGCACTCCAAAACAATTCGGAAGCACTACCATTGTGGAAGTACACCTGATTCCCGTGATGGTCCAATTTTATGTGCCAGCGCGACTATCGCTTGTAATTTTTAGTGATGACTTGAATAGATATGTTATTCAATAGAGATGTCAGCGCGGAAGACCAGTTATGTGCCCGCGATGATCCAGATTGGGCTAATTTGTTCCAACAGCCGACCTTCCAGATGACTCTAGACCTGGTTGTTGGCATAGTTTATGTCGCCCTCCTTTCTCTGGTGTGGTTGTTCCATCATTTGTGCTACCTTCCTTGGAGATAAGCTCATTCTTCCACCTTTCATGGAGACTCCTTCTCCTATTTAAACTCTCACCATTGTTATGTGCTACTAGTTTTTGGGAGTTCTTAGTTTTTGTAATGGTTGATGATAGTGTTGTTAGTGCTTGTGAGTTTGCTATATAGCTGGTGTGAGTGTGACAAGTGTGGGTTTGTTGATAGCTTGATGAAGGTTTTGAAGTTCCCTTAATCTTGTGTAAAACTTGTGAGTGAGAGAGACTTGTATCTTGGGAGATCCATCTTCAAAGAGTGAATGCTTGAGGAACATGCTAACTGGACCCTTCTGAGAAGGCTTGTGACGTCAAGACCTTGGTTGTAAGCTTACTCTTATTTCATTATTAATGCAATCAATGATGTTTTCCTATGTATTGTATGTAATTTACTTGATAGCTCATGACTTCTTGACTTTGTGAGTAAATAGATCATTGTTGTTCCGGTTACGTGCTTTGTTGTATTTCATTTGCATTGTTTCAGGTTGATTACTCATTAGGAGAAGGAAGCGGAAGCTGGAGCAGCGCAATGGAACTCCATCGACCACTGATTGAGGTAGGCCTCCAACTATGACTGTTTAAGGAGAGCTATTGTTGATCTATCCTTGTTTGTGACTAGACCCACTCTAGGGCTAGAGGGGTTGCCTCTGTCCGCAGAGGGAACACTTTCCTGCATCACAAATTGGCGACTCCGCTAAGGAGCTTTGGCCTTTGTTCTTGTCTTGATTTTTGTTTTGATCTCTTTTGAAGTTTTGGGATTAGTTACCAATCTTCTGAGTTTCCTGGCCTGATCTGGGAAATGCCCTTATTTGATTAAAGATTGATTGTCTTTGATTTGGGAGTTTTTGGTTCGCCTGTTACTACTTTGAACATCATCGCGACTTTTAATTTAACAGTCGTGATGTCATCACGTCACCCCTTTTGTAGTATCCTTTTCATCACGTAATTACACTTAACAGTCGCGACGGTTCTGTAAATCGGACCATCGCGGGAAAGTCGTGTACTTCCGCGCTGACATCGCTTTGTTGCTGTTGTGTGCTCCCTATCAACGCTTGTCGCTTGTGTATCACCCGCGCTGATTACTGTAGAATTGATTTTTTCAATTCTACCTCCTGAATCCATCATTCTTGCTAGTCCCTTGCTGTTCTCACTTGTTTGGTAACTTGTTTTTTACCATTCATAGGTTGACGCACTCTCTTGTGAGCTTTGTGGAATGAATCTTGCTTTTCTTGCTTTGTGACCTAGTTTCATTGTTTCAAGTCGTTTGGATCAGTTTCGCTTGGTTTCTTGGTTGCTCAGAGATTCGTTTGCAGCTTGTTGTTGGTTTGATTGAGCCTTCCCCTTTTCTTACTTTTGGTTGATCATTTAGTGATTGTTACTGGACCAATCTCGGCATTGATTCGATTTCTCTTCACTACCCGGACATAGATTACAATTGTTTGGATCAACCATTTTCCCACATTTGTTTATTGCTTATTAGTTTCTTTTAGACATCAAAATAAAAAATATTGCATTCATTTAGCATGCGAAAGTGAAAGTGAATTTGCATTTCAAGTTGCATATTGAAAAGCGAATGATTAAATCTCTCATTAGTAGTATCTGTGCACTTTAGCGATTGATGTCTGTTTGCATTGAGTGACTGCTTTGTTGTCTTGGTTTTCCTGGTTTGGGAATGATCTCTCTACCCTCCCATAGGTAGGTGTTCATCGAAAAAAAAGGATATTTCATTCATTCTAGCTGTATCCTAGGATTTGTTATATACATACGGTAAGGCCTGAAACTGAAACATAATCCAAGATCAACTCTAAAATGAACTGAATAAATCTAACAACACATTGGAACATAACGCACACATTTAGAGGTCTAGGCTATAGACATGCTCCAGCGTTGTTAAACCTAGTCACTTTTGTTTCCACTCAAGGTTGGGTGATTCCTCCTTTTGTGACTCAATAGTGGTCTAGCACGGAATTGTGCTCCCATGTACCATCAAGTATATGCTGGGAAACCCCACTAGGTTATCAATCCTTTATCCATAAGAAGTCGTGTCTGCCACCTTACAAGCCGTAACACACTGAACACAGAATTCGAGAAGATTGACTGTCGTACGGAAAGTCCTTAGTTTTCATATGACTGCCAAGGTGTATATGCAGTTTTAGGGATTTGTCTGGTAAACCTTTTTCCTAGTTCTCCAGAGTAGTCACTTTCGTTCCTTTTCGAACTCCCTAAAAGAAAAGGTCCATCTGAGCACTTGTCACTTCAGGCTCATTAAATATTCGAAGAAGACTAGAGTCATCTTTCATCCTTTTCTCGACTCTTTAAAGATGAAAAGGTCAAGTTTTGTTCCTGTGTCTTAAAATTTATTCGGCCACGATTCACATTTACCCTGTTAGATCTTGTTTGCGTTAGCTTGAGTAGGGTCCTTCCTCGTTAGTTTTCCTAGGATTTTTGAATCATCATCCTGGCGGAATCACCGATCCCATCTCCCATTCCGAGTGACCAAGGGTCTCCTTCTTCTATTGCTCCTGAGGTATCGGTTGTGAGTGATACTCTCCCTGTTATTCCGAGTATCCAACCGATTAACTCTCGCGCTCTAGAGGATGAGACTTATGAGATTCACTGGAACCCCATTTGGGAGCCTTCCGAAGAAGATATTCCCGGTACTCCTCCTAGTGTTTCAGTCCCAATGTCTTCTTCTGATATGGAGGACACATCCCCCATCACAAGTGAAGAATCCATTGCGACGAGCGGTGAAATTCCCACCTCAATGGAAACTCCACCTTTTCGTATCACCCCTCTTGGTGTTACGTTGCCTTTACGCTATAAGGCATTGAGGGATGTTATGTCTTCTAGGACCCCCCCTATGAGTTTTATGTGGTTGCACACCATCACTCCGACCTCGAAGTCCTTTATTCCTCAAATTCACAATGTGTTTGTCACTTCCATCCCAACTATTCCAACTGTCTGTGTGGCTTCTTCAACCCCCTGTTGTCAGTGTCATTACCGCATCCTTAGTTGTGACCGCTGCTGCTGGACCTTATTTAGGGTCAGCTAATAGTGGTCCATCGACATCCGTACCCGGAGTGGTTGATCCTACACTAAGTGCCCCACCTTCTTCTGGTTTTATTCCAGCAGGGGGGCATACGATCAATATCTGCATGCTCTTCAGAATCCGGATCCTCAAAATCCATTTCATTATTATGATTCTAGAGGGGCTCATCTCTATCACCATGGATCTTTGCCACCTCAGCCTGCGGTTGAGGTCACGGTCCCATTATCCGTTGCTTGGACCACCACTGGTTATGGCAGTGGCCAAGTATCGCCTGCACATCTTCAAGGACCACCTCATCAAGGCCAACTGTCTTACATGCAAACCTCTTATGGGCAGCAGTATTACGGGCAGTCTTATCCAGGGCAACCTGGAGGCCCACAAGGAAAACCCTTCCAGGGACAACCTTCGGCCTCTGGTGGTCCATCTTTTACCTATTTCGCCCAACCTTCTGGTAATCCAGGACAACCTTACATGCAACAAGGTCAACCTGGTGTCCAGCAAGGCTACCCGTCTGGGCAATTCGGCCAACCTTAAGTCCAACAAGGCCAACCCACTGTCCAGTATGGTCAACCATCTGGACAAGTCGGTCAACCTCAAATCCAATCAGGTCAACCAACTGTCCAGTCTACTCAGCCATCCGGTCAACCAGGACAACCCTCAGTTGTGCAAGGATAGCCCAACACCTAGCAAATTCAACCTTCTAGGTAGGTGGATCAATCTCAATCTCAACTACGTCAACCTTCTGGCCAGATGGCTCAGCCTCAATTCTCTTAAGGACATCTTTCTGAACCTGCTCAACCGGGCACTCAAATGATTGTTTCTTCTCAAGCTCAACCCAGTTTTCAGCCCCAGGCTGGGCTCCAGACCCAATCTGGTCTTCAAATGCAGGTTGGATCTTAATCCCAACCGGCGTATCAAACGCAGCCTACCTCCCAGGCTCAGTTTGGAGCCCAACTGCCTTATGGTTTCCAGCAATCCCAAGGGAAAACTCAATTCGCCCTGTATCAAAATTATCAACAACTACAGGTGAGTCCTTATCATAATTACCAGCAACCTTATGTTGCTCCTGCAGGCCAAGTTGGTAATCAATGGAATGTTGGGGGGCAAATCCAAGGTCAGGCATCCTATAACCCCTATGGACAAAACCCTTCTTGGCCAAATCCATCTGGACAAAATCAATGGGGGCAACCCGCAGCCAACTGGAACTCTAGTACCACTTCCTACCCGCGACCTCAGATGTCCTTTAACCCTCAATTACCCTTTTTAGCAACGTTGGAATTACCAGATGTGTCCAAACTGACAAATGATCATATTCTTCATAATCCGTATTGGCCCCTGGTTCCAACCAAGATTCCTGGTGATTGTCCCAAATTTGATGGTAGAGCTGGAGAAGATCCCCAGGCTCACGTCATGACTTATCATCTATGGTGTTCATCGAATTCGTGGCTTGATGATTTAATCTAGCTCCGCCTTTTTCAAATGACTCTCATTGGCTCTACTACTAAATGGTATATTGAGTTATCTCACGGATCTTTTCAGGATTTTAACTCGTTGGCTATGGCATTTTTAACTCATTTTCAATTGTCGATTCGATATGAAACGAGCACACACCTCCTGACATCCTTAAAATAGACAACGGCTATGCATATCTTTGATCATATCCATGAATGGAGACGACGTCGTCACTTGATTAAGTTTTGGATTCTCGACCAGCTTCTCACCGACTGGTTCACGACCTCATTCGTCAGTCTGATAGCATGGGAAATTGCTATGGGGGCATGTGTAACTGAAGAGTAGGCTATTGCGTGCACTCAATACCTTGACTTGGTTTACTCCTAGTCCGGTACACTATATGATTATTTTCCTGATGCCCAGAGACCCGGAACTTCCAAAGCCCACCAACACCATCTGTTGATGGTATCATCGGTTCC
Organism: Pinus tabuliformis; assembly: GCA_031772625.1. Classification (NCBI taxonomy): domain Eukaryota; kingdom Viridiplantae; phylum Streptophyta; class Pinopsida; order Pinales; family Pinaceae; genus Pinus; species Pinus tabuliformis. Next base: position 1,000,206,882 of record CM062818.1, read on the forward strand.
GTTAATCCGCCTTCAAAGAAAACTCCCGCGAACCCTGGGAAGCAAAATTCGAATGCTCTGAATGAAAATAATTCTCAGGCTGCATCGAATTCTGGTAGTACTTCCGAGGTTAATTCCATTGAGTCGACCACGACAGACAAAGCCTTGAAAGGAAAGAAGAAGGGAAAAGGAAATAATAAAGCGGATCACCCTAAGCAGGATTCCCCTAAGCCTCCACCCAAGGAAGGTGCCAAACGCAAGCCCAAGTACCCTTGCCTTATCTGTGATGAGGATCACTATACCAAGGACTGCCCAAGGTAGTCTGAAGTTAGTCGTTTGTTGAAAGGTGCTCCCGGGACTCCTGCTATGCTCAAAGAACCTTTTCCCTCACAGCAAACGCAAATGGTGGCTGATCCATCCCAATCCTCTTCTCCCTTTGGTTCTCAAGTATTTATGGCTTGGAAAATTCCCATCCACATCAGTACTCAGGCAAAAGAGTATCCGTCACCTACCGGGAAAGAGCCTGAGGTCCCCTCTAGCACTCCTCCATCCAGTTCCAGTCCCCTCCATATTGAGAGACCTAGCACTGAGGCACCCGTCCGACCCCCTCCTAAAAGTGTACTCTAGAAATATTCTTACAACCCTAATGCTCATGCTGCCCAGGACTATAGCATCGTTGAGGATTTAGCCCAGGCTCCATCATCTATGTCCACCTTATAAGTACTCCAGAGCTGCCCCTCTCAGAGGAAGTCCTTGCTATCGGCCATCGGTGGCATAAACTCGGCTGACTCGGATCTTATTACTTTTGACCTTGAAATCCATATACTGATACTGCCTCACCAAATTTCCTTCCTCATTCATGTCATCATCAATTCCAAAACGATCCATCCTATAGTCATTGATGAAGGCGCATCAACTTGCATCATGTCTGTTACCTGTTGGAAGGCTATTGGTTCTCCAACTCTAAGCCAGTCTCCTACGACCTTAGAAGCCTTTGATGGGAGAGAATCTCACCCTTATGGTATACTCCAATGTCTTCCCATTACGTTGGATGGGAAGATGATTGAAGTGGAAGTTGAAGTTGTTGATGCTAATCTTACCTACAACCTCCTTCTGGGATGCAGCTGGACATACGCCATGTGAGCTGTGGCTTCATCTCTATTTCGTGCCATTCGTTTCCCTCATTAGGGGAAGATTGTCACAGTAGACCAGCTGTCCTTCTTCGCCTCCTCTTTCGAAGGCAACGTGCCCTTTGTGGAGCATACCTCCATCCCATATGAGAGTGTGGGTGCTGGACTTTTTAAATATCCTGCCCTGATGGGTGTTTTTTCACTCCCACCTCCTAACGTCGCTCCTATCAATATGATTTCCATTCGCCCTGATCTGTGGGTTCTTCCCCCCGCTAACCTGGTAGACTCTTGGGGTGATGAGATGCCGTTGAGTCCTTCCGAGCTCAACTACGTCGAAATTGTTTCTGCATCGGATCCCCCTTCTGAACCTTCTCCCTCGAGCAGGGCTCTCGACTCGTACGCTCTTTCCCCTTGGCTTGGAGACGACGCTTCTTCGGATCCTTTAAAGGAAATATTTCCTTCTGATGAAGCCATTATCAAGACCATGTCTCTTAGGGAACCCCCTTGGTCTGATCATCACCATCGTTCCTCGTTTCTCCTTGCCCACCGGGAAATGCTTCCTTGTCTTGAGTGCTTTGCTTTTGGTTCCCCATTGCACCCTGTTGATATGATCGACCCTTTTGCTAAACGGGGCATTGATTATATGGCCTGTAACCCTCGCTCGGCCGGGGGGCATGGGTATATCATCAATGTTGTTGATTATTTTACAAAATGGGCTGAGACGATGCCTGTTTATCTAGGACGATCACACAACGGCGCAATGGGATAAGCCCCGAAATGGGCTTTACTAGAAAAAGTATTATGCGTGAATTCCATGCACTTTGGTTTGTACATATGTTTGTTTTTAGCAAGTGTGTTGCGTGTGTGCTTTCATGTTTTTTGGCTTGGTGTGAAGGCGTGATTGCCGCTTATTGTGTCTTTTGCTTCTTGTGCATATGTCTGGTGCACCTTACATTGGTTTCGTCAATGGTGCCTGCCGCAGTACCCGCAACTTGTCCTCTGCGACATGGGTGATCTACGATCCTCATGGTGAGTTGATAGACCTTCAAGGTGTATATTTAGGTTGTACCGCAAACAGTGTCATTGAATATAGTGTTGTGATTGAGTTACTAGCCAAGGCGATTAATCTCAGTATTCGTACATTGGTTGTGAACCTGGACTCTCAGCTTGTCGTCCACCAGCTCAATGGGCGATATTCCGTCAGAGACCATCATATTTTAAGGTTGTATTTATGTGTTAAATTGTTAGAGAGGAATTTTAATTTCATTACATATCAGCATATTCCACGATGATTAAACACGTTATCTGATGCATTGGCTATTCATGTATTAGATAGACATTTGCGTAACATGTAATCAAAACAGCATACAAGAAGCATGTAAAACACAATAATAGACCATAGGAATATGTATATATATATATATCTCGTGTGGCACACCGAGGCGCTCAAAAAATAAGTGTACATGTCCAAATAGATTCTGTGTTCTCCGTACATCTGAGACACATGTCTCTCAAAAAATCACCAGCACGAAATAAAAACCTAGGTGTCTACTACGGTGGGTTATGCTCTCTATAGCATACCACCGCTTGTGTCACCCACCTCAAAATGCAGTGCACCCTGGGTTCCACTCCTACTTTGTGGATCTGGAATGCTCTTGGGACCTCCTCGATTCCCATCTAATCTGTAATCCCTGTTGTGAGACCCTCAAGGTTTCGGGTCACTGTCTCCACCGTATCGTCAATTGGAGGAGCCAAGGCTAGTGCTGCAATGCCCTGCGCATCCCTCTGCGCCTCTGGAGCCAGCCCGACAGGTCTCACTGGTCCTACATCTGCATACCATAGCATTCGTCATTAGGACATATACATGAAAAAATAAAAAAACATCATAAAAATAAAAATGAAAAAATGTGTGATCAAGTGTCTTACCACCATCATCCCACTGCTCTCCAGTGGGCAGCTGCATGTCAGGATCTCCGCGGAAGTCCATGCCGGCATATGGCCAATCCTCCACGAAGATCGTCTGGTGCTCCAACCACTCTCGGAACAATGTCCCCCATGCCATCATTCGTCTTCCACCTCCTCGTGGCATGACGTGAGCCTATCGTGTGGCCCTTGTCTCACGTGGCCTGGGTAAATCCAAATCCATGTCCTGTAACTGTAGTGCCGACACCTGCTCCATCATGAGTGGGACTAAGATGAATCCATAACCAAACTGTTTCACCTCTCCTAGATGGCAGTTGGTGAGTTTCATCTTCATGTTTGTCGTCTCCGTCTCTCCCCAGTTAAACATGGTGGGATTGAGACACTCGAGAGCCAACCGGAGATGGGTCTTTGAAGCCTCATGTTGGGCTTGGGAGCCCGCTGCCCATGTCACCATGAAAAGCATAGCATGAAGGATCATTTCATCCACTGTTGGGATTGCCACCTTCCCACTCCTTGTCTTTCATGCCCATGGGCACACTTGAGCCATCAACATCTCTAAGGAATCACCCCCGGCTCGCTGCCCCTCCAGAATGGGCCTCTCACCACGACGGGACAGCCTGGTCAAAAAATATTTGTCTGTAGCGTAAAACTAGATATCCCGGCCTCAGATGATGAATTTCCCATCTGTGGGATTCCAGGCCCGAATCAGTAGCTCCAGCAAATCAGGTTGTGATCGGAGATGCGGAGTTAGGAAGAATTTGAGCAATCTGCATGCTCGTAATGCATTTTGGCACCCCACATCAGTGAAAGCTTCTATGTCGTTGTCATCATGCATCCGCTCTTGCCAAACAAACGCCATTGTCACCTGCATGACGAGAAAAATTGGATTAGTGATTCGGTTATCAAATTTTGATGCATAATTTGCAAAAAAACATAAGTTCACGTCGTCACGTCTGTTTTTAAAACAGACGTGATGACATGAGGTCTCTACTTCATTTTTTTCGCGGTCATCGTGGAAGTACACACTTTTCCACGATGACCGAAGCACGCTATGTGTTAATCTTTTCGGTCATCGCGGATCCGAAGGCTATAGCCGTGATGACCGAGTGGCAGAGTTCGGTTCAAAAAACCACTCAAATTAGCACATTCAATGTTCAAAATGCATGAAAAGGGTATGAAATTGGAACGCAGGACAAGGACTACTTACGTGGAACAAGTTTTGGGGTGAATGATGGACGATCAAAGCAAAATTTAGCTCGCCAACTTCAGTGCTCCACAATGAAATGAACAGTAACTATGGTAAAAATGGTTGGATTAACCCCTTTTTATAGTAATTTTTGGAAATTTAAAAACTATATTTTATAAATGTGGGTTTTTTCTCATTATTTTTCCATATGGTTAGTCAAATTTTGGCTTTTTAACTATATCTTTATGTATATTGTTCATTTTATCTCGAATGGATTTACGTGTGACGTGTTCTTGTGCAGAGCTTCAGGTATTGGAATTATAACAGTTTCGTGAGCAGTTGATCCCGAAAATTCATCTTTAAGCTCTTTTCCAACCTTGAAAATGAAAAGATAGCCGAGTTTTTCTCTTGACTCATTAAAATAAATAAGAGGCGGTCGCCTTTAAGCTCTTTTTCGACGGTTTAAACACAAAAAGATTTCCAGGCCTTTGTCGTTTCAAGCTCATTATCGGTTACGAAACGACGTGCTTCTGACCACTTTTCTACTTTTTCGGGTCGAATTCACTAGTTACGAAAAGTACTCCTCGGTCGTAATGATCGGGTGGTTCTTTCGAGTATCGTTTTATACTTTTTCGAGCTCGAGAGACACAAATCTACGAAAAAGGACCCCCTGGAGTTTTCTTTTCCTTGTCTTTTTAAAACTCTCTAAACATGAAAAAGACTTCGAGTTTTACCTATGTCAGACTCGTTAAACCTTGATGACATTGGACTCGTCACCATGACGAGACTCGAGCTTCTCCTTCCTAGGGCTCGTTAAACTATTACTAGGGTGGAATCAACAACAGGTTTATCATTGATTGTCTATGGCAGCTAGTCACTCTTGAACATTGACACTTTTGCTTCTTGTCGGGTTGGGACATCCATACATTGTCATTTGGCCTTCCGCGGGTTTGGATTATCATTCTAGCCTCATTCCATTTGATTCATGCCATCTCCTTCGAGCCTCTGATCCCTTGGTGTCTGAATGCTGCCACCCTCCGGAGTCGTGTCGCTGACATGTTCAAGAGTATAATCCTTCTGCAGTTTACACCCTTGCCTTCTCCTCTGATACTCTGTTTCACCATCTACCACTTTTTTCCTATCTCGTGTCATTGATGGGGGAAACATTATGGCCCTCCTGCAACAGGTCGTCTCCTGTCGACATCAGCTCATTATCCAGGAGATTGATCTAGAGATCCCCTTTGGTACCTTAGAGCTTGCATGCCTCAATGGCACGTTCTTCGCACCTGACAGTCGACCTTCATCATTGGTCGTCGATTGGGTGATTCCACGAGTGTTCGACTTCAGCTCCTTCTTCACACTTCGTGGATTGTGCTAGACAGTACCTTGAGAGCCATTGGCTTTATTAGTGGTTTCTCTCGCACTTGTTAACGGTTTTCATCATTGACTGGTAATCCAATGATTTTCTATCATGCTCGACCTCAGCACATCTATTTGCATGTTAAGATTTGTACTATGTTCAGATGGGTTCAAGACCCCGAACTCAGACTACACATGTTTGGGCTGCATGGATTGGTTTACGATTACATGACTCATTGATGGATGGCTGCGACCATACCTGAGTCTTCATGGATGTCTACGACCATACCTTTATCATCATCATGGTCTCATTAGTTGGATGGTTGCGCCCATGCCTAGACTACATGTAATTCATCATTAGAGACATCAGTTGTACTTGCGTGCAGGTTCTTCTAGATGGTGTTCCAGTTCAGTCAGTTTCGTAAAGAATTTCACCCCTCCCTCTCTCTCAGGATTCATACTTTAGGGGGCATCTGTTACACAGTAATTTGTCACTGTCTTCACTCCAGTCTTCCTACTGTGTCATGTGTCCAAAGTCATTCATGCTCAAGTTAGACAAATGCTCTCTGATGTTGCCAAATGACCCACTTTTCCAAAGGTTTCTGCATCATCGCGTCTGTTGGCTAAATAAACACGCTAAAGGGCACTCCAAAATAGTCTGGAAGCGCTGCCATCGCAGAAGTACACCTGATTCCCGCGATGATCCGATTTTATGTGCCAACGTGACTGTCGCTTGTAATCTTCGGTGATGACTTGACTAGATACATTATTCAATAGTGATGTCAGCGTGGAAGACCAGTTATGTGCCCGCGATGATCCAGATTGGGCGAATTTGTTCCAACAATCGGCCTTCCAGATGACTCCAGACCTGGTTGTTGGCATAGTTTATGTCGCCCTCCTTTCTCTGGCGTGGTTCTTCCTTCATTTGTGCTACCTTCCTTGGAGATAAGCTCATTCTTCCATCTTTCATGGTGACTCATTCTCCTATTTAAAATATCACCATTGCTATGTGCTGCTAGTTTTTGGGAGTTCTTAGTTTTTGTAATGGTTGCTGATAGTGCTATTAGTGCTTGTGAGTTTGCTAGATAGCTGGTGTGAGTGTGACAAGTGTGGGTTTGTTGATAGCTTGAGGAAGGTTGTGAAGTGCCCTTAATCTTGTGTAAAACTTGTGAGTGAGAGAGACCTGTATGTTGGGAGATCCATCTTCAAAGAGTGAATGCTTGAAGAACATGTTGGCTGGACCCTTCCGAGAAGGCTTGTGACATCAAGACCTTGGTTGTAAGCTTACTCTTATTTCATTATTAATGAAATCAATCATATTTTCCTATGTGTTGTATGTAATGTACTTGATAGCTCATGACTTCTTGACTTTGTGAGTAAATAGATCATTGTTGTTCCGGTTACGTGCTTTGTTGTATTTACTTTGCATTGTTTCAGGTTGATTACTCATTAAGAGAAGGAAGTGGAAGCTGGAGCAGCGCAACAGAACTCCATCGACCACTGGTTAGGGTAGACCTCCAATTATGACTATTTAAGGAGAGATATTTTTTATTTCTCCTTGTTTGTGACTAGACCCACTCTAGGGCTAGAGGGGTTGCCTCTGTCCGCAGAGGGAACACTTTCTTGCATCACACAAGCTAGAGGTCTAAGATACAAGACAAAGCATAAACGACTTAAACAACCTATAAAAACATAACCAAAAGAATCAAGTCCTTCTCCATTGAACTACTACATCATCAGTTAGGTTTTGCATCCATCCATTCAATAGTTACAAGTAAATATATGAAATAACCATGACATAAACCAACTGTTATCACCCCAAGAAACTCTCCTAGGTTGTATCTCAGAGATGCTCGGGAACATTACAAACTCAACAAAAATGTTGGAAAAATGGTGGATGAATGAAATAAATGCTGCATATTCAACCCAGATAACCACTTCTACTGTGCTTGACCCCAGACATGGGTGAACGCCCCCAGGATACAAGGGTTTTAACCACCAATTACTCACAATTTTAAAGAAAATGTGATAATGGAGAACACTAATCACACCAACAGATGAACAAGACCATGTGATGGCCAGCTGCAACCAGTTAAAAGGTCTATAAATCTGTCTTCTAATACACAGACAGGATGACAGCTCTCTGGCATTAAAAGAACCGAAAACTGCAAACAAATTCAATGATACATGCTAAATCCTGACACAGAGGTGGGATGACAGCCCCTCTAATGCTAAAAATTAACAACACATGAATAAATGAAAAACAGGCACAGCCTGGAACAAGAAGGAGAAGTGGACAGTGAGTAATTAACAACAAAAGAAGCTTGCATTAGCTGAAAATGAAAACCAGACGTTGCAGGTATCACAGTAGTTACAGTCTCCAGAAGTTGAACCTTACAACAGAATAACACTCATCAACCTATTACATCTTTTTTCTAGGTATATATAGAATCTATTTACAAAAATTGCTCTGCTGCTAAGCGTGGAGGGGTCGTAATGGACCACCAACCACATTTACAGTTAGATATGGGTCTCTGATAACATTTTGATTGTTTTTAATGAACAAAATGGCTCTTTCTGTACTTTGATGTCCTTTCTGAGCATATGGAATGTAATGTGTACAAGGCTCCATGACGGATTTATATCTTGATCTGCTTGAAGCTGTCCTTCTTATCCTTGACCGTGCTGTCTTCGAATGTGGTAGCTGAAATATTAACTGCACAGTGTATTGAACATGGATTCCTTTCTCCTTTGGGTACACAGCACTGCTCAAAACATAAAAATTGCATTGAAAACTGTCGGGAGGCGATGGAAGACACAGAGGCAATATCAGCTGTCGGGTCGCAAAAATGAATGGTGCAAATTGGATCTAGGGAGCTATCGGGTGTAGATGAGAATGAATGAACGAAGCTCCACCGTCAGATCGAAAAATCAACGACGGAGATTTTTTGATGAGAGGTATTGAGAGGTTAGAAAATTGGGATAGATGAGAGCCGTCAAATCAAGGTGCGATCAATCTGACAGCCATCACATGAGGAAGATGCTCACAGTTTAGCGAGCAAGGAACCATACCGGAAGGGTGGTAAGGAGTTTCCCCGCACCGCCTACTGGGGGCGGGTGGTTTATGTACACATGAGTGTGATCCAGTAAAATTAAAACACGTGGCTGGTAGGAAACCACTTCCCCGCGAGCTATCGATCGATCGGCTTATGGGAGTGGGGAAAGGGTACAGCATCAGATCCTGAGGCACAGGATTGGACGGATAGGATTTAAAGCACATGTTTCGAGGTTTGATGTGATAGGCAAGGGGTGGACCTGGGCTTTATTAAAGCTTAGCGTTATGAATTTTATTATATGCACGAGATTACTAAAGGTTAAAACTTAAGTGCCAGGGTAAAACAAATAAAGGTTTATGTGGGTTTTAATAGGTTTTAAACAAAAAGAAGCCCGGAAGCCCGAAAAAGGGTTTATGAGGGGTTTTGAGACAAAAACAGGGATAAAATGGGTTTAAAGGGAAATAAGGGGAATTTAAGAGGAATGAGAAAACGGAGGTGGGGGAAGCTATAAGGGAATAATGTAAATGAAGGGGAAGAATAAAATAAACAGCTGCAAACCCTCTGCAATTCAAACCAACACTGTTTGACCTGATTTAATCCATCAAATGTTGCAAACTGTAGCAGAGCTAACAATGGCTCCTTCTGGGGATGAGATCCTCCTTGTGAGGTCTCAAGAACCTGCAGACCATTGCCTTTCTAGCTGAAAACAAATTAGCCAAAATTCCTAGTGTTCCATTGGGCATGGAGTCTACTGCATCTATACTAAAACTGATAAAAACACAATATTTACAACCTTTAAGGGCAAAGACCTTAAACAACATAAACTTTCAAAAATCACCCATTAACTCAGCCATCAAAAACTGTCTCTCCTCCCATACTTTTTAGTATGAAGGTGTTGTTCCCTTGAATTTGTGAAATGATGAAAGGCCCTGTCCAGAAAGCATAAAATTTTCCATGATTGCCATTATTCTCCCTTAGTGAAACCCATTTCAAAACCAAGTCACCAATCTGAAAATTATTTGTTTTTGTCTTCTTTTCAAAGGCTTCCTTGATCTTTCTTTGATGTGTTGCAACTTTTTCAACCAGCTGTTCTCTAATTTGATGTATTTCTGCTAGATCGGTGATTCTCTTTTCCATTTCTTCTTCCTCATCCTACTCTTCTTGAAGGAATTTTGCCACAGGGAGAGTTAACTGAATTTGGAATACAGCCTCAGTGCCATATACCAACTTGAAAGGAGAATTTCCTGTGGATTTTTTAATGGTCACTCTGTTAGACCACAATGCATACTTGAGCTTTGAATCCCAATTCTTTTTATTGTCCTCTAATAGCTTTTTAATTATCCTGATCAAACTTTTATTAGAGGATTCTACCAGACCATTTCCTTGAGATAATATGAGGTGGAATGAACAAGTTTAATCCCCATTGAATCACACATTTCCACCAATTCCTTTTTCCTGAAAGCCGCTGCATTATCTGTGATCAGTTTATGTGGACAACCAAATCTGCTGAAGATATTCTCTGTCAAAAACTTCATGACCACATTGTGATCATCCTTCCTAGTAGGGACTGCTTCAATCCACTTGGTAAAATAATCAGTGGCTACTAATATCCACCTGTGCTGGCCACTGAATGTGGATTGATTTCTCTAATAAAATCCAAGCCCCATTGCTGAAAAGGTCCTTTTGCCTAAATTGGTTTTAGGGGCAGGGGTTTTAACTACTTTTTTCCTTCAAATCTTTGGCACCTGTCACAAGATTTAACAAAAACAAATACATCAGAAAATAAAGTGGGCCAATAGTACCCAGTTCTGAGAATTTTATAGGCTGTAGTTTTCCAATAATGGTTCCCTCCACACATGCTGTTATGAAACTGTTGCATAACTTCTTTTCATTGTTCTCTATCCAGACACCTTAAAAATATTCCAAATGGATCCCTCCAGTAGAGCAGATTTTCCATAATGCAATACTTTGTTGCTCTAAGTTTTAAAGTTCTGGCCTGACTTTGAGTAAATCCTGAAGGGATCTCTAGCTTCAGCAAGAAATCAATTATTTCAGCATACCAATTACATGAAGCTAGGTTCTCAGCCACTAACTACTATTCCTTTGTTTTAGTTGTTTCCTCTTCTTCAGCCTGACCATTTTCTGCAATAGTGCACAAGAAATCGATATCTAAAGACCTGTAATTTTCTTTAGCTAACAACTTGGCAAGCCCCTGACCTCTGACCAGATTGGTGGGCTTCAGCTCTATATTAAATTCTATCATTTTTGCAATCCATTTCACCCTTCTTCCACCAACATCAGGTTGTGTTAAGATATCTTTTATCGCAACAGAGGGTACACATGCAACTATTTTGGAATGAAGGATATAAACTCTAAAAGCTTTCAAGAATTTGATGAGAGCATATGCCTGTTTTTCAATAATATCGTACCTCTGTTCAGCATCCCTCAAGTTCTTGCTGAAAAATGCCACTGGATGTTCTGAACCTCCTTCATCTTGCTGCAATAAAACTGCTGCAATGGTGTCTTCAAAGGCAAAAGAAAATATGTGAAACTCCTTGATGTAATCTAGACTTATTAATGTGGGAGCCTCCATAATAGATTTTTTGATGGAATCAAATGATTTTCTTGCTGTATGAGTCCATTTGATTTCTGCCCCTTTCTTCAACATGGAGGTAATATGCTTCACATATTCAGCAAAATTTGGAATAAACCTCCTGACAAAATTAATTTTGCCCAAAAAGGATTGGATATCCTTCTTTGATCTAGGGACAGACAAAGTCTGTATTTCCTTTACTCTTTTTGGGTCAATTTGAACACCTGCGGTAGACACAACATGTCCTAACGACTTGCCTTCATCTGAAGCAAAATGAGATTTTTTGGGATTTACTGATATTCCAAACCTTCTACACTTCAAAAACACCTCTTTCAAATGTTGCAAATGATTTCAATGGCTGCTGGAGTAAATTGTTATATCATCAAGGTAGATAAGGACAAATTTGTCCTTCTCTCCCACAAATGCTATATCCATAGCTCGCTAAAAGGTGGCTCCAGCATTCATCAATCCAAATGGCATTTTGGCATACATAAAAGTGCCCTAACGAGTGGTGAATGTAGTCTTTTCTTGATCATCTGAGTGCACAGAAATTTGATTAAAGCCTGAAAATCCATCCAAGAAAGACATTACTTTAGCTCCTGAGACCTTTTGCAACAAGTGCTCCATATTTAGCAGAGGATAGTTGTCTTTTTTGGAGCATTTGTTCAAATTTCTGAAATCAACACACATTCTGATTTCACCACTTTTCTTCCTCACCACCACTAGATTGGCTACCCATTTTGAATATCTGAGAGGTACTATGATCTTGGCAGCCAGCAACTTTTTAATTTCTTTTTCAATCAGTGGAAGAGGCATAGGATTTATTGGTCTCAGCTTCTGTTTGAAAGGAATAGTATCTTTTTCCAGTGGGATTTTATGCTGAATTATATTCTTATCATAAGTTTTCAGGTCACTATACTCCCAGGAAAACACATCAGCAAATTGCCTCATTAAATTGCAGTATTCAGCACTTTGATCAACAGACAAATGAGTGGACAAATTCACATACCTAGGCTGACCTGGACTTCCTATATCATACTTACAGACTGCAAATTGGTCTTCTTTTTGGGCAGCCTTGTAAGGCCCATCATTCTGGTCAAACAGTCTTTTAAGAGGAATTAGACCCTTAGGAATATGGTTACTGGGAAGCTGAACAATACTGTCTTTACCAATTTTATTTTTAAGCTGGGATTTGGGATTTTCTAACAAGGCTTCATTTTCTTGGTCAATTTGCATCTCAGAAAACTCATCAATGACTTGAAGGAACCTATTTATCTCATCATCATCATTAAAAACTTTCCAATGGTGGACATTATCAAGCAAGGATGGTCTATACTTCATTTGGACTTCATAAACTAGTCTGGGAGGCATAAGAGGAATAAATAGACTAGAAGACACAGCAAGGGAATCAGCAAGCTGATTTTGGGCTCTAGGAATGTATGAAATACATAAATAATCAAAATAATCCTTGATTCTCCATACCTCATCTCGGTATGCTTTCAGCCTTGGGTGCTTTGTTTGAAATGTTTTATTTACTTGTTGAATAATCAAATCAGCATCTCCAAACACCTTCAGACTCTTGATTCCTCTGTCTTTTGCTGCATTAAGGCCCAACAGCAGAGCTTCATATTCTGCTATGTTGTTTGTGACTTGAAAACCCAGCTTAAAATACAACTTAATGATTTCTTGTTGTGGAGATACTAGCACCACCCCTGCTCCTGCAGTCTCCCTGGAACATGCTCCATCAAAGAACATCTCTCAAACCTAACTTCCTTGCTCTTCCTCAGCCTGAACTGTTGGTTTCCTGATCTGCAATGAGGCCTTCTGAGATTCTTCTATTTGGAGAATAAATGCTCCAAAATCAGTGTCCACTACATATATTGAATGATTTGTCGGATTCTTCTCATCACTGATAATGTATGCCAACTGTGCTTCTCTGTACAATCTCCTACTTTCTCCTCCAAAAACTGGGATAGTTGCATAAGATAGATCATTTTGTAGTGTCCCACCTAGTCTCTTAATCCACTCTCTGGACAGCAGCATGCCAAATTTAGGAGGGACATCTGCTACCACAATATCCATTATCATACTCTTCATGGGCAGCTGAGTTAAGGTAATGGCCAGGTCCTTAATTAATCCTAGACATTTCACTTTCATTGAACCAAAACAGAATAAATCATGATAGGGTCTGGTGATATCAAGGCCTAACTCTTCCATGATAGCTTTAGGCATCAAATTGTGGCTGGCCCCTATGTCTAGCAGGCAATTGTGGAGGATTTTGTCATGAATAGTCAATGAGACATAAAAAGATGGAGAATTATTAGTAGCAGGCTCAATCATGGGGCTGAGCACAATGGCAGGCTTATCATCTTGCAAATTAACAGAGTCAGTGGAGGTTTGTTTGGTTTCTAGCTCAAGGGCTTCAAGGATAGGCTTCCTAAATACTTCACTCTTCACCAACTCAACCAGAGGCACAGATATTTTCAATTTCTGAACCTCTGACTCAAAGCTAAAAGAAGATGATGATTTATCAAAACTTTTTCCCTCTTGAACTGGAGCTTTGAGGATGACTAGATTAGCTGCTGGTCTTCTCTTCTTGATATTCTATCGTTCTGTTTGGACAGCAGCTCTTTGTGTAGAATCTTCTTTGACATTTTTTGCATTTGATCTCAGATTATATCTTTGCTACTGTTCAGTTTGTAGAATAGCCTCTCTATCTCACTCTTGACTATCTTGTTCCTGCAACAAAGATTCTTCATAAGCAGCCAAAGTCAAAATTGTGGCGCTGCCTTTATCTTCCATGCAGTGAATTTCATCCTCATTCTCTTCAAATTGTTCCTCCTCCATGACTACATTTTGGAAAGGAGCTTTAACTTTCTATTCTTCTTTTGAATCTTCACCCCTCTGCATAATTCTTAACTTCTCATTTGCTCTTCTAAATGGGGTAGGATTTCTTGGAGAAAATGTGTTCTGTTGCCTTGTTTTCCCTGAATTCTGTTCAACTTTCAGCTTAGAAATTTCAACAGCCAAGGACTCTATCATCTTAGCCATTTTGTCTAATTTAGGATCTGAAGATGAAGTAGAAGAAGTAGGAGCCTGACCTCTCTGCCTCCTTCTGTCAGCTTGACTTTTTAGCTTCTCTGCAGCCATAATATTAGACTCTACTTCTAGTGTTGCCTCCTGCATATCAGCTAGAGTAGCACATCTTCTTTCTCTCAATAACAGGCAGAAATTAGAGTCAAAAGCATTGGCATAAGTGAGTTTGGCAGAGGTAGGAGTAGGCTTTACCTTAGCTGGTATCTTACTATACATTCAATTGAATATTTTATTAAAATCAGGCAAAGATTCACCATATTCCTTCTTGAGATTACCAAACTCAGTATGATAATACAACAAGTCTTTTTTATCTCCCCATTGCTTCAAAAATGCATCATCTAATGCTTCAATATTAGTTATAGATCTCTGGGGTAATTCTCTAAACCACTTGCTAGCCTGTCCATCAAGGCTCTGGACAAAAACTCTCATCCACACATCATTTTCACTTATATCTAAATTATCAGCATAACTATAAAAAACTTCAAGGTGTTCTTCTGCTGCTACTCCCTTTGTACCAGTGAATTTAGGCATATATTTTTGATATTCTCCCACAGGCATAGGATTTAAAGGCACATGCAATACCAACGGTCCATATCTGGCGGCTACAATTCTTTCTATCCTTGTAGGTTCTTGCTATCCTGCCATGATTGGAATATTTGGAAGAATTGTAGCAGATTGAATGGTAGGGAGTAATGTGATGGATGGCAAAGATAAAGGGATGTTTTGGACTGAATGGGAAGCTTTCTTTGGACTGAGATTCAAAGGGGAACTAACTGCACAAGGGGCTGAACTAATCTCTGAAGGTTTTTCCTTATTAACAGTGTTGTGCTCTAAATCTTCAAACTGTAAATCTTCAGCAATAAATTTATCTTTCAGAGATGAATAAGATTTCTTAGGCTTACCTAATCCTAATGCCCCTTTCTGTGAAGCTTTCTTCGATTTAACAATCCTCTCAGGTTCAGGCACTGATTCAGCAGGTGATTTCTGAGGATTTCTTCAAGTGTGTCACACATACTAAACCAGAACTTCAATGTGGAGTCGCCAAAGGATGGTCTTCGTCCAATGGAGTCTCCAGATAGATGATTACAACCAAAAAATGTGTTCAAACCTTGTCTATCATCAAATCTTGAAGCTGTGTCATTCTCCCAGGGAAGCTGAGCTTCAATCTCCTCTCCCCGGCAATGGTGCCAATCAATGTTATCACCCCAAAAAACTCTCCTAGGTTGTATCTCAAAGATGCTCAGGAACATTACAAACTCAACAAAAATGTTGGAAAAATGGTGGATGAATGAAAGAAATGCTGCATATTCAACCTAGATAACCACTTCTACTGTGCTTGACCCCAGACATGGGTGAACACCCCCAGGCTACAAGGATTTTAACCACCAATTACTCATTGTTTTAAAGAAAATATGATAATGGAGAACACTGATCACACCAGCAGATGCACAGGACCCTGTGATAGCCAGCTGCAACCAGTTAAAAGGTCTATAAATATGTCTTCTAATACACAGACAGGATGACAGCTCTCTAGCATTAAAAGAACAAAAACCTGCAAACAAATTCAATGATACATGCTAAATCCTAACACAGAGGTGGGATGACAGCCCCTCTAATTCTAAACACTAACAACACATGAATAAATGCAAAACAGGCACAGCCTGGAATAAGAAGGAGAAGTGGACAATGAGCAATTAACAGCAAAAGAAGCTTGCATTAGCTGAAAATGAAGACCAAACACTGCAGGTATCACAGTAGTTACAGTCTCCAGAAGTTGAACCTTACAACAGAATAACACTCATCAACCTATTACATATTTTTTCTAGGTATATATAGAATCTATTTTTAAAAATTGCTCTGCTGCTAAGCGTGGAGGGGTCATAATGGACCACCAACCACATTTACAGTTAGATATGGGTCTCTGATAACAGTTTGATTGTTTTAAATGAACAAAATGGCTCTTTATGTACTTTGATGTCCTTTCTGAGCATATGGAATGTAATGTGTACAAGGCTCCATGACTGATTTATATCTTGATCTGCTTGAAGTTGTCCTTCTTGTCCTTAACCGTGTTATCTTTGAATGTGGCAGCTAAAATATTAACTGTGCAGTGTATTTAACATGGATTCCTTTCTCCTTCGGGTGCGTAGGATTACTCAAAACATAAAAATTGCATTGAAAACTATCAGGAGGCGATGGAAGACACAGAGGCAATATCAGTCGTCAGATCACGAAAATGAATGATGCAGATTGGATCTAGGGAGCTATCGGGCGTAGACGAGAATGAATGAATGAAGCTCCACCATCAGATTGAAAAAATCAATTGCAGAGATCGTTTGATGTGGGGTATTGGGAGGTTAGAAAATCGGGATAGATGAGAACCGTCAAATCAAGGCGCGATCCATCTGACGGCCATCGCACAAGGAAGATGCTCACAAGTTAGTGAGCGGGGAACCGCACCGGAAGGGCTGTAAGCGTTTTCCCCACACTGCCTAATGGGG
The DNA here is from genome assembly GCA_031772625.1 of Pinus tabuliformis. Classification (NCBI taxonomy): domain Eukaryota; kingdom Viridiplantae; phylum Streptophyta; class Pinopsida; order Pinales; family Pinaceae; genus Pinus; species Pinus tabuliformis. The sequence goes on from CM062818.1 coordinate 1,000,223,705, forward strand.
TGGGTGGTTTACATACACATGAGCGGATCCAGTAAAATTAAAACACGTGGCTAGCGGGAAACCACTTCCCTGCGGGCTATCGGTCGATCGGTTTATGGGAGCGGGGAAAGCGTACAGTGTCAGATCCCGAGGCAGAGGATTGGACAGATAGGATTTAAAACACATGTTTCGGGGTTTGATGTGACAGGCGAGGGGCAGGCCCGGGCTTTATTAAAGCTTAGTGTTATGAATTTTATTATATGCGCGGGATTACGAAGGGTTAAAACTTAAGCTTCGGGGTAAAACAAATAAAGTTTTATGTGGGGTTTAATAGGTTTTAAACAAAAAGAAGTTCGGAAGCCCGAAAAATGGTTTATGAGGGGTTTTGAGACAAAAACAGGGATAAAAGGGGTTTAAAGGGAAATAATGGGAATTTAAGAGGAATGAAAAAACGGAGGTGGGGGAAGCTATAAGGGAATAATGTAAATGAAGGGGAAGGATAAAATAAACAGCTGCAAACCCTCTGCAACGCAAACCAACACTGTCTAACCTGATTTAATCCATCGAATGTTGAAAACTGTAGCAAAACTAACACCAACCATTCAATCATGCTTGTAACCAGCATAAAACCATATAAATATTAGAGATATGACAACCATTAAATCCACATATAAAGAATTACAAAAGTAAGATAACTTAGCTTTTATTAGTCATAGGAAAATACAACCAAGTTCAGGACTTCCACGTACCACCCGACCATAGACACGGTTGAACGAAATCTCTCTTTCATCCAGTCACCCCTGTGCCATATTCTAAGCATGAATGTGGGATATCGTAGAACAATTAATCCAAGAACAACCAAGGGAATCTATAGGTTAAAATAGCTCCACCCTCATCAAACTGTGATCACACCAAAACTGGTTCTCTAATCACAACCATGAAGGTTTTAACCCTGTACGCAAATTACCTGCATACGAATTCTAAAAAATAGAAAATACACAATGGTGAGAGCATAAAAAATAAAATAGATATACACTGATATTTTCTCGTAGAACCCAAAACCGTACTACCAGATTGATTTTTCATTATATACTTTTCAATGTTATAATACATATATATACATGATGAAGAATCCATAAGCCCCAATCCATTAACCCTGTATTAGAACATAACCGTAATTCCCTTGACTGGATCTACAAAATACCATGGATAGAAAACCATCATGCCCAAAACCTTGTGTGAAATCCATGCACAAAACCATATGTAGGTCTACCCACCTAATATAGGGTCCAAAAAAAATTCTCGAGGTGCTTCCCTGAACCCCATGCAGGGGGGCTACCACCCCTTTGCATACCCCCTGTGACCCCCCTGTTGCACCCAGTGCAACATACAGGGGGGCTGCCCCCCCCTGCGGCACCTGGGGTAGTCATGGAAAGAATATAACACACACCCAACAAACCAAACAAAAGTTGTAATGTCATCTGGAATCCATCATTATCCTCGAGGAATTATTTGTCTCCATATCTCTCAGTATTTACTATAATCCAACCCCAGATCTCTAGGCCCTAAACCAAGACTGCTCCCTCAAGATTTACAGTGTATCCTACCAAAACCGGTCAAGGGATTCCTAGGCCCTTGTTAATGAGCCTTGAGACCACCTTCGCCCTATATTTTGAAATCCATCCAACAATCCAAAGCTCAAAAACCATAAATAACATCCCAACATACCATGGCATCTGAAAGAAGGCAAGGCTAGGCTAAAAACCATTGTCATAACTCAACAAAACCATGCCACCAACAATAAGAGAACCATACACCAACATGCAAACCCATGCATTTCCGAACCAACTAGGAAATCACACATGCAAAAGGTTACTTGCAAGTATTTCTGTTGAAGTTGCTTGTGTCCTTATTTCCTTTCCTTGATCCTTGCTTACTTTTCCTTTCCTTTCCTTGTTTTCCCTTTCCTTTGCTCCAAACTAAAGTGCTCCAAGAAAACTTTAAGTGACCAAGAGTGAGAAAGAGATAGAGAGAGAGAGAGAGAATAATGAGAAAGCTCCAAACTTGAACTAACAAAAGGTTACCAACTGACCCTTAGAAGCCTTTTTATGAGTGAGGTCTATATTTTCTTCCTTTTCCATTTTTTTCCTTCAATTTCCTCCTCACATGCAACCTGTGACCTTTTACCTTCCTTTTCTCCTATTTTCCTTTATTTTTATCAATAAATGTGCCAAAAATGTCTTTTTTCCTTTTAATGCCTTTACCTTAGCCTTTGCCAATTTTTCTTAGCCAAAACACACATCTAGTGATGCCCACTACAATACGTTTTCCCAGCATTCAGCTTGGAATAAGTGTCCCTTAACCATGGTCTTATTTTTCCGTTATTAACTTTTATTACATGAACTTTTCACCAAGATTTTTACACTCTCATATTATATCATATTCCTACGCTTGTTTTTCCGCCCATACGCACCTTGTGTCAGTGCACATATTCATTTAATTACTTGGTCTTTTCCTTGGATTTTTTAGTATCAAACAACATTCTCAATGTTATATTTGTCAAACCAAATCCTAATTTTATGATATATCCATGAAATAAATGGGCTATCTATAAATATTTTATTCCTACGAGCTATAATATATGATCCATGTATTCATAACATCAAAAGAGTAAGATATGAAAAACGGGTTCAACACTTATCAGATATTGCATGAATATCAAGCACGTGCTCATACAACCCATCTGCATAATATATATATCACCTAAGGGTCTAGAGTAATTTTCCAACTCAACGGTTGTCTTGTTTATATTTACTAGCGACATGTGCCACATATAATTTCATTCTTTGACATTTCTACCACAGATTTCAGGCTCACTAGTGCAATTTTTTTTATCTATAATTTAAAAAATCTAGTGAAAACATTGGTTAGGTTCTCCTACTGGTATATGTTCACCACATGATGTGGAGCAATCCATAAATCCAACCAAACCATTTGTTGCATTACAATAATGAGAACGCAAATGACCATATTTCCAATCTACTCTGCATTTTCGTTTATTATTGTTGGTTGTATTAAATGAATATTATCCTTTTGAGTTGAGAAAGAGGTTAGTCAGGTGCACAACACTACACTATGATAATTTCTGTGTACCCAACAACCCATATTCTAATGCTTTTCCCTCTATAAATGTACAATGCCTGGGTGTGATATCCGGCATGATATCTCTGCTTCAAGAGTTAACTGAGCATCATTCATTTTTATACCTAGGTATAATGGAATGCAAGAGTTGAAAGTTCAAACATCAAGCATTTTCCTTTTATTCCTTTTGGTATTGCAACAATCTATGGTAGAACGCATCCTAGTAATTTCAATGGCATCATTCATATGCTTTGGTAAAAATTGTGTTTCTCTTTAAAGGATGGATTGCTCGAGTAGAAAAGGAGGCACTTCAATCTCTTAACAAAGAAATCACTTTGCATTGTCTTTACAATTAGATTTTCTGGTGTATAAAACTTATATGCATTTCAACTATGGCAGCCTGCTCCATTGGCTAAAGGTTGCTTTGAATACTAATCATCTCTTAATATACAAAGAGCTTTGCCTACCAAGAATGGGAAGCTTTCTGTAAATTGGAATTTCTGCACCATAATTTCTTTGAACAACATTGTATTGAACAAGACTTAGAGAACACAAATTGATTATCAATGTATGTTGGCAACCATTCACTTGGAATCAATATTCCCTTTGTCACTAGAGATCCCAAAAATATGATCAACATAAGAATATTATGGTGTTTGTTAGACAACTAATCCTCAGGATTAAAGATTGGGTTAGTTTGTATTATGGTTAGTAGTTATTGGATTCAAAGAACACTCGGAAACTAATTCAATTGTTTCCTATATGTTTTAATATGTACACATTTTACATAATTGATAGAAACAATATTTTAATATATGGTTTATTTGGTTTTTGATTGTCGTACAGTGGTATTAGAGCGGAGGTTTCTTCGTTTTGCTCATTAAGTTAAGCCACATGTTTTGTGGCCTTCCTAGGCACCCCTCTTTTTACATTCTTTGAACTACTCTATGGCATTGGGAAAAAATAGATGATTGATAATGTGCAGAGATATTAGTGCATCTTTGAATTAAAAGGAGAGAAATGCATGTGGAATCTATGCTGACGCAAGAAGAACCAGTTACCTTGAGAAGTCTGTAATGGAGAAATAGTGGCGTAGCATAAAGAAAAGGTACAATTCTTATTTCAATCGAATGATTTTTTATTAATCTTCAACTAAAAAGGAAGAGTCGCATAGAGGCATGGTGATTAAAAAAATGCAGTCGAAGAGTGGGAAAGATTTATCAAAGGGTAAAAGCAGTAAAATAAAATTCACCAAATTTTAAAATTTTATGCGAGGTATTTTCAAAAAATTTATATCAAGGATATATTTCTTTTATTTTTATTATTACTTCAAGGTTCATGAAAGTGAAGGTAAAAAAATATTTATATAATTGTTTGAGAAGGATTTGGAAAAAATAAATGAACATGGAGACGTTTTCCAGAATATGAGACCACAAGTAAGATGAATACATTTCCTATATATTTTATATTACTTCCAGAATCAACATCTTTGTGTGGAAGTAGGCAGAGCCAGAAAGGTGAAAGTGAACAGAGAAAGAATCAGAAAAGTTGGCGAGTATCAAGTGAATGGAAACTATATCAAATTGTGATTAAAGAAAACATTTTGTTTTTATTTTAATTTGAAATAAGTTTTAAAAGTTGAAGAGAAAAATAAAAAATGAAACAATGAGATTTGAACTTAGTTCTCTAATGGATTAGTTTTGGAGCCCACCATCAAATCACTAAGCCAATTTTTATTTAAAGCAAAAGGAGAAAGGGATTTATATTTTCTTTTAGAGGACTACTTCACATATTTGAAAATTTGAAAAGAATTTGTTTGAAGAATTCATTGGATGCAAAACAATTATGGCTTCAATAGTTTCCATATTTGGAGTTGTCCTTAGCGGGAAGGAAAAATATTAAGAGTGGTTTGAGTGTTTATAAAGTTGGAGTAGTTGGAGTTGCCCTTAGTGAAAAGGAGAAATATTAAGAGTGGTTTGAGTGTTTATAAAATTGGAGTATTTGGGATGCATGAATGCACAATGAAATTGAACTTGTAAAGAAGGTAGTGTGGTTAGCAAAGCTCATACAGTTACATGGTGTGTTCAAGGTCACAAGTTCAAATATTTGTGATTGATAATTTTTTACAAAACGAAAAAGGAAGTTAATTTTGGAGGTTGTGATAATCACTATAGTGGTTGTTTGCAAGATGACATTTTTTTTGCAGCAATCTGATAATTTTTTTGTTGAAATTATTATGTTGTAAATGAGTGAATTTTCGGTTGAACCCGACACCCGGTTAAATCATTGTAAATTCATTTATATTGGGTGCATTTTTTGTGGTATTCGATACCCCTTTTTTCAAAGTTGATTGTTGGAGAAGATGGCCAAACTTGATTTTTTTTTTACAATTATTACGTAGTTTAATGTCGTCTACTATTCATAACCGTGTCCAAGTCAGCAAGGACAGGCTCTCTGACCTCCAATCATGTTTGAAAAATGTTAAAAGAAAATTTGAATTCTTTGAGCTAGAGTCTAATTTTCAACGAGGTGAACTACATAAATTACAAAGGAAGAATTATGAACCTGTTCTTGTTCTAAACAATAGTTTGTTGGAGCCCGATCATCAGCCAGAGAATCATCGGATAAATAAAGTGATTTCAATGGAAAATTTGGATGTGATTATAAGTTCTAATGTGAAACCTATTATAAGACTATGGGAAGAGATTACACACAATAAGCACATAATTGGTTTGGGTTACATCAAGGATATTCTGGATCTATCTTTTCACATTCCATATTTTGTTAAACCTATGCAATTCTAAAATGTTTGATTTTTGGATGGTGTTGTTCCAAAACAAGTTGATAGATGAAAACAATATAATAGAGTTGGACATGTGAAAGATCAATGTTTTGATATTCACCCATGTGATCATTGTGGAAAGTGCAAACACCATACAGATAGATGTTCCAAAAAGAAGACTACTGCAAGAGAGCAAGTAAATTTCGGATGGATTTCTTCTTGGGATTGGATGAAAACAACCAAGAATATTTACAGGTCATACCAAAGGATATGTTCGAGAGTGATGACTAGACTTGTAGTAATGAAGAATACTTTTCACCTTATATTTGACAAGGGGGGAATTGCATGGGGGCTTCAGTCAATGAACCTCTGACATAGCACGTGCATTCATGGCATACTAAACAAGACCAATAATTTGATGCAATATTGGAAAATACCTCTAAAAATCACTTTATTTAACCCCCTACCAATACAACTTCCCAATTTAAAATCCCATATTTTCACTAGGTATAGTATGTATCCATTTTCTCATTAATATTTTTTATACCCTTTTATATTTATATCCCTAGTATAGTGACATGATGTCTCTCTTATGACCCCACATGCATTCTACAATGCACCTTTCTTCTTTTGATATATATTGTAAATGCATATTAGTTCTCCCACAATGCAATTACTCAACCCACACTCAAGCATATCTCACTATGATTTGTGGCATTTAATTGTCTAAGGCACACCAAGATAAACCATGTTTTAAGAAGATTGATTATGTGGATGTATATAATATAACATATAAATTGATCTATATGATGATGAAAAATCAATTGATGATTTTTTATGAATAGGTTTGCACCAAATAAGGTGTTCAAGCATAAGTCTAGACCATCTAGATGCAAGACCACTATATACAACCATGGTTGGGGTCCCCAAATATCAAATCAAGGGTGTAATCCCAATCTAGACATGATTAGAAGAAGAGGATGGACAAGTCCCAATAGATGCACTCTTAAGTGAATAGAAGGAAAGCATGAAATCACCTTTTGATTCATTTCCATCTCACAAATAAGATATGGGCTATCATTCATAGACTATGTAAAATGTAATAATGGATTGGAGATAACGCAAAGGCATTAAATGAATGGAATACAACTAGATCATAAGAAAAAAATTTGGTTCTAGAGGTGATTTGCTCCATTTCTCTAGCTCAAAACAATGGTGTATTCCAAAATAAACCTCCAAAAATCTACAAGATTTTCTACATGTTGAAGGCAAGCATTAACTTATCATGCACCTCACCAAAGACAAGGATTCCTTGCACTATCATACGTTTGAAATACAATTCTAAAATTTCTAGAGGATATTTTGATGGTGCCTCTCAAGGGAAACCGTGACTCAACAATACTAGAGAATGACTCTTAATACCCTCTAGTGAGACATTATCTTTAAAACATATACTTGGAAGTGCCACCAACAATACAACATAGCTCCTTTAATGTGCCCACTTCTTGACATTGCTTGGTAGATATGGCCACTCACAAGTGGTTCTAGGTTAGATTTCAGGTGACACCACATTTATTGATATTTTCCATCAAACAAGAGTAAGAATTGCATGCGATATTGTTTCCAAATTCCATCGTAATATTTTAGTCATATATACAGGGACCTTAACAATGAAGCATAATAACTAGCAGATCATGTTGTGATAGTTTCACTAGGTTACAGATCGAGAGCAGATTGGAGGGTCTTTCCCATCCATGTACCATAGTCCTATTTTGACTCTACGAATATAAGTGAAGCTATATATTTAAGCAACACCTCCCAAAAACATGTATTACCATGGTCTCTTGTTGACTATTTCAGCATAGGAGGTGTTATTTTCACTAAATAAGCATCCTTTCAGCAAAAATATGGATGAAATACTTCATATAATGTACATCTACTATGATAAAAACTATGGAAAATATGGGACCAATGAAAAGTTACTATTTTACACTCATACAGGCTTAAAAAACATATATAGGTACTCCCTCTATAAATAAGATGATTAGGTTGTTTCCTTTGGGAAACAAGAGCCATGTGGTGGCAATGTCACTGTGCTTGTTTTTCTTTACATGGGTTTTTTTTTAGTATTGTGCAAGGAGATCCAACAAGAGCCATGTGGTGGAAATGTCATTTCTTTTTTGTATAAATGTATTTTCTACATGTAATTTTGTGACATAGAAATTTGTTTTCTAAATTTTTAATATGAAAGGGGAGAAATTGCATCCCTAACCATCAACCTATAGTTAACTTCATGGACCCAAAAAAAAACAAAAATTGTGATGTACAGTCAAGAATAATAGCATATAGGAAATATTATGTCACCCAATGTTATGTTCAAATATATAGCCAAAACCTGAACAATTGGAGAAACAAGTATTGGCTATGGTTCTTGATGAATCGAATCAGGGGAAAAACAGAACAACGGATAAAATTGATTGTGAATTCAATGGAGAAAAACTCTTGAATCTGAGAACAACCCACTTTTGATATCAAGTTTAAACATCTTGGTCTAACTAGTGATTTTGTTTTATAATTGGAGAAGGTTCTAAGACCAAGCCTTTCCATCCTCTTAATACACATCATACCCACAGAAATGAAAAATAGGCATTATTCAACTAAAAACTAATTGTTTTCAAAGGACTAAATTTCAACATTACCAAAGAAATTCAATATTTCAGGTTGCTTCAATGTTTCCATTATGGGCCTCATTTTTCGGAGTAACAACTTAGCACCAACAAACCTACTATTTCGAAAATTGCATACAATCATTGAAAATTACTTACAAACTAGATTTACATGGACGAAATGTCGTAAAAGAACACAAAAATACAAAATATTTAAGGGGGCGCTAAAAATAATAAATATAGATACCAACTGATAAAATTGTAGCAATTTCCATTAACTATGTCTTAGGTACCCAATTTTTGGCTACCAAAAATTATGAAACCAAACCTTTCCAGCTTCTAATACATTATACTCAATCTATCCGCAAAGGATCAATGCATTTTAATTCATAGAATAAATTATCTCGCCTTTGTAACATGACCATTTAAAAGACTCAAATAACTGATAAGAAGGGCTAAATTTCTATGATCTTTTAAGACTTTTCTTCCTTGCATCAAGATTTTTCTTATCAATGTGCACTTTGGTAGAAGCTAGATCCTTATTCTTATGACCTGTTGATGCACCAACTCCTCTATAGCTTCTGCTGAAGTGACATTTATGCTTGGATCTTGAATATTATTCCCCTATTTTGTTATGCTCTTAACCTGCAAAAAAGATACCCAAATACAAAATATGCGAAGAAAGATACCCAAAACATAGAATAGTGAGAGACAACAACAAATATTTTACTATTCAGAAAGCAATGTTCACTGGCCTCTTCGAGGGGGCAACCTCCAATAGAGTAGATCTCAATACAAAAATAAGACACGATGCTCCTCGCAGGGAGTCTCTATCCTTTATAATCACTCATACATGCAATACCATGGATCAATACCATGGGTTTTATTAATACCATCTATCTAATACCATGGCCCATTTGCAACTAACTGTGGTCCCGTCATTAATTGTGGGTTAACCACTTACAATTATTAAAATGGGCTTTATTGACTCTTTACTATGACTCAATCCCACTACATAAATAAGGGGGTTAGGGTGGGACCCTAACATGCCCTCCCCCTTAAGAATAGCCTTGTCCTCAAGGTTGAAGCTGTGGAAACTGCTGAAGAATAGTGGTTGGTTCCCAAGTTGCATCTTCCGGAGAGGTGTCTTTCCATTTGACGAGAACTTCCCTAAGCATGCGGCCACGTAGGTGCCTTTCTCGTCTGTCTAGGACCTGTTCAGGTTGGAGCCAGATTGACCCTTCCTCGTCCAATTCAGGTAGAATGGTTTGAATTCTGCAATTGTTCCCAATCATTTTCTTGAGGCATGAGACATGGAAAAATGGATGGATTTTTGCAATAGGCGGCAAATACAGCTTGTAGGCTACTTCTCCAATGCGTTGAAGTACTTGATATGGTCCGTAGAATTTTGGAGATAGTTTCTGACAACCCTTGTCTTTGAGTGATGTTTGCTTATATGGTTACAGCCTCAAAAAGACCTGATCCCCTTCTTGAAATTGGCGCTCTGAGTGATGCTGGTCTACCTGTTGCTTCATGCGGTTTTGAGCTTGATGAAGATTCTCTCTAAGATGGGTGAGCATGGTTGCACGGTTTTGTAGGAGTTGATCCACTGCTTGTACCTTTGAGCACCCATTGATATAAGAAGTAGGAGAAGTAGGGATTTGACCATATACTGCTTCATAGGGAGTCATTTTGGTGGTGGCATGATAGTTGGTATTATACCACCATTCAGCCAGAGGTAACCACTATACCCAAAGATGTTGATTTTCTGAAGTGAAACACCTAAGGTAGGTTTCCAGACATTTGCTGATGGCTTTAGTTTGACCATTTGTTTGTGGATGATAAGAAGTACTGAGTTTTAGTTGGGTGCCTTGTAGCTTGAAGAGTTCCTGCCAAAAATTACTGGTGAAGATCGGATCGCGATTGGACACAATAGAATTGGGCATGCCATTCAATTTGAAGCTCTAATCCATGAAAGATTGAGCGACCAAAGTCGGTGTAAACGGGTGGGGTAGGGCATAGAAATGAGCATACTTCAAAAGTCTGTCCACAACCACCATGATGACTGACTTGTTTCCTGACTTTGGAAGACCTGTAATGAAATCCATAGAAACCTCCGTCCATATTGTTATCGGGATAGGCAACGGTTGTAATGTGCCTGGTGCTTTGACGGTCTCCCCTTTGTGGCGTTGACAGACATCACATTCTGCTACAAAAGTAAGGATCTCCTTTTTCATGCCTGTCCAAAAAAATGGTCTTCTGGTGCGAGCATACGTCTTCTGAAAGACTCAATGTCTTGCAATGGGGGATGAGTGCAATTCTACCAAAATGTGACTTTTGAGGGTGGATGTTGGTGATATTACGACTCTGTCCCTGTAGCGAAGAATCCCATCCTGCCACGAGTAGCCCTTGGTGGAATTTGGATCCGCCTGCAATTGAGAAATAAGTTGCGAGAGCCCAAGATGTGAAAACCATTCCCTGCGAGCCTCTTCAATCCATTCTGGAATGGGAAGGGAAATTGCTAACAGGGTACTTCCCTCCTCAAATTGGCAAGATAATGCATCTTCTACACTATTTTATTGTCCTTTCTTGTAAATGATTGTTGAGATTGAAACAAGATGATGGAGCTTAGTGAAAAGAGTTGCCTTCACTAAGTGGGCCCGCAGGCAAATTATGGCGCAAGTTATATTTTTGGATCCCAACAGGGATGATCACAGCAAGAGTGACCACAGCAGGGATGATCATAGCAGGAGTGACCACAGCAGGACTGATCATAGTAGGAGTGACCACAGCAGGAGTGATCACAGCAGGAGTGATCGAATTCTATTTTTAGACTGGTTGTCCAAAATAGAAAAGTCAAATATTATTGTCTCATAATAATATTTGGACTATAAACTTGATCTTATTCTCTTGGAGCACTTCAGTTTGAGCTACAGATGTGGCCCATGCAGCTGTCAGAAGGAAGTACGCTTTTCTTATGAGTCAGTTGAGTTGTTGCATGCATGACTTCAGTTAGAACTAAATCAGTTGAGTTAGGTGGAGTTGATTGTGGAGTTGATGGAGTTGTGTTCAGTTTGACTTGGTTAAACTAGTTGTAGTTAGTCTAACTGCAAATAGAATAATGATGAGTTGTTAACCTAATTATTAACTCATAATACAACTACAGAATACATCAGTTAACTCAATTGCATGTCAGTGCATGTTCAGCTCAACAGGGACAGGTGTTAGAGAATCAAATTGCGATCAGTTGTGACTATAGTTGTGCATCAGATCTTGCACAATCAAGGGATTGAGTATGCCAATGAGTTTGCTCATGTATTTGCCCAGTATTATAACCTCTTATCACGTCTAACATAGTGTGAGTGATTCTTTGGAGGTGAAATACGAGTTTGGTAAACCATTCTCGTTCATTCTTGAGCAGGTATTGAGAAGTGGAGGTAGCCAAGCAGTGGAATAGATTTGGAGATCAGATCTTAGCTGTATTATGTGTAACAGGTGGAGCTGGTACTGGATTGCTTGTGATAAGCATTGTAATTTGTAATGTTACATGGTCTCAATCACTAATATACAGATAGTTGGGGTTTTTAGCGAGATGCTTTCCCCGGGTTACATATTGTGTTAATGTGTGAATGCTCTTGATGTTTTATTGTTATTGATGCTGCTATATTGATGATCAACGTAGAGGAGCTTATGTATTGTGTATGTATTCCGCAATAGTACATGATCAAGATAATCTCTGTTGAATATGTGTTAAATTATTCAAAATTTCTACATGGTATCAGAGTTGTTGATCATCAGATCTACTATTCAGGAAGTGTTTACATTCTATTTCTTCAGGCAGAGTCTATAATCGGGCCAGGTGGCCTCTGGATTCATCTTTCCTTTGGAAGGTGAGATATTCGGTGAATGCCCATACAGTCAATCTCTGTACGAGAAATATTATGTTTTCACGAATCTTAGATCCGAGGCGATTGAGTTGGGAGCCGGCGGAAATCGAATTTGTAGCAGTGTTGTTGAAATGTCTTTCAACGGATTGCAAATGTTATTCCAAAGCAAGAGTGACCTGGCGCTCAAGGATAAACTCAGAAATAATAAAGGTGAGAATGGATCTTCATCAAAGGTATCTGATGAAGAGAATTGCGCTTTGGCTTCCAAAGCAAACAAAGGGAAGAACAAGAAAGCTTCTCAGTCTGGTGCGAAAGGCAAGAAGCAGGATATGTCCAAGGTGAAGTGTTTTCACTATCACCAGCACAGACACTATGCCACTAATTGTCCGCAGAAGAAGAAGAACAAGCAGGCTGCTAGATCTTTAGCAGGAGAGGCTCTAGCCTCACAATTTGAGCTTGATTTTTCATTGATCACATGCTTGGTTTCAAGTGTGATGGGATCGGTGTGGTTCTTGGACAGTGGTGCATCTTTTCACATGACGAGAGATAGAGATTTGTCTTCTGATCTGGAGGACAAAGATCTTGGAGTGCACATCGAGATGGGTGATGATGGTAGATACAGTGCGATCGGTATCGGTACCATTTCCTTTGAGAGGGAGTCTGGTAAACCCTTCGTATTGAAGGAAGTCATGCATGTTCCAGGATTGAAGAAGAATCTTATCTCAGTGGCGATGTTAAAAGACAAGGGGTGTGATGTTGTTTTCAGCGAGGGAAAGGCTTTCCTGCGCAGCAAGACAACTGGTGAGACCCGGAAGATAGGGGTTCGAGTGAGGAACCTTTATCAGTTGCATGTAGATGGATGCGCAGCAAGACAACTGGTGAGACCCAGAAGATAGGGGTTCGAGTGAGGAACCTTGATCAGTTGCATGTAGATGTATGCGCAGCAATGGCAGGTAAGGCAGAAGGATTGGTGAGCCAGGATGATGGCGAGTTGTGGCACAAGAGATTGGGTCACCTTCACCATGGAGCCTTGAAGATACTGCAGCAGATCACTACAGGGCTTCCTAAAGGCACACTTGCGAAGTCGGATCACTGTAAGGGGTGTACTTTGGGGAAGTTTGTGAAAGCCACCTTTCACGAGAAGGATAGTCACGCCATGACGATCCTTGAGAGAATTAACACAGACGTGTGTGGACATTTCTCAGTTGCTTCGACAGCAAAACACAGGTATTATGTGATTTTTGTTGATGATTTCTCTCGTAAGTGCTGGATCTTCTTCATGCAGAAGAAGAGCGAGACATATTCAAAGTTCTATGAGTTCAAAGCACTGGTTGAGAAGGAGTCGGGGAAGAAGGTGAAGGCTATTAGGAGCGATAATGGTGGTGAATACATCTCGGATGAGTTCAAGGATTTCTGCAAGGCAGAAGGGATTCATAGAGAGCTCATAGCTCCCCATAACCCACAGCAGAAGGGGTGGCTGAGCGGAAGAATGGAACGATAGTGGGTGCTGCATGGGCAATGTTGCATGATCATGGCCTACCCCTTCACTTGTGGGCGGAAGCATGCAATACAACAGTTTATGTGCAGAACCGTTGTCCTCATAGGATACTTGGCATGAGTACACCCGAGGAGGCTTATTCTGGTAAGAAGCCTGATCTTTCTCATTTGAGGATTTTTGGTGCTAATAATACATGCATGGGACGAAGGATGCCAGGAAGAAGTTGGAGCCGACCGCAGAGGTTGGGATATTTGTGGGGTACACTGATACACCCCACATCTATCATGTGTATTTTCCAGACAGTGGTAAAACTATTGTGCGACGTGATATAAAATTTCAGGAGGAGAAAGCCATGAAGTGTTCGCTTGAGAGGGAGCTACACTTACATGCAGATGAGGAGCTATTAGTTCCTAAGGATGAGCTTCAGGATGTGGATCAGCCACAGGACGAGGTTCATGGAGTGGAAGAGACCACTCATGCAATGCCAACCATCAGAGGGTGAAAGCGCTTGACAGAAGCTGAGCGACTGGCTCAAGATGCAGAGAAAGTTGTAGGACCACCTACAGCCCAACGAAGGCAGAGACAGTCACCTGATCGATACACTGGATACATGGCTCTTATGAGCAAGTGTGTTGTGACTAAGCCATCCTCTTTCGAGGAATATGTGGAGGATCTCGCATGGGTAGACGCCATGGTGGAAGAGTATGATTCTATTGTCAGAAACAGTGCATGGGAGATTGTTCTTAGACCAGAAGGGAAATCAGTGGTGGGTTCGAGATGGATCTACAAAGTTAAGCAGGCAGCTGACGGGAGTGTAGAGAAGTACAAGGCAAGATTTGTTGCCCGAGGCTTTTCACATATAGAGCGGATCGATTATGAGGAGACCTTTGCACCTGTCGCAAGGTATTCTTCCATACAGACGATTCTTGATCTCTCAGCGCAGATGGGATGGCACATTCATCAGATGGATGTGAAGACTGCGTTCCTCAACAGAGTCATTGAGGAGGAGGTGTACATTGAGCAGCCCGAAGGCTTTGAGTTCTTCAGCAGCGAGTCGCATGTGTGCAGGCCCAAGAGAGCGTTGTATGGGTTGAAGCAAGCACCACGTGCTTGGTACACACGGATAGACAGCTATTTCACAAGACTTAGATTCTCCAAGAGCAAGGCAGATCCTAACCTATACCAGATTGTGGTGGAGGGTAAGTTGCTTATCATTGTATTGTATGTTGATGATTTGATTCTAACGGGTGATGAGCTATTGATACTGTCATGCAAGAAGGATCTTGTTATAGAGTTTGATATGAAGGACTTGGGCCTCCTTCACTATTTCCTAGGATTGGAAATATGGCAACGCAGTGGTGGACTGTTTGTTTCTCAGGGCAAGTATGCTCGGGAGATACTGGAGAAGTTCAACATGCATGGCTGCAAGCCTGTTGATACTCCTCTTCCTGGAGGTTGGAGGAAGGAGGATGCCACTTCGGGAGAAGAAGTGGATGCCACTGTTTATCGACAGTTGGTGGGGTCACTGATGTATTTGGTTAATACACGACCTGATATATGCTATGCAGTTAACCAGCTTTCACAAGCTATGGTTAAGCCTACCAAGCTCTTCTGGAAGGCGGGCAAGCATGTATTGTGCTACTTGAGAGGCACATCGGGATATGGATCTTGGTACAGACAGGAGGATGCAGATTGGGCAGGGAGCTCAAGAGACCGAGTATATGGCAGCAAGGACATCAGGTACCATCATATCAGAGATTGTGTGCAACAAAGGATCATGTTGCTTTCATACATTCCAACGGAGGATCAGGATGCTGATATTCTGATGAAGGCTCTCACCAAGAGCAAATTTGAGTACCACCGAGGCAGGATAGGGGTGGCTGATAATCCATATCTTGTCGAGAGGGAGTGTTGAGATTGCAACAAGATGATGGAGCTTAGTGAAAAGAGTCGTCTTCACTAAGTGGGCCCGCAGGCAAATTATGGTGCAAGTTCTATTTTTGGATCCTAGCAGGGATGATCACAGCAGGAGTGACCACAGCAGGGATGATCATAACAGGAGTGACCACAGCAGGAGTGATCATAGTAGGAGTGACCACAGCAGGAGTGATCAAAGTCTATTTTTAGACTGGCTGTCCAAAATAGAAAAGTCAAATATTATTGTCTCATAATAATATTTGGACTATAAACTTGATCTTATTCTCTTGGAGCACTTCAATTTGAGCTACAGATGTGGCCCACGCAACTGTCAGAAGGAAGTACACTTTTCTTATGAGTCAGTTGAGTTGTTGCATGCATGACTTCAATTAGAACTAAATCAGTTGAGTTTGGTGGAGTTGATTGTGGAGTTGATGGAGTTGTGTTCAGTTTGACTTGGTTAAACTAGTTGTAGTTAGTCTAACTACAAATAGACTAATGGTGAGTTGTAAAAATAATTATTAACTCATAATACAACTATAGAATACATCAGTTAACTCAATTGCATGTCGGTGCATGTTCAGTTCAACAGGGACAGGTGTTAGAGAATCAGATTGCTATCAGTTGTGACTATATTTGTGCATCAGATCTTGCACAATCAAGGGATTGAGTATGCCAATGAGTTTTCTCATGTATTTTCCCAGTATTATAGCCTCTGCTCACATCTAACACAGTGTGAGTGATTATTTGGAGGTGAAATACGAGTTTGGTAAACAATTCTCATTCATTCTTGAGCAGGTATTGAGCAGTGGAGGCAGGCAAGCAGTGGAATAGATTTGGAGATCAGATCTTAGCTATATTGTGTGTAACAGCTAGAGCTGGTACTGGATTTCTTGTGATAAGCATTGTACTTTGTAATGTTACATGGTCTCAATCATTAATATACAGATAGTTGGGGTTTTTAGCGAGATGCTTTCCCCGGGTTACATACTGTGTTAATGTGTGAATGCTCTTGATGTTTTATTGTTATTGATGCTGCTATATTGATGATCAACGTAGAGGAGCTTATGTATTGTGTATGTATTCTGCAATAGTACATGATCAGGATAATCTCTGTTGAATATGTGTTAAATTATTCAAAATTTCTACAATGATCTCATAATCATATCCCAGCATTTTGGCGAGCCATTTATTTTGTTGTGGGGAGGACAGACATTGCTCCAAAAAATATTTAAGATTGTGATGGTCTGTGCGGATTTGGAAACATCGCCCCAATAAGTAAGGTCGCTAGGTCTCTACTGCATGTAAAATGGCCATCATTTCCTTCTCATAGGTGGATTGGCCCAGATTCTTCCCACTTAGTTGTTGGCTTGTGAAGGCCAAAGGTCGCCCTTCCTGCATTAAGACCGCCCCAATACCTGTACCCGAAGCATCAGATTCAATGACAAAAGATTTGGTGAAGTCAGGGAGTGCTAAGACTGGAGTGGAACACATGGCATTTTTTAGAGCTGTAAATGCCTGTTGTGCGTCCTCATTCTAGAAGAATGAATTTTTCTTCAGGAGTTGAGTGAGGGACCATAATTGCAGACAAATTTGCGATAATAGCCTGTGAGACCCAAAAATCCTCTCCGGCTCTTCAAGGTCTTAGGTTGAGGCCAATCCTGCATTGCCTGGATCTTTTTGGGGTCCACCTTGACACCTTCACGCCCCACAATGTGGCCCAAATACTCAACTTCTTCCATGCCAAACGGACACTTGGACATCTTAACAAATAATTTATGCTTGCGGAGCAATTGCAAGAGTAGATCTACATGCTGAAGATGTACGGCCCAAGTGCAACTATAGATGATGATGTCATCGAAGAAGACAAGAACAAATTTCCTAAGATATGGTTTGAGAAGGTGGTTCATAAGGCTCTGAAAGGTAGATGGGGCATTACAAAGACCGAATGGCATGACCAGGAACTCATAATTGCCTTCATGAGTTCGGAAAGTAGTCTTTGGAATGTCGACTTGCTTCATGCGAATTTGGTGGTAGCCTGAGCGAAGATCCAGCTTAGTGAAGAATTGAGCTCCATTGAGTTCATCCAGCAAATCATCAACCACCGGGATGGGAAATTTATCTTTGACTGTCAACTTATTGAGGGCCGTAAAGTCTAGACACATCCGCCACTCCCCATCTTTCTTGAGCACCATGACCACTGGTGATGAATAAGGACTAATGCTGGGACGAATGACACCTGCTTCCAAAAGTTCCTTGATTATTTTTTCTATTTCATTCTTTTGGGTGAACGGATATCTGTATGGGCGCACATTTGGGGGTTGGGCCCCTGGAACCAAGGTGATGCTATGATCATATTCCCCTCTCGAGGGTGGAAGCTCATGAGACTTGTCAAAGACCGGCAGATGGTTATTTAAAATCTGTTGCATCTTAGGATGAATCGGCAGAGACTTGGTTTCGACTACTTGGATGGCATTAAATTGAGATATAACTCCATGATGGCACTTTTTTAGCAATTTTTCCATCCTATGCGAGCTGATGATAGAGGGAGCTCCCGCCTGGAGTCCACGGAGGGTATGTGTGGAGTTGTTCTGCTTAAAACTCATATATAACTCTTGGAAATCCATTGTGATTGGCCCAAGGGTGTGAAGCCATTCAACACTGAGGACAATGTCGCACCCTCCCATGTGTATGGAAAACATGTGGGTCTTCAACTGATAATCCCCCATTTGAAGTTTGACATTTTCACAGTGGCCTTCACATTTCATTGTGCCCCCATCCACAATTTGGACTTGGAAGTTAGAAACTGCTCGTACAAAACAATGCACTTCTTCCGCGACTTTTTGATGGATGAAATTATGTGTACTTCCACTATCAATCAAGACTACTACTGGGCGATGTTTAATAAAACCTCTAATTTTGAGAGTTTGAGGTGAAGAAATCCTGGCCAAAGCATGCAGCGAAATAATGGATTCGTTAGGGACATTGTACTTTTGGTTGTCCTCTTCTACTACCTCATGTTCCTACAGTGGTGGATCTTCCTCCGATGAGCTGTAATCAGTGGCATCAATTTGAAAAAATTTGGGCTCCTTGCATTTATGACCTGGGGAGTATTTTTCATCATAGTAGTAACATAATCCTTGCTTTCTTCTTTTGGCCATTTTTGTAGGTGACACCTTTTGAACCTTAAGTGTTTGAGTCGTGTTGTGAGCCTGTGGGGGCCGACCCTTAGCTGTGAATTTGGGCGACTGTACTGGGCTGCTAATGCACGTTCCTTGTTACAAGCTACCTTGCAAGCCTCTGTCCATGTGGGAGGTTGGTGCAGTAGGACGTGGGCTTTTATGGCTTCTTTAAGACCACTGATAAAACATTCCATGTAGAACACATCTGAGAGACCCCTAGTGTGGAAGGCTAAGGCTTCAAAGGCTGTAACATATTCATCCACTGTGCTAGTCTGTCGGAGCTTAGTAAGACGACCCAGAAAAGAAGATTCTTGGTCAAAGCAGTCTGTAAGAGCTTTTTTGAAGGTGGTCCAAGTCACAAAAGGTCCATTGCAATGTTGATGTTGTTAGCACCTAAATCTGCCTTAGGCTGAAGGAAGGCAAAAATTAAGGTAACCACAAACCACGCTCAGTCTGGTAGCTAGCCCTACCAGAGCAGGAGAGGGCTCTCTCCGAGTCACGCTCAGTGAATAGATGATTGAAAATGGTCTGAGATGACTTACAATGAAATATTTACCTTAGGCTAGTAAGTGAATAGGGATTCTGAAAACAATTTTATGAATGACCTAGCTTCTAGGATGTTTATGGGACCGGCGCTCAGCAAAGAATAGAGAATTGAATATGAAGGCACAAATTATTCCGTGAGGAAATGTAGGCGGAAAGTGCAGCAATTTTGGTTTAAGTTAACGCGGAATGGAAAGATTGCTGAAGAAATTGAAAAGGGCATAGTCGCATGAATCCTTTTCAATAGAAGAATAACACTATACATGAAATTTTCCCACAAGCAGAGAAATATAAATTGAATTCTACCTAATCTCACTTTGAAAATTTCACTGAAATGAAATGTGAATTGAATTATGAAACATAACAAGATACATATGGAACATAAGAACACATTTTCTACACTCACAACCGCAAGAATCTCATGAAACAGAGCCGTCGCCTTTCATTAATTCTCTGTCAAAAATAAACAGTGCAGAAACAGAGTTTCTTTCCCACAGTCTCCTAGAAGTTACAAGCTAGCCAACCCTTTGCAAATAACTTGCATACAATATATATAATGTGTGAGGAAGAGATAGAATTCCCAAGGATTGGGGAGTTACTCGAATAATTACAAAATGGAGATGGAGAGCCAACCATCAGCTACAGGTGCAGCGCTCACAAGCATGACATTTGGCTGGGGTGACCCTTTGCATTCATTTGCCACTTGGATAGATGCCCATCTAGAGAAAAAACACTTTAAATGCCGCCTTTGGTGCCAAAAAACTGAAGTGTAGATGACCAGGCCCACTTAGAGAAGTTGCAACCCAAAATTTCGCGAAACGGGAGCAAATTGGTAGTTTTTTCCCCTATGCACCGCGCCAAATTAATTCTCTGTGTGTTGCGCCACTTTGGATCCTATTTTGGGGCACTTTCATGTGTCAAAAATGTGCCCAAGTGGACTTGTTGGAAAGCCTATCCTGTTTACTTTCTAACCCCACTATAATTTCCAAATTTGGTGCTCATTTGCACCTCCAAATTTTCAATCGCCCAAGACTGCTTTTTGTGTGTCAAAAAAGTGGCAGAGATGCCATTTTTGGGTGTTTTTTGACCATTAGGAGACCCAGATCTTGTCAAAATTTCTTGCCCGAACACCAGTAGCCATAATTTTCGATGTTGAATCCAAATATGCAAGACGTTTCTTCATTGGAGCCCTATAATTTTAGCGTCACGCCAGTGGCATAGCGCACAGAGAGGAATTTCCTGTTTTTTATCCAAAAATTTGCCAAGTGACCAAAATTTGCCCAAATTTTTTTAAATTTGGGCAAGATGTTCTTTATGAAGTGATATGCTGTGCCAAGGAAGCTTCAGCCAGGATTCGAAGCCAATCTTGCTCCTTTGCCTCTTTTGCCTCCTTTTCCTCTTTTGTCGCTTTGCTCAATTTTGCCTTTAGGCCCCTAATTCTTGCTTTGGAGCTCATGTTTTGGGCCATGTAGTGGTGGGTCATGCGCCTCAGCATGTCTTTCTCCCTGTTAGCCTTATCCAACCACTACTCCAAGTGAACGTTCACTTTCTCTAACACTTACTCCCGGTCCTTGTCTCTTTGCTCCATAGGTCTGCCTTGTGCTGCCAGGATGTGTTGCCGGTTTTCCTTGATCATTTGCAACTCTATCTTAGCTAGCCGATCCTCAAGTTGCTTGTTCCTCTCCTCCAGATACTGCACGTTCCACTTGGCACTTTCCAAGTCTAGCGATAAGTTCTCAATCACTGATTGCTACTCCTGAATGATCTCTCCCAGCTCAGCGTTTGTAGGTTCTGCATCTGTCTCATCATCCTGGAGGAGAACAAACTCGGTCTCTTGCTCACCTGATGGCCCTTCCTCCTGCACTGGCTCCTTGCCCTTACCCTTCTCCTGTGGTGCTGATGTCAGAAGCGAGGTCCCTTCCACCCCGGGTGGAGATAACACTCACTTTGCTGCAACAAATAAGGGTCTACTTCCCTTCTGGTATGTGATGTATACTGGCATGGTGGCAGTCTCATGGTGCTCAAACTAATGTGAAGGACCCCCCACCTCATGCTCTACCTCTGATACCACCGATGGAGTGCTGAAGAAATCATGGGAGATGAAGTCCTCCCAAGCAATACCCTGCAATCCCAACTGATGGTCCACCAAAATTCGGATGAGAGCAAAATGATAGACATTGTTTAGCTGTTGTCGAGGGGTCTTGTGCTTCATGAAATTCTTCATCCTCTCTATGTTCCCACATATGAAAAATTGGAGGCTCATCATCCGCACCCTGGTGAAGTGCATGAGCAACCTGATGTGATATGCATAAAGGTGAGAAAACCTCCCCTCGCAACTGAAATACTTCATGATCAATCTCATGAGTGGGGCATACTCGTCCCTCAAAAATATGAATGGAAAAACTCTGGTGAGCTGGCTCAAGCAACTGTTCTTGATGTAAGGCTCATAATAATGCCTCTCCACTTTCTTTTTCTTATGCCACTTTTCTCCAATGTTCGGTATTCCTGTTGCCACTGATATGGTTTCCGGTGTCAATGTGAAAGTGACCCCAGCCAGGACAGATTGACCTCCCTGTAGATGAAGTGCAAAAAGGTGGGCCAACTCATGATGGACTCTGACATTTGCCACCCTTTGACAAAATTCATAACATGCCAAGTGCTGGAAACAAGACATGGCAAGTGGGCATGCCTACCGCTGAGTGAGGTTGTTTGGTTCATCTCTAAGATGTCTGCCACTCCGGTGATGTCTCCTATGGGCCCTCTCTCCTGAAGATGTGTCACTGTGGGTCCCCTCCTCATACTCTGATGAAACTTCTGATGCCATTACTGTTGTTTGTACCCTGATTTTTATGCTGCCCTCTGAATCCAATAGAACTGGTAGATGCTCTGAAAATCTGTCACCAAGGGGACAATAAAACAGGGAGTGTTAGGAGGGGAATGATGAAAAGGGGAATAGGGGTTTAAAAGGAGAAATTTATCAGGGATTTGGGAGCATTTTGGGTATGGTGTTGATGGGGTAGGGTTTGGATATTTTGAGCTATAGGAATAAAGGGAACAAATGGATATGATTACAGTGGAGCTAGGGTGATTATTAGGGGAAACTGCTACAGGGGAATTAGCTGATAGAGGTAGGGTAGGAGCATACTTTAGCAATAATGTCATTGTAGCAAAACCCTAGCTTCTTGACCTTCTTTGTGTCATCTTTGTTTTACTTTTAAAAAAAAAATTCATTTGATTCATGGTCATCATAATCACATTCCTCTTCAAGTTAAATGCCAATGGTGAAGGTAGTTGGGCTACCTCTCCAATTTTGAGGGTTATTCACAAAAATTTTGGGCAATTTAGTAAATTTTTGGGCTTATATGTCTGTGCGCCGCGCACTCTGCCCAGTGTGCCACGCGCTGGGTATGCGCCACGCCAGTGTTATATTTACATTGTGGTCGGGCTCCCAGTGCACCGCGCACCCTGAGTGTGCTGTGCCACCTCGTGTGTGCACCGCGCACTGTAAACTCACCCAATTTTGCTTGAAAAACAAGGGGAAGGGTTTTAGTGGCATTTTTAGGGTGGTTTCCTTAGGAAACATGTTGGGATGGAGGTGTTATCACCCTAAAATCTTTGTCTCTAAGCTTTGGAAAGTTGTCTTGTTTCTAGTCATAGTCTTATAATTTTTGAGTCATCTCATCACAATTAGTGTCATTCTCATTGACAAACCCTTCTTCTAGTCATGGTGTTAAAGGGTCTCTAGGTCATTTCATGCTTTAAGGGTTAGGTCATAAGGTTAGAAGTCTTTTAAGATCATATCTCTTTTCCAAATAATGTTTGACAGCCTCATTCCATGTTTTAGAAGTCTTACCAGTTGTTTATAAGTCATATCTCACATCATTTTGGAGAAATTTTTAAAGTAGCTACGAAATCACTGAACTAGGAGTTTTCGTAGCGCGCTACGAAACCCCTGTAGCAGCCTGTTTTAGCAGAAAAACTGTTTTTAGTAGTTAACTTCCAAAAGCTTTCCTGAGCAGCCGAGAACTTAATTTTGCAAACGGAAAGAGGCTTTTCTTCCTAACATGCTGCACTACATAAACCTCTTTCAGTTTCTTCAATTCCATTTTGAGGTGGGAGAAATTTATGGTTAAACTTGCGCTACGAAACTGCTGAAAGTCAGGCTTTGTCTTCTGGTTTTAGCAGTTTTTTTCAAGATCCGTTTCTGGTTACAAGAATATGTATTTTGGAATTCTGAGAGAGGTTTCTCTTCATAAACTCTCCAGATACAATAACCTATCTCACTTTATTCATAAGTGTTCTCAGTTGGGAGATACTAAGCTTTCATTGAGACTCTACTTTCAGAAAACGGATTTTTCCTGTTTGCCACGTGTTTTTCAAGGACAGTTTCTGGACAACTGGAGAAATGTTTTAAAAAACCAGGAGAGGTTTTTGTTCTGGACAACATGGGATACAAAAACCTCCTTTATTTTCGTAAAATGTGTCATGGATGAAGAGATAAAGGCTCTGCCCCACGTGCCAATTTTCAAGGATCTAAACCTAAAAACAGGGAAACATGTTCCCTAATTTCTAGGGTTTGTCATCAGCAGTTGGGTGACCACGTGGGAGGCTTCATCAAATTAGAATTCATGAGGTTTCAGCTGTCAAAGAATGCTTTAAATGCTTAGATAAGGTTGTTGTAATCATAATAATGAGTTACACTCCTAGTTGTATTAGGTCACTAGCACTCCTAGTTAACAGCTAGTTCTAATTAATGGTTTGTTTTATGGTTAGAATAGGTGTCACTGATGGCAAATTCGAATTCTCTTGATGAGGGATGATGGAATCCTAATTGTAAATGCTTTATATAGAGCAAGAGGTCGAATTAGCAAGGGGTTGGAAAATGTTAGAGAAAAAGACTACTTTTGTAAATGATATGCAGGGATTGATATATACAGAAGCAGTTGGACTTTTCTGAAGCTGAGATTCTTAGTGTACTTCAGTGAGCTTCATCTTTTATCTTTGAAATTCTTTACTTCCATAGTCTTAATGCTTACTTCTCAGGATTCATGAAGGATTTTTTATGTTCAGAATATGTGATGTTGTCCTTTCCTTAATTCTTACAGTGGTATGGATGTATAATCACTCAGAATTCACTGAATGTGCGCTGACTTTCTGTATACATTCATAAACTGTGTGGTCCCATATGAGTTTATGTTCTGAATGTTTAAATGCTGAATGCCCTGACTTCCATGTAGGTATTAAACTTTGATCTATCACTTTAAATTCTTTCCTTTTGAATACCTTGATGTATCATTACTCAGAATTCATGCTCACATGCTCTGACTCCTATGAACTTCAAGTTATTGAGACTTTCTTGAATGTGTCACTCTTTCATTGAAGTATATACAAGCCTCAGTTTTATAAGAAGAGCTATTTTTTATCCTTATCTCTGTCACTGACCCCATAGCCCAATGGTAGCAAGTCTCCATCTTCCAATCTACAAACATATAAAATCACAAACCATAGAGTTAGCCATCTATCCATATCTTTAATCAATATAATTAACCCTTTGAGAGAGCCCTCTCAGGCTAAGGAGGCTAAGCCTTAGCTAAAAGATTGGTTTGAAATAGTTACACTGAGATAGTCTTATCAGCAGCCTATCAGGGACCTATTTTGGTGATAACAGGAGGTAGGAACGAGGAGGAGTGAGGGGACAAGGGGAGGGGAGCAGAACCTTCGTGGCATCATCACAAACTTGCAACCCCATTTATCGCTTTCCTTGGTGATTTTTTCCATGGATGGCCATTGTGCTTTTGGGTACCATTAAACATCTTACAAACCCCAAAGCATAGACAAAATTGACGAAGAAGAGGTTTCAACTGGGCCTACCTCTTGTTTGCTAGCCTCCACCGAGATTTGAAGTAGTTTTGGAAAATTTTTACACCCTTGGTTGTGTGCGTCACGTGCCAAGCCCAGTGCACCACGTGTTGGGTGTGCTTCGCGCCCTTGCAAAATTTCCATTGCGGGCTGGCTGTGTGTGCGCCATGCCCTCTGTGTGTGCCGCGCTCCTTGGTGTATGCGTCGCGCCCTCGAAAATTGGCTCTCACTCACTCAAACTCTCCAAATTTCGCTCCCTTACCTTTGCAATGTCTCTCCTAAGCTTGCAATAGCACAATGGTTTTGCTTTGGGCCACAACAAGTATATGTAGGCTTGGGAGGGATGGGTTTGATTTTTCTTCCTTGAAAACCCACTTTCTAATGTTTGTGTTTTGCACTTTTTTCATTGACTTTAAAACACCCTGATTTTCATTTTTCCTTTGAAATTTTGGCTCACATGATGGGATTTTCGGCATTTCTTTGCGGGGACTGTGTGACTGGGCATTTAGCTATGGAAATCATGACTGCATCTGAAAAATCAACTTGTGCATTTTTGGAGAGTTTTGTCATAAATTACCTTGTTTGACTTTTCTTCAAAACAGAGTTTTGAAGAAGGGTCGAAGTCTTTCCACTTGGAGATGAATTTCTATGAACCATTACTGTGTAAGGCCTCCCTCTGGCCTGCATGCATTGTTCTGGACATGTTTTCAAAGACCAAATTGATGACTTCCTAGACTCAAACATAAAAGATGACTTAGCCCTGTAAAGGACGAGACCTTGACTGTCATGAGCTTTGGTGATTATGGACAAAGACCTGAGTCAGTAGGGGCCAGACATAAGGGAAAACAACTAGCATGACTTTCTCCATCAGATCACGGCATGTCCCTAGTGAAATGCAGCTGAGTGGATGGAGCAGGACACCTAAAATTGAAATGCACAAAGATTTTTGATCTCTGACAGAGGGCTGACCAGACCGACTCTAGCATTGGCTCCAATGGGGGATGGTAGCTCCTTGGAGGTGCCAAGAACAACAGATCTCTGGAGGAGCTAGATAGTGCCTTTTGTCCATTGGGCTATGGAGTCATCATTTTAATAAACAACATAGGACTCTGACTTATTTATAAAACTGGAATAACCAAAAACTTGACTCAAACTTGACATTGAAATAACTCAAAAACTGACTTTACAGACTGAAAACAAACTAAAATGAAAATGGTATTTACAATGACAGTGGAAGCAACGTTAATAGATCAACAGTGATACCGCTTAAGCAACCGACCATTGATCAGACCTCCAGGACAATCTTCCCCGTTCATTTCCTTCAGAAGAAAGGCATTCTGACCCCTATATGCTGCGATCTTGAAAGGACCTTTCCACAGATTTTCGAACTTTCAGTGCTTGCCTTTATCTTCATTCCTTGCATCCCACTTCAGCACCACATCCTCCAATTGAAATTTATCTGCTTTCGCTTTTTTGTCATAGATTTTCTTTATCTTCTCCTGCAACTTGGATGTGTTCTTGAAAACTTCCTCTCTAGTTTGCTGCAAGTGGATCATTTGATTCAACCTCCTCTACATGGGATCTTCCTCACTGCCAGCCTCCTGAAGAAGTTTGACCATTGGGGCAGCAAGAGAAGCGGGAAATACTGTGTCCACTCCATAAACAAGCTCAAATGGTGACATACCAATAGACTTTTTCTGACTGATCCGATCTGCCCAAAGCGCATGGACCAACCTCTTGTTCCAGCTCTTCTTATTTATTTCCAGTAGCTTCTTGATGATGTTGACCAAAGATTTATTTGAAGATTCTGCCAATCCATTGCCTTGCGGATGATAGGCAGTTGAATGACCCAAAATTATGTGATATTTATGACAAAATTCTACCATCCTTTTCGATTTGAAAGTTGTTGCATTATCAGTGATTAATTTGTTTGGACAACCAAAGCGAGACAAGATTTTATTTTCGAGAAATGAAATGATTACCATGTTCGTCGCTTGTCTGGTAGGGGCTGCCTTAATCCATTTTTTGAAATAGTCCGTCGTTGTAAGGATCCACCTATGTTGTCCAGAAGAGGCGGGATGAATTTCCCCAATGAAGTCCAACCCCCACTGCTGGAATGGAGCGCTCACTTCAATAGGCTTAAGTGGCAAAGGCTGTAATTTATGTTTCCTTCAAAAATTTGACACTTATGATAGTGCTTGACCATCTTATGCACATCAACAAACAAAGTAGGCCAGTAGTACCATGCTCTCAAAATTTTGTTCGTTGTTGATTTCCAAAAAAGATGACCTCCACACTCTCCTCCGTGGAAATCCTCCATGACTTTCTTTGCCTCCTCTTCCACCAAACAATTTAACAAAATGCCACCAGGATCTTTCCAATACAGTGCAGAATTCAAAATACAAAACTTGGCAGCCTTCAATTTGAGTGTTCTCGCTTTGTTTCTAGTCATGTCGGGCAGTGATGATAGATTTTTCAGCACATATATTATATCAGAATACCATGGGGACAAAGCAAACATTTCAGATACCTGAATTGATGTTCCTTCCTCATTCTCATCGAACATGGCAACGATCAAATTTATGTCCAAGGCATGCAAGTTTGATTCAGCCATTAGCTTCGCCAACCCCTGTGATTTGACCAGCTTTGTAGGCTTTATCTCCACATCGTATTCCAGCAAGGCTGCAATCCATTTGCCTCTTCTCCCTTTCGGATCGGTCTGCACTAAAACATCTTTTACAGCAGTATTAGGAACATAGCCCAGAATGTGAGAATGTAGGATATACACCCGGAAATCCTTCAATGCCTTTACCAATGCCAGGGCTTGCTTCTCAATGATGTTGTACTTCAAAGTTGCATCCCTTATAGCCCTGCTGAAGAATGCAATGGGTCTTTCATGATCATCCCTCTTCTGCAATAATACCGCTGCCATAGTGTGCTCAGAAGCAAATGAAAATAATATGAAATCTTGAGTGTAGTCCGGGCTAACTAGAACTGGAGCTAAAGAAAGGGCCAATTTGACCAAGTTGAAATATTTTAGAGCCTCCTCTGTCTATTTCATCTGGCTGTCCTTCTTAAGCATGTTGGTCATTTCTTTCAAGTGTTCTGCAAGATTAGGCACGAAACGACGCAGAAAATTCATCTTACCATTGAATGATTGTATTTCCTTTTTGTTCCTGGGCAGATCGATTTGCTGAATTGCTTGCACACGTGTTGGGTCTATAAGAATACCATCCTTTGAAATGATGTGCCCAAGTAATTTTCCTTCCTCCATGGCGAACAAGCTCTTCTTAGGATTCAGCGATAGACCATATTTCCTGCATTTTTGAAAGACAATTTTTAGGTGATGCATGTGTTCTTCATCAGACTTTGAAAACACCATCAAATCATCCAAGTACACCACCAAAAACACATCCTTCTAATTCGCAAACACCAAGTCCATTGCCTGCTAAAATGTGGCACCTGCATTCTTTAAACCAAACGGAATTTTGGCATAGTTAAAGGTTCCCCATGGAGTGGTGAATGTTGTCTTGTCTCTATCATCTTCATGGATGGAAATTTGGTTATATCTGGAATAACCATCAAGCAGTGACATACGAGATGCCCCCACTACTCGCTGAAGTATATGGTCCATCTTGGGCAGCGGATAGTTTTCCTTCAATGAGACCTTATTCAGATTTCTGAAATCAATGCATAGGCGGATCTCACCGGTCTTCTTGCGTACAGGCACTAAGTTAGATATCCAATCTAAAAATCTGATGGGCACAATGATACCTGACTTGTACAACCTATTTACCTCTTTTTCGATGGATGGCAGCAACTTTGGATTTATCCTTCTCAGCTTTTGTCTAAATGGTTTTGGGTTGGGCTTGATGGGTATTCTGTGCTAAATGATATTTGTATCCTAGGTCTTTAAATCAGAATAATCCCAAGCAAATACATCTGCAAATGAAGCCATCAAACTGATGTATTTATCCTTGATCTTTGGCGGTAATGCTTTGGACAATTTTACCAACTTTGGATTGGCAGTTGTACCGATGTTGACTTCTTCTACACCCTTCTCTGTCGGTTGCAATGTTGGCTTGCGGGATACATCATCCTAATCGAAAAGTTCCTCTAGGGGTATCACGCCTTTAGGAATGATGTTATTATTCCACTGTAATACGTCCATTTTATTGATCTGCAATTCATCTGTACCATTCCCTTTACCCTCATCGTTTTCCACATCGATTGAGGTTTCTTTGAACTTGCCTTTTGTTGAGCAAAAATCCTTAATCTCCTCATCATCTTGAAACACTTGCCAATATCGTTGATTGTCAGGAATGGTTGGACGGTGCTTGGCATGGATTTCAAATTTATTGCTGGAGTTCATGGGGATCTTCAAGCTGCTCGCTGCCTTGGCAAGAGCATCAGCAATACTATTTTGTATTCGATGCACACATGTCAAGGTGTATTTTGAAAATAGCTTCAAGATGTCTAAAACTGCATTACGATAGGCCCACATCCTAGGATGTTTTGCTTGTTACTCACCTCTGACCTGTTTTATTACCAACTCGGAGTCGCCATATACCGAAATCCTCTTTGCATTCAACTTTCTAAGAATCTTCAGGCCATCAATCAAAGCTTCATATTCAGCTTCATTATTTGAACACTCAAAGGCCAGCTTGTAAGATCAAACTCTCACGCTGCTAGGCACTTTGTTTGGGGCGGAGAAAGGACTACATACCCAAATTCCAATTCCAGCACCATCATTCCCTACTCCTCCATCGAAATCCATGGTCCACAAGCCTTCTTCCTCCTCTTGTAAGTGCTGGAAATATGTTTGCCGTGCCTTTTCTGCTTGTTGTCCATCGTTTTCAGTTGATTGCCCAATCTTTTGCTGCTTTTCTTGTCCTTCTTTCTTCAAGATTTCTCTGAAATTTTCTGTTATTTCCAGAATGTCGTCTGCTTCTACTATCTGACTATCTATCTCATTTAAACTATCTGAAAACAAAACAAAAGACTCCAAATCTGTATGTACATAGTTAATAGGATGATTTATCGGTTTCTCCTTGCTTGTGATCATATACTTCATCTTTTGTTCCCGATATAATTTCCTCATTTGTCCAAACACCAGGATTGTTGCATAGGAGAAATCCAGCTCTAGTGTCCCTTTCAATTTCGCTACCCAAGACCTGGAAAGAAGCATGCCAAACCTTAGAGGAATATCTGCTACCACCACATCCATCAAAACATTTTTCATAGGAAGTTGATCCAAACTCACAACCAAGTCTTTGATGAGTCCTATACACCTTTCTCTGCTGGAATCGAATGAATAGAGATCATGATATTGCCGGGTGATGTCCAAACCAAGCTTATCCATGATAGCCTTGGGCATGAGATTGTGAGAAGCTCCGGAATCGAACATGGCGTTGTGTAACACAAAATCATGTAATCATAAACTGATATAGAAGGGTGGCACGTCGCTATCAGGAGACTCACCATTCGTTGCTGGTCCAAAAATCATTTTGGGCTGATCATCTTCTACATTTACCATATCGGACATTCAGTCCAAATTCAACATTTTAGAAATCTGTCCTCTATAACAGTTGTTCTTCATTATTTCAGTCAAGGGGATGGATACCTTTAACTTAGAAATCTCATTCTCTAGGCTAAAAGCGGGAGTTCTTTTTACCTCTTTGACTGGGATCTCTTTCCTTTCCTTCTCTTTTGATGTGGCAGGTTGTTGTGATTGTTCTGCTGATTTTGATTTGCTACTCTCCGGACCAACCGCCTCCTTTCCTTTTCTTTGTGTAGCTGATGAATCATTTTTTGTTGTTTCACTCTCCTTCTTCTTTTGAATTGGTTTGGCCAGCACATCTCTGTTTCTAAGAGAATATCGTTGTTGTTGTGCGGACAAAGTATTCATATACTCCCTTTGATATTCTTCTGATTCTTCCTCCAACACGGTGTCACTAGCTAGAATGAAATCAATGTCTTGGTGTGTAGCTGAATTTACTGCACATTCTTCCTCTTCGGTGATGTAAGTAGGCAGCTCATCTGGAGTAAAGAGATGGTTTTCCTCGCCTATTACATTCCCATCCTCATCTGACTCCAGTCCATGCACAAAATTCTGCTACAAAGGTGTTTGTACCGGCTGTTGTGCTGTCTGCTCTTGAGTTCGCTGATCTCTTTGTCTTATTCTATATTGTGGCTACCATTGGCCACGAAAGTTAGGATTCCTAACTTGTGGATCTGGCTTATCAAGTTTTACCCTTTCAAGCATCTGCTCTACCTTTTTGAGAAGCTGATCCATTGAAGAATATTCTTATTTCACCGTGGTTTTCTTCTCTGCTTTCGCTCTAGCTCTTTTGGACAGCAGATTTTCCTCAACGCTGACCGCAATTTTCTGCATGTCTTCCATTGTAGCTGGTTCTCTCTCTCTTAATTGGTACGCCATGTCAGCATCAAAACCATCTGGAAACTTCATCATCGCTAGTCCAACAGGTGGCTTTAGATGGTCTGGAATTTCGTTGTAGACTGCATTAAATCTAACACAATAATCTTGGACCGACTCACCGGCATTCCGTTTGATTTGCTCGTATTCGGCCAGAATTTGAAGGGGATTCTTTTTCACTTCCCACCGGTTCAAAAATTGTCTTTGTAGCTCAGCCAAGGTAGTGATACTTGTAGCCTTCAAACCTCTGAACCATTTCCTCACATCACCTGCAAATGTTTGCACAAAGAGCCTCATCTCCACGTTCTCCGCATCGATCTCATGAAGTTCATGGAAGTCTGCCATTTTGTCTACATGTTGCTGAGCAGTAATGCTGTTAGGAGTGCCATCAAAAAACGAGACTTTACTTTGATAATCATTTGGCATGTCATCTAGGACTTGGGGCAGAACAAGGGGTGCGAAACAAGCAGCCATCATTCTCGGGGGATTTGGCCTTAGAGGTGTTGGAGGAGTATGCACAGTTTGCAAGGGGTTTGCAATTGGAGTTTGGGGCTATGTTGCAATGTAATTATCAATTAATCTATTGGCTCTTTCTGTTTCAATGTCTACAAGAAATTGCTGATTGGGGATGGTATAGTCCACAGCCCTTTCAGATTTAGACTCAAAAAAAGATATTTCAAATCGTTCGTCAAACTCAAGCTCTTCAAGATACTCAAAAATGTCGGGACATGAATGGGATTTGAACACGGGAGTTATGGTGCTTTCTTGACGAAGGAGTCTTGGGATCAAATTTGGGTTTTCGTAAATATGAGGAGGGTCCAGGTCTGGATTCGCTCTGGTATATCGTCTCGAAGCCAGCGTGCTATTGAGAGGAATTACGGGACACAACCAACTTACTCAGCCTTTCCAATCCTAAGCTCATCATCCGGAAGCCTAGAATTCTTATGAAACAAGGGGATTTGATTTTCAACTTTGTCCCCAGTATGGTCGCCACTATGTTAGCACCTAAATCTACCTTAGGCTGAAGGAAGGCAAAAATTAGGGTAACCACAAACCACGCTCAGTCTAGTAACTAGCCCTACCAGAGCAAGAGAGGGCTCTCTCCGAGTCACGCTCAGTGAATAGATGATCGAAAATGGTCTGAGATGACTTACAATGCAATATTTACCTTAGGCTAGTAAGTGAATAGGGATTCTGAAAAAAAAAAAAAAAATAATTATGAATGACCTAGCTTCTGGGATGTTTATGGGATCGGCGCTCAAAAAAGAACAGAGAATTGAATATGAAGGCACAGATGATTCCATGAGGCAAGGTAGGCGAAAAGTGCTGAAATTTCGGTTTAAGGTAAAGCGGAATGGAAAGATTACTGAAGAAAGTGAAAAGGGCATAGTTGCATGAATCCTTTTCAACAGAAGAATAACACTGTACATGAAATTTTCCCACAGGCAGAGCAATATAAATTGAATTCTACCTAATCTCACTTAGAAAATTTCATTGAAATGAAATGTGAATTGAATTATGAAACATAACAAGATACATATGGAACATAAGAACACATTTTCTACACTCACAACCGCAAGAATCTCATGAAACAGAGCCACTTCCTTTCATTAATTCTCTGTCAAAAATACACAGTGCAGAAACAGAGTTTCTTTCCCACAGTCTCCCAGAAGTTACAAGCCAGCCAACCCTTTGTAAATAACTTGCATACGATATATAGAATGTGTGAGGAAGACATAGAATGCCCAAGGATCGGGGAGTTACTCAAATAGTTACAAAATGGAGAAGGAGAGCCAACCATCAGCTACAGGTGCCGCGCTCACAAGCATGACATTTGGCTGGGGTGACCCTTTGCATTCCATTGCCACTTGGATAGATGCCCATCTGGAGAATAAACTCTTTAAATGCCACCTTTGGTGCCAAAAAATCGAAGTGTAGATGATCGGGCCCACTTGGAGAAGTCGCGACCCGAAATTTCGCAAAACGGGAGAAAATTGGCAGTTTTTTCCCCTGTGCGTCGTGCCAAATTCTCTGTGTGTCGCGCCAATTTGGAGACTATTTTGGGGCACTTTCAGGTGTCCAAAATGTGCCCAAGTGGGCTTGTTGGAAAGCCTGTCCTGTCTAATTTCTAACCCCACTGGAATTTCCAAATTTGGTGCTCATTTTCCCCTCCAAATTTTCATTCTCCCAAGACTGCTTTCTGTGTGTCAAAAAAGTGGCAGAGAGGCCATTTTTGGGTGTTTTTTTACCTTTAGGAGACCTGGATCTTGTCAAAATTTCTTTCTCGGACACCAGTAGTCGTAATTTTCGATGCTGAATCCAAATATGCAAGCCATTTCTTCATTGGAGCCCTATAATTTTAGCGTCGCGCCAATGGCGTGGCGCACAAGGAGGAATTTCCTGTTTTTTATCCAAAAATTTGCCAAGTGACCAAAATTTGCCCAAATTTTTTGAAATTTGGGTTGGATGTTCTCTATGAAGTGCTATAATGTGCCAAGGAAGCCTCAGCCAGGATTCGAAGCCAATCTTGCTCCTTTGCCTCTTTTGTCGCTTTGCTCAATTTTGCCTTTAGGCTCCTGATTCTTGCTTTGGAGCTCATGTTTCGAGCCATGTAGTAGTGGGACATGCGCCTCAGCATGTCTTTCTCCCTGTTAGCCTTATCCAACCACTGCTCCAAGTGAACGTTCACTTTCTCTAACACATACTCCTGGTCCTCGTCTCTTTGCTCCATAGGTCTGCCTTGTGCTGCCAGGATGTATTGCTGGTTTTCCTTGATCATTTGCAACTCTATCTCAGCTAGCCGATCCTCAAGTTGCTTGTTCCTCTACTCTAGATACTTCACGTTCCACTTGGCCCTTTCCAAGTCAAAGGATAAGTTCTCAATCACTGATTGCTGCTCCTGAATGATCTCTCCCAGCTCAGCATTTGTAGGTTCTGCATCTGTCTCATCATCCTGGAGGAGAACAAACTCGGTCTCTTGCTCACCTGATGGCCCTTCCTCCTACACTGGCTCCTTGCCCTTACCCTGCTCCTGTGGTGCTGATGTCAGAAGCGAGGCCCCTTCCACCCCGGGTGGAGATAACACTCGCTTTGCTGCTGCAAATAAGGGTCTACTGCCCTTCTGGTATGTGATGTATACTGGCATGGTGGCAGTCTCATGGTGCTCAAACTGATGTGAAGGACCCCCCACCTCATGCTCTGCCTCTGATACCACCGGTGGAGCGTTGAAGAAATCACGGGAGATGAAGTCCTCCCAAGCAATACCCTGCAATCCCAACTGATGGTCCACCAAAATCCGGATGAGAGCAAAATGATAGACACTGTTTAGCTGCTGTCGAGGGGTCTTGTGCTGCATGAAATTCTTCATCCTCTCTATGTTCCCGTAGATGAAAAATGGGAGGCTCATCATCCGCACCCTGGTGAAGTGCATGAGCAACCTGATGTGATATGCATAAAGGCGAGAAAACCTCCCCTCGCAACTGAAATACTTCATGATCAATCTCATGAGTGGGGCATACTCATCCCTCAAAAATCTGAATGGAAAAACTCTGGTGAGCTGGCTCAAGCAGATGTTCTCGATGTAAGTCTCATAATGATGCCTCTCCACTTTCGTTTTCTTATGCCACTTTTCTCCAATGTTCAGTATTCTTGTTGCCACTGATATGGTTTCCAGTGTCAATGTGAAAGTGACCCCAGCCAGGACAGATTGACCTCCCTGTAGATGAAGTCCAAAAAGGCGGGCCAACTCATGATGGACTCTGACATTTGCCACCCTTTAACAAAATTCATAACATGCCAAGTGCTGAAAACAAGACATGGCAAGTGCACATGCCTTCAGCTCAGTGAGGGTGTTTGGCTCATCTCTAAGATGTCTGCCACTCTGGTGATGTCTCCTATGGGCCCTCTCTCCTGAAGATGTGGCATTGTGGTTCCCCTCCTCATACTCTGATGAAACTTCTGATTCCATTACTGTTGTTTGTAGCCTGAGTTTTATGTTGCCCTCTGAATCCAATAGAACTGGTAGATGCTCCGAAAATCTGTCACCAAGGGGACAATAAAACAGGGAGTGTTAGGAGGGGAATGATGAAAAGGGGAATAGGGGTTTAAAAGGAGAAATTTATCAGGGATTTGGGAGCATTTTGGGTATGGTTTTGATGGGGTAGGGTTTGGATATTTTGAGCTATAGGAATAGAGGGAACAAATGGATGTGATTACAGTGGAGCTAGGGTGATTATTAGGGGAAACTGCTACAGGGGAATTAGCTGATAGAGGTAGGGTAGGAGCATACTTTAGCAATAATGTCACTGTATCAAAACCCTATCTTCTTGACCTTCTTTGTGTCATCTTTGTTTTACTTTTAAAAAAAAATTGCATTTGATTCATGGTCATCATAATCACATTCCTCTTCAAGTTAAATGCCAACGGTGAAGGTAGTTGGGCTACCTCTCCAATTTTGAGGGTTATTCACAAAAATTTTGGGCAATTTAGTAAATTTTTGGGCTTATATGTCTATGCGCCGCGCGCTGTGCCTAGTGCACCGCGCGAATGGTATGTGTCGTGCTAGTGTTATATTTACACTGTGGCCAGGCTCCTAGTGCGCCGTGTGCCCTGAGTGGGCTGCGCCACCTCGTGTGTGCGCCGCGAACTGTAAACTCACCCAAATTTGCTTGAAAAACAAGGGGGAGGATTTTAGTGGTGGTTTTAGGGTGGTTTCCTTAGGAAACATGATGGAATGGAGGTGGGAACGATGAGGAGTGAGGGGACAAGGGGAGGGGAGCAGAACCTTGGTGGAATCATCGCAAACTTGCAACCCCATTTATCGCTTTCCTTGGTGATTTTCTCCATGGATGGCCATTGTGCTTTTAGGTACCATTAAAAATCTTACAAACCCCAAAGCATAGACAAAATTGACAGAGAAGAGGTTTCAACTGGACCTACCTATTGTTTGCTAGTCTCCACCGAGATTTGAAGTAGTTTTGGCAAATTTTTACGCCCCTGGCTATGTGTGTCGCGTGCCAAGCCCAGTGCACCGCGCACTGGGCGTGCGTCGTGCCCTTTTAAACTTTCCACTGCGGGTTGGCTGCGTGTGCACTGTGCCCTCTGTGTGCGCCGCGCTCCTTGGTGTATGCGCCGCGCCCTCGAAAATCGGCTCTCACTCACTCAAACTCTCCAAATTTCACTCCCTTACCTTTGCAATGTCTCTCCCAAGCTTGCAATAGCACAATGGTTTTGCTTTGGGCCACAACAAGTATATATAGGCTTGGGAGAGATGGGTTTGATTTTTTCTTCCTTGAAAACCCACTTTCTAATGTTTGTGTTTTGCACTTTTTTCATTGACTTTAAAACACCTTGATTTTCATTTTTCCTTTGAAATTTTTGCTCACATGATGGGATTTTCGGCATTTCTTTGCGGGGACTGTGTGACTGGGCATTTAGCTATGGAAATCATGACTGCATCTGAAAAATCAACTTGTGCATTTTTGGAAAATTTTGTCATAAATTACCTTGTTTGACTTTTCTTCAACACAGAGTTTTGAAGAAGGGTCTAAGTCTTTCCACTTGGAGATGAAGCTCTCTGAACCATTACTGTGTAAGGCCTCCCTCTGGCCTGCATGGCTTGTTCTGGACATGTTTTCAAAGACCAAATTGATGACTTCCTAGACTCAAACATAAAAGATGACTTAGCCCTGTAAAGGACGAGACCTTGACTGTCATGAGCTTTGGTGATTATGGAAAAAGACCTGAGTCAGCAAGGGCCAGACATGAAGGAAAACAACTAGCATGACTTTCTCCGTCAGATCATGGCATGTCCCTAGCGAAATGCAGCTGAGTGGATGGAGCGGGACACCTAAAATTGAAATGCACAAAGAGTTTTGATCTCTAACGGAGGGCTGACCAGACCGACTCTAACAAATGCCATTCCCACCATTTCCACCTTTCAGTGTCCAAGTACTTGCTCCCCACCATAAGCTGAGTCTCATTATCTAAGATGTTATTCAAATTGAAATACTACTCCATTTGTGCTATCCATGCTGCTGGGTGAGAACCATCAAATTTATGCATATCCAACTTGGATGGTCACGGACGTGATTGTTGGTGGGGGCCCCAGAGGTGAAGAGAGTGGCTAGACTCACCCTCACTGTATCCATTGCCAATATACGCCTCCTCGTGGGCTTCCTCCTTGCCCTTCATAATTATGCTAGTTAGTCTATCAAGCTGAAGTTGGAGGGATTGCAAGGTTTGTTCTAGTTTGTCCATCCTCTCATTGGCCATAGCTTGAGCTCTAGTTTCTACCATGCACCGACCTGATGTTCTTGAAATTTGGGACTACCCAAAAAAAAATTTCACTAAGAATTGAATGGTACCACTGTGCTCAGCTCGTCGTCCTGATTTTGATGGGCTAGATCACTAATAAGCGCTCAACTCGTCGTATAGCTAGATCACACAACTACTCAGATTCAGTGGATCTGAGAGATCTGAATGGCGGATCGGATAGCTCTGAGTGGCGGAACAGATTCTTGTTGCGGATCTGATGGATCTAATAGATCGGAATGGCTGGTCGGAACTACGGGACTAATGTTTTTTGCTGCTGCACCCCTTTGCGCGAGTGGATTTGGCAGAGATGATGCGTGATCCCAAGATAGAAAAGGGAACTATGGTCTCGAGGAGTTTCAGGTGCTACAGATCGCAATATACGTAAGGGTCTGACAGTAGTACTTGGCCCAATGTTTCAGGGCTCTAACTAAGGAGGATCAACCATACCCTTAGCCGTACAACCCAACTACCCTATCGTACAGGCGAGTAATCTCTCCGAGTGTTGTTCTCGGTGTACTGTAGCAGCAAGACGGCCGACGGTTTATCTATGGCGAGGTTGCAGAGGAGCTAAGGGGCTTCCGATATACCTAGAAGGTACTTGGAAGACAGTCCGTGCGTGGTTCTGTCTAATGCACTACTACTCGAAGGGGTACCCACAAGGGTTACAAGGGAGTCCAACAAGTGTCACCACCTCTTGTATTTCCTGCTTGCATGCCTCCCCAAATCCGCAGGTTTATGCGCTCAACGAGAGATCCCGTGGTTTAAAGACGTCGGAACACATCTCTAGCCACAAAAAAAAATTGCTAAGAAATGGAGATCCCACTGGCCCTGGAATGTTCTCTGATACCACTTGTTATTCTCTTAACCTGCAAAAAAGATACCCAAATACAAAATATGCGAAGAAAGATACCCAGAACATAGAATAGTGAGAGACAACAACAAATATTTTATTATTCAGGAAGCAATGTTCACTGGCCTCTTCAAGGGGGCAACCTCCAATAGAGCAGAGCTCGATACAAAAATAAGACATGATGCTCCTCGCAGGGAGTCTCTATCCTTTATATATGACTCATACATGCAATACCATGGATCAATACCATGGGTTTTATTAATACCATCTATCTAATACCATGGCCCATTTGCAACTAACTGTGGTCCTGTCATTAATTGCGGGTTAACCACTTACAATTATTAATATGGGCTTTATTGACTCTTTACTATGATTCGATCCCACTACATAAATAAGGGGGTTAGGGTGGGACCCTAACATATTTGTTGTGCATGGTACAAGTGGGATAGGATAGGTCACAAGGGTATTTTTTGGGCCTTCATTTAAAGCAGTAGACTCTAAAATTACCACTTTACTCTTCAATTTGGGCTTCGAAGCGTGAATGCTTGTATAGAGCCTGCAAAATAAACCCATATCAATATATTGTGTTTGTAACATAAGCACATTGTACCTCTTGGAAACAAATATTTGGAAAGAAGAGAAATAAATTAGGTTGTATAATTAAATAGGCACACAAGATTGTTTGCATTTTTTATGATACCGTTTTTAGAAGAGTTAGGCTAGATCCATGTCATGTCTCAACAGTTTACATATTACATATACGGCACACTCGCATAAGTAGACACACGTAGATGATTACGAAAGGAAGACTCGCATAACAAGATCGAGGTAGACAACTACCAAAGGCATATGTGTAGAGATAGGTGTTGATGTGTGGATTTGGACCCATTAAGAACCTCTCACACTATTATTTATGTTATTGATAAAGCAAAATTTGTCACAAGGAAA
This sequence comes from Pinus tabuliformis, assembly GCA_031772625.1. Taxonomy (NCBI): domain Eukaryota; kingdom Viridiplantae; phylum Streptophyta; class Pinopsida; order Pinales; family Pinaceae; genus Pinus; species Pinus tabuliformis. The sequence goes on from CM062818.1 coordinate 1,000,263,708, forward strand.
ACAGGTGAATGAGGCTAGGGGCTAGAAAACCCAATTAAAAAGCCTAAGCTACAAGTTATGGGATACAAGTGAAAACAAGAAAGAAGACCCAAAGAAAGGGTGACGCGCGAGTGTTAAACCTAGAAAAGGGAGATGTGCTACTCAACATTATATAGTGCGGCAAATGTAGATGGAGACATAGAGAGAATACAACCAGTGAAGAACTTGATAAATCTAATGTGTATACAAAACTTAAAAGAATGAAATTAAAGGAAAATGTTAAGTTATAGACCCTGCTCACTAGGGGAAATGTTAGTAGAAACTATACTTAAAACATGGTCATCTTTACACGAGGAAATGTCCATAATTATGTCAATAACTAGAAAATTGAGATATGAAGATCAATACTCATTTCCTCTAACAGGGGTATGTTCAACATTTCAGTTATTTATCAATACCCCAATCACTTTGTTAATATTGAATTTAATATGATCGTACTCTTTTCTCAAAGGAAGGAGATAAATATTAGGGTTAGGGCCATATATAACCCAAAATTGTAGGAAAAAATTGTAATAATGTAAATACTTTCCATATATAGATGAAAAAATATAAAATTCCTGGCATGTTTTGCATATGCTTCATAGTTTTCCATGAGAATCTTCCCAGCCTGTTCATTCAAATTAGGCTCCGAGAATAATTCTACACATAGTCATCTTATTACCTACAATAGTAATCCAAAGTTTAGAAAGGGATAGAAATTACTATCGTTTGTGGAAAAAGTCATGTACTCAGGTCCTTGTAACTAAGATCCAAGAATCCATACAGACTACATGAATTTCCATGTCAGTTTACTGTTACAGAGTTGATAAAAAGCGCAATTTAGACAATAATAAAAGGTGTGTTAACTATGCAATGAATAACAATAAAAAATATTCCAACAGAGTTTCTTCTTCTTCACATGAAGTCCAATCAGTTTTCACTAAGCAGTGTGCACAGATCACATCAAATGTAACATTTTCAATACATTTTTAAAATTTTCTTCTAAATCCTAGAACCACAAATAGTTAATCCCTAATTTTGTTGGTCAATTAATTATAGAAAGTTAAAAATGGCTACTAAAAACTGATCCACAAGATGAGAAAAATCCATTGAAGTTTGTGGTCATGTGCAACTTTAGTTTTCAAATATCATTTAAGTAGTATGCAACAAGTGGAAATCATGTAGCTTGCATTGTATCGAAGCAATTAACACACTACAATGTCATTCAAATAATTTATGTGCATCTTCAGTTTCCAAATATATTTTAAGAAAAAAATATGCAACAAGTAGAAGTGTGTCCAACCAATTGTAACACACTACAATCATTAACAAACATTATGATAAATAAGCTAAATTGATAAGTGGATGAAATCATAAAAGAAGAATGTGTCACAATCCAAGGGTTGGATTCCAATCCTTCTTCAGAGTATTGACACAAATCTCTCCATTTCTTGCAATATTAGGGTGGAAGATTTTTTTGACAAAATACCCTGCAATCCAAGCCAATCATTACTATTGAAGACACAAAATTTTATTTCTCACTTTTTACAAGTCATGCATCCCCCTTATATACTTGATGATTTAGATAAGAAGTAAGAATTAAAAAAAAAGGAATGTCATTTAGGAAACTAAACATATAAAGAAAATATGATATCCATTTAAGAGAATGTAAATTAAATGAAGCATCATTATAAGGATCAACAATTACCTCTGGGAGGAGAGTTTGGAAAATCAGGTGTTAGAAACAGTTTCATTCGAAAAACACCAAATTCATATGGAGTGCCAACTACAGGAAAAAGCATCAATAAATCTAAATATATATATCATGTTCCAAAAATCTAGTAATAAGCATGCAAAAAAAATGAATTCAGATGCTTCAGTAAATCCAATGTGAAGAAATGATCCCTTTCTCAAGCATAGAACATCCAAAATATGTTATTTTTTTATGGATTATTCTTTTATAATGTACATGGTCCTTCAATGTCTGCAACTGTGATTGAAAAGTTGTCATCATTTACCACCACTTTTATACCTCCATGAGGTGATTCATCAAGACTCTTCAGATCCTTTGCAATTTCATTTATCACCCCAAGTGGGAGGTTCTTTTTTTTGTTGGGTTTGGAGCTTGATTATCTTCTTTATTTAGAGGTATCATCGCATTGGACCCTAGTTCGTACCTGTAAAATATTCTCCTCCATGGGGGTCCAAGGGGGGATGACAACGATTATTTGGGGCACCCCCCTAGTGAGAATTGGGGGCAGCGCCCCCGAAGCTAAAAATAGATGTAAAATTGCCTTGTAAAATGTTATAATTTTGTAGTCAATCTGGGTCATTCATTAGGCAGAGATCTGACAGTAGAAGTTATGTTTAATTTAGGGTTTTTTCCCTAGAAGGCAACCCCTCGCTATATATGAGGAAATTGTATTGTGTCTATGTAGATTTGTATTCTAAGCAAGAAAGATGGAGGAGATTGTGTGAGAGCGAAGAGGGAATTACAAAAGGAAGGACTGGCTTTTTCTCTGTGGACGTAGTCCAAATTGGGTGAACCACGTATATCTATGTCTCTCTTGTTTTATGTGTTTTCTATGTTTATATTTCTGCAATATATTTTATGTGTTCTATTGCTCTATAATATAGAATTTTCTAATAGTTTTAAGCCTCTAACACAAGATATATATGTATTTATGTATGAAGATCCACTTCAAAATGGAAAGAATCACAAAATTTACACTTGACGGAAACCATATTAACTGATCGTGAGCAACTCGAAATATAACAGCCTACATGCAATTTTCACAATTGTCCAGGATATTGGGGTTTTACTTTCTGTAAATTGAAGACTAATCAAAACTCTGCACTTTTAATTTTATAATTGAGGAGATGAAAGGAAAAGGGACTTTATTGCAGTGTTGAAGAAACAAAAATATGCCAAAAATCTATGTATTGGTAAAGAAAAAACAGAAACATTCACAATATGCCAATTACTGATAGATATTTATGTATAGGAAAATGGTAATAGAAATCACATCAAGTTCCAATAAGAGATGAAAGGCCCCAACTATTTATTGATGTAATATTTTTACTTTTGAAAGGAAAAGGGACTTCCTTGTAGTAAAAAATAAACAAATCTATGCACGAGGAGAAAAAGGGATAGAAACATTCATAATATGCCAATTTAGTTGTAGGCAAACCTCTATGAGAGATAATTCAGTATCTACAATGAGCTTAAAGGCCCCATCATCCATTAGTGGGGTCAAGATTTCTACCATGTCCCACTGATACAATTGACTAAAATTCTTGGCTCAAAACATCCACCTGTTGATTTGGCAGATGGAACCTCCCTATCTAGTAGGTAAGATGGAATTTGACAACTCTCAATTACCTTTAAGGCTTGAGGATGACAACTCCAATAAGGAATGTGGAAAGAAACAAGAATAGATAACATGGTAAAGGAATAAATACCACTGGCCATGACAAGATAAAGGATCCATGTATTCATTTCTATCCATATTGACCAATTGTATTAGGATGAAAAATGTGTACAACAGTAACATAATTTCTTGTATTATGACATGTCACAATGATTGTGAGTTTCCACCTACTGATCTTGGAAGAAAAATAAAACTCTAATCTTGCAGGTAAAATCAATTACAATAATTATTTCTTAACTTTAAGGTTTCAACATGAAAGATTCTTCACTAAATAATGTGGAACCAGGAAGGCCTAAGAGAAACAAACAACCCAATAAAATGAAACTCGATTATAATAAAATAATTTTCCACCTTGAAAACAGAAGGCATACTTTACTTACCATGAAATCAGAAGTAAAACAATTTATATGACACATATAATGCTTCTCAAAATTTCTAAAAACCCCAAAATTGGTTGTCCACATATTTGGTTGTCTTTTTTACAACAAAAGTACTCTTCTCAGGTTGTACCTGTCTTCAACTGTCTGTAACGGTAGATGATAAAAAATTGTCCAAAATTGTATCAGCATTCACATACATGATCTCTTTTAAGTGGTTGATCTTCCAATCACACTTGATTTTCGACAGAAGGGAATATCTGCATATTTCATAATCCATTGCAGAAAATTGTCAAAATTTTAGTCCATGCACAAGCTCACCGCAAATAATGACAATCAAATAGTCATCTAGTTAGCTTATTTCTCCTATGTTGTTCTGTTTTGTTAGGAGAAAAATGACTTAAAGCCAACATAGTCAGGAAATCTTGAACTACCAGTTTTTTCATAGGGTTATTTCAGTGACATGCAGTCATAGGGCTCTGCATTGTCTTTTCAAGGAATGAATCCAAAAAATTTGAAATCATGTGTACAACTTAACAAAGTGGGTGCAAGGAAGTGCTTTTGAGCCTCTGACCACCCAGCTAATGTAGGTGATGATTCCATAAGAGTCGAAAACATGACCTTATAGAAAACCCCAAAACATAACCAATTAAAATTTAAAAGAAATACAAGAAGTTATGCATTCTTCTACTTGTGAGAAAGATAAAGAAAGAAAAATAGAATTTATACAAGCACAGGTTGTCTTACCCAGATTTCTCCATGAATGTAAATTTACATTTGTGCATATGAGTAATCGATAATCCCAATAATTCACATACTTAAAAAAGCCCGGAATGCAAATTTCATTGCACATATTTACAAAGCCCTTAGAGATACAACCCCCAAAATATATTAGGAACAAAACTCTCTTGTAGACACAGCTTCACTACATCAAATTTTAGACTAAGTAAAAATCTAAAAAATCCCTCACCTACTTAACTGAATGCTCAAAGCCTCAATCAAAAAAATTAACCCAATTCCATGACATAAAAACCTATCCCACATGAAACCAAGGCCAAAATGACACAAATAGAGTTGATTCAAAGTGTGAAAAAGGAACCAAATCTCATTCCTGAAACCCTTAGAAGCTACAAAACAATATTCAACATTCAAGATTCGTCGGATCTATTTTATCTTGCATTATTATTGTTTTTTTTACTTCCACGTTCTCCAATAACTATAAAACTCACCCAAAAAGAACTCCATTGTCGACAGGGTGAATATTTTAATGCCTTCCATGGATGTCAGAGAACATTTCAATCCATTAAATACATTTCCATCCTTTCTACATCATTAACCTATAAGTATTGGCCTATCAATTAATCATACATCAAACAATAAACTCCTTTGACAATGGCATCAAAATAGGTTGCCATGTCGATGTGCACCAATCCTTTATAATTGGTTATAGAGTGATTGTTCCACCATCACCAACAAAATGTTTAACATAGGCTGCAACATTTGACTTGATAGAGATAAATAGATCACTAACTGTGCAAATATGTGGCATAATTGATTGATAAAAAAAATTCATGTTCTATGGGAACAGACAAATGAATAAAACACAAGGTTTTCAACTAATTGTCTAGCTACTAAAGGCATCTTTTTCATGTAATTGGCAAGATGTTTCCCTTGCAGACCAAAGATTATATTTTTCATTGATTGGATCCTTGTTTTACCTTTCATAATAGTGCCCCCATCGAGGATCTCTACAAACCTATTCGTGTCAAACAAAACACTCTAAGAAATCCAATATTTACTCTCATTTTGAATAAACATTCATCAAGCACACTTAATGTAAGAGTCTTACATCAACTGAAGTGTATTCTCAAGTAAAATGGGATTTTGTGGTCATCAATTTATAAGACTATAGTAGGACATGGTAGTATGTCAATGCCTAAATGAAGATAGGGCAAAGCGTTCAGTATTCTTACACTGGATCATTTTACTCTGTCTTCAGGCCCTTGATCTCTCCCATGATATGTTTTTTTCCTCAACACTAGCTAGAGACTCCCAATATTTTGAATATGAAGAGAATTGTCAAGTTTATATTCTGGCATAGAAAGAACTGGTAAATGTCACAGTTTGAAAATTCTTAGATGGATTTTCCATAACAATAGTTGAACAAAAGACAACTGAGTACACAACAAAAAATACAGTCAATGCTTTCCGACCCGAAAGTTTCTAAAAATTATCACTCCCACTCCTACTTCCTACTTCCAAGAAGCCTTAGACCAAATATGTTTTGTTGACAAAAAATTTCAATTAAATTACATGATATGGATTGAATTATGAAGCTTATCTATGAAATTTTGGCCATTCTCACCAATCCTATTACGGGGTTTAACTATCACAAGCCTAAGGTTTTACAACCTTGCGATGTAAAAATGTATCTATATCAAGGTCAATATGTACATGGACCTCGAAGACTATGTTCTTATTTTGACTAAAATGTTCCACAAGCCAATGCAATATAATAATATACCCAGCACATGTTTTAGGTGTCAGACCCTTGACCACAAGATTTGGAAACATTCCTTTATGTCCAAACTAGACAATTGTCAACCATAAGCTCCTCATGCTCAACCAACCACTCAAAATATTCCTAAAGAAATGTTGAACACAGGTGGTAAGAAATAGTTCACAGAACAATAAGGCCTCATCTAGCTAAACATGTCCAAATTCTTAGCCACCTTCCAAGGTCGCACATGTCATCAGTAGGCCATAAGCCATTTAGAAAAAAAACAAAGACCAGTGTGTTCTTCTCAAATACCTCCTTGAACAAATGTAAATAAGAGGTCTTGCTCACCTCATGCACTCTTTAATTTGTATACCTAACAAGATCTCATGGAGGCCTTCAAAAATCTAAAGATTCCTAGCTTGCATGACTATTTCACTCATTTGTTAAGGGACAACTTCTAACTCGTTTGATGCCCTAGAAAGCATAAGAAAATGAAGACAACATCATGGAATATCGATAGGCTAATGGAGCATTGAAGATATACTATGGTTAGAAGAATTGGAAACTTGTTTTGAGAGTTGAATTATTTTATTTATAATATGTGAAAATAAATGTTTCCAACATTAAGATTGTTTTAAATTATATTTGGTTCAACTGTGGTGCTTGGTTTGCTAGACATAGATGAAAAGGGGGATCTTTGCAATGATTATTTAGCTAGAAAGAAACATAGATTAGATTTATATTAGGAGAATGCTTGAAGGGCTAAGGAAATGTTGGAATTGGTAAACTATGACATTTGTGGCCCATTGAGGTGATTATAAATATTTGGTACAATGTATTTTTTTCTCTTTGTAGATGTTTCCTCTAGGAAGATGTGGGTTTACTTTCTTAAATTAAGTCAGATGCATATGTTGTATTTAAGAATATTAAGACAGAAGAAAAGAAATCAATTAAATTATAAAGATCATTTAGTATGAGAGTCGATATTAATTCTCGTCTAATGAATTTGTCAGATTTGTAAGGAGGAAGGTATCCAAAGACTTGCTTCTATAACTTATACACCTCAACAAATTAGGGTTGTGAGAAAGAAACAATAAGTTGATTGTTGGGATGTAGGGAAGTTCAAAACAAGTACTGAATGAAAAGAGTGCACATTGCAATGTACCATATCAAGAGGAATCCTACGAAAGATAGGATGGAATGTCACACCAATGGAAGCTTAGTCCACAAGAAAAATGCATGGTTGCAACTTGAAAAAAAAATGTTCCAGTTGCATACGTCCTATTTCAATATGAGGAAATATCAACTTAGATCCAAAATGCAGCAAATTGAGGTTTGTTGAATATAATGAACAATTAAATGCCTATAGCTTGTTAGATATTAAGTCTAAGTTCTAACAAGGTGACTATTGCCCACCCAAGTGGATAACCACCAGGAGAATTTTTTTCTCCTAAATGACAACCTAATAGCCAGCAGCCTTAGTATGATCGACATATAGATATGCCTCAGAGCTCTCCACATATGTTTGGTCAATTATGTTAGGTTCCTATACCAATAGGTGTCATATTTTATGATTGACTGTGGAAATGCCAAATATGATCATCCTTTCCATGCTGCAAAGGTTCCATATTTTCCCAAAAAACAGAAAAATTTAAAAATGTAAAGAGGGTATGCCCTAAAAGAAAAATTAAAGGGCAAGAAAAATGAATTGGTCAAGGAAAAAGAAAATGAACCCCAAAGAAAGACCAGGAAAGTGGTTAGTCAAAATGCCACTACTATACTACTTGTGGCAAACAAATTCAAATCATGCAATCAATGAATTTGTCACACTTGATGGGTGGCCCAACAGCTCAATCTTGGCCAGTCCATGTTTAAATTTCTTGTTTTAGAATAGAGAATAAAGGTCTGTCCAAACAGTTCAAGCTTGGCAGATGAGTAGATAGGTAGAGAAACAAAGGAGCCCAACTGCTTAATCTGGGCCCTTGGAAGAAATAGGGTAGACTCATATAGGAGGGCAGTCAAAAGAAAAAGAAAGAAAGGGTTTGCTAGTCCAAATGCACCCAAACAAGATGAAGAAAAATGCTAGGTGTAGTAGAATGGGTAGGTAATTCTGGTGTTGCAGAAGCCTGGTGATCAGCTTTAAAGTGATCTATCTCATGGGTATCCCAAACATCATGGCAAAGTAGCTACAGTTCAGTGAAGCATGACTAATTTCCCCCTCTCATTTTCCCCAAGCAGCCATCACTAACATCCCCTCAAGGACATTGGGATCCGCTCAGTGCTCCTAGCTCATTTCATTTTATGAGAAATACTAAGTGAAACTTTGTGTTTACTTGGTCAAAACAAGCCACATTTCTTGTGTAAAAATAATTATTCCATTTCCCTATGCCTAAGTTTTTTCACCCTATAAACTTAGCATTTATTCATACTATTTCATCCCATATATTCATATTAACATTGACTCTATTGTATAGCTCCTTTATCATTTTCCCACCCCTATTCTACAAAAAACTATATAAAAAACCAAAAAAATACATAATATCCCTACCCCTGGAAATTAAAGCCATATAACACAGTTTCGGGAATTATTGGTCCATTTGGGACCTTAATAATAACCCTTCCGCACTCATAATCCATCGGGGTTTATTTAACACCCGGTTAAATAAACAACCGCACCTGAAAAATACCATAACCCAAAGTTTTTAACCCCCGCAATGCATATAAAGCATTAATGTTTGGTGGGCTCCCGTGCCATAACTGCTCGCCACCTCCACGTTCCGTCAACCGTCGAATCGGGCCCTCCCCATCCGACGGCTCTCGTTAATATCGGAGCCGCTCTGACGTCCGATCGTTATCGCCCGATAGAAAGCGGTTTCTCCGCCGTACCCCAAGACGCGTGTCGTTAGCCCATTGCATCGGGCCCATTCTGCCAGAAACCGCCCCCGTACAGAAGGCGGTGTGATAGAAACCACAAATCGCTTCTGCCTCCCGCTGACCATGTCACCCTCCCACGCCAGCGCCTGCATCACCATTCTGTCTGCCGTGTCTGCCATGTCATCTGCCCATGTCAGCAACCACGTCATCTGCCACGTCACCTTCCATACTCTGCTACAGGACAAAATTGCGTCATGATGATGTCATCCCAGAAAAGCACCAAAAAGCCCGAAAAAGCCCAAATTTGGTTAAAAAGACATGAAAGCGATGGTTTTGTTTATTTCTATTTCGTTATACTGTGGACACTGTGCATGCGAATTACATCCAATTCGCCACCAACACTTCAGTCCGCCACCCAAGCGAGTTCAAGTTGCAAACCCGACCCCCTCATCTCAGTCTGCAACCACATTTCGCACCAGTCGCCTGTAAAACAGGTATTTACCCGCTATTTGCCCACAGACCTTGTTTTTTCGAAATTTCTCTGTTAAAGTCACTTGGAGAACTAAAAGTCGAATCAAAGTAGGTTCTTACCTACAAAACCTCGGTACTCTAAGTCACTGTTTGACCGTGTTTCCAAAAAAAAAAACCTTCTAATTTTGTGGTCCTCTGTTAATTTCCCATTGAATTGAAAGTCGAGCTCATTTCCGCCTGCAAAACCACCAAAAAATGCCTGCAGAAGAAGCACCCTTTCCACTGTTTTTTTTTTTAGCTTCCTAACTAAACTTTGCAAACTCTGTTTTTACTGTGAATTTCACCCAGCAAGGCAATTTCCTGAAGAGAACCAGTCTGCAATTTCCTGAGGAAAACCAAAGCCAGTATTATATTTTCTGTTGCTACAAAAGCTCTAACTCCAAGTTAAAAGGTCATTTAACAAATTGAAAATGGAGGCTCCAGTGGCCTTGAATATTGCCCCTTTGAATGCCCCACATAAAGAATTGGAATGGATACCCCTTGCTGATAGGGACTACCAAATTAAGGATATGATGGGTTACAAATCTCACCTGCAAGCCTTTTGTGAAATTAGAAATAGCCACAGAAGCAGCACTGATGTCTTGGGAATTTGGGAGTCCAACATGCCTATCTATTACCTCCCCTCAGTAAATGTGCTCCCTGATTTCATCCATTTATGCTGTGAAAATTATGAACCCACACAAAGAGCAGTTATGGCTCCATCAGGGTCTGTACTTTTCTATATCACTCCTCAATCCATAAATGAGATGTTGAACTTCAAACCAACTCAGCCTCTAGCTCCTCTCACCATGAAATTCTTGCTTGACCAAGGTGCCAAACTACCTAGCTCAGAGATAACAAGAATTGCTCAGTTGTTTATGAAACCAAATTGCCAGCCTGATCAGCCCCCTCCTTATCTCCAAGTCTAGTTCAATGAGGCAAGGAGACTCATTATAGACATGATATCCTACATTTTAGGATTCAAAACTAGTGAGTATGTTGATGAAACTCTTTTGGTATTAATGTCCATATTCACTCTAGGACAGCCCCTGTTGTCAAGTATGATTATGCTACCTTCATAGCTAATAAAATCCATGAGTGGTTCATGAATTTGGAGAGAGAAAGACTGTACAAGTATACTTCCTACATATATCATTTACTGTTGTACTATCAACCTGATAGCTTCCAAGTTCCTCTTAAAAAATTGGATCTCAAAGGTGAAAGGAGGTTTGTGATCTTTTGGACCTCAGTATTCCATGAAGTCCACAACTCCCCATATTCATACTGTGAGTTCATTGACCTGTTCATATATCCAGCCACCTATTTGTTAATAAAAACTCCTCCTCCCAGGCTCTCTGCTGAGATGCAGAAAATCCTACATCTCTCAAAGGAATAGAGCATTGGTGACTAGTTTTTTTACCAAAACCACATAGTGATCAGGATTTATAGCTGTCATTTAGCTCCCTAAAAGCTTCCAAAGTATGTCCCTATGAGACTCTTTGCCCTGGAATACTACCGGAAATTCAGTAGTTCATATTTGACTCATTTCTATGGTGCTAGGAAAAAGGCACAGCTCAAGATAAGACACCAATTGGGCCCTTTTATCTTCAATAAGAGGGAAGAAGCCTGGGAAGAAGCAGATAAGATATTAAAAGATCAAATTATGTTGAAACAAAGTTTTCTTTGGTCACCATATGACCCTGAACACTTCATAAGTTTTAGAGGAGTCAGAAACAAGCTTACAGGATATGTGCACCATAAAATCCTTGAGATTGAACAATATGCTAATCAACAGGAATGGGTAGAAGGCACACTAGTTGAAGAGCTTACTGATGAGGAGAAATTAGAAAAAGAAATGAAAGAGCTTGAAAAATCACTTGACCTGGACTCTTTTGGATAGATGCCTTTCACATTGCCTCAACACCTTGGAGCGGGCACATCATCTGCCACAACTTCACAACAACCTACCCAAGCGAGTACTCCTTCTACAGGAACATCCAAAGGAAAGGAAGTGCAGCATTCATAGCAACCGGATACAATGGCAAACCGGCCAAATACAGCCAAGGAGCAAAGTCAAGGGCAAGCTCCTTCAACCCAAACAAAGGCACCTGAAATCCCTGTGTTACAAACTCCTATCAATGAGGAAAGAGACAAGAAAATGGACAGGGAGGAAGAGACACCCACAGGGGGATCCACAGAACAACAAGGGGAGAAGAGGCAAAGGTTGAACCCCTACTCTGAGGAAGAATTTACTGAAGAAACAACAGGCAACTTAAGGGGTGAGGAGACAACTGAACAGCAGGCTCCTCCAATTTTAGAGACATCAACTAGCTCTTTTCAGCAAGAGCAAGAGAGGCAACATGGTGTGGAGGTTACATCCACCAAGCAACAGAGTAAACAAGGCTCGGATATCAAAAAGGCATTCACTGAAATAAAGGCCAGAAATGAGCCTGTAAGGTTCCAGCTTTATAATCAATTGCTAAGAATGGCTCCCACCAATCAACAAAGGCTAATGGCAGCCTATGATATCCAAGAAGGGAAAATGACCCTTAGTCAATTCAGGCCTACAACGCAGCAGCCAAAGTTAGCTGTTGATTATAACAGAACCAATCTGGAAGTTCTCTCTAAAGACATCCACCCAATGGACCAGATTGAGTTACATAAACAAACTGGTGAAATGGTGTACTCCACCTTGGCAAACAAAACATTATTGGCTCACAAACTGCAAAATTCATTGCACAATACATCTACACAATTGGAATTGGAGAAGGCCTCCTCATTAGCCAAGGATAATAGAATCAAATCCTTGGAGGAAATTATTATGGAGTTGGGACCTGATCCCAAGGATCCCAAGGGCATACAAGATTTAATTAAAAAGAAAGAAGAAGATATAGCAGCCCTCAGAAAGCAGCTCAGGCTACCAATTACAATGCATCCTCAAACCATAGAAGCTGCACATCAAAAAGAAGAGGAGGATGTGGTAAGTTTGCTAATGAGGATGAATGAAAGGCTAGTAGAAACAGAGAAAGCCTTGGAGGTAGCACTGCAAGGAAAATAGGGAGAGTTGGCCTCTCAGCCAGCCCAAACAACTCCAATTCTTACAACTGCTCCTCCTACAACTACAGCAGCAGTCCTCCCCGTTGTCCCAGAATCAACATCAAGTACCTCAACTACAGCAACAGTTACAACAACAACAGTAGTAGGACAAGATGCCAGTCTGAGCATGGAAGAAATGATGAAGGAAATAAAGGCTCTAGAACTCCAAATGGCAGAGTTAAAAGAATCCAAAGAAAAACTGGCTAAGATAGAGGTGAATTATGATAAATCCAAAATGACTGTGGCTAAGAAAACAAGAGAAGTGAAGACCATAGAAAATAAGGTAAAAGCCCTGGAGAAGGACCTTACTCTTCACAAAACACTGGCAGAAATCAAAACAATTTTTTGGCTAAAATTGGCCAGTCCATCACTAATCAATGGACATCAATCCAGACTATTCATGACCAGATTGAATTAATAGCGATAGCTCAATTTGAAACTCAAAAGGCTAGAGCATTATTGGCAAACAAGCCTGAACAGGCCAATAGATTGATTCACTTTTTGAATACTCATACTAGAGATCAAATAGCAGCTCTAGATATCCAGGATAGAACAGATACAATTTTGACAGTAAAAAAGGTGCTGACCATGAGGAATTTTGTACAAACTTTGGAAATAAAGTGCTAAGAAATGCAAACAGAAATAAATGCCTTCAGACAAAATTTTGCAATGTTGCAGAGCAAGGGGTTACCCAGCTTACTGACCAGCCATGGAAGACTGTTAACACATGAATAGTATGCTCACAGGGTAAACACCTATGTTACCAATCAAATTACAACATCATCAAGCAGCTCAGAAGAGACAGTGCCTCCCTCTGGACAGAGTTTATATGACAAATTAGAATTTTTTTTCTATATTGAACATGAGATAAAACATCTTTTTGAAGTCCAGCCCAATTACTACAGGTATACTGAAGCTGATGAGACATTGATAAAATTACAAAGACACCAGTTGCCACCAGATCAATGGTGGCAGAGCATGCTTGAGGTTTTACCAAGGTAATGTTGGTTCTCTTTCTTTGATCATCTGCATTAAAGCAAATTTCAATATACGGGTAACAAAGGAAAGAATTCACGCAAAGAATGCATTAAGGCAGAATCAGGCACAGGTGACAGGGCCGTGACAGCAACTCAGGAACGCAAATCAATGAGACAGCAGCCAGCCGACTTAATAAATCAAAAATTCAAGGATAACAGACCACCTAAGCCAACCAGTACAGCGTAGTTACTTCTGCATTCATTACGCACTCTTTCCAACATCCTTTATTGCCGTTGAAGAAGTAGATGGATAAATTTATTGCTTGATATTTTCCCTATGGGATATTTTGTAATTCTCTTTGTATAAATACCTCCTCAATATATGTATTTTTGTTGGCTGGTGAATATCATTCTGGACCTGCGCTGTAATATTGAGAAACTTTCTGAATAAAGATTGCTGGAATGCTTTGCTGGTGAACTTTTTGTTGTGGGATTAATGGCAGAAGAATATATTGCAGGATTCTCGTGTTACTGCATGGAACAATAAGTCTTTTTACCCTTGCTTTATTGTTCTTATGTGTTATAGACATTTTTGTGCCTTACAGCATAGAGCATGAAATTTCAATAATCTAAGGGATCCAAAGTCCCTAAACATGTTGTTCCTACCCCTAGAGGAACAAGGTCAGCAAACCACAGCACTGCAAATCAGTTCTCCACTGAAAAACACTCAAAAACAGGTCAATTTTGGATCAAAGCAGCTGCTCCACTAAGCATCTGCGCTGAATGACAAAAGCTCCATGGTGTACCTGCGCTGCATAGCAAGTGCAACAAAGGCTACCTGCGCTGGGCGTACTTTGACATATGGAGGAATCTTTTCTCAATGTGCCAGTGCCCAGGAAGCTTCCAAAATGACACTTGGATCAGAAGATTCGCCTAATGATGAGTAAAGAGGTTCTAAAACTCCAAGTGGAAGGTAGAAACTCCGAGTGGACTCAAGGACTGAAGAACAACTGGAGTTGAAGAGGACAACAAGTCACACATCAAGCTGACTTATCTTCACTCCAAAACTCTATATAAGGATCTCATCCCATGGGATCTAGAGGCTGGAATTTTGTGCAAAGAATTGTTGTTGGTTTACAGTTGTGAGTATTGGGTGATTGCTTGAGGGAGGTGAAGAGGAGATTTCTTTCCGTCGGGAAGGTGATGCTGGATTGGACCTCTCACGGTTGTATCACCGCCTGAACCTTACTTCCTTATATTAATAAAGCATTTGAGGTTCTTCTATTCGCATGTGTTTCAATGGTGTATTGTCTTACTTGCGTATTTGATTTATGCTAATCCTTGAATCAATTATGAATGCATGCTTCTTGTAGTTTCCTTTTCTTGTCTTGTTCGCAGGATCTCGTGTAGCTGGGCCCGTGAGAAGACTTGGAGCTGGGAGCGAGCGGCAAATAGAGGAGATTGGATCGACCATTTGCACAAGACATCGGTAAGTGGATCTCTTCCTTTCATCTCTTGCATGTCATAAAGAAGTAACTTTAGATAGCTTTGCTTCAGCTGTTGCTAAGGAACTATCACCCTTAGAGTGGGATAGGGTCATTCCGTGTTGGATACTTTTCCCCACAACAGACTGGCGACTCCGCTAGGGATCGTGTCTTGTTGGTAGCTTGTGTTTCTTGCTATTCATTTCCTAAACAAAGGGAGTACCGAATCGAACTGCATTCGAATCCTTCGAATGCAAAGTAGAGGGCAGCTACTCTAGCTCAGTGCTGGGCATGTTTATGATTTGAAGAGCTGATCCACAAGGACTCTTTTTAGCTCTTTGTGATAGTGTTCATCATCCTCTAGTGTATACTTGACTGATAGCCTCTGATTTGGCCAAAAACCATTGATTTTTGAGCAAACTGTGACCCGGAATCTGAGAGAGACGAGAATTGTCTCTTCAGTGCAGCTGCAGCAAAGGCTACCTGCGCTGCAACGCAGGTCCCGAAGGGGCTACCTGCGCTGATCCAGTTTTGCCTTGTGCAACTGGGATTCCCCACTGTCTGTTGCCCAGTTTTCAATATTGTTTTTGCAGCCTGTTGTCAACCTGTATACCCAGCTGAAACTACCTTTCTTTGCCTTCATTCTGCCTCAGTTGTATGAAGAAACCGTGATTGTTCTTATTGTATTTCTTGCTTTCATTCACAGTTTCCCATAGCGAAAGTGAACTAGTCTTGCTATGACCTCTTGGATCTAGACCTGTGAGAAAGTGTCGTTGTGATTCTAAGAGCTAGTTTATTGCTGTTCATAGCTGCTTGAGCATTTGCTTTCGTTATATGGTTCGAATTTCAGTATTTCTTGTGTTGAAACGAGTGAATCTTAAGGTGTTCTTTTGATTATTGGACAAAAGCTTGTTTGCTTTCGCTTGAAATTGAATTCGAAATCATACAACAGCTTTCTTTTTGTAATACATCAACATTAAGGAAGAAGAAAAGGAATACTTGCATTGTGCATGTGCATTTTGACAGTTTGCATGTCGATTTAGGGAAGTGCATCAGTGTGTGCTCTATGATCTGTTTGAAAAGATGATGTCTTTCTTTTCCCTCAGTAGTTAAGATTTTCATAAGTTGAAAGAATTGAAAAAGCTTGCTTATCATTCTTAGACTGCATTTAGGAGTTGTATCATACATCACGTGGTGATCCATAAAGGCAAAATGCTAAGCAAGATCAACCTAAAACGAACTGAATTTACATAACAACGCTTTGAAACATAACGAAACACAGTAGAGGTCTAGGTAGAGACGTGTTCCGGCGTCGTTAAACATAGTGACTGTCGATCTCTACGAAGGTGGGTGATTCCTCCTGAGGGACGATAGCACTAATACGGACTTGTGCTCCCGCGTACCGTCGCATATATTGGGATACCCCTATAGGAACAAAGCCTTTATCCGTAGGAAGCCGTGTCGGCCGCCCTACTGATCGCGATGCAGTGAACACAGCATTCACGAAGATCGACCACTCGTACCGTAAAACGTATTCTGTGGTTTCGCGAAAGGTTTGGCACACCCTCTGCCTAGAACTCCAGAGTAGTTTCTTTTGGCCTTTTTCAAACTCTATAACTGAAAAAGTCCATCCGACCATTTGTCACTTTGGGCTCGTTAATACATCGAAGGAGACTAGAGTCATCTTTAGCTTTTTCTCGACTCTTAAAAAGTGAAAAAGCAAGTTGTGTCTAAAAGCGTCGTCATATAAAATTCATTTTAAACGGAACATAATCACGTCCTATTCCTGCGTTGATCTTCGAAGTTAGTCTTTTGGCATCGTAAGTTCTTGTAGAATCGCTAAGAAATCTTTTGGATAGACTAGATATGTCTGAACAACCGTCGACATCTAGGACTGTGTCGTCTAACACAGCAGCAGCAGAACCTCCTGCTGCTACTCCAACGATGTTCGCTGGTATACCATCTGTCCCGGCAAATTGTCAACAACAAGCCGGAGTCCAATCGGGGGCGACAATATGGTTAGTTCCTATTTCTTCATCCGGATTATCATCTGGTACTTCTTATGTTGAAACTCAACAAACTGATCCAATGTGTCTTCAAAGGCCAATTTACCCTTTAAGTACTGGATTTCCACCATATGGAGGGCAGTATGCTCTTTCATTGTTCCCTCCCGGAGAACAACCATATGGGAGTTTACAACAAGGTTCAGGTCAAACTGGAATTACATCCAGCGGTTGGGTACCAATACTGCCCCAACAGCCAGGAGTTGTATATTCAATGCAACCAGTACACCCTGCGTCGAATATTACCACCACACCTGCTATGGCGAATGCGACGCAAGTACAAGCGCTACCTGTTGTAATACAACAACCTCTTGTCTCAGCGGCTCAATCACAATCTCAGGGTAGTGCCTCCTTATCTGGAGCGACTCAGGCTCAAACAAGTACTGTGACTCCTCATCTTGGTCAATCATCCAGTATTGGTCAACAGCAAATGGTCCAACAACCAGAGCTGGTTCAATCTCAACAACCGCCATTCCAGCAATCATATCAAGGACCTGAGCAACAAGTCTTTGTAAGTAATGGGCAACCATGCTATAATGGTTATGCCCATCAACTTTGTCAAAGTTGTCAGCATTATGCTGGTCTGCAAAGACCCATTGCTCAGGCGATACCATCTTATCCTGGATATGCTTCGCCTAACCTGAACCAACAGTTGCCCTTTGTAGCAACTCTAGAATTACCAGATCTAAACCGGCTGACGAATGATCCAATTGCTTATGCCCCTTGGTGGCCAGCAATTCCGCATAAACTTCCATCGGACATTCCTAAATTCAATGGAAATCCAGGTGAAGAACCGTCGAATCACGTCATGACTTTTCATCTGTGGTGTTCATCGAACACTCTAAACGATGATTCGATAAGAATTCACCTCTTCCAGAGGACATTGACAGGTCCAGCGGCTAAATGGTACATTGAATTGCCAAGAGCCTCTTTCGACAATTTCAGCTCCTTAGCCACGACTTTCTTAACCCATTTTCAATTACCGATAAGGTATGAAACGGGAACAGAACTCCTTACCAACTTCAAACAGACAACGGCCACTCACATATCTGATCATATACATGAGTGGCGACGTCGTCGTAGGATGGTGAAAACTTACGTTCCCGATCAGCTGTTAGCTGAATGGTTTATAAAGTCGTTACTTCCGGCTATAACGGAAGATGTGGCCAAGGGAGGAGTCGTAACAGAGGAGCAAGTCATTGCTCGTGCTCAATACTTAGACTTAGTATATACTCAGTCGGGCACGCTCTATGACAAAATACCTGACGCCCCTAGACCTGAATTTTCAATTCCTCCCCCTCCTAAATCGAATACTAACTCTCACGCCAATAATGGCGTGACTGGCAAACGCAAAATCTCTAGTCAAAATGAAAATGAGGAACTTCTTGCCTCAGAAGTAAATGCCATGTCGACCGACAAGAGCAAACAACTGAAGCAACCAGGGGGCAAGAAGAAAAAGAAAAGGAAAGGGAAACCCCGACAGGGTGTCATATATGCGATGAGGATCATTGGACGAAAGATTGTCCACATATAGCTGAAGTTAAGAAACTCTTCAAGAGTTCAAAAACCCCAGCAGTATTGACTGATCTGTTTCCTAATCCAAGACAAAATCTGGTTGCTAATCAAAATGCTTCCCGATCCCAAGTGCTTATGTTGTCCACATCGAAACAGCAAAATAATGCTTTGACAAGGAATAAAGATTACAGGAATCCAAAGCAGTTGAACAACAAGGCAAATAAACAACCTAGTAGTTCAACAACAACTTTGACCAAAGTCGTGCCACCCATCATTCCTGAACCAATGATAAAGTCGCCAAAGGGAGTAGTACACAAATCGACATTTAATCCTCGTGCAACAATAGCACAGAATTATAATATAGTAGAGGACCTGGCCCAATCGCCGTCCGCTATGTCGACACTTGAGGTAGCGCAAAATTGCCCCTCCCAAGAGCAAGCTTTACTATCAGCAATAAGTGGGATTGGCCCAATGGATTCCAATCTTGTGGCCTTTGATCATAATGGATATGACCCTCAGTTACCAGCTCAACTAGCTTTCCTTATTCAAGTGAAAGCCCTCAACAAAACTGTTCATCGAACAATTATTGATGAGGGGGCATCTACATGTCTTATGTCGATGAGTTGCTGGAAAAATTTAGGCTCACCACCCTTGTCGAAATCGTCAACGACATTAAAAGCATTTGATGGACGATCATACACTCCATACGGGATTTTAAGTAACTTGCAAGTTGAACTGGGGGGCAAAACAGTAGAAGTTGATGTGGAAGTAATCGACGGAAACCTCGATTACAACATCCTAC
The DNA here is from genome assembly GCA_031772625.1 of Pinus tabuliformis. Taxonomy (NCBI): domain Eukaryota; kingdom Viridiplantae; phylum Streptophyta; class Pinopsida; order Pinales; family Pinaceae; genus Pinus; species Pinus tabuliformis. The sequence continues at coordinate 1,000,283,355 of CM062818.1, forward strand.
TGGGAAGGCCTTGGATATATGCCATGGCTGCAGTTGTGTCGACCTACTTCAGGAGGATTGTATTTCCTTTTCAAGGAAAAATTACAATCGTCGACCAACAAACATTTCTCCCCAACAGTTTTCAAGTTACGGGAAGCAGCACAATGATCCATGAAAGTAATCAATCGCTCCAAAATATTGGGGTAGGTCTCCTAAAAGACCCTGCCTTATGGGTACTTTTGCCCTACCGCCGGCAGGTAATCTGGCAGAAGTAGCCACAGTGGAAACCTACAATATGAAATCTTCTATATCCAACGGATTCGGAAGATTCCTAAATATTTTGTCAGCATGGATCATCGCCCTAATGGAAATACTGTAAATACAGTGGGCTTCGAGGACGGTTCTTATCTCGTGTCAACCTCGTTAAAAAATGAAACAAGGAGTCATGAGGATAGTTCTTTTACTGTGTCAACCTCATTAAAAAATGAAACAAACCCCCTTTTCAAAATTCAAAGGTAAACCTTCATTCCAACCACCAAGTTGAATGCAATGAAGCTTGGGGGGCACCCTCCTTTGACATGCGTCATTATGATGCTGGGGGTATGCATAAAAACGAGCAGTTTTGGCATAGTTCATGCTCGTTAAAAAATAAACGCAAAACCGAGCAGTTTTAACGCGGACTTCATGCTCATTAAAAAATAAACATAAGCATGTGAGCAAGCTTCCCCCCCAGAGTTCAAGCTCATCCAGAAAAAATGAACCGGTAAATAACCATTTGAGACCGTAAATTCATCAGCCATAAAAGCCTTGGTCGTGTTTGCACCATCACCTCCACTTTTCATTTGGCCGATCATTCACATCCACTTGATTGTTTACCTATTTTGAGGAACAGCTGCGAAGAGTGATTTCACCTAGCCATCCTTGTAATACTGCCGTGATTGGAAAATTCCAACCTGTACCTGGAATCTGCTGCTATCCCTGTTTATCACTCGTTCCTCAAAATACGAGTCTTCTTTGAGCTCTTTTCACTGACTCGTAAAATATGAAAAGTTTGCCGAGTTTTGGCCTTCCAGCTCGTTAAAAAGACCGGAAAAGCTATCCCTCCTCTAGATTTTAATCTTTTTGGACCTGAGGGATTATTGCACAAAAAGATCGAGCGCTTGTCTAGTTCGGCTCGATAAAGATATCGAACATTCATCCCTTCTGTATTGTTTTATACTTTTTTGGACTTAAGGGATTAGATGACGAAAAAGGACCTCTGGAGTCCACTTTATGTACGCTTTTCAGACTCTCTAAAGATGAAAAGGACCGAGTTGTCTTTGTCACTGGGCTCGTTAAAAATATTAGATAGCGACAAACTTGTCTTTAGACGAGAACGAGTTTCCCTATCGTTAAGCTCGTTAAAACATAGCGATGGGCTTGCCCGAAGGGCAGGTTATAGAACAAGCATATGTTATCCTCCTCAAGCTTGACAAAAATAAAGAGGTACTGGTCAGAAATGACTGGGGAAAAATTGGGAGAACCTCAAAGCTTAATGGTAGCAAGTCGCTCTTGAACATGACACTTTTGCCTCCGTAAATATCGGGTTGGGTTATTATCATTCACCGGTCCCTTCACCATGGTCTCGCCATACCATCCATACATGGGGTAATGCTACCGATCCATCACATCAGTGTCGTTATATGTTCAAGAGATGTCATTCAGAAAGTGTCAACCGGGTCCCATCCACTACCATACATCATCTTTCATCCTTCCATGACCGCCACCCTGAATCATATTTCACAGATCGTTTTCACCATCATCACTAGCTCCGTTCCGTGTCACTGATGTGGGATTCATTAAGGCCCTCCTTTGACGGATCACTTCTTGTCGACATCAGCTCATTATCCAAGAAGTGGATCTAGGAACACCCCCTCAGTACTTTGAAGCTTGCATGCCTCAATGGCAAGTTTCTCACTTCCGGTGATAGGTATACATTAATGACCTTCGACTGGGAGACTTTGCGTGGTGTTCGACGTCAGATCCTATATTCACGCCACGTGAATTGTGCTGCAGTACCTTGAGGGTCATCATCAGTATCGGTGATTCCTCTCGCGCTTGTTAACAGTTTACATTATTGACTGGTAATCAAGCGATGTCTTTCCATGTTCGACTTCAAGAAATTCTCACATGGATCGACTTGTACTAGAGTGAAGATCGGACAAGTTTGAAGACCCCGGATCTAGTTTCATCCATCCGGGCTGCGATATATATTCAGGAGATAAAAACATAGACATGTGCAGCATATGATCATCCTACTAAAAGGATGATAATTAAAAGCAGAGAATTATCAGTCTATTATCAGACGATCGTCTGTTTATGTACAGCAAATGTATTTATAAAGCTGAGCATGGGAAATGCCCGCATCAGCTAGATCATGAAAAGAAAGTATGAAAAGATAATGTATTGTATTGTATTTTGTTACAGGTCACCTCCCGACGATTGAATGAACTTCGGATCCTCCTAATAAAGCATTTCACCCGATAAACGACCTCATACTTTAGGGGGCAACTGTTATAGACATTTTTGTGCCTTACAGCATAGAGCATGAAATGTCAATAATCTAAGGGATCCAAAGTCCCTAAACATGTTGTTCCTACCCCTAGAGGAACAAGGTCAGCAAACCACAGCACTGCAAATCAGTTCTCCATTGAAAAACACTCAAAAACAGGTCAATTTTGGATCAAAGCAGCTGCTCCACTAAGCATCTGCGCTGAATGACAAAAGCTCCATGGTGTACCTGCGCTGCATAGCAAGTGCAACAAAGGCTACTTGCGCTGGGCGTACTTTGACATATGGAGGAATCTTTTCTCAATGTGCCAGTGCCCAGGAAGCTTCCAAAATGACACTTGGATCAGAAGATTCGCCTAATGATGAGTAAAGAGGTTCTAAAACTCCAAGTGGAAGGTAGAAACTCCGAGTGGACTCAAGGACTGAAGAACAACTGGAGTTGAAGAGGACAACAAGTCACACATCAAGCTGACTTATCTTCACTCCAAAACTCTATATAAGGATCTCATCCCATGGGATCTAGAGGCCGGAATTTTGTGCAAAGAATTGTTGTTGGTTTACAGTTGTGAGTATTGGGTGATTGCTTGAGGGAGGTGAAGAGGAGATTTCTTTCCGTCGGGAAGGTGATGCTGGATTGGACCTCTCACGGTTGTATCACCGCCTGAACCTTACTTCCTTATATTAATAAATCATTTGAGGTTCTTCTATTCGCATGTGTTTCAATGGTGTATTGTCTTACTTGCGTATTTGATTTATGCTAATCCTTGAATCAATTATGAATGCATGCTTCTTGTAGTTTCCTTTTCTTGTCTTGTTCGCAGGATCTCGTGTAGCTGGGCCCGTGAGAAGACTTGGAGCTGGGAGCGAGCGGCAAATAGAGGAGATTGGATCGACCATTTGCGCAAGACATCGGTAAGTGGATCTTTTCCTTTCATCTCTTGCATGTCATAAAGAAGTAACTTTAGATAGCTTTGCTTCAGCTGTTGCTAAGGAACTATCACCCTTAGAGTGGGATAGGGTCATTCCGTGTTGGATACTTTTCCCCACAACATTATGTTTTACATATCATCTATATATCATATTCTGAATTGCAAGAAAAAAGGATAACTCAGAAATTGCTTGACTGTACTCTGTGTTCAATTCCTGTCAATTATTATGTTTTCTTCAGGACCAACATAGGCAAGAATTCTTGATTGCTCTTGTCTCCCTAGTTCTTTCACTCTGAACATCATCAAGGAATTCTTAACTGCTCCTTGGTAATGTTTATTCAATTTCCCTTTGTTAGCATAATGAAAGATTCTCGATTGCCTTTCATTCCCTAACTTCATTCCATATTATTCTAGCTTGAAAGTTGTTCCGTGTTTAATTATCTTGCTCTGCAGTCCTTCTAGTGCCAAAGAAACCCTACCAGAGGTTCATTTTCAATTGACTCCATTAACCCAATGGTCTGAACTTCTCTCATCTTGCAGTCCTACTCTATTGAATGTCACCTTCCAAACACCAAAAAAATACTTGTGCTTCATAACTAACCTAACATATAACAAAACAAATCTAAATCATAAAGAGAGAGCCCTCTCTGGTTGCAAATTGGCTAGAATATGCAGCTAAAAGACTGGTTAGTGGTTACCTCGGCCGTATTCCCTTTTCTCAAGATCTTTTGGGGAACAACCTAAGTGATAACAAATTATTTCTTCCTCACCTAGCATATATGAAGGAAGGTGGGTCATATATTATAAGGTACACTAACCATTTTTGTAATAATCTGCTTTCATTTAATGTTAAGGGCATTCTAATATGAATAACAGCTTTAGCTAGATGATTGACCACTCTTGTTTGTATCCTTATTCCCACGCTTCAACTAAGAGGTGATTCCTTTGTGCCTAGTCCAATGTGACCTTCCCTAAGGCCTTTCCTTTTCACCGTCTAGGAGGGGCACAAATAGGAGGCATTAATTGATACAACATGCCCAAGGTAATTCAAACTTATCACTTTAAAACAATCATTTGTATCCACTTCCATTTTTTGGGTTGATTGTCGTTTGTCACCGGTACTGGCACCCTTCATCCTCATCTTTAATTAAGGGCCTAGAAGAGGTTGTTGCAACTAAAAAAAGATAAAATAATTTATAGCCACAAATGAAATAAAACGTAAAATGCAAAATATATCCAGGACAAGTAAAGTGTTTGGACAAAGGCTTGACCTGAGCATGACTCCCCTCATTAGCCATCACCCAATTCCTCGCATATCATTATCTATCTAAATATAAGGAACTTATGAAATTACCAACCCCGATGAGCAAGAAACCATTACCTATTTAAGGGGTATTTGAAAGAATCAAGAAAGCAAGTTACCCAAGCTAATGCAAGAAAGAAAAAGAAAAATATTTAAAGTAAAAGGCACACTAGATAGGTGGTAAAAATAGGTTGAAAAAAGGGTTACTGAAGCCCCCATTATTGTTCCATCTTCTCATCATTACACTCCAATATGTTCAACCCCATTCAATTGTTACCAAGGCAATGGAATCGTCCCAAAATTCTTTCCCATTCCATGTCCACCTTTATCATATGCACCTGTGGATTAATGTGTCTTCCTGGGAACTTTCCTTCTCCTTAGGGTTGGAAACATCTAATAGGGATAATGAATATCCATCACAAACATAAGTGTGGTAACTTGCCTACAAATCATCAACTAGAATGACATTTGAAGGCAAGGTTTATGTGAAGTATTTTGGTGCCCCTAACATTAAATATGGTCCACTATGATACTTTCATGGTTTCTTTACCTAATAATGTTGATAACACTTGATATTAAGGGTATGTCTTAGTTGTTTCCTCCCAAGTGTATTGGATATCTCTTGAGGGATGTCTTGACACTTATACAGTACCTTGAAGAGGGATTCTACTGCAACATGACTACATTTATGACCTTGCAACCACAATGTTAGCCCCACATAGATGAGCCCTCACATAGATGTATGACAACTTCTACACATATAAATCTTGAAACACTAAGCACGGGGGCTATGATGTTTCCAAAATTGATGATGTACCCCAGAGGACCTAAGATGCCCCCAAGTTGTCCTTGCACCTTCTTGATAAGCATTGTCTTGTTCCAAAGCCCAAACGAGGATGATGATGACTTGAGAGACTTTGGGAGGGTTGGTACACCACTTCAAGATGATTTCATGCACTAGGTTTGCAACATCACCCTTACAAACCCCAAAGTGATGACATGTGGCCTCTTAATGATGACATACGACTTGAGGATTTGTGGCTGAGGAGTTGTGGCTTGATGATGCACCCTTTCACATTGATGGGATGTCTCAAAGTGATGAGAACTCTTGGAAACTCATTGGAACTTTCCTTGATGGAGAATTTCACTTGATGATGATGGAATTTTATTATGTATATACATTAAGAGAGCTATCTTATAGGTCAATCTATGACCTATCTTCCTTGTGAACACTTAAAGTCACAATTTTAGGGATTTTATGTCCAAATCGACTTGGTTAACATCCTATAAATAGAGGGGAGTAGAATATAGTGGATCATTATCATAGACACTCAATTCTTTCTCTTGCAAATAGTGCACATTAGTTCTCTCTCTTTCACTTGGACATAATGGCTAACCAAGTCTGTGAATTACCTTGGAGAGGATATGTTTTGCATGGAGAGACTTTCTTTGAATTGTTGAAGTCATGCTTGTTTGAATGGTGTAAGTTTAAAGTTATTTTTCTTCCATTTTGAACTAATTACTGAAATTAGGGTTTATCTTGTGCCATATTAAAATTTTAATATTATTTATGCACTCTTGTTTCTTATTATGCAAAAATTTTCATAAAGTATCCACTCCTTGAATCAAAATTCACTAGGGTTTGGTAGTAGAACAAATTCTCTCTCCTCTTTGTTCAAGGGTCCTCTTAAACATTGTCCTATTGAGTCCATTGACAAAATGATAGAAGGAACTAGTCCTTGTGTGTCGATCAACCTAAACTTTCCATTTTTCTTTATTTGATGGTAAAATAGGGTTAGGATTTGGGTAAATATACATTTAATAGCTTGATTTCACGTATGTGTTACTATCATTAAATTAAGCATTGCATATATTATGTTAAAAGGGAAAAATTTATCATTTATTCATTTTTCACCCCTATTTTTAGGGCTTAGTTTTAGGGTTTGTTTGTTTTTTTCATTTCCAACCATTAAAAACCTAGTGGTTACAAATTAAACCTTTAGGATTTTTTGTGAAAACTTCTAATAGGCTATTTTACTATTGCTATCATAAGTTTTGCATGTTGTAAAAATTGAAATATCCTAAAAAACTAATTTAAAAACAATCCATAAATTGATGGTGGCTAGTAAAATAAAATAACTTGAATATCTATAGGACTTGTCTCCATCTCTTAGGCCTAACCAGTGGTTTCCTTCAATACATCATCTCTCTCTCCCCCCCTGAACCTTCCTTTACTGAAGACCTTTCTAAGGTTGGTAAATTTGTAGGCTCCTTAGAGAGACAGTTGGAATAGAATCCCTTATTCATCTAACCTCTAAGCTTATTGGGGAATCCTCCCCTATGGGGATAATATCTAATAACAAAACAAAACGGGTGAAGCCACCAAGGTAACAATGGTGGCTGATCTCATTGTTTTCCTAAACCTAGATTTCCTATTGACGTTTTGCACTAGGATTCTAGATTTTGAAATAATAGTGATCATCAACAATGATGCCATTGTTGATTAGAAAACAGGTAGTTTTCAACCTAGAGAAAATCTAAAATCTAATGTAGGTTTCTAGTTTGAGACTAAAAATCATCTCGAGTGCAAGGTAAACAGTTGATGCAAGGTAGACATTGGCAGTTGATGGGCCTTGATGTGTAGGACGCATAGGTTGATGAAGAGGTGAAATTGCTCCAAAACAGAGGTAAGACAATGTCAATTGATAGTGAATTAGGAAACCAGATAACAAAGTACACTTCTCCACGAAGACATGGGACACAAAGGACATGAAAATATGAATGTCCTTCATGTGACATGATGACCCCTCAAGCATGACACAGAGGACACGTTATATATTAGTGAATTACACTTAAAATATGAAAATGAAATATATAAAACATTTACATGATGATGATATAAATTCAATCACGCAACTAATGCATATAACCAAAATAGAATTGAGTGAAAATGAAATCCATCTATAAACCAAAATACATCAACAAAGAGGCCTTAAATGGCTTGTATAATCCCAAAAAAATCATGTTACAAAAAATAACTTGTATTCTAGTACTATATATCGTCAAAATCATTGTCTATATTGGGATCCTCATAATCAACATCACCCTCTAAGCATTAAAATAAGATAGAAAAAACTTAGCATGTCAAATTGAGATTTTTTTGAGCTATGGGTGCATTTTTACTAGGTCGTGATAGAGGAGTTCAACAATCAATACCACCAACATCAAGATAAATGGAGGGATTGCTCCTCTTAATTAAATTCTTGTTCCATACCCTCATACATGAAAAATTCCAACAAAAACATTGTAATCCCCCCAATCCTAAAATCCTGAAAAACTATTAAGTTGGTTGGATTTTTAGTGGGATCTAAAATTCTACTTTCTCCATATGAAATCCAATGAGGTCGAAACCACTCTCCAACATCCTAAGTCAATTAATGGTAATGTTAAAGTTTAAGTAAAAGGATGAAAATGAAGGATAATAATTTAACATTACCATTAATAGAATTAGTAGGGCTTGGACAAATCCACTTCCAACCACTTGGAATCCCCTCTAAAATTGCTTAATTGTCCTTAGCTATACTCCAAAACCTTTGAAAATCCAAAATTGTGACTAAATTGTGTGAGAATGAGGCAATAAATCAATTTCAAGATGGTTTTTCACTATATATGTGTGTCCAAATTTCAAGACATAGTAGGGTTCATGTTCGACATGACTCAAACTCATGTCCTACAAATAGGACATGAGTCAAACTCGTGTCGGACACGTGTCACCCACGTGTCACGTCTAACATGTAGGATTTGAGACACGAGGGGTGGGGACGTGTTTGGTGACTTAGCTACTCCCCAAAGTAGTACTAACATTGTTTAAATACTCTCCCTCATAGGATGTGAGGGAAAATGAACCTCCTCAACTAGGAAAAGAATGGCCAAGCAACAAACCAAAAGAAGAGGTCAAGAAACTAAACAGTGAATTTATTTTTTGTTATTTTATGATGTGGTAAAGTCTTTAGAACACTAGGTTGATGAAAAGGATGGGCAAATGAAAGCACATGAAGAGTGAAGGGAAAGGTGCTTCTACAGTGAAATGATGCATAAATCTAAAACAACCATGTGAATACATATTGAATGTTGGATTTCTACTGGTAGAATGAATGTAAAGACTAGTAAAATTTAGCTAGAAAAGGTATACTAGGCATGCAAGAATCATCTCATGAATTGGACTTTTTAGACTTCATGAAAACCTCCAAATCCCATAAGAATACATATAATGAAAATTCATGGTGTGGTGGAAAAGCAATTACTCACAGAAAACAAGTAAGACTCCTCAATTGGCGAAATTTTATTAAAGAAAAAATTACAAAAGTTATACCATGAGGGTATGAAAGAGAATGACAACATCTTGGACAAAAACATGGAAAAAGGTTAATGATTACAATTCTGAATTCCACAAGAATACCATATAGTTTCAAATTTCTAGAGAATAAAAAGACATCGTATTAGAATCATCAATAAGTTTTGCAATTCCACTGAAAATGAGTTAGAGGCAATAAATTGCACGAATACATTGAAAAAAGGAGTTAAGAGTCATTTTGTTTTTACACCTTTAGTGAAGAATAAAAAATCTATGTATATTTAGGCCAAGGTAACAAGACCCAAAGGCCGTCAATACCATTCTAAAAACCCATCACTTTTGCGAGCAATTAAAGAGAAAATATGTTCCTTGTCAAGATGCAGATAAAAGGTTTAGAGTGGCTACAATATTCAATTCATGGAGTCAAAAGAAATTTATATTAGAGGTTTTGATTGACAGACTTATATTATATATAAGGCCCATCTAGCTTTGAATCCTTGAGAACTATTCCATATAATGTAAAGAGTTGATAGTCACAAAATAGTTTGAGTTCAAGTTCATGGGTTCTTCCCAGTTTACTAGTCAACTCAAATGTGATGTACTGCCCATGGGCATTTTTGAGATTAAGGTAGATAGTCCCTACATGTGGAGCAAATATGTAATTACCTTAAGGCGTGCCAATTAATATAAATTGTAAGAGGATGAAAAAACTTATCTCATTGATTCATACAAGAGGGAGGAGAAGGTTTCTTTGGTTATAATAACATTAGAGAAGCACTTACTCAATGTCAGTTTGAATATTAAATTGATAGCAGATGAGCAAAAGACAAGAGATGTATACAACAAAGAAACAAGTTCCAGTGAAAATCCCCAACTCTTGAATGTCGAGAGGAACATTAACTTCAAAGTGGTGAGATTGGATCTAAATCAGATTTGTTGATTTTGTGGGGGAGTAAATCTCATGGACAGTTAAGTTAGTCGCAACCTACAGGACGTATGAAGCTGCAATGTGCACTATGAATATTTTTAGAGTCTAAGGAGACTGCAAGAATGATTTTCAATGTCTAGTTGAGGAAAAAAACAACATATCCACTATCTAGTAGAAACCACAAGATCCAACTATGCAAATCTAGAATGACTACAAATCTAGGTTGCAAGAAGCCTGAATAGACCTCCAAAACATGATAAGTTTGTACAACCCACATTTGTGGGGATCCATAAGAATAGAGACATATCCCCACAACCCACAGAGCCAAATTGTTGAAGACATAAGAATGGTAAAAGAGAAAAAATGCAAGGTATAGTGGGGAAATTGAACCATACACATCAATACAGAGATCAATAGAAGCAATCATTAAGTTAGATCAAGAAAAGCAGTCCTTAGATATACACTCCACAAGTTTCTCCATTTTGGAATCTTGTAACAATGTGTAAATGTAACTACAGTTGAAAACAACTATGGAGATGACTTTTGTTCCTACACCTATCACTTCTTTGCAATCCCATTGGCAGTGGTTAAATTAAAGCAAGATAGAACTAGGAAAGTGAGATATTAGTCTATAGGAAAAAGTTGCAATATATATTTGCTATAATTATGCAATATAATGGATGGATTCTATGGTCAGAGTGCATAGCAAGCTTAGGGTTACTTTAGAGAAAGTTATATATATTGATTTGGGAGAGGTTTTATAGAGGTGTTCAAGAGTAGCATATCAACTGGAAATGAACCTTAAAAATCCTCTTATGCACTCTTAGTTGTAGCAGGTTATCCAGAACTAGGGCCATTATTGTTTTAATGTTTTGTATGAAAATCCATCCAAATTTTATCATCTTAAACCATAGAATATAGTGAGTTTTGTCAATTATATTCCAACAATTCTTACAAAGAGAAAACAACAATAACTACCCATATTTTGTCATCAATCGATAAGATAAAAACTAACGACATATTTTATCTAAAGAAGTCTCACTATTATAATCTATAAGGAGAACATGATGATAATAAAATTCAAGATACCTCAGTATTTGAAGATCTAGTGTGGCCTTGTACTAAGATGGTATTTCCTTAAGTGACGCAAGGGAAAACTCAATCTCCTTCCTAGATTGAGCAACATCCTTGGACATAATCTCTATAAAGTTCACAAACTACAAAACCAAAAGAAAAATTACAAATTAAGCTAGAAAATTAAATGGAAGTACAAAAGTACAAATTACTGCACATCATTTCTCTCCATTTAAAAAAAAAATGCCAGATAACCTTGAAGTTGTCAAATTCTCAAGCTAGAATATTATCATCAAACTACCACATCATGTCCCAAGGCCCATCTCCCACTCCAACTAAGAAAATTTATGGTGGATATTCACTGCAACAAAAGAGACATGTTCAATGTTAAAAACTAAAAATTCAAAATTAAATAATGATACTATACTATTTTATCAATACGATTATCTAGCTTCCACTTTTGCATTTACTGTATTTTGTTCTTGTGTACTTATTCCATCTAAGGTAATAGACTGCTTGCTTGTTAGATATATACAAATAGGTATACAAGCAGTGTTAAAGGTGACATTACTTAGTTTCCCTACTTGGGCATATGATAAAAATTCCATATTTATAGAATATTTACTCTGCTCCAATCGAGGTTGCAATCAAGGAAATGTTCCCTTGTATTCGTTATATTAAATTGTTTTGGAAGAAATTGAGCATCGTTGTATTACCTTAGATGGATTTTCCATGGCTAGAGCTAGCAACAATGGTGAAGTTTTGAATCTGGTGGAAGAGGTGTGTAACCATTTCATTGGCGGTAGTTCATCTCAAACGACAAGATTCATGGATATCTGGCAGGTCAAACTCTAGTCGAGTTCATGCTACTTGTGAAACACCAATTGATGGACTCATAAAATCTCACAGGTCATTCACAAAGGAAATGAGTAAACAAAACCTTCTCCACCATATGCCAGAATTCTCATAAACAATGCTATACTCGACCAAAAACAACAATCCTTAATCATTATCTAAAGAACAAGAATAATTCTCTTTAGCCCAAAAACGAAAACTAGTAAAAATACCTGGAATGTTTATCCACATTCTATTACCAATAGAAATCTCTCCCAATATACATATACTATGAACACAGGTATCCCCTTACAAGGTTAGGAATAGAGGTCTCATATGTTTTTGGCTTGCGAACATAGGTTGTCAATGTCTCAACCAATTCAAGACTCTATCCTACAGTCTGGGTGATCAAATTGAATGTTACATATGCATGCAATGTTAACCAGATGTGTCAAATTGAACAGAGTGTGCACTGTCACTCCCATAGACCCGATCCACGAACCTCATTACTCCCCGCCTGTTTTGGCCTCCGCTTGGCCAATTTTTAGTATAAAAAATACCTTATAATATATATATATATATATATATATATATATATATATAACAAATAAAACCCCTTTAAACCATTACTATAAAGTCAATATATTATTTTGTGTTTTTTGAATTTTTTATGCCCCAATATGAACACACATAATATGGTATTACTTTCTCAGTGAAGCCCCCCTGGGGAATTTTTGATGGTCTGCTACAAGTTTGAGCTCAAGATTTCAAGTGAGCCTGAGTCAGAGATCTACATTGAGCCTGAGCCACAACTTGTCCCCGTTAGAGCTAGAGTTCTGAGAGTTTTGTTTTTTTGTATTATGTTGATTGAGTTGTTTGTGAATGAGTACTTCTGTATTTGTAATTGTTCGAGGAACTATATTGATTATTCCAGATTTTGTGGTCACCTTAAAATCACATTTTTGGTTGTTTAGAGAATTGCCATAAAGGTTCTAGAGTTGGTGTTGGTTGAGACATTGAGTTCTCCCATATTGGTTTGTGGTCATCCTTAAAAACCATTTCTTGAGAGATATGCAACTCTTGGCTGAGATGCATTTTTGCATTTTGAGCTCTCATTATTGGACTTCGGTACATCCCTTCAGATTAAATGGGTAATGTTAGACAATTAATCCTCGGGATTAAGATTGGGTTAGTTTGAGTAGTTATTGGAGTCCAAGAAAACCCGAAAACTAATTCATTTGTTTCCTATATGTATTAATATGTACACATTGTACATCATTGATTGAGATAATCGTTAATATACAGTTTATTTGGTTTCCAGATTAATTGTCTTACAATGTTTTCTTACCCAACAAAATAATAATTAAAATGGACCACTAACGAGTATAATTTTCTATAGAGTAAGTAAGCTTTCCGCACTAGATTTGCATATGTATAAAGAAGGGCACCATAGATCCATATTAATTTGCTTTGAATAATTTTTCATTACGGTTAGCATGAACATCATTAATATTTGGAACCTTAAAGATAAGGTATGCAATTTCTCCCTACTGAAAATACTATAAACAAGTGCTTATACGGTGGAGGGAATTGTTGAATGTGAATATACTGTCAAAGTAAATTGATGAACACTGCAAAATATTGAGATGTGGTACCCATTTCAATTTTGGAGCAATGAAAGTCAATTATATATCTTTGAGCAAGGTAGAAAATTCACCAAGACTTTTGTCAAAGTTAGTAAAAATAAGCTTCCAACATTCTTTGGGGAGCAAGATCGAACAAGGAATGTTGTGCAATGGATTTCTAAGGTAAAATTGTGTGGCTCTATAGATAAAATTAGCAGCTTCTATTCAAATTTGAAATAAAACAACCATTACTAAAAGTTTATTGGCATCATCTTCCTCTCTCTGCTATAGAAACAATTGCCCTTGCCGAAAAATAAATGCCAATCATAGTACAAACATCCAGGGAAATGATAACTGTATGATGTTTCCCCACTGCAAGATTGAACCGCTGGTTCCTTACGTATATATATTTATAACATTGACGATAGCTTCACCATGTTGGATGGAGATAGTGCAGGTCACCACTTCCAGGAGGTCATGTTCACCATTCATAGGATGAGACTGTGATGGTTAGATCGGGCATTTGGGGTTTTTACTAATTTATGTTATTGCAGGTACTCAAATAATAGCACCATTCTTTTGGTTTTCTAGCAGATGTTAGAACATTGATAGGAAGTGTGTAGATAAGGAACAACACAAAGCTACAGATGTTATAAGACTGATAGGAAGTGTGCAAATAGGGAACAATAAACAGAACAACACAAAGTTGAATCACATCCTCAGGAGAGACGAGGCGAGAGCCAGATAACCGGACCTATACATAGTTTTTTATTCCTCGTTGGATGCTTCACTAAATAAGATTATTAAAAGGGTGAAGTTGAGGATGACGGATCCGAGGAGCATGACAGATCCTATGATATATTGTGTGAGGATGACAGAATAGAGGATTTGACTTAATATAGTTAATACTATAATTTTTTTATTTTGTAGGTTCTATAAACAAAAGGACAAGATGATAGTAATTTTCAGCATTTCCGCTTCACTAGCGATTGATAGAACTGAATCATGGTTGTGGATGATTGAATAGGTCTCTTGCAGGACTTCATTAAAAAAAAAATGGGGTCATTACTGGTGATATTTAGGTCTGGTGGAAAGTGAATTATTGCTTTAGCTACCTCAGCTTCAGACACTAGTCACTGAGCCTGAAGGCCCGAATCCTCCATTGATTCACAAGCTCTCCTATACTTTTTATTTTTTTATTCAATTTGTTGGCAGGTCTGTATCTCCAGATATTTTCTAGATTTTTGTGAATTTGTTCTCTCCTTTTGGACTTGGTTACTTGGGGAAATGTGATTGGTTGCATCATGGTCAAAACAGATTGGAATTTTCTTGAGGGGCCACATTAATCCCGTATTTTCTTGCGGATTTGGTGTAGCTTTGTTATGCAACTAGCTCACAAAATAGAAGAAACGATAGAGCAACGACTTCAAAATCAGCATCTTCGAGGGGGAAACCTCCTTTACATTACACAAATGAACAATTCTTGGCTGATACAAATGACAAAACCTCATTTCTATTTATAGGAGTCTAAGGGGTCACAATATAATCAAATCCGACATAATAATAATAATATAAGGGCACAACAATAACAATAGTGGGCTTCTATGGGGCACAATAATAACAATATGGGGACAATAGGGGCACAACAATAACAATAAGGGCTACAATGAAAATAGTAATGGGGGAATCACTAGTATTATAGGGACCTAACATGCCCCTCTCCTTAAAAAAAGTTTTGTACTCAACGCTTGAGTAGTTCTGAATGCTTCTGTATAAAATTATCATCCTCCCATGTGGAATCTTTAGCGGGTAAGTTCTTCCACTTGATGAGATACTCTAAAGGTGATCGATTTTGTAGTTGTCGAGTTATTGTTTCTATGACTGCTTCAGGTTCCAATATTATTTTTCCTTCCTCGTCAAGTTCTAGCAATATTGTTTGAACTGGGAGCTTGTCACCTATAACCTTATTTAAGCATGAAACATGGAAAACTGAGTGCACTCGAGAAGCTGCAGAAAGCTCCAACTTGTATGCCATACTACCAATCTTTTGCAACACCTTGTACGAACCATAATACTTTGGTGATAATTTATTATCCTTCTTAGCTTGCTTGAGGGACATTTTTTTATATGGTTGTAGTTGTAGGAATACCCAGTCACCTACATCAAAACTTATTTTGCTGCAATGTTGATCTATACGTTGTTTCATTCTATTTTACGCCAAAGTGAGGTTATCCTTTAAGAGTTGGAGAACTTGTTGTTGATGCTCGATGTGGTCTTCCACTGCTTGAACCTTCTAATTTTCTCTTAAATATGATGTGATGGACGATGGATGATATCCATAAAGTGCCATAAATGGGGTCTTTTTTGCTGCAATATGGAAGGAAGTGTTATACCACCATTCAGCTAGAGGTAACCATTTGACCCATTGTATCTGTTTATTTGATACAAAGCAACGAAGATATCCTTCGAAACATTTGTTTACTATCTCAGTTTTCCCATCATATTGAGGATGATAATATGATCTATGAGCTAACTGAGTACCAAGACAAGAAAATAATTTTGTCCAAACATTTCCAGTGAAAATGGGATCTCTATTGCTTACAATAATATTTGGGTTTCCATGTAGCTTTTGAATTGTTTCCATAAATGTAGTAGAAACTGTATTGGCTTTAAATGGATGAGATAGTGCACAAAATTGTGCATACTTAGTAAGTCTGTCAACTACAACCATGATGACACTCTTTCCTTCATACTTGGGTAAACTTGTGATAAAATCCATTAAAACCTCTTCCCAATGTTGTCTTGGAATGGATAAAGGTTGTAATAGACCAAAGGTCTTAATTGTTTCAACTTTATTTTGTTGGCAAACCAAACATTCCACCACAAACTTTTGAATATCTGATATAAGACCATCCCAAAAAAAATCCTTCTTAACCATGTGGTAAGTTTTTAAAAATCCTAAGTGCCCTCCTAAGGGATAGATGTGCAATTTCATAATATTCTTTTGTTTTAGTTTGGAATTATTACATAGGTATAAGCAATCTTTGTACCATAATGAATCATTTTTCCAGCTAAATGTATCATATGTATTGGGATCTTGTTGTCACTTTTGAATGAGTTCCCACACTTCTTCATCATTCTTCCATTCACCCCTCCCTTCGTTTATCCAATCTAGTTAGATAATAGAAATGGCACAAACCAATGCTTCCACATCCTCATCCTTTCTTGAGAATGCATCTACCACAACATTTTGCTTCCATTTTTTGTAGATGATTTCAAAGTCATAACTCAACATCTTTGTGACCCATTTTTACTGCTCTTCTGAAGATAATATTTTTTCTAAAAGGTATTTAAGGCTATCATGATCCATTTATACCTTGAAGTGACTTCCCATTAGGTAGGGTTGCCATGTCTTAAGTGCATGTAGTATTTCCAACATTTCCTTCTCATAAATAGCTTTGTGTAAATACTTTCTTTTGATTGGATGACTTTCAAAAGAAATGGGTCTTTCTTCTTGCATTAAAACAACACCAATTCCATTTCCTGAGGCACCACATTCCACAATAAAGGTTTTTGTGAAGTTCGGCATAGCTAAGACCGGTGCTTGGAAAATTGCCTCTTTAAGATGTTCGAAAGCCTTCATTTCTTTTGGAGTCCATGAAAATGCATCTTTCTTCAATAATGTTGTTAGAGGTGCTACTATTCTCCATAATTCTTAACAAACTTGTGATAATACCCTGTCAACCCGAGAAATCCTCGCAGATGATTTATGGATGTGGGGATTTTCCATTCCTTAATGGCTTTAATTTCGCTAGGGTCTACCTTAACAACTTCATGAGATACAATATGACCCAAATATTCCACCTCTTATACTCTAAAGAGACATTTGGAGCTTTTTTCATATAATTATTTCTCTTCCAATAGTTTGAGCACCCTATCAACATGTTGAACATAATCCTTCCAACACTTGTTGTAGATTAATATATCATCGAAAAATACTAACACAAATTTTCTAAGGAAGGGTTTGAAAATGGAATTCATAAAACCTTGAAATGTAGCAGGTGCATTGGTAAGGCCATAAGGCATGACCAAAAATTCATAATGACCCTCATGAGTTCTAAAAGTTGTTTTTGGAATGTCTTCAGTCTTCATTCTGATTTGATGATATCCTAAATGAAGATCCAACTTGGTGAAGTAAATTGATCCATGCAATTCATCCAATAATTCATCAATGATGGGAATGGGAAATTTATCTTTAATAGTGAGCTTGTTGAGCTCCCTATAATCCAGACACATGCACCATGATCCATCCTTCTTGTGCACCAATACTATTGGAGCAGAGAAAGAACTTAGACTAGGATGAATTATATCAGCCTCTAGCATATCTATAACCATACGTTCAATTTCACTCTTTTGGGAATAAGAATATCTATAAGGCCTAATGTTTGGAGGAACACTTCCTGGAACCAAATGAATAGCATGATCATGATCATGAATAGGTGGGAGGCCTTTGGGAGTCTCAAATACCTTGGAATGATTGTCCAAGACTTTTTGGAGATATGGAGATATAGATTATTTCGATGTGGGAACCTCTAGCGAACATAATTTTGTAATTACGCCTCGTTGTTATTTCTTTAGAAGCTTTTTCATTCCGTTAGAATTGATCATCTTTCCCGGTTTCACTGTGATACCCCTTAATTCAACTTCCTTTCCTTCCGAAACAAATTCCATGAAAAGTTCTTGAAAATGAAAAGCTATTGTACCCAAGGATTGTAGCCATTAGACTCCTAGTACAACATCAGCACCACCCATTGGAATGGAAAGCATTTGGATATTCAATACATATTCCCCCATTGATAGCTTGATATTATGGCACTTTCCAGAGAAATTTATGATTCATCCACTTGGAACCATCACTTGACACTATGGTGTTGGATATAGGAAGCAATTAAATTCCTGGGCTATCTTACAATGGATAAAATCATGGGTGCTGCCCAAATAAATCAATACTATTACCTTTTTCTTCTTGATATGTCCTTCTATCTTTATAGTTTGAGGAGTGGTAATTCCAGCTAATGCATTACAAGATATGGTCAGATTCATTTCTTCTTTCTCTAAGGTTTGTTCCTAGTACATATCCTCTTCTTTTGACATTTCTTGTTCTTTGTCTTCCTCCTCTTCACAATCTATGGAAAATAATTCTTCTCAACATACTTATGACCTTTAGTGTATTTGCTATCACAACTGTAACAAAGCCCTTTCTCTCTTTTTTTCTTCCAATTGTTGTGGCATCAACCTTGTAGGTTGTGGAAGGCTAGGGGCAATAATACTTCCATCTTTATAGTTGTGAGTGGTAAGCTTCCTTGTTGCCATAATTTTGCTTTCGATTTTTCTTACCAACCTGAATGCCTTCTCCAATGAACCAGGTTCCCAAAGCTGAACCTCATGTTAGATGTTATCCTTTAAATTCCCTATGAACACATCAATCCTATGCTCCTCTAGAATATCTTTTACCCTTATATTCAATTTTTGGAAGTCCTCAATGTGCTCCATCATTGAACCCTTTTGTTTGAGATTTATCAATAGGATAAAAAAGGTGTTGCTTTTTGTATCCTCATAATGTGCTATCATTTTTTCCGTAAAAATTGCCCAAGGAACAATTTTTTACAAGAGCAAAGCCATCGATACCATACAAACTGATTTGGTTCCAAATATAAAGTTGCAATGCATACCTTTTATGTGTTTTTCACATTATGGAGATCGAAATATTGCTCCATCTGTAGTATCCATGTTACGGGATCCTTTCCATAAAACTTCCTAATATTGATCTTTGGAACATAGTGGGTCTTAAATTCAACGTTAGAGTCTATGAAATCACGATTAACATTTATTTTGTTCTCATCATGAGTTTCATTTACTACCCATTCACCATTAGTAAGCATTTCTTGTAGCAACTTTGTCAAATCTATCTTCAAATCTCCCATGTTGTCTTTAAGTTTTTCTTCTATACCATCCATCTTAGCTTCCACACCTTTATTTAAACCATCCATATTATCTTCCATGCCTTTATTTAAACCATCCTTGTTAGCTTCTGTTACTTTTGTGAGAGTAAATTTTGTTGCACTTGGTCTCGTAATTTTGATATATCATGTTGCATTTCTTCCTCTTCTTCATGAGTCATGCTACAGATTTTAGGTTGATTACTAGGTGTTTCCATTTTCTTTATTCGGGTCATCAATTAATGATAATAATGCTTCACTATGCCCTTTGAATTCCTTCAAACTAATTTTTCAACCAAACTTATGCAAAAAATTTAAAAAATCTACACACCTTTTTTTCACTTTATAGGAGCTCGATATTGAATCTGTTGTATATCTGTAATTTCGGATCTTCATAGTCTGAAATTGCATCTTGTGGTATCACTCTAATTCCTCTTTCTAGCCCCATAAGTCTGATCAAGATTAGATTCTTCAAGAAAGTGTTATGCCAAATCTCCCATGATGAGCTGATTATAGACCAGTTCAGTAGAGAGAACTTGTGTGAAGTTCCACGTGTCACTATTTCAACCTTAGGACCTAAGACCAATACACAAAAAACTAGAGGTTGTCCTCTTTCTGTAACTCTTTACGAAATTTCAATCTAATGCTTAGAGATAAATGTATGATGATTTTCCCCAGGTCACATGTTTGAGATATAATTAGGGAGCCTGCAAAAACCATAACTTCCTTGGATCCTATCTCCGCAAATATAGCGAGACAAGATCTAAAATTCGGACTCAAGGTTCATCGATATTTTGGCTCAAATGGGTTCTAATTTCATCTTAATGTCATAGAAAACAATTTATAACGAAAATTCCACGATGAACTATTTGGATCAGTGAAACCCCGGAATCCAAACCTCTCATACCAATTGTTATGCAACCAGCTCATAAAACAGAAGAAAAGATAAAGAAATGACTTCAAAATCAACGTCTTTGAGGGGGAAACCTCCTTTACATTACACAAATGAATAATTCTTGTTTGATACAACTGAAAAAACCTCTTTTCTATATATAGGAGTCTAAGGGATCACAATATAATCAAAATCGACATAACAATAATAATATAAGGGCACAACAATAACTATAGTGGGATTCTATGGGGCACAATAATAAAAATATGGGGACAATAGGGGCACAAAAATAATAATAATAAGGGATACAATGACAATAGTAATGGGGGAATCACTAGTATTATAGGGACCTAACACATTTCCGTTGCTTCACTACTTTATCAACGACTAGCATCTCGAGCTGAGTAATTATAGCTACATTTCCTTACACGCTCTCTATCTGATGGAGTGGTTTATGTCTTTATGTTTCTTGGTACGTTTTTACAACCACCTATTACAGCTTCTTCAGTGACTGAACATCTATCCTTCATGTAGCTTCCTTCCTCTCCATAACGCGAGGTCCTCGTCACCCTCACCATCGACACTGAAAACCGGGCCCTTCTAAAAGCATTGTACAATGCGACCTGGGATATCGAGTTTGTTCTCCTCTCCGGCTTCACGCATGAGAATACATCTACAGATGATATTTTGACTCTCGCTCATAGGAAAAATGGTGGTAGACCATCCAAATCACTGAAGGCGGATGACTCTCTGATGCATCTGACTTTGCGGCCCGAGACTTTCTAGGAAAACATTGAATCCTTGAAGTTGCACGCACTACTTGGATGCTAGAAATTCATCCATCTTTCGGGTTAATAGATTAAGCAATGGTTGGCCACATTCTTGATACTGAAGCTTGGATATCAGTTGTGGATTAGCATGCTGCAAAACAATTGGGTGTGCTTCCATTTTCTCAACCCGGAATATGTTGAACTCATTCTTGGTTTTCCCTGGGTTAAAGGTATAGATTTCCTCTTGTTACAGGCATAACAAGCTAGTTTCAATCCCCTCTTGGCCTCTCCCAGCAGAAGATTGTTTAGGCCAAGTTAATGGGCCTTCCTCTCGAAATATGGAACCGCTCGATGATAATCGATATTGCCAATTCCCTTAGCATCTTCTATTAATGGGACGAGGGGTGCATAGGACAGTTGGATAAAAAAATTGTTTGGGTTCTTGTTGAGGTTGACCTTGGAGGTAGACTCTTATCATCATTGGAATTAACTTGGGACTCCTTCACCCACAAAATTTGCATAGACTATTGGGGTATCCCATACAGATGCTTGATTTGCCACTTGATGGGCCACCTTCATGTTGACAGTCGGAGATGTTTTCCGCGGGATTGGCATACTTTCTGGAGGTGCTCATGACAGATTTCGGCAGAGGTGCACGATAGGACACTGTCGAATGAACCGTTGTAGGAACATACAAGAATTCTTATTCCTAATCCTATTCATATTTTCCCCCCTAATCTTGTTTCATCTTCTGCCTTGTCTCCAGATGTATTTCTGGATAGGGTTTCTCAAGATTGGATTTCGCCCTCACCTACTGATGAGGTAACTAAGGCTTCCCCTCTTTCTATTCTTAACCTACCTCCATTTGGGCCTCCTTATCTTCCTTCCTCAGTTATACAGTTCATACTTGCCTCCCTTGTCTCTCCCTCTTCGCGAGACAGAGAATTGGAAGCCCTATCTTTCACAGACTCTTTTTGGATTGAACCTTTGTCCATTAAGAAATCTTTCTTCCACCTGAGGGAGGTGACAAGGAAAGGTCCCAGTTCCTCCTCATCTATTGCTGAAAACCACTCACTTCCCTGGAATAAGAAATATTCCAAGTACAAGAAACTCCCTTCTTGTCTGTATTCGGCTTTGCCCCTAGATGACAGTGTACCTCTCCTTGGAAAATTTTCAGTTGTTGTCTTCCCAGTCTCCCGAGTCCTTAGAGGTGATGAACCTGACTCCCTAGTTTCCTCATGATCATTTTATCCTACAACATTAGGGGGTTGGGGGCTGAACATAAATCTCACTCCTAGAAAGGCCTCATCCATAAAATTCACCTGAATGTGATTTTGCTACAAGAAACCATGGTCTCCAGGGAGAGATCTTAGGAAATACTTCTTAAAATGTGCCCAAGATGGCTTGTCAGTGCTACCAGTTCTAGTGGCCACTCTCAAGGATTGGTGGTGGCTTGGAAGCCTTCCAATCTTAAGGTTTTGGTTTATTTGACCTCGACATGTATCCTCCTTACAGGTCACTCTCATGGCTCCTCCACACGACTTCATATCATCAATATGTATACGCCTTACATAGACAGATGAGCATTTTGGGATCAGGCCATGAACACTGGTTTGTTGGACCTGTCTTCACTTATTGTGGTTGGATATCTCAATCTGACTGTTGATTGTAAAGAAAATTGGGGGCATAAGGTGGAAGCAGATACTTTGCAGTCATATTGTAATACTCTTTTTTATTCTTTGTCTCTCCGTGACATCACCCCTATTAAGATTGTTCCTAACTGGAGCAATGGACAAAATGGGATTGACTATATATCTAAGTAGTTGGACAGATTCTTGGTAAAGGACCTTTTGGTTGTGAGATTGGCAGAACTTACCTCCTTGATTATTCCCTCTTTTACCTCGAATCGCCTCTCGTCATCCTCTCCTGAGTTGGGGAAACTAGGCATAAGGCCCTCCCTTTTAAATATAGTCACTCGTGGCTGGAGCATGAAGAATTCTTTGAAATTGGAAATAGAGTCTAAAGGGAGACATAATTACATAGTAGCCTTATGGATAATCTCTGCAATAAATTGAAAATTTTGAGAAGGGGGGTTCGAAATTGGGTTAAGATGCTGAAATTATCTGAGTCACGGATCATGGACTCCATAGAAGCCTCTCTTTTGAACCTTTTCGATCCGAATGATCCAACTTACTCAACAGAAGCACTCACACTTCATATTTTGGAGTTGGAAGCTAGAAAATGAACCTTGTATAAATCACAGGAAGTGGCTCAATGCCTAAAAAGTCAGGCAACGTTGGTTGCTGCTAAAGACAAGAACATGAAATTCTTTCATAAATTTGCCTCTGTGTTGAGGAAAGAAAAAGACATCTGGAATATTTGATATGATGGAGATTCTATATAGATTACTCATCTGTACATCGAACATGTTGCATACCACCATTTCAAAGGACTTTTCTCTGCTATAGACCACTCTTTTCGAGATCAAATGGACTTCATTAATCTACTATCTTCAATGATTCAGGAGAACAAGAATGAAATTTTGGGCAGGCCAGCTACGACCAAGGAAATTCAGAGCATACTACTAGCATGTGCCATGGATAAGAATCTCATTCCGGACGAGTGGGTGGTTGAACTTAACATTCAATTATTTGATCTTATGTCCAAAGATCTTATGGATGTGGTGGAGGAATCTGGGGAAAATGGCCATATCTCGGGAGCCATTAATGCAAATTTAATCACATTAATTCCCAAGATGAAGCATCCAATCACATTTCATGATTTCCATCCCATCTCCCTCTGCAAGGTTGTCTACAAATTAATCTCCAAGCTCCTAGTTGTCAAACATGAAACATATACGTATGTTCACATGTCATCAGAGCAATTCAGATTTCTAGAGGGGTGACAGATTCAGGACATGGTGGCCACTACTCAAGAATGTTTACAATCTATTAAGGTGAAGAGGCTCAATGCATGTCTCATGAAAATTGATATCAGCAAGACTTTAGAGGGCGACAGATTCAGGACATGGTGGCCACTACTAAAGAATGTTTACATTCTATTAAGGTGAAGAGGCTCAGTGCATGCCTCATGAAAATTGATATCAGCAAGACTTTTGATAGCGCTCATTGGGAATTTTTGAGACTGATCCTTTATAAAATTGGAATCACTCTGCATAATGCCAACTAGATGTGTGAATATCGCCGACTTTGATGCTATCATTGATAGTTTTCCCACTTCTTTTTTTAAAGCTTACTGAGGATTGCGCTAGGGTTGTGTTCTATCTCCCATCCGTTTCTTACTTGTCATGGAAGCACTTAGCTAGAGGATTGTTTATCATAGGGACATAGGATTGATCACAAGCATTAAATTGACCAGACAAATCGAGGTCATAGACCTGATGTTTTTCGATGATCTCCTTTTTGGAGGTGCGTCGTCTATCACTAAATGGAATCGTTTTCACCTCATCCTTTATTCATTTGGATTTGCTTCTAGCCTCATTATGAATTCTAGTAAATCCAAACAGATCGTCGATTATGAGGTAACGGGGGAGGACAAATAGATATGTCGACTTTTTGGGATCATTTCCCAGTTTTTGGACTTTGGTTTCACATATTTGGGTTTCTTCATCAAACTGAAAAATTGGTAAAAGATCCTATCAATCCTAAACACCACAAAGGGGTTTAGCTAGTTCTGTTTTCATGTGGCAAAGCCTACATTGGTGAAACTGGCCGTTCTATATTGACAAGGATTCAAGAACATGTAGCTGACATCAAGCATAACCGTTCCAGAACCTCTGCTTTGGCTGAGCACTCTAGTAAAACCAGTCATCACATTTGCATAGAAAACTCCTGGGTGGTGTCCAAGATCGACCATTATCACCATAGAAAATTTAGAGAAGTTATATAAATAGGAACACACCCCAATAACCTCAACTGCGATGACGGTTAGAAAATAAGTGATAATTGGATTCCTACACTAACTGTGGTTTCTACCGTCTCCTAGGTACTCTCATCCCCATCATCTCTTAGTCCTCCGTAAGGTTCACCTATCCCGAATTTCTTTTTATTAATATTTGAATAAATAACATTAATCAAGAACCCCACCTTGCACTCTTACAAACCCTAAAAGAACTTTATTAAGATTAAATTCAAATAATTTTATTTAAAACTCAGCTAGCATAAAAATCTAGGAAAATCCCTAGCAATATATCTCAAAATTATTAATTAATAAATATTCAATTAGTAAAATTTAAAAGACCTATTTAGTTTCATCATTCTAATTATTTAGCAGTATTTAGGACATTAATAGTAATACATAATAAATTTAACATTAACAATCCTAAAGTCAACCAAATTAATTAATACAAAAAATGTTTATACCATACTAGAATAATAACATTAGGTATTAATTAATGTTATCAAAAATATCGAATACCAAAAAATATTGCAATGTTACATTAAGACCTAATAAGTCATTATAGTACATTATTTAATTATTTTGCAATATTTAAAATAGTAACAGTAATACATAGTAAAATTAACATTAATGGTCCTAAAGACAACAAAATCAATTAATACAAAAACTTTTATATCATACTAGAACAAATAACATTAGGCTTTAATTTAATGTCAAAAAGATAATAATTTAATTAATTAAACTTACTTTATTTCTTAACATTATCAAACCTATCAGCTCCTCACATTACCATCCCAACCTTTCCTCTATTTATTGCCCTATCATTATCTGAATTTTTCACACATCTAATCCTGATGATGAACCATGGAGGTCGGTTCGAAACGTCAATCCAATTAAACATGATTGCGATGACTCCAGAAGACATCACTACACTATCAGATTTCAGATTAGAGTTGGATTATTAAAAAAATTGAGCACATATTGAATCATTGGTCCCACAGGTGGCTCACTATGGGAGGTAGACTTATTTTGATCAAAAATTTCTTACGGTCAATATCAGTTTTCTGGATGCACTTATACATGTTGTTGATGGCTATTATTCATAAGATTGATGTTATCTTGGCTAGATTCTTATGGTTCGAATATGATGTTTCTAGGAAGATCCATCTCATCCATCTATCCCTTCTTGCCAGAGTTGTTAGCAATGGGGGATGGGGGATATTAGATATGCTCTCATTTATTCGAGCACTCATTTGCAAAAGATTATGAAGAGGACTGACTGGAAGGGGCATTTGGTCACAAATTACCCACAACAAATATATGGCATATAAGGACATTGAAGAATAGATAAAAGATGGTGCTAAAATTTCCACTACATCCTCATACATTTGGCGTAGTATGATGAGAAATAGGCACTATTTATTCATGGGACTATGTTGGGAGGTGGAAAATGGAAAGAGGACTGAGGTTGGTCTGGATAACATCAGGGGTCTACTGGGAACTCATTCACTATTTGTTCCTCTCCTCCAGCATCTGCACGGTAGAGGTATGTTTTATTTCTCACATATTGTCTCAAATAGGGTTCCTTCATCTCATATACAATCTTGGCATTGGGCAGAAGACATTGACCTTAGTGGTTCTCTGGCTACAAAATCAAATCTTTACATTGGGTAGGTCAAGGCTGCAAGGATCTCTATCACTGACGTGACAGACAAGTTGAGCTGGGTTGGGAAAATACATAAGAGCCAAATAGTAGTCAGTGAAATATACAAACATATTACCAACCCACTTCCAACAGTTGAGGTACAATCTTAGTTTCATAAGTCATAGGATTGGGATTTACCACTGAAACTCAAATGTTTTGGTTAGTTGGCTCTGCATGACAAAATTCTCACTTGGGAGAATATTTCTCGCAGAGGCTTCATTGGACCTGGCATATTTTCACTTTGTATGCTTCATTCGGAGGATGTGACACATCTTTTTTTAATTGTCCTATTGTTGCAACAATATGGCACTTTGTCCTACAAACTTTTCAGAGTAGTGGAAAATCGACACATCTTTCACTGGCGGCATGTTTTAAACTTTGGTTTGCGACTCAACATGATTTTTGTTTCTTACCATTCTATATCATATGGGGCATTTGGCGATGTAGGAACATAAGGATTTTTTAGTAAAAGAAGATGGATATAAGGCATACAACACTAAGGATCGTGGCATATTTCTCTAACATAGGTCCTAACAAACATGTAATCAAACCAAGGTAGATTAATACACTAGATGTGTGGCAAAATATTCCGGTAGGTTTCTATGATGGTGCATGCAACAACAGACAATGTGGATGTGGTGCCCTCATTGTCACAGAGCATGGTTGTTATTTTCAGTTTTGGTGGGAAGGTGGTAAGGGTACAAACAACAAGGAAGAAATCATCGCTCTTTGGGGTGTATTTTACTACGCGCGCTGGTTAAACATCAATAAATTACAGGTATTCAGAGATTCCAAAGGCTGCATATATTGGATCAAGGGGCTCAACTGCTTTCAACCTCGATTGTTGTCATATTTTATGAAGTGCATCCACATTTTAGAGTGCTCCTTCCTAGACATCTCCTATGAGAACATATAGAGGGAGAAAAACAACATTGCTGACATGCTTTCCAAAAGAGGGGTAACAAAAGCACCAGGGGTCATCCACTATGCATTATAAAAGCATGACAATAGGGTTGATACTGGCAGTATACCCTTATCCTAGTTTCTACTTTTTTCTTGTTTTTAGCATTGGAAAGATGATGGGCAATTCGTTCTCATGAAGGATTAGTGATCACTGCAATTTGTAGCTTTTTTGGATTTTGACCCATATGTCACATGTAAGAGTTCTATGAATGTTCATTTTGTTGTAAGTCACGGTGAGAAGAAAGGTCAAAGAACCATGTACTTATACTCTCTTTTTAACATATAAAAGACAATTTTTTTTTCCTCTGATACTTGTACTCTCTTTTTAATTTATAAAAGAAAACATTTTTTTCTTCTGAAAAAAGAAATTGTCCCTTTAGATCCTCCAAAATTGTCCACAACTCTTATTTTCCAAACTGAGTGTATCAAATTCTTTCAAAACATTAACAATATAAATACAACCCTTTCTCTCTCATACTAACATATTTAAATATGTGTATTTCCTTCCAATACAATACTCTCCATTCCTTTCAACAAATCCTACACTACACTTCAATAGCACCCCAACCTCTCTTTCCTCGCTACAAAACAAAACATTGTGTTCTTGAATTCTTTGTTACCTCATTGACGTTACTTTCTTCGTTTTCTTCTTTCGTTGGAAGCAATTTGAGCATCCAACCCCATTTCAGTAGAACATGTTGTAAATAGGTTGATGTAGAACATTCCTTGAGTTGCAAAACCCCCCTCCGAATAACAATATAAACCAAGAAAGATGTAAAACTAAAATGAAATTTGAGCTCAATGTTCATCCCTGCGCCAATAGCTGGTCGAGAACTACTGTACGCCTATACATGTGCATACATATATAGAGGATGTATTTGTAAGCAAAACATAATTGTGCCATACCATCTCTCCATTAAATATCTACAAATCCACAATACTTAGAATATAAATTCTTTTAAACCATCAACGAAAGTGTTTTCCACAGGAAACCAACTAAACGAATCGCATGCTAAGTTTTCATACCATTATTCATGGACAAAAAATAATGATAGCGTACATGAAAATCAGGTAATTATTATTTTTGATCGACATAAAATATATAATATTTATAATTTATTGGAATTAGAATTATATATATATATATATATATATATATATATTCTCAATTCCAATAAATTATAAATATTATATTTTATGTCGATCAAAAATAATAATTACCTGATTCTCATGTACGCTATCATTATTTTTTGTCCATGAATAATGGCATGAAAACTTAGCATGCGATTCGTTTAGTTGGTTTCCTGTGGAAAACACTTTCGTTGATGGTTTAAAAGAATTTATATTCTAAGTATATATATATATATATATATATATATATAGTTAATGTTATTTACTATCCATTTGGTTTTAGGTTAAATCTATATTTGTGTGGATTTGACTAAAAAATTTGCAAAAAATCTATAGTTAAACATGGCACATTAAAATTTATTATTTTTAAAAAATCATTTAAATTATCTATTTCAAATCTGATGTAATTAAACATTTTGCATTGATTAGCTAACCTTACAATGATGATGTACATATTATCAATTCATAAAATATTATTCTATTACAACATGAATATTTTATTCAAAAATATATACCAAAAAGTAAAAGAATTTAATATAAATATATTGGCATCGTTACATTTCACTATGATTAGACAATGTAAATATATTAGCATCATTACATTTCACCATGATTAGAGAATTATTATTTAAAAACTTGTATTACATTTCGTTATGTGTTATTTAAAAACTTTGAAATCAATAAGAGAGTATACTATTAATATTTTTTCGCTGAAAGCTAATATTTAAAAACTTTGAAATCGATAATAATGTGTACTATTAATAATTTTTATTTAATTTTATAATAAAATTTTTAATAATTATTTAAATCGATTTAAATGATCATGTTTAGGTTTGGTTAAAAAGATAAAATTAAATAGATGTTTAATGCAAAATTAAAATTCTTTCACATTTAGGTAGAAGTGAGTTAGAAAATACAAACTTTTAATTTGGTGAGTTAAAAAGTATAAACATTAACTATAAGGTGAGTTAAAAAGTATAAACATTTAATTTTCAGAAGAAAGATAAAAAAAATTGAGAACAGTATTTTTTGGTTTATTTTTATTTTTTTAATTATTTTTCAATGTAAATTTTATTAACAATGTAAAATATAATTTTTATAATATTTATTAATTTTAGAAAATTTAAATTTATTTAATAATTAATTTTATTATATGTATTAGTTAAGAAAAAATATGCTTATTCATAAATATCAATTATTTATTTAGGATGATGTATTTACCATCTTTGTGGTAATAATTTAGGATGATGTATTTACCATCTCTTTGCGGTAGTAATTTAGGATGATGTATTTACGATCTCTCTGCGGTAATAATTTACGATCTCTGTCGTCATAATTTACGATCTCTCTACAGTAATAATTCACGATCTCTCTGCAGTAATAGAAAAATAATTTGGGACACGTGTGTCTACGGTCCGCCTTCCTGATATCAGGTGCACACATTCCTTATATTTTCCTAATGCATATCTACTCATATATTTTCAAGCATGAATAATGCACCACAATTACCAAAAATTACCAAAGGTAGACCTAGCACAGTTACTCTACAAAACCTCTATGAGTATATAGATTCTTTAGAGAAACATAGAGAAGAAAGAGAAGTCAAGATACAAACAAAGTTAGCAGCCATGCTGGAAAATAAATTCATATCTCTTGAAGACAAGATCCAAAAACAAATAGAAAATAAAATAGAACTATTGGAGAATAAAATGGGGGCAATGGACACTAGATTGCAGGTTATAGAAAAACAAAACCAAGATATGAACCAAACATCCCAACAAGTAGATGTTGATACTTTAGAGAGTCTTAAAATGAAGGACATGATTAAAGAGCTCGAAGAAAAAGTTAATAGCTACCTCACCCTAAATAGTGTGGCGGGTAAATTAGATATCAAACCAATTAAAGATGAAATGAAAAAATTGATTGAATTAGACCATAAGCGTAACAAAAGGGCCTTGAACCTTATAATCTTCGGTTTGAAAGAGGAGGTAGATGAGGATACTTAGCCATAGCCCAGATAGAATTACATAACATATTACAAATTGAAACAATGTGTCTCACAGAAGCAACAAGGTTGGGGAAACTAACGGAGAATAAAGGAAAGTTGATCTCAATAAAGGTGAGCTCTACTGAACATAAGTATGACATACTTAGTAAAAACTCAAGTCTAAAAGGAACGGGAATATTTATAAATGAAGATCTTATACCAGAAGATCATGCAGAATTGAGAAAGGAGGTTCAGAAGGTAAAGGAAGTTAGGAAGGAAGAAAAATGGGCAATAATCAGAAATAGAAAAAGCCATTGTTCGAGATAGAAACCAAAAAGATAATAATAAATAGCAATTCAACATGCTTTGGATTATTTCTTGGAACTGTCGGGGCTTTCCATGGAACAAAGGCCCCAAGCTAAGTTTGATCTCGAATGATGTTGATATTATTTTGCTTGTTGAAACTTCGAAGCACGAAGAATCTAAGGTCCCTAACATAGATGGATTTACATTATGGTCTACCTGGAATAAGCAATCCTCCCGTAGAGGCATTGGGGGTATAGCTTGTTACATTAAGAAGAACATCTCTCCCCATGCTAGGATTTATAAAAACGACCCGTACAACCAATATAGTTGGATAGAAATCACTGAAATTTATGATAAAAATACTTACATAGCAATATGTTACTGCCCCCCCATCAATTCTAACTTCTATAAGAAAAAGAATCTAGATAAACATAGTCCTTACAATGGTTTAGAGAATGATATTTCTAGCCTAAGGAATGAAGGCAATATCCTTTTAATGCTCGAACTTCAAGCAACCAAGCTATTCTTCTAAGCAATCATTCCAACCCTAATCCTCTTTGGTTAGATAAAGGCATTCCTCTGGCTAGCCGGTACAAAAGGAGCTCTGAAGACCGCGGGGGGAATTTGTTTGGGTCGAAGCTAGTCAAGCTCTGTAATTCTCAGGATCTCATAATTTGCAACAGTCTAAAGAAGTGGCCCAATTCTAGCCAGATGACCTGCATCCATGGGCTTGGTAGCAGCATGGTAGACTATGTTATCTCTAATCTCCCTCTATACAATGAAATAGCAGATTTTGACATCTTAAACAACCACGAGCTTGACTCTAATCATAGGCCTTTACTTATAACTCTCAATTTTGTCATGCATAGGGATCCCATAGAAGATAATCCTTATAGCCAAAATAAGTTAATCTTTGATAGAAATAGAAAAGGCCTCTTTCTAAATGAATTAAAAAATAATTTTCTCCCTTTATCTAGTATAAACAACATAGAAGATCTCTATCATAATTTTACTACAACCCTCTCATATTCTATTAACAAGTTCTCAATTGAAGTTTCAAGTAATAAAAGAAATAGAAAAGCCAACCCATGGTATGACAAAGATTGTAAAAGTGCGAGGAGAGAAATTACGGAAGTTGTTGATGAGCCTCTTAAAATTGGCAAGATATAAACATACAAAGCCCTAACTAAAAGGAAAAAAAGGCAATATATTTGTAAAAGACAAGAGAATATCTTACACCTCTCTAAGGTAGCTCCTATGAAATTCTGGACATAGATTCTAACTAGGAAAACTAAAGATAATAATAAAATTGTTTTACATGACTGGAATTCCTATCTTAAAAAGCTTTATGAATCTCCAAATGTCATGGATAACTTTGAAACCTTTCTCACAACGAAAGAAGTTTTCTCATTAGAAGACATTGATTTTGGGGTTAATCGCTTGGCTAATGGGAAAGCTAAGGACATTGAAGGTTACCAGGTGGAAATCTTAAAAATTGGAGGTCCTGCCCTCATCCCCCACATTCACAAGATTTTCAATCAAGCGGTCAAGCAAGGGTTTCCTAAACCATGGACTCAAAGCCTCCTTATCCCTATTTTTAAAAGTGGGGATACAAATAACCCCTCTATTTATTGGACAATTATGATCAACCCTCTCCTAGCCAAGTTATATGGTATTATTTTGGAAAGGAAGTTGAGCATATGGCTTGAAAGTGAAGGTAAGCAGGCTAAAGACCAAGCAGGTTTTAGAAAGCAACACTCAACAATAGAACACCTCGTTATGCTTAGGATCATTGTGGAGGAATGTCACAATGATAAATCCAATCTCTTTTGTTGCTTTGTGGACTTTAGAAAGGCTTTCGATATGGTTCCTAGAAACAACCTTTGGAACGGATTAGAAGAGCTAAAGGTTCCTTTTGAGTTGAGAGCTACCGCTATAAGGTTATACGAGAATGTAATTTCCAAGTTAAAGAGAAATGAGGGGTGGTTAAAAGATATTAAGTGTAATATCAGAGTTAAAAAAGGTTGCCCCCTCTCCCCTACTACATCGACAAGCTAGAAGGTCGTTTAGAGGAAGCAGGATGTGCTAGCACGATCTTAGCTAGGATAGCCATCATCCTTCTTCTCTACGCTGACAATATTGTTCTTCTCGCAAGGTACCCATTCGATCTTGATAAGCAACTTATACTTCTTAAGGATTTCTGCTCTACCATGGGAATGATTGTTAACACTGACAGAAAAAAAGTTATGATTATCAAATCCAAGAATGACACTTACGCTAATTTTATGTATGACAATAGTAACTTGGAGGAAGTGTCTTCCTACAAGTACCTAGGAATTGATATTCATCACAAGCTCAACTGGAACTATAGCATTGAGAAAAGGATTAATGCGGGATGGAAAGCTTATTTTGGTCTTGAAAATAATTGTAAAATAGCAAACCTCGTAATGTGGGATAGAAAGAATTTCCTCTTTGAAACTTTAGTCACTTCGGTTATATTATATGGATGTGAGGCTTGGGGTTGTAGCATATCTAGAGAATCTTGGAGAAATATTGAGCAAATCTGGAAGCAAGGATAATTTTAGGGGCGAATGTTCGCCCTCTGGCGAAATTAAGGGGTTCTAAATTTTTAGTGGGCGAATATTTTGTATCATAGTACATTTTTACAAATCACCTCAAACAGCCCACCTTATTTTAAGGGAGAGGGTAAAAAAGGTAAATTTAGCCCTTGAAATTAGGACTTACAACCTTCCATTCGCCCATTTTCAAGAATAGGTTTTATTTAAGTGAATCCATTCGCCCATTTTCAAGAATAGGTTTTACTTAAGTGAATCCTATGGGCCAAATACCATATTTATAAAAGAGGTATGGTAAATTAATAAAAATATAAATAAATGAGAAGTATGGTAAATAAATAAAACATTTTTTATATTTACTCCATAAGTCACCTTATATACATGTAAGGGTGTAAACAAATAAAAATATAAGTAAAGTGGAGGTATGGTAAATAAATAAAATGTTTTTTATACTTACTCAAAAGGGGTATGGTAAATAAATAAAAATATAAATAAACTAGATGTATCGTAAATAAATAAAACCTCTTTTTATATTTAGTCCATAACCCTCGTTCTATTTATGAAGGCTCAAGAAAGAGGTTTTATTTAAGTGAATCCTATGGGCCAAATACCATATTTGTAAAAGAGGTATGGTAAATTAATAAAAATATAAATAAATGAGAGGTATGGTAAACAAATAAAACATTTTTTTATATTTACTCCATAAGTCACCTTATATTTACGAACACTTCAAAAAATGGGTTATATTTAGGTGAAACCTATGGCCAAAATACTATGGGACAAATACCATGGACTAGATTGTTATTAATACCATGCAAAAAACCATTATTAACCTTAACATTAGAATTAATAAAAATAAAAATGGCACATGGTATTAACCCATGGTATTCACCAAAATGGCACATGGTATTGACCCATGGTATTCACCTGGAATGTAGCCTATTTAAATGGGGGAATTAAACCAGCATGTAGCCTATGCTAAGATTCACTAGGAATTTACAAAGTTTTATTATTTAGTGAAAGACTCGCCAAGATCTTACCAGCATGTAGCCTATGCTAAGATTCACTAGGACTTGCCTATTTAAATGGGGGAATTAAACCAGCATGTAGCCTATGCTAAGATTCACTAGGACTTTACAAAGTTTTATTATTTAGTGAAAGACTCGCCAAGATCTTACAAGATTTTATAATTGAGTAAAATGTTCGCCATGCCTGGTGAGAGATTCGCCAAAAAATTATATATACATATTATATTATTGATAAAATTGCCTTCCATTTTTCCTATATACCATGGAGATTCGCCCATTTATTATATTTATAAATTTAGGGGGGTTCTTAAAATTTTCCCTGTCTGGAAGCGTTTTACAACGTAAAACCTCAAAATTAAAAGCAACACACCCTATGTTATTCTCCTTATAGAAGTGGGTCTTTCCCCTATCGAGAGCCTAGCTATGACTAGGCTTCTATTGTACAAGCACAAACTCAATAACATAGGAGACCATAGACTTCCTAAGCTAGCTTTAAATTCTAGCCAAAACCACCTAAGGCTCAAACAAGGTTGGTATAAAGACACCAGGGCCTGGTTAAACCATTGGGAGATCGATGAGAATGTTGCATTGCAAAACATTAATAACATTAAAAATATTGTTACTTCTAAGTTCAAAGAAAAAATGTGGTGTGAGAAAGATTTAGCAGCTAAAAGAAAATTAAGATATTATAAGGAGGTCATCAACCCCACCCTAGAAGATTAAAAGTATCTCTCTATTTTAACTATCTCAAAGAAGAAAATTAATATAACCAAGATTAGAACAAACTCTCATGAGCTCCATAGTGAAACGGGTCGTTGGGCAGTTCCTAAAACACCATGGATGGAAAGGTTCTGCCATCTCTGTGAGAATACAAACATTGAGGATGAAAATCACTTCCTCTTAGAGTGCCCCACGTACAACCACATTAGATCTTAGTTTCAAAATCTTTGTTGCAATACTGACCTTCCTAGCCTTTTAC
The DNA here is from genome assembly GCA_031772625.1 of Pinus tabuliformis. NCBI lineage: Eukaryota > Viridiplantae > Streptophyta > Pinopsida > Pinales > Pinaceae > Pinus > Pinus tabuliformis. Next base: position 1,000,319,185 of record CM062818.1, read on the forward strand.
GTTGTCAAAATTACAGTGAGCTGGGGAGGCTTCTCTCCAAGCTTTTTGAGCATAGGAATAAAATCTTAAATCAAACTAAATAATTCACTTTTTTAGGTCCGATAGACCAAATTTTGGTCTCATTCGACATTAACCATCATCATCATCATCATAAATTTTGTTAAAAAAATAATAGGTGGAGTTGTTTTTTTAATTTTATAATTTTATATAAAAAAAAATAAAAATTAAAAGATAATAGGTTGAGTGTTAGCCAGTAAGTTTAATTCATCATCCACCTAAGTTTTATTTTTTGATTATATAATTTTAATTTTCATATTTAATGATATAAAATTAGTCCAAATGGCAATCCAAACTTTATATGATATTTTGTTTAATTAATCAATTTAATTAAAAGAGAAAAAAAACTAACTACTTTGAAAATAAATCTCAACCTTTAACTTGTGAATACTACTAAGAATATGCCAGAATAGTACATAGTTTAAATAAATATATTTTTAATTTAAATATTGCTTACATGGATTTCACTATTAAATTTCCACCTACTCTAAATAGGCCAAAATTTTGCTTGGAAAACAATAGAAATTTTGGCATGATTTTGAGAAAATCCGATGGAAATGTTTGAAAATTTGGGTTGTAGTTGTCAAACTTAATAATTTTGGGTGCCCCAAGGGTTCTTGATGGTGTTGAATCCATTTCTGTCATCCAAAAAATGATTTAAACATTGCCATAGTCATATTTCTTAAATAAAATTATGATCTCTAGCGAGATTACATATAAATAATTTAAATATATAAAAGTTAATAATATAATAAAAAATGTATTATTAAATTAGATAGAAACATATTATTAATTTTATTTATTACAATTTTTTTTAAATTAACATTTTAAATATAAAATAATTATATTTTTATTCTAGATTTAAATAAATTGTTATAGATAGAAATGTTCATTAATAACAATTAAATGATTATTAATGTAAAAATAAAAATGTTAGTGTCATATAAATAAATGAGTTTATATATAAATAATTTAAATGTATAAAAGTTAATAATGTATTAAAAAATGTATTATTAAATTAGATAGAATCATATTATTAATTTTAGTTATAACAATTTGATTTTTTTTAATTAACATTTTAAATATAAAATAATTATATTTTTATTCTAGATTTAAATAAATTGTTATAGATAGAAATGTTTATCTTTATTTAATTATTGACTTCAATATCACCATTCCTAGGTCGACTTAGACATTTTGTTAATCCTTCACAACTAGCATGTTTTTCTTTTGGATACTTGTGTAACATTTGACAGCTAGCATATTTGTTTAGTAGGCGTATATTTGTTGAGACATATTGACTTGCATATTCTTCTAATAGATGACCTTCAACATATTGACTTGAATATTTTTCTAATAGATGACCTTCAAACAAGATTTAATTATCTAATTATCTAATTAGCATGAGTTTGAATATCTAATTATTTATTATTAATGTGTGCATCTATTTCCATCTAATTTAACTATATTTAAATTTAGCACTTGTTTAATATACACTACTATTTTCGCAATGTTTTAAAATATGTATAGTAATAAAATATTTTTTCGAAATAAGTCACATTGAAGATTTTGGTCGACCCGCTTCGAACCAACACGTGTGGTTCATCTCTAGGACATGATGACGAAACAGATCAAGGAAGAAGGTTAAATAGAGAGACATAAAAACGGCTATATTTGACAAGGGGAGAAGAGAGAAAAGTTTAATATTATTAAATTAAATTCAGTTATATTATTAATTGTTTATTTAAACAATATAAATATATAAATTTTTTATGTTTTTTATAAAAACGTTATACTTGGAATTATTTATATTTATCTTAATTAATATATTATCTTATTATCTCAACGACTATAAATATTTAGTTATTTAAATTTTGAATAAAAAAGTATATATATATATATATATATATATATATATATATATATATATGATATTGAAATTTTAGTGTTAAAAGTTAATTATATAGTTTTTTAATAATGTAAATAATAACAAATTACTATTTACTTTTTTTTTGTAGGTAAGCACCCAGGGGGGATTTGAACCAGTGACCTATCGCAAGGAGTGCCTTAACAGTGCACCCATTCACTGTCAATCCAAAGCCCAATGGGCTAATAAATTACTATTTACAAAATACAAGTAATCTAATAATTTTATTACCATCTTCATAAATTTAATTATATTTAAACTTTAAACTTAATTTATTAAATCTGAAATTTTAATACTAATATATTAAATCTGGAATACAAACATATTATCTTTTTTAATTAATTTATTAAATCCAGAATACAAACATATTATCGTTTTTAATTAAGAAAATCTCTAGCTATAGTAAAATCTTCGAATATTAAAAAATAATTCCATATTTCTGTTCTACTTTAAGAAAAATACCATATGACAAAAAGACGTGCATATTTTGTACCGACACACTATGCTACTGACGAAGCTTTGCAAGAGACCTACATTTATATCGCTCTTTTTAATGTTATATTTCTCTCCAACAATTCATTGTTGTGGTGGTTTTTCACTGTTACTTATTGTTGCTGCTGCTGGAGGTTCATTAGCACATTCCACGTTGTGACTTGAGCTCCTATCTTTGCCTTTGCCTTTGCTTTTTTCCTTGTCTGAACTTGGTTTGGTATTAAATCTGTTGGGCTTGGCTCCTCTCCTCTCCTCAAATATATTGTGCACTCTTCATTTGTCTGCTCTTTCTCTCTCTCCTGCAGCTGCTTTCTTGTTCATGTAGACACCAGTCGCAACTCAAGTCTTTCAATTCTCCATCTCCATACAATTTGTTCGTTGAAGTATCTGGATGTACCACAAACACCCATTCAGAGTTTTCAGAAAACCTAGTGAAGTCTATTAGGGAAATAGATTGTCAATATATGAACTGTTTTTCAGAAACCATCAATATATGAACTATTTTTCAGAAACCATTCTCGTTATCGTCAACGTTTATATATATGTATGTATGTATGTATGTATGTATGTATGTATGTATATGATGTTTTTCAGAAATCATTCTCGTTTAGATACTTGAGATTGTTGGTGTTAAGTGTGAAACCAAAATTCATGCAATATTCTAGATACTTCTTCTGCCTCTATAAATTTGTAATTTCTCTAGCCAAGGAAAGCAAGCCAAGGCCCAAGCCTGTTATGTAATGCAAAGTGATTTATGTTCTCTAGTGATTGTTTTATCTATTACACTGTTTCTGACTGAGTAATCTTGTTGTTTCTCCATTTGTTTGTCTCTGTGAATTATTCTCTGTTATTTTCATCTAAGTCTCTGAGTATGAATCCGCTATGAGTTATGTACACTCTAGTCTAACAGGTAGTATCAGAGCTAGGGTCGAATATCCACTGTGCAAGCCACTTAGTGCCATCACCTTACTCTAGCAGCGTTTGTTAAAACGTTGGTTGTTAACCCTGGAGCTATTGAAGGATCTGTCTAGGAAATAGTTAAGGAACGTTGGAACTAAAAGACAGTTGCTACAAGAAAAACAAGGTCGTGGACCTATGTTGAAACGTGTTGCTTGAGTTTGAAACGTGGAGTTGCTGGAGTTTGAAACGTGGAGATCGGTGGAGATTGGAGTTGAAACATGGTGTTCGTAAGTTTTTTTTACATCAAGCTTGCACGTATACGTCAAGTTTTTTTCTCAAACCAACATATGTATGTGTGAAATGTGAAAAGGTTAAAACATTATATATGAAAATATATAATTATATGTTGGAATTTTGAAAAGTATATTTTAAAAGAAGCAGGAATTTTGAAAAGGGTATTTTAAAAGGAGGAAGGTCATTATTACTAAATTTTAAAGAGTAATAATTAAAGTTTTATTTTTAAGTGGAGTTTTTGTGTTTTGGGGCGTGAATTTGATTGAAAATGGAGACAACAGTGACAGATATGGAGAAGTTAAGTGGGGATAATTTTTCCCTATGGAAATCACAGATGGAGGATACACTTATTTTAAAGGATCAGTATTTTTCGATTGAGGGCACAACAAAGAAACCCTCATCGATGAAAAATGAAGAGTGGAATAAGCTAGATAGAAAGGCGATTGCAACAATCCACCAATATTTAGCAAAGAATGTTTATTTCAATGTGTCTAGAGAAAAGATGGCAGAAGGATTATGGAAGAAACTCCATGATCTATATGAGAAGAACACGACATCAAACAAAGTGTTCTTGATGACGAAGCTTTATAATCTCAAAATGAAGGAGGGTGCTTCAATTGTTGAGCACTTGAATGCATTTAATATTATTACTAATCAACTTGCCTCTGTTAAAATCATTTTAGATGATGAAATTAGAGCCATATTGCTGATGTGTTCTATGCCAGACAGTTGGGAAAATTTAATTGTAGCTATGAGCACTTCAGCAACTACAGGGACCCTGAAGTTTGATGATGTCAGTAGCAGTTTAATGAATGAGGAGCTGCGACGCAAGTCAATTGTGGAAAACTAGGGAGGAGAGGCTCTAGCTCTCGCTGATCGTGGTAGGAGAATGGATCGAGGCCGGAAAGGGCGATCAAGATCGAGAGGCTGATAAAAATCAAGGAGAGGCAGAATCATCTGCATTCATTGTGGAAAACCTGGGCACATGAAGAAAGAATGTTGATTATAGAAGAAAGGACAAGGATCAAAGACCATCTAATACAAATCACAAGTCATCCAACACAAATGAAGGTGAGACTACTACTGTAGCCACAGATGGTGATGTGTTGTTTACTGTTTCAGTAGAGGATGCATGTGTATATACATCTAGCAGTAGCTTTGATTGGATCCTTGACTCTGGGGCATCTCACCATGTAACCCCATGCAAAGATAGTTTTGTTTCATATAATCCTGGTGATTATGGTAGAGTGCATTTGGGGAATAATAATTTTTGCAGTATTGTTGGAGTGGGAGATGTCCAGATCAAGATGAAAGATGGACAATATATATTGTTGAAATAGGTCAAGCATGTACCAAAAATGTACATGAGTTTAATCTTTATGGGACGACTAGATGATGAAGGCTATTCCACAAGCTTTGGAAAAGGAGGCTGGAAAATTAGCAAAGGTGCATTGGTCATGGCCAAAGGACCCAAGATAGGAACATTATACACATTGAAGGCACTGATAGGAAAATTAGATTTGGCTGCTGTCACAAAAGAAGGAAATTCAATAGATCTATGGCATAAGCGTTTGGGTCACATGAGCAAGAAGGGCTTAAAAATCCTTGTTGGTAAAAATTTATTGCCAGGTTTGAAATCCTACAATCTTGATCTTTGTGAGCATTGTATATATGTGAGACAAAGAAGGGTTTCATTCCTTAGAGGTGGCCATGACAGAAAGAAAAATGTGTTAGAATTGGTACACTTAGATGTGTTTGGGCTTGTTAACATCAAATCATTAGGAGGAGCATCATGTTTTGTAACATTTATAGATGATGCATCCAGGAAGGTTTGGGCATATCCTATGAAAAATAAAAGTGAAGTGTTTGGAATATTTCAAAAATTCCATGTTACTGTTGAAAGAGAGTCTAACAAATTGCTGAAGTGTTTAAGAACAGATAATGGTGGAGAATATTGCTCAAATGCATTTAAGGAATATTGTAACAGGTTTGGCATAATGCATGAGAAGACTGTGCCTGGTACTCCTTAACATAATGGTGTTGCAGAAAGGATGAATCGCACCATTATGGAAAAGGTGCAAAGTATGTTGTCCAATTCCGGTTTGGAGAAGAATTTTTGGGCTAAAGCAGTCAGGACTGCTTGTTACCTCATAAATAGATCTCCATCTACAACCTTGGATGCCAGTATCCTTGAAGAAGTTTGGACTGGTAAGAATTTGAATTATTCTCACTTGAAAATCTTTGGATGTGAAGCATTTGTACACATTCCCAAAGAAAATAGAACTCAGCTAGATGATAAATCTATGAAATGCATTTTTTTGGGATATGCAGATGACGATTTTGGTTATCGTCTATGGGATCCAGTCAAACATAAAAGTATTAGAAGCAAGGATGTTATATTTAATGAGTTAGAAATGTTCAAGAGGACTGTAGGTAAGTTGGAGGTCAAGAAAGTTATTGACAGGTTTGAAGAGCAGTAGGAAAACATACCACCAATACAAGAAAATGAACAGCAAATTCAGGAGCATGAAGAACAACAAGTGGAAAATGATGAACAATAAGAAATCTTGCAGGAACCTTTACAAGAGATTCAACCTGATAATGCACCACCATAGTTGGTTTGCAGATCTTCTAGGCCTCATAAGCCTTCACAAAGGTATCGTCCTTCAAACTATATTTTGTCGACTAATGAAGGTGAACCTAATTGTTTTCACGAAGCTTCTAAAGTCGAGCACAGTGAAGAATGGAAGAAAGCAATGGAAGAAGAAATGAACTCTTTGAGGGAAAATAAAACTTGGGAGTTGGTAAACCTCCCAAAAGGTGGAAAGGCTCTACAAAACAAATGGGTGTACATGATTAAGCATGAAGGTGACGAAAAGAAGGAGAGGTATAAAGCAAGGCTGGTGGTGAAAGGTTTTTCCAAAAAAGAAGGTATTGACTTCACTGAAATTTTCTCACTTGTTGTTAAAATGTCATCCATTAGAGTCATTCTTGGTCTATTTGCTGCTTTAGACCTAGAATGGGAACAGTTAGATGTAAAAACTGCATTCCTTCATGGTGAATTGGAGGAATAAATCTATATGGAGCAACCAGAAGGCTTCATAGAAAAAGGCAAAGAAGGCCTTGTTTGTAGGTTGAAGAAGAGTCTCTATGGGCTGAAACAGGCACCTTGACAATGGTATAAGAAATTTGATTCATTCATGTTGGAACATGGTTTTCAAAGGTTGGAAGCTGACCATTGTGTGTATATCAAGAGGTATGATCAAGGAAAGTATATCATATTATTGTTATATGTGGATGACATGTTGATTATTGGGCATGATAAGAATAACATCAATAGGTTGAAGAAAGATTTGGGTAGAAAATTTGCAATGAAGGATTTGGGACCAGCACAACAGATATTGAGCATGCGGATTATGCATGACAGGAAAAACAAAAGGTTGTGGCTGTCACAAGAAAAATATATCAAGAAGGTGCTTGACAGGTTTAGTATGAAAGATGCCAAGCTAGTTGGTATACCCCTTGCAGCCACTTCAAGCTGAGTACTGAATTATGTCCTAGTGATGACAAGGAGAAAGAAGAGATGAGCAAGATTCCTTATGCTTCAACAGTTGGCAGTTTGATGTATGCCATGGTATGCACATGACCAGACATTGCATATTCAATGGGAGTAGGGAGCAGGTTCCTTGCCAATCTAGGCGAACAACATTGGCAAGCAGTAAAATGGATTTTGAGGTATCTCAAGGGTACTAGTCATTATTGTTTATGTTTTGGTCATGATGAGACTGTGCTTGAAGGATTTAAAGATGTGGATATGGCTGGAGATATGGATACTAAAAAGTCCACTACAAGTTATTTGTATACATTTGTAGGTGTAACAGTATCTTGGGTGTCAAGGCTACAAAGAATAGTAGCCCTCTCTACAATAGAAGCAGAGTACATAACTGCAATAGAAGCTTGTAAAGAGATGTTGTGGATGCAACGATTCTTAGGAGAGATAGGAATAAAGCAGGACAAGTATGTTTTATATTGTGATAGTCAGAGTGCCATTCACTTGGTGAAAAACCCAGCATTTCATTCAAAAACCAAGCACATTGACTTAAGGTACCATTGGATCCGGTATGTGTTAGAGGAAGAACAGTTATCCTTGGAAAAGATCCATACAGATAGAAACCCTGCTGATATGCTCACTAAGATTCTGCCACGAAATAAACATGAGTTATGTAGAGGCATGGTAGGACTCGATGTGACTTGATTCATATTTGGCTTCAAGTGGGAGAATGTTAAGTGTGAAGCCAAAATTCATGCAGGATTCTAGATCCTTCTAGATCAGATCTTTCTAGATCTCCAGGATTCTAGATCCTTCTACATTGCCATTAGTTTCTAGATCATTTCAGATCTCCATCTGAATCACATACAAGATTCTAGATCCTTTTTCTGCCTCTATAAATTTGTAATTTCTCTGGCCAAGGAAAGCAAGCCAAGGCCCAAGCCTGTTATGTAATGCAAAGTGATTTATATTCTCCAGTGATTTTTTTTATCTATTCCGCTGTTTCTGACTGAGTAATCTTGTTGTTTCTCCATTTGTTTGTCTCTATGAATTATTCTTTTCTATTGTCGTCTAAGTCTCTGAGTATGAATCCGCTGTGATTTATGTACGCTCTGGTCTAATAGTTGGCAGTTGTAAATAGACTAATAAGCTTATTATTACTATTATAGTATAAAAGGATATTGAAATTAGAAAGGAATTAGTGAAATATAACTTGTGTTGAAGGTGATATAAAAATTTATTTCTCAATGCCCACATCTCATGCCAATTTTAATTTGTATTTGCATCATTTCCATAAGTGAACACTTTACTATACTAAATTTGAAGCCATATTCACCACTACGAAATCCGGGGACAACTCTCAAATCGAACACTTTACACTTCATATAGTGGTTGTTCTCTTATCAAAAAGTTATCTTCTTGTTACAGATGGAGGGAAATCTATTCTTCTTATTATTCAGTGAATTTTACTTTTTATGCGCTGGAATCATTCCAAATGGATTCCTTAGTCCAGAAATGTCAGCTTCAATATCCAAAACCTCCATAGATGCACCCCTGTAACCGGCCTCTGCCTCTTCCCCAAGTATTTGGCGAGTTTATCATGTAGGAGAAATAAACACTACTAACACTATCTGTATCGATAATTCCACATATATTAGGGAAATAACCAAGCATCTTAAGAATCATATTTTTTGTTTTTGCTAAGTTGAAAAAAAGACAAAAAAAAATATTAGTATAAATTTATCTTAAATACTGATTTAACATGAGCCTAAAAGAATCTAATTTCTTTCACTTATAAATTTTGTATAAAAATATATTATTTAAATATTTTGTATATGTATATATATTATATATATATATATATATATATTAAAAACACATCATTCCGGAGTCTCTGGGCTCAACTAGTTAATAACAAGCTCTACCATAAAACTATATATTTGAACAATCATATAACAATATATTGCCGCCACGAATTCATCGTACTGCCGTCATCGTATTGCCGCCACGAATTCATCGTACTGCCGTCATCTTTCAATTAATAGAGTGGGGATGCCATGGCGTCATCCTAAATCTATTTTAGAAAAATAAAAAAATCACAAATACAGTAAAAACTAATAGCTTCAATCACATAAAAATGATCAAATTCCCAAACATACATAATGGTAATAAGAATTTTACCCCCAATCCAACTCGAAATTGTCTAAGCCATATATGAGTTAGTGAGGGAATCTCCAGTATTCAAACTTAGGCCCTCTCATCAAGCCTTATTACATTGAGCATAACATATAATTCCCGTAATCGTAATTCGGATGATATATATTTTCCTAGCGATTAATACGATAACATGATAATTCTTGTGGGATGATATATATCTTCCCAATGATTAATATGATAACATTATAAGATTAATTTCCCAATTCTATCATAATTTTAAAATTATTAGAATCGAGAATGAATTTGATTACATAATATAATATTAGTTTGAGAATCAATACATAAAAGTAATTAAGTTTAGTTTAGTTGTATATGTAATAACTATGGATAAATATTAAAGTTAAGTGTGTTTTATGTTTCGTTAATGTGCACATGCATCACATGTAAGTATTAGAGTTAATTAATTAAAGTCAAGTGCACACTTGTAATCACTCAAGTTAACTAACTAAAGCCAAGTGCACATCACATGCAATAACTAGAGTTGAACTGAAGCTAATTAAGGCTAAACCCCCCCTTAAGCATAACTTAGGTGAGTGTGATACAAAATGTCCCAGCGACAAGACCATTTTAGGTACTCATATACAATGCATGAAAAGAGGAAAGAGGGAAAACCTAGTGGGAAGAAAACCCCCCCTCAAAATATAATGCAAAAAATAGAGAAAAGACAACTGCTAGGAGTGTCCTTCACCCCAAGACGATCTCATAGAAATCGAAACTTCTGCTCAGTGAAAGTCTTAGTGAAAATATCGACATTTTGCTTGGAACTGGGACAGTATTGAAGATCGATGATCCCGTCATGAATTAGTTCTCTAATGAAGTGCATGTGGATCTAAATTTGTTTGGTCCGATGTCGTTACACTAGATCTTTGCAAAACTTCAGCGTACTTTGATTATCACACCAAATGACAGTTGGACGATGGACACTGATACCAAACTCAGATAGGAAATGTTGTAGCCAAATGGACTGAATAGTGGCATTGACTGCTCCTCTATACTCGGCCTCTGCTAATGATAAAGTAATGGCAGCCTGCTTCTTGCTTGACCAACAAATTGGGCTGGATCCCAAACTAAGTACATAACTAGAGGTGGACTTATGATCAATGTTGTCGCCAACCCAATCTAAATCTGTGAACCCAATGAGATCCAAAGAACAATTTGCTGCATAATGAATCCCATAGGTGATTGTCCCCTAGACATATCAAAGGATGCACTTTGCAGCTTTCCAGTGTAACTCATGTGGCTCCTACATGTATCTGGAAACTAATCCTACGACATATGAGATATTAGGATGGGAGCGAGTGAGATCAAGAAGACTTCCCACAAGTTGATGGTACAATGCGCAATCAGCCAATGGTGTGTCTTTGTCATTCTCAAGCTTTATCCCTAATAAGAAAGGTGTGGCTACTGGCTTGCAGTCACTCATTTGAAATCATGCCAAAAATATCTCTAGCATACTTTAGTTGAGAAATGGTAATCCCATAACCACTCTGATTGATCTCTAGCCCAAGGAAGAAATTTAGCAATCCCATGTTTTTCATAGAAAATAATTTATGCAATGTAGTTTTAATCTCAGCAATGGAAGAAGTTGAACTACCTGTTATCAAAATATCATCTAAGTAGAGTACTATGATCAACAAAGAGTCAATTTTCTTCAAAAAATAAACATTGGAATCAGATTTGCAGCGTACAAAATTTTGAGACAAGAAATAGGAACCCGTCTTGGCATACCACGCTCTAAGTGCTGCTTGAAGCCATAGAGAGACTTCTTTAGTTTGCATACCAAAGATGAATTTTTCACGTATCCTTGTGGCTACTCCATGTAGATTTCCTCCTCTAAATCATCGTGAAGAAAGGCATTCTTCACATACATATGATGCACCTCCCATCTTGGTGTTGTAATGGAGAGAGTTAGCCGAATGGAATCCATTTTTTCCATTGGAGCAAAATTCTCATCATAGTCAACACCATGTACTTGTTGAAAACCTTTCACCACCAACCATGTCTTATATCAACTAACTTGGTCATATGTTGCTTTCTTGTTCTGGTAAACCCACTTGCACCTCACAAGTTTAGGATTGAAAGGTAGCGAAACCAATTTCCAAGTCTGGTTCTCAATGAGAGATTTGTATTCATCATCCATAGCTACTTCCCATTCAAGATGCCCAACTGCTTCTTCATAAGTTTGTGGATCAACTGCATGCATCATATAAGCGTGCATGGGCATGCATGGCTCCATAGCTAAGATTTCTTTTGGATCTCCCTCAAACTGAGGTATAGTGGTAGGTTCATCTAGGAGATCACTTATGATGTGCCATTTTTGTTCTGAAAGTGGTCAAGAATCTTCCGAGCTACATGAGGAAGTATGATATCTATGTTCAACAAATGGTGGCCCAACAGGTGTCATGGGAAAGGGCTCATCTAGATCAAAATTCTGATCTGAAGTATCATCTGCATACTCATCAATTAATGGTGAGGGAAACTTTGTAACAAGTTCATCTAGTGGTGCATGCAAAGCATCTTCTTCAAATTTTACACTCATTTCGATAAAAATCACTTCAGTGTTGATATCAAGCAATTTGTACCCTTTAACTTCATCAGAATATCCAAAAAACATGCATGGATTACTTAGAGGCTCCAAATCCTTTCTCTTCTCTGTAGGAATGCAAGCCCATGCTCGAGATCCGAAAATGATAAAATGGATGACTTCAGGATGCATGTCATTGCAAGCCTCAAAAGGTGTTTTTCCACTAACATATTTATGTGGAGATCTATTGTGGATGTATGAGGCACAATGGATAACTTCAACCCATAATTTTGATAGAAGAGATCTTGCATGAAACATGCAATTTGTGGATGTATGAGGTACAATGGATAACTTCAACCCATAATTTTGATAGAAGAGATCTTGCATGAAACATGAAATTGGCCATCTCTTTGAAAGATCTATTCTTCCTTTCGACCACCCCATTTTGTTGCAGAGTGTAATGAACTGTGTGTTGCAACTGTATGCCTACTTCATTACAAAGATTATAGATATCTTTGTTGACATATTCCTTCCCATTATCTATGGGAAGTATATTAATGCGTTTTCAAGACTGATTTTCTACATGTGCTTTGAAAATCTTCAGAAAATTTCATACTTGACTTTCAAGAAGTAAACCCAAGTGAATCTCATGATCATCTATAAATGACAACAAATATCTTGCTTTGCTCTTTGAAAGTATTGGAAATGGACCCATGAGATAATTATGTATAAGCTCCAAAGGTGAAGAGGCTCTCCATGCATGGCCCTTCTCGAACTTGTCTTGTGGATGCTTTCCAAGAGCACATCCATTACAAACACCATTTGAAAATTCAATGCATGGAAATCCTTTAACCATCCCTTGCTTTATAAGTTGTTGCATATATCTGAAATTCAAGTGCCCAAATCTCTCGTTCCAAATCCTACTTTCTTCATTTGCATGCGTAAGTAGAAAAATAGAATCTGATTGAGGAATAAAATGAGAAAATGTATACATATGAGATTAATCATTTACCTTGCCAGATGTAATCTTCAAGTTGGTTTTCATATCATAAATGCTCACAAAATCAAGGGTAAATTCCACTTTCCTTTCGGTGCCTATGTGTGTCATCTGATACACTGAAAGAAGATTCACAGAAAGCCTTGGAATATGTAAGACATTCTCAAAATTTCCATCTTCGAATTGCACTCTTCCTTGTCCAGTTGCTTCAACTGCAAAATTGTCTGCCATGAGGATAGGAGGTCCCTAGTATGCATGTAGAGAAGAAAATGATTTATTTGAAGAAGTCATATGATGTGAAGATCCTAAATCGATGATCCATTCTTGCAGTGTATAATGAAGGGCAATTAAAGCATGACCATTACCCCTTGTTTCTGATGATTTTCCCCCTGTCTTCTTCTTAGCACTTTCTGGAATTTGATGACCAAGATTATTTTACTGAAAATTCTTTTCCATCAGATCAATAGTATTTTGCATGAAAGATGATCAAGATGATAACCTCTATTACAATAAGGACACTTGAAGTTTCCTTTATTTCCCTTCTTACCCTTGGAGTTGGAAGAATCATATGGAGGTTTTGGATTTCCACCTTTTCTTGGATATGGATCTCTTGCCTTTCGTTTTTCTTTGGATTGTTGATTTGGTTTCGAGTTGGACTTTCCTTTCTCATGCATGGAAAGTGCATGTGCATTTGGAACTTTAATGAACCCATTTTGATGAGATTATCCCACTCATGAATGAGAGACTCAATAAATGCATCAAGTTTGGGAATTTTCCATTTATCTCCGGTTGCAAGTCTAACTATGAAATGTAGAAACAAAAACATCATATTCGGGGCCTAATTTAGACAAAACAGAAAGGATCAATTGACCTTCATGTTTGGCTTTATCGACCCCGCAATCATGTAATTGTAGAAGCAATGATTTAAATTTCGTAAAGAAATCTTGAATGTTCTCAAATCTATTTGGATCTAAGGAATTTAGCTCATTTTTCGAGAATATGAGCCCACATCTATTCTTTCTTTCCAAATAAATTCTCCAAGATTGTCCAGAAATCATTCGGAGTGCTTCATGTGTCCACATGGAAATTAAATGCTAGAGATATGGACAACAATAGAATACCAAAATCCTCATTCACCCTGTTGAAGTATTTGTATTTTTCAATGACAGAATTTGGTTCAGCTTCGGTATTCATATTTGATACAAGCCTTTGCCTCTAAGGTGAAGCAAAATCTCAGGCTCCCATTGCAAGTAATTATATGGAGTAATACTAACTGAAGATGAGAACTCCATTCTTTCACCTTGTAGTTGTAGCAACAATTGCGATAGTTCTCCAATATTTTGATCTGCAAATCAAATCTCTGAACAATTTCCAATTCTTTGATCTTCAAACCTACAAAATATTGTTCATGCACCTTCTCCAAGCCCCTGTAGCTCTGATACCATTTAAAATTATTAAATCACAAATACGGATCTAGCTAAAGAATAATTGCACAAACTTGCAAGAAATTGAAAAATAAAATTGGAATAAAGAATGAATTTGATTACACAATATTGGTTTGAGAATCAATACATAAAGCAACTAAGTTAAGCTTAGTTGTACATGCAATAACTATGGATAATTAAAGCTAACTGAAGCTAAGTGTGCTTTATGTTCTGTTAATGTGCACATGCACCACATGAAAGCACTAGAGTTAACTAACTAAAGCCAAGTGCACACCACATGTAAGCACTCAAGTTAACTAACTAAAGCCAAGTGCACATCACATGCAATAACTATAGTTTAACTGAAGCTAATTAAGGCTAACTAGGTGCATGTACGCAATAAGAACCATGGGCGTAAGGATAGTTTGAAACTTCACAACTCCCTTGATTGAGTTGTGTGAACCTTTTATGACAAGGATATTTCCTCTTTATGCAACTTCCAATAGATGAAGAGCATTTATTTATTGCCAAAAATTGTTTAGAAGTTTTGATAAATTGTAGTGAGACAAATAACATCAACCTCTGGAGATTGACGAGTCAACATCCATGCTAGGGTTGGTGTCGACTTATGAAATTATTCCTCTTATTCCTCGCACCCATGTCACCCATTGATTCTAGCACAACCACCACTAGCACCTACTAAACTAGGAGGAAACTATGAAATACAAACAAGTTATGTTGAAACATTAGTCCCATTATTAATATCATCCATTTTAAAATTAGATCCATAACCTTTAAATTAGTGCTCTAGTTTGGGTGGGGGTCCTTTCCTTCATTATGGCTCATGGCCCTGCTACCACATATACCCTGTGTGGTTTCACAACTAGACAATTGTCCTTTGTGGCCCCAACTAGTTCTATAACCAACCTCAGCCATGACTTACATGTGCATATCACATTAAAAAAAAAAAAATTGTAAATTCCATATATGGAATATACTATATTCAAAATAAAACCGAAAACCAATTTCGATGTGCCCAAAATTTAATCTAAAGTAATATTGCTTGGTGTATGTAAATACTCCATATATTGTTCGTTAATATAAAACACATCGTAAAAACTTAACATGACTTCGATGGAGGGCCCTACATTGCCTCCCCACAATTATATATATATATATAGATCCACACACATACATTTGACTTGGGTTAAAACATCATATCAGTAGCAATTGCTCTTAAAGGTGCAAAGATACACCGCAGGAACACAATATTTGGGAAGATCATCTCGTCAAGAAGAGAGCCCATGTTAAACGCATTCTCTACAAATTTAGAACATTTTATTGAATTTGTAAATATAATTAAAAAAAAAATCACACGCAATTTGTTGTTGTTGTTATACAGGTCCAAAAGGGAACTTTTGGTGTTGTGAGTGCACCAGGATTGCAATGGTCTCACATCTGTGTCAATGTTTGACTGATTGTTATTGCTCGAACCATTGTTCATATTTGTTTCCAATCATACCACCATGTCAAAATATTATATACATATTATATCCAAACTATAACATGCAAGGTAATGGGAAGAAACACATGCATGCAAAAAATGTAATTGCACAAGCAAAATAACTAAAGTCAATATGTGTTGATAATGAGATTAAATAGAGAGTGTCTTTCACTAGAGTGACCTTTAGATTCTAGGATATTTTTTTTAGAATTTTAGCTATCTCCTTTTAAAAAGATTAAATTAATATGGAGCCATTTTGATGAACCTTTAATTCTAGTTTTAAGCAATTATACAAACTACATAATACCCTTTCCATTGTTTTATAGCAATTACAATAATGTTACCTAATTGTTCTCTGAACTCGATTAATTATTTGAACTGTGCGAGGGAATTTTTGGCAAAAAACAGGCAACACAAAATTAATGGGGAGTACACAATCGTAACACCCTCCTCCCACATCTACCAAAGTAATTGGCCAACTGGGGTAAGCATTTGACAAGAGGCTACTATGATCTGATTTAACCTCCTAGGTCACCTCAAGGATGTGGAACCAACAAACACAACCAAATTGAACATCCACACATCCAACAGAACCTCCAGGAGCTACCCCACCTTTCCAGGTGACCAACCCTTGAGGAAAATCAACAGTTCAAGGACCTAGAGCCCCAGTCGCTCCCTTTCCAAGCCCTCCAAGTGACTGAGGGTCCTAGTCGCTCCCATGAGCCTACCTGAGTGTGACTATAGCCTTTTTCTGCCAGTGCTATTCCAACAACTATGATAGTTAAGGCTACATTCTAGGGTTAGGACCCAGTCACTACCCAAAACTTCATGGAATTTATAAAAATGAAAAGAAACATAGATACAATTATGCCAATACAAATTCTTGAACAAAGACTTGACTGGACCCCTACTAGCCATGATAGGGACTTCGTCAAACATGTCACAAATATGCAGTGTATAGGTCCTAATAACATATCAAAGCATAAGGGTCTTATACTTATCTGAGAATCACTAAGAAGCATCGATGCCTTATCACATTAGCTGCATTATCATCTTTTAGATCATAGATTCATTGTTCAATCATTTACAAATCAAAACATTATGAGAACCATACATTTTCACTGTCATGAAACATATTCATAACCAACATATAAAAAACAGAAATAATGGGGATACAACAGTCATAAGTACCACATATGAACCAATACATTTTCTGTTATGCTCTTAACCTGCAAAGCGATACCCAAACATATAATTTGCGAAGAAAAGATACCGAGAACACAAAATATGCGAAGAAAATATACCCAGAGCACAGAATAGCAATGATTTTATTATCCAGAGAGAAATGTTCACAGGCCTCTTCGAGGGGGCAACCTCCAATAGAGCAGAGCTCGATTACAAAACAAGACACAATGCTCCTCGCAGGGAGTCTCTATCCTTTATATATGACTCATACATGCAATACCACGAGCCACTATCGTGGGTTTTATTAATACCATCTATCTAATACTACCGCCCATTTACCATCTAACTAATACTACCGCCCATTTGCAACTAACTGTGGTCCCGTCATTAATTGCGGGTTAACCACTTACAATTATTAATATGGGCTTTATTGACTCTTGACTATGACGTGATCCCCTGACATAAATAAGGGGGTTAGGGTGGGACCCTAACATGCCCTCCCCCTTAAGACTAGCCTTGTCCTCAAGGCTGAAGCTGCGGAAACTGCTGAAGAATAGCGGCTGGTTCCCAAGTTGCATCTTCCGGCGAGGTGTCTTTCCATTTGACTAGGACCTCCTTAATCACGCGGCCACGCAGGTGCTTGTCTCGTGTGTCTAGAACCTGTTCAGGTTGAAGCCAGATTGATCCTTCTTCATCCAATTCAGGTAGACTGGTTTGAACTCGGCAATTGTTCCCAATCACTTTCTTGAGGCACGATACATGGAAAACTGGGTGGATTTTTGTTGTAGGTGGCAAAGCCAGCTTGTAAGCCACTTATCCAATGCGCTGAAGTACTTGATATGGTCCGTAGAATTTTGGAGAGAGCTTTTGACAGCCCTTGTCTTTGAGTGATGTTTGCTTATATGGTTGCAACTTCAAAAAGACCTGATCCCCTTCTTGAAAGTGGCGCTCTGAGCGATGTTGGTCAGCCTGTTGCTTCATACGGTTCTGAGCTTGATGAAGATTCTCGCGCAAGTGGGCCAGCATGGTTGCACGGTGTTGTAAGAGTTGATCCACTGCTTGTACTTTGGAGCACCCCGTGAGATAAGAAGTAGGGGACGACGGAAGTTGTCCATAGACTGCTTCATAGGGAGTCATTTTGGTGGTGGCATGATAGTTGGTGTTATACCACCATTCCGCCAGAGGTAACCACTGTGCCCAAAGGTGTTGTTTTTCTGAAGTGAAACACCTAAGGTAGGTTTCTAGACATTTGTTGACTGCTTCGGTTTGACCATCTGTTTGCGGATGATATGAAGTACTGAGGTTGAGTTGAGTGCCTTGTATTCTGAAGAGCTCCTGCCAAAAATTACTGGTGAAGATTGGGTCGCGGTCGGACACAATCGAAGTGGGCATGCCATGCAATTTGAAGATTTGATCCATGAAAGTTTGAGCAACCAAAGTAGGTGTGAATGGTTGGGGTAGAGCGCAGAAATGAGCATACTTCGATAGTCGGTCCACAACCACCATGATGACTGATTTGTTCCCAGACTTTGGAAGACCTGTAATGAAATCCATGGAGACCTCCATCCAAATTGACGCCGGAATGGGCAATGGTTGTAATGTGCCTGGTGTGTTGACGGTTTCCCCCTTGTGGCGTTGACAGACGTCACATTCTGCTACAAAAGTAAGGATGTCTTGTTTCATGCCGGTCCAAAAAAATGATCTTCTGGTGCGAGCGTATGTCTTCTGAAAGCCCGAATGTCCTGTAATGGGAGAGGAGTGCAATTCTGCCAAAATGCAACTTTTGAGGGTGGAAGTTGGTGATATGACGACTCTGTCCTTGTAGCGAAGAATATCATTCTGCCATGAGTAGCCCTTGCTGGAATTAGGATCTGCCTGTAATTGAGAAATGAGTTGGGAGAGCTCAGGATGTGAAAACCATTCCCCGCGAGCCTCTTCAATCCAGTCTGGAATGGGGAGGGATATTGCGAGCAAAGTACTTTCCTCCTCAAATTGTCGTGACAATGCATCTGCTACCCTGTTGTCTTTCCCTTTCTTGTAAATGATCTCATAATCATAACCCAGCATTTTGGCTAACCATTTATTTTGTTGGGGGAAGATAGGCGTTGCTCCAAAAAATATTTAAGACTGTGATGATCTGTGCGGATTTGGAAACATCGCCCCAACAAGTAAGGTCGCCAGGTCTCAACTGCATGTAAGATGGCCATCATTTCCTTCTCATAGGTAGATTGGCCCAAGTTCTTCCCACTTAGTTGTTGGCTGGTGAAGGCCAATGGTCATCCTTCCTGCATTAAGACTGCTCCAATACCTGTTCCTGAAGCATCAGATTCAATGACAAATGTTTTGGTGAAGTCCGGTAGTGCTAAGACCGGAGTGGAACACATGGCGGTTTTGAGAGCGGTAAATGCCTGTTGTGCTTCTTCGTTCCAGAAGAAGGAATTTTTCTTGAGAAGTTGCGTCAGGGGCTTCGCTATGCGGCCATAGTTGCGGACAAATTTACGATAATAGCCTGTGAGACCCAAAAATCCTCTCAAGCTTTTCAAGGTCTTAGGTTGAGGCCATTCTTGCATTGCCTGGATCTTTTTGGGATCAACCTTGACACCTTCACGGCCCACAATGTGGCCTAAATACTCAACTTCTTCCATGCCAAACGCACACTTAGACATTTTGACAAATAGTTTATGCTTGCTGAGCAGTTGCAAGAGGATATCTACATGCTTAAGATGTGCCGCCCAAGTGCCACTATAGATGAGGATGTCATCGAAGAAGACCAAGACAAATTTTCTGAGATATGGTCTGAGGAGGTGATTCATAAGGCTTTGAAAAGTAGAGGGGGCATTACAGAGACCAAATGGCATGACCAAGAACTCATAATGGCCTTCATGAGTTCTGAAAGCTGTCTTGGGAATGTCAACTTCCTTCATGCGAATTTGGTGGTAGCTTGAGCGAAGATCCAATTTAGTGAAGAATTGAGCCCCATTGAGTTCGTCCAGCAAATCGTCAACCACTGGGATGGGAAATTTATCTTTGACTGTTAACTTATTGAGGGCCCTAAAGTTTGGACACATCCGCCACTCCCCATCTTTCTTGAGGACCATGACGACTGGAGATGAGTAAGGACTAATACTAGGACGAATGACACCTGCTTCCAACAATTCCTTGATGATTTTTTCTATTTCATTCTTTTGGGTGAACGGATGTCTGTATGGCCGCACATTTGGGGGTTGGGCCCCTGGGACCAATGTGATGCTATGATCATGTTCCCCTCGCGAGGGTGGAAGTTCATGAGGTTTGTCAAAGACCGTCCGATGTTTATTCAAAATCTGTTGCATCTCAGGATGAATTGGCGAAGACATGGTATCTACTACCTGTATGGCATTAAATTGAGCTACTACTCCATGATGGCCCTTTTTTAACAATTTTTCCATACGATGCGAGCTTATGATAGAAGGGGCTCCCGCTTGTAGCCCACGGAGGGTATGTGTGTAGTCGTTCTGCTTAAAACTCATATATAACTCCTGGAAATCCATTGTGATTGGCCCAAGAGTGCGGAGCCATTCCGCCCCTAGGACAATGTCGCAACCCCCCATGTGTATTGCAAACATGTGGGTTTTCAATTGATAATCCCCCATTTGAATTTTGACATTTTCACAGCGACCTTCACATTTCATTGTGCCTCCATCTGCAATCTGGACTTGGAAGTTAGAAACTGCTCAGACATAACAATGTGCTGCTTCAGCGATCTTTTGGTGGATGAAATTATGGGTACTTCCACTATCAATCAAAACTATTACTGGCCGATGTTTAAGAAAACCCCTGATTTTGACAGTTTGAGGTGAAGAAATTCCTGCCAATGCATGTAGCGAAATCATTGGTTCATCAGATACCATCTCCTGTTGGTTATCTTCTTCGGTCGCCTCTGGTTCCTCAAGTGGTGGATCTTCCTCGGTGGAGCTGTAGTCAGTGGCATCGATTTGAAAAAACTTGTGCTCTTTGCATTTATGACCCGGGGAATATTTTTCATCACAGTAGTAACATAGTCCTTGCTTCCTTCTTTCGGCCATTTCTGCAGGTGACACCTTTTGAATCTTAAGTGTTTGGGTCATATTAGGAGCCTGTGAGGGACGACCTTTAGCGGGAAAGTTGGGGCGGCTGGATTGAGCTGTTAATGCCCGTTCCACCTTACGTGCTACCTGGCAAGCCTCGTTCCATGTGGGGGGATGGTGGAGTAGAACCTGAGCTTTGATGGCTTCTTTAAGACCGCTGATAAAGCATTCCATGTAGAATTCATCTGTGAGACCCTTAGTGCGGAAGGCTAAGGCTTCAAAAGCGGTAATATATTCATCCACTGTACTCGTCTGTCGAAGCTTAGTGAGACGCCCCAAAAAAGAGTCTTCCTGTTCAAAGCGATTTCGAAGAGCTTTGGTAAATTGGCCCCAATTCTGAAATTGTCCATTGCAACGCTGATACCATTCCTTCCATTACCATTGTTCACTGTCCAAGTACATGGTGCCCACCATAAGCTTAGTCCCCTCATCTATGATATGATTCAATTGAAAATACTGCTCCATTTGTGCTAGCCATGTGGACGTGTGAGAACCGTCAAATTTATGCATATCCAACTTGGGAGGTCTCTGATTGGGTGGTGGATGGGTGTGCCAGACGTGAGGAGAGTGGCTAGACTCCCCCTCATGGTATTCATGACCCTTATACGCCTCCTCGTGGGCTGGCTCCTTGCCCTTGTCCTGTATTAGGCACTCTAATCCTTTAAGATGAACTTCGATCCTTTCCACCACAGAGTGGAGGGAGTGCACCTCTTCTTCTATTTTTTCTATCCTTTCATTGGCCATTGCTTGAGTCCTTTCATTGGCCATTGCTTGAGTGCGAGTTTCTACCATACACCCGTCTGACTAAAATTTGGGACCGCCGGATTTTTTTTTTTTTTTGCCAAGAATTGAATGGTACCACCTTGCTCAGCTCGTCGTCCTGATTCTGATGGGCTAGGTCACCAATAAGCGCCCTGGAAGATCTCAGACTCTTTTTTTTTTTGAAAACTCCTAACGGAGTTTTACTCCTTTCTGATCAATACTGCAGTCGCCAAATCCTCAAAATGTCAATGCCACCAAAAGTCCTGCGAAAATTATATCCAGGTACAGGAACCCTTTCCAACTACTCCGATCTGGCGAATCTGGGAGATCTGAATGATGGAACAACTGCTGCTGCTGATCTGGAATATCAGATCTGAGAGATCTGAATGGTGGAACAACTGCTGCTGCTGATCTGGAATATCAGATCTGGTGGATCTGAGAGATCTGAATGGTGGAACAACTGCTGCTGCTGATCTGGAATAGATGATGTGTGATCCCTCGAGAGAAAGGGAACTATGGTCTTGGGGAGTGTCAGGTGCTACAGATCGCAATATACATAAGGGTCTGACAGTAGTACTCGGCCCAATGTTTCAAGGCTCTAACTAAGGAGGATCGACCGTACCCTTAGCCGTACAACCCGACTACCCTATCGTACGGGCAAGTAATCTCTCCGAGTGCTGTTCTCGGTGTATTGTAGCAACAAGACGGCCGAAGGTTTATCTATGGCGAGGTTTCAAGGGAGCTAGGGGGCTTCCTATATACCCAGAGGGTACGTGGAAGACAGTCCGTGCGTGGTTCTGTCTAATGCGCTACTACTCGAAGGGGTACCCACAGGGGTTACAAGGGAGTCCAACAGACGTGACCACCTCTTGTATTTCCTGCGTGCATGCCTCCCCAAATCCGCAGGTTTATGCGCTTAACAACAGATCCCGTGGTTTAAAGACGCACGTCTCTAGCCTAAAAAAATTTTGCTAAAATTTGGAGATCCCACCGAGCCCTGGAAAGTGCTCTGATACCACTTGTTATGCTCTTAACCTGCAAAGCGATACCCAAACATATAATTTGCGAAGAAAAGATACCGAGAACACAAAATATGCGAAGAAAATATACCCAGAGCACAGAATAGCAATGATTTTATTATCCAGAGAGAAATGTTCACAGGCCTCTTCGAGGGGGCAACCTCCAATAGAGCAGAGCTCGATTACAAAACAAGACACAATGCTCCTCGCAGGGAGTCTCTATCCTTTATATATGACTCATACATGCAATACCACGAGCCACTATCGTGGGTTTTATTAATACCATCTAACTAATACTACCGCCCATTTGCAACTAACTGTGGTCCCGTCATTAATTGCGGGTTAACCACTTACAATTATTAATATGGGCTTTATTGACTCTTGACTATGACGTGATCCCCTGACATAAATAAGGGGGTTAGGGTGGGACCCTAACATTTTCTCATAAAATACCAAGGAAATTAACTCATATTAATGAATGCAAAAGCCAACCTGGTATGGGACTACCACATTCCACCTAATCGTAGATTGGTTGAGCCAAGTCTCTCTTCAACCAATCACCCTCGTGCCATAATCCAATCATGAATGTGGGACTCAAATCAAAAGAACCAAACAGATCTCCCTGATGTTAAACCACCTCACCCTCATCAATATAATCAGGTTTTAGGGCAATCCTCACCGGATCACTAGGCCATAAACAAGCATGGATGCCACCAGATTTCTCCACCTACACCATGAAGAATTTTCTTGTCTCCTAGTCTCTAGGCTTTACTACAATCCACGGTCTGATCTAGGGATCACTAGGCCATAATCGAGACAACACCCTCCAGGATTTACCATATATCTCTCAATTCACTAGAAATAATTCATAGGCCTGATCAAGGGCAACCACCTCTAGGTTTTGCCATATATCCCACCATTCACTGGTTAATTATTCCTAGGTACACCGAGACACACAAATACCTAGCTTTACCGCAACCCACAGTTTGGTTTAGGGGTCACTAGTTCAGTGGATTTACCACAATTCACAGTCTGATTCAGGGATCACTAGACCATGTGTTCTTTCATTTAGAGATACACCTCACTCATCTTCGAATCCATCTTAAAATCCATCTCAACCAAAATAGGGGAACCCCATCACAACATGGCTATCTGGAAATCAAAAGATAAGGTTGAAGAACACTGTCACACCTGGAAAAACCCATGCCCGTGATAGAAAGAGAGCTGATAAAACACATGCATAATCACGCATTCCAAATCTAGCAAGGAAATCACACATGGAAATTTATACCTGCAAATAAATGCATTGTAGCTACTTGATCCTGCTCTTCCCTCTTTTTTTTTTGCCTTTCTTGATCCAATATTGAAGTGATCCAAGCAAACTCTAAGTGTCCAAGAGTGAGAGAGAGAGAATAGAGAGATAACTCCAAAATTAAACTGACCAAAAACCATGAACTAATCCTCAGAAGCCTTTTTATTAATGTGTCATCTATTTTCATCATTTTCCATTATTTTCCTTCATTTTCCTCCTCACATACAACTTCTGACCTTTCACCTTCCTTTTCTCCTCATTTCCATTATTTTCATAATTAAATTGCCAAAAATTCCATTTTTCCTTTCCAAAGCCTTTATCATTGCCTTTGCCAATTTCCTTATCCACAATAAACCAAATGAAAACCCACACTAGGATGTCTTGCCCAACATTCAGCCTGGAATAAGTGTCCCATAACCATGGTTATTATTTTGTCTTTATTAACTTTTATTAAATGGAATTTTCACTAGGGTTCTTATAATAATTCTCTCATGGGAGTGGAGATCTAATTTTAGTACTTTGCCACATTATCCGGTTTCATTGATTTTGGCATAAATTCTAATGGTTTCATGCTCGACTTCAATAGTAAATTGAATGTAGTGTTTGTTTGGGGAAGGAGTTCAAACTCAAATTGAAATGATGTTCTTATTTCAAGTTGCATTGGGCTATTGTATTCTTTTTCCATATGAACGTAAACTATAAACTGACTTTGCTTTAGGTTTTCAAATTATTTTGATTTTTGGATGTAAACAAGTTTGAAGAGAGGCTTCTCCAGTTATGTTTTTATAGAATTAGGGCATTTTCAACGTCAAATAATGTCTTCCATTATGTTTAACATGAGATTAATTGTTTCTATAAGAAGATTGCTGATGAGCCTCATAGATGGGTAATTAAATGGGCTCATTTTACCTCCTAACCTAGTCAAATCAACCATTCTCTTAGCTTATTGTATGATTTTCTGATTATATGTATGCTTATGGAGTGAGTTGAGTTAGTTATGATGCCATGTGGTCTAACATGTGTTTAATGCAGATTATTGATGAATTTTGAGGTCAAAGTCAAGGATCCAATGGACAAATGGCAGCAATAACTTGAAGTGGACAAAGGACAGGAATTATAGGATGGAATCTCCCTCATTTATTACTCACTTTGAATTCCCCTTCATTCAGCTCGGAGTCCAAGCAACCAATTCATGCACTAGAAGGAAGTCGAGCAAGTGGAGGATGATTGATGATTATCTCGAGTTTTTGGATCCAAGCCTCCTTGATTTTAAGGAAGTTGTTGGTAGCTTCAGTTGTATAAGTAGAGAGGCCTAGGGCCTCACTAGGGTCAGAGTTTTTGTTGAATTTTTACTTATGTAAACTCTGCTCCAACTGCGAGCTCATTATTTTAGAGACAGTTTCATGTAATCTCATTATTGTTTTGATAATAAATATTGAATTCTTTTTGAGCTAGCACTTAGTTACCTTAGAGGGCTAAAGCTTTTGGGTTAGGGCCCAATCCAAGCAGCCAAGATCCTCTGTACTTGTATTTGTATGTTTTATTTCAGTTTGTAGATTAGGTTGTTGTTAAATGTATTTCTTTTATGGTTAAGAATATGTTGCTTTTGATGATTCAATAGTTTTCTTCCATTTGTGCTTTCTATAGCAGGTTAGGCAGTGATAAAGAGAAGATTCAAAAGGCTAACAATAGTGCCTTGGCCTCTCTTCCTCCCTTTGGGACCATGATTTGAGGCAAAGACCCTCTTGCTGCCCCAAAAACACAGATTTTCCTCATTCATAGGACTTCTAGTGTTTGCAGCTTTTTAGTGGTTAATAGTCTAGTTTTGCTTTGCTTCAGAACTTCTTCACCATGCTCACTTCTTTATTTACAATAGTATTCTTTCATGCTTTCCTTTCTTGCAGTAGTTATCAACATTTCCTTCCATAGATCATAGTTTAGACTATTTTGATGCAAAACTCTATTTTCCTAGGTGCACTTATTTCATTGCTTGCTTGATCTTATTGGTTGATTGTCAGTTGTTTATGTAGCAGATATCTTCTAGTAGCAGGCCAGCCTATCATCCATCCCATCCTCCATCTGATCCATGCCCTACAGGTCTCCCAAGTCTCCCCTCAATTCTGCCTTAGTTTCCTGCATTTTCCATAGAATTTCTTCCTCTCTCCTTGAGAAAATCCAAACATCTTTCTCTGTCCTGATGATTCTTGGTAGACCCTAGGTGCCCTAACACCTCATTCCAACCTTCATCGACCTCTTTCACCCACTCTCACACCCTAAAAACAGTGAAAACTGCTCTCGGCCTCCTCCTGTAGGCCTCCTGTAGAACATTGTTTTGCTCCTGTAGATTTCCTGTGTCCTCCTGTAGATTTTCCTATAGGATTTCTTTTGAAGACCGAGTGTGGGAAAAGCCTCTAGAAGGCCACCTGAGACCTCCTAGGACCCATCCACACCATCCTACATCTTCTCGAATCCCAAAACCACCCTCCGACGCCACCTATTCGCTGCCACATTCACAAACAATAAATTACATGCATGTCCAATTCACATAAAAATACATAAAAATCAAAAAATATGTTTTTTTGCTCATTTACTTCCAAAAATAGCTTAGTTAGATGTTGTTTACTTCCTTGAGTAGGTAATGGCATTCTTTTCATGGTTTTCATAGTGCTTTCTGCAAAAGTTGGATTAGTTGGTTAATTTGGGTTTACAAGTTTTGCTTTACATTTAAGACTTTCTCCTTTTTCCAGTCAAAATAGTATCTGTAGGGTAGTCTTTCTCTCCTTTCATCACATATAGAGCTTCTTCTAGAATCCTTAGAAGTTGGCTTGAGCTCCTAGTGATCTTGCGTCGACTGACCAAGTGACAACCTACAGTAAGAACTAGTACTTGTGCATACAACACTGTCGCTTCCAAGTTTGTTACGAACTATCGGGATGATAAGAGTAAAGTAGGCAGCCCAGGAGTTGCAGCATTATTGTTGCAATACTAGTGCTCACCATCTTTTTGGCGCCATTTTTGGGGAAGCATAAGAGTATTCTGTGATTACTGCTTTCTTCTATTTTCTATTGCAACATTCTGCTAATAGTTTATTTCAACAAGAGTAGACTAGTCATTTCCTTTCCTTTCAAGTTCTACATTTCCTTGCTTTCCTTTTCAATTCTGCAAATTTCATTTCAGCAAGAGTAGAGTAGTCATTTCTTTTCCTTTCAAGTTCTGCATTTCCTTGCTTTCCTTTTCAATTTTGCAAATTACA
This sequence comes from Pinus tabuliformis, assembly GCA_031772625.1. Taxonomy (NCBI): domain Eukaryota; kingdom Viridiplantae; phylum Streptophyta; class Pinopsida; order Pinales; family Pinaceae; genus Pinus; species Pinus tabuliformis. The sequence continues at coordinate 1,000,346,708 of CM062818.1, forward strand.
TTTCAGCAAGTTCATTTCAGTTAGTTGCAATTTGTTTTGTTCAATCAATTTTAGTTTTTCAGGTACTATCAACGTGGGGAAAAAGAAACAAAAACCAACCAAAAATATTTCCTTTCATTCCTTGTAGGAATAGAGTTAACTCAGGAAAATTTTTGCCCAACATCCCCACCACTTCACACAACCAGTCTTCTCTCTTCTTCGATGGTTGCAATCAACAAGAACCCTTAGGTGAACAACAAGACATATTTGAAGAACCTATAGGGGAAGAAGAAGAAGAAAACATTCCTTTGAAGCCAATGGTTGAACACAAAAATTGTAGGGGGAATGGAGAGAGAATAGAGGGTACCTTTCCCATTCTGGAGACTAATGGGGACACCAAAATGAAGAATATAAGCCCTTCCGCCCTACCTCATTTCCATGGTTTGACTACTGAAGATCCTGACACCTTTTTGTTTGAGTCTGTTGTTATATGTCGAACCTATGACTATGCAAAGGATGAGCAAAAGTTGAAGTTGTTCCCTTCTACTCTCAAGGATGCATCATTATGCTGGTTCATGGGATTACCTGGAAATAACATCACAACTTGGGCTCAGATGCAGCAAGCCTTTAACAACAAGTATCGAGACTATTGTAGTTCAAAAGATACTAAAGAAGAAATTTTTTCGAATTACTATAGGAAGTGATGAGTCCCTGGAAGACTATGACGAGAGGTTCTAGCTCAGTTACAACAGGGCCGAGTGTACACTTGACCCTGAGTCTCTGAAGTTGGTCCTACTCAGAGGAATTCAGGAAGATCTTTTAGACACCCTCCATATACTGGCCGAGGGAGACATCTACCAACTATCCTATGAGGACATAAACACTGTTTTTAGGAACCATTCTAGAGCAGCCAGAAAGAAAGGTAGGGGGAGTCAACCCATAGCCAGTACCTCTTCCTCTAACTCATCCATTAAAGGAGAAATTGGAAACAATCTGGAAGACTTCAAGAGTGAGATGCTGCAGACTCTTGCCATGCAAATGGATACCTTACATATCAAAAGCAAACAAGAGGAAGCAGAGAGAGCTTTGGCCATTTTTTGCCCTAGATGCACTAGGAGGCATCCTAAGAATGAATGCCCATTGAACTCTATAAAGGTTTATTCAATCTGTGAAGAGAATCATTCTACAGATAAGTTCCCTTCCTTTCCCAGACTTAAAGTTGTATATCAAGGGGCTGACGGAGTCATTGAACAGCTCTATTACATAAACCAAAGGAGGTTGCATGGACCTAGACCATATCAGCAGGGGATGCAAGGGACATCTCAGGCATACTACAACCCCAACCAAGTCACTTCCATACCTTCTTGGGGCCCCCGTACTCATCCTTCTTGGTCCAAACCCCCTCCTTGGTCCTTCACATCTCCATATCATGCCCAACCAGCCACCCATTCATTTCAATCCTATGCTTGGCCGCAACCTCAGTGGAATGCACCTCATCAGAGGTGGAGGCCCCAATACAACTCTCCTCCCACTCTTTTTCCTTCACCACATGCCCAACCACAACCATTACCTCCTGATCCACCAAAGCAACCCCAAATGCCTGCCCAGCCAAATCCGAACCCGAACAACAGACAAGCTCAGCAAGTGTATAGTGGGGAACCATCATGCCCGACTTATGCTGTGGAGATTCAGGAAATTAACTTGCGATCTGGGAAAGTTCTCCCAGATAGCTAGCCTCCACCCAGGGAGGTTGAGGAAGATAAAGAGGAAAGTGAGCCTAAAGCAAATCCGCCCTTTCTTGAGAGACTATCCACGACAGTCCAGCCTACCCTAGAAGAAACTGAACTCCTAGGAGAATTGAAACATTTATGTGTGAATATACCACTTCTCCAAGCCATAAAAGATGTGCCTATCTACAATACGTTGATCAAAGAGAAGTGCTTTAGGAATCCAAGAAGGCGCAAGAGAGATGCCCCAACCATCAATGTCATAGGGCAACTGTTTGTCCTGATGTTAGGGAAGGTAATCTGTCCAAAATATATGGACCCTGGAATCCCAGTAGTTGATGTCCACATCAATGGCACCATGATCCCACACACCTTGATTGATCTAGGAGCTGCCATTAATGTGATGACAAAGGACACAATTCTCAAACTCAACCTCCAGGGCTCCTTAAGGAAGACCACGACTGTGCTGCAGCTAGCAGACCGCTCCACCATGACCCCTGAGGGGATTGTGGAAGATGTGATGGTCTCCATTGATTCTTGGGAGTACCCTGATGATTTCTTAGTTCTCCAGCCAAAGGCAAAGCTCACTGGGTATCCTCTCATTCTGGTAAGACCCTGGTTGGCTACTACCGATGCCTACATTAGCTGTCGAACTAGGAACATGACCATAAAGAATGGGCATATGTCCAAGAAGTTAATCCTATATCCTCCTGTCGAATCCTTGCTAGAAAATGATCTACCTCTCTGGTTGGAGGAGGAAGATGAGGATGAAGTCTATTCTGCACTACTTTGTGCATTATAAATCACCATGGGGGGAAACCGCAAGATGAGGATGATATGATTGAAAATTTGATTCAAAATCCACCTCCCAGTGTATCACCATTAGAGGACATAGTAAGAGAAACCCAAAAAAACCCCTCAACTGATCTCTGTGTGGCCAACTCCACTCCTCTCCGTGTTAAGAATATAGAGTTCGACCTAGAAAGAACCTTGAAAATCAATCCATCCTTATCAGCTTCCCAGGAGAAGGAACTGTGTAGCCTGTTGAGAAAACATCTAGATGCCTTCTCTTAGAGTTATAAGGAGATGAAGGGAGTGCACCCTTCAATATGCACTCATCATATATACATCAAGGAGGATTACAAGCTAGTCAGGCAACCTCAAAGGAGGATGAATCCAGCACTTAAAGATATTGTTAAGGAAGAACTGCAGAAATTTCTTTATGTAGGATTCATCTATCCCATCTCTGACAGTGAATGGGTCTCTCCTTTGGTGCTAGTGCCCAAGAAAAATGGGAAGTGAAGAATCTGTGTCGACTATTGGGAATTGAACAAAGCCACTAAAATGGACCATTTTCCTTTACCTTTCATAGATCAAGTGTTAGACGGTCTAGCAGGGAAAAAGTTTTTCTCTTTCCTAGATGGGTTTAGCGGGTAGAATCAGATTTAAATCATCCTCGAAGACCAAGATAAGACCACTTTCACTTGTCCTTGGGGTACCTTTGCATACCGGGTCCTTCCTTTTGGTTTGTGTAATGCTCCAACCACTTTCCAAAGAGAGGTACTGAGTATATTTTCTAAATTAGTTCATGATGCAGTAGAGATATACATGGATGAATTTACTCCTTATGGTTCTGACTTTCAGGAAGCTTTATCTAATCTAGGAAAAGTTCTAGACAAGTGTATTGAGATGAACCTATCCCTTAGTCTGGAAAAGTGAGAGTGTCAGAAGTTTCCTAGGCTTAGTTGGGTATTACCGGAGATTCATTAAATATTTCAGCAAGCTAGCCTCTCCTTTGTTTGGCCTCTTAGGTAAAGATGTCGAATTCATATGGTTGGAAAACTGTCAAGAAGCCGTAGATACCTTGAAGAGAAAGTTCGTGACTGCCCCAATTCTGAGAGGCCCAAACTGGGCCCTAACTTTCCACAATCACACAGATGCCTCGAACAAAGAAATAGGAGCAGCCTTAGGACAAATTGATGAAAAGTTACCATATACCATATACTTTATAAGAAAAAACTTGTCAAAGGCAGAGTTAAACTATACAATGATCAAGAAGGAATTCCTAGCTGTCGTGCATTCCTTAAACAAATTCAGACATTATATCACAGGATATAAAACATTTGTGCACACTGATCGTGCTGCAATTAGATATTTAATGAAAAAACTGGATGCAAATTTTCACATTATTAGAAGGTTGTTTTTACTGCAGCAGTTTGATTTGACCATTATTGATAATCCTGGTAAAGAAAATGTTGTTGCTGACTTTTTGTCTAGAGTAAATTTGCCTGCAGGTGAAGAAGGAGTGGTGGATGACCAAATGCCACATGAAAATTTATTTTCTATCTCAGTACTCTCTCCATGGTTTGCCGATATAGCAAAATACTTGGTTTCAGCACAGTTCCCACCACACCTATCCTCAAAAGAGAAGAGCAAGATAGTAAGGAAAAGCGTGCCTTTCACCTGGATTGGGGGCAATATCTTCAAACAAGGCCCATCATGACATGTCAAGAGGATGTCAAAGACCTCCTCCTCCCTGACACATCTTCTCAAGATCTGATACTGCAAGCATGCTACTACTGGCCCACTCTTCATCAGGATGTGAGGAGATATACCAGCCAGTGTGATCGGTGTGAGAGGATGGGGAAACCTACTCCAAAGGATGAGATGCCCATGCAACCTCAAGTGACCTTTGAGCCATTTGAGAAGTGGGGCATGGACTTTGTGGGGCCTATCAACCCTCCTTCAAAGTAGAAACAATAAATCATTGTGTGCACCGATTACCTGACAAAGTGGGCAGAGACAAAAGAAATCAAAGCAATGATAGAGGAAAAAGTAGCTGAATTTTTGAGAGAGAACATATTCTACAAGTTCGAGTATCCAAGAGAGTTTGTCACAGATCAAGGTAGTCAGTTCAATTCCAATTTGATTGAAGACCTGCTCACACATCATAGAATCAAGCACAAGACTTCTACCCCTTACCATCCACAAGCCAGTGGGCAAGTGGAGGTCACTAATAGAGCATTGGAAGGGATCCTGACAAAGGTAGTGAGCAGCAGCAGAAAAGCCTGGGCAGACAGATTAGTTGAGGCCACTTGGGCCTACAACACAACATGGAAGAGCACCACAAGGTTCACACCCTATGAGCTGGTCTATGGGAAGAAGGCTTTGTTGTCAATAGAATTTGAATTCGATACCCTAAGGATGGCAACTCAGTTGGACCTAGACCTCATCCATGCACAAAAAGAAAGATTACTTCATCTCAATGGATTGGATGGACACAGAATGTAGGCCCTTCTCCATACAGAGGTAGTTTAGCTTGAGAGAAAGATATGGCATGACAAAAATATCAAGGAGAAGCAATTCCAAGAGGTCGATTGGGCACTACTCTATGATTCAAGATACAAAGATTTCAAGGGCAAGCTGAGGACAAGATGGCTGGGACCCTACATTGTGGGGAAATGCAATGAAAATGGTTCAGTTCTAATCAGAACCATTGATGATGAAGCCATCCCCATGCTTGTCAATGGACACCGGTTGAAAGTCTACAAGAAACCCCTCTCCAAGCGAGAGTTCATTAAAGATTTTAATAAGACAGTGATGGTAGTGGAGCATGTATTAGCCTCCACTTCACCCACTCATTGAAGATAAAGAAAAAATAAAAAAAAATAAGGACTCAAGTGAAAACCTCCATGAGGTGCTTGAGTCCTATCATTGGGTTGAAAACCTCTTCTGAGGCGGCCTAGTGATGTTAAAAAAAAAGAGAGGAAAATAAGATCCCTGGGTGAAAACTCGCTTGGAGGCACCTAGGGAGGAAATTAGGGTGAAAACCTCCTTGAGGCACCCTAGTTGTTTTCAAAAAAAATAAAAAAGAAAAAAATGGATTTTCATTTGCATTGTAGGTTTGCAGGAGGACTACAGGAAGCAACAAAAGGTGCTAAGGGAGCCCTGAAACCAACACCAACACCTATCCTACCTTCCCACACCTTTTTCCATAATTCTTGGCATTTCTTTCACCTCACTATGCTTCTTTTTCAAGAACTATGTTTTCTACAGGAGGCTCCTGTAGGAATTATAGAGAGCCAAAAATGGGTATAAAAGGCAATTTGATGGAGAGGGAAGCTTCATAAAGAACCTATAAACCCTCCTACAGTCTTCAAACCTCCTTGCCATCAATTGTGAGCCTGCATCATACCCCAAGCATCATTCTTCTTCCTGTCCAAGAAAAAAAAATAGTTTTTCAGGAAAAGAAAAAAAAAAAAACAAAAAATAAGAAAGGAAACAACACCATCCACCTCACCTGAAGCCTACCTATTACCTCTCCATCTCTATCTACATCTCTGGCATCATCCTCATAGCTCCAAGCATATAAAGAAGCTGAAGTTTCAAGGGGAGAAGCAGCTACAGGAGCTCCTATAGGAATTCCTATAGTAGCTGATCCCATTAAATTCCAGCATTAGCAGCAAGAGGGTGCAAACATGAAGGTTGAAGAAGGCACCTGAAGCTTAGATCCAACTAGAGAAGAACCTACACAAGACACAACCACACATCAGCAAGTAGATAACATGCATCAAAAGAAACAAAGGCATGCAACATAGAGAGAGAGCCACAACACCTCACAACAAATACATTCGGATCTCAGGTAAGTAACTAACCCGCTCCTCTGTTTGCATTTGTGTAATTAGAAGGCATGCAAAAGTAACGATATGGTTGAGGTTGAATGAGGGAAAGGTGGCCAGTTAACTTGGCCACCTTCATCTAGTTGACTCCACTCATCCGAAGATGTCACCCACACGTGCGCACAGTCAACTCAAGAAAGATGTCAAGGACAGGTAGTGGAGGAAGTGTGAACTCCGATGCAATCATGAGGGATGATTACGAGGAGGGGCCATGATGACAAGGTAGGTGGGGACCAATGGTTTGAATATAGCCAACGTATACTCTTCCAGCTCACCCTCCATCACCAGAAATATCCATAAAGGGCAATAAGTACTCCCCTCCAAGCACTCTCACCACCTTTTCCTTCATTCTCTCTTTGAAACTCAGCTGCAACAGTTTCTTTGTACCCCTACAGCCCCGTAACCATCATTCTCCATTAATATCTCCCATATTCCTGCTCTCGGTGTTTTCTACATAATCACTTACAGGTTCTACATGAGCACCTACAAGAATTCTACAGGAGGGACAACAGGCATCTATAGGAGGGGCAATGAGTTGTTTTAAGGGAGAAAACATAGGTTTTAGCATGATTTTTGATTTGTGGAGGTAGGTTCCATGCATGCCCCCATTGAATATCAAAATATGCAAGCAGTGGTTTAAATTTGAAGAGGAGATAAAGTCTTTAGGAGGAAATACATAAAAAAATTCTGCTTATTTTTTTTAAAAAAACACAGTCTCCTCTGTTTCTCTATTTTTCTTCAAAAATTGTTGTCTCCATCTCCACATTTGGTTTTCCAAAGAAGCATAAAAAAAATGACAAGAGGATTTATGAGGAAGGAGCCCACCAACTCCTCTAGGCTCCATGCACATCCCCAAGTAGTGGACATATTCACAAGAGCAAATTGGATGTACTTTCTTGAGAAATTCTTAGGGTTTGATAAGGAAATTGCCCAAGAATTTTCCCACTCTTTGGTCCCTCACTCAAGAACACATGCCACTGTCACCTTTAGAGGTCTTTCCATGGAGATAACCCCTGAATTTATCAGTAGAGTCACTACCCTTCCTCTTGGGCTGCCTTGGAGTAAGGATGAGAAACCAATTGACCATGCTGCTAAGAAATTTTTTTCCCAAAATAATGAAACCCCTGTAGAGGATAAAAATGGCATTAGAAGGGCTAGCATACCATATCCTTGGGATGAGGTTAGCTACCAAATAATCAAATATATTTCCTGTGAAGGGAGGTAAAACATTGTCTATGGTTACCACTTTAGAATCCTTCATGAATTAAGGTATGGGATGGACACTCCAGCACCTCAGAAGCTCAGCATCCCCTACTTCCTCCTGCAGCTCCAGCACTAAGGTTCAAGCAAGAAATTCAGAGCAGCTAGCTCACCATGGGTTAATTAAAATTTTAGTGGAAGAAGCCCTCCATACATTTACACTCCCTATAGCATGGGAAATCTTCCGAAACATGACAGCTAAGGATGACATAAAGACCCTAACCTATGATATCAATCCTACTGGAAGTGAGGAGGAAGAGCAGCAAGGGGGAGAAGGTGAAGCAACTGGTGATTTAGCAGAACAAGAAAGGAAGGAGGAAGAAACTAAGACAGAGGAGGAGAAAGCTGAAGAAACAGAGCAGGAAGGAACAGAGATAGAAGGAGGAGAGAAAGAGGCAGAAAATACAGAACAAGGAGAAGTGTCCCCTGAGACTCTAGAAAGAGAGGCAGTAGCTACTCTCACTGCCCTTAGTACACCAATCAAGCCAAAACAAAAGAGGAAAAAGTAGGCCTCCATGTATTTCAGGGCTAGGAAGAGCACAAGAATCAAAACAGGGAAACCTCAGCCCTCTTTAAAAGTGCCAATTACAATTGAAGATTCACCCTCTGCCCAAGGAAAAGAATCCCCTTCCAAGGCACCTATCACATATGAAAGGGGGACTCCTAGATCTCCCACATGGAAAGAAAAAGTAGAACTATAGGACCCAAAAATAGTCCTACAGGAGGCTCAGATATTTCTACAGGAGACATTGTCAAAACTACAGGAGACCCAAAAGCTTGAGAAAGAAATGGAAGGATAACCACAAGTAAAGGAGGAAGAAACAAAACTACAAGAATCTAATCCCTGACCTAGTCTTGCCTCCTACTACAATCTACTTGAGGGAGGAAGATTAATTCCACAAAAAATTTCAATTCCACTATTTTTTGAATTAGAGAAAGAGAGAATAAGAACACACAGGTGGATGTAAATCGCCAAATCCAAAGGAATTGAGGATATTGGCCATATGGAGAACAAACGCAGAGAAATGGGTAGAGGGTTGAGTGCTATCAGACACGGGAAAACAATTACGAGAAGCCACCTTGAAACTGAAAATGAATTGCTAAGGAGGCAGCTACAAGAAAAAGAGACCTAGCTGGCATGCATGGCTAGCTTATCCATGGAGGCATTTCAATGTAGAAAACTAGCAAAATCCTATGGCCTACATCTCAAGGACCAATGGTTGCAATTTCAGATAAAAACTTTGGCACAAAGAGGCACAATGCCTTTCCAAGATTACAGGAATTTTATGGACCTGTGTGACCAAAGCACATCAGAAGATAAGGCAAAGATGGAAAAATTATACCTACATAACATGGCCCTCACAGACATGAATGTGTGGGACCCCAATGCTAGGCTAGGGACTTGTAACTAATGGCCATGGCCTCATGGATGAACCATGAAGAGTTGAGGGCAGCAGAAATAAGAAGGTTGATGATAAAAGAGCAGAATGAGCCATTACTGATGAGAGCTAAGCCATCAGATCCCATGGCACTCATCAGCACACATAACTTGCTTGCCAATAATCCTCAGATTTCCCCTAGATATATAAGTGATTAGGCACAAGCCATTGCACACTTTGAGGATATGCAAAGGCTACTTGGGGATGATTGTGTGCATGCATGCATGAGGAGATGGAACATCTTACCACATATTTTGTAGATCAACGAATATCATTCCCCCATGAGGATGAAGGAGGCATTAAGAAGAGTGCCATTGTACAAGCACTCCATGCAGAGGCTGAAGGTCAACTAGATTGGTCTCAAACTGAGTCCCCCACTGCTGTTAGGTATGCTGGAAGGTAGAAGAGAAGAAGAAGAGGAGGAGCAGTGGGAAGAGATAGAAAGGAAGGCAGGATTCTATGACAAGGAAGAGGAGACCACATCAAAGGCTTGGGATGCTAGGGAGGCCACCAGGGCCATAAAAGATGAGGAGATGGACTAAGTTGCTCAGAGGATGAGAAACACTTTTAGTAGGGGGGTGATGATGAGCCTCATAAATGGGTAATTATATGGGCTCATTTTACCTCCTAACCTAGTCAAATCAACCATTCTCTTAGCTTATTATATGATTTTCTGATTATATTTATGCTTATGGAGTGAGTTGAGTTAGTTATGATGCCATGTGGTCTAACATGTGTTTAATGCCGATTATTGATGAATTTTGAGGTCAAAGTCAAGGATCCAGTCGAAAAATGGCAGCAATAATTTGAAGTGGACAAAGGAGAGGACTTATAGGAGGGAATCCCCCTCATTTGTTATTCCTAACTTCAAATTCCCCTTCATTCAGCTCGGAGTACAAGCAGCCAAGTCATGCACTAGAAGGCAGCCAAGCAAGTGGAGGATGACTGATGATTATCTCGAGTTTTGGGAGCCAAGCCTCCCTGATTTTAAAGAAGTTGTTGGTAGCTTCATTTGTATAAGTAGAGAGGCCTAGGGCCTCACTAGGGTCAGAGTTTTTGTTGAATTTTTTCTTATGTAAACTCTACTCCAACTTTGAGCTCATTATTTTTGAGACAGTTTCATGTAATCTCGTTATTGTTTTGATAATAAAGATGGAATCCTTTTTGAGCTAGCACTGAGTTACCAAAAAGGGCTAAAGATCTTGTGTTAGGGCCCAATCCAATTAGCCAAGCTCCTCTTTACTTGTATTTGTATGTTTTATTTCAGTTTGTAGATTAGGTTGTTATTAAATGTATTTCTTTGATGGTTAAGAATAGGTTACTTTTGATGATTCAATAGTTTTCTTCCATTTGTGCTTTCTATAGAAGGTTAGGCAGTGATAAAGAGAAGATTCAAAAGGTTAGAAATAGTGCCTTGGCCTCTCTTCCTCCCTTTGGGACCATGATTTGAGGCAAAGACCCTCTTTCTGCCCCAAAAACACAGATTTTCCTCATTCATAGGACTTCTAGTGTTTGCGGCTTTTTAGTGGTTAATAGTCTAGTTTTGCTTTGCTTCAAAAGTTCTTCACCATGCTCACTTATTTATTTACAATAGTCTTCTTTCATGCTTTCCTTTCTTGCAGCAGTTATTAGCATTTCCTTCCATAGATCATAGTTTAGACTATTTTTATGTAAAACTCTGTTTTCCTAGGTGCACTTATTTCATTGCTTGCTTGATATTACTGGTTGACTATCGGTTGTTTATTTAGCATATCTCTTCTAGCAACATGCCAGCCTATCATCCATCCCATCCTCCATCTAATCCATGCCCTATAGGTCGCCCAAGTCTCCCCTCAATTCTGCCTTAGTTTTTTGCCTTTTCCATAGAATTTCTTCCTCTCTCCTTGAGAAAATCCAATCATATTTCTCTCTCTTGATGATTCTTGGTAGACCCTAGGTGCCCTAACACCTCATTCCAATCTTCATCCACCTCTTTCACCCACTCTCACACCCTCAAAACAGTGAAAACTACTCTCGGCCTCCTCCTGTAAGCCTCCTGTAGAACGTTGTTTTCCTCCTGTAGATTTCTTGTGTCCTCATGTAGATTTTCCTGTAGGCTTTCCTTTGAAGGCCGAGTGTGGGAAAATCCTCCAGAAGGCCACTTGAGACCTCCTATGATCCATCCACACCATCCTACATCTTCTCGAGTCCCAAAACCACCCTCCAAAGCCACCTATTTGCTGCCACATTCACAAACAATAAATTACATGCATGTCCAATTCACATAAAAATACATAAAAATCCAAAAAGATATTTTTTTTCTCATTTAATTCCATAAATAGCATAGTTAGATGTTGTTTACTTCCTTGAGTAGGTAATGGCATCCTTTTCATGGTTTTCATAGTGCTTTCTGCAAAAGTTGGATTAGTTGGTTAATTTGGTTTACTAGTTTTGCTTTACATTTCAGACTTTCTCCTTTTTGCTGTTAGAATAGTATCTGTAGAGTAGTCTTTTTCTCCTTTCATCACATATAGAGCTTCTTCTAGAATCCATAGATGTTGGCTTGAGCTCCTAGTGATCTTGTGCTAGCTGACCAAGTGACAACCTATAGTAAGAACTAGTACTTGTGCATACAACATCATCGCTTCCACGTTTGTTACGAACTACCGGGTTGATAAGGGTAAAGTAGGCAGCCCAGGAGTTGCAGCATTATTGTTGCAATACTGGTGTTCACCAACTGTAAAGGGACCTGGCTATTCAATTAATCCCCAGGAATGTTTGAGGTTTTAAATTATGTTCCTCAACGGTGACTTTGGGGCTTAAATGAAATTTTCAATCCTTGTAGTACTCTATCACACAACTCAAATATTATTCAAATCACTTATGTGGTTCTGAAAGATTAAATCTCTAATGAAGAGCTCATATATCTATATCTATATCTATATATATATATATATATATATATATATGTATGTATGTATGTATGTATGTATGTATGTATGTATGTATGTATGTATGTATGTATGTATGTCCTCCATGAAGCTATACATTAAAATTTATAGAGACGAGTAAATGAAGCAAAGGTTCATCCATTTTCTTGGACCTGCTAAAATGGGCGAGTTGCATATATATATATATATATATATATATGGCTATTGAAGAGAATCTACTTCTAAACATGTAAGTTTTCTTCTATTAAGTTCATGACATATATGACTATCTCTCATGACATATATGACTATTAAGATTGGATATGGATTTTGTCATTGGTTTCTTCTATCACAAGGTAGTGATTAATTTAGTGGTTAGAACAGTGTTCCCAGTTTTATGTTGAGTTATGACTGTAACACACAATAATTTCAAAAACATTTGTAATTGCAAGCTAGAAAGATAAATATTTGGGTGGGAGAGAGGAAAATAATATTGGTACAAATTTTATTTTGGTTGTACCTTTGGATTTGGAATTTGTAAGGCTAAATAGTCCAAAAGAATTCATACAATCAAAATAGGGAAGTGAGTCAGCTTGTCAAGTATCAAAACTTTCAAAATTTAACTGTGTTATGAAGAAAAATGTTGAGAGAGAGAGATTTCAACACTTGGGGTTAGAATAGTGTGTTGTCCCAATTGTGGGAAGGTTCTTCCTAAGATTGAAACATTCTTGTCTATTAATGCAGTGGTTGCAACACAATCCTTTCAAGCCAAGCATTGAGACAGATCAAAACCTCGTCAAAATTAAGTGATACAAAAATTAAACCAACCCCTTTGCAATCAAACGACATAAAGGATCATTTCACAAAGGGTTATGTATAAGGATACAATGGAACTATCCAAAAATTGGACGAACTCTGATCATAAATCCTACTTCTCAGATTTAGTAATAGATGTGCTTGGAAGGAGGGAAATACATTAAGATGGAGCATGACTAATGGTGTGCATCCATTGGTGTAATGAAAAGTATTGGCTTAAACAAACGGTGAACAAAAAACCAACGGTGGCCTCCTTTGCTGTAATGACAATGGTTTGCTTGAGCGAATGGTGGAAAACAAAAGGGTAGACGAAGGTCGATAGTGAATTGTTTCCAAATAGAATACCTTTGCCGTATATATATATATATATATATATATATATATATATATATATATATATATATATATATATATCTTTTTACATTTGTCTTATTCCTTCTACGTTATACTAAACATTTTACATAAGCCTAAAATATTGCTTATATAAAACTAAAACCTTACACCTTGTACATATGCTTTTTTTTAATATGCTTCATAGTGCTCTTCAATTTCAACCATTTATATATAAATCAGACGAAATATTATATGTGTGTGTGTGTGTATATCTATATATATATATAGATATATCTCCTTAACTTGTCCATGTTGTCCTGTCACAAACATACCCTTTTGAGGCTAAAAATCACAAATTTCTCTTCAAAATTTCCCACTCTACTAGCAGTAATTTATTTCTTGAACCTTTCTAGAGAATTTACATTCCTCTCTAGGAAAATTTGAACAAAATTCTACTACTGTAACTTTTGTCAAATAGTAGGTGGGCAACCTTTCGTCAAACAATTAGTGAACATTCAGTGATTTTCTTGTTTTTCTTTCGACAATGGCCCAATCAAGCCCAACGTTGAAAATTGGCTTTGATACCATTTTGTAATGTCCCTGACCTCCATCTTGGAATCCAGCTGGGCAAAACTACATATCCATAATCCGACTTCCATCACTTAATTTATGAAGCATATATAATCCATAGTTATCATTTACTAAACCCTAGCTCACGGATTGAGCCCTAGAAATTCAACAACTTGGGCATTAACCCTAACTTAAATCAATTAAACATCATGCATAATCAATGCATCATTAAGGCCATTTTTCACCCAAGCTCTAACCCTAAATTAAATCCATTAAAAATCACGCATAATCAAGGCATCATTAGAGCATTTTTTACCAATTAATTTTCACACAATAATTAGGGCTTCATATGCCCATTCAAATAGACCCAATAAACATTGACAATGGGTACACGAATAAAAATACACATATATACATAAATACGTAAATACATAACCAATTATAATCACTTAAACTTGGGCACGAGAGAATAATGCATTCACACATAATTATGTTGGAATTGTCATGTAACAACACATTAATAGTGTGCACTCTGTGCATAGTTAATTCTTCCTATTTGGGCACAATAGTGCTAGAACCTAACTAGGGTTCACATAAGCATTTATATGAACAGATTCCTCATATCAAACTCAGTAAAACAATGTTGTCCCAAACTAGGGTTTACCATCAGAATGCATAAGCACACATACAATACACATATATTACACAGAGGGTACTTACGTGAAATAGAAGAGAAATTGGTTATGGGGTCTTTGTGTTCCACCCTACCATAGACCACATGGTTCAAAAATTTCAACCATGGGTCACCCCCGAGCCAGCGCTGCAACTGCATGAGTAACAATAACTGAAAATAACCATATATCTATGGCTAGTGTGCCAACCTAACGATCATGTTTTCCAGGGCTCTAGGCACCCTCCTGGCTAACTTCTAAGGTTTCAACCTACAACCATGTCGCTCCAAGGCTCTAGGAACCCTCTAGGCCATCAACTTACACAACTCCCAACCGATCTAGAACCCAAGCTCAAGGCTCACCAATTGGTTAATCCAAAAAACTTTAAATCCATCATCCTCATAATGATAATGAATAATCTCCCCTAATGCAGTGGTAAGTACATATTTACACTTTTACCACTACATGGCTCTCTCGTCCATTTGGCGATCCTGAAACCATGTGGGCCCTAGGTGCCCTTTTATTGGCATCTTTTGCCAACACTATTGCCCCGTGTCTTTGGTGTTGCACCACCCCTCATACTCTTACCATGGAGTGGGTTTTGTAACTAGTCTCTTTTTATTATTATTAAAATATTTACGAATTACGTTGTATTTACAATCTGGGCCCTCTGGCTAGTTAACCAGCATCGACACATATGCCAAGGCACATTGGCCCCATAATATATAACATATCTATATGGGTCTGAAAGCCACATATCATAAACACATAAGCACACAGGCCTGCAATATACATTTGGCTCACCAACCTCATAAAACGTACATATATTTACATTATAAATGGATGGGGGTATTACATCCCAATAGGTATCCAAATCTACTTTTAGCTTTCAAAACAAAAAGATTTTATTTTTGGGCCTTGTTTTAAGTTTAGCTAAAAGAGGCACATAAATAGCTTGAATTTCATGCAAACAAATCCCTGTGATAATGTTCCAAATGAGTAACAGTATCTACTTTTAGATATCAAAATTATGAATATTTATTTTTGTACCATGGATATATTTTAACAAAAATATGTACCAAAAATATCTCATAATTTCGTGCAATATGAGCCTTGTACTACCCTCTCAAATGGCTATCCATATCCACTACTATATTGAAAACTTAGAAATTTCATTTATGGGCCTCAAATTCATTTAGATCAAAAGTGATCTAAACTTATGCAGAAACGCAACAAAATACCGATATACACATAAACATAGAGATGCAACAGAAAAATAAAACTTCATTTCAATTAATATAAAAGAACTGAATTATGCTTACATATGGAAATGGAAATAAACTACTTCAGACGATGGTAGCTTACCTCTGAGAAGAGATGTGGCAGCTACATTCCTCTGAATTGTGTTACAATGGGGCTCAAGAGCCTTGTTATTATTTAACAACAAGGGAAAACCCTAACCCCATGAGATGGAATACCAAGAGTTTGTGGGTCCCATTGGGGTTAGTTGGGCAGTAAACTTCCTGGGGTCATAACTTGGCCATATTATCTTCGTTTGGCATGTACGATACCTCATTGGAAAGATGTCCCCAAGTAATACAATATTTTTCATATTCCCCTACCTATGGCTACGGGCTTGTTGCATACCTCAAAAAAATGATGTTTAGGGGTTCAAAATTGCTCCGAAAATTCAGGACTCTAAAAACTACTAAAAGTAGTAAATGCTACTATAAACAAAGAAACTTATGAAACCGACTAGAGGTCTAGGTGGAATAGGAAAGTGGCCACCAATATCCACCTAGATCAATCCTCCCTCCTTAGGAAGCAATGGTCCCCATTGCGTGCAGAGCCTCCATGAGATGATGAAATTTTTGTTGAACCTAGTCCCTAGTGAACCACTTACCTAGTGAAGGAGTTGCTCCACTTTGACAACTAGATATAATTGGATCCTCTATTGGCAAGTTTTCTTGATATGTGTGTTCATGATCCGATCAGCTGTGGTATGTTCCATGAAGTTTGGGTTTAACTTTGTTGGTGTGATTTTTTCTACAATGTCAGATGTGTCCAACAATGGTGGAAAGTATGGTCGAAGGCAGTCTACATTGAATACTGGGTGCATGCCAAGGAACGATGGAATGTTGAGCTCGAAGGCATTGTCCCCTAAATCCTTAGTGATGATGTACAACCCATATTGGAGTGGGTGAAGCTTTCAGTGGGGCCCAATGAGGCATTCCTTTTGCAGATGTAGCCAAACTTTGTCACTCACCTGGAACTTGTGTGGCACCTGATGTTGATCATGTTGTTTCTTGTACTTAGCATTGGCTCTGTCCAATATTTCATGGACCTATTGCCAGATGTGCTAAATGTGCTTAATGAAATTGTTAGCCCTGTCAGCTTCAACTAGATATGAGCTGAATCTACCTGAGTAGCTGTAAATGGTATGGCCACATCAATGGGGCATAGTGGATGGAACCCCAATTCCACCTGAAAGGGGCTATGGCCAGTTGAGATATGGAGAGATTTGTTGTAACTATGTTGGACATAGGGGAGGATTTCATCCCATGTGTGTGGATGATTCAAGTTGTAAATGCACAGAATGTGTATGATCATCCTATTGATGACCTTTGTTTGGCCATTAGTTTGGCAGTGGAAAGTCGTGGACTTAGTGAGCTTGGTATCCAACATCAACCAAAGACTTAACTAAAATGTACTTAGGAACTTGTTGTCCCGATCTGATATAATGGACTGTGGGATCCCAAAGTGTACCCACACTCATTCAAAGAAGAGCTTAATAGTGCTATTGTGATACTCTTCTTACAGGATGCCAGAATGGCCATCTTAGAGAATCTATCGATGACCATGAAAACACAGTCTTTGCCATGCTTAGTAGAAGGAAGGCCCGACATATAATACATGGATATGGATTTCCAAAGTTGACTAGGAGTAGGTAGAGGAGCATATAGGCCTTGCTTCTTGATGGTGATTTTGGAAATGACGCGGAAAATGCATGATCTAATGTACTTCCCAAAACCCTATCGAAGGTTCAGCCAATAAAAATACTTTTGCAACACTGCCATTATTTTCTCTACCCCGAAATGTCCAACGACCCGACTGTAGTGTGCCTCCCAAATCATCTTGGCACTCTCACTTGAAGGAAGACATAGGTGTCCTAGGTGGCATAACAATGAATCCTAGAGGTGGAAATTTGGAACTTTCTTGCCTTCTAGGAGCGTCTGGTATGTGTTGTTGAATTTTTATCACTCTTATAGAGATTCATCCACCCTGCAATCTTATGCCCACAAAAGTCGAGCACAGTGGTCAGCGCCATGACCAATGGTTGGTTGAGGTAGTCTGCAACATTGTTGGTGCTGCCCTTCTTGTACTTGATGTTCAAATGGAACTGTTGCAGGTATTTGGATCATTCCTAATGATGATCATTCTACAACTTCCCTCATGTCTGTATGAACTGCAAGGGTCGGTGGCCTGTGTGGATGACCGTCTCCTTCCCCATAATGTAATGTTTCCATTGTCGGCAAGCCTGCACAATGGAATACATTTCTTTGTCATAGGTGGGATACTTTTGGATTGTTTCTGAAAGTGTCTTAATGTGATATGCCACTAGATGCCCCTATTGAGTAAGAACTGCACCAATAGCATAGTCAGAGGCATTTGTCTCGATATCAAATGGTTGTTGCAAGTCTTCTAATGTGAGCATTGGTGTAGAGCACAGGCGATGCTTCAACTCGGAAAAATCCTTTTGTTGGGATTTAGACCAAATAACTTTTCTTTCGTTCCTCCCTTGGTGACTTGACTCAAAGGCCAAGTGATATGAGATAACCCCAACACAAACTTGTGGTAGAACTTTGCAAGACCCGAAAAGATGTGGAGCTCTGTTAGAGTGGTTGAGGTTGGTAAATCTCGAATTACTTGTATCTTGGCTAGGTCCACATGTACACCCCTCTCATCAATGATGTACCCCAGATATTAAACCTGGGTCATACCAAAAGTTTGTTTCTCCAAATTTGCACATAACTTGTGTTGTCGCAAGGTTTGGAGGACCTATCGAATATCGTGGAGGTGCGCTTCCCAACTCTAGTTGAAGATCATAATGTCATCCAAATACACCACCATGAATGAGTTGGTGAAGGGTTCCAAGATTTCATCCATCAACCTCATGAAGGTTGCAAGGGCATTTGTCAACCTAAAAGGCATGACCATCCATTCAAAAAGGCCCTCCTTGGGTTTGAAGGTAGTCTTCCACACATCAGAGGGTTTGATCGGTACCTGGTGATAACTAGACTTCAAGTAAATCTTGCTAAAATATTTGGCCCCATTGAGCTGGTCTAGAAGGTCATCAATTCGTGGGATTGGATACTTATTCCAGACAATGATCTTGTTCAACACCCAATACTCAATACACAATCTCCAAGTCCCGTCCTTCTTCTTTACCAACATAATCTAGATCCCACAAGGTGATGAACTTGGCCTAATGTGCCCTTTCTATAACTCCTGAATTTGCCTCTTGATTTCATCATTCTACAAAAGAGAGCATCGATAAATTGATACATTGCATAGCGGCTCACCTGAGGTCATACTGATGGAGTGCTTGACCTAACAATGTAGAGGTACCCCTGTGGGTGAGGTGAAGATGTCCTTGTACTCCTCCACAACCTTGTCCATCTATTGTTTTCCTGTGTAGGAGCCATGTCTAGAGGTCGTGGCCATAATCTTCTTCTTTCCTTGAGGTTGAATCATAAGGAAAACAAATTTCCCAGTCTGGGAAATGATCTTTCTGCATTGCTTCAGAGTGATCAAAGAAATGGTGGTAGGTGATGCTACCTCCTATATCCTGTACAACTTATTTCCGAAAGTAATAATAACAGTGAGATGCCTAGACTCATACACAATATGTTGATTCCACAAGTATGTTTTGCCTAATAATGCATCAAAAACTTTAAGAGGAGAAACATCACACAGTACCTCATATGTGAAGGGCTTGATGCTGTAGAGAAGGCTACACTGTTGGATGATGCAGAGATCTCGCACTTGGTGAATCCACCCAATGGTGTATGGTTTCGAGTGTGGTGTGGTCAGTAGGCCCAACCGCTTCATGACCTCTATTTAAATAAGGTTCTTTTGGCTCCAGCTATCGATAACAAACTACAGCAAAGAACCCTTCACCCACACCTATGAGTGGAAAAACCACTCCCCCTCCTCTGGATCTTCGGGCTCATCCATCTGGATCTTGGTGGTGTCAACGGTGGCACTAGGCTCCACATTGATAATCTACTTCCCCTTATCATTCCCCTTGTCTGTTTCTAACTCAAGAGTTGAAACATGGATCTCATCCAGAAGCCTTCATCTCAGCCACCAGTGACTGCTTGGCTCAGAACTCACTTGTGTTGTGAGTGGGGCTCTTATGGAACTCACACCATTTCCCTATGTCCTTTTTGTCTTCGTGGTGTTTTTCTTTACTTGCAGCTTTGACAAGTTGTCCTGGGTCGCCCCATCTTGCCTTTCTCCTTTGTTTTTTTGTTTGGACACACCTGTCCCTTGCTTCAGATTCACAGATCCAAAGTCTCGCTTCTTCTGTTTAAATTTATGCTCGATCTTGACAGTGTATCGATAGGCGATGCTAAGAGAGGAGATGTCAAGGAACTCCATCTTGTCCTAGATGTACTTGTTTAGATAGTCGCGATACTTGAGTACCAAATTCTGCTCAGAATCATTGATACCCAACTTCATGCGAAGGGTATGGAAAACATTTATGAACTCCAACACATCTTGGTCTCTTCCTGCCGCAACATGGTCCAGTTTATGTATTTATCTTCATAGCTCCTGATAGGGTAATATTATTCCTTGAAGGCATCTCAGAAAGAATTCCAAGTGGGTGCAACTAAAAACAATGAGGATTCTCTCTCGTCCTTTTGTTCAAAGTAAATTTCCCACCATTCCTTGACATGTGGGGCAGCTTTGAGGAGTGCAAAAGTAATCTTTTCCCAATTAGAAAAGTCATGAAATGAAAAATTTCCTTCCAACAGATTTAACCATCTATCTATAGGGTCTACATCTATCTGGCCTTCAAATATGGGAATTTTAAAATTAACTTGTACCTTAAAAGGAGTGGTGCCTCTAGAGTGGCTGTTGGATGAATATGCGTCGCTTGTGGATAGTCGTCGAAGGATCTGGGAAAAGTTATCCATCATCGCATTCCTTTGTCACTCGAGGGATTCTTCGAGAAATATTTTGAAAGGATCTCCCGCGCCCTCATCTTTCTTTTCTTCCGTCATGGGAGGTCGTCGAGGTTTGCGAGACTAGTATTGCAAACGTTTAACCAGTTTGAGCCTTAACTCCTTATCCCCTAACCT
Organism: Pinus tabuliformis; assembly: GCA_031772625.1. NCBI lineage: Eukaryota > Viridiplantae > Streptophyta > Pinopsida > Pinales > Pinaceae > Pinus > Pinus tabuliformis. The sequence continues at coordinate 1,000,367,459 of CM062818.1, forward strand.
TGTTGGGGACATGCAAAAAAAAAATACAGAAAGAGCAGACTGCTCTGATACCATTGATCCAGACCTATGTAGGAATGCAACAAAATACATATATACACATAAACATATAGATGCAATAGAAATAAAACTTCATTTCATTAATATCAAAGAACTGAAATATGCTTACATATGGAAATGGAAATAAACTATCTCGGGTGATGGTAGCTTATCTCTGAGAAGAAATGTGGTAGCTAAATGCTTGTGAATTGTGTTACAATGAGGCTCAAGGGCATTTTTATTACTAAACAACAAGGCAAAACCATAACCCTAGGAGATGGAACACCACGCGTTTGTGGGCTTCGTTGGGGTTAGTTGGGCAGCCAACTTCCTGAGGTCGTAACTTGGCCATATTATCTTTGTTTGGCACATAAGATACCTTGTTGGAAAGAGCTCTATGAGTACTATAGGATTTGTCGGATGCCCTTGTTGTGGACCTCAAAAAAACACCATTTAGGGGGTCAAAACTGCTCCAGAAGTTTAGGACCCGAAAAACTGCTAAAAATAGTAAATTCTGCTATAAACAAGGAAACTGGTGAAACTGATTGGAGGTCTAGGTGGAATAGGCGGGTGGCCACCAATATCCACTTGGATAAAATAAAGTTAAAAAAAAAAAAAGACATAAAATGTTATGTAGTTATAGGCACATACTCCATCTCCCCAATGGTTATCCAAATCTACTTTTACCTTTTAAAATCAAGATTTTTCATTTTTGGTCCTTAAATTGGTTTTGACCAAAAGAGGTGCAAAAATGGCAATAAATTTCATAAAATTGTAGCCCCATTCTTATCTCCCCAATTGGTATCCTTGTCTACTTTTAGCTTTTAAAATTGAGAATTTTAATTTTTGGACCTCGATTTAAATTTGACAAAAAGAGGTATATAAATGGTGTGAAATTCCATGCAGTTACAAGCCCATTCTCATCTTTGCAATAGGTATCCATATATTCATTTAGATTTACAAACAAACAATTTTGACAATTTTTATTTTAAGATGTCGGATTGAATTTCACCAAAAGAGACTGACAAAGTGGCCTAGAATTTTGTGCAATTACAGTCATTTTCTTATCTCCCCAATGGGTATCCAAATCTATTTTTATCTCTCAAAACCAAGCGTTTTAATTTTTGGGCCATGGATTGATTTTGACCAAAAGAAGTATGAAAGCAGTTTGGAATTTTATGCAATTGTAGCCACATTCTTGCCTCCCCAAATGATTTCCAAATCTACTATTAACTTCTCAAACCAAGAATTTTCATTTTTGGACCTTGGTTTACGTTTGAGCAAAAGAGGCATTTAAATGGCCCATAATTTTATGTAATCATATCAGCATGCTAATGTCCCAAATGGATATCAATATCTATTTTTAGATTTCAAAACTAAGAAATTTCATTTGTGGACATCATATTGATTTTGACCAAAAGAGGCACAAAAATGACATGGAATTTATCACAATCAAAACCCCATGTTAATTTCCCACATGGGTATCCATATGTACTTTTAGATTTGAAAAACAAGAATTTTATTTATTGTACATTGTATTGATATTGATCAAAAGAGCCAAAAAAATGGCTTGTAACTTCATGTAGTTGCATCACACGCTCTTCTCCCCAATGGTTATCTAAATTTATTTTTAGCTTTAATATCCAATATTTTTCATTTTTGGACCTTGGAATGACTTTATCCGAAAGAGGCACAAAAATGGCTTTATATAATTGTAGCCACATTCTTATCTCTCTAACGAGTACATAAATATACTTTTGGCTTTTAAAACTGAGAATTTTGATATTCAAACCTTGGTTTAAGTTTGACCAAAAGAGGCACACAAATAGCCCATAATTTTATGCAATCATAGCCTTGTGCTTTTATATCCTCAATGGGCATATCTATCTACCTTTACATTTGAAAATTGAGAATTTTCATTTATGGACCTTTGATTTTATTTTCATGAAAAGAGGCACAAGAGTGGCCCAGAATCACATTCAACTGAAGCCTCATCCTAGTCTTCAGAATGGGTATAAATATCTACATTTAGATTCCAAAACTAAGAATATTAATTTTTGGACCTCGTATATATTTGGCCTATAGTTTAAATCTAACTAAAACATCCATAAAATTTGCTCGAATTTGCATGCAATTACAAGCTCATGTTTATCATCTCAGTGGGTATCCATAAGTACTTTTAGATTAGAAAAACAAGAATTTTTATTTTTAAACTTCAGATTGATTTTGACCAAAAAAAAAGGCATAAAAATGGTGTGGAATTGGACATACTTGCAGCTCCGTGGTCATCTCCCCTATGGGTACCCAAATATTCTTTTAGTTTTTAAAATCAATCATTTTCATTTTTGGACCTTGGAATAATTTTGAACACAAAGGAACAAAAATGGCCAAGAATTTCATGTTATGAGAACCATGTGCGAATCTACAAAATGAGTATCCATATCTACTTTTAAATTTGACTTTTTTGTTTTTGTTTTTTTGACCTCAAATTTATTTTGACCAAAAGATGGACAAAAGAAAGGACTAGAATTCCATGCAATTGTAGCCACATGCTCATCTTCAAAATGGTATCCAAATTTAGTTTTAGATTTTATAAAAAAAAAATTGCATTTTTGGACCGTGGAACGATTTCGACTAAAAAATGACAATGGGTGCCCAAATCTACTGTTAGCTTTTAAAACTATGAATTTTCTTTTTTGAGTTTATTTTAAGAGTCACCTAACTAGAAATGTAAATGGCCATGAATTTATGTAATGGAAGCCTCATTCTAATCTCTAGAAGCATCCTCCATGTCTTCCATGTCTAGTTTTAAATTTTCAAATAGGAAATTTACATTCTTGAATTTTTTATTGATTTTGACATAAAGATGTATAGAACTGTCCTAAAATTTCATGCAATTGCAACCCATGCTCATCTCCTTAATGGCTATCAAAATCTACTTTTAGCATTTAAAACTAAAAAAAAGAAGAATTGGACCTAAGTTTAAGTTTGGCCAAATGAGGCATGTAAATGGCTGGAATTTTAGAGCCCCATGCTAATCTCCTAAATGGATATCTATATCTACTTTTATATTTAGAAACTAAAAATTTTATTTTTTGGACCTCGAATTGATTTTGGTCAAAAGAGGCACAAAAATGGCAAATAATTTGATGTAATTCGAGTCATGTGCTAACCTCCAAAATAGGTACCAATATTTAGTTTTAGATTTGAACACCTATAATTTTCTTTTTTGGACCTTGGATTAATATTAACTAAAAGAAGCATAAAAAAAACGCCAAGAATTTCATGGAGTTGCAATCACGAGCTCATCTCCCCAATGGGTATCTAAAACTTCTTTTATCTTTTAAAACAAAAACAAAATAATCATTTTTGGACTCATATTGATCTTAACCAAAAGAGGCAAAAAAAAAGGCTTAGAATTTCATGCAATCACATCCACATGCCCATCTTACAATTCGAGACTTTTCATTTTCCAACACTAGAATGGTTTTTATGAAAAAATATAGAAAAATTGAATGGAATTTCACACAACTTTAGTTTCATGATCAATTCACTAGTAGGTATCCAAATCTACTTTTAGCCTTTAAAACCATTTTATTTTGTTTTTGGACCTTGATTTAAGCTTCTCCAAAAGAGGCACATAATCCACATACAATTTCATCTCTCAAATGAGTATCTATGTTTACTTTTAGATTTGCAAACCTAAAAGTTTCTATTTTGGACCTGTGATATATTTTGACTTGATAGGCACAAAATTGTCCAGAATCTCATGCAATTACAACCCCATGCCCATCTCCCTAATGGGCATCCAATTCAACTTTTAGTATTTAAAACTAATAATTTTAATTTGTTTGACCTCTATTTAATTTCAACCCAATAGGCATGTATTTGGCCCTTAATTTCATGCAATCAAAACCTTGTATTAATCACTCAAATTGATATCCATATCAACCTTTTGAATTAAAAACCAAAAATTTTGTTTTTTGAACCTTGGGTTGGTTTTAACCAAAAGAGGGATAGGAATATATTGTAATTTCATGAAATTGAAGCCCTATGATAATCTCCCAAATGGGTATCCATACCTATTTTTAGATTTGAAAACCTATAATTTCCTAGGTCGAACCTAGAATTGTTTTTTACCAGAAGATTCACATAAATGGCCTAAAATTTCGTGAAGTTGGAGCCACATACTAATCTCCCCAATGGGTATCACAATATTATCTTAGCTTTCAAAAGAAATAATGTTCATTTTTGGGCCTTAGGTTGATTTTGACCCAAGAGGCACCAAAATGGCTTGTAATATCATGTAGTTACAACCCTATGATAATCTCCCCAAAGGGTATCCAAGTCTAGTTTTAACTTTTAGAATTGAAAATTTTCATTTTTAGACTTTAGTTTAAATTGACGAAAAAGGGCAACATAAATGGCATGCAATTTCATGCAATAGAAGCCTTGCATTAATCTCCCAAATGGGTATCTATATATACTTTTAGATTTAAAATTGAAATTTCATTTTTTGGACTCATATTGATTTTGACTAAAGAAACCACACAAATGGCTTGGAATTTCATGCAATTGCAGTCACGATCACATATCCCTTGTGGGTATTCACATACATTTTTAGCATCTAAAACAAACAAAACAAATCATTTTTGGACCTCAAATTGATTTGACCAAAAGAGGCTCAAAATAACCTAAGAATTTCATGCAATTATAGCCCCATTCTCATCTCCTTGATGGGTGTCATATATACTTTTAGCATTTAAAGTTGAAAATTTTCATTTTCAAACCTCGATTTATGTTTGACCTCGACCTCAAAGGGCTTGCAGGTGGCTTGGAATATCATGTAATCAAAGCCCCATGGTAATCTCTCAAATAGGTGTTTATAACCACTTTTAGATTTTAAAACTAAGAAGTTTCATTTTTGGATATCAAATTGATTTTTACTAAAAGAGATACAAAAATGTGTTGGAATTTCATTTCATTGGTGCTAATATCCTAAATGGATATCTATATCTACTTTTAGATTTTAAAGCCAACGTTTTTACTTATTATACCTCATATTGATTTTGACCAAAAAAAAAAAAACCACAAAACTGAAATAGAATTTCATGTAGTTGTAGGCATATGTCCATACACCCAATAAGTATCCAAATCAATAATTTTCATTTTTAAACTTCATATTGATTTTGAGAAAAAGAAGTAAAAATTTGGCTCATAATTTCATATAATTATAGCCTTACTCATCTCCCTAATGGATATCCAAAATTACTTTTAAATAATTAAAATTCATGAACAAATAAAAATAAAACATTTTACTCCCAATCGGGATGCGGGTCTATGTCAGAGAGGCCATGATGGGATCTGATATGGGTAGTTCGAAGGCCATAACGACTGCCGCCCCCCACATCCTCAAGGCAGGGGTGCGGTGACCTTCAAAATGAATGCATGGATGGTGAGTGGGCAAGGTGGCGGAGAAAGGAATAAGGAAGGGTGGCGGAGAAGGTTAAGGCATTCGACGTGTAGGATAGGAGAGAGAAGCTATGGAGACGGGAGGTGATTCAGAGCTGGGGAAGGGTGAAGGCAAGCAAGGAACCTTGGCTGCAGACAAAAAATGGATTCCGGGTATGTAATTTGGTCCTACTCCTGTATTGATTCCATGAATTGGCTGGGGTTCTTCTGGGGGAAGGGAGGGGCAAGCAGCTGTCGCAATGGGGATTAGCTTTGTATGGGATGCATTGGGGGTGGAAAGGGTATGCCATGGCCTGGTTTTGCATTCTGATTCTCTCCCAATCGAACCAGAACCATGGTTGCGGAGTGGGCAAATGCGGGCTGAGAAGATATGTGGGTCTATATTTAGTTTCTCAGGCCAGGGGAATAAGGGATAGTGGTATTGCAATTCCTGGGGGGCTGGGTGCTGAAGAGAGAGGCACGAAAGAGCTGAGGGCAGGGGGATGGGAATTCAGCCATGGCAGTAGGATGCAGAGTGACCCTTGGGAAAATGGGAACCTGCATGGCACTGAGGGCAAAGCTAGGGACCCCGGGCGACAATCTGGGTAGAGGGGCAAGCAAAGCCATGACTCGCATCTGCTGGCTGAGGGTGCAAGAAGCGGGTATAATTGCAGGCGTCCTGCCAGGCTCTAGAAGGGCCTGTGGGCTTGGCTCTAGATGCAGTGGGATGATTGGCATATGAGCCATAGCAAGGGGGAGGGGTACTATGAGGAGCCCTGGGAGAAGAGTCTGAAACCCACTTCCCTTGGGCATTTGCAGGCTCTGGGCTACCCTAACACTCAGGTGGAGAAGTATGTAAGAGAGGCAATGCATGAATGGCAAAGGTGGGATGTTGAGCAAGGTTTGACGAACCTAACTTCGTTTGGATGTCAACATGGCTCTATTGCACAGGTTATGGCTCAAGCAACGAGAGGACGTGAGCGTGGTAGGAGAGGTCCCGCCCCCCGGACAGACAAGGGACTGAGCACGTCGAAAGCTCGCATGGGTTGGAATCCTGTAGAGCACCTCGTAGCTGAGGCAGCAGCGGCATAATGAGACGGGATGGACATGGAAATTCAGAAGTTGATAGAAGACCGGGAAGCAAAGATTAAGCAGGAAAGCGAATCAGAGGATGAGCTTGAGAATTGGAGGGCATTGGTCCCAGATCCAAGGAATACCTGTGCGAGAATTACTAAGTTTAAACACACCCTCTATCTGTACTTCTTAATGAAAAGCCTTCTTGGAAAAGCGATGGAACAAATCTCTGTGGGGATAGCGGTTATAGTGCAGGGCTTGCCAAACTATTAAAAAGATATGGAGAAAATCCTCTTCCAGTTTCACAAACAGGGCATCAGGATGGATAGAATCGACCACCACATCCCTTGCATTTTGGAGTTGTATGGAATGCCAGGGGCACCTGAAGATCCTGCTCCTATTGTTTCTGTCTCAGATGAGAAAAAAGACTAGATTCCCCATGCATAGTTTTTGTTTATGCGGTTAGCTTTTAATTTTCCTGTTGCATATGCTAGTTTTTACAATTGTATAGTATTTGGACATGAGATCGAGACTTATCTGTCTTGGCTAGAAACACTGAAACAATTATGTTTTTGGATGGCTTATAACACTGACCTGTGGCCAACAGAGTTGGTTTCCCCTCGAGGCAAGTTGAAGCCACCCAGTCAACATGTGTGGTGTAAATTTGCCTAATATATAATAGAAAATAGATGGATCTACCAAGCTTAACAAACAAAAAAAAAACATTTCAAACTAATTAACACAATCACATTTAATCATTTCAATAAATTAATTAATTTTTAATTTAATTTAAAAATCGTTCAATAAAAAACAAAATCAAATTAAAAATTAAAATTCGTGAAAAATTAGAAATAATAAATTTCAGACTAGTCAACACAATAACATTTATTAATTTCAATCCAATAAAATGATTATAAATAATTCAACACATTCACATTTATTAATTTGAATACAGTAAAATTACTATTAAATTTATATAGTGATAAAGTAGTGACTAGATAATTAATTTTAATTTTTAACTAAATTTTATGAATTAATTTTTTAACTTTTAAAATTTAAAATTGAGAATTTTAATTAAAATCAAAATGAAAAAATGAATAATAATTTAAAATAATAATAATAATAATAATAATAATAATAATAATAATAATAATAATAATAATTATTATTATTATTATTGAGAATTTTAATTTTGGATATTTGTTTAACTTTGACTCAAAGGTCATGAGAATCGTTCAAAATTTTAAGTGATATAGTCTATACTTATAATCCCTCTTTTCAAGAGTGGTGACATCAATAATCCCTCCAATTATAAGACCATAATGATAAACCCCTTGTTTGCAAAGTTATTTGGAAGCATGCTAAAAAATAAAATCAGCAAGTGGGTAAAAGAAAGAGATAAACGTGCTAAAGGGCAAGCAGGTTTTAGAACTAAACATTCCACAGTTGATCATAATATAAATTTAATGCACATCATTGAAAAAGTTTGGGACAAAAAAGAAGAAGCATTTTGTTGCTTTGTTGATTTCAGAAAAGCCTTTGAAACTTTTCCTAGGGATAAGCTTTGGCACATAATTGAGGAACTTCGGGTTCCTAGGCATTTGAGAGCATTTGTGCATAGGTTGTATGAAGATATGAAAGTCAAAATTAGAACTTCAACATGCATTTTTGTGTTGAAAATGCAACAAGAAAATTTTGATTTAATTTTACCTTGAATTAAAATTATAGTAGAAAAATTGTAATTCCACATCACAAGACAACTTGTAAGAGTTAACTAAGTTAATTTAATGTAGTTGACTCAATAATTTGAGTTGAGGGTCTAACTTGAGTCATGTAAAGTGTCTCCTAAAGTTTAGGAGCCCAGGGTGAGTTTAATTTGAGTTGTAATAAGTTAATTCAGTTAAATTGAGTGAATGTCAGTGAAACTAGTTCCAATTGTTGGAGGAACTAGTAGGAGGTCTAGCAGTGGGGTGCAACTTCAGTGTTCAAATGGTTAACCGATAGATCAGCCATAATTAACTCATGCATACAAGAAATTCGAGTTACCTATTTGAGATTGGATTTCAAGGGAAGTGTACTAGCAATTGTATAATTTTCTGAGTTGTACAAGGAGGGCCTACATGGATTGCATAGTTCCAATTGAGAATTTCCCTAATTAATAGGGGGCTTATTCCCACGGAAACAACGCAAGGAAATAGGAGCTTGGAAGGAAACATAATTGGCTAAGTATTGGCCATAGTCTTGTGAGGTAGTGAGATAGATTGTACTAATTCATAGATTGCTCAGGCTTTGAGCAAGCATTGTAAATCTTCTCTATATTTCTGATTTAATGTAATACACATATAGGAAGCGGTTTTGAGCAGCAATTTTTCCCCTTAGATAAATATGTGAGCATATGTGATTTAATATTTTCTCATGTTTTGTGATTTCTCGATCAAGTAATGGTTTCTATTGATGAGTAGAGTAGATTCAATTGTTTTGTTTTAGCATATTACATAAGCAGTTTGAATCTACAAGGAATTTCTACATGGTATCAGAGAAGGAATCACAATAGAAGAGAAGATAATTTGAAGTTTGTGCAAGAGGTTTGAATTACAATATCAGTGTTGCAAGTTTTCTTTAGGACTAAGAAGATGACTTCCATTGGACTCAGCCTCAAGTATGCTTTGGAAGGAACCACAAATTTTGTGGCATGGAAGATCTGTATGGAGGCGGTATTAGATGATAACGGGATACTAGATTACATCAAGATAGAATTAGTTAAACCCCCAACAACTGATGCCCATAATCTCGCTCCGTGGAAGAAGGATGTGGCTAAAGCTAGGAGGGTCGTATTGGAGGGAGTTAAAGATCATAATGTCTCGAATATCCATGGGAAAGAAACTCCATTCATGATGTGGAAAACATTGATCAACTTGTTTGAGAACAACAGTGACCACAGGAAGATGGAACACTACAACAAAACCAGCGATTAGCGTCCCTTTTTACTTCTTTTTTTGCATCTAGAGCCCATTTTTGGTGCTATTTGCATCCATTTATCAAATATGGTGCAAAACTTGACACAAAATTTGCATCAAGTTTTGCACCAAATGTTACACCAAGTTTAGCACCAGGTATTGCAATAGGTTTTGCACCACGTTTTGCACCAAATTTTATGCCAAGTTTTGTGTCATCCTTTGCACCAGGTTTTGTTCCAGGTTTTGCATCAATTTTGGCATCTATTTTTGTTTGACATACTTTTGCATCCTCATTTGCATCCACTTTTTGCACCTACACTTGCATCAACTTTTGCATCGACTTTTGCATCCTTTTTTGCATCACTTTTGCGCCACGTTTTACATCGAGTTTTGTGTCTAGTTTTGCATATAATTTTGCATCTACTTTTGTTGCATCCACTTTTCCATCTTGTTTGGCATCCATATTTACATCCTCTTTTGCATCTATTATTGTACCCACTATTACATCTAATATTTTTGTGCCACAATTGGCGCCTAGTTTGGCACCTCCTTTTGCACGCACTTTTGATTATAATTTTGCATCCACGTTTGCATCCTCATTTGCATCTAGGTTTTCATCAACTACTACATCTATTTCTGCATCCCTTTTTGTATCCAATTTTGGACCAGGATTTGCATCAAGTTTTGTGTCTCGTTTTGCATCTACTTCTATTGCATCCACTTTTGCATACAATTTTGCATCCACTGTTACACCCATTTTAAATTTCACTTTTTGCATCCCTTTTTACATCTTCATTTGCATAATACTTTGATTCTTTTTTTTCATCTATCATTACATCCACTTTTGTTATGCCATAATTTGCACCATGTTTTGCACTCACTATTGTATCCACGTTTGCTTCCAATTTTGCATCCATGTTCACATACTCTTTTGCATCAAATATTGCATCTATTTTTGCATCCACTTTTGTGTCAGGTTTATGCATTGGGTTTTGCATCTCGTTTTGTATCTACTTTTGCATCTACTTCCATTGTATCCATTTTTTTCATCCAATTTTGTTTTTCCTGTTGCATCAATGTTTGCTTCCACTTTTACATCCATTTTTGCATCTTATTTTGCATATTTTTTGTCTATTGTTACATCCACTTTTGTTGCACCATATCTTGCGCCTACCATTGCAACCACATTTGCTTCCATGTTTGCATCCACATTTGCATCCTCTTTTGTGTTCAAGTTTGCATCAGATATTGTGTATGTTTTTGCATCCCCTATTGTATCCACTTTTGTTTCATCCATTTTTGCATATACTTTTGTGTCCGTTGTTGCATCCACATTTGTTTCACCACAGTTTGTGCCAAGTTTTACACCTACCATTGGACCCATGTTTGCTTCCACTTTTGCCTTCATGTTTGAATCCAAGTTTGCATCGACAACTGCATCTACTTTTGCATCCACTTTTGTGTTAGGTTTTTCATGTTGTTGTGCATCTACTTATGTTGTATCCACTTTTCATCCAATTTTACTTCTATTGTTGCCCCCATTTCTATGTTCGCTTTTGCATCCCTTTTCCAACACTCATCATATTTTCTGCATTGATGATATTCCTTATGGCATTGAAAATTATGAACAATTGATGACAATGTCAATAATATTGACAATGATGAAAATGAAGATGATGGCGATGACATGAATTGTGATTATGATGATAAAGACGATAGTGGTTATAATGACATTAATGATGATGATGGCAATGATTATGATGCTAATGACCTTGGCGAATCTTCCCAATTTTAGATGTTGTCATTGTCATAATCATAAGCATTATCTTTGGTGTCATCATCATCATTTTCATCTAGATCATCATCAAAAACAATAATGGCATGAATGATGATGATGATTACAACAATGTTGATAGAAATTACATTAATGATGATGATGGGGATGATAAAAATGACAATGACGATGATAATGGTGGTGATGATGATGATCATCGATCATCTCTCAAAAATAGAGTTGTTATTTCTCTTACGTATATCAATGTGTCCTAAACAACCCTTTTCTAGCACTGATCACATTTTTTGGGTTGATGATATTTCTTACAACGTCTATAATTATAAACAATTGCAAACAATGTCCATAATGATGATGATGATGGAGCTGATGATGATGGCATGAATGGTGATTATGATGATAATGTAATGATGGCAATAACGATGACAAGGATGATAGTGATGATGATGACAATGACTATGATAATGAGAATGAACAATTACTAGTTTCACTACCATCTTCTGGATACATATTACTATCATACTTTTTAAATTTTTTGTCTCTCTTGAGGTATCTTACTATAATGGTGTTGTCAACACTAGAAAGATATCTTGTTGTAATGGTGGTTCTAATGTTAGCACTAGCAAAGTTTTTGTTAAATTTTGGTTAAAAAAAATCGATTTATGCAATTATTTTGACAATCTATGTAAAAAAGTAAATAACATCCAATTATTTTGACTGTAGTCCCATTGATTATCATGAATTCACCAGTCTGAAGACCATCTTCTACATACATATTATTATTAAACTTTTTGCATTATATCCCTCTTATATCTTGTTGTAATGGCAGTATTAGCACTAAAAAAATATCTTGTTGTAATGGTGATGTTAGTATTAGCACTAAAAAAATCACTAAATTTTGGTAAAAAAAAGTTTATCATTTATTTATTTTTAATTTGGGAAATTTTTGTTTTTATTTTTTTTTGTTTTTAATTCTATTTTTATGCAGTAATATTTTTTTTGGTTGAATTTTGGTAGTAACTAGTTTTTGGTCGAATCATATGTATTAACCATGTTCTTTATGCTACAAGTCTAATTGTTGGGACAAAATTGCTCTTTCAAATAAGTTGCAAAAGCTATTTTACATCCATTGTTGCACCCATGTTTACACCCACTTTTACATCCCTTTTTGCATCCTATTTTTCATCTTCATTTGCTTCTTTTTTTGCATCTATCATTACATCTACTTTTGTTGTGACAAAATTTGTTCCATGTTTTGCACATACTGTTGTACCCACGTTTGCTTCCAATTTTGCATCCATCTTCACATCCTCTTTTGCATAAAATATTTCATCTATTTTTGCATCCACTTTTGTGTTGGGTTTTGCATCTCATTTTGTATCTTCTTTTGCATGTACTTCCATTTCATCCATATTTTGTATCCAATTTTTTTTCTCATGTTGCACCCGTGTTTGCATCCACTTTTACATCCCTTATAGAATCTTGTCTTGCATCTAAGTTTGCATATTTTTTTGTGTCTATTATTACATCCACCTTTTTTGTGCTATTATTTGTGCCATATCTTATGCCTATCATTGCAACCCACATTTTCTTCCACTATTGCATCCATATTTGCATCCTCTTTTGTGTCCAAGTTTGCATCAAATATTGTTTATGTTTTTTGCATCCCATTTCGAATTTACTTTTAAATCCACTTTTGATTTGTCTAGTTTTGCAACTAATTTTATGTTCACTATTGCACCCATGTTTGGCCCATGTTTACATCCCTTTTTTCATCCAAGTTTTCCTCCTTTTTGCATTCAAGTTTGTGTCCCTTTTTTTTTACATTCATTGGAGTATCCACATTTGTTTCACCACAATTCATGCTAAGTTTTATGCCTACTATTGTGCCCATGTTTTCTTCCACTTTTTCATCCATGTTTGAGTCCTATTTTGTGTTCAAGTTTGTATGAACTATTGCATCTACTTTTTCATCCACTTTTGTTCAATTTTTCTGTCTTGTTCTGCATCTACTTATGTTGTGTCCACTCTTCATCCAAATTTACGTCTATTTTTACCCCCATTTTTTTGTTTACTTTTGCATCCATTTTCCAACACACATCATATCTTTTGCATTGATTATATTTCTTATGACATTGAAAATTATGAAAAACTGATGACAATGTCAATAATTATAACGATGATGATAATGAAGATGATGACGATGACATGAATTGCGATTGTTATGATAATGAAAATGATGATAAAGACGATGGGAGTTACAATGACAATGATGATGATGCGAATGACCTTGGCCATTCCTCCCAATTTTTAAATGTTATCATGGTAAAAATCATAATAATTATCTTTGGCGTCATCTTCCAAGTCATCATCATCTGATCATCATTATCATTATTTTCATCTTGGTCATAATCAAGAACAATAATGGCATGAATGATGATTATGATGTTCATGATGAAGATGACAAAAATTATGGTAAAATTTATATTAGTTATGATGACGGGGATGATGAAAATTATAATGACGATGATAATGGTAGTGATGTTGATGATCATCAATCATTTCTAAAAAATAAAGTGGTTATTTTTCTTTCATATATCATGTGTCCTAAGGTTGGTGATATTTCTTTTGATACCTATAATTATGAACAATTGACAACAATATACAAAATCATGATGATCATGATGATCATGAAGAAGACATGAATGGTGATTATGATGATAATGAAATGATGACAATAATGATCACATTGATGGTGGTGATGATGGCAATAATGAAGATGATGACCCTCCCTCTAAACTAGCGAGGTACTCATAATGAGACAAAAAAGTACTCTCAAGTTGAAATATTCATATAAGAAGGGATCTAGATTGATAAGCATCAATGATGATTTACATCATCATAGCCAAAATTTTCAAAATAGTAAGGCCTTGACTAACAAGTTTATCTCTCCATTAGATCAGAGCACAATGTTGGGAGGCATAAATTTGGACACCACTGCCTTTCAAGGCACTTACCCCACCAATATGTTTACCAGGTATGTCCTCACATGATCATTTCCTAATCCACTATCATAATATTTGACACCAGAAAAGGTCAATCCTCATGACTATTCTTATCTTGGATTAATGTACTTGACTTATGGCGATTAGTCCTAGTCAATGTCCAAATTCTCAAAGAATATTGGTCCCAGATGTTTATCCAATCCACCATTATCCCTACTAGTGCCTTTACTAGGCTTATGATTGTTAATCCTAGCCATAGTACATGACACATGGATAACATGGTGTCTACCCTCACTCCCTCTCAACCAGGGAGGAAACATCCACAAGCATAAGATTTTCTCAAGAATACCCATCATTTTCGTAGAGAATAACATCATTAATTTGTTTTCATCACATGACGACTTTATGATTAAGCATTCATAGATTTGTGGCAAAATACTTCCCCTTTTGTATTTGTGATGAAATACAATAAAAAAGTGAAAGCCAAAATCATTAAACATACACTATATTGATTTATCTAAGTCTAAACTCTAAGGTTGAAGTGAAACTTCATGTAAATCTTATATCTATGAGTTGTGCCAAACTTATGAAAACCTTATTCCCTAAGTCCTATATATAAGAAAATGAAAAAGAAAGAAAAATAAGGGCCAATAAATGGTAACTCATGTATTCACTCCCTCTTTGGAAAATATATGAATATATACACTCCTAGTCACACTTGATCACATGTATGTGATGGTTAAATCATGAATTCTTCTTTTCTCCTTGCATTTTCACTTCATCATTTAAGCACCTAATTGAGGATCTAAGGAATGTTTGTTTCCTAAGGCTTTCATGTCTACTCTTGGTTTACTTATGTCACACTACTGTCAATTTATGTGATAGAGTGAAATACATAAGTTTGTGGAGTTATTATAGAGGTGTATTGAGTTCGTAACCACACACACATGTATTACATCTCATTGATCCACATGTGTGGGTTGGAGACTCATTTCTTGACAACTTTAATGGAGACTACTTTGTGGCTTTAATGGTATAGCTTACAAAGTATCTTGTTAAACATTTCGATTCATTCTTTCTTTTCCTCGAGACACTTATAATATTGAAGTCACTCCCAACAATCCATGGAGATGGGGAGTATAAATTACTTGTGCTAGAAATAGAATTGAGAAATAGAGGTTTTCCATTTGCGATATTGGAGTCATAGACATTGGATACATGGTAGTAGTCCTCAATGTCAATTAACTAAAATTGTATTGTCATAATGCGAAAAGAGGTAAACATATTGGTAACCTTGATGTCTTAATCATTTCAAATAATAACCATTCCACCCAAGTATCCCTAAGCATCAATCACCACTACTTGGAAATTCCTCCCCCATTTTCTAATTATATGAGGTTGAACCTCACTTAATATTTTTGCTTCTTATATCAACATTATTTATGGGTGCTTTGCATACCATTTTTCTTTTAGGAGTTTGTTTTCGCTTACTATTGACGCCCCTCATGTTCCAAGACTATTTTCATCAAAAATTTACATAGAAAGAAAGTATAAAGTGACTAAAAAGAAACATGTCTCAAGATTTAAGTGCTTGGACAATTCCACTTCATGACTCCTATATTTCCTTAACCTGGGACCAAATGGTGAACTTGATGGCCTTAAGGGAAATTGGTCAATGAAAATCTAAAAAAGAGGTGATTTTTGACTTTATCACATACAATTTAATATACTAAAAAAAATATCCATAACGATTTCATCAATCAATGAATCATTAAAAAAATATCCAAAACAATTTCATCAAGCAAAGAATCATTGCATTATAAAATACAATCTATAAACATTTTGGGAAAGTTTTGCTAAAACATGCTTAAAAATCAGCATATTTAATATTAATATTTAACAATAATATGGACAATAACACATTTTAATAAATTAAATAACATATTATCAAGCCTAAAAAATGTCACTAACTGAAAACTACAAAGCATGCAACTAATGGAAGTGACCACTCAAGGCCACCACAAGACAATTAATCTATTAAGACAAAGATTAATGGGGACAAAGATCTATAAAGGACAAAGGAAAACCTATTTTAACTTTATTGTTTTATTAGCCTGGTTCAAGATGAACATTTCAAGATATCATGAAGAACATAATTAGTTTTATTGTATTAAGAAAACCCAAGCACATTCTATAACTTATCAAGAAAGAGATGTATAACACCCATCTCAGCAACACGACACATGACATTAAGTTACTTTACTATATAATTTAAACTCCTATCATAAAATCACAAATTTAGCATGAATGGAATGTTTAAAATCCATTTTTATAAAAACAAAATATAATTTTTCTTATAGAAAAATATACCAAAAACTAAATATATTTTTCTAGAAAAAAAAATACTAAAACTAAATATATATTAAAAAAAAAACTAAAACATAAGCAAACTAGAATTTGAATTTGACATTCTTGGTCACTTTCGGAAACATACGGTGGAATGTAATCTCTTTATCCTCATCTTTAGCTTTTTCCTAAAAAATAAAAGCATACAAAAGTGGGAAAGAGCCATAAAGCATGGGGAAGCTTTTTCCTAAGCACAAAAGCATCTAAAAAGTGGAAAATTCCTTTTTTTATATGAGGAAACATTATTCACCCAAAATATTTTTCCCAAATTGAACTAATGAGGAATTTTGGAAATCTTCATAGCCTCCACTTTCCTATATATTAGAGGCTTGGCCATTGAAAAAATGATGGGAATTTTGTATTGTCACGCTCTTGAGATCTGTCTTGAGAGGGAGAGTTTTGGAGCTATGAGTTGGGGGAGGTGATGTTGCAACTATATCTGATTGTTGTAACTTTCCTCCAACTCCTTTATTCATATAGATCAGTTGTTCTTCCTTCCATATGTTTCTATTCATTCTTTACTTCTTCTATTTAACTAATGTATGCATGGGTTTTTGGTTTATATTTATTTATTCAATAATATTTATATGTTTTTTATAGTTTTGATTATTAAGATATTATGTTGTGAAGGTTGCTTTATTATCTCTCTTATGTGCAGGACCAAGCTTTGGAGCTAGCTAGGAGCGCTTCTTGGCTATACGAAAAACTCCAAGAAGACCTGCATGCGAGGACTCACAAGAATTCATTCTCTTTTTCTTAATCTATACTCTACATCTTGATCTACTAAGAATCCTAAGCCTTAGAACAACCTTTCTCTTAATTGGTTTGTCCTAGGTTTCTGAGATAAACTGAGAGGGTTTTGTTTTCATCTAACCATGCATTAAATCCTATAGCAAAATGATATTTAGAAAATTTAATATATTTCACTATGTAAATGAACTTAGTAAAATGAACCCATAGAGGTGGTCATAAATGGAAATAAAAGTAAAACTCTAAACAAGAAGCCAAAAGTGGATTTAACCATGGATGAAAAATTGGGAGTAGAATTGGATGTTAAACTAGCCATCAAAACAATATGCAAACAATGACACAAAAAGGTTTTTAAAGTAAAATTAAAAAGGGGTGCAACACTAGACACAAAGAAGGGAACAAAATAGGGCATATGAAAGGATACCGAATTGGGTGCAAACAAGGATGCAAAAATGGACACCAAAATGAGGATGCAAAGAATGGTGTAAAATTAGGATGCAAAAAGGATGTAAGAAAAGACAGAAAACAAGATGCAAAATGGGACTAAAAAATGGTGAAACCAAGGATGTCAAAGATGATGCATAACTAGATGAAAATTCCAACTAAAATCTAGGTGCAAAATGAGATGCAAATGTGGACACAAAATGTGGCGAAAAAAGGATGCAAATTTGGAAGCCAAAAAGGATGAAAAACTAGATACCAAAAAGGATGCAAATTTGGACATAAAAAATGGTGCAAAATTGGACACAAAAGAAGAAATAATGGTGCAAAAATGGGCATAAAAATGGCTCAATTTTGGATGCAAATTGAGATGCAACATTGGATGTAAAATGATGCAACAAATCATTCAAAACTTGGTGCAAAAACAAATGCAAAAGTAGACGAAAAAATGGCTCAAAAGTGAACGTAACAATAGACACAAAATGGGATGCAAAGGTGGATGCAATATATGGTTCAACATAGGATGCAAATTTAGATGCTCAAAAGGATGAAAAATTGGATGCAAGAAATGGTGTTAAAAATGATGCTAAATTGGATGCAACAAATGATGCAAAATTAAATGCAAAATATGGTGCAAAATAGGATGCAAAAAAGGGAGATAAATAAAATGCAAAAGTGGATGCAAAAAATGGTGCAAAAATGCATGCAAAATTTGGCACTAAATCAGATTCAACATATGGTGCAAAATTGGATGGAAAAGATGGTGTAAAAAAAGGCAGAAAAATTGGCACAAAAATAGATGTAAAAATAAGTACAAAATTAGAAGAAAAAGATGGCATAAGACCAGATGAAAAAATTGGCACAAATTGGATGTAAAAAAAGGCGCTAAATAAGATGTCAAAGATGGTGTAAAAATCGATGCAAATTATGACACAAAAATAGAAGCAAAGAATTCCACAAAAGAGGAAGCAAAAAATGATGCAAAAATAGATGCAAAAAAAGGCACAAAACTAGAAGCAAAACTTGTTGTAAAACCAAATGAAAATCTTGGTGCAAAATATGATGCAGAAAATGATGGAAAATTTGGCGTAAAAAAGATGCAAAATTTGGTGCAAAAAAGGACGCTTTAAAAATTGTACAATAGAGCCAGATTTAGCGCCAGGTTGCTCATCCCAATTGAGAAAAAAATGCACTAGAATGTGGTGCTAAATCTGGCGCAAATTTCCTGTTTTGTTGTAGTGGAACTGAAGGGCAAGTTTCATAACATCAAGATGCAGAAGGTTGAATAAATTCCATGGTACTTGAGAAAATTCATACAGTGTCGTGATGAAATTGGCGGGGTCAATATTACTATTCTAGAAGAAGATATGGTAGCTCTAGCTATGTTAGGTCTTCCCAAGATCTGGCACAATTATCAGGATTCCGTGAATGGTAGAGACAAAATACCAAGATGGGAGAAGTTATCGTCTGATCTCATGTAGGAAGAGATCAGGTGGAGAAATAGATATGGAACTTCATCCAAGGTTGAGGATGAGGAGAATTGTGCCTTGGCTAGAAAGGAAAAGAAAGGGAAAGGGAAGAAATCCCAATCCAAAGGAGCTTATGGTTAGGCACGCAAGAAGAAATATTTGTCGAAGATTACATGTTTTCACTGTCATGAGCTGGGCCATTATGCCACTAAGTATTTGCACAAGAAGGTCGGAAAGAAGCCCTCGGGAGGAGTAGCGAGTGAAGCTCTAGCTTCAAAAATCGAGTTGGATTTAACCATCATTGCATGCATGGTCACACCGGTGATGGGTAGTGTGGTATTTGGATAGTGGAGCCTCATTCCATATGACAGGAAATAAAGAATTTTTCAGTGACTTGGAGGAGAAGGACCTCCAGATGCACATTGATATGGGAGAAGATGGAAGTTATAGCGCAAGCGATATTGGTACAATTAATTTTTAGAGGGAGTCTGGTTATCCTCTCACATTAAAAGATGTCATGTATTTTCTCGGTCTGAAGAAGAATTTAGCTTCAATTGCTATGTTGGAATAACGTGGCTACGATGTGATATTTAGCAAAGGAAGGCTTTCTGTAGACATATCTCCACATAAGAAGTGAACTGTATCAAGGTTTTGGTGAAGAACCTCTACAAATTAGATGTAGAATATTATGAACATTGAGCACAAAAGTAGAGAAGGTGTAGAGCCGAGAAATCAGTGAATTGTGGCATAAAAGATTGAGCCATTTTCACCATGAAGCTTTGAAGATCATGCAACATATTTCTAAAGGACTTCCCAAGGGTGCACTAGAGCAGCGAGCTACATGTAAAGGGTGTACAGTGGGGAAGTACACCAAAGCTACCTTTCATGATAAGGATAGTAGAATGCAAGCAGACCTTGAAAGAGTTCACTCATATGTGTGTGGACCTTTCTCGACAACCTCCATGGCTAAGCACAAGTATTATGTTATATTTGTAGATGATTTCTCATGTAAGTGTTGGATTTATTTCATGTAGAAGAAAGACCAGACATTCTCCAAATTGTTTGAAATTAAAGCACTTGTTGAGAAAGACACTAATAGGAAAGTGAAGGCTCTCAGAAGCGATAACTGTGATGAATATGTGTCGAAAGAGTTCAAGAACTTATTTAAAACAAAAGACATTTCTATGGGAGATGACAACACCTCATAACCCACAACAGAATGGGGTGGCTAAGAGGAAGAACATAAGTATTGTGGGAGTTTCATGGGCCATGTTGCATGATTAGGGCATATATGTACGGAACACGACTCCTCATCAGATTCTCAAGATGAGTACACCAGAAGAATCCTTTTCAGGGAAGAAACCATATGTGTCACACCTCAGGATCTTTGGTTCATCAGTTTATTTTCATGTTTCCAAGGATGCAAGGAAAAAGCTAGAGATGATAGCTAAGTTGGGGATATTTTTGGGGTACACTGGTACACCTCACAACTATCAGGTGTACCTGTCATCTCACAAGATGAAAATTGTTCATAGAGATGTGAAGTTATATGAAGAGAAGGGAATGAGATGTTCCCTTGAGAGGGGGCTTCAGTTGCATGCATATGAGGAGCTTTTGGCTCCAAAGGAAGAACCTCAAGATATTGTGGAGTGGCCACAAGCAAAGGAGAAGAGAGTGGAAGCACCCACTCATGTAGAGACATTCAAATATTGAAGAAAGCGCACCAAGGAAGATGATATATTATTGCATAATGCTAAAGAGAATGTGGGAGCACCCACATCACAAAACAGATAGAGGAGGTCACCAGATCGATACACTAGGTACATGGTTCTGATGAGTGAGCTAGTTGAGATAGAACAATCCTCATTCGAGGAAGAGGTGTAACAACAATTGTTGGTTGATGTCGTGGTAGGGGAGTATGAATCCATTATCAGAAACAGTGTTTAGGAAGTGGTCCTAAGTCCAGCATACAAGTTAGTGGTGAGTTCTAGATGGCTTTACAAGGTAAAGCAAGAAGCAGATGGTAGCATCAAGAAACACAAGGATAGATTTGTGGCCAAAGGTTTCTCTCATGCGGAGGAAATTTACTATGAGGATACCTTGGTTCCAGTCATAAAGTACTCATTCATCCGGTCAATTCTAACACTGTCAGCATAGATTGGATGGAAGATCCACCAGATGGATGTGAATATAATATTCCTCAATAGAGTGATTGAGGCAGAGGTGTACATTGAGAAGTCAGAAAGATTTGAGAACTTCGATAGAGAGTCGCATGTGTGCAGACTAAATCAAGTGTTGTATGGATTGAAACAAGCACCCCATGCTTGGTACAACAGGATCAATAGCTATTTCACCAGGTTGGGCTTCACCAAAAGTGAAGTAGATGCAAACCTTTACCATAATGTGGTTGAAGGTAAATTATTGATTATAGTATTATATGTCAATGATTTAATTCTAATATGTGATAAGAATATGGTCAAATCTTGCAAAGAGGATCTTGCAAGATAATTTGAGATGAAGGACCTATGTCTCGTGCATTATTTCCTAGGTATGGAAGTATGGCAAGGAGATGAGGAACTGTTTGTCTCTCAGGGAATGTATGCCAATGAGATACTAAATAATTTCCACATGGAGAGCAGCAAACCCATGGAGACTCCTCTAGCAGGGAATTGGAGGAAGGAAGATACTACTTCAAATGTAGTAGTGGAGGCTACCATATACAGGTAGCTTGTGGGTTCACTTATGTATTTGGTGAACACACGACCAGACATGTGTTATGCAGTTAGCTAGCTTGGTCAAGCAATGGTTAAGCTAACCAAATTGTGTTGGAAGGCAACCAAACATGGGTTGAGATAACTCAGAGGCACTAATCAGTATGGTCTTTGGTACATACGGATAGAGGGAGTGAAGCTTCAAGGATTCACAAATGCAGATTGGGAAGGTAGTCCATCAGACAGGAAGAGCACATCAAGAGGCATCTTTAGTATTGGATCAATAGAAATTTCTTGGTACATTAAGAAGTATAGATCAGTTCCTCTCAGTTCAACAAAATCAGAGTACATGGCTGCTAGTCAAGCATATTGTGAAGCTATCTGGATGAGGAAGATTCTTCTTGGATTATTTGGTCAGATGATGGTGTTAGAGTCGGTTTGGTCAGCCCTTCATCAGAGATCAAAACTCTTTGCACATTTCAATTTTAGGTGTCCCGCTTCATTCACTCAGCTGCATTTCGCTAGGGGCATGCCATGATCTGACGGAGAAAGTTATGCTAATCATTTTCCCTCATGTCTGGCTCCTGTTGGCTCAAGTCTTTTGTCAACAATCAACAAATTCCATGACAGTCAAGGTCTGGTCCTTTACAGGACAAAGTCATTTTCTATGTTTGGGTCTAGGAATTCATCAATTTGGTCTTTGAAACATGTCTAGTAAAGCCATGCAGGCCAGAGGGAGGCCTTACACAACTATGGTTCAGAAAGCTTCATTGTCACTTGGATAGACTTTGATTCTTCTTCAAAACTCTGTTTTGAAGAAAACTCAAACAAGGTCATTTATGACAAAATTTTCCAAAAAAATCACCAGTTGACTTTTTAGATGCAGTTATGATTTTCGTGGCCAAATGCTTTATCATACAGTCCCCGCAAAGATGTGCCGAAAATTTCATCTTTAGAGCCAAAATGTCAAAGGGAAAGTGAAAATCAGTGTGTTCTAAAGTCAATGAAAAAGTGAAAAACACAACATTAGAAAAATGGGTTTTCAAGGAAGAAAAATTAAACCCATCTCTTCCAAGCCTATATATACTTGTTTTTTCCCAAAGCAAAGGCATTGTGCTCTTGCAAGACTTGGAGAAAGCATTTCAAAGGTGTGAGTGCGAGGTTGGAGAGTTTGAGTGAGCGGAAGTAGGTTTTGGGAGGGCGCAGCGCATATACCCAGGGGCGCGGTGCACTCACTAGGCGCGACGCACACGCAGCCAGCCTGCCGTTGAAAGATTACACAGGCGCGGCGCACTGGGAATTGCGCGCGACGCACACAGTCCAGCGGCCAAGAAACAATGCCAAACCACTTCAAACTTTGGTGAAGGCTATCAAATTGAGAGGTAAGCCTTATGACATCACCTGCTCATCAAATTTTGTCGAGGATATAGTGTTTGTGAAGAGGTTTGAATGTCACCCAAAATGCATAATGTCAACCATGAGAAAATCACCAAGAAAACAATGGCTAAGGTTGTAAATTGTGTTGATTGTGCTAAGGTTTGACTCCACTCACCTATTCCCCTCACCTACCATTTTTTCCCCATCCTCCCTTAAACCCCTACCCTAAGTCACTACCAAACCCTCTCCCTATTCCTCCACTATTTGGTCAATGCAAAATCACCATAGGACCAGCGTATTGGGCAAGCAAAGTTGTGGAAGAGGGGTGCATGGTCGAAGGGTTAAACAGTCAAACTATTGGGATTGGCTTAGGATGTTTTCATCATTCCCCTCCTAATACTCCCTGTTTTATTGTCCCCTTGGCGGCAGATTTTCAGAGCAGCTACCAGCTTCATTGGAATTCAAGGGCAGCATAAAACTCAGGGTACAAACAACAGTAATGGCATCTGAAGTTTCATCAGAATATGAGGAGGAGACCCACAGTGACACAGCTTCAGGAGAAAGGGCCCAAAGGAGACATCACCGAAGTGGCAAACAACTTAGAGACGAGCCAAACACCCTCACCGAGTTGCAGGCATGCCCTCTTGCTATGTCTTGTTTCCAACACTTACATGTTTCGAATTTTGTCAGAGGGTGGCCAATGTTAGAGTTCATCACGAGTTGACCCGTCTTTTTTCACTTCACCTACATGGAGGACAGTCTATCTTGGCTGGGGTCACTTTCACATTGACACCCGAGACCATATCAGTGGCAACAGGCATACCAAACATTGGAGAGCAATGGCATAAGAAAAAGAAGGTAGAGAGGCATCATTATGAGCCTTACATCAAAGACAGCTGTTTGAGCCACCTCACGAGAGTTTTTCCATTCATATTTCTGAAAGATGAGTATGCCCCGCTCATGAAATTGATCATGAAGTACTTCAGTTGCGAGGGGAGGTTTTCTCACCTTTATGCCTATCACATCAGGTTGCTCATGCACTTTACCAGGGTGCGGATGATGAACCTCCCATTTTTCATCTGCGAGAACATAGAGAGGATGAGAAATTTCATGCAACACAAGAGCCCTCGACAACAGCTCAACAGTGTGTATCACTTTGCCCTTATTCGGATTTTGGAAGACCATCAGTTGGGATTGCAGGGTATTGCTTGGGAGGACTTCATTTCTCGTGACTTCTTCAATGCTCCACAGGTGGTTTCAGAGGCAGAGCATGAGGTAGGGGGCCCATCCCATCAGTATGAGCGACATGAGAGTGCCACTATGCCAGTATACATCACCTATCAGAAAGGCAGTAGACCCTTATTTGCAGCAGCAAAGCGAGTGTTATCTCCACCCGGGGTGGAAGGGGCCTCGCTTCCGACGTCAGCATCACAGGAGTAGGGTAAGGGTAAGGAGCCAGTGCAGGAGGAAGGGCCATCAGGTGAGCGAGAGACTGAGTTTGTTCTCCTCCAGGATGATGAGACAGATGCAGAACCAACAAATGAGAAGCTCACAGAGATCATCCAGGAGCAGCAGTCAGTGATTGACTCCTTGTATCTTGACTTGGAGAGGGCCAAATGGAACATGAACTACCTGTAGTAGAGAAACAAACAGCTTGAGGACCAACAGACGATCATGGAGTTGCAGAACATCCGTGAGCATCGCCAAGCTGCTCAAAGAAGAAGGGTTGTGCTCACATCTTTGGAGCAAGCAATCAATGAGGATCGAGAGGCCAACCTTGAGAGGGTCAACATGCATTTGGAGAGGCTGCTGGACAAAGCCGACCAGGACCTTTCTCTATTGAGACATATGGCTTTCCATTACAGGGTGCGAAACATGAGTGCACAGGCCCGGATAAGGAACTTGAAAGAAAAATTGAGGAAAGCAACAAGAAGGGCAAAACGGGAAAAAGAGAAATATCAGCTTCGAATCTTGGCTGAGGCTTCCTTGGATCATCATAGCACCCCATAGAGATCCTCTAGCCCAAATTTCAAAAAATTTGGGGAAATTTTGGTCACTTGGTAATTTTTTGGGTAAAAAACAGGGATTTTCTCCCTGTGCGCCACGCCACTGGCGCGACGCTAAAGTTCTATGGCTCCAATTGAGAAATGGCTTGCAGATTTGGATTCAGCATGGAAAATTACGACTACTGGCATCCAGGCAAGAGATTTGGGCAAGATTTGGGTCTCCTAAAGCTTAAAAAAAACCCAAAAATGGCCTCTCTGCCACTTTTTTGACACACAGAAAGCAGTCTTAGGAGAATGGAGATTTGGAGGGGAAAATGAGCATCAAATTTGAAAATTCTAGTTGGGTTAGAAATTAGATAGGACAAGATTTCCAGCAAGCCCACTTGGGCACATTTTGGACACCTGCAAGTGCCCCAAAACAGGCCCCAAAGTAGCGTGACGCACAGAGAAAATGGCGCGACGCACAGAGGAAAAATTGCCCAATTTGCTTCCGTTTCGCGAAATTTCGGTTCGCGACTTCTCCAACTGGGCCCGCTCATCTACACTTCAGTTTTTTGGCACCAAAGGCGGCATTTAACGTGTTTTTTCTCCAGATTTGCTTCTATCCAAGTGGTGAAGGAAGGCAAACGGTCACCCAAGCCAAATGTCATGTTTGTAGCGCTGCACCTGTCGCTGATGGTTGGCTCTCCATCTCCATTTTGCAATGATTCGAGTAACTCCCCAACCCTTGGGCGTTTTATCTCTTCCTTACACATTATATATATTGTATGCAAGTTATTTGCAAAAGGTTGGTTGGCTTGTAACTTCTGGGAGACTGTGGGAAAGAAACTTTGTTTCTTCATTGTCTATTTTTGACAGAGAATTAATGAAAGGAAGCGGCTCTATTTCATGAGATTCTTGTGGTTATGAGTGTAGAAAATGTGTCTCTTATGTTTTCATATGTATTTCATTATGTTTCATAATTCAATTCATGTTCATTTCCAGTGAAATTTTTTGAGTGAGATTAGGTAGAATTCAATTTTATTGCTCTGCCTGTGGGAAAATTTCATGTTCAGTGTTACTCTTTTGTTGAAAAGGGTTCATGTCACTATGCCCTTTTCACTTTCTTCAGTATTCTTTTCATGCCGCGTTACCTCAAACTAAAATTGTTACATTTTCCGCCTACCTTGCCTCACAGAATAATCTATGCCTTTGTATTAAATTCTCTGTTCTTTGTTGAGCGCCGATCCCATAACATCCCAGAAGCTCGGTCATTCATAAATTTGTTTCCATAATCCCTATTCACTTACTAGCCTAAGGTAAATATTGCATTGTAAGTCATCTCAGACCATTTCGATCATCTATTCACTGAGCGTGACTCGGAGAGAGCCCTCTCCTGTTCTGGTAGGGCTAGCTACTAGACTGAGCGTGGTTTGTGGTTACTCTATTTTTTGCCTTCCTTCAGCCTAAGGCAAATTTAGGTTCTAACAGATGGATCCCATTTTGATTTATTGTGAAAATCATAGTTGTATCAAACTCTTTGAAAATCCATATTTTTATGATCGTTCCAAGCATATCAACATCCGGTATCACCATCTACGATATTTTGTGCATAGGAGAATCATGTGGTTGGAGTAAATTCTTGTTATAGACATATTTGGGCACATCAAATCCAAACTTACATGTCGATAAAATAGGGCTCATCAACCCCTAAAATATTTGTTTCATACCCTAAAAGAGCTTAGTCATCTGATTACATCATTCCCCAAAAGTTCCACCTGAGAAACCATCAAGAATTGACCTAAACTGAACCATACTGACTGCTCCACTGGCAAAGTGTGATGCATACTGAGTGTTACACTGCCAAGGTGTGATGCATACTATTTGGGCCTTCTATAGGGTCTGATGGTTGAGGATGGACAAATGTACAAGACAGTTTTCTAGGTGGTTGCTCATGGAATCTTCTAGAAACTTCTCCTGTGCCACTTGCCTCTATGAATTCGCCCAGGGATGAGTAAGAGATCCAAGAAGTCTCCAAGTGGAATGACACTAATCAAACCCCCAGAGATGACTCACACCCTTGCACACATCTATAAATGGATCCCTCATCTAAGAGATCCAGGAGGCTGGAATATTGTGAATTGCAAGGAAGTGCTGATAGTTTGTAATTGAGGAAAGAGCATTGTATTGTTGGTGTGATCTTGCTATTTCATGAGGTGAAGAGGGATTGATGTTGGGAGGATTAAGCGAAAGTTCTAGGTTGG
Source organism: Pinus tabuliformis (assembly GCA_031772625.1). Classification (NCBI taxonomy): domain Eukaryota; kingdom Viridiplantae; phylum Streptophyta; class Pinopsida; order Pinales; family Pinaceae; genus Pinus; species Pinus tabuliformis. The sequence goes on from CM062818.1 coordinate 1,000,395,177, forward strand.
TTCCATTATCTTTCTCTTATCTGTTACACATAGAAGAAATCGTTGAATTTCTTTAAACTGTTGTTTCTAGGGTAGCTGCCAAACCTAGAGGACTAGTCGTTTGAAAAGACACTAGTTTTCCCAGAAACAAATTGTCAACTCCACTGGGGAGTGAATAGATTTTGTTTTATTGTTATTGTTTATTTTATAAACTATAGACAGATTCTGAAGTTAGCCAGGTAGCCTTCAAACTGCTCTTACTCTGTAATTGCATAGTAGATGAATGTTGTTTCAGTAAATCTCTGGTTTAGTTTATGAATTAAAATTTTGACTTGCAAGCACATATAGATGCCCTTTTGGTAGCTTAGTAACCTCTCAAGAAATTCCTCTATAATTTGCTCTTTACTGTCCATCAAAGCTCAGCTTAACTCATTGAAAACAGCTGCACATCTGAGCCAAAACCCACTATAGTTGCGCTCTCTGGCCCATCGCACTATCTGTCACTGTAACCCAGTATGCATCGCACCTCCCAAGTGTAGTAAGTGCAATGCATCCCTGTTTTTGTGAAGCCTAGGTGCGATGACTGTCTGAATCCTTTTTCCATTCTAGAAATTGGGAGTTGTTTACCTTGTTTTCAGTTTTGTTTAGTTGTTTTTCTACTTATGAACAGTGCCTCCTTACTGAAGCCTACTTGCATCACATAGATCAGCCTCCATTAGATTAGGATTAGCAAATGTTTTTATGTATTTGTCATCATTTACAATCCTTTTTCAAAAAGTTGCTTAAATCAATCTGTCGCTTTGGTACAAAAAGTGTCGTAATTGTCGTTTTTTGTCGAAAAGAGAAGTGTCGTGGATTCTTCCTTCCCTTGATAGTCGATTGAACTTTTGTTCATGTATTTGTTCTGATTTTTTTATATTTGAAGTGCAAAAATCATTTTTATTCAAAATTGAAAAGTGTCATTTAGTCTTCCTTTCTCTTTTGAAGAAGAAATTGTCGAAATTGTCTCTTTGAAAGAAATATTTCAGACCTTTGCTGCATTTAGTTTTCCTTTTTGGCATTTTTCACATTAAGGAGAGCGAAAACAAATACATGCATTTGCATTTAGCATTTTTAGTTTGTGTGCGAAAAAATGATTTAGGAAAATGCACTAGTGTGTGCTCTTTGCTCTTTGTTGAAAGAATTGTAATCTTCTTTCCCTAGTAGCTAGGATTTTCATTGATTAAAATAAACAAAGATTGTTTATCATTGTAGATTGCATTTTAGGAATTTCAAAGTCATCATCATGCGGTGAACCATTGAAAGGCAAACTTTAAACAAGATCAACTTTAAAATAAATTTCAATGAACATAACAACGCTTTGGAACTTAACGCAACATATCTAGAGGTTTAGGCTAGAGACATGCTCCGTGTCATTAAAACTAGTAACTATCGTCTTCATTGAATCTTGGGTGATTCCTCCTCCTTGATACGAAAAGTGCTAGCATGGATTTGTGCTCCACGTACCGTTGCGTATATTTTGGGAGACCACAATAGGCTTATATCCTTTATCCATAGGAAGCTGAGTCTGCCGCCTTATTGATCGCAATGCACTGAACACAACATTCAGGAAGATTGATTGACGTACATAAGTCCTTGGTAATTTATCTTTAATTTATCAACAAGGTGTATTTTGCATTTTTTCGATTGGTTTGGCAATCCCTCTGTCTAGATTTTCTAGAGTAGTCACTTTCATTCCTTTTCAACTCTTTAAAATAAAAGGTCCATCTGAGCACTTGTCACTTCAAGCTCATTAAAAATAGAAGGTGATTAGTGTCATCTTTAGCTTTTTCTTGACTCTTAAAAACTGAAAAAGCAAAATTGTATCAAAGCATCATTAAAATTAATTGAATTCGGAATAACATCCCTGTTCCTTAGTTGATCCTAAGTTGGGATATATGGAGACAAATTCGGAGTCCACCAATCAAGGAATCCCTTTTGAGGGGAATCCTAGTCCTTTTTCTTCTTGGGGAAATGTTGGTGCTCCGTATATGGCTACATTGTCCCTTCCAGGAATTGCCATTGGCCTGCCGGTATGGCTATTCTCAACCTTTGTGGTTCAAAATGCCACGATTCCTCCGCAATCGAATCAAACTCTAGTTGATACTGAAGTTGACCCTTCGCCTTATTCTTCGTTTGTTTCTCCCTCTCCTTCTTCCTCTTCGCTTGGTGAAAGTAGTGATGCTAATAGCCAGGTGGCTGAGAAGAAGAAGAAAGGAAAGGAGAAGAAGAAGAAGTCAATTCAGCAAGGGGGCAACCAAGCAACCATTGCTTTGAATACATCATCTAGGGAAAATCCACACATTAAACTTTCCAAAGACAAATTTCCATGCGTAATTTGTGCAGGTGACCATTTTTCTTGAGACTATCTTTGCTTTCATCGGATCTTGAAAGAATGGTCTCCCCGTTCACACCATCCAGTGTCATCAAATTCTACAGATCATGTTGGTAACACACCTTAAACTAGTGATAGTAAAGTTCATGGACAGAGGAGAAATTCTAGGTTTCCATGTAGGTTATGTGAAGGGAACCATGCCCTTCACCTTTGTCCGTTTTTGGAAGAATCCAAAAAAGTGTTGAATAATCATCCTACTTCACCGCAGCGACTTCCATCTGGCTACAAGAAACTCTTCCCAAGTCCTTTACTAGTTGAAAAACCGACCGACTTAAATCAACCGTCGGTCGAAACCACTCTCTCTGAAAGTGAATCTTATGAGTCTATACCTGACCAAAGTCAATAAGTTGAGGTGACAGTTGACCCAAGTTCACCTTCAGATAATCGTACCCTTCTCGAAGAGAGTGAGAATGATACCGTTCAAATTCTTTTTGTTACTTCAGATTTCGATGAACTTGGGAGCAATCCACCTATTCCATCTAGACAAGAGGAAAACCCTCCATTAACTCAAGTGGTTAATTCTCCCATTCTTTTGGTACCCCCTCCAAGTAGTCTAGTCACTTCCTTTGATTGGAATCAACTAGAAAGATACTGCCTTCCTTCTTATGTACCTTTCCGGATCATAGTACAAATTTGTAAAATGATCGTGTCTGGCACTATTATAGATGAAGGGGCATCAGTGAGTATCCTTTCCTCAACTGTTTGGAAAGCTCTTGGTTCGACATCACTTATGCCTGTTACACAGAATCTGTCAGGCTTTAACAAAGGAACCAGTCGGCCCTTAGGGATCCTTCCGAAGTTACCAATCACTTTGAGAACAAAAACCGTTCATCTGAACATGATGATAATCCTAGGACTGTTAGATTACAATTTACTTCTTGGGCGTGACTATGTTTATAACATGGAAGTTATTGTTTCAACACTCTTCTAAGTGATGCATTTCCCGCATGAAGGCAAGATTGTCACCATTGACCAACTTTCATTTCCTGGTCCAAGCATAGCTCCAAGTCAATCATCATCCCTAAATGGTCCTTTTACATCAACGATATCACTTGAATCTTCATTCCATCCACCCGATCGCCATGAGTAATCTGGTGAATGTAACAAAGCTTAGGGGGCATGCACCCTTGTCTATTTTGGATGCACCCAGTTGCAAAGTTAAGTTTCCCTGTAGGTTATGTGATTTGTTTGACACACCATTCACCTTCATCTATACTGGACGAAACCAAGGAGGTGTTTTGTCTATTCTGGACGAAACCATCCTACCTAACCACAACGATTTCCATCTAGTTATACAAGGCTCTCCTTTTCATCATGCTAGGGGCATGCAAACTATTTTTATTCCCTTTTTTCAATTTCATTTTAATTTTTAGTTTTGTCGTTTCTAGCTTTTTAGTTTTGTCGTTTCTAGCTTGAGTAAAAATGAATCTAAAACCAAGCATAGTTCCCCCATGGTTCAAGCATGTCAAAAAATGAACCCACCAAGCATAGTTCCCCCATGGTTCAAGCTTGTCAAAAAATGAAACCACCAGGCATAGTTCCCCCATGGTTCAAGCTTGTCAAAAAATGAACCCGCCAAGTATAGTTTCGCCATGGTTCAAGCTTGTCAAAAAATGAACCCACCTTCAACTAAATAACCTTTGCGATTGCTATTCTATCAGCCTTTTGAGCCTTGGTTTTGTACCTCTCATCAACTCCATCCCTTTGGCCGATCATACGCTCTCACTTGTTTGTTTTACCCTTTTGAGGAATAATTGCGATGAGTGGTCTTATTAGCCATCCTCTTCACAGAATTCACCATGTTTTGAGAAGTTCCAAATTCACCAGAACCAGTTGCTACCCTAGACACCACTCGTTCCTCAAAATCGAGTCTCCTTTAAACCCTTTTTAGACTCGTTAAATATGAAAATATTGTCGAGAAATTGGCCTTTCCAACTCGTTGAATTGATTGGAAATGTCATCCCTCCTATATGATTTTATATTTTTTTGGACCTGAGGGATTATCTTACGAAAAAGTCGAGTGTTTGTCTTTTTCAGCTTGTTAAAGTGATTGGAAAAGTCATCCTTTTTGTATTATTTTATCCTTTTTCGAACCTAAGGGATTATTTTACGAAAAAGAGCTTCTGGAGTTTTCTTTTCGTCCCTTTTCAAACTCTCTAAACATGAAAAGGACTGAGTTATCCTTGTCGTTAAACTCGTTAAAACAATAGTGACAAACTTGTCCATTCTATATGAGACCGAGTTTCACTGTCGCTAGACTCGTTAAAACATAGCGACAGGTTTTCCCAAAGGGAAAATTATAGAACAAGCATATGTTATCCTCCTCAAACTTGAAAAAAATAAAGAGTTACTGGTCAGAAATGACTGGGGAAAAAGGGAAAAAGCTTGAAGAATTTATGGTAGCATGTTTCTCTTGAACATGACACTTTCACTTCATCTTCATGATTGAGTTGGGTTGGGTTATTCCATTCACTGGTCATCTCACCATTGGTCTTTCATACCATCCATCTGTTGGGGTTAATGCTACCAATTCATCTCAGTGTCTCCGACATGTTCAAGAGAAGTCATTTAGTTGAGAAACCACCATCAAGTTAATGTCTCATCCACTACAATACCTCCAACCTTCTTTTTTTTCATGACCGCCAATCCTGAACCTTGTGTCGTCAGTTCATTTTCACCTCCAAAAATCATTTGCTTTGTTTCGTGTCGTAGATGTGGAATACATTAAGGCCCTCCTACGACGATTCACTTCTTGTCAACATCAGCTCATTATCCAAGAAGTTGACTTAGAAACAACCCTTTCAATGCTTTGAAGCATGCATACATCAATGTCAAGTTTATCACTTCTGGCGACAGGTTGACATCAATGCCCTTCGACCGAAAGATTTTGCGTGGTGTTCAACATCAGATCATATATTCACACCACGTGAATTGTACTGTAGTACCTTGAGGGTCATTATCATTTTCGATGATTCCTCTTGCGTCTGTTAACAGCTTACATTATTGGCTGGTAATCAGGTGATGTCTTTCCATGTTTGACTTCAGAACATCTCTTCACATGGATTGACTTGAACATCGGGCGAAGATTGAACGAGTTTGAAGACCCTGGATCTAGTTTCATCCATCTGGACTGCGATATATTGAGGGATATAAAAACATCAAATGTACAAAGGTGCTACACAGATGGTCATCCTAACCATGGATGATGACTCTACATCTAAATAATCACCAGTCTACATCTACAGATGACTATCTAATCTATGTACATGAAATGAATTTACAAAGCTGAGCATGGGAATGCCTACCTCAGCTAGATCATGAAAATTACATTATGATGATGTATTGTAGTGTAACTTATGCAGGTCACCTTCCAGTTTGAAACCTCGGATCCTCATGATAAAACATTTCACCTGACATCAAAATTCACGACTTCATGCTTTAGGGGGCAACTGTTATAGACATATTTGGGCACATCAACCCCAAACTTACATGTCGATAAACTAGGGCTCATCAACCCCTAAAAGATTTGTTTCATACCCTAAAAGAGCTTAGTCATCTGATTACGTCATTCCCCAAAAGTTCCACCTAAGAAACCATCTAGAATTGGCCTAAACTGAACCATATTGACTGCTTCACTGGCAAAGTGTGATGCATACTGAGTGTTACACTGTTAGGGTGCAATGCATACTATTTGGGCCTTCTATAGGGTGCGATGGGCAAGGATGGACAAATGTCTGAGACAGTTTGCTAGGTCGTTGCTCATGGAATCTTCTAGAAACTTCTCCTGTGCCACTTGCCTCTCTGAATTCGCCTAGAGATGAGTAAGAGATCCAAGAAATCTCCAAGCGGAACCAATTGTAACAAGTGGAATGACACTAATCAAACCCCCAAAGATGACTCATACCCTTGCACACAACTATAAATGGATCCCTCGTCTAAGATATCTAGGAGGCTGGAATATTGTGAATTTCAAGGAAGTGTTGATAGTTTGTAATCGAGGAAAGAGCAATGTATTGTTGGTGTGATCTTGCTATTTCATGAGGTGAAGAGGGATTGATGCTGGGAGTATGATGCTGGATCAGACAACTGGGTTGTAATTCTCCCTTCTATTAATAAAGTTATTCAAGTTTTCTTCCATATGATTGTGCAATTGTGAATGTTATCATTTGTGAATGCTATCATTTGTTATTAAACATTTGATTCTGTAATGTTTATGTTGTAATAGATCAAGATGCTTTGACAGTTCTTTGTTACTGTGTTTCTACAGGTACTCTCCAAGCGGGTTAAGTACAGGGAGGAGTTGCAAGCTCTGTCAAGGGGGAGAGATATCAAGCAAGGGATTAAGCGGAAGTTCCAGGTTGGTTCCATTATCTTTCTCTTATTTGTTACACGTAGAAGAAATTGTTGAATTGCTTTAAACTGTTGTTTCTAGGGTAGCTACCAAACCTAGAGGGCTAGTCGTTCGAAAAGACACTATTTTTCCCAGAAATAATTCCTATAGAGGAACGGGATGCAGACATCTTGACAAAGGCATTGTCAAGAGGAAAATTTAAGCTCCACATTGATAGGATTGGGTTATTTGATAATCCCATTCTTATTCCTAACAACTAGTTCTTAACTAAACCCTTAATATTTTAATATTCTAATATTATATAAATAATTATTAAATTCATTGAAATAGAATTTTCTAGATTTAGTTATTCCTAACAGCTAGTTCTTAACTAAACTCTTAATATTTTAATATTCTAATATTATATAAATAATTATTAAATTCATTAAAATAGAATATTCTAGATTTAGTTATTCATAACACCTAATTTTTAACTAAATTCATAAAATTTTAATATTCTCATACACAATCTCTTTACAAAAAAATTCAAATAATATTTTTCTTACCTTAGTAACTAATTTTGTAACGGCTAACTCTGGGCAATGATGCATCCATGCTATTTATTCCTACAGATCGATTGATTTCTCACCTTGTCCTGAGGATGAACCACATTAGTTGGTTTGAAACGTCAACCAAATCCTAATAATGTGATTAATCTGGAAGACATAATCCCTTTCTTTTTGAGAGGGAGTGTTGAACATGCAACAAGAAAATATTGATTTAATTTTCCCTTGAATTAAATTAGGAGAAAAATTGTAATACGACATCACAAGGCAATTTGTAAGAGTTAACTAAGTTAATTTCACTTAGTTGACTCAGTTAATTCGAGTTGAGGGTCTAAAGTTCATTTCACTTAGTTGACTTGGTTAATTTGAGTTAAGGGTCTAACTTGAGTCATGTAAAGTGTCTCCTAAATTTTATGAGCCTAGGGTGAGTTTAATTTGAGTTGTAATAACTTAATTGAGTTAAACTGAGTTAGTGTCAATTAAACTAGTTCCAACTGTTGGAGGAATTAGTAGGAGGTTTGGTAGTGGGGTGCATCTTAAATGTTCAACCAGTTAACTAATAAATCAGCCATAATTAACTCATGCATGCAAGAAATTTGAGTTACCCAATTGATATTGGAGTTCAAGGGAAATGTACTATCATTTGTATAATTTTCTGAGTTGTATAGGTGGTGCATGCAGTCAGAGGAGGGCCTACAGGGATTGTGCAATTTCAATTAGGAATTTCCTAATTAATAGGGAGATAATTCCCAAGGAAAAAACGCAAGGAAATAGGAGCTTAGGAGGCAGCATAACTCGTTAAGTATTGGCCAGAGTCAAGTTGTGAGGCAATGAGATAAATTGTACTGGTGTAGAGGTTTCTTAGGCTTGAGAAAGCATTGTAAATATTCTCTATCTTTCTCTATTTGTAAATTGTACAAATAGGAAGGGGTTTTGAGCAGCAAGTTTTCCAGTTAGATAAATCTCTGAGCATGTGCGATTGAATCTTGTCAGTTTTGTGATTTCTCGATCAATTAATTGTTTCCACTGATGAGTAGAATAGATTCAAGTCTTTTGTTTTAGCATATTACATAAGTCGTTTCAATCTACAAGGAATTTCTACATTAGGAAAGTTTTAGAAGTGATATGAGGGTCAATCAAGTTTTTCCATCGTCTCTTACCCTTTTTGGTTTATATATCAACAAGCTTGAGGAGTGGCTAAATTCGCAAGGGGGTGACGGTAACCATTTGGGAAAGTTTGTTATAAGGCTTATTTTGTATGCATGTGACCTTATTCTGATTACTAAATATGCTCTTGGTTTACGAGAGCACGTACTCTCCCTTGAAAATTTTTGTAGAAAGGCAAGGATGCAAGTCAATATTAGAAAAACGAAAATAGTAGTTTTCTCTAACAAAATAAAACATAACTAGCATAAGTTATAATTTGAAGGAACTACTCTAGAAGAAGTTACAGATTAAAAATACATCGGAATTGAATTCAATAGAAATCTAAGTTGGGAAGATTGTAGAAAGAAAATAAGTTTGGGGGGGTTGGAAAGCATTTTATGCTTTTCAAAATAAGTGTAGAGAGGTAGAGTTATGGGATTGGAAAAACATTCAAACTATTTTTGGGTTTTTAGTGATTCTGGTGATTATCTACAGTTGTGAACTATGGGCCAACAGTACATCCGACATGCAAAGGAAAAAAATTGAGAAAATTCAAAAGCATTTGATTACAAATAAATTCAAATTTTAAAGTGTGGTTCCTTATGCTATCTTGTTAAGTGAAACAAGGGTTGCTCATATTGAAGCAATTGTTATGGTGTGAGTCATAAGGTAATTAAAGAAAATTGAGACAATGGAAGAGGGCAGATGACCTAAGGTTGTCATTAATGACATATTGTGCAAAAGAAAGAAGACTTGGATGTGGCAAAATAACAAATGGTTTAGTAAATGGGGTATTTTCTTGAACATGTGTCCCATAAACAGTGAAGAGATAAAAGCTTTGTTATGGATAAGTTCCACAAGCATACTTGAGATAAGGAGCTAGGGATAAATATAAAGTACTATATTGAAAAGTTTAATCCCACTCATAATCATCAACAAAAAGTGCACATAGGGGCCAATATTTCTTAGAGAGCTAAATTTCTTATTACATAGTTAAGGACTAATTCTCATCAACTTTGTTGTGAAACAGGGTGCTGGAAAAGCCAAAAGAAATCTAGGAGGAAAGAGTATGTATTTTTTTCTCTTCTGGAAAAGTGGAAATAGAAAAGCATTTCATTTTATAATGTGAGGCCTTCTAAGACATCAGGGAAATTTATGCAGATATTCAAGCAGCTAGTTCTTGGGATAATTTATTCAGCGAGGGTTTTTTTGAGAAGTTGGAAGTGTTTATTGTGAGGATTCATAGGAAAAGGGTTGAATACAAGAATCAAATGGAGAAGTAATTTGTCCCATAGGCTATCTTTAGCTTCGTGGAGGTTAAAATAATTTCTTTCATTCTTTCTATTGATTTTGACCAAAAAAAGGCACAAAAATGCCTTGGAATTTCACTCAATTGCAATCCCATACTCATTTCCCCAATGGGTATCCATATCTACTTCTAACTTTTAAAACTAAGAAATATTAGACCTTAGTTTTAATTTCACCAAAAGAAGTGTCAATGTGACCCAAAATTCCCTGCAATTATAGAGGCATGCTCATCTACCCAATGGGTATCCATATCTACCTTTACATTTGTGAACCCAGAATGTTCATTTTTGGACCTTAAATTGACTTTGATAAATATAGGTACAAAAATATCCTATGTTTTCACAAAATTACAGCCCCATGCTTATCTCCCATGTGGTTATCAAAATCAAGTTTTAGATCTTAAAATAGAGAAATTTCATTTTTGGACCTTATTTTAAGTTTAGCCAAAGCAAGCACATAAATGGATCGAAATTTTATGCAACTTAAGCCATGTGCTAATCTCCCAAATGGGTATCCATTTCTACATTTATATTTGAAAATGAGGATTTATCATTTTTGGACCTACCATTGATTTTAACAAAAAAAAAAACATTAAAATGGATGAAATTTCATGCAGTCAAATCCCCATGTTAATGTGAAAAATAGGTATCCATATCTACTTTTAGATTGAAAACTATGGATTTCCATTTTTGTACCTCACGTTGGTTTTCACTAAAATCAGCACAAAACCAACTTGGGAATTCATGCAATAAATTCCACATTCACATCTCTACAATTATTATCCAAATCTACCTTTATCTTTTAAAATGAAGAATTTTTGTTTTTGGACCTTGGTTTAAATTTAAGTAAAAGAGGCATAAAAATGACTTAAAATTTGATGCACTTACAACCCCATCCTCATCTCCTAAATGAGTATCCAAATCTACTTTTATATCTAGAGAATGAGAATTTTCATTTTTAGACCTCATATTTGATTACACAAAATGAGTCCCAAAAATAGATAGGAATTTCATGCAATTGTAGTCCATGCTCATCTCCCCAATGGGTATCCAAATATGCTTTTATCTTTTAAGACAAATAATTTTCATTTTTGGACTGCAATTTAAATTTAACTAAACTAGCATTTGCACCAGATGTTGCAAAGGAAACGCCGTAAGGCATAAATTGAAGAACGCAAATACAACAAAAAAATACTTTCATGAAGAATAAAAATACTTATAATGAATTTATTATTAGATATTCATATATATTGCACTATATATTAGCCCCACTAATTTTTTCCCTTTATTAATGTAACCTTTCACCACTATGGTCACTATAATATCAAATACAATGTGTCTTAACCAAAAACCATTATGAAAGTCAAAATACTTATATGTCCCATATCCCATATAAACCATAATATACTTTGATCACTCTTGGAGAATTGCAAACCCTTCCAAAATGCAACTTCTAACCACTATTACCATTAAGAAAAAATGGCATTTATTACCTTATAATCCTTAAGGGAATAACTCTATTATTAAGTAAACCATAGTGCAATATGATTTTTAACACAATGAATTCTAAAAATTATGACCCCTAGTACACTCTCATCATAAACACATTGTAACTCCTAAAATGTTACAAGACATAAACTTTAATACCTAACACATTAACTATAACATTAAAACTATAACCTATATGTACTTAAATTGTCTTAACATAGTGAAGGTAGAGAAGAATCAAGTGTGGCTCTTCAAATTCAATCCCATGAGAAGCGGATATAAAAAATGTTGATTATTATGTAGATGATATTTTCACTATTGACATTGACCCCAAAACCATTTTATGGGAGAAACCTATGGTAATGATGTTGATGGGTACTCATTATTCTCCCATTAAATGGTATAATGGTGGCCTACATTTTGTAAATAATTTAAGGTCTTAATGTTTGTATGCCTCTGGCTCTTTTGAGGCCATGTTGGATTGAAAGTCTGAGTTTAGGATTTGGGTAATTGCTAAAGATGGTGTCAACTGGACTTGCTGAATCAGAGAGGTGAACAAGAGCATGGATGCCATTGACAGAGTTTGCTTACCCACATCCTTGAGAATGTTGTTTTTGTGCTGTGCATATATCAACTGAGAAATACCCAGGTTTTTGAAGGTGATCTAAAAGGGGTTGAAGTTGTGGGTTATTGAATCGGGTGTACATTGACTGACAGAGTATGAATGTTTTATGCGATTGAAGGTGGGCTTGTAATTGAAAATGGAGAGGAAAGAGAATGACTTAAAAGAGCTAACGCAGCAGGAACTGAGTGGCATTTTAACTGGGGGTGGAGAAAGACTCAGAATGCTCTTGATGGTTGCTTGCTGAGGCTTGAGCTTGAGTTGCCATGAGATACTGGAGATGGGTCTAATCACAAAACCGCTTAGATAGCCTAAAATTCCAATCTTTGCACATTTAAACCTACTCTCAACCATCAAAAAACCACTAGTCTAGCCTAAATTACAACACAAAACAGCACCGACCTATCTACCGTTAGGCAACTAATTGGCCAAGTGAACGCATTTAGTGCTCAAACAGCAGAACCAACCCAACGTTACAGAAGTATCGATTCAAAACAGAACATGCAGAAACCCATTACACAACATTAATGACAAGTATGGCAGTCGCAGAACAAACCCGATGATACAGAGACCTGACATAAAAACCCAACCCCCTTATGCAGGGGACCATTACAGAATAGTTGAACCAAAAAAAAGTGTCTATGTGACATCAGAAACCAAAACTATTTCGTGAAATGTGTCATTTTTAAAAACACTTACGGAAGAAACCATAACGATGAGATAGTAAAACCGTATAGTACATATTCAGATTGCAATTAAAGAGATCAACGGAGAGCTAATCGAGAGAAACAGAGATCCAGATCAAAAAGCAGACTAGTTTATAGAACATCGAATACCAAGCCCAAAAAGTAGACTAGTTTACAAAACATCAAATACCAAGCCCAACGACAGTTACCATGCATAGCACATTCAAAAAATTGAAAATGATGCCAATTGGCTCTTGCTGTGAATTTGAACAACATAACCATAATTTATAATTCTTCTTTTAAATTCTTTTGCTATTCATTAAACGTAATTCATCCTCTCTTTCGATTCTGAAAATTAAAAGAAAGAGAGTAAAAAATAGTAGTAAAATTGTATAGTGTATATTGAAAACTTTAACATGGGGATGTCTTTTCAATTCATTTGCAGAGATCTACACGCACGCACTTAAATGTTCACTCTTCTTTTGCCCATCATCCGATATCCTATTTCTAGTGTGCGAATCGAAGTTTAGTTTAGCACAGCAATAGGTAGGTGCCATTGCCAATTTTACAGCATTCGAGAAAGAAATATGCCATCTACAATGGAAGAAGTCCTGACCCAGGATGTGAATGCTGTCGAAAAGTTGCTGTCCAATGGAATAAATCATCTTCAATTTCAAGATAAATATATCCTGCCTCCCAGTGAACGCCCCCACCTGTCTGAGGTGTCTTACTCTGAGAGCATTCCGGTGGTGGATCTCCAGGACCTGGATGGCCCTAACAGAACAAGGGTAGTTGAAGAAATCCGCCATGCGTGCGAGGAAGATGGATTTTTCCAGGTACATCATACTTCGATCCCCCTTCTCTTGCCAGTGATTTTCTTTTAATATCTCTGGATTATCCTCTACGCACACCAAAAAGGCCCTATGTTACAAATTAAGCTTGCCATGGATATTCTAGAATATTTCTTATCAGTTTTCTATTCCTGAAGTTTTTGAGGCTATTACTTTCAGAGTTGTAGGATTATTTAATCTATATTTTTAATGTCAGTCTGATGTGTTAATAAGATCTAGTGACTGGTTCAAGTTTCATATCTGAGGGTATGTACTATTCTTTTTTATGGCCACATACTTCTGGTTGATCCAAGTGAGTGCAGATAGTGAAACATGGTGTACCAGAAGGAACCATGAAAAGCATGATGGAAATTGCCAAAGAATTCTTCGAAATGCCCGTGGAAGACCGAGCATGCTAGATTCAATAGAGGGTAAATAAAAGAAGTCCAAACTTTGGAGGAACGATATTGCAACAACAAGAAGTACTTATCTTGCATATGCTTTTATACAGAGAGATCGCAGGCAACTATGCTATGAAGGTGAGAGCTCTGATTTTAAGGCTGCTGGCTGCCATTTCTGAAGCTCTAGGGCTCGATTCTAGTTACTTGGACAAAATCTTCGGAAAACACACCCAACTCATGGATATAATGTACTATCCTCCATGTCCGAAACCGTATATTACTCTTGGCACACCACGCCATACAGATGTGCGTGGCATCATTGTTTTAATGCAAGGCGAGGTCAGTGGTCTGCAAGTACTCAGAAATGGAAAGTGAGTTGTTGTAGAACCCATACCCACCGCTTTCGTTGTTAATATGGGAGATCAACTGCAGGTATTTAACAAGAGCAAGAGCAGATCCAATACTTTATTTCCTCCTAAAAATTTGACAATGTTATTGTTAATGCTAATGCTAATGCTAATAATTTATCAGGTTGTGAAAAATGGGAATTTGAAAATGTTATTATCAATGCTAATAATTTGTTAGGTTGTGAGCAATGGTAGATTCAGAAGTGTGGAACATCGAGCAGTAACAAATGCATCTGCTGCACGTATATCAATTCCTACGTTTTATGGCTCCTCGGATGATGCCTTCATTGCCCCTGCAGCGTCCCTAGTTGATGAACAGCATCCGGCTTAGTACAAAGGATATAAGATTGGAGAATTCATGAGAATTTTCTGGAGCCAGGAATTAAAGAATAAGACAGTGTTGGACCATTTGAAAATTGAATATACAGAGAACAACGGTGAATGAAATTTGTTGTTGAATTTGATTTAAGGGAGCCATTATCAACATTATTACTATCACTGGACCATCCAATAACCCCGTTGCCCTTTGGATGAATAAAAGATGATTACATAGTTTTAACTATTGAACATATTTTATTTTCAGTTCCAATCTTTGCACATTTAAACCTACTCTCAACCATCAAAAAACCACTGGTCTAGCCTAAATTACAACACAAAACAGCACCGACCTATCTACCGCTAGGAAACTAATTGGCCAATTGCGTGTACGAGAGCATTGACATGCTTTGACATGTGCCTTATGTGAAGGCATTTAGTGCTCAAACAGTAGAACCAGCCCAATGTTACAAAAGTATCGATTCGAAACAGAACATGCAGAAACCCATTACACAACATTAATGACAAGTATGGCAGTCGCAGAACAAACCCTACGATACAGAGACCTGACGTAAAAACCCAACCCCCTTATGCAGGGGACCATTACAGAATAGTTGAACCAAAAAAAAGTGTCTATGTGACATCAGAAACCAAAACTATTTCGTGAAACGTGTCATTTTTAAAAACACTTACGGAAGAAACCATAACAATGAGATAGTAAAACCGTATAGTGCATATTCAGATTGCAATTACAGAGATCAACAGAGAGCTCATCGAGAGCAACAGAGATCCAGATCAAAAAGCAGACAAGTTTACAGAACATCAAATACCAAGCCTAGGGACAGTTACCAGCATATAGCTCTACCATCAACAGGATTATTACATGGTCTTTGAAGAAACCCAAAGAAGAAAATAAACAAAAATAAAATCCACCGAAACCCCTCAAAAACCCTAACAAAAACATTGATATAGCCAAAAATTCGAACTTTGTACATTATGGGGATGGCCCAGACCTTGTAAGGATTCTCATTTTCCACTCTGACTTGTCTTACAAAGCTTGCAACTCTTGTGAAATCTTCACTGCTTGGGCTAACTTGTGCACCGTTACAGCCATGCGTAGCACATTCAGAAAATTGAAAACGATGCCAATTAGCTCTTGCCGTGAATTTGAACGACATAATCAGAATTTATAATTCTTCTTTTAAATTCTTTTGCTATTTATTAAACGCAATTCATCCTCTCTTTCGATTCTGAAAATTAAAAGAAAGAGAGTAAAAAATAGTAGTAAAACTGTATAGTGTATATTGAAAACTTTAACATGGGGATGTCTTTTCAATTCATTTGTAGATATCTACACGCACGCACTTAAATGTTCACTCTTCTTTTTCCCATCAGCCGATATCCTATTTCTGGTGTGCGAATCAAAGCTTAGTTTTTCACAGCAATAGGTAGGTGCCACTGCCAATTTCACAGCACTCGAGAAAGAAATACGCCGTCTACAATGGAAGATGTCTTGACCCAGGATGTGAATGCTGTCGAAAAGCTGCTGTCCAATGGAATAAATCATCTTCAAGTTCAAGATAAATATATCCTGCCTCCCAGTGAATGCCCCCACCTGTCTGAGGTGTCTTACTCTGAGAGCATTCCAGTGGTGGATCTCCAGGACCTGGATGGCCCCAACAGAACAAGGGTAGTTGAAGAAATCCGCCATGCGTGCGTGGAAGATGGCTTTTTCCAGGTACATCATACTTTAATCCCCCTTCTCTTTCCAGTAATTTTCTTTTAATATCTCTGGATTCTCCTCTACGCACACCAAAAAGGCCCTATGTTACAAATTAATCTTGCCATGGATATTCTAGAATATTTCTTATCAGTTTTCTATTCCTGAAGTTTTTGAAGCTATTACTTTCAGAGTTGTAGGATTATTTAATCTATATTTTTAATGTCATTCTGATGTGTTAATAAGATCTAGTGACTGGTTCAAGTTTCATATCTGAGGGTATGTACTATTCTTTTTTATGGCCACATATCTTCTGGTTGATCTAAGTGAGTGCAGATAGTGGAACATGGCGTACCAGAAGGAACCATGAAAAGCATGATGGAAATTGCCAAAGAATTCTTCGAAATGCCCGTGGAAGACCGAGCATGCCAGATTCAATAGAGGGTAACTAAAATAAGTCCAAACTCTGGAGGAACAATATTGCAACAACAACAAGTACTTATCTTGCATATGCTTTTATACAGAGAGATCGCAGGCAACTAAGCTATGAAGGTGAGAGCTCTGATTTTAAGGCTGTTGGCTGCCGTTTCTGAAGCTCTAGGGCTCGATTCCAGTTACTTGGATAGAATCTTTGAAAAACACACCCAAATCATGGATATAATGTACTATCCTCCATGCCTGAAACCGGATATTACTCTTGGCACACCACGCCATTCAGATGCACGTGGCATCACTGTTTTAATGCAAGGCGAGGTCAGTGGTCTGCAAGTACTCAGAAATGGAAAGTGGGTTGCTGTAGAACCCATACCCAAAGCTTTCGTTGTTAATATGGGAGATCAACTGTAGGTATTTAACAAGAGCAAGAGCGGATCCAATACTTTATTTCCTCCTGAAAATTTGACAATGTTATTGTTAATGCTAATGCTAATGCTAATAATTTATCAGGTTGTGAGTAATGGGAATTTGACAATGTTATTATTAATGCTAATAATTTGTCACGTTGTGAGCAATGGTAGATTCAGAAGTGTGGAACATCGAGCAGTAACGAATGCATCTGTTGCACGTATATCAATTCCTACGTTTTATGGCCCCTCAGAGGATGCCTTAACTAACTAACACATTAACTATAACATTAAAACTATAACCTATATGTACTTAAATTGTCTTAACATAGTGAAGGTAGAGAAGAATCAAGTGTGGCTCTTCAAATTCAATCCCATGAGAAGCGGATATAAAAAATGTTGATTATTATGTAGATGATATTTTCACTATTGACATTGACCCCAAAACCATTTTATGGGAGAAACCTATGGTAATGATGTTGATGGGTACTCATTATTCTCCCATTAAATGGTATAATGGTGGCCTACATTTTGTAAATAATTTAAGGTCTTAATGTTTGTATGCCTCTGGCTCTTTTGAGGCCATGTTGGATTGAAAGTCTGAGTTCAAGATTTGGGTAATTGCTAAAGATGGTGTCAACTGGACTTGCTGAATGAGAGAGGTGAACAAGAGCATGGATGCCATTGACAGAGTTTGCTTACCCACATCCTTGAGAATGTTGTTTTTGTGCTGTGCATATATCAACTGAGAAATACCCAGGTTTTTGAAGGTGATCTAAAAGGGGTTGAAGTTGTGGGTTATTGAATGGGGTGTACATTGACTGACAGAGTATGAATGTTTTATGCGATTGAGGGTGGGCTTGTAATTGAAAATGGAGAGGAAAGAGAATGACTTAAAAGAGCTAACGCAGCAGGAACTGAGTGGCATTTTAACTGGGGGTGGAGAAAGACTCAGAATGCTCTTGATGGTTGCTTTCTGAGGCTTGAGCTTGAGTTGCCATGAGATACTGGAGATGGGTCTAATCACAAAACCGCTTAGATAGCCTAAAATTCCAATCTTTGCACATTTAAACCTACTCTCAACCATCAAAAAACCACTAGTCTAGCCTAAATTACAACACAAAACATCACCGACCTATCTACCGTTAGGCAACTAATTGGCCAAGTGAACGCATTTAGTGCTCAAACAGCAGAACCAACCCAATGTTACAGAAGTATCGATTCAAAACAGAACATGCAGAAACC
The DNA here is from genome assembly GCA_031772625.1 of Pinus tabuliformis. Classification (NCBI taxonomy): domain Eukaryota; kingdom Viridiplantae; phylum Streptophyta; class Pinopsida; order Pinales; family Pinaceae; genus Pinus; species Pinus tabuliformis. The sequence goes on from CM062818.1 coordinate 1,000,413,495, forward strand.
CATTACACAACATTAATGAAAAGTATGGCAGTCGCAGAACAAACCCTATGATACAGAGACCTGACATAAAAACCCAACCCCCTTATGCAGGGGACCATTACAGAATAGTTGAACCAAAAAAAAGTGTCTATGTGACATCAGAAACCAAAACTATTTCGTGAAACGTGTCATTTTTAAAAACACTTACGGAAGAAACCATAACGATGAGATAGTAAAACCGTATAGTGCATATTCAGATTACAATTAAAGAGATCAACGGAGAGCTAATCGAGAGAAACAGAGATCCAGATCAAAAAGCAGACTAGTTTACAGAACATCGAATACCAAGCCCAAAAAGTAGACTAGTTTACAAAACATCAAATACCAAGCCCAACGACAGTTACCATGCATAACACATTCAAAAAATAGAAAATGATGCCAACTGGCTCTTGCTGTGAATTTGAACAACATAACCAGAATTTATAATTCTTCTTTTAAATTCTTTTGCTATTCATTAAACGTAATTCATCCTCTCTTTCGATTCTGAAAATTAAAAGAAAGAGAGTAAAAAATAGTAGTAAAATTGTATAGTGTATATTGAAAACTTTAACATGGGGATGTCTTTTCAATTCATTTGCAGAGATCTACACGCAGGCACTTAAATGTTCACTCTTATTTTTCCCATCATCCGATATCCTATTTCTAGTGTGCGAATCGAAGTTTAGTTTTGCATAGCAATAGGTAGGTGCCACTGCCAATTTTACAGCACTCGAGAAAGAAATATGCCATCTACAATGGAAGAAGTCCTGACCCAAGATGTGAATGTTGTCGAAAAGCTGTTGTCCAATGGAATAAATCATCTTCAAGTTCAAGATAAATATATCTTGCCTCCCAGTGAACGCCCCCACCTGTCTGAGGTGTCTTACTCTGAGAGCATTCTGGTGGTGGATCTCCAGGACCTGGATGGCCCTAACAGAACAAGGGTAGTTGAAGAAATCCGCCATGCGTGCGAGGAAGATGGATTTTTCCAGGTACATCATACTTCGATCCCCCTTCTCTTGCCAGTGCTTTTCTTTTAATATCTCTGGATTATCCTCTACGCACACCAAAAAGGCCCTATGTTACAAATTAAGCTTGCCATGGATATTCTAGAATATTTCTTATCAGTTTTCTATTCCTGAAGTTTTTGAGGCTATTACTTTCAGAGTTGTAGGATTATTTAATCTATATTTTTAATGTCAGTCTGATGTGTTAATAAGATCTAGTGACTGGTTCAAGTTTCATATCTGAGGGTATGTACTATTCTTTTTTATGGCCACATATCTTCTGGTTGATCTAAGTGAGTGCAGATAGTGAAACATGGCGTACCAGAAGGAACCATGAAAAGCATGATGGAAATTGCCAAAGAATTCTTCGAAATGCCCGTGGAAGGCCGAGCATGCTAGATTCAATAGAGGGTAAATAAAAGAAGTCCAAACTCTGGAGGAACGATATTGCAACAACAAGAAGTACTTATCTTGCATATGCTTTTATACAGAGAGATCGCAGGCAACTACGCTATGAAGGTGAGAGCTCTGATTTTAAGGCTGCTGGCTGCCATTTCTGAAGCTCTAGGGCTCGATTCTAGTAACTTGGACAAAATCTTCGGAAAACACACCCAACTCATGGATATAATGTACTATCCTCCATGTCCGAAACCGTATATTACTCTTGGCACACCACGCCATTCAGATGCGTGTAGCATCACTGTTTTAATGCAAGGCGAGGTCAGTGGTCTGCAAGTACTCAGAAATGGAAAGTGAGTTGTTGTACAACCCATACCCACCACTTTCGTTGTTAATATGGGAGATCAACTGCAGGTATTTAACAAGAGCAAGAGCAGATCCAATACTTTATTTCCTCCTGAAAATTTGACAATGTTATTGTTAATGCTAATGCTAATGCTAATAATTTATCAGGTTGTGAAAAATGGGAATTTGACAATGTTATTATTAATGCTAATAATTTGTTAGGTTGTGAGCAATGGTAGATTCAGAAGTGTGGAACATCGAGCAGTAACAAATGCATCTGCTGCACGTATATCAATTCCTACGTTTTATGGCCCCTCGGAGGATGCCTTCATTGCCCCTGCAGCGTCCCTAGTTGATGAACAACATCCGGCTTAGTACAAAGGATATAAGATTGGAGAATTCATGAGAATTTTCTGGAGCCAGGAATTAAAGAATAAGACAGTGTTGGACCATTTGAAAATTGAATATACAGAGAACAACGGTGAATGAAATTTGTTGTTGAATTTGATTTAAGGGAGCCATTATCAACATTATTACTATCACTGGACCATCCAATAACCCCGTTGCCCTTTGGATGAATAAAAGATGATTACATAGTTTTAACTATTGAACATATTTTATTTTCAGTTCCAATCTTTGCACATTTAAACCTACTCTCAACCATCAAAAAACCACTGGTCTAGCCTAAATTACAACACAAAACAACACCGACCTATCTACCGCTAGGAAACTAATTGGCCAATTGCGTGTACGAGAGCATTGACATGCTTTGACATGTGCCTTATGTGAAGGCATTTAGTGCTCAAACAGTAGAACTAGCCCAATGTTACAAAAGTATCGATTCGAAACAGAACATGCAGAAACCCATTACACAACATTAATGACAAGTATGGCAGTCGCAGAACAAACCCTACGATACAGAGACCTAACGTAAAAACCCAACCCCCTTATGCAGGGGACCATTACAGAATAGTTGAACCAAAAAAAAGTGTCTATGTGACATCAGAAACCAAAACTATTTCGTGAAACGTGTCATTTTTAAAAACACTTACGGAAGAAACCATAACAATAAGATAGTAAAACCGTATAGTGCATATTCAGATTGCAATTACAGAGATCAACAGAGAGCTCATCGAGAGCAACAGAGATCCAGATCAAAAAGCAGACAAGTTTACAGAACATCAAATACCAAGCCTAGGGACAGTTACCAGCATATAGCTCTACCATCAACAGGATTATTACATGGTCTTTGAAGAAACCCAAAGAAGAAAATAAACAAAAATAAAATCCTCCGAAACCCATCAAAAACCCTAACAAAAACATTGATATAGCCAAAAATTCGAACTTTGTACATTATAGGGATGGCCCAGACCTTGTAAGGATTCTCATTTTCCACTCTGACTTGTCTTACAAAGCTTGCAACTCTTGTGAAATCTTCATTGCTTGGGCTAACTTGTGCACCGCTACAGCCATGCGTAGCACATTCAGAAAATTGAAAACGATGCCAATTGGCTCTTGCTGTGAATTTGAACGACATAATCAGAATTTATAATTCTTCTTTTAAATTCTTTTGCTATTTATTAAACGCAATTCATCCTCTCTTTCGATTCTGAAAATTAAAAGAAAGAGAGTAAAAAATAGTAGTAAAACTGTATAGTGTATATTGAAAACTTTAACATGGGGATGTCTTTTCAATTCATTTGTAGAGATCTACACGCACGCACTTAAATGTGCACTCTTCTTTTGCCCATCAGCCAATATCCTATTTCTGGTGTGCGAATCGAAGCTTAGTTTTTCACAGCAATAGGTAGGTGCCACTGCCAATTTTACAGCACTCGAGAAAGAAATACGCCGTCTACAATGGAAGATGTCCTGACCCAAGATGTGAATGCTGTCGAAAAGCTGTTGTCCAATGGAATAAATCATCTTCAAGTTCAAGATAAATATATCCTGCCTCCCAGTGAATGCCCCCACCTGTCTGAGGTGTCTTAATCTGAGAGCATTCCAGTGGTGGATCTCCAGGACCTGGATGGCCCCAACAGAACAAGGGTAGTTGAAGAAATCCGCCATGCGTGTGTGGAAGATGGCTTTTTCCAGGTACATCATACTTTAATCCCCCTTCTCTTGCCAGTGCTTTTCTTTTAATATCTCTGGATTCTCCTCTACGCACACCAAAAAGGCCCTATTATTTAATCTATATTTTTAATGTCATTCTGATGTGTTAATAAGAGCTAGTGTCTGGTTCAAGTTTCATATCTGAGGGTATGTACTATTCTTTTTTATGGCCACATATCTTCTGGTTGATCTAAGTGAGTGCAGATAGTGGACCATGGCGTACTAGAAGGAACCATGAAAAGCATGATGGAAATTGCCAAAGAATTCTTCGAAATGCCCGTGGAAGACCGAGCATGCCAGATTCAATAGAGGGTAACTAAAAGAAGTCCAAAATCTGGAGGAACAATATTGCAACAACAACAAGTACTTATCTTGCATATGCTTTTATACAGAGAGATCGCAGGAAACTAAGCTATGAAGGTGAGAGCTCTGATTTTAAGGCTGTTGGCTGCCGTTTCTGAAGCTCTAGGGCTCGATTCCAGTTACTTGGATAGAATCTTCGAAAAACACACCCAAATCATGGATATAATGTACTATCCTCCATGCCTGAAACCAGATATTACTCTTGGCACACCACGCCATTCAGATGCACGTGGCATCACTGTTTTAATGCAAGGCGAGGTCAGTGGTCTGCAAGTACTCAGAAATGGAAAGTGGGTTGCTGTAGAACCCATACCCAACGCTTTCGTTGTTAATATGGGAGATCAACTGCAGGTATTTAACAAGAGCAAGAGCAGATCCAATACTTTATTTCCTCCTGAAAATTTGACAATGTTATTGTTAATGCTAATGCTAATGCTAATAATTTATCAGGTTGTGAGCAATGGGAATTTGACAATGTTATTATTAATGCTAATAATTTGTCACGTTGTGAGCAATGGTAGATTCAGAAGTGTGGAACATCGAGCAATAACGAATGCATCTACTGCACGTATATCAATTCCTACGTTTTATGGCCCCTCGGAGGATGCCTTCATTGCCCCTGCAGCGTCCCTGGTTGATGAATAGCATCCAGCTTGGTACAAAGGATATAAGTTTGGAGAATTCATGAGAATTTTCTGGAGCCAGGAATTAAAGAATAAGACAGTGTTGGACCATTTCAAAATCGAATATGCAGAGAACAACGGTGAATGAAATTTGTTGTTGAATTTGATTTAAGGGAGCCATTATCAACATTATCACTATCACTGGACCATCCAATAACCCCGTTGCCCTCTGGATCAATAAAAGATGATTACATAGTTTTAACTATTGAACATAATTTTATTTTCAATTCCAATCTTTGCACATTTAAACCTACTCTCAGCTATCAAAAAACCACTGGTCTAGCCTGTTATCACTTAGAACTAAAAATTTGATGCATATAATTTTCTATCCTAGCCCGATGACAAAGGTCCTTGTTAGTTTAATTTCGTTTTAATTTTCTTCCCCTAGGATGTGGAGTTTTAAAGAGTTTTTTAACTCAAGTCATTCTCAACTCCCATTGGTTCTCCTCCACCCATCATTGTTCTATAGCTACATCTTGTCTTATCTGAGTCACCGTGTCTTTTAGTAATTTCCCAGCATAATTCCCATTCGCCAGTTTCGCAGCGCAATCATGATTAAGCAATTTCGTAGCGCATCATGATTAGGCAGTTTCGCAGCGCATCATTAAAATTTAAAACTAACAGCGCTGCAAAATCATGGATTCGTGCATTCCACAGCGAATCTTTCCCGAAATGTCAAGTCTGTTAGGTGAGTCATCAGTCATGTCCTCTCATGTCAGCTCATGTACCTCTCTTATCACGTTTGAATGCTCATTGCCACTATCACCACCACTAGATCTGTTGATATGCATGAAGTATCATTCTCAAGAAATTTTACCGTGCATAAACCTTAATGATGGCCGTAGGTTCTGCATGAGTGACAAATCCGCAAGATTATGTATTGAAAGGTTTTAAATGGAAGAGTTTAAATTTCAAGCGAGGCTGATAATCAGACGAGGCTGATAATCAAGCGAGGCTGACAACCAAGCGAGGCTGAATTAAAAAGAAGCTGAATCACAATTTCAACCGGAGCTGTTAGTCTTTGTGTGCGAAAATTTGGAAGAATCCATGGAGAAAAAAGAGCACAGATCCGGCAAATGTCTAAGGACTGAACCTGAGGGCCTGGATATAACGCTGAGAGATGAAGGGGTGAAGAAAGCATTTAAAAACGCCGGGTGCTGGAACTTTTGCAAAAAGCTACAAGGAGGGCATGCACAGGTAACTAAAGAATTTGCACTAAACTTCACTGGTTTGAATTCAAAGGTAGCCATGTTAGAAGTGCAGGTTTCTCCAGAAGCGATATCTGCTGTGACAGAGATCCCAAGAGGACAAGAGGAATGGTTTAAAAATTTCAAATTTGACATGAATCCTTGTAAGGAGTTTTTAAAAGATGCATATGTAAATGAAGATTTAACTAAGGCAGTGCCCAGGAATTATGTCAAGGAACATTATGCTCTTTTACTCACCTGCATACAGAAATATTTGACTTGTGAAGGGAGGTATAACAAGGTTTATTCTTACCATTTCAAACTGCTTTTGCATTTCAATGGGAAAGTCTCCATAGACCTACCTTTTTATCTGTTCCGAAGTTTGAGTAAGATGTGTGATAAGGTGCAGCTGAGGAAAGAGGACTGTGAAACCTCTTTGTTTCATCATGGTTTGATCAAGCTGCTGGTTTTGGATGGCCTCCAAAAGATAGACAGAGACTGGAATTCTTTTATTTTTATGGCTGGATTCCAAAGCAAGACTGGCCTCACTCCTCAACCGGCCAGAGATTTCACAATATCTGAGCTCCAAAAAGAGGCAAGAGCCAAAAGGGTTCCAAAGTCACAGCTAAGAAAACCAGTGAAGCCTCTCATTATCCAAGATCAACCTTAGCAAACAACTAAGGAAAAAGCTCATGATAAGAAGACTATACCTGAAACAAGCACATCGAAAATAGTCTCAAGGGTAAGAACAAGAAGTCAAATAAATAAGGAAAAAGGTAAAGCTATAGCAGTCGAAGACAGTCCAGTATCCAAGGCAAGTTTGAATGATTTATTACATGCTATTGAATTCGAGCAGTCTCTACCAGTTCAAATCGACTTGATGCAGTCGGAACAAGAAAGCACCAAGAAATCCAAGGCCTCAAAAAGGCTCAAATTTGATGTGCCAGCTGAGGAATTCGTTTTTAAACCAAGAAGACCTATGACAAGGAGATTCCAGCAAGTACAGGAAGCACTGCCAAGAACAGAGGAAACAGGGGAAGAGACACAGAAAAACGCAAGCAAAACAGCCATCACATCTCAAGGAGATAATATAGCAGCCATAAAGAGCCAATTAGAAGCAGCTAAATATGAGATTGCCAAATTGAAGAAGGCCGCTAGAAAACATGCAGCCATACATGCAAAATATTATAAAACCCTATGGGAAGGGAATGAAGCTGTAGAAGCTCAGTTGAATTCAGTGGTTGATGGCCATGCACAATTTCATACCTGGACAGTACCAGCAATCAAAGAAGCCAAGTATATCAGAAGGATTAATATGCAACTGAGAGCTGGGAATAGAGCTATGAGGAAACAAATTGAAGATTTAAAGACACAGCTAAGCCAGCTGCCTACTAAATGAGTTTTCCACTTCAAGTAAGGTTTTGTTTAAAATTTTTGACAAATTTGCTTAATCTTATTTCTTTGAGGAAATATAAATCCCTGTTCAACATATGGAAAGTCGAAGGGAGTTTTTGGAAATCAAATATTCGGTTGATAAAGATCTCGGGTCAAAGGCAAACTGTTTTAAATAACTCAGCAGTTTCGTAGCGCGCTACGAAACTACTGAAAGTGATGATTTTAACGCAAATCAAACAGTTTGAATCATGAGCGGGAATTTTGAAAAGGAAACGCCTAAAGGGAATGCAAGAGATCATCTGGAGTTGTCAGCAGTCAATCAGGTCAAGACAGGTGGATGCTTTAAAAGGTTGAATATTCAAATTCAATTTTAAATTTTTGTTATAAAGTCCCTTGATCACCGTTCAAGATATATCAAACGGTTTGCCTGCAACAAACTTTTGCCTGCACACATGTTCATGGACAAAGCTTACAGCGCATCAAAAACGTGGCAGTCTTCCACATTTTGGGTAATTAAAGGTTAAAGAACATGTTTCTGTGCATTCGAAGATTTTGGGAAAAACTGAAGCCGAGAAGCAAGGGTAACCTCCTAATATTTCTGAGCAGTTAAAAAGTTTCAACATCCAAGGTCAACATGGGGCATTAAATACCCATCTCAGCCATCTCAGCCAAACTGAAAGAGGACCAGCTGTCAAAGAACGAGGAGAAGCCATCATGCATATAATATGGAGTTAGAGTCATAGTAGATTTAGAACTCTAAAAAAGCTCCAGTCAGCACTTTATTGTATTTATTAGTTAGTTAAATAGTTGATAGGTGTCATTAGAGGTAGTTATCGAATTCCCCTCATGCTGGAGGAATCTCAATCAGTTAGAATAAGAATTCTATATATAGCTGAAACAACAATGTAATGGAGGTTGGAAAACTTTATGACAGAGCATTGTATTTGGCTTATGTAAAGACAGAGTCTCAGTAATATAATTTGGCTTTACTTCTCAGGACTCATGAAGGATTTCTATGTTCAGAATGTGTGATCTTGTCTTTTCCTTAATTTTTTACAGTTGTATAAATGTATAATCACTCAGAATTCACTGATTGTGCTCTGATTTCCTGTATGCATTTATAAACTGTGGTTCCATATGAGTTGTGTTCTGAATATTCAAATGCTGAATGCCCTGACTTCTATGTAAAGTCAAGATTCATGTTTATTAAGATGTTGTTGACTCCATAGGCCCAATGGAAACTTATTTAATGTTTTTCCAGCATCCATATTTGTCTCAGTTATTTCATAAAGAGTTAGCCATCTTATCTTAATCAAAATCATTAACCCATCCAGAGAGAGCCCTCTCAGGTTGAGGAGGCTAAGCCTCAGCCTAAAGTAGGTTTGAAATAGTTACTTAGAGTCAACCTGACCAGCAGCCTATCAGGGTTTGATTTTGAGATAACATAGCCTAAATTAGAACACAAAACAACACAGACCTATCTACCGTTAGGTAACTAATTGGCCAATTGCGTGTACGAGAGCATTGACATGCTTTGACATGTGCCTTATGTGAACGCATTTAGTGCTCAAACAACAGAACCAGCCCAATGTTACAGAAGTATCGATTCGAAACAGAACATGCAAAAACCCATTACACAACATTAATGACAAGTATGGCAGTGGCGGAACAAACCCTATGATACAGAGACCTGACATAAAAACCCAACCCCCTTATGCAGGGGACCATTACAGAATAGTTGAACCAAAAAAAAGTGTCTATGTGACATCAGAAACCAAAACTATTTCGTGAAACTGCTATCGATCTAACAGAAGTTATGCTTGCGTTGATTCTAGTGGCTATGGTGCTGGATCTCTAACTGCTCGTGCTATATGCTGCGTATGAAAAAAACAATTATATGGTTATTGCAAAGATTAGTTCGCCCTCAAATATTTAGACAACAGTAGCAAATATTATACCATGAACTGACCTTATAAATCTCAAACACAAGAAGAAAATATTATAGCAGGATAAACCCCAGAATGTTGCTCAAGAAACCACTTACTGTAGTCCCAGTTGTTATTTCTGTAGCGAAATAGTTAAAACATATTGAATTTTGAGGGCAAGGATCTACACAAGCCTTCTGAAATAAACTGTAAGATATACAAACGAAATTCTGTAGCGAAATAGTTAAAACATATTGAATTTTGAGGGCAAGGATCTACACAAGCCTTCTGAAATAAATCGTAAGATATACAAACGAAAACAAACCCTGATGAGTATGTCTCAGATTCTTATAAATTCTTTTGTAAGAAAGAGAAACAAAGAATTAAGGGGAAACCAAAACAAACCCTGATGAGGAATTGATCACCTGTTGAATATTTTAAAAAAGAGAAGGATAACCCGAAAAGGCTAGGGTATCTCGTAGAATCTGATCGCCCTAGACTCCGCTTCACATAGTTAACCAAGGTCCAAGCATACCTGAACCTCCTCTTCAAAAAACAGTGGAAACCTCGAAGAAATTAAAAAGCCCCTTCAGTTGAAGAAACAGTAGCATAAATGTTTGCTGGAGTTTGATTTAGCCATAGTAGTTCCTAAAATAAAGGAACCCATGTTGTTGCAGTTGGGGTATTGATTGTTACTCTAGACTTTTGGAGTAATATCGATAATGTTTGTGCTTCTGGGAAATACTCTTGACGCTGAGGCTTTTGAGTGTTTACTAAACTTCCTTGTAGTGATATGATGATGCACGGTTTTTCTTAGGTACACTCTATAAACAACAATCATATAAAGTGAGCGATTTTTTTCCATTTAAATGGATTAGTAGGAAATCGAAAGAGGGATTTTATGTGACATCAATGGCAACTGCTGGAAATCAATGGGGTGTGGTTATGTGAAGGAATGCAGGGTTTTCAAATCAGGTGATCTTTTTGTTCTGAAAAATTAGATAGCATTATTTTTATTCTTCACAGAAGTTCAGGTTGCATTTGCCATGCAAGCTGAAAAGTTCAGTGACAAAAAGATGAAGAGTCTGAGGACAGGGAATAGTGGAATAGTGGAATAGTGGAATATTTATGTGGGATGGTTCGTTCTTTCTAGTGTGTAGTTGTATTTACTATTTATGTCGGATGGTTAAACCAATTGAAGTAACTCTCAAAGTTATGATTGTTATCTATGTGATATTAGAAGATATTATTACAGTGGCATATCCATATAATGAAATTTCATTCAAAAGTCATTAAAAGATAGATACGCGTTTCATATGATATACCCCATTTACAAAGACTTCGTTATCCCTCTTTAGGGAAAGATCCTGAAAGACCAACCCTTCATATGGTTGGCCCTGGAAGATCTTACAGGAGAAGTTAAAAGTAAAAGGAATCCTAAAAGGTCTTAATCATAGTTCAAGGCAAGGAAGTAGGTACGCAATAGCGATATATAGAGACAGCAGAACGTAGACACTATCTTAGCCACTGTAATTCATATAGTTGCAAAATCTAGGTAAATTCCCCCACAAATTATAAATAGCCTAAGATTTTAAATACCTCTTTTAGAAAGGTTGGTCTTGAGAGGTTAATCCACCCACATCTTCCTACAATCAAATTTTGAATTTTAGATCCCAAATATTGGTCTCTTAAGTTCTGAACATCGTTTCTGAAAGAAATTCATTGATTTCCCATAGATGTAAACTGAACCATGTGGTTCAATCATATCAGAAATGCATAGGTCTCAGAACACAGTTTTATCTAGCCCATTCATTCATTCAAGAGACAGAAGATACCAACTAATCCGTAATCACATTTTCTGCTTTCTTCAAGGAGGAATTTTTTGAGTGCAGCCCATTGAATGTAAAGGCCTCAGAATATAGTTTGATCTAAAGCATGCATTCATTGAACATACAAAACAGATCAACTGCAGGTATTTAACAAGAGCAAGAGCAGATCCAATACTTTATTTCCTCCTGAAAATTTGACAATGTTATTGTGAATGCTAATAATTTATTAGGTTGTGAGCAATGGGAATTTGACAATGTTATTATTAATGCTAATAATTTGTCAGGTTGTGAGCAATGGTAGATTCAGAAGTGTGGAACATCGAGCAGTAACGAATGGTAGATTCAGAAGTGTGGAACATCGAGCAGTAACGAATGCATCTGCTGCACGTATATCAATTCCTACGTTTTATGGCCCCTCGGAGGATGCCTTCATTGCCCCTGCAGCGTCCCTGGTTGATGAATAGCATCCAACTTGGTACAAAGGATATAAGTTTGGAGAATTCATGAGAATTTTCTGGAGCCAAGAATTAAAGAATAAGACAGTGTTGGACCATTTGAAAATCGAATATGCAGAGAACAACGGTGAATGAAATTTGTTGTTGAATTTGATTTAAGGGAGCCATTATCAACATTATCACTATCACTGGACCATCCAATAACCCCGTTGCCCTCTGTATGAATAAAAGATGATTACATAGTTTTAACTATTGAACATAATTTTATTTTCAATTCCAATCTTTGCACATTTAAACCTACTCTCAACTATCAATTTTCAATGGCAGCTCATACTGCAACGCAGAAGCTTGTAGGTATGAAATGAATATGAAATGAATTATTTCAAGCCAATTGAGAAGCCAACAGTACTATGAAGAAAAATACATAAAAATAAATAAAACAATGAAGAAAAAGACATAAAAATAAATAAAACAATTAAGAAACACAGTTACTGTGTGAGCTAAAAAATGCTGCAAATCTCATATTCATATATCTTTTCTTCCTTCTCTTGAATGCATGACCTGCCTTCACCAAGTAAAATCTCCAAATGTTGCATTTTTTTCTCTGTATCCGATAATTCTTGGTGAAGCACATCTACTTGTTTTAATTTCTGTTGCAATTCTGCAATATCTCTGTCTCGGTCATCTAATTTTGAATCTGCAAGTTCCAATTTAGTGCATGCCTGTTGAAGAGCCAAATTGTTATTTTCATTCTCCTCCACAAGCCTTGAAATTTTGTCTTCCTGCGCTTTGATGGAATTGACTATGGCACTTTTCTCTGCAGAGAGCACTTCATTTTTCTTTTGCAATTCCCCCATATCAGTTTCTTTACTCTCAAGGCATTTCTGGAGGATATTCCTTTCTTGCTCACAATCTAAAAGCTGCCTTCCAACTGCCTCAAGTTTTGCATTTGCAACAGCCAATGATTCAAGCTCCCGTGTTCTTTGACCCAATAGTTGCTTGTGCTGTGCCTGCATTTCCAGCCAACTCTCCTCTTGCTGGCTCAACCTGTTCAGGGTTTGTTCAAAATGCATGACTTGTTCTTTGAGCTCCTCTATCTTTCTGTCCCTGACTTTTATAACATCGAAAAGAGCTGCTTTCTCAGCCTTGCTCTTTTCTTCTAAAAGAGAGTGTGCATTACTGGTTTCTGACATCTCTTGCTGCAGTGCTTGTAACCGATGCTGGTATTCTTCCGTCTTGTTCTCCAAGGTAACGCGGATTGCCTGATTATTATCAATGACTTCCTGCAACCTCCTCAACTCATTGTGAAGCTCGTTTTCTCTCTGTTCTTTTGCACGAAGACAAGCATTTGTTTCTTCTAAAGTGTCGGTAACTTTCTTGACTTCTGCTTTGTGGCTCTGCTCCTTCTGAAGCATCTGATGCTGAAGAAGATCCCGTGATTTGGAGAGGCTCTGAAATTGCTCTTGTTTCCTATTAACCTCTTCCTGCAATGCCAAGAATTGTACTTCAAGAGCTTCAAGAGACTGGCATTTTCCTGTCATCATCTCAATTGTTCTTTGATGTTGATCCAGCTCTTGTTGGATCTGTTCAAATGCTTTTTGTTTGGCCTGCAATTGATCCTTCAAGCAATCGAATTCTTCATTCTTCCTCTTACAGGATGACTCCAGAGTAAGATTTTCAGCCATCAGTTTGGATTGTGCCTGCTGATATTCTGATTTGGATATCGTTAACCTCTGTGACAGTTCTGCTTTCTGATATGTTAATCTCTCAACAGTGGAAAGGGCCCCTTCCAACTGATTCTGTAGCCCATATATCTTTCCATCCTTCGACACAACATCTACTTGATAATCATTCAATGTTTTTAGCATCTCTTCCCTTTCCTTGTTCCATTGGGATTCCTTCCTCTTCATTGTTTCGGAGATTTCTTTGTAAGACTCCTCTATAGCTGCATACTTCATCTTGAACCTCTCTAGTGAACCTTGCATCTCGTCGTTGCCATATTTGAATGCCTGGAATTCATCCAGCATGCTCTTCAGCTCCTGATTCTCTTGCTCCATGCGAGTCTGCTTCACTTCCATTTCACGCACTTGTCTCTCCTTTGAGGCCAATGAATCCCTCAAATGGCCTAATTCTTTACTAGATTTCTCCGTCAAGCTCTCAATAACTGACCTCGCTTCCTCAAATTCAGCAGCCACCTTCTCAAACCCATACCGAGATTCCTCTGCTTGGATCTCTAATACCTTCCTCCGGCTCTCTTCGTGTGCCAGGGCCTGATTGCACCTCTGCAACTGCAATTCAAGATCCTTGGACTGCCTGCATTGGGATTCGAGATTGGTCTGCAGATTTGATATTTCTGTGATCAGACCCACCTTCTCACCTTCCCACTCGTCTTTCTGGTCCTGGAACTACTGCTGCAACTTCTTGTGAGCCTCTTCTAGGAGCCCAAATTGCTCCTTCCTCCATTTAAGCTGCTCCTGAGCAGTATTGTGTTCCTGTTCAACCTTCAACAGATGCCCATATTTACTCCTGAGCTCTTCCAAAGCACTCTCTGCAGAAGCCCTCTGTGCGCTCTCCTGCGCAAGACTCCGCTCGCACTCTGCAAGCTTCATTTTGAAAACCTCAGAATGGGTCCTATTGTCAGAAAAAACAGAAATTGTGGCTTCCCGGGATTCAAGCTCGGCTTTAAGCCGCTGCATTGCCTTCGTCTTCTCTTCAGCCACAGCCTCAGCATCGCTGCATTTTTTCTGCACTTTGGCAACTTCAGACTTCAAATTCTCGATCTCACTCACAAATTGCTTCATCCTCCTCTCTTGCTCTTCACATTTACTGTTTGCGTCATCAAGCTTAGAAGCCAATTCCCACTTCTCATCCTCCATCTTCCTTTGTCCTTCATTAAACCGAGTCCTGAGCTGCTCGTGGGTAGAATTCAAGCCCCTAAGGGTGGACTCCTTCTGCAACAATGTGGCTTGGATTTCTTCATATTTTTAATTCACGGCATCAATATCCTCTGCCCTTTTATTCAACTCTTCAGCCTGCTTCTCCACCTGAAGTTTCTTCTCCTGGAGCTTAGCAAGGGCATCATCAAGTGCTTTTTTTCGTTTATCGGATATTTCACGAACATAACGGGATTCGATCTCGAGCCTTTCCATAGCGAACCTCGTTTCCCCCAACTCTCTGCGAAGCTCCTCCATTTCTCGATCTCTCCCCGCAGATTCATTTGAGGGCGGACCTGAGCAGTTCTGCGTGCCTCTCATGGCTGAAACGGAGGAATTTTCAGTGGATTTGAAAGGTTTTGAGAGGGTTTAAAGTGGTTTATCGAGTACGATCGTGTCTGGGCAATGTTTTAAGATTGCAGGGATAATGGAGCATTTCTGCTGCCATGGAAATGCAGATTGACGATCGTTGGCGGAAATGGAGAACTCGGACGGTTGAAGAAGAAGTTGAAAAGCAAAGGAATACCAAGTCGGTTTACGATTAAGTAGAGGAGTCGGTGGTGATCTAACGCCCAATATTGTTTTAATCGTCTAACATTTCATCCAACGTTGCAAAACTGTACACGATGGCAGTTAGGTGAGTTCGTTTCAAAGAGGAACGCTTACGGCGTAATGAGGAATAAAATGGGCCCAAAATATGAAATTGCACTCTCATGCTCACCTTCCCAATGGGTATTTATATTTACTTTTAGATTTACAAATTTAAAATTATCATTTTTAGACCTTTGGATGATTTCAGTGAAAAGGAACACAAAAATTATGCAAATTTTTATGCTATTGCAGCCTTGTGCTCATCACCCTAATGGCCTAGAATTTCATACAATTGAATTTGCTTGCTCATCTCCCCAATGGGTATCCAAATCTATGTTTAGCTGTCAAAACCATAAATTTTTATATTTGGACTTTAGATAGATTTTAACTAGAATGAGCACAAAAATGGCCTATAATTTCAATGCAATTGTAATCCCATGTTCATCTCCCCATTGGCTATCCAAATCTACTTTGAACTTTTAAAATGGAAATTTTCATTATTTGGACATCGATTTAAATTTGAAAAAAAGAGGTATAAAAATGGTCCAAATTTGCATGCAATTTTAGCTCCATTATTATCTCCCCACTATGCATCATATTTGGTTTTAGGTTTGAAAACTAAGTATTTGAATTTTTATACCTTTCATTGATTTTGACCAAATGAAACATAAAAATGGCTTCGAATTTCATGAAATTGTGGCCCCATGTTCATGTTCCCAATGGGTATCAATATCAACTTTTGTATTTTCAAACAGAGAATTTTCATTTTTAGACCTCTTTAAGTTTTACAAAAAAGAGATATGTAAATGGACCAAAATTTCATGCAATCGGAGTTACATGCTAATCTTCAAACGGGTATCCATAACTACTTTTGAATTTGGAAAATGAATTTTTTTTGGACTTCAAATTGATTTTAACCAAAACAGACATAAAAATAGCCTAGGATTTTAGGTAATTGGCACATTGTGCTAATCATTCAAACATGTATGCATATCTACTTTTATATTTGAATATTAAGAACCTCCACATTTTTACCTTAGATTAATTTTAACCCAAATAAGCACAAAAATGGCCTAGAATTTCATGTAACTGTAGATGAATGCTCATCTCACTAAAGAGTATCCAAATATGCTTTTAGCATTTAAAGAACATATTTTTTTATTTATGGACCTCAATTTAAATTTGACTAAAAGAAGCATAAATATAACCTGAAATTCTATGCAATTGTAGCTCCATTCTCATCTCTCCAATGGGTATCAATATATACTTTTATATTTACGGGTCAAGAGTTTTAATTTTGGACTTCGGTTGATTTTGACTAAAAGTGACATAGAAGTGGCATAGATTTTCATGCAATTTCAGCCCCTGGTCATCTCCCAATGGGTATATAAATCTACTTTTAGATTTTAAAACTAATAATTTTCATTTTTGGATTTTAATTTAAGTTTGTGCAAAAGAGGCAACGCAAATAGCCTATACTTTAATGCAATTCAAGTCAATACTAATCTCAAAAATGTGTATTCATATCTACTTTTAGATTTTAAAATTGAGAATATTTGTTTTTGGACCTTAGATTGATTTTACCAAAAGAGGCACAGAAAATGGCTTGGAATTTCATGCAATGAGATCCATGTTCTAATCTTCTAAATGGATATACATATCTATTTTTAGGCTTGAAAATTAAGAAAATTCATTTTTGTATGTCAGATTGTATTGACCAAAAGGTACATAAAAATGACCCGGAATTTTATACATTTGTAGTTGCGTGCTCATTTTCAAAATGGGTATCCAGTTTACTTCTAACTTTTATAACCAAGAATTATATCTTTTGGACCTCGAATTAACTTTGGTGAAAGGAGGTGCAAAAATGGCTTAAATTTTCACTTAATTGCAAACCCATGCTTATCTCCCCAATGTATCCAAATCTACTTTTAGCTTTTAAAACAAATAATTTTAATTTTTGGATCTTAATTTCAAATTGACTAAATGAGGCATACAAATGGCACACAATTTCATGTAATTGCAACTCCTTACTCATTTCCCTAGTGAGTATCTATATCTACTTTTAGATTTGCAAACCAAGAATTTTTTTATGGACCTTGGATTAATGTTGACCAAAAAAGGAACAAAAATGGCTTGGAATTTCATGCAATTATAACCCCATGATAATTTAGCTAGTGGGTATCCAAATCTCTTTCCCTTAAAATCTAGGATTTTCATTGGTTCAAGTTTGAAGAAAAGATGCAGTTAAATGGCCTATAATTTCATGTTGTTGGAGCCTTGTGCTAATATCCCAAAGAGTTATTCTTATATATTTTTAGATTCAAAAACCAAGAAATTTCAATTTTGGATCTCAAATTGATTTTAACTAGAAGCAACACAATAATGGCGTAGAATTTCATGCAACTATCATTTGATGCTCACCTTTGCAATCAATATTCATATATGCATTTATATTTAAAATGGATAGTTTTAATATTTGGCTATGGTCTATTTTTTACTGAAAGAGGCATATAACTTCCGTGAATTTCATGTGTTGCAGCTTCTTGCTCATCTCCCCAATGGATATCCATATCTACTTTTAGATTTTCAAATCAAGAAATCTCACTTTTGGACCTTAGATGCACGAGAATGATTTGAAATTTCATACAATCACAACCCTGTGATAATTTATCCATTGGATATCCAAATCTACTTTTAACTTTTAAAACTAAACATTTTCATTTTTCGATCTTAGTTCAACTTTAAGGAAAAGAGACATTTTATGGCCCAGAATTTCATGCTATAGAAGCTTTGTGCAAATCTTCCAAAGGAGTATCAATATCTAATTTAGTATTTATAAGCTTAGAAATTTTATTTTTAGACCTCAAATGGATTTGGACTAAAAAAGGTTGTTGTGCGCAGCCCAACATGGCCAAACTTTGGGCAGATTTTGGAAGAAATCGAATTTTTGTAGAAGCACGCAGTAGAAAGGATGTTGTGGAATACGAAGTGAACCGTGCAACATAGTAGTGGAGCACGATGAAGACTTTGCAGAAAAGGCACCCTGCATCATTGGGGCTTCACAACGAAGCCCCTTCTGTTTTGTAAAAGCATTAAAATATTGTAAAGTTGTTGGTTTTGGGCCATAACCCCTTGTATTTCAGAAACCATGGTATCGGGTCCATGGTAATGTAACAATGTAAATCCTTCATGTAATAGTATATATATGGATGAATGATAATAAGAGAATCGATCCTATGATGATGTATTGAGACAGATCTGCATTTATGTGATACTTTTGTGGTCTGTATTTTGGAGGAAGGGTGAGGCATCGTAGTTGTGTGCATGGAGGACTATGTCTACAGCTTGAGTGCGCAGACCATCTGTAGCTTTGTGCGCAAACACCTTACAGCTGTGTGCATAGGGAAGAACTATTTGTTTTATTGAATTCCAAATTATAAGCAACATTTCTTGTGGACGTAGTCCCACATTGGGATGAACCACAGTAACATTTTTGTCTTAGTGTTCATTTTCTTATTATCTGTAGTTTATTTTAGTGTTGTATAGTTTATGAATGTGTATGTTATGCATAAATGATGAATTTAACTTCGTGAATTAAATTATAAGTGTGAAGTAATTTCCTGAGGTTAAGTTGTTTTAAGGCATAAAAAGAGAATACATGGGTGCCTCAACACGACATCCCTTAGGTTGCAGAAATCTTGTTCTACAACCTCTTATAATCACTTCGGGTGAGACTGCAATCTTCTTGCATGTCGTTGCCGAGAGGGCTAGTGGTTGAGGGTTTCATTGGTGTGCATCATACTTTGAACCTGGGTCCATCCCACCTAAGCCAACAAATGGTTTACTTGCTAGAATTGGGATCTGTTTGAGGGATATGTTTTGGCATTCATCCAAGAAAGAGATACAGAGTGGGTAGAAAAGAAGGAACGAGAATTTGTAGATTAGGAGAACTGAAACCCTAAATTGTCATCTCAAAGGTGTTTGGAGAAGTATATCTTCAAATATCAGTAAAAAATCTTCTTTGGTTCATTTCACATTGAGTTGTACAAGTGGATTTCAATATTGAAAAAAAGAAAGAATTATTTTAAAGGAGACAAACCTAAGCATTAGAATCCATAATTGATACAACACCTAAAGAAAATTGATAACAGAATTTCAAGAGCCGTTGATTTCTGGGTTGATATCATTTCGGGAATATTTATTACTGAATTCGTAGTAGACACAATGGTGTCCTGCAATGAAGCTAAATAAAAAAATTTCAAGGGACCGCGAGGTAAGTACTTGATATCTTTGAAATTCTCGATTAAAATGATTTTGTGTGAAAAGGGAATTCTTTGAATGTAGTTAGATTAGTAGATTATGTTTGGAAAAAGATCTAAAGAAGAGACTGGAACAACGTGAAGTGGAAAAAGGTATAAAGTAGACACTAAGAAGAGATCTCGCGACCAAGATCTGAAGATTTTCATAGAAACTGACTATAGCCCTTTGTTGAGTGAATCCAAAGGTGAAGGAAACCCCCCTGAGAATCCCGAAGGAACTCCACAATATTCACCCTTTCAGCTTGAAAGTGCGTCAAAGCCTAAATCTAGCTAGAGTCAAACAAATTTTGGTTTTCCCCACCCCCCTACCCCCCATCCCCCTCCCCTTACAAATCCCCCTCCCCCTCCCCCTCCCCCCCGAGAAGAACGATGGTCGATGATATTAAGTTTCCAATCTTTAAAGGAACTAGATCAGAGGATCCAGAGCAGTTCTAGTTCTTATGTGAAGCAGTATGGACTGTGAAGCAGGTCCATGATGAAAATGTGAAAATGGCGTAGCTCGCCACAACATTTAGAGATCGAGCATTAAATTGGTATATGAAATATTCAAGCAACCAGATCATGTCTTACGTAGACATTAAATCAACATTGGTAAAATAATTCAAGAAACCAAAATCTAAGTTGTAGTGCATCACAAAACTAAAGGAGATCAAAGAAATATCGATTGAGTCAATGTGGGAATTTGATCAAAGGTAAAAGCTATTTTTGGATCATTGGAGCTTCGATATAACTCCACAACAACACAAGGAATGGTTTATAGCTGCACTGCTGCCACACATCAGATTACCTTTGACACAACAGAAAATAGAGACTCAAGCCAAAGCTTTGGAGTTGGAAATGAAGTTAGGAGCTTCGAAGCTTCGATGATAGGTGATACAAATGTAGGTATGCAACAGATACAGAGTCAGCTAGTGAATTTGACTCTGTAGTTGTAGGATATGAAGAAAGGTAAGAAGATTGTGAAGAGGCGTGGTGTACAAAATGCAAAGAAGAAGGTCACTCTAAAGAGAAATGTCCTATTTTCAGAAATTACATAGCTAGTGGAGCACCTAATCCTTTGAATGATGGATCTAGTTTATGGTGCGAGATATGTAGAACTAGAGGTGAAAATCGCTTTGAATATTTCTATTTGTTACAAAAATATGTGCAGACTGTGAAGAACTTATTTTGCAAGTTCTGTAAATTGGTGGGGCATGATGAAAATAATTGTCGAGCCTATGAATTGATGATGGATCGTGGTGTTGATACATATAGAATGCAAGTTGAAGAACAAGGACATGAAGGAAGTGGACAATGCAGTGGTTGAGGTGGCTATGCGGGAAGAGGTCGAGGTGGCGGAGCTGGTTGATGTCGAGGTCAGATTATTCGTTATAACTGTAGCCAAGCAGGTTACTTCATAAGATATTGTCAGAATCCAACTACAACCTGTAAGAATTATAAATCATTTGATCATGTCATTGAAGAGTGTCTAGTAATTATAGCGAAAATGCAAGAAAATAAGGATCCACAACCGACCTAGAAAATTCAAATGATGATTGCAGAACCAAGGACAAATGGACCTCGCATCAATATTGTAACAAGGAGTGGAACTACAAAGGGAAATGACAAAGCAGATGGAAAGAAGGTAGTTGAAGATACACGGGTTATAAATACCATAGAGAAATCACTGATGTTCAATATTCATAAGGAAAAACAAGTTTTCATGGAAGTGAAGCAAATATTTATGGGTGCAGAAGCTTCGACATCTAGCATGTAGACAAAGCAAAATAATAATAGTGACGTAATAGCAGCTGTGACACAGGATATGGATCTATGAATTTTTAAATATTTCTTACAAAATTGTATGAAGTTGTCGAGAAATTAGAAAGTTTCAGAAGGACTATAGGAATTGATAGACTCCTGCACATCTAAGGAAGTACTGCAGAGTGAAATGCACGAAGTAAATAATTTATATAAAAAAAAGAGAACTAGAATGGAAATGAGGCTTAGTGCACAAATAGGAGAATATGATATGGACCAAGTTATTTTAGGTCTGAGATCCGAAACTAATGTTCTGAAAAAGAAAACATGGGAACTAATGGGTAAACCAAAGTTGCAATGGCCACCTATTCAACTAAGAATGGCGAATTAACAGAAGATTGTTCCTCTAGGAAGATTGTCATCCATTACAGTGGACATTGAAGGAGTGTGCACTACTACAAATTTTGAGGTAATATAAATTGTAGATGACAGAACCCCTATCTTATATTACTTTGATTGGATTGTGAATTTTTTAACATGGCTATAATCAACTTGAAGAAGAGGCAAATGATATTTGAAAGCAATAATATGAGAGTCATTGTTCCATTAGATCCATCAGAAGGAGTGAGGTATACTGAACTTGTTAAAGAAGAGTATAACACAGTTGATATAGATAACATCTATCAAGTGACAGCCAAAGAAGAAGAATGGATCAACCCTACTGTAGATGGAAAGTTGAGTTGGGAGCATAACAACTCCTGTGCTTCATATTCAAAAGAAGAATTAGAAAATTGGAAAAATAGGTTACATGAAGTGTCTACAAGATGATGTGCAAGAATGACTAAATCACTTCGTTGTATAACCTCTGAGGTATGTAATTTACCTTACTATGATGGTTTGGGTGATATAAATAATTTTCTTGAAGAATATGAAGAACATGTACCAGAATTTCAAAGATTATTAGCCCTAGATATATCCCTAAGAGATACTCCTACTAGATGGTGGGGTACACATAAGAAGAATATAGGAACTTGGCAAGAATGTCGAAGGTTGATATGGGTAAGGTTTGGTCAGGTAGACATAGAATTGATAGATAAATATGATGGTCAAATTGATCCTAGAAAGCACATCGAGCTTTGTATGATAGCATGGAAAGAGATTCCATGACAAGAATGGATGCATGGGTTCATCCATACTTTGGAGAAAATTCCTCAAAATTGGTATTTAGAAACAAAACTTTGACATGGTACTGCGAGCTGGGAAGAGATGGTTGATGGGTTTATTTTGACATTTAGCTTTGAATGTAATTGTCCATACATAGATTCAGCCCTTCATATAGTTAAAAAGAAGATTTTTGAGAATGAAATTCCACTCACTTGGTAGCCTAATTGGGTTGCGTAGCTACAGAATGTACTAGAATGCTACAACATCGCTACAGAAGAAGATGAAGACCTTCGCAAGATTGAAATAAAATAATCTGAAGGTTACCGCGAAGTAAGTGGACCTAAGATAGAAATTCCTGATATAAAAAAATCCACTAAAAACAAAGAAGGTGAATATAGGATCAAAAGATGAGCCGAAGTTTGCAATCATAGGATATTATTGGGATGAAGAGTTAGGAATGTAACATATATTTTGCATGAATATCACGAGTTATTCCCCACTAAGTTCTTAGATATGAAAGACATAGTAGGAGACTTGGGAGTTATGACTATTCCTTTGAAGCTTGATGTGAGGCCAGTTAAGAAAAGGCCTTATAGACTGAATCCAAATATAAAGAAAAAGTGAAGAAAGAACTTGAGAAAATGATAGCAGCTGGAATCATTGAACCTATGGAAGAATCGAATTGGGTAAATCCTATGGTAGTACAAGAAAAGAAAATATAGGGTGAAATCAGGATTTGTGTTGATTTAAGGAAGTTAAATGATGCATGTTTACATGATCCATTCCCTACTCCTTTCATTGATGAAGTATTGGACAATGTAGGAGGTCAAGAAGCTTATTCATTACAGACAGATTTTCGGGATACCATCAGATTATAATTGCACTAGAAGATCGACATAAGACCACCTTCGCTATAGAATGGGGATCATATCAGTATACAATGATGCCTTTTGGGTTGAAGAATGCCCCTACCATATTTTCAAGAGTAGTGGTCGCAGCTTTCAAAGAGTATATTCACAAGTTTTTGGAAGTATACTTTGATGATTGGACAATGTTTGGGTTATTAAAGAAACATGTTGCGAGCTTAAGGCTGATGCTCGACACATGCAGGCAGTATCATATTTCTCTGAATATCAAGAAGTGTATATTCTGTGTACCTTTTGGTATATTGCTAGGACACATTGTTTGCAAGCAAGGATTGATGGTGGATCCTACGAAGATTGCTATTATTGTGAATTTACCTCCACCAAAGACAGTGAGGTAGCTTCGCACCACACTGGGACATACAAGATATTACAGAAAATTTATCAAAGGATATGCGTAGATCACTGCATCGATGGAAAAATTGTTGAAGAAAGATGTAACATTCCTATGGAATGAAGAGTGTCAAAATAGCCTCGACACACTGCGCCTATTTTGGTTTTCCCATAGTTGAATAAGAAACTTCATGATCATGTGGATGCTTCATGCATAGCTTTAGGAGTGATATTGGCACAACCTGGTGCAGGAGAAATAGATCACCCCATAGCTTTTGCAAGTAGGAAACTATCTAAAGTAGAAAAGAACTATACAACTATAGAAAGGGAAGGTCTAGCTATGGTATATGCATTACAGAAGTTTAGACATTATTTGTTGGGATCACATTTCAAGATGTTCACAGATCACTCTACACTAAAATATTTGGTAAACAAACCTACTTTAGGAGGAAAAATTTGCACATGGCTATTAATATTTCAAGAACATGACTTTGAAGTTATTATTAAGTCAGGAAGACAAATGTTGGACTTGATCATTTATTGATGATAGAAACAAGAGAAGAACCAACAAATATAGAGGATAATCTTCCTGATGCGCAACTATTTTCGATCAGAGTAGCAGATGAGCACTTCACTGATATTATTCAGTTCTTAACCACATGAATGGCCCCTTCATAATACACTACGTGGAAGAAGAAATAGCTTGTGGTTAAGGAAGTAGATTGTTCACTGATAGCAGGGCATTTGTATAAATCGGGACCATATGAAATATTGCACAGGCATGTTCTTGAGCATGAAAGATAGATAATTTTGACAAAAGCTCATAGTGGCGTAACTGTTGAAAATTATATAGGGAAAGCCATTGCGAAGAAAATTTTAAGAGCAAGACTACGGTGGCCTACATTACACAAAGATACAAAGGAATACTATCGAGCTTATGATATATGCCAAAGAATAGGAAAAATTCAAGAAGAGTTGAAATGCCACTAGTACCACAAGTAACATTGCAGACTTTTGACAAATGAGCTATTGATTTTGTGGGACCAATCAATCCACCAGGGAAAAATACTAGTGTGAGGTATATAATCGTTGCGACTGATTATCTGATTAGGTGGGCTGAAGCATAGCCTGTGAAGGATTGCAGCACAAAAACTGCTGCGAAGTTCATATTTGAGTATATTTTTTCTAGATTTGGGTGTCCAAAGATATTGATGAGTGATTAAGGGTCAAATTTATTGAATCAAACCATTGAATCATTAACTGAGGAATTTCAAATTTAACACCAGAAGAGCACTCCTTATCATCCTCAGGAAAATGGAATCATGGAAGCATTCAATAAGATTCTATAGAATGCACTCACAAAAGTATTCAATGTGAATAGAAATGAATGGGATCTAAGGATTCTAGCAGTGTTGTGGGC
Source organism: Pinus tabuliformis (assembly GCA_031772625.1). Classification (NCBI taxonomy): domain Eukaryota; kingdom Viridiplantae; phylum Streptophyta; class Pinopsida; order Pinales; family Pinaceae; genus Pinus; species Pinus tabuliformis. The sequence goes on from CM062818.1 coordinate 1,000,438,642, forward strand.
ATACAAGACAACATGCAAGAAACTGACAGGACATACACCTTTTAGGTTGGTATATGGACAAGAAGCAAGCATGCCTATGGAATAGATTGTGCCAATTTTAAGAATCGCAGCCTTCACAGACATGGGAGACTCTAATATAATGGAAGAAAGGATGGCACAATTACTTGCTTTGGAAGAAGACAGGTTTATAGCAAGTTTTCATCAGCAAGTACAAAAATCAAGGGAGAAAGCTTAGCATGTCAGGCACATCAAGCAAAAGACATTTCAAGGAGATCTTGTACTTTTATATGATAGCAAATTTGCAAAGTTCCTAGGAAAATTTAAAACACATTGGTTAGGACCATATATCATCAAGCACTTCTGATGGTGGTGCAGTTCATCCCATGAAGTTAAATGCTCAGTTGATTCCAGGATGAGTGAATGCTACTAGATTGAAGCCATACAGGGACATCTTTGTCCCTAGAGCTTCGCACTAAAGGACGAAAGGAGAAGAATCTTAGTGTCGCCTGAAGTTGAAAGTGGGAACTGGACTATAAAATACCATGTTGAAGGGAACTTTGCCAAAGTAAGATTAATATGCGATATTCAGGAGTATGTTGAAGTCCAAAAGAAATGCGACAAAGGAAGGATTGCTATGCTACAAGGGAAGGTTCACCAAAGTTTGTCAAAAATATGATCGTTGGAAGGAAAAAGTTACCGTTAAAATAAAGTTGTCGGTAAAAGGTGTGGGAGAAATGCATTTATGAAGCATAGATGGCTAGATCTAGTGTCATATCTACATTGAATGAGCAAGATCTAATCTAATCATGGGGTTCAAAATTCAAATTCACTATAAAAGTCATGTCTCGCTCCACATTTTACACTTTTCTATCTGGAGAATTCAGTATTGAGAATTTGCGACCAAGTGTGAGACAAGTGTGTTGTTGTATGTCTAAGAGAAGTTTTGAAGAGATTGCTAGAAATTTTGTAGAGAAAGGGCTAGCAGGCATCATGGAAGCCCATACTAGTAAATCTACAACATGAAGTGTACATGTGGCCCCAATGCACACAAGGTCACCATGAAAGCAAGTAATCACGGAAGAACAACCACAAGAATACAAGAAAAGAGACCAACTGAAGCATCTAGAGTCGAGCTAAGGACATCCCTGAGAAAGAAGGTAGCGAAAGAGCAGCCGAAAAAGACCAAGTAGGATAAGAAACCTGCATAGAAGATGAAGAAAACAGTGCAGCAGAAAGAACCATAACAAATCCATGACAGTGAGGAGGAAGACGAGATGGAGCGGATGGAGACAAAGGGCACAAAATTCCCTCTATGATGCCACCATATATGCCACCAAGTAATGGATGCCAAACTGGTTAGAGATCCCAAAGGCATGAAATTCGGTACTTTCACATCACTACTACTATAAAAAGTGCCATTTGAAGGAGAATCACTGGGAAAAAATTCGCAGTTGAAGATGGAGGATTGGGACTTCAAAGACCGAAGTAAGGATCTATAGTTCGAGCCGAGAAAGTACCTACAATAGGTATATTATCTACAGAGCGAAGTTGCAAGGTTGGAGCCACACCCGTGGGCTTAGTGATTTCAGAGATCAGGCTTGCTGAATATGTTAAATGTGCCACGCTTTGGTAGAAGCACATCCAACAAATCATGTGTTCAATAGTTACTAATATTAGTGCATGACAGATGCCTCTGGCTGGGGAAGAGGATCCCGATTGCTGAAATGTTGATAAGAAGGATTACTATATTGCCCTACCAAGGAAAGGACCCCACCGAAGAGTTCGTCGTTAAAACCTGAGACAAGGGAGTAGCACAAACCATGAAGGATAAGTACGGGCTAATAAAAAAGTTGCAAGGTTATGATATTAACTCCATCAATGACCAAGGGGTGCACTTCGCCACACACATATTAGCAGGAAAAATAATGAGGAAGTGTAGAGAAAACAAATTCCCTGCGGCTGAGGTTTCCTGAGCCGTGCAGTGCAACAACAGGGTTCAGTTCAACCGGGTCGGGTATTTATGCAAGGAATGTTTGGAGTATTATCGGGAACCATAGGAAGAGGGTAAGACATTTCATAATAGAACAAGATCTTCTTTGTACTATTGGACATCGACTTGCACATGTTGATGAACCAGAATCCCAACCTATCATCAAGTTTGTATGATCAGTATCACAATATAGTAGATTTTCACAGGGTATATATAAAGGCTCGGAAGGATCTAATGGAGACATGGCACCCTATGCCATATTTGGTCACCAAATATGACCTTCTCGAGACAATACAACATTGGTCAATAGAGTGGATGACGCCAACCATACAAGACACTAGAGTAGAAAAGGACACCATGTCGAATGTGGGTCCAAGTGGAAAGGACAAGGGAAATGACATAGAAGAGGTAGAGCCAAAGCAGGAATGGGGTACCGAGTACCCTCTCAGTGACAAAGAGGAATAAGAGGAATCATCGTTCATCATCAAGAAGAGGGTACCTACAATGCCTACGGTGAGCGCAAGAAAGAAGCAGAATGTGGACAAATCTAAGGGCACAATACCACTTGTCCTTCTGATGGGTACATTGACGAAATTGGAGATAAAGTCCAAAAAGTAACAGTAGAAAACTGTGGCAAGATTGATTATCGTTACAGAGTGCTCTTGGTAGATGTTCAGCAAGGTATTGTATATTTAAAGGCACTACCACATATAGCAATACAATCGGAAAAGATTGGTCAACCACTGTAGCCAAAGCGATGAATAGAATCAACATTCAGATTAAGGATTATGTAGATACCAGGTGGAGCATTTATAGTTTGAATTAGCTAAAGATAGAGAGTGAGAAAAAGGGTGGGACCCTGCCAATGTCAACATCGTCACACTGCCAACTCAGACATTGCACGAGTTCCACCAAGGTATAACAGTTGAACTGTAGGAGCAAGAACAACACACTTCATTGTTAAATATTCAGGTGGAGAAGGAAAGAGCTTTATTGAAGAAGGAACTCGATCAGCTGATTAAGGAAAGGGATGGAGAATGCTAGCAACAGTAGCAACTAGAGGATGTCATCACAAAATCTTGTAGTACAGTTCCGGACGTAAAGGTGTGCGAAGAAGAGTCACCAATAGAAAAGGTCGCGAGGCTTGGCCTCACAATAAGGGATTCAAAGAATAATCTCGCAAAAATGAAGTTCGAGTATGAAGTGAAGATTATTGAGCTTCAAATGAGGCTGCAGCTAGTCACGCCACCAGAAGTACGCGAGGAAAGGGAAAAATATCTAAAATATTCAATGAGAGGCATCTTTGACACAATGGCGGATTGTGGCAAACTGCTAGATGAAACTATGCAGATTTGGACCACACAGCAGGAGGATCCAAACATTCAGAGGATTGAGGAAGAGCATCAGACAAATTAGAAGTAGTTGGAAGAACTCCACATAATTGCGAATACCTTACCAGTCTCGTAGAGGCTTGCAGAGGCTCGCAGAATCATTGAAGAACAAACTCTTCAAAATCATAATGAATACCTTCGGAGAAAAGAGAAGATTTTGATAAAGAGCACTCAGCCATGGTAGGATGAGGCCCTCCATATTTCACAGGTAGTGGACGATAGGCTCAAGGAGCTATGACAGAGGGAGAAAAAATTGTTGCAGAAGAGTGTTGAACCAACAATAAAGGCACTACTAAAAGAAGTGCGTCGAGAGGAGAAGCAGGTAGAGGAAATACTTTAGAAGTATAATGTTGCCTACATGAGCATCGCAGCAAATATTTGGGGCACAACAACTGAGTGAATTGGGACAAGTCACATGTGAATGTTAGGGGCCTATTGGGTGCAACCCAACTTGGCCATATTTTGGGCATATTTTGGAAGAAATCCAAGTTTTGTAGAAGCGTGCAATAGAAAGGATGTCACGGAGTACGAAGTGAACCATGCAGCAGAGTAGTGGAGCATGATGAAGACCACACAACAAAGGGGCTTCACGGTGAAGCCCTTCCGTTTTGTAAAAGCATTAAAATATTGTAAAGTTATTAGTTTTGGGCCATAACCCTTTGTATTTTGAAAACCATGGTATCGGGTCCGTGGTAATGTAACGATGTAAATCCCTCATGTAATAGTATATATAGGGATGAATAATAAGAAGAGAAGTGATCCTATGATGATGTATTCAGACATATATGCATTTATGTGATACTTTTTTTATTTGTATTTTGGAGGAAGGACGAGGTCCTGCAGCGGTGTGCACTGAGGCCTAGGTCTGCAGCTTCATGTGCAGACACCCTACAATTGTGTGCACAGGGAAGAAAATTTTGATGTATCAAATTCTAAATTATAAGCAGTAGTTCTTTTGGATGTAGTCCCACATTGGGATGAACCATGGTAAAATTTGTGTCTTAGTGTTCATTTGCTTATTATTTGCACTTTATTTTAGTATTGTATACTTTATGAATGTGTATGTTATGCTTAAATGATGAATGTAACTTCGTGAAGTAAAGTATAAGTGTGAAGTAATTTGTTGAGCTTAAGTTGTTTTAAGGCATAAAAGGGGAATACACGGGTGCCTCAGCACGATATCCCTCAGCCTGCATAAACCTGGTTCTGCAACCTCCTATAATAACTTTGGGTGAGACTAAGATCTGCTTGCAGGTCGTTGTCGACAGGGCCAGTGGTTGAGGGTTTTGTTAATGTGCAGTACACTTTGAACCTAGGTCCAGCCCATCTATGTGAATAAAGGCACAAAAATGGCCCAAAACTTCATTCAATTACTAACAGATGTTTAATTGTCTTCTAATAACTAGAGGTAATTAAAGGTTTAACATATTTAATTTCCAAATTGGAGTATGTATGGAGCCTGCAAGTTAAGAAACACTATATATGTAGACTATATTTCATACTTTCACTAGTTTTTCTAGATTCAAGGATCTATGCAAATCACACCACACTATTATGGAAAGTAAAATGTAGAAAAATAAATCACATTACATAGTGCTAGAAAATAAATTGCAAAAAGGTAATCACTTCACTCATTACTCAGAAGTAAATTGAAGAAAAATGAATCATACTACACATTGATAAGAAAATAAATCAATGTAAAGTAAATCACAAAACCATGTATCATTAAACATAAAGAAATAATATTGTAGGAATAAATATTTATGGAAATAAATGAAATCACACATCAAGGAATAAAAACTACCTGAACTACACAACACTTTATTCTATCAGAGTGGGTCATTACTCCATAAAACATGGTGTTGATATTAAGCTACATTTATATTAAATTCGGCATCCTCTACTTTTATAACATACAAAAATAAATAAGAATGAAATTAGTATTCAAATTAAATAATAACTCTTACAATCCAAACTCAACGCATTTTTCTCTTCCCAGGCATCTTTAAGCCCCGAGGACAAAGATGATACTCGTTTTTACACATCAACTTTCTTTACAAATGGAAAGAACAAATGTTTGAAAATAGATCCACTTGAGAATCAACAAATCTCAAGTGGTTATAACCATTTTACAACTTTATAAGTATAGAAAATGATTTCTAGTGTTCATGCTAATTACAATTTAATTTTGGAATATCAATTTGTAATAAATTAAGTGGGTTGAACAACTTGTCTAAAATATGTTCACAACAACTATTAATAATATGGGGTTCCCTAGATTCATATCATAGATAGGAGAGATCTCTAATTTTGTAATAAAACTGTATATGCACATGTGGGCACATAAAAATATATGTCACAATAATTAAAACCATAAAATATAAATTTTGTTTTCTTCCCCAAATAGTTGCATCCGTAACATGTTAAATATGCAACACATGGATATACAAATGTTTGACACTATTAATTCGAATTTGGCCCAACTTGTGGCATAAGATCTTGAATTAATATCTTATTACAACTTGTGGAAAAATAAGACATTATTCATAAATAAATACAAAATATGCATTTCTCATAATATTCATTAGATTTTTAAATAAGATATTAAAAATGCAATGGAAAATACTTTATGCTAAAATTATGGTTTTAAAGATCAAAAAGAATAAATATTGAGTTATTTGTAACTAAAATGATATGTAAATGATGACGAAAATATCAGCAAAAAATGATAATTCTAAGGCTCATCAATTATCACCCATGCTCATCTCCACTATGGTATCCATATCTACTTTAGCTTCTAAAATGGGGAATTTTAATTTTTCAACTTTTTTAAATTTGACTAAAAAAAGCACATAAATCACATCACAGAAAAATTCATGCAATTATAACTCCTTATTCATCTCCCTAGTAGGTATCCATATCTACTTTTAGGTTTTCAAAACAAGATTTTTCATTTTTGGAACAGGAATTGATTTTGACCAAAAAAGTGATGTAAACCAGAGTCATAGGTGATAACACATTGATAGACAATTGGGTTCATAGAACATCACATGTATTCTTGTGAATCCAATTAAAATGGATACAACTCCTTTACATAAGGAAGATTCATATCTAACTAGATCCAATTGGGTTCATAGAACATCACATGTATTCTTGTGAATCCAATTAAAATGCTTACAACTCCTTTACATAAGGAAGATTCATATCTAACTAGATCTTGGTAAGATCTTCCCAATTCTACGGAAATCAAAACCACTCCTATTCTTGAGCTAATAACCCTAACTATATGCTAAAACAAAGTACATCATATCTGTTTAGCTCATTCCAAGGCTTATTATGTTAACCCAGTAACTCACTATTTAGAGTCATGCAGTATTATCGTATAGGATGTAGCAGTTTACTCTTTCTAATTTACTCGTCAATATGCTTTATTATCTTGTAGTCATATGCACTTAGAGTCATTTATATCCAACCGTGTAATAATGAAATGACACGTTTTATGAGTAATGATTTACTAAACTAATAAGCTTACACTAAGTCAAACCCATACTACTATGAAGCATACGGCTGTCCCAGATTACATAATGCCACTAGTCGACAGGTAAGTTGATTCTTAGAGTTGTTTATGAATCACGAGGCTACTATGGCGGCCTGTTTTCATACTAAGCGCTCCACTATCAATGTTAGTAGTTTGACTTACAATATGCTCAATGCCATTAAGGAGTTGTTTTTAGTGTGAATTTTTGGATTTTTTGGTGTTGGATTTCGATGGTAAATTTTGATGTGAAATTTTGATCTGTGTTATTTAAACAAGTTTTTTGACTGTATATATGGATTCAACACTCTGGAAAACCTCAGGGCACTTCAATTACACAAGATTACCCATCAAACTTGTGATTTCAATAAATTCCTACCAGATTTTAGAGAAATTAAACCGGAAAAACCTACAGTAAAAATTTCCAAAAAATCACACTAAAAACAATTCCATAAATGAATTGTAATTCCGTGAAGGAGTTTAACCAGGCGCTTAACTATTCTGTGCTTCATGATTAAACCAGGATCATATAGCTGGATGGATTACCTGTTTCCATTCATCTATTATTTTTGCTAAATATTATCATGGGACAGTGGTACTGCAATATTCAATGTTATCCTAATAGACGATAACAAGAACAGACATGAAACAGCTTAAAGAGTATTGAAGTTAATAAGGATGTCGTAGGCATGCATTACGAGGTTAATTAGTGACAAGGCATAATGTACAGATTCTACTCGTGAGTAATGTACAGATTCTACTCGTGAGTAAAACAACGTCGTGCAAGCTGTTATAGTTAGTGGCGTGAAATCATAACACCTTACGGATAATCAGGTTGCATGTCTAATGGTCAATGCACAGAAGAAATAAAGTGAAATATTTATTAAGGGCTGAAGTAATTCATAAAGAGCTTTGTATCAACCATGTATAACAACTCCAAGGTGTAGATTGGTTCATGCTACATAGTTAGTAAACATACTAGTTATTAAGGTTTATGATGTCTAGTTGTTCCTAACTATGTAACACAATGAATATGTGATTAATAGACCCAACTTCGAGACACCCTATGATACAACCGTATGATACAACGTGACCTTATGTATTCCACTTACTCTAGCTCCGTGATTTCCTGGTTAGGTTAGTCAATAGTTTGTTAACTCTTAGTCGGTATAAAACTGAATAATTCTATATACTCCTTAGTTAATAGCTACATCATATGATACTTAGACATGGAGTGGAATACTATAACATTATTTGACAAGGACTAAGTTATAGTTAGGTATGAGTATTGAATCATAAGAGATTATGTGACTTATAGTTGAGTCATTAGTAACAGCTCCAAGCTTGTTTTTGTAATCAAATTAATGACGCCAACTTTCATTATCTTGGTATGTATCCTATTGCATCCTTAGATAAGAGTGATTAGTAAATTCACCTAAGCTTATTAATGCCATAGTGCATGAGTAATAGATATTGGTTAACCACCGCATAACATGATAGTAATTTATTCAGGCCTTAGTAGTACAATTGTTTACTTTGTAAGACCAGTAAAAGAGGTTATTCATGTGTTGTTGGGTCCCTATAATACTAGTGATTACCCCATTACTATTGTAGTTATACCCCTTATTTATATTGTTGTGCCCCTACTACCTCCATATTGTTATTTCTGTGCCCCATAGAATCCCTCTATTGTTATTTTTATGGCTTTATATTATTATTGTTAGGTCAGCTGGATTATATTGTGACTCCTTAGACTCTTATATATAGAAAGGAGGTTTTGTCATTTGTATCATCGAATAATTGTTCATTTATGTAATGTAAAGGAGGTTGCCCCCTCGAAGAGGCTGAATTCTAAGGCGTTGATCTATCTTTTCTATCTTTTCTTGAGCTGGTTTCATAACATTTGGTATCAGAGCTTTGGATTCTAGGGTTTCGTTGCTCCAAACAGGTCATCGTGGCATTTTCGCTATAACTTTTTTTCTGGGACGTTTCAGAAGTCGCAAAAAAACCCATTTGAGAAGAATTGGCGCTGAACCGTGGGTCCGAATTTCAGAGCTTTTCGCACGATATTTTCGGAGATATGATCTGAGGAAGTTGGTCTTTTTACAGACTCCTGAATTACATTCAAAACAGGTGACCTGGGGAAAATCGTCATAACTTTCTCTCTAAGGATCGGATTGAAATTTCATAAAAAGGTACAGAAAGAGGACGGACTTTAGTTTCTTGTATGCATGCTTCAGATCCAAAGGTCGAAACATTGACTCGTGGCACGTCGTACAAGTTCGCTCTACTGAACTAGTCTATAAGCAAGTTACTGTGGGAGATTTCACATAACTCTTCCTTGGAGAATCCAATTTGGGTCAGACTTGTGGCATTAGAAAGAGGACACAGAGGGCTACTACAGATCACAAATTCACAAGTAGATGATTGGAAAGTACAGAGATACATCAGAGGAAATATCGAGCTCCTACAAAGTGAAAAAAGGTGTGTAGATTTTCTTAAATTTTTGCTTAAGCTTGGTTTGAAAATTTATTTTGAAGGAATTCAAAGGGCATAGTAGAGCATTATTATCGGTAACTGATGCCCCGAGGAAAGAAAATGCAAACACCTAGTAAGGAACCTGAAAGCTCTAGCATGACTCATGAAGAAGAGGAAGAAATGCAACATGATATATCAAAATTACAAGACCAACTGCAACAACTGTCCCTTGCACAAAAAGGAACAGAATCTAAGATGGATGGTTTAAAGAAAGATGTAGAAGCTAAGATGGATGGTTTAAAGAAAGGTGTAGAAGCTAAGATGGACTGTTTAAAGAAAGGCGTAGAAGCTAAGATGATTGACGTGGAAGCTAAGATGGATGATTTGAAGATAGATTTGAAGACAGACATGGACGAATTGAAGATAAATATGAATAAGTTGCTACAAGAAATAGTCTCTAAGGGTGAAAGAGTACTAAAGAAAACTCATGATGAGAACAAAAGAAATGTTAATCATGATTCCATAGACTCTAATGTTGGATCGAAGACTCACCATGTTCCAAAGATCGATATGAGGAAGTTTGATGGCAAGGATCCCGCCACATGGATATTACAGATGGAGCAATTCTTCGATCTCAATAATGTGCAAAACACACAAAAGGTACGTATGGCAACTTTATATTTGGAACCAAATCAGTTTGTATGGTATCAATGGCTTTGTTCTCGTAAACAGTTTATCACTTGGGCAATTTTTACGGAAGAATTGATAGCACATTATGAGGATACAAAAAGCAACACTTTTTTTAGCCAATTGATAAGTCTCAAACAAAAGGGTTTAATAATGGAGCACATTGAGGAGTTCCAAAAACTGAACATAAGGGTAAAATATATTCCAGAGGAGCATAGGATTGATGTGTTCATAGGGTCTTTAAAGGATAATATCCAACATGATGTGCGCCTTTGGGAACCTGATTCATTAGAGAAGGCATTCAGGTTAGCAAGAAAAATGGAAAGCAAAATTATGGCAACTAGGAAGCATACCATTCACAACTATAAAGACGGAAGTTTTGTTGCCCATAGTCTTCCACAACCTACAAGGTTGACACCACAACAATTGGAAGAAAAAAGAGCAAAAGGGCTTTGTTACAATTGTGATAGCAAATACACAAAAGGTCATAAGTGTGCTGAGAAGAAATTATTCTACATAGATTGTGAAGAGGAAGAAGAAAAGGAGCAAGAAAGGTCAAAAGAAGAGGATATGTTCCAGGAACAAAGCCTAGATGAAGAACAAATAAATCCTACCATATCTTGTAATGCATTGGCGGGAATTACCACTCCTCAAACCATCAAGATAGAAGGACAAATCAAGAAGAAAAAGGTAATAGTGTTGATTGATTCAGGAAGCACCCACAATTTTATTCATTGTAGGGTAGCAAAAGAATTGAATTGCTTCCTATATCCAGCACCAGAGTGTCAAGTGATGATTGCAAATGGAGGAACAATAAATTGTTCTGGAAAGTGCCATAATATCAAGCTATCCATGGGAGAATATGTATTGACTAGCCCAATGCTTTCCATTCCAATGGGAGGTGCTGATGTTGTACTAGGAGTCCAATGGCTACAATCCTTGGGTACAATAGCTTTTAATTTTCAAGAACTTTTCATGAAATTTTTTGTGGAAGGAAAGGAAGTTGAATTAAGGGGTATTGCAGGGAAACCGGGAAAGATAATCAGCTCTAATGGCATGACAAAGCTTCTAAAAAAGGAGCAAAGAGGTGTAATTGCACAATTATGTTCGCTAGATGTTTCCACATTGGAATCATCTATTTCTCCAGATCTCCAAAAAGTCCTGGACAATCATTCCAAGGTATTTGAGACTCCCAAAGGTCTCCCACCTATGCGTGATCATGATCATGCTATTCATCTGATTCCAGGAAGTGTTCCTCCAAACATCAGGCCGTACAGATATCCATATGTCCAAAAAAGTGAAATTGAACGTATGGTTGCAGAAATGCTAGAGGCTGGTATAATTCAACCGAGTCAAAGTTCTTTCTCAGCTCCAGTAGTATTGGTGCACAAGAAGGATGGATCATGGCGCATGTGTCCAGATTATAGGGAGCTCAACAAGCTCACTATTAAAGATAAGTTCCCCATTCCTGTCATTGATGAATTACTGGATGAATTGCATGGATCAATTTACTTCACCAAGTTGGATCTTCGTTCGGGATATCATCAAATCAGAATGAAGATTGAAGACATTCCGAAAACGGCATTTAGAACTCATGAGGGTCATTATGAATTTTTGGTCATGCCTTTTGGCCTTACCAATGCACCTTCAACATTTCAAGGTTTGATGAATTCAATTTTCAAACCATTCCTTAGAAAATTTGTGTTAGTATTTTTTGATGATATACTAATCTACAGCAAGTCTTGGAAGGATCATGTTGAACATGTTGACAAGGTGCTACAACTATTGGAGGAGAAACAATTATATGCAAAAAGATCCAAATGTTTCTTTGGAGTCCAGGAGGTGGAATATTTGGGTCATATTGTATCTCATGAAGGAGTTAAGGTAGACCCTAGCAAAATTAAAGCCATTAAGGAATGGAAAATCCCCACATCCATAAAGCATCTGCGAGGATTTCTTGGGTTGACAGGGTATTATCGCAAGTTCGTTAAGAATTATGGGAGAATAGCAGCACCTCTAACAACATTATTGAAGAAAGATTCATTTTCATGGACTCCGGAAGCAACAAAGGCCTTTAAACATCTTAAAGAGGCAATGTGCCAAGCACCGGTCTTAGCTACACCGGACTTCACAAAAACCTTTATTGTGGAATGTGATGCTTCAGGAAATGGAATTGGTGCTGTTCTAATGCAAGATGAAAGACCCATTGCTTTTGAAAGTCGTCCAATCAAGGGAAAGTTTTTAAGAAAAGCTATTTATGAGAAGGAAATGTTGGCAATACTCCATGCACTTAAGAAATGGCGACCCTACCTAATGGGAAGACACTTCAAGGTAAAAACGGATCATGATAGCCTTAAATACTTTTTAGAACAAAGATTATCCTCTGAAGAGCAACAAAAGTGGGTCACAAAGATGTTGGGTTATGACTTTGAAATCATCTACAAAAAAGGGAAGCAAAATGTGGTGGCAGATGCACTCTCAAGAAAGGATGAGGATATGGAAGCATTTTTGTGTGCCATTTCTATTATCCAACCAGATTGGATAAACGAAGCAAAGGAGGAATGGAAGAATGACGAAGAAGTGTGGGCACTTATTCAAAAGCTACAACAAGATTCCAGTACTTCTGATACATTTAGCTGGAAAAATGATTCGTTATGGTACAAAGATCGCTTATACCTTTGTAAGAATTCCCAGCTAAAACAAAAGATTCTTATGGAATTGCACACTTCTCCCTTAGGAGGGCACTCAAGATTTTTAAAAACTTACCACAGGGTTAAGAAGGAATTTTTTTGGGATGGCCTTAAATCAGATATTCAAAAGTTTGTGGCGGAATGTTTGGTTTGCCAACAAAATAAAGTTGAAACAATTAAGACACCGGGTCTATTACAACCTTTATCCATTCCAAGCCAACGTTGGGAGGAGGTTTCAATGGATTTTATCACAGGTTTACCCAAGTCTGAGGGAAAGAGTGTCATCATGGTGGTAGTTGACAGACTTACCAAGTATGCACACTTTTGTGCATTATCACATCCATTTAAAGCCAGTACAGTTTATACTGCATTTATGGAAACAGTTCAAAAGCTACATGGAAACCCAAAGATTATTGTAAGTGACAGAGATCCCATTTTCACTGGAAATTTTTGGACAGAATTATTTTCTTGTCTGGGTACTCAGTTAGCTCATAGCTCATCTTATCATCCTCAATTTGATGGGCAAACTGAGATAGTAAACAAATGTTTGGAAGGATATCTTCGTTTCTTTGTATCTGATAAACAGACACAATGGGTCAAATGGTTGCCTCTGGCTGAATGGTGGTATAACACTTCCTTCCATACATCAACAAAAATGACCCCATTTATGGCACTTTATGGGTACCAACCACCATCAATCACATCATATTTAAGAGAAAATTCTAAGGTTCAGGCAGTGGAACATCACATCAAACATCAACAACAAGTCCTCCAACTCTTAAAGGATAACCTCGTGTTGGCACAAAATAGAATGAAACAATAGGCAGATCAACATCGCAGTGAAAGAAGTTTTGATGTAGGTGATTGGGTATTCCTACGGCTACAACCATATAAGCAAATGTCCCTAAAGCAAGCTAAGAAGGATAATAAATTATCACCAAAGTATTATGGTCCGTACAAGGTGTTGGAAAAGATTGGTACTATGGCATACAAATTGGAGCTTCCTGCAGCTTCTCGATTGCACCCAGTTTTCCATGTTTCATGTTTAAATAAGGTTATAGGCGACAAGCTCCCAGTTCAAACAATATTGCCAGAACTTGATGAGGAAGGAAAAATTATATTGGAACCGGAAGCAGTCACAGAAACAAGAACTCGACAGCTACGAAATCGATCAATTTCAGAGTATCTTATCAAGTGGAAGAACTTATCCGCTGAAGATTCCACATGGGAGGATGAGAATTTTATGCAGAAGTATCCAGAACTGCTCAAGCGTTGAGGACAACACTTTTTTGAAGGAGAGGGGCATGTTGGGTCCCTATAATACTAGTGATTACCCCATTACTATTGTAGTTATACCCCTTATTTATATTGTTGTGCCCCTATTACCCCCATATTTTTATTTTTGTGCCCCATAGAATCCCTCTATTGTTATTTTTGTGGCTTTATATTATTATTGTTAGGTCGGCTGGATTATATTGTGACTCCTTAGACTCCTATATATAGAAAGGAGGTTTTGTCATTTGTATCATCGAATAATTGTTCATTTATGTAATGTAAAGGAGGTTTCCCCCTCGAAGAGGCTGAATTCTAAGGCGTTGATCTATCTTTTCTTGAGCTGGTTTCATAACATGTGTCCTATGGGGTAATTACTGGATTGATCCAAGTTGGAATGACTATGTAGCTAATATATCTGAAATAGTATGGTCTAGGTTTATTATTTGGCTAGCTATATGGGTTCAAGCATTACCAACGGCTAATGACCCGTTAACAGACAGAGAAGTATGTTGAGTATTGACTTAAACAGTATGAGCTTACTAAGCCATGTCTAAACACCCCATGGAGTAGAATGGTGAGTGACTCATATGACACTAGTTACGAGACTAATTAAGAAGTGAATCTCTTTATCAATATGTCACGGCATTTAAGTTGTTATAATACTGCTTAATAGCAAGGATGTGTTAAGTATGTGATTTCATTACATGAATACACAGCATGACATCGTACTACATGTTGGTTACGTGTCTGACTTATAGGATGACTAACCTCGTGTACCTATACTGATTTACTAGTTCAGGTAGAATACAAACTCTTATTTGCTAGTATGGTGTAATACAAATGTGGATTAATGCCCTTTTTTTTCAATACGAAAAAAAAACGAAATATATTACCATATGAGATCAAATTACATATTTTGTCTTCCCCGATATCCATATCATAAACATCCTATATCATTTATGGCCAAGCACGTCGCTTCCCATCCAGGAGTCTAGACTAACAATATATACATCATTTTACCATTTTATGGCATGTTATCTAGTTGTTAGCCATATAAATACAAGGATCATAAATAGTCAATTTGTAAAAAAAAATAAAATCACCATCCAGTGCAACATGTGGAGATATACATATAATCCACAGATCCCCATAGAATTTTATCACCTAGTCGCAACAAGGGAAATAAACTAGACAACTTTTCAAAAAAGAAAAACATTGAGTATACAAAAAAAAATGCAACTATAGTTACCCAAGAAATGGAAACACCCGAGCATCCAATATGGTGTCTCCCAGTTTGATTTCAATGTGCATACCATCTAGTTGTTCTTATAGCCCCCACTTCAATAGTCAATCTGCTTGTCGGTTGTAATCCCTTCCGATGTGGATAATCGAGGAATTTCCAAATGAGGACCAAAGATTATCGATTTTCCTGAGCCATCCAAGGAGCATTTGTTGTTTTATTTTTGTGCATCCTTTGACATGTTCAATAATGATATTTGAATCCCCAATTATGTGAATTCCAGGGATGTTGAGGAAGTGTGAAAACCATAAAAGGCCTCGGAGGGCCATCGCTTCAACCCTTGTATTCGTGCCGCTACCCGCATTCCAATGTACCAAATATTCTTGTTCTTTTGTAATATCTATCCAAAAACCACATCCACATTTGTTTCTCTGAGCCACCCCGTCAAAGAATCCAACCGAATACTCCATCCGTGGGACCGGCAACTTGCAAAGTTCTTTTTTAGGCCCAGTATCGAGGGAAAAATCAATAGAGTAACAAGAGATAGTGCGCTCAAATACCAGCATAAAGTTATCTTTAGAGTTTTCAAAAATATTTATGTTTCGCCATTTCCATATCACCCAGAAAAGGATTGGGGGGATAATCCTCCATGGGGATTTCTGTGTACTCCACCATTGCATACAAATTGTGATGTTGTCAAGTCGAATACAAGGAAAGCCAATAGAACTAGCCACTTTATTCCATACCTTAACTGTGTTGGGGCATTTAAGAAACACATATGCATTGTTCTCCTTCGCGTTCCTGCATATCACATAGATACTCGATCCATGCCAATGTCTCTTTTGGAGATTTTCCCATGTGAGGTTTTCGTTTTTGAATAGCAACCAGAAGAAGGGGATGATTTTCATGGGAATTTGGTTTTCCAATAACTATAAAAATCACATTTCCCCAAAAGCTGGACCTCCCTTCCACAGAGAGTGTTATATGTGTCAGCTACCATGATGTTCCCCGCCTTCATCTTACTTGTCCAGATACTCTGATCACTATTTCCCTCTCAATAGATTCCTAAAAATTTCAGGCAAGAACAGATCTGATCCCATTCCCTCACCATTTGTATAAACAAACCCAGCTCATATGTGCATTTCCAAGTAGGGCAGGGACCCCACCATGTAGATATAACTTGGTTCCAAAAAATTACCTCGACTTTCAATGCATCAGACAAAATCCTCAGGTATGTAGCAGTCCACCCCAGTACCCAGAATGTGATCAAATCCAATGATAATCATGTGCCTCGACCCGATAGACCATGCAAGATTCTGTATGAAAAGTTTATCTCTTTTTATGAAGCTAAGCCAGATGGCCGAGCCTGATGAGATCCCAATACACTCTCTGCGAAACCAAACCAGAAAATATTGATCCTTTTGGTATTTATGTCTAATGATCTTACCCTAGGTAGCATCACCAAAAATCGCCCTCCATAAATATTGTAGCAATAATGCCCATCTAAAGCGTCGTAGGTTCATAATCTCGCAGCCCCCCATACTCTTCAGGAGAGTGATTTGTGACATCTTGGCCAAATGAAAAAAAAAATCTCGGCTACTATTCCAGATGTATTTAGCCATAATTCTATTAAGACTCTTAATAATACTAAGTGGGATATGAAATAGATGAGCCCAATATACACCCAATTGCATGAGCACATCTTGTGTTAGTATGTTGCGACCCCCCAATGATAAGCATATAAACTCCTATCCAGAAATCCTTTTATAGAACCGATCCACAAGCCACATCCAATCCAAGACCTTATAGCTACATGGTTTAATATGGTAACCAAGATATTTCATGCCACTCATCATCGGTTTCGCAGCCACCCCAAAAAATACTTTAAATATATGCAACTACCTCCATATCACAAATGCCATGATATACAATGGACTTCTGAAGATTCATAAATAGAAAAGTAGCATTTGAAAATTTAGAAAATACATGAAAAAGAGTTAACCAACTAAAGAAGTTGAGCATCCCCATTATAAGAACATCATCAACGAAAAAGCTATGTGAAATTTTAATGTCATTTCCCATGTGCAGAGCATGAAACTGCCCCTCTGCCACCGCTTTTTTTATATGCAAACTCAACCCATCCATAGCTAGGATAAATAAAAGTGGTGAAAGTGAGCATCCCTGTCGGAGGCCCCTTCCGGCTCTAAAGAAATTTGAAGGATAACCATTGATAATAAGAACATAATTTATGTTTGTAACACAGGCCATTATCCACTCCTCACATCTGGACAATATTCCAATTTTATGAAGAACCAGCCTGAGGTATCCCTAGTCAAGGCAGTCATATGCCTTCTGTAAATCCACCTTCATGATGGCAGCATTTAATTTTTTTGTGTAAATCGAATGAAAGCATTCCTGGGAAATTGCAACAACATCATGGATTTGCCTATTCTAAAGAAAACCAAACTATTCAAGTGTAATGATTCGCGATAGGGTACTCTTCATCCTATTTGCAATCGTTTTTTATATAACCTTATAAATAAGGTTACAGAGTGATATGGGTCGGTAATCCGAGAAAGTGTCATATGGGCTCTTCTTCGAAATGAGAGCAATATATGTGGAATTTATGTGCGGGTGGATATATCCCTTGGACCTCGACTCCTCCACCATGCCAAGGAAGTCATGTTTAAGGAGATAAAAAAAGTGTGTAAATAGTTCTATCATCCACCCATCTAGGGTCAGACTCTTGTTGCCCTTAAAAGAGTTTAACACCTATAGGAGCTCAACCTCAGAGAAAAAATTGTTAAGTTCTGAGTTTTCATCTGCATCAAACATGGTGGGATATAGTTCCACACACCATATAATATATTCCGCACATGTCTCATCTTTTTTACTATAGGCCTTCTGAAAATGTGAAACAACAGCATTACAAATATCCCTCTACGATTGAAACTGATTCCCATCTGCATCTTTAATCTCCCATATAGAATTATTTTTGTTCCTGTGATTTGCAAATCTATGGAAAAATTTTGTGTTTTGATCCCCCTCCCTGATCCAAATGGCCCTTCTCTTAAGGTGACAGGTGGATTCATTAATAAAGAGAATATGCTTCTTTTTGAGTTCTAGTTCATGAATATGGTTTTGAGTAGCATCCGAGAGGCAGTGAGTACTCATCTGGGGACGAAGAGTATCCAGTTCTCTAATAATATCATGAATATCCTTATTCAATTGATATTGCTTCTTCTTTTGCGAAGCTTTTACCTCCCCCTAAGGATCCCAATATTATCCAAGATATGCACCATGGGAGATGTGTCTTGTACCCCATTTCGAGCCCAAACATCGTGTACAATATCATTAATATCTAGATCATCAAACCACACCCAGTTGAATTTAAAAGGCAAACCATTTCTAAACTACCCCCTCCTCCATTATAAGATAATAGACCGATGGTCATAGATGTAATTTCTTATCACCTCAGATTGAACATTCCCAAGTCGCTCCACAACCTGCTCATGCATTATAAAATGATCCAGCCTCTTCGCAACATAATCCATCCCCGCTCTACCATTGTCCCATGTTGGAACAACCTTATGAGGGAATATATCAACATAATTGTATTCCATAATAGCATCTCTAATCACCTCCGCCATAGGGTCGATTTTTCTGGAGTGACCCCATACTTCATCCAAGCCAACCGTGCAGTTTAAATCCCCCACAATGATGAGAGATACCAGCTCCAGAATCCCTGATGTAATCAACTTGTCCTAGAAACCAACTCTATTCTTGTATGGGGTATACACATTGAGAATATGAATGCGCCTCATAAGTCCTTTGATATGTTCTTCGAGAAGGATACTAGCAAAGCATGAAAAATCCTTGACCTTGACCAATCAAGGGTCCCAAAGAGCCACTAGTCCACCCGACAGACCAACAGCAGTCGTGGCAACCATATGCCACTCCAGAAACATCTTCCTAAAGTATTTAATCACATGTGGAACCAAGTGCATGGTCTCCTGCAAGAGTATTATATATGGACGAAAAGCAAGAAAAAGTTGTTTGAGAGCCAGATATTTTGGGGCAGCCCCCAGACCTCTGATATTGAGAGATAGAATGAAAGTCATGATAAGCCATATGCATTAATCCGTGCTCCAAGGGCCCAAGAAGAGGGAGTATCAACAATAGGAACCTCAACAAGGAAGCGATCATCCAGGGATTTGAAAGGGAGAGGCCTGGCACGCCCATGGAAATGTCTACTGTCATGATTATGCTTCCGACAGAAGGTGATATTACTTGTGGAGGTGGGGCTGATGTGTGGGGATGAGGAGCCAGGTGGTTTGTGGATAGTAAGAGTACAAAGATCTAGGGTATTCCTCTATGGAAGAAATTCCAGATTACTACCAACAGAGTTTGTAGGGGAAGCAAGTGGTGAGTTAGGCAGTGTAAGGATATTCCTAGGCCCCTGGGAATGATGTGTGAAATGAGTGGGAGACGGTACAGGATCATAAATAATATGTGAAGATGATGGCACATCATGTGATGTAGTAGGGGGAGGAATAACATTACGGGGAAGAGAGTTTCCCAAAGGGGAGTTTGGAATATTCGAGGGGGGGACATTTTCTAACGGATACCTGACTCATCATAAGACAAAGGGGATGAAGGAACAATGATGGGTTAGGAACCATATTTCGAGGATTGGTAAACAAAGGGATGTGTAGAAAAAGGGGAATTAGAATTACCGGATTTACGCCGAGTATCATTTCCAAGATGAGGCACCCCACTTTTGTATCTGTGAACACCATCATCATTTTGTGACAACACCAATGCACCAAAAAAATTCCACCCATGAGTCATATGTCCACCTCCTAGACGAAGAGGGCAGTGTGCCGGAAGGTGACTAGTGCGATGAAAATTTAAACACCAGAAAGGAACCCCCCAAAAATCCAAACATTGGGTTAAATGCGTGTCCCCCCAATGTAATTCAATATGATTAGGAAAACCACTTTTATACTCCTTCTCAATGAGAATCTAGGCAACTATTTTATCCTGTGCCCCCAAATATCGCAGATCAGTATATACAAACTTACCAATAGAATTCTCGATGTCCATGGAGGTCTTCTTAGTCAAAAATTCAATAGGCAACCCCGGAAGTTTAACCTAGATTAATTTGTTCTGTGGCATATATTTCAGAGGGTTAAACCCAATATACCAGGAATGGATCGCCAAAAACCTTCTACCTTTTATCCATGGAATGGCCTTAATTTTCATTAAGTCATCATGGCTGAGAAATTGAAAATTGTACCACCCTCGCAATAGTCTCAAGACAGTAGGCATGTATCCCAGCATGGATTTCAATTTTTAATCGACCCAGATACGCATCTTAGCTTCACTTAGATCTGCAAAGTGCCACGTACCAACAAGAGCCCTCTTCTGCAAAATAGTAATATGATCAATCAACACATCGTCGCTAAAAACCAGAGCAGGTGTCAGGGTGGTGATCTTAATAGAACATTGTTGATGCCTGTATCAACCTCTGATATCCACATGATCAACTCCATGCAGATCGAAGGCCTCATGCAAACCATCTGGCACAAGCACAATGTCTTGTTGGGTGTGCCAAGTGTCTAGAGTCTGGGTGCTACCTCGTCTATCCACGCCAGAAGATGGATGGATTTTTGACTCAGCCTCCATGGTGGCATGAATAAATGCCTCATGGGAAGACGTGTCGAAGTCCAGAACATCCATACTTCCTGTATGGAAGAAATTCTAATACCAAAAACCTATCAAAATGAAATATTGGCGCGACAGGCATAAAAGAGTGTCAAAGTGGTAGATAATAATTAATGGAGAATGTCCAGAGAATCACCACCAATAATCTAGGGATCCAAAAAACACGAGCCATGAAAAATGTAGACACACAGTGAATAAAACCCGCATCAGGCAAATGGAGAGTACCACTGTCGGTGCACAATCCAAAACAGGGTAAAAAAAGATGCAAGGAATAAAAAAATGGAAATCCCGATATGGGACAATGTATGAGGATCCCAAATCACATGAATGGCAAGAAGGGATCATGAAGAAACAAACATCGGTAGATCTAGTCCACTCCAAGAGTAAATTCCAACCACCATCCCGTGCAATTTGAAAACCGCTGGATTAAATAATTTCCCAGCATCGAGAAATTAAAACTAGTCTATAGCCGGAAACAGTTCAGGGTAGAAACAGAGAAAACACCAGAAGGACACCCATCCAAAGTGGTAGTGTGAAAATAGGACTAAATGTCTTCACAGCATTAGTAGCACCAACAACCCATGCAAGTCCACCACCTATTGCAAATGCAGAAACCAAAATATTTGCATGGACGGGAAATAATGAATGAGTTTATCCACTGATGCCAGAGAGAGTGGAAATTGTTTCGATACAGACAATAACCCTCCCCAAAGGAGATTTTTGGAAAAACAAGATTTAAAATCTCAATCCCAATAGGCATTTATACGCTTAGACATGGGAGATATATGGGTCATAAAGATACAAAAAGGGATGTATATCGCAATAACAATTAAAATCAAGATGTGAATACGACCCAACCTAGCAGTACATGTATAACATAATAGGATTTCACTTACCTGTAATTAGAGGTAAGGATTTTCTCCATGAGTACAAGTGCATACAGGCACAATCTTGCAGTAATACTCGGGTAGATTAACAACTCAGGATTAGGATCACATAGTATTGGGTTGTGATTATTTTCTTGGACATAATAGACTCAATTACCAACAATATGTATTGAGATTATACAAAAGGAAACGTTGTAATACATAGTGGGATTATCAAAAAGCATGTAACTGGATTATGCTACCATAGTAAGAACAATACTATTGGATTCGTAATGCAACAGGTATCATAATTCCATGAAAACATGCTACATACTTCTAGTAGAGTTTATGAATGGAAATGTAACACCTTATCCCTGTTGACTGGTCTAATTAGTAAATACGAGCATGACCATGTCAAAGGGAAGATAAGCTTCTTAAAGGACAACTAAGGATTTTGATGCAAGTAATTTATATTCCACTTGTATCTCTATTGCCTTAGTCATTACATAACACATGCTACCTCTTTATTTCCCAACATCATTAGTATATAGTTATGGTATTGATCTTGGAACATAGGCATCTCTAGTACGTTATTAATATTTTAGGTTAGTACCAACTACAATAAGTAAATACTACATTATTTCCTAGCATCAGTGAAATTACTCTAAGTACATCATATTATCCAAGATTTAACCCGTAAAAGAAAGAGCACAGTAATGGTTTATAATTAACCTGGACAGTTAGTAATAAAATAGATTGAATTAGAAAAAGCATGTAGTACTTAGATGTATTTCCATGGTAGAGCCATGTGGACCAATACATTTTCAATTTGTGTTTTTCATAGCCAACAATTCCCTTTCTTTTCACTTTAGGCTTTATTGGCCTTATGGGGCTTGCCACATTGTAATCTACCTTTGGATGGAAGGGTCTGCTCCTATAGGTGAAACCCAAGCTTCTTAATGGTAGGTGCATTCCCATCCACAAAACTAAAACTCAACCAATGGTCATGATTGGTACAACCCCAAAGGTTCCCTGTAGCTTAGTTGTTATGCTTTATTAGAAAGGCTACCATAATTGTGTTGAAATAGTGGCTCCCAACCAAAGAGATTTCCCTAGCTAGTCTGCATGATCCTAGAGGGAAGGAGGATAGCCGGAGGTACTGTATAGCAGAGAATGGGATCCCATAAAGTAACGTAGGATCTCTCGATATTCTTAATATATGTAATTATGTATATAATTCATGACCAGAAGTCACTTACTTATTTACTTCGGAGGCAAGGACATGATTCCTCATAGCAACCTCCAAAGATAACAACACCCAACAAGGAATAATGTAATAGCTTTATGGCCTATACAAGACATAAGAGCTTTGTCACAATAATCCTTGCTTTGGGGGGCATGATGGCATCCTTCTTGGTGATGCATAATGGCCTCTCACTAAATGCATTATGACATCTATAATGAAAATGGCCTCGTTCTCTCCCAAACAGATAGAAACTTGAGAATGGCGTTTCACTACACTAATAGAGTCGAAGCATACCTACCTCCATCATACTAGTGGAAAGGGGATATCAGTTATCTATCCTTGGATATTGATAGAGAAGCATTATTTGGATCATTCGAGCAAAGGAAATAATAAGGTCCTAACATTCAATCAATGGATTGAGAGATATGATATGAGTTGATATTATGTGATTCCGATCAAACCTACTCATCATGTGAGGGATGGTTATGTCATGATCCAACCAATGAATGTAAGTAATAAAAGAAAGAATAAGACGAGATGACATAGGTATCCAAGCTTTCCCTCTGCAAATTATGATAGGGAGTATGGTGTTCGGTTATCTATAGATCTCGTTAATGATTGTGTTCCCAGCCAGCTCGGGTGGCTTGAACTACTTAAAGGATCTACTGAAGTCGATTCCTCCCCCTAATGGGTGAGCCAACTTAATGCCTCCTCCCCCTTTGCTTACTTCATTTACCATCCATTTCAGAGGGGGAAAAGAAGGGGTTCTGAGTAGCGAACTGTGGGAGGGAGGTGAGTCCAAATTGGAGAGATTTAAGCAGGTATGCACTGTGAGAGGGAGGAGGGTATGCACTGCGAGAGGGAGGAGAGTATGAAATAAGAAGAAAATTGGTATATAAACTCTGATAGGTACATGTATTTGATCACTGATAGTGAAGTGGGAAAGAAATGTGAAAAGAAAGGAGAAGAAAGAAAACCAACCCAGCCCTTAATTTCGGTAGAAGGTAGCTATGAACCTCGTGTTCACAATAAGGGAGACTGCAAGTTGCACCTTGCGATTCTTCGTTAAAGTTCGCCAATCAAAAGTGACATATTAATATGTTATTTTAATTTTTGTTAATCGGGAATAGAGAAGGGAGCTAAATAAGGAACTGAATACAGGCGGAGAATAGAGCTACAACACCAAGAGCTATGGGAAGGCTTTAGTTTATGGTCTTTCAATCTTATGGGAAGGATTTATGGAGGAAGATATAGGAAAGAGAGCTTCTTCCATTCTTTTTTGCAGGACTCTTGGAATGGTTTCTTGAAGGAAGTAGGCGAGTACGAGCTTCCGGGTTTCGAGAGACAAGGCATGTCAGGAAGATGGGTCAATTTGCATGGAAAGAGAATAGTTCATGGCCTCTGGTGTTGTAGTTAGGGCACGTGTAAAGAGTGCAGTTAGTTTCCCTTTGATGGGTCTTGGGTTGAAGTCGAAGGAATATGTATCATTTCAAACTAGTTTCCACTTCCAATGGTGGCTCATTCTATAGACGTCATGAGCTAGGTTTTGAGTTCATAGCAGGAAACTGACTCTATTTTATAAGGGAGCGTACCTTTTGTTGGAAAATACTGGGGGGGGGGGGTGAATCAGTATTCCTTAGCAATTATCATTTTTAAACATTTTCAGAGAATTAGTTAATCTTCAATTATCATTAATGTTTATGCAGTAAAAACAGTAAATAAAATAACACAGGAGGCACAAAAATTTTAGGTGGAAAACCCCCTCTCGGTCAAAAACAATCGAACACTTTTCTAATAATTCTTTAATCTTCAAATCCAATTGAAAATAAAGCTCCAGCTTCCTAGAATCTAGAAAAGGATTCTTCTCCAACTCCCACTGGATGGACGCTCCAACGCTCGAGATTCTTTAGTAGTCAACTGAACGGATGCCCCAAAACCCAATCAACTACAACTCACCCTAGCACCACCCTACCACCCTGAAGTTTTCATAGGCTTGAACCTATTGGTGACTTCATGCACCAGCCTAGCACCACCCTACCACCCTATAGAAGAATAAAATAAGAATGGAATCTTGTTCTAGGGAAAATGGTCCACTTTACAATGATATAGAATGATGTAGAAGAAGACAACACACTAGAGAATAACCCCAGCTATGACACAACCACCAAATGATGATCCTAGACCTCCCAACACTACCTCTTCAACTCTTGGTAGATAAACACTTGTATAACCTTTACAAAGATGCTTTTACAATGACTCTGTACAATGATACTTTTACAATGTTTGTATGCAGTGCTACCCACTTGAAGACTCCATGTGATGAACTTCTCACTGTTGTTCTGCACCTTGATTTCTACTCTTGTCATGCTACCCTTTCTCATTCTTTAGAACATTATATTATGCATTTAGTCTTCTCTTGATGAATATATAATACCTGCAAAAAGTCTTCAAGGAAATACCCATGACATGATAATAGAAAAACTTACCTCATCCTGCAGAGCATATGTCAATGCTAAACAAAAACAACAATTTAGAATACAAAGAACCTAACGAAAGAGATGAACATGCATATAGAGAAGATACTTACCTGTAGCTTACCTTTGCTGCATCATTTTTTTGCACCTTTCTCTTTGCTGCCCTAGAAAGTCTGGTCCTTTGCACCCCTTGACAACACTTGATCTAGTTTTTCTTGCCTTCTAGGAGCACGATATTTAATCTAATGTATCTCTGCGATTTCATATCCCCAACATGTGATTGTGGGTCCTGTAGAAGCCCTCTTAGTCTTCTTTCCAATGCCACATGTCTAACCTGATTTGGACTCTTCAAGGAAAAGTTATGTCCAATCTCTCACAATGACCTAATTATGGACTAGTTCAGTAGAGTGAACTTGTACACTGTACCACGTGTCACTGTTAACTCCTTCAGCTCTGAAATTGATATAAATAAAACTACAGTCCATAAACTATCCCCCACTTTTTATAGAATTCCAATCCTCCTCTCAGAGAGAGAGTTATGACGATTTTCCCAAGGTCACTTCTTTGAGATGAAATTTGGCATCCTGCAAAAACCCTAACCTCCATAGATCATATCTCCGAAAATATAGTGAACCAAGATCTGAAATTCGATCACACCTTTCATCAGGATTGTGAATCAAATGGGTTTTAATTTTAGAATCCAAAACTTCGCCGAAATTAAGTTATAGCGAAAATTCCATGATCACTTCATTTTGATGATATATGAGATTTCTTTTTATAGATTTGAGAGGGGCTTCTATAGAGAATGTTGGAGGAATTTTAGGAGCTTAAAAAATTATTCATTAATGACTATTCAATGACCAAAACCAATTATGAGTGCCATGCCACGACCCCATAGGGTTTTAGCCCACTAACTGGGGTTACTAACTTCAAACATGAATATCTCTCAAACCGTGAAGAATTACTTGGTGTGCCATATATCAACGAAAACATCTCGACGAGTAGAATCTATCTAGAAGATCCTTGACTCAAAATAGAGTAATTTGTCAAGTCAAAATTCCCTTGCAATATCAAGGTAGCCCCTAGTGCTGCTTGGGTTGACATCAATGACAACCTCAGATCATCTTTAGATCAACAATCTCCCCTTTGGCATTGATGGCAACACAAGTACTCCCCCTGCGATCAGGGCACCTCTTCCTACTGCCTTCTCTCCCCCTTTGACATCAATGGCAAAGGGTAACTCCCCCTGACACACAACCATCATGCGGACCTATATACACTTCCACTCCCCCTTTATTTTTTGAATAAGGAAAATATAATGAGAACTTGGGAGAATCCAAAGCTTCTGGTGAAGATATTCAAATGCTTCATGAGGTAAAGTTTTAGTGAAGATATCAGCGATTTGTTCTTTTGTACCAACATATTCAAGTTTGATGTTCTTTTCAGCGACTTGTTCTCTAACAAAATGATATTTTATCGGAATGTGTTTTGTTTTTTAATGCATGACAGGATTCTTGGAGTTGTTGATGGCACTGGTGTTATCACAGAAGATGGGAATAGGCTCACCAAATTGTACTTGAAGATCTTGCAAAATTTGTCTCATCCAAAGGACTTGAGTACAACAAGTTGTTGCTGCAATGTATTCTCCTTCCGCTGTAGATAACGAGATTGAGGTTTGTTTTTTTCTCAACCATGATACGAGACAACCACCTAGATAGAATATTGCTCCACTAGTACTCTTACGATCATCAATGCTTCTTGCCCAATCTGCATCTGTAAAGGCTTGAATAATGAGATTGTTTCCCTTGGGATACCATAAGACATATTCTGTGGTGCCCTTTAGATATCGAAGAATTCTTTTAATGGCAATAATATGTGATTCTTTTGGTGCTGCTTGGAATCTTGCTACTTTTCCAACCGCTTGCATAACATCTAGTTGAGAGGTTGTTACATATAGAAGACTACCAATCATAGATCTGTAAAACCTCTAATCCACATCCTTAGATGAGTCATCTATGCTCAATTTGCAACCTGTTACCATCGTAGTAAGTGTTATCACCCCAAGAAACTCACCTAGGTTGTATATCAGTGATGCTCGAGAACATTACAAACTCAACAATTTTGTTGAATAAAATGATGGATGAATGGAAGATATGCTGCACATTCAAGCCAGATAACTACTCCTACTATGATTTATCCTAGACATGGGTGAACACCCCCAAACTACAAGGACTTTAGCCACCAATTACTCACAGCTTAAGGTAAAGGTGATAATGGAGATGACTGATTACACCAGCAGATGCACAGGATCCTGTGATGGCCAGCTGCAAGCAGTTAGGAGGTATGCAAATCTATTATCTAACGCACAGATAGGATGACAACTCTCTATGCATTAAAACAACAGAAACCTGCAAGTAATCTTTTAATTAACAACTAAATTCTAACACAGAGATGAGATGACAGCCCCTCTGATGTTAAACATTCACAACACATGAAATAAATGCAAAACAGGCACAGCCTGGAACATAGAAGAAGTGAAAAGTGAGCAAATGGTAGCAAAAGAAGCTTGTATTAGTTAGAAATGCAGACCAGAATCTGTAGGTTACATAGTAGTTACAGTCTCCAGAATTTGAAACTCACAGCAAGCTCACACTCATCAAACTGATTACATTGTTCTTCTAAGTATATATAGAATTTGTTTACAAATTTTCTCTGCTAGTTTATGCATGGAGGTGTCTTAATGGATCACCAACCACATTTGAAATTTGATATGGGTCTTCTGATTCATTCTGACTATTTTTTTAATGGACAGAATTGGCCTTCTGCTACTCTGCTGTACTTCTCGAGCAAGTGGAGTGGAAATCCATAACTGATAAATGCGCTAATCTGCTCGAGGCTGGTCCTTTTTGTCCTTCGGCCATTTTGTCTTTAATGCAGTTGGTAAGGAGTAATGGCGCAAAGTGCTGGATCTGGCCTTCTTCCTCCTTCGGGAGCACAAAACAGGTTAAAGGCGTAAAGACAATATGGCGGAGGCGTGCACAAGGCAAGGAGCAAGACAAAGATAGATAACAACCGTTGGATCACAGAGATCAATGGCGGGAATCGACTTGGAGGGATAATTCAGGAGGAAACGGGAGCAAACAAACATGAGCCGTCAGATCGTAGGTGGACAGATCCGACAGTGGAGGATCAATCACAGTATCGCATAGGTGGAAGTCAGGTGCATAGCCTTAACACAGATGGTTGCGATATGTGATAGCAATCACATCGAATCACATTGCAAAATCGCAATCCAGAGGGAGACAAAGGGCGAAGCCAAAAACACAAGCATATATGCGATATGCGATAGCGATCAGATCGCATCGCAATATCGCAATGAAGAAGACACGGAGTGTAATGGAGACAACAGGGCACGAATGCGATTTGCGATAATGATCAGATCGCATCGCAATATCGCATCGGCAGAAGACAAGGCGTGAAAGGAGGCGGCAGGGTTATATAATTTATGAACGGCAGGGTTATATAATTTATGAAGGCGTGTAGTTATAAAGGGTTAATACTTTAGCGCCATGGATTAAATGAAGAAATGAGTTTATATGGGATTTAAACGGGTTATTGGGGCTTATGAGGTTTATAAACATGAACGCTCGAGATCTAGGAAAACAAGGGCTTTAGGTACTTTTAAACGAAAATGATATAGTTTTATAGAGAAACAGAAATAACAGGGATTATGGGAGTGTAAAAGACACGAAGGAGGAAAGAAGCAAAGACCGCTGCCAGCACCTTTCTCAGCACAAACCAACCACCAGTCCTGGACTCGACCTTTTAATCAGTGAAGTTTATAGTAGAGCTAACACTAGCTCCTTCTGGGGATGAGATCCTCCCTGTGCGGTCTCAAGAACCTGCAGACCACTGCCTTTCCAGCTGAAAACACATTAAGAAAAATTCCTAGTGTTCCATTAGGCATGGAGTCAACTTCGCCTGCAAAAAGCTGATAACAACAAAATATTTACAACTTTTAAGGCCATAGACCTTAAACAATATAGATTTTCAGAAAATTCCCATTGAATGGGCCATCAAAAGCTGCTTCACCTCCCATACTTTTCAGTATGAAGGTATTGTTCCCTTGAATCTGTAAAATGATGAAAGGACCTGTCCAGAAAGCATCAAATTCCCATGATTGCCTTTATTTTCCTTCAGTGCATCCCATTTGAAGACAAAGTCACCAACCTGATAATTATTTCTCTTTGCCTTCTTGTTAAAGGCTTCCTTGATATTATGTTGATGTGCTGCAGCTTTTTCCACCAGTTGTTCTCTAATCTGATGCAGCTGTGTCAAATCAGTGATTCTGTTTGCCATATCATCTTCATCATTATGTTCTTCTTGAAGGAACTTTGCCATAGGGAGAGTTAATTGAATTGGAAATACAACCTC
This sequence comes from Pinus tabuliformis, assembly GCA_031772625.1. Classification (NCBI taxonomy): domain Eukaryota; kingdom Viridiplantae; phylum Streptophyta; class Pinopsida; order Pinales; family Pinaceae; genus Pinus; species Pinus tabuliformis. The sequence continues at coordinate 1,000,468,675 of CM062818.1, forward strand.
TGTGCCATACACTAGCTTAAATGGAGAATTCCCTGTGGATCTTTTAGTGATCACTCTGTCAGCCCAAAGTGCATACTTGAGCTTTGAATTCCAATTATTTTTATTATCCTCCAACAACTTCTTAATTATTCTTATTAAACTTTTATTAGAGGATTCTACTAGACCATTTCCTTGAGGATAATATGAGGTGGAATGAACAAGATTAATGCCCATTAAATCACACATTTCCACCAATTCTTTTGCTCTGAAGGCTGTTACGTTGTCTATGATTATCTTCTGCGGACAACCAAATCTGCTGAAGATATTTTCTGTTAAAAACTTCATGACCACATTATGATCAGCCTTCCTTGTAGGGACTGCTTCAATCCACTTGGTAAAATAATTAGTGGCAACTAATATCCATCTGTGTTGGCCACTGGAATGTGGATTGATTTCTCCAATGAAATCCAGACCCCACTGCTGAAAAAGTCCTTTTGCAATTATTGGTTTTAGGGGCAGGGACTTCAACTGCTGTTTTCCTTCGAATCTTTGGCACCTGTCACAAGATTTAACAAAAGCAAATACATCAGAAAATAAAGTGGGCCAATAGTACCCAGCTCTGAGAATTTTATGGGCAGTGGTTTTCCAATAATGGTGCCCTCCACACATGCTGGAGTGAAACTGCTGCATGACATCTACTAACTTCTCTTTGTCCAGACACCTTAAAAGCACTCTAGATGGATCCCTCCAGTAGAGCAAGTCATTATTGATGCAATATTTGGCTGCTCTAAGCTTTAGAGTCCTGGCCTGACTTTTAGAAAATCCTGAAGGGATTTCTAGCTTCTACAAGAAATTAATTATTGCAGCATACCAATTACATGAAGCTAGATTCTCGGCTACTGACGGTTCTTTTACTGTTTTAACCATTTCATCTTCTCCTGTTTGGCCATTTTCTGCCATCATGCATAGAAAATCAATGTCTAAAGTTCTGCAATTCTCTTCAGCCAATAACTTGGCAAGACCTTGACCTCTGACCAACTTTGTGGGCTTCAGATCTATGTTAAATTCTATCATTTTAGCAATCCACCTTGCCCTTCTTCCATCAACATTAGGTTGTGTTAGGAAATCTTTTATTGCAGCATAGGGCACATATGCAATTATCTTTGAATGTATTATCTAAACTCTGAAAGCCTTTAGGGATTTGATAAGAGCATATGCCTGTTTTTCAATGATATCATACCTCAATTCAACATCCCTCAAATTCTTGATGAAAAACGCCACTGGATGCTCTGAATCTTCTTCATCTTGCTGCAATAAAACAGATGCAATGGTGTCTTTAGAGGCAAAAGAAAATATGTGGAACTCTTTGTTGTAGTTAGGACTTATTAATGTAGGAGCTTCCATAATAGCCTTCTTAATGGACTCAAATGATTTTCTTGCTACATCAGTCCATCTTACCTCTGATCCTTTCTTCAACATGGAGGTTATGTGCTTTACCAGCTCTGCAAAATTCGGAATAAACCTCCTTACAAAATTAATTTTGCCCAGAAAGGATTGTATATCTTTCTTTGATCTAGGGATAGCCAAAGCCTAAATTTCTTTGACTCTTTCTGGGTCAATCTGAACACCTGCAGCAGACACAACATGTCCTAACAGCTTGCCTTCCTCTAAGGAAAATTGAGATTTTTTTGGATTGACTGATATCCTAAACCTTCTGCACTTCAAAAACACCTTTTTCAAATGCTGCAAATGAACTTGATGGCTCCCAGAATAAACAGTTATATCATCAAGGTAGATGAGGACAAATTTGTCCTTCTCTCCCACAAATGCTATATCCATAGCTCTTTGAAAAGTGGCTCTAGCATTCATTAATCCAAATAGCATTTTGGCATTGTTAACAGGAAAAGTGTCCATTCAGAACGACCCTATCCCACTAAGGTGTGACAGTGACCTTAGAAACAAACATAGAAAACTATTGTTGTATTCTTCTTTATGAATTATAAACGAAGAGGAATAGGATGAACCACCCTGTGTCTTGCGCTAGTCCTTTGATCCAATCTCTCTCCTCTTTGACAGCTTCCAGCTACCTGCTCCCTTACTTGCCCAGCTTCACCAAGTTCCTGTAAGATCACAGAAGAAGGAAACTACACAAAGACATGGATTTATATTCATAAATAGCTTAGGATCAGATTTAAGCTAAACATACAAATGTAACAAACATCAATGATACACAAGCATGTAGGAGAAACTCAAATAGTTTTATTGATATAACAAGAAGATCCAGGAGGAGTTACAACCGATGATTCCTGATCCAGCATCAACCTCCCAGCAAAGAAGCCCCTCTTCACCTCCAACAAAGCATAAACCACCCAATACTCTGATATCTATCTCAAAACCAACAACAATTCTTTGCAATGTACAAAATTCCAGCCTCTAGATCTCTGGGATGAGGGATCCATATATAGATGTATGCAAGGAGGATGAGTCAGCTTATGATTTGACTAGTGGCTTCTCTCTGTCAGTTCTTGCTTCCACTTGGAGACTGAGAGCCTCTTACTCATCCTTGGTCGAACTCAGTGAGGCAAGTGTCATTGGAGAAGATTCTGGAAGCTTCCATTGTCTTTCCACCTCGCGGAATGGCACTGCCATTTGTCATTTCCCGCTCAACGCACCTTGGTAGTGCATTTAGGTGCGTTGCAACGCACCTAGCTAGTGTATTTGGGTGCTATGCAACGCATCTAGCCAGTGGAGCAGCTGAAATGATCCTGATTTGACTGATTCTGAGCAGTTTCTGGTGGAGAACTTCTGGGAGAAGCTGTAATTTGTTGACCTTGTTCCTTTAGGGGTCGGAACAACACTTTTAGGGACTTAGGATCCCTTGGTTTATGGACATTTCATGCTTAGAGCTGTAAGGCACAAAAATGTCTATAACAGGCATACATAAAAGTGCCCCAAGGAGTAGTAAATGCAGTCTTCTCTTGATCATCTGGATGCACAGCAATCTGATTAAAGCTTGAAAATCCATCTATGAAAGACATTACTTTGGCTCCTGAGACCTTTTACAACAAATGCTCCATTTTTGGCAGAGGATAATTGTCTTTCTTGGAGCCTTTATTTAAAATTTTGAAATCAACACACAGTTTGATTTCTCCACACTTCTTCCTCACCACCACTAAATTGGCTACCCATTTAGAATATCTAAGAGGAACTATGATCTTGGCAGCCAACAATTTTTTTATTTCTTTCTCAATTAGTGGAAGAAGCATAGGATTAGTCAGTCTCAGCTTCTGTTGAATGGAACAATGTCTTTTTCTAGAGGGATTTTATGCTGAATTATATTCTTGTCATATCTTTTCAGATCACTATATTCTGAGGCAAACACATCAGCAAATTGCCTCATTAAATTGCAGTATTCAGCACTCTGGTCAGCTGACAAATGAGTAGACAAACTTATATATCTGGGTTGACCTGGACTTCCTATAACATGCTTACAGACAGCAGATCGATCTTCTCTTTGGGCAGCTTTGTAAGGTACATCATTCTGGTCAAACCGTTTTTCAAGAGGAATTAGAACTTTGGGAATATGGTTGCTAGGAAGCTGGACTATGTTGTCTTTACCCATTTTATTTCTAAGCTAGGACCTGGGATTTTCTATCAAGGCATCATTCTCTTGGTCAATTTTCATTTCAGAAAACTCATCAATGACTTGCAAGGACCTATTCAACTCATCATCATCATTAAAAACTTTCCAATGGTGGAAATTATCGGGCAAAGAAGGTCTGTACCTCATTTGGACTTCATAGACTAATTTGGGAGGGATTGGAGGTACAAATAGACTAGCAGAGACAGCAAGGGAAGCAAGCTGATTTTGGGCTCTAGGAATATATGAAATACAGAAAAATTCAAAAGAGTCTTTGATTCTCCATACCTCATCTCTATATGCTTTTAGCCTCGGTTGTTTTGCCTGAAATGTTTTATTCACTTGCTGAATAATCAAATCAGCATCTCCAAACACCTTCAAATTCTTGATTCCTTTGTCTTTTGTTGCATTAAGGCCCAATAGCAGTGATTCATATTCTGCTATGTTGTTTGTCACTTGAAAAACTAGCTTAAAAGACAGCTGAATGCTTTCTTGTTGTGGAGATATTAGCACCACCCTTGCTCCTGCAGTCTCCTTGGTACATGCTCCATCAAAGAACATCTCCCAAATCTAGCTTCCTTGCTTTTTCTCAGCCTAAACAATTGGTTTCCTGATTTGCATCAAGGCCTTTTGAGATTCATCTATTTGGAGAATACAGGCTCCAAAATCAGTGTCCACTACATATATGGGATGATTTGTAGGATTCTTCTCATCACTAATGATATATGCCAGCTTTGCTTCTCTATATAATCTCCTGTTTTCACCTCCAAACACTAGGACAGTAGCATAAGATAGATCATTCTGTAATGTCCCACCTAGTCTCTTAATCCACCCTCTAGACAACATCATGCCAAACTTAGGGGGACATTTGCCACCACAATATCCATCATCATACTCTTCATGGGTAGCTGGGTAAGGGTAATGGCCAGATCTTTGATTAATCCAAGACATTTCACCTTCCTTGAATCAAAAGAAAACAAATCATGATAGGGTCTAGTGATATCAAGGCCTAACTCTTCCATGACAGCTTTAGGCATCAGATTGTGGCTGGCCCTTGTGTCTAGCAATCAATTATGGAGGATTTTGTCATGAATGGTCAATGAGACATAAAAAGATGGAGAATTATTATTAACAGACTCAATCATAGGGCTAAGCACAATGGCAGGCTTGTCATCTTGCAAATTGACAGAGTCAATAGAGGTTTGTTTGGTTTTTAGCTCAAGGGCTTCAAGGATAGGCTTTCTAAATAATTCACTCTTCACCAACTTAACTAGAGGCACAGATATTTTCAATTTCTGAAATTTTGACTCAAAGCTGAAAGAAGAAAATGATTTGTCAGCGATTTTTACCTCTTGAATTGGAGCCTTGAGAATGATTGGATCAGGTGTTGGCTTTCTTTGCTTGATATTCTGTGACTCTACCTGAACAACAGCTCTTTGTGCAACATTTTCTTTGGCATTCTTTGCATTGGATCTTAGATTATATCTCTGCTACTGCTCACCAGATTGTATAACAGCTTCTCTGTCCCACTCCCGACTGTTTTTTTCTTGCAGCAATGATTCTTCGTATTCAGCCAATGTAAAAAATGAAGCACTGCCTTTATCTTCCATGCAGTGAATTTCATCCTTATCCTCTTCAAATTGTTCCTCCTCCATGACTACATTTTGGAAAGGGGCTTTTACTTTCTGATCTTCTTTTGCTTCTTCACCCCTCTGTATAATCTATAACTGTTCATTTTCTCTTCTGAATGGGTTCTGATTTCGTGGAGCAAATGTGTTTTGCTGCCTTGTTTTCCTTGAATTCTGCTCAACCTTTAGCTTAGAAATTTCAGCAACCAATGACTCTATCATCTTAGTCATTTTGTCTAGTTTAGGTTCTGAAGATGATGCAGAAGAAGTAGATGCCTGATTTCTCTGTCTTCTTCTGTCAGCTTGACTCTTTAGTTTCTCTGCAGCCATGATATTAGACTCCACCTCTAGGGCTGCATCCTGCATATCTGCCAGCGTGGCACATCTTCTTTCTCTCAATAACAGGCAGAAATCGGAGTCAAAAGCATTGGCATAAGTGAGCTTGGCAGAGGTGGGGGTAGGCTTTACCTCAGTTGGTATCTTACTATACATTCAATTGAACCTTTTATTGAACTCAGATATTGTTTCCCCATTTTCCCTCTTCAGATTACCAAACTCAGTATGATAATACAACAGGTCCTTTTTATCTCCCCATTTCTTGAAAAATGCATCATCTAATTCTTATATATCAGTTATTGATCTTTGGGGTAATTCTATGAACCACTTCCTAGCCTCTCCATCAAGGCTCTGGACAAAAACTCTCATCCACACATCATTCTCACTTACATCTAAATTATCAACATAACTGTAAAAAGCTTCTAAGTGTTCTTCTGCTGTTACTCCCTCTATTCTAGTGAATTTAGGCATATATTTTTGATATTCTCCCACAGGCATAGGATTTAGAGGCATAGGCAACACCAATGGTCCATATCTGGCAACTACAATTCTCTCCATCCTCGTAGGTGCTTGTTGTCCTGCCATGTTTGGAATATGTGGAAGAATACTAGGAGATTGAATGGTAGGGAGTAATGTGATGGATGGCAGAGACAAAGGGATGTTATGGACTGAATGGGAAACTTTATTTGGACTAAGATTCAAAGGGGAACTAACTGTACAAGGGGCTGAATTACTCTCTGAAGGAATTTCTCTAATAACAGTGCTGATTTCTAAATCTTGAAACTGTAAATCTTCAGCAACAACTTTATCTTTCAGAGATGAATTAGATTTCTTAGGCTTACCTGGTCCTGATGCCCCTTTCTATGAAGCTTTCTTCCATTTAACAGTCCTCTCAGGTTCAGGCAGTGGTTCAGTTGGAGAGTTCTAAGGATTTCTTCGAGTATGTCTCACAAACTGAGCCAGAATTCCCCAGTGGAGTTGCCAAAGGATGGTCTTCCACCAATGGAGTTGCCAGACAGATGATTACAACCAAAATCTGTGTTCAAACCTTGTCTGTCATCAAAGCTTGAAGCTGTGTCATTCTCCTAGGGAAGCTGAGCTTCGATTCTCCTTTCCCCGGTAACGACGCCAATTAATGTTATCACCCCAAGAAACTCACCTAGGTTGTATATCAGTGATGCTCGGGAACATTACAAACTCAAAAATTTTGTTGGATAAAATGATGGATGAATGGAAGATATGTTGCACATTCAAGCCAGCTAACTACTCCTACTATGATTTATCCCAGACATGGGTGAACACCCCCAAACTACAAGGATTTTAGCCACCAATTACTCACAGCTTAAGGTAATGGTGATAATAGAGACAACTGATTACACCAGCAGATGCACAAGATCCTATGATGGCTGGCTGCATCCAGTTAGGAGGTCTATAAATCTATTATCTAATGCACAGACAGGATGACAACTCTTTATGCATTAAAACAACAGAAACCTGCAAGCAATCTTTTAATGAACAACTAAATTCTAACACAGAGATGAGATGACAGCCCCTCTGATGTTAAACATTCACAGCACATGAAATAAATGCAAAACAGGCACAGCCTGGAACATAGAAGAAGTGAAAAGTGAGCAAATGACAACAAAAGAAGCTTGTATTAGTTGGAAATGCAGACCAGAAGCTGCAAGTTACATAGTAGTTACAGTCTCCAGAAGTTGAAACTCACAGCAAGCTCACACTCAACTCACCCTCATCAAACTGATTACATTGTTCTTCTAAGTATATATAGAATTTGTTTACAAATTTGCTCTGTTAGTTTATGCATGGAGGTGTCTTAATAGATCACCAACCACATTTACAATTTGATATGGTCTTCTGATTCATTCTGACTATTTTTTTAATGGACAAAATTGGCCTTATGCTTCTCTGTTGTACTTCTCAAGCAGGTGGAGTGGAACTCCATAACTGATAAATGCGCTGATCTGCTCGAGGCTGGTCCTCTTTGTCCTTCGGCCATTTTGTCTTTAAATGTATTTGGTAAGGAGTAATGGTGCAAAGTGCTAGATCTGGCCTTCTTCCTCCTTCGGGAGCACAAAATAGGTTAAAGGCGTAAAGACAATATGGCGGAGGTGTGCACAAGGCGAGGAGCAAGACAAAGATAGATAACAACCGTTGGATCACAGAGATAAATGGCGGGAATCGACCTGGAGGGAGAATTCAGGAGGAAACGGGAGCGAACAAACATGAGCCATCGGATTGTAGGCAGACAGATCCGACAGTGGAGGAGCGATCGCAGTATCACATCGGTGGAAGTCAGGGGCATAGCCTTAACACAGATGGTTGCGATATGCGATAGAAATCACGTCGCATCGCATCGCAAAATCGCAATGCGAAGGGAGACAAAGGGCGGAGCCAAAAACACACACATAGATGCGATATGCGATAGCGATCAGATCGCATCGTAATATCACAGCTAAGATGACATGAAGTGTAACAGAGACAACAGGGCATGAATGCGATTTGCGATAACGATCAGATCACATCGCAGTAACGCATCGACGGAAGACAAGGGGTGAAAGGAGGCAGCGGGGTTATATAATTTATGAAGGCGCATAGTTATAAAGGGTTAATACTTTAGCGCCAAGGATTAAACGAAGAAATGAGTTTATATAGGATTTAAATGGGTTATTAGGGCTTATGAGGTTTATAAACATGAACGCCCGGGAGCTAGGAAAACGAGGGCTTTAGGTACTTTTAAACGAAAATGACAGAGTTTTATAGAGAAATAGAAATAACAGGGATTATGAGAGTGTAAAAGAAATGAAGGAGGAAAGAAGCAAAGACCTCTGCCAGCACCTTTCTCAGCACAAACCAACCACCAGTCCTGGACTCGACCTTTTAATCAGTGAAGTTTATAGTAGAGCTAACAGTAAGGATGGGTTTGCAATCTTCCATTTTTAATTTCTTGAGCGTTTCCTTGTTGTACTTGGCTTGACATACAAATATTCCTTTCTCTTACTAAGATATTTGAAGCCCTAAGAAGTATTTCAACTCACCAAGTAAAGACATCTTGAACTCACTTTGCATCTTTGCTTCCTACTTAGTCAATCATCATTGCTACCAAATATTATATCATCCACATGTACCTCAACGATTGTTAAATTATCCTTATCTATTTGTGCATAAATATTGCTATCAACAGTACCTTTCTTGAACCCTTGTTGATGTAGATATCCATCAAGATGAGCATACAATGCTATGGTAGCCTGCTTGAGACCATACAGAGCCTTCTCTAACCTACAAACATAGTCTTATTTTTTTGATAGTAGAAAACCTTCAGGTTGTTCGATGTAAACTTCTTCTAATTCTCCATTCAGAAATGCTAACTTAACATCCATTTGGTAGACTTTTATTTTTCTTGAACATGCATAGGTGAGAAACATCTAGATGGCTTCCATTATGGCAATTGGTGCAAATTTTTTGTCGAAATTAATTCCTTCCACTTGTGCATAGCCTTTGCAAACCAATCTTGCTTTGTTTCTAGTAACCTATCCATCTTCATTCAATTTGTTCCTGAAAACCCATTTAGTCCTACTGACATTTTTATCTTTTGGTCGTGGAAAAATTCCCAGGTGTTATTCTTCTCGATTTGATCCAATTATTCATTCATAACTGCTACCTAATGTTCATTTTGGTTGGCTTCCTCAAAACTACTAGGTTCAAAGGTTGCGATAAAAGCAATGTGAGCTTGTTGTGATGAACGAAGCTGTCGACCTTTTCTTGTTCCAATTCCTTCATTTATGTCACCAATGATTTGATTTGATGGATGGTTCTTTTGAATCCATTCTTTTGTTCTCTTTGGAGGAGCTTCTTGTTGTTGTTCCTGTATATGTTGTTGATCATTATTTACTTCTTCCTGGTCGACAGTTGCTTCTTGTTCTAGAATTTTCTTTGTACCTTTTTTAGCCTCTGTCTCAAGTTTCAAAGATTCTAGATCCTCATCATTATTTGTTATGAAACCAGCTCATAAAAAGATAGAAAATATAGATCAACGCCTTAGAATTAAGCCTCTTCGAGGGGGAAACCTCCTTTACATTACATAAATGAACAATTCTTGGATGATTGAAATGACAAAACCTCCTTTCTATATATATGAGTCTAAGGGGTCACAATATAACCAAGCTGACCTAACAATAATAATATAAGGGCACAAAAATAACAATAGAGGGATTCTATGGGGCACAGTAATAACAATATGGGGACAATAGGGGCACAACAATATTAATAATGGATACAACTACAATATTAATGGGGGAATCACTATTATTATAGGTACCTAACATCCCCCTCTCCTTCAAACAAGTATTGTCCTCAATGATTGAGTAGTTCTGGATGCTTCTGTATAAAATTCTCATCCTCCCATGTGGAATCTTCAGCGGATAAGTTCTTCCACTTGATGAGATACTCTGAAATGGATCGATTACGTAGTTGTCGAGTTCTTGTTTCTATCACTGCTTCCGATTCCAATATAATTTTTCCTTCCTCGTCAAGTTCTAGCAATATTGTTTGAACTGGGAGCTTGTCGCCTATAACCTTCTTTAAACATGAAACATTGAAAACTGGGTGCACTCGAGAAGCTGCAGGAAGCTCCAATTTGTATGCCATAGAACCAATCTTTTGCAACACCTTATATGGACCATAATACTTTGGTGACCATTTGTTATCCTTCTTAGCTTGCTTGAGGGACATTTGTTTATATGGTTGTAGCCATAGGAATACCCAATCACCTACATCAAAACTTCTTTCACTGTGATGTTGATCTACCTGTTGTTTCATTCTATTCTACGCCAACACGAGGTTATCCCTTAAGAGTTGGAGAACTTGTTGTTGATGCTCGATGTGATGTTCCACTGCTTGAACCTTAAAATTTTCTCTTAAATATGATGTGATGGATGGTGGCTAATATCCATAAAGTGCCATAAATGGGGTCATTTTTGTTGTAGTATGGAAGGAAGTGTTATACCACCATTCAGCCAGAGGCAACCATTTGACCCATTGTGTTTGTTTATCAGATACAAAGAAATGAATATATCCTTCCAAAAATTTGTTTACTATCTCTGTTTGCCCATTAGATTGAGGATGATAAGATGAGCTATGAGCTAACTAAGTACCAAGACAAGAAAATAATTTTTTCCAAAAATTTCCTGTAAAAACGGGATCTCTGTCACTTACAATAATTTTTGGGTTTCCATGTAGCTTTTGAATTGTTTCCATAAATGCCGTAGAAACTGTATTGGCTTTAAGTGGATGTGATAATGCACAAAAGTGTGCATACTTGGTAAGTCTGTCAACTACCACCATGATGACATTATTTCCCTCAGAATTGGGTAAACCTGTGATAAAATCCATTGAAACCTCCTCCCAACGTTGGCTTGGAATGGATAAAGGTTGTAATAGACGCAGTGTCTTAATTGTTTCAGCTTTATTTTGTTGGCATACCAAACATTCTGCCACAAACTTTTGAATATCTGATTTAAGGCCATCCCAAAAAAATTCCTTCTTAACCCTGTGGTAAGTTTTTAAAAATCTTGAGTGCCCTCCTAAGGGAGAAGCGTGCAGTTCCAGAATAATATTTTGTTTGAGTTGGGAATTCTTACAGAGGTATAAGCGATCTTTGTACCATAACGAATCATTTTCCAGCTAAATGTATCAGATGTACTGGAATCTTGTTGTAACTTTCAAATAAGTTCCCACACTTCTTCATCATTCTTCCATTCCTCCCTTGTTTCATTTATCCAATCTAGTTGGATAATAGAAATAGCGCACAACAATGCTTCCACATCCTCATCCTTTCTTGAGAGTGCATCTGCCACAACATGTTGCTTCCCTTTTTTGTATATGATTTTGAAGTCATAACCCAACATCTTTGTGACCCATTTTTGTTGTTCTTCAGAGGATAATCTTTGTTCTAAAAAGTATTTAAGGCTATCATAATCCGTTTTTACCTTGAAGTGTCTTCCCATTAGGCAGGGTCGCCATTTCTTAAGTGCATGTAGTATTGCCAACATTTCCTTCTCATAAATAGATTTGTGTAAATACTTTCCCTTGATTAGATGACTTTCAAAAGCAATGGGTCTTTCATCTTGCATTAAAACAGCACCAATTCCATTTCCAGAAGCATCACATTCCATAATAAAGGTTTTTGTGAGGCCTGGTGTAGCTAAGACCGGTGCTTGGCACATTTCCTCTTTAAGATCTTCGAAGGCCTTTGTTGCTTCTGGAGTCCATGAAAATGCATCTTTCTTCAAATATGTTGTTAGAGGTGCTGCTATTTTCCCATAATTCTTAACAAACTTGCGATAATACCCTATCAACCCGAGAAATCCTCGCAAATGCTTTGTGGATGTGGGGATTTCCCATTCCTTAATGGTGTAGAAATTTTGAATAATATGACACTTATTCAATAGAGATTATCCCGATTATACACTATTGCGGAATACATGCATAATACATAACCTCCTCTACGTTGATCATCAATTTACAGAAGCAAAAACAATAACATGCGCACATAGAAGCATCAATCACACATATCAACACAATATTTTCCCGGGGAAAGCATCTCGCTAAAAACCCCAACTATCTGTATATTATATTGATTGAGAACATGTAACAAACATAGTACAATACTCCTCACAAGTATCGAGCACTATCTCCACCTTTTACACACAATACAACTCAGATCTGATCTCCAAATCTCCTCCGCTGCTTTGCCTGCCTCCACTGCACAATCCTGCAAGAGAATGAATGAGAATGGCTGATCCAAACTCATATTTACCTTGTGAAAATCACCCACACTGTAAATCACGTGAGAACAAGCCATATTTCACTTGGTATTGGCCCACACTACATAGAGATCATTGGCATAACTCAATCCCATGCATGTGCACAATCTCATGCACAACTGATAGCAATCTCAACCTCTAACACCTGTCTCCACTGAACTGTACATGCACTGAGTTAACTGATGTATTCTTCAGTTGCATTATGAGTTAATAATTAGTGAATTAATTAATAACTAATTCACACAACTCATCACTTAGTATATTGATCAGTTAGACTAAATACAACTAGTTTAACAAAGTCAAACTGAACACAACTCCATTAACTGCTCATCCAACTCCACAGAACTAAATCACATGAGTTCTAACTGATGTCCTGCTTGCAATAGCTCAACTAACTCATAAGAAAAGCATATTTCCTTCTGACAGCTGCATGTGCCACATCTGTAGCTCAAACTGAAGTGCTCCAAGAGGATAAGATAAAGTTTATAGTCTAAATATTATTATGAGACAATAATATTTGACTTTTCTATTTTTGACAACCAGTCTAAAAATAGACTTTGATCACTCCTGCTGTGATCATCCCTGTTGTGGTCACTCCTGCTGTGATCACCCCTATTGTGATCCAAAAATAGAACTTGCGCCATAATTTTCCTGCAGGCCCACTTAGTGAAGGCGACTCCTTTCCACTAAGCTCCATCATTTTGTTGCATTCTCAACAAGCATTTCTTGTTGCACACTTTTCAACAAATGGCTTTAATTTTGCTAGGTTCTACCTTAACTCCTTCATGAGATACAATATGACCCAGATATTTGACCTCTTGTACTCCAAAGAAACATTTGGATCTTTTTTCATATAATTGTTTCTCCTCCAATAGTTGTAGCACCCTATCAACATGTTCAACATGATCCTTCCAAGACTTGTTGTAGATTAGTCTATCATCAAAAAATACTAACACAAATTTTCTAAGGAAGGATTTGAAAATGGAATTCATCAAACCTTGAAATGTAGAAGGTGCATTGGTAAGGCCAAAAGGCATGACCAAAAACTCATAGTGACCCTCATGAGTTCTAAATGCTATTTTCGGAATGTCTTGATTCTTCATTCTGATTTGATGATATCCTAAATGAAGATCTAACTTGGTGAAGTAATTTGATCCATGCAATTCATCCAATAATTCATCAATGATAGGAATGGGAAACTTATCTTTAATAGTGAGCTTGTTGAGCTCCCTAGAATCCAGACACATGCGCCATGATCCATCCTTCTTGTGCACCAATACTACTAGAGCAGAGAAAGAACTTCGGTTAGGTTGAATTATACCAACCTCAAGCATTTTTGCAACCATACTTTCAATTTCACTCTTTTGGGCATAGGGATATCTGTATGGCCTGATGTTTGGAGGAACACTTCTTGGAATCAAATGAATAGCATGATCATGATCACGAATAGGTGGGAGACCTTTGGGAGTCTCAAATAACTTGGAATGATTGTCCAAGAGTTTTTGGAGATCTGGAGCAATAGATGAATTCAATGTGGAAACATCTAGTGAACATAATTGTGCAATTACACCTCGTTGTTCCTTTTTTAGAAGCTTTGTCATACTGTTAGAGCTTATTATCTTTCTCAGTTTCCCTACAATACCCCTTAATTCAACTTCCTTTCCTTCCACATAAAATTTCATGAAAAGTTCTTGAAAGTTAAAAGCTATTGTACCCAAGGATTGTAGCCATTGGACTCCTAGTACAACATCAGCACCTCCCATTGGAATGGAAATCATTGGGCTTTTCAATACATATTATCCCATGGATAGCTTGATATTATGACACTTTCTAGAGCAATTTATTGTTCCTCCATTTGCAACCATCACTTGACACTCTGGTGCTGGATATAGGAAGAAATTCAATTCTTTTGCTATCTTACAATGAATAAAATTGTGGGTACTTCTTGAATCAATCAACACTATTACATTTTTCTTCTTGATTTGTCCTTCTATCTTGATGGTTTGAGGAGTGGTAATTCCAGCCAATGCATTACAAGATATGGTCGGATTCATTTCTTCTTTATCTAATCTTTGTTCCTAGAATATATCCTCTTCTTTTGACCTTTCTTGTTCCTTTTCTTCTTCCTCTTCACAATCTATGTAGAATAATTTCTTCTTAGCACACTTATGACCTTTAGTGTATTTGCTGTCACAACTATAACAAAGCCCTTTTGCTCTTTTTTCTTCCAATTGTTGTGGTTTCAACCTTATAGGTTGTGGAAGGCTAGGGGCAACAACACTTCCATCTTTATAGTTGTGAGTGGTATGCTTCCTGGTTGCCATAATTTTGCTTTCCATTTTCCTTGCTAACCTGAATGCTTTCTCTAATGAATCACGTTCCCAAAGGCGAACATCATGTTGGATATTATCCTTTAAAGTCCCTATGAACACATCAATCCTATGCTCCTCTGGAATATTTTTTACCCTTATGTTCAATTTTTCGAACTCCTCAATGTGCTCCATTATTGAACCCTTTTGTTTGAGACTTATCAATTGGCTAAAAAAGGTGTTGCTTTTTGTATCCTCATAATGTGTTGTCAATTCTTCCGTAAAAATTGCCCAAGTGATAATTTGTTTACGAGAGAAAAGCCATTGATACCATACAAACTGATTTGGTTCCAATATAAAGTTGCAATACGTAGCTTTTGTGTGTTTTGCACATTATTGAGATCGAAAAATTGCTCCATTTGTAATATCCATGTTGCGGGATCCTTGCCATTAAACTTCCACATATCAATTTTTGGAATATGGTGGGTCTTCGATCCAACATTAGAGTTTATGGAATCATGATTAACATTTCTTTTGTTTTCATCATGAGTTTCCTGTACTACCCTTTTACCATTAGTGACCATATCTTGTAGCAACTTATTCATATTCATCTTCAATTCTTCCATCTTATCATCCAAGCCATCTATTTTAGCATCCATGCCATTCATCTTAGCTTCCATGCCATCCATCTTAGCTTCTATGCCTTTCTTTAAACAATCCATCTTAGCTTCTACACCTTTCTTTAAACCATCCATCTTAGCTTCTACATCTTTCTCTAAACCATCCATCTTAGATTCTATTACTTTTTGTGTAAGTGACACTTGTTGCACTTGGTCTCGTAATTTTGATATATCATGTTGCATTTCTTCCTCTTCTTCATGAGTCATTCTAGAGCTTTCAGGTTGCTTACTAGGTGTTTGCATTTTCTTTCCTCGGGGCATCAATTACTGATAATAATGCTTTACTATGCCCTTTGAATTCCTTCAAACTAATTTTTCAAACCAAGCTTATGCAAAAATTAAAAAAAAACTATACACCTTTTTTCACTTTGTAGGAGCTTGATATTGAATCTGATGTATCTCTGTAATTTCGGATCATCCAGTTCTAAAATTGTGACCTGTAGTAGCCCTCTGCGTCCTCTTTCTAATGCCACCAGTCTGATCCAACTTTGATTCTCCCAAGAAGATTTATGAACAATCTCCCAAGATGACCTTATTATAGACCTTTCCAGAAGAGCGAACTTGTATGAAGTGCCACAGGTCACTATTTCGACCTTTGGCTCTGAAAAATATATACAAGAAACTACAATCTGTCCTCTTTCTGTACCTTCTTACAAAATTTCAATCCGATGCTCAGAGAGAAAGTTATGACCATTTTCCCCAGGTCACCTATTTGGAATGTAATTTAGGAGTCTAAAAAAAGACCAACTTCCTCAGATCATATCTCTGCAAAAATAGCGCAAAAAGATCTGAAATTCAGACCCGAGATTCAGTGTGATTTCGTTTCAAATGGGTTTTTCTTTGCTTCTGAAACATCGCAAAAAAAATTTACAACAAAAATGCGACGATGACCTATTTGGAACAGCGAAACCCTAGAATCCAAAGCTCTAATACCAAATGTTATGAAACCAGCGCACAAAAAGATAGAAAATATAGATCAACGCCTTAGAATTAAGCCTCTTCGAGGGGCAACCTCCTTTACATTACATAAATGAACAATTCTTGGATGATTCAAATGACAAAACCTCCTTTCTATATATAGGAGTCTAAGGGGTCACAATATAACCAAGCCAACCTAACAATAATAATATAAGGGCACAAAAATAACAATAGAGGGATTCTATGGGGCACAGTAATAACAATATGGGGACAATAAGGGCACAACAATATTAATAATGGATACAACTACAATATTAATGGGGGTATCACTAGTATTATAGGGACCTAACGTTATTCGTTAGAACACTATCTTTGTCAAATGTAAGATTTTTGCTCTCCACTATCTGTTTTCATCTTAGATTATAGCAATTATAGGCCTTTCTTTTGCATGAGTAACCAACAAAGATACCTTCATCAACACATGATTCAAACTTACCCAAATTCTGATCTTATCTTTTGATATAACATTTGCTTCTGAAGATTCTGAAATATTTTACATTAGCCAGTTTTCCTTTCCATAATTCATATGGGGTCTTATTGCAAGTATTTCTGTGAAGACTTCTGTTGATAATGAAGACTGCCATATCAATTGCTTGAACCCAGAATTTTTCATCCAATTGTGAGTCCTTCAGCATTGTTCTACCCATTTCCTGTACGGTTCTATTCTTTCTTTCAACAACTCCATTTTACTGAGGTGTTCATGATGTTGAAAATTATCTTTTTATTCCGTTTTCATCACAGTATTGCTGAAATAATTTGGAAGTGAATTCTCCGCCATTATCTGATCTTAGACACTTTATTTTTAAATCATTTTCATTTTCTACCAACTACTTGTAGATCTTAAAGCACTCAAATGCTTCAAATTTTTTCTTTAGGAAACTAACGGTTGTCATCCTGGTATAGTCATCTATCATTAACATGAAATATAATTCTTCGTCTAAGCCTTTTGTTCCCATAGGACCACATAGATCAGTATGTATCAATTCCAATGGATGTGATGCAAAATGTTCTTTTGGTTTAAATCCAAATTTTATCTACTTGTCGTGCCGACAGGCCTCACATATTGTGTTGGAAGGTTTTGAGATTTTCGGCATTTCTCGTATTGCTTCCCTTTTGCTTATCCTGACAAGATTGTCAAAGTTTATGTGAGCCATTCGTTTGTACCATAACCATCTTTCATCTTCTTTAGCTAGTATACATGCTTTAGTTGCTTCATCCAGAACATATATGTCGTTTGGAGCTCGACTTGCTGTAGCCAAAATTTTACCATACCTGCTGTTGAGCCTCAGACCTGCACTCCTTTTCACATCCTCTCAGCCTCCTTTTCCATTCATTTCTTCTTTTATCACTCATTTCCTTCATCAATTTGCTTAAATCATTGTATTATAGGACTTTTACATGGTTTATTAATTATGCTAATGACTATGTTGTTGGATTAGAATTTTGGTTCAAAA
Source organism: Pinus tabuliformis (assembly GCA_031772625.1). Lineage (NCBI taxonomy): Eukaryota > Viridiplantae > Streptophyta > Pinopsida > Pinales > Pinaceae > Pinus > Pinus tabuliformis. Next base: position 1,000,486,521 of record CM062818.1, read on the forward strand.
CCTGCAGTTTCCGCAGCTGATCCCAGTTTCCGCAGCTGTTTTCTTAAACGACATGATCCAGGTGTCCTCCGGTCAGAAGGGCCACATGGGCAAGTGCGTGGCACTAAGGACATGGTGTGTGTCCTTCCAGCTCAGCCATAACAGTCGTAAACACCCATGGTCAACGAGGGGGCAACTTCGGTCAAACGAAGGTAATTGATGGTGGCACGGCTCTACGTGTTCGGTTTAGAGCACGTGAAGCACAACTGGCCTCTTCCTCAACCATGCAGATGATGGGGAACATGAATCCAACCAGAGATTTAATACCCACCTCGACCGTTGCCTAAATCCGTGGACTGTGCTAGATTACGTGTTCTTCACACAGCTGTTAGAATAGCGTAGTTTGTGATTAAGTTAGTTTGGTTTTTCTGCTATAAATAAAGCGTATTTGAACGCTGATTAGCTAGCTGCTGTTATGTAATATTGAACCCCACTGTAAATTTTACTTTTGCTACGTAATATATGAGAAGACTGTTCTCCATTTGAGCGTTTAAGTGATCTTTTGAGCTGGCTGGAGTAGGCAGAGGGCCCCTATTTACTTAAGTCCTGTACAGTGCTTTTCATTTTATGCATTTCTTCTTAACAGTTTATGTATAATAGTTGTACAAAATGCTTTTGTTTGCTATGCTTTGATCATGTACAATAGCTGTATATAACTTTGAATTCTGTCCATTTATATTTCCGCACTTTTCCATGACTGATCAGTGTGTTTTTGCAGATTGCTTAGGTGCCCGGGACAGTTTCTTTTCTTTCTTTTTTCACAGCTAGTGATACTTGTGATCATCTTGTCTAATGGTGCTGACCTTCTTTGTTTGCAGCCTTTATTTCTTTGTTATCATTTCTTTAAGTTGCATAGTTGTTTACTAATCAAGTTGTTTACTTGTTGATGGTCTTTTCTCTATAATTCAGTATCTTTATTGAGGACCAAAATATCACTAACATAGCTTGGTTTAGTGGCTCAAGAACTCACAATTTCTTGGCTTATTTTTGACTGTCTCTCACATGATATATTCAGTTAAAAGACCAGAAGTTAAGAAGGAGTTAAAGTATTTGTGATTAGTCTTTCTTTTATGTAGATTTACTTCAGTTTCATATTGCTTAGTTTTAGCTTGGCTTGACATAGACCTTATCTTCATTTTCTTGCAGCAACATAGACATTGGGCCAAGGTCATTAGTCTTTTATTTGATGCTTTCATTTTTCCTTTAAGAGTTAATTTCATTTCAGTTGTTGTTCAAAGCTTTCTTGTAGATTACTTTTAAGCTGTAAACTCATCACAATCACACACACCTCACTCACTTTATTTCATTTCCATCACATCACTATAGGAGAAATAGACTTGAAAACAAACTTAAAAAGTTAAAAACAACAAAAACTTAAGAAATAGTTGCCTAAGTACATACAGTACCCATCACTTCATCAGCTTATGAGCCTCGGGTTGACATTTAAAAGTTGCAATTTAGACATCACTAAATTGACCAAACATTTTGGCGCCGTTGCCGGGGAAGTGAAAATTAGGTAGCCAATTCTTAAAAAAAAAAAACAAGAAAATTTCAAGAAAGGAAAATTAATAACCTCTCAAAGTATGCTCTCCTCTTGCACCTAGAGTGATCTGGAGGATCAGAAAAGAGAAAGTTATTGGTTTAATAGTTTCTTGAGTATGCTCTCTTCTTGCACCTAGAGTGACCTGGAAGATTAGAAAGAGAATTATTAGCCTGACTTGAAGGAAAAATGACATGCATAGAGCTAGAGGATCTAGGGGAAGGGTTTTAGCTAGAGCCAAGAGTTCGATTTTTACAAGTCCATCTACTTCAAGGAATAGACAAGAGACACCTCCCTCATCTCCAACTGACACTCCTAGCCCTAGGATTCCTGGAATTCAAGAGGCAAGAATTGACTCTCCCACACCTTCTATTGAATTTGAATCAGAAAGAGATCCTTTCCTTTCTTCTACAGAAAGACCAATTGTAATTGAAGAAGTAGAATCATCTGAAGAAGAGGGAGAAATTCCTTCTCATTCACCCTTTGTAGAAGAACCAGAAGACTCTGAAGTCTCTAGGGAAACTACTATGACAGAGGAAGGAGGTGGTAGAGGTAGAGGTAGAGGAGGAGGAGGAGGAAACAATGGAGGAGGTAGAGGTAACATTGGGGGAAATAGGGATGGAGATAACTCATTCGGGTTTCCTATAGTCGATGAGGACTCCCGAGCCACCATGAAAAACATCTCACCATCTGTCCTCCCAAACTTCCATGGGTTAAGGAATGAGGACCCTGAAACATTTCTATTTGAGTTTGAAGTCATATGTCGAACTTATGATTATCTGGATGACTCTCAAAAACTCAAATTGTTTCCTTCAACATTGAAAGGACAAGCTTTGAAATGGCTCATGGGATTATTCACTCAATCCATTAGGTCTTGGAATGATATGAAACAAACATTTTTGGATAGGTACCTGGACTATTGTATGCCCACCAATCACAAGGATGAGGTATTCAAAATGGTACAAAAAGAAGATGAAAATTTGGAGGATTTGCTTGAAAGATTTCAATACAATTTGAAAAGAGCAAAAATGAACAACTTAGATGAGGAGACCTTGAAAGCCCTTTTGTTAAAAGCCATTAGAGATGAATGGATAGACATTTTGAACATGATGGGGAAGGGAGATATATCTCAACTTTCACTCAATGAAATAGCAGAACTATGTGTCCATCTCTCAAGGGGGAAATCTAAAACTCAAAAAGGGCCTAGAGATCCTTCTCTCCTCAGAGCAAACAAATCTGCAACTGGATCGGTAAGTAGGGCTGAAATTGGCAGTATGCTTGATGAATTTAAAATTGACATCTTAGGGAGTCTTAGTGAACAATTAGACACCCTTAAGATTCACAATAAACAGAAAGCAGAAGCTGAGGCTTTGACCATCTTTTGCCCGAAATGTAGGAAGAAACATGCTCTAAGGGAATGTCCCTTGGATGCAAAAGTTGTAGAAACATGTGTAATTTTCTCAGAGAACCATGAGACCAAGGATTGTCCTTCAATTCCTGGGCTCAAAGCTGTCTTTCAAGAAGATCCAAATACACTCGAATCTCTCTGTTTTGTTGCAAGGAGACCTTGGCAAGGGCAACAAAATCAAGGGTTTAACAACTCTATGAATTTTCAACCCCAACCAAATTGGAATCCTTGGCAACAACCTTGGTCCCAACCTCAAAATCCTTTTCAATCATGGATACAAGGTATGCAAAATCCTTATGGGAGATTTTCTCAATTCTATCAATATCCTCCATCTTTTCAAAACCATCAAGTTCCACAACTTCCAAATCAAAGTCCACAATTATCATTACCATTTCCTCAACAACAACAACCTTCTCAATAGAATCAAAGTTCTCAACTCTTGCTTAAGTCAAACCAACTTCCTTCTCAGCCATTGCCAAACCCCAATAATAAAAACCCTCAAAATGCTTACATGATGGAAGGTCAACCATTCCCTACCTATATGATTATTCCTCTCAATGAAGTACAACTCAGATCAGGTAGAATCCTAGATCAACCTTCTATAAATGTTCAACAACCAAGCATTTATGAGGAAGAGTCTCTTAAATCCAATAAGGGTTCTGAAGCATCTCTTCAAAACCCAAACACTCAAAAAGAAAAAGAAAAAGAATCAACCCCCACAACTCCCATAGTTGAACAACCTACATCTTTGTCCACACCTCCTTTCTTGAAAGATTACAAATCGACAAAGGAGTGGAAAAACAAATTTGGTTGCCTGACTATAATTTTCTAGATGAATTGAAAAATGTCTGTATCAAGATTCCCTTGTTACAAGCCATTAAGGAAATTCCTATTCTAGCAAAAACAATAAAGGAGTTGAGTCTTAAAAGACCAGGAAGGAAACCAAGAGATACCAGAAGGATCCACCTGGTAGGGAAAATTGCAGATATCATGATGGGAAAAATTACTATGCAGAAATATGTAGATCCCGGTAGTCCAATTGTGAAAACACATATCAATGGGGTAGAAATACCAAATACTTTGATTGATTTAGGGGCTGATATTAACATTATGAGTAGACAGACTATGGAACAGCTAAAACTTCCTAATCTTCTTTTTACACCCACCTTGTTACAACTTGCAGATCAATCCATTATCAAACCAGATGGTGTATTAGAAGACATTCCAGTCTCCTTAGATTCTTGGGAATATCCAATGGATTTCATGATTTTAACTCCCAAGAGTAATCTAGGAGGACATCCTCTTATTTTAGTAAGACCTTGGCTAGCCACAGCTGATGCTTTCATAAGTTGTAGGTCTGGGGATATGTATATTTCTGATGGCAATTCGACAAAGAAGTTCAATCTATATCCTCCAGCAAAAGCAATTACAAAAATAGGAGATAATGAGTGGGTTGATGATGAAGATACTATACAACCTATCTTTACCATTTCTGAGATTAGTGAAGATAGTCAAATTCTGAACACATTAGAAAATTTTGAACCATCTTCAGAATATGACTCCACACAATTTCAGTTGGATTCTGACATAGAGTGTCTATCATCTAGACAAATGTCTCTTTTCTCTATGGAAGAATTTGGTAGTTCTGCCATTGAGATCTTTCCAGGAAAAACATTAAACATTAACAAAAACTTGGAAAAATCCCAACAGGAAGAGCTAACCAAAGTCTTGCAAAGACATTCTACTGCATTTGCATGGGAGTATACCGATATGAAAGGTATTGATCCTAAGACTTGCATTCATCACATCTACATTGAGGAAAACAATAGACCAATCAGACAACCTCAAAGAAGGATGAATCCAAATCTTAGGGAGATAGTGAAAGAAGAGCTCCAAAAGTTACTTAATGTAAACTTCATTTACTCTATTTCAGATAGCCGGTGGGTTTCCCCTTTGGTTATAGTACCTAAAAAGAATGGTAAATGGAGGGTTTGCATTGATTACATAGAATTGAACAAAGCAACCTTGAAGGACCACTTTCCTTTACCCTTTATTGATCAAGTATTAGATACTCTAGCAGGCAAAAAGTATTTCTCATTCTTGGATGGTTTTAGTGGTTACAATCAAATTCAGGTAGCACCTGAAGATCAGGATAAAACCACATTTACCTGTCCATGGGGGACTTTTGCTTACCGAGTACTTCCTTTTGGATTATGTAATGCACCTGCAACATTTCAAAGGGCGGTATTAGGAATCTTTTCCGATCTAATTCATGATTGTGTAGAGGTCTATATGGGTGATTTTACAGTTTATGGTAACTCATTTGAAGAAGCATTAGAAAATTTGGAAAAAGTCCTTATTAGATGTAAAGAAACAAATCTTTCATTAAGTCATGAAAAATGTTTTATGATGTTTACTGAAGGGATTGTTTTAGGACATCATATTTCAGGAGATGGAATCAAAGTTGATAGATCAAAAGTCGAAGTCATCTCCAAGTTACCTATTCCAAATTGTCAAAGGGATGTTAGAAGTTTTCTTGGGTTTACTGGGTATTATAGAAGATTTATTGAAAACTTCACCAAGATAGCATCTCCACTCTTCAAATTACTTACCAAAGATTGTGAATTCAAGTGGGATCCCGACTGTCAATCCGCATTTGAAACTTTAAAAACTAGAATATCTGAAGCACCCATTTTGAGAGGGCCAAATTGGAAACTCCCTTTCCACATTTCTACAGATGCTTCAGATACAGCTCTAGGAGTTGTGTTGGGTCAAAAGGATTTAGTTCCTTATGCCATTTATTACACCAGTAAAAATTTGACTCCCACTGAGTTAAATTATATTGTAACTGAAAAAGAATTCTTAGCCGTTGTTCATGCAATCAACAAGTTTAGACATTATATAACCGGCTATGAAACTTTTGTCCATACTGATCATTCTGCAATTAGATATCTTATGAACAAACCTGTTACTAATGGCAGAGTTACAAGATGGCTTTTGCTTTTGCAAGAATTCAATATTACTGTGTTAGATAGACCAGGGAAACAAAACACAGTAGCTGATTTCTTGTCTAGAATCCAAAACACTAACGAAGATTCTCCTGTAGAGGATAAGTTTCCAGATGAATACTTGTTTGCAGTAACTACTAAAACTCCTTGGTATGCAAATATTGCTAACTATTTAGTTACAGTGAAGCTACCTCCACACTTATTTCCTAATGAGAAAAGGAAAATCATTCAGGAGAGTTCACATTATTCATGGATTTCTAATGAATTGTTAAAAACAGGGCTAGATTGTATGATCAGAAGATGTGTTCGGGAAGATGAAATGCCTGACATCCTTAAGGCATGTCATGATGAACCGTACGGCGGACACTTTGCTGACAAGAGGACGGCCTATAAAATCCTTTCTTTAGGATATTATTGGCCTTCTCTCTTCAAAGATGAAAAGAAATATGTTAGAAGGTGTGACAGCTGCCAAAGAGTTGGGAGACCAACTCCTTCAAATGAAATGCCACTACAGCCACAGGTATGCATCGAACCCTTTGAGAAATGGGCTCTAGATTTCGTTGGACCTATTAATCCACCATCTAAGCAAAAGAAGTATATATTGGTTTGCACTGATTATGTTACTAAGTGGGTAGAAGCCAAGGCATTGCCTTCTGCCACTGAAAATTCAGTTGTTCAATTTCTTTTTGAGGATATTTTTACTCGTTTTGGTGTCCCAAGAGAAATTGTGACAGATCAGGGAAGTCAATTTACATCTAAATTGATGGAAAAGCTAATGGAGGAATACAAAATCAAGCATAGAACATCTACTCCATACCATCCGCAAGCAAATGGTAAAGTGGAATCCACAAACAAAGTTCTTGAAAGTATCATCACCAAAACTGTTCATCTCCACAGAAGAGATTGGGCAGAAAGGCTTCCTGAAGCCTTATGGGCCTATAGAACTACATGGAGGAACATAACAGGACATTCTCCCTATGAACTTGTTTATGGGAAAGAAGTCCTGCTCCCCATTGAGTTCCAAGTCAAGACCTTCAATATGGCAGTTCAATTGGGGATGAACCTATCAGAAGCCCAAAAGCACAGAATGGAGCAGCTAAATGAGCTAGATAAAATAAGACAAGATGCAATTTTAAGGACAGATCTAGTTCAGCATCAAAGAACTAAGTGGCATGATCAACACATCAAAGAGAAAAAGTTTCAGAAGGGAGATTGGGCACTATTGTTTGATTCCAAGTTTAAGGACTTCAAAGGAAAATTTCAAACTCATTGGCTTGGACCATATGAGATTGATGAAGTCTTTAACAATGGAGCAATTCGAGTAAAGACCATTGATGAGCTTCAGACTCCTCTCATTGTGAATGGCCATCGATTGAAAGTCTACCACAAGCCACTCTCAAAGGAGGAATTTGTTAAAATGTTCCAAGAAGATTCTGCAATGTGGCTGGTGGAGAAGAATTCTTCTCCTCCATCAGCCTAGTCTTTGTTTCTTTCAGTTGAAAAAAAAAAAAAAAAAGGTCTCTTGTATAAGCCTGAAAACCAATCTTGGATTGGCGGTCTTATGCAGAAAATATAAGGTGAAAATCAGGGGCACCTGACACTTTACATTTTCCAAATAAAAAAAATCTCTCTCGCTTTCCATCTCATTCGCCATTTCATTCCACTTCATCTCCATTCCATTTCATTTTCATTCCACTTCATTTTCATTTCATTTCATTCATCTCACTCCATTTCATCAATAAAAGTCCCTCTCAGGACTATTTCATTTAGTTAAGTCTTCTCTAACTACTTTTTGTATAGACAGAAGGGTGTTGTTTCAGTTTCTGCAGCTGAGAACTGTTTCCGCAGCTCGCACCAGTTTCCGCAGCTCGCACCAGATTCCGCAGCCAGCACACTCTGTCTCCACAGCAGCAGTACTCTGTTTTCAAAAAAAATCACAGTCAGAGGGCAACAAGGATGGAAGGCACCTGCAGGATCAAAAGGCAATCATGGATCAACAACCTTAATCAACAGATGGCAAACCCATAAAGGTATGATCAAAATTTTTCTCCAAACAACCATTTGAATGTCATGTTGTGCATAATTATTAATCGTGGACAGAGTCACTAAATGCAATGATTAAGCAAAGATCATCCCATTTCTCCGTCGTGATCATCCTTCATCCACCTCAGCACCTCATAACGGTCTCATAATAACCCTTAGTTTAAACTCAAATTGAGACTGCGCTTCCATTAATTAGCCGTACGAGGAAGAAGAGACCTATCGTACTACGTCTCTTCTCCACCACGATCTCCGCAGCCAAAAACCGAAACGTGTATGAAAGCCGTCTGACTCCAAGGCATTTGGCTGTTATTTCATTCCCTTATCACTCCGTTTTCACACGCATTCGAACTCATTCCCGTGCTTGTCTTCCACTCTTTCACCTTCACACCATTTCAACTCTCGTTTTTGCTGTAAACCCCGCAGCTCTGTTTTAAACTTCACGTCTCTGTTTTAAACCCCGCAGCTCTGTTACAAACTCCACGGTTCCATTTCCAACCTGTATTACCTCGCATTACAGTGCGGCTATTCCACCTACAGCCGTAGTCTACTGTGAGCATCCTCTTTGAGTATCCATATACAGTCAAAGCTTCAGCCGAAGTTGAGATGGGGAAATTGCTTCGAGCTGAGCCTGAAGGTTCAAAGTATCTAGAAGGATACCCACAGACAAAGGAAGCGTTAAAGAAGGCAAAATGGTTGAATTTCATTCAGAAATTCAAAGGATATGATAAGGAGGTAACGAAAACGTTTTCTCATTCATTCAATGGAAATACTGTGGAAATAGGAGATCTGAAATTCACAGTCACAGAAAACTCTATAGCAACAGCAACTAATTTACCTATGGTGGGAGACCGATGGTTCAAGAACAGAGGGGTTGAAGATCAGGAATGGAAAAATATGCTTAAGAATCTAGGTATGGACACTTCAATATTCACCAAAGGGATTCCTGTACATGTTATTAAAGAAGAATGGACTGCATTGTTGTTATTAGTTCAAAAATTTGTTACATGTGAGGGCCGCTTTGGCACTATGTATATGTACCATGCTAGAATTATGATGAACTTCATGGAGGGCCATGCCATCAATTTGCCCTATTTTCTGTTAATAAGCCTAACAAAAATGAGTTTTACTGTCCAAAAGAATATAGGAAATATTGAACCTCACTTGTATCATCATGGGTTCATTAAAATTCTTATAGAGGACCAATTGAAAAACAACAATGATACATGGGAAAAGTTTTTAGTCAGGAATCATTTTCAAGAGGTAACTGAAGCTTCCGCTAGCAGTTCTCCTAGAGTCCCAAAAAGAAGTAGAAGAATGAAAAAGGATGTTGTATCCCAAGATCCTTCCATTATAGAAACTCAGGAGACTACTCAAGAAGAAGAAGTGGAGAGAGAGAAAACTAAGAAATAGAAAAAGTATAAAGGGAAAGCAGTTGTCCAAGAATCATATTCATCCCCTGAACCTTCAATAGAAGAGGACTATCAAACCTTGGCTGATAGGCTAGTACAACTCCAAGCTACTGCCCTCTCAAAGAAGAAACAAAAAGAAAAACAAAGCAGTCAGCAAAAGAGTACTAGTGTACAAGTGAGAAGAAGCAGTAGACTTATAGAAAAGAAGAGTGTGACTAAAGAAAAACAATCACATTTCATTGATTTGGGCACACCTGAAAAGACTCCAATCCAGCTAGATATTGAGCCAAGTCCTCCACGAGAGGAAAGTCCCTTCCAGCAAGAAAGAGAAAGCAGTCTTCAAGAATTCGAATTTAGGCCAAGACAAACACCTGACATTGACCCTGACCAGCAGGAGGCATATAATTATTTAGAGACCTTGGAGCAATCTGTTGCCGGTCCAAGCACTATATTACCTCTTGAGGAACAGGTCCACTCTCTAAAACAAGAGGTATTTGAGCTAGAAATCCTGAACCGGCATGTTAAACAGGAGAATGAAGCATTGAAAGAACAAAGCAAGGTGGACAAGATTGTCCATGACAACACCATGCTTCACCTTGGGCTCTGGCAGAAGAAGAACAGGAAATTGAAGAGAAAATGCAAGAAACTGAGCAGGGCTTTGATCAATTTGAAATTCAAGTGTTTAGTCAAAAAACCAAGGACAATTTTGGCAACAAGGAGAAAGAGGATAAGGCTGGATGTTTTGGCAGAAGCATCTGAGCACATGGACTGAAAAAAAAACACTAACAAAGTTTTGGTTGCATGAGGACATGCAACATCCTCACAGTGGGGGTATGTTGAGCCTCAGACCTGCACTCCTTTTCACATCCTCTCAGCCTCCTTTTCCATTCATTTCCTTCCTTTATCACTCATTTCCTTCATCAATTTGCTTAAATCATTGTATTATAGGACTTTTACATGGTTTATTAATTATGCTAATGACTGTGTTGTTGGATTAGAATTTTGGTTCAAAACCTGCAGCTTCCGCAGCTGATCCCAGTTTCCGCATCTAATCCCAGTTTCCGCAGATGTTTTCTTAAATGACATGATCCAGGTGTCCTTCGGTCAGAAGGGCCACATGGGCAAGTGCGTGGCACTAAGGACATGGTGTGTGTCCTTCCAGCTCAGCCATAATAGTCGTAAACACCCATGGTCAACGAGGGGGCAACTTCGGTCAAACGAAGGTAATTGACGGTGGCACGGCTCTGCGTGTTCGGTTTAGAGCACGTGAAGCACAACTGGCCTCTTCCTCAACCACACAGATGATGGGGAACATGAATCCAACCAGATATTTAATACCCACCTCGACCATTGCCTAAATCCGTGGACTGTGCTAGATTACGTGTTCTTCACACATCTGTTAGAATAGCGTAGTTTGTGATTAAGTTAGTTTGGTTTTTTTGCTATAAATAAAGTGTATTTGAACGCTGATTAGCTAGCTGCTGTTATGTAATATTGAACCCCACTGTAAATTTTACTTTTGCTACGTAATATATGAGAAGACTGTTCTCCATTTGAGCGTTTAAGTGATCTTTTGAGCTGGCTGAAGTAGGCAGAGGGCCCCTGTTTACTTAAGGCCTGTACAGTGCTTTTCATTTTATGCATTTCTTCTTAACAGTTTATGTATAATAGTTGTACAGAATGCTTTTGTTTGCTATGCTTTGATCATGTACAATAGCTGTATATAACTTTGAATTCTGTCCATTTATATTTCCGCACTTTTCCATGACTGATCAGTGTGTTTTTGCAGATTGCTTAGGTGCCCAGGACAGTTTCTTTTCTTTCTTTTTTCACAGCTAGTGATACTTGTGATCATCTTGTCTAATGGTGCTGACCTTCTTTGTTTGCAGCCTTTATTTCTTTGTTATCATTTCTTTAAGTTGCATAGTTGTTTACTAATCAAGTTGTTTACTTGTTGATGGTCTTTTCTCTATAATTCAATATCTTTATTGAGGACCAAAATATCACTAACACAGCTTGGTTTAGTGGCTCAAGAACTCACAATTGCTTGGCTTATTTTTGACTGTCTCTCACATGATATATTCAGTTAAAAGACCAGAAGTTAAGAAGGAGTTAAAGTATTTGTGATTAGTCTTTCTTTTATGTAGATTTACTTCAGTTTCATATTGCTTAGTTTTAGCTTGGCTTGACATAGACCTTATCTTCATTTTCTTGCAGCAACATAGACACTGGGCCAAGGTCATTAGTCTTTTATTTGATGCTTTCATTTTTCCTTTAAGAGTTAATTTCATTTCAGTTGTTGTTCAAAGCTTTCTTGTAGATTACTTTTAAGCTGTAAACTCATCACAATCACACACACCTCACTCACTTTATTTCATTTCCATCACATCACTGTAGGAGAAATAGACTTGAAAACAAAGTTAAAAACAACAAAAACTTAAGAAATAGTTGCCTAAGTACATACAGTACCCATCACTTCATCAGCTTACGAGCCCCGGGTTGACATTTAAAAGTTGCAATTTAGACATCACTAAATTGACCAAACACCTTCCTTTCTTGATTTCACATTTTGTGGAGTTGAATAGCGTTGTGTGTCCTTGATCACACATTTTTCCGTCACTGAGTAGATTGTGATTCATGTTTTCAACTAATAGAACATTCCTGGCTAGAGAATCTTTGCTTCCGATATTGATGGTACCTAATCCTATAACATTTGAAGATCCATCATTTCCAAAGAACACGGTTCCATCCTTCTTCTCTTTCAGAGATACAAATTTCTTTCTATCTCCAGTCATATGCGTTGAGAAACCGATATCAACATACCACACATTTGTTGTTTTCAGCCTTGAGAGCGAGAGCACAATTATCAGTGTTCTTCTTCCATGTTCATTTGTTATGTGGCTTCGAAGATTCTTCTGGAGGATTTTCAAGTCTGTAGTCTCTAGCTATGTGTCCAAAGTTTCGACATTTGTAATATTCAATATTACTTCTTAAATGTTGAAATCTATTGATGTTTCATTGAGCCCTGGGAGGTTCATATTTGACAGATCTCCTGGAATTGTATTGGTTTCTAGGGTATGTGTGACATTCTATAGCTTTATGACCAAATTTTCCACATGAATAACAATAGCCATGAAAAATATGTTGGTACCTGGATGGAAATCTTTGTCGAGGACTTGTCTTCCAAGGCTGTTCTTGCGAATCTTGTTCAATGGAGTCTACATGCCTGTCATATTTGATAGGTTCATTGTATTTTGTTGTAGAAGGTCCTACTTCTTCTTCTTTGTAACCGAGGCCAGTTCTATAATTGTAAGATCATTGATTGTTGATGAGTTCTTCCAATGCCCTTGAGCTGTTGGCATAGTTTTGGACAGTTTTTCCCTTCTTCACTTCCTTACACAGCAAAACTACTTCGACTTCTAATGCTTCCCTTTCTCAGTTGCTTTCTTCCAACTTCTTTTGAAGTGACTCTTCGATACATTTGTGTTCTTCAATTTCAATTTTGAGACCTTGAACTTGTTCTTCAAGAGTATTAGAACAAATCTTCTCAACCTTGAGCTCTTTTATAATCTTGATTGCCTCCTTAGAAAATTCTTCTATGGTCAACCCTTCTTCTTCATTGTTTGATACCTCTTGTTTATTGTACTTGGCCATAAACAGTACTCTCTCATTGGCTTCTTCTTCACTATCACTATCTTCATCAGATGATGAGCTATCTTCTTTAGAGAGAAATTTCCTTTTGAATCCTTTCTTCTTGCCTTGCTTGTTGAATTTCTTAAAGCCTTTCTTTCCTTTTGAGTTTCCATCACTTCTGTTCGTACATTTTGCTGCAAAATGCCCTACCTCACCACTACAGAAACATATCAATGGAGGTTTACCTTTGAATTTTCCGTTACTAATTTTTAGTTTTCTCGTAAAGTAAGCATATTCTCCATCTGAAAAACATTCTTCATCGTCTTCCTTTTCTTCACACTTGCAGGTGTAGGTGCAGGTCTTTGCCTTTGAAGGTTGTTTGTCCTTATTGGTTTTCTTAGATGTAGCGAATGGAGTTTATAGATGCGAATTACCCTCTTCTTCATCAAGTCTCATTTCATATGCTATGAGAAATCCATGCAATTCCTCTTTTCTAAGTTTGTCCAGATTTGCACTATATTCTAAGATCGATACCTTTGGGTTAAATCTTCCTGGTAACGTTCTAAGAATCTTTCGTATAATAGTCTTCTCATCAACAGGCTCTCCCAATCCTTCCAGAGTGTTGGTTATTTCATCAACGTGTTGGAAGTATGCAACAATGTTGTCATCTTCTTTCATTCTGAGTTGCTCAAATTTTTCTTTGTATATTTGAAGCTTTGCTTCTTTGACATTTGAGTCACCTACATATATATTCTCAAGCTTTGTTAGGATATTCCGACACATAGGAAATAGTTAAGTACAACTTGGTCTAGTATAGAGCTATGTATAGAGTTAGGTTATGTATAGAGTTAGGTAAAGTGTGTTTCTTTACTATGTACGTTTCGTAACTTACAATCCGACGGTCACTATATGTAGTGATCCGACGGCTCATTCTCTCCTCGGCATTACCGACACCTGATCCGTGGCTTAACACCTGATTGGTCCATGATCTCTATTTAAAGAGCATGGAGGGTAATTTGTAGGTTAACCATTCATGAGATAAGCTTATGTAAATTTTCATTCTTTTATTAATAAATTGCCTGAAGTGGCCGCGTTGGCTCAGGTCGTGGACTGTTTCCCTCTTTGAGGGTTTTAACCATGTCAAAAGTACTGGTGTATTGATCTGCGATCTGTTTGTGAGCGGTGTCCTTTGGTGTTCTGTCTGAGGAACTTACCCTGTAAATTCCTACATGGTATTAGAGCTATTTGAGGGCCATGTCCATTGGTGATCCAAATCTGAAGCCGGTAGAACTGCATCCGACTACCGTTTCCTAGATCTACTATTTATGACTACTTTCAGGCCGAGAGGACTGCTCTGTTGTGTTGGGATCATCTGTTCCAGTGAGGAACCCCTTTCGTTTCACGCGAAAAGGTTTCCGGTAGCCCTAGCTGCGTCATTTTTAAGATCTGGAGGTATACAGTGTTTATTTGCAGTTTACAATTATTTTCTCTCTGTTTATTTTGGTTTTTGGTTTATTTAGCTTTTTTTATTACCGGATCTATACCTTTCATTTCTGCGTATGCTCTTTGCCCTGCGACTCTGTTCAATCTGGGCAAATCAGAAACAGAAAGGAAGGATTTTTCTCATGCGTATGCTCTTTTCCGCTGCGCCTTAGTGTGATCTCGGAAAATCAGAAACATTGAGGAAAGTATTTAGTTTCCGGCTAAATCTAACTTCGAGCCGCAAGGTTTGTTTTTGAAAATATTTAGTTTCCAACTAAAGCTAACTTCGAGCCGCAAGGTTCATTTTTTTTTTTGTATGTCCGTGTTGGGTTTTTTGTTTTGTAGGGAAAAAGAGCTTTCTCAAAGCAAGCATGCAACCCAAAGCATCTCTCTCTCTCTCTCTCTCTCTCTCTCTCTCTCTCTCGACCAAACCGAAAGATGAAGACAAGGCAGCTAAATGGGAAAATAGACAAGACCAAGCACGTGGGTTGATAGGGATGTCTATTTCTCCAGATCTTAGATTCCATATTGCAGAACTTGATACTCCTGATGAAGCAATGAAACAAATTACTAAAGTCTTTGGAATTAAAAATGAACTTAAAGCCCATCAACTTGAAAATGAATTGCTTACATTGGACCCCAATAATTTTTCTTGCATTGAAGATTTTTTGTCCAAGTTCCCTTAGACTTCTCTTGGAAGGTGTTAAGGTTAAGAAAGAAGATAGTAGCCTTATCTACTCCATTCTTACTAAGTTGGGACCAGCCTATTCTGTGTTTGTTTCCACCTTCCATTCTACAAGAGAAGCCTTCATTTCTCAAGGACAAACCTACAAGTCCCCTTCTTTTGATTCCTTTTGTGATTCTTTAATAAGAGAACAAGAAAAACTCTTACACCTTGGTCTTCTTCATCTTGGAAACTCTTCTAAGAAAGCGTTAGCCACCCAGCAGCAACCAAATCCAAAGAATCTTAAGAGCTTGTATCCTAAAAAGAATGGTCCTAAACCAAACAAGGGTCCTAAGCAATTTCAACCTCAAAATGAAAAATCATTTCAACAAAATGATAAGACAAATAAAAACAAAGGGAAGAAGACTGATAGACATTGAAACTTTTGTAATCGAGATGGCCACTTAGAATCCAAATGCTTTAAGAAGATGGAAGCCTTGGAAGCAGCAATGAATAAGCATAACATCCATTTGGAGCACTCTTCAACTTCAACTTCATCTTCAGGAATGGCACTTTCTGCATGTGGTTGTCAAGCATCTCGGTCTGGCTATGCACTAATTGTATCTTCTTCTTCTCATTCTCATGAGTGGCTCATTGATTCTGGAGCTTCTTATCACATGGCCAAAAACAAAGCCATGTTTTCTTCTTTAAATGATTGTAACACCAAAAATATATATGTTGGTGATGATAGATCTCTTAGTGTTGTAGGGACTGGAACTGTTCATATAGAAAATGGTCAGTTTAATGATGTATTATGTGTTCCAACCTTATCCTGAAACCTTCTATCTGTATATCAGATAAATCATTCAGGTGAAGGTAAAATCGTTGAATTTTCACCTCATGATGTTGTAATTAAGGACCTAAGAGATCCTAGACAGATTTTAGCTACTGGCATTGTTGATGATTCTGCAAGGTTGTATAAGTTTCACAACTTTGGGTCATCAAATCTTCCCTCAGTATTTGTTGCTCATAATGATGAAGTGAGCAAACTTTGGCATGAGCGATTTGGTCACTTAAACTATCGCTCTCTTCAGAATCTATGTAAAGAAAATATGGTGACAGGTCTTCCAATGGTATCTTGCAGAGATGGTGTTTGTTCAGGATGTGTACTCGGAAAACATCATTGGGACAGTTTTGAAAAACGTGCCTCTTGGCATGCCTTAGCCCCTTTACAGCTCGTGCATAGTGATTTATGTGGTCCATTTCCAGTTGCTTCATTCTCTGGCTACAAGTATTTCTTAACTTTCATTGATGATTTCTCCAGACGCACTTGGGTATACTTCTTAAAACTCAAGAGTGAAGTATTTAACATGTTCTTGGCCTTTAAGGCCTTTTTTGAAAAACAATCTGGACATCAAATTCTTAAGCTAAGATCTGATAATGGCGGAGAATATGTTAAAAACACATTCATCAACTTTTGCACTGAGAATGGAATTCAAATGCAACATACTGTTCCATATACTCCACAACAAAATGGTGTAACTGAAAGGAAGAATCGCACCTTAAAGGAAATGGCTAATTGTATGCTTCAATCTAAAGGACTTAGTCTTAATTATTGGGCAGAAGCAATTAACTGTGCAAATTACATAATAAATCGCACTCCTACTAAGGTTTTAAAGAATATCACTCCAGAAGAAGCATGGAGCTCAATCAAACCAGATGTAAGTCACTTTCTTGTTTTTGGAAGTGAAGCATGGGCCCATATTCCAGATGAGAAACATAAAGCTTTAGAACCTAAGAGTGAAAAATGTATTTTGTTGGATATTATGAAGATGTCAAAGGATATATACTTATTCCACTTAAGTCCAAAAATGTTATCATTATAAGAGATGTAAAGTTTGCTGAAAATATATCGGCCTGCGAGCCTAGTTCGGCGGATGTGACACCTCTCCCTATCTCTTCTAATTTTGAAATTATTTCTTCTTCAGATGATGAAAGCGAAGATGAAACTCCTCCCCCACCTTCTCAGGGTCCTCCTTCAGCTCCTCAGCTTCCAAAATGGGTCAGTGCTACTCGGGATGCAGCAGGTGATCTTGCCGGTGATCCTACAGATCAGCGATGTACACGTTCTCAGTTCGAGAGAGCCTCTTCTTTACTGGCTCAAGCTTCAGTGAATTATGATCCTGACACCTTTTCAGAAGCTTCAGGCCATCCAAATTGGGAAGCAGCTATGAATGAATAATATCATTCATTATTGGCAAATGATACATGGGATCTTGTTCCTCTACCAAAGGGACGAAAACTTGTTAGATGCAAATCGGTTTACAGAACCAAGTATGGACCAGATGGGAAAGTTGATAAACATAAAGCTCGTCTTGTTGCTAAGGGTTTTTCACAAGTTGAAGGCATTGACTATACTAAAACCTTCTCCCCTGTTGCCAAAATGAACTCTATCCGCCTTGTTCTTTCCCTTGCTGCCTCTTTCAAATGGGAAGTCCATCAGATGGATGTTAAATCCGCTTTCTTGCATGGGGACTTACATGAAGAAATCTATATGGAACAACCTATTGGCTTTATACAAACAGACTCCAGCCTTGTATGTCGGCTTAAGAGATCCCTTTATGGTTTCAAGCAAGCTCCTCGAGCTTGGTATGCCAAAATGGATAACTTTCTTTTAGAAAATGGCTTTTCTAGGTGTCATTCTGACAACATTGTCTACACCAAGAAAGTGGGCAAGTCTCTTATCATTCTTGTTCTTTATGTTGATGATCTTATCCTCACTGGTAGTGATCCCAACCTTATAAACCATGTGAAGTTGTTTGGTTAATTTAGCGTGTTCTAAATTGCTAATTTAAATGTCAATCCGGGATTTGTAAACTGACGAAGTGAGGTGTACTATATGTACAAGATAACCATTTTCTTAGTCTTTTGTTGTTTTTGAGTTTTTTTAGTTTGTTTTTGAATTTATCTTCTATGGATTTCCTAGTATGTGATGGCGAAACTGAAAGTTAAGTATGGATGGTAATGATGATTTTACAGTGATTTTCCAAACTTAAAAGTTTTCAAAAAGAAAGCTCTAAACTGACTGTAATGAAATCAATTCTCAAGAGGAAGTAAACGTACCAAACAGTGAACTAGTGACAATGGCCCAGTATCCTTACTGCTGTATGAAAAAGAAAGTAAAAACTGAACTTAAAGCAACTCAAAGACTGAAAGCCAAGCAACTAAATCACACTACTTCAACCCCTGTTCTGATCCTTTACCCTTCAACTCAATCTGCCTATAGGAAGTAATCATAAACAAGCTGAGTAATATGATATCTAAATTGCAGGAAATTAAATTGCATAAAAGGAAACTAAGATTTAACCACTCAATCATATTTCAACTTTTGAAAATGACATAAGTAATTCAATCTCTAACTTGCAGGAAAGCAAATTAAATCATACTACAATCAGTAATATTCTGATTCCTTACTAATAGAGTCACTTGACTATAGAAAGAAAATCATAAACATATGAGTAATATGATGTCCAAGTAGCAGAAAAATAAATAAGCAAAATGCAATTTGAAAAATGATAGTGCTGGAATTAAACTTCAGGGAATGAAAATCAGCAGGAAGGACAAGATGATCTCATGTCAGTAGTTATAAAAAAAAAATGTAAATCTGCCCGGGCTACCTACAACAAAACCTGTAAAAGAAGCACTGATCAGCTAACAGTCATAAAAGAAACATAAAGGAAATATAGACAGCAAATGAACATCATAACAACACAATATATACACAAACGATGATTTAAAAAAACAGTAAATGAAAGCAAGTAAGAAACTATACAAAGCTCTGGTGTACAGGGGCCCTCTGCAACCTAGGCCAGTCAACCACTTAGTCACAAATCAGATTCAGAAAAATTGTCTTCTCATGTATTTAAAGCAAAGTGAAATGCAGTACAGTGGTTGACAACATTCAAGATTACAATTCAAAAAGCTAAGCTATTCAGCGTATATCAACGCATTATTTATAAGAAAAGGGCGCTGCAACTAATTCCTAGATTTATGCTGCCAAGAGACACGTAAATCTCCTTGACCCGAGATCTAGCGTGATGGTCATGAATTCATGGAGTGGTGGCTGCTTGATTCAGTTCACGGGCTGCTCTCCAGGTGTGCCAGTACCTCCGAAAGCTAAGGATCGTGCCACGCAAACCTTCACGTGGGAAAAATAGAGCCGTGCCACCGCAAAACTCCTCATTTGGACCTTCCTTTGACCATCGTTGACCGCGACTGTTTATGAGTGATTTGGCTGATTTGAGGGGACACACTCCATGTACACGTCACTTGCAGCTTACCCATGTGGCCGGTTTCTCCATTGGACACCTGTAGCATAGCCTTTAACAAAATGGCTGCAGAAACTTGGGCTGGCTGCAGAAAGTGACAAGTTTCCGCAGCTGCTTGAACAAAAATCTAAATCAAACAACAGTCATAAAAATAGTTAGGAAACCATTTCATAAGCTCTTTTTAGACTAATATGCAATGATTTGACAGCTTGGTGGATGAAGTAAATGGAAAAAGAAGGTTGAAAGGGTATATAGGGAAGTGCAGGTTTGGGACTCAACATACCCCCACTGTGAAGGTGTTGCATGTCCTCATGCAACCAAAATTTAGTCACCCCTTTCTAATCCATATGTTCTGATGCTTCAACTAGGACATCTAGCCCTCTTTTCTTCTTCTTTGGTGCTACCAACATTCTTGGTTTCCTTATTAGACATCTGAACTTGAGATTAATCAATGTTCTGCTCAACTTTTTGCACTTTTTCTTCAGTTTCTTGTTTTTCTTTTGCCATAGTCCTAAATGGAGCATAGTGTTATCATGAATAATTTTATCTACTTTTCTCTGCTCTTTGAGTGCTTCATTTTCCTGCTTGATATGCCTGTTTAGGACTTCTAATTCAAATACCTCCTGTTTTAAGGATTGAACTTGTGCATCTAGTGGCAGAGTGGTACTTGGACCTGCAACTGATTTTTCTAATGATTCCAAGTAGTCATATACTTCCTGTTGATTGGGGTCTATTTTAGGTGTCTTTCTTGGACTGAGTTCAAAATCTGGTGGAGGAGGAGGACTGCTCTCTAGCTCTGGCCGAGAAGGGCTTTCATCATGTGGAGCACTGATTTCAATGCTTGGATGAGGATGAGGTGGACTACGGCCAGCTTGAGTTTTCTCAGGTGTCTCTCCACTCAAGTCAATGAAGTGGGGCCATTTTATTTGCGTTTTACTCCCTTTTCCTCTTAACCTTGTGCTTCTCCTTAAGTATGGTGGACTAGTACTCTTTTCTTGTATACTCTGTTTTCCTTTTGCCTTTTTCTTTGCTATAGCAGTAGCCTGAAGATGTACTAATCTTTCTGACAGTGGTTGATAATCCTCCTCTATGGATTGCTCAGGGGATTGGTAGACTTCTTGGATGGTCCTTTTGCCTTTTTCTTTCTTCTGTTTCTTGTCTTTAGTTCTATCTTCTTCTTCTTTTTGACCAGTTTCTTGAGTTTCTATAGTAGGGGAGTCTTGGACTGTAGTGCTCTTTTCTCTTCTCGTACTTTTTCTTGGTGTCTTTAGTGTGCTACTTTTAGAGGCCTCAGATGGCTCTTGGAAGTAGTTTCTTATCAAGAATTACTCCCATGTATCTTTGTTTTTCTTTAAGTGGTCTTCAATAAGAATTTTTATAAGTCCATGATGGTATAGATGAGGGTCTATATTGCCTATGTGTTTTTGGACTGTAATGCTCATCTTCTTCAAACTCAAGAGTAAGAAATAAGGCAAATTAAGAGTATGATTTTCTAGATAATTCATCAACAGTCTAGCATGGTACATATACATCGAACCGAAGCGTCCTTCACAGGTGACAAATTTTTGGATAACTAACAGCAGACTAGCCCATTCTTCCTTCAATGCATGAACAGGAATTCCTTTAGTAAACACAGTAGTGTCCATACCTGGGTTTCTTAGCATAATTCTCCATGCCTGTTCATACACGCTTTTATTTTTGAACCATCTCTCACCCTCCTGAGGTAAGCCTGTGGCAGCTGCTACTGTTGTTTCGGTCACCGTGAGCTTCAAATCTCGAATCTCCACTTTCTGACCATCAAATGACTGTGTAAAAGCCTTGGTTACTTCTTTGTTATAGCCTTTAAATCTTTGAATGAACCGTAACCATTTGGCTTTCTTTAGTAAATCCTTGGCTTGAGGGTAACCTTCTAGATATTTCAGTCCTTCTGGCTCTGCCCTTAGTATTTTTCCCATTTCTTTCCCTGTTTTAAATTTCAACTGAGGATGCAATTGCGTATGAGGATTTTAGCAGAGGAAAGTAGCTCGGTTGCATGGTTTTATGGTAAAAGGCAATGGCTGCAATCGATAGCAGGTAATGGGAATGCTTCGGATTACAGGCGGAACAAAGGATAAACAGTAGTGGATGGGTTTACAAATTGAAGTGCGTGTGTATGAAAGGAAGGTCTTAAATGAAATGGTAAGTGACCGGTAGTGGAGGCGAGATCTTTTTTTTTAATTAACGACTGCGTACGGGAGATCACACATTTTAATAGATGGCTGCGAAAAATACGGTGAAGAAGAGCCGTAAAGAGATTGGTCACATCTTATGAGCGCAGGTGGCAAATGAAAGTGCAGTCAACTTGAGTTTAAACCCGAAAAACCCATCATGAGACCGTTAAGAAATGAATGCATAGTGTATGGAGTAATATCGTGGGATAGGAGTGGGTAATGGAGCTATCATATTGAATCATTGAACATAGTAGAACTTTTCATGGTTTGATAACTATGCATAATCATGACTTTAATTTCTATTTGATAAAAAAATTTGCTCATACCTTTGGAAACTTTGTCATTTCTTGCCCATAGCTTTTAACCAACTATTCTTTCTTGATGTCTTGGAGATGCTCCATGTATTCATGGAATTTTCTCACTTACACCTACGTTTTCATGATTTTTGTACTAACATTTTAACTGTAGTTTTGAAAAATAGAGTGGTGGTAGCTGCGGAAATCGTTTCTGGCTGCGGAAACTGGGACAGCACCCACTTAGCTGAACAAATATGGTTAGAAAAGAAATAACTGTGTGAAAATAGTCCTGAAAGGAACTTTTATTGATGAAATGAAAATGAAATGAGTGGAATGGAATGAAAATGAAGCGGAGTGAAGTGGAGAGAAAATGTGAATGAGATGGAGATGAAGTGGAATGGCAAATGAGGTGGAGTGAGGATGCAAAGAGAAGGAGAGGAGATTTTTTTGGAAAATATAGAGTGTCAAGTGTCCTTGATTTTCACTCTATATTTTCTGTATAAGACTGCCAATCTATGATTGTTTTCAGGCATATACAAATTTTTTTTTTTTTTTTTAACTGAAAGAATCAAAGGCTATGCTGGTGGGGAAGAAGGATTCTTCTCCACCAGCTTTATTGCATAATTCTCTTGGAACATCTTGACAAATTCTTCTTTTGAGAGTGGCTTATAATAAATTTTCAATCGGTGGCCATTCACAAGAAAAGAAATCTGAAATTCATCAATGGTCTTGATTCTTACCGCTCCATTGTTAAAGACTTTGTCAATTTCATATGGCCCAAGCCAATGGGTCTGAAATTTACCTTTAAATTCTTTGAACTTGGAATCAAACAGTAATGCCCAATCTCCTTCTTGAAACTTTCTCTCTTTGATGTATCTGTCATGCCACTTAGCTCTTTGATGTTGAACTAGATCAGTCTTTAAATTTGCTTCCCGTCTGATCTCATCTAGCTCGTTCAGCTGCTCCATTCTGTGCTTTTGGGCTTCTGATAGATTCATCCCCAACTGGACTGCCATCTTGAAAGTCTTGACTTGAAACTCAATGGGGAGTATGACTTCTTTCCCAAAAACAAGTTCATAGGGAGAATGTCCTATTGTATTCCTCCATGTAGTTCTGTAGGCCCATAAGGCTTCAGGAAGCCTTTCTGCCCAATATTTTCTGTGTAGATGAACAGTTTTGGTGATGATGCTCTCGAGAACTTTGTTTGTAGACTCCACTTGGCCATTTGCTTGCGGATGGTGAGTAGATTTTCTGTGCTTGATTTTGTATTCTTCCATCAACTTCTCCATCAAGTTAGATGTAAATTGACTTCCCTAATCTGTCACAATTTCTCTTGGGACACCAAAACGAGTAAAAATATCCTCAAAAAGAAATTGAACAACTGAATTTTCAGTGGCAAAAGGCAATGCTTTGGCTTCTATCCATTTAGTGACATAATCCGTGCATACCAATATATACTTTTTCTGTTTAGATGGTGGATTAATAGGTCCAATGAAATCTAAAGCCCATTTTTCAAAGGGTTCGATGAGTACCTGTGGTTGTAATGGCATTTCATTTGAAAGAGTCGGTCTCCCAACTCTTTGGCAGCTGTCACACCTTCTGACATATTGTTTTGCATCTTTGAAAAGGGAAGGCCAATAATATCCTAAAGAAAGGATTTTATAGGCCGTCCTTTTGTCAGCAAAGTTTCCACCGCATGGTTCATCATGACATGCCTTTAGGATGTCAGGCATTTCATCTTCCCGAACACATCTTCTGATCACACAATCTAGCCCTGTTTTAAACAATTCATTAGAAATCCATGAATAACTTGAACTCTCTTGAATAATTCTTCTTTTTTCACCAAAAAATAAATGTGGAGGTAGCTTTCCTATAACCAAAAAGTTAGCAATATCTGCATACCAAGGAGTCTTAGTAGTTATTGCAAATAAATACTCATCTGGAAACTTATCCTCTACAGGAGAATCTTCATTAGTATTTTTGATTCTAGACAAGAAATCAGCTACTGTATTTTGTTTCCCTGGTCTATCCAACACAGTAATATTGAATTCTTGTAAAAGTAAGAGCCATATTGTAACTCTGCCATTAGTAACAGGTTTATTCATGAGATATCTAATTGCAGAATGATCAGTATGGACAAAATTTTCATAGCCAGTTATATAGTGTCTAAACTTATCGATTGTGTGAACAACAGCTAAGAACTCTTTTTCAGTCACAATATAGTTTAACTCGGTGGGAGTCAAATTTTTACTGGTGTAGTAAATGGCATAAGGAACTAAATAATTTTGTCCCAACACAGCTCCTAGAGCTGTATCTGAAGCATATGTGGAAATATGGAAAGGAAGTTTCCAATTTGGCCCTCTCAAAATGGGTGCTTCAGATATTCTTGTTTTCAAAGTTTCAAATGCAGATTGACAACCAGGATCCCATTTGAATTCACAGTCTTTTGTAAGTAATTTGAAGAGTGGAGATGCTATTTTGGTGAAGTTTTCAATAAATCTTCTATAGTATCCAGTAAATCCAAGAAAACTTCTAACATCTTTTTGACAATTTGGAATAGGAAACTTGGAGATGACTTCAACTTTTGATCTATCAACTTTAATCCCATCCCCTGAAATATGATGTCCTAAAACAATCCCTTCAGTAAACATCATAAAGCATTTTTCATGACTCAATGATAGGTTTGTTTCTTTACATCTTATAAGGACATTTTCCAAATTCTCTAATGCCTCTTCAAACGAATTACCATAAACTGTAAAATCATCCATATAAACCTCTACACTATCATGGATTAGATCGGAAAAGATTCCTAGTACTGCCCTTTGAAATGTTGCGGGTGCATTACATAATCCAAAAGGAAGTACTCGGTAAGCAAAAGTTCCCCATGGACAGCTAAATGTGGTCTTGTCCTGATCTTCAGGTGCTACCTGAATCTGATTATAGCCACTAAAACCATCCAAAAATGAAAAATACTTTTTGCCTGCTAAAGTATCTAATACTTGATCGATAAAGGGTAAAGGAAAGTGATCCTTCAAAGTTGCTTTGTTCAATTCCCTGTAATCAATGCATACCCTCCATTTACCATTCTTTTTAGGTACTATAACCAAAGGAGAATCCCATCGGCTATCTGAAATTGGATAAATGAAGTTTACATTAAGTAGTTTTTGGAGCTCTTCTTTCGCTATCTCCCTAAGGTTTGGATTCATCCTTCTCTGAGGTTGTCTGATTGGTCTACTGTTTTTCTCAATGTAGATGTGATGAATGCAAGTCTTAGGGTCAACACCTTTCATATCAGTATATTCCCATGCAAATGCAGTAGAATGTTTTTGCAAGGTTTTGGTTAGTTCTTCCTGTTGTGATCTTTCCAAATTTTTGTTCATATTCAATGTTTTACCTGGAAAGATCTCAATGGCAGAACTTCCAAAATCTTCCATAGAGAAAAGAGACATTTGTCTAGATGATAGATACTCAATGTCAGAATCTAACAGAAATTGTGTGTGGTCATATTCTGAAGATGTTTCAAAGTTTTCTAATGTGTTCAGAATTTGACTATCTTCACTGACTTCAGAAATGGTAAAGACATGTTGTATAGTATCATCATCATCAATCCACTCATTATCTCCTATTTCTGTAATTGCTTTTGCTGGAGGATACAGATTGAATTTCTTTGTCGAATTACCATCAGAAATATACATATCCCCAGACCTACAACTGATGAAAGCATCGGCTGTGGCTAGCCAAGGTCTTCCTAAGATGAGAGAGTGTCCTCCTAAATTACTCTTGGGGGTTAAAATCATGAAATCTACTGGATATTCCCAAGAGTCTAAGGAGACCAAAATGTCTTTTAATACACCATCTGGTTTGATAATTGATCGATTTGCAAGTTGCAGTAAAGTAGGTGTAAAAAGAAGATTAGGAAGTTTCAGTTGTTCCACATAGTCTGTCTACTCATAATGTTGATAGCAGCCCCTAAATCAATCAAAGTATTTGGAATTTCTACCCCATTGATGTGTGCTTTGACAATTGGACTACCGAGATCTACATACTTCCACATAGTAATTTTTCCCATCATAATATCTGCAATTTTTCCTACCAGGTGGATTCTTCTTGTATCTCTAAGTTTCCTTCCTGGTGTTTTAAGACTCAGCTCCTTTATTGTTTTTTCTAGAATAGGAATCTCTCTAATGGCTTGTAACAAGGGAATCTTGATACAGACATTCTTCAATTCATCTAGAAAATCATAGTCAGGCAACAAGATTTGTTTTTCCACCCCTTTGTCAATTTGTAATCTTTCAGGAAAAGGAGGTGTGGATGAAGATGCAGGTTTCTCAACTATAGGAGTTGTGGGGGTTAGCTCTTTTTCTTTTTCTTTCTGAGTGCTTGGGTTTTGAAGAGATGCTTCAGAACCGTTATTGGCTTCAAGAGAATCTTCCTCAGAAATGCTTTGTTTTTGGGCATCTATAGAAGGTTTATCTAAAACTCTACCAGATCTGAGTTGTACATCATTGAGAGGAACAATCATATAGGTAGGAAATTGTTGACCTTCTACCATGTAAGAATTTTTAGGGTTTTTATTATTGAGGTTTGACAATGGCTAGGAAGGAAGTTGATTTGACTTCTGTTGGAATGGAAGCAAGAGTTGATAATTTGGGTTCTGTTGAGAAGGTTGTTGTTGTTGTTGTTGAAATGGTAATGATAGTTGTGGATTTTGATTTGGAAGTTGTGGAGCTTGTTGGTTTTGAAAAGATGGAGGATATTGATAAAATTGAGCAAATCTCCCATAAGGATTTTGCATGCCTTGTACCCATGATTGAAAAGAATTTTGAGGTTGGGACCAAGGTTGTTGCCAAGGATTCCAATTTGGTGGGGTTTTAAAGTTCATAGAGTTGTTAAACCCTTGGTTTTGTTGCCCCTGCCAAGGTCTCCTTGCAACAAAACAGAGAGACTCAATTGTATTTGGATCTTCTTGGAAGACAACTTTGAGCCCAGGAATTGAAGGAAAATCCTTGGTCTCATGATTCTCTGAACAAATCGCACATGTTTCTACAACTTTTGCATCCAAGGGACATTCCCTGAGAGCATGTTTCTTTCTACATTTTGGGCAAAAGATGGCCAAAGATTCAGCTTCTGCTTTCTGCTTATTGTGGATCTTAAGTGTGTCTAGTTGCTCACTAAGACTCCCTAAGATATCAGTTTTGAATTCATCAAGCATATTGCCAATCTCAGCCCTACTTACTGATCCAGTTGCAGATTTGTTTGCTCTGATGAGAGAAGGATCTCTAGGCCCTTTTCCAGTTTTAGATTTTCCTCTTGAGAGATGGACACACAGCTCTGCTATATCATGAAGTGGAAGTTGAGATATGTCTCCTTTTCCCATCATGTTCAAAATATCTATCCATTCATCTCTAATGGCTTTTAATAGAAGGGCTTTCAGGATTTCCTCATCTAAGTTACTCATTTTTGCTCTTTTCAGGTTGTATTGGAATCTTTCAAGTAAATCCTCCAAGTTTTCATCTTCTCTTTGCACCATTTTGAACACTTCATCCTTATGATTGGTGGGCATACAATAGTCTAGGTATCTATCCAAAAATGTTTGTTTCATATCATTCCAAGTCCTAATGGATTGAGTGAGTAATCCAATGAACCATTTCAAAGCAGCTCCTTTCAATATTGAAGGAAATAGTTTGAGTTTTTGAGAGTCTTCCAGATAATCATAAGTTCGACACACGACCTCAAACTCAAATAGAAATGTTTCAGGATCCTCATTTCTTAACCCATGAAAGTTTGGGAGGACAGATGGTGAAATATTTTTCATTGTTGCTCGAGAATCCTCATCGACTATAGGAAATCTGAATGAGTTATCTCCATCCCTATTTCCCCCATTGCTACCTCTACCTCCTCCATTATTTCCTCCTCCCCCTCCTCTACCTCTACCTCTACCAAATCCGTTAACTCCCTCCTCTGTCATGATAGCTTCCTCAGAGATTTCAGAGTCCTTTGGTTCCTCTACTAATGGCGAACGAGGAGGAATTTCTCCCTCTTCTTCCTCAGGTGATTCTACTTCTTCAATTACAATGTGTCTCCCTGTAGAAGGAAAGAAAGGATCTTTTCCTAATTCATATTCGATGGATGGTGTGGAAGAGTCTCCTAACTTAACTACTGCCTCTTGAATTCCAGGAATCCTAGGGCTAGGAGTGTGGGTTGGAGATGATGGCGGTGTCTCTTTTCTATTCCTTGAAGTAGATGGAGTTGTGAAAATCGAACTCTTGGCTCTAGCTAAAAACCTTCCCCTAGAATCTCTTGCTCTATTTATGCCATTTTTATTTTTCTTCAAGTCAGGCTAATAATTCTCTTTCTGATCTTCCAGGTCACTCTAGGTGCAAGAAGAGAGCATACTCAAGAGATTATTAAACCAATAACTTTATCTTTTCTGATCCTCCAGATCACGCTAAGTGCAAGAGGAGAGCATACTTTGAGAGGTTATCAATTTTCCTTCCTTGAAATATATATATATATATATTTTAAGAAATTGGCTACCTAGTTTCACTTCCCCAGCAACGAAGCCAAAATGTTTGGTCAATTTAGTGTGTTCTAAATTGCTAATTTAAATGTCAATCCGGGATTCGTAAACTGACGAAGTGAGGTGTACTATATGTACAAGATAACCATTTTCTTAGTCTTTTGTTGTTTTTGAGTTTTTTTTAGTTTGTTTTTGAATTTATCTTCTATGGATTTCCTAGTATGTGATGGTGAAACTGAAAGTTAAGTATGGATGGTAATGATGATTTTTACAGTGATTTTCCAAACTTAAAAGTTTTCAAAAAGAAAGCTCTAAACTGACTGTAATGAAATCAATTCTCAAGAGGAAGTAAATGTACCAAACAGTGAACTAGTAGTGGCAATGGCCCAGTATCCTTACTGCTGTATGAAAAAGAAAGTAAAAACTGAACTTAAAGCAACTCAAAGACTGAAAGCAAAGCAACTAAATCACACTACTTGAACCCCTGTTCTGATCCTTTACCCTTCAACTCAATCTACCTATAGGTAGTAATCATAAACAAGCTGAGTAATATGATACCTAAATTGCAGGAAATTAAATTGCATAAAAGTAAACTAAGATTTAACCACTCAATCATATTTCAAATTTTGAAAATGACATAAGTAATTCAATCTCTAACTTGCAGGAAAGCAAACTAAATCATACTACAATAAGTAATATTCTGATTCCTTACTAATAGAGTCACTTGACTATAGAAAGGAAATCATAAACAGATGAGTAATATGATGTCTAAGTAGCAGAAAAATAAATAAGCAAAATGCAATTTGAAAAATGACAGTGCTGGAATTAAACTTCAGGAAATGAAAATTAGCAGGAAGGACAAGATGATCTCATGTCAATAGTTATGAAAAAAAATGTAAATCTGCCCGGGCTACCTACAACAAAACCTGTAAAAGAAGCACTGATCAGCTAATAGTTATAAAAGAAACATAAATGAAATATAGACAGAAAATGAACATCATAACAGCACAATATATACACAAACAATGATTTAAAAAAATAGTAAATGAAAGCAAGTAAGAAACTATACAAAGCTTTGGTGTACAGGGGCCCTCTGCAACCTCGGCCAGTCAATCACTTAGTCACAAATCAGATTCAGAAAAACTGTCTTCTCATGTATTTAAAGCAAAGTGAAATGCAGTACAGTGGGCGACAACAGTCAAGATTACAATTCAAAAAGCTAAGCTATTCAACGTATATCAACGCGTTATTTATAAGAAAAGGGCGCTGCAACTAATTCCTAGATTTATGCTGCCAAGAGACACATAAATCTCCTTGACCCGAGATCTAGCGTGATGGTCATGAATTCATGGAGTGGTGGCTGCTTGATTCAGTTCACGGGCTGCTCTCCAGGTGTGCTGTACCTCCGAAAGCTAAGGATCATGCCACGCAAACCTTCACGTGGGCAAAACAGAGTCGTGCCACCGCAAAACTCCTCAGTTGGCCCTTCCTTTGACCATCGTTGACCGCGATTTTTTATGAGTGATTTGGCTGATCTGAGGGGACACACTCCATGTACACGTCACTTGTAGCTTACCCATGTGGCCGATTTCTCCATTGGACACCTGTAGCATAGCCTTTAACAAAATGGCTGCGGAAACTTGGGCTGGCTGCAGAAAGTGACAAGTTTCCGCAGCTGTTTGAACAAAAATCTAAATCAAACAACAATCATAAACATAGTTAGGAAACCATTTCATAAGCTCTTTTTAGACTAATATGCAACGATTTGACAGCTTGGTGGATGAAGTAAATGGAAAAAGAAGGTTGAAAGGGTATATAGGGAAGTGCAGGTTTGGGACTCAACATAAGTCTAGCCTTAAAAGGAAGTTTGAAATGACAGACTTAGGACACTTACATTATTTTCTCGGTCTTCAAGTCTTGCAATCCAAGGAAGGTATTTCCCTTTCTCAGTCCAAGTATGCCTGTGATATTCTACACCATTTTCACATGGAAGACTGTAAGCCAACCCCTGCTCCCTTTCAGTCTGGAGTCAAACTTTCAGTCACTTGTACTTCTCCTGAAGTTGATGCTACCTTATACTGTCAACTTGTAGGAAAACTTTTGTATCTAACCCATACTCGTCTTGACCTTTCCTTTGCAGTTGGCCTTGTTGCTTGGTTTATGCAAAACCCACATGAAAGTCATTGGAAAGCAGCTAAAAGAATACTTCGTTATGTTCGAGGTACAGTTCAGTTTGGGATTCATTATAGTGCTGAAGCATCTCCTCTATTGGTTGGTTTCACTGATTCCGATTGGGCTGGTGACCCTGATGATCGGAAGTCTACTGCAGGTTATGTGTTCACTCTTGGTTCAGGACCTATTACATGGGCTTGCAAGAAACAAGGTGCCATTTCTCTTTCTTCAGCAGAAGCAAAATATCGTGGTGCCGTAGAAGCTAGTAAGGAATCCTTGTGGCTTCGTCAGATCCTGTCAGAGTTTGGCTTTCAGCAGCAACATCCGACTACACTTTGGTGTGATAATCAAAGTGCCATTCAACTATGCAAAGATCCAGTCCAACATCAGCACAGCAAACACATTTAACTACACATGCACTTCATCAAAAAGCTCATTCATGACCATGTTCTTGAAGTGAAATATTGTTCAACAGATGATCAAGTTGCAGACATCTTCACAAAAGGCTCTCACAAAGGCGTAGTTCACTAACCTTCGATTTAAGGTTCGAGTTTAGGAGGTTGTCACTAAGGGGGGATAGGCTCTAGTGCCTCCTTCCTTCTCCTATTGTGTCATATTTGTAAATCCTTCAATCCTATCCCAAGTTGTTCTTAAGGCGGGATATTAGGATATTCCGACACATAGGAAATAGTTAAGTACAACTTGGTCTAGTATAGAGTTAGGTATAGAGTTAGGTAAAGTGTGTTTCTTTACTATGTAAATTTTGTAACTTACAATCCAACGGTCATGATATGTAGTGATCCAACGGTTCATTCTCTCCTTGGTATTACCGACACTTGATCCGTGGCTTAACACCCGATTGGTCCATGATCTCTATTTAAAGAGCATGGAGGGTCATTTGTAGGTTAACCGTTCATGAGAGAAGCTTATGTAAATTTTCATTATTTTATTAATAAATTGCCTGAAATGGCCGCGTTGGCTCAGGCCATGGATTGTTTCCCTCTTTGAGGGTTTTAACCACGTCAAAAGTACTGGTGTATTGATCTACGATTTGTTTGTGAGTGGTGTCCTTTGGTGTTCTGTCTGAGGAACTTACCCTGTAAATTCCTACAAGCTTGTCCCATACATTTTGGCGGTTTTACAACCCAACACCTTATGATAAGCAGATTCAATAATTCCACTGATAATAATATTCTTTGCTTTTGCATCATTTACCAAATTCTTCTTACCTTGTTCATCTGCGGTTGGTGTAAGGCCATTTTGAATAGTATCCCATACTTTGTAACCTTGTGCCAAGAGATAGACCTCCATTCTTCCTTGCCATAGTGCATAATTATTTTCATTGAATAGAGGTACACCATTCTTGATATGCTCCATGATCTCCTTCCAGTTGTTAAACTACTATTGAAGGAACCAATATCTTATTCTAATTGTTGGAAAATACTGAGAGTGGGGTGAATCAACATTCCTTAGAAATTAGAACTTTTAAATATTTTCAGAGCATTAGTTAATCTTCAATTATCATTAATGTTTATGCAGTAATAACAATGAATAAAAGAACACAGGAGGCACAAAAATTTTAGGTGGAAAACCCCCTCTGGGTCAAAAACCATCGAATGCTTTTCTAATAATTCTTTAATCTTAAACTCCAATTGAAAAGAGAGCTCCAACTTCCTAGAATCTAGAAAAGAATTCTTCTCCAACTCCTACTGGATGGACGCTCCAACACCTAAGATTCTTCAGTAGCCAACTAAACAAATGCCCCAACACCAAATGAGCTATAACTCACCCTAGCACCACCCTACCACCCTGAATTTTTTACATGCTTGAACCTGTTGGTGACTTCATACACCATCCTAGCACCACCCTACCACCCTATAGAAGAATAAAAGAAGAATGGACTCCCGTACTAGGGAAAATGGTCCACTTTACAATGATATATAATGATGTAGAAGAAGACGACACACTAGAATATAACCCCAACTATGACACAACCACCTAATGATGATCCTAGACCTCCTAACACTGCCTCTTCAACTCTTGGTAGATATACACTTGTATAACCTTTACAAAGATGCTTTTACAATGACTTTGTACAATGATACTTTTACAGTGTCTGTATGCAGTGCTGCCCACTTGAAGACTTCATGTGGTGAACTTCTTGTTGTTGTTCTACACCTTGATTGCTGCTTTTGTCATGCTACCCTTTCTCATTATTAAAAACATTAGATTATGCATTGAGTCTTCTCTTGATGAATATATAATACTTGCAAAAAGTCTTCAAGGAAATACCCATGACATCATAATAGCAAAATTTACCTCATCTTGCAGAGCATATATCAGTGCTAAACAAAAACAACAAATTAGAATACAAAGAACCTAATGCAATTAAGAGATGAACATGCAAATACAGAAGACACTTACTTGTAGCTTACCTTTGTTGCATCATTTTGTTGCACCTTGCTCTTTGTTGCCCTAGAAAGTCTGGTCCTTTGCACCCCTTGACAACACTTGATCTAGTTTTTCTTTCCTTCTAGGAGCACAATATTTACTCTAATGTATCTATGCAAGTTCAGATCCCTAAAATGTGATCTATGGTCTTGTAGAAGCCCTCTAAATCATCTTTCCAATGCCACAGGACTGACATGATTTGGACTCTTCAAGGCAACTTTATGCCCAATCTCTCACAATGACCTAATTATGGACTAGTCCAGTAGAGCGAACTTGTACAATGTGCCACGTGTCACTGTTTCCTCCTTAAACTCTAAAAGTGATACACAAAAAACTACAGTATGTGCACTATCTGCCACCTTTTAGATAATTCCAATCCTCTTCTCAGAGGGAGAGTTATGACGATTTTCCCAAGGTCACTTCTTTGTGATGAAATTCAGCGGCCTGCCAAAACCCTAACCTCCACATATCATATCTCCGAAAATATAGTGAACCAAGTTATGAAATTTGGTCACGTCGTTCATCAACATTTCTAATCAAATGGGTTTTAATTTCAAAATCTAAGACTTTGCAGAAATGAATTTATAGCAAAAATGCCACGATCACTTCATTTTGAGGATATATGAGATTTCTTTTTATAGAGTTGAGAGGGCCTTTTATAGAGAACGTTAGATGGATTTTAGGAGCTTGTAAAATTATTAATTAATGACTATTCAATGACAAAAACCAATTATGAGTGCCATGCGACAACCCCATAGTGTTTTAGCCCACTAACTGGGGCTACTAACTTCAAACATGAATATCTCTCAAACCGTGAAGAATTTCTTGGCATGCCATATATCAACGGAAACATATCGACTAGTAGAATCTATCTAAAAGAAACTTGACTCAAAATAGAGTAAGTTGTCAAGTGAAAATTCCCTTGCAATATCAGGGTATCCCTAGGTGCTTCTTGGGTTGACATCAATGACAACCTCAGATCATCTTTAGATCAACACTTTTTAGTGGGCATCAAGTCATTTTCCTTTTGTGTGGTTGGTAGCTTAAAACCGATCTGATAAATGGAATCAGATTTGAGAACCATCTCTTTTAGATCGACTGAATAACAAGAATTCCCCCTCACCTATATAAAATCAAGAAGTCAGATGGGATCTAGGAGTCAAGGATTTGTTGGGCATTCCGAATCGTAGAAGGGTCAGGTCTCAATATGATGCTAAAAAACCATAGGGCCAACTACTGATTTAATCAAAGGAGACCTATATCTACTCATTTTCTTACAGGAGATCAATGGAACTATTTGAGAATCAACTAGTTGATCCTTCCTTAGATTTGGATTGAATTATGGTAAAAACATAATTCATATATTAACACGTTGCTTCCTGTGCGAGTTTTAATTTAGTTTTCTGGTTTGACCCTTGCTCGCTCAAGAAAGTCTAGTCAATGGAGCGGGTTGAGCGTGATGTCCTGTGTTGAGCCGATGGTTGGAGAATGTGTTGGGCAGGGCCCCCTTAGGTGAAAGGGTTGCTAGGTCTCAGTTTTGCCAATAATAGAGGAAACGAATTCTTGGCCACAACAAGTTACCCTCGTTTGCATTAATGCTAGAGGAAAGGGACCTAATAATCTTGTGAGTTGGCTTGGGTAGATGAACCGAGTAAAGGCATAAATAAGGGACGATCGCTTTGCCTCTAATCGGATAAGATGGGTATTGAGTCACTAGGTGTGCTTTGCGAAAGCTTTCTTTGGATCACAGTATCTAAGATCAATCATGGAAGGAAGTACTAAAGGAAATGCCCCCTCAACATCCGAGTTCAATTTGACAAATAGACAGAAGACCCACACTTGTAGTATGAAGAAGAAAAACCCACAGAACCGAAGTTGATAGACTAGCTTAACTTGGAGGCAACCAAGGGATGTGAAAATAGGGGGGAAGGGGTTGACGCAGAACTACAATTACAATGCTTACAACTCCTTTATATAAGGAAGATTCATATCTAACTACATCTTGGTAAGATCTTCCTAATTCTAAGAAAATCAAAACCACTCATATTCTTACACTATTAACCCTAACAATATGCTAAAACAAAGTACATCATATTTGTTTAGCTCATTAGGTGACATTTAGGAGATTGTGGACAACCAAACCCTCCATATATGTATGAGTTTAGAAGTACCTAGAACAAAATACATATACTCTCATTCTCCCACATCAGATTCCTAAGGTAGAATAGGCATGTTAATGGGCTTTGTCCTAGGAGTCTTTAATGTTCCTATTCAATAGTCTAAACCTTATCATTTTCAGGTACATTTACTAAAATGTCTTCTCCTCCTGTATATCAAGCTTTTGTGTTGTTAATTTCCACTTACTTTGTTGTTTTGTTTCTTTGCTACTATCTACAATTTTCTAATATCCCATGATTTTCTTTCCTGTTGTTCAATTTCCTTGTTTTCACAAGAACCTTCAGTTGAGTGATCATTGTGATTGATTTTCATTTTTATCCTTTGAATTTACCGTTGTTTCAAAACTTATTCAACTCATGTTTGTCATCATATTCTTCAACTTTACCAATATTGTTGGGAAAGCTTGGATGCTCCTTATAATTTACTTGAACTATGGCTACAACCTTTGTATAGTCTTCATCAATCTTGGGATTTGGTAACCATTCTTCTAGAAATTTTAAATCATCCTAAGAAAATTATCTCTTTTATTCTATTTGTTGGAATCTTCTTGATAGTGTCCTCTTCTACGGTTTCATGAGACAATTATTCCTTTTCTTTTACGACAACTTATGGTTTTTTTCCGTCTTTTTAACCTACATAACTTGCATACATGCACAAACCCTTAGTTTCAAAACCATGAAATGCCTTAGTCTCTTTTGATGCCTTTAGAATCTCTTCCTTGGGTTGGTCTAAATCCTCCCAACACTCCATAATACTTTCATAAAGTCTCTCTTCTTCATCATATTCTCCAGGAATTTCCCCTACTTTGGTTCAAAAATTCGAACTTCTTCTTCCTCTTTCATGTACCTCTATCCATATGAAGTTCCTTTGAGTACTTCCTCTGTTTTGACGTAGACATTCATCTTGTATATTGATTTCCTTGCAGACAATTTCATAATAGGCCATTTGGTCTTTCATTCAACTTTCAACCATGATTCAAGTTCTCTTAGTAGCTCCCTCTAAATACTCAATCTCTCTTTCAGGTCAACTACCTCTTTCTTTTTGCTTAACTCATTATTCTTGGAATTTTCTTTCACTGAGCGATATATCCTTTTATTTTCCATTTACTTTCACAATATCTTGTAGTTTTTTCTAATTTCAATGTGCCCACCATACTTCTACTGCATTTCTTAGGTTCCTAAACTATTCTAAATTTGTTTCTTTCCTCAATTAACTTGCCTCTTCATCCTTTTCCAACTTCTTTCTCCACGAATTCTCCTTCATGCATAGATTCTTTGTGACTTTTCTTGAGTGGTATTCTTTCTTTCAAATGTTATATGTCTACACTCTTTATATCATACAAATTCAACTTTGTGACCTTATTAAATGGAAAATGAATGCATGTTATAGGAAAAAAATCATTTACTGTGAAATTAAAATGTGCTTCAAACTTGACCTGTTTTCAGCTCCAACATTGGGAGTCTTTGTTTCGGATGGCAACGGGTTAACTAACTGGTCCTACTCCATCTATATATTTTTTTTTTTTTTAAATGCTTCTATATTCCTTCCAACAAACACACACATAGTAGTTTACAACTTTATATGTATGTATGTGTGTGTGTGTGTGATTAACTCAATTGGTTGAGTCCTCGTCATTAAATCACTTTTGCATTTGAGAGGTCACAAGTTCAATTCTCTTGAGATCAGGCTTTGTGGTTGAGCTGGCATTAATTAATGCCTATGAAAAATCAATAAAAATATCGCTTATTGTAATCAACTAGTAATTATACAATGTATTTATTTTTTAGAAAAATTAATAAACTGCAAATACTGAATAAAAACATGATTGCAATATTCACAAAAAATAATCCGTGGAAGCTCTAATAATAAAACCAATCACAAAATGGACACAATATTTTTATACAAAACGTCCCTAGAAAAACACCAAAGGGAAAACCAATTCTTCAAATGAGGGTTTTATTATTATATTCAACAAATTCTACAATATATGAATATTACAATATTGTTTTCCAAACCCTAGCAAAGCTTCAACAAAATATTTCTTCACCTCCACAAGTTTATTTGACAACTGGAAGGCTCATGACCTCCCTATGCAACTTCTCACGACCTCTCCTAGCAAATATAACATGTACAACCTCACACATGTGGATCGTCTAGCTCTCTAATGATCATGTCCTAGAATAAATTAGCCTCTCAGCTATGTTGGCAACTCATATGGCTCTCCTGGAAATCTGTGCCACCTCCTCCTAGAAATCTCATCCTCCACAAGGAATCATGGCCTCTTTGAGAGAAAACTCAACCCTCCTAGAACCCTCATAGCCATAATTAATTAGCCTCCCTATCTGCAAAATTACTTTGGGATAATTCCTCCTCTGGATCTTAGAAATTGGAAGAATATCGATGAAAGAAAACTATGGAAAATATTAACTGCTTAAATTGTTGTTGAAACCCTCACTGGTGCCAAATCCCAATGATCATTCTCATGATTTTCAACGATGCCCATCAATTTCCTTTATAATCTCTTGTTGATAAATCAATAGAAAAGATATTGATCTGAAATGATCTAATCGATGGCTAAGATCACTTAGAAAGTTTTATAATTCTCTAGAGGAAAACAAACCTTGTCTTAATTATTAATAATTAATTAATCTATTTCCCTAAATTAAAACTTAGGAAAATAATTTTAAAATGATTAATTAATTTAATTAAGACATTTCCATTCAAAAGAATAACTTGGGTTTGGAGATGTTTTATGCTCTTGTGTTCCTAGCTTCACTGACACCACCTAAGGCTAGAACACTTGTCTAACCTACATCAACCAACGCTCCCTCTTAGCGAAGAATTTTTTCTACATTGTACACCATCGTGCTTTGTGATCACATATGGAACACATGTCACATTGAGTATCCCATGGCGCATTTTAGTATGTCACGACTCTCCTAGACTGCTACTGCAAGTGATGGGTGAAAACTCATCCTTCATCAATGTAGAAAGTGCATCTACGATTATTGTTTTCTACTTCTCACTCTTC
Source organism: Pinus tabuliformis (assembly GCA_031772625.1). NCBI lineage: Eukaryota > Viridiplantae > Streptophyta > Pinopsida > Pinales > Pinaceae > Pinus > Pinus tabuliformis. The sequence goes on from CM062818.1 coordinate 1,000,524,933, forward strand.
TTGTCACTTTCCTTATTGTGTGAGAAATCTTTGCAGCAATGGCCAAACTCGTGACAGACATAGCACAGGATCTTCAACATGTCCTTCTTATTTTCCTCCTTTTATTTTAACCCTTTAGTAGATCCCTTCTTCACTTTTCCTTTTCCAACAAGGGAATCATTATCATGTCCATCTCCCTTCTGCTTGAAACTATTGCTAGTACCATTATTTCCTTTCACAAGGCTCAACCAAACTTCCTCTTGTGTGAAGTCGTTCCACAAGCATTCCCAACTAGGAAAATCAAATATTTCACTAACCAGTTGCACAAAACCATCCCACTACTTTTGAAACCCATTCAAGGTTGTTCTCACTAGCTCTTCATCATCAACCTTCTCTCTAATGGTTGTTAGCTCATCTCTAACTTTCCTTTTGTGGGTGAGATAACTAACAAGTTTTTCTCCCTTATTTTTTCTGGTGCTTCTCAGCTTCTCTCTTAGGATCATTTTCCAATTCATATTTTATCTTGGAAAAGTTTATCGATGGCATCCCACATCTTCTTGGCCATATTTTCCTTAGCAAAATGTGGAACTATGTGGTCGTTGACCCCATCTAGGATAATATGTATGGCCTTGGCATCATCTTTCTAGTACTCATACAACATGAAAGGATCTATTGGTACAACAATATGTGTCATAGAAAACCCCTTCATCCCATGCTCTTCCCAAATAAGAAGGCACCAGATTATCTAGACACCAAAGTTATATGTGTCATCTAACCGATGTTGATCCCTCAATCCTACTAAAGCCCTCAAGAGAAATAAATAATATCTCTTCTACCAGCTAATAAAATTATCTGGAGAACCTCTTCGTCTCCCTTTGAAAGTCAAATTAGAACTCCGGAAGCTAATCGACCCACTGGAAGCAACTCGAACCGCCTCTAGCAATTTTCACACCTTAAACTAGCCGCATGCACTACCTTAGCCAACTCGCGCTAGTGGAAATGTGCACTTCCTCCGAGAAATTATTTTGGCAAGATAAATTGCCCCCAACAACCCACTAAAGCCACTCTCACCATATTAGTCGATTCGCATTGCCTTCTAGTAGTTTAATCTGTTGCTTTGGCAATTTGCACTAGATGAACTAGTTATTTGATCTGCAAATTCGATCTCCTTCTATAGAAAATAACACTGGGAAAATTCCTCCAAATAAATCTGGAACAAATTGAAGAAATTGAATGGGGTATTAAACCCTTGGCTTTCTCTTCCAATCCCTCGTGCTGATATACTCTGGTAAACCTTTGCACTTTATATTTGCTTTGATACCATGAGAAAATTCAATAAAAATATCGCTTATTGCAATTAAATGGTGATTATCCAATGTTTTTAACTTTGAGAAAAATTAATAAACTGCAAATATTAAATAAAAAATGATTACAATATTTTTAGACAAAACATCCCTGGAAAAACCACGAAGGTAAAACTAATTCTTCAAATGAGGGTTTTATTATTATCTTCAGCAAATTCTGCAATTGATGAATATTACAATATTATTTTCCAAACCCTGGAAAAGCTCTAGTAAAATATTTCTTCACCTCCACAAGCTTATTTAACCATTGAAAGGCTCGTGGCCTCCCTCTGCAACCTAACATGGCCTTACATGGAAAATACATCCTGTATGGCCTCACATGTATGGCTCCTTTAGATCTTTGATCCTCACATGCTGGATATAATTAGCCTCTCGGCTATGTTGGCAACTCGTACAGCTCTCTTAGAAATTTATATGGCCTCCTAGAAATCTTGGCCTCCACAATGAATCTCGACCCTCTTGGAACCCTCATAGCCATAATAATTTGGTCTCCTTGTTTACAGAAAAATGTTGGGAGAATTCCTCCTCCAGATCTCAAAAACTGGAAGAATATTGATGAAAGAAAACCCCAGAAAATATTTGTTGCATTGACTATTGTTGAAACACTTATTGGTGCCAAATCTCAATTATCATTCTCATGATATCCAAAGTTAGCCATTGATTTCCTTTATAGTCTCTCGTTGAGAAATCAACGACTAAGATATAGTTATGAAATGATCTAATCGATGGATAAGACCACCTAGAAACTTTTAGAAGCCTGTAGAGGAAAATGGACCATGTCTCTATTATTAATAATTAATTAATATATTTCCCTTAGTTAAAACTTAGGAAAATAATTAAAAATTGATTAATTAATTTAATTAAGACATTTCCATGCAAAAGAATAACTTGGGATTTGATACATTTTATTCTCTTGTGTTACAAGCCTCACTAACACTACTTGAGGCTATAACACATGTTTGAGCTACACCAACCAACAATCTCTTCGGGTGGATCTACTTAGTACAAATATTTGTGGATGTACCGGTCACATATCTCTGGGGTTTGTGAACCACATTGACAATATATGTATGTATGTGTGTATGTATGTATGTATGTATTTCTATAGATATGTGTGTGTATGTGTTTTTATACATACATACATATATATAATGCTCTCCAACCTACCAAGGATATATGCCTTGTTTACTTCAACTCATATCCAATGAATTTAATTAACTCTTAAAACATATCAATCGACTAGTTATCATGCACTAATGCATCTTTGGTTTAATGCTTCCACAATTCATGTCTCACTCACAATCTAGCTCACACATTAGATGTCCACATGTTACACAACTCTAGTTTGCGGCGTATAGCTTTCAATGTTTTATACTATGCTCCATACACAATCTAAGCTTCAAATTGCAACATACTCACTCAACTATCACTTGTTTGTGGAATAAACTCCTATCGCAGTGTCCACACTTCAATTTGCAAACAGCATCCATGTTTTTGTTGCACACAATGCACAAAGTCCAAGAATTAATTTTTCCAACATTCACGTATATAATCAAATTTGTGTTCCACTTACTTCAAAATCACAACAACTTACTACAATTCCAACATAACTAACTTCAATTATTATTAAACTATGTAAGTTTATGCAGGTCATGTGAAAAATTGATATTATTATCATTATTTCATAATAATATCATCATTCATAGGAAAATTCTAGAGTTGGTAGTCACGTGGTGTCTCTAATGCAAAAAGAAACTCTTCTTTGTATGCACCACAAATTGTTTCTTATCACAATGGAGACTACTTGTTGGCCTATATACCCACTCTAATACCAAATGATGTAAAAAAAAGTTGCAATTGAACAACACATTGATACAAAACATGGAGAATTGGATTCATAGAGTATCACACATATTCTTATTCCCATTACTCTACCCATTACAAAGCTTACAACTCCCTTATAAAAGGAATGCTCATATCTAAATAGATCTTGTTAAAATATTCCCAAATCTACAAAAAAAATCAAAGTTACTTATATTTTTATGCTAATTCCCCTAACTATATAATAAAACAAGGTATATCATATTTGTTTAGCTCATTACATGACATGTAGGAGGTTATGGACAACCAAATCCCTCCATACATGTATGAGTCTAGAAGTACCTGGAACAAAATACATTTATGCTCATGCTTCTACATCAAAAAGGAACAAACATAGCTTGGAATTTCTTGTAATTACAACCCCATGCTAATATATCCAATGTGTATCAAAATCTATGTTTAGCTTTTAAAACTGAGAATTTTCATTTTTGGATATTGACTCAAGTTTAACGAAAAGAGACATTTAATGTCCTAGAATTTCATGCTACTGGAGCCTCGTGCTAATCTCCCAAAAGGGTATCCATATATACTTTTAGATTCAAGAACTGAGAACTTTGATTTTTGGACCTTGAATTGATTTTGACTACAACAATGACAAAAATGGCCCAAATTTTCATGCAACCACCAACCCATGCTCATATCTAAAATGGGCATCCATATCTACTTTTAGCTTTTAAAATAGAAAATTTTAATTTTTGGACCTTATTTAAATTTAACTAAAAGAGATCTGAAAATAGTTTGACATTTCAGATAGTGGCAACCCCATGCTCATTTCCCTAATGGGTATCCATATCTAGTTTTAGAAATGAAAACCAAGAATTTTCACTCTTGGACTATGAATTGCTTTTGACCAAAAATGGCACAAAAATGGCTTGTAATATCAATTTTAAATTTGACTAAAAGAAGCATATAAATGATATGAAATTTTATGTAATTGCAACTCCTTGCTCATCTCCCCATTGGGTATCCATATCTAATTTTAGATTTTCAAATTGATGATTTTTATTTATGGACCTTGGATTGCTTTTAACCAAAAATTACACAAAAAATGGCTTTGAATTTCATGCAATTATAGCCCCATGCTAATCTACCTAATGGCTATCCAAATGTAATTTTAGCTTTTAAAACCAAGAATTTTCATCTTTGGATCTTAGTTCATGTTTGATAGAAATAGATTTAAATGGCCCGAAATTTCATGTTATTAAAGCCTCGCGGTAATCTCCCAAAGAGGTTTCCATATCTACTTTTAGATTTAAAAATCAAGAATTCTCATTTTTAGACCTCAAATTGATTTTGACCAAAAGAGGCACAAAAATGGCCTATAATTTCATGTAGTTGCAATGAGTTGCTCATCTACCAAATGAGTATCCAAATCTACTTTTAGCTTTTAAGAATGATAATTTTAATTTTTAGACCTATATTTAAATTTGACTAAAAGAGGCATAAAAATAGCCTAAGCCATTTATAGACCCATGTTATCCTCTACAATGGGTATTTGTATATACTTTTATATTTACATACTATCAATCTTCATTTTCATATATTGGATTGATATTTGACTAAATAAGGCACAAAAATAACCTATAAATTCATCATATTGTGGTTGCGTGGTCACCTATCCTATTGGTATCCAGATAAACATTGAACATTTTAAACTAAGAATTTTTATTTTTCAATCTTGGAACTTGTTGTGATCAAAGCCCTGGATGCTAATCTCCTAAATGGGTATCCATATCTATTTTTGAATTTGGAAACCAATAATTTTCAATTTTAGACTAGGCAAAAAAATGGCTTGGAATTTCTTGCACTTGTGGCCCCATGCTCATCTCTCCAATGGGTATTGAGATATATATTTTTAGCATTTAAACCAACAATTTTATATTTGGACCTTGATATAATTTTGACCAAAAGAGACATGTAAATTACCGACAATTTCTTGCAATTGGAGTGTCATGTTAATCTTCCAAATGGGCATATATGTGTATTTTGGATTCTAAAACTAAGAACTTTCATTTTTAGATCTTAGATTGATTGGAGCAAAAAAGGCACAAAAAATGGCCTAGAATTTCATGTAACGAGAGCCTCATGCTAATCTCCAAAATGGGTATCCATATCCACTTTTAGACTTGAAAACCAAGAATTTTCTTTTTTGGACCTCAGATTGATTTTGACCAAAAGAGGCACAAAAGGACCACGAATTTCATGCAATTGTATTCACATGTGTATATCCCAAATGGGTATCCAGATCTATTTTTAGGTTGTAAAATGAAGAATTTTCATTTGTGGACACTCGATTAATTTTGACAAAAAAAGCACAAAAATAAGCTAGATTTTTTTATAATTATAGTCCCATGTTCATCTCCACAATGGCTCTCAAAATATACCTTTTTCTTTAAAAATGGAGAATTTTACATTTTGGGCCTCAGTGTGAATTTGACCTCAATTTTAGTTTTTGGACCTAGTTATACATATCAAATTCCATAAATAAATAAAACTGGACTTTAGATTTTTTCTTTTATACAAAAAAGGGAACAAAACGACTTGGAATTGCATGCAAATGTAACACCATGTTCATCTCTCAATGAAAATCCAAATCCACTTTTCACTTCTAAAACTGCTAATTTTTATTTATGGACATCAGTTTATGTTTGACAAAAAAAAAGACAAATGGGCTGAAATTTCATGCAATTTGAGCCTTATGCTAGTGTCGAAAATGGATATGCATATCTGCTTTTAGATTTTAAAACCAAGAATTTTAATTTTTGGATATCTGAATGATTTTAACCAAAAGTGGCACATAAATGGCCTTGAATTTCATGTGATTGCAATAACAAGCTCATCTCACCAATGGGTATTCAAATACACTTTTAGCTTCTAAAAACAAGAATTTTCATTTTTGGACCTTGAATTGATTTTAAGCAAAATAGACACAAAAATAGCTTGTAATTTAATGAAATTGTTGTTGAAAAATGTAGCTTGGATCGGTCTTCATAATAACATATGTAATCATGATTTTGTGTATTTGATGTAATGAGAAGGATAAATTTATTATTGTTGTTCTTGAGGCATGGGTATCATGCTCAAGGAAATTTATTTTTAGGTCAAGCTCCCATTGAGAGTTTCTAGGGCTTATGAGTCATTGTCATGGATGAAAGACCAATTTGGGCATGTTACATATTGTAAAAGGAATTTATTTGAGTAAAATTCAAGTTAAAAAACCCTCCAAGACCAAGTCATAATGCAAAGAACAAGTCAACCTACACAAACATCAAGTCGACATAGAGACAATTACAAATCAGCATAAATTCATGGACAAAAAGCCTATAAAAGGAAGAATTTGACCACACTTTATAGATACACGTCACTCACTCCTAGCTTGATCATAAGGAGGAAAAAATGTGAAGAATAAGAGGATGAAGGAAGAAAATAAGTACGATATTTCTGAATTGGTTTTGGGCTACTTCTCTCCACATGTGCAAAGAAATTAGGGCTTTAATCTGTTGCAAGGAATCTGAGTTTCAGGTCCATCAAATTGCTAAGGATTGGCGCAAGAGAAGATTTTTTTGAGGATCGAGTTATCTAGGAAGAATAAAGAGGACTAGAAAAGGAAAAAGAGGAAAAATATCTCCAATTTCCCCTCGCACGTGCGATCTAGGATTTCTGAAATAAGGGCTGAAAATTTCAGAAGTTGCAAGCAGACCGAAATTGCAAAAGGGAAGGTCGAAGTTGCAGTCAAGGTGGTGTAGAGCTGAAATTCAATACAAGAAAGAAGCAGCTCGATTGATTTGGAAAAATAGGCAAGGTTGACTTGGCGTTGGAGGGGTTTCTAGCCAAGGTTTTAGGTCTTGGAATTCATCAATTGAAGATTCTATAAGAAGAAGAATTCTTGTGGGTTTTCCTCTCAGAGTTGGAGAGGTTTTTGCCCTAGTTGATCACCTACATATTTTGTCCTTTGTCTTATTGTTATTTATGGTTTGGTAGTTATTTGATGAAGAAGAACATTAATAATAATCAAGTAAAAGAAGAAGCTAAGTAAGAAAAATAAAAAAATGCACCACAAACAGTTATCAAAGAAGAGAAATCATCCTATGTTGTTACCCCCGGATTTCTCAACACGGTATCAAAGCTAAGGTGATAAGTCAAGGAGGGGCACCTTAAATAAATATGCTCAAGGACTGAAGCACTAGAAGATCATCAACCATCAAGAAGGACCATTGAAATCAAAGGCACTACAAGAAAAAGGATTATATCATCATCTTGAAGGAAGTTACTAAAGAAGGCCTCAGAACCCTAGTTCATTCAAAGAAGGATCCTACACTTGAAGCATTCTTTGGAACCTTGCTAAATCATCACCTCAAGGAGAATAATATCTCAAAAACCCTACCTCCATTAAAAGAAGTACTTTTGAAGCATCTTGAAGTTTACACATCCAAGGGAAGTAGGAAAAGGCATTGTCAAGGAACCAAGGTGATCTCCCCCTCTTTGAAGGAAGACATATTCATCAAGAGGACTTCTTCTATTATTATCATCATCATCAAAATAAAGAAGGAAGCAACTTGAATATATTGTCATCAAGGAGTATCTTCACAAGTAAGTACCTTTATGTCCATACCTGAATCTATCAAAATGACTTCATTTTGCAAGGAAAGCAACAAATTTGTTGGGTCATCAAACTTTCTTGCATGGAAGAAGTGGAATGATATTATTCTCATGGAAAATGAAGTCATTCAATATGTTAAGGGCTCAATCACTAAACCTTCAAAGATAGAAACTCAAGCTCATGCAAAGTATATGAAAGGGGAAGTAAGGGCTCAAAGGATTCTTATAGAATCCATAAAAGATCCTCTCATTCCATATGTGTCAAAGTTGGAGACATCAAAAGAGATATATGAGAAGTTAGTATAATTCTTCTCCATAAGTATTGTTGGGGAAGTGATATCGTTAAGACAAGAACTCTACAATATGAAGATATCAAAAGAATATGGAATAGCCTCATACTTTATGAGGCTATCCAAAATAAGAGATCAATTACAAGAATTGGGAGAAATAATGTCTTATAAGGAAATTACCACTATAGACTCAATGCACTACCAGAGGAATGGGGCAAATTCACATCAAGAATCTATGGAAAGAAGGAAGATACCCCATTCAATGAATTTTGGACATTGTATAAAATTGAAGAAACAAGGCTAAAGGCAAAAGGTGATTTAGGATCAAATGAGTAAACACAAACATTTGTTTCCATGGCTAAGAGAAAAGGGAAGTTTGGTAATTTTGGTCTTTATAAAAGGAAGAATAATATGGCAAAGGTCAAATGCTATGGTTTTCAAGAACATGGGAACTACAATAGATATTTTTCCAAAATCAATAAGGACAACAACAAAAAAGAGGAATGGAAGGGTCCCTTGTCACTGAAGAAGTGGAAGAAGATAAAAAGAAATCAAAGAAGTGGAAGTAAAATATTTCTACTATGACTTAGATAATCTTCTCCACCTCGTTCTTTTCAAGTTATTGTAAAGTATAGCTATCATGGTAGGAAGAATTAGAATCATTATAGAATGCATCATTTTAGGAGATGGCATCATAGCATACAATGGAAGAAATAGCTCATGATATCAAAAGAAGGTTGAAAGATAGTTGAAGAAGAATTCTATGACAGACATCATTATAAGTAGCTCTTGTAACCTCATTAGAAGCATAAATAGTGCTTATGGGTAGAAGGAAGTTAGCTAGTGTAGAGCTCATCATACATCATTGGAAAAGAGAATTTTCAGGATGAGGATAATCAATATCATCCATTGGAATCTTCATTACAAGGTTCATCTCTTGGAAGAAGAAAGTTTCTTGTTGAGAATTCCACCTTGGATTGGATTCATTATTTGAAAGAATAATGGTATGATGACAAAGGAATGCAGCAAGTCGAGATGATTGAAATACTCCCAATCAAGGAAAGGGGGTTTTTGAAGGAATTCTAAATGACCAAAGGAATAAAAGAGGTATGTATGAATATGTTTAATGAATTGAGTCATGTCATCACATAGTTGCATACAACATGGATACTCTACCTCATGAGTATGATCAAAAGAAAGGGATCTCTTTCGTTTGATGAATGCATGAAGGCATGATTCACATATTTATTAGATGAAATTAACATTATATGTCCTCATATGGAATATGAGGTGGTTGAAAAATATGGAGTAACTATGGATGGAAGTTCTTGGGAAACAATATGTGAAGAAAGAAAGAAGAGATTGTAAGAGATGAAACTATGAAAAAGGAATCAACATTCTTTGACTACAAGGAATTGGTATGATATCTCCATGGAAAAGGTATGAAGATTCTGATGAATTCTATAAGAGAAGGAGACCCTTGACATTAAATACATTTGAGATGTGTCAATATGTATGCAGGATTTTGATTCTATCACAAGTAACTTGATGTCATGATGAAGGAAAATAAAAAAAGGTAATTTTGATTTGATGTTCACTTTTGATTTTGAATTATATCTAGAAGGGATAATACAGGTATACTAAAAGAAAGCTATGGATGTCACCTACAACTAGCACTCATGTGTTGGGATGAAAATATCTTGAAGGAAACATGATGTAGTTGTATGAAGGAAATCTAGATATGAACTGGAAGATTACTTTCTGATGGAGAAAATGAATGGCATGACTAACATGGTGCATGAAGGAAAGTGATGGATGGTTGATAACCTACAAAGAAGTCCCAAAATATGAAGGCTCCATTATGTCAAATATGAATTTCATGACATAAAATGGAGGCGCTATACAAGCAATGGAAGGTCCCATGATCTCCACCAAAGGTAGAAAGTTTCTAATGAAATAGAGTCCCTAGTTAAGAGGGATCTTGGATACATTACTTTTATAGGAATGGGTACATTCCTTTATAATAAATGGGTATATCCTCCCTAGTTGAGAGGGAGAGATAAACACATCATTCTTGCATTCATTCTGGAAGAAATAATGGAGGATTGGGTAAGCATCTAGCATCTGATACTCTTTGAGGATGAGATAGGCAATCCAAGATAAGAGTAGTCAAAGAGGACCGCTATTCTTTGAGGACTAGGAATCCAATTTAAGAATAGTCCTAGAAGGACACACCCTGTGAACACTTGGGTGGGGTATGTGCCTTGAGAGACAATGATGATGGTGTCTATAAATCATTGGTCTCACCAGCATTGTGCTCTGATCTTGTGGAGAGATAGAGTTGTTAGTCAAGGCCTTGCTATATGACAATGTTGGTTGATATGATTCTATACAGATGGGTTACCAATCCAAATCTTCTTATGAGAATTATTTAGATTTAGAATGTCCAAGTACCATGTATCGATTATGAATACCTACCTATTTAAGAGGGAGTGTTGAAATATGTAACTAGGATCAATCTTCATAATGACATATGTAATCATGATTTTATGTATTTGATGTAATGGGAAAAATAAATTTATTGTTGTTGTTCTTGAGGCATGGGTTTCATTCTCAAGGACATTTATTTTTAGGTCAAGCTCTCATTGGGAGCATCTAGGGCTTATGAGTCATTGTCATGTATGAAAGAGCCTTTTGGGCATGTTAAATATTGTAAAAAGAATTTTTTTAAGAAAAATTCAAGTCAAAGAACCCTCCAAGACCAAGTCATAATGGAAAGAATAAGTCGGCCTACACAAGCATCAAGTCGATCTAGAGAAAGTTACAAGTCGACCTAAATTCATTGATATAAAATCTATAAAAGGAAGACTTCTGTTATAGACATTTTTGTGCCTTACAGCATGAAGCATGAAATGTCCATAATCTAAGGGATCCAAAGTCCCTAAACATGTTGTTCCTACCCCTAGAGGAACAAGTTCAGCAAACCACAGCACTGAATATCAGTTCTCCACCTGAAAGCACTCAAAAACAAGTTAATTCTGGATCATGTCAACTGCTCCACTGAGCATCTGCGCTGAATGTCAACTGCTCCACTATGTACCTGCGCTGAATGTCAACTGCAAAGAAGGCTACCTGCGCTGGGCGAGTTGGGACATGTGGCACAGTCATTCCTCAAGGTGTCAATGCACAGGAAGCTTCCAAAATGACACTTGGATCAAGGAATTCGACTGGTGATGAGTAAGAGGGTCTAGATCTCCAAGTGGAAGCAAGAACCTCCAAGTGGACTCAAGAACTGAAGAATAACTGAAGTGGGAGAGGACACTAGTCAGCTTCATGCCAGCCTCAAGCTGACTCATCCTTTCTCCAAAACTCCTATATATAGAGATCTCTCATGAGGTCTAAGGAGGCGGGAATCTTGTGAATGTAAGGAAGTGCTGTTGGTTTGAGTATAGAACTATTGGGTGATTTGCTTTGAAGGAGGTGAAGAGGAGATTTCTTTCTGCTGGGAGGTGATGCTGGATTGGGCCTTTTATGGTTGTATCACTTCCTGAACTTTACTTCTTCCATTAATAAAGCATTTGAGGTTCTTCTATATGCATGTGTCTCAATGGTGTATTGTTATACTTGTGTATTTGATTTATTCTAATCCTTGAATCAATTATGAATGTATGCTTCTTGTAGTTTCCCTCTCTTGCCATTTTGCAGGATCTTGGTGTAGCTGGGCCAGTGAAAGAGCAAGGAGCTGGGAGCAAGCAACAAGGAGAGAAGATTGGATCAATCATTAGCGGAAGACATCGGTTAGTGGATCTCTTTCTCCCCTCTCTTACATCTCATAAAGAAGTAATCTCAAATAGCTTTGCTTTGATTGTTGCTGAGGTACTATCACCCTTAGAGTGGGATAGGGTCATTCCGTATTGGATACTTTTCCCAACAACAAATTGGCGACTCCACTGGGGATCGTATCTTGTTGGTTGTTTGTGTTTTTGCTATTCATTTCATAAACACAGGGAGTACCGAATCGAACTGCATTTGGATCTTTCAAATGCAAAGTAGAGGGCAGCTACTCTAGCTCAGTTTCTGGGCATGTTTATGATTTGAAGAGCTGATCCACAAGGACTCTGAACAGCTCTTAGTGATAGCTTTTCATCCTCCTTTTCATCCCTTAGTGTGTACTTGATTGATAGCTTCTGATTTGGCCAAAAACTGTGAATTTTTTAGCAATCTGTGACCCGGAAACTGAGAAAAACGAAAGTTTATCTCTTCATTGCAGGCACTGTGAAGGCAGTCTGCATTTCATCGAAGGTCCCGAAGGGGCTACCTGCACTGAAGGTCAAACTGACAGTGTACTACCTGCGCTGAACCAGTTTTGCCTAGTGCTACTAGGGTTCCCTCCTGTTTATTGCCCTGTTTTCATCCTTGTTTTTGCAGCCTGTTGTCAGTCAATGTACCTATCTGAAACCAACTTTCCTTGCCACTATTCCGCCTCGGTTGTATAAAGAAACTGTATTTGTTCTTTGTGTATTTCTTATATCATTTGCAGTTTCCCATAACGAAAGTGAACTAGTCTTGCTGTGGCCTCTTAGATCTAGACCTGTGATAAGTGTCGTTTTGATCTTAAGAGTTAGTTTGTTTGCTGTTCATAGCTGATTGAGCTTTTGCTTTCGTAATATGGTTTGAATTTATGTATTTCTAATGTCGAAACAAGTAAATCTTAAGGTGTCTTTTGATTTTGGACAAGCTTGTTTGCTTTCACTTGAAATTGAATTCAAAGTTATACAACAGCTTTCTTTTTGTAGTACATCAACATTAAGGAAGAGAAAAGAAATACCTGCATTGTGCATTTTGCATTTGATAAGTTTGCATGTTGATTTAGGAAAAAGTGCATTAGTGTATGCTCTTTGATCTGTGTGAAAAGATGATGTCTTTCTTTTCCCTCAGTAGTTAAGATTTTCATAAGTCGAAAAGATTTGAAAGGCTTGCTTCTCATCCTAGAATGCATTTAGGAATTTGTATCAAACATCTCGTGGTGAACCTTGAAAGGCAAACTTTAAAAAGATCAACTTAAAATATATTGAATGAACCTAACAACACTTTGAAACATAACGCAAACACATAGAGGTCTAAGCTAGAGACGTGTTCCGGCGTCGTTAAACGTAGTGACTATCGATCTCGAAGAAGGTGGGTGATTCCTCCTGAGAGTCGGTGGCACTAATACGGACTTGTGCTCCCACGTACCGTCGCGTATATATTGGGAGACCCCTATAGGCATATATCTTTTATCCTTAGGAAGCCATGTCGGCCGCCCTACTGATCGCAATGCAGTGAACACAGAATTCACGAAGATCGACCACCCGTACCGTAAAACGTATTCTGTGGTTTTGCGAAAAGTTTGGCACACCCTATGCCTAGATCTCCAGAGTAGTTTCTTTTGGCCTTTTTCAAACTCTATAACTGAAAAAGTCCATCCGAGCATTTGTCACTTCGGGCTCGTTAAAACATCGAAGGAGACTAGAGTCATCTTTAGCTTTTTCTCGACTCTTAAAAAGTGAAAAAGCAAGTTGTGTCTAAAAGCGTCTAATAAAATTCATTCAATTCGGAAACACAAATTTCCCCTTTTAATATTTTAGTTGATCGAGTAATCCGCAATCGTGGAAGAAAGTCAATTGAAACCCCGTCGTTCGCGGAGGCTTACGAGTCAACCGTTTTTGTCTCCAGAATCGAAAACAGTACGGACAAAGCGAACTCGTTTAACCGGTTCAAAATCTCCTATAAAAGTTAGAACAAGTGTTCCAACTGCATCTGAGGTTCCGGTTACTCCAAGCATTTCTGGAAACACTGCCTCTATAGAAGAAGTTCAACAGCCACAGAAGGACAGTAATACTAATCCTAGTCTGGGGGCAAATACTTGTATAACTGAACCAGTTCCATCTGTAACCGGTCCAGAGAGTTTTGTTCCTCAAACAACTGTCGCTGTCGAAGCAACCACTTCTTCGGCACCAGAAATATTTTACGGACCTGACGGTCTTCCTCTTCCACCGGGTTTGATTGCGATAGAGGAAATTGCAGAGGATCCGCAAGCAAGTACTCCAACTCATTTTGGAGTCGGGGTCACTCTATTTCCTTCATCAGAGGTTAATCCACCACAAGTGGAAGTTCCTGTAGAATCGCTAGGCAATCTATTGGATAGACTTAAAATGTCTGAACAACCGTCATCATCTAGGACTATGTCAAATGACACAGCGACAGCAGAAGCCCCTGCCGTCACTCCGACGATGTTTGCCGGCATACCAGCTGTCCCAACTAGCTCTCAACCGCTAGAAGGAGTCCACCAAGGGACTATTTCGACAGTATGGTCTGTTCCAGTTTGTTCATCCGGAGTAGTATCCGGCAACTCTTACGTTGAAACTCGACAGATTGATCCTCATGGAGGTCAATTTGGGCCATCCAGTCCTCAAGGACTAACAATCCCTCTGAGTTCCGGATTGCTACCGTATGGGGGGCAGTATGCCCTTTCATTACCTCCTCCGGGAGGATATCCATATGGCAGTTCTCAACAGTATTCAGGTTATACTGGAATTGCATCAAGTAGTTGGGTACCTATGCTACCTCAACAACCAAGGGTTGTATATTCTATGCAACAGTGTGTACCTATGACGAAAATCCCAACCACACCAGCCATTGTAACAGTGTCAGAAATTCAAGCGATACCTGTTGCATGTCAACCTCAGATTTCTCAGGTTGTAATGCAACAGCCCCTTGAACATGGGTCACAACCACAATCGCCAACTGGTGGGGCGACACAGCTCCAAACGGGTACAATTACCCCACACCTTGGTCCAACGGTTAGCATAGCACAACAGAACATGGCTTCACAACCATGGCTTGTGCAATACCAACAACCGCAATTCCAGCAGGTATATCAAGGTTCTGAGCAGCAGATCTTTACGAATAGTGGACAACCGTATATCCAAAACGGTCAAAACCAACCACTTTACAGTGGTCAAGTCCACCAACCGTATCAGTCATACCAACATCAATTACATTATGCTGGTATGCAAAGGCCCACTGCTCAAGCGATTCCATCGTACCCTGGTTACGCTTCGCCTAACCTGAATCAACAGTTACCATTCGTGGCAACTTTAGAGTTACCCGATTTACACCGGTTAACCAACGATCCGATTGCTTATGCCCCTTGGTGGCCAGCGATTCCTCATAAACTTCCATCTGACATTCCTAAATTCAATGGAAATCCAGGTGAAGACCCATCGAATCACGTGATGACTTTTCATCTGTGGTGTTCGTCGAACACCCTAAACGACGATTCGATAAGGCTTCGCCTTTTTCAGAGGACATTGACAGGTCCAGTGGCTAAATGGTATATTGAATTACCTAGGGCCTCGTTCGACAATTTTAATTACCTAGCCACGACTTTCTTAACTCATTTTCAATTACCGATAAGGTATGAAACGAGAACAGAAATATTAACCAACTTCAAGCAGACAACTGCCACCCACATATCTGATCATATACATGAGTGGCGTCGTCGTCGTAGGATGGTGAAAACATACGTTCCCGATCAGCTATTAGTTGAATGGTTTATAAAGTCGTTACTTCCTGCTATTACGGAAGATGTGGCCAAAGGGGGAGTCGTAACAGAGGAGCAAGTCATTGCTCGTGCACAGTATTTGGACTTAGTTTATACTCAGTCCGGCACGCTCTACGACAAAATACCGGACGCTCCTAGACCGGAATTTTCAATTCCTCCTCCTCCTAAATCCAATAGTGACTCTCATGCCGGTGATGGTGTGGTTAGCACGGCAAACGCAAAATCGATAAAGGCTTCGTCAAAGAAATCCCGTAAGAATTCGGATCAAAATGCAAAAGAAGAAATTCTTGCTTCGGAAGTAAATGCCATATCGAAAGATAAAGGCAAAGAAACCAATCAACCATGAAGCAAGAAGAAGCAAAACAAAGGGAAGAAGAAGAAACAGGGTGAGTCATCCCCTGGAAAAAATTCTTCAAACCCTCCTGGGAAAGGGAAACAAAGTTATCCATGTCTAATATGTGATGATAAGGATCATAACACAAAGAATTGCCCATTCAAAGCTGAGTTAAAGAGGTTCTTTAAAAGTTCCCAAACCTCAGTTGTGTTAACTGATCCGTTTCCCAACCCAGGTCAAAATATGGTTGATAGTGGAAATGCTTCCCCGTCGCAAGTACTTATGTTGTTGGTTTCAAAACAGCAGAATGATGCTTTGATTTCGACAAGGAACAAAGATTACGGGAATCCTCAGCTGTCGAACGAAAAAGGTAAAGATCAACCAAGTAGCTCGACAACAACTTCGACAGAAGTTGTACCACCCATCATTCCTGAATTAACAATAAAACCGCCAAAGGGTGTAGTACATAAGTCGACATTTAATCCTCGCGCCAGAGCGGCGCAGCATTATAACATAGTGTAAGATTTGGCACAATCGCTATCCGCTATGTCGACTCTTGAGGTACTACAGAATTGTCCAACCCAAAGGCAGGCGTTGTTATCAGCAATTGGTGGGGTTGATCCTAAGGATTCCAATCTTGTATCCTTTGATCACAAAGGATACAATCCTCAGTTACCAGCTCAACTAGCTTTCCTTATTCAAGTGAAAGCCCTCAACAAAACTGTTCACAGAACAATTATTGATGAGGGAGCATCAACATGTATTATGTCGATGAGTTGCTGGAAAACTTTAGGATCTCCAACCTTGTCGCGATCTTCGACGACATTAAAAGCTTTCGACGGAAGGACTTATACCCCATACGGTATCCTTAATAACTTGAAAGTTGAACTAGGAGGAAAAACAGTAGAAATTGATGTTGAGGTCATTGATGGAAATCTTGACTATAACATCCTACTGGGTAGACCATGGATTTATGCCATGGCAGCTGTTGTGTCGACTTATTTTAGGAAGATCGCATTCCCGTTTGAAGGAGGGATTACGGTCGTCGACCAACAGAACTTCCTCCCTAATGGTTCACAAGTTACAGGAAGCATTCCCATGATCCATGAAAGCAACCATTCGCTTCAAGAGATCGGAGTAGGATTATTGAAGGACCCCACACTGATGGGAACTTTCACGCTACCACCTCCTATTTATATAGGAAATGTACCGTTTGTAGCAACCTGCAACATGATATCTTCCAAGAAGGTCGCAAAAGACAATGTCAACATGGATCATGCACTTGTTTTGCCCCCAATCCCTTTAGAAATATTGTAGAAATCAATGTTTCAAGCATGGGAGGCGAACCCAAATCAACCCTCGTCAAGCGTTTGGGTAGATAGGTCTCGAGAATATGGAACCCCATTAGATCCTTGGTCGAAAGTACATGGGACTGACGAAGGAATCTTACAATCAATGTTGATTGAGGGGGCACCATGGAATGATCACCACCATCGTTCCCTTCTTCTGGAATATGAAGAAGATACTCAAAGTGACCTTTATCACCCTTCAGTTTTTGAATTCCTAACAAATACTGTAAACACGGTGGATTCCGAGCGAAACCTATCCAATATTGAAGAGACTATAGCCATAAATATCTCGACTAAGACAGATGTTGTAGAGAATATTTATGTCGGCAAAGGTTGTTCCCCTTCAGAACTGGAAATATATAACGCTCTTTTTCGCGAATTCAGAGATGTCTTTGCTTGGTCATATGATGAAATGCCAGGCATTGACTCGAGTATCGTTGAACATGAAATTAAAATGTATCCTGATGTCAAACCAGTAAGACAACGGCTTCGGCAGGTGCACCCCAAGAAAGCCGCTGCCATTAAGGCGGAAGTTGAAAAACTTCTCCATGCTGGATTCATCTACCCGGTTCCTCTAACCGATTGGGTATCGAATATCGTCCCTGTTATGAAGAAACAAGGGACGATTAGAGTGTGTGTTGATTATAGGGATGTAAACCAAGCTTGTCCGAAGGACAACTACCCTACACCCTTCATCGACCAGATAATTGATGAATGCGCCGGATGTGAAATCTTTTCATTTATGGATGGATTTTTCGGGTATAATCAAATAAATATCCGCCCACAGGACCAGTCAAAGACTGCATTTATTTGTCCTTGGGGCACATTCGCTTATCGAAATTACCCTTTGGTTTAAAGAACGCAGGGGCGACGTTTCAGAGGGCAATGAATTATGCCTTCCATGACATCAAGAACATTGTTCAACCTTATCTCGACGATCTTCCGGCTCATTCGCGAAAGCGGACTGATCATCCGCAGCATTTAAGAGCGATATTTCTACGTTGCCGACACTACAAGATAAGACTCAATCCACACAAATGTGTGTTTTGCGTCGATTCTGGTCGTTTACTTGGCTTTTTAGTCTCTAAGGATGGGATTCGTCTCGACCCCTGTAAGGTTGAGGCAATCATTAATTTGCCTCCACCTTCAAATTTGCTTCAGATTCAGAAACTCCAAGGGAAAGCGAACTTTCTGAGGAGGTTCATTCCAAATTACGCAGAACTTGCTAAAGGTTATACTCGTCTTTTGAAAAAGGATGTACCTTTCGTCTGGGACCAGGTAGCACAAGCTTCCTTTGATGCTCTGAAAGATTGTCTAGTAAAAGCATCATTAATGTACGCCCCAGACTATCAAAGAGATTTTAACCTGTATCTGGCTGCAGCGGATACGACCATTGCGATGGTTTTAGTTCAAGAAGTCGACGGAATTGAACATCCTATCTATTATTTAAGTAAAAACTTAAATGATACAGAAAGTAAATATTCTTATGTTGAAAAACTAGCGCTTGCAGCTGTTCAAGCGATTCAAAGGTTTCGACATTATGTCCTCTTTCGGAAAACTACCATCTTGTCAGATTGCAACCCCATGACTTATATATTGTCGCGACAGTTGCTGGGGGGAAAATATTCAAAATGGATAGTGATTCTTCAAGAGTTTGATCTGGAATTTGTAAAATCCAAGTCAAAGAAAGCTCTAGTTTTCGCAGAATTATTGTGCGATCTCCCATCGTTGTCCAACGATGAAACATCATAAGAGTCAATCATGGACGAAAGTTTGTTTCTGATATCTATAAGCGATGAGTGGTATGGAGATATCATAGTTTATCTCCAAACCCAAAAGTTCAGGCCAAACACCTCTCACTCTGAACAAAAACGTATACGATACCAAGCAAAAGACTACATGATCGTCGGTGATACACTTTACCGTCGTGGTATCGACACAGTTCTGAGGAGGTGCCTTACCCATGAGGAGGCCGAAAAAGCCCTGAATGAATGTCATTCAAGCGCGTGTGGGGGGCATCAATCTGGATATGCAACAGCACAAAAAATCTTACGAGCAGGATACTTTTGGCCAACCATGTTCAAAGATTGCATAACCGCAGTCAGAAGTTGCCATGCTTGTCAAATTTTTGATAGCAAAACCAGACGACCACCCGCACCTTTACAACCAATAGTCGCTGTTGGGCCCTTTGCCAAGTGGGGCATCGATTTCATGCAATGTAACCCCACCTCGACCGGGGGGCGTGGGTATATTATAGTCGTTGTTGACTATTTTACCAAATGGGCCGAGGCGATGCCTACATTGGATAACACTGGTGAAACAACTGCCCTTTTCTTTTTCAATCATGTAGTCGCCAGGTTCGCGTACCACAGGCTATAGTTACAGATCATGGGTCACATTTTCGCAATCACATGATGGTCGAATTAGCTGCCAAGCTAGGGCTATCTCACGACAGCTCTACCCCATATTATCCGCAAGCCAACGGACAAGTTGAAGCAATCAACAAGGTCCTGAAGCGTATGTTGCAAAGGATGATCGGGGTTCATAAAAGAAGGTGGCACCTAATCCTGTACTCAGCCTTGTGGGCTTACCAAACGTCGGTAAAGAACGCAACCGGGTTCACACCTTTTCAACTGGTGTATGGCCTGGAAGCAGTCTTGCCAATCCAGTGCGAAATTTCGTCGCTTAAACTCGCAATCGATCTTCTCCCCGGAACTTCAGAAGAAGAGGCTCGTTTCTTGGAATTAATCCAATTGGATGAAACCCGTCGTGATGCCGCTTTGGCTAACGAAGCCCATAAGAAACGAGTCAAGGCTCAGTTCGACAAAAGTGTCAAACCCCGTGTCTTCTCAGAAGGAGATTTGGTCTTGCTTTATGACCAAGAATCCGATAAATTGGGAGCAGGTAAATTCAAATCCTTATGGATGGGCCCCTATATTGTTAAAAGGGTGTTAGCAAAAGGAGCCTACGAGTTAATGGATTACGACGGAATTCCACTGGCGCAGCCTCGCAACGGGCTGTACCTCAAGCGTTACTATGCTTAAATAGTAACCCGCATGCTTTTGTTGTATTTTGTTTTCGCTAAAGTTTTTGTTCTGGTCGAGTGATCCACCTTTTCTATTTGTTGCAGATGTTGAACCTTCTGGAGACATGTGTTGGATATGCCGACGGAGCGAGTCGTAGTTCGCGGAACCTATCCTCCGCAGCCTGGGCCATTTTTGATCCAAGCGGCGAGTTAGTAAGTTTCAGGGGTGTATGTATTGGGCAATCAACGAATAACATCGCTGAGTATAGCGCGTTGATAGAACTACTCTCTGATGCCATCACACATGGCATACGCCGACTAATTGTCAGGCTAGACTCACAGCTCGTAATACTACAACTCAACGGTACATATTCTGTTCGCAATCCAGCTATTTATCGCATGTTCCTAAGGGTTAAGATCTTGGGAAGACGATTTGATTAAATTCAATATCAACATATTTCCGAAAACTTAAACACATTAACTGACTCATTAGCGAACTATGTGTTAGATAGACATTTGCAACATTTATAAAAAAGGACACATCATCAAAGATTGTACATATGGATCATATAACTCAATCAGAATAAAACTCGAAAATCAAAATATATATAAGTTGTTTATATAGTTCATACATAATGTTCTGTAACCAAGACAAAATTGGTCATATGACCTAAAACTCAAAAAGATGCTAGGGGGCACCCTAGCCTAGTGGTGCTCATGATAGCACGTCACGGCCTGTGCAATCATGCGCAAGAGACAAGTCCATCGTCTAGGCACACCAGTAGTGTGTCGCTGCAACTGTAAAGGTAACTCATCAATCCTCACATCGGGAATGCCAAGAGTCAGGCTCTCAACCTGCTCCTGCACAGCTGTAAGGGTCTCAGTATCGTCAAGGTCGCGGAGGATAGCTCTCCTTGCAGGCTCCACTACCGGGGCAGCAACTGGCGGTCTCGGACGAACTGCTGGACGAACAGGACCAACATCTGCATGCACCCAAGAGTATGATTAAAAGTCTTGATAGAATAAAGCACAGCAACATTATAAATAAGAACAGTAAATAGTAATATGGTCAAAGAGTTTACTGATAGCGCCCCACTGTTCGCCATCCGGTAACACCAAATCCAGATCACCTCGGAAATCCATACCCACATATGGATACTCAGAAAATACCATCTCCTGGCGCTCGAACCACCTGAAGAAGGCATCAGTAAAAGTAATCTGAGGTTGACCAGCATGCCTAGACATGTGATCGACCCACCTTTGCATGCGTGGCTCGGTCGGAGAAGGCAAGTCGAGTATGATGTACTGAGGCTGCATCAGTGGGATTTTCTCCAAGGCAAAGGCAGTCAGAATAGAACCAAATCCAAAGTTCTTCAGCTTCCCGTCCTTTACCTTGGTCAACTGACTTTTCATCTGAACAAGTACTGCATCACACCAGTTGAATACTTTCGGTTGGAGACACTCCAAGGCGTGCTGCACATAAGATCTGTTGGCAACATGTAGAGCTGCGCTACCGGCCGTCCTACCAATGGTATACAGAATGGACCTGAGAGACCTGTCAGTAATCTCACGGATAACAACCTTGCCGTCTCTGCTCAGCTGGGAACCTTCCCTGCAATACTGGCGAACATAATCTCTGGTGGAATCGGTCCCCCGAGCCGTACCTGACAAGGAAATAGGGGCACCTCGTCTTGACAATCCATTCAAGAAGTACATGTCCTCTATGGTCAAGAGGATGGACTTTCCCCTAATCTGGAATACTTGGTTAATAGGATCCCAAGCATCAAGCATATACTGCAGCAAAGTAATCTGTGCTCTCATGCTAGAGATACGGAAAAACTTCAGCAGGCCACAGTTCCGCAGCACGTTCACCGTGACAGGGTCATGGAGGGCAATCATGTCCTCCTCTTCATGTTCTCGTTCTCGCCATGTAAGGGACATTTTGTTCAAATTTCCCTGCAAAGCAAACAAGAGAAGGAGTAAGTCCCTGATTTTGATGAAAAACTGGCGAAAATTCATCAAAAAATGAGCTGGAAACTCAGTTTTCTGAGCCCAGCGCAGGCAGAGAGTATCCCACCTGCGCTGAAGGTCAGGCTGCCTTAAGGCAGCTTGACATTCAGCGCAGGTTTCGAATGGGGACCTGCGCTGAAGTTAGGGTGCCCTGGCAAAACCCCTGAGGCCCAGAAAAACTGAAAAACAGGCATAAAACTGGAAAATGAAACCATGAAAAGAAAGAGCTAGGGTTTAGCTCCTACCTGGTCCAGACGGCGCCGAAAATCGTCCGCAGAATCTCCCGGAATCAGCTGGTGAAAATCAAGGGGGAAGAGGCACCTCCAGAGCTCCAACAAACCAAATGCAAATGAAATGGTAAAATGAGAGGTAAAAACACCTTTTAATGGTTTTTTACGTAGTTCAAAGCGAAATATTAGGGTTATAATCTCATTTTCATGCAAATATTATTCATTTCTAACAAAGTTTGTTGCAGCAATTGAAAATGCAGTACTATCTTTGAAAAGAGAAAAGCTAGTAATGGTAAAAAATCAAAATTTGACCATATAATCGAGCAGTTTTACCGCAAAATTTATGCTCGTTAAAAAATAGAAAAGCGAGATTCGAGCAGTTTTAGCATAAAGTTCATGCGCGTTAAAAAATAAACGCAAGATCCGAGCAGTTTTAACGCGGAATTCATGCTCGTTAAAAAATAAACATAAGCATTGAGCAGTGTTTTGGCACATTCGAGCTCATTAAAAAATGAACCCATCTCGGTAAATAACCATTGTGCATGTAACCTGATTAGCCATAAAAAGCCTTGGTCGTGTTTGCACCTGCCACCTCCATTCCATTTGGCCGATCGTTCGCCTCCATATGATTGTTTACCCATTTTGAGGAACAGCTGCGAAGAGTGATTTCACCTAGCCATCCTTGTGACACTGCCGTGATTGGAAAATTCCAACTTGTACCTGGAATCTGCTGCTATGCCTGTTTATCACTCGTTCCTCAAAAGACGAGTCTTCTTTGAGCTCTTTTCAACTGACTCGTAAAATATGAAAAGTTTGCCGAGTTTTTGCCTTCAAGCTCGTTAAAAGGACCGGAAGAGCTATCCCTCCTCTAGATTTTAATCTTTTTTGGACCTGAGGGATTATTGCACAAAAAGGTCGAGTGCTTGTTTTATTCGGCTCGTTAAAGTTATCGAAAACTCATCCCTTTTGTATTGTTTTATACTTTTTCAGACTTAAGGGATTAGATGACGAAAAAGGAATTTTGGAGTTAACTTTCTGTACCTTTTCAGACTCTCTAAAAATGAAAAGGACCGAGTTTTCCTTGTCGTTAGACTCGTTAAAATGATTAAATAGAGACAAACTTGTCTTTAGACGAGAACGAGTTTCCCTATCGCTAGGCTCGCTAAAACATAGCGATGGGCTTGCCCGAAGGGTAGGTTATAGAACAAGCATATGTTATCCTCCTCAAGCTTGACAAAAATAAAGAGGTACTGGTCAGAAATGACTGGGAAAAATTGGGAGAACCTCAAAGCTTTAATGGTAGCAAGTCGCTCTTGAACATGACACTTTTCCTCCGTATCACATCGGGTTGGGTTGTTTCATTCACCGGTCTCATCACCATGGTCTCGCCAAACCATCCATTTGGGGTAATGCTACCGATCCATCGCATCAGTGTCGTTATATGTTCAAGAGATGTCGTTCAGAAAGAGTCAACCGTGTTCCATCCACTGCCATACATTATCCTTCATCCACCCATGACCGCCACCCTGAATCATATGTCACAGATTGTTTTCACCTCCACTAAAATCATTAGCTCCGTTCCATGTCACTGATGTGGGATTCATTAAGGCCCTCCTTTGACGGATCGCTTCTTGTCGACTTCAGCTCATTATCCAAGAAGTTGATCTAGGAACACCCCCCTCAGTACTTTGAAGCTTGCATGCCTCAATGGCAAGTTTCTCACTCCCGGCGACAGGTATACATCAATGACCTTCGACCAGAAGATTTGGCGTGGTGTTCGACGTCAAGTCCTTTATTCACACCACGTGAATTGTACTGCAGTACCTTGAGGGTCATTATCATTATTGGTGATTCCTCTCGCGCTTGTTAACGGTTTACATCATTGACCGGTAATCAAGCGATGTCTTTCCATGTTCGACTTCAGCGCATTTCTCACATGGATCGACTTGTACTTAGAGTGAAGATCGAACGAGTTTGAAGACCCCAGATCCAGTTTCATCCATCCGGGCTGCGATATATATTCAGGGAATATAAAGACATTTGACATGTACATCATTGCAACAGATGATCATCCTACTCAAAAGATGATAATTTCAGCAGAGAATTATCAGTCTACTATCAGACGATCGTCTGTTCTATGTACCAAAATGAATTTATAAAGCTGAGCATGGGAATGCCCGCCTCAGCTAGATCATGAAAGCAGAATGAATCATAATGTATTGTATTGTATTTTATTACAGGTCACCTCTCAGCGATTGAATGAACTTCGGATCCTCCTGATAAAGCATTTCACCCGATAAACGGCCTCATACTTTAGGGGGCAACTGTTATAGACATTTTTGTGCCTTACAGCATGAAGCATGAAATGTCCATAATCTAAGGGATCCAAAGTCCCTAAACATGTTGTTCCTACCCCTAGAGGAACAAGGTTAGCAAACCACAACACTGAATATCAGTTCTCCACCTGAAAGCACTCAAAAACAAGCTAATTCTGGATCATGTCAACTGCTCAACTGAGCATCTGCGCTGAATGTCAACTGCTCCACTATGTACCTGCGCTGAATTTCAACTGCAAAGAAGGCTACCTGCGCTGGGCGAGTTGGGACATGTGGCACAGTCATTCCTCAAGGTGTCAATGCCCAGGAAGCTTCCAAAATGACACTTGGATCAAGGAATTCGACTGGTGATGAGTAAGAGGGTCTAGATCTCCAAGTGGAAGCAAGAACCTCCAAGTGGACTCAAGAACTGAAGAATAACTGAAGTGGGAGAGGACACTAGTCAGCTTCATGTCAGCCTCAAGCTGACTCATCCTTTCTCCAAAACTCCTATATATAGAGCTCTCTCATGAGGTCTAAGGAGGCGGGAATCTTGTGAATGTAAGGAAGTGCTGTTGGTTTGAGTATAGAACTATTGGGTGATTTGCTTTGAAGGAGGTGAAGAGGAGATTTCTTTCTGCTGGGAGGTGATGCTGGATTGGGCCTTTTATGGTTGTATCACTTCCTGAACTTTACTTCTTCCATTAATAAAGCATTTGAGGTTCTTCTATATGCATGTGTCTCAATGGTGTATTGTTATACTTGTGTATTTGATTTATTCTAATCCTTGAATCAATTATGAATGTATGCTTCTTGTAGTTTCCCTCTCTTGCCATTTTGCAGGATCTTGGTGTAGCTGGGCCAGTGAAAGAGCAAGGAGCTGGGAGCAAGCAGCAAGGAGAGAAGATTGGATCAATCATTAGCGGAAGACATCGGTTAGTGGATCTCTTTCTCCCCTCTCTTACATCTCATAAAGAAGTAATCTCAAATAGCTTTGCTTTGATTGTTGCTGAGGTACTATCACCCTTAGAGTGGGATAGGGTCATTCCGTATTGGATACTTTTCCCAACAACAAATTGGACCACACTTGAGAGATACACTTCACTCGCTCCAAGTTCGATCATAAGAAGGAGGAAAAGTGTGAAGAATAAGAGGATGAAGGAAGAAAATAATGAAAAGATTTCTGAATTGTTTTTGGGCTACTTCTCTCCAAATTTCCAAAGAAATTAGGGCTTCAATCTATTGCAGGGAAGCCGAGTTGAAGATCCATCAAGGTGGGAAAGAAAGGACCATTTTTAGGACTAATTTATCTAGGAAGAAGAAGGAGGCCTAGAAAAGGAAAAAGAGGACAAATCTCTCAATTTTCCTCTCACACATGTGGCTTAGGATTTCTGAAAGAAGGGCCAAAAATTGTAGAAGTTGTAGGTAGACTGAAATTGCAGAAGGGAAGGTCGAAGTTCCAGTCAAGGTGGTGTAGAGTGGAAATTGAAGACAAGAAAGAAGCAACGCTTTTGATTTGGAAAAAGAGGCAAGGTTGACTTGGTGTTGGAGGGGTGTTACACAACATTTTGTCACTGTCCCTATAATCCTCGTTCCTTGATCCTGGAGGACCTCTACAGTGAACCTCGCATGCTTTGCCTTCATGAATAAACTCCCATTGTGTCCGTCTTCATGAGAAGATAAATTCCCTTTTGCACCATTTCCCCTGAAACTTCTGTTTTGCTAAGTTTACAAGACCGACACTAATGGCCTTTGTCTCCCCCACGACGATGTGCAGATATTAGCACTACTCCTCACGCCAACTAGAGTGACTAAGTTGTGTTTCAGTCATGTCGGTCCTGTTATGGAAATTTTTTTAAATTAGAGCCAAAGTTTCCATCTCTAGAAGCTTCATAACGGAAGTCTAGTTAATGATTTGGCCAGATGGGGTTGTGGATGACAATTTGGGCTCCTTTCCCCTATAATGATGGAACTACCTCAAGGGATAATTCCTTCTCCCATGAGAAAAGGATCCATCTCCCATCCATATTTCCTATATAAACCTCCCTTCTTCCCAAGCACAAACTAGTTGCAAAGTTTTTGGTTGAGTGTTGATGCTATTTTGGTTTGGAGTAGATAAGCAAGCTATTACTAGTTGTAGCTATCTAGTTGTGTGAGGGAGAAGTGTGTTTTGGTTTGGAGTGAAGACTAAATGGAAGAGCTTTAAATCTATTGTTGTTTGAAGCCATCGTGGAATGCTAGCAGAAGTGTGTGGGAACCTAGTCTTGTCAGAGGAAGACTGCAACGTCAAGACGAATGGTTGTAATCTCTCTTTGATATTAATATATGAAACTATCGATCGATTTCTTGAATGTTTTGTAATATTACATATTCATGGCTTAATGTTTCTTGACTTGTTAAGTAGGTTGAATTTAAATTTCTCTATTATTATGTTTGTTTTTGTTTTTATTTACTTGTTTCAGGTGCTTGAAGAAGGAAGCGAGAGATAGCTGAAGCAAGCAAGAGAGGACATCATCAAGCAGGATAAGAAGACCAAGAGGTAGGCCCTCTTGATTGATTCTAACCGAAGGAAATATTCCATAGAATGTATCTATTGCGGCTAGACCCATTATTGGGCTAGAGGAATCCATTCGTGTCCCCACTTATAATTTTACTTCACCACAACTTGGTGACCACACTGGGGATCTGAATCCTTTTGTTTGTCTTGGATTTCATGATTTCGTGAGAAATTTTCTAGTTTCACGTTTTCCCGTTGGTTCTGTTTCTTTTCTCCTACTTACTAGTTTGAGTCTAAAATTCATAGTAGCATATTTGGTCCCTGTTTTCAAAAAAAAAAAATCCTTAGCTACCTCGATAAGCGCACTTAATCCACTGACAGTCAAGCCAACCAGCATGAGTTGCTAAGAAACAATCACGCTGACCAGCCTCTAGCACTTTTTGTCAGTTAGGCTGTTGCGTCGATGCCTGTAAGTGAAGATTAGGGCTTGACCCCAATCTTGGCCAGTGTGTTTTGCTCTTGTTGTTTTGACCCCGTAAGCCCTTTTGACCATTTTCTCCTTGATTATAAAGCTACTTTTCATTTGGTTTTGTTTGCTTGTTGGCTTGTCATCTTTCTACTTGATTGATTGAATCATTGAGTGGCTAGTGACACTAGGGAATCTAGTTGGTCATCCATTCAGTAGTTTGTGAACTCACTAAGTCAGGTTGTAGGTGTGCTTACTCTTTGCATTTTGTTTTGGTCCTTTTTACGACTTTCACCTCTTTTTGCACAAGTTTGAAAAGTTTTTTTTGCTTGACTAAACGTTTCTTTTCCAGCATAGATTACATTGTTGGTCTTGTTTTTGGTAAAGTCGGTGTTTCATGAGCTAAATGAACTTCTATTTTCATGTTTTCATCTGCTTGGAGAGCTTATTGTCTCAAAAAAAATTTCACTGAGATTGTATGTGAAAAGTTTTTTTCATTGTTTCATGAAAAAGTATGAAATTCTGTATTGTTACATCATTATGTTACGATAATTTGCATTATTTAAAAGACTAGAATTGCATCGACATTTGAAAAAGGAAGAGAATTTTTTGTTTTTGAGAGGACTAATAAATAAGTGCTTGTCAGGAAATTAGGAATTGGAATGCATTTTTCATTAGTTTATTTTTGCAAAAGTGAGGTAGTGAAAGATCATTTCGTTTTCAGTTTCTTGATTGTTTGCATTTGATTGAGTAGTTTATACCCTTTCTAGTGTAGGCATTTCATTGAATTCAAAGGGTCTTGTCTCATTTAGTTGCATTTAAGGTTTTTTGAGTAGCATCGCTAAGACCTGAACACTGAAAATTAACTCAAGATCAACTTTAAAATGAATTCAATTAACCTAGGGTGCATTTGACATTAACGATCATATCTAGAAGGTCTAGGCTCGAGACGTGTTCCAGCGTCTTTAAACCTAGCAGATGTCATTAGCTTCAGAATTAGACAATGCTAGTACAGATTTGTGCTCCCCGTACCGTCGAGTATATAATGGGAGACCCCATTAGGTTGCAATCCTTTTATCCTTAGGAATCCGAGTCAACCACCCTGCAAACGTGATACACCGAACACAGCATTCGAGGAGACTGCCTGCTCGTACTTCTTGGTTCGTCGGTATGAGGAGGTTACTAAGTTGGTATTTCCCCAAGACCTCAAGTGATGTTGTTTGTCATGTCAAGCTGACTCAAGCCTATTTTTGTCCATATGGGTATATGTGGAAATTGTATTATAAGTGAAATTCCAAGTGTCATTAGTGGAATGTGAATAGTCACTTTTGTAATGTGAAGAGTCATGAGGGTAGCCCAAGAGTTAAAGGGGTATGTCAAGGGTCACCCCACCCTTTTTTATATATAGAACCTCATGACACATAGTACAGGCTTTTGGGAGCCAAGATTTTGGCTAGACATTGCTTAGAGAAATCTTGGAGAGTATTGTGACAAGCCTTGGTTTCTCCACGGTCCAGAGCGAGTACATCTCTTTGGAGGAGTAGGCGGAGTTGACTGTAGTATTCCACTATTAGGGCTATTGGCCTTTAATGGTGTATGTATGGATGGAACTTTAACTTAATATATATAACAAAGCCAACACTTTTTCATGCATATGTTGTTATTATAGTTGGACTATTTTAGTTTCTTTAGCATTGTATGTTATTTAACTTACACATTTGTGTATGAACTATTTTGTATGCAATTGTATGAATCTCGTTGCAATTGTGTTGTTGGTTTAACCTGTCACTTTGGATTGTGGAATATTTTTCTTTCCAGCTTGTGATGTCATTCAACTCGTGTGTTCCTTTCAAGATGCATACTATTACATGCTTCTAAGGGACACACTTCCTTTTCCCCTCCATGTGTTAGAACCCCCATGCATCTCACTTGACTCGCTGCAAGGTCACACACTTGCTTCTGACAAAGATATCACACTTACCTCTGTGCACTATTGTATTCAAGGCATTTCTTTACTACCCATTACTGGGACTCCTACTCCAAATGGTCTGAGGTCTAGTTGGGACTTCTTACTAGGGAGATCCCCTAACATGTTGGCAGGTCTAGCACTGTCAACATTTCTGGCGCTAGAAGGAGGGCCAGATGACAAGATGAGTCCTCAAAGTCTATTTTGAATCTCTGCACATTCTTCATGACTTACATTACAATTAATCCTCTGACATGTCTGTCTCATGGACGTGATTTTGAAGTGTCGGAGGATCTCCTTAATGACTTGTCACGTAACACATATGATGGTGAAGGCAGAGCAACTTTTCTTAGTCACGGAGTTTCCTTCATGGGCTTTTGTGAAAGGAATGAAATCCATGAGGATCACATTGCATGCTTGTTGTTCGCATTCACGTTCCAAGGGCACACTCTGTAATGGTGTGTCACATTGCATGCTTGTTGTTCGCATTCACGTTCCAAGGGCACACTCTGTAATGGTGTGTCACATTGCCCTCAGCCTCCATTCACTCTTATGATCAGATGATTAGAGAGTTGGCTCGTGTTTTCTATCATTATGATAGTAAAGCACTCAATAAAAAAATTTGCAATTACAGAAAGCACCTAATGAATCCCTTTTGCAATTTTGGGATCACTTTCATAATCTCTTTTCGAATCCCAGATGATGAAATTGATTGGAAATTTCTCAATGAAATATTTCAGTATCTTCTTCACATATATGAAAATCTACATGTGTTAGAATCATTCAAACCCCTCCCAACATACCTCAGTGTTAGAGCTTCCAAACCCAAGATGGACAAGGTTGTTGTCAAAAGTGACCCTCCAATTGATTCTCATCAAACAACTCTAGCTCCACAATGTGAGGTGGGAGAAGTTGTGAACCCATTTGTTGAACTGTCACATCTGCCCACCCCACCTACTCTGGATATCTCTGCAAAATTGGCTTACGAGCCTGTTGGTTGTCACGTGAATTTGTTCTCTCAACCTCCATCCTCTCATCTGTTGATCCTCTAGATTTTATTGTGTTTTGTTCTCCCATTCTGAACTCCACATTTGTTGTTCATGAGGATCAAGTTGTCGATGGAGTTGGTGTTGAGTAGCCAACCTATGTTGTCATTTATGATGAGTATGTGTGGGAATCTGAAGAAGAACATGTTGTGAAGGACGACCTCCTTTTGTCTGTGCCTTATCCACTTTTTCCTGTCATCTTTTATGATTCTACCATTTCTTATTTGTATTGTCAAAATTTATTCCTGGATGTTTCTACTTCTGATCATTCATAGGACACACAGGATGTCAGTATGTCATTGTATTACGGGGCGGAAACATCTTTCTTTTTAAATCCAGCCAATCTATCATACTTTCTTTCTGGAAACTCAAAGGGTGGAAATTCTTGTTTCTCATCAACCCCTCCGTATGATTCATCATATCATGAGGATTTCGATGAACATCTCGAATTTTCTGATCGTGGCTATCATGATCTCTTTACTCCTTCATTCGATCACAATGTTGATTCACTTGTTGTTGATCTTTCTAAGCCACTAGTCTTTGATGATCTACTTGATGATGAAGTGGAAACCCCTCAAGTTGTTGAGGCAATTCAAACCAAGCTGATGGTTATGTTAGGTCCTCGTTGTCTTGAGGTTAGTTCCACTTCAGATCAAAAATCTGTTGAAACACCTCAGTCTCCTCATCACTCTCATGTCTTTGTTGAAGATCAATCTAGTTTGAAGATTTCACATCCTCCATAATCACATAATCCCATCGTTCATGCATTGGAGGAATTATACACAATGAGCACTCTTGCTAAGAGAGTTTTCTTCATTTTTTATGTTTTCTTGTTTGTCACGGCCAAAAGACTATACATGCTCATCGTTTTTGCACAATGTGTTACAACACCACGGTACATTCACAGAGTGTTTGTCTTGCACTTTTACTCTTTTATTTTATGTGGACGCATTCAAACTTCGAGCTTGTTGGTCTTCATTGTCTTATCTTTTTGTGTGTTGGTTTACTTGAATATCTTTTTGGCCGACTATGCCTTCACCAACATGGGTCAACCAATGCATAGGTGGCTGCATTGGAAATATCACTTTACATGAGTAGGCTCATGCATTGTTTAGCGTAGGAGTAGTGTTATAGACATTTTTGTGCCTTACAGCATGAAGCATGAAATGTCAATAATCTAAGGGATCCAAAGTCCCTAAACATGTTGTTCCTACCCCTAGAGGAACAAGGTCAGCAAACCACAGCACTGAACATCAGTTCTCCACCTGAAAACACTCAAAAACAAGCTAATTCTGGATCATGTCAACTACTCCACTGAGCATCTGCGCTGAATGTCAACTGCTCCACTGTGTACCTGCGCTGAATGTCAACTGCAAAGAAGGCTACCTGCGCTGGGCGAGTTTGGCCAAGTGGCACAGTCATTCCTCAAGGTGTCAATGCCCAGGAAGCTTCCAAAATGACACTTGGATCAAGGAATTCGACTGGTGATGAGTAAGAGGGTCTAGATCTCCAAGTGGAAGCAAGAACCTCCAAGTGGACTCAAGAACTGAAGAATAACTGAAGTGGGAGAGGACACTAGTCAGCTTCATGCCAGCTACAAGCTGACTCATCCTTTCTCCAAAACTCCTATATATAGAGCTCTCTCATGAGGTCTATGGAGGCGGGAATCTGGTGAATGTAAGGAAGTGTTGTTGGTTTGAGTATAGAACTATTGGGTGATTTGCTTGAAGGAGGTGAAGAGGAGATTTCTTTCTGCTGGGAGGTGATGTTGGATTGGGCCTTTTATGGTTGTATCACTTCCTGAACTTTACTTCTTCCATTAATAAAGCATTTGAGGTTCTTCTATATGCATGTGTCTCAATGATGTGTTGTTATACTTGTGTATTTGATTTATTCTAATCCTTGAATCAATTATGAATGTATGCTTCTTGTAGTTTCCCTTTCTTGTGATTTTGCAGGATCTTGGTGTAGCTGGGCCAGTAAAAGAGCAAGGAGCTGGGAGCAAGTAGCAAAGAGAGAAGATTGGATCAATCATTAGCGGAAGACATCGGTTAGTGGATCTCTTTCTCCCCTCTCTTACATCTCATGAAGAAGTAATCTCGAATAGCTTTGCTTCGATTGTTGCTGAGGTACTATCACCCTTAGAGTGGGATAGGGTCATTCCGTATTGGATACTTTTCCCAACAACAAATTGGCGACTCCGCTGGGGACCGTATCTTGTTGGTTGTTTGTGTTTTTTGCTATTCATTTCATAAACACAGGGAGTACCGAATCGAACTGCATTTGGATCTTTCAAATGCAAAGTAGAGGGCAGCTACTCTAGCTCAGTTTCTGGGCAAGTTTATGATTTGAAGAGCTGATCCACAAGGACTCTGAACAGCTCTTAGTGATAGCTTTTCATCCTCCTTTTCATCCCTTAGTGTGTACTTGATTGATAGCTTCTGATTTGGCCAAAAACTGTGAATTTTTGAGCAATCTGTGACCCAGAAACTAAGAAAAACGAAAGTTTATCTCTTCAGTGCAGGCACTATGAAGGAAGTCTGCATTTCAGCGCAGTTCCCGAAGGGGCTACCTGCGCTGAAGGTCAAATTGCCAGTGTACCACCTGCGCTGAACCAGTTTTGCCTAGTGCTACTGGGGTTCCCTCCTGTTTATTGCCATGTTTTCATCCTTGTTTTTGCAGCCTGTTGTCAGTCAATGTGCCTATCTGAAACCAACTTTCCTTGCCACTATTCCGCCTCAGTTGTATAAAGAAACTGTGTTTGTTCTTTGTGTATTTCTTATATCATTTGCAGTTTCCCATAACGAAAGTGAACTAGTCTTGTTGTGGCCTCTTAGATCTAGACCTGTGATAAGTGTCGTTTTGATCTTAAGAGTTAGTTTGTTTGCTGTTCATAGCTGATTGAGCTTTTGCTTTCGTCATATGGTTTGAATTTATATATTTCTGGTGTCGAAACAAGTAAATCTTAAGGTGTCTTTTGATTTTGGACAAGCTTGTTTGCTTTCGCTTGAAATTGAATTCAAAATTATACAACAGCTTTCTTTTTGTATTGCACCAACATTAAGAAAGAGAAAAGAAATACCTGCATTGTGCATGTGCATTTTGGTAGTTTGCATGTTGATTTAGGGAAAAGTGCATTAGTGTGTGCTCTATGATCTGTGTGAAAAGATGATGTCTTTCTTTTCCCTCAGTAGCTAAGATTTTCATAAGTCGAAAAGATTGAAAAAGCTTGCTTCTCATCTTAGACTGCATTTAGGAATTTGTATCAAAACATCTCGTGGTGAACCTTGAAAGGCAAACTTTAAAAAGATCAACTTAAAATATATTGAATGAACCTAACAACGCTTTGAAACATAACGCAAACACATAGAGGTCTAAGCTAGAGACGTGTTCCGGCGTCGTTAAACGTAGTGACTGTCGATCTCGACGAAGGTGGGTGATTCCTCCTGAGAGTCGGTGGCACTAATACGGACTTGTGCTCCCACGTACCGTCGCGTATATATTGGGAGACCCCTATAGGCATACATCTTTTATCCATAGGAAGCCGTGTCGGCCGCCCTACTGATCGCAATGCAGTGAACACAGCATTCACGAAGATCGACCACCCGTACCGTAAAACGTATTCTGTGGTTTTGCGAAAGGTTTGGCACACCCTCTGCCTAGATCTCCAGAGTAGTTTCTTTTGGCCTTTTTCAAACTCTATAACTGAAAAATTCCAAACGAGCATTTGTCACTTCCGGCTCGTTAAAACATCGAAGGAGACTAGAGTCATCTTTAGCTTTTTCTCGACTCTTAAAAAGTGAAAAAGCAAGTTGTGTCTAAAAGCGTCTAATAAAATTCATTCAATTCGAAAACACAAATTTCCCCTTTTAATATTTTGGTTGATCGAGTAATCTGCAATCGTGGAAGAAAGTCAATTGAAACCCCGTCATTCGCGGAGGCTTACGAGTCAACCGTCTTTGTCTCCAGAATCGAAAACAGTACGGACAAAGCAAACTCGTTTAACCAGTTCAAAATCTCCTATAAAATTTAGAACAAGTGTTCCAACTGCATCTGAGGTTCCGGTTACTCCTAACATTTCTGGAAACCCTGCCTCTATAGAAGAAGTTCAACAGCCACAGAAGGACAGTAATACTGATCCTAGTCTGGGGGCAAATACTTGTATAACTGAACCAGTTTTATCTGTAACCGGTCCAGAGAGTTTTGTTCCTCAAACAACTGTCGTTGTCGAAACAACCACTTCTTCGGCACCAGAAATATTTTACGGACCTGACGGTCTTCCTCTTCCACCGGGTTTGATTGCGATAGAGGAAATTGCAGAGGATCCGCAAGCAAGTACTCCAACTCATTTTGGAGTCGGGGTCACTCTATTTCCTTCATCAGAGGTAAATCCACCACAAGTGGAAGTTCCTGTAGAATCGCTAGGCAATCTATTGGATAGAATTAAGATGTCTGAACAACCGTCATCATCTAGGACTATGTCAAATGACACAGCGACGGCAGAAGCCCCTGCCGTCACTCCGACGATGTTTGCCGGCATACCAGCTATCCCAACTAGCTCTCAACCACTAGAAGGAGTCCACCAAGGGACTATTTCGACAGTATGGTCTATTCCAGTTTGTTCATCCGGAGTAGTATCCGGCAACTCTTATGTTGAAACTCGACAGATTGATCCTCATGGAGGTCAATTTGGGCCATCCAGTCCTCAAGGACTAACAATCCCTCTGAGTTCCGGATTGCTACCGTATGGGGGGCAGTATGCCCTTTCATTACCTCCTCCGGGAGGATATCCATATGGCAGTTCTCAACAGTATTCAGGTTATACTGGAATTGCATCAAGTAGTTGGGTACCTATGCTACCTCAACAACCAAGGGTTGTATATTCCATGCAACAGTGTGTACCTATGACGAACATCCCAACTACACCGGCTATTGTAACAGTGTCACAAGTTCAAGCGATACCTGTGGCATGTCAACCTCAGATTTCTCAGGTTGTAATGCAACAGTCACTTGACCATGGGTCACAACCACAATCGCCAACTGGTGGCACGACACATGTACAAATGGGTAAAATTACCCCACACATCGGTCCAACGGTTAGCATAGCACAACAGAACATGGCTTCACAACCATGGCTGGTGCAATACCAACAACCGCAATTCCAGCAAGTGTACCAAGGTTCTGAGCAGCAGATCTTTGCGAACAGTGGACAACCGTATATCCAAAATGGTCAAAACCAACCACTTTACAGTGGTCAAGTCCACCAGCCGTATCAGTCATACCAACATCAATTACATTATGCTGGTATGCAAAGGCCCACTGCTCAAGCGATTCCATCGTACCCTGGTTATGCTTCGCCTAACCTGAATCAACAGTTACCATTCGTGGCAACTTTAGAGTTACCCGATTTACACCGGTTAACCAACGATCTGATTGCTTATGCCCCTTGGTGGCCAACGATTCCTCATAAACTTCCATCTGACATTCCTAAATTCAATGGAAATCCAGGTGAAGACCCATCGAATCACGTGATGACTTTTCATCTGTAGTGTTCGTCGAACACCCTAAATGACGATTCGATAAGGCTTCGCCTTTTTCAGAGGACATTGACAGGTCCAGCGGCTAAATGGTATATTGAATTGCTAAGAGCCTCTTTCGACAATTTTAGTTCCCTAGCCACGACTTTCTTAACCCATTTTCAATTACCGATAAGGTATGAAACGGGAATAGAAATATTAACCAACTTCAAGCAGATAACTGCCACCCATATATCTGATCATATACATGAGTGGCGTCGTCGTCGTAGGATGGTGAAAACATACGTTCCCAATCAGCTATTAGCTGAATGGTTTATAAAGTCGTTACTTCCTGCTATTACGGAAGATGTGGCCAAGGGGGGAGTCGTAACAGAGGAGCAGGTCATTGCTCGTGCACAGTATTTGGACTTAGTTTATACTCAGTCCGGCACGCTCTACGACAAAATACCTGATGCCCCTAGACCAGAATTTTCAATTCCTCCTCCTCCTAAATCAAATAGTGACTCTCATGCCGGTGACGGTGTGATTGGCACGGCAAACGCGAAATCGATAAAGGCTTCGTCAAAGAAAGCCCGTAAGAATTCGGATCAAAATGCAAAAGAAGAAATTCTTGCTTCGGAAGTAAATGCCGTATCAGAAGATAAAGGCAAAGAAACCAATCAACCAGGAAGCAAGAAGAAGCAAAACAAAGGGAAGAAGAAAAAACAGGGTGAGTCATCCCCTGGAAAAAATTCTTCAAACCCTCCTGGGAAAGGGAAACAAATTTATCCATGTCAAATATGTGATGAAGAGGATCATTACACAAAGAATTGCCCATTCAAAGCTGAGTTAAAGAGGTTCTTTAAAAGTTCCCAAACCTCAGCTGTGTTAACTGATCCATTTCCCAACCCAGGTCAAAATCTGGTTGATAGTGGAAATGCTTCCCCATCGCAAGTGCTTATGTTGTCGGTTTCAAAACAGCAGAATGATGCTTTGATTTCGACAAGGAACAAAGATTATGGGAATCCTCAGCTGTCGAACGAAAAAGGTAAAGATCAACCAAGTAGTTCGACAACAACTTCGACAGAAGTTGTACCACCCATCATTCCTGAATTAACAATAAAACCGCCAAAGGGTGTAGTACACAAGTCGACATTTAATCCTCGCGCCAGAGCGGCGCAACATTATAACATAGTGGAAGATTTGGCCCAATCGCCATCTGCTATGTCGACTCTTGAGGTATTACAAAATTGTCCATCCCAAAGGCAGGCGTTGTTATCAGCAATTGGTGGGGTTGATCCTAAGGATTCCAATCTTGTATCCTTTGATCACAAAGGATATGATCCTCAGTTACCAGCTCAACTAGCTTTCCTTATTGAAGTGAAAGCCCTTAACAAAACTATTCACAGAACGATTATTGATGAGGGAGCATCAACATGTATTATGTCGATGAGTTGCTGGAAAACTTTAGGATCTCCAACCTTGTCGCGATCTTCGACGACATTAAAAGCTTTCGACGGAAGGACTTATACCCCGTACGGTATCCTTAATAACTTGAAAGTTGAACTAGGAGGAAAGACAATAGAAATTGATGTTGAGGTCATTGATGGAAATCTTGACTATAACATCCTACTGGGTAGACCATGGATTTATGCCATGGCAGCTGTTGTGTCGACTTATTTTAGGAAGATCGCATTCCCGTTTGAAGGAGGGATTACGATCATCGACCAACAGAATTTCCTCCCTAATGGTTCACCAGTTACAGGAAGCATTCCCATGATCCATGAGAGCAACCATTCAATTCAAGATATCGGAGTAGGATTATTGAAAGACCCCACATTGATGGGAACTTTCGCGCTACCACCTCCTATTTATATGGGAAATATACCGTTTGTAGCAACCTGCAACATGATATCTTCCACGAAGGTCGACATGGATCGTTCAATGGTTTTGCCCCCAAGCCCTTTAGAAATATTGTAGCAATCAATGTTTCAAGCATGGGAGGCGAACCCAAATCAACGCTCGTCAAGCGTTTGGGTAGATAGGTCTAGAGAATATGGAACCCCATTAGATCCTTGGTCGAAAGTACATGGGACTGACGAAGGAATCTTACAATCAATGATGATTGAGGGGGCACCATGGAATGATCACCACCATCGTTCCCTTCTTCCGGAATATGAAGAAGATACTCAAAATGACCTTTATCACCCTTCAGTTTTTGAATTCCTAACAAACACTGTAAATACGGTGGATTTCGATCGAAACCTATCCAATATTGAAGAGACTATAGCCATAAATATCTCGACTAAAACAGATGTTGTAGAGAATATTTATGTCGGCAAAGGTTGTTCCCCTTCAGAACTGGAAATATATAACGCTCTTTTTCGCGAATTCAGAGATGTCTTTGCTTGGTCATATGATGAAATGCCAGGCATTGACTCGAGTATCGATGAACATGAAATTAAAATGTATCCTGATGTCAAACCATTAAGACAACGGCTTCGGCAGGTGCACCCCAAGAAAGCCGCTGCCATTAAGGAAGAAGTTGAAAAACTTCTCCATGCTGGATTCATCTACCCGGTTCCTCTAACCGATTGGGTATCGAATATTGTCCCTGTTATGAAGAAACAAGGGACAATTAGAGTGTGTGTCGATTATAGGGATGTAAACCAAGCTTGTCCGAAGGACAACTACCCTACACCCTTCATCGACCAAATAATTGATGAATGCGTCGGATGTGAAATCTTTTCATTTATGGATGGATTTTCCGAGTATAATCAAATAAATATCCGCCCACAGGACCAGTTAAAGACTGCATTTATTTGTCCGTGGGGCACATTCGCTTATCGAAAATTACCCTTTGGTTTAAAGAACGCAGGGGCGACGTTTCAGAGGGCAATGAATTATGCCTTCCATGACATCAAGAACATTGTTCAACCTTATCTCGACGACCTTCCGGCTCATTCGCGAAAGCGGACTGATCATCCGCAGCATTTAAGAGCGATATTTCTACGTTGCCGACACTACAAGATAAGACTCAATCCACACAAATGTGTGTTTTGCGTCGGTTCTGGTCGTTTACTTGGCTTTGTAGTCTCTAAGGACGGGATTCGTCTCGACCCCTGCAAGGTTCAGGCAATCATTAATTTGCCTCCACCTTCAAATTTGCTTCAGATTCAGAAACTCCAAGGGAAAGCAAACTTTCTGAGGAGGTTCATTCCAAATTACGCAGAACTTGCTAAAGGTTATACTCGTCTTTTGAAAAAGGATGTACCTTTTGTCTGGGACCAGGTGGCGCAAGCTTCCTTTGATGCTCTGAAAGATTGTCTAGTGAAAGCATCATTAATGTACGCCCCGGACTATCAAAGAGATTTTAACCTGTATCTGGCTGCAGCGGATACGACCATTGCGATGGTTTTAGTTCAAGAGGTTGATGGAATTGAACATCCTATTTATTATTTAAGTAAAAACTTAAACGATACAGAAAGTAAATATTCTTATGTTGAAAAACTAGCGCTTGCAGCTGTTCAAGGGATTCAAAGGTTTCGACATTATGTCCTCTTTCGGAAAACTACCATCTTGTCAGATTGCAACCCCATGACTTATATACTGTCGCGACAGTTGCTGGGGGGAAAATATTCAAAATGGATAGCGATCCTTCAAGAGTTTGATCTGGAATTTGTGAAATTCAAATCAAAGAAAGCCCTAGTTTTCGCAGAATTATTATGCGATCTCCCATCGTCGTCCAACGATGAAACATCGGAAGAGTCAATCATGGACGAAAGTTTATTTCTTATATCTGCAAGCGATGAGTGGTATGGAGATATCATAGTTTATCTCCAAACCCAAAAGTTCAGGCCAAACACCTCTCGCTCCGAACAAAAACGTATACGATACCAAGCAAAAGACTACATGATCGTCGGTGATACACTTTACCGTCGTGGTATCGATACAGTTCTGAGGAGGTGCCTTACCCATGAGGAGGCCGAAAAAGCCCTGAATGAGTGTCATTCAGGCGCGTGTGGAGGGCATCAATCTGGATATGCAACAGCACAAAAAATCTTACGAGCAGGATACTTCTGGCCAACCATGTTCAAAGATTGCATAACCGCAGTCAGAAGTTGCCATGCTTGTCAAATTTTTGATAGCAAAACCAGACGACCACCTGCACCTTTACAGCCGATAGTTGATGTTGGGCCCTTCGCCAAGTGGGGCATCGATTTGATGCAATGTAACCCCACCTCGACCGGGGGGCATGGGTATATTATAGTCGCCGTTGACTATTTTACCAAATGGGCCGAGGCGATGCCTACATTGGATAACACTGGTGAAACAGCTGCCCTTTTCTTTTTCAATCATGTAGTCGCCAGGTTCGGCGTACCACAGGCTATAGTTACAGATCATGGGTCACATTTTCGCAATCACATGATGGTCGAATTAGCTGCCAAGCTAGGGCTATCTCACGACAGCTCTACCCCATATTATCCGCAAGCCAATGGACAAGTTGAAGCAATCAACAAGGTCCTGAAGCGTATGTTGCAAAGGATGATCGGGGTTCATAAAAGAAGGTGGCACCTAATCCTGTACTCAGCCTTGTGGGCTTACCGAACATCGGTAAAGAATGCAACCGGGTTCACACCTTTTCAACTGGTGTATGGCCTCGAAGCAGTCTTGCCAATCCAGTGCGATATTTCGTCACTTAAACTCGCAATCGATCTTCTCCCCGGAACTTCAGAAGAAGAGGCTCGTTTCTTGGAATTAATCCAATTGGATGAAACCCGTCGTGATGCCACTTTGGCTAACGAAGCTCATAAGAAACGAGTCAAGGCTCAGTTCGACAAAAATGTCAAACCCCGTGTCTTCTCAGAAGGTGATTTGGTCTTGCTTTATGACCAAGAATCCGATAAATTGGGAGCAGGTAAATTCAAGTCCTTATGGATGGGCCCCTATATTTTCAAAAGGGTGTTAGCAAAAGGAGCCTACGAGTTAATGGATTACGATGGAATTCCACTGGCGCAGCCCCACAACGGGCTGTACCTCAAGCGTTACTATGCTTAAATAGTAACCTGCATGCTTTTGTTGTATTTTGTTTTCGCTAAAGTATTTGTTCTGGTCGAGTGATCCACCTTTTCCATTTGTTGCAGATGTCGAACCTTCTGGAGACATGTGTTGGATATGCCGACGGAGCGAGTCATAGTTCGCGGAACCTATCCTCCGCAGCCTGGGCCATTTTTGATCCAAGCGGCGAGTTAGTAAGTTTCAGAGGTGTGTGTATTGGGCAATCAACGAATAACATCGCTGAGTATAGCGCGTTGATAGAACTACTCTCTGATGCCATCACACGTGGCATACGCCGACTAATTGTCAGGCTAGACTCACAGCTCGTAATACTACAACTCAATGGTATATATTCTGTTCGCAATCCAGCTATTTATCGCATGTTCCTAAGGGTTAAGATCTTGGAAAGACGATTTGATTCAATTCAATATCAACATATTTCCAGAAACTTAAACACATTAACTGACTCATTAGCAAACTATGTGTTAGATAGACATTTGCAACATTTATAAAAGGGATACATCATCAAAATTGTACATATGGATCATATAACTCAATCGGAATAGAACTCGAAAATCAAAATATATATAAGCTGTTTATATAGTTCATACATAATGTTCTGTAACCAAGACAAAATTGGTCATATGACCTAAGAACTCAAAAAGATGCTAGGGGGCACCCTAGCCTAGTGGTGCTCATGATAGCACGTCACGGCCTGTGCAATCATGCGCAAGAGATGAGTCCATCGTCTAGGCACACCGGTAGTGTGTCGCTGTAGCTGTAAAGGTAACTCATCAATCCTCACATCGGGAATGCTGAGAGTAAGGTTCTCAACCTGCTCCTGCACAGCTGCAAGGGTCTCAGTATCGTCAAAGTCGCGGAGGATAGCTCTCCTAGCAGGCTCCACTGCCGGGGCAGCAACTGGCGGTCTCGGACGAACTGCTGGACGAACAGGACCAACATCTGCATGCACCCAAGAGTGTGATTAAAATTCTTGATAGAATAAAGCACAACAACATTATAAATAAGTTCGGTAAACAGTAATATGGTCAAAGAGTTTACCAATAGTGCCCCACTGTTCGCCATCCGGTAACACCAAATCCGGATCACCTCGGAAATCCATACCCACATATGGATACTCGGAGAAGACCATCTCCTGGCGCTCGAACCACCTGAAGAAGGCCTCAGTAAAAGTAATCTGAGGTTGACCAGCATGCCTAGACATGTGATCAACCCACCTCTGCATGCGTGGCTCGGTCGGAGAAGGCAAGTCAAGTATGATGTACTGAGGCTGCATCAGTGGGATTTTCTCCAAGGCAAAGGCAGTAAGAATAGAACCAAATCCAAAGTTCTTCAGCTTCCCGTCCTTTACCTTGGTCAATTGACTTTTCATCTGAACAAGTACTGCATCACACCAGTTGAATACTTTCGGTTGGAGACACTCCAAGGCGTGCTGCATATAAGATCTGTTGGCAACATGTAGAGTTGCGCTACCGGCCATCCTACCAATGATATACAGAATGGACCTGAGAGACCTGTCAGCAATCTCACGGATAACAATCTTGCCGTCTCTGCTCGGCTGAGAACCTTCCCTGCAATACTGGCGGACATAATCTCTGGTGGAATCGGTCCCCCGGGCCGTACCTGACAAGGAAATGGGGGCACCTCGTCTTGACAACCCAGTCAAGAAGTACATGTCCTCTATGGCCAAGGGGATGGACTTCCCCCTAATCTGGAATACTTGATTAACAAGATCCCAAGCATCAAGCATATACTGCAGCAAAGTGATCTGTGCTCTCATGCTAGAGATATGGAAAAACTTCAGCAGGCCACAATTCCGCAGCGCGTTCACCGTGACGGGTCATGGAGGGCAATCATGTCCTCCTCTTGATGTTCTCGTTCTCGCCATGTAAGGGACATTTTGTTCAAAGTTCCCTGCAAAGCAAACAAGAGAAGGAGTAAGTTCCTGATTTTGGTGAAAAACTTGCGAAAATTCATCAAAAAATGACCTGGAAACCCAGTTTTCTGAGCCCAGCGCAGGCAGAAAGTGTCCCACCTGTGCTGAAGTTAGGGCGCTCTGGCAAAACCCCTGAGGCCCAGAAATACTGAAAAACAGGCATGAAACTAGAAAATGAAACCATGAAAAGAAAGAGCTAGGGTTTAGCTCCTACCTGGTCCAGACGGTGCCGAAAATCGTCCGCAGAATCTCCCGGAATCAGCTGGTGAAAATCAAGGGGGAAGAGGCACCTCCAGAGCTCCAACAAACCAAATGCAAATGAAATGGTAAATGAGAGGTAAAAACACCTTTTAATGGCTTTTTACATGGTTCAAAGTGAAATATTAGGGTTATAATCTCATTTTCATGCAAATATTATTCATTTCTAACAAAGTTTGTTGCAGCAATTGAAAATGCAGTACTATACTTGAAAAGAGAAAAACTAGTAATGGTAAAAAATCAAAATTTGACCATATATTCGAGCAGTTTTACCGCGGAATTTATGCTCGTTAAAAAATAGAAAAGCGAGATTCGAGTAGTTTTAGCATAAAGTTCATGCTCGTTAAAAAATAAACGCAAGATCTGAGCAGTTTTAACGCGGCCTTCATGCTCGTTAAAAAATAAATAAAAGCAGTGAGCAATGTTTCCCCCAGAGTTTAAGCTCATTTTTAAATAAAAAATGAACCTATTCCGGTAAATAACCTCTGTGATCGTAAATTTATCAGC
Organism: Pinus tabuliformis; assembly: GCA_031772625.1. Taxonomy (NCBI): domain Eukaryota; kingdom Viridiplantae; phylum Streptophyta; class Pinopsida; order Pinales; family Pinaceae; genus Pinus; species Pinus tabuliformis. Next base: position 1,000,569,186 of record CM062818.1, read on the forward strand.
CATAAAAGCCTTGGTCGTGTTTGCACCTGCCACCTCCACCGTCATTTGGCCGATCGTTCACCTCCATATGATTGTTTACCCATTTTGAGGAACAGCTGCGAAGAGTGATTTCACCTAGCCATCCTTGTGACACTGCCGTGATTGGAAAATTCCAACCTGTACCTGGAATCTGCTGCTATCCCTGTTTATCACTCGTTCCTCAAAAGACGAGTCTTCTTTGAGCTCTTTTCAACTGACTCGTAAAATATGAAAAGTTTGCCGAGTTTTGGCCTTCCAGCTCGTTAAAAGGACCGGAAGAGCTATCCCTCCTCTAGATTTTAATATTTTTGGACCTGAGGGATTATTGCACAAAAAGGTCGAGCGCTTGTTTTATTCGGCTCGTTAAAGTTATCGAAAACTCATCCCTTCTATATTGTTTTATACTTTTTCGGACTTAAGGGATTAGATGACGAAAAAGGAATTTTGGAGTTAACTTTATGTACCTTTTCAAACTCTCTAAAAATGAAAAGGACCGAGTTTTCCTTATCGTTAGACTCGTTAAAATGATTAAATAGCGACAAACTTGTCTTTAGATGAGAACGAGTTTCCCTATCGCTAGGCTCGTTAAAACATAGCGGTGGGCTTGCCCGAAGGGCAGGTTATAGAACAAGCATATGTTATCCTCCTCAAGCTTGACAAAAATAAAGAGGTACTGGTCAGAAATGACTGGGGAAAAATTGGGAGAACCTCAAAGCTTTAATGGTAGCAAGTCGCTCTTGAACATGACACTTTTCCTCCGTATCACATCGGGTTGGGTTGTTTCATTCACCGGTCTCATCACCATGGTCTTCGCCAAACCGTCCACATTTGGGGTAATGCTACCGATCCATCGCATCAGTGTCGTTATATGTTCAAGAGATGTTGTTCAGAAAGAGTCAACCGTGTCCCATCCACTGCCATACATTATCCTTCATCCACCCATGATCGCCACCCTGAATCATATTTCACAGATTGTTTTCACCTCCACTAAAATCATTAGCTCCGTTCCGTGTCACTGATGTGGGATTCATCAAGGCCCTTTTTTGACGGATCGCTTCTTGTCGACTTCAGCTCATTATCCAAGAAGTTGATCTAGGAACACCCCCCTCAGTACTTTGAAGCTTGCATGCCTCAATGGCAAGTTTCTCACTTCCGGCGACAGGTATACATCAATGACCTTCGACCAGAAGATTTTGCGTGGTGTTCGACGCCAAGTCCTTTATTCACACCACGTGAATTGTACTGCAGTACCTTGAGGGTCATTATCATTATCGGTGATTCCTCTCGCGCTTGTTAACGGTTTACATCATTGACCAGTAATCAAGCGATGTCTTTCCATGTTCGACTTCAGCGCAATTCTCACATGGATCGACTTGTACTTAGAGTGAAGATCGAACGAGTTTGAAGACCCCGGATCTAGTTTCATCCATCCGGGCTGCGATATATATTCAGGATATAAAGACATTTGACATGTACATCATTGCAGCAGATGATCATCCTACTCAAAGGATGATAATTTCAGCAGAGAATTATCAGTCTACCATCAGACGATCGTCTATTCTATGTACCAAAATGAATTTATAAAGCTGAGCATGGGAATGCCCGCCTCAGCTAGATCATGAAAGCAGAATGAAAAATAATGTATTGTATTGTATTTTATTACAGGTCACCTCTCAGCGATTGAATGAACTTCGGATCCTCCTGATAAAGCATTTCACCCGATAAACGACCTCATACTTTAGGGGGCAACTGTTATAGACATTTTTGTGCCTTACAGCATGAAGCATGAAATGTTAATAATCTAAGGGATCCAAAGTCCCTAAACATGTTGTTCCTACCCCTAGAGGAACAAGGTCAGCAAACCACAGCACTGAATATCAGTTCTCCACCTGAAAACACTCAAAAACAAGCTAATTCTGGATCATGTCAACTGCTCCACTGAGCATCTGCGCTGAATGTCAACTGCTCCACTGTGTACCTGCGCTGAATGTCAACTGCAAAGAAGGCTACTTGCGTTGGGCGAGTTTGGCCAAGTGGCACAATCATTCCTCAAGGTGTCAATGCCTAGGAAGCTTCCAAAATGACACTTGGATCAAGGAATTCGACTGGTGATGAGTAAGAGGGTCTAGATCTCCAAGTGGAAGCAAGAACCTCCAAGTGGACTCAAGAACTGAAGAATAATTGAAGTGGGAGAGGACACTAGTCAGCTTCATGCCAGCTACAAGTTGACTCATCCTTTCTCCAAAACTCCTATATATAGAGCTCTCTCATGAGGTCTATGGAGGCGGGAATCTTGTGAATGTAAGGAAGTGCTGTTGGTTTGAGTATAGAACTATTGGGTGATTTGCTTGAAGGAGGTGAAGAGGAGATTTCTTTCTGCTGGGAGGTGATGCTGGATTGGGCCTTTTATGGTTGTATCACTTCCTGAACTTTACTTCTTCCATTAATAAAGCATTTGAGGTTCTTCTATATGCATGTGTCTCAATGATGTGTTGTTATACTTGTGTATTTGATTTATTCTAATCCTTGAATCAATTATGAATGTATGCTTCTTGTAGTTTCCCTTTCTTGTGATTTTGCAGGATCTTGGTGTAGCTGGGCCAGTAAAAGAGCAAGGAGCTGGGAGCAAGCAGCAAAGAGAGAAGATTGGATCAATCATTAGCGGAAGACATCGGTTAGTGGATCTCTTTCTCCCCTCTCTTACATCTCATGAAGAAGTAATCTCGAATAGCTTTGCTTCGATTGTTGCTGAGGTACTATCACCCTTAGAGTGGGATAGGGTCATTCCGTATTGGATACTTTTCCCAACAACAAGTAGGAGTAGTGTTTTCTTTCTTGTTTTCTTTGCTCTCTTTTTTTCTTTGCTTGCATGTTTTTTCTTTCATTTACTTTTGTTCTTTGCTTGTTTTTTTTTTACTTGTTGTGCACCCGTAGGATTAGCTTCACATGAAATTGTGTTTGGCTCTTGAGAAAAGTAGGGTGACGTACAAGAGGACTTGTACATATATCAACATTTGGTTATCTGTTGTTCTATCTCTTTATGAATAGCTTGTTGTCTTTAGTCGATGATACCCTGATGGAAATTTGGTTATGTTCATAGTGAGCCTTGGTGAAAACAACGTTACACTTTTAACTAGTACCGCCTACTCTAATTAGTTTTTCTATATTCAGTTAACCCTTGTCAGTTCAGTAAAGTAGAGAAAGGTGAGGGGGGAACCTTAATAAGTATGTCAAAGGTATATATAACATACTTCTCTAGAGTAACAACCTAATCTTCTCTCAATAAGTTAGGATCCCTCCTCTGCCTCATGAAAATAAATAAGTGCCTATGCACAGTTCTTTGAAAATGAAAAAAATAAAAATAAAAATGAAAAATAAAATAAATGTGAAAGAAGAGAAAGGCTTCCTGCGCAGAGAGGTGATGCAAGTAACTCTGCCTGGGTATTGACCGGGCTCATTGGCAGCAAAGTGATGCTTGTGTTCCTACGTGACTCCGCTGAGGTATTGTCCAGGGCTGCTGGCAGCAAAACAAAACCACAGATGAAACTAAAAATTTGACATTTATATTACTTGTGTATCATTATACCCCTCATCCCTAATCGAAACAACTTAGTTGACTTCGCTTAGTATGCATGCTAACAGATCAAGAGAATGGCAGGGAATATATCTTTAACTCAAGCTAGTGAAGAAGCCATGATGATCAAAGAATCGAACAATAATTCTAGAGGAGTTAGACTCACTCTACATGAAATAGGGTACGTACAGAGAGCTGGAGTTCTACTAGTGTGTCACCAATGTTGTAGCGGCTACAACCACCCTCCAAACTTTTTCCTTCACTTTGTTTTGGAGCCTCCCTTATCAAAATATCATCAATGTGTCTTGCACTGCTCAGGTACTTTTGTTTACATTTGAAGTTATCTTTCGCTTTGTAGCTTGTGATTGCTTACCTGTTCTGTTGACCAACCGCAAGCTGACCTCATGACTTGGTTTACATCTGTTTCATGCACTGTCTTGGAAAATTATGCAATGCTAGAGGGCAACCATCCTTTCTCTCAAGAATTGTACAAAGCAACCCGATAATCAGCCCTGTTCCCAGAATTGTGCAGATCATTCCGCCAGATAGTCTTGCTCAAAGAAATTGTGTAGAATATCCGAACACTGGGCTTCAGCGTAGGAATTGTGCAGACCTAGCTGGAAGCTTGTCTTTAGTTGGGAAATTGCACAGATCATGAGAGGCGACCATAGCCACTTAGCCCAGGAATTGCGCAGAAGCATTCTTTCAACTATTGTCCGCTGCATGTGTCGGTAGGTTGCGCAGTTCCGTCCAAAACTGAGCAATTCTTCCTAGCATGCATGGCAACTTTTCTCGAAAAAGAAAAAAAGAAAAAAAAGAAAAAAACATCCCTAAAAAATAGGGATCTATTTTTATCACTGGGAGTTACACTCCAGTTGATTTTAGAAACTTCCCGCCACTTGTCACTTTTTCGTATATTTTTGGCATGCACGTCATAAACCCTAAATCTACCAAATCTATTTAAACGATACCCTAGAGCTCATTTGACACATCCGATCTTGGATCTCTAGCATTCCCAAGGCATCTAGGAACATTCGACACAGTTGGCACAACTTTTCTGGGTAAGTTTTGTTTTTCAAGTCTTTTGCTGTGTTTTTTGTCACTTTTATTTCCTTGGCTTGTGTGAGTGTTGTTTTTCATGTCTTATTGAACGATTGTTTGCGTTTTAGTTTTTTTAACTTTTAGAAGTGATGTTTCAAGTTTTTCATTGTCTTTCTTAAGTGTCGCATGCATAACAATGTTTTTGCACTAACATTTGTCGTTGTAGTGACCCTCTCCGCATATTTGTCAACGGTTTTTCATTGTCTTTCTTAAGTGTCGCATGCATAACAATGTTTTTGCACTAACATTTGTCGTTGTAGTGACCCTCTCCGCATAACAATGTTTTTGCACTAACATTTGTCGTTGTTAGATGAAAAAATATTGTCTTGCGGATAAGATAAGATCATATATACAGGTTATGAGCTTCTGATGCTTTGCTTGATCTGATCTAAGGGTGCACCTATGTGGTTGATAATGGTTGATGGATCGGGATCATAAAGACTTAAATGTATTATCATTATGTGGTTTGATCATGGACAATCTAGATTTGAATACTGACGCATGTTTTATTCTGTAAATGATATGATTTGGGTATGACTAAAGTCTGGAATGTCTAAGTTACTATTTGGAGATATGTATGTTGTTTCGCTTTGGTAAAAGTGCGTATACACACTGGTTCGACACATCGAAGTAGTGTATACCTTATGAACTATGATGTTTGAAGTTATAATTGGCTTTGGTTGTTGATGCAGAGTTTTGGGTTTTGCTTTATGTTAAGGTGACTGCATTCTGGTGACAGTATTTTGAATGTTCAGATTGATTGATTGTGATTTGTTTCAGTGATGATGGAAGAGACCTAATGATGGATTAGGATCATAATGAATGATCGTTATGTGATGTGATGGGCTAGATATGATTGTTAGCACATGTTTTATCCTTTATATGTGATGATCTGGATATGTCTGAAGTTGGGAAGTGCAGTGAAGTTATAAGTAAGTATTTGCAGATCTATACGCTAGTTCACTTTGGTGAAGTTTCGTATACATGCCGGTTCGGCTCTTCCAAGTTGTGTATACACTCTGATGCATGGTTTTGAGGTTACAGCTGGTTCTGAATGATTATGCAGTGTTCTAGGTTCAAATATGTGTACTGGTTACAGTGATCTATCTGTTCCAGTTGATTTGTTGAAGTTGATTAAGTATGAATGAATGGTTGATTCAGTTGTGTTAGAGGTTCAAAGGTTGTTAGTGATTGATTGAGTTTGGTTTATTTAGAGAGTGATGATTGAGTTTTAGTAATTAGTTGATGCGGATGTAGTTGATGGTTGTATTGCAATGGTGATTAGTTCTAAGCCAAGGAAAATTTTAAGGATGGAAAATTTTCTTGAAGTTTAAAAACATTGGCAAATCTCACTAATCCCTAATATGCAAACTATAAAATGTTTATTGATATATTTGTAAAATTATTCAAATTTATAATGATTTTATATATAGTCTCTATATAATGTTGGCAATTTTTAAGGTAAAATGGTTTTATATTCTAAAATTTGGGCGAATAATCTTTTATAAAAATTAGAAATTGGCGAATATTTTTTGTGGAAAATCATGCAAAATTAGTCCACTGGGCGAACATTAGCCCCTAAAATTTTCCATGTTCTAAGCTTTAATGTTGTTGATGGGTCTAGTATGAAAATTGGATGAAACGAGGCCTTCATGTGTATTGTTGTGTACCGGGAGAATCCAGTCTGAAAATTTATGAAATGTGGTCCCTAGAGGAAGAAAGAAGGTCGTAGCCTTCTGTAGGCCGGCGCCTACGTACTAGTAAACATATCATCTAGTACAAGAGCTACGGGGTTGTAGCTCCCTTCCAGTAGAAGCTGGAGAAAGAGAGAAGGTTGAAACCTTTTGCAGGTAGAAGCCTGTGTACTGGTATGAGTTTGCACTAGTACAAGATTGTAAACAGATTTTCTTATTATTAAAAGAAGACAGAGACGACAACAGCAAGTGGTTTTCACCCACATTGGGTTTCCACCTTAAATCTTGGTGTTCATGTGTGTTTCTTATGTGTGATGGTTCATTTTGTTATTAAATGCACATGGTTACTGTTTAATGTTTAATAAAGTATTGATGCACAAATAAAAGATCAACATATGATGAATTAACTGAATCATAAGTTCACTAGATATACGTTGGTTGCCTTAATAACAGTTGCATGCACACGCGATTTCCCTTCACTGAAGTAGCATATATAAATATGATTATGGAAATGAAAAAGTTATTGATCTGCAAATACTGATTCACCCCCCCTCTTAGTATTATTTCCAACAATTGGTATCAGAGCAAGTCCTTTGGTAGAAGCTTGATCGCTTAAAGGATATACGTAGAAACAATGGGAAAGAAGAAAGCACCTCAAAAGAAGAAGGCATCTCAAAGGTACTATGACAGTGGGAGAAACGACTGGGGATTATGTGGAAGCAACTCTTCAGATTCAGAATCACCACAGAATGAAGATGAACAAGCAAAAGAACTATCAGGTATGAATTTGTTATCCTCTAGTGATACATTTCTTTATTCATTTGAAGATGGTGAAAGTGACAGCGAAACAACTGAATTTGCTCTTATGGGTGAAAGAGAAAGATATCAAATAGAGGCAGAATTTAAAAAACTCACAGACAAAATTAGAGATCAACATGATCTATTGGACAAAAGGAAGTGTGCCTACAAATAAGAAGCTACTAGATTAAAAGCTCAACTGGAGGAAGGAAACAAAGTAAGAAAGCAGTACAAGGAAAAGGAAGATCAATGTCAAAAGCTACAGGATGAAGTGACATCATTAAGAAATGAAGTAAATAAAAGGAGAACAACAATCAAGAAACTTAAAGATAGATCTAGTTACTATGAAAGTCTTGAAGCTAAGATCCTCTTTCTAAAAGAAGATCTTGAAAAATCAAATAAGTAGAATGAAGAACTACTCCAAGCTCTTGAAGAATAAGAAAACGAAGTTCTCGAATTAAGACAACAAGTGGAAGAAGGAAGAAAAGTTGAAGAAATCATGAAGGAGCAGTATCTTGAAAAGGAAGATCAATATCAAGTTGAGGTAAATATCCTAAAAGGTAGATTAGAAGAAAATGATAAGCTTTTATGATTTCAAGATAGTACTAAGATTTTGGATGACATTCTTATTAGTCAAAGGTCTCTTGCCATCAAAATTGGTCTTGGTTTTCGTGAATCTGTTGAAAGTGAATCTAGTTCACAAGGTGAGGCAAGGAACTCTAATGCAAAATTTGAAATGCTCAATAAGGAGATGAGAGGTCAACCCCATCAACAACCAAGGAAAGAAATTCCTCAAAGAAAATATTTTACTCCTAATTATGGAAGTAATAATCGGTTATTTCCTCAAATGAATAATTTTGAATGCTTTATATGTCATAATTTTGGACATGTGGCAGCAAGATGCAGAAGTAGAATGGTTCAAGACCGTCACACAGAAAGATCATCAACTTCCAGGTACTTTAAGGGATATTGTTTTTCTTGCAATATGTTTGGTCACAAAGCCATTGGTTGCTATAGAAGGAATATGAAACATGTAATATGTTATGCATGTGACAAGTTTGGACATATAGCAAACGAATGCAGGAGAAAATTTTGGGCACCATACCAAAAGGAGAAAACATCATCACACTTGAAGATATGGAAGAATGAGGAAGTATAGTCAAAAAAATGTGGCATGGCACAATGTACAGACATAACAGACTCAGGGGGAGCTGAAAGTGTGAAACTTCATACGCAAGTTTCGTGAAGACAAGTCACATATATATATGATTTAGAAGCTGCACAGTCACGTATATGTGGTTTGAGGAAAAATGCAGTGGAACAGACTCAGAAAAATTGATTTGATATGATTTAGACAATTATCAGTTATCTTTTATGTTGTGATGATAGATGACTACAGTCTGTGGATGTTATTTAGAAGTGCTTTTGATCCTCACAAGATTGTTGATAACTTGATGTATCTCTGATTGATGATGATGCCTTGATACTTCTTACTGATATATGCAATGATCAGATTTGACAATGAACAGGCGGAACAAGTTTAGGGGGAGAACATGTTATGCTTCTAATAAAGCATTGTTGGCATTATGTTTAGAAGTATTTGGTACCTAACCAATGATGATGATGCTTATGTGGCTAAAGTGTTTAAATTATACATCTTGTTATGTGACGGTTATGAATTGCCCATGATGAAATCTCAGATGATACTTGTATTGCTTAGGGTTACATAGTTGTTATTCAAATCAGATTTATGGATGATTGTGGATGACTTTTTGATGATGTATACAATACATATATGTTGCTTACATGGTGATCTTCATAAGGACAAGGAGAAGTACAAAGCTTGAGTACACAACTTCATTATTTGATGATAAGCCACTCATTTCTTTTATGCTGGTGTCATCATGCCTTCAAAGATGCATATGGTGTAGTTATGATTCAAGATTCCTATAGTTCTTGGCTCTCACATCATTGAGGATTGTTGTTGTTGATGGTATCAAGAAAGCTGGACAAATGACCATGCGCTCATGGTTTGCTAGATACATAATTGATGGATACACATTATGTTGGATACATGGATGATTACTTAAGTTGCATATTGATAAATATTGTTGGTTGGCCAAGAGAATGGTGTTATTGCAGGTTGCATGAAGACATAGTTATTTGAAGACATGGATATTCGAAGACATGGCTTACTTAGTCACATAATGATGATGAGTTCTTACCTTATGATGATAGGTTGATACTCACATATGTTGATTATCATGGTTGATGCTTATCAGATGTGGGATGTTCCCTAGTGATGATACATGATTGATATATTGAAGCTTCTTGTGGAAAGATCATGCAGTTCTTGATGATGATGTTATGATTGTAGATGATGACTATGGTGTTTTCACATACATATGATATGATGTGAATGATTTTATGCTATTGCTTGGAGATATGACATATGCTTAGTTGATTCATGGAAGGTTATGATAAGGCTCCTTTTACTAAGGAAACGAAGCAAGTTGATCTTGATGAGATCAAGAGGATGAGTTGATATCTATATGTGGCATACTTTGTCACATGTTGATGATATTTACACTGTCATATCTTGGGAACTAATGATGAACATATACGGGTTGTTGGTCTAGATGTTGTTGACAGATGCTTGTGGTGCAAATCATACATGGTGTATGATAGTTGTTGATGACTATCATGGTCTTGTTTAGATATTTGGTCTTGTTATAAATGTCATGTATATCATTCGATGTAAAGGTCATATAAAGACCCATGATGTAATAATTTGTCTATGTTTGTCATAGTTTTTTTATGAGTCTTTTTTGGTCATATGATGTAATTTGTACCCCCACTATGCATGGGAAGGATGATGTAATAATTGCTATATTTCAGTCATGTATAAATTGGTATATCTCCACTTGGTTGGGAGGATGAGTCAAATTCGGTATATCCCCACTTGGTTGGGAGGATGAATCAATTCGGTATATCCCCACTTGGTTGGGAGATTGATGTATGTATGAGTCATTGATGATAGGAAGGCCAAACTTACTTAGTTGAGTTATAAAGTCATGTTATTCTTTTGGAAAATATTTGCAGACTCTGCATGTGATCAGGGGGAGCATGGATGATATAGTGCATCTCAACATAAACAAAGGGTGAGTTCAATCAGAGAATTCAGCATGTGCCTAGGGGGAGCATGATCAATGTTTATATTCAGCTATTTAGATATGAAAGTCTTCATTTTGGTCAGCCCTTTGCCCTTGATATCAAAGGGGGAGAACATCTTGGTCTGTACTTTGCCCTTGATGTCAAAGGGGGAGAGTATTTTGGTGTTGCTTGTTATCTCTAATAGTTTCTACAGCTTACAGTAATCAACACCAACATGGTTGCCATCAAGTCCAAAGGGGGAGATTGTTGGAATTATGATGCATGTGTTGTACTTGATGGCAACACACTTATAGCAGAACAACTCACTTGTATATGGTAACTAGATGAATCTATGTATCTAGATGAATCTACAGGAGAGATATTAGATGTGACAAAATGCATGATAGTTGTGTTTACAGATATGACAAAATGCAGGGCAGTTCAAAGGAATCAGTTTAGAATGAAAATCACATTATAACAGGTCTATTCAGAGGGAACAAAGTAATGATACAAAAGAATAGGATGAAGGAACAAAGGACTACAGATCAAAATCAAGAAGTTGAATAAAAATGACATTTTCAGGTATGTTAAGTTGTATACGCGAGTTCACTGTAGAAAAAGAGCATATACACGCGGATTAACAGAACAAAAGGAGCGTATACATATACACGCACTTTCACAGGAGGAAAGGCGCATACATGTTGGAAAACCAAGGTTTTGGTCCGAGGTATTTAGTCCAAGGTATTTTGGTCTAAGATATTGATCCAAGGTATTTGGTCCGAGGTATTGACCCTAGGTATTTGGTCCAAGGTATTGGTCCTAAGTGGTTTTGGTCCAAGGTATTGAGAAAGGCCTAAAACTATATAAGGAGGAGAAGATCATTAGGCCAGTGTGTGCAAGTATTGAATATCTTCTAAAGTGTTAGATCATATATACAGGTTATGAGCTTCTGATGCTTTGCTTGATCTAATCTAAGGATGCACCTATGTGGTTGATAATGGTTGATGGATCGTGATCATAAAGCCTTAAATGAATTATCATTATGTGGTTTGATCATGGACAATCTAGATCTGAATACTGACGCATGTTTTATTCTATAAATGATATGATCTGGGTATGACTGAAGTTTGGAATGTCTAAGTTAGTATTTGCAGATATGTACGTTGTTTCGCTTTGGTAAAAGCGCATATACACACTGGTTCGACACATCGAAGTAGCATATACCTTATGAACTATGATGTTTGAAGTTACAGTTGGTTCTGGTTGTTGATGCAGAGTTCTGGGTTTTGCTTTATGTTCTAGTGACTGCATTCTGGTGACAGTATTCTGAATGTTCAGATTGATTGATTGTGATTTGCTTCAGTGATGATGGATGAGATCTAATGATGGATCAGGATCATAATGACTTATCATTATGTGATCTGATGGGCTAGATTTGATTGCTAACACATGTTTTGTCCTTTATATGTGATGATCTGGGTATGTCTGAAGTCGGGAAGTGCAGCGAAGTTATAAGTAAGTATTTGCAGATCTATATGGTAGTTTGCTTTGATGAAGTTGCGTATACACGCCGGTTTGGCTCTTCCAAGTTGCATATACACTCTGATGTATGGTTTTGAGGTTACAGCTGGTTCTGAATGATGATGCGATGTTCTAGGTTCAGATTTGTGTACTGGTTACAGTGATCTATCTGTTCCAGTTGATTTGTTGAAGTTGATTAAGTATGAATGAATGGTTGATTCAGTTGTGTCAGAGGTTCAGAGGTTGTTAGTGATTGATTGAGTTTGGTTGATTCAGAGAGTAATGATTGAGTTTTAGTGATTGGTTGATGTAGATGTAGTTGATGGTTGTATTGTAATGGTGATTAATTCTAAGCTTCAATGTTGTTGATGGGTCCAGTATGAAAATTGGATGAAACGAGGCCTTCATGTGTATTGTTGTGTACTAGGAGCATCCAGTCTTAAAATTTATGAAATGTGGTCCCTAGAGGAAGAAAGAAGGTCGTAGCCTCCTCTAGATCGACGCCTACGTACTAGTAAACATATCGGCTAGTACAAGAGCTAGGGGGTTGTATCTCCCTTCTAGTAGAAGCTAGAGAACGAGAGAAGGTTGAAACCTTCTGTAGATAGAAGCCTGTGTACTGGTATGAGTCTGCACTAGTACAAGATTGTAAACATATTTTTTTATTATTAAAAGAAGACAGAGATGACAGTAGCAGGTGGCTTTCACCCACATTGGGTTTCCACCTTAAATCTTGGCATTCATGTGTGTTGCTTATGTGTGATGGTTCATTCTATTATTAACTGCACATGGTTACTGTTTAATGTTTAATAAAGTATTGATGCGTAGATTAAAGATCAACATATGCTGAATTAACTGAATCATAAGTTCACTAGATATATGTTGGTTGCCTTAATAACAGTTGCATGCACACGCGAGTTCCCTTCAATGAAATAGCGTATATAAATATGATTATGGAAATGAAAAAGTTATTGATATGCAAACACTGATTCACCCCCCCTCTCAGTGTTATTTCCAACACTATATAGTTGTCCAAGAGGGTCAAATAGGTGTATCTAGGCTGACTTTCCCAAGGAGGGTCAAATTGAAAATCTTGTGAGCTTATAATATAAAAATAAAAATTGATTTCTTTTTGTTTCAAATGTCTAAATGAAACATGACTCAAATAAATGCTCTTTTGACTCAAATAATTTGTTTTTGACTCTTTTGAATCTAAGCATGAAGAACACACTTTAACAAAATACATATAATAAATACATTAATGAAATTTTTTATATTATGAAGACCAACTCTAATTACAATTTTAATAATTAGAGTGTTAATAGTTTTAACTCTGCTTTGTTTAAAAAAATTGAACATTGTTTAGATAATCTTCGGCAAAATCACATAACCAATCTTTTGTCGACGCGTTTCGAACCAACTAGTGTGGTTCATCGTCAGGACAAGTTGAAGAACCAATCCGGCTTATGCTTGATTAAATAGAGTGTGCAGAGACTCCAACGGCTATAATGCTAACGGCTAATTTTGACCTAATGAACCTGGTCAAAACACTAAATTAGTTAATTAATATTTCTAGAAAATAGCTAAAATAGGTAAATAAAGGAATTCATTTGTTAATTAAAAAAGATATATTATTATTAATATCACAAATATTTATTATAATGGTCATTAATCTATATTTAATATTATTCAATATTATTTAATTACAAGGCATGGTAATAAATTACTATTATTTTATAATTTAGTTACAATAGGTAATTATGTAATAATTATTAAATGGACCATTGGTAAGTTGGATCTTCACTATTTAGGTCCTTAAATTATATCATATTTCTTATTAAATATAAAGGTTCATTAAAATAATAAGTTATATAACATAATATATGCTTATTAAAAAATCTATAACTACTAAATAATTTATAATTCCCAACAAATGTTAAAACATTATTATTCTTAGAATTAAGATATAATTTAGGGTAAATTATAACTAATATTGTTGGTACATCATAATTTATCTTTTAATTCTAATGGTCAAATGATCAATATTCGTTCAATACTTTTTTATTCAATAAGAATATTAAATATATTATTACCTATAGGGTTGATAAAGCCCATGTTTATTACTAATAGTATACTACTATTATTGGTATATTATAACCTAATGGACAAATTTTTATTAATGAACATTATTTATTTAATATTTATTTATTCCAATAATAAAGTTAACTCCGTCAATAGGTAAATATATTATTCTTTATAAGGTTTAAAAAAGGGGTTTCTTAGATAATAGTTAAAGGGAAAACTCAATTCTAAGGTTATACTAGAAAAATTATAAATGTATAAATAATGGAATTAAGCCCAATAGTATCATAAACGGGTTAAAGATAATACAATAATAAGCCCGAAACTCATTCTTAAAGACTTAAACACTCCATAATAATAGGATAAATCTGCCAAAAGAAAAACCAAAGGAGGGGGAAGACAGAAACCCTAAGACAGAGCAAAAGGCTAGGAAGATAAGGCTGGGACCCAGCAACTGCTAATCTTCCAGCCATCATCCCTATTAAGATTGTTCGGCCTTTTCTCGATCTCCAGGGCCTCTCTAAATTTACGATGGTGAAACTGCGCAACTTTGGCAATGACTTGAGCCTCCTCTATACATACATGATGCATAGTTTTCCCCGCATGCTCAGCCAGGGCCGAGGACTTGATCCTACCATGTCTTAAGTCAGCCGAATGCTCGCTAATCCGCTGATTGATAGAGCGACCCGTTTCACCAATATAAGGGGTCCCACAGGAACAGGGAATGACATAGACCCCTTTCATGTCCTTAGGGTCAATCGGGTCTTTCACAGACCTGAGGGAGCCACGGATAGTATTGAGAGGTCTAAAAGTAGCGGGAACACCATACTTCTTCAGAATCCTCGCAATCCTGTCTGTGGTTCCTTGGATGTAAGGAAGGTTCACACCCATGAAATGATCATTAGGAACCTTACGGATTGAAGGCTCCTTCTTGGCCTTGAGGAAGGCTTTTTGACCGAGGTGCCTATTGTAACCGTTCTTCTCAAAGACTTCCAGGAGGTGAGCCTTCTCCGTTTCCAGGCTCTCCTCATCCGAAATTCTAACAGCACGGGTGGCAAGCGTGCTAAGAACCCCTAACTTCTGAGCAGGGAAATGATGCGACGAGGCATGCAAGTATTGCTCAGTATGCGTCTTCTTTCTATACACCCGATGAGAAAAGGAACCATCCACCTTCTTAGAGATGAGAACATCCAAGAACGGAAGACAACCATTATCTTCTTTTTCCATCGTGAATTTAATGGCGGCGGATTGGTTATCTAAACAATGTTATGGATCACAGAAGTCTAAATTCCTTAAAAATTGAACATGTAATGTCATTTTTTATTTTAATAATTAAAAATATTAAAAAAAAATATAAATAAAGAAATATAATTTAAAATAAAAAAATTAATAAAGGGCGGCTTACATGATTCGTATGGTTTGAATCTATTGAAGGTTCAAGAGTTGAATGTGGTGAGGAATGCGTTGAGGTAGAGGGGAAGAAGCTCATGAGTGGAGAGTGGGCCCCATCTCTAGAGCATAGTTTATAACATAAAACTTATCATATAACTCAACGCCCTTTTTAATATGTGGTATGGTTACGTCCACCCACCATTTTTCTTCCTTCCTTCCTTGGGGTGGGTTTTAGAATGTGCATGTTAAGAAAACGTTGGCGAGTCGGCCTTCCAGGTCCCCATGTCACATCACGCTCACGCTTTTTAAACTAATCTTAAACTAATTTATCTTATAACATAAAATCAATCTTATGTTATAGGGTTTTAATTGAGTGACGGCTGTATAATTTTTTTAATTATATGTACAATTATAATGTATATTTATCGTATAACATAAAATCACTCTTATATTATGTTATAAGGTTTTAATTGAATAACGGCTGTATAAATTAATTTTTTAATTATATGTACAATTATAATATATATATATTTATTTATTTATTGGAGTGAACGTAATATGTTTTAATTATGTGTCCAATTATAATGTTGGAGTTACGTGGAGGTGGGAGAGAAGCAGGGTGTAGTGGAAGGAAGGGCCCACCATATTAAACATAAAACATAAGCTTGTTATGCTCCATGCGTTGCCTTTAATATGATATATGGAGGCCTTTTAATGTGGTATATATGAGTGGGAGGGGTTAGTTGGTGCTCTAAATGAAATCCTCGGGAATGAATCTTCGGAGTGATCTAACCTCTCGGATGTGATGGTTATATATATATATATATATATATATATATATATATATATATATTTTGTATTTTATTATTGTGTTGTTTTAATATATATACCATAATTTATTTTAAAGGTTTTTAATTAATTAATAAAATTAATATATAATTAAATTAAAAATTAAATTAATTAGATAAATTAAGTAAATAAATAAGTTTTAATTGTTTTAATCAAATTAATTATATTTATATATAAAATAAAATTTGTCTAAGCAATGAAATTGACTAAATTTTGACTAAAGATATCTTTCAAATTGTAAGTGGGAATCAAGAAGGATTTGAACTGCTAGAAAGATGGCAACAAAATAAAAGCAATCAAACAATCAAAAATTAAAACTGAGAAAACTAAAAATATCCCAAAATTAAAGCATTATAGAAGTGATATTAATGAAAATTTACATGGGGGGACCCATAATTTTAAACCACTTAAGGTGGATTGTTGAGGCGTCAAAAGGAAGCAAAAGTCTCCTCAATTCGAGAGGATGTGTACTTGGCTTATTCAAGTACACAGGTATATCATGAGGCATGGTTGGTCGACTCAGGCACATCTTATCATATGACATCTCATGAGAAGTGGTTTTGTGAGTTTGAAAGATTTTATGGTGGTGATTATTTCTTAGGAGACGACTCAACAACTAGAATCATTGGATAAGGAAAATTCAAATTGAAGCTCCTGGATGGAAGGATTAGGATACTCTCTAGTGTTCTACACATCCCAACATTAGCTAGAAATTTGATTTACGTAAGCAAGATGAACGATGCAAGTGTAAAAATAGTGTTTGAAAAGGATACCTACAAGATGGCTCAAGGAGGATTGGAACTCTATATAAGTTGTTGGGAGGCATTGTTAGTGATGGGTGCAACAATTCCATTTTTCTCAAGAGTGGAGCAAAAGAAGGAAAAACTATTTCAGCCTCAAGAGAAAATCTATGTTGTGGCATCAAAGACTGGGATATATTGTGGAGAAGGGCCTTCGAGTACTACATGGTAATGGTATGGTAGAATGTATGTCTAATTACTCCATAGATTTTGATTACTATGAACATTATTTATATGGGAAGAAAAATCGAATGAGACCCTCCTTTATGCTAAGAGGGAAATGGGAATACTATAGATAGTGCATAGTGATGTCTTTAAACATGTATCGAATGCATGATTGGATAAATTTGTGTACTATCTCTCATTTATAGATGAATTCTTGAAGAATACATGGATATATTTCATCATGAAGAAATTTTAATTCTTTGACATATTTAAAGAAATTAAGGCTCTAGTGAAGAGTCAAACATAGAAGAAAATAAGGTGTTGAGGATGAATAATGGTAGAGATTTCTACAAGAAGGAATTTGAAGAATCTTGTAAGAAGTTTGGTATAGCACGGTCGAAGACTTCCCTATACACACCTCAACAGAATGGAGTTTCAAAATGGATGAACATGACGTTAATGGAGAAAGCAAGGATCATTCTTAGTGATGTTGGGTTAGGACAAGAATTCTAGGCAGAGGCAGTGAATATTGCATGTTATTTCGTAAATAAATGAACCTATTTTTAATATCGACATAATGTGTCATAGATTCCTCCATAAAAAATTGATCATGATACAATAGAATCCTTTTTCCTTTCACAAAGTCATATATACCATACAAATTGATCTTGTTCTAAATACATTCATGCTATATTTACATTTTGTAAGGTTGGTACTTGATGTAGATCAAAGTATTATTCCATCTACAATATCCATGTTATAAGATCATTATCATCAAACTTCATCGCATCATCTTCAAAATGTAGCAGTTCTTTGGTGTTGAATTGAATCTTTAATTATGCAGATCTTGGATTGAAAAGTCATGATTAGGGTATTGTGATTCAATACTTTTTCTCTCCAATTATGATAAAATATTCCCCATGTGTGATTGATTTTAAACCTCGTACTTACCCTCGTGTCCATGATTTCCTAGGATCTCTGTATCCCTTTTAGGGATATTTTGTAATAGCATTGTTTGTATTTTTATTATGTTTTCCTTAATTTTAGTCATGGATTTTTGTATTTCTTCCATAACATATTGCATTTCTTCCCTTTTTTCCTTTCTCCTTTATTCCATATATGATAACTAATCTTCTAACTTGGATATCGAATATTGGAATCTTCTATTTCTTCATGAGTCATGGATGAGATTTATAAAGGTTAAAGTGGTAAAGTAAATTTTGAAGCACCCTTAGGATCCATGTGAATAAGTAATAATGCTCCAATTTTTCCTCTTTAACACAACTTTTGAATCACCAAAAATAAATCTTCTAATCAAAAGTCATGCCAATTGTAAGTTGTGTACCTTTCAAAAACCTAATTTGTAGACTATCTTGATGGTTGATCTTTGTCATTATATTTCTATGAAATTTAAAACCTTATCAATCTAATTTTAGTCTACATTACTTTGATATGTCTTATTTTCAATTCTATAGGTTAAACCAACATTTGATGGCCCAAGTGAAAGCTATGGTATTTTTCCAAAACTTGTTTGTTTTTGGCTTCTTTCCAAGAGCAAAATTGTATAGTGTGCCACATGTCCAATTTTTCAAATCTAATTTTGAAATTTTTACTTAATTTACTATAGTATGTCTCCTCATATCTTTGAAAATTTCACACTTTGAAGTGTCCCAGAAAATAATAATAATAATAATGGTGAAAATTCCATGATTACTCATTTTAAATTGATTTTAGGACCATTTACAATCCTGAACTTCCACAGGAGACATTTATGAAATTATAGTGAACCTATTTTTCTCAATATTATTAAAATTTCATGATCTAAATCTTCCAAAAAATATAACTATAGAAAAAATTATAAGATCACACATTTGAAACTAAGTTCGAGACCATTCACAAGCCCTAACTTCCATAAGATATATCTATAAAAGTATAGTGAACCAAAATCTAATTTTTTTATCAAATGTCGAGATGACTCATTTGAAGCAACAAAACCCTCAAATCATAGCTCTAATACCAAATGTAATGAATCTTATGCCTTAAAATGATAAAAAGACCAATAATTATAGCCCACTTCAAGGGGGAAACCTTCTTTTACAATGAATACAATGTATAAAACAAGATTTAATGATCATAAGACAAGGTCTCCTTAGTGTGTGTGTGTGTGTATCTATATATATATATATATATATATATATATATATATATATATATATATATATATATATATATATATATATGTATGTATGTATGTATGTATGTATGTATGTATGTATGATACAAAGGGCATAATTATAATGAAATAGTACAATGAAATATTCTAGATAAGATAACAATAAAATAATAGAAATGTAATAACTCAATATGTAGGGGTTAATAAGAGGTTTTAAGGTTAACATGATGCTTATATGGGGCTTAACATCATGATATGTGTAAATTTATTGCCTAAGAGAATATTATAGTCGAACAGGTCATTTATAACGTCCACATCAAAATGCACTCACTTCCCTACTAATTGGATGGGACAATTTTAAGATAACACTTCTCGCTAAGAGGATCAACCACCATACACACATACAATGATCATACATGGAATTAGCTCATATGAACCTAACTTCTTCTAGATTTTGGCCAACACCATGCATGTAGTTACACCTTCATCAATGATACATCATTGAATGATAATGTACTTGATGGACAATGAAATTTGAAAGGCCTTAGAAGGGAGTAAATGAGGGAGCTCAATTTAGTCAACATCAAAGACAATCATTCAATCATTTGAAGGTTTAACAACACCCAAAGAAGATAGTAAAACCATTACCTTGTAAGGGACACATTTAGAGGACTTTTAGAGTTGGCATAGCAATAGGGGATTGATCTAGGTTGTCAACTATAATGTAGTTATGGGCCACCTAAAAAGTCTTTCTGATTTTCCAAATTTTGGTTTCAAAGGTTAAATATCTTTGTTATTACATATTTTTTGTTTTATTAATAATATTTTTCTAGAAATTAACTAGATAGGGTTAAAAGCTACATTTGGTTTTAGAGAAATTTTGGCTTCAAGGGGATGCTTTTGTGGCTAAGGGGTTTGGATCGATCCTATGGTAGACCTTTTTACAATGGGAGATATGAAAAAATATTTCTTATGGTGAAAAGAAATGTTAAGAAGTTCAAAGATAGAGAACGAGAAATTCAATTTAGAAATTTTTGAGCTATGGAAACTCAAAATGGAAGATCTATTAGTGGAAAAATATTGTTGGAAATATTGAGAGGGGGGTGAATCAGTATTTCTTAGCAATTAACACTTTTTAATCTTTTTCAGAGGATTATTTAATCTTCAGTTATCAGTATTGTTCTTCCTCAGATGATCATGAACAATAATCAACTATAGACAACATCATACAATAATGTAGAAAGATAAAACAAAGGTCACAAATATTTTTAGGTGGAAAACCCCCTCTAGGTCAAAAACCACTGAACGCTTCTTTAGTAATTGTCTTCTCCCTGTTAAAATAAAATTGATTACATCAAGATTTCAACTACAACTGAGCGAGGTGTCAATCCCTTAATTCATAAGCTACAACTTGTATAACGCTACTAGACCATAATATCCTGTTGCAACCAGAAGGACGCCCCAACAACCTGTAGATTAGGCCACAACCTGATGAGTGCCCCAACACTTTGTTTACCAGATGTTGTCGAAAAGGATGCTTCTACACCCTGTTAGTTTATCAGCCAAAACTGAATGGACACCACAATGCCCTGTCCAAGCCGCAACTTGCCCTAGCACCACCCTACCACCCTAAAGTGTTATCAAGTCACAACTTGAAGGTGACTCCAATTACCTTCCATGCACCACCCTACTGTTTCTGGGAAAACTAGTGCCTTTATGATCGACTAGCCCTCTAGGTTTGACAGCTACCCTAGAAACAAGAGTTTAAAGCAATTCGTGATTTCGTCTATGTATAAGAGATAAGAGAAAGACAAAGGAACCAACCTGGATCTTCCACTTAACTCCTTGTTTGATCTATCTCCCCCTTGACAGAGCTTACAACTCCTCTCCATACCTATCTTGCTTGGAGAGTACCTGTAGAAACACAGTAACAAAGAACCGTCAAAGCATCTTGACCTATTATATCATAATCATTACAGAATTAGAAATATAATGAACATACAATGGCATTCACAAATGATAACATTCATAATTACACAGTTATATGGAAGAAAACTTAAAGAAATTTATTAAATAGAAGGCAGAATTACAACCCACTTGTCTGATCCAGCATCATCCTCCCAGCATGAAGCCCTCTTCACCTCATGAAATAGCAAGATCATACCAACAATACAATGCTCTTTCTCAAATACAAACTATCAGCACTTCCTTGCAATTCACAAAATTCTAGCCTCTAGATCTCTCAGATGAGGGATCCATTTATAGATGTGTGCAAGGGTCTTAGTCATCTCTGGGTTTTTGATTAGTGTCACTCCACTTGTTGCATTTGGTTCCACTTGGAGATTTCTTGGATCTCTTACTCATCCCTAGGCGAATTCAGAGAGGCAAGTGTCATATGAGAAGTTTCTAGAAGATTCCATGAGCATCCACTTAGAAAACTGTCTCAGACATTTGTCCATCCTCTCTCATCGCACCCTACAGAAGGCCTCATCAGTATGCATCACACCTGGCTAGTGTGGAAGTCAGTATGCATCACACCCTGATAGTGGAGCAGTTAGTATGGTCCAGTTTATGCCAATTCTGGATGGTTTTTCAGGTGGAACTTTTGGGGAATGATGTAATCAGATGGCCGTGATATTTTAGGGTATGAAACAACACTTTTAGGGGTTGAAGAGCCCTAGTTTATCAAAATATAATATTGGGGATGAAGTGCCCAAATATATCTATAACAGTTGCCCCCTAAAGCATAACGTCGTAAATCTTAATGTCGGGTGAAATGCTTTATCATGAGGATCTGAGGTTTTAAACTGGAAGGTGACCTGTATAAGATACAATATAATACATCATCATAATATAATTTTCATGATCTAGCTGAGGTGGGCATTCCCATGCTCAGCTTTATAAATTGATTTCATGTACATAGAATAGATAGTTGTCTGCATATGCAGACTGGTGATTATTCAGATGTAGAGTCATCATCCTTGGTTCGAATGACCATCTGTGTAACTTCTTAGTACATTTGATGTTTTTATATCCCTGAATATATTGCAGCCCGGATGGATGAAACTAGATCCAGGGTCTTCAAACTTGTTCAATCTTCGCCCGATGTACAAGTCGATCCATGTGAAGAGATGTTTTGAAGTCGAACATGGAAAGACATCGCCTGATTACCAGCCAATAATGTGAGCTGTTAACAGACGTGAGAGGAATCACCGATAATGATAATGACCCTCAAGGTACTACAGTACAATTCACGTGGTGTGAATATATGATCCGATGTCAAACACCACGCAAAATCTTTCGGTCGAAGGCCATTGATGTCAACCTGTCGCCGGAAGTGAGAAACTTTCCATTGAGGCATGCAATCTTCAAAGTACTGAAAGGGTTGTTTCTAAGTAAAATTCTTGGATAATGAGCTGACGTCGACAAGAAGTGACTCGTCATAGGAGGGCCTTAATGTATCTCACATCTACGACATGAAACAAAGCAAATGATTTTCTGGAGGTGAAAATGATCTGACGACACAAGGTTCAGGAATGGCGGTCATGAAAAATGAAGGTTGAAGGTATTTCAGTGGATGAGGCATTAACCGGGTTTGTGGTTTCTCAACTGAATGATTTATTTGAACATGTCGGCGACACTGAGATGGATTGGTAGCGTTAACCCCAAAATATGGATGGTGATGGAGTGAAAGTGTCATGTTCACCAATTGGTGGAGGACCAATGGTGAGATGACCGGTGAATGGAATAACCTAACCCAACTCAATAATGGTGATGGAGTGAAAGTGTCATGTTCAAGAGAGACCTGCTACCATAAAATTCTTCAAGTTTTTTTCTCTTTTTCCCCAGTCATTGCTGACTAGTACCTCTTTAATTTTGTCAAGCTTGAGGAGGATAACATATGCTTGTTCTATAATTTGCCCTTCGGGCAAACCTGTTGCTATGTTTTAACGAGTCTAGCGACAATGAAACTTGTTTTTGTCTAGGTGGACAAGTTTGTCGCTATTATTTTAACGAGTTTAACAAAAAAGATAACTCGGTCCTTTTCATGTTTAGAGAGTTTGAAAAGGGATGAAAAGGGGACTCTGTCTTGTCTCAGGTGGACGAGTTTGTCGCTATTGTTTTAACGAGTTTAACGACAAGGATAACTTGGTCCTTTTCATGTTTAGAGAGTTTGAAAAGGGGCGAAAAGGAAACTCCAGCAATTCTTTTTCGTAGAATAATCCCTTAAAAAGGATAAAATAATACAAAAGTGATGACTTTTTCGATCACTTTAACGAGCCGAAAAAGACAAGCGCTCGAAATTTTTCGTGAGATAATCCCTTAGGTCCGAAAAAGATTAAAATATATAGGAGGGATGGCACTTCCAATCTCTTTAACGAGATGGAAAGGTCAATTGCTCGACAATGTTTTCATATTTAACGAGTTTGAAAAGGGTTTAACGGGGACTCGATATTTCCAAGCACTTTAACGAGCTGGAATGCTCGACAATCTTTTCATATTTAAACGAGTTTGAAAAGGGTTTAAAGGAGACTCGTTTTTGAGGAATGAGTGGTGTTTAGGGTAGCAACTAGTTCCGGGTAAGCTTGGAAGTTCTCAAAACATGGTGATGTGAAGAGGTTGGCTAATAAGACCACTCGTCGCAGCTGTTCCTTAAAAAGGGTAAGCAATCAACTGGAAGCGTATGATCGGCCAAAAGAATGGAGGTGATGGCAGTAACACAAACAAGGCTCAAAAGGCTAATAGCATGGCAATCACAAAGGTTATTTACCGAACGTGGGTTCATTTTTTAACGAGCTTGAACCGTGGGATAACTATGCTCGGTGGTGGGTTTATTTTTTAATGAGCTTAAACCATGGGGGAACTATGCTCGGTCGTAGGTTCATTTTTTAACGAGCTTGAACCATGGGATAACATATGCTCGGTGGTAGGTTCATTTTTTAATGAGCTTGAACCATGGGGGAACATATGCTCGGTTTTTAGTTTTCTTTTTATGCAAGCTCTAAATGACAAAACTAAAAGCTAGAAAAAACAAAACTAAAAAAGCTAGAAACGACAGAAAACTAAAAAAACTAGAAAAGCTAAAAAGCTAAAAAAGCTAAAAAATGAATTTAAAAAAGGTTTGCATGCCCCCAACATGGTGAAAAGGAGAGTCTCCTGTAACCATATGGAAGCATACTGAGGTTAGGTAGGATGGTTTCTTCTGCAGAATAGACAAAACACTTCCTTGGCTTTCTCCGCAGAATAGACAAAGGTGAATGGCGTGTGAGACCAGTCACATAACCTTCAGGGAGGCCGTGTTAGGCAAGATGGTTTCATCTGCAGGATGGACAAAACTCTTCCTTGGCTTCGTCCACAGAATAGACAAAGGTGAATGATGTATCAGACCAATCACATAACCTACAGGGAAACTTATCTTTTCAGCTGGGTTCGTCCGCAGAATAGACAAGGGTGCATGGCCTGTAAGCTTCATTACATTCACCAGACTACTCATGGCAATTAGGTGGATGGAATGAAGGTTGAAGAGATACCACTGATGTACAAGGACCATTTAGGGATGATGATCGACTTGGAGCTATGTTTGAACCAGGAAATTAAAGTTGGTCAACAGTGACAATTTTTCCTTCATGCGAGAAACACATCACTCGGAAGAGTGTTGAAACAATAGCTTCCATGTTATAAACATAGTCATGTCCAAGAATTAGATTGTAATCTAACAGTACTGGGACTACCATCACGTTCAGGTGAATGGTTTTCCTTCCCAAAGTTATCGGTAACTTAGGAAGGATCCCTAATGGTCGACTAGTTCCTTTGTTAAAGCCTGATAAATTTTGTGTAATAGGCATAAGCGATGACAAACCAAGCGCTTTCCAAGCATTTGAGGAAAGGATACTCACTGATGCCCCTTCATCTATGATAGTGCCAGACACGATCATTTTGTAAACTTGTACTATGATCTAGAATGGTACATAAGAAGGAAGGCGGGATCTTGCTAGTCGATTCCAATCAAAGGAAATGACTAGACTACTTAGAGGGGGTACCGAATAAACGGGCGAATTAACCCCTTGAGTAGCGGGAACTGGGGGATTTTCCTCCTGTTGTGAAGGAACGGGTGGATTTACCCCAAGTTCATCGGACTCTGAAGTAACAAAAAGAATTTGAACGATATCGCTCACTCTCTTCTGGAAGGGTATGATCTTTTGAAGGTAAAATCAGGTCAACTATCACCTCGACCTATTGACTTTTGTCGAGTATAGACTCAGAGATTCACTTTCAGTGATAGGTGTTTTGACCGATGGTTGAGTTAAGTCAGTTGGTTTTCAACTAGTAAAGGACTTGGGGAGAGTTTCCTATATCCAGATGGAAGTTGCTGCGGTAAAACAGGGTGGTTATCCAAGACTCTTTTGGCTTCATCCAAAAAAGGACAGTAGTGAAGGGAATGATTACCTTCACATAACCTACATGGAACCTTGACCTTTCCCTTTTGTCCATGAACTTCATTAACACTAGTTCATGGTGTGTTGTCAACATAATCACCAAAGGTTGTTGACATTGGAAGGTGCGAACGGGGAAACCATTCTCTCAAGATCCGCGGAAAGCAAGGGCAATATCGATGAAAATGGTCTCCTCTACAAATTATGCAAGGAAATTTGGGTTTAGGAGCTGTAATGTGTGGATTCACCAGATGATTCATGTTTGCCCCCTTGATGAATTGGCTTCTTCTTCTTCTCCTTCCTTTTCTTCTTCTTCTTAGTCACTTGATTACTAGCATCACTACTTTCACCAAGGGAAGAGGAAGAAGGGGAGGGATAAACAAACGAAGAAGAAGGCGAAGGGTCAACTTCAGTATCAATTGGAGGCTGATTCGATTGCGGAGGAATCATGGTGTTTTGAACCATAGATGTCGAGAATAGCTGTACTGGCAGGCCAATGGTGATTCCGGGAAGGGACAATGTGGCCATATACAGAGCACCAATATTTCCCCAAGAGGAAAAAGGACTAGGATTCCCCTCAAAAGGGATTCCTTGATTAGTGGATCCCGGATTTGTCTCCATATATCTCAACCTAAGATCAACTAAGGAACAGGGATGTTATTCTGAATTTAATTGATTTTAATGACGCTTTGACACAACTTTGCTTTTTCAATTTTTAAGAGTCGAGAAAAAGATAAAGATGACTCTAGTCCCCTTCGATTTTTAATGAGCCTAAAGTGACAAGTGCTCAGATGGACCTTTTGTTTTAAAGAGTTGAAAAGGAACGAAAGTGACTACTCTGGAAAATCTAGACAGAGGATTACCAAACCAATCGCAAAACTGCAATATACACCTTGGTGATAAATTAAAGAGAAATTACCAAGGACTTATGTACAACAGTCAATCTTCCCCAATGATGTGTTCAATGCATTGCGATCGATAGGGTGGTAGACTCAGCTTCCTATGGATAAATGATATAAGCCTATTGTGGTCTCCCAATATATACTCGACGGTACGGGGAGCACAAGTCTGTGCTAGCACTTGTCGTATCAAGGAGGAGGAATCGGCCAACCTTCGATGAAAACGATAGTTACTAGTTTTTACGATGCCAGAACACGTCTCTAGCCTAGACCTCTAGATGTGTTGCATTAAGTTCCAAAGCGTTTTTAAGTTCATTGAAATTTATTTTAGAGTTGATCTTGTTTAAAAGTTTTCCTTTCAATGGTTCACTATGTGATGTTGATTTTGAAATTCCTAAAATGCAATCTACAATGATAAACAATCATTGTTTATTTTGAGCAATGAAAATCCTAGCTACTAGGGAAAGAAAATTACGATTCTTTCAAACAAAGAGCAAGGAGAACACACTAATGCACTTTCCTAAATCATTTTCCACACACAAACTAAATGAAAATGCAAATGCATGTATTTTTTTTCGTTCTCCTTAACGTGAAAATACCAAAAAGTAAAACTAAGTGCAGTAAAAATCTGAAATCTTTCTACTCAAAGCGACATTTTCGACAGTTTCTTTTTCAAAATAAAAAGAAAGACTAAACGACACTTTTCAATTTCGAATAGAAAATTCTTTCGACACTTTGAATATCAAAAAATAAAATGAAATACATGACAAAAAGTTCAATCGACTATCTAGGGAAGGAAGACTCCACGCCACTTCTCTTTTTGACACAAATCGACAGTTACGACACTTTTTGTACCAAAACGACAGATCAATTTAAGCAACTTTTCGACAAAGGATTGTAAATGATGGACAAATACATAAAAACATTTACTAATCCTAATTAATGGAGACTGATCTCTGTGATGCAAGGAGGTTTCAGTAATGAGGCACTGTTCATAAGCAGCAAAAAGAACTAAGCAGAACTGAAAACAAGGACAAAAACCCCAAATTTCTAGAATGGAAATAGGTTCAGTTAGTCATCGCACTTGGGCTTCACAGAAATAGGGATGCATCGCACTTTACAGACTCGAGAGGTGCGATGCATACTGGTTGACAGTGACAGACAGTGCGATGGGACAGGGAGCGCAACTGAAGTGGGTTTTGGCTCAAATTTGTAGATGTTTTTAGTGATTTAAGTTGAGCTATGATGGACAGTAAAGAGAAAAGTACAAAGGAATGATCTTGAGGTATTACTGAGCTACCAAAAAAGCATCTAGAATGCTTGTAAGCCAAATGTTTAATTCATAAACTAAACTAAATATTGACTGAAGCAACATTCATCTACTATGCAATTGCAGAGCAAGAGCAGTTCGAAGGCTACCTGGCTGACTTCAGGCTCTGTCTATAGTTTATAAAACAAACAGTAACAAGAAACAAACATCTATTCGATCCCCAGTGGAGTCGCCATTTTGTTTCTGGGAAAACTAGTGTCTTTTCAATCGACTAGCCCTCTAGGTTTGGCAGCTACCCTAGAAACAACAGTTTAAAGCAATTCGTGATTTCCTCTATGTATAATAAATAAGAGAAAGACAAAGTAACCAACCTGGATCTTCCGCTTAAGTCCTTGGTTGATCTCTCTCCCCTTTGACAGAGCTTGAAACTCCTCTCCGTACTTATCCCGCTTGGCGAGTACTTGTAGAAACACAGTAACAAATAACCGTCAAAGCATCTTTACCTATTATATCATAATCATTATAGAATCAGAAATATAATGAACATACAATGGAATTCACAAATGATAACTTTCACAATTACACAATTATATGGAAGAAAACTCAAAGAACTTTATTAAATAGAAGGGAGAATTACAACCCAGTTTTCTGATCCAACATCATCCTCCCAGCATGAAGCCCTCTTCACCTCATGAAATAGCAAGATCACACCAACAATACAATGCTCTTTCTCAAATACAAACTATCAGCACTTCCTTGCAATTCACAAAATTCCAGCCTCTAGATCTCTCAGATGAGGGATCCATTTATAGATGTGTGCAAGGGTGTGAGTCATCTCTGGGTTTTTTATTAGTGTCATTCCACTTGTTGCATTTGGTTCCACTTGGAGATTTCTTGGATCTCTTACTCATCCCTGGGCGAATTCAGAGAGGCAAGTGTCATAGGAGAAGTTTCTAGAAGATTCCATGAGCATCCACTTAGCAAACTGTCTCGGACATTTGTCCATCCTCACTCATCGCACCCTACAGAAGGCCTCATTAGTATGCATCACACCTGGATAGTGTAGAAGTCAGTATGCATCGCACCCTGATAGTGGAGCAGTTAGTATGGTCTAGTTTAGGCCAATTCTGGATGGTTTTTCAGGTGGAACTTTTGGGGAATGATGTAATCAGATGACCATGATATTTTAGGGTATGAAACAACACTTTTAGTGGTTGAATAGCCCTATTTTATCGACATATAAGATTGGGGTTGAAGTGCCCAAATCTGTCTATAACACCTACCACCCTGACAAGCCAGAAGATCATGTTTCACAATTTTCAAGTGGTATCCCCCTGTGCTCTAAATCAATACAAGAATTTTATAAATAAGATATTTTTGTTGTGTACACCCTATATATTCTTAGTAGTCACTGACCACTATAAAATATTGATCATTGCATAATGTTGCTCAAATTGATCACTGCACTGCACTGCACATCAAACCCTAACTATCAACGCTGCCAAATCAACTGACAATTGAACACGGTAACCATTTCTCATCATTGTATAACGTGTAACCACTGACCATTGCACATCATTGCATGTCACTACTCACATAGGCCATTTCACATCACTACTGAACCATTACACTACACATGAATAGATGAGTGTTCATGAGCTCACAAAAATAGCTACCAACATCATTGTCCCAAAATTCTTGTACTACTGCATGTGAAGAGTGATGATAGCTCAAACCAAGGTGCCTTAGGTCATCCCTATGACCTTCTTGCAAAGATCTCAAACTTGGCCCAAGGAGGGCTATCAACATATGTCTTTTCACTTCTATTGCTAATCACAAATTAAATACTGTTATTCATATCCCATGTCAATAATTTGTACAACAAGGTTATTAACACTTGTCAAGAGTCATGTCTATGTCTCAATTTAACTCACTATAGGTATATAAGTCTTATGTCAAAATAGGTTCACTGTAGTCTATAGGTCAAGCTTGAATGTTATATGTCATAGATTAATCAGTTCAAATCACTGATAAGTGTCTCATTAAATGAGGTCATAATATTATTGTCAAGTTATAAGGTACACAATAATATCATCAAGTCTTTATGTGAAAATTTAAGTCATGGACAAGTCTACCACAGTCAAATCAATGTGTCAAATAAGGTCATTAACATTGTCATATCATCGAAGGTTGTATCACTTAATCAGATGTTAAGTCATTGTCAAATCTATCAAGCCAACATATACATGAGGAT
Organism: Pinus tabuliformis; assembly: GCA_031772625.1. Lineage (NCBI taxonomy): Eukaryota > Viridiplantae > Streptophyta > Pinopsida > Pinales > Pinaceae > Pinus > Pinus tabuliformis. The sequence goes on from CM062818.1 coordinate 1,000,599,363, forward strand.
TATTATCTAAACTTTCAATACATTCGAGTGAATGCCATTTTGTTATGCAAGGCATAGTTCCATTGATCGACTCCTTATACAACAAGTTTCCTTATACAACAAATTTCCAACTACTATTGTTACTATTCATCTATGTCATATGCAATCAACTTCATTCAACTATTCTTGTCACAACAAGTCAAGTTATGTCAAGTCATGTCATTATTTTAAAGTCATAGTCAAATAAATCAAGGTCTGTCAAGAATGCTGCCATAGTTAAATTATTAAGTTAAAATCAAATCAAATCATGTTTTTTTTCTAAGGTCATGTCATTGTTTCACTATTATAATAAATCAGTCACCATATGTCAAGGAATTTACATGCACAATCATTGTTTGTTGTTGCATTAGGACAGTCACAAAGAAACCCCTAATGTGGCCCTAACCAGTCCTAAAAAGGACGTGAATAGACCTAGATCATATGTAAGTTAGATCTTAACAATTTACTTAAAGCCAAACTTCAATACAACTTAGAATAATCCTATTCTACTGATTTTATGAATAGACCTTCACAATTTAGTTGCACAGGTCTGAATTTTAAGAAAAATTACAGGACCGGAGGCACAGATAACACTTCAAACGAGACATATTTGAATTGGCTATTCCAAGAAGAAATTATGAACCAAAATTCAAACTTAATTTCAAGAGACCACACCTTAATTCACCTTAGACAGAATTATTGTTCCATAATCTATGCCCTAATTGTTTTATACCATGGATCTGAATACACCCGTAGCATGCTTGAGATAAATAGTTGTCTCAATAGACTGAGATAAAATAGGCCTAGATTGAGAAACTCACTCTTTTGGAAGTGATATGCACTAACAAAACACCCAGATATGCCAAAAATACATACTCTTATCACCAAGGACTGAGCCTTAAAAGAGGTTGAAGTATGCACAAGAGAAGAGGCACAAAACATAGTTCAAAAAGAAATTTGCAAATCTTATCTCAGGAGGTCGAGTAGGGTAACTTTTGAAATAGGCCGAGTCCAAAGGAATCTGCCCCAATGAAGAGCTAAACAAAACCAACTTCAATCCGTAGACTGTTCTGTGCCTTAGGTGACCGAAAATTTCTTCCTCAAAAAGGTCCAAAAGATTAGATATACAAGATCATTGGTTAAGGATGTTATGTCTTTCAGGTTAGGGTAGGTATCTTTTATAGAGTTTTGAAAGGGGCTCTATGATGTGAACGTTGGAGGAATCTTACACTTAAGCATTATTAGTTATAATTTACAATGATTTATTAATTCTTTTAGACCCCAAAAAATATCAACTACCCTTAAGAAGTTAGGCTTCTAATGAGGTGTAGGGTTTTTATGACACTTGTAATACCCTTTTTAAGATGCTAGTTCCACAAAGAGAATACATGAGATTTATAGTAATATTTGTTTTAAGAATCATTCCTAGAAATATTTTTGATTCCACAAAAATTTAAATATCAATGATTGGCTTAGTGCATATGGTCCTAACTAAGTGTGAAGTCAATGATTGGTTTACTACCTTTGGATCTTGAAGTTATTCAACTTACACATGGTGATATTACAGTGAGAATCCCCGCCATATATTGAAAATCATTCGTGAATAAGGTGTAATGTCTCAACCCCCTAGGGTTTTAGCCCACAAAACTGGGTCTTCAACTTTAAACTCAATTTCCACTGAAACTAGAAAGAACCACAAGCATACCACATATCAACAGAAACATCTCTTAGAAGAGAATCTAATGACCTATTTATTCAACACAAACTCAATGTTCTTACCGTTCAAAAACCCTCGACAAGGTTTGGGTACATCCTCAGTCCAAGGAACCCAAACCAACGGACTTTGGTTTTCAACCATCAAACAGTATCACCGCCATCCTGACAATTACTAAGAAGTGTTCATTAACCATTTAACATCAATGGCTGGTGTTTTTAGTCAAAGTTAAACTCAATCAACTCTATGGATTGACATTAATGAAAACACCATCTAACAATCTCCCTCTTTGTCATTGATTGAAACATAAATCCTCCTCCTACAAGTACAACTTCCCCTGACATCATGCTTCATCTCGTTATTGATATTTCAATCTCCTTCTCTGGATTTTCTCTCCCCCTTTGACATCAATGGAAAAGGGTTACTCCCCTTGAGAATATGCTTGCTTCATGTGGACCTGTTATTTTCCTGTGCTCCCCCTGACGAGATGGATTCTTGTAATAATATGTCAATGCCAATCCCTATGGACCTTTGTCATGTATGTGCTTCCTTTGAAGATAAACCTTCCTTTGTGAACCTGTAATCCTTCAATTGTTATGAAGTTGTTATCTTGTATGTGTTGTCTATCTGTCAATGGGAGACATGGCCACATACTACTGAATAGACTTCCTTCTTCAAAATTTAAGAGTCGACAAGCCATATTATTCAAAATAGTGTATCATCCAACAAACCATCTTGACTTGAGTCATTAACCAAAGCAACTATTGATTCTTTACGACCTGTTATGAACCCTGAAAGCATAACTATTGAAACCTTCTTTCCTTCCCACTTTTCTTGCTCATCATGTACATGTTCATCTTGTATCTGTTTTCTTTTCCAAACCTTCTTATTCTTGTCGTCAATCTTTTCGTTCATGGTTTATTTCTTCTTGTACTTGTAGTAACAAGCTATGTGTCCATAGTTATGACATTTGTAACATTCAATGTCATCCATAGAAGATACTATTTGATATTTGTCTCGTGATCTCACAAACTTGCCTCTAGGGTTTTGCGGATAATGATTGGACCTATCAAAATCTTCACATTTCCTAGTCATATATATAATTAGCACATAAAAATAAATAACCATTAAATAAATGTGTGTACCTAAATGGTTCATTCGGTTGCAATGGTCCTTGATAGTTGTACCTATCAACAACTTTACAATCCCTGGCCATATGTCCATAGTTAGCACACGAGAAACAATAACCATTAAATAAACAAACATACCTAGAGGATTTTTCATTCCTCTTTAGAGGCGATGTTGTAGGCTATTGTTGTCCTTTGTTTTTGACTACTTTTGTCTTGTTTTTTGGAGTTGCAACATTCCTCTTTGGCTTTTCACTTTGATCAGCTTCCTTCTTAGGAACATCCTACGAAGATGTGGAGAATGTACCTTCATCAACTGGAGCTTTACCATATTTAATTGCCTTCATTTTTGCTTCTTCATTTGTCTTATCTTGTAAGTGTTCTTTTTGCGATCCCTTGAGTTTTTTGATATCATCAAGCATTGCATCAAGTTCTTCTTTATTTTGAGCAAGATCTTCTTGAAACCATATTTTCAAGATCTCCCTTCTATTTTTTGCCTCCTCAACTTGTAGCTTGAGAAGAGTGGTATTGTCTACTTCTTTGTTGAGAACCTGTATCTGTTCCTTCTACTTCTCATTTTCAATCCTAAGCTTGCTTATTTTTGTTGAACATGTTTCTAATTCCTTTTGATTTTGGTCAACCGCGAATATGTATCTTTGATCAGATTCCTTCCTTTCAATTTCTGCTTCCTGCATCTATTGTTTGAGCCTATTAATCTTTGTAAAGGTTGTGTCGAGTTCTTGTTTCCTATATTGGACTTTTCTCTTGAGGTCTTGTGTCTCTCTATTTTTTACTTCTTCTAATTTTACTTGAAGACTGATAATGATCTTTGCTGATTCTTCATTTTTCTCATTGAGTTCTTTTGTTGTTTCTAATTCTACTTCTAGAAGTCCTACCCTTTCCTTTTGGCTTTTGAGTTATTTTATCACCTTGATCACTTGATTTTGAAACTATGTCTTACTCATTTCTTTGATTTCTTCATCATAATTAGAAGGATCTAAATTTTCAATAACATATTGACCTTATTGCTTTGTTGAATAAAGATTATGAAGCTTTTACCAAAGTGCTTTAGCTGATGAACATTGACCAACTTTTTTTTCAAAGAATTTGGAAAAACATTCAAAATTACATTCATGGCCTTTGAATTGTACCTGTTGGATTTGTCGGTAAATTTGTCACTAGAAAAAATTGATTCCCATACTCCATGAGCCTACAAATGTACTTTCATCCTTGATTCCCATATCCAGTAATTATCTGCATCAAAATCAGGGGTTCGTACACAATACTCACTTCAAAGTTTGTTGTACCTATACCTTCCTTTGAAATACTTGCAACCTGCTTCTTTGACTTTCCCATGTCTATGCTCTGAAAAATTCCTTCCAGTGGTTAAGTTGTTACTGAATGAACCAATCTATGATTCCAATTGTTGGAAATATTGAGAGGAGGGTGAATCAATATTTCTTAGCAATTAACACTTTTTAATCTTTTTCAGAGCATTAGTTAATCTTCAGTTATTATTATTGTTCTTCTTCAGATGATCACAAACAATAATCAACTATAGACAACACCATACAAAAATGAAAAAAGATAAAATAGAGGACACAAATATTTTTAGGTGGAAAACCCTCTCCGGGTCAAAACAACTGAACACTTCTTTAGTAATTGTCTTCTCCATGCTAAAAGAAAATTGATTACATCAATATATTACCTACACTTGATGGAGGCGTCAACCCCAAAATTCATATGCTACAACCTATAGGACACTACTAGACCCTAATATCTTGTTACAACCAGAAGGACGCCCCAACACCCTGTAAATCAAATCACAACTTGATGAGTGCCCCAACACTCTATTTACCAGTTACTATAAAAAAGGACGCTTCATTGCCATGTTAGTTTAACAGCCACAACTGAAAGGACGCCATAGTACTCTATGCAAGCCACAAATTTCCCTAGTATCACCTTGTCACCCGAAAGTGTTCTCAGGCCACAACTTGAAGGTGACTCCAATCACCTTTCATGCCCCACCCTACCACCCTGACGAGCCAGAAGACCATGTTTCACAATTTTCAGATGATATCCTCCTATGCTATGAATCAATACAAGAATTCTATAAATAAGTTATTTTTGTTGTGTATACCCTATCAATTCTTGGTAGCCACTGACCACTATAAAATATTGATCATTGCATAATGTTTCTCAAATTGATCACTGCACTGCACTGCACATCAAACGCTGACTATCAATGCTGCCAAATCAACTAAAAGTTGCACAAGCTAACCAGTGCTCATCACTGTATAACTTGTAATCACTGACCATTGCACATAACTACATGTCACTACTCACATAGGCCACTACACATCACTACTGAACCACTACACTACACATGAATAGATGAGCATTCATGAGCTCAAAAAATGGGCTACCAACATCATTGTCCCAAAATTCCTGTACTACTGCATGTGAAGAGTGATGATAGCTCAAACCAAGGTGCCTCAGGTCATTCCTATGACCTTCTTGCAAAGCTCTCAAACTTAGCCCAAGGAGGGCTTTCAACATATGTATTTTCAATTCTATTGCTGATCACAAAGAAAATATTGCTATTAATATCCCATGCCAATAAGTTACACAACAAGGTTATTAACACTTGTCAAGAGTCATGTCTATGTGTCAAGTTAACTCACTACATATAATTCTTGTGTCAAAATAAGTTCATTTTAGTCTATAGGTCAATAATAGGTTAAGATTGAATGTTATATGTCATAGATTAATCAATTCAAATCACTGCTAAGTGTCTCATTAAATAAGGTCATAATATTGTTGTCAAGTTATAAGGTACATAGCCATATCATTAAGTCTTTACATGAAAAGTTAAGTCATGGACAAGACTATCATAGTCAAATCCATGTGTCAAATAAGGTTATTAACATTGTCATATTGTTGAAGGTTGTATCACTTAGTCAAATGTTAAGTCATTGTCAAATCTATCAAGTCAACATATACATGAAGATTATTATCTCAACTTTCAATACATTATAGTGAATGTCATTTTGTTAAGAAAGGCATAGTTCCATTGCTCGACTCATTATACAACAAGTTTCCAACTATTGTTGTTACTATTCATCTATGCCATATGCAGTCAACTTCATTCAACTATTCTCGTCATATCAATTCAATTCATGTCAAATCATGTCATTGTTTTAAAGTCATAGTCAAATAAATCAAGGTCTGTCAAGAATGTTGCCATAGTTAACTTATTAAGTTAAAATCAAATCAAATCATGTTGTTGTTTTAAGGTCATGTCACTGTTTCATTATTACACTAAATCAATCGCCATAGGTCAAATAATTTACATGCACAATCATTGTTTGTTGTTGCATTAGGACAATCACAAAGAAAGCCCTAATGTGGCCCTAACCAGTCCTAAAAAGGACGTGAACAGAAATAGCTCATACCTTAAGTTAGATCTTAAAAATTTACTTAAAACCAAACTTGAATACAACTTAGACTAATCCTATTCTACTGAGTTTGTGAACAGACCTTCACAATCTAGTTGCACGGGTCTTAATTATAAGAAAAATTGCAGGGCCAAAGGCAGAGATAACACTTCAAACGAGACATATTCGAATTGGATATTCAAAGTAGAAATTCTAAGCCAAAAGTCAAACTTAATTTCAAGAGACCACACCTTAATTCACCATAGATAGATTTACTATTCCATAATCTATGCCCTAACTTTTTTATACCATGGATCTGAATACACATATAGCATTCTTGAGATAAATATTCATCTCAATAGACTAAGATAAAATAGGCCTAAACTCATAAACTCACTCTTTTTTTGGTTATTTGCACTAACAAGAGACCCAAATATGCCAAAAATACAAACTCTTATCACCAAGGACTGAACCCTAAAGGAGGTTGAAATATGCACAAGAGAAGAGACAAAAAAAACAATTCAAAAAGAACTTTGCAAATATTACCTCAGTAGGTCGAGTAGGATAAATTCTAAAATAGGTTGAGTCCAAAGGAATTTGCCCTAACGAAGACCTAAACAAAACCAAATTCAATCCCTAGATTGTTATATGCCTTAGGTGACCGAAAATTGCTTCCTCAGAAGGGTAAAAAAGACTAGAGATACAAGATCATATGTTAAGGATGTTATGTGTTTGAGGTTAGGTTAGGTCTCTTTTATAGAGTTTTGAAAGGGGCTCTATGATGTGAACGTTGGAGGAATTTTACACTGAAGCATTATTAGTTATAATTTACAATGATTTATTAATTCTTCTAGACCCCAAAAAAATCAACTACCCTTAAGAAATTAGGCTTCTAATGAGGTGTAGGGCTTTTTCCCTAACGAAGACCTAAACAAAACCAAATTCAATCCCTAGATTGTTCTATGCCTTAGGTGACCGAAAATTGCTTCCTTAGAAGGGTCGAAAAGATTAGAGATACAAGATCATATGTTAAGGATGTTATGTCTTTGAAGTTAGGGTAGGTGTCTTTTATAGAGTTTTGAAAGTGGATCTATGATGTGAACTTTGGAGGAATTTTACACTTAAGCATTATTAGTTATAATTTACAATGATTTATTAATTCTTCTAGACCCCAAAAAAAATCAACTACCCTTAAGAAATTAGGCTTCTAATGAGGTGTAGGGTTTTTATAACACTTGTGATACCATTTTTAAGATGATACTTCCACAAAGAGAATGCATGAGGTTTATATTAATATTTGTTTTAAGAATCATGCCTAGAAATATTTTGAATTCCACAAAACATTAAATATCAATGATTCGCTTAGTGTGTATGGTCCTACCTAAGTGTGAAGTCAATGATTAGTTTACTACCTTTGGATCTTGAAGTTATTCAAATTATACGTGGTGATATTACGATGAGAATACCTGTCATATATTGAAAATTGTTGGTGAATAAGTTGTTGTGTCTCTACCCCCTGGGGTTTTAGCCCACAAAACTAGTTCTTCAATTTTAAACTCAAATTTCTCTCAAACCAGAAGGAACTACAGGTGTTATAGACATATTTGGGCACTGCAAACCCAATCACATATGTCCATAAACCAAGGGCTTCTAAACCCCTAAAAGTGTTCTTTCATACCCTAAAGGAACAAGGTTAGCTGATTACATCATTTCCCAGAAGTTCTCCCTGAAAACTGCTCAGAACTAGTCAAAACTGGACCATACAGACTGCTCCATGCTGAGGGTGCGATGCATCTCACCTGTTACACATGGGGGGTGTGATGAATACTAAAAATCCCTTCTGTAGGGTGTGATGAGCGAGAGTAGACAAATGGCAGAAGCAGTTTACTAGGTGGAAACTCAAAGAATCTTCTAGAAACTGCTCATATGACACTTGCCTCTCTAAATTCGCCTAGGGATGAGTAAGAGATCATGAAATCTCCAAGTGGAACCAAGAACTATCAGTGAAATGACACTAATCAAAATCCCAGAAGCTGACTCACTCTCCTGCAAACATCGATATATGGATCCCTCATCCTAGAGATCTAGGGGCTGGAATTTTGTAATTTGTAAGGAAGTGCTGTTGGTTTCTCTTTGAAGACATTGTTGGGTGATCTTTCTTTGTATGAGGTGAAGAGGGCTTTCATGCTGGGAGGATGATGCTGGATCAGACAGCTTGGTTGTAATCCTCTCTTTTACTACTTCCAACAATAAAGCTATTTGAGTTTTCCTCCATATGCTTGTATATCTCTGAATCTTGTATTTGTATATGCATTTATATGGTTAATGTACATCTGATCCTACATTGTTTATGGTTATAGATCTCTATGCTTTGATGGTATTTTGCTGCTTTGACTCTACAGGTGTTCTTTGAAGCGGGACAAGTGAGAAAATAGCGGCAAAAGCTATATCAGGGAGAGAGGAAAACGAGCAAGGAGACTAGTGAAAGACTAAGGTTGGTACTCTTTGCTTCTCGCTCATCTATCTCTCATAAAGGAAAACACAGTAACTTTAGTTTGTTTGTTTCTAAGATAGCTACCCGTATTAATGGGACTAGCAGCTTTGAATGGACACTAGTTTTCCCGATAACAAAATGATGACTCCACTGGGGAGTGAATAGTTTGTTCATTTTGTTACTGTTGTTTGATTTATAAACCATAGACAGAGCCTGAAGTTAAGCCAGCTAGCCTACGAACTGCTTTTGCTATGCAACTAAAAAGTAGACCAACGCTGCTTCAGTCAATCTCCGGGTTGGTTTATGAACTAAACATCTGACTTGCAAACATCCTAAGTGCCTTGGTGGAAGCTCAAATAACCTCATTAGATCAGCCCCTATACTTTGTGTTTACTGACAATCATTAGCTCAACGTAAATCCCTGAACTTAGCTGCAAACTGTGAGTGAAAACCAAGCTTAGTCTCGTCCCTGGATCATCGCACTGTCTCTCGTTGGAAATCTGGATGCATCGCACCTCCTGTGTGTTGCAGGTGAGATGCATCCATGTTTCCCTGTGTTACAGGTACGATGATTGACTAAGACTATTTCTGCCTCCAGATTTTGGTTTTTTCTTCATTGTCTTCAGCTTTATTCAGTAGTTTTTCTGTCTATGATCAGTATATCACTGTTGAAACCATCTTCCTTTACATTATTCAGCCTCCACTGATGAGGAATTGTGAATGTTTTTTAATGTATTTTTCATCATTTACAGTTCTCCTTTGCAAATAGTAGCTTAATCGAACTGTCGTCTTTTGATTTGAAAAGTGTTGCAAGTGTCGTTTTCAGTCAAGAAAAAGAGTGTCATAAAATATTCCTCTTTTAGATAGTCGATTACACTTTTGCCATTGTATTTGATTTGAATTAATAGTATTTCAAGTGTCGAAAGCAATTTTAAATTCGAAATCGCAAAGTGTCATCTTAGTCTTCCTTTCATTTTTTGAATTCGAAATCACAAAGTGTCGTCTTAGTCTTCCTTTCGTTTTTTGAATTCAAAATCGCAAAGTGTCATCTTAGCCTTCCTTTCGTTTTTTGAAGAGAAAATTATTAGTACTGTCACCTTGAAAGAAAATAGTTCAGATCTATACTTAGTTTTCTTTTGTCATTCTCACATTAAGGAAACTGAAAAACAATACATGCATGTGCATTTGCATTTAGACTGCATGCTGAAATTGATTTAGGAAAAGTACATCTAGTGTGTGCTCTCTGCTCTATGTTGAAAGAATTTCATTTCTCTTTCCTTAGTAGCTAGGATTTTCATTGCAAAAAGAAAGTAAACGACTGTTTATCATCTTAGATTGCACATTTAGGAATTGTATATCTACATCATGCGGTGAACCTTAAAGGCAAACTTCTTAAGAAAGATCAACGGTAAAATAAACCTCAATGAACATAAAAAAGCTTTGGAACCTAACACACAACATTTAGAAGTCTAGGCTAGAGACGTATTCGGCTTTGTAAAGCCTGGTAACTATCACTTTCATCGTAGGTTGGGTGATTCCTCCTCTTTGAGATGAAAAGTGCCAGTACAGACTTGTGCTCCCACATACCATCGAGTATATATTGGGAGACCACAATAGGCTACATCCTTTATCCTTAGGAAGCCATGTCTGCCACCCTATCGATCGCAATGCACTAAACATAGCATTTGGGAAGATTGACTGTTGTATCATAAAAAGTATTCAGCAGTTTTGCAATTGGTTTGCTAATCCCTCTGTCTAGATTTCCAGAGTAGTCACTTTCGTTCCTTTTCAGACTCCTTAAAAGAAAAGGTCCATCTGAGCACTTTTCAATTCAGGCTCATTAAAAATCGAAGGTGACTAGAGTCATCTTTAGCTTTTTCTCAACTCATAAAAATTGAAAAAGCAAGTTGTGTCAAAGCGTCATAAAATTCATTTAATTCGGAATAACTTTTTCCCCTTTTTATTTTGAGTTGATCAAGTAATCCGCAATCATGGAAGAAATTCAATCAAAATCCTATCGTTCGCGGAGACTAATGAGTCAACTGTCTTTGACTCTGGAAACGAAACCATTCTGGGCCAAGCGATCTTGTTTAACTGGGTCAAAGTCTCTTGGTTTATTTGAAACTTGTGTTCCAACATCCTTAGAGACTCCAGTTACTCCAACTATTTCTGGTATCCCTGCCTCTACAGAAGAAGTTCCGTAGTTACAAGAGGACACTAGAACTAATACTAGTGTAACAGTAAACACATCTATTCTTGAACCAGCTCCATCTAGGAATAAGGTGTCAACCCTCCAACATCTGTCGTTGTAGAGTGTGTACCTTCTTTGGCACTAGAAATATTTTACGGACCTGATGGTCTACCTCTTCCACCTGGACTAATTGCTATAGAAGAGATTGTGGAGGATCTTCCATCCAGTACAGCATTGCATTTTGGAACTGGGATCCACCTATATCCTTCTGATGTAGAAGTTAGTCACCCTTCATCGCAAGTTCCTATAGAATCGTTAGGAAGTCTTCTGGATAGACTCAATATGTCTAAACAACCATCAACATCTAAGACTGTGTCATCCGATACAGCAGCAACAGAACCTCTTGCCACTACTCCGACAATGTTCACTGGTATACCATCTGTCCCAACTAGCTCTCAATCACTAGATGGATTCCACCCAGAGACTGTTTCGACAGTATGGTCTGTTCCTGCTTGTTCGTTTGGAATATTATCTGGAATTTCTTATGTTGAGTCTCAGCAAATTGATCCTTCACAATAGTATCAATTTGGGCAGTCCAGTCTACAAAGACAAATTTTCTCTTTGAACACTGGATTGTCGCCATATGGGGTGCAGTATGCCTTTTCATTGTTCCCTCCAGGAGAACAACCATATGAGAGTTCATAACAAAATTTAGGTCAAGCTGGAATTGCATCCAGTGGTTGGGTGCCAATACTGCCTCAACAGCCAAGAGTTGTATATTCAATCAAACCAAATCTACTTGTGTCAAATATTCCCACTACACCGGCTATTGTGACGATGTCGCAAGAACAAGCGTTGCCTATTGTATGTCAACCTCAAGTCTCTCAGGTCGTAATACAACAGCCTCTTGTCTCCGCAACACAACCACAATCACCGATTACTGGCTCCTTAACTGAAGTGACTCAGGCTCAAAGAGGTACTATCACCCCTCATTTTGGTCAAACATCTAGTATTGGACAACAACAAATGGCTTCACAACCATGGCTGGTGCAATATCAACAACCGCAATTCCAGCAAGCTTACCGAGGACTTGAGCAACAAAGTTGTGCGGGTAATGGGCAGCCGTATATTCAAAACAGTCACCATCAGTCATATCATAATGGTTATGCCCATCAACCTTATCAAAGTTATCAACATCAAATACATTATGCTGATATGCAAAGACCCACTGCTCAGGCGATCCCATCTTATCCTGGGTATGCTTCACCAAACCTGAATCAATAGTTGCCTTTTGTTGCAACTTTAGAATTACCAGATCTAAATCGGCTAACAAATGATCCAATTGCTTACGCCCCTTAGTGGCTGGTGATTCCTCATAAACTTCTGTCAGATATTCCTAAATTCAATGGAAATCTAGGTGAAGATCCGTCGAATCATGTGATGACCTTTCATCTGTGGTGTTCGTCCAACACTCTCAATGATGATTCAATTAGGCTTCACCTTTTTCAGCGAATGTTAATTGGTCTAGCAACAAAATGGCACATCGAATTGCCTAGAGCTTCATTCGATAACTTCAGCGCCCTTGCCACCACCTTTTTAACCCATTTTCAGTTACCAATACGGTACGAAATAGGAACAGAGCTTCTTACCAATTTTAAGCAAACTATAGCCACTCACATATCTAATCATATTCATGAGTGGCGATGTCGTCGTCGAATGGTAAAAACATATGTTCGTGATCAGCTGCTAGCTGAATGGTTTATTAAGTCATTGTTACCTTCTATTACAGAAGATGTGGCTAAGGGGGGAGTTGTCACTAAAGAGCAAGTCATTTCTCATGCGCAATATCTATACTTGATCTATACTCAGTTTGGCATGCTCTATGACAAAATCCTTGATGCTCCTAGACCAGAGTTTTCCGTTCCTCCTCCTCCTAAATCAAACAAAGACTCTCATGCCGGCGATGGCGTGATAGGTACAACCAGCACGAAAACCACAAAGGCTACATCTAAGAAAGCCCATATGGTTTCTGGTCAAAATGCAAATGAAGAACTTCTTGCTTCTAAAGTTAATTCCATGTCAGCTGACAAAGGCAAAGAACCAAAGCAACTAGGGGGCAAGAAGAAAGGGAAAAGGAAAAATAAAAAACAGGATGATTCGTCTCTTGAAAAATCTTCTGCAAACCCTTCTAGTCAAAAGAAACCTCCTTCGCCATGTCACATATGTGATGAAGACCATTGGATGAGTGATTGTCCATATAAATCTGAGATTAAGAATTTCTTTAAGAGTTCAAAAACCTCAATAGTCTTAACGGATCCGTTTCTAAACCCAGAAACCAATCTGGTTGCTAGTGTTATACTCCTATAGCAATAGGTGTCATATTTCATGATTGACTGGTTGAGCTCTGTAATATGTTCATACCTTTCCTTGCTGTAAATGTTTCCATATAATCAAAAAAAAAAAAAATCAAAAAATGTAAAGAGGGTATACCCTAAAAGAAAAATTAAAGGGTGAAAAAAATAAATGGTCAAAAGAAAAAATGAAAAAAAATGAACCCCAAATAAACATAGACCAGGAAAGTATGCAAGTCCAAATGCCACTACTATTTCATTTTCTGTAAATAAAGCATCATGTACAGCTTGTTGCCACAATTGATGAATGGCCAAACAACTTAATCTTGGCCAGTTCATGTTTGAATTTCATGTTTTAGAGACAGAGAATAAAAATATGTCCAAACTATTTAAACTTGGCAGATAAGTAGATAGGTAGAGAAGAAAAGGAGCTCAACAGTTTAATCTGAGCCCTCGGATGTAATAAGTGCAGACTTAGGTAGGCTTACCATGAAAAGAAAAGAAAAGTTGAAGAGGGTTTGCTAGTCTAAGTGCACCCAAAGAAAAAGAAGAAAAAATGCTAGGCAAAAGTAGGCTGGGTAAGTAGATTGTTGTTGCAGAATGAGACTTGTGATAGGTTTTGTCTCTTAAAACATGTGTTAACTTACACTTCTATCACAAAGTACTATGGCAAACATTACTCTTGGAGCAGCTCAAGTGAGGCAGATTTCATAACTAATTTCCCTTCATCTTTTTCCCCAATCATTCACTAACTCCCCCAAAGATATTAAGATCTGCTTAATATCACCAAACAACTCCTTCCATCCATCTCATTTCATAAAAAGCCTAAGTAAAACCCCTTTTACTTAGGAAATTGTACAAATATCACAAAAAACCCCTTTTTTTCCCCTTAAGCCTAAGTTTTCAACACTATAACTTAGCACTCGATTCATTTTCATATTAACTTTGACTTTTTATTTAAATCCTGCCCCATTCCCCTTTCCCGTATTACATAAAATATATTAAAAAATCCCCAAATATTACTATCCCCGCCCTCGGTTATCTATAACCATAGTGCTGATTAAGTTGGGATTAACAAGTTCATTCAGAGCTTATTAATAACCCTCCCTGCATGCAAATAATGGAATTAATTAACCACCCGGGTTAATTAATAAACCTAATCCAACTCAGCAGACCAATAAAATTGCCCCCGATATGATTTATTAAATGTTAATTGCGTCGGGCCTGTGCGCTAACTCCCCGCCATCTCCGTAGAGTGCCCACCATCCGATCTAGGCCCATCCATCCAACGACCGATATTCATTTCGCACCCCCCCTCTGACACTATTTAACTCCCGGGGAAATGGTGGTTTTGGCGTTGTACCAAATCCACGTGGCACGCGCCCGCTGTGTTCGCTAGCCCTCCGCCCGAAACTGCCCAAGCCCAAAAACGGTGCAGGAAAAACCATTTACCACCCTCCCCCTACTGATGTCATCCACTGACGTCCACTGTCCTTTGTTGATGTCACCTACCACGTCATCTGTTCCATACCCCCTGCTGACGTCATCCATCCTTCAAATCAAATTTTCCCGCCAAAATTCTTTTTGTCAAATAAATGGTAAAAAAGTCATTTTTTGATATTTTTCGCTGCAAAACTCTGTTCTGGGCACAACAAACAACTGACTCAGCTCCAGTTTTCCGACTGCCTCTTCATCAGAAAAGCTACAACGCAAGCTCCGCAGCCTGCTATTCAACATGCCCAGTACAGTTTCTTCCTCTTTTAACACAGTTGAACCAACACCGAGGAACTTCCAAGCTTGCAGAAGACAGAAATGAAGATATACAGGGATACTTGCTGCCCTATCTAGTGGACCGTCAGAGACATGATTTACCAGAGGAAAGGCACTCAGAAGACACGTTGCAGTTCTATTTTTCCAGACAGCGGTGAGCAGGGTCAGTTCAGCATTTAAGAGGATGAAAACAAGTCAAAGAGTATCAGAGGAGCATTAAAGAGTATCAGATCAAAGTCACAGAAATATCAGATCAACCATAAAGAGTATCAGTGTAGAATTAAAGGCAAATCAAGTCAGAATTAAAGAGTATCGGAGGTGACAAAGCGAAGCAGATCAGAATTAAAGAGCCAACTTCCAACACAACATCAGTCGGCTGTTCCTATTTGTCTTGTAAATTACTTTAGTTTAAAATCTAGATATTATCTCACAACATTTATGAGATATTTGTTGTACATATTTTGTTGTATAAATACCCCCTTCATCAGAGTTTTGAAGAGGTTACGTGTGCGTAGATTTTCTAGACTTTGTTGTAAATACTGAAACTTTGGAATAAAGAGTTGTTGGAAACAAACTGTTGTCTGGCCTATTGGATGAAGATTTGATGCATAGGACTTGTCACAGAATGCTTGAATCAAACTCCGGATCAATAAGTCCCCTATATCTTATGTTTTACAGTTTTCTGAGTTTTTATTATGTCATCTATGTTTCATGATCTGAATGATAAAGAGAAAGATTAATTCATAATTTGCTTAACTGCACTCTGTTTTCAGTCTTTATTATTCTCTGTGTTTTCTTCAGAATTAGTATAAACAATGAATTCTTAATTTCTCATGTTTCCTAATTCTCTCATGTTGTTTATTTGCTAAGGAATTCTTAACTGCTCCTTACCAGTAATCATCCATTTCCCCCTTTCAATATGTTGAAGGATTCTTAACTGCCCTTCAACCATTTGAGCCCATTCCATCTGCTTCAAGTTTTTCATATGTTCCATGTTTGACTACCTTGTTCTGTGATGCCATCAAGAAACCAAATCTAGAAAACCATCTCTTTTGACTCCATCATGCCCAATGGACTGAACTACTCAGTTTTACCTCACTGTTCTATTGAATCTCACCACCCAAACTCAAAACAAAACCCTTGAACTTCATAACTAGCCTAACACCTTTAAAAACAAAGCTAAATCATAAAGAGAGAGCCCTCTCTGGATACAGATTGGCTATATTTTGTATCTAAAATATTGGTCTATGGTTTCCTCGGCCGTATTCCCTTTCTTACAACTTTTGGGAACAACATGAGTGATAACATCATTGGCAACTCCGCTGGGGACCTGAATAATTGTTTGTTGCTACTATTTTCTATTTAAGCTACAGGTGGAGCCTGAAGTTAGCCAGGTAGCCTTTGAAACTGCTTTTGCTTTGCAATTGCGGAAGTAAATAAATGCTACTTCAGTCTATCTCCAGTCTAGTTTATGTATTCAACATCTAGTTTCAAATGCTTGATCAGTTCCTCTTGTCAAATAAAATATTTAAGAAAGTTTAAAATCTCATATCAAAAAACATCTTAAAGAAATCATAAAAGTTGTTTTGAAAAATCATAAAAAATCGGAATAATAAAAAACTCAAAAAATTCGGTCTCTTGGAGAACTAAACCTTCTCTTTAAAACTGTTTTACAGGTTTAGATCTGATCTATGATGGTGGACAAGGATCAGACACACAAAGGTTAAAATCATCCACTTGGTGACTCCATATCATTTTCACAATCAAGACTCCACTGGAGAAATGAACCTGAAAGAACTGTATGAAAAGATCAGGCTTTTGATTTGGATTGTTATCCAAGACATTATGTTCTTTCTCATTGATAAGATTTTTCAATGTATATTGTATTTTAGAGATGATTTTAGATTAAATTTTTATTATTTTCCTTCCAAAAATGTAGATGAAAAGTCTACTTACACATTTGAATAGTAGTCTTCTAATTCTTATGAAGATCATTTTTTAATTAAGGAGAACCCAAAAATTGAGACTAATCAGCCAATCCCTGAACATATTCTGGTACCTCATAAAGTTCCTGATAGGTATAAACCACTCATTTTTCCTCCTACACTCAACGCTTTCCCTAACAATTATCCCAAGTATCTCCCTAGATTTGATGGAGACAATGGTGTCACTGCCCAAAAACATATTCAAGTTTTTGAAGACTATCTTAACTTATTTGAAGTAGATGAAGAGGATGTTAGTATTAGGCTTTTTTCTCTTTCTTTGCAAGGCAAAGTCAGGATTTGGTTCAAAACCCTGCATGAGGCAAGCATCCCAAATCTTGAGCAGTTTCTAAAACTCTTCCTTGATAGATGGATAATCAAAGTCAATCTCCTCATGATCATAGAAGAATATAATCAGTTAAAAAGAAATCCAGATGAAACAGTACAACAATATTCAGACATATTCAATCAAATCTATCATTCGATACCATTAAATGTAAAACCTCCCCCTGATTCAGCTCTACTGCATTACCCAAGAGCATTTGATTTAGAGATATAATTTCATCTAAGAGAAAGAAACCCCTCCACTATGGTACAGATGCAGAACATGGCAGTGGATGTAGAGGTTAATCTGAAAATTAGAAAAGGAAAGTTGAAATCAGAGAAAGAGGAAAAACTTGACATTTTGATAAAGAAAGCACAGGAAATGATGCAGAAGATCACAATGAAATTTGAATGTTTTGTTCAAAATCATCATGACACATTTGTTTCAAAAAAAGAAAAGGTTGATATTCATGAACCAATTCCTACCAACCCGATCTACCATAGATCAGAAGACAGATTCATAGAGCAATATGTGGAGGAGCAATCTCCTGATCTGATGTGTGCATTTGATAACATTTCTTCTTTCAATGATTCACCCAAATATGATCAATATGATGATGATTATGTTTCTCAAATCCAAATTAACCTTACAGAGGAATCAGAAGCTAATTTGGGGAACAAGGAAATTCAGGTTCAACAGCTTGAAAGTATTGATCAGCTTGTTCATTGTAGTAGTGAGGATGAGGAGGAAAGTGCAGAAAATTTTGAAATCAGTGAAGGAACTTTACCATTTTGTTTGATTCATTTCAGTTTATCAGAGATAACTATCATGAAATTAGAAATCAAATGTCAACGAGTCTTGATATTAACCATCTAGAGGGCAATCGAATCTTTGTTCAAAATTTATCATATCTAGATTTGCAGCCCCAAAATGCCATTGAGTGTCAGGTTGTAGAAGAAAACTTGGAACCAGAATCATATGATCAAAAAATCCAAATTGATTCCCTACCTCTATGTTTTGAATCATGTGAAAATTTTAAAGAAAGAGACGAGCAGCTTGTAGAAATTTATGAAGTCCCATCTGAACCTGTATGTAATAAGTTGCAAAAATCCTTCCAAGTTCTTTATCATCCCGTAGTTGACAGGTTGAATGATGGAATAAATCAGAATTCTTCTCCATTAACAGACTATAAGGGTCAAAAACAAGATGATAATGGTTTTATAAGACAGTCATTACAATCAGTAAAAATATCACCACAAAGAACAGTTGAAAACATACATGGTGATAAAGACAAAAGTGATTTCTCAATTCCAAGGTAGGAAAGCTACCTAGAACATTTGTACAGTTGTTTGAATCAACTCAAGAATAGTGTATATATTTTACAAGACCATTTTCTACAGTTTCTAGATTCAGCAAAGGAGATCAGGGATTTCCTTATCTTCTCAAAGTTTAACAAATCCAAATTTGATTGCAAGATCTCAATTTTAAACACCATCAAACACAAGCAACACGGGTGACTAATGTATATAATGCTTAAGTGGTTGCATTGGTTGTTTCATTTTACCTAACCAACAGTCAGAAGGATGATTAGAGTAAAGTAGGTAGGATTTCAGTTTGTTTTAAATCAGTTTTCAATAGATTACAAAATAAATCTTTAAATGTTTGAATCCAAGATCTTGATGATTTACTAATATGGTTTGAAAGTTGCAGCACCTTTTCTGTTTTAGGCTAGATCTCATAGTTGTGCAAGAGAAAATTAACAAGATTTTGATCAAAAGGACCAAGGCTAAAAGTTCCTACCCAAGTGACAAAGTTCTAAGGTGGGATTCCAGGAGAGAAGATAAAGGAAAACATGGGAAGTTTGACTTCCTATGGAAAGGGCCATTCATCATCCATGCATTACAAGGGAACAATACTTACTTTTTGAAGAGCCTGGATGGTGTAGAAAAAGAAGAAGGAACATTGAATGGTCAGAGGCTGAAACATTACTTCGACCCAGTTTTTTGATATATTTTTGACTCTAGCATGTACATACTATATAATTAATAATGTCACAGTTTGGATTGGATAGTAACTTGCTGCAATTGAAGCGCGAAGAGAAGGCCCTAAGCTCCACAAGTGTGTTGTCATAAATACAATAAATCAACCAGCAAAAGGAAAATTTCAGAGTAGAGCAAAAGTTATGCAGAAGGCCATCTGACCTGCTCTTCATGACTTTCCACGAGGGAAAGCCATCCCCAAGTGGAGCCAGTGTTATACTCCTATAGCAATAGGTGTCATATTTCATGATTGACTGGTTGAGCTCTGTAATATGTTCATACATTTCCTTGCTGTAAAGGTTTCCATATTATCAAAAAAAAAATAAAAAAATGTAAAAAATGTAAAGAGGGTATACCCTAAAAGAAAAATCAAAGGGTGAAAAAAATAAACGGTCAAAAGAAAAAATGAAAAGAAACGAACCCCAAATAAAAATAGACCAGAAAAGTGTGCAAGTCCAAATGCCACTACTATTTCATTTTCTGTAAATAAAGCATCATGTACAACTTTTTTCCACAATTGATGAATGGCCAAACAGCTAAATCTTGTCCAGTTCATGTTTGAATTTCATGTTTTAGAGATAGAGAATAAAAATCTGTCCAAACTGTTTAAACTTGGCAGATAAGTAGATAGGTAGAGAAGCAAAGGAGCTCAACAGTTTAATTTGAGCCCTTGGATGTAATAAGTGCAGACTTAGGTAGGCTTTGTTAACACCCAGGTTGTTCCCTATGACTCCCAAGGGAATACGGCCGGGGTAACCACTAACCAATCTTTTAATCACTATTTCTAGCCAAACTGTGATCAGAGAGGGCTCTCTCTTTATGATTTGTATCTGTAATGATAATGTTTTAGGCTAGGTATTGAGCACAGGTTTTGTTTATATTTTGGTTGGAGAATTTCTTTCAGATCTCTTGTGATGTAATATTCAGAGAGTCAAGTATCATTGGGCAATGGAGTCTGTGGCTGTAGGTGTCTAGAAACTTTGAGGTGAACCGGTGAAACTTACAGGGCCATTTGGATGCTTCATAGAACAAATTTTGATTAATAACAGGAAACAGGTAAGACAAACAATGAAAGCATTCAAGAATTTTCACTCATTTTTAAATGTTTCCACCAAACTGGTTATGAGAAAAGACAGATGTCACAGGGGCAAACTTGAATCCCTGGGAATGTCTATCACAGCGAAAGATATAGTTTCAGAGTGCAGCAACTAAGAATTACACTTCTGTTACTGTATCTGAGGAAAAACATGGATAATAGCTCAGTTTGAGTTCAGGGTAATCATGGATTAAGTCCTGGAACCATTCTTCTACTTTGCTATTAAGTGTAAAACATCTGAACAATAAAAGAGAACAAAAGACTCGAAAACATGTAATACAGAGATTTGAGAAAACTTATTGTTTTATGAAAACAGTCTGTAATCCTGCAACATTCACCATTCACCACAACGCATCAAAGTACACCAAGCTTTGGAAATTCCATTCTCCCTTTGTATTATTTCTCTGAGAATCTTACAGCAAGCGAGAGCTCTTCAAAGGAAAATTACAACAACATCTGCTCTCTCATGCGCAGGGGTTTATATAGAAATAAGTATACAAAATATCTCAGGCATTGAGTCATCTGAGAGAGAGAAAATATCTTCAGTAGTGTTCAGAAAGTAGGCAGGGAGTTATTACAACGTTAAATGCAGAGTAAATGCCCTTTATGTCTGTCAGATGATTGTTTTGACTTTAAGGAGTCACTGAGTCGGTTACATTACTATGTATCGATCCTGTAGGTACGCATTTACTTTTGCCTGCGCAATGAATTTCTCGGCTTTGCCAGCTGCGTTTGTCTTTCCTGCTTTGTTGGCCGCTCCATCTGCTGAGTTGGCTCAGCTTTGACTTTATGATGCCTGCTGATTTTGCTGACTGTTCTTTCCATCAAAATTTATAGAAAAAACAGAAATTGATGCATGGCTTAATGCTTACAAAATTCTCTGGATGGCATCTGTCCACCATTCCTGTGTAGGGAGCTGATGCTTGAGGATGGCCTGCATTGTCTCTTCAGCTTCTGTATACTTGAAAAAGTTGGGAGCTACATCAAATAGATGATTCATTTCATTCATTATAAAAAGTAGATTTTCTATCTTACCATAGAAAATCTGTCCTGTGATAGGCCCTGTATCCTCTGAGGTGCTGGCCTTCTCATTTACCTGTGATGAGGCAAAAACATTCACTCTCTTGGCATATTCTTCATGGGTGAATAATCTCCCTCCATTGTTCAGCAAGCTAGGGAGTCCTTTACTTTCCAATACCCGAAACCTCTCAAAGAACCTGTTTACCTCAGTTTGCATATCCTGGGTTCTTCTGTCTAAGGTTTGCATCAGACTTCTAAGAGTAAGAACCCTCTTGATCATTTGGATAGTATCAGTTCTATTTGCGATTCCCATGATGGTCAGCTGAGAACTGGTCTTATGATTGAGCACATTGATCATTTTTGTTGCAATTTCAGGCATGTTCCCCAACAAGGCCCTTGATGTTCTGATTTCCCTCTGTGCTTTTGGAATGAGCTCCAGTTGCTCATGGATTGTCTCAATGTATGGCCACTGGTTATTGATGGACTTACCAATATTGGACCATATCATTGCTCTGATTTCGGCTATGATTTTATCTAGCTTTAGCTCTTTCTCAAGCTCCTTGATTTTGTCTTTAAGAGCTTTGATTTATTTGGCCTTCTCTCCTACTTCTCTTTTTGTTCTGTCATGCCTTTCATTCACCTTGGCCAGCTGCTCCTTAGTTTCATTCAGCTGCATCATTTGTGCTTCTAAAGCTTGTATTTCGCTTTTTAGCTTTTGCATGTCTAAGCTCTGATCTGTGTTGGTGGGTGCTGCTGAAGTAGATGTGGCTGGTTGTTCAACCTGCTGAGGTGGAGGTGCAGTAGTAGGAGCAGTCTCCTCAAGATTAATGACCTGTGGAGGGGGCTGAGATGTTTGCCCCTCTTGCGCTTGTGTTGATGATCCTTTCAGAGGTGCTTGTGTGGCCTCATATTGCCCCAATTTTTCTTGTGCCTTCAGAAGTTCTTTGTAAACAGAAATTAACAGAGCAGTGGAATCCTGCTCATACCTTTGTTTTGCCACTTCATCGGTCTGTGGATGGATAGTGGCTGGAAGTTTAACCTTCTTCCTTAGTGCAGCCATATCAGCATCTCTGATTTTTAAGATCTCTTGTATCCCTTTGATATCATTGGGATTGTGCCCAATCTCTATGATGATTTCTTCCAGGGTTTTGATCCTGTTGTCTTTGGCCTGAGAAGAGGCTCTCTCTAGCTCCAGCTGGGAAGCTGTAGCATTCAGACTGCTTGTTAACTTGTAGTTGTCCAAGGTCTTATCGGCCAATGAAGCATACACCATTTCCCCTGTTTGTTTATGCAACTCAATTTTGTCCATGGGGTGTATGTCTTTGGCAAGGACCTCTAAATTGGTCCTGAGATAATCAGCAGAAGACTGTGGCTTGAGTGCCGTAGGCATAAAATGACTCAATGTCAGTTTGCCCTCACCTACATCAAAAGCAGACATGAGTCTCTGCTGATTGGAAGGAGCCATGTTAAGCAGGTGATTGTATAATTGAACTTTGATTGGGTCACTTCTCGTCTTAATATCTATGAACTGCTGCTTTATGCTCACTCTTTCCTCTTTCTGCTGGCTGGAGGAGCTGACTTCCCCTCCCATTGTCCTGTCTAGTTCCTGCTGGGAGGAACTTGCTGAAATTTCTTGACTTGGTGGGCCCATGCCCAATGCTTCTCTGATGGCTATATCCTCTTCTGGAAAATCGTTGAGTCTTTGCCTTTTCTCTCCTTGATTGATAGAGGAAGTCAAGGGAGTTTCTCTTTCCCTTTTCCTAAAGACAAATGTGTCCTCCTTTTGAGGGGTTTGGAGGACCGAGGCATCAAATGTAGAGTCTTGCCTTGTAGGCATGACTTGTTCAGTGGTCTGAGGAGTATCCACTGTTTCCTTTTGCTGGGCAGGCGGCTCCTGCCCTTGTTTTTCTTGCTGCTGTTCCTCTTGCTGTCCTATGTCTTCCTGCTGCCCTTGCTGTAGTCCTTCTACTTGTTCTTGTGTTTGCTGACTTTGATTTTGGTGCTGTTCCTGCTGTTGCTCTTGCTCTGCCTCCATTTCCTTTTCCTTTCCTTTTTCTGATACTTTTCCAGCAACTTTTGTAGTTTGCTGTGGAGTAGTTGAAGAGGAGGCTGCTGCTCCAATTTGTGTGCTTGGCAGTGAGGGGACCTGTGCATAAAACTCAAGGTCAGCCATCTTCTTTTGATTGTTCAGAGCTCTTTGATCAAGCTCTTTTTGAGTTATATCTTCTTCTAGAGTTCCCCTTTTCCACTTGCTTTGATTGGCATATTTTTCAATTTGGGGGAGGCTATGATGACCGTAAGCAGACAGTTTATATTTGAGTCTCCTCATTGTGATGAAGTTGTTGGGGTCATAGGGTTTCCATATAAAACTGTACTTCAAACCAAGTCCCACCAGTATTCTATCTGCCTCCTTCCACCCTTCATCCCTTTCATTGTAGACTAAATGGCCAAGTTGGCTCTTGATTTTCAGCTGTGCTTTCTTGCCTCTGCCTGAGAAGTGGAACATATCCACATAGCCAAACTGCCTGAAGTATTCTAAGGCAAATAGCCTCATGGGCACAAATTTGGGTAGTCTAAATGGGGGTAACTCACACCCATATATTCTGATGACGGTGTGGTGTTGGTAAAGATACCAATCCCCAATACTGTATACTTTTGACAAATGTAGGCACCTTTTCATGTCCTCTGTCAGTCTAGGAGGAGGTGAACCAATCAGTAGAGTCAAGGCTGGATGGATGAAGAGATCAATAAACTCACAGTAGGTATATGGAGAGTAGCATGATATGTGGAAAACAGATGTCCAATATACTACTGATCTCAGATTGCCCTGTGCATCTACTCTCTTCTTTGGGAAGGAGAATTTATCATGCTGGAAGTATATGAGCAGATGATATAGGTAGGAGGTGTACCTAAACACTCTTTCTCTTGGCAAATTCATCAACTGTTCATGCATTTTGTCTGATATGTATGTTGCATAATCATAGTGGATTGGTTTCCTTCCTGGGGAGAACATAAGCATCATTTGTATAACTGTTTCATCAATATGTTCTATTGAATCATATCCCAGGATGGGACTGATCATGTCAACCAGGTCTTGGCCCAATTGATTGAGGTAAACGCAGTTGATGGGAGGAATCTGCAAAGTGTCAGCCTTGATGAAGAGCTGGTTGACCTTAGTGATTTGGGCCTCTGTGGTTCTGGCTCCCTGTACTATTAAATCAGCTAGTGACAGAGGGACCAACTTATGCTCTGTCTGGAATTGCAACATCTCCCTGATGGCTTCAGGGGTAATGAGGAACAGGATTGAACCTTCAGCATCTAGCACTGCTCTCTGGGATGCATCATAGTGTTCAGCAACTATGTGCACAAGCTCAGGGAATTGATTAACCTGAGGAAGTTTGAATATTGGGAGGAATGACTCCCAAATTCCCAGGATGTCTGTCCCCCTCTCATGTTTGATCTTTATCTCGTTTAATATTTGCAGATGGAACCTGCTTCTGCTCATCATTTCCTCTGCTATCTTGTAGTCCAGGTCTGCCAATGCTCTGGTGTCAAATGTTCTATTAGGAACATTCAGGGGAGCCACATTGAGGGCTATGGGAGCTACAGGGGGGTCCATGATTTTCCTTTGCAAATTTTACTCTTACTCAGGGGCTGTGTTACTATGCAGAGTAACAACAGCAAAGCTTCTTTGTAGAGGGATGGAAATGCAAGTGGGAGGTAAATGCAGGGTGTGCAGCAGTTGAAATGCTGCTTTATGGTAATTAAGAGCGAAGCTTAGCCCTTTTTTTGGCACCTTTCAATGTTAAAAATTGGTTTCAAATGCGCCTGCCACGATTGCGCAGACAGGGCCTGGTTTCTTAGCAGAATGCCACTGGGAAAAGGCTCGGCTGGTGTTTTTCGAAGTGATAATTGGAACTTCAAGGCTTTGCTGAGGAATTCAGTGGTGAATTTCTGATTTTCGGCTTTCTTTAAGCTTTCTAAGGCGTTAAATAGATAATTGCAGGCGCACAGAGGATGAATGATGAGGAATACCTGGTAAAACAACGCGCAGAGGTCGTGACCGCAGGTTGAACTGGTGCGCTGGAGGTCTTCTGGTCAGTTTAGCAGGTTGGTAGACAATTTGGACGTTGTTTGCATGCAGAGCAGAATAACGATGAACACACAAAATGACCAAAAAAAGCGAAATTTTTGGTGAAATAGACCTTTTTACGCTTTTGGCGCGAATATGTGCTGACGTCAGCATGACGTCATTGGGTGGGGTCAAGGTCGGATGACATCATACTGACGTCATCGGGTGACGTGGCGCTGTCTGGTTGGTACACGGTGGCGGTGACATGGCAGGACAGGTGGACCAATGGCAGGGACAGGGAGGTCGACGGGGCAGCGTACCTGGGTGACGGGGCGCTGACGCGTTGCTGATGCGGTGATGACGTGGGTGGGCGGGATAAGGAAAACTAGAAACCAGCAGTGGTTTCATATCGCACCGCCTTCTGTACGGGGCGGTATCGGTCAGTAGTACCTCCGACGTATGGTGGTGAGGACACGTCGCAGTGGAATGACGTCCTCCAGATACGGACGTCGGGAGATATCTATCGGTCATCGGATGGGCTCCGACGTCACGATGATCGTTAGATCTACGGACTTTGATCGGACGGCGGACGCGAGGCAGATGTGACGGGAGGTTAGTACAGGTATCGGTCAGACGTCGGAAGGGGTCCAACGCGATCAGGGCCGTCGGATCTGTAGGCCTTTGATCTAATGGTCGTCGGGGAAGTGACATGTGTGGAATATACGGATGAGGGCGGAGGCAAATAAACCTGCTTTTGAGCGCTTTTCTAATGTATTTTGATAAAAACAATTATATGCGCCAACCTTGGCTAACAGGCGGAAAGTGGGTTTTATGCTCTTTTGGCTCTTTGAAGCGGGTAAGGTGGGGTTTAGGGCCCTTTTTTTAAAGGTTTTATGTGCAAAAGGGGTAGAGATAGAGGAACTGGCTTATGAGGAAAAGGGGTATTTGGCATAGGTTTATCAACATGACCTGATGTCATTTGATCCCTGACTTGTAACTTTATTGGCTATAATGCCAAGGGGGTGGGTATTTATAAGAGTTTGGGATTTATACACCTTGGTGTTAGTAATATTAGGGGAAGAGGCGATATGAGGATTTATACAATAGAATTAGTGTTAATATGAATGAAGGGAGCAAATGAAGGGGATCTCACTGAGTTTATATGAAAGTGATTTAGTTTTTGAGAGTAGATCAAAATGAAAAGATTTTAGACAAGAAATGTGGCTTCTGAATGAACCAGAACCACCTAAAAACCATGATCTTTCTCCATAAATCTCAGCTAAAAAGAGAGGGAATGTTAGTGATGAAATGAAGGGGGAGAGGGAGGTTAGTCATGCTCCTGCTGTAGTCTTTTACTTTGCTGCCCATCATCACCATTCTTGCAATGATAGGACTCACTTTCTGCAACCCCAACTACCTACCCAGCTGCTTACCTAGCATTTTTTGTTTCTCCTTGGAGGGTGCACTTGGACTTGCAAACCCTTACTTGCCTTTTCTTTTCTTTGGCTTTTTCTTTATTCTTTTCTCTATCTATTTCTACCCTTATCTCTTCCAAGGTCCCAGATTAAACTGTTGGGATCCTTTTCTTCTCTACCTAAACTAGTTGTCTGCCAAGATTAGGCTGTTTGGACAGACTTCTTTCTCTATTCTATAACACAAAATTGAAATGTGGCATGATCCAGGTTAAACTGTTGGATCATCCATCAAAATTTGAAATAAGGTCATCAACATTTGAAACACTTTACACACCTCCTTGCTCTTTAGGAAATATGGGATCTTTGTGAACTCAAAGCAGAGCATATTTGGACTTTCTCTTGCCAATCATGAAATATGAAACCTATTGGTATAGGTATCCAACAGTGGCTCCACATGGGGATGGTTTTTCTTTTGAAAGACCAAGAACAGCAGGTCAGATTGCCTTGCTCCTTAGCTGCCCATACCAATATTTGAAACTAGCTGCCTCAATGTGTCAAAATGGTGTGCTTCTTTCTTGGAAGACCTCTGATTCTATCAGCCTCTTGCTGCTTGGTGAATTACTTGGGAAAACTGCTCTTTACAATCTAAAACAGGAGATAATATGTACATCTGTATATATACAATGAATCTTTAGGTTCCACTCATGGGGAATAATCAAAGTAGTGCTTCAGCATCCTGCCATTGACAGGACCTTCATCCAAGTCAGTTTCGGTCAAACTTTTGAGGAAGTAGGTGTTATTACCTTGCACTGCTTGGACAGCAAATGGTCCTATCCATAAAGAGTCAAACTTTCCATGCTTCCCTTTCTCTTCTCTTCTTGCATCCCACTTTAGAACTTTGTCCCCTACATTGAAATCTTCTGCTTTGGTTCTTCTATCAAAGGCCTTTTTCAGTTTCTCTTGTAGTATCTGCACTCTGCTGAAAACTTGTTCTCTGGTCTGCTGTAAACAAATTATCTGGTTAATCCTTCTTTGCATGTCGTTTGGCTCTGCTTGGCTTTCTTGTAGAAGTTTCATAACCGGCACTCCTAGTGATGAAGGAAATCTGGCCTCTAATCCATAGACTAACTCATATGGGCTGGTCCCAATTGATCTTTTAGTTGTTAGTCTGTCTGCCCATAAAGCGTTTACTAGTTTCTTGTGCCAGTTCTTTTTGTTCTCTTCTAGCACTTTCTTTATGATATTTATCAAACTTTTGTTTGATGATTCAGCAAGGCCATTTCCTTGAGGATAGTAAGCTGTAGAATGGCCCAAAGTAATGTGAAATTTATGGCAGAAGTTCACCATCTTCTTGGATCTGAAGGCAGCAGCATTGTCTGTTATTATCTTGTCTGGGCAGCCAAATCTAGCCAGTATATTGTTTTCCAAGAATTGAATGATTACTGAATCATTTGCTTGTCTGCATGGGGCAGCTTCAATCCACTTGGTGAAGTAGTCTGTTGCTGTTAGAATCCATCTGTGTTGCCCTGAAGATGAGGGATGAATTTCCCCAATGAAATCCAAGCCCCATTGTTGAAAAGGTCTCTCTGTTGCAATGGGCTTCAAAGGAAGTGGCAGCAGCTGTCTTTTGCCTTCAAACAGTTGGCATTTGTGGCATGAGGCTGTGAATTTCTTCACATCAGAGAACATAGTAGGCCAGTAATAACCAGCTCTCAATATCTTGTCCACAGTGGACTTCCAGTACAAATGTCCACCACAGTCTCCAGCATGGAATTCTTGCATGATATGGTTAGTTTCATTCTCTATTAGACAGTGCAGCAATATACCTTCATGGTTTTTCCAAAGTAGATTTCCATCCATCACACAAAATCTAGCTGTTTTCATTTTTAGGAACCTACACTTAGTTCTGGACAGTCCTGAGGGAGCACACAGGTTTTGTAACACATAACAGATATCAGAGTACCAAGGAGATTGTTCAAAGGCTACATTGATCTTTGGAGTCGCCAGCTCTGTTTCACTGTCCAGTTGGTTGATATCTAAGGCTTGGAAATTTGCTTCTGTCATTAATTTGGCCAAACCTTGCCCTTTTATCAGCTTTGTAGGCTTTATTTCAATGTCAAATTCTAGTATATTGGCAATCCATTTTCCTCTCCTACCCTCTAAGTTTTCTTGGGTGAGAATGTCTTTGACAATAGGACTTGGTACATAAGCCACAACATGGGAGTAGAGAATGTAAATCCTAAAGTCTTTAATAGCTTTGATCAAGGCATAGGCTTGTTTTTCCATTATTTGGTACTTTAGAGGAGCATCTCTAAGAGCTTTGCTGAAAAAGGCAATAGGTTTCTCATTCCCTTGGTCATCTTTCTGTAATAAAACAGCAGCAATAGTATGTTGGGAGGCAAAGGAGAAAATGATGAAGTCTCTGTCAAACTGCGGATTGGTTAACACTGGGGTTTGAGTCAAGGCCAACTTTATACTTTCAAAGGCTTGTTTTGCTTCAACAGTCCATTTGACCTTTGAATCTTTCTTTAGCATATTGTTTAGTAATCTGATTAACTCTGCTAAATTTGGGATAAACCTCCTTAAAAAATTGATTTTCCCTAAGAATCCTTGCAATTCCTTGACATTCCTTGGGTGAGGCATTTGTAGGATAGCTTGTATCCTATCTGGATCAATTCTTATGCCGTTTTTTGAAATAATATGCCCTAGAAGTTTCCCTTCTTCCAAGCCAAATAATGACTTCTTGGGGTTTAAGGATATACCATATTTCATGCATGTTATGAAAATCTGTCTCAAATGTTTCAAGTGTTCTTGGTCAGATTTTGAAAAGGGTGTAAGATCATCTAAGTAAATGACCAAGAAGTCATGAATCTCTTTTGCAAAAGCAATGTCCATTGCTCTTTGAAACGTTGCCCCTGCATTTTTCAATCCAAATGGCATTTTCACATACTTGAAAGTTCCCCATGGGGTTGTAAATGCAGTTTTGTCTTGATCATCAGGGTGTACTAGGATTTGATTGAAGCCTGAGAATCCATCAAGCAATGATATCCTTGAAGCCCCTACTACTCTTTGAAGAATGTGATCCATTTTGGGTAAGGGGTAGTTGTCTTTGAGTGACACTTGATTTAAATTTCTTAAGTCTACACAAAGTCTAATCTCACCAGTTTTCTTTCTTGTAGGGACCAAATTTGAAATCCATTCAGAGAACCTAATTGGTGCTATGATACCAGCTTTGAACATTTTATGCAACTCTTTTTCAATGGAAGGAAGGAGCACAGGATTGATTCTTCTCAGTTTCTGTTTGAATGGTTTTTGATTAGGCTTGAGGGGAATGGTATGCTGGATGACAGAGGTATCATAAGACTTCAAGTCCTCATAACCCCAAGCAAAAACATCTTGAAATTCTTTAAAGAGATCAATGTATTTGGGCTTTTGATCAGGGGGCAAAGAGGCAGATAGCTTTATTATTTTAGGCTTGTCAACAGTACCAATGTTGCATTCTTCAACTCTTGCATCCAATGGCTGCATCTTTGGCTTTCTAGGGATGTCATTCGAGTCAAAAATATCCTCTAGTGGGGTAAGGCCCACAGGAAGGAAATTGTCTTTGAGTTGTATGATTTCAGCCTCAATGCTACTCATCTCTTCACAGTCAATTTGGTTAATTTGCTGAATGTTTTCTTTGTTGAAAATGGTTGGACTGAGTAATTGTTTGGCTGTTCTAGGTGACATTGGGTGGGCAGACTGTTGAAACTGTAATTGTGATGGACTTGCTCCATCAAACATTTGTGATTGACTTGCTGTCTCAAGGTCAATATTTAATCCTGTGAACTCTTGTTGCAAGGTTAAAAAGTTGTTTATTTGCATGTCATTCTCAAATACTTGCCACTCTTTGACATTGTTTGGAATAGAAGGCCTATATTTGACCTCTGCCGTGAAACAATTGTTGGGTTCCAATGGGAATTTGAAGGTGCTGGCAAATGTTGCCAAGCTGTGTGCACGGAGATTGTGGCCCCTTGGAATTTTTGTGATAACAAACTCGGAGAAGGTCTCTAGTATTTCAATTACAGCAGACCTATAGGACCTCAATCTTTTGTCATTGGTAACAAAATTTCCTTTCACTTGTTGAATTACTAGATCAGAGTCTCCCATGATGGAGAGTTTAGGAGCCTGTAGTGATTTTGCTAGCTTTAGGCCCAACAGCAGAGCTTCATATTCTGCCATGTTGTTAGTGCATCTAAACTTCAATCTGTAAGCCCTACCTTCTGCATAATCTTTCTCTTTATTATGTATCCATACTCCAGCCCCTGCCCCTAACTTGTTGACTGAGCCATCAAACTCTAGAACCCACAGAATATCTTGCTGAATAGGAGATTTAACATTCTGTTCATGGGATGGCAATGTGAGCATGAGTTGGGGTTTCTTTTCCCATTTGTTTTCTGGGATAATTTCATCACTTGTTTGACAGTTTTTTACAACTAGAGGAGGGTTAATGTGTATTGTTGGGCTGATTGAAGTTTGGCAGGTGCTACTTGTTTGATCAATGTTTTGTTCTTGTATGAGTGTTTCGGTCTTAATGTCATTGTGTGAGAAGCTTGCGCTGTCATTGAAGAGGATGAAGGAGTCTATGTCCGAATGGACAGCATATATTGGAAAATTTTGAGGCTTTTCTTCACTGCTGACCATATACTTCATGAGTGTTTCCCTATAAAGTCTTTTTGGTTGCCCAAAGACAGAGATGGTTGCATATGACATATCTAATTGCAGGGAGCCTTGGAGCTTGGCTCCCCATGATCTTGATAAGAGCATCCCGTATTTGGGTGGGATATCAGCAACTACCACATCCATTAGTATGGTTTTGTTGGGAAATTGAACCAGGGACACACATAAATCTTTTATTAGGCCCAAACATTTGACTTGACTAGAATCAAAGGAAAACAGGTCTTTGTATGGTCTTGTTATATCCAAGTTTAATCTTTCCATGACAGCTTTTGGCATAAGGTTGTGAGAGGCACCTGAGTCAAACATTGCATTGTGCAATATTTTATCATGTACATGCAGGCTGACATAAAAAGGTAAAACCCCTGTGACTACTGTTTTTCCATCTACCTCTGGGCCAAACAGTAATTCTGGAGTGTCATCTAGCACATTTACATCATCTTTGCTATTGGTGAGCTGTAGGGATTTCTTTATCTGTTGCTTGTATATGTCATGCTTGGCTAGCTCTGAGAGAGGAATTGCTATCTTTAACTTGCCAATCTCTGTACCTAGGTCAAAAGGTTTATCAGCTTGGGTTTTGGAATCACGGATAACAGTTCTTTCTTTGTTCATTAAATCTTCTTGATGGATTTCATCTTGATTTTGGAATCTGCCCCTTATACTCATGTCTTGAGGGGTAATGTTTGGGTTAGGGTGAGAGGACGGGGTTGCCATGGGCTGTTCTAGTGGGGACAGTAGTTCAGTAACCTCCTCAACCCCTACTTCTTTTGTAGGCACGTTTGTGTTGTCATTAGGTTCAGTGACCATGGTTTCTTTGGACTGTTGTTTCTCCTTTACCTTTTCAGGCTGATTTACATTTACAGTCCTACTCCTTAGTTTGTATTGTTTATGGACTTCATAGACAGCAGTGTCATACCCTTGTTTAAAGTCAAAGGATTCTCCTGATTTTGTTTGGAATGTTTTGCTTTCATCCTCCTCATGGTCTTCTTGTGTTAAGAAAACATGGCTTTTACCATCCAGACCCATTAAGTTGATTTCAGGATCTTCATTGAGCTGATTGGCTGAGGAAGTTTCTGCATAGTTTTCTTGAAAAGGGGGTCTGATATCTTGGTCTGCACTTGTTTTTCCTATGTTTGGGTTCTGCGTTCTCCTAAAATTTGGGTTTCTAGGAGGATTGCTTTGTGATGCCTCCCATGATGACTTTCTTTCAACTGATTCCACTCTTTCACCCAGTCTCTTCATGCTGTTTAGTATTGCATCCAACTTTTGATCAAGGCCCGAGGGCTCTTCTCTGAAGCCAGCCTTCTTTTCCAGCTTTGCCCTGTTTCTCTTGGCAATTAGGTTGGCCTCTACAGTGACTGCAACTCTTTGGGCTTCTGCAAGGGTTGGAGGATCTCTTTCTTTCAACTGATAGGCCATATCAGAATCAAAACCATCAGGGAAGTTATACAGGGCCAAATCAGGAGGGGGCCTTAAATTCTGGGGGATAGCGTTATATACATTGTTAAACCTAGCACAATATTCCAAAACTGTTTCTTGGGGACCTCTTTTAATAGTGTTGTATTCACCGAGTATGTGTAGTGGATCTTTCTTTTTCTCCCATCTGTTGGTAAACTCTTGGTACAGGACCTCAGGGGTTGCAATGGAATTTGCATTCAGGGATCTAAACCAAGTTCTAACATCCCCGGTTAAGCTTTGAACAAAAATTCTCATCCTAACACTGTCATCATCTATTTCATAGGTCTCAAAGTGGTCTTGCATCTTCTTAGCATGCTGGACAGCTGTCAAAGGGCCATGGGAGTCAAAAAATGAAATTTTGGTTTGGTAGTCT
This sequence comes from Pinus tabuliformis, assembly GCA_031772625.1. NCBI lineage: Eukaryota > Viridiplantae > Streptophyta > Pinopsida > Pinales > Pinaceae > Pinus > Pinus tabuliformis. The sequence continues at coordinate 1,000,632,961 of CM062818.1, forward strand.
TGGGGTAGAGCTGGAGCATTGGCTGGTATCTGCAGAGGTGCATATCTGTTGGCCATGTTTATAGGGTTTATGGGGTTAATAGGAACAAATGGGACAGCTGGGATTACAGGTGTAACAGGGTTAATAGGATGGGTAATAAGCGGGGGGCTGGCTAAAAGAGTATGTGCAGATGGTGAAGATGGAAGAGGAGGACTCTGAGGGGTTGATGATGAACTAGGGGAATTAGGTGTGGAACGGAAAAGGACTTTGCAAGGAGTTGGAATGAGGATAGGTTGGTCTGAACTTATATCTGAATCAGCAGGCTTCTCCTGCTTTTGCTGTCTCCTTATGTTCTTTGGAATGATATTTGGATTATCAACAATGATGGGTTGATCAGGGTCAGGGTTTGCCCTAGTGTGCCTTGGGTTTCTTTTGGGAGCCAGCTTCTAAGTGTTCTTTTAGAACTTTATACAGGAGGTTATATATGTACAAGGACTAGGTAAGGATTCTGGAATGACTATATATGTTTCAAAGCTAGGATGAAGATTCCCTAGCTAGCTCTTCCCTAAAGCTGTCCCTGTGTTTGCAGAAACAGTCCTAAGGCCTCTTGGCTAGTTTCAGGCTTGATGGTAGCTTTGGAAGATAGATAGTAATTGAAAAAATCTTAAGTCCCCAGTGGAGTCGCCAATTATGTTAACACCCAGGTTGTTCCCTATGACTCCCAAGGGAATACGGCCGGGGTAACCACTAACCAATCTTTTAATCACTGTTTCTAGCCAAACTGTGATCAGAGAGGGCTCTCTCTTTATGATTTGTATCTGTAATGATAATGTTTTAGGCTAGGTATTGAGCACAGGTTTTGTTTATATTTTGGTTGGAGAATTTCTTTCAGATCTCTTGTGATGTAATATTCAGAGAGTCAAGTATCATTGGGCAATGGAGTCTGTGGCTGTAGGTGTCTAGAAACTTTGAGATGAACCGGTGAAACTTACAGGGCCATTTGGATGCTTCATAGAACAAATTTTGATTAATAACAGGAAACAGGTAAGACAAACAATGAAAGCATTCAAGAATTTTCACTCATTTTTAAATGTTTCCACCAAACTGGTTATGAGAAAAGACAGATGTCACAGGGGCAAACTTGAATCCCTGGGAATGTCTATCACAGCGAAAGATATAGTTTCAAAGTGCAGCAACTAAGAATTACACTTCTGTTACTGTATCTGAGGAAAACATGGATAATAGCTCAGTTTGAGTTCAGGGTAATCATGGATTAAGTCCTGGAACCATTCTTCTACTTTGCTATTAAGTGTAAAACATCTGAACAATAAAAGAGAACAAAAGACTCGAAAACATGTAATACAGAGATTTGAGAAAACTTATTGTTTTATGAAAACAGTCTGGAATCCTGCAACATTCACCATTCACCACAACGCATCAAAGTACACCAAGCTTTGGAAATTCCATTCTCCCTTTGTATTATTTCTCTGAGAATCTTACAGCAAGCGAGAGCTCTTCAAAGGAAAATTACAACAACATCTGCTCTATCATGCGCAGGGGTTTATATAGAAATAAGTATACAAAATATCTCAGGCATTGAGTCATCTGAGAGAGAGAAAATATCTTCAGTAGTGTTCAGAAAGTAGGCAGGGAGTTATTACAACGTTAAATGCAGAGTAAATGCCCTTTATGTCTGTCAGATGATTGTTTTGACTTTAAGGAGTCACTGAGTCGGTTACATTACTATGTATCGATCCTGTAGGTACGCATTTACTTTTGCCTGCGCAATGAATTTCTCGGCTTTGCCAGCTGCGTTTGTCTTTCCTGCTTTGTTGGCTGCTCCATCTGCTGAGTTGGCTCAGCTTTGACTTTATGATGCCTGCTGATTTTGCTGACTGTTCTTTCCATCAAAATTTATAGAAAAAACAGAAATTGATGCATGGCTTAATGTTTACAAAATTCTCTGGATGGCATCTGTCCACCATTCCTGTGTAGGGAGCTGATGCTTGAGGATGGCCTGCATTGTCTCTTCAGCTTCTGTATACTTGAAAAAGTTGGGAGCTACATCAAATAGATGATTCATTTCATTCATTATAAAAAGTAGATTTTCTATCTTACCATAGAAAATCTGTCCTGTGATAGGCCCTGTATCCTCTGAGGTGCTGGCCTTCTCATTTACCTGTGATGAGGCAAAAACATTCACTCTCTTGGCATATTCTTCATGGGTGAATAATCTCCCTCCATTGTTCAGCAAGCTAGGGAGTCCTTTACTTTCCAATACCCGAAACCTCTCAAAGAACCTGTTTACCTCAGTTTGCATATCCTGGGTTCTTCTGTCTAAGGTTTGCATCAGACTTCTAAGAGTAAGAACCCTCTTGATCATTTGGATAGTATCAGTTCTATTTGCGATTCCCATGATGGTCAACTGAGAACTGGTCTTATGATTGAGCACATTGATCATTTTTGTTGCAATTTCAGGCATGTTCCCCAACAAGGCCCTTGATGTTCTGATTTCCCTCTGTGCTTTTGGAATGAGCTCCAGTTGCTCATGGATTGTCTCAATGTATGGCCACTGGTTATTGATGGACTTACCAATATTGGACCATATCATTGCTCTGATTTCGGCTATGATTTTATCTAGCTTTAGCTCTTTCTCAAGCTCCTTGATTTTGTCTTTAAGAGCTTTGATTTCTTTGGCCTTCTCTCCTACTTCTCTTTTTGTTTTGTCATGCCTTTCATTCACCTTGGCCAGCTGCTCCTTAGTTTCATTCAGCTGCATCATTTGTGCTTCTAAAGCTTGTATTTCGCTTTTTAGCTTTTGCATGTCTAAGCTCTGATCTGTGCTGGTGGGTGCTGCTGAAGTAGATGTGGCTGGTTGTTCAACCTGCTGAGGTGGAGGTGCAGTAGTAGGAGCAGTCTCCTCAAGATTAATGACCTGTGGAGGGGGCTGAGATGTTTGCCCCTCTTGCGCTTGTGTTGATGATCCTTTCAGAGGTGCTTGTGTGGCCTCATATTGCCCCAATTTTTCTTGTGCCTTCAGAAGTTCTTTGTAAACAGAAATTAACAGAGCAGTGGAATCCTGCTCATACCTTTGTTTTGCCACTTCATCGGTCTGTGGATGGATAGTGGCTGGAAGTTTAACCTTCTTCCTTAGTGCAGCCATATCAGCATCTCTGATTTTTAAGATCTCTTGTATCCCTTTGATATCATTGGGATTGTGCCCAATCTCTATGATGATTTCTTCCAGGGTTTTGATCCTGTTGTCTTTGGCCTGAGAAGAGGCTCTCTCTAGCTCCAGCTGGGAAGCTGTAGCATTCAGACTGCTTGTTAACTTGTAGTTGTCCAAGGTCTTATCGGCCAATGAAGCATACACCATTTCCCCTGTTTGTTTATGCAACTCAATTTTGTCCATGGGGTGTATGTCTTTGGCAAGGACCTCTAAATTGGTCCTGAGATAATCAGCAGAAGACTGTGGCTTGAGTGCCGTAGGCATAAAATGACTCAATGTCAGTTTGCCCTCACCTACATCAAAAGCAGACATGAGTCTCTGCTGATTGGAAGGAGCCATGTTAAGTAGGTGATTGTATAATTGAACTTTGATTGGGTCACTCCTCGTCTTAATATCTATGAACTGCTGCTTTATGCTCACTCTTTCCTCTTTCTGCTGGCTGGAGGAGCTGACTTCCCCTCCCATTGTCCTGTCTAGTTCCTGCTGGGAGGAACTTGCTGAAATTTCTTGACTTGGTGGGCCCATGCCCAATGCTTCTCTGATGGCTATATCCTCTTCTGGAAAATCGTTGAGTCTTTGCCTTTTCTCTCCTTGATTGATAGAGGATGTCAAGGGAGTTTCTCTTTCCCTTTTCCTAAAGACAAATGTGTCCTCCTTTTGAGGGGTTTGGAGGACCGAGGCATCAAATGTAGAGTCTTGCCTTGTAGGCATGACTTGTTCAGTGGTCTGAGGAGTATCCACTGTTTCCTTTTGCTGGGCAGGCGGCTCCTGCCCTTGTTTTTCTTGCTGCTGTTCCTCTTGCTGTCCTATGTCTTCCTGCTGCCCTTGCTGTAGTCCTTCTACTTGTTCTTGTGTTTGCTGACTTTGATTTTGCTGCTGTTCCTGCTGTTGCTCTTGCTCTGCCTCCATTTCCTTTTCCTTTCCTTTTTCTGATACTTTTCCAGCAACTTTTGTAGTTTGCTGTGGAGTAGTTGAAGAGGAGGCTGCTGCTCCAATTTGTGTGCTTGGCAGTGAGGGGACCTGTGCATAAAACTCAAGGTCAGCCATCTTCTTTTGATTGTTCAGAGCTCTTTGATCAAGCTCTTTTTGAGTTATATCTTCTTCTAGAGTTCCCCTTTTCCACTTGCTTTGATTGGCATATTTTTCAATTTGGGGGAGGCTATGATGACCGTAAGCAGACAGTTTATATTTGAGTCTCCTCATTGTGATGAAGTTGTTGGGGTCATAGGGTTTCCATATAAAACTGTACTTCAAACCAAGTCCCACCAGTATTCTATCTGCCTCCTTCCACCCTTCATCCCTTTCATTGTAGACTAAATGGCCAAGTTGGCTCTTGATTTTCAGCTGTGCTTTCTTGCCTCTGCCTGAGAAGTGGAACATATCCACATAGCCAAACTGCCTGAAGTATTCTAAGGCAAATAGCCTCATGGGCACAAATTTGGGTAGTCTAAATGGGGGTAACTCACACCCATATATTCTGATGACGGTGTGGTGTTGGTAAAGATACCAATCCCCAATACTGTATACTTTTGACAAATGTAGGCACCTTTTCATGTCCTCTGTCAGTCTAGGAGGAGGTGAACCAATCAGTAGAGTCAAGGCTGGATGGATGAAGAGATCAATAAACTCACAGTAGGTATATGGAGAGTAGCATGATACGTGGAAAACAGATGTCCAATATACTACTGATCTCAGATTGCCCTGTGCATCTACTCTCTTCTTTGGGAAGGAGAATTTATCATGCTGGAAGTATATGAGCAGATGATATAGGTAGGAGGTGTACCTAAACACTCTTTCTCTTGGCAAATTCATCAACTGTTCATGCATTTTGTCTGATATGTATGTTGCATAATCATAGTGGATTGGTTTCCTTCCTGGGGAGAACATAAGCATCATTTGTATAACTGTTTCATCAATATGTTCTATTGAATCATATCCCAGGATGGGACTGATCATGTCAACCAGGTCTTGGCCCAATTGATTGAGGTAAACGCAGTTGATGGGAGGAATCTGCAAAGTGTCAGCCTTGATGAAGAGCTGGTTGACCTTAGTGATTTGGGCCTCTGTGGTTCTGGCTCCCTGTACTATTAAATCAGCTAGTGACAGAGGGACCAACTTATGCTCTGTCTGGAATTGCAACATCTCCCTGATGGCTTCAGGGGTAATGAGGAACAGGATTGAACCTTCAGCATCTAGCACTGCTCTCTGGGATGCATCATAGTGTTCAGCAACTATGTGCACAAGCTCAGGGAATTGATTAACCTGAGGAAGTTTGAATATTGGGAGGAATGACTCCCAAATTCCCAGGATGTCTGTCCCCCTCTCATGTTTGATCTTTATCTCGTTTAATATTTGCAGATGGAACCTGCTTCTGCTCATCATTTCCTCTGCTATCTTGTAGTCCAGGTCTGCCAATGCTCTGGTGTCAAATGTTCTATTAGGAACATTCAGGGGAGCCACATTGAGGGCTATGGGAGCTACAGGGGGGTCCATGATTTTCCTTTGCAAATTTTACTCTTACTCAGGGGCTGTGTTACTATGCAGAGTAACAACAGCAAAGTTTCTTTGTAGAGGGATGGAAATGCAAGTGGGAGGTAAATGCAGGGTGTGCAGCAGTTGAAATGCTGCTTTATGGTAATTAAGAGCGAAGCTTAGCCCTTTTTTTGGCACCTTTCAATGTTAAAAATTGGTTTCAAATGCGCCTGCCACGATTGCGCAGACAGGGCCTGGTTTCTTAGCAGAATGCCACTGGGAAAAGGCTCGGCTGGTGTTTTTCGAAGTGATAATTGGAACTTCAAGGCTTTGCTGAGGAATTCAGTGGTGAATTTCTGATTTTCGGCTTTCTTTAAGCTTTCTAAGGCGTTAAATAGATAATTGCAGGCGCACAGAGGATGAATGATGAGGAATACCTGGTAAAACAACGCGCAGAGGTCGTGACCGCAGGTTGAACTGGTGCGCTGGAGGTCTTCTGGTCAGTTTAGCAGGTTGGTAGACAATTTGGACGTTGTTTGCATGCAGAGCAGAATAACGACGAACACACAAAATGACCAAAAAACGCGAAATTTTGGGTGAAATAGACCTTTTTACGCTTTTGGCGCGAATATGTGCTGACGTCAGCATGACGTCATTGGGTGGGGTCAAGGTCGGATGACGTCATACTGACGTCATCGGGTGACGTGGCGCTGTCTGGTTGGTACACGGTGGCGGTGACATGGCAGGACAGGTGGACCAATGGCAGGGACAGGGAGGTCGACGGGGCAGCGTACCTGGGTGACGGGGCGCTGACGCGTTGCTGATGCGGTGATGACGTGGGTGGGCGGGATAAGGAAATCCGGAAACCAGCAGTGGTTTCATATCGCACCGCCTTCTGTACGGGGCGGTATCGGTCAGTAGTACCTCCGACGTATGGTGGTGAGGACACGTCGCAGTGGAATGACGTCCTCCAAATACGGACGTCGGGAGATATCTATCGGTCATCGGATGGGCTCCGACGTCACGATGATCGTTAGATCTACGGACTTTGATCGGACGGCGGACGCGAGGCAGATGTGACGGGAGGTTAGTACAGGTATCGGTCAGACGTCGGAAGGGGTCCAACGCGATCAGGGCCGTCGGATCTGTAGGCCTTTGATCTAATGGTCGTCGGGGAGGTGACATGTGTGGAATATACGGATGAGGGCGGAGGCAAATAAACCTGCTTTTGAGCGCTTTTCTAATGTATTTTGATAAAAACAATTATATGCGCCAACCTTGGCTAACAGGCGGAAAGTGGGTTTTATGCTCTTTTGGCTCTTTGAAGCGGGTAAGGTGGGGTTTAGGGCCCTTTTTTTAAAGGTTTTATGTGCAAAAGGGGGTAGAGATAGAGGAACTGGCTTATGAGGAAAAGGGGTATTTGGCATAGGTTTATCAACATGACCTGATGTCATTTGATCCCTGACTTGTAACTTTATTGGCTATAATGCCAAGGGGGTGGGTATTTATAAGAGTTTGGGATTTATACACCTTGGTGTTAGTAATATTAGGGGAAGAGGCGATATGAGGATTTATACAATAGAATTAGTGTTAATATGAATGAAGGGAGCAAATGAAGGGGATCTCACTGAGTTTATATGAAAGTGATTTAGTTTTGAGAGTAGATCAAAATGAAAAGATTTTAGACAAGAAATGTGGCTTCTGAATGAACCAGAACCACCTAAAAACCATGATCTTTCTCCATAAATCTCAGCTAAAAAGAGAGGGAATGTTAGTGATGAAATGAAGGGGGAGAGGGAGGTTAGTCATGCTCCTGCTGTAGTCTTTTACTTTGCTGCCCATCATCACCATTCTTGCAATGATAGGACTCACTTTCTGCAACCCCAACTACCTACCCAGCTGCTTACCTAGCATTTTTTGTTTCTCCTTGGAGGGTGCACTTGGACTTGCAAACCCTTACTTGCCTTTTCTTTTCTTTGGCTTTTTCTTTATTCTTTTCTCTATCTATTTCTACCCTTATCTCTTCCAAGGTCCCAGATTAAACTGTTGGGATCCTTTTCTTCTCTACCTAAACTAGTTGTCTGCCAAGATTAGGCTGTTTGGACAGACTTCTTTCTCTATTCTATAACACAAAATTGAAATATGGCATGATCCAGGTTAAACTGTTGGATCATCCATCAAAATTTGAAATAAGGTCATCAACATTTGAAACACTTTACACACCTCCTTGCTCTTTAGGAAATATGGGATCTTTGTGAACTCAAAGCAGAGCATATTTGGACTTTCTCTTGCCAATCATGAAATATGAAACCTATTGGTATAGGTATCCAACAGTGGCTCCACATGGGGATGGTTTTTCTTTTGAAAGACCAAGAACAGCAGGTCAGATTGCCTTGCTCCTTAGCTGCCCATACCAATCTTTGAAACTAGCTGCCTCAATGTGTCAAAATGGTGTGCTTCTTTCTTGGAAGACCTCTGATTCTATCAGCCTCTTGCTGCTTGGTGAATTACTTGGGAAAACTGCTCTTTACAATCTAAAACAGAAGATAATATGTACATCTGTATATATACAATGAATCTTTAGGTTCCACTCATGGGGAATAATCAAAGTAGTGCTTCAGCATCCTGCCATTGACAGGACCTTCATCCAAGTCAGTTTCGGTCAAACTTTTGAGGAAGTAGGTGTTATTACCTTGCACTGCTTGGACAGCAAATGGTCCTATCCATAAAGAGTCAAACTTTCCATGCTTCCCTTTCTCTTCTCTTCTTGCATCCCACTTTAGAACTTTGTCCCCTACATTGAAATCTTCTGCTTTGGTTCTTCTATCAAAGGCCTTTTTCAGTTTCTCTTGTAGTATCTGCACTCTGCTGAAAACTTGTTCTCTGGTCTGCTGTAAACAAATTATCTGGTTAATCCTTCTTTGCATGTCATTTGGCTCTGCTTGGCTTTCTTGTAGAAGTTTCATAACCGGCACTCCTAGTGATGAAGGAAATCTGGCCTCTAATCCATAGACTAACTCATATGGGCTGGTCCCAATTGATCTTTTAGTTGTTAGTCTGTCTGCCCATAAAGCGTTTACTAGTTTCTTGTGCCAGTTCTTTTTGTTCTCTTCTAGCACTTTCTTTATGATATTTATCAAACTTTTGTTTGATGATTCAGCAAGGCCATTTCCTTGAGGATAGTAAGCTGTAGAATGGCCCAAAGTAATGTGAAATTTATGGCAGAAGTTCACCATCTTCTTGGATCTGAAGGCAGCAGCATTGTCTGTTATTATCTTGTCTGGGCAGCCAAATCTAGCCAGTATATTGTTTTCCAAAAATTGAATGATTACTGAATCATTTGCTTGTCTGCATGGGGCAGCTTCAATCCACTTGGTGAAGTAGTCTGTTGCTGTTAGAATCCATCTGTGTTGCCCTGAAGATGAGGGATGAATTTCCCCAATGAAATCCAAGCCCCATTGTTGAAAAGGTCTCTCTGTTGCAATGGGCTTCAAAGGAAGTGGCAGCAGCTGTCTTTTGCCTTCAAACAGTTGGCATTTGTGGCATGAGGCTGTGAATTTCTTCACATCAGAGAACATAGTAGGCCAGTAATAACCAGCTCTCAATATCTTGTCCACAGTGGACTTCCAGTACAAATGTCCACCACAGTCTCCAGCATGGAATTCTTGCATGATATGGTTAGTTTCATTCTCTATTAGACAGTGCAGCAATATACCTTCATGGTTTTTCCAAAGTAGATTTCCATCCATCACACAAAATCTAGCTGTTTTCATTTTTAGGAACCTACACTTAGTTCTGGACAGTCCTGAGGGAGCACACAGGTTTTGTAACACATAACAGATATCAGAGTACCAAGGAGATTGTTCAAAGGCTACATTGATCTTTGGAGTCGCCAGCTCTGTTTCACTGTCCAGTTGGTTGATATCTAAGGCTTGGAAATTTGCTTCTGTCATTAATTTGGCCAAACCTTGCCCTTTTATCAGCTTTGTAGGCTTTATTTCAATGTCAAATTCTAGTATATTGGCAATCCATTTTCCTCTCCTACCCTCTAAGTTTTCTTGGGTGAGAATGTCTTTGACAATAGGACTTGGTACATAAGCCACAACATGGGAGTAGAGAATGTAAATCCTAAAGTCTTTAATAGCTTTGATCAAGGCATAGGCTTGTTTTTCCATTATTTGGTACTTTAGAGGAGCATCTCTAAGAGCTCTGCTGAAAAAGGCAATAGGTTTCTCATTCCCTTGGTCATCTTTCTGTAATAAAACAGCAGCAATAGTATGTTGGGAGGCAAAGGAGAAAATGATGAAGTCTCTGTCAAACTGCGGATTGGTTAACACTGGGGTTTGAGTCAAGGCCAACTTTATACTTTCAAAGGCTTGTTTTGCTTCAACAGTCCATTTGACCTTTGAATCTTTCTTTAGCATATTGTTTAGTAATCTGATTAACTCTGCTAAATTTGGGATAAACCTCCTTAAAAAATTGATTTTCCCTAAGAATCCTTGCAATTCCTTGACATTCCTTGGGTGAGGCATTTGTAGGATAGCTTGTATCCTATCTGGATCAATTCTTATGCCATTTTTTGAAATAATATGCCCTAGAAGTTTCCCTTCTTCCAAGCCAAATAATGACTTCTTGGGGTTTAAGGAAATACCATATTTCATGCATGTTATGAAAATCTGTCTTAAATGTTTCAAGTGTTCTTGGTCAGATTTTGAAAAGGGTGTAAGATCATCTAAGTAAATGACCAAGAAGTCATGAATCTCTTTTGCAAAAGCAATGTCCATTGCTCTTTGAAACGTTGCCCCTGCATTTTTCAATCCAAATGGCATTTTCACATACTTGAAAGTTCCCCATGGGGTTGTAAATGCAGTTTTGTCTTGATCATCAGGGTGTACTAGGATTTGATTGAAGCCTGAGAATCCATCAAGCAATGATATCCTTGAAGCCCCTACTACTCTTTGAAGAATGTGATCCATTTTGGGTAAGGGGTAGTTGTCTTTGAGTGACACTTGATTTAAATTTCTTAAGTCTACACAAAGTCTAATCTCACCAGTTTTCTTTCTTGTAGGGACCAAATTTGAAATCCATTCAGAGAACCTAATTGGTGCTATGATACCAGCTTTGAACATTTTATGCAACTCTTTTTCAATGGAAGGAAGGAGCACAGGATTGATTCTTCTCAGTTTCTGTTTGAATGGTTTTTGATTAGGCTTGAGGGGAATGGTATGCTGGATGACAGAGGTATCATAAGACTTCAAGTCCTCATAACCCCAAGCAAAAACATCTTGAAATTCTTTAAAGAGATCAATGTATTTGGGCTTTTGATCAGGGGGCAAAGAGGCAGATAGCTTTATTATTTTAGGCTTGTCAACAGTACCAATGTTGCATTCTTCAACTCTTGCATCCAATGGCTGCATCTTTGGCTTTCTAGGGATGTCATTCGAGTCAAAAATATCCTCTAGTGGGGTAAGGCCCACAGGAAGGAAATTGTCTTTGAGTTGTATGATTTCAGCCTCAATGCTACTCATCTCTTCACAGTCAATTTGGTTAATTTGCTGAATGTTTTCTTTGTTGAAAATGGTTGGACTGAGTAATTGTTTGGCTGTTCTAGGTGACATTGGGTGGGCAGACTGTTGAAACTGTAATTGTGATGGACTTGCTCCATCAAACATTTGTGATTGACTTGCTGTCTCAAGGTCAATATTTAATCCTGTGAACTCTTGTTGCAAGGTTAAAAAGTTGTTTATTTGCATGTCATTCTCAAATACTTGCCACTCTTTGACATTGTTTGGAATAGAAGGCCTATATTTGACCTCTGCCGTGAAACAATTGTTGGGTTCCAATGGGAATTTGAAGGTGCTGGCAAATGTTGCCAAGCTGTGTGCATGGAGATTGTGGCCCCTTGGAATTTTTGTGATAACAAACTCGGAGAAGGTCTCTAATATTTCAATTACAGCAGACCTATAGGACCTCAATCTTTTGTCATTGGTAACAAAATTTCCTTTCACTTGTTGAATTACTAGATCAGAGTCTCCCATGATGGAGAGTTTAGGAGCCTGTAGTGATTTTGCTAGCTTTAGGCCCAACAGCAGAGCTTCATATTCTGCCATGTTGTTAGTGCATCTAAACTTCAATCTGTAAGCCCTACCTTCTGCATAATCTTTCTCTTTATTATGTATCCATACTCCAGCCCCTGCCCCTAACTTGTTGACTGAGCCATCAAACTCTAGAACCCACAGAATATCTTGCTGAATAGGAGATTTAACATTCTGTTCATGGGATGGCAATGTGAGCATGAGTTGGGGTTTCTTTTCCCATTTGTTTTCTGGGATAATTTCATCACTTGTTTGACAGTTTTTGACAACTAGAGGAGGGTTAATGTGTATTGTTGGGCTGATTGAAGTTTGGCAGGTGCTACTTGTTTGATCAATGTTTTGTTCTTGTATGAGTGTTTCGGTCTTAATGTCATTGTTTGAGAGGCTTGCGCTGTCATTGAAGAGGATGAAGGAGTCTATGTCCGAATGGACAGCATATATTGGAAAATTTTGAGGCTTTTCTTCACTGCTGACCATATACTTCATGAGTGTTTCCCTATAAAGTCTTTTTGGTTGCCCAAAGACAGAGATGGTTGCATATGACATATCTAATTGCAGGGAGCCTTGGAGCTTGGCTCCCCATGATCTTGATAAGAGCATCCCGTATTTGGGTGGGATATCAGCAACTACCACATCCATTAGTATGGTTTTGTTGGGAAATTGAACCAGGGACACACATAAATCTTTTATTAGGCCCAAACATTTGACTTGACTAGAATCAAAGGAAAACAGGTCTTTGTATGGTCTTGTTATATCCAAGTTTAATCTTTCCATGACAGCTTTTGGCATAAGGTTGTGAGAGGCACCTGAGTCAAACATTGCATTGTGCAGTATTTTATCATGTACATGCAGGCTGACATAAAAAGGTAAAACCCCTGTGACTACTGTTTTTCCATCTACCTCTGGGCCAAACAGTAATTCTGGAGTGTCATCTAGCACATTTACATCATCTTTGCTATTGGTGAGCTGTAGGGATTTCTTTATCTGTTGCTTGTATATGTCATGCTTGGCTAGCTCTGAGAGAGGAATTGCTATCTTTAACTTGCCAATCTCTGTACCTAGGTCAAAAGGTTTATCAACTTGGGTTTTGGAGTCACGGATAACAGTTCTTTCTTTGTTCATTAAATCTTCTTGTTGGATTTCATCTTGATTTTGGAACCTGCCCCTTATACTCATGTCTTGAGGGGTAATGTTTGGGTTAGGGTGAGAGGACGAGGTTGCCATGGGCTGTTGTAGTGGGGACAGTAGTTCAGTAACCTCCTCAACCACTACTTCTTTTGTAGGCACGTTTGTGTTGTCATTAGGTTCAGTGACCATGGTTTCTTTGGACTGTTGTTTCTCCTTTACCTTTTCAGGCTGATTTACATTTACAGTCCTACTCCTTAGTTTGTATTGTTTATGGACTTCATAGACAGCAGTGTCATACCCTTGTTTAAAGTCAAAGGATTCTCCTGATTTTGTTTGGAATGTTTTGCTTTCATCCTCCTCATGGTCTTCTTGTGTTAAGAAAACATGGCTTTTACCATCCAGACCCATTAAGTTGATTTCAGGATCTTCATTGAGCTGATTGGCTGAGGAAGTTTCTGCATAGTTTTCTTGAAAAGGGGGTCTGATATCTTGGTCTGCACTTGTTTTTCCTATGTTTGGGTTCTGCGTTCTCCTAAAATTTGGGTTTCTAGGAGGATTGCTTTGTGATGCCTCCCATGATGACTTTCTTTCAACTGATTCCACTCTTTCACCCAGTCTCTTCATGCTGTTTAGTATTGCATCCAACTTTTGATCAAGGCCCGAGGGCTCTTCTCTGAAGCCAGCCTTCTTTTCCAGCTTTGCCCTGTTTCTCTTGGCAATTAGGTTGGCCTCTACAGTGACTGCAACTCTTTGAGCTTCTGCAAGGGTTGGAGGATCTCTTTCTTTCAGCTGATAGGCCATATCAGAATCAAAACCATCAGGGAAGTTATACAGGGCCAAATCAGGAGGGGGCCTTAAATTCTGGGGGATAGCATTATATACATTGTTAAACCTAGCACAATATTCCAAAACTGTTTCTTGGGGACCTCTTTTAATAGTGTTATATTCACCGAGTATGTGTAGAGGATCTTTCTTCTTCTCCCATCTGTTGGTAAACTCTTGGTACAGGACCTCAGGGGTTGCAATGGAATTTGCATTCAGGGATCTAAACCAAGTTCTAACATCCCCGGTTAAGCTTTGAACAAAAATTCTCATCCTGACACTGTCATCATCTATTTCATAGGTCTCAAAGTGGTCTTGCATCTTCTTAGCATGCTGGACAGCTGTCAAAGGGCCATGGGAGTCAAAAAATGAAATTTTGGTTTGGTAGTCTTGGGGTAGAGCCTGGAGCATTGGCTGGTATCTGCAGAGGTGCATATCTGTTAGCCATGTTTATGGGGTTTATAGGGTTAATAGGAACAAATGGGACAGCTGGGATTACAGGTGTAACAGGGTTAATAGGATGGGTAACAAGCGGGAAACTGGTTGAAAGAGTATGTGCAGATGGTGAAGATGGAAGAGGAGGACTCTGAGGGGTTGATGATGAACTAGGGGAATTAGGTGTGGAACGGAAAAGGACTTTGCAAGGAGTTGGAATGAGGATAGGTTGGTCTGAACTTATATCTGAATCAGCAGGCTTCTCCTGCTTTTGCTGTCTCCTTATGTTCTTTGGAATGATATTTGGATTATCAACAATGATGGGTTGATCAGGGTCAGGGTTTGCCCTAGTGTGCCTTGGGTTTCTTTTGGGAGCCAGCTTCTAAGTGTTCTTTTAGAACTTTATACAGGAGGTTATATATGTACAAGGACTAGGTAAGGATTCTGGAATGACTATATATGTTTCAAAGCTAGGATGAAGATTCCCTAGTTAGCTCTTCCCTAAAGCTGTCCCTGTGTTTGCAGAAACAGTCCTAAGGCCTCTTGGCTAGTTTCAGGCTTGATGGTAGCTTTGGAAGATAGATAGTAATTGAAAAAATCTTAATTCCCCAGTGGAGTCGCCAATTATGTTAACACCCAGGTTGTTCCCTATGACTCCCAAGGGAATACGGCCGGGGTAACCACTAACCAATCTTTTTAATCACTGTTTCTAGCCAAACTGTGATCAGAGAGGGCTCTCTCTTTATGATTTGTATCTGTAATGATAATGTTTTAGGCTAGGTATTGAGCACAGTTTTGTTTATATTTTGGTTGGAGAATTTCTTTCAGATCTCTTGTGATGTAATATTCAGAGAGTCAAGTATCATTGGGCAATGGAGTCTGTGGCTGTAGGTTCTAGAAACTTTGAGATGAACCGGTGAAACTTACAGGGCCATTTGGATGCTTTCATAGAACAAATTTTGATTAATAACAGGAAACAGGTAAGACAAACAATGAAAGCATTCAAGAATTTTCACTCATTTTTAAAAGTTTCCACCAAACTGGTTATGAGAAAAGACAGATGTCACAGGGGCAAACTTGAATCCCTGGGAATGTCTATCACAGCGAAAGATATAGTTTCAAAGTGCAGCAACTAAGAATTACACTTCTGTTACTGTATCGAGGAAAAACATGGATAATAGCTCAGTTTGAGTTCAGGGTAATCATGGATTAAGTCCTGGAACCATTCTTCTACTTTGCTATTAAGTGTAAAACATCTGAACAATAAAAGAGAACAAAAGACTCGAAAACATGTAATACAGAGATTTGAGAAAACTTATTGTTTTATGAAAACAGTCTGGAATCCTGCAACATTCACCATTCACCACAACGCATCAAAGTACACCAAGCTTTGGAAATTCCATTCTCCCTTTGTATTATTTCTCTGAGAATCTTACAGCAAGCGAGAGCTCTTCAAGGAAAATTACAACAACCCCTGCTCTATCATGCGCAGGGGTTTATATAGAAATAATTATACAAAATATCTCAGGCATTGAGTCATCTGAGAGAGAGAAAATATCTTCAGTAGTGTTCAGAAAGTAGGCAGGAAGTTATTACAACGTTAAATGCAGAGTAAATGCCCTTTATGTCTGTCAGATGATTGTTTTGACTTTAAAGAGTCTCTGAGTCGGTTACATTACTATGTATCAATCCTGTAGGTACGCATTTACTTTTGCCAGCGCAATGAGTTTCTCGGCTATGCCAGCTGCGTTTGTCTTTCCTGCTTTGTTGGCTGCTCCATCTGCTGAGTTGGCTCAGCTTTGAATTTATGATCCCTGCTGATTTTGCTGACTTTCTTCCATCAAAATTTATAGAAAAAACAGAAATTGATGCATGGCTTAATGTTTACAAAATTCTCTGGATGGCATCTGTCCACCATTCCTGTGTAGGGAGCTGATGCTTGAGGATGGCCTGCATTGTCTCTTCAGCTTCTGTATACTTGAAAAGTTGGGAGCTACATCAAATAGATGATTCATTTCATTCATTATAAAAAGTAGATTTTCTATCTTACCATAGAAAATCTGTCCTGTGATAGGCCCTGTATCCTCTGAGGTGCGGCCTTCTCATTTACCTTGATGAGGCAAAAACATTCACTCTCTTGGCATATTTTCATCATGGTGAATAATCTCCCTCCTTTGTTCAGCAAGCTAGGGAGTCCTTTACTTTCCAAAACCCGAAACCATCTCAAATTAACCTGTTTACCTCAGTTTGCATATCCTTGGGTTCTCTGTCTAAGGTTTGCATAGAACTTCTAAGAGTAAGAACCCTCTTGAATCATTTGGATAGTATCATTTCTATTTGCGATTCCCATGATGG